>JAKFHU010000729.1:6302500-8702500 GCA_023783475.1 Daubentonia madagascariensis | reverse complement strand
TGGGACATCGGCGGGTAGCCACTTCCAGAAGACACACTCCATGGCTGGTAGGCAGTGTGGGCCGTGGGCCAGGAGCTCAGGGTCCTTTGGCTGGGGCTATGGTCCTCCCCCGGCCCGCTCCCAGCACAGCTCCCAGCCGGGTTCCCAGCAGGCAGCTGAGAGCAAACTCTCGCCAAGCAGCTGCCATAGGCACATGCGCTGTTCTCCTGTCAGTCAAAGCCATCACGTGACCAGCCTGGGGTTGCTGTTGGGGGGAGCTGCGTGAGGAATTGAATCCTCTGGGACCACTGATGTAGCAGCATTTGACACAGAGGTGCCAGAACCTGGGTGGGGGGAGCTGGCCCGGGGCATCCAGGAGGTACCAGCTCTGGTTACATAAATGGGCTGAAGACAGCCCTGTCTCCTGGACCCTGGGTAGCCGACTTCCTCACAGCGGCCAGGAGTGCCAGTTCAAAAGCGCACGGGCCCCACACCCAAATTTGTGCACATCATTTGCTTTAAACGTAGCCCAAACAAGCACATTTCCAGCCATGGAGAGTGTGGCTGCACTGCACCCCCCACAAAGGTGCACCCAGACTCGACATTGACAAGACACACCCTGGCTCTAAAAGCCCCCAGTCCTGCTGCCCGCGGAGCTCTCTGGCCCAGCGCCCCAGAAGCACTGCCGAGACACAAGGCCCTCGATGTTCCCCCCCAGGTGGTGGCCCTCTCTACTCCCTCTGGAAGGTCTCCTGCCCTGGGGGACTCCCCGGCGTGCAACCTAAGCGCACCGTAAAGCACAGCAGTAAAGCTCGCTGTGTGCTACTGCCACCGTGTCACTCCGAGTGCTCCGTGACAAATGCCACACAGAGGAGACAGCCAGTGTGAGCTCGACAGCCACAGACACGGGTCCAGTGGAGAAGACAGATGTTGGGGAACAGCTGTGTGGCCCATTTCAACTCAGCAGGTTGAGGAAACAATGAAAGCCGTAGCCAAGAACAGACGTAGGCGCTGCGGCGTAAGCTAGTGGGTCTGTGACCTTGTCGATCCGTTTGTCATGAGTTTGGACACTGAGTCACAGAGTTTGTGGACGAAATGTCGTCAACTTGCTAAAGGGAGGGAAGGAATTGGAGGCGTAACGGGCACCCGCGGTTTGGGTCCAAACGCTCGTTTAACCTCTTCCCGATTCCTGCTTCCCCGCCGCCGCCCTGGCCTGCCACGGAGCCCGGGGTCTGCTTCGCAGCTCCGTCTTCCGCCTGTTGTGCCTACGACTTTATCGACAGACCTAGAGCCTGATTTGGGATCCTTCTGTCGAACCCAAGCGCCGTCGCACCTCGCCCCTGTGTGGGCCCCGCGGCCGCGGGGAGCTTCTCTGACCTCAGTGGCCCCGTTGCACGCTCCGTGAGCTCAGGCGGGGCACGGGCAGACGGCCGCTGTGTGTGCGCGCTTCCTAAAATGCGGACTTTCTCGTGTTTTACTAATAAAAGTGAGACCTGTCGTAGGGAAGCAGCCGACGCAAGGAGAGGAAGTCGGAGGTTTGTGCTCGCTCCCCTCCCGGGCCGCACGCGCACCGCGTTCCTGGTGACGACGAAGCAGCGGGACTCCCTGTGCGTGTTTCTCAAAGCAGCGCACCAGGCGCGTCAGCCTCTGGCGCCGCCGTCCGTCTTGCCTGCGCGCGCGGGCGTCCTCCGCCCCACGAGGACCCCTCGTGCCACTGCGGCCCCGACGCACACGCAGCGCGTCCATTTGGGGACAGCGTGGATGTTTTCTTGTGCGTCACGTAGGGTCACGCGTAGCCACGTCGCGGCGCGCAGCCGTGGTCTGTCTTCAGGACAGAATTAGGTGCTCGGCCCTCACCGGGCCTGCAGCATCGCTCACCCGCCCGTCCCCTCCACCTGCTCGCGCCACCGCGGACGCACAGGGGCGAGTTAAAGATCCCGACCGCCACAGGGTTTCTGCTTGCTGCTTTCTGCGTTCTGTCATTCTACACTCTTCATATTTTGGTGCCGGGTTCATCTTCAGGACAGGCCGGTCCTCCCACCATTACACGGTGCAGCTCCTTGCCTGGGATGGAACCTTCCAGATTTTCCTCTCCAGCCCAGCTTTCTGCTCATACACGTCTGGACTACGGCTGGGCCCGTCCTCTGCCTTCCCTGCCTCTCGGCCCGGGTGTTAGGGGTTATCGGAGGTCGCCGCCCGATATATCCTGGACAAGCTCAGCAGGGCCGAACATCCCCTCGGACCAGAAACCAGGGGGACGTCCCCACACATCCTCTGTCCCTCACACCTGCAGCCAACCTGCCCCAGCCCCCCGCCCCCAACTCATCCTTCTCAGGTTTAAATGCAGCCTCCGCACAGGCGGCTTCCAAACCCACGACCCCAGCGCAGGTGTCGCTCTGGGTCCTGTCTCTGGCTGCCCACTCAGCAGCTCCACGTGGGTGTCCAGCAGGCCTGGGAAGCTCCGACCTTGCCCGCCACAGCCTCCAGCCTCTCATACCTGTTTTACAACTCTGCAGGGTACTCCACACCTTCCGTAGTGTGTGTGTGACTGACCTCCCACCTCCCTCACTAGAATGTGAGCTCCAAAATGAAGAGGGTTTCTTTGTGGGTTACTGTAACATAAGGCTTATTGAAATTCCAGAATAGAATAAAGAAACTGGTGGAGAATCAATATTTGTAAAAATACGTACTTCTAAATATCTCAGGGGTAAAAGAAGATGTTTAACTCTGGGAAAAATTTGAAGCCTTAAATGCTTGTATTAGAAAAATTTTAAAGCTAAAAGTGAATGAGCTATATTAACATTTTAAAAATTATTCAATAGCAACAGAATAAACACAAAGTAGAGTACAGGATGGATATAGTAAACAGCAGAAGTAATGCAATATAAAACAAAGAAAAAATAGAAATGATCAGAAAAGTCAATTTTTAAAAAGATAAACAAAATAGGCTGTTGGTGAGATTTATCAAGAAAACAAATAAGCAATATATAAATGAGTACATAACTATGAATACAACAGATTCATTAATTATCAAGAGAAGGGTTTTAAACTTTTTCTTGTAATTCTGAAAGGTATTTTTTATTTCCTTTTGAGTCTACATTGTTAGCTGCATATAAGTTTGCAATTGTATTTTCTTGGTGAATTTTCTTTTGTTATTATCTGGTGCTCTGCTTTGTTTTCACTGATGCTTGTCGCCTTCTCCGCCATCTTGGTAGCCGCTGGTATGGCCACACCAAGGTTCTCTTAGTCAGCATGTGCTTTTCCATCTCTTTATTTTCTGTCTCTCTGGGTTTGCTTTACCGAATCTCCTGAGGCAGCATCGCTGGACTTTGCTCTATCCTGTGTAATAACTTTGTCTGTTCATAACTGAGTTCAGTCCATTCCACTTGTTGTGACTTTTCTCTAATGCAGTGTCTGGCATGCTCTGAGTACTCAGCCACCGTGTCTTCAGTTCCAGAGAGACCCAGCAGCTGCCTCATGTCTGTCTTCACGTCGGGGCACAGCGGGCACAGACTGCCTCGGTTTGGGATGGGCACGCCCACTTTCCCCACCCCGTACCTTCAGGGCTTTGCTGAGAGCAGCCTGGGACCTTCTCAGGGTTTATACCCCACCCCACACACACCCCAGAGTAAATACAGAGCAGACCAGATGAGTGATAAGAACTAGGAAACCACAGGAGAGAAGGAAAGCAAAACACACAAAATAAGATCACAGAAGGCCACAGATATCTGCTGTAACTATACACATCAACGGGATTGATAAACAGTAAAAGAAAAACTTTAGATTGGATCAAAACTTTGTAGCAATTTATCCTAAAAAGATAGAAGTTTTGTATATATACACTGTAGTCATCACAATATAAATCCTAAGGTGAAAACCCAGCTGAATTATAATGTACCCAGCACATTTCTCATCCCCACAATGAGCTGGTGGCCCCAGGCCACATGCCACCCTGCTCTGCTCCGTGAGCCTGCTCACCCAGGGCTAGCAGGGGCTGTGCCGCCCTCACAGCAGAGGAGACCAGTGGGCGCGAGGGGCTCTCTGAGGTTCTGCTCAGGCCACCGCGGTCCTGTGGCCAAGCTGGGTGCCACGAAGGGCGAGTCCAGTCCTCCTAGGAGAAGCAATAGTGTCATGTGGCTTGGCAGGGGCACAGTCTCACTGGGAAGGGTGGCTAACTTACATGGATTAATTTAAAGATACAACCATCCCGAGGCCCTTTGGTAGACAGAAGGGGCCGTGCATAGTAAAATGGAGGCCCCGCCATCCAAGCCACATGCCAATGCTGCAGCCACCACATGGGTAGGGTGTCCTCACCCTGAAGCTGGGCTCACATGCCCAGACCATCCCCTCCTGAGCCCTGCCCCACAGACACTGACTCACCTGAAGCCCCCCAGGCCTCAGGTCCCTGATGCCAGGCCAGACAAGACTGAGTTACTGACTGGAGCTGCACCTCGGCTGGGTGCCACAGGTCATTGCGGCCAGTGGAGAGCAGCAGTGGGGAGGTGGCGCTCTGATGGTGGCTGGCACTCCCGCCAAACCCACTGCCCAGCAGGTGACAGCCAGGGAGTGAGCAGCCTTGGCCAGAGGCCTAAAGCCCCCTGTGCACTTCTAGGAGCAAAGGGTGTACCTTGCCTCACATGACAGATGCAGCCCCCAAAAGTCAGAGGCACTGCTGTGCACAGCTGGGCCACACCCAGCTCGTCGGCCCCTGCAAGACAGGGTGTCCCGTCTAGGACAAGCCTTTCCTGTGATGGAGGCCTCTGCCTGTTGGGCCACCTGGGGATGGTGGGAGGGACCCCATAGCCCTTGTGTGAAACCACCTCCTCACTGGGGCCCAGGTCCCACTCCTGGCTCTCCGTCCAGAGAAACCCTTTAAAAGCGGGCACGGCCTCTTGCATGGGCTTCTGCTGGTGCCTCTGCCCTTCAGGCCCCATGACCGCCCCCCACCCCCGCCCTGGCCACCACTGCCCCCAGTGCTGGGCAGCTCACTCCTCCCGCGTTCGGGTCTTCTGGAGTGGCCTCCGACCCACCGCCCTCGGAAGCAGACCTCCCAGCTACTCTGGCAGCACCCTTAACAGGGGAGCATCCGTCATTTCATGAATGATACCGAAGCGCACAGCTGTCAGCCTCTAAGTTATTAATTTGAGTACCGCTGCCCCCACCTCAGGGATGCACCAGAGGTCAGCTCCCCACCCCGTTCCATCCACGAAAGGCACTTAGCAAAGACCTGGGGTGGGTGGACAAAGACTTTCTAAGCTAGAGAGCTCAGACCACACATGCTGGGTGGGCACGGTCGTGAGGCCGCCCACTGGCAGCCCCTTCCACAGGGACACGGATGTTCGTGCTGACACGGCCAGGAAGGGGCACCCAAGGGCCTGTGGAGACTGCTCACCCTCGGCACCAGCTCACCCACCAGGAAGCTCCACTCAGAGGCCGTGTCCCAGCCTGGAGTGTAGCCAAGAGCCCTCCGGAAACCCCCACTGGGCCAATGCGGGTCTGATCCCGTCATGGGATCACAGCGAAGGCGGCTGGAGCAGGAGCCCTAACACAAATCTCTCACCCGGCTCGGCACTCAATTAGCACGTACGGCGCGTGGTCAGACACCCTGCAGAGGCCCCGGGAGAGAGCTCATTACACACGATTGCACATCTGGTGCCCGAGAGGCCCTGGGGAATTAGCGCTGAGGGTGATTTACAGCCACTTCTCTTTGTCCTTCCTGAAGGAGACAAGATTCCTGGGACCCCAGAGAAGAGCACTTCCCGGGCCGTGTGGCTCCCTCAGCAGCCCTGGCCCTCTCCACCTCCCAGTCTCTGTAGTGCGTGCCAGCAGGCCCATCTGCTCCTGGGGAGTCCCCTCTGGTGGTCAGGGTAACTGTGGCCCTGTCCCCTCCTAGCATAGGGCACGTGGGAGGTAGGACAGTTTCCAGCACGGGTTCAGAAGGTGCACGGGCTGCGTGCCCTGGCCCGGCCCTACTCAGCCAGAGGGAGCAGCGGCCTGCTTGCTGGGTATCGCAGAGGGTGCCAAGCCCTTGCCCAGCCCAGCCCGTGTGCATATGGCTGCGGGGGACCAGGTGGCCACTGGTCTCCTGTCGAGACAGATAAAACTGCAACACTTGGAAAGGCTCTCCGGGGGGAACAGCTGGTAGGCTGTGGGATGTCCACATGCAGAGGGAGAGGTCCAGGCAGAGGGCTCAGGGCGATGGCACAGATGCGGGGTGCTCAGCACCCTGGGGAGGTGGGGAAGCATTTGTCAACAGGAAGGGCAGCTGGCCCAGGGTGGTCCTGAGGCACCTGGAAGGACACGAAGGAGAAGGACCAGATACGCGTGTGGTCTGGAGCCCGGGGGCCACAGGCGGCGCCAACAAGGAGGTCAGGTAACCAGAAACCTGAGATGCGCCCACCAGGCGGGGCAGCCCCGGCAAGCATTGGGAGCCAAAGCCCAACTGTGGTGAGCCGAGGAGGGTGGGGGGTGCACCCCTTTACGAGCCTTACCTGAGAACCAGGTAACAGGAGGTGGGAGTTCTCAGGCACCCCGCAGCAGCCCGTGGACACGTGTCCCCAAAGCTATGACAATCAGGGTTGAAAGATGCTGCCCACACAGTGTAGACACTGCACACCCCACATTTCTTGGGGACCGGTGTGTGCTGAAAAACGACCCATGGCAGGGCTGAGACTGAGGAAAGGTGCCACCTTAAATACATCTGTGTCAGGTCTCAAACTCCCCCTGAGGCCACCCTGCATCCTTCAGCTCCACCTTGGCCACTAGTCAGACCTGGCCTCTTCCCATATTCAAAGGGTCTTTGCATATAGAACAGGATAGAACAGGGTCCCTGCTCTTTCCCAGGTGGTGCCTGGGTATGAAGGACATCCACTGGGGCCTCCTGCTGGCACGGCCACACATCCCTGCGAGGGCTCTCCTGCTGTCCTCTGGGACTGCAGACCAGCTGTCCCTTGTCCGCCAGCTCCGTGGTGTCCTGCTGCTCTAACACTGACCTCGGCCACCAGTCAGATCCTGGTCTGTCCCCACCCAGCACCCCAGGAGCCACAGTGCCCTCCTGGGGGGATGCACCTTGTCTCTTGATGGCACTGTGGACGCCTGAGGTCACTGTGGTCCTCCATCTGACTCCTGGCAAGGCAGGGCCACATCCCAGCATGGCCTCTGTGGTCACTCCAAGCCATGGGCATGCAGGGATCTCTGAATCCCCTGCCCTGGGAAGCAGGGAAGACACTTGGTCTGGCCACACTGTGCTGCTGACTGTCAGAGGCTTTTCCCCATTTGTGGGGTGTGGGAGCTGTTTCTGTTGTGCCCACCAGGACCAAGGGTAAATCGCAGGGGGCACTGAGTCTCTGGGTCCAGCCCCCTCCTGCTGTGGGGGCAGCCACTCCTCTTCCCACCTCCTGCCCCATCTGGGACACCCGATGCTGAGTGCTGCAGGGGCCTGAGACACCCTGGGTGAGGAGACGGAACCTCCCGCTGTCAGCGTGGGCAGGTTGCGGTGTAGTGTCCACGGGTGCTGCAGGCCTGTAGGTGGCTCGCAGCATCCCCCTCCTGAGAAGTGGAGTCAGCGCAACAAAATGATGGAAGAAACTCAGGTTTGGATGGTGCTCTACAAGGTGGGACATGCCTGGCCAGTACCAGCCGTGAAAGGAGCTTCAGGCCCAGCAAAGCCAGAGTATCTGCAGAGGCTGGGCAGGGCCAGCACAGAGGAGGTCCACAGGGGAGCTCAGGGCTGTCCCTCCCCTGCCACCTGGGTCCCCCCAGCCCAAGTTGCTTCTTGCCAGAGAGGAGTGGGCTGCCTCAGTGCCCTTGCCCACTCCCGGCCAGCCCTGTGCCTGCATCCTTACCCACCTTTGGCCTCTCCCACATGAGGTGCACAGAGCCTTGCCAGGATCTTCCTGGGGAGAGTGTGGGGTGCTCAGGACACACTGTTCCACACCCCGGCCTCCATGGAAGCTTTCCCCCCTGTCCTGGTTGCACCCAGGCCCTGGCCCTCACTCTCCCCAGGCCTTGTCCTCAGCCTCATGTTGACCAGTAGTTGGCAAGTGAGCAAGAGGCTGTGAATGAAGGCCCAGGCCGAGGGGTGCATCGGACACCTCGCCTAGAGCTGGGGCCTCCCGGGAGCTGCCCAGGCTCTGACACGGATAACTTCCCAGCTCAGGAGACTGGAGAGGGGGGTCCCAGAGTGACGCAAACAGCAGCAGCAGACTGTGCTGCGTCTTCATCACTAGCCCACCTGCACCCCATGAGGCCCTTGGGCTCAGAGTGCCTGGAGGGGACCGGGGGTGCACAGTATCCCCTCCCCAGCCCTCACACAGACCTTGGGAACTCCCTCTGGAGTTTGCGGCTATGGGGCACATTCATTCACTCAGCCCAAAGGCACCTGTGCCTGGGTCCTGCATCGGCTGCCCAAGTGCCCGGACATGTGACCCCAAGCTGAGACCCCCAAAGGAGGAAGCGAGCAGGCAAAGACGGGGAAGAGCGGACCAGGGGCCTCGAGGGCTGGCGGGTGGGTGGCACTACTGGACACTAGGGGGCCTCGGGGCAGCCGACCCAGGCAGTAAAGCAGGGGGTGGCAAGAGGCTGAGAAGGGGCCAGGGCCTCCCCTGTGCACCCGGACGGGTCTGCAGCAAGAGGGGTCGGGGCTGTCCCGCGTGCTCACTCCAGCCACCGCGTCCCCGAAACAGCCCCGCGGGGTGCAGACGGCGACCCCCACCTGGATCTGGGGGCCCCTCCAGCTCCTGCCCGGTCACCCCAGCTCTCCTCTTCCATCCCTGAGCCCGACATCTGGCAGCCACGGAGGTTTTGCGTGGCTGCCTCAGTGGTCCATTGTGTGGTTCCGCCCCGCCCCTGGGGAAGCCCCAGCCTGAGTCTGGACTGCCTTGTGCAGTGGCCTTGCCAGCTTGGGGAGGTTGGGAACTTGCTCACACAACGTAGAGGACAAAGCCAGGCCCCTTTGCCAGGGCTGCCCCAGAGACCCCAGCCCGCAGTGAGTGTGGGCAGGGGGCGGCAGCTCAGCAACACACCTCGAGACAACTCGCGTCATCGATAGGGTGTTTGTGAACTCCACGGCCTGCTGTGCGGCTGAAGGCACAAGCCAAGCTCCTTTCCCGTGTGCACGTCCCTGTGACCCGGCCTGTGCGCTCCCCCCCGACCACGCACACAGGGCCTGGACACCTGCTGGCCCAGGCTGGCCCTCCTTCCGGGACCACCTGCCCTGAGACCCCCGCCCCGCAGGCCTCATCAATCACCCTGTTCCCTTCCTGCAGACACTGACGTCTAAGAATGTATTGTTTATTATCCGCCCTGCCCGCTGCGGGGCGAGTTGGGGGTACCTGGAGGCAGGAGCTCACTGCGCTCACGGCGCTCCCCCAGGCCAGCCTGGCACGTAGTAGGTGCCCAACAAATAAATGCATCAGTAAAATAAATGTTGAATAGTCTCTGCCAACTAAAGCACTCTGCGTTTTCCAACGATGAGCTAGTGTGCGCTGAACGCGCCCGCAGCTTTCCTTTGTAGGGCGTTTCCTTCCAGACCAGGAGGTGGCATTCGCGAACCTCTCCGCGGACGCCAGGCGCAGGCAGCGACAGCCCCAGGCGCTCGCGTCTCCGCAGGGCGCGCGCCCCGCTGTCCCTGGACAGGGGCGTTTCCTTTGATCTCACCGAGAGGGCGGCGCTGGGGGCGCCGGAGAAGAGGCGCGGGCCGGGGCTGGAGGAGCCGCCAGGAGGCCCAGAGCTGGCGCACAGGAAAGCGAAGGAAGCTGAGCCGTTACACCGCTCGAGGCACTGGGTGGGGGGACCACAGGCCGAGGCGTCCAGGAGGACGGGCAGCGTCTGGGGCGCAGGCTCGGGAACCGGGCGCACCCGCAGGACAGCGCACCTGGACAGCGCACCTGGCTAGAAGATTGTGGGAAAGGGGTCGCCCTTACCCCGCCCCTCTGGCAGCCTCAATTCACCCCGGCCCCCCATCCCGCGCCCGGCCCCCCCACGACCCTGGCCCTTGGTGCCTGGCGAGCTGCACACTCTGAAGCCAGCGCCACGGCAGCCCCGCTCGGGACCCCACGCGTTCCGCCGCAGCCCAGGGCGGACCGGCGGCGCGGACAGACGGTCTCTGCGGGCAGGGCAGCGCCTCGGGGCCTCCGTTCCGCAGCCGTAACTCAGAGCTAACGAGGCCCCGCAGGGCCGCAAGAGGAGCCCCGCACTGCTCCTGCCTCCGCATCCGGCTCGCGGGGGCCGCGCGGGACGATGGGGCGCACGTGCCCTCCCGCCCGAGCGCGCCTCTCCGGGCCGTATTCGGGCGACCTGCGCCCCTCACGGCCACGCCCAGGGGACGGACCGGGCGCCGCAGCCCAAGGTCGGCCGGGTCGCGCGGACAGGGGCGTCCGGAGGCAGGAGCCGGCCCCGCCCCCGCTCGGCCCCGCCCCCGCGCGCCTCAGAGCCCAAGCCTGGGCCCGGCGCCTGGCCTTGGGGGAGCCCCTAGGGGCCCACGGCCTCCCGGGGAGGGTCCTCCCTGTGGCCGGGCCTTGCCGCACTCACGCTCCGTGTTTGCTCCGAGGAAGCGCGGCGCGAGCGAAGCCAGGCGGACCGGGTGCCGTCAGCGGCGCACGGGTGTTCAGGGCTCCCGGTGCCGGGCCGGGCTCTGCTCCTGCTGATCGCCGCCGGCAGCCGCGCCCAGCTGGGTGCCACGGTGCGGGCCCGTCGGCAGAAGCGGGATGAGAGACGCGCACGCCGGGCCGCATCGCGCTTTCGCGGGGACCCACGCGCCGCGCCGCCGGGCAGCCCCGTGCGCGCACACGCGAGGCAGGGCGACCATAGGACGAACTCCCAGCCCTGGCCGCAAGTGGCTTTCCAAGCCGCGACCTGGCGGAGGGCGCCGCGCCGCCAGCCCCCCATGGCTGTCTGCGCTAAACGAAAACGGACGCAGGAGGGGAGCGGCGGGCGCGGACGCTAGACTCCTGCACCGAGCCGCGGGGGTCGTCTTCTTCCGCAGCACCCAAACCCTGGCGGTCAGGGCGAAACGGGAAAGTCGTTGCTAAGGATCTGACCAGGCCCGAGAGAGGCAACGTTGCGTGCGCAGCCCCCAGCCACGAAACGGTGGTCCATTTGCACATATTCGGGTCACGGCTCCCAAAGGACAGCGGATAATAGCAATAGCCGCCTCGTATACGAGATCAATATGCGACACCACCCACGAGGACGAGGCGACGACGCCCAGCCCTGGCTCAGCGCCCGCCCTTCGCCGGTGCTCAGGGTCGACTGCGCCCGCATTTGAACCCTCCCAGCACTTCTGGGGGATGAGGGGCCCTTTGTGTCTGGAGGAGAGCCCCACACGCGGGTCTAAAGGCTGCGCTTGCGCCCGCTGGCTTCAGCCGCGCACCCGCGTCAAGCCCCTGAACGTGGCGCCCCACGAGCCCTGGGCTTTGGGCTCTGAGACTGCTCGGGTCCCGGTTCCCCCGGCCCAGGCTGCGATTCCCAAGAGATGGCCCGTGGGCGGGGTCGTGGGCTCGGGTCGCGGCGCCGGGCTCTGGTTACCTCCTGGGTAACTCCCAACAGGAGACCCGAACCCTCACGGAAACCCCCAGCGGGGAGGCCCAGGCGGGGACGGAGAACCGCCCGGCAGCGCGCGCGAGTCTGAGGCCGCGCGTGTGCCCTGGGACAGGCCTCGCTCTGCCACCAAGTTGGCCGTTTGTTGGTGAAACCAGAAGCTGATTCCTGCGAGCCAAGTCTGGCCCTTATGCCCGTTAACTCCCAAAGCTGCGCTTCCCCCGCCTTTCTGCGGCCCGGACCCAGCAGGAGAGCGTTCCCTGCAAACGTGCGCGGCCGCCCGACACCAGCCCCAGCCCGGGAGGCCGAGGAGTCGCGGGGCGGGGCGCGGGCCGTGGTCCCCGACGGCGCGACCGAGTCTCCGCTCCCACCGCGTGGGGCTCGTCCCCGAATGGGGCGCACTGAGCACGCCGGCTGGATTCTCAAATCTGCATTCTTTCTGGAGATAAAATATGTTCTCGTATTTTTTCCTGATTTCCCATTAAAACCTTTGCCTAACTAAACTCCCATCCTGGGGATTTATTTCGTCCCCGGGGAGATAAATCAGGGGGCAAATTTACAGCCCGGGAGGCACCTGCCGCGCTAATGGGCCCTTCATGGAGTGCGCGGCCGGCGGGGGCGCGCAGACGGGCGGGGCGCGGGCCAATGGCCGGGCCGCGGGCGCCAGCAGCCAATCAGCGCGCGCGCCGCGCCGGAGCCGCCCGCCCGGGCCGTCGGCGCCCGCGCCCCGCGCCCCCCTGCAGCCCACGCCCCCGGGCCGCGCGCAAAGTTCCCGGCCGGCGGGCGCAGGCGGCGGCGGGGCCCGAATGGGCGCTCGGGCCGGCGGCGGCGGCGCCCATGGACGCTAACCGCCCGGGCGCGTTCGTGCTGAGCAGTGCGCCGCTGGCCGCGCTGCACAACATGGCCGAGATGAAGACGTCGCTGTTCCCGTACGCGCTGCAGGGCCCCGCCGGGTTCAAGGCGCCCGCGCTGGGCGGCCTGGGCGCGCAGTTGCCGCTCGGCACCCCGCACGGCATCAGCGACATCCTGGGGCGGCCCGTGGGCGCGGCGGGCGGCGGCCTCCTGGGCGGCCTGCCCCGCCTCAACGGGCTGGCCTCGTCGGCCGGCGTCTACTTCGGGCCCGCGGCCGCCGTGGCGCGCGGCTACCCCAAGCCGCTGGCCGAGCTGCCCGGGCGCCCGCCCATCTTCTGGCCCGGCGTGGTGCAGGGCTCGCCCTGGAGGGACCCGCGTCTGGCCGGCCCGGGTAAGTGGCCGGCGCGGGGGTGCGGGGTGGGGCGCGGGTCGCCGGCCGGCCGCACTCACCGCCCTCCTTTGCAGCGCAAGCCGGCGGCGTCCTGGACAAGGACGGCAAGAAGAAGCACTCGCGACCCACCTTCTCGGGCCAGCAGATCTTCGCGCTGGAGAAAACCTTTGAGCAGACCAAGTACCTGGCGGGCCCGGAGCGCGCGCGCCTCGCCTACTCCCTGGGCATGACCGAGAGCCAGGTTAAGGTGAGCGCGGCCGCGCCGGGGGCGTCCTCCTCGCGGGTTCCACCGCGCGGAAGCAGACCCCGGCCGCCCGCGTCCCGCGAACGGCCGCCCCGGAGGCGCCGCTGCTCCGTAGCCGGCGCGGGCCCCGTGCGTCCGCCCGCACGGCGGGTCGAGCCCGGGCCGCGTTGCAGAGGGCCGGGAGCTTCGGGGGGCGCCGCCTGACGGTCCCCTCCGACCCCCAGGTGTGGTTCCAGAACCGCCGGACCAAGTGGCGCAAGCGGCACGCGGCGGAGATGGCGTCGGCCAAGAAGAAGCAGGACTCGGACGCCGAGAAGCTGAAGGTGGGCGGCTCGGATGCGGAGGACGACGACGAGTACAACCGGCCCCTGGACCCCAACTCGGACGACGAGAAGATCACGCGGCTGCTCAAGAAGCACAAACCCTCGAACTTGGCGCTGGTCAGCCCGTGCGGCGGCGGCGCGGGGGACGCCTTGTGAGGAGGCGGCGGCCAGGCCAGAGCAACCAGGGTACGGGGCGCGGAGCGGCGCCCCCGACGTGAGCCGCCCGCGTCGGAGTGTGTATATATATTTTTGCAGAATAAGTTATAAAGCGGCCCGGCTTGGGCACGGCGTGCGGGGACCCCGGCGGCGTCCCTCGGCGTGGGCGCGCGGCGCAGGGATGGAGCCGCGCGTCCTGGGCGGAATCACTTTGTATAATCAATAAATTATTTAACACGTCCCCGTCGGAGCCGTGGCTCCCGAGGCTGCACCGCGTGGTTCTTCCGTGTCGAGCCCGGAGCGAGGCGCCCCTGGCGGCGCGGCCCCCGCCCGGTCCGGGTCCAGTCTCCGGGTCTGGCGCCGGTCGGGCCCATCCCGGCCCCGCGTCCCGCGCGCCCCAGTGCGGAGGCCGCTCGCAGGCGCGGAGAGTGCGGAGGCCGCGCGTAAGGGCAGCCCGGTCCGCGCCCCTCGCCGCCCGCGCAGGCTGGAGCCACAGCCAGAGCCGCGGGGCGCGGGTCCGGCGGCTGAGGCTTGGGGGCTCCCGAAAGGGCGGTAAGCGGCGCCCGCCCCCGCGCCCGCGGACCTTCCTTTTTCCGCAGCCCGGCGCTGAGGAGCGCCCTGCCCCGAGCCCGGCACCTGCTCGGCCCAGGTGTTCCCATAGGATTGTTTTGCCGTAGGGCCATCTCGAAGGTACGTAGTAAACCATATGGGTGAAATCTGGTTTTAAATTCTGCACAGCGGGCCTTCAGTTACCGTTTTCATAGGTTTTTCACTGGCAGAAAGCACTATTTCGTTCAAACTGGGACTGCAGAGAGAAATCCAAAATAATTGTGCCTGCCGAGGGACTGCGCACAGGTCTCCACGCGCAGCGACCCGGCAGTCCTGAGCGCCCACCCGGGGCCAGGGCGGCTTCCGGGAGCAGGTGCGGGGCCAGGTGCCGAAGGCAGGGCCGGAACCTCGGGTCCTCGCACGGGCACCCCGGGCTCGGGCGCCGGCCCCAAGAGCGCTCCTGGCCCGAGCTGGACGACGGCCACGAGGACTGCAGCGTCCCCCGCAGCCGCGCCGCCACCACCCAGTAAGTCCGTGCGCTCCAAGGAGCGTGGTCTGGTCTCCAGGAACCCACCCACTCCCGGCGCGACTTTCTGTGGCGAAGGCTCCTTGGCTGCATCTTAATGGGCATAACTGGTAAGTTTTAATTTCAAAAATTAAATGTAAATGGTTGTAATACTGCAATTACAGAATTTCTCTTAGAAAGTATTTTTGAAAATGTTGAGGGGAAACGTAAACGGCTTAAATTCGTTCGTTTGCTTTTTTTGTTACATGGCTGCATCATCAATTTAAAACCTCGAGCTACTGGCCAGTTTCCTTAACAAGTGGTATTTAGGGGGAAGGAGTGTTACCTCCGTGAGCGAGCCCTGCCAGCTCCAGTTAAGACGGGAGGAATTCCCACTTCCGCAGTTCTGAGGAAAGCAAAGCATTTACACAATCCCGTTTAAAAATGTTGAGGGATAAATCCTTCACTACTGTAAAAAGCCCAAAAGATTATTTTTCTACTCCCAACTACTGGCTTGATGTTTTATACGTGTGTGATTCAGTGAAATTCCAGGTTTTCTAATGAGCCTCATGTCAAACAACAGGGAACAGAGGACAGTCCTGTACTTAGCATTTCAAGGGTGATGGGACAATGGAAAGGAGGAAAAACAAAGCAGAAGCAGGAGTTTTTTCACCATGATCAATTTTATTGCTTAGGAACCAGAGCAGCCACTGCTAAAGGCCCTCAGAGTGACCAACAGCCCAACAGCTGAAACCCCGCTGGACAGGCCCGCCGTGTGCTGGGACCACGGCAGCTCGCTGGCAGCGGAGTGACCACGGCACTACACAGACTGACTGTATCGTCAGAACACAGATTCGGCAAGCGGACACCAAATCACTTGCAATGGTAGTGATTTATATAAAAAACAAACATCGATCTAATGCCTTCACCCAGTCCAGGAACTCTGTAGTGTTCTAAAGTAAAATCAATAAAACATACATTTGTGTTTCATCAACAGACTCTAATCACCTTTTAATGCTGTACTTAGTGCTAGGAGAAAAATATTTGCAACAAGGTTATTACTTAGGTTGTTTGTAGCAGAGCAACCAAGGAAATGTACAGTTTTGTTTCTCTTTAATATTTTTATATACAGCCCATGTTAAAAGCGGTTTGTATTGGAAGCAGACTAGGCTATTTCTATTTCTCCCATGATATTATTGTTTAAATGTAGAATACTTGGCACCATAAAACGGTAACAAAAGACAAACGGTTTACAAAATTCTTAAAAGGTACACCCAGGCTAACTATAAACTTCACATTCAGTTCTTAATATTACACAGAAAAAAGGCATAGGAGTAACACACTGCTAGTATACACGTGCTGTAGGGTCGGCTTTTACCCAGGGTGGCACTGCCAGGTCATACTCCCTTTCTGAATGTGTGTGTGGACAGACACAAACCTAAACTCCTAGACGCCAGTTCTACCTGCTGATACGACACTCTTGTGCATTCATACTGGAAAGTATATTTAGCATAAGTTTTGGTAAGATTTATAAATTATTTTTAAAAAGTATATATTTATATATATATTTATATATATAAAAATGGAAAGCAGCTGCAGTGTGATTCAAAAACCATGTGACATGGCACAGAGTAAATACCACAGGGGGAGGGCATCGGAAGAGACCTGGCGCCCTCACCCACTCTGCTCGGCGGCCACACTGCCTGTCAGCAAGGGCGTGCTCCCCCGCCTCCCCAGCCCCGGGCACCTGCGCCTGGCAGGGGCGCTGGCCTCTGCAGGGTCCCTGTGCTGGAGAAGCCCCTCCACTGACAATCATACAAACTGAAAACTGTGAAGTCTAAGATACAAATTCTCTTTGCTGTCTATTAGAGTTTTGGCAACAGGACTGTGACTTATTTTAAAAACCCAGTATTTCTACTTATGTCACGAACAGACAAGACAGTGAGGTATGTGAGGCTTTCCGGAATGGTCCGGAGGCTGAAGCGAAGTGTGGGGCCGGCCTTCTAGCAGGTGGCGCTCGGGTGGGTTTCGATGCAGCTGTTAGGAGTACGTGGTTCAGTTTACTGCTACAGGGAGGTCTCGCGGCCAATCCTCTCGTGGCGCTGGCATCTCTTCCCTGTCACGAAATTAGTAATTTGTTAAAGGAACAAACACACCAGGAAAAGCTGCAGAAAAGGTGAAGTAGAGGGAAGGAGTCATATTTACCACCACGTCACTGCACGACACAACACTTGTGCACATGTGCATGAGGTTTACCTGCCCCGGGCGTGATTCGGAAGGCCAGGAACACGGGCTGCAGTGGGGAAGAGAGGAGAGGTCAGCACGTGCACAGCAGACACAACACGCCGCGCCTCCCGCCAGATCCCGGACCCCGAGTCTCACGAGGGCGGCCTCGAACCGCGTCCAGAGGAGCTGACGGGCAGCAAAGGCCGAGCAGCCCCTGTCCCAGAGCGGGAACTCGGGGCCCTGTCTGCGTGCAGCTTGAGCACTGGCACCGGCCTTGAGAGACACCCCTCCATGTTTGTCAGGAAGTGTCACCTCCAGATAAAAATTAACATGAAAACTGATCTCAAGAACTGCTAAATAAGCCCCAAATACAGCAGGGAAGAGCTCGCATCCTCAGATCTCCCCTGCTGGGTGTGGGGACTTCATCACATCAGGATGTGCTCAGTGGTGGTGGTTCAGAGGCCTTAAAGGTGGAAGAAGTGAATCCATTTAATCTGCCTGAAAATGGGACATGGTCTGTCACCTAGCATGACCCTTCAGTAAGCACCACGGTCCTGCTCCGTTTTAGGTACAGTCACCTGTATGTATAAACTACAAATAATCAGTGTCATTCCCCCCAATGCCCTGCGTCTGTGATACTCACATCTACCCTACTCTGCATTGTAGATGGCCAGCCTGGCACGAGAAGGCCCTTAAAATATCTCAAATGCACCCTCGAAAAACAGCCTTCAGAAATAATCAGCTGCAGATAAACTATTTTGTGTTTTTACAAATAGTAAAATTATCTATTTTATCCTATTGTAAATAGTCTTTTCTGCCTTCTTCCTACCTACCTTTTGGTATTTTATTAAAATTAAATAAAAACAGACCAACTTGGCCCACTCCACAGGGCCAGACTGAGGAGACACAGCCTGCTGCCCCCCACCGGCCTCGGTCTCTCTGGTCCGGCCCCTGGGCTGCAGCGCGGCTTACGTCACCTTGTGGTCTCCCATGCAGACGTTGGGCCCGATGTGGTCATAGGTGACCACCTTCTCCTCGCTCTCCGACTGGGAAAAGGAGAGAGAGAGAGAGGTCGGTGTGGGAATGCTGGGGGCACCCCGGGGTTCCATTCGGGAGGTGGTGGGCAGGAACTTGGGGGTTTCCTGGGGAGCAGAGATGCAGGTGGGGACAGTCCCTGCAAATGAACCCTGTTGCCTGCTCTGCCCCCGTCCCTTGGGGCTCTGCTGGCCCCCAAGAGAGAGCAGCCCATGGACGGAAGGTTCTGGTGGCCCTGGCTACTCTAGCCGGGGGGGGGTCCTGATTCAAGGACAGGATGGGAGGCACTGGGACCCCGTTCACAGGCTATCTCCTCCCTGACTCTGGTGTGGGCTCCTGGACTCCTGGCGAGGCTGGGGCCCCCCGCTCCATGCACTACGATCAGCGCAACTCTGGAACTTTCCTTAAGTGCACCCCCTGACTGAAGCAGCTCATCTATTTCCCATTTTCCCTATGTACATTTGTTTTTGACAGCCTGTTCTATTAACCCAGAACTCTCTGTTCAAACGAGGACACAGAATTCTACACCACTACATAAAGCAATTTGTGCATATTAATTAGCCCTCTGGTATGCACACGTCCTACAGCACCGCGCTCCTCGGAGCTGGCAGATGCCTTCATTTGGGGCACGTCAGCAGAGAGTTTAGTGCTGGTAATCAGTTCTGACTGGGCTGGAATTTTATATCCACAGCTGAAGCATTCGAGACTATAAAGTTAAAACTGAATTATCTTTAATGCAGTGGGAAGCTTAAGGTCAGATTTACTTTCCAGCACGGTTGCCTGCCAGAAAGTATAAAAACACAACCTTCGCACCATATGCATGAGCACCTTCCAATCTTCCAGGAGCGTGACGCCGCCTCCGCGGAAGTGGGGAAACATTCATCAAACGCAGCATGGTAATTTACAAAGGCAGCATAAAATTGTGAATTTTCAACTGCATAATCTTTGGACAGATAAACAAATTACTGTGGGTGCAGGCAGAGCGTGGCACACCTCGCTGAACATTCGTCACCGAGGATCCCAGGCAGCCAGCTGCCCGCACCCCGAGCCACCTTTGGCGTTTGGGGCTGGGAAGGCAGAACGCAGGCCGATGAGGAGGTGACGGGGCGTGTCATGATGGATGAGGCCGCGGAGGTGCATGGCACCCGTCTGCTTGGCCCGGATGCTCACCGCCTGCTGGGCAGCCTGTGGGGAGGGCCTGTCCAGGCTCCAGCCCCAGGAGGGTAGGCACTGTGAAAGGCCCCCAGGTGTGCTCTGTCATCTGCCTGAACAGATAGCAGAATGCTGTCTCCCCCTGTGAGTTTAAAGCATCAAATTCTAGGTCCAAAGGACCTGAGTAGATGTAAGCGAATGTATAACAGGCTAAAATGCTGCCTTTCTCTGAGCTGGCTAAAGCCTGGCCACGGCAGCTCAGTGCAGGGAAGGCCACACGAGCCCACACCAGCCCTCCGCTCCTAGGGAGCTGATCACCAAATGCAGTTTTTGTGATCTCAGATGTTGTCCTTGCGGATGGCATCTGTCTCTCTCTCTCTCCCCAAGCCCCAGAAGCTCCCATTCCAGCCAGCAGCCCAGCTGCACACGCCCAGCCCCGCTCAGAGCCAGCAAGCTGAAGGGCCCCCCCGGGCTGCCACATGACTCTCCTGTCTGTCTCTTCTCCACGTGGGGCCAGAGGGCAGGGATGTGTCCAAGGCCTGGCTCCCGGGGCTGCAGCCAGCATGCAGACACAGCTTCAGTCAAGGAGGCCTCACTGGGGAGGCAGCCCCAGGTGGCCTTTCTGGGTGATGGGCCCTGGGTAAGAGGGTATCACAGCCGGACACAGGCCCTACCCACGGGGCCAGGAAGCAGAGCTGCCACAGCCCCCAAACCCCATCGGAATCAGGCTCGCTGCAGACACGGGGGCTTCTGGCCGAGGGGCCTTGCCTCCAGCATAGGCTACCACCCAGCAGGTTCCTCCCTACAGCCAGGCCCTGGGCACCACTGTGCCCTGGACACTCCAGGTGTGTGGAAGGACGGCAAGGCAGCTGGTCCCAGTGGACACACAACCTGGAAAACCAGGCTTGGGGAGCATGTGCAGGTGCTGCGCTTCCTGGCTGGGTCCCCTGACCCTAGGGTGCTCACAGCCCCCAGCGACAGTGCCCACAGCACAGGGCTTGCTGTGAGGGGCCAGGGTTGGTGCCATCTGGCACAGGGACACAGATGGGCAGCTCAGGGTGACTGAGGCCTCACAAAGCTCCTGGCTGAGGTTGGGGGCTGGTGGGAGGGGCTCCTGCCCCCTGCTCTGGGGCAATGGGGACTGGAGGACAGAGCCCTCAGGGCCTCAGGCCTACTGTGAGGCTTCTTAAGTGCACGCCCTTGGCATGATCAGAGACCCACAGCTCTGGATGCTGAGCATCCATGTATTTCATTATTATATTTTTTCACTGATGAGGTTGGCAAAACCAATTCAGATATTGATTCTTCCAAAAACACTCTTGTGTTAAAATGTGGTAACCAAAAAAATCACAGAAATCTGAATGTTTCCCAACACCCAGTGCACTAAAGTTATCTCCTGAAAATATCCATTCATTTTTAACTTATCAAAAGCCCAGATAGGATTCTGGCTCTGACTTACAACTTAGAAAAACAACTACAGACATTTCTACTGTGCTTCACAGCCAAGAGCTCTCATATGGACAAGAGTATATTTAATTCCCAAGAATACAATAAACTATGATTTTAAAACCACCACCTGGTGACCATTTGTTTGTTTGAAACTCGGAAAGACAAGGGCTGCTCACGGGGCCCAGAGATGCGGCTGTGCCCGCTGCACCTCGGCCCTGAGCACTGGCCCGAGGTAACGCAGTGCCTGGGTCAGCTCATCCCAGGACAAGGGCAGGGCTGGACCTGGGGGCCAGCCCAGGTGGGCAGCCTGACCTGGTGTGCCACCTCCCTCCCCGTGGCTGGGAGTGCACCTGGACAGTGCACACTTACCCTCAGCACCAGCTCCTTGGCGGATGGGGACATGAGGATGCGGTCGCACCAGGCAGGGCACCGGGTGTTCATGTACTGCTCAGCCCGGCTGGAGTCCTCACTGTACGGGTAGCTGCGGAGACAGGGGCACAGGGTCAGCTGGGCCCGGCTCCTGCCATCCTCGAGCTCCGAAGGGAGGGCTCTGCGGACTCTCCCCCAGTGCACCTTAGAATGGCCACAGCCATCCAGGGAAAGAATGTACATGTACAAGTTTCTAGAATATAAAGCCAAATACGCAATTTAAGTTTTTATATCAAACTTATTTTTATGTGAAACAATTTTAGTTCTAGCATGGTATCTTCAAAGAAACCATTTCTTTCCATAATGAAATTGTCTATTAAGCTCTGTTTGTTTCTTGCAGCTTTTATTTTTGAACATGGTCTAAAACCCTGTGAGAACCTGCAACGGGAAAAAGCAGCCCTGGGCGTCCTCTGTCTCGTCTGCAATACACTGGCTCCACTGGGTCCCCTCCGCTGCTATCGCCGTAGTGCCTCTACACGCAGGTGACGTCTGACGTCGGTGTGCAGCTGCACCTGACACCTCCCAAAACTCAGCGGGCCTCCCGTGGGTTCTCCACCTACCCCACCCCCGTGGTTCTTATGTCGGGAAGAGCATCCAGGTGCTCAGGCCACAGCCCTGGGTCTGTCGCTGACCATCCCTGACTCACTGCCCCAGGCCCGCCCACCCCTCTGTGGCTCCAGAAACGGGGCTCCAGCCTCCACAACCACCGCCTGGCCCGCAAGCGACGCCCACCACGGGCGAGAGGCCCTTGGGGGTGTCGCCAGCCCTGAAGGTCAGGCCTGCTGACCGACACAGCTGAGCACACCCCACACAACCTGTGCCTTGGCCGCTGCCCTGGCCTGCTCACCCCGGCCGGGAAGACTTCCCCGGCCCTACTGGCCTCGCTGTGTCCCTCACAGCAGGGGACCCACAGCAACCATAGCCTCCCGCTGTGCCTGGGACACTGGGGCCCCACATGCCGTCTCTGCGCTCCCAGGGGCCTGGCCTGCCCATCGTCCTGTTCACAGCTGCAAACCCAACCGCTAATGGGCATTTTATTTGGAATTGAACTGAAGTGATGCCAAATGAATTAAACTTTAAACGAACTGACTCTGGGGAGAGCCCTTAGCTGTGTCCAGCCTCGCACCCCTGAGTGGGGGCATCTGCTGACTCACACCTACCTTCCTTCCTTCATTTTTAGAGACAGGGTCTTGCTCTGTCGCCTGGGCTAGTGTGCAGTGGTGCGATCACAGCTGACTGCAGCCTCAGACAAGCAATCTTGGGCTCAAGCGCTCCTCCCGCCTCAGCTCCTGAGTAGCTGGCACCACCACGCCTGGCTGGCTTCTTTTGTTAAATTTTTTGTGGAGACGGAGTCTCGCTATGTTGCCCAGGCTGGACATGCTGCCTTTTACAGCCGTCAACAGAGCCTAAAGATTTTCCTTGTAAAAGTCTAATGTGTATCTTTAGATTAATTCTAAAGCACCATATAGCATTTGTGGTGAATGATATCTTAGTCTCTGTTACATTTTTCCTGTTGGTCTTAGCTGGAAAAGAATGTTATTGATTTTTCAGGCAGATCCTGTCATCGGCACCTGCAGGCGTGGATTCGGGGGCCTCCGGGGCACTCCTGTCCTCTGCAGGGCTGGCCCCTCCTTGTCCCTGCACCTCAACCACCTAAACACAACCGGGGGCTTGGAGAACGTGCTTTCTGCCCACTGCCTGTCCTCCAGAGGGATGACACTTCACAGAAACCGAGACTTACAGCCCCAGCGTCTTGCAGGCAAATGTTACTTTACTTGATTAAAGACTCAGATGTGGTTAAAAACAAAATCTATGTAGTTCCTACTTAGAGGATAGTCCCAGCCCCAAGGTGCCATCCCCAAGGGCCTGGCATACGGCCCAGCAGGACACACTGCCCAGCCACACGAGAGCGGCTTCAACAGCAGCACTCAGAGATGTCAGTGTGGAAGGACAGGACTGAATCCACCTGCTTTTGCAAACACCGGTTTCATGCCCAATTACCCTGTGTTGCTGTGACTACCAGAGGCCTGGGGTGCCACCTGAGGCTGCCCCATGAACGCCTACAGGGTCCCTACAGGAACACTCCCGAGGCCAAAGGTCAGTGTAAATGCTGAGGTCTGGGTATGAACAGCACACAAAAGGTGGCCTGAATAAGTCTGTAAACAAACGGGTTCTCACTCCCCACACACGGAGGAGTACAGCAGGAGGCACAACACACCCCTCTGTCCACGGGGCAGGGTCTCCGGCCAGACGGGCTCCGGTGAGGAGCAGCAGGGAAGAACAGGGACACCCAGCACGGTGACCCCCTCAAACCCCATCCGCAGCCAGGAAGGAGGCTGGGGAGTGTGCACAGGTGATGCACAGGAGGAGAAACCCAGGCCCGAGGGGCATCCCAGCCAGGATGGACGGAAGGCCTTGCCTCCCCAGCACGGGGTGCCTCTGTGGCCCCTAACACCCCGAGAAACACAGCAGGTGCTGGCTGCAGCCAGGCCTGGGGAGGTCAGTGTGGAGCCACAGCCGCTCCCCCTCCCTGCAGGCAGGAGGTGCTGAGCAAGGGCAGGCGAGGGGCGGTGCTGCCAGCAGCAGGGCCTGGGCCGATGATTAATACGGGAGCACCTCGCACACAGACTTATCTGAAAGCAAACCCGCCGGGGCGCGGACTCTGACAAGGGGCCCTGTGTCTGCCCTGTACAGCCCAGGGCGCCATCAGCATCATTAACAGCAGCAGTGATAATGTGAACAATCGCCCACCTGTGCTGGCCACGGGGTCCCTTCCTCTCTGCCCCCCCAGGTCCTTCCCGCAGGATGTGGGCAGTGCAGCTGACTGTTCGCCTGTGGCCAGGCTGCCAGGCCCTGCTAACAAGCTCAGCTCTAAGAGCCGAGCGGGCGGGGCTGGGAAGGTAGCGCTGCCCTGGCCCAGAAGCCGACCAGGACGGGAAGCACGAGGCCCGGCCGTGCGCACGCCTGCAGGGCAGGGCCGACACGGGGGCACCTGCAGGCTTGGCAAGGCCCCAGAGGAAGCGGGCCTGGGGCCGTGTCTCTGCTAAGGTCCCACAAGCGGGCGGCAGCCTCACATGGGCGGGCAGCGCTGCCCTGGGGAGGAGGGTGTCAGGGAGCCCCCAGCCCACTTCTCCTGGAGGGCAGAGGGGCAGGAAGCCCCTCCTGGCTCTCACCTGGTGCAACGGTGACTGTTCCCAAACACCTGCTGCTGTTGTCAGTGACACGACCCCTTCAACAGCACCAAGCATGGAGGATGATTTCGTATGTTACAGAGAAAAATGGTTTTGACCACTGTCCACCACGATAACAGCACCACCGAAGCACATTTCCACATTCGCGGGAGGCCTGAAGGCACAGTGAACAACCTCCGCCCCAAACACCTGGTTTCAGAGACACCAGCTGCTACTGAAATGCCCGAAAAAGACAAAAACTCTAACATCAAAGAAAAGGAGCTGAACAATTAAAACTGTGGCAATACTGAAACCATTCAGTGGAAGATCTTGGTGGCAGCGGCTGGGGCTCCCTGCGCGGGGCTCAGTGACCAGCCAGCGGACGGACGTCCTTGCTGCCTCTGTGAGCACCCAGACTGGGCAACGGTAGAGATCTCATCCTTCATACCAGTTTTACACGTGTAATTATTATGATGTTACACATACGAATCTATACATAGTAGAACTTAAATTTTGGCCCACAGAAAGTTTGAAAAGCGCTTCCTAGTCCTTAATTTTTTAACGTATCCATGAAACAGAGACAACCTCTGGCTAGACTTGTCCAGGGCAGTTCGTTCCTGTGTTGTATGTATTTTCGTCTTTTTCAAAAGCTAAACCTGATCTTACTCAGCATTAATTTGCTCAATGAAGACATCCCTTTCCCACTATTCAGGGTTAATCTGTGTTTGGGAAGAGGCGATTCTTCCCATTTGACTTTCTCAGAATAAGTTAAATACTCCGAAAAGTTTTGACGGGTAGATGCAGGACTTTTAAATTTTTCTATTTATCAGTAAACTTCACACTAAAGTATCACACAGGCAAGGCAGAACACACACAGGCATGGATGCACACCGACCAGTCACACCGTGTGGCCTGGCCTGGAGCCTGCGAAGGCGGTGGGATTGGGGTCCCGGGACTTCGGCGGGCCTGGGCCGCAGTAAACCACACACAGATGGAGTCACGTGGCACTCCCCCCTTTGCGCCTGGCTTGGTTTGCACACATTACGATTCTAGATTTATTCACAGAGCTGTGTGCAGCAGCTGCTCAGGGATTCACGCTGTGTGGCATTCCCTTCAGTACTGAGAACTGAATACCCTCCACTATCTGTGGGCGTTTTGGTTATTTCCAGTTTGGGGCTAGTTCGTGGAGTGTGGCAGGTGGACGCGTCCCTGGGATCCTTTTAGCAGGTCTGTATTGCTCGTAACAACAACATGTTACTTGCTGTTTTCATGGTGCTGACGTTGCACAAATGGGGCAAAAGCTGCCCCCAAACTGGTGATGGTGCCTGAGCAGGGATCACACAGCGGCCGAGCTGTGCGGGTCAGCGTGGTCTTCCTGAGCGTCACACGCTCAGCACTGAACAGAAAGCCAGTCTGCTTACGAGTGCACTTGACGAAGCAGTAAAAGGGATCACATTCACTGATCCTCAAGCCTGGGAAATATGACTTTTAAGATTCAGGGGATGAGACGGGAGCATCTAGTAAGCACTCTGCCGCACACCAAGGTGTGGCGGTGGTCTCGAGATAGGCGCTTCTGCGAGTTGTCAGCTAAAGTAGCTGCTCATTTTCATGGAACGGCATTTTTTTGCTAGAAAGGTCGGCAGACAGACCACGGTTACTCAGAGTTGGGCAGCTGACAGGCGCTTTCTCAAGAAGGGGTGGAATGAGCCTGCCCCTTCAGGGAAACCACTGCCAGCATTTGTTGCTGATGACAAAATTTAAGCTTTCAAGAAAAATCCAGCACAAGGCCCCACCCGTAGACGCCTCTGCTGACATCCAGGCGTCTGGAAGAAGGTGCTGTGGGCACTCGGAGTGAGGCGTTCTGACACCCAGACACCTGCACACCCTGCGACCCAGGAGTTCTCAAGGACCCACGCGTGCTGCCACCAAAGCATGCACGTTGGCCAAAGATCCACTCCACGAGCAAAGAGCTGACTCCACACTGCAGCTAAGTTCCGAGAAGTCCCGTTTCTCAAGGTTTGCACAGAGTAAAGAAGAACATCCACAGCCTCAGAAGGCAGTTGAAATACCCTTTTCCAAGCACACCTCTGTCCACGTGGGGCCGGCTCTGTGTCCTACACTGCAAGGGATGAGACTCTGGCTGGCATCTGCTAAGCCAACTTTAACACAATTTATAAGAAATGGAAAACACTGCCACTCTTCTCACATATTATTTTTTGTTTGGAAAATAGTTATTTTTTTCAAAAAAATGTTAACATGTAATGGGTTTGTTACTGTTATTTTAAAATGAATTACTATTTTAAAATCTATGGCAAGTATCAATAGATACAGCCCACAGGACAAACACTCCTCAGGGTCCTCGGTGCTGTGAGTGGCAAGTGGACCAGCCCCCGGGGGCCAAGGCCGCGGCTCCCCAGGACTCGCCCCCAGAGCGACAGTGACGGCGTCTTGATGGTGGGACACAGCTTCTTCTCTTCATAACAGAACAGTTCAGTCACTTCCTGACTTAAGGATGTCCACAAACACTCTGCTGTTATTTAAAGTGAGCCCAAGTGCAACACACGTGACAGTTGCCACCTTTAATACATGAAGCGTTCACACAAACAGAGATGAGAAACAACCCCCCACCCCAGGTCGACCCGTGAACAGAGTCCTGACTCGCAGCAGAGCGTGGGTGGTTTATACGTCCCTCCACTGGTATAAAAGCTGCTGCGTGGCAGGCAGGAAGGTCAGGTCTGCTGCTGGGTGACTTGCTGGCATCCCCTGGCTTTGGAGGGGCTGTCCTGGGGAGGGGCTGGGCGTGAAGCCTCCACTGGCCCAGAGGAGATTCTACCCTCACTAACTCTTGGCCATGCAGGGTTTAGTACGCTTAATGTCCTGGGAAAATGCTACCCTGCCAGTTTAGTGGCAGCTATACAACCGTATCTTTATACTTTCATCTCTTTATTTTAAAGTTAATGGCAGTAATTCTCAAAATCAAGCTGAAGCTTAGAAGTTCACATCTAGCTAGGATCAGTAAAGAGGCAGGGGCTTGGAGTATTCCAAATTGCTGCCACTCATGCCTGGGCCATCCTGGGAAAATAGCCCCAATCTAGGCTTACAGGTGGGAGCTGAGGCAGCTGCTCACAGGAGGTACAGGACCACCTGTTGCTGCCCGGAGGGGCCCAGGCACCTGGGTAGCTGCATAGAACTAGGCAGCATGAGGAAAGTTGCCCCCCCTTTGCTCACCCCAGCAGCCAATGGGATCATGCGCCTCATGGGCGGGGCTCACACCTGGCCACTGCGGCATCCTTTGCTCACCAATAATCCTCAGCGTGCACTGAGAGCTTTAACACACGACAAGTACATGGAAATACCACGCAGTGTCAGAGGTCTTCAGTCGGCCGGTGGCCCAGGCTCAGTCTCTGGCCTGGTGGGGCTGGAAGGTGCCATCCTGGAGCTCAGGGGTCGGGCCCTGAAGGTTCTTTGTGGCAGAGGCAGCGCAGCCTGGAGTCTGCACAGCCACCTGCCCACCTGCTTCCACTCTGCCTGCTGACTGCCACCTGAAACCGGCCACTTTTGTGGTTGTCTCTAAAGAAGGTGCTATAAACCACCATGCCTTTAGTTGACAAAAATTAAAGGCTCTATAAATGTCTGAAATATTAGCACCTTTCCTAACAAAATGACAGACAGCGTAAGTTATAATCCATTAAGAGTGAAGTTCTGTTAGTCTGGAGAGCAGTAATAAACACCTTTGCTGAATAAAATCCCTGGTCGCTCTCACCATTAGGCCGTCTACCACTGAGGGGGCGTGTACACCAGCGCTCCGGTGCAGGGAGCACCCTGGAGTCGGGCGATGCTGGAACTCTGTGCTGGGAATGCCCGCCCCTCCCTGGCCCTGATGCAGGCTCTGCCTGTGGTGAGCCCAGCGATGCTCCAAGGTGCCATGCGATCAGGGCAGGGACTGCACAGCAGCTGCAGGAGGTCGCACCCGGCCGCTTGACCAGTTTGTGGTGCGTTCACATGAATGACAAGAGCAAAGTGTATGGCACGATTCTGAAAACCAGGATCTGCAGCCAGAGAAGAAGGCTCAGGGCTCCGCCCTGCCCGGCACACCTACTACCAAGACAGACACAGGCCCTCAGCGCTCAGGCTGTGGTGAGGACGCCCAACAGGCTTGGAGTCCTCACAGCCTTCCAGAAAGTACCACGAGGGTGCAGAGTGTGGGGCAACACAAACACCGAGAGCTACATCGAGCAATGAGAGTTTAAAGTGGAAAATGGACAACTTCTGAAACATGGAGCACCTGCGCAGCACGCAGATAGCTCAGCAGGCAGGAGTCATTTTTATTATACAAAGGAAAATGTGTAGGATGAGGACAAGATCAGGACTGTGGAAACAGGTGGTGTGGAGGACGCCACCTGGGGACACTCCGTGGTCAGTGATGGGCCCTTGGTGTGCACTGAGGAGCCACCCGGGGTGGGGCAATGTTCCGACAGAGCAGCCCCGTGTGCACCACCCCGCCCTGCCTGGCGCAGGGCCATGTCTACAAGGTGACATGAGGCCAGCCTGAGTCTCACACTGACTCGCCTGCACAGGGGCCAGAAAACAGCCTTGCCCTGCATCCGCTCCCCAGCTGGGCCAGGAGGCCTCAGGCATGGCCCGTGGGTGTCGCCTGCAGGAACAGAACCGAGGCAGGGGCTCTGTGACCTTAGAAATGAGTGTGAGGAAACCCCGCCATGCACAGCATCCTTTGACCCCGAGTTCTCAGGCCACATGCTGATGCACATCTTCTGAAGGGGAGCTGGACTCCGCTTCAGCCCCAAAGCTGGAGGGCAGCCCTGGGGTCAGCACAGCAAGCAGCTCGCAAAGTGCCATGGACTCACACCACCCCTGGGTGTCCTGGTGCTGGGGACAACGGGTCCTCCGGGTGCCTCTGGGTGCATGTCCAGTAGTCAGAACTCAGGCCCACATGGCAATGGAGTGGCACCTGCCTTCCCACAGGACGACACCAGTATGGCTGGCATGGAGACGCCGGCAGCAGCACAGAACAGCACATCTCAGCTACCACCACCTTCTGGAAGGCTCCCCCCGACTCATCTGAAAACCTCCCCTGGACACCAAAGCGCTCTGTTTTTTCAAGGCTCAGCCCACGGCACCACCTCTGGCTGCAGGAAAGCCTGTGTCACCAAGTTCCCCCAGGCAGTGTCCTCTTGGGCTCCCACCCCTGCTCCAAGGGAGGGGCAAAACTGGGTCTGCAGGCTGAAGTCTCCAGCTGCTCCCAACAGTGAGTGGTTGCTCTGTGCTGGCACCTGTGCAAAGAGTGCACACAAACACCCACACCCATACACATGCACTCACACGCATACCTGTGTGCACATACCTACTCATATGTGCACACTCATGGAATATACACCCCACATGTACAAACCCTGCACAAGTACCCATGGACACACCCACACAATTCACACGTTTTCACTCATGAACACACATGTGCACACACCCATGTATATGAACACACACACCTCGCACACACATGCATCCCCACACCTGTGTGATGCACATTATACTCATACATTCATGCAATGCTCACACACAATACACACCCTTGTGCATGTGCACACACCCCTACACATAGACCCATAAGTACACACACCCATGCAGGACTGCATATGCATGTACATGTGTGCACATATGCAACACAACCATGCATGCATATATGTATACCCATGCAATGTATGCACACTCAAACTCATGCACACATATGCAATGCCCTCACACACATTCAAGGATGTGTGGACACGCTGCATACATACATGTAAACTCACGTACTGCACATACACATGCACAAGCTGTCCATAACCCGCTCACATACATTTTGCACACATGCACACTGACACACACGCACAAATGAGTGAACACCTATGCACAAATCCTCTATACACACACCCAGACCCATGTACACACCCATGCACACAGGTTCATGTCCTTGTGCACACACACCCTGCATGCACACACACACTTGTGGGCATGCTGGGGATCACCTATTTTATGACAGTCAGAGAACATATCTGGGCAGGTACAAAGCCACAGAACCACCACTTCTGATCATTTTAAAAATACGGTAGAACCAAAGGGAGGAGGGGCATTGGGTGCATGGGTGGGCAGGGCACAGACTCAGGAGCTGTTGGTCGAGGCTCATGCTGCAAGTGTCCACTGTGCCTGGGCTGGGAGGCCCGATGTGTTTCTCAGTGTGAGCTAGACCCCAACTCTTAGAAGCCAACACTTCTTTAGTTTGGAACATCTCCAAGTCCGCCTACGAGAACTTCAATGTTATTTCCAAAGTAAAGGAAAATTCCCATAACTGAATTGATAAGCCAGTAGGTGCCCTGGGCCTCCCATGTGCTCAGCAGCCATGCGTGTGCTTGCATCGACACCCACCGGGCTCTCACCCACACAATGTAACAGTGAAGCCAGCAGGCTGGGGCAGGAGGTGAGCTACCCAAAGTGATGCTCCTGGGAAAACCCACTTGGTGCCAGAGAACAACAGATCTCTGCATCACTGGAGGCCTGACTGTCCTGCGTCATGAAGGCAGCGGCCAACGCAGGCAGGTGGAGAGGTGTGCTCCTGAGGCCAGCTCCGAGGGAGGGGCACGGAAGTCCTGGCCACTGGTGCACAGAACCTGTTGGTGCCGCCAGATGAAGACTCTGCAGGCCTGGTGGAGTAGGGAGGCTGCAAGCCACAGTGCTGCCGCAAAGACAGTGACCACCAATGATGGCCAACGCAGCTTGCTGGTGGGAGCCTCATGGTTTGATGACAAGGGCAGTGCTGGGGTGTGAGCACAGGGACAACGACTGCTGTCCTGACACAGCACCACAGACTTTATGACTTAAAACCACACGGCGGGTTCAGCTGATTTCTCAGCCCAGGGCTCAAATCAGGGCATCGTTCCTGTCCTCCCTGGGGGTTTGGGGGGATCTGCTCCCAGGCCCATCCTGGATGGAGGCAGAGGTGGCCCTGCGGGCTGTGAGGCCCTGCTTCCTCGCTAGGCATCAGCCGGCTCGTGAGTGCGCCGCACACTTTGAACCCTACTTCCCTCCTGTCCCTTCTATCTGCTTCCTGCCAGAGAAAACCATCCAGCTGGGCCCACCTGGATGACCCAGGATACCGTCCCTATTTTAAGTACACTGTCCTTAATCCATCACTTAACCAAATGCCCCAAGGGCTGAGTGGGCCCTGAGATTGTACCACTGGTCTGGGCTCTGACATTGAGCTTCCAGCACCTGGACTCCTCAGCCAGAGCCCCCCCACCCTGAAGTCAGAGGGGTACAGGCCTGCGGCCCACCACCAATGAGCTGCAGGAAGCCCCGTGTCCAGAGAAGGGGGGGGCTTCCAGCCTGCACACACCTGACCATAGAGACGTGGCACAGGCACCACGAGCGACTCCCACAGAGAAGGTGAAAGGCCTTCTGGGTCTCAAGCACATTCTAGATGCACAACATTCATTCTAAGCTAAGGACGTGAAGGGCTGCAACACAAGTGGACAAGAAGCAGCCCCCCACGTTCTGCTTCCAGATGGACAGCAAGTCCGAGAGGCCCAGCGGCGAGGGCCACCCTCTCAGGACACCTGGCACGGCCTGCGGTTGGCTGTCCTGCAGGCTCAGGCCTGGCCACACCTGCACGGGCCACTTGCGGCTACATCATTTCTCCCCCTTTGCGCCCATCCTCTGGGGCCCTGGGCAGCTGGGAGGAGGGGACCTGGTGTTATTGTCGCAGATTGCGAGATTCCACACACATCAGAGTAAACACGGCCTACAACCCGCCCAAGAAAGACAGCGCCAAAACCCCCCCTCAAGAGACTGCGTGATGGCAGGTCCCAGCGCTCCCATAAAGATCCATAGCAGACGGCACCCCTGGGAACCCCCGGCACGCCAACCTGACGTGGCCTTCTTTTGCATATTGGAAAAAAATCTTTTTTTAAAAAAAGATAACAGAATAACATTACTCTCAGCTGGTTGCTTTCTTCAGGTCATGGAAAGGGTAGAGGAAGGTGCAGTTTGCACACAAACACAGGATGCACACAGACACACACACGCAAGGAGACGCACCACAAACGCATGCACGCACATATGCACACACCTCTGCACACAGGCACACAAATGCACACATGCACAGCCACAAGGTATACAGACACACATGATGCACACACACGCACAAGTGCACACATAGGGTGGCACACACAGATACACAGACACGCCAGAGAGGAGGAAGGTGGAAACATTACCTGGCTCGTCTGGCAAACAGAGTGTTCCTTACCTGGGGGGGAACGAGATGTCCAGTTCATACAGTCTGTCCTTAAAGACAGACAACTCTTTGTCAAATTCCAAGAGCTAAAGGAAAGAAAGAGAAAAAAATAAAGTCACTTCGGTTTTCCTCACCAGGGACACACTGGTCTGTGCGCAGCTGGGATGCCTGTAACTTCTGGGAAACACACACGGCTCGCATGCTTGGCGTGGCAACGGCCCACCCAGGGCTGCTGAGACGTGTCACCAGAAAGCTCAGTGGTGCTACTGGGTCTGGTGTCCAGCTGCCTCTGCTGTGGGCAGCAGGACCTGCACGGCCCGTTACCAACTGGCTCTGCTCACCCAGAGACCTCCACACACGGTGGGGCCTCTCTGTTGGGCACCCAGACAAGCACTTGCAGTCTCGGGCGGTGCCGCGGCAGACACGGCAGACGCAGACGCTGTCCCTCAGCAGCCCCTGTGTCCTTTCCTCCCTAGAGCTGGGCTTGACGTCACAGCGGGAGGGACACAGCTCTCAGAGTGTCAGGCTGATGCGAGAAGGTCAGAAAAAACTGCCCCACGTTTGCACACAGGTGAGGTTCTGGCCGCAGCTCGGGCATGAAATGTTCATTCCCACGGGGGGAGGAGGCCCCCTCGGGACTCTCCAGAGACAAACCCGTGAGGGCGTTGTCCCCCACCCTGAGGGAGCAGGGGCCCTGCCAGCTGCGTCTCTGAGCGGCCACCATGGCACCCTCTTGGACGCCACCCATCAGTCACGTCCCATCGCAGCTGTGCAGGGCACAGCACCGCTCACCTCCAAACCACACCGTGTCCTCGCTTCCTCCAGAGACCTCATCCATCATCCCCGAAACGTGCAATTAGCAGCCTCGTGTACACAGTAATTACCCGTGTGCCGGGCTGCTGCCTGAGCCACCTGCACCACGGCCCCCACCGCTGTCCACCGCCGTGCTGCCCCCCACTGGCACTTGTGACCTGGGGCCAGGTCAGGGCTTAGGTCACAGGAGAACAGCTGGAATCTCTTGTCAGAAGTTGTCGTGTTTACGGCGCTGGCACGGTGACCAGGCAATGGGAGAGGAGGGATGGGGCCACTCCAGACACAGCTGCCCGGTGTCACCGCACACCGGCAAAGCCCAGATTCCTGTAGGTCACAGAGAGCTGAGACCCCATGGGTGGTGCATGTGAGCACACTCCTGCTGGGGGTGAGCGCCAAGGGCTCGGCACACCTCACCCGGCTTGGCACTGCCCTGGCGGCCAGGCTGCGGGACCCCATCACGAGGCACAGGCAGCTCTGCTTCTGTGACACCAGGTGGCCAAGAACTTCTGGAATGACCTTGGGGCAGCGACTCAGTGGGTGGGGATGGAGTGGAAGCCCTGGACATGGAAGTCCCACCTTCAAGGGCAAAGCATGTACATGGGCTCTAGACCGATCCTGCACTTACACATGTGTGTGTGCATGCGTGCACCTGTAGGTACACTTACACTTACATGCACAGGCCTACAAACATGTGTCACATCTAGATCATCCCACATCAGAGACGTACAGTCCCCCTAATCCCAGCGTGGGCACTGCTGGCCTCTCAGGCGCTCAGGTGCCCTGGCAGCGCAGTGTGAAGCGCCAGGTCCGGGCAGGGCCCTCGTGCCAATACATGGGGGGCTGTGTGCCGGGGAGGCTGCTGGCTTGTCCAGTGCTGACATGGTTCTGACCACCACGATCAGTAAGGGGTGGTCAGCTCTGCAGCTGCTGGCTGCGTGAGATCAGGAACCAGGCTTTTCCGGAAAGGCCTGTGCAGGGGAATCTACAGGGAGCTGCCAAGCGGGGGGAAGAAGCCACGGCCGACGTGTCTCCAAATGCTGATGGCAACTTTGAGGGCACGGTTCAAGATCTCAGGCTCACCCTGCACTGTCAGGTCTTTCATGACCCCACACCTCTAACTCAGACTTCTAAAGACGCCCGAGGATGTTCTATGATCACCGCACGTGCACCTGCCCCCAAAGTCCGCAAAACCAGCTCATGTCATTAGACATGTTTTCAGACTCTGTATGTTGTCATCCTTCCATCTCGCCCAGCTCTGGAAGCACAGCTGTCCCTTGTTCCCGTGAGATCTGCCCTCCCAGCCTCGGGGAACGATGCCTTTGCCCTGCTGGTGTGCAGGGTGAGCCGGCTGCTTAGACAAGTCCAGGCAGCGTTTTCTCTCAGCTCGTTGATCACGTTACTCCAGTGGCTGCTGCTTTGGGCAGCTGCTTTGGCAGCAAGCTGCCAGCTTCATTCCTGTAGGGTAATCCGACATTTTCCTCACGCTGCCTTTGAAGTCATCTCTTTATGCTTGATGTTCTGCTGTTTTGCTCTGATGTATCTGTATGTGAATTTATTTTCATTCCTCCTGCTCAGGACTCACTGTGTTTCTTGAGAATTTATGTCTTCGCTAGTTCTGGAAAATAGTCATTAACTCTCGAAACACGACTCCCGTGAACTCCAGTCTCCCCTCCCTGCCTCTGACTCTGCCACATGCGTCTGTGCTGCGTTCGGGGTTATCCCTCACTCTGCCCTCCTGTTCACCAATCCCTCCTTCAGCTGTGTCCACTCTGCCCTCAATTCACCCTGCAGCTTTCAACTTCAATGACTGTATTTCTATAAATTCTATTTATTTTTAAATGATGGGGTTTTTTTCAGTGTGGTACTTAGATTTCTAATTCTTTCATGTTTTTAATAATTTAAAATATACTTATTTTATAAGTTTTATCAATTATTGAATTATTTGACATTCTTGAGAGTTCATCTTGCCTTTTGTTAAATCTCAGGACTTTTGCCATCTGAGAAATGCTTCCTTGTGTGTTTTGCAGTTTGTGATTAGACTCTCTCCAGTGGGTCTTGAGTTGAGGGAACTTTTACAGTTTTGACAGTGAATGCGGGTTCCTGTGTGCCTGTGTCTGTCATTGCCTGCCAAGAGATTACAATCCAGTGATAGAAAACACAGATATTCAGAATTTTACCTTGTAAGTTATAAGTTATTGGAAGGGATGTTTAATTCTCTCCCCTACTCTTCCTTACACGTGAAGGAAACTCCTAGAACCCTGAGCATCACCCAGGTCTTACCTCCAGAGAAGAGCTCAGGCAGAAACCCTGGTCTCGGTGCCCAGCCCCGGACTGCCCCGGCCACAGGCACTGGCCCCGGACAGCCCATACCACAGGCACTGGCCCTGGACTGCCCCGGCCACAGCCACTGGCCCCGGACAGCCCATGCCACAGCCACTGGCCCCGGACTGCCCTGGCCACAGCCACTGGCCCCGGACAGCCCATGCCACAGCCACTGGCCCCGGACTGCCCTGGCCACAGCCACTGGCCCCGGACAGCCCATGCCACAGCCACTGGCCCTGGACTGCCCCGGCCACAGCCACCGGCCTCGGACAGCACATGCCACAGGCACTGGCCCTGGACTGCCCTGGCCACAGCAGGAGTGATCAGGCCTCCTGCCACTCCTGGGTCCCTGGGCCTCGCCAGCCTCCCACAGCTCAGCACCTCCTGCCCAGGCTGTGCCCGGAGCTTCCTCGTGAACACTGCCCGGGGGTCTCTCCTCTGCCCCTCTTGCTGCTCACTCACCTGGTCGTCTGCCCGACAGCCCAGGAGCTCCCCAGTGGGGCGTTTGTCCGTTTTGTTCACCCGCAGCAGGGCAGCCAGGGAGCAGCTGTGACGTGAACGGTGACTCAGCAGCTCAATGTGGCGTCTGCTATTCCCGACACGAGGCTTCCAGAGAACGTAGGCACTTTCTCTCCCACGTCAAGTCACTGCCTTGATGAGACTCCGGTGTGATGCCAGGCCACGGCAGCCGCAGGTGCCCCGGCCACCCAGGGGGAGAAGGCATGCGCCTCCCGGGGGTCCCTGCCGCGAGACGCCCTGCGACCCCTGTAGGGCACGCCAGGGAACGGAGGTCAAGCCAGACGGAGCACGGGGCCTGATGGTCTTTGGGACGTTTTTAGTCTGAGAACCCAAGGAGCTTTACTTTGTTTTCGCCAATTTTACTTTATTTTACACAAATGCAAAAACTGTTTCTAGAATTCCCTCTGGAAATGAAATGACAACCAGATGCCAGATTCCTTCTCTGAAAGTGGGTTCTCCTCTCCACGCTGACAATGAAAACGCTCCCCATTGCGTCCCGAGAGGGAGTCATTGCTGCCTGCTGGCCGTGGGCCAGACCCTCGGCTTCTCCTCAAACTCCCCTCAAGAAGACACCGGAGGCCGGGCACAGGGGCGCGTGCCTGTCGACCCAGCACTTCGGGAGGCTGAGGCGGGGGGGGGTCGCTTGAGGCCGGGAGCCGGAAGCGGCAGTGAGCTGTGATGACACCGCTGCACTCCAGCCTGGGTGACAGAGCAAGACCCTGTCTCAAAAAAAAAGAAGACACTGGACAAAGGACCGTCCAGGACGACACCCATGAGACAGGAGACCGTGAGGGCCTCCCACCTCTATCTTCTGGGCTATAGGAGGGAAAGGCTCGGGCCTCACGAGGAAGCCACAGGCTGTGCAGACACCGTGCCACGGCCACCCCTACAAGAGATGGCGCACAGAGGAAAGGAGGTCACTTCTGGAAATACTCGAGGGAAACAAAGTCCCCTGCTTCGGTGAGCCAGAGAGCTCTGGTTCTGGGGCACTCCCATGCCAAGTCTTTAGCGGAGTTGTCCGGATCAGCAGGTGTCATGAACAGCAACTGCCAAACCTTCCGCAGCGACCCCAGCACGTTCACAGCTGCGGGGGAACAGGAGTGCACAGCAGGGCGGAGATGGCTCCTCCCTCAAGGGCTCTGCTCGCCCAGCTCAGGGCTTCCCGTGAAGTACTCGGGGACTCTGGAGCCGGGAAGGGCCACTGCCGCACAGGTGGTACCTCAGGGCATCCGATACCAGCTTGGGTGGGCCTTGAGTGCCAAGTGCCCTGGTGGCCCAGCACCCATATGGGCCACAGAGGGCTGAGGAGGTGCATCAGGTGCCCCACTTTCCCACCTTCCTCTGCTAAGGATGACCTTCTGGAAGCAGAGGCTGGGAATGCACAGACAGGGCACGTGCTGAGATGGAATTCACGGCCAACATTAATTTATTTAGCTTTGGGGAACCGAGTGCTGCTTTCCTCCAGAGGTTTGGCTGTCGCTGAGGGCAAGTCATCCCTGCCTTTGGCTGCCAGGATCCGAGGGTGGTCTGTGAGCTCTGAGCAGGTAAAGCACTCGGCCCCCGGCTGCAGCTGCGAGGTGAGGCCCTGGGCCTGGCAAGCACACCGGTCGCGTAGTGAACACAGGACTGCACCTCAAGGTGCACGTTGAGGGGTGTATGACAAAGGGCTCCAGGCAGGGCCGGGGATGCTGAGTAAAGCCGGCTGACATGATGGGCTGGCGTGGGTGGGGCACTGGGGCTGAGGGGACACTGACGCTGGAGATCCCCACAGGGAGAGGAGGAAGGGCCTGTGTAAGTGGACCGGACACTCTTGATGGGTCCCTGTCACCACCTCCCTTCTCAGCAGCGCTGACGTTAGCAGAAACATGGGTGGCCAAGGGGCACAGCCTGAGTCAGGCCCCAGGAACCCACGTGGAATTTCTCTGGGCCCGCTGGGTTGCGGAGCATGGTGACGGGCCAAGCGCCTACTGACTGAGGTTTCAGAGCCTGGAAATCCCAGGCCCAGATGTTCCTGAGCAAGTTCCTGGTGCAAACTGCAGGCAAGACGGCAGCTTTTCAGTCTGGGCATGCAAAACGCCTTGGGGGACGAGAGCCCCAACCCTCCTCTGCACACTGACCTGGTGGGGAGACCCTCGCCCACAGCACCGGGAGTCGGAGGAGGCTGGTTTCTCTCACTCCTTCCTGGGTCTCCCGTGGTGCGTTAGAGCTGGCCTGGGGGACCTGGGGGCCTGCTGTCCCCTGTACTCAAGGCCTGAGGACACAGCTGGTCCCTGGCGGCTCTAAGTGTGCCCACTCAACCTTCTGGGGCCTGGGTCATGCTGCTGGCACATCTACACGGCAGGCCTGAGCCATGGCTGACCTGTCTGCACACCCAGAATCCTTGGCCAGAAGCACACTCTGTATCATGGTTTGTAAATTAGAACTTGTCCTTCAGGGAGAAAACAACAGATTCTGCTTTTCAAAAACACTTCTCCCCCCAAATGAACAAAGTTCAATAACATTATTGGCTGAACAGATGATTTGCACTGAGAGGAAAATTAAAAACCTAAACTTCTGATCTTCCAAGGATTAACTATGATCTGACTCCAAGTGATGAAACCTGATCCTCCCAAGACAGGGCCACGTGGCACCGTGGCAAGTCCCCGCAGCTTGGGATGCCTTGCACAACACGGGGCTGCATCCAACAGGCAGCGCTTCTCTGCCTGGGTAGAAACCAGCACACACACTTCAGAAACGAGTGGAGACAAAGGACGGGTTCTCCCCTCTGCTCTCCCTTCCAGCCCCAACCCCACATCCTCTGCTCTGCCTCTGCCTCTGGGGCTCTTCCTCCGCACCCTGCCCAGCAGACAGGACCACCCTGGACACGAGCGAGGCAGATGAGCAGAGTCCGCTGAGGCCCACACCTTCGTGCGGGCCCGAGGGCCCTGCTTTCCAGCCTCTGCCCTGCCCTGGACCAGCTCCCAACAGCCCCACCGGGCCCTCTGTCTTGGCTCTGTGGCAAGGGTTTTGTACACACACGTGCACACATATACAGTCATGAGCTACTTAATGACAGGGATACGTTCTGAGAAACTTGTCACTGGGCGATTTTGCGTTGTGCGAACATCACAGGGTGCATGTATGCAGACTTAGATGGTACAGCCTACTACACGCCTGGGCTGTATGGTACAGCCACTGCTCCTGGGCTACACACCTGCACAGCACATGACTGTACTGCATACCATAGGCAGCTGTAACACAGTGGCAAGTATGTGTGTAAACATATCCAAACATGGAAAAGGTATGGTAAAAATACATTATAAAACATAAAAAATGGGACACCTTGATAAGGAGTTTGCCATGAATGAAGCCTGCAGGACTGAAAGTTGCTCTGGTGAGTCGGTGAGTGAGTGGTGAGTACATGGGAAAGCCTAGGACGTTCCTGCACACTGCTGTACACTTTATAAACACCGTGCACTTAGGGCTACACGAAATTTATACAACATCTTTTTCTTTCTTCAATAACAACCTTAGCTTACTGTAACTTTTTACTTTATAAACTTTAAAATTTTTAACTTTTGGACTCTTTTGTAATAATAGTTTGAAACAAAAACACACTGCATAGCTGTACAAAATATTTTTTCTTTATATCCTTACTCTAAAAGCTTTTTCCTATTTTTAAAATTTATTATTTTTTAGGAATTTCTTTGTTAAAAACTAAGACACAAACATGCACATTAGCCTAGCACAGGGTCAGGGCCATCAATGTCACTGTCTTCCCCTCCACATCCTGCCCCACTGGAAGGTCTTCAAGGGCAAGAACACGCATGGAGCTGTCACCTCCTGTGGTAACAGTGCCTTCTTCTGGAGTACTCCCTGAAGGACCTGCCTAAGGCTGTTACAGTTAACTTTTTAAAAAAATTAGAAGGAGTATACTCTAAACTAATGATAAAAAAACATAGTTTAGTAAATACGTAAACCAGTAATACTGTTGTTTATGATCATTATCAAGTACCACGTGCTGCACATAACTGCACGTGCGATACTTTTACACGGGTGTGCAGGTTTATTTACACCAGCATCATCACAAACATGTGAGTAATGCCCTGCAATACGACATTAAGACGTCTTCAACAGTAGGCAATAAGAATTTTCAGCTCCATTATAATCTTATGGGACACCGTCATATATGTGGTCCGTTGTTGACCAAAATGTTGTAATGTGATGTGTGGCTGTATACACACACATGTGCAAACCCACATATGCACACGCACACACGTGCACACACACATACACACACACATTTGTTTTGCTTTTACTTTTCTGACTGGGCCAAGAATTACAAACCAGACTAATTGTATGTTAATCGTCTTTACTTCTGTGCTGAGTATCCCACCACCAAATGGTGAGACTGTTGTCAGTTTGGAGGTCCCCACAACCAGCTCTGGGGAGAACTCCTAGGGGACCCACATCTGTTTGCTGTGTATATACATGTATGTGTACACATGTGTGAGATCTGTGTGTACCACACATATGTATAGAATGTGTGTGTGGTACCCTGGGTCCGTGTTGGGGGGGGTTGTTACCCACTGAACACTCCCCAGTTTTAATCGGTCTCACAAAGGGACCTGCAGAGCCCTGCCAGGCCCCGGAGCGGCCACAGTCTGCCTGAACGTTCTAATTACAAAGCAAAACCTTTAAATGTGGGCACACAAGTGCCCTCCCACACACACTCCAGTAAGCACAACCTCACAGCAAGTCATAGAGAAACTGGAACGTTCCGACAAGGCTGCCCAGGTGTTTGCCATGGTGGGCTCGTGCCTTCTCATCACGATTGACTGTGATCCGCCAGCCGTCCTGCCTGGTTGGTGGCGTTGTGAGACTGCCCAGCGGACCACACTGCCCTTGGTCCTTCCTGACGCCCCCAGGCCCGCGTGTGCCCAGCCCCACCATACACACGCACACCAGCCCCAACCCCGTCTCCTGAGAGAGACCCTCCGGGCGGCACTGCTCTGAACTTGCCCCTTGTTTACTCACTTGCCTTTGAACAGAGACGTCCTGAACTGTGAATGTGCATTTCATGAGCAATGTCTCATTTCATGCTTATCAAGCGCCTCTGTGTGCTGGGGGCTGTGCCGGACTCTCTAGCCTTAGCCATGGACAAAACCAGACACGGTCTTTGCCCTCCTGGGCCTTCAGGCCTAGTGGGGACAGACTCGAAGCTGTGCTGGGGCCTGCGGGCTCTGACAGGTGGGTGGGACCCTCACCCTGTGTGGCCAGCCGTGGGGACACGGCTCCCGGGGCCCACTGCCACTGCTCACCTGCCACATCCACACGGATGATGCAGGTTGAAGCCACTGCTGCTGCTGGAACAAATACCAACCGTGAGAGGTTTCTGACTAGGCATTACACGGCATTTCTGTTGCATTGATAATTTGTATCTCTCTGAGATTTTTCACAAACATGACGACCAATTTCACATGCATCTTACACATTCTTCTTGATTACAGAGTGAAAAACAGGCAGGGCCAAGTGTGGACAATGATTAAGGGCTGGCCGACCGTGTGCATCTGTCAGGAGCTGTCCCCGAGGCAGACTCCACCATTACTGCAGAGACACCGTGCTGATAAAGGAAAAGAGCCCAGAAAATCAATGCACCTGGGGCTAGAGCGGTTGCTAAACACAGAAAACATCTCTCTCCGAGAGGCCAGGCACTGCAGAAATTCCCAAGCCCTGCCCTGGGACAGCCAAGGAAAATTTAATCTTTCCAAATCCTCACCAGGGCACTCCATCCTGCAGCCCTGACAGCCACACTTATAATTAATTATACAATTTCGATGGGAATATCGACTAAACAAAGCTATAAATCATAGAAAAAGTCAATAGGCATGGACACATTCAATCATGTCTCGGCCAATGATTACTACTCTTAAAATACAATAATTATTTTCAGGAGCCAGCTTGAATTAAATTTCTGTCAGACGGGTACAAGACCGGCGGTTGATGAAAGATGCGATGGATTTTGGGGGCTGAGTCCGGCGCACGCGCATCCATCCTGTGGAGGGGTAGTTTGCTTTTAGTGGTCGTGGTGCTGCGTGTTTAACCAGACCGTGGAGATGAGCTTATCTCCGATGGTGCATTAGGCCGTCTATCTCGCCCCTCCCTTGAAGGGGACGACGCCCTGGTCTCCGGGCACAGCTGACCTGGCGGTTGACTCTTCCGCGTGCGTGTACCGCGGGCAGGCGCGTGGGCACAAGCACATCTGAGGGCACCGTCGTCTCAGGTACCCAATGGCAGGACAGCAACGCTGCAGCTCGCGGCTCCACCCGCGTCTGGCTCTTTGGAGAAACTACACCAACAGCCCAGGAGGGCACAGGGCACCCTGAGCTCCAGGCCCCCTTGGCAAACCCACGGTCTTTCTGCGTGAGATCCTGACATGACACAACAACGGGGTACATGGGTCTTCCCAAAATCTCTGCACATGGTCTGTTCTTTACTTCAACCCAACTGCATTTTTTCACCAGAGAATCAAATCCAAAAGTTCTCCTGCACATTCAAACTAAGTTTCTTCTACGTTAAACAGCTCCGAAACCACCTCATGGTAAGCGCAGGACAGTGCCGCTCCCAACGACGACTCATCGCTTCCCAGGGCGACGGTGTAGCCTCTGCCTAAAAGCCACGGCAACAAACAAGTGCTCTGGATCCCCGCAGGAGACTGCCGCTCCCAGGGCGTCTCCAGGAGGCACCGCGACCTCCACCCAATGGCACCGCTGGCGCAGACCTGCGCCTCTCCCCTGGCCACTGGAGCCTCCTTCTTGCCCAGCTCCTTTCTCCTTCTGGAACGTTCTCTCCCCAGCACGGCTTGGCATGCTCCCCTGAGGGGCGCTCCACTGTCCCCGCCCCGTACACTGCACTGGAAGGCCTCACTCCCAGGCCTCTGCAGGGCCTCACGGTGCCTCACCCCGGCCACTTGCCCACGCGTGATCGCACGAGGGTGGGGCCGGAGGTTCCACAGCAGAGGGCACACCCTGCAGCCAGCGCTGCCCCGACAAGGACCCAGCTCTCGACTGACCTGAGCTGCACGTTCCCACTTCACCTTCCACACGCAGTCACGTCCACACACACGCACACTCACCCATACCCACCTATGTACACACATGCACACAGTCACACTCATGCACACTTGCATGTGCATGTACTCATACTCATGTACACGCATGCACGTGTACTCACAAGCATACATGTGCACAAGTGCACACACATGCTGCACACACAGCAAGCCCAGCAATGGGAGTATGAGGAGCTTGCACACGCCTGTCATCCATGGCACAAGTGGCTTCTGCCCATTCAGAGTAAAGCCCCACACCTAGGGAGCACCCCGCAAAGCACCCAGTGTCCCACCTTACACACGTAAGGGTCTCGAGGGCTGACGTACCCTCTGAGCGTCACGCCTCCCATGGACAGGACAGTGACTCGGGAGCCGCAGCCCCATTCAGCCAGGAGGCAGGACGCACCGTATAAGCTGTCCCCAGCAGACGCAGTGTGGCCCCCTGACATGTGGCGGCATCAAGGAAGGGTAGTCCCGGGGCAATGGGCCACAGCTGACCACAGAACTCACCGCAGTGCCATTGTTGTCTCGGAAAACCTCTTGGTTGAAGTAGTCGAAGAGTTTCTTTTCCAACTGGAGCATAACCTGCAAAGTCAGAGGCTGTCAGCGCCTGAGCCGGGGCATGGGGTGCTCCCCACCCTCCAGCTCCCACCACCCAGGCAGGGCAGGGCAGCTGGGGCGTCTGCAGAGCCTGCGCTCCCTGGTCAGCGTGGCCTGGTGGTCTCGAGTCACTGACAGGCAGACGCAGGCCCCACTTACCTTCCGGTCATTGTCCGACTCCCGAAATATCAGCTTCACAACTTCATTGGTGTCGGCAGCCCGGACCGTCTGCATCGTGGCCTTCGTGCAGAGTGTCTGCGGGAAAACACAGGAGGGATGCAGGCCTGAGAGGCTCTGCCCGCCCAGGGCCGGCATCAGTGGTCTCCTGACCACTCCAACTGATGGGATGCCTGTCTCCAGGCAGCAGCTCGCAGCTGGTGTTACTTCACAGCCAGGTTTTCACACCTGGGCCAGGGAGCTGCCCCCGACGGCACTCCTCACACAGAAAGGACCTGCGGTCCTGCTCCTGCTCCCTAGGCAAGGCCAGCTGCTTACCAAGTGCAGCTGCAGATGCCACGTGGACCACAAACCCCCCTTCTGCATGGAGGCAACCACCACACCCACAGCTGGGTTGAGCGGAGCGGCTGGTCTCGGCTACGCAGAGTTGAGAGGGCCGGGTGGGGACACACTCCTGCTCTCCGTAGTAACCCCCCAAGCCAGTCCCCGCAGGCGCTCAGGCTGGCAGGGCCAGGACACCACAGTATGGGGAGAGACCGAGCAGGAGGTGGGTGACGCGGCAGGGGCTGGGCGGTGGCCCCTGAAGCCTGCACACACTCAGCCGGACCAGCCGGCTGCAGGGAGGGGCAGAGCCGCCTGGATAGCAGAAGAGAGAGTGGCCGAGTGGCCACTGGCCACTGCCGCCTGGCTGATTGCCAGTGCTTAACTCCAGCCCTGCTTAGAAAATCCTAGTCTCAACCTCAGTGCTGCCGGGTCAAGCAGAGCTGGGGACCCCTCCCCGGCAGGCGGCATAAGCCGAGCCCGGAGGCCTGGTCATGTGCCCTGTAAGCTTGGCACAAGTTGTAAAAACGCAGGAGTATGTTCAGCAGGAAAAGTGCAAGTGCCCCACAGCAGGGAGGGGCTGTGCTCACAGTGGGGGCAGGAGGAGGACCTTCTAAGATCTCTCCCCCAAGGAGCCCTCAGGAGCTTGCCAGGAACAGCTGGCCCCCAGGGAGAGTGGCCTGGGGCTCAGAGCAGGGCTTGGGGGAGGCCTGAGGCGGCTGCCACCATCCCCAAAGCACGCTCCAGGGCAGGCCATTGACATTCAGAGTGCAGGTCGGCTGGTCAGTCAAGCCCCCCAAAGTGGCTTTTGGACTCATGTGTCACAAATCAGCCTGAGGATTAGAACAAACACCCAAACAACTGCAGCAGCCCACGAGTCCCGAGGTCCGGGCCCATCCACATGCTAATGAGCTTAAGTGGCTTAAGCAGCTTTCCCTGAATGGGAGAAGGCTGGGGCAGGCAGATGCCATTGTAGCCACCCCAGGATGCAGGAAATTCCCGGTTCTGTCTCCCAAAGGCATCTGCTGGAAACTTTTAAAAAACTGCTTTATCTCACCACTTCAGGCAGCTCCCAAAGTGCAAACATCTGATGGACCCTGGGGCCGCCTAAGGGGCTCCTACACCTGCCCCTGGAGCCCCTCGTTCACAGGCTCTGGCCAAGCTGGCCTGTCCCCCTTCCTTTCAATCCAGCCAAGCCCTGGCCACTCATGCAGAAAGCTGCCAGGCTGGGCCCTTCCGGCTTGCCTACTTACAGAAGGGATTTTTCTCTTTTGAAAGGAGAAAAAAATACCCCAAATGCTATTTTTAAGAAGCCATCTAAGATTTGTTTCATCATTAGCAGCCGCAGGAAGGGATGCTGGAAAGGGCGGCCCCAGCACATGATCTCAGGGGCACTTGGAACACCTGCTTTTTCTCTTGGAATTTAAGGGGACTGCTGTGCGCCAAGGAAGTCCATCTGTATGCAGATAGCAAAATCCCTGTGTTTCTTCTTGTTTGGATAACTAAGGAGAAAGGCTGCCTGCACAGGGCTTCCACAGTCCCCGGGCCCAGGTGTCAGCCCCGGGACGCAGGTCCAGGGCACAGTCAGCCTGGGAGGAGGGCTGTTTTCTGTGTAATGGAATCACACCGTTTTCACAGCCCATTTGATTTGCACAAAGCCACCTGGTAATCAGAGAGCCCCGATGTGCACATGTACAGCTGACGGACTCCGTCCCATCACCCCATCAGCAGTCACACAGGCTCTGCCGCAAAGTTCAAAACTCTATTAAAAAGGCAAAGGCAGTCTCTCGGACGCTCAAAGGCCAAGTCTTTTAACAGCAATCTTAAAGAGCCAGTTTAGAAAAACAAAAATTGTTCTGAGCTGTCTGACACAAACACACGAATGCGGAGACACAGGGATACACGCGGGGCATGAGAGCAAGTGGGGGCCCCAAACTCAGCCTCCAACTTCAGGACAAGAGCCCAGACTCACCCCCGCTTCTCTGGGACAGCCTCGCTGTCGCACCTGCATGAGAGGGCGCCAGGGATCCAAGGGGCCTCCCAGGAGGGTGAGGAGGCCGGGGATCAGCCAGGGGCCCTTTGGCAGGACCCGAGTTGGCGAGTCCACCCGGCCCTGCTGAGTGGAGTCTGATTTGAGGGGTGTGGGTGGGTTTCAGAGCTGAGGACAAGACAGATGCCTGCTTTAGGAAGCACGTTTGCAAGTTCTGTGGGATAACTTTTGGTCTATCCGTGGTGGCAAGAGGCCTATCAAGCAAAAAATATATAAAATAGATTTTTAATATTTCTATCAGCGATGGAAACTAGGCAAGCCAGCTTTAAACATAAAGGCACAGGACTCTGCAACGTTTTCTCACTTTCATTGCTAAGTTTCTAAATGGTAAATGAAAGCTATAAAGCTATCTCCTGTGTATCCACTTCAAGAATTACTAGACATTTTTAAAAACTGTCTGAACTTGCATTTACCAATAGTGTGCAAAGCTCGGTGTCCCCTGCGCTTCTGACTTCAGAGTAGGCTCCCCCTGTGCGCACAGGGAGTGGAGCTAGCAAGCCCCCAGGCACCCGGTGGCAGGGGGCCCCTCCAAAGGGTCAGACGATCCGGGGCCAGGCAGACGGGGACCCAGATCAAGTCGAGATAAGTCATCTGTCATGCTATTGGTCACCACGTGCCAGGGCTGGAGTGGGCATGACTGCACTCAGTGTCCAGTGATCACCCGTGTGCACTCCATGCCAACCTCTGTGCCACGTCTTGTGGAGAGCCAGGTGGACACGGTCCCCGTGCCCCTGCAGCTGGCAGGGGTGCCAGGACTGGTCACTAGGACACTTCTTGAATAAAGAACAGGAAGGTCAGACCAGAGCAGGTGGAAGCTCAGGCAGAGATCCCAGCCTGGGCAGAGACAGGACTGATGGGCAGGCTGACAGCAGGGAGGGGGCCGCACAGGCTGCCAGCTGGGGAAAGAAGAGGTGCCCCAGGGTGGAGAACCCCTGTCTTCAGTCTGGGAGAGGGAGGAGTGGCAGGGAGGGGCTGGAGGCTCAGAGAAGCACTTGGATTAGGATGTGTTGGGAGGGAAGGCAAGGATGTTGGGGAGAGGCCCGGGGTGGGCCCAGCACAGCCCAGGGACCCTCTGCAAGGCACCCCCTCTCCTGGGCCCCAGAGGGCTCCTTTGCTCCTCAGAGGCAGAGAAATCAGAGTGGATTTCCATTTTACCTTTCCTCCTCTGCCCGAGCAAACCAAGAAGTGCTGTGTGAACCGAACGCGGGCTGGAGCTCCGCTCTCCAGCTGGGGTCACGAGGGAAGCCGCGCAGCGCTCTGGAGCACCCTGCTCGGGCCCAGAGGACACACGGCCTCAGGGGCCCACTCAGGGCGCAGAAGAAGCTCCCAAAGTACATGAGGTGCACGCTGAAGGGTGGGCCCCTCCGAGGCAGGTCGGCCCTGGGTCAGGCTCTACATCCCGCCAGAGGTGCCAGAGGTGCCTCAGCAAGCAGCACGTCCCACGTGCGTCCACCTGCCCTGCGCCACACTCCTGGTCGGGGTCTGCCACACCCGATCCAGCCGCCTGCTGTGGAAAAGGACCCAGGCTGGGCCAAGGAAGAGGCCATCTCAGTGCAGGGAGGGAGCCGGGCCCCAGAGGACAGGCTCAGAGTCCCTGGAGAAAGTCATCAGAAACAGCCAGCTAGAGAACTCTCCCCTCTGCTACAGTGACATAGCCTAATTCCTTGATTGTTCCCTGGTGATTAACACATTCTGTGTGCATTTCTTCTGAGGCAGACAAGACAGTCTGTTAGCTGGTGGAGCCACAAACTCCCATCGCAGGACCAGAGGCCACCAGCCGTGACAGCCTGGGTCTCCCCCGAGAGCCACAGCACCTGGCACCTTCTTAGAGGCGTCAGGCACATCACGGCCCTCAGAGGCATTCCAGGAGCTCCGAGAGGGGATGAAGGCCCCTGTCCTCTGCGAAAGGCAGGCAGAGCCACCTGCCCCTGGATCAAAGGCCGACAGGGCACAGGCCCCAACCATGCTGTTCCACCACCACCACCACCCTGCGTCCATGGGCTCTCCCAGAGCTGCCCCTGGGAGCAAACACACAGGCAAATTCATCCCTTTGGCCTCCCAACCTGGCCACTGGCTCTGGCACACCCTCTCCCAAAATCTGTGTGGAGGGAGAAGTGGGCAGCCTGGCGGGGGGTCCCTGACACACAGCCTGGGCGGTGGAGGCCACCAGACGCTGCATTGTCTGGCCCGAACAGCGCTGTCAGGAGGGGATGACGGTGCCATTGTCCGGGGTGGCCTGTCAGTCACCAATGGCTGCACAAAGAGGTGGGGGCAAGGTTTAATCCTGACTTTAGTCTGCAGATGAAAACAGTCGGGGCCAGATGTCCGCAGACTGTTTAATGCACAGGGAGCGTCCCAGCCTCAAGAAGGTCCGGAAGTTGCAAAAACTCCTTTATCTCCCTGAGAGCCATCTCTTTCCTCTTCCCCGCAACTTGGGGAGCAAGAGCGTACGAGTAGTTAAGTAAAATCAGAACAAACCATAAAGTCAACCTTGCCCCCCAAATCTAGACACACCACAGTCAGCTATTGAGGGGAATATTCTAGGGCATTCTTAAGGAATTGAACCATCGTCAAGAAAATTAGACATTGTTTTTCCAAATTGAGACCTCCTGAAGGAAACAATATGGTGACACCACATCTGCCCAGCAGCCCCGGGAGCACATGCACATCCGTGCGCATTCCAGAAGCCAGGAGCGAGCAGAACGGAGGTGTCTCCACCTGCCAGGGAATCCTGGACCTCTGGACCGTGCCAGGGCCACTGGGCGGAGGGAGCGAGGCCTCCTGTAGAAGCCTGAGGGCAGCGCGGTCAGCGCTCACCTGCATCCACTGCACGGATTACACTCGGCCACGGAGCGAATCCGTGGGGCTCCATTGACTCTTCTCATCAAATCAAAAGGAAAAAAACTTTAAAGCTGAAAACAACAAAACGCAACCTGTTCCTTTGGGTAATGACCCTCAGCCCTGAGCAGGCATCTCCCTGCCTGGGTCCTGGCGCCTCCCATGTGGGCGGCTTGGCCACTGCTCCACCTGCAGGAGGCCCGTCCAGCTCAGCCTTCAAGTGACCCAAGACTCAGACCTGCTGACACAACTCTGCAGCAAATGGGTGCTGAGGACAGAATTCGGCACCACCTACTCCACTGCCCGCTCGGCCATGCCATGGTCTGCACCACAGAGTCAGCTGCACCAGGCAGCTCAGACTCGGCCCAGCCTGATGGTCCCCAGGCAGCGGCGCCGTCTGTGTGAGCCCTCGGCCAGCCGGGGAGGCGTCCTCGGCACACACGTGCCCCGTAGTCCTCACTGAAGCTTTCCTGGATGGTCACGCCGGCACTCTGGAGAGCCCGCCTGTTGGCGAGCTTACGCAAATGGTGCCTGAGCAACTGATGGTGTGAGCCAAAGCACCGATGTCAACCATTTGGAAGTTTCCTTCTCACGCTGAGGACGAGGGGGAAGCCCGGTCTTGAAGAAAGTGCTGGTTCTTAGGCAAACTGCTGGTCTGGCCCTTTGTGGGCTTCCCATTAACTAATGCATGTGGTGCACAGGCAGGGGAGGGGCAGGGAGCGCAGCCCACAGCCCTGCGGCTCGGGGTGCACTAGCCACGGCCACGCACTCGCATCTCTCCTGCGGATCTGCTCCCGCCCCGCTGAGGGTGGGCCTGGAGACACATCTGACCATTTTTCATGCCCATCCCTCTAAATGTTATCCCGCTTTTATCCCTCTGACAACTTCATGCAGAAAAACACGCAGACCTTCCGACAGCGTGAAGGGAGAAAGGCCAGAACAAGGCGGGTGAGGTGCAGGCAGGCGGCCGAATTTCCGCCAGACAGATGTTCGCAGGAACACCTGAAAGGAAACGCTTGTAAGAGAAATGGCCTTAAAAACAACGTCTTCCCCAGTTTAGATAAAAGGGCCCAGGAAGCAGTGGCCTGTCAAGGACAAACCTCGGCTGGGAGAATGAAACCAGCATCATGCACCTCCACAATGCTGTTTCCTTCGCTGCTGGGCTCTCGGGTTCATCCCGTATGCCAGCACGGGGGCGCGGATGTCTGGGCCGGGCGCCCACCCTCACTGTCCCCACACCTGCCCCCCGGCCCTGCGCTCTGCTGACACCTGTGCCACGATCCCCGGACTTCCCTGAAAACAGCAAGGACTAAAGGACAGCGGCACCTTGCACGGGAAGCTCCAGTGTGAAACCAACTGACCGGCGCTGGACCAAACCCAGCCATGCTCTGGCTGTCCATGGGCAGGGCTTCAGACTCATGATGGCACAGTGTGCGCGAAGCTGGGGATGCCCTCAGGCCTGGGGCTGACCTCCAGGAGGGGACAGGCACACCCTCTACTGAAAGCAAGGCCTCCTCTCTGAGGACAGTTTGTACCACTGTGTCAGGCACATCAGCACCGGGACCGGCCCTCCTTCAGCTGTCTCCGCCCTGTCTGAAAGCAGCCTGGCCCATGGGCCCCACCAACACCACAAGAGTGCCACTCCAGGCTGAGGCACAGGCCGGCCCCAGTGCTGGTCACCCTCTGGGAACAGGGGCTTCTCCATCGAAACCTGGAGACCCGGAAGACATGCCAAGGAGGCCTCTGGTCCCGCCCGCCGCGTCTGGCCTCCACTCTCGCGCGGGTACAGGCGATTTCTCTTTAGTTAGCACACTCTCTGCAGTTTGCCCACGGCTCGGGAAGAAGCCGTTGGCGGGTGCTAAAGCCAGCGGTTGTTTACGTCAGCTGCTGAGTTAAGCAAGCAGCTGCTGAGACCAGGCTCCACCTTCATTTTGGGCACCCCACTTCTGGTGTGATGGGTGCTGGGTCTCACGGATGAGGGGACTTTGACTTTCTTGACTGAGATGGTTGAGAAGCTTCTGTGGTGTCACCTTGTGCTGTGCTGGTCTCAGCTGGAACCAGACTGCGGCCAAGAACTTGATCTGGCAGGTCCTGCAGACACAGAGCTGTCCCCACCTGGGCTGCGGAGATGTGGCCGGCCCGTCCCACGCTGTCGGCCCCAAGACAACCTGCCTCCCCTTCGTCACAGCTGAGCTCGTGGGCTCTCCCTCCTCTCCCTCCTCTTTCCTCCCAGGAAACCACTGTGATGTCAAAGAAACCTGACCCTGGCCATGAAGCGAACGTCGTCCCCGGTGCGGAAGGCTCTTCGCTGGAAAGCTGGCCAGAGGCACAGCAGCAAGAGATTCATGACTGTCTTGTCTTTCCTCTTCTTATCCCGTTAGCTGTGGTTAAATTCTAGCCATAAAAGTGTCTAGAAATAAAAACAGGTTACCCGCAGAAGTTCCATATAACCGCTCTCAAGCAGTGTGATAAAAGCAAGAAGCAGAAAGGGTTTCTAGAAGACGGTTAACAAAGAGAGACCTGAGGACTTCACGCTTCCTCAAAACAAGTTAATGGAAAATCATTACCTGTCAAGTTTAAATTTTCTGAATGACTATGGAAAATAAAACTGACTCCAGGGCATAAACACTTTTTATGCTACAAATAATTCTTGTAGTTATGTTGGACATTAACACAAATTTGTGTTCCACCACGCAGCGTACTATTAAATCAACGTAACGCTTTTGCACTGAAGGCAGCACTAACTAAAAAGGCTCCCACGCTGCCGCCGCCTCGATGTGATGTGCCTGGACGGCCCGGTCCCACCGCTCCGAATCAAAGGACTGAAACGCTGCAGCCGGCTCCCACACCCCACTAGCAAGTCAGCACACTCAAGTTAAATACGGGGCCACTACGAAGTGGGCAGAGAGAATTCAAATGCTCAGTTCTGACAAATAGACATCCTAGCCCCTTGGATTTCCACCTGGGTTTTAGGAACACAAAACAAGCATTATCGGTCCCAAGTGATCAACTATTCCTTGGTAAATACCATCTACAGACATAACTTCAAGTCTTAAACATATTCATGGAGTAGAAAACAGGAATAATCCGTAAATCACTTAGCCGATGGCTCTGAAATGGAAATCAGTGGCTTTTAAACTTGTGTTCGTCACTGGTAACTCGCGGCTGAGCAAAGTGCCTGGGAAGTAGTATCTCCACAATTCTCTGTCCGTCCCCGCTGGGGTGGACACCTGCCGCAGCCCTGTAGTCAGAGGGCAAATGACACGCGTGCACCCACACAGACACCCGTCCCTGCCAGCGGAGACAAGGGTCCCAGACCCCAGAAGACACCACTGCTGAGGCCACTGGACCTTTGCGGAGGGCAGGGGTGGCACTTACAGGGCACGGGCAACACCAGCTCCCCCTCGTCTCACCGTCTGCGGTAGAAATGGCACATATGAATAACCCTGAATTAACTCTGGCCAAGGGTCCAGGCTCCTCTCTTGTGACACAGGCATGTGTGCGTGGCTTCTGGAAGTGGCCACCCCCCGCCCTCGTGGTGTGAGTCAGGAGGGCAGCAGAGGCCAGAGGGGACCGCGTCCACCTCGAGGGGCAGTGAGGCCAGGCCGGAATCCCCCAGCGTGACGGTGACCACCTAGACCCGCTAACACTCAGACCCACCTCACAACGTCTGTCCTCTCAGCTCAACAAGGTGGAGGTCGCTCCAGGAGCTCAGGGAAAGCAGGAGTAAAACACCCTCATCCTGACCCAGGCCGGCAGCTTGCACGTCTCCACTGAGGGCGCCAGCATGTTTCGCTGTGCGCTGGGCACGGGCGCAGGAGACATGCAGTGGGGCCAACCGTCCCTCCCCCAGGAGGCGGCACGTGCACACGCTCAGCCCGCAGTAAAACCAGGGATGGCGTTTTGCAAAGCAGTGTCCGTGATGACAATTTCCTTGGTTTTTAGGGTCAGGGTGGTCCTCCTGACATAGAATGACTGTCCCAGACGGGGTCTGAGGACCTGAGAGCTGGGCAGCGGGGCTGACTGTTGCGGGGTTTGCTGGAAGGGCTACAGGGCATCTCTGTCCTCACTCCAGAAAGCCACTTGCCCGCTTCCATCAGGATCTGCCCAAACAATCCACCTATTTCACTTACTTGACTTCCCCAGAGAAGGCCCTTCTGGTGAACTCCATCTTTCCAAAAGTTCCTGGAGAGCCCTAGACCCCTGGAGGAGGGAGACCTAATAACTGTGGGGAAAACACCCGACTGCAAGGTCCCCGAGCGCTGACCTCACCGCGGGCTGCAGGGCTGGGCACAAGCGCCCGTGTCCAGAGCTCATGGTGGGGGTGCAGTCAATGAAAAGGCGCTGTCACGGGAGTGTTTATGTCAGCACCGAGGCAGCCCTTCCTGTCCTTTGTTGTATATTGTCAACTGTTCACCCAGAACAACAACATGTCATAAAGACTCTTTCACGTCCTCTCCCGAGATTGCTCCCTGGCGCTGCGGAAAGGGAGCGGCACCCGTTTGCTCTCACACCAGGGAAAGCACAACTGACTTTTCTAGAAGAAAGCAGCTTGGGCTGTTTCTCAGGCTTGTGTCTAGCACAGTGTCTGGGCACCACCTGCCATGGCTGAGGACGCTTCACAGGCCTGGTTCTGCCCTGGCTGGAAGTATAGTTGCCCCAGGGCTGCTTCAGGTGGGGCAAGGGCAGGGGAAGGAGGCAGAGCACAGACCCCTGCCCCCGCCCCAGGGTCCCCAGCCCACTCCTCAGAGCTGTGTCAACACGGTAGTGGGGACACACGTGCAGGGGGCTGGGCGAGGTTCCCTGCATGGCAGGTGGGAGTCTCCGGCAGCTCACCAGGCCTGGCATGGAAGATCTGTCCTGTGTCCTAACTTCCCCATGGGGTTTTGTTAACCCTGAAGGCAGGCAGAAAGCAATTTTAAAATAAAGGATGAGCTTGTAAAAGATACAGAAAAATGCATTAAAGATTAGGGAAGACAGAACTGAATATGACTTAATTAGCAGTGAATCCAAAAATCTAGCTCCTCTAACAGAGTTCTAGGATTGATTGAGTGGGGCGTGGGGGGGCAGGTAAGAGGCCACACACTCTTTTGCCTTCTTTTCTATAAAGTGGGAATAATTATTTTTGACATCAGTCTACTAGTTGGGAATACTGGCTAATGTTTGCATAGTGAACATCCTAGAAGAAAATCCACTAAATCCTAAACCCCAAATCATCACTACCATTAAGCACAACATTCTAGTCTTGGTTGACATAACAGGCCCTACATAGAAATAGATCAAACAGAAGCCTCTTTTTAAAGATAGTAATTTAAAAATAAGTTTTATGATTTAAATCAGTAATTCTGTTGTTGCCATTATTATTTTAAACCAAGACTCTAAAAAACCAACAAGGAAGTTGAGCAGCATAGTCTGGCTCAGGCGTCTGCACGAGGTCCCAGCAACCTGACTTCTGTCCTTCAGAGCAACGACAGCCTTGCGTGCACACACAGGGCGGGACACCCACGTGGCCCGGGGAGCTGGCCTCAGGGTGTGGAGGAGGCTGCCACTGGCTAACCCCAAGGTCCAGAGCACGGCTGGGCACGTGGCAACAGCCGTGCCCGCTGGGTTGTGCAGGGTCCGTCTGCACAATGGGTTCCAATTTGAGATGAAAAACTTGATGACTGCTAATATTTGCCAACAAAAGCAAAAGAGGACGGGGCTGAACACATATTTAAATCCACAACATCTGGAGACTGTCAAAGATCTGCAGAAGCATCCTCCTACCAGAGGTGGAGTGGACAGTCCCTTCCATCTGACACCTGGACACAAACTGCGCCCGCAGCGCCATGCCGAGTCCTGGGTTCCTGACACCCACCACTCACTATTGCAGCACGGGCAAAACCCAAATCATGCAGGGCTTCCGAGGGCTGGGCCAGGCCGAGGCCAAGGTGGGCACATGCTGAGACCAGGGAGTCAGCCCACCAGGGCACTCAATTTCTGGGAATCCACAGACCCACGTACACATGCCTAAGGCTAGCAACCACCGTCATGGCGGCCTCTGCCTGCTGTGCCCCTGACGGGAGCTGCCAGTGGACACATGCGCCCTGGCCTCTCTTGCATTTGCTGTGAGAGTGGGCTGAGGGATCTGCGTGCAGAGGGGCATGGGAGGTGTCCGGTTCAACAAGGTATCTGGTACCCAGATCCAAGTCAGCACTTCCCCTGGAGCAGAAGAGCTGGGGCTGGCTGTTCAGGAAAGGACCAGGTGCACCGTCACCTTCTTCCCCAGAGGGAAGGGGCTGGACACCAGGACTGTCTGCAGTCTGGGCAGGGGCTCACACAGCTGGGCAGCCTGAACTTGGCCACCTTGCTGGCACGGCCTTCCCGGAACAGTGGATGTGCTGTGTGGGGCGTGCACTGTGGTCCTTTCCAGCACGGTTGACATTGGGACCCCTCCCCAGGGCGTCTGCTCGTTTCTTCAGCCTCTCTCCAAGGGAGCTTCCGAGATGTCAGCGCCCCTCACAGGCCCCGCTCCCCGGCAGACCCAGCTGGCACCTGAACATGTACCTGTCAGTAGTTGGCAGCTGGTTTTTAAAAACAGCCGCCAGCCTCCAAAAACGCATCCCTCATCGTCACTGTCAGGGAGGTGATGGACGGCAGGCGTGGCGTGAAGCCGGGCCACGCAGAGACGGGCGCGCCTGGCACTGCTGTCACTCTGTCACCACGGCCAGCTGAGTGCCCAGCTGCCAGTTGCCACCGCGCAGGGCATAGAACATACCCCCTCAACAGTCCCAGCGGCAGGGACGGGCTGGAGGATGCATCATTAATTAGTGTAGTGATGCACGGCCCTATTAGATGGCACACGATAATTGTGTTTAATTTGTGTATGTTTAATTATGGCTTAAGCAGTGCCAAGTGATCACAGTACCACCTTTTCAGTTCTGCTCTGCAAGCACGTTTGCATTAATTTGCATGTGAAACGCAGGAGGCTGCTCGCTCCTGCTCCTGGGGACAGAGTCCCTTCACTTTGCACACACAGAGCCTCTTTTACAGGCTGGTCAGTCCCTGTAACCCTCCCTCTACTGCGAATTACAAGCAGGTCCCTGCCTCCAAGGCGTGAGGCCAGCCCCCTCCCAGAGGCGCCCAGCCCCTGCACTGCACAGCAGGGCCGCCAATCCTGCCTTTAATTTACTGCGTGCGGCTCATTCCTCTCCTTGTGTTGGCAATGGACTTAATTAACCTCTGACAAGTCTTGCCAGCAAGTGTGACAGCAAGGGCACCGAGCTGAGGAACCCTCAAAAACACAGGCTGCTCCCCTGAAAGCAAGGGGGACCCTCCGCCAGCCCAGGACCAAAGGAGGATTGTGGGGGCTACCCTGGGCGGGGGCTCAACGATAAAACCACAGGCACGTCTTGGCTTCACACAAACCAGCAAAAATCAGCTTCTACTTTCATTCTCAAGAGGAGAGTCACCTGCCATGGGCAGATGAAATACCGCACCACCCGGCCCAGGGCACCCGCCTGCCCCGCCAGCCACCAGGCCTGCGTTTCCAGAACACACCGTCTGGCGAGATGTGCTGCACTGTGATAAACACACCTTCCTGACACCCTGTTCCCCACTGTCCACGAATGTTCACGACATACGTCACGCTCTTCCCATCTCTACTCTGACCTTGGGCAATCAGAAAACTACCTGTGGGGCGACCCACCCAGGAACACAGGGCCGAGGCCAGGCACGGTCTCCTCTCCCTCCTGGGGAGCCGCCCTAAAGGGCGTCTAGACGTGGCATCCTGAGACGGGAGACAGCTGAGCGCGGGAAGGGGACGGTCCAGTGACTAGAGCCAGTGCCAGGCCCAAGCCAGCAGCAGGGAGGCCCGGGGGTCAGGCCACCGGGTCTCACTCTGATCCACGCTGCTCTGGAGGGCTCAGGGGCAGGAAGGGCAGGTGCTTGAGGCTGCACCTTCTCCCACATGGCTGAGGAGCAGAAGACACTTCTGAGCTCTCTGGGACCCAGGAGGCCCTGCCCGCATCTGTGCAGCCTCCTCTGAGGAGCCTGCCTAGGCTGCACCTCCCAGACCCACAGCCTTTCTTCCCCACACAGAGTTCTGCCAAGAGTGAAGGCAGAGCTGTCTCAGGGCTGTCCCCCACCCGCCCAGCCTCCAAGCATCATCTGAGGACCCTACAGGACACAGGTCTCTGGCCCCAACGCACCCCTGCCGGCCTTCGGCTGATGCCAAAATTGTAGGGGAATGGTCTCCTCTGCCTCCAAATACTCCCTCTCCTTTAAAATGCAAATGCTTCTAAGGAGGGCATCAAAATACATCACAGATACTTTAGGAAGAAGTAGTTCTTAAAGTGCTTTTTAGACTCCCAGGGAGTTGGGACAGAACTGAAAATCCAGGCAGAAGGAGAGGTGAGACCCAGGACTCCGCAGTCTCTCCTCAGGCCAGAGGGGCCTGCAGGTGACCCGCAGGCGAACCCGTCACCCCAGACAAACCCATCACTCCAGGCGAACCCACCACCCCAGGCTCTCCGGGTGCCCAGCACTGGGCCCCACAACAAATGCTCAGGGAATACTTGTTGGACGAATGATGAAGACACAGGTGCTCAGAGCAGCCGACTGCAAAATCGTAACCAGATTCAGAAGACCACAGCCCTTGCACAGGCCTCTCAGAAAGAGTCCACTCATTTGAGCAGCCGAGAGGAAAATACTGAGAATCTGCTCAGGAAATATGAACTGCTTCTAATTCCAGATTCTTTCTAATACTCCTCAGAAATACAAAGTGCAGCAAACAGAGGGACAGTGCAGGAGGACGCAGCCTCAACGAGCCCAGAACGGGGGTGGGGTGGGGGATTGGGGGTGGGACAGGGTCTCCATGGGCACCAGCCCACCAACCTGGAGGTGGCGTTTGTCACTGCACCTCCATCACGCGAATGCGTGGCCAGGCGGCTCAGGTGTGCACACGCAGGGATGTCTGCCACCTGAGGCTGCGGGGGGGTGGCACTTCGGGTGGCAGGGATGGAGCAGACACGCTCCCACTGCCCTGGCCCGCCACTGCACTGTGCGCAGCGCCAGGAGGTCATGGGAAGGCAGACGCCCTGGACCCTGCAGGTCGGGGAGGGCCCAGAGCTGAGCTCCAAGGAGCTCCCACGGGAGCAAAAGGGCCCAGCAGCAGTGCTTGGCGCTCCCCATCACCGTGGTCACGCAGCTTCCTGCGCACCTGAGAGCCCAGCCCCCAGACACCTCCTCCCGCCCTCTTCATGACGTCCTGGGCACTGTTCTGACTTGGCCTAAGTCAGCGCACAGGAAAAATCTGCAGAATTTTCTTTGGTTTCCACAAAATTTCTATAAAATGTTTTTAAGGTTAAAATCCTTTTCAAAAAACCATGTCACACCACCCAGCAGATTCTGATTTTTTCAGAGGTGCTTAGATAGTATTTTAAAATTCAATAACCTGCCCAACAGGCAGCTGAACCAGAGCTGCTGAATGAATCACCAGCAAAGAAATCCAGTCTTTTTCAGTCAGATTTACTTTTAGGCCTTTATTTAATGTCCCCGCATTGGCATTTGGTCTATTGTGGGGGGTGAGGGAGAGGTCACTCTGGCATTACTTGGTACACTGGGGTGAATAGCACCCCCCAAATTCACATCCACTCAGAACCCCAGAATGTGGCCTTATTTGGAAATAGCATCTTTGCAGGTGTAACCAGTCAAGGGTCTTGAGATGAGACCATCCTGGAGGAGGATGGGCCCTGAATCCACTGACCGGTGTCCCCATGAGCAGAGGAAGGGACAGAGAGGCAGAGAGGAGCCGAAGGGCCCTGAGCCTGGGACATCTGGGCCACCCTCGGCTAGAGATGCTCCCCCAGGGCCTGCAGCAGCAGCTCGGTCCTACAGATACTCTGACTGCGGACTTCCAGATTCCAGAACTAGAGAACAAGTATCTGCTGCTTTAAACCAATTTAAGAACAAACTGTAATTTTCTTAATAGGCTGCATGTGTGTGAGGCCCACAACTTGGACGTTACACACCAGCAGCCGCTGCTGACCACGGACAGACATGTGTGGCTCTTGAGCAGCAGGTGTTGGGGACACCGCACCCTGCCCTGGGCTTCAGGTCCCTCCAGCTGTCAATTCCAGGGTTCTCAGGAACTGCTGGACCGCACTCCCGTAGGGCTCGGACACCCACCCGCCACCCTCCCAAGGATGTCCCTGCTTCCATGAGAGTGAGTGCTCAGCTCAGGGTGTGCCACGGCATCGCAGCCCTGGCTCCCGCGTGCCACAGAAACTTCATGACCAGTTGAGGACAGTGTGCTGATGGCCCGAGGGGAAACCAGTCTAACTGCAGAGGTACAGCCTTCACTGCACTATTCAGTTTTCCTAAGGAAACTCTACACTAAAAACCATATTCCCTATTTTCCACTAGGTTTGCTTTACTTACGTGGTAAACTGAGTACAAATGTAATTAAATATTTTTGTTTGTCAAATGAACAGCCATCTATCCACAGGTTTTAAAGAGCCATGTGGGCATAAAAATCCTCCAAAACTAATGCCTGGATGTTAGACGTATCTGTTTATTTATTGAGCAAATAATCGAGTTAAAAAATATTGATTTTCCTCGGACTCCTTCACAAGTGCCAGACCACCAGCACTGGACTAAAAGCCATGGGTTTCTCCAGTGTGAGGGCGCCAGAAACCAGAATCCAGCAACCGTGGGAACAGCCCTTGTCGTCCGGCGGTGTCCTGGGGCTGGCAGGTGAGGCGGCCACTGGGTGTCCACGTGGCCGCCGTCTGCTCCTGGAAACCTGCTCCACCTCTGCTGGGGGTGGGGGCCCTCCCAGGTGGCACCAAGGTCCATTTAAGCTGTGTTGTCCAATTCCAGACGACTCTCAGAAGAGACCTTTTGCAGACTGAAGGTGGATTTTTCACTGAAGCTCTGGGTAATGACCACAGAGCACACACGATTTCCTTCGGCCGCTATTCAAGTGAACACGGTGTGTTCTGCAAATGAGGAAGGCCCCTCCACCCGAGCCGCACTCTCCCTCCTGGAGCTGAGTGCGGAACTGGAGCGCCCAAGCACCCAGCTGACACACCCAGAGCCGCCAGGACGTGCAGCCTGCGTGGCCTGCCCTGCTCCGTCACATCTCACACCCACCCCAGGGCCACTGAAGAATAACCTCTGCTTAGAAACAACTGCATCTGAGACTGGGGGATCAAACACCAGTGACTCTCGTGAGAGCCTTCTCTGACCTGAGTTCTCTCCTCCTACCCAGGGAACCCAGGCCCGTCTCTCCCACGGGAATGTGCAGGGCAGACCTGCCGCGCTGCCCGGTGTGGAAGGACGGGCGGCTGCTGGCTGTGGCAGCAGCTTGGCCAGGGCAGTGTGGAGGCCTCACACCTGGCCCACCTTGGGGCCGCTTCCCCAACACCACCTTTATGCACCTGCGTTTACACCAAAAATTTTCTAGACTGCTCTGCCCAGCAAGCTAGCACCGGCCACGAAGCCATATACAATTCCAGCTGAAATGAAACTTAAAATCTGGCTGCTTGGCTGGTCGGGTGCTCGTCAGCCCTGCATACAAGCAGCTGTGGCTTGGACAGCCCGGCAAGGTCAGTCTCAACGCCCCCGAACTGGGGCAGAGGGGAAGGCAGCTTCCTGCAGTGGGGCCCAAGACAGGATGGGCCGAGGCCGGGACCTCAGGCTCCCACCTGCCCACATGGTTCTGTGGAGAAATCCCGCCTCAGGGCCTGCAGAGACGTGGCGTCTGGGCAGTTGTCCTGTGCAGAGGCATCTCCTACTGCGCTTCCAGCACGTTTCACTGCCACTGCCTTAAACAGCGTGCGCGGAAGCTGCTGTCTCCACCCCAGGGAACCCTCTTCAGAGAACTGTGGCAGAGCCGGGGCGGGCAGGGAGGGGGAGGCCGGGCAGACGTAGACTGCCCTGCCCACAGGGGACGCCTCCTTCCCAGCTTTACCCACGGGCCCCCTGCCCAGCATGTCACCGTGACCCAGCCACGTGGCCCTGGCAGGCAGGATGCCAGCGCCATGGGGCAGAGGGAGACAGGTGTCGATGTGCCCTGGGAGCCCCGCGGGGGGGCAGAGGAGACCAGGTGGAGGGTGTCCGTCTGTCTGTCCGCCCAACAGTCTGTCCAGGGCAGAACGGCTGAGGGAAGGCGGGAGGAGGCGGGGACGGGTCCCGCAAGGGCCTGGCGAGTGCGTGCTGCTGCGCTTCCTCTAAAATCTATCCATCGGGGGAATTATATGCTGAAAAACAGCATTTGAAATAATTCCTTGTCTGCTCCAGTTAGCTGTGAGGGGAGAGAGGGAGGCGTGAAGGTCCTGCTTCCAGGAGGAGCCTGTGGCAACCTGGCAGCCACGGGAGACCAACGCGCACTCGTCCCGGAACTTTCCAGCCCACCAGTTGCTTAGAGGTTCCTGAAGCTCTAAGTGACTTTCAGAAGAAGTGGCAGTTTTGGGGAGAATCTATTACCAATTCACAAGACTACATGAATTCTAATGACCTTACATACAAGGTTACTAGAATTCGCGGAGGCCTTTTTAGTTTGATTTTAACAATTCTGCACGAAGGCTGCTTTGGAAAAAGATCTCCCTATTTCATCACTGAAGGGATTTTCAAACGCTGGTCTCAGTCCCATCCCTGCTTCCCCAACACCACCCGCTCCGCCTGCCCGTGCCCCCTCTCATGCTGGGTCAGGGACGTGCAGGAGTGGGGGTCCTTCGCTGACAACCCTGACACCCGAGGGCGGGTGAGGACAGGACACCGTTGCGCTTCCTCTCGGGGCGAAACTCGGGCTGGTCCCAGACCTAAAACCAGAAGGACCAGAAGGACAGGGCAGCCCACCCAGGCAGGGAGGCAGGCCCCAGAGCTGAGCGGGAACTGCCCCCACCGCGACGGCCTGCGGCGGGAGTGCCTGCTCTAAGAAACAGGGCCGATCTTGGAGACCCAGCCGGGCTGCTGAGCGTCAAAGCTGGTGTGCCAGCCGTCTCGGGCTGCAGCGGGAGCTGTGTGCTGCCAGAGAAAAAGTGCCGCACACCCCGAGGACCCTGCAGCCACACCCACATCCAAACGCAGGGTAGCTGTTTCCTTGCTTTCCCACTTGGTGAGAAGAAAAGCCCCACCTTCCTGAGCCGTGTCGCCCTCACCCCACGTGGGCATCCTCACGGCTCCCCACACTCATGCTCGCGGGCAGCCCAGATGCTCGCCTGGTAACAGTTCTGACCCAAGTGAGGACTTGTCGCCCTTTCTCGTGACATTTGTTCTGAGGGGAGGAAAGGCCACTGTCGAAGCTCCTCTGACCTTTTCCTGATCGCCGTTGCTCCAGATTGATCTTCCAAGGGCTCTTTGCTTTTATTTCTGGCAACTCCCAGTCGGAGCAGAGGCCTCCAGGGGAGGAAAAACCATTCTGTGCACAGTAGAGTCACTGGTTCTCGAGCAACGAGTCAGAAATGACCATGCGCAGAGATCCGCGGGTGGGAGATTCAAGTCTGGTAACAATGTGGCTCGTGCACCCCCAGGGGCTCAGCACGAGTGCAGGGGGCCTCGGCGAGGGGCCCGGCCTCTGCAGCCCTTGGGCCTCGCTCGTGTCCTCAACGGCCTCAGATGCAGAGACAGAGACTTCAACAGGGACAGACACAGCCCCCAGCTCTCAAGGGGCACAGAGCCTGCGGGACTCGATGTCAGACTGGTTCGCCCTGCAGCCCTCAGGAGAGAAAGATGCCCGGCAGAGTGAATGAAGGGTTTTGGGGTCCCCAGTGGAATCGGTCTGTTTGTAAAAACCACACATGCTCTGTAGCCCCCCCTCCACGCAGAGGCCCCTGCCTTCCCCGCATGGGGAGTGAAACCGGGTCACTGAACATTCAGGAAAAACCACCTGCGTAGCCAAATATTTACACGCATGTGGTGCAGCCTCGCTCAGTGAGGTGCTGTCGGCTTCACTAAACAAAACAAGCAAGATTTCACTGCACATTCAGCCAAAGGGACACCAGGACCAGCAAAAGCCTGCTCAGCTACGTCATTAGCACGTGATCACCTACTGAGCATGGAAGTGACGGTGTTTGGAACCGAGACTGCGTTGGGAAGCCGACGCCTTCACAGACCATCGTGTCTGCATGTTGCTCACTGCGGCCCCACCCGTGGGCTGTGCAGCACGGCAGAGGCCGGGAAGGGCCACCCAAGGCGAGGGCACTCACACTTCTGCGGCTACCCTTGCCCGGGAAGCTGAGACCCAGGTCACACAAGAGCCAGGAGAAGACGGCCTGGAGGCGGGAGAGCCCTCAGCAGCGCAGTCCCAGAGCCCACGTGCTGGGGCCTCGTGCCTCCGCCACAGGCTCTGCTTCCCGCTCAGTGACCCCCGTCACATGAACCTGACCCTGGGGCCAGGCCACTCGGCCCCGGCCGTGGCTTTCGGCTGCACCGTCACCCCAGGGCCCCGGAGCCTGGCCGTGAGCACACCCAGGAGCCACACACGAGCTCTGAGCTCCCAAAGTCAAGAGAGGACAACGACTCATCAAATCAAATAGAGGAACGAGTTTGCACAGAGTGAAAAATGGGCTTTTACAGGTCTTGCGTGTGCAATGGGGAAAAACAGCACAAACACAGCTGGAAAGCAGAAGAGCTTGGTAGGCGCCAGCGCTACAGACGCACAGGAGCTGCAGCTGCCCAGGACGCCGCCTCTTTGAGAGTTGACGTCGGAACCACAGGGCATGGCCGTGCGTGGTCTGACGGCAGCCGCCACCACTAACCGATTGACTTCATGACCCCGCACGGCTCCTCGCCTATCAGGAGTTTTTGCCTTAAAAACACAACCCGTGAGGGCTGAGGACAGTGACCGCCTCTGAAGGAGGGCGTCCCTTCCCTCATCTGTCTCAACACGGTCTGTGGGCGCAGGGCCTGGCTGAGGGGCTGGCGCCTACCTCCACGACAGACTTGGCATCTAGCCGGAAGTTGAAATCACCGAAGACAAAGTAGGACACTTTCTCGAACCGCTGATCGATGATTCTGGGGAGAAAGGGAGACAGAGGTCACTGAGTGTGCTGACACCTACCCGCCCACACGTGGCCACAGTGTCTCCACCATGCTCCGTGCCACACATTCCCTGCAACCGCCCACTGCAGGAAACCACGTGATTGCTGCTTTGTGCCACCGGAACTTGGCATAGAGACCACTGCCAACCCACGGCCACCACACAGCACTCAGCTCTCTCCAACACGGACACGTGTGTGCTGCGCATGACATGGAGGACGAGGAGCGGCCCAGTCTCCACTGCATCCTCGTCACCTGGGCCAGGGCAGCAGGGGAGCCTAGTTCGTGGAAACTGAGGCCCCACCGGGAAGGACAGAGGGCCAGGGCAAAGGAGCTCTGACAAGGAAACACGGGGAGCAGGAGCAGCGGCAGCAAACTGACGGAAGTGTCTGGTGAAGGCAGGCGCCTCAGGAGGCCCCGCCGCGTGCCAAGGCCTGCGCTGCCCGACGCTGCCCCTCAGGGACACAGGCTCCACCTTGCCCTGGCACCCATCGGACATTTCAAAGTCATGGGTAATGGCAACTGCACACATGCGTGCGTGTGCTGCACATTTTACTAGGTATTGCTAGAAGTATTTTTGGAAAAAATTTTTCCACATGTTTAACTCAATCACAATCCATGTCATAAAGGTTTTCCCACTGAAACACATGCGTGGCCGCCGTCCAAGAGCGCTGATGTGACGTGGCTCACCCTACAGGTGCAAGCGTTCCCAAGAAAGCCAGCAAGAGCCACCCACTCACGCCAGCCCCATCCTCCACCCGCCTGGCGACGTGTGGCAACACAGCCAGCAACACTGCTGGCTTCCGAGGCAGAGTAAGCGCCGGCCACTTCTGATTTGAAAGCAGAATGAGAACTATCTGCAATACGGTATTTGTTAACAAGACCATCAGTGGAACAGAAACATGTTCTGTAGAGAAAGAAAGGAAATTTCGGTTGCCAGAGCGCCTTGTCTCCTGCCAGCTCTGGCCTCATGTGCTGTGACAACGCCTGGGTGGCGCTTGGGGCAGGCAGCTCCCAGGGTGCCTTTTCAAACACATGCATTTAGAGACTTTTTTTTTTAAATGTTATTATCCAGGGAAAATTTCTTAATTAGATTAACTCCAAAACTTCTAATGGGTCACCAAGAAGCCTCAATGCACCAGATGCTCAGCCTTGCGATTTCTGCTCAGGACAGTTGTGCACTGCTGTCCGTGAGCCAGTGATCACCAGCCCCGCGTCGGGCACCGCACCTTCCTGGAGCTGGGTATGGGGTGCCAGGGTGCAGGCCCCAGGGGGATGGAGCCGCAGCCTTTCCCAACTTGATCCATTAGCTTGAGAAGCAAGAACTGAAAAATGAGCAGACTGCCTTCTGTTTCCGGTTTGTACAAACGCTGTTCCGCGTGTCGTCCTACGGCGTCCTGCAGCACATCGCCCGCCAGGTTGAAGGAGGAAGTTGCCACAGCCACTGTCCCGCTCTGCACCACCCGGAGGCCTCCGGGGCGGGGGCGGGCTGCAGCAGCCAGGCAGTCCACACTTGCATGACTCAGAGTGGGTAAGTCATCATCATTTCATTAACTTTTGGCTGTCTGGGGGAAAAACTTCATTTTTGTCTTAACTTGTATGCCCTCAATTACCAGTGAGGTTGAATATCTTTTACACACTGATTGAAATTTGTATTTCTCTTTTGTTTTTACTTGCTCATACCTGTTTCTCTATTTTGTTCCTTGCCTTTTGCTTTTTGAATTCCAGCAGTTTCCCTGTAGATTCTGGAAAGAAATCCTTTGCCGAGAACATGGCAAACACTCCCGTCAGTCTGCTGCTGTCTTTCTACTCCGTCCACAGCAGCTCTTGTCAGACCGAGCTCCCGCCCCCGTCCCGAGCACCCAGAGTCCCCTCCTCCTCCTTTTATCTTTACGGTAGAGTTTTTAGGGTTATCCTTTAATCCATCTGGAATTACAGTGTAGAGCAGGGATCTAAGTTTATTGATTTCCCAAGTGGATGGTCAATTGATCTGCACCGTTCATTAAACGTTCAGCCCTCTTCCCACCAAGTCTGTGACCTAACACAAAATCCCCAGTGGCGTCGGTCTTGTTGAGACTGACTGCTCCTTCCTGCAGATCTTCGTGTCTATTCCCGCACTTTCAATCAACACAACCTTTTATGAGGAAGCCTTTCTGGCTGACAATTCTTTTACAAACAGCCTCAGCTACTTTCAAATTCCTCTTGCAAATTCACTACTGTATCATCTTGCCAAATCCCACAAAAAGTCTTTTTTCCTTTTTAATTGGAGTCGCTTTCAACTTTAACATTAATTTGAAGGGAAAAGACGTATTTGAAGAAATTGTTACTACCAATGCAGATGGCCAGTAATTTCACTAACTCGTATTAAGAGTAAAGCTTTTTGCAGAGGAAGGGCAGCCGGGGTGAGGATGTCCAGGCACCTTGGCCTGTTCAGGACGATCCTCAGCCTCCTCCTAGGTCCTCCCTTCCTCACCCAGGGCCTCAAGGTGCGGCTGAGGCCCCAGGGAGGGGACAGGGCCCTGCCCTAAGGCAGCTCGCAGCCTTTCAGGAGGAACATATCCAAACTACCTTTAAAAATATTTATTCTCTCATGATTGTGAAATAAATAAATATATATATATATATATAAAAAAATAAAAATATATATATATATATATAAAAAAAATAAATATATATATATATATATTTATTCTCTACTGTTAACCATCTTTAGAAGAAAAAAAAACTGTGGAAAACCTGTGTTGGCTCCTTGAAAGGTCTCCTGCAAGTCCCCACGAGACACTTGGTTCAGGAGCTTTGAGGTCTCTTATCTCATGAAGATCGGGGGTCTCGGTGCCAAGGGCCTCATGAAGATGGGGGGTCCAGATGATGTGCACCAGAGCCCCAGTGGGAAAAGGGAACACAGCGATGCACTTTGCTTTTATGAGGTGCTCAGGCCCCACCAGCTAAGGGTGATGTCCTTCAGAGTGTCCCCAACTCTGAAGGTGCTGCTTGAGACCGTCACCCCAGGACCAGAGGCACCACAGGAACATGGTCACACTGCTCTTTTTTAAGAAACCACAACTGGTATTGTCCATAGCTCATCATGCTGTCTGATTTCTGGCCGCCAGAAAGTGTCATCCACTTGTGAGAACGCCCCACCCAGCAGACGGGGCACAGACAGCCGCTGCCATCCAAGGGCACAATTGGGGGTGTCCCAGAGGGGTGCCCTGGCAGAAACACAGCCCTGCCTGTTGAAAGCCAGACAGCAGTCGCTCCGCCCTCCCGTGGCGCCCAGGGCCTGCCCCCTGCCTGGGCTCCGCACTCTAATTCACTGTGGTTTTCAGCATCTCACCCTCACCGGGGCTCCCCAAATGCTGTGCTCTTCCCCGCTCAGGGCACGGGCCTGTCCAGTCCGGCAGCCCAGGGCTCCAGGTGTGGCTCAGATCCCGAAGCTTTGCCCCTGGAGCTTCAGCAGCGAGACACTGTGGGTGGCTGAGGGGTCAAAGGCCACGTGCGTCAGCACACCCCGGGACCCACTGTGAGCTTTCCTTCCACTGCCTCCCACACGCGGCTCCCAGGGCAGCTCGGCGGAGACTGTGCAGGACGGGCTGCAGGGGCCACTCTGCTCACGGGACTGTGTCCGGAAGTGCTCCTCCCAGAAGAATGCAGGGACGGGGACCCAGCCAGTCCCTGGGGTCGTGGGTGAGGTGGGGGGTCGGAGAGGCCAGCTGGCATCACACAACCTCCTCCGGGGCAGAGCACTCAGCCAAATTCAGCTCTGTTTTCTTTTCTTTCTATTTTTCAGAGAAAAGCCAAACACAGCAAACCCCTCGCTTGACCTTGTGCTGAAGGGATGGCTGCAGGGGAGGAGCAGCCGCCACACTCCTGGGCAGGGACACTTAAAGCACAGGGGTACTCACATCCCTAGAAAAATTCAATGTAGAAAATGCTGAAAATGTCGGGATTAGCAGACCAACGTCCTCCGCTCTGTTCTTCCTTTCACACGTCGGCGTCAAGTGATGCTGGTGAACACGAAGGTGAACTTAACCACGTCATGCACGACTGCAGAAGACATATTTCAAAAGCAATTATTACGTGTGTGAGGCATGTACACATATCACACACGTGTAAAGCCAACTTCTCACCACTAATTCTTCCTGCAAGCACGAGGGTTAGGAGACTAACCACAGAGTGAGGCATCCACTGTAAAGCAGGGAAGAGAGTGAACACGGCTCATCAAGTCTTAACTATTTCTTGAGCCAAATACATTTAGATTAAATCTTAGTTTTAAAGAATTCAATCCATTCTAGTATGATGTGCTGAAACCACTTCCAAGCTCTGCGCTGGGAAACGGGAATCGTGTCCCGTCTCCCGCAGTCAGTGCCGAGTTCAGAGGCTGCGTGAAGCCGCTGCAAGGTGCTGCCACGCTCGCGGCCCACAGGAGCACAAAAGCAAGTCGGATCTGAGTGCGGGTCAGGCGAGAGCAGCCCAGCGAAGGGCGCTTCCGGGACACCCAAGCAAGTCCCCAAGGGGTCAGCGACTCTGTGCGCTCCCACGCGGTGAGTGTCAGATTCCAGCAAAGCATCAAGCTTGACTGGCTGGACCAACTTCCGAGGGAAAGGAGATGAAAGACGACAAAGAAATATAAACAGGTGACACTCTAAGGGTGAATCACAGAAGCAAATGACTATTTAGTAACTAAATGTAAATTCCAATTCCTTTCTTAAAAAACTAATAAATTTCAATTTTTTGTTTTGCTTTGTTTTTTAGAAACAAGGACTTGCTATGTCCCCCAGGCTGGAGCGCAGTGGTACGTTCATAGCTCACTGCAGCCTCCAACTCCTGGGCTCCAGCATCCCCCCACCTCAGCCTCCTGAGTGGCTGGGACCACAGGTGTCACCACCACACCCAGCTGATTTTTCTATTTTTTTGTAGAGACAAGGGCTTGCTTTGTTGCCCAGGCTGGTCTTGAACTTCTGACCTCAAGTGATCCTCCTGCCTCAGCCTCCCAAAGTGCTGGGATTACAGGTATGAGCCCCCGTGCCCACCCCTAGATTTCAGTTTTAACATGTGACTGAACAAACTTTAAAAAGTTCTGGAGTGTTGAGAGAGAGAGAGAGAGAGAGAGAGAAAACGCTACCTCCTGGGCCCTTCCTTATTCCACAGGGGTTTGGGCTACTGGCCACTCACAGGGATGGCCACTGACCTGGCCCCAGCCAGCTCTCCTTCCAGAGAAAGCCACCGGGTGACGTGCCAGGTGGCCTCCAAGGACCTGGTGAAGCAATTTCATTGGCATGTCTAGAATCCTGCAAGACTATCATTAAAAACCTAAACTTTATCATATTTTCCTTGCCCGGCTCTATTTGATATAATAGCCTGAGCCAATTAATAACAAGAACCATTGCTAAAGGTCGCACAGCAAGATGAAGGGGCTGTCATAGGCTGAGGCAATCACCCAAGTGCCCAGGCTTGCTGCCCTCCCGGAGCTCACTTTTAATTTCGATATAGTGCCATTTGGAGCAGGGGGAAAAAAAGAGTTGTTTTAAAATTAATTACCTTGTCAGTAGCTATTATGATTAAAAAGTAGGCCCACATCAATATCATGTGCCTAATTCAAAAAGAGAATTACAAGAAGAGCCATAAAAATCAATTTTTTAGGCCTCGAAAATGGTGTCTCTGTTTTGACAGGTGGTTTCTTCACGGGACAGAGCGTGCTGGGAGGAGGGCCGCCCGGGGCTCTGCTCAGCCAGCATGGGGCTTGTTGGTGGCTTCTCTAGGAACAACCGCGTGCCCAGGACACTACGGATCAGACCGAAGACTTGGGGAGAGTCGCAGATTCAGAACTTACATTTCCAACTGCAGGCGCTTCCCCGGGGGGGGGACTGCCTGTGCCCTGGACACCCGGGAGGGCCTCGGCAGACATGGAGCAGGGAGCAGGAGGGCGTCTGTGGCCAGTCCCGCTGGGACACAAAAACAACAGACTTGCACACAACTAGTTTTTCTTTTTTACCGCAAGGGGCTGAAGTGGGTTAGCAGGGGGACAAGGCCACGATGGTCACGCAGCCTCCAGTAATTTTAATTTGCTTAAAAGTCAGTTTTTCTCTTTCTTCCCTTTTTTATTTTTAGCCGTCAAAAGCTATGCTAAAATCTTCAACACTGTATTTTCACTTAGTTTTTTCAATTTCAAAATATTAAGGGGGTACAAAAGGTTTTGTCACATGGATACCTTTTACAATGCTTAAGTCAGGGCTTTCAGTGTGCCCGTACCTGAGTCGTGTCCATTGTACCCAACAGGTAAGTCTTTAGCCCTTACCCCCCCATCCTCCCTCCTTCTTGGATTCCAGTGTCCTTTCCATCTCTTTGTGCCACGTGTGCCCATCAATTAGTTCCTAATTATTAGTGAGAACATGTGGTGTTTGTTTTTCCATTCCTGAGATACTTCGCTTAGGATAACCGTCTCCAGTTCCATTTAGGTTGCTACAAAAGACATTATTTCTTTCCTTTTCATGGCTAGTAGTGCTCCATGCTGTGTATATACCACATTTTCTTTATCCTCTCGTGAACTGAGTGAGGAGCACTTAGGTTGATTCCACATCTTTGTGATTGTGAACTGTGCTGCAATAAACATTCGAGTGCAGGTGTCTTTTTGATAAAATGACTTCTTTTCCTTTGGGTAGATACCCAGTTGTGGGATTGCTGGATCAAATGCTAAGTCTGTATTTATTTCTTTGAGGAATCTCCATACTGTTTTCCCACAGAGGTTGTACTAATTTGCATTCTCACTAACAGTGTATAAATGTTCCTTTCTCTCTGCATCCATGCCAGCATCTATTGTTTTTTGACTTTTTAATTATGGCCATTCTGACAGGGGTAAGGTGATATCTCATCGTGGTTTTAATTTGCATTTCCCTGATGATTAGTGATGTTGAGCATATTTTCATGTTTGTTTGCCATTTGTCTATCTTCTTTCTAAAAACTTCTGTTCGTGTCTTTTGCCCACTTTTTGATGGGATTGTTGGGTTTTTTTCTTGCTGATTTGTTTGAGTTCTTTGTAGGTTCTAGTTATTAGCCCTTTATTGGATATATAGTTTAAGAATATTTTCCCCCATTCTGTAGGTTGTCTATTTGTTCTGCTATTTCCTTTGCTGTGCATAAGCTTTTTAATTTAATCAAGTCCCATTTATTTAGTTTTCTTGCTGCTGTATTTGCCTTTGGGGTCTTAGTCATAAATTCTTTGCCGAGACCGATGTCTAGAAGAGTTTTTCCTATGCTTTCTTCTAGAATTTTTATGTTTTCATGCCTTACATTTAAGTCTTTTATCCATCTTGAATGAACTTTTGTATATGGCAAGAGACAGGGGTCCTGTTTCATTCTTCTGCAGATGACTGTCCCGTTTTCCCAGCAGCATTTACTGAATAGGTCTTCCTTTCGCCAATGTGGTGTTGTCTGCTTTGTCAAATATCAGCTGGTTACAGGTAGACGGTTTTATTTCTGGGTTCTCTATTCTGTTCCATTGGTCTACGTGTCTACTTTTATACCAGTACTATGCTGTTTTGGTTACTATAGTCTTATAGTATAACTTGAAGTCTGGTACTGCGATGCCTCCAGATTTGTTTTTTCTGCATAGGGTTGCTTTGGCTATTATTTGGGCTCTTGTTTGGTTCCAAATAAAGTGCAGAATTATTTTCTCTAGATCTGTAAAACATGACACTGGTATTTTGATGGGGATTGCACTGAACCTGCAAATCATTTTGGGTAGTATGGACACTTTAACAATGTTGATTCTACTGATCCATGAGCATGATGTGTTTTTCCATTTGTTTGTGTCATCTGTGATCTCTTTCATCAGTGTTTTGTAGTTTTCCTTGTAGGGATCTTTCACCCCATTAGTTAAGTATATTCTTTGTAGCTATAGTGAATGGTATTGAGTCTTTGATTTGACTCTCAGCTTGACTGTTATTGGTGTATAGGAATGCTACTGATTGTGTACATTGATTTTTGTAACCTGAGACTTTGCTGAATTTATTTATCAATTCTATGCATCTTTTGGAGTCTTTGGGATCTTCTAGATACAAGATCATACTGTCAGTGAAAAGGAATAATTTGATCTCCTCTTTCCCAATTTGGATGCCCTCTATTTCTTTCTCTTGCCTGATTGCTCTGGCTAGGACTCCCGGCACTATGTTGAATAGAAGTATTGACAGTGGGCACCCTTTTATTGTTCCAGTTCTTAGGGGGAATGCTTTCAACTTTTCCCTATTCGGTATGACGTCGACTGTGGGTCTGTCATATACGGCTTTTATTATTTTGAGGTATGTTCCTTCTATGCCTGGTTTGTTGAGGGTTTTTGTCATGAAAGGTGCTAGATTTTGTTGAATACTTTTTCTGCATCTATTGAGGTGATCACATGGTCTTTGTTTTCACTTCTGTTTATGTGGTGAATCATATTTATTGATGTGCATATGTTGAAGCACTGTACTTTTAAAGGCATAGTTTGTGCATGACTGGGAATTGACTAAAGTCAGTTTCTCAGCTATGGTAGAGATTACACTCTTTGGCCAAACAATTTTAAATAGCAAAAATATCAACAATATAAAATTACTAAAACTACCCAGAATATTTCAGAGTTATTTAATCACTTAAAAGTTTCTCTTAAAATATTATATCTAATTGAATGCTTCATTGTAGATGTATTTAAGCCATTTTAAATAAGTTTGTCCCCCCCCCACCAAATAAATACACCAACCAGTTGATTTTCTCCTTCCTAGAAACTGACAGACTATTTTTCATGACTTCACTTTTTACCCCCTCCCCCACCCCGTGTGCTGCCCTCCTGAAGCCTGAGCCCCAGGCAGGGTGGAGCCCCTGACCCCAAAGGTCCTGTGGTGAGACGGCTTGTCTAAGACACAGTGAGGCAGCCACCAAGAAAAGAGGGTCACCTGCAAAGGCAAAAAGGCAGAACGTGCTGAAGGCACCAGAGCTAGCGTCAGGTTGGCAAAAACGCCAGGGACACCCTGCAGTGGCCCTGCTGGACACCAGGTAAAGTCCCAGCAACCTCCACACTTGAGGGTCTCCTTGACCGGCCCACTGAACCCAGGCTAGTAACCTGAGCCTTCCCTGGGTTCTCCACCTGCACCTTCTAGCAAGCTGCCCTCAAGCGCCTGCAGGCATGAGGGCGGGGCCCTCACCTAGGAGACTGGGGTCCTCGTAAAACAGGAAGAGAGCCCCAGAGCACACTTCCCCTGTCTCCACCAGGAGGACAAGAGGGAAGGGCCATCATGTGTAGGCTGAGAAGGAGCACTCACCAGACGGCAGCCAGGCTGGCACCCTGACCTCGGACTTACACCCTCCAGAATCACGAGAAATGAGCACCTGCTGCTGTGCCGCCAGCCATGGCACTTTGTCAGGGCAGCCTAAGCTGACAAGCCTGAGCTCACCTGGCCTTGGCAGCCAGCCAGCAAGCCCATGCTTCCCAACACCTGCCAGCACTTTAAAGTCCATGCTCCCTTTGGCAGACGTCCGCCACCCACTCAGAAATGTTGGCAGGTGGAGCACCTACAGAGAGCCCACTGTGGACACCCCGCTGGAGGGCACCCCCATGCCTTCCTCCGGCAGCTACCACTTCCACGTTTTGTAAACATAACACCACAATTTTAAGTATGCTTTTTCCACACACTGAGAACCACCCCCTCAACCTCCACTTGGGCACCACCATAAACCACAGAAACTGCGGGGCAGCACAGAAGCACCTTGACCTCTCGTGGCCACTTCATTCTTCAGGCACCTGGCAGAAAAAACAACAGCCGAGTGCTCAGGAGCTGAACCAGCCCTCACACCCCAGATACCAGTGGACACATGAACCAACGCCCACCTTCACTGGTTTTGGGAAAACGTGAACTGCCCCCCATGCCCCATACTGGCCGGGTGTGGATGGGTGTGGGCGAGGCTCGAAGGCTGGAGACGCCCCCATGGTCCAGCAGAGACATTGTCCTGCCTGTCAGCGAGAAACTGAGAACCAACCAACGCATCTCAAGGCAGCAGGGGCACACGGCGGCAAGTGCCGCAGGAGTACGCGAGAAAAGTGGAGCCACCGAGCAGCACCAGCACCGTGGAGCAGAAACTCGGGCTGGAGATGGAGGTGTACAGCTAGGCGCTGTCCACATAAAGCTAAAACATGTTGCTCACGGACACTCACATATGTGAAAACATAAATTACACACACGTATAACAACACATAATAGAAGTATAGAAATGAACATGCTTGTGTAATAAGGGGACAGAAAGATGCAAAGGAATGACAGGCCCTCTGAACTAGGGACAACATTGAGGGGCAAGGAAGGGTTTAGGACAGAGGACGCAGGAGCACCTGTGCAGCCGCATGTTTTACTTCTTATCAAAGGGACAAACATGGCAGAATGTAAAGTAATAGCTGAGTGGAAGTGGTAACTTCATCACCACAGCCTTCTATACCGTTCTGGATGCTTGAATCAATTTTCAACAAAACGAAGTAAATATTATTAATACAAACTCCATCAATCATCTGAGACATACGGCATAGTGAACCATCTGCTGGGAATGCAGCTGGACATGACACACCCTAATCAGGAGTGCTGCTGACGCCGTGGAAACATTGGCACAGGCCTGCAGGCTTCAGCTATGGAGTAGCAGAAGTGGCAGAGGGGTGCCGGCCTGCACCACCCCGAGAGTGTCAGGTGTGCTGCGGGGGACTCCACAAGGTACCAGGGTGGGCTGCAGACACACACACAACCACACCACCCTGAGGCTTCCATGTGGTAAGGATGCCAGATTGGGATGTGGACACAACTAGCAGACACCTGCAACCTGTTCTCCGAACACAGAGCCGTAAAGAAACCACTAGACACAGCTCTGTGGCCAGAAGTGTTCAGGGATGACCTAGATCTTTAGCACCAAGTTTGTCTTTGCCTGGAGACGCAGAGGCTTTTCTTTTGCTGGCTGAACAGTGAGGCAAGCTCTGGGAACGGTCTAAAGAGAAACATTTAGATTGGAGAGTCTTTGAGTAGCCTGACAGCTGACTGATGACCGTCCATAAAGCCACAAAGCAGGACTGGGGGCGTCGGCATCACATCGCCTCTCCCTGGGAAACTAATTGCTCTGAATTGTTCAGAGGAACATTATTTTTCTGGCAATCATTTCCTTTGAATGCCCAAAATGAGCATGAAACAACTCTTTTGACTGAACATAAAAGTTAAATGTCCCAATGTTGATCAAATTAACTTCAGCACTGTGACAATGGACTGTATTTGTGAGAAAATAATGGGGGGACAAAGCGGCGCTTTATGCCAAGATTTCACAGTTGTAATGTAAAAATGTTTCTGTTGAACTAGGCCAGGCCACATTTCAAAGGGAGACAGAAGAGCCCTGTCACTTAGGGAAAAAAAATCTCATTTCACGGGCCGAAAGCTCGGGAAGATTTCAGGACATTTCAGGGGTTGGCGCCTAGGAAGGCCAGTGTGGATTCTAGTTTAATCCCTCTAGCAGCCCCAAAGGGCTGACCTGCGTGTCTGGGAGAGGGACCCAGTTTGCCCTGCAACATGTGCCAAGTGCTAAGTGCCTCCCAGGGCCACACAGAGGGCAGAGGGTAGAGGTGTGAGTGGCTGGCCTTGCCCAGCATGGGAGTGTTCTGCCTGAGGCAAGGGCCGTCCCAGGAACCCCAGGCCCTGGCACAGGTGCTCCAACACCTCCCCCAGACCCTCCAAAACGTGCCTGGCTCCAAGACTTCTGAGACTTCTCTGGGCATGGTAACTCTGCATTAACCAGACATACGTCTTCTTTTTTAATTTTTTGTAACAAGAAATTCATAGCACAAAATTCATAAATTGCACAAAGAATATAAAGATTATTTGTGATGATTAGCCCAGGCAAACCATGCAGTGGTCCACTCTGTGGCTCCTGCTGGGGCTGGTGGACGCTTAAAAGCTTCTGAAGAGTTAAACTCAAAGACAGTTTGTCTCTGAGCTCTTTTTTTAATAACAACTTTCTTTGGGAGTACTTTTAGACTTAAAGAATTGCAAAGACAGCTCCAGGCACCTCTCAGTTTCAGCACAGGGCCTGTCCTCCTGGGGATGGGACTCTGAGGCTCACCTGCCCTCCCTCCCGGGGCTGACGCTACAGGCTCCTGCAGCTCCAATGGGAGCTTCACGGGGAGACAGAACCAGGAAAAGGCAGGGTCCCTCAGGAGTCTTCTTGCTGTCTCCCTGCATCTCAGAGGCGCCACAGACGGTGCTCATGGCTGTTCCCCAGGCTGTGAATGCAGCACTGTTGGTGGCAGTGTCCATTCAAAGGGCCAGTGCAGCATTGTCCTCCCCAATCAGCAAGGCAGAATGCAGTCTGCTGGTGGCTGCCAAAGGTTAGCAGCCCCGATGAAAGGGTGGGCCATTACTCACCACTCCTACAGAGCTCCCCTTTGTGCCGGGCGGCCCAGCCCTGCGCAGCGGAGGTCCGGATCTGCGGCTGGCTGAGCTTGCCACTGAAGCCATTCATGGGAACGCAAAGAGGCAGAAAAGTGGCCCCAAACCCAAAGGCTGCTTTCTTGGAGACCATGGAGGCACAGCAGTTTAGGGCAATGACACATTTTAATGCCATACCATACTGACAACCTAACCACAGTCACCAAGATGCAACGGTACAGTGGACCCATCTCAGCCCCTTGGCTCCACTCAGCGTGCTCGAGAAACTTGGTGCCTTGAAGGAAAGGACCCACTAGGCAGGAGGAACCACTCCTGGTGGTCCTGTGGCAAGGCCCTGGCTCCCCAGCCAGCCGATCCCTGTCCCGGGAGGGCACCCAGGGGTCCCATGGTCACAGGTAGTTGTCAGGCACTGTCAGTGACAGAGCCCCAGGCTCTGTCTGTGCTGTGGCCCCACGGGGGAGGTCCCAGAGAAGGGTGTGGCCACGCATGGGGTGAGGGTTGGGCCCTCGGTGCATGTCCCACACTCCTGTCTCCTCTGCAAGGGCCTGGTGGAGGTGGACAGCTCCAGGAGCTCCCTCACAGCCGGATGGGGACAGGTCGCAGACCTCAGGGCCCTGAGGCTCACCCTACTCCTCCTGGGGCTGGGGGGGTACTTGGCCACCAAGGTGAACCAACGGCTGTAGGCCTGGCTCACGGCAGTGCAGGGATGGGAACCCCCCTCCTGACTCCCCTGCAGAGCCCCAGGAGGAACTGAGAAGGAACACGAAGGCAGCAGGCGAGGAGCCCACGTGGGCCATGGCCAGGCTGTGCTCACCACATACGTGGACGGAGGGAGAAGTGCTCCAGAGGGGAGAGGCCCCGCCGACTGCAGCTCTGTCCTGCAGTGGCACCAACAGTCAGGAGAACTCAGCCTTCCACCTGCTCCTCAGGACACATGGTGCTGAGCTATGACATGCACGCACGCACATGCATGCACAACCATGCATGCATGTACACACATGCATGCAACATGCGTACATACTCAGACACGTACTCTGACACAATGCACGTGCACTGTTCTAGGAAGACAGGCCCACGTCCAGACAGTCATGTAGGACTCTGCAGGGGGCTGTTCTCCTTCAAGACCCCACCTGACTCAGGGACCCCTCAGAACACTCCTTCAGGTCCCTGTTCTTGCTGGGGCAGAAACATACCCTACACAGTCCCCGGGGTCACCTCTCACAAGACTCTCCCCTCCCCACCACCCTCAAGAATGTGATGGTGCAAGACACATATGTTCTGTGCAACTCAGGGGCCTGGTGACAGCTTCCCTCTATGGGGACCGTTCTTCCTCCTGTCCCCTCATAGAGGCCAGGTCCCTGCCCAGCCCAGGGAGAGGGTGGCGCCGGCAGAACAGAGGTCAGGGCCTGGCAAAGAGGCTACAGGCGGCCAGATGGAGAAGCAGAGCCGCACAAGGTCCTTGTGCACAGGGGTGGGGGCCAGGGTGGGGCAAGGGTGGAAATCAGAGCCCACCTTGGGGCACAACCGTCTGTCCAAGGCCTGTGGCAGACGCTGCTACAACCCCCTTGACTGTTCACTGTCGTCCTGGCTGTGGGGACACTGGTGGGACAGGCAGAGGACAAGCCCAGATCACTGAGCTGCCCAGGCTGGGCACAGCCTATTAACAGGTGTCCTTCCCAGAGGGCAGCCCATCAGCTCTGGCCCTGGCAGAGGTCACAGGAGATGTCACAGACGTCACAGACAGATGGACAGAGTCGTCTGGAGCCCTGGGTGGGAGGAGGAGCTGTGCCAGTTGGGAGTCCACGTGGGAGGCGGGACGGCCCAAGCCCTGGTGGTCACTGTGGTTGCCTACAGCCCTGGGCTCAGGAAGCAAGGCCTGGCCTGATGTCGGAGAGGACAGTGCTATGCCCGGCTGGGCAGTGGAGGTCTTGCAGGCCAACCCCACACAGCCACGGGCTGTGCTAAGGTGCCGAGCTCCGAGCCCAGCAGCTCTGGGAGTGGCACAGCAGGGCCAGAGCCATGGGAAGGCACCGCCACAGCCTGCAGAGCCCCCAGGCACATCCACGTTTGAGCCCGCAGCAGAAGGAAGCCATTAGAATCCAAGAAGTTCCCGTGTCGATATTCACATCCTGTCCCAGCTTCCCACAGCACTATTTCTTATCTTTCCCACAAAATGTCAGAGGAAAAGTGAAGCAATCCACGTCCAAGTCCGTCTGGTGAGGGCACTGCTCTGCCTGTGGATGGGGCTCGGGGATCCCGCAGCCTCAATGGGGCAGCGTACACAAGCGCCGCAGGAAAGTTGGGAACACAGACCAGGAAAGTGGCCTACAAGGATGAGCCACAGCCCCTTCCAGATGTGCCCGGCAGGGGGGTGACAGCGTTTGCACCTACCTGTCCAGCACATAGCCCAGGGCCTTGTGCCGGATGCCCGAGTACACCGAAGGGCTTGTTTCCCAGGCGACTAAATTGGAAGCATCGTGGAAGAGATGGATGTTCACCAAGTCGAAGGCACTGCACCAAAGAGAAAAGGACACAGTCACCAGGGGGCCACTGGGTCCCGAGGATCCCCAGGAGGACGTGGCCAGCTCCAGCCTCCTTGGTGTGGAGCTGCCTGAGCCCCGGGCACCTGTCCACCCACCTGTCCTCCCACGAGGCCAGAGGGCCTGAGACCTTCGGTTAAGCCTTAACTCATATTTACAAATGCAGTTACTCCGGCCAAGGGAAAACCCAGCCATTTTTCTTTAAAGATAAGGACTTACACGCGATTAAAGATACTGTCCTCAGCCGTGGACCAGACCAGAAGGAAGAGGGCGCCCCCACTTCCAGCCTTGGAGTAACCCCCTCTGGCCTCAGCACCCCAATGCCCAATGGCTGCCTGGTGCCCACCAATTGTATCCTGCCAGGCCCTGTAACATGGGGCAGGGGCGTGAGGACTGGAAGCAGACTGCCTCGTTTCACTCCCAAAAGGAAACCTCCGAGCCCACAGCCCTGCGGAAGATTCCCAGGCCCCCTAGGGCGCCTGCTGTTGGCCTCCACGTCCCCCAGGCATGAGGGCTTGGCAAGGCTGGAGGGCTCTTAGCCTGTCTGGCTGGCAGGGACGTGTTCCCCTCACCGGAGTGGAGTGCTCAGCACTGTCCTGACAGCATCGTCCGCAAGGCCCTGGCTGCCCCGGCACCTCCTCTGCTGGAGATGCTGGTGCCCTCCTTGGCCCCTCCCTCCTCAGCAGGAATTAGAAAGAGTGCAGGTCGGCCCTCCCTCCTCTATCCTCCATGGTGACTCGCTGACCCCGCCTGGCACGTCCATGCTCTGTGTGGCCCCACACAGAGCCAGGGTTGGTCGCTGTGACCAAGGGCCAAGGGTTGCAGGGGGTGGGCCACGCTCGCTCTCTGGGGTCCTTGCTCCCTGGGGACGCCCTGTCCTCAGCAGCTGAGGCCTCCACCACAGCCCTGAGAGTGAGCTTGGAAGCAGGTCCTTCGGATATATGGAGGTTAGAACCCTGCTAAGCCACCCCCAAATCCTGAGCTGCAAAAACCATGACCTAATAAGTGTCTGTTTCTTAAGAGCCGCTGAGTTTGGGGTGATCTGTCTCACAGCAACAGATAACTCAAGCAGCAACGCTGTAGAAAATAAAAGCAGTACTCAAGTGAGATTCGAACACCCGAGGGACAGGCCAGGAGCCCCTCGGAAACCGTGCTAGGAAGCCAGGTCACATGCTTCTGACCACTCCTTACCACTCAGGAGAGGTAAGTGCTGAACACAGAGCAGGAAGGCCCAGCCTGGAGACAGCCCAACTAGACACAGGCTGCTCTTTATCTGTGCTCAGACTCCAATAAAACAGGCTGCCAGTCCATTGCTACGCAATTTAACTGTGTAGCTGCGGGTCTCGCGGGAGGCCGCCATGCTGGCTTGCTCCTGCAGGGCCTCTGGCAAGCAGGACTCTCCCTCTTGGGCATGGGACAGGGTCTTCAACTGTGGCTCTGCATTTGCGCTGAGCACCTGGATGTGTGGCAGATGGGGGACAATACTGCACATCGTCTGGCATCACTGTAAACAAAAAAGGTCAGACTGCGGGGTGGGGTGAGGCAGCCAGGGTCCCCGTGCAAAATCAGCAGGGCCTTCAATGAGACACGTGCAACGTGCCACTTGTGCAAAATACACAAGGACAGAGAACATTCTGAAAGTTTACAAAGCAGAGATGAACACAGAGCCACGTACCAGTCAGCAATGCACCACCTTGTCCGGATGAAGCCTTTTCTTGACCATTTGCACTGAAAAATAAACAGGTCACACAGATGAGCCGGCATAAAAGGAGGAAAGAGAAACACGACTCACACACACTTAAGGAAGCAAATAAGATGCTTTTTCAAGCAGAAAAAAGTTTTAATCTTTCAGCATTTAAGGTACTCTGCCAAAAAGGACTGACACATGCACATATGATACATGAAATGCTTACACAGGCCGTTCGTGCTTCCAAGAAAAATGACGGCCCCTCTGCTTTGAGCCCTGTCGCCTGGCTCGAGAGCAGCAGCAAGGAAGCTGCCCGCACCCGCAGGTGTCAGCCGGCGTCCAGATGGCGCAATGCCTGCGGCCCAACCAGAGAGGACTTGGGCAACCACTCCCAGCGATGCACCCTGGCGGCTGGGGAGCCGTGCCCACGGCAGTACCAGGAGTCTGGCGCTGGCGAGCCCACCCCGCCAGCAGTGAGCCTGGGCCGTGGCAACAGACTGGCCCCAACAGAGCCTGCTCGGTGGTCTGAATGTGCCCCCCAGGCCTCCGTTACTTCTAAGAGGTGGGGCCTTTACAAGGTGATCCAGTCACGAGGGCTCCTCCCTCGTGAGTGCGATTAAGGCCTCACACCAGGGGCTTCGCCAAGTGCTCGGCCCTCTTGCCCTTCCGCCCCCCCACTCAAGGATGCCCCTCTCCTGCCCTCCGGGGGACCAGGCACCACCTGGGAAGTACAGAGCCCGGGCCCTCAGCAGACACCAACGCTGCCGGCACCTTGACCTTGGACTTCCCAGACCCTAGAACCACGAGAAATAAGGTTCTGCTGCTGATAAATCACCCAGCCGAAAGTATTTTGTTACAGCAGCACAAGTGGACGGACACAGTGTGCTAACAGAAAAAGGGTGTCCGCTTCTGCCGCGTTTCCTCTGCAACCGAGAGAAGGGCCTCTACTCCCCACGCTGTCCTCTTGCTGGTTCCTGACGGGAGGAAGGAACAGCTTCGAGAGGGCCATAGGAGGGGAGGGGTGCGGGGCAGAGACCCGGCAGCCTCGTCCACGGCTATGGGCTGCGGAAGGGCCGAGGCGTCCTGCACCCCTTTCTCGAACTTCTGCTCACGATTGCGCAGGGCAGGCAAGCGCAGAGCACAGAGGCTGTGGGCCCGTGGGGGGTTCCTGTGGGGCTGCCCGACACAACTGCCACCAGCCACCCCGGTCACCTAGCACTCGAAGCCTGTGACGGAACAACTCAATTTTAAACTCTGCTTTATCTTAATTAATTTTAATTTAAATATCCACACAAAACAGGGTAGCTTCACACCCTAAGCAGCTTCGGTTGTGGGGCGCCTGCCCAGCACCCCTGAAAACCCATGGGAGACACTGGGAGGAGAGGCCTGTCTGCTCCTCGCGTCACGAACACCATGTGGGCACAGCCTTCAGGACGCTGGAGGGAGTGGCCCGCCCCCAGAAAGCCAGCCCCCCAGGGCAGAGCAGGGCCAGTGGGGAGAGCTACCTGGGGACCCAGAGTGAAACACGAGGAGACACACACCCTGCGTGGAGGAAGGTCCGGGGACACGGGCTCCAGCAACTCAGTGGCTGGCACGTCCCTTCTTTATTTAATACGAATAGCTTGAGGGTTAAAAACGAAGGTCGCCCGCAACCCACTGGCCACACCCCTCCTTGCTAACCCTGTAGCCACCACAAGAGCTGTCCAAACACACGGGGCTCTTCCACCCCACTCAAGCCCCAGCTGGTTCCCAATTCCAACTCTGCCCAGAACGCACCCTGCAAGGCCCCCACGGACCTGGTGCCTGGCACCGCCCACGACCCTCTGCAGCCCCTCTGCCTCCTGCCCTCCAGCTCCCTCCTGCAGCGGCTCCAGGGCTGGGATTCTGGCCCCAGGGCTTCTCTTCCTGCTCCCTCCCAGAGCCCCAGTGAGCCCAAGAATGGAAACGCAAGCCCAACCCGCAGCCTCCTCGCCCGCCGCTCTGAACCACCCTCGCACCACCGCTGCCGACGGGAAGAGCTCTCGCGGACTCAACCGCCAATCCTTTGAGTGTATATTTTCTTCTCTCTGGTTGTTTTAAAGTTTTTCTCTTTGTCATCAATGTTCTGAAGCTTCATTACAATCTAGGCGTGAATTTATTTTTATTCATCCTGCTCTGTATCCAAATTGCACCCAGCTGAGAAGCCTGTGACTGTGGGAAAATCTCCCCTGGTATCTCTTCCAACATTGCTCCATTGTTCCTTTCTGGAATTTCTTCTGGGTGAATATTTGAGCCTCTCAATGGGGCTTTCACGCCTTTTAATTGCTCTTTTCTATACAAATAAAAAACATAAAAACAACCAAACAAAAACATTTGTCTCTCTCGGCTATGTTTCAGCTGAGGTCCTTAACAACACCTCCCGATTCACTGATTCTGCCTTTGGCCATGTCGGGTTTAGGATCTCTTCTGTTACTTTTAACGACAGGTTCTTTTTACCCCCTTGTTCTTACTGTATTGCTGTTTTAGTTAAATAACATCTTGTTTCTAATGAACTCCATCCTTTCATTTATCCACTCGAGCATTCTGAACATACCCGTTTCAAAGTCTTTGTCAAGCTTGGTCCTGGAAATTAATTTTATTTGCAGTGAATCCACATTCTGGTGTCTGTTCATCTCACAGACGCGCTTGGTTCACCATCTCCTGCTGGGGGAGGGCCACCTTCTCGACCCTGAGGTTCTGCAGCCACCCCGTGATGGAGCCTGGGGTCCCTGCTCCCGCGACACTGGGTGTCCACAGAGAGTGTGCGTGGGAGGGCCCTCGGATGTCTGACTGAGATCCTCCATCCCAGTCCGGGTTCTGCAACTTCCTGGGCCCTGACCACCTGCTGAGGCCCTCACTGAGGACCCCCAGGAGATCACAGGTGCTCCGCACTCCGGGGGGTGCCCGGCTCCTCTGCTCTGAGGGGTTTTCACTACAGAAATGGGATCCGCGTCACTGGGGGCACATCCTTCACCGCACAGCATGAAGTCTCTGCCCAGGCCCTGTTCACAGGATGCCTGCAGCCGGTAGATGGATAGCGACTTCGGGCGGCTTCATCTACTGAAAGACGACACAAATCACTACAGAGAAAAGAGAGGCTGCAGGGAGGTTATCGCCACACAGCCCTGGCCGCGGAAGGCCTGCTTACAGCATTAGTGGAATTAATTCATCTTCCGTAAGAGCTTGCAGCAGGCCTGTGATCTATGGTAACAACCAATTTCTCACCACGGGCAAAAGGAAAAAAATGACCTGCCTTGATCGACTACACAAATCTGCTTTTTAAAAATGGCCTCACATTATCTGCAGTGTTGCTCCCAGAGGCATCATTTGAAATTCATACTGAGCCAAAAGCACCCATAAATCAACAGAGAAAGTTTTGTTAGTTTTCTATGCAGTGGGCTGTAATTATTTGGAATTGTATTATGCCTCCATCACCGTAATTACATTTAGATTATCCTTAAGTGATGGTAATAAAAAGAAGAGAAATCAGTCTTAAACGAGTTCCCTCCCCCCAAAATGTGTTCAAACACAGTGAAAGGTTTGGCATAAAGGCCCAGAGGAAAGGACGCGGCTGGGCAGGGGCTAGTGCCACGGCGTGGCCAGGGCGTCCTGAGCGGCTCTGGCCCACAGGAGGCAGAGGCTTCCCTGGGATCCCTCCCACAGGAGACACGCAGAAGCTACATGCGCTTTGTGAAGTTTTGGACATTTAAGAAATACCACACTACTGACAGAATGTTAAAAGTTCATGATTTTTAAAATAAGATTTTCCTTCTGTTGATTTACCAGGGTGAAAGGAAATGTGTCTGGACTCATTTGCACAGGCACACGGATCCTGGCTGGTCTCCAGGGTGGCTGTGTGGCGATGCCCACAATGACCCATGGAAAGGCCCAGGCCCAGGGCAGGGCTGGTCCCCCCGTTCCAGCTACCAGCAGACACCAGGATCTGCTGGCCAACTGACCACCAATTCGCTGCTCTCCAAGTTGAGAGATTGGGGTCCACCCAGAGACACCCACAGCTCCTTCCTTCCTGTGAGTCTACGTCCCAGAAATGCGTTTTCTCCTCTGCCGACGGACGTGACAACATGGTCACCCAGAGCTGGGTCCTCTGAGTGTAGGACAGGCTTGAACCTAGCTGGGGCCGCTTTTCCTGTGCGAGGGAGACGGCCCATCAACACTCTGCCCCCACAGACCATGCCAGCAGTGCACCAGCATCCCTCAGGGGACAGAACATTGCCTGCAGGACCAAAGCTGGGGACCATGATCCAGACCCCTCCTGGGGGCACCCTCCCTCCAGGGGGTGGCCAAGTCACAGCAGAGGCCCCCCGGCCTCACCAGGTCGGGGGTGGGGGTAAGAGAGTGTGGAGGATGCCCCATTGGGCAGAGCTCAGGGCTGCCCTGGAGAAGATGCACAACCTCGCAGGAAGTCAGGCCCTGTCCTGGGTGGTCCCACGTGGGGTCCCCCTCAGAAGGACAGAGTGACACTGCTCTGAGCCCTGCCCACAGACCACTGCAGAGGCCAGGAACACACCGCGAGCCCCCAGGGCCCCCAGCTCTGAAGAAGGAGACACAGAGAGGGTTTGCTCATCCCAAATTACAGAGTCACCAACAAGGGAGATGGGGACATGGTACGCCAGGAAGCCCATGCAGGTCCTGGGGTGGAAGATGCATGCTGGGGACCCTTGGGGCTGATGTTTCCGTGGGAGCCACTTGCCATGGACACCGAGGCGAGCCCCGTGGACAGTGGCTGAGAAACACAGGGCACGTGGTAGCACTTGGAACTCAAGGCACAAGGCACACAATGGGCTGGTCTTGCCTGCGGAGAGGTGTGTGTATGAGTCCTGGGCAGAGCAGACACCACCCTCAGGAGAAGGCCCTGCCAGGGACTGGGGGAGGGCAGGGCGCTGAGCGCTCACTGCCGCCCTCAACCTGCATGGGCCCTCCATGGCGTGTTCCCCACATAGTTCTCAACATCCGGGACATTCAGGATCCTACAGCAGTACCTAAAGGAGAAAGCTGTGAACACAGGTAAGTGACTCTCAGGGGCACATGCTGCCCTGGGATCTGCACAGGCTCCAGCCATGGGCCCATGTCCAGAGCTGCCCCTTCAGTCCAGCCTCCCCCATCAGGGGGTCTCCTCTGTCCAGCCTCAGCCCAGCCTTGAGCCCCAGCCCCAGCGCTGACCCTGGCAGTGGCCGGCCTGGCAGCATCTGCAACCAACCCTGCCCCGCCCTTGCCCCGCACCTGCCCTGGTCCCCCACCCTGCGCCTCCTCGTGTCTGTGGCCCAAGCTGCCCTTCACGTCCAAGGGCCTCTGCCCATCCCGGCTTCTCTCCATGGCTGACCCCATCACCTCTGGTCCCTCAGGACAAACGTCGGCCCACCCCCCGGGGTTGCCCCTCTGGGCTCTCCCACCCACCCTGGACAGACGAGATGCAGCAAACGGCTGGACACCAGGGCGGGCAGGAGGCTGAGGAGGGCCTGGGCTTCCAGCCCCGTTGCCGTGCAGCCAGCAGTGCTGCCGCCAGAACAGAGGCCGGAGGCCAGGGGGGCTATGTGGGGGTCCCACCTGGTGGAGGGACGCCTCATCAGCCTGCTTCCGTGGCCGGTGCCCCTGTGTCCCCAGAGGCCACGCAGCCTCAGGGGGGGCGAGATGGCTCAGGGGAGTGGGCTGAGCAGCCCAAGGCCCACCGAGGCAAGACACCAGGCTGCAGCCCCTCCCTCAGACCAGTCCAGGGCCCTCCTGGCTGCCCCAGGGCCAGTGTCTGGGCAGAGGCGACCCAAGGACTGTGGTGCAGCTGTGGCCCTGGCCCACCCTTTTCACTGGGTCCCTGAGCCTGTCTCTGGTCACTCTGAGATGTGGGCTCTGGTCTGGGTCAAATGGAGGTCCGGAGCTCAGCCCACAGCTTCTCCAAGGGAACCACAGCCCCCACCAACCCTTGCAAGGTACATGTCACCACGGCAGCAGCGTTCAGGGAAACTCACGAACAGGGACTCAGTTCTGCACAGAGAGGGCCCCAGAGCTTTCCTGTGCATCCTTCTCCAACGGCAGGACACTCAGGGTGGGGCAGGCAGGGATTGAGGCCCAGGAGCAGGCCAAGGACAGGAAGCGGCTGGCAGATGCCATGTCCTTGGCCTGAGGACGATGGATAAGGAAGCTGAGCCCCAGGGTGACAAGAGCACCCATCCTTCATGGAGGCAGCATGAGCCTTGCACTCAAGGCTCATGTCATAAACCAAGTTAATAAAGTTGTGGCCTTGCTAGAATCAGCTCTGTGTGCAGGCTCAGCTGCCTTCCCTGCAGAAAGACCCTCGTGAGAAGGGAATCACGGAGCAATCCTTCTTGGGGCTGAGCAGATCAGCCCGACACACTCTCCTATATCATGGCAAGGGCGGGTCGTGTCCAGACCCAGGAACAGCCATCAGCTCTCCAATTTTAGCACTCAAAATGCTTCTGGTCAAGGTGTCCAAACCCTACTACGATCTAACAGATGACAAGAGGGCAAGGCAATAAACTCTGGGTCACCATGGTAATTACATAGGCTTGGGAGACTCCAAAAATGCTGCTTGTAAGGTCTGCTAAAAAATAATACAATCCAAAATTACCTGCACAGTGTAATAGCTGCATAAACACACACACACAAACCAAACAAAAACACACTAAAACCCAAAGGAACTGTATCGACATTTTACGATTATGTTTATCTGAGCAGTGAGACAATAAATAATTCCCTGACTTTTTAATTTTTAAACTCTCTGTAAGAAGCAGGAACAACTGCCGGGACATGGGTCCAAGCTCCTAGCCTGGGCCATGCACCAGCTCCCATCTGCTGCTGTGTTGCTCGCTGGCTGGCACAACTGCCTGAGTCTTTACCTGTGAAACAGGACCTTGCCGTCATGCCCCAGCACTGGGGACGTGAGAGACGCCGCTGTGTGGCACAGTCCCTCGAACACCTTGGCAGCGGCACAGCCAGCCACTGTCCTGGCTCTCCCTGAGCCAGCACGACCCTGCCACACCCTGTGTGCTGGGAGGCCGCAGGTGCACCCCAGGTGGGCTGGATGATATTCTCCCACATCTTTGGGAGAAGGTTCTTTGGCCTGGACATGACAATTAGAGAATTTACCGACTGAGGTAGCACTGAACACCTTAGGTTCTCGCCGCCATTGTCTGTGACTGCCCAGATCAACCCACGTGAGCCTAGAACCTCCCAGAAAGGCAGAATATTGGAGGCTAACAACAGCCAGGCTCTGACCTACGATGCAGTGAAAATCACGCTCCCTCAGAGGCGTCGGTGGGAAGCCTCGGGACTGACCTCGGGGAAGTAGTCCTGCGGGAACTTCTCCTTCTCCAGCATGGGCGTGCTCTCCAGGGTGTCCGAGTAGATCTCCTTGCCAGTGACTTTTTTGTACTTCTTGGCTGGAAAAGACCAGAGGACATGGTGAACACTCATCTCTGTGCCCAATCCAACCAGCCACGTGCTGCTCAGGGGCCTGTGTCCCCCGACCCCGTGCAGCCCCGTGGGGGCCAGAGAGGCTCCAAGAGGCCTGGACAGGGGCAGGACAGCTGCTCCCAGGCCTCAGCCCATAAGTCCCACCAGACCTGGGACCCGACACTTCACTCCATTAACCCCCAAGAGCTCCCAGCCCGCAGATTTACAGGGGCTAATTGGCATCCTCTTTTAAAACTGTGAATATATTTAAGAGGGCCGTGGAATTACCATTCACTCAGACCTTCGCAGGAATTTATTTAATAACATCGATTTCCTCCTCAAATCCAAACAACATCACTCATATCCCAGGGAAGCGTTTTACGGAGCTGGAGGGAGGGAGCACAGGCAGGAAGGCTTCTGGACTGGCTTTGCCAGTCGCTGCCCCAGCACCTCCCTGGAACCCTCCAGTGGACACGCTGGGCCGGGCCACGGCGGCCTCCCCCCACCCCCAGATAATCTCCTCAGGGGCTGATCCTGCTGCTGTTCACGCCCAGGCCTGGGGCCCTTCCTTTTCATGGACAGGCAGCCCCAGCCTATCGTGGTCTGTGACGAATGAGCCGCGGACCCACTTCCCAAACTCTCCGGCATGGCCAGCGGACAGCTGCTGGCCTCTCTGCAAGATGCCACGCGAGGAGCTCCTGGGCCGGGGGGTTCCGCCGCTTGGTGTCAAGGACATTCTCAGAATAGCTTTGCAACAAACGGCCAGTTGTGTCCCATGAGCAGCTCGAACCTGTGGTTTCTGCAGCGCCATCCACCTGTGGACGTGGGAGGGGCCACGGCATCCCAGGGCAGGGCGCTGGCTCTCACCGTCCCGCCCCGGTCTGCAATCTGGACCCAGCCTGAGGCGCACAGTGCTGGGTGTTTGGGCCTCACAGGCAGGAGACAGCGCACAAGACGTGTCTGTGATTTATGGAGCACGAACAGGATGTGAAATAGAGACCATTTCCCAAAGTCAGAGCTGCGTGCTAACTGTACCCTGATCTTTCCCAAACACGGAAACGATTCCTGGGACAGCGCAGGTATGTTTAGCCCTGAGGCCTTCCCCAGAGTCCCTCAGCACCGTCACCGCTGAAGGACAATCACAGGCTTTTCTCGCTCAGGGAAACAGGGGACGAGCCCATCTGTGTATCTGGAGGCTGGTGCCCTGGGTGCGTAGGTGCAGGGCCAGACAGATCCAAGCACAGTATGTTTCAACGAATGACCACCACAAGGCTCAGACTCCATTCAACAACACCCGTTTGCAACTGGAAACAGGGTAGAAGTAAACCAGCCCCCCACCTCCGCAGGACAGCAGTTATCACACGTCACAGGAAGGGCCAGCGTGCAAGAAGGCTGGCGGCACACCTGGCTACCACTGTGTACCCCAGCACGAGAAGGCGGGGGGAGAACCAACATCTTGGGGGGCCACGGAGGGGCAGACCTGTCCCTGTGCAAACCACCGCGGGGCTGCACTCAGCTGCCTGGGGCGAAGCAGTCTGTGCACGGGCTCCTGCCCCACACACCCCTTCCCACCTGCCGGCAGCCTTCTCCAGCTCCCTCCTGGCCGTCAGTCCCCCAGACGCATAGCTCGGACGTCCCTCTGCGGCCCTGGGTGTTCCCTTACAGGGATGTCCACTGAGCACTGTGGGGCCTGGGCCAGAACTGAGGATGTGCAGAGGAGGCATAGCCACAACCTGTGAGGGGCTCCAAGGACACGGAGGAAGGGCCTGGACATGGACATGGGACACGGGACACAGGACATGGGACACAGATATGGACACAGGATGCAGTTGGAGGTTTGAGTCTGACCTGTCCCTCTCAGAAAAGAAAAACGTTCATCCTAAAAATCCACTCAAGAACAGGGGTCACCATTGCAAAGGCTGGAAGTACCACAGCAGCCCGCCTGAGGCCCTGGTCACTTAGCTGCAGATGGACGGACTCCCTGAGCACAGACACTCCAGGGCAGATCCCCCCTAGGTCAGACACCCCCCAGGATGGACACTTCTAGGACAGACCCCCCCCAGGACGGACCCTCCCCCCAGGACAGACCCCCCAGGACAGATTCCCCCCTTCAGGACAGACCCTCCAGGATGGACACCCCCAGCCCTCAGCACACCAGGCACGCGCAGGTGCAGAAACAGCCACAGTGCATGGTGCTGGGCAAGCAGCCACGGGCTGCAGGGTCGCCCTGTGCTGCTACAGGGGCGTTCTGCCTGAGAGGACACCCAAGGAACTGTCCTGCTGTTCCCTCTGAGGTCAGCAGAACAGATGGGGGTGGGGGAGAGGCCTTCCATTTTTTTTAAATGGAGTTTTTAAGGTAATTTCAGGTTTACAGAAAATTGAGCGGAAAGTACAGCATTCCCATACACCCTTCCCTCCCCCCACAACATCCCCTATTATTAACAGCTGGCATTAAGGTGGTACATTTGTTACTGGAAGAATCAATATTGAGACATTATTATTACCTAAAGTCCATAGTTTACTTTAGAGTTCACTCCTTGTGTTGTACGTTCTGTGGGTTTTGACAAAGCACAACGTCACGTATCTGTCACTACAGCATCATTCGGAGTATTTTCGCTGCCCTAAAAACGCTCTGTGCTCCACCGATTCATCGTCCTCCCCTCGCCACCTCGGCAACCACTGATCTTTTTACTGTCACCATAGTTTTGCCTTTTCCAGAACATCGTAGAGTTGGAATCACACAGTAGGAAGCGTTTTCAGACTATATGCATTTAAGGTTCCTCCCTGCCATTTTGTGGCCTGACAGCTCGGTTCTTTCATCACTGAGTCACATTCGTGGCAACGACGTGCTGCCGTGTGCTTACCCACTGCCCGTGTAGCTACACAGCGAGCCCTGCGGTCGGGCCGACTCGGCCCTCTGCCTGTTCTCCTTCCACACCATGCTGCCGTCCCGGGTACTCTGGCTTCCACGTAACCTCACAACCAACCTGTCGGCACACAGGAGGTAACTCGCCGGGACTGCGAAGGGACGGCACTGAACCTCTAGGTCACGTTGGGAAGAACTGAACTCTTGACAACATCCAGTCTTCCTGTCTTAGTCCATTAGCTCCGTATTTTGCTGTAGCAAAATCCCTTCGACTGGGCGGCTGGTAAACAGCAGAAGTTCATGTCTCACGGTTCTGGAGGCCGGAAGTCCTTGGTCAAGGTGCTGGCAGATCGGGGTCTGGTGAGGGCCGTTCCTCACGGACGGCGCCTTCTGTGTCCTCACGCGGCAGGAGGGGCAAGCGAGCTCCCTCAGGCCTTGTTCATGGGGCGCTGGTCCCACGCACGAGGGCGCGCGCCTCACGATGCATCACCCCCGAAGGCCCCACCTCCCAACACCGTCCCCTTAGGGTTAGGCGTTAACACGAACTTGGGGGGGACACACGCAGCCCACAGCACTACCCGTGACGATGAACCATCTCTCCGTTTATCTTCTTCGATTTCTTTCATCACAGTTTCACAGTTTTCCTCATAGAGATCTTGGACGTATTTTGTTAGACTTATTCCCAAGTGCTTCCTTTTTGTACATGCTCACGTAAGTGGTATTGTGTTTTTAATTTCCAATTCCACCTGTTAATTGCTGGCATATGGGAAAGCCGTCGACTTTTATATATTAACCTTGTGTCCTGCGACACAAGGTTGGTAGTAATTGCTTAGCAGTACCAGGTTTGTTTCCTTGGTGTTGTTAATTCTTTGGGATTTTCTACACGTGTAATCACGTCATCTGAGAACAGAAACAGTCCTATCCCCCTTCCACCCCATCAATATGCGTTTATTTCCTTTTCTTGTCTTATTACATTAGCTAAGATTTCAGGTAAGACGCTGAAGAGAAGCAGTAAGAGGGAACATCCCTCCATTCCTGATCTTAGGGAAAAACACCCCGTTTCTCATTAAGTTTGACACCAGCTGTGGGTTTTTGTAGCTGTTCTTTATCAAGTTGAGGAGGTTCTGCCTATTCCTAGTTTCTGAAAGTTTTTTTTTTTTTAAATCATGAGTGGGTTTTGGATTTGGTCAAATGCTTTTTCTGCATTTATTGATATTATTATATGATTTTCCTTCTTTAGCCTGCCGATGTGATGGTTTACATTAATTGACTTTTAAATGCGGAACCAGCCTCGCATGCCTGGAATAAATCCCAATCGGTCATAGCGTATATGCCTTCTTATACCTTGCCAGATTCAACTTGCCAATATTTTGTTGAGAATTTTTGCATTTTATGTTCATAAGAGATATTATTAGTCTGTAGTTTTCCTTCTTTGCAAAGTCTTTACCTGGTTTTGGTATTAGGTTAGAACGAGTTAGAAAGTTTTCCCTCTGCTTATATTTCTGGAAGAGATTGTAGAGAGCTAGTAGAACCTCCTCCTTAAATGCCTGGTAGAATTCACCAGGGAAACTATTTGGGCCTGGTGCCTCTTTTTTTTTTTTTTTTAGAAGGTTATTAATTATCAATTCCATTTCACTAATAGCTATAGGCCTGTCCAGACTATCTAGTCTTCCTCGTGTAGTTTTCACAGGTTACGTCTTTCACGGAATTGATCTGTCCAAGTTATAAAATTCATAGGTACGGACTTGTTAATAAGACCTTTATTATCCCTTTGATGTCCATAGGATGAGCAGCACTGGCCCTTCTCTCTCATTTCTGATATCAGTCATTTGTTTCTTCTCTCTTTCTTGGTTAGTCTGAGTAAGGTTTATCAATTTTATTGATCTTTTCAAAGAACCAGCTTTTGGTTTTGTTCATTTTCTCTATTGATTTCCTGTTTTAAATTCTGTTGATTTCTCTCCAATTTTTCTTATTTATTTTCTTCTGCTTACTTTGGATTTAATTTTCTTTTCTTCTTCTAGTTTCCTAAGGTAGAAGCTGAGATAACCGATTTTAGATCTTTCTTCTTTTCTAATAATGCATTTGATGCTACAAATTTCCCTCTAAGGATTGCTTTTACAAATATCCCATGAATTTTAGTAAACTTGTATTTTCATTTTCATTTTATTCAAAATATTTTTTGAGACTTCTCCTTTGACCCATGTATTATTTAGAAATGTGCTGTTTAATCTTCAAGTATTTGGGGATTTTCCAGCTATCTTTCTGTTATTGGTTCTAGTTTAAGTCCACTGTAATCTGTAAGCATACTGCGTATGATTTCTATTCTTTTAAATTTATAAAGGTATTTACAGCCCAGATGTAATCTATCTCAGTGAATGTTCCCATGAGCCAGACCAGAATGTATATTCTGCTGTCACTGGATGAAGTATTATACAAATGCCAATTAGGCCCAGACGTTTGATGGTGCTGTTGTGTTCAACTATGTCCACTGATTCTCTGCCTGCTGGATCTGCCCACTTCTGATCCAGGATGTCGAAATCTCCAACTATGCTCATGGACTCATCTATTTCTCCTTGCAGTTCTACCAGTTTTTGCCTCACGTATTTTGATACTCTTGTTGGCATGTACACACCAAGGATTGTTATGTATCTTGAAGAGCTGACCTTTCTATCATTATGTAATGCCCTCTTTATTGCTGATAACTTCCCTTGCTCTGAAGGCTGCTCTGTCTGAAATTAATTAACTCTTCCAGCTAGCTTTCTTTTGACCAGTGTTAGCACGGGATGGCTTTCTCCATCCCTTTATTCCTAATCTTCGTGTCTATATATTTCAAGGTGGTTTCTGGAAGACAAAACATAGTTGGGTGTTTTTCACCCACTCTGACAGTCTGTCTTCCCACTGGGGTATTTTGACCATTTACATTTAAAGGGATCATGGAGGCCGCTGGAGTGACACCTGCTCTATCTGTAACTTCCCCGGTGGCTGCCTTTGTCCTTGGTTTCTGCCTTGTCTCCACTCTTCTGCCTCCTTGGTGTTTGCTGGGTGTTCCGTACGGTTCCATGTTCTCTCCTCTTGCAACATGTCAATTATATGTCTTTTCAAACATTTTTAGTGGTTGCCATAGCGTCTGTGATAATATTTGCAACGAATCCAAGTCCACTTTTACAAATAACACTAGAAGCCTTCACAGACAGTGCAGGTTCCTCACGGCAGGGTTTTCCCACTTCCTCCCTCCCAACCTTAGGACACTTCTGTCACCCATGTCCCTCACCACGCCACAGGCACCCGGTGCACGGCTGCTGTCACTACTCTGGACAGCAAGTGTCTGTTAGATCAATGCAGAGCAGGAAAAACACATTGTATTTTAGCTTCACTTGTTCCTCCTCTAACCCTTTCTCCTTACGTGCATCAGGGCTTCTGGCCTACACCGTCTTCCTTCCGTGGAGGAACTTCTAGCATTTCTTGCGAGGCAGGTCTACCGACAACACATCACTTCAACTTTTGTTTGTCTGACAAAGTCTTTATTTATCCTTCACTTTTAAAGAATAATTTCACTGAAGACAGAATTCTAGGTTGATTTTTTTTCCTTTTAATGCTTTAAATATTTCACACCACTTTCTTCTTTCTTGCATGGTTTCTCAAGAGAAGGTCACTGTGATTTTTATTCTTGTTCCTTTATAGGAAAGGTGTTTCCTCCCTAACCCCAACCCCCAGGTTCTTTCCAGTTTTTCTCTTTGTCTTTGATTTTCTGCAGTTTGAATATGACATGCCTCGGTATAGACTTTTTGGCATTTATCCTGCTTGGTGTTGGTGTTCTTTGAGCTTTCTGGATCTGTGGCTTGATGTCTGTTACTAATTTTGGAAGATTCTCAACCACGATTACTTCAAATATTTCTTCTGTTCCTTTCTTTCTACTCCTAGTATTCCCATTGCAAGTATGCCACCCTTTTTGTAGTTGTCCTACCGTTCTTGGACATTGTGTTCTGGTATTTAAGCTTATTCTCATTTTCCTTTGCTTTCCAGTTTGTGAAATTTCTAACGACACACCTTCCATCTCATGGTTCTCCCCTCGGCCACGTCCAGCCTACTGCTAAGCCATCCAAGGCATGCTTCATCGCTGTTGCGGTGTTTTTAATTCCTGGGTTTTCTTTTTGCTTCTTTTTTAGAGTTTCCATCTCTCTGCTTATATTACACATCTTTTCTTGCATGTTGTCTACCTTTTGCATTAGAGCCCTTGGCATATTAATCACAGTTATTTTAAATTCCCACACTGGTAATTCCAAATCTGCCATATCTGAGTCTGATTCTGATTCTTAAGGTTTTTTTTTTTTTCCTTTAGGCTGTATTTTTTTTTTTTAACATTTCAGCACACTTAGTAATTTTTTGTTAAAAGTAGAACATGAATAATGGGTAAAAGGACCTGGGGTAGTTAGGCTTTTAGTGCGAAGTTTTATGTTCATCTGGCTTGGGGCTGGGCCGTGTTTACTGATTGTTGCAGCTGTTGGTACCAGAGATTAAAACTTCCTCTGCTGTTCTTGTTTCCGTCTCCTTGCTGTCTTTGGGCTTCCTGTGAGACTTTTCAAATGGAGTCTGAGCTTTGCAGGTCTTTCAGTTGTAATACCTTGTTATTATAGCATGGTGATGACGTTTGGGGTCTCATTCTTCCAGCAGCCTGTACTCCTGGGCTGTGGCCTTCTCACGTGATTCTCAGCAACCCCTCTCCCCCCCCTCCCCCCACGCCACACACACCTTAGGTCAGCCAGGAGGGCTCGAGGGGCCGGAGTCAGTGTCTCCCTTTCCCCAGGCAGGTTAGGCTCCAGGAGCTCCCCGGAGGGCACCCCTTGCTAAGAACAGTGTCCTGGTGTATTTCAAATGGTTCCCTTCCCTCCCCTGCCCTCTGCTCTCCATGTGGGGACGTGGGGGCTCCTGGAGGTAAATCCTGCAGACGGCGAGTCCCCAGGAGGCTTCTCTCGAGCTTGGCCACACTCCGTCTCCAGCGTCTGGTCAGATCCCGTTAGTGCCCTACCACTGCTGCTCTGGAGGCAGCTCCCACTCCCGCCAGCTGTGACTGCCTGTGTCCGCCTGTCCGCCTGTCCATGCTCTGGGGTAGCAGTGTGCCCTGTTACCTTAATTCTCTGATGGATCTAAGAAAGTCATCTATTTTCAGTTTGCTTAGCCTTTTCCTTGTGAGAATTCGAGTGATAACTTCCAAACTCTTCACCTGTTGGATCAGAAACTGGAAGCCCCTCCACTTCTATTTATCTGGACCTCCTGGTGCTCCTTAAATTTCTAACTAGGTCCTTGTTTTTTAAAATTCCAGCTATTCCTTTTAAATAGTTTATTCAAGCTTTTCACAAATTCCAGACTGCTTTTGTTGTAACTCAGCTCAAGGCAGAAGAGCAATTCCTGTGAAAGGTAGGGGCTAAGGAGTGGGGGCAGGCATGATCCCCCCACCTGACCCCCCAACCTGAGATCCCCAACCTGAGCCTCCCAACCTGAGCCTCCTACCTGAGATCCCCTCACCTGAGCCCCACTCCCGAGATCTCCCCCTGAGCCCACCGCCTATTCTGAGGGTCAGCAGTGTCGCCGCCATGAGCCTTCTCGAGCCTTCTCGACACACGCTCCCGACACGAGTGCTCCGGACACACTCACTGTCTGTTCCTACATCAGTGTCGTCAGTGTTGACCACGTGGAGGCCCCGGAGGAGGCTGTGCTGGAGTTAACTGCATATCTAATACGCAGTTTTAAACAAACTGTGGGTTAGCAAATACTTTACGATTATTTGACTTAGTAGTAAAATATGTATGCAGGTGGATACTGAAGAAAGGAAAAGTTCTGCAGATTCGGAACACGTTTACGCTCGACATACAAGTTTCTCAGAAGAGCAAACCTTGTCCTGCTCCCAGCTTCACGGGGAACATGCTGTCTGTGCGGTCCTCTCTCCACACTCTTCTTCACTGCTCCGCCGCATGAGAACGCGACATGCTGACGTCCACTGTCTGTCAAAGTCCAGGGAAGAGCAGCCTCTGACCCGTCTCCTGCCACCTTCCTCGGCAGGAAGAGTCAGATGCCAGTATTTAAAAGCATCGAAAGAGTCCTCATGCAACAGGGCAGGCGAAAAATCATTCTTCTGGCTACAACCCTGCTCTCCACACCAACAAACACCACGACTCAAGCAACTTAGAGAAGACCCCGCTTCTCAATTCCACAAGAGGCGATCTGTCTCCTGAGCGAGCAAACACAGTGAATCTGAACCAACTGACATATTAGCTGTTCTCCACAGTTATTACAACTTTAATGACGTTTCAAATTGATGTGCTCTGGCTCCAGAGCCTACGTGGAGTTCAGACGGATCTCCGTGCAGGGAAAGACGAACGCACGAGCATGGCACAGACTGAAATCCCGCACCCCTAGGGCAACACTCCCACGTGCCTGAGACGCAGGAACGACCGAGACGGGACGGGCTCATGTCGGCAGGAACGTCTTGGGGCAAATCCCTGCCTTATAGGCACGTGGTGTCTGCCCATCAAAGGAGGACAGTGTTCACTGCCAAAAACGCGCTCCTGTCCCTTTTTGTTTCTGAAACTTGCAATCGCCTCATTCTGTTTTCCATTTTCTCACATTTGACAGGGACACAGACACATGTCCTCTCAACTCTAGGAAAGCCAGAGTCCCCACCTGAGCCTCGCCGGGTGCAGCAGGTGTGGCCGGGGTAGCCGAGGGGGCGCAGGGCTGCCTGGGCGTCTCCATCCCACACAAGTCAGAAAGCCAGGCTCGCACAGGGGTCCCTGGCTAACGACCGCCGGCCAGTGACTCACGAAACCCAGACCACACGGCCCACCCACAGGACACGGGTGGAAGGGACCAGGACCACCAGGGGAGGGGCCTCTGCCAAGACAGGAAATCCCAGCAGACGGCAAGGAGTCTTACCTTTAAAGTCAAATTGGTAGATGTTTTTTAAGGATTCATGAAGAAAGTAGAAGCTTCCTAGTGCCTGTAGAGCAAAAAGAGAAATCAAATGAGAGACGGTGCTGGGAACATTTCTAAAGCAAAGTTTTGAGCAAGAGTTTAACTAGTTGTAACTTAGTCACAGTCACTGAGACACGGATGTCAACCACAGATAACCTGCAAACACCCAAACACTACCAAGCTCAAGCACGTGACGTCGGCTGAAAAGTCACTTGATCTGAAATCCAAATGTGACATGGTGTTTGTGTAAAGAGTGTGTGTGTGGTCACATATGTATATATTTGTGTGTACTTATATATATACATTTTATTTTCTTTTGCTAAATCTGGCAACCCCAACAAGGGATCTGGGGAAACTTTGCGGTGACAAAAATACTCTACAATTGGATTGCGGTTGGTGGTTATAAAACTGTACACATCTGTCAAAGCTCAGTGAACTGTACCCTAAACAGTGAATTTACCACAGGTAATCACACCTTCACAAACCTGACACAACAAACAGGCCCCATCTCGTGGAACTGACCGTGGAGTGGGGAGATGTCAGCACACCACGCCGGGGGTGGCAGCTGCCCGGACAAGGCAGGGAGGGAGGGTTGGGGGCTGGGCAGGTGGCCGAGAGAAGGGCCCAATGTGACCAGACCACATAGGGCTTCGCTGCAGGGGAAAGGCTTGGAGCCACTGGGAGGGTCTATCCCCAACTTCTTATTTTGGAAGTGCCACGTATTCAGAAAGCTGAGTGTGCAGGACAGGACACGGCACGTCCCTGGCTGTGTCTGTGTGCCTGCACACTCGCGCACACTTGCACTTTGTTTTGGACAGAGCCACGACCCACAACGCCTCACCCCTGAACGCTCTGGCATGGATGTGCAGATGGGAAGGCTCTCCTACAGAACCACAGAACTGTCACCTCACTGGGAAAATTAACAGGATGCCAAGATGCCATCCGCCAGCACAGCCCAAATTAGGTTTCTCCATTTCCCCCACTGTCTTTCACAGCCCCCGGTCTGGACCCTGGAGTTCTGAGGGTATGAGCCACTCACATGTTGAAGACGCTCGCAGGGTGGGGTCCAGGAGAGGGGCTGCTGGAGAAAGAGCCAGGCTGGGGTCCCTCAGACACCCAGGGTGGCTGGTGCCTGTGCACCGAGGGGAGCATGCTCCAGGCTTGCTGCGTGGGGCGGGGGGGGGGGGTACAGGGCCTGGACCCCGTCCGCAGCCCCTGAGGCCCCGTCAGCTCTTTGGTTTGCCTGTTACACCGCCTACCGCCCCCACTACCTGGCTGCCCACCTCCTGCCCGTGGGGCCCAGCCCGCCGCGTGGCACGCAGCATCCAGCACCGAGGGGTTCCCCAAGGGCCCTCGCCACAGAGCAGGTGTGCGTCTCTACCGTCCCTGAAGTCAGCAGCCTCAGCCCACACACTGGGTGTAAGAGCTGCCTGCAGGATTCACCTCCTTAAGCATTTTTATTTATCTAGCAACATAAGAGAAAATGTTTTCAAACCCTACAATCCTCCCCCAAGAAGGGAAAATGGTTGGTGATGGGGTTTCCACCACAAGCCCTGCCGGGGCTACCGGCAAACTCCCGAGGGTCAGACCTGTGCTTCGTGGGCACATGCAGGGCCTCGCGGTGCCACCCAACTGTGCAGGACGCAGGGCCGCCCAGGCGCCCTCAGGAGCCCCACACACTGCCCAGAAGGAGTCGGACGCTTAGCAAGACCTACTCACATCTTCCTGATAATTCATTTATCTGATTCCCCACTTGAAAATAAATATTTGTCACGTAGGCAAGCTGAAATTTACTACCATGTAAAATTTAGATGGAAAATAAACTTATTTTAATAATTATACATAAAACAAAGTATCAGAATCAGTCAACTCTTGCCTCACAAAGTGCCTAGCCACTTTCCACAAGTGGCTGGTGGAGTCCACAGGTCCACGTGCCTCAGGATGACCCTGGAGCACACAAAGGGCGCGACTGGGGCCCTGGTGGGGCTTCATTTTTGATCATGGCACAAACAGCTGGCAAAGTAAAGGATTAAACCTTCAAAACCTGAAGCTCAAATTTTTCTGGAATACTGCCTAGTTTTAAAATTTCTCTTCTAGCAGTTAGGCTCTGCAAAGACTAATCCTGCAGCACAGGGGCCCCCGATGCTCCTTTTGTAGTACACAGCTGCCGCCAGGCACCTCCCGCCTCCTCCCGCCTCGCTGCAGCCAACTGCTCCCGGCCCACCCTGGCCGCCCCAATGGTGCTGGTGGACGGCTGCGTCCCTTCCTCATCCTCACGCCATCTCGGCCGTCAAATCCAGTCTTGTATCTCAAGGCGGTGCCAACGCCCTTCCTCTCCTGGCCACATCCCTCCAGCCCATCTCCCCCCGAGGGCCTCTGCTCATCAGCTCTGTGGCTGCCACGGGGAAGAGCAGGGCTTCCCGCTGGTCCCCCACTCCTGCCGTCCCCCCCACAGGGCAGTGCCGGCCTCTCTGCAGTGATGTGCCACACGCTGTGCCAGTCCACCGCCAGTCGCATGTGCGGGGCTCAGGTAAACAGGCTCGGTTAAGGTCAGGGTGCACGGTTGGCCACAGGGATGGCTCACCAGGACGTGGTGTTTTCACTCCAGGGATACAACAGCCAACACCTGCCACCTGACAGGATGTCACCAAAAGAGAGTGCTGCTCAGCCGCCAGGACTGGGTCTGCGTCAGCCCCGGACACAGGGCGTGACCTGCTGCCTCTGCCATGTGCTGCATTTGGTGGGGAAAAGGGAAGAAGCACAGACACACTCTGCCTCCAACCTGGCAGATCTAGGGCAGATGTGAGCACCTGCATGTGCACACACAAGCACGAGCACACACACAAGTGCCTGACAGAAGCAGGAGAGCCCTGGAGCCATGGGCACCGGCGCCTCCCTGCCCAGCACACTGACAACCAAATGCAGCCACTTGGCCACCAGCACAGGATGGGCTCCTCTGTCTGGGTGATGCTTTGCAGGCGTCCCTCCAACAAGCACCCTCTCCCCTTGCAGGTGGGTCTGAGACGCGGCAGACAGTCTCTGCCCTGGTGGGAACACCAGGTGGGAGAGGCTTGCACCTGACTCTGGACCCCAGGGCCATTTGTCTTTGGGCCCCTCATAGTCTCTGGCCCCAGGCCACACTGCATGGAGAGCTGCCTGCGGGTCCTGAAGGCTGCATGGCCCGGGATCAGCATGTTCACGCACACACGTTCATACTCCCAGGAAGGCTCGGCACGGAGTGGGCACGGACACACGAACAGCACCACGATGCTGGCGTGGTGCAGACCCTGTGCACCCCACCTACCTCCTCACTAGGCCCCTGCTCTTAACCCAGACGGGCACTGAGCCTCCTTCGCGGCAGATCCTAAAACAGCCAGTGTTTGGCTTTCTTTCTGTGGCAAATCGAGTGGAGGCCCCTCTCAGTAAGGGGGACAAGGGGATGGACACATGCTGCACGGGGTTAGGGGAGAAAGCTGCAGGCCTGGACCCCAGGGGCAATTTTAACCTCTACTCCATGGACACTGGCCCTTACAAAGGGTATCTTTTCATTTGTTTCAGATAAAGAAAGCACTGTGAAAAAAGTATAAGTAAATAAACGTCCCTGCAAACAGTTAAACTGTTACCTCATTGAATGTGATAAAGCTAATATAATATTATGAAATTTATAATATAAGTAAAAAATAAACTGCCAATGCAGGCACAGGAACTGAAATTCACAGAGTCAGAAAATCCATAATTCGCTCTCATAAACAATTAAAGTTCAACCCAGCTTTTTCAGCATTCACCTGCCCTACCAATACGGTTTGGGGCACCCATTTATCACAGGACACTGGGACATCAGCCCAGAAACGCAGCCGGGGCCTGCTGACAGGAAGTTCCCGGCTCGCCCAGGCCTCTGACCACAGGATGTGTCTACATTATGTCTGTCACGTCTGAGAATATTGACTCCTCGCCTCTTTTGCTAAAAACAATTAAAATACTTTTTATGTATTTATAAACCAGACTGTCAAGAGTGCTTATTAATTCTGCATTAGTGACACGCAAGCCAGGGGCTGCGATGTTTCTGCTACGACAGCAGACTCGGGGCAGGAGCCCAAGAAGCCAGAATTCACTGGACAGGGCCGAGCCCCTCGGGGCCCTGAAGAGCAGTCGGCATGGTCCACACAGGAGACCCAGACACCTGCTAACCTGGAACCTGGCGGGGGCTGCTCTGGTGTGATCCGAGTCCCTGAAGAGAGGCTATGACCCAAGGGGCAACTGCAGCTCCTGGTCACCACCCACTGGGCTTCTGCACCACTGGCAACCACAGCACCAGGTGAAGCTTGGTGGCTCCACTGGGGGTGCCCAGTGAAAACGAAGTGTTTGCAGATGCCACTAAAACAAACTCTCAACCTCAGTTGGAGGCTGGTAATGTGATAAATGGCCACACCATGTCACTTAGTTTGATTTCAGGAGTGGAATTCTGATAGCGGCAGGCCCACTTTGCAAACACAGCCAACTCAGAACGACAGGAGCGGACCACTCTCACGTCCAGACAGAGAAGGACGCGCACTGCAGATGCTGCAATCGCACAGCACACGTCTGCTGAGTGTGGGCCCACCCTGAGGGAGCCCCCTGCACCAACGCCCAGGGGTGACTCAGGCCAGGGCAGAGGCTGACGAGGAAGGAACACAAGGCTACTCGTCAGAAACACCTCCATCACTTTTTATTTGCAAAAAAATCAGATGGCCAGTAATTCATCATTTCCACAATTACATTAGCCGCCAAAGTACATACCATTAACCTGAAGCCTTCTGTATCTGGCCCACTTTTCCATGAAACAGAGCAAATTCCTAAAGCTCAAATCAAATAGACTTAGCAGTAAGGGACACACAGGAACACAGTTTTCTTCTCCAGATACCAGGGGCAAGGGAACCACACAAGCACTTCTCACATGTGACCCCATGGTGACGAAAGGCCCTTCCCCCATGAGGCCAGTGTCCCCGTGGAAATGCCGGCTGCCGGTTTCCAACAGCGCTGCTGACGTGACCGCAGGTGTGAGCTCCCGGTGCACCCCTGGGGTGGGGACCCTGTGGACCAGCGGCTGAGTTCTCCTGCTGGGAAGGGCAGAGGTCACAGCAAGTGGCCCGGGGCAGCCCCTCCGGGAGGCCAACTGCACCCATCAGAAGTGACAGAGAAAAGCGATGGAGTCTGGTGGCCCCGATGGAGTCTGGTGGCCCGTCGCACACCAAGATGGCACAGCATCACGCTGTTTCCGAGGATAAAGTGTCTCAACTCCAGTTACTGTTTAAAAATAAAGTAAATCAATCTATGAGCAGGAAAAAATCTTCCTAAGATATTGTTGGTAACTAATCTTCAAGTCTGCAACAAAATAGAGAACTTCAGTTGTTTTAAATTAGAGCCAACAGACTATTGAACGAGTCACAACTGGATCGTTTTGTTTTAAGGTTTTTATTCTATTTTCATAACAAAACACCACGGCCCCAAGGAAATTTTTTTTTTCCAGTGTGGTGGTCGATGTGTTAAAAACACACACCTGACCTTGCCGCTGCGCTGCTGTGCAGCGACGTCATACCGCGGCATCCCCGTCCGCTCTTGCGGCCCCCACGCCCTGCTCATGGGGCTCCAGCCACGAGGGCCACTTGGCCCGTCCGTCACCAGGGCCCTCGCGTGGTCCTCTCACCCAGCTCCTTGCAAGAACACCTCCTGCTTCAGGACTCCACAGAAATGCTGCCTCTTCCATGCAGCCCTCTGGACTGACTGCGGGTTTCCTCACCTGAATTCTTTAAGGGGAGGGAGCCACCTGAGGGCAGTCAGGTGATCTGGTCACCTCTGAGTCGCAGCAGGAAGTCAAGGACTCCCAGCTCACGAAGGAGGCACACAGCACCCGCAGGGAGTGACCAGCCCAGCAGCTCAGGACCCAGCATGCAGAGCCTTTGCTCAGGTGTCAAAGTACGACCACAGTGTTTCTGAGAAGCAGAGTGGGATCACCACAGTAACACATTTTTGACCATATTACAAGGATAAGTCCCAAGACTTCTGGTTTTAAAACAATTTAATAGATTGAGTAATAAATCAAAGTAAAGTTACAATAACATTCATTAGATTATAAACAATAATAAATGAAACAAAGCTTTTGTTTAAATCAATGTGGAGCTTCATTGATCTTTCCCTGTATAATAAACTCAGGAACAGCCAATCTAATTGAATGAGGCGGCATCACTGCCCATTTCCTACAGCGTGGGCCCGAAGGGCAGCACGTGGCAAGGCTGCATTTAGCATGTCACTGTCACAAGGTCACCCTCTCTCAAAGGAGCTCTGTAACCATCTCAAAATGAGAGCTGACTTATTTACAAAGTACTGACTTTCCAATTCCAGCTTCTGGGGCTAACACGAGATGACGGCACAAAGGTGTCCCCCCATCTGACCCTCACCGCTGAGCCCCTCCCCAGGCTGGCTGCCTGCTCCAGAGACACACACATAATTTCATTCTGTCTCCTGTCCAATAGCCAACATTAGAAGTTAATTAAATTGGTTGTCCATTGTATTCATCCACTCACAAAGTTAATGATATTCTGTTCCTGAATTAAAGAGCATTTTATAAAGCATGCACCATGGAAGCTGGCGTGTTGTATGCAGGGTGCTGAACCCTGTCATAGCTCCTGGTTGTAGCGTCCCCAATTAGGCAGCCCAGGAAGGGCCAGGGCTCTGCCTTCCAGTGCGAAGCACAAGTCATTCTGACAGTGAGGGTAAACACTCCACACAACAGCCACTTAATAGCTCGTGTTGGAGGACAATAAATCCCACCAGAAGAGTACGACTGTTAACATTTCATATTACCATAAAGAAGGGCAACTAAAGTATAACGAGACAGACTTTTAAAACAGCCTTGAAGACAGGCTGTCCCTAAGGGGCGTGCGTCATGAGGTTGGTGAAGCCACGTGGCAATGCAGATTCTCAACCTGAGACACAGACACTGCTCATGAGCCTCACCTGGGTGCAAGGTCACCAAACCAGCCTAAGACACATTCACCCTTCCCGAGAGAACCCACTCACTCTCTCTCATTCCATAAATACTCGCCGGGCACTGTCTCTGAGCCACCAGCAACCAAGACATATCCGTGACCAAACAGCCCGAGACTGAGCCGGCGGCGTGGCAAAGGAGCCTGTTGGAGGGCCCTGCGGGAGCTCAGCCCCACACACAGCAGCGTCCACAGGGCACCCTGATGGACGGGTGTGAACGTGAGAAGGCACTCAAGGGTGGCGCCAGCACTTCTGCCTGGGCAGCTGGCAAGTGGGCATGGCCACACCTGAGACAGGAGGGCTCTGGAGAGACGGCGCCCAGCTTTAGACCAGCTGAGGTTGAAATGGCTTCAGACACTTGAGAAACATCGAAGGTGGCTGAACCCACGGGTCTGCAGTACAGGACAGTGGCCTGGGTCACCCTGGCAGAGGTCAGCACATGGATAGCCATCAAAGCCATGGAACACTGAGCTTGCCAGGAGGAACTAGAGCCAGAGAGAAGGGCAGGGCCCAGGATAGGGCTGGGCTGCCATTAGGAAGAGGCCAGGAGGGGTGAAAGTGCCAGCTGTTAGCAGGCCAGGGGGCGGTCAGGGATGAGGCCGGAACTAAGGGCAGGTGGCATCTTGGGGGTGAATCAGGAGGAGGGAGCAACCCCAGGTGCCCAGTGCTGTGCCCCGGGCTCACAGTGTGCAGGGCAGTGGTGATACGAGCAGCCTTATCCTATCCACTACACAGAAATTTTGACATGTGAAATTCAAAACTATTTTCACAGTCAGCCGCAGAGACAGGGCAGCTTCCCCCCCGAGCCTTGGAGGAGACACGTATATAAAAGCATAAGAGGCGCCAGAGAATGGCTGCACAACGACAGCACAGAAAAATAAAAAAATAAAAGCAGAGGCAGGACGGACTGAAATCCGATGCTACCTGGGTGCAGTGGTCCATCTCCAAGGGGAGGTGACAGCTCTGGCGGTGCGGAGGACACTGCAGAGGCACCTCCTCAGGAGGAGCGAGGTCAGAAACAAAAATTCCTCTAAAGCTCCTTTTCCACCACATCGGCTTCTGTTCGACACGTTATCTTGGACCATGCTTTCCAAAAGGGAAGTCACTATTGACTCTGTCTGATTTAATGTATTTCACAAGCTAATGCCGTACAAAAAGCAGGAAAAGTAAGTAAACTCCTGTGTAAGTAAGAAAAGTCCGTGTTCCAGAATCCATGCCATGTGCCCATTACCAGCCTGGGCTGCAGGAGGCAACGACACCGACCAGAGTCTTTCTGCTCATGAAAAACAAGGCTGTGCAAGGAGCTGAGTTTCAAGCCCTCATCATTTCTTAATTTGCATCACGTAGGTATTTTCCTCTCAAAATGAGATTCACTAGCAACACAGATGCTATTTTTTCATAATAAATATTTTATAATAGAAAGTTTTGATAATGAACAAAGAAAAGATATCAGTCTTAAAATTACAACAGTTTTAATTATGAAACTTATTAAGTTATATTTTTCCATGTCTAAATGATTATAAAAGTAAATCAATAGATTTTTATGCCAATTAAATTATGTAAAGAGTTTGCATCATAATTAAAACAGCTCTGGCTTCTATCTTTTGTCTTCTAAAAATCATTAGTTTTTCAATTATAATTTCATTCTTACAAATGTTCTGGAGAAATAGGTTATGTGCATTATGGATAAAGGATAATTAAAGTAAAATGCACTTTAAGAGATAGCCAACACTGAACACAAGCTGTTTACAAAATACCTTCTGCCATTAGAACAGCTCAGGGCATATAAAATGCCAATAAAAAGCTTTAATTGATTTTTAAATTTCAATTACATTGGGAAATTGCCATCTACTTCTGTTTCAAATAAGGTAACTTAGTCCCTGTTCCACAGAAATGCTAACGCAGCAGTATCCTGGGATCACGGCCCCGCAGTGTCCAACACACCCCTCTCCGCGCCAGGCCCCTGGAACAGCGCCTGTCTGCGCCCCTCCCCACGGTGCGCGGCAACTCCCCGCAGCTGCGCTGCAGGCGCTGTTCCGTTCCTCAGCCCGTATTCACTCACGGCCACACTCTGCTTAACATTTTCATTGCACCTGGCTCTTTTCTGCATCTCTGCCTTCACCTGAGATCATCTGCTACCTGCTTGAAGAACATCCTCTAGTATTTATTGTCTTTCATTTGAATAAAAACGTCTATTCCACCTTCATTCTTAAGAGAGATTTTTGCTGGATACAGAATTCTATGTTGACAGTTTCCTCCCGGGACACTGAAGATGTGTGACTGTTTCCGCTAGAAAGTCAGCTGTCAGTTTAACTGTTGCTCCTTTTTTAAAACCCCCAGAACAGCTTTTAAATTTCCTCTTTGCTTGTGGTTTTCTGCAGTTTTATTGTGACCTTTCCGGGATTTTTATTTTTCTTAGTCATGCTAGGGATTCCCTGGGATTCCTAATTTTGTGCATTAAAATCTTTCCTAAATTTGGAAAACTGTGATCCATTTCTTCAAAAATGACTTCCGAGGACATGTCTCTGCATCTTCCTCAGGCTGCGACTGCTCGTGTGTCGGGCCACACGTCTTCCGTGTCTCACACTCACCTTCCCACCCCCACGTTCTGTCTCTCCACGCATTTTAGTACGTTCCTCTCGACTGTCTGTAGTCTGTGGCTTCTGCTTTCATCTCTGCAGTTTCTAGCTATGTGGTTTTGGCAAATACGTAACATCAGTAAAGCCTCTGCTCCGCCTTTAAAAAACGGGGCTACCGTCTTCCGACGCTACCTGAGTGCAGAATAAACAAGATGACGTGCACGGAGCACAGCGTCTGGTCAGCAAGAGCCACCGTGAAACGCGGCACTCTCCCCACGTCCTTTCCTTGTGTTAGTGCACTACTCAATTTAAATCTCTAGGGAAAAAACCTGTTCTCAAACTTTAAAACCTATAATTTACCTAAATATCCAACGACAGTCACCTCTAAATCAACACTGCCAACCACAAACATCACCTCCGCCACCACCCTGGCCGAAACCGACTTTCCCTCCACACGTCGTCTGCTAAGCGTGAGCAGAGCAGTGTGCCCAGAACAGAGGGTCTGGAGCCAGAACACCGATTTCAAAATCCCGCATCTGCCTCTTCCAGGTTCTGAGACCTCAGTCAAGCTATTGAACCTGTTTGTGCCTCAACCCCCACCTGTAACACGGGGAAGGTAATAACCCACTTCGTAGGGCCGCTTTGAGCCCCGAGCAGGTGACACACGTCCACCACGCAGGGCGGCGCCACCACGCTCACACGTGAACCACCCCAACCAGGCGCCAGTATTCCCATCGCCACCTTTCCACACTAGAGGAACCACAGGAAATGGCCCCAACGTGTCCTTGGCTGATACCAGCATTAGAAGCCACGGCAGGGAGGGCTGTGCTAGCCAGGAATGGCTTTGTACTTCCAAAGCAGAGAGGCGGGGGTCTCACTCTAGGCCACGTTTCAATTCCCCACCCACGAGTCTGACGTGCCTCCCCGCTGGGGCCCAGGACAGGCCACTGCACCAGCAGCCCCAGCAGGCCACCAGCCACAGCATGACCCCGCGGCCCCTGCCAGGAAGAGGGGAAGAGGGCACTCCTGGCAGAGGAGGAGGGCGCCAGCACGCGCCACGCCGCACGTCGCAGGCAGCCGGCCACCTGATGCTCCGGATATTCGGGAAGAAAGACCTTTCTTCCTTTCCTCTTTTCTGAGGCCAACTCATGAATAACCCTTACGGGAAAGGATGTCCAAAGAAATCTATCTCCACTAATGGCCTTGTTATAAATTAGACCTCACTGACGAAGACCGAGGAAAGGTGACACCCATCAAGCCATCACCACCGTCCGCACTCTGGCACCGCTCGCCTGGCCACACGAGCATCTGCCGTCCCCCGAAGGAGGCCCTGCCAAGAAATCAGCTTCACAGGACAAGGAGCTAGGGGCAAACATGGGGTCAGGGGAGGTTTTCCCGTAGGAAGAGGAAACCGCTAGCCCGTCTGCTGACGAGAGTGATCTGGCACGAAAGGACAACCCGAGAAGACCCTGATGGAACCTCCTGGAAGGTCGGAGGCTGGCGCATCAGGCGCAGTGGGGGGTCAGCTGTGCCTCAGGCAGGCAGAGGCGCAGGGGACAGAGTTGCCCCTCTGCCGTCACCCTCCCCTCAGTGATGGGGCCTGAGGGATGCTGCTGGCTGCCAGGGTCACGCTGGCAAGAGCCGCGGCTGGGGGCTGCAGGGATGGGGGGGAGAGTAGGGGCCGTGGGGGGCAGCCGGGGGCCGGGCTGAGGCAGAAGACAGTTGGGGGGCCTGAGGGAGCGCCAGGCTTCAGTGAGGGTGGGCAGCTGCGAAGGGGTCTCTGGGGGAAGACTGTGATCCTGGGGACGTGCTGAGTGCTCCGGGGCGCCAGCGAGGACGGTGGACGGAGGGGTTGGCAGGAGAAGAAAGGGTCGAGGGGTCCTGGAAGGGGCCGCACCTGAGGACAGCCAGAGGGATGACAGGTCACCAGCGAGTCCTGGGCTCCCGAGGGGACCAGCAGGGCAGGGGCCGAGGGCAAGGCAGCACAAGTGCTGGGACAGGGAGCTCGCAAGTATGCAGAGGAGGCACCCGCAGCCACTGAACTAGCGTGTAACATGCGACTGCTAGGACCCACGTGAAATGATGAACACCAGCACACGAGAAACATGCAAGCATCGCAGTGGCACGGAGAGAAAGCACGTGGCACAAAGCTATTCTAGAAACTAAGGTCGAAGTTCTAGTATTGAAATCCTAATGTACCCACCCAAATCTCACTGCAGGCTGTGGTCAGAAGCACCAACGCGGCCCACCCGCTCCTCCGCCCACGTGGCACACACAAGGCAGGCAAGCAGATGAGAGCTGCCTGGGCCCGGCCGCATGCCTTCGGGTTCTGCAGTTCACTGCCACATTAATGGCATGCCACAGTGCTGTGCAAGCACACGAGGAGGCCGCCGCTGCCTTCAAGGGCAAGGCTGAGGGCACTGAAGTGTCACCGTTGGCCCCCAGGAGTATCCTCCCAGGGCCTCCTTGAGTGCTGCTACTTCTGCTTCATAAAACGGCCCCTGGGCTCCGTCTCCTTCCCTGGGAGGCAGTGGTGACAGTCTGAAGTCTCAAGGTGGAGACGAAGTGCAGGTGCAGCTGCCTCACTGCAAACCATGGGGCAGCAGGGCCACAGCCCGGGCTGCGCCTGGCACTCGCGGCACTACTCACCAGCTACTGACTAGCTGTTCTTAACTAACCAGCTGTCCTTAACCACTTTGTGCCTCAACTTCCCCCGCTGTGACTCAGAGGAAAGACAACCAAGTTTTAGAAATTGGCTTGGCAAGGCCACGTGTTCGGGAAAGACCCGCTGCGGAGGCGGCCACACGTCAGAACTTGGGGGTTTTAAAGGCGGCCACAGCCATCAACCAAACCGTAGCGCCATCTATAAGGGCTGAAGACCCCGAGCATTCAAAGAATGAGTAAAGCGGGGGACAAGCTTTTAAATCCCACTGAAGAGAATAAAAACGTCAGGAGAAATGATAAGCCCTTCTAATCCTCCCTGTGCAAATTCATGTTTAACTTGAGGAGAAACAGCAGCACTTTTCATCTTCCTGATCATGCTTCAATCAAATCTCCAGCCCACTGTTTAAAATAAAGCCATTATGGACAGCGATCAAGAATTTCATCACTCCCTGCTGAGCTACAAAATCAATCACTCAGGTTTTTATTATGTAACCTCTGAGAAGTGCGACAATCTGAGGTTAAAAGGTTTGATGTGCTCTGACTGTCCGTGAGACGTGCTTGCGTCCGAGGGGGGACCACCTGCCTCCACTCTCTGCTGGCGTCAAGTGCGCCGGCGGCCACAGAAGTCTTAAACGTAAACCACCGCGAGAGGCAAAGGGCCATTATCCCACAGCAAAAATGTGAGATTCATGTCATTTTGTCTAAAAAAGAGACCAACAATACTCAAACTGGGGTTTACCTTTGGAATTTTCAAAAATAAAGAGTGAGGTTGGGTGGAGGGGCCCGGCGGAGTCGAGAGCCACTGCCCCCCCCCACCAATCAGCAAGGGCCTTCGGACACAAGTGCATCCAAAAAACTGAATTAACTTTGTTTGATGTTACCTAGGAATAAGAAAAAATAACAAATACTTGTAAAAGTTACACCTGAAAAATCTCCACTCCAACTTATGTTCAAAGTACTTAGCAAAAAGGTCGAAGCTCCGGAATTTGCTGGATAAATAAATGTTGGTGAGGCAGGCGAACCACAGGAGAATTGGTGCATGGCAGCGAATGAATAACCTGCAAATGCTTCCCAAACCCCATTATTTCCCCTTTTCCAAGAGCCCAAGATTCATGTCCGCGCATGCCGCCAGTTCATTACCGAGAAATATCATCCCTCTTCCGGCTGGCGCTGGGCAGCACACGCGGCCCCTCGAGGACCCTTTAATGTTTAATTCCCCATCATCCGCTCCACTGAACAGCTTAATCTCTGCTTGTATGATCAATACTATATCAGTGTAAATTAAAATGACAATTTTAAAGTAATTAAGCCTGTTAATGCTCGATTCAAATGTCATTATTTGCACAAGGGATTGAGGAGAAATTACATCGTGTCCAGGGTGACAGGAAGATGTCTGAGCCCCCTCAGCCCCGCCGTGTGGTGCCACTGGAGGCTTTAGCAAAGCGGATTAACTTCTGCCTCGCCCTGCCAGGATGCCTATCCAATTTCTAAAGAGGATAACACAATTTGATAAATTTAATTCCAGCTACAAACTCAATTATTGTGATAATAGATGAAAACTGGGAGGTGCCTCTAAACAAGGCCCACATTTTTAAAAATACACTTAACTCCAGAATGAGATTCAACAGTAATGGCTTGATTTGATTTGTTCCCCCTGTTTTGAAATCCCTTTAAATAATTATGATGGTTGGAAGAACAGCCAACATTTATTAAATAGCCTACCTCCAACCCAAAAGGGGCCACCACTTAGATGATTCGGGTCGCAGTGGAAATGTTTGCTGTCCTGAGCTTGTACAGCAGCATTTATTAGACAAGCACCATCACATCACTGCATTATTGGATCCTACAAAGAGACGCATAAAACCCAGCCAGCCTCAGCTGCAACCTCAGTCTTGTCCCACACTGTTGGTCTGCCCCAGCTTGCAAAGCAGCACCCAGACATTTTTTCCTGGGCAGCAGAGGGGGGTGGGGGTGGGGGGAATTAATAAAAAGAAAATTAAAGGGAAAAAGTCAGCTTTACCCTTCTATGACTCCCTGAACACGAGTGCACAGTGCAAGTCAAACGGCCTCCCGAGAGCTCTCTGCGCACAGACATCTCGCCACCGAGTCACTCACAGACGGGGGCCAGAAGGGGGCGGGGAAGGTCTGCAGGGCACGCGCTGTGGACAGCGCGAAGGGGACATCTGCAATCGCTGGACTTCATCCTTTAGATCGGCAGTAAAAACTGACAGCCACACATTAATTTCACGATGAAGAGCGAAGTGTGACACCTCCTGCTTGGAAGACGCTCAAGCGCGGTGCGGCGGATCCCTCGGGGTTTCTCGCTCTGCTCTGGACACCGCTCTACCCCAGGGGCGGCCAGAGGCCAAGGAGCCCCGCGAGGAGGGGCCGCGGCATCAGGCTCCGCTGGCCGATTCGTTCCGGGTGATCCGACGGTTTTCCCAGCTGTTCTCAAACCCAGTGACGTTCACGTTGGGCGTCCAAACCCCAACTCTCCGTGGAGGAGGGAGGGACGCAGGCGGCGTCTCTTCACCACGCGCTGCACGGCCGAGAGGGCCCCCCCGCTCCCCTACGTTGGGTGTGACGCCCTCACGGTTCCTCAAGTTCCCCCCAGCAAAAATTGGACCTAAAACCAGTAAAAATGTGGAATCATGTGTTCAAATGGCCCCCACTTTTTGGCAGTCTAAACAAAAGCATCTCTGACTATAAATTATTTTCCTGAACTCACAGATGAAACAGGGAGGAAGTGAGGACGCACGGAAAGCAGTTGTGTGGGCAGCAGGAGGGAAGCCAGGCGCACAGGACGTGACCGCAGCCAGCCTGGCAGGACAGCGTGAGTGTGGCATTTGTCCCTCTCAACCAAGGAAAAACTACACAATGAGAGAAACCCCCAAAACCCCAACTCTACTTTTCCTCGTAATAATTAACAATCAGGTCGTCTCCTAAAAGGCAACAGACACAAAATCAAGGGGAAAAACATGCAGTAAGTTTACTTCTAGGAAGGGTATTTTTGTGAATCTAAGAGGTGGTTTTCCCGTGTCCTGAAGGCCACACGGGTCAGCGGTGGCAGCCCCACCACATGAGAAGTCTGGGGAGACGCTTTTCTGGATGAAAGTGAAGTGCGCTCCATCGCCAGCACGGGGCATCCGCAGAGGCGGGCAAGGCCTCAGGCGCACACGCGTCCTCCAGTCTGGGTGGGCCTTGCGCACACAGGGCGCCGCCAGCCAGAACATCGGGAAAGCTCCGCGTAGGGAAGGGTGGCCTCTGACCACCCAGCTCCTCAGCTGCAAAGGGGAAACTCGGAGACCCCCTGCTGACAGCCCCCCAGCTGATGGGGGGACCCTCAACCAGCACTGGCCGCAGAACAAGGCCACGGCCACCAGTCTTTATTCTGTCCACGCAAACACAACTCTGTTTAAAACTGCCCAACAGGGAATAGCATAGCTTGAATGAGAGCAAGTCTAACGGGCACGAACCCAAAAGAGATGACCGAACATACAGACTTCTGACCACCCTGCCTGGCACCTGAAACCGGGTGGGGAAGGCTGTGTGAATCTCTGGGTGGAAACCCACTGCCCCGCCAGGAAGCCCAGCGTGGAGTCAGTCACAACAGAGGACACCTCGCTGTGCATGTGGGCACCGGAGATTAATTAAAAGGTCAACCAGACTCTGGTCAACAAAACTGAGCACCAGCCACCACCTATGGGCTCAAGTGCCAATGACACCTATATGCAGACAGCAGGATGCAGCTCTGCTATGCAGTCAGGGCACACCAAATACTGCCCTGACAGGGTCCCTTTAAACAGGTGGTGACGGTGGCCCCCCTCACGGGAGGAGAGAAGGGATGGTTTTCAGAGGAGCCCACAGCAGGTCTCACTGGTGTCAGGCCAAATGACAAGCCTTGCTCATGCAAATCACCCAAACTCTGGTGTTGCCTCGGGGCTGCAGCTGCTGGGAGGCTGAGGGGCTGCAGGGAGGGGCAGAGGCCTGACTGGCAGGGGCCCCCCAGCAGCCCACCCTGCACACAGCCAGGCGCCCCGCCACCACCCTGACTCAGCACAACAAATGTGTAAAGCGTCAATAGGCAAGATCTGCAGGGACATCCATCGGCCCCCAGAGAAACAACGAGATGACGTTCCCAAGTATGGCCCCCAGAGCAGTGCCAGGGTGCCCCCAGGCACAAGGCTGGTCCTGAGCAGGTCAGCCAAGTCCCTTCCTCCTGAACGGGCCCCTTTCAAGTGTCCTTATGATCCACTTCCAACAGGCTGGAGTTCATTCTGTGAATTAAGCCTAGAAACATGACAAACCAGGTCCATGCCACTCCCCCATCTGAAGCAAACCCGGCTTTGGAGAAAATACTTGCTCAGTATGTTCCCTTCGGTCTCCTCCAGAAGCACAAACCATTGCTGGGGAGCCCATGACTTGGGCGAAAGCAGTGCTGAGGGGCTCAAGAGAATTCCCAGCAGAAAACACGGTGGAGGAAAGAAACCTTGCTCGCAAGGAGCAGCCGCAGGGACCCCCGCGGTGGAGCGCCACTTGGGGCCAAAGGAACAGAGCAACAAGCTAAACTGTGAATCAACCTTGACTATTTGTATGTTCACTGCTTCAGTGATTTTCTGTCAAAAAATGCTAACAAGCATGAAAGTCCTTAAGAGCTTTACAATTTTTCAGTTTGTTCACCAATACATTTCGTGCGGCGTATTTGTTTCCCAGGCTGCATGTGACATGGCACTCGATCACGCCTGTCGGCTGCCTGATGGATCAGCTGGCCACGTGGAGCCTGGACTTGCCCTTTGCCAGAGAGCCCGTTACAGATTTCCCACCCCGCAGGGCGAGAGCCAAGCGGCATGAGAACGGGACTTGAGGGCCCTGGCAAGGCGTCGGCAGCTGGCCTGGCCGGGCAGTGGAGCTGTGCGGCCCCACGCTCACCCGCTGCACCAGGGCCAGGGCCCAAGCTCAGGGCTATCAGCACCGTGGGCCCATGCGAGCGGGACAGAAGGCTGGGACACATCACTCCACGGTCAGGGCGGTGGTAAAGTGAAGAACAACCCATACTCCCTTCCCAGGGTCACATGTGGACACGGTAAGCATCCTGAGTAGGCACAGCCAGGGAAGGGAATGATGGTGAGCCATGGTGGGTGGACAGATCCACGTCTGCCCAGGGCCAGCAGGGCCCACGGCCCTCACAGCCTGAAGACAGGGCTTCTTCCTGCCCCTTCCACACGCCCCTCCTCACAGGCAGACCCTCTGGCACCAGGGTGTGGGGACATGAAGGGCACACGGGTCTCAGCAGTGAGGCCTGAGGCTGGTCACGCCCCTGATGAGGTGACATGGGACTCCCCTTGTGACAAAGCAAGTCCACCTCCATCCTCGAGCCCTGATTCCAGACGTGGGAGCTGTTCTTATGGCTGCCAGGGCCCCTTGTCAGCCCACCTGAGCTCAGGTTCCCCACACGGGGACTAGCTCACACAGGCTGGGCTGGTTCCAGGGCAGTGCCAGGTGCTGGCCACACACACTGGGACAGTTCTCGGTACCAGTAAGGCCAGGCTGTCAGTTTGAAAGGGTGGGCTACCAGAACCCTGCGGCCCGGGCAAGTCCACCAGCAGCTGCCAGCCAGGACCCTACACCCAGCCCAGAAGGCAGGTGCTGGCTGCAGAAGCAGATGTACGCTGCACGCCCAGCTCAGCCCCGGAGGGACACCTGCAGGACAGACATGTGCCTCTGAGCTCAAAGCTCACAGCCAGAAGAGGAGACACAGAAAAGAGATTATTACGCCTTACGTGGGCTGAACGGGACAAAGGAAGAAGTTTGGAGAGTATCAGGAATCTGTGACGTAGACCCTCTCAAAGACAGGAAAATGCAATGACTCATCATCATGGAAATGGCCCCACCACAGGCACATCACTCACTGGCAAACCAACTGGCCAACTGTAAACCAAAAGACAGCACCTGCCCGCTCATAGTGCAGAGAAAACGAAGGCTAATGTTAACCAAAGTTACTTTCACTGAGTGGGAGAAACGTTACATTCAAAATCAATAAAGCCTTACCCTAAAGCACATCTTTTCAGTTTTATATCGATAATATCTGTATATGTGTACATAAAATAGAAAATTACTCATACTCTATTATTTCTTGTGGGATGTTGAGTTTCCCTAGTCATAAGATATATAGAGCAATTCGCATAGTTTGTAACAGAAATATTTCCCTTTTCAATTAAATCATTTAAAGTTTGACCACTCACAAGCCATAAACCACACGACTAGATTTTTTACAGTGTTACAATGTGTGACGTTCACGAAACTGCAGATTTAAAGTGTGTAGTTAGATGAGTTTTGACATATCTATACACCCATGAAACCACCACAATCAAGACAACAGGCACAGCCACCCCCCAAGGTTCCCTGTATAACCCCTCCAGCCCCCATCCCCGGGAAAACACTATTTGCTTTCTGTCATTACAGATTAGTTTGCATTTTTAAGAATATCACATAAATGAAGTCATACAGAATGCAGCCTTCTTTTGTCTGGTTTCTTCCACTCAGCATAATTATTTTGACGATCACTCATATTGCTGAGTGCATCAACAGTCATTCCTCTGCACCGCTGAGTGGTACTGCAGTCTTGTTAGCCGTTCACCTGCTGGGGGTTACCGGGGCTGTTGACAGTTTTTGGCTATTCTGAATAAAGCTGCTATGAACATTCATCCACTCACCTTTGTGTGAAACGTGCTTGAACTGCTCTTAGGGAAACACCTAGGAGGGGAATGGCTGGGTCACGTGGTAGGTGTATTCTTAAGGTTTTTTTGAGAAGTTACGTGTCTTCCCAAGTGGTTGTGTGATTTTGCATTTCCACAAGCAACATGGGAGCCCAGTTCTTCCGACCCTCACCAACACTTGATACGGTCCTTATAACTTCAGCCATTAGTGGAAAATTAGTGACCTTTAATGAATAACTGTGGTCTTAATCTGCATTACCTAAATGACTAATGTCGAGAATCTTTTCACATGCTCATCTGCCGTGTCTACATCTTATTTGGTGAAATGTCTGTTCAGATCTTTTCCCCATTTTAAAAATTGGGTTGTTTGCCCTATTATTATTGAGCTGTAAGAGTTCTTTACATACAGTACTCCAAATAAAAGTTCTATGTTGGGTATGTTTTATAAGTATTTTCTCTTGGGCTGTGAACTATTTTTGTAATAGTATCTTTTGAAGAGCAAATGTTTCTCATTTTGATAAACTCCAACTGATTAATTTATTTTTATAAGGGTTTGTGTTTTTTATGTCATATTTAAGGAATCTTCGACAAACCCAAGGTCACTAAGATTCTCTGCTGTGTTCTTTTAGAAGTTTTATAGTTTTAGCTCTCATGCTAGGTCTATGAGTCACCGCAAGTTACATTTTTATATGGTTTCAAGTAAGGGCTGAAGTTAACTTTTTGCATGTGGTCATCGAATTGTTACAGCACCGTTTACTGAAAAGGTCATCCTGTCCCTGTTGAACTGCCCTGATTCCTGTGTCAAAAATCAATGGTGGGCCTCCGTGGCGTTCCACGATCTGTCTTAAACCAATACTGCACAGTCTAATCGCCACAGACTTATAGCACGTCTTAGTCGGGCAGTGTGGTCCTCCCCGCTGTTCATTTCCAGAGTTGTTTTGGACATTCTAGGTCCTTTACATTTCCATATATATTTTTGAACTAGCTGGTCAATTTCTAACCAACAAAGTCTGCTTCGCCACCTTCTGCCTTTAGGTGACCACTGGAAAGTCGAGTGCCGCTTGGACCACCATTCCCGGGCTGGAGCTTCTTTCCCCTCTCTCTCCAGAGCTGCCACGCGGGGCTCCCTGGTGGGGCCCTCACGCTCTGACCTCACTTGGCGGCCGGGTGGGGGCCTCCGCACACACGCCACACCCCAGGAGGAAGGCTGTTCCCCTTGCTCTTTCCACACTCACTCCTGCCCAGCCGTGGGTCCAACCACATGTCACCTCCTTAGCACGGCCTGCTCCAGGCTCCTGGTCTCCTTCAGGCCCTGGGGCGCCCTCTGCTCTGAGCCTGCACCTTTGCTTCAGGCTCTGCTCTCGCTTCCTGACTGTATATTCACAGATTTGCTCCCTCAAGTCTATGAGCTCCACCGGACACAGTTATGTCACATGGAGTGTGTTGTGTGTCACATGTTGCATGTAATGTGTCCTGTGTTGCACGCTGCATGCAGTCAGGTTCTGGAGCCCAGTGACAGTGTAGGAGCCTGATGCACATGTCCTGGCCGCGTGAGCAAGTCACTCGACTTCTCCAGGGACGGACAGCCAAGGGGAGCTGTGAGGGTTGACTCAGGGCAGTGCTGGTTGCAGAGGGACCCTAGGTCAGTGCCAGGTGAGATGCTTGTGGGACTGTCCTCCTCATATGGCCCTAGCCTGGCACTTACACGTAGACTTCTTCTCCCTAGGAGACTGTGTGCCATCACGCCTCTGAACCAGTGTTGACGGATGTGCCCCACATGGACCTGACAGCCAGCGCTGCCCCCACTCCTCGCAGCCCTCACCCTGGGGCAGGGACCCTTCTGCACATGGCCACGGCCACATGGCCAGGGCTGCAGGTCAGCAGCCACTCCTTGCCTTCCCAGCTCTGGATGCTTCCAAGGCAACTGTCGGCAAGATGCCCTTTTTGGGACCACCTCGTCCTGATGGGAATTCCTGCATCCTCAGTGCAGGCCTCAGTCCGCATCCCCACATCCATCAGCCTAAAACAAGGGTTTCAGGGACAGAAGTCAAGTGTGACCACCGGCTCTGCACCTCTGGTACCTGGCAGGGGCCCAGCACACAGACGCACGTGGAGCATCCCTGGAGCTGAACAGAAAGGCTTCAGCTCACCTTTGCGCCTGGGAAGCCCAATGAGACCCTCTGCTAAGCCCAGCAGACCTGTGGCCTCCACAATCTGCCACCTGCCCTCGGGCCCAGCATGCCCATGCAGGGGAGTCCTCCAGACAGGCAGGCTCGGGCAGGGCCCCGTGCTCACCTATGGTGCGAGGAGACGGGGCGGCAGCGCCCTGGACCTCCACGGCATGGTCCAGCGAGGCTCCTGCGCTGGAAGGGCACACCTTCCCCCAAGACATGTCTCCTTGTCTAAAGCGTTGCTGCTGGATGTGGGAAGGGCATCAGATGCAGAGACAAGGCATGCTGCCCCAGCAACACACACTGGACGTGCACAGACGCCTGGCCAAAGTCCCCGCCTTGCACGTGAGGCACAAAAGCAGCTTCACTGCTCTGGGCTCAAACCTGAGTGACTCTAGAGAAGTCGGCAAAGCTCAGGCCTCAGCCTCCTGATCCGATGGGGCAACCGTGGTGGTGTGAGGATTCCGTGAGACGCCCTCGGTGAAGTGCTCAGGCAGAGCCGGCACTGAGAGCTCTGCATGCGTGTTGGCCAGTGGTACCGCAACGCCTAACATCAAGAATGCTACGGTTCATGGCTCACAGACAGCCCCCCCACCACAGGCGCACGCGGTCTGCCCAGCATGGGAAACATAGGCTCGGGAAGCAGGCCCGCGGGGCAGTGAGTGTGGGCACCCGTGGAAGCTGCAGAGAGCGGTCTCACCCCTCTGCCCTCTGGAGTCTTCCACCCCACGCCCGGTTCAGGGGCTTCACGCCGGCAGCTTCCGATTACAGACGGACACCAGTGAACAGGTGTCCCATACCCCGACGCCAGGTATGAGAAACCACACAAAAGCTGGCCTGACGCCATTCCTCTGTCCTTCCCCACTTGTCCCTGACACCTGCACCTTCCACTTCCCTGCCAGGCCACGTGGAGCCATCTGGTGCTGCTGTGGGTCTCAGCTGCCTTCCAAAAGGAAAACTTCCCAAAACACACACAGTTCAGCCTCTGCTGGCGCTCACAGAGCCTGCCCAGCTGTGGGCAGCTCACAGATACCAGAGGGCACCGCAGGCTCTGTGGACACCACACCAGGGGGGCCGCTGCACTCAGCCCCATGGGTGAACAGATAACATGGGTCTGGGAAGGCTGCACCCCAAGGCCCAGCCCACAACCAGGAAACGTATCTCCTTAGAACGCACGGAGCCTGCAATGAAATTAACCTCGTGCCAATTGTCTCCCCACCCATTTGACAGCCCAATGTCAGCTCATCCGTTAGAGGGAAATAAAAAAGTCAAGCCTAAATGCACAAAAAATTATGATGGAAGTCCTAAATAAAGCAGGGGACTGCAAGCTTATTGAGCCAAAAATCAATCAATCAATGAGGGAATGGATTAGGAGCACCTCATAAGCCCCAAAGAAATAATTTGCCCAAACACTGGGATTTAACAGTGGAGGACCAAATTCCAACACTTTTAGGAAGTAAATAATGAAAAATCAATTCAAAGAAAAAACAGATCAAGAACCCTGGACTCTGACATGCCGACACATTTATTGCTGAATACCATTTCTCGGCTGACCCGAAAACTTCGGAAGGTGTTTATTTACTTTCAACACCTTCCAGAGATCAATATTTTTAATTTGGATCCGAGTTATTATTTTTCACATCACAGCAGTAGGGAGCGGAGTAAAGTGGCTCATATTTTAGTGCTAAAAAGATCGATACGACAGTTTCACCTTCACTGCAGCCCCGGCCGCTGCCCGGCCGCACATCATCGCGTCCCACGGGGCCGCGGAGCTAAGGCAGGGGCAGGTCATTACCCGCCAGCCAGGCAGACAACCGTGATTTAGCGGGGCACGAAGGGCCTGGCGCCCTCAGAAAACCAATCCCAGCCCTTCTCACTTCATCAGGCTGTCGCTGGGCAGGTGAGGAGGGAGAGCTGGGGCCTGGCGGGAGGAGCCGCCGCCCACAGCAGACGCGCCTGCGGCATGCTGGGCGTGCTGCGTTTGCCTTTCTTCCCCCTCCGCGGATCAAAGAGCATCAGTAAACTCTGTTAATTTTCCATAAATTTCCCCTAAAATCTTATTTAGGAGAACAGAAAGGGGGAGGGGAGAGGAAAAGTGGGAGGGCAAGCCTCCTACTCCCAGGTCACTTCCTGCGCAGGGACCCCACCCGCGAGCACCAGGGCTGCTGCCAGGGGAGCGGGGAGCGGCCACGTGCCTCTGAGTAGACTCCAGGAGCAGGGGGCCAGTGCCCACAACGTGGACAGAGTGACGTGGTTACCAGAAAAGGAGCGCCTGACGTCCCCACTTCAACCCACAGCAGACCCCGCTCTGCAGAAAGGAGGCCCAGACCCCTCCCAGACACCAGCAAGCCCCAGGCAAGAAGACCCGCCCCTCAGCAGCACAGAAGGCAACTTGGGGGCACAGGAGAGAAGCGCCTTCCGGGTGGTGCCAAGCAGCGAGGAGCTGGTGGCCCTGCATGGCGGACCTTGCAGGCCCAAAGTCCTGCTCCCGGCCCCAGAGCCCTGAGTGAGCAGACGTGACCACAGCTGTGCCTGGGCCCGTGAGGACACCATGGGCTCCGTGGCTGGGCCTGGCGGGCACCAGAGCTGATGGCTCCTCTCTGAGGAGAGCAGACTCATCCACCTTGCCACTGACTCGGAAACCATCTGGGCCACCCGGGGCCCCAGGCCCAGCCGCTGTGTCCCGGCTGCAGCCCCGTCCCCACTGCTCCTCCATCCCGACTCCCAGGAGGCCAACGCAAGTGGGCCCCACGGGACACTGCACGTGCCTCCTGGCCCCGGGGCAGCTCTGGAGGCAGCTGCCGGCCCTGGGCCCACCCAACGGCCTCGTGCCACGGTCGAGGATGCAGCCACAACGTGGGCTTCTGCAGGTCATCCCTGATGAAACCAGCCTGCATCAGCCTCCTTGGTCTGATTCTACCCACAGTGTTCCAAATTGTCTTCAGGTTCCCACGTGCTAAAAAGCACCACGGAAGCGCATGGCAGCACGCTGTGCCCTCCAGGGCCTGCCCCTGGCCCGCTGGTGGCTGCACAAACAGCCCCTCCCTCTGCCAGCCTGGGTGAAAGGCTCAGGTGGGAGCCAGGGGGCAGCAACAGAGCTCCCCCCAGCACCAACTCCAGCCCCTCTTCTTCCACCACGTCCTGCCTGCCCTGCTGGGGCACCCTGCAGCAGGCCACCTCCCGGGCCACCACCCTGAGTGGCAGGCATGTGGCTGGCAGGAACGCGGTACGCAGAGCCTGGTGTGCTGGGCCACACCTCAGCGCTCTCTGCACAGCTGTGGCAATTGCATCGGCAGGGAAGCCCCTTCCGCTCCCACTTCACGTCATTTCTAAGGCATGGTTTCTGCAAACTTCCTCCAGGGGAGAGGGGCTTTCCTCTCGCGCCCTGACCTCGCTGCCGCCTTCCTTCCAAAAACCAGGGCTCTTGGTCAGCTCAGGACCGTCGTGGAAAGGAGCCCCAGCCTGCTACAGAACCAGCTGAAGATTCAAGGGGCCGCCGTTGGTCTTCCAAGGCCATCTGTGGGCCACCCATGTGGGGCCTGCCCGGGCCCCCCCGGCCTGAGTGGGCAGCTCAGAGCCGGCCACAGAGCCCGGCAGTGACAGAGCCCTGGACGTGGGCTTCAGACCCCACACTCGGGTGCCCGCAGCCCACACGGCCCCTCCAGCACCTCAGACACCAGGTCACCAGGCCAAGCCAGGAGGACACAGGCAGCCCGGGCCTTCCCCGCACGCAGAGCCCTCTCTCTATTCCTACTCTGGGCTTCCCTGGTCGGACAAATGACCAGCAAAGCGCAGTGACAGACGCCTCACACCACAATGCTTCCCTCCTGCGGTGAAACAAGACCAGGGTGAAATTGCACAAAAATAAATCTGCAATTTCTTCTTCATTTAGCCATTCTGGAAGCCAGAGTACGGGAAAGCCGTAACCTTTGTGTCTCCTATCGACGTTCAAGCTTTTCAGGCAGTAAGTGATGTGTTTTCTATGCTCCTCTGCGTGGCCGGTTAAATCACACACATGATGTCTGTGCTGTTGGAGCGTCTGATCAATAGACACTGGGCGGCCTTAGAAAACTTTGCCAAGGCACTTCCTCAGTGTCCGGGCCCACGTGGGAGGTGCGCTGAGGTCACCGTGAAACGTAGCTGAGCGACAGCGTGGCGCCGAGACCCCTCTCCAAGGCTGCAGCAGGGAAGCTTGCTCCTGGGGTCCAGAGGGTGGGCTGAAGCCGGGAGCAGGGGCTCTGGGGAAGGCACTTCAGGGACGAGGGGGTGATCATTCCTCTGGACCACCTGGTGCCCGGTGACATCCAGACAGGCTCCCTGTCACTTTTCCATCTTCCACTCAGGCACAGAGCTCAGGTACCAGCTGGGGCCCCTCCTCCCTGAGCATGTGCACACTCATCCCAGGGCTGCTGGCTGCAGGCCACCCAATCCTCCCTGTGCAGGGGGCCAGCCACCATCAGATTCCCGAAGCCCCTTGACCCCCCCGACCCCCCCGCCAAGCCCATCCTTGTAACTGAGGTTTCTCTTAAATGTTTTTGTAGGAAAGGTTTTTCTGACAAAGTCATAACTTCTTGTCACTTGCCAAGTTACTGACGTATGGATCTTGCATGTGGTATCAATCACTAACTGAAATGACGTACAGAGGGCTGTTCTCACCTGACACTGTTCCAGAGGCCACTGGACCAAGACAGTCCTGCCCTCAAGGAGGAGGGAGCCAGCACTGGGTGAGGAACACCACCGTGCCCATGTCCACAGGAGTACACATATGCTAGGGAGCGAGGGGTCCCTCAGAAAAAGCAAGGCAGGGCAGGAGAGGGTGGCCGGCGGGGCTCTCCAGGAGGGGACGGAGGAGCACCCAGGCAGCAAGGGGCCATGCAAAGGCCCTGGGGCAGGAGGCAGCGCAGGTATAGGAAGGAGCAGGAGGGTGGCGGGGCCACGGTCCTGGTCCACAGGAAGGACAACTGAACGGCAGCGATGCTGCTGTTCTGAGTTGCTCTTCTGTGTTCCCAGTTGTCCTCCTGGAGCAGGAATCCCACGGCGTCGAGCAGTCAGCCAAGGCACAGAGTGGTCCCTGCTGGCTTCTCCGCCCAGACATTCTGTGGCCCCCAGAACCACCAGTCTGGTCCCCAGGAGCATGAGCTCCGTGTCACCCAATGTCCCCAGCATGTGGCGCCCGGAAGGGACAACAGGAGGAAAGCAGGGAGCAGGCCGAGGGGGAACTCCCTGGTGCCAGGAGATGCGCGGGGTCCAGGAGGGCCTTGGTGCCACTCCCTGGGTCTCCTTTCTAGCAGTTCCTGCCTGGACGGAACGTGGTAGTGCACACACTTATCCTCCTCTCCAAGGGAAGCTACTTGAGTTTTATTTACGATGTGATGGGAACAGAACTAGTCTTAAAACTCGCTGATGATAAAAATGGGAACATCTTGGTCCTTTTGGGCTAATATAAAAACGTGATTGGGGTGTTAAAGCATAACAGTCTGCCGGGACACCAAAGGCATTGAATGTCCAACTGTGGACAGCGCTGCACGTTCTCGTGCACAGCACAGACCCCGAGTCCCTCCTCCACTGGGCGCCACACCCCGGCTCTCCTCCCAGCCCCCGGGGGACACAGAAGGCCCAGGCCTCTCAGTCAGCCCAGGCAGGGGACCCTGCCCACCGGGCGTCTGTCTTCCCCGAGCTCCCTCCCGCCTCCTGACGACGCCCTGGATGGTCCAGCATGGTCTTTCCATCTCCAAATGCTGGGCCCCGGGCTCGGCCCCCCTGCAGCCAGGCCCCAGCGACGCCACCCAATCCTCAGTCTTAAACCCTTCTCAACACTACGGCCCCAATTCTGTCCTCAGGCTCGCAGCCCACTGCCTTCTCCCAGCACCTCTGGAGGGCTGCGAAACACCCACCTTCCAGCCACGCACCAGCCCCGGGCTCCCCCCACAACCAGCGCTGATCCGCCTCTGAGACCCCCCACTCATCCACGGATCCAAACACGCCATGAGCGTGCAGGAGGTGCTGGGCACGCATCCAGGCTCCAGGGCAGAGCTTGGAGTCGTCACAGCTGCTACTCTTGGAGAGTGTGACTTTGGGAGGAAGACAAACAAATACAAAAACAAACACCGAGTGTGTCACAGGTGGTCACTGTGGGGGGTCTGGGCACTTCTGGGGCCCTGGGACAAGTGTGCTCGCTCCCACCATCTGTCCAGCTCACACTGGACTGCGCCCAACGCCCCAAGCTGTTGCCCTCAGTCCACGTGGTGACCAACACATCAAACAAGGTCCCATGACGGGGCCGGGACCATGCCCCCCAGCTCCAATGCCAGAACACGTGGGACTGGCAGCACCTCTGCAGAGACAGACTCCGGTGCCGACGTTCCGGCAGAACATGTGGACAGGCAATGACCCAGCCAGGGACTAAAGGCCTGGGGAGGGGACGCCGCGCGGAGAGCAGCCAGCCTGCTTGTCCTCTCAGCGTCCCACTGCAGTTCTCACGAGCCAAGTTTACCATGGTCACTTCTCTAAGTACCAAAGTTGCCCTAAGAACACGTCCTGCAGGAAACACTGAGGCTGTGAGACGTGGCGATGGCACCACCTCCTGGTGACGATGGACACCTGCAAGTCACCAAAACTCCTCCAGGCCGCGTCTCCACCCACAGGAGCCGTGAACCCCCACGGCACAGCACGCTCTCGCACCAGGCGCAGCTTCAGGTCCAGCTGCTTTCTGGGAACAGGCCACTATTCCTGATCCCTATTAATACCCGTGACAGCATTTATGTACAAGATAAATTCATTTCAATTTCCTTTTTCAATTAATGGCCTATTATTTGAACCAGACTCAGCTAAAAATATCACTCTGACATCATCAATCTTGTAAAAATTGAATTTCCCTCCTTCTGACAGCCAGAGGGCACCAGGCTGAGGCAGGAGGGGGCTGCCGGGCTGCCCAGGACCCCAGGGGCCCCAGCAAAGACCATGACACTGCAGCGGCCAGTGGCGGGCACGGAGGGGACGGGGCGTTGGCCCAGTCTCAGACGCATGACAGGGACAGTGGTGCACACCCTCTGTGCCAGCTCTGGAGTGAGCTCCAGGCAGGGTCTCGAGCCTCCCTGACCACTCCCCACCTGCCACACACACCTGCCCAAGGGTCACCCAGGTGGCCCCGAAGGCACCTGGCACAAGACCACGGCTACGGGAGAGGCCAGGAGCTCCCGCCACACCCCACTCCCCGTGAGCAGGTCTAAGACACCTCCTGTTCCCAGGCTGTCTCTGTGCCATCCTCTGGTAAGCGCCCAGTGTGTGGGCAGCTGTAGAAACAGCCTCCAGGCCTCAGCCCGGTGTGGCGGCCTCTGGGCCGACTTGTTCTGCTGCCCTGAGCCCTGCACCCTGGTCTCAGAGGTCTCAGAGACTTTAAACCATGTGTTGAAGCTCTGTTTGCTGCCCATTGGTGCCTTAAAGTACTTGAGGACAGCAGTACAGCTCTCGGGGGCGGGGCGGGCCTCCAGCTGCTGCACTCCCTCCGCAGCGCCGAGACCACAGCTTTCCTCCAGCCTCCGTCACTGAACACCCCGCGTGCAACCTGCAGCGACTGCAGGTGATTCTGGCATCTGTCAAATTTTGAAGGATTTTGTTTTTCACGTATTTAATAATTTAAAATATTTTCTAATTTCCTTTGTGCCATACTCTTTGACTCATGGGTTACTCACAAGTTGGTTATTTCCAAATATTTGAGAATTTTCCATTTATCTTTTTTATTTACTTCTAACTTAGTTCCTTTTGGCGAGAGAACATACTTTGTATGATTTCAATCTCTGACAGATGTTGAGTTCTATGGCCCAGATTCCAATGCGTCACATGAGTGTTCCCAGTGGCTCCCAGAGCCAGGGCAGACCCCTGACACAGGAGGGAGAATGAAGCCAGAGCCAGTCTGGGGCCAGCAATGGCCTGTGCCTGGCAGTCATGGTGCGGACGAGGGATGCACAGGTGGGGCAGAGGCCTCAGAAAGGCAGACCTCAACCTTAGGCTGCTCCGGACCCATCCAGAAAGCGCTGAAAAGCCAGCCTCGGAAGGCCGTGACAGCCCTCGGCTGTCTGAAGTAGCATTTACTGAAGCTTCTTTCACCTTGAAGCTGAAAGGTAGCTCTGCAGAAACGACAAAGCTTGACGGCCACCCTGGCCCTCCAGTCCCTTCTGTGAGTTGGTCTGCATCCCTCCAGCCAGACTCCAACGAGAGGCCCGCTCTCGCTCGGCCTGGGCGTGCCTCCGCCTGGGCCGCACGCACGGCTGCGCTGGCTGGAGCACCCACGGTGCCGTGAGCTCCAGCGGGAGGACAGAGCCGCTGGCCTCCTGCCTCTCAGTCAACGAGAAAGGAGTGCTGGCACCTCCTGCAGTGTAGACCTACTTGCCGGTTGGCCCTATCAGTTTTCAAGGCTACACAAGCTCTGACAACGAGGCACACACATTGACGACAGCAATGTCCTCTTGAGGAACTGACCTCTTGCTCACTACGGAAAGGCCCCTACATCCCTGGTAATACTCCGTGCTCTGAAGTCTACTTTGATCCCAATACAGACACTCCTACTTTCCTTCTGACTAGTGCCTGCACGGTTCACCTTCCTCCACCTTTGCTCTAAAATACCTATGTCTTTATGTCCCCAGGAGGCCGGGGAGCGCTGAGGGACAGTCCCCATGAGGAGGTGGCCAGGGCCACCGCAGGGGGCGGTGGGCAGAGGCCGGCTCTTCTGAGGACCACAGGAGGCAAGGGGGGCTTTTTATAGAACTAGCTTTGAGCAGTCTGAGCCCTGGTACGGTTTTCTTCCTGTTTACTGTGCGTGAAGCTTGTTGCCATAACTGGATCTGTGGGTCTCCAAGTTTCGTGACATTTTTTAAAATCTCAGGCTTATTTCTGCAAGTCACTGCTCTGTCACTCCCTGTTCCCTCTCCTTCCTGGGCTCTGGGCTCTGGTTACAAACGTCGGGTCACTTGACGTTATTTCACAGTGATGTCCTACAACTTCTCCCAGACTTTTTTTCCTCTGTGTGTTTCATTTTGAACAGTTTCTGTCACTCTGTCAAGCTCTTTCCTCCTGCAGTGTCTGATCTGCTGTCCACCCCGACCACTGCCTTTTCACTTTTAGATTTTGTCTTCTTCATCTGAGTAAGTCCTGCTTGGGAAAGACAGGACGTTGGGTCACAGCAGAGGAAAGTGAGTCAGTCACGGAAGCTGCCTCTTTACGCAAAGGACGGCGAGTCCAGCGCTGAAAGGACACAGCCGCGGGGAGGGAAGGAGCAGAAGGGGTGCTGACGGGAGGGCGTGCCCCGAGCACCAGGGGACGAGGCCTCCCGGTGCGTACCTGCCCCTCAGCGTGCCCCACAGAGACGGAGGCTGGAGGGGCTGCCGCAGACAGCAGAGGAGTGTGCAGAGGACGCGGGGACTGCAGACTCAGCTGCAGCCACGCCAGCATCTCGGGGATGAAGACGTGACTTATGGCACTAGATGCTCTGAATTCAAAGACTGGAAACCTGACCGATGGTTGCCTAACCCACAGGACATCTCAAAGTCGCGCCCCCCAGGGCAGGTGGGTCACATTTCTCCATGCGGCTGGCTAACGGGCCTAGGGGTTTCACTCAGACGGGGAGACCCGCCAGGCCAGGGGACCCAGGGGCTTCCCTGCAGACAAGGTCTTAAGACACGAGTGTCTGAACCAACAACTAGGTATTCAAACGTACTGAACCACTCCTCCTCCAAGCCTCCGGATCCCCTCCCAGGCCCTGCGCCCCCCGCCTCTGTGGCTGTCACCTCACTCGGGCCACCCTCTCATGTCCACTGAGGCAGAGCCCTGTGGAGGAGGGACAGGTCTTCCCCAGCTCTGTGGAGGGCTCCGTACCGCGCCCCCGTGCTCACCCCAAGGGACAGCCCCTCTACGAAGCAGACCGGCCCCGGGGGCCTGTACAGGGCTCACAGAGGCAGGCCCAGCACACGGGCGGGTGGCTGCAGACGGCCCTGCAGGGCAGACCCGGGCCGGGTCTAATCTCTCATCCCCTCTTCACGTCTTGTGCCTCCCTCCCCGGCTGTCCGCTTCCTGACCCCCACTCAGACATGGTCTGTGCCAGCCAAGGAGGAGGCATGGTGCCCGCTGTGGCAGCCCGAGATAGCAGCCCTGCCAGGCCAGCGTGGACCAGCCCGGACGCAGGCTGCAGGAATGTGGAAACATCTTAATTCAGCACGACCGCCTTCCACCTGACAGAGGGTGTCCAAACCCCTCTTTTCACTTAATTAGAGGAAGGGCCAGGTCAACGGCCTTTCGATCTGACAGTTACACCGTGGGACAAAGAGGACTTACTGTAAAATGCTCCTGGGACTTGTAGTTTTCATCCAGGTAGACCCGCGCCCTGTTATATTCTTTCATTGCATCACTTGATAGTAGTTCTCTGAAAGGAAAAGAGTAAGTTCCTTAAGCAAAAGCCACGCAGACGCTGCCATTCAACTACGGAACGAAGGAAGGAGGGGAACAGCGGCAGCCACAGCAGAAACCACGCGCCACTGTGTGTTCTCGGCACGGGGGCGAGGGCCCCCATCTCAGGCTCTGGTCTCCGTGCGGCCCGAGGTCATGCCGGACTCTGAGGCCTCCCAGGAATGGAGACCTGAGAAGGGGCCCAGGGTCACGTGCCAGAGCGACTCCACACTCTGGGCTCTCCTGGCTGTTCATGTTTGGTCCTAACAGGAATCAGATCCTCGTAGCCATTGGCACGGGGGGAGTCTCAGTACGATCTCACCCCCGGAGCCCAAGCAGTTCCATCCTCGCCTGGTCCTCGCAGAGGCGAAGGTGAGGCTCGCGACCAAGGTGCCAAGGCTTTAGCGCCTCTGAACACCCATCACCCACCGGGCCCCATCCCTCACTCTTCGTCGTACTGGTCACGTCTCGCAGTCGGCCGCGTGCTCCGCCACCTCTGCAGAGCACGGCTGACAAGGAGCCGCCACAGCCCTGGAGGCCCCCACCCATCTGCCCGGCCCGCCCAGTGACTGCCCCCCGGCCTGCTCAGCTCCGAGGCAGAGGGAAGAAAGGACACGGAACCCGTGACCTGGCCAGTCCACGTGTCCGGAAGGGGGTTCCAGATCTGAGAAACAAAAACGAATCAGGAAAGGCAAAGCAGGAAGACAAGCCTCGACAGACTCAAACTGGTCCCAGCGTAACCGAACTGCTGGCAGATACAAACCCCAAATGCTTTAAGAAACAAGGTTCAACACGAAACAGCAGAACATTCATAACATCTGGCACTGCGTCAAAAATTACCTGACATGCAAAGAAGCAAAAAACGTGGCCCATAATCATAAAAAAGCAGTCCAGAAAGGACAAAAATGGTGGAATTAGCTGGAAGAACCTTCAAACAGCTGCTACAAATACGATCAAGGATGTAAAGGCAAACACGAATACACCGAAGACAGAAGACACAAAACCACAAATGAGACCTCTAGAGCTGACAAACACAGTCTCAGAAATAAAACAAATTCACTGGGTGGACTTAGCAGATTAAAACCTGCAAAGAAAAGATAGCAGTGACTTTGAACAGCAGCAACAGAAACCACCCAAACTGAAGCGAGGACAGCCTGCGGGACAGTGACAAGCCGTTTAACGTCAGGAAACCGGGGTCTGCGAACAAACGAGAAGGGAAGGAAAAGAAATACGATATTTAAAGAAATAATAGACAAATGGTCTTCAAAATTTGACTGAAACTATAAACCCACAGATTGAAAAAGCTAAAAGAACCCGAGCAGAACAAACACAAAGAAAAGCAAACTAAAGTACAACATAATCAAGTTGTGGGAAACCAGCTATAAAGACAAAATCTAGCAGTTGGGAGAAAAAAGGCACATTATATACAAGAAAATTAAGAAGAGAACAATGAATGGCTGAATTCTCACCAGAAACAACACACAAGACAACGGGCTGATGGCCGTAAAGTGGTAGGGGAACAAAACGGACAAGCTAGAATTCTATTTCCAACAAAAATATCTTTCAAAAACGAATACAAAGACCTTTTTTAGACAAACAAAAGCTGAGAAAATTCATCAGCAGCTGACTTGCACTAAAATAAATGTTAAAAAAGTTGTTCAGGCTGAAATTATGCCAAACGAGGACCAGAATCTGCACAGAAGAGTGACCAGCACTGAAAATGTAAATGCATCAGCAAAGATAAGTGACACTTTCTTACTCCTTAATCTCTTCAAAAGACGACGGACCGCCCAAGGAAAAGCAGTGCCGGTGCCCTTAGGTGTAACGCAGAAGGGCGTGAATACACGCAACGGTAGCTGAGGGATGGCGGGCACGGGAGCCACTCACAGCTCCCGGCCTGAACGCGGAGTGCGCGACTGCACAGGGGGCAGGTGCGCTCCAGTCTGCTGGGGAAGCCAGCGCCCTCGGGCCTGGCCCATCTCCACCTTCGCCCGTGGAAAACGCCCAGCTTTTCCAACTGGGGTTGCTTTCTTTTTCTTATTGACTTACAAGAGTTCTTTATATATTTAGACACTAATTTTGTCAATAAAGTGTGCAGCAGACACCTTTTCCCAATGTGGCTTAGTTTTTACTTTGTTTAGAGAGCCTTTCTATAAACAAGTTTTTAATTTTAGCAGATTCAAATTTACCAATCTTATCTTTTGTAAGCTGTACTTTTTCCACCTTTTTAAAGAAATCTCTCCCTGTCCCAAAGCTATAAAGACATTTTCCTACATTTTACACTCAAATTTTTAACTTTGCCTTTTACATTTATATGACTACTACAACTGAAATTCGCTCTCTGTAGGGTGGGTGAGAAGTGTCTGTGTATGATGGGAAATAGGGACCCAATTTTGTTTTCCCAGCAAAGGAAGCCAGAGGTCCGCTCCCCTGATATCAGCACCTGCCATGCACAGGTGCGACAGGTGAGGGCCGACCTGGCCCTGCTCTACCCGCTCCACGAGTCTGCCCCGCACAGAAGGAGTCTGGGGATAGCTGGCTAACAACACCCACCTTGTTTCTCTTAAGAGTAATTTCAGCTGTTCCTGACTCCTCCTTTTCATTAGTAATTTTAGTATTTGCTTATTGAGTGTTAGGAAAATGCCACGAAGATTTTGGTTAAAATTATAGATTATTTTGGGAAAATGTGGCAGTTTTTTTAGCAGCTGAAAACCACCGTTTGCCATGCTCAAGGATCAGGTTGTTGGGAATTCATCATGACAGCCTGTGCTAAGCCACAACACCCAGCACAGATAGTGAGGACACAGTGGGCTGGGCGGACAGCAGCCGGACTCATGTGGGGGCCGAGAGGGCTCAGCGACTTCACCCACAGATGCAGACAACCACACGTGGCCACTGCACGTGGCGTGACTGTCCCGAAGCACAAGATCCTCTATGGCCAGCCTCACAAGTCACAAAGCATCACTTCTGCCACACTCTGTTGGCCCAACAGCCACAGGTGCCAGAGTCCAGGGAAGGGGACAAGACACCCCACACAGGCATGGCCACAGCCACACCGTAGGAGACACAGAAGATGGGCTCTACCTTCGTGGCCCCCTGAGAAAATACCATCCTCCACAATGGTCTTCAACAACACTCTATGGTTTTTTCCAAAAAAAGTCTTATACATCAATTATTTTTCATTTGTACTGTATGTTTACAAAAAAGTAACAAAATAATAACATCTTTTACTATATTTATGAGGGTACTTCAAAAAGTTTGTGGAAAGTGGCACTGAAGTATAAAAATAAAAAATATAAACTTTATTTCTCAACATAAGCTCCATCAAGGTCAAGACTTTCATAAGTGATGACACCAGCCGTTTAGCCCATCCCTAAAGAACTGAGGGTCCTGGGAGTTTAGGCAGGTCAGTGCAGTGCTTTTACATTGTTAGCTGAAGAGCAGTGGTGCCCTTTAAAGATCTTTTAAGATTGGGAAACAAGAAGAAGTCAGAAGGAGCCACGTCAGGACTGTAAGGTGGATGCCTGATCATTTCCCATCGAAACTCCCAAAACTGCCCCGTGTGACGAGGGGAGTGAGCAGGAGCATCGTCGTGGTGAAGGACCCTCTGGGGAAGCTTTCCCGGGTGCGTCTCTGCTGGAGCTTGGCTGGCTTTCTCCGACACTGTCACAATAAGCCGATGTTATGGCCCTGCAGAAGGCCAGCAAGCAGGTGCCCTTAGCATCCCGACGGCAGGTGCCAGGGCCTTGCTCTCGGCAGGTGCACTCGAGCTTTGACTGGACACGCCCGCCGCTTGGTGGCCGCTGCGGTGGCTGTGCTTTGTCTTCGGGATCATTCTGGCAAAGCCGTGTTCCATCTCCTGCTACAATTCTTTGAAGAAATGCTTCAAGGTCTCGATCCCATGTGTTTAAAATTTCCGCTGAAAGTTCTGCTCTCGTCTGCAGCTGATCTGGCACAACGGTTTTGATACCCATCGAGGGGAAAGTTTGCTCAACTTTAATTTTTCAGTCAGAATTGCGTAAGCTAAACCAATTGAGGTGTCTGTGGTGTTAGCTGTGTTTTCTGCTGTTAATTGTCAATACTCTTCCATTAGGGCATGAGCAAGATGGACTTTTTTCCTTGCAGTGGATGTGGATGGTCTGCCGCTGCGGGCTTCATCTTCAACATTGTCTTGTCCCTTCTTAAAACGAGTTATCCATTTGTAAACTGCTGATTTCTCTGGGGCTTTGTCCCCATAAACTTCTCATACAGCATCAGTGATTTCAGTATTCTTCCACCCAAGCTTCACCACAAATTTGATGTTTGTTCTTGCTTCAATTTTAGCAGAATTCACGTTGCTCTGATGGGGGCTCTTTTCAAACTGACGCCTTATCCTTCTTAGAGCCTCGAACTAGATCCTGTTCACATGTGTTACATCAAGTTAGCATGAGTTTATTTTTGTGCAAAAGAATTTTTAAATCCACGCATAGTTTTTTCACAATATGTATTTTCCATAAGTTTATCAAGACTCCTTGGGGTTTCTGTCCTCATCACCAATGAGGTTTCTAAAGACTCATCCTTCTCCCCTACAAAAGGTTCTCCCATGTTCCCTTTACTACCCAAAACACGAGCTTTGATTCACTCTGAAAACTCGCTGCAGAAACACACGCCCAGCGCAGCAACACTTCGCAAGGTAGAGGGCCCCAGTTACGTTCTGGGTCATACGTCATTTTATTTTAACTTGGGTACCAGGAGTGAGCAGTGATGACAGGAGATCCGAGCTCAGCCACTTCACAACACACATGAAACAGACCGACACAAACGTGTCACAGTCGGGGCTCTTTTGTCTGAAGAAACATGTCTTCTGAACTTTTAGTTAAGACGGCAACTACAGTCCCCTGCTCTTCTAGGTGAGCACATCGTGGCAGCAGAGGTAGGGAGCTCCATGGGTGCTGTCCTGGCGGCTGGGCTGACCCTGCTCTGGAGCACGTCCCCCTAGGGCCGGACCACCTGCCTGACACCACCAGGGGCTATGCTCAGGATGACCGCAGGCCCAGCATAACCTGCCTCTGCTCTGTCCAGAGGGCACTTCAGGACACCTGGGGAGACCGCCCATCACTGCCAGCCTCAGGTCAGGGTGGGGTCCCGGGGGCTGCTGGAGCTGTGCTGGGGGCAGCCAGGCAGACTCCTGACCCGACGGGGGTTGGAGCGCTGGGTTTCTCTCCTGCCTGGACCACCTGCCCCCTTCTGCCACAGAAGCCTCTTCCTGAGGGTGTCCTAGCCCACGACAAGTGCAGCCGTGGGACAGTACAGTGTGGGACAGGACTCCTGGGCCGTGCCCTCGGCCGGCCTGCTGCAGGGACAGAGTCCGAGGTACATGGGCCACATCTGGGTTTTGGTTGGGGCCTGGGTCTCATGCAGGCATGGAGCTGGGAAGCGCCACATCAGCTGCAGACTCAAAGGCCACCCGACCTCAGGTGGAGGCCTGACGTTGCCAGCCAGCCCCAGCCATAGTCACTGACAAGGGGGCGCAGGCTCAGCAGGGTGGAAGCCACCACTGGGCTCCAGCCACGCTGCTGACCCACCCTCTCCCAGGAGGCCGCTGTCCCGGCAGGAGGACCGCAAGCCCAAGCGTGGCTCCGCACAGGGCTGGGCCGGCAGAATCCAGACAGGTGGGGCGCAGCTGCAGGAGGTGCCTGTGATCAGCTCTTGTCCTGTCCGGAAGTGTCGCCTGCCAGTCTGTTGCAGGAATATTTTAATGTCCTCTCACAGGACGTCCTGCGCCATCTTGGGAGGAACTTGGCAGTGAAGAGCAGCCGTGGCCCTCGACGGCAGGAGCGCCCGGCACCAGGGGCAGCACGTCCTGCCCTCTCCTCAAACTCACACCAGCCGCAGAGGGGGAGCAGAGGGGCAGGAGGGGGTCTGGGGGCCGCCAGAGAGGACGGGGCACTCAGGACCCAGCCCCTGGCTGTGCCAGGCCCCCAAGCTGCGCCCCCCCCCAGGAGTGGCCACCAGTTGGTGGCAGCTCCAGGCACTTCAGCATCAATGTCTCTTCCCGGAATTTCTGAGAAATGAGATACAGTCAGAGTGGTGACCTTCCAAATGAGTTCCTTTAACGCCGTGTCCCAGGAAGTAAAAACGACACCTGGTGCAGTCCCGATACACTTCTACCACCCTCCGGAACCTCAGTCCCTTTTCCCGTGGAAAGGCTGGAAGTCACACGTGGAGTTTCGCAAATGCCTAGAAACATTTCTCTCTTCTTCGCTACCTGGTCAGTGAGCTTGGTCACAACCAGGAAGCTTCCAGAAGTAAGACCTGGGGAAGGTGGCAGGGAAAACAGTGCTGGGCCAGACAGGCTCCTGGGGCCTGGGCCAAAGGCAGAACAGGGGAAGAAAGACCTTCCACGGCGGCAGTTCCACAGGGCAGGATGGGAACTCGGGGCGGAGTGCCGGCCTGCCACTCCCAGAGTCCACTCCCCGGCGGCCGAGGCCTCGGAGCCCCCTCTTCCAGGCAGGACCCAGCTGCGCCTGCTCGCTAAGGAGCTGTAGGGTGCACATATGGGGACGGTGTGCGTGGCCCCTTCCTCCCAGACAGGGATTTCACCCCCACAGACAACTTAAGCTCCAAGCCGACCTCCCTGTGACAGAGGCTGCCAGGGGAGGCTGGTCCTGCCGCCCACCACCACAGTGGGCCAGCTGCCCTGTACCGCGCGTGTGGCCTCAGGCACACGCTGACAGGGCCCGCTCCACCAGCACCTGGGGCTACCTCCCCTGGCCCAACAGCACAGGTCCTCACCCCTTGTGACAACAATCAGCTGTCACTCCATGGCTTTACATCCCACCCCAGGACTCGAAGAGGCACACGGCCACACGCTGCCATGCGTCCGGGCCACGCGTCTGGGCCACGCCTTCTCTCTTTGGAAGAGAGAAGGTGAGTCCCGAATGGTGAGGTGGGACCCTCGCCAGCACCCCCCTCTCCTCCGGGAAGCAGCACACCAAGACTTACTTGACAAACTTGTCCACGTGGGACATGGAGGCCTCGTAGTTCTTCCCTCCAAACTCCTGACAGTGCAAGGCCATGAAGTGCGGCTTGTGTGCGTGCACGACCTGGAGGAAAGAAAGACACGGTCAGCATCACAGGCCACATGTGGTGCCGTCTCACCACGCGTCCCGCGGCCCAGGTGCCCCGGGGGCCGGCAGGGAGGAAGGCCCCGCGCCGTGACCAGAGGGTCTTTTCGACAGATTCTAGGGATCGTGTCACCTCTATGCTTCCAATTATTTTTATTTCCAGTGTCTTCCATTTTCCCATTTTTATAAATTCCTTAGAAAGGATTCAAAATTTCTTAGAACATTCTTCAATACTCCAGGGGTGTTTTTTTCCAATTATGAAAAGCTAATACACATTGACTGTAACGCCCCTGGAAAGCCTCCAAAAACCACATAATCAGTCATAACCTCACGAGTAAAGACAGCCACTGTGGACACTCAGGTGCGTCCCTCAACAAGGGTGCAAGCGCGGGTGTGTGTGTGTGTGTGCACATGTGCACATGTCAGCGTGTGTGTGCATGAGCGTGTGCGTGAGCATGAGTAAGGTGTGTGCACACATGTGCTTGTGTACGCACATGTGATAGCCTGTGTATGAGGCAGGTGCTTTGCCACCCTCTTCACAGCAGGGAGGACACTGGCACCAGCAGCAACTTGCCCAAGGCCACCACGGCCACCAAGGGGCAGAGCCGGGGACCTGTGCCTGGCGTCAGGGCCCCTGGCCCAGCAGCTCAGCCACACCCCACTGTGCCACCACCATGTGCCTCTGAAGGTGCCAGCAAGGGCCTGACTTGGCTGACCCACATATTGCAGCTGAATCCATCCCACACTTCACAACCGCAGAGCAGCGTAAGAACATCCGTGTCGACGCTGCTTCCTGTGTGTTCTGGTGGCTTCAGCCACGAAGTCCTACAAGGACTCACAGGCAGGAGGATTCCTCTGGGAGCACTGTCCAGCACCCTCCCAAACCCACACCCCACTGCACACAGGAGTCCTGACAGCTGCACGGCCAGGCACACACGTTCAGCCGGGGTGTCCTGCTTGTCCCTGGACCCCAAGGCAGGCAGCACCTCAGTGGGGTGAGTCCACCCACGGCACTCATTGTCAGGGGATGGGGTGGCCGTGCCCTGCAGCCACAGAGGGGCCCAGCCCAGTGAGAAGGGCTTCCTGGAGGGGAGGAAAGGCAGGAGCAGAGCAGGAGCCAGTACATGGGGTCACTGCCACCACAAGGCAGTGTCCTCACACCCAGGCACTGGGCACCTGTCCTTGTCCAGGCCACCTGCTGGACTTCAGAAGGACCGTGTGTTCTGAGTGTTCCCTCCCTCCCTGACAGAGGAGCACAGGCCGGCTCTGAAGCAGGACCCAAAACCACAAATCGCCCCCCACTCCAAACACACCATCCCAGAGGTAGAGCCTCCCTGCACAAGGCGACCCACACCCTGTGTGCCCCCAACCCCGATGCTGAACACCTCGACCCAGCCTTGGCCATCGTCTCATGCCTCAGACAGACTGTTCTGGAAACCACAGCTGTGCAGATTCCAAGAAAGAATCAGCTGGGCCAAGCCCCAGGAAGCCCGGGAGTGGTCGGGCCCCACGTGCGGAGCTTCTGCACGGGGCAAGGCCCGGATGGGGTTCCGTGTCGGCTACTCCCACGAACGTCACAAATGACCCTGCAGTGTGGCAAGAAGCACCCGAGGCCACTGCCCTGCTGGATGGCAGGCGTCCGGACAAAGAGCCACAGCTGCGTGGTCCAGCACCAGGTGCAAGAGTGAGCTCCTGGTTTGTGTTCAGGCATTAAAAACACAATCTGAAATACAGGCTGTGTTTTTTAAAAGGCAGAAAATTCTCATAAGAAAAATGAGGCAAGCCCCCCACGTGGGGAGAGCATCGACGTTTGGCACCAGCAAGCTGAGTAACCATGGGCCCTCCCGGCCTGCTCTTTCTTCTGCTTTTACAAACAGGTTTACCAGGAATTTGCTAGGGCGATGTTCATTTCCCACTAAACACAAACATGGACTACCTCCCACTCCAGACACCATCTCAGTGCCTTGGGCACCAAGCAAGGCACAGCCTCATGTGTGCAGGACGCGGAGTGGGACCCTGGCCTAGCACAGGCACCAACAACAGAGACCGCCACGGCGACCTGGACTCCACCCTGCCACCCTTGGCAGATGCTGTCAGACAGTAACATCCTGCAAGCATTTCAAAGGTGGTGCATCTGTCACTGAAGTGGAACATAATGTTAATAGTAATTTCAGGAAACACAGGGTTACCTCCGAAGCAAGTACCATTCACCAACTAGAACATACTGTGCAACAGTCTCCCTGCCTGTGGCGGGTTTGCAAATTGTACAAATGGCCTCGGCCAGAAGGTGCTCTGGGCCAGGCCCCGGGCCTCTGACAGGCTTCCCCTCGGGGCCTGAGGATGGGTGTGTGCACCTAACGTCGGTGCAGCCCAGTGGGCAGCCAGGGAGCCCAGGGCCACAGTGGCCACGCTGCATCGGCCAAAGGTTCTCCTCACAAAGCAGAGTTGTCCCGGCTCCGCGGTGCGTGAAGGGTCCTCTATCATCCCTTCGGAGCTTCTGGAAACGACCCACCTGCACTACAGTCCATTGTGGGGTGGGGCACAGAGCTCCACAGTGAGACGTCTCCTGCCTGCGACCTCTCACTGCATCGGTGACAGTGCTGTGCGGCCCAGGAAACCGCGGATGCAAACTGTGATTCCTCAGCACAGAAGATAACTAAGGGTCGCCACGCGTCTCACCACCTCCGCAACACACACACCTGCGCCGTGTCCAGTCACCCCGCTCTACTGTCGGGGGGGCGCAGATGAGAAGGGACGAGAAGGGCCCTGGGGCTCTCAGACCGGAGCTGGCACCGGTAACACGCTCTCCCGCATTTCACACAGTGGCGTTTCCTATTAGGAAAAGAAGTAGCAGAAACGCTAACGGTCACTAGAATCGTAACTGCAACAACAGTCAATGTTCCTAGGACAAGCCAAACGGAAGCCACTTTGTAGCAACCTCCTATCAAAAGGACACGCCCGGGACGCCGGCACACCCCACGCAGGGGGGCTCGCGGACTGCACGCTCGCCGAAGCGGCGGCCCCTCAGCCTTGACTTTGCAGAGATACGTCATCACTCTTCCGCAGACCTCCCAATCTGTCTGCCTTAATCTAAATCTAAGTAACACTTTCGCTCTTAAAATGATTTTTTGTTGTTTTTTTAAACAGAAATAGCCTTTTATGGCAGAAAATTCAGTATTTAAATCACATTAAACTCCTTGAAGCCTTGACTCTCATCCTTTATATCCCCAAAATAGAGGAGGGATCTAAAAACAGAGCTGCACACCAAGCCAGCTGAGGGTCCTAACTGCGGATTCCAGACAAAGTGAACCTCCCCGGCAGGTCCCCGGGAAACGGACCCGTTCCTGAGAAAGCTGCGGGAAGCAGCTGGGGGAGGGTCAAACCTCCGGCGGGTGAGCGTGGCCGTCCGGCGGAGCCCTGGCGAAGACAGCAGGTGCTTCCCCTGCTCACGCAGCCGCACCGCGACGGAGAGGGCAGCTCCAGGAAGCGGCGGGTCCAGCTGAGAGACGTCCCTGGGTCCAGGCTGGACCAGACGAAGGGACACGCTGCTGTCTCCACTTGCTTCCTGCACACAGCACACGTGAGAGCGAAGGAAAAAGAAACGGCACAAACCCAGAGCAAAGGGCACGGAAGGGGACGCACGGCCCCTGGAGAAGCCAGCGAGAGCACAGACAAGCCACAGCCGACCCAGCCAGGCTGAGCAGGCGACCTCGGGAGCCCGGCAGGAGGTGCCTCGGGAAGGGAGCGCCTGGCACTGGGCCTGGGAGCAGGTGGTGCCCACGAGGCACCAGGGCCTGACGACACGGGGCACAGGCGGGAGTGGCCGCTCTTCCTCTACCTGGGGGACAGTGGGGACTCACAGAGGAGCCCTGGGCTCGGGGACACCAAGCAGGCAGAGCAAAGGAGGCAGCACGGTCCTGACCACGGCTGCGGGGCAGGCACGCGGAGGCGGACGCGCCCCACCCGACAGGACCCCACCGGCGGTACACCTCGCCCGGGCTGCGGACTCGGAGAAAAGGGCTGCCACCTGGCAAAGGGCAGCGAGCCACACCCAGGAAAGCACAGGACGGAAACGTCAAAGAGCAGCAGGCGGCAGAATGGAAGCACACCGCGGAGACAAAGTCAGCCATCCTCCAGAGACCGACAACCAGCACGAGGGCTAGAAAGGGGAGATCGCCCAAGACCTGCAGACATTCAACAGATGAGAGCAACATGCAACGTGCTGTGCCAATATATTTGAAATTTAGATGGAACAAATACACCCTACCAAGCCTGACCACAGAGAAAGTCCCTAGTCATTATACAAGTTGGGTCCATACTTAAAAACACCTCAGAGAGAAAACTGTAGAACTAACACTGACCTTCACAAGGTCCTGGAAGGCCCCAGGGTATGAGGCCAGCAGCCCGGATGCCAGGACTAAGGGGCCTGACCCAGAAGGCAGGCAAGGCTGATCCCAGTCGTGAGGACGCAAACTGGTGCAAACACACCCAGAAGGGTCTAGCAGGACGAACACCCGCTGTCTCTGCTGAGTTGAAAAGGGGGCCCAGTTGGGCAGTGGGCGCTGCCCAGGCCCTGCCTGTGCTGGACTCAGGGACATGGAGGAGCTCAGGACCACGTACACTCGCTGTAGGGCAGCTGGGGCTACAGCGTGTCCACCTCCTAAGCACCCACCACGGTCCCGGGACAGCTGATCAGGTGCACACCTGGCAAGGCGGACGGGCTCAGGCTGCGGAGGCAGAGCTGGGCTTCAACCACGCACCACCCCGGCCTTTCCCGTGCTGCTGTGTTAGGAGCTATGCCTGTGGGACGCGCTCTAGTGCACAGGCACTTTAGAGAGGCGGCCGCCGGGGGGCTGGCACGCCTTAGGCCCCAGCTCAGGGGGCCTGCCGCACCGGAGCCCAGCACACACCGAGACGCCCTGCCCGCCGCCCGGCCCACGCCCACCCACGGAGCGCTCAGAGCTGACCGTAAATGTCCACATGCTCTCCTGGCCAGCTGGAGTCCCGCCTCCTCGGGCGCCTCCCTCGCCTGCAAGCATTCCTGCCACCTCCTGGGACCGCGTGGCCCCATCGAGATCTCTTCCCTGCCCTCAGCGTGGCGCTGTGTCTCCGAGCAACAGGCTCCCTGCCCTGCCTTGTGTGTGCAGTGCAGCCCTGCGGGCCTCAGGCTGCTCCTCCGTAAAATGGGGACGACTACCAAGCATAGTCGGGGCCTGGGGATGCTCAGCACAGGCCCCACAGTGATGGCCTCAGCACATACTGGGCTCTTAGGGCCTCAGCAGAAGGTCAGCTTGCTCCTTGACCCCTGGATTTTCTGCCACTTTTGCTCACACTGAAAGGGACTTACACACTTGATTTCCTTCCCCAGGACTATTAGCCTAAATTTGTCTCTGCTGAAGGCCACTGAATTTCCCCTGCGTTCCGTCTGCTGGGGTCTGCTTGAATGAGGACCTGTGTTCAGGGGCCAGCTCTGGCTGCCCCCCAGCAGCAAACCTGTGAGTCCAGCTCTGCAAAGCTGAACCTGCCGGGAATGAGGACGGACCCATGCAGAGCCCGCGGGGCCCACCTGGCAGCTCCCGCCTGGGGCTGCCACACGGGGAGAGGGAACGCAAGGGCAGGGCCTGCTCTGCTACAGGCGCGGGGCTGGACAGGCCAGAGCACCAAGGTGCAGCCGCTGCCTGGAGACACACTCACCGGCACTAAGACCCACCCATGCAGTGCCCGTGACCATCACTGAGGGGCCAGGCCCAGCGGCTCTAGGTCCCTTGAGGTTCCCAGGACTGGTGAGGTCCAAGCCCCTTCCCAACCCTCCCAACCGCCTGCCTGGGGGGCCCTGCCGCATCGTGGGGTCTGGGGTTTCTGCACCACACCAAGCAGCACCAGTGCTTGGTCCTCCCTGGCGTACACGCAGAAGACCCCTCGCTGGTAGGACCTGGGGAAGATAGCAGCCAGCTGAGGGTTTGGGAGCAAGACAGGCAGTTCCCACAGAGCCAACAGGGCTCCTACAGTGGGGACAGACTCGGGGTCCTTGGGACGTCCCAGCACCTCCTGTCTGCCCTCCTGACCCGCCAACCCACCTAAGGGCACAAGCCGGCTCCTGGCCTCCAGCCTGTGCCCACCCTCCAGGGGCCTCCAGCTGGGCTCCTCTGAGCAGGTCGCCACCGCCAGCAGGGGCCTGGTGCCAGGCAGCTCCCTGAGACCTTGCTCGTGCTGTGAACGCATAAGGAAAGTGGGGCGTGGAAGGAGTTCTCCCAGGGTGACTGAGTTTTATTCTCAGAAATTCTCAGAAAAACTGGCTAACGTGTATATGTTAGGATTATGTTTGGAAGACAACAGGAAACATGACAACCAGATGCTGAAACAGACAGGATCCTTCTCTCCCACAACAAGAGGCGTGAGGCCGGCAGCTGGAGATGGCACTGGTTCACAAACAACACAACACGCGTGCTGCTCACTGTTCTGCTCTGCCTGCTTAAGAACAGGCTTCGTCCTATGATTGCAACGTGGCTGCAGAACCACCAGTCCTCATGTCTACATTCCAGGCAGGAAGAGCCAGAGGTCACATGGTGAACAAGAGAGATAAATCTCTTCTCTTATGGCTGCTTTGGCTACTTGATGTAGAAAGGAAAGCTGCCCAGGGATTTCCACGACAAGCCCCAGTTGCCACGAGTGCTGGTGCTGCTGGCACACATCAGGTTCTGCAAGTTGGGAGCACAGGGCCCCGGGACCCTCAGAAGCCCACAATCTGCCCTGTGTTTACTCATCCAGGGTGGAGCCACCTCTGCCTGCCTCTCCTAAACGCTCAGCCCTCCTCTTCAGACTGGCCCTCCTCCAGTCGAGGCCCTGGTTGTGGTTTTAAATTACACCCGCAAACCCCACCACCCTCCTCCCTCCACCACAGGGAGCCAATTCCCTCCCCCAGGTAGGGGCTGGACCCCATGACTTACAGAAGAAAGCAGATCTGAGGGTGTCTGAAGGGCCAGGGACAGCACCGCGGCCTCCCCCTCCCCTGCCGCCTTGCTCTGCCTGGCCGTGAGGACACCGAGCAGCTCTGTGGACAGCCTTGTAGGGTGAGAGCCTGCGGCCTCCTGCCAAAAGCCCACATGGATTTGGGGGTGGGTGCGCAAGCCTCCAGCCCCAGTCGGAGGAAGTCTGGCCGACATGCTGACCTCAGTGTCATGAGAGACCTGGGGCAGAAACAGCAACGTGAGCCACACCCAAAGCCCTGGCCCCACGCTGAGCAGTCAAGGGTGTGCGTGAGGCGGCTCCTTCGGGCCGTGGGCCACGCAGCCTTCGGTAGCACCGTCTCTGGCCAGCAGGTGCCTCCTGACTGTTGCGCTAAGGTTCCACCCTCCCCAGCCACATCTGTCGCCTGGAGGTTCCCCGCCACCCGGGCCAGGCAGCCAGCGCTGCCCTCACCACACCGGCCACTCGAACCAGACGCCCAGGGACTCTCTCCAGGACTTGCTGTTCCCACCTTTCCTGGGAATGGTGTGACCCACGTTGTCCTCTGCACGGCCTGGGGTTTCGCTTTCTATGCAGGAAGGAGCCCCACATGCCCCGCAGTCACCCTTTTATCAGGAAAATTACTGTTCCCGTAGAACAGGAGCTGTGTCAGGTGGCACATCGTGGGCCTGATCTGCCGCCGGGCCCTGGGAAGGGAGGCGGTGAGGCCCCCGCAGGTCTGGCACGTGAGCAGACGCTGCATTTACCTTATGCAGGCATCAGGCCTGGATCACAGCACGTCCCATAACTCAGCACAGCCCAAACCTGAGCCACACGGACAGCTTCACGCCTGCGACTTGCTCTGATCCTGTGTCTGGCCCCGGACTGGCAATTCCAGGTCTCAGAACCCAAATGCCAAGTCGCTTGTTCTAGGCAACGTGTTTCTTACGCTTCTGCAGGATGATGACTGTTCTCACTGGACTCCCTGCCCCTCAGCACCAGGGACGGACAGAGCCCAGGACGGACAGAGCTGTCAACATGCGGTGACAGCTCGGACATGCGTCGGTTCACGGCCCCCCTCAGTCCTTAACAGCTGAGCTCCTTCTGTATACCGGCAAGAACTTCACCCTGACTAACCCGTACTTCCCAGGGGGAGAAGACCTATATTCAATATAGTTTAATTGGTAAACCCAAAGATTTTTCAAATAAAATTAACAGTATTTGAAACCACATCTTAAGTGATCTCAAGCTTAAATGAACCTAAGAAAACAACTCATGTCTCCAAGCCATTCGTTCAAACTCAACGCGTCCTACAGAACGACCCATAATCCTTACTCTCTGATGGACTGAAGGTGTGTTCCACTCCGTCAGAGCACATGCACTCACCGGCATCTCCCCAAGCTGGCAAGATTTCAGGCATATGCCTATGAGAAGTAAGACCGTGAATAGTTGTAACATGGTAAAATCACACTGCAAATCACCTGCCGGGCTTCATCTCAGCTGGTGTTGCCCTGCACTCGGGGAACTGCACGTCGGGAGTCCCCGGCGCATGCGGGGAACTGTGCATCGGGAGTCCTCGGTGCACACCCATGCAGCTTTGACAAAGGGTCCCATTAATTTAAACCGGAACAGTGTGGTTTCTCTCAAAAGCAAGCGCACATTAAATGCACACACTCCTAGCAGAACGCGTGCCGCTGGAGGCCAGGCCTCAGCAGACGGAGGGACCCCCCGCCCCCACGGCACAGCCCTGCAAGCAGACATCACTGCAGGGAAGGAAACGCCCATGGAGTCTGCGGGCCTGTGTCAACAGCTAGGTCTTACTGACCTCCTAGAGCGTCACCGCGAAGGAGCCGCAGCTGATCCAGTTCACACACACAGTGTGCTCAAGCAGCCAACGCACCAGGGGCCCACAGCAAACCAACAGCACAACGATAAACACAGCCCTAACGTGAACGAGGACAGGTCAGCCAGCCGCGAGGAGGACTGGAGAACCCAGAGCTGCTGAGAGGCTGTCCCCAGCCAGCCCAACTGGCACCACGCCCCGTGCTGCAGGCCCTTCCGTCCTTGTCCGCCCCCGTCTCCTGACCCCTCCCGAAGGAGACCCCTCCCCGGCAGACGGGCTCGGGCTGTCCCCAGGAAGGCCGCCCGCCCACTGGGCTCTCAGGACGGTGCTGTTAGCCCCTGTCCCTCTGTGCTCGCCGGCAGCTCTCCATGGACCCCACGGGACGTGAGCCCAAAGCTTCTCCTCGCTGGGGGAATCCTGCCGGTGCTCGGCACGCCCTGAAGTGCCCCGGACCACCCAGGTTGCGCATTAGGGGTGATGCCCATAGGTGCCACCTCACGCACAAAGCCGAAGCGAGAGGACATGTCAAAAGCACTAATGATGCATAAGAAAAAGCATGTTTCCATACATTTAGAAAAGGTTATGCAGAGACGTAACCTAAACAGATAAAGTGAAAACTAAGTTATCAAAATGACAGGAACTTTACCATGAGAAATTTCATAAGAAAAGTACTGAATCATGGTGGAAAGACCACGGCCCGAACCGACAGGAACCGATGCTGTCGGCTCTCCGCACCCACACATCAAGCATCTCCAAGCACGCGTCTCATCGACAACAAAAGGCTCCGTGCAAAGCCTTCCTAAATAGACTGGAGGTAAATTCATAACCAAAGACAGAGAGCTCATGACGCGAGAACAACTCCAGAAAACTCCGTCCTCTGGCTCCACGTCACCTCGCTCAGCAAAGGCGTAACTGAGCAACCCCGGGAGTCTACAAAGGTGAAGGAAGAACCCTGGTTGTATCGATCTGGACAGCGGGTTAATCACTGTGTATCAAAAACTGCCCCTCCGCCTGTTACTATAACTCCATCTAGGAAAAGCTACTATGGTCTAGAACGGATTAAAATGGAAACAGTTTCTACCCGTGAGAACGCAGTGACACTGAACACCTCCACACGCTGCTCATCTTGAAATGAGGACGTTATTTTGAACCAGGACAATCTTTGGAAAACTGGCCATAAAGAGAACGAAGCAAGAGCTTATCCTGCCTTTCTGGGACGGTCTGCGCCTCTGGACTCACACGGGCGAGCGAGTGCTGCTCCGTGCAAACATCCCACCACGGTGAAGACGACGCGGAATGAGAACCGCGCGGCCCAGCGACGTGCGTCCCGACAGGACCACCAGCAGCTGCTGACAAATGCCACCAAAGGGCAGCGATGGGCTGAGGGGAGAACGTGCCTCCCGACGGGAGTCTGCGGCACAGCGGCCTTCCAGGCACAGATCGGCCCCAACTCGACCCAGAAGGGGCACGACCACGGGCACCGAGAGACAGAGAACACGTTAGGCCCGAGGGTGGGATCAGCCACAAGACCGCGACACTGTGGAGAAAACGCTGAGACCTTCTCCAGCAGACAGACTGCAAGGGAGAGACAAGGCAGGAAGAGGCTGAGAAAATGAAGACGTACAGGGACGTGCCAACCACAAGGGACACACGAAACTTACCCAGGGGTGCACACGGCCCCTGGGACCACACACCAACCCCTCCCGCTGGGACACACAAACTGCAGACAAAACGCACCGCTGAGGGCTCTGAGACCGTGGGGGTCGAAACCTGGCGCAGTGACCCGCACAGGGTGAGTTTCCTGTACTTCTCCCTCGACGGCTCTGCCCCAGGCGAGCCACACAGGAGCAGGAGTGTGGACAGCACAAACTCCGGACAGAAGCCTGCTGTCCCTCTGGCCAGAGGAACAGCAAGGCGCCCGGGCAGGCTGGACTGCGCAGGCAACCGTGCTGGGGAGAGCCAGGAAAGGGATCCCCCAGTCAGTCGCACATACCCGGACCACAGAGCCACACGGCCGGGCACAGGCTCCAAGCACTGACGTGAGCTCCCCACCACCCACGGGGTCGGCCGCTGGCCTGGACCTCATCGGGCGCCTGCTCAGCCAGGAGAGGCCACACAACGATGAGGACGTAGCCCGTAATTACTCAGAATGTGGAAAATGTGACCCATCTTAATAGAAACAACAATGAACAGATGCCAACACCAAAATGACATGGACACTGGACAAACAAGAGAAAGATTTTAAAGCAACAACTGTAACTGTGTGCCATGAGTAAAGGTAACTACTCTTGAAATGAATGAAAAAGTAGAAAATCTCAGCAGAGAAAGAGAAACTACAAAAGAGTAACAAATGGGAATTTTTAAAACAAAAAAAATTACAATATCTGAAAATAAGTGATTAGAAGGACTCAATGGCAAAAGAAAAAGTCAGTGAATGTGAAAACAGATCAACAGAAATTCCTGACACTAAGGACAGGAAGAAGAAAGGTTTAGCAAAAGCAAGCAGGGCCTCAGGGACCAGGGGACCAGGTCTAGCATTTCACACATACTACACGCGTGGCTGGAATAACAGAAGGCGAGGACAAAGATGTGGCCGGAAAAAATGCGAAAGCCCAACAGCCAACATTTTCCCTAATCTGGTGAAAGACATAAATTCACACATTCTAGAACCTCAGTGAATGCCCAGCAAGATAAACCCAAAGAAAATCTAGATGCATCAAAATCAAACCGAGAAAAACCAAAGATGTGGAAAAATGGTGAAGTCCCAAGGGAAAGCCCCAGAGCACGCGGGAGCCAGGCCAGTGAGAGAAGAAGAAAAACAGCCAAGCCAGGCTGAGCACCCAGTGAAAATGACCCCAGGAAGGAAGGCAAAAGACAGACATTTTCACAGGAAAGGCAACAAAGAGGCTGCTTCACCCACAGACCTGCCGCACCAGAGGCCGTCCTGCAGGCCGCACAGGGATGCATCCAGGCCAGCTTGGATCTTCAAGAACAAAGGAACAGCACCAACTATGGCAAGAATGGCAAGAATCTGGTTGACTATAAAAGATTATTTTTTCTTCTTAGGTTTTTTAAAATATGTAATATGAGCCTCCAGGGTAGCTGAAGACAACCTACTTCCAAAAATTTGCTCCCCAGTTTTTTTTTACTTCAAAAAAATTTTTTTTAATTTTTTTGTAGAGACAGGGTCTCACTACGTTGCCCAGGCTGGTCTTGAACTCCTGGGCTCAAGAGATCCTCCCACCTCGGCCTCCCAAACTGCAGGGATGACAGGCGTGAGCCACCGCACCCAGCCTCCCTAAATTTTATAGATATACATTTATGTGCATATTTAAATATATATAATATATAATGTGTATAATACATAATTATATTATCCACAAAGAGAGGACAACCTAGACCCCAGCCTCAGCACAGCTTACGAGAACCTGGAAGCTACAAAGTATTGGGAGCAAAGGAGGGAAGAAGCCAGCCCAGAGATGCTCAGCCCCCGCCCCTACCCCTTGACCCCCCGCCCCCCACCCCTGACCTCACGGGGCAGGCTCTGTGGGGAGGGAAGGGGGGCACCAGGGAAGGGTCAGCTACAGACCTTAAGACACCACCAAAAAGTCAACTCTGAGGTCTGATGATGCTGGAAGAGCCTCCAAGCACCTCAGGGTACGGACCGCAAGGAAGAGACTCCAAGGCACAGGCGACCTGCAGCGGGCAGGCACGGCTGTGTGGGACGCTACGCAGCGCAAGAGAAAGATAAAAAAGGGAGCAGCAGCCCTGGGCGCCAGAAAAAGGAAGAAAAGGGGAAGCAGGGACTTGCCAGAGGAACAGAAAGCTAGGAAATCTGAGAACCAGCAACTCCCCCCACCCGCTGCCAAAACAAACCTACAAACCAGCTGACGCCCTGGACTTGGCCAGGCAGACTGAAGAGGGTGCTAGTCGACCAGGAATCCTGAGGATACCCGAATGCCATTAAAAATGAACAAGTGGAAGTTCGACAAGTCCCCACAAAACTACTGAAAAAAAAAAAAAGAAACAATTTTACACATGTAAACAGAGGAAAATGTCCCCCACCGCAGAAAAACAACCATAAAGCAGAATAAAATTTAAGTCTACATGGCAAAAAAAATTGCATATACTCAAACAAGCATGAGAATATGAAAACCACTTGGAATCAGAGAACCGGCCAGAGAGAGACCCGTGGACAGCGCTGATCAACCGCAGGAGGACCGGGAAGACAGACACAGCAGCCACGGAAGAGAACAAGCCCCAGGTGCACGAGGGGAACCGACCGACAGGAAAACTCAGCAAAGGGCAGGAAAGCCAAAAATCAACCGAGAAAGTGAAAATGACATGATGAAAAAAGAACAGGAGAGAAAGGAGTGGAAACAGAAGACAGGCAAAGAAGGGGCCACCCTTGCACTATCCAGGTCCCTGAAAAGGAAAAACTACACAATGCAACAGAATTGGTGTTTAAAACGACAACCCAAAATAGCTCTTCAAAAACAGAAACAGCTCTGCACCTGCACACTGAAAGGCTCATGGAGCACCTGAGAAAGCTAACCCGCAGCATTCAACTCCAGGCACATCCTGGTAAAACTGTCAGATTTCAAAGACAAAGATAAAATCGGATAAAATCCTCACGGCCTCCGGGTAAAAGAATCAATCACACAGTAAAATCAAAAGAACGAGCGTGGCACCAGACCTTCCCAAGTGAACATACAAATTAAGGCAACAATAGAATAGCCTTTTTAAAAATCTCAGTAAAGTATAAACCAAGGATTATATATGCAGCCAAGCTTCCTTCAAATACCAAAGCTATAGAAAAATAGTTTTCAATGTACAAAAATTTAGCAAATTCTGTCCCCATCCGCCCTTTTTGATGAATCTACTAAAGCAGGGCTGGTTCTTTTCCATAAACATCCAGATAAATATTTAACACCTTGAGGCCATACAGTCTTTGTCGCAACAATTCAGCAACGCTGGTATCGCACAAAAGCAGCCACGGAGGACACAGAAATGAATGGGCATGGCTGTGTGCCCTAAAACTTTGTTCCCCAAAACAGGCAGCAGGCTAGATTTGGCTGGGGGGGGGGTAGTCTGCTACCTAGTTTAAAGCAACAACTATAATATTTCCCATTGGGTTCTGCAATGCACAGAGATATGTATACGGCACACAGAAACCTATATGATTTCAAGATTTCTCCATTGCACGTGAAGTGGTACAATGTTAACACTAAGTAGATGGTGAAACATTTAGGCCTATGTATCACAAGCCTAGAGCAACCATTTAAAAATATCTTTAAAAAGATAAACAGGCAATAGATAAACCAAAATGGAATGCCCCCCCAAAAAATCAAATAACCCAAGAGACAGCAGCAATTGAGGAACAAGGGAACAAAACCCAGAGTATACAAACAGAAAAATGACAATGGTAGACCCAAATTCAACCATATTAATAGTGACATTAAATGTGAATGGTCTAGGCCAGCACTGTGCAATACGTCAGCTATAAGTCCCTTGTGTCTATTTACATGAAAATTAAATAAATGGTCAAAAATTCAGGTCCTCAATAGCACATCTCAAGTGGTCAAGAGCCACACGTGGCGAATGGCTACCACAGTGGGCAGCACAGAACAGAGCACTCCTGTCATCAGGAGTTCTGCCAGACAGCACTGCTCCAAACACGCCAGGTGGAAGCCTGGGGACAACGGGGTGGACAAGAGACAAGACTGAAGTATATGCTGCCTGTAACAGACACACTTTCAATACAAAGACACAGACAGACTGAAAGTAAACGTACAGAAAAACACACTCCACACAAACAGCAAGCCTAAGAAGGCTGCGGCAGCTACGTTAGTGAGAGATGAAGGACTTCCAGAGAGAAAGAACATCTCCTGACGACAGAGAGACACCCTCGGGAAGACAGCACAACCATAAGTGTGCACGTAGCTACTAACGCAAAATACGCCAGGCAGAAATTAGCAGAATAAAAGGTGAAACAGACAATTCCATGATCACTGCAGAGTTTTCACGCCTCTCGCAGCAACTGATAGATCTAGACCAAACACAAACAATCGGTCAAGACACAGAACACCACAATCCCGCGCCTTGGTCTAACCGACACCACAGAACACCACAACACGTCCGACAACCGCAGCACACGGAACACACGTCTCTTCCACGGCCCACGCGCCAAGGAAGACCACGTGCTGGGCCATAAAACAAGTGTGAATTTTAAAGGATGGAAATCATAGGGTCTGTTCTCCGACCACAGGGAACCAAGGCAAAGCTGAGAGAAAGCAGCCAGCCAGGCAAGAGAAACGGATCATCTTATCCTATTTACGTAAGTTCTGCAAAGTGCAAACTCACGGGAGTGAGCCAGCGGTTGCCTGGTGACAATTTGGGGGGCGCAAAGTGGCGATGGCTCCCAGGGTGCAGACCACGCAGATTCCTCAGACTGTAACTTTGAATACGGAAGTTTACTGTACGTCAATTACACCCGAGTAAAGTGACAAAAAATTTTAATTTCTACCAAAATATCAATTTTGACACATGAACTTTATAAAATTATGAGACATCTGAGAACATCTAAACACCAGATACTTAACGCAATGGAGTGAATGTTAATATCTTTAGACGTAAGAATGACACTGCGTGGGGCTTTCATTCACAAAATATTCACGAAGGAAATGGCATGTGTCCATTTTTTCCCCAAAACGATCAGGGCTGGGAGCAGGTGGAAGCATGTCTGAAACAGAACTGGCCATGGATCCAACTGTCGGGCGTGGGTGGCAGGCACTGGGCCGCGCACAGCTCTTGTCTCTCCTTCTACATGGGCGTGGAATCCATCCTCACAAAAGCTTGCTGAACACGCCCATCGTTTAACTCAGTGGGAAAAAAAACAGAAACCTGAAGAGCAAGTCACCTGGAGCCAGCAACATGGGGCCACCCGAGCCCTGGAGCTGAGCAGGAACCACCATCAGAGGCTCCACAGTGAGTGTGTCCAAAATGACGGAAAAACAGTGACTTCCCCTCAGGTCTCTCCTGTTTCCTGGTTTTGTCACGGCGAGGCGAGGGGCACGTGGGGATCAATGCTTCCAATAAACACCCTGCTCCAGAACCCGGCCTGCAGACACCTGTGTGCCAGCTCCAGGGCAGGCGAGGTGCCCGGATGCGGAGAGCACAGACCCCCTCGCTGCTCAGGCGTTGGCAGCCACATTACCAGAGCCAGGCTGAGACACACCAGAGACTGCATTTTAAAACAGATTTAATCACTGCACAAGATGAGAAATTCAAAACAGCTCATTAGAAGGTGATAATTCACACACTGTGTTGGAAATTTTTGGCTAACAGAAAAAAAATATTTCCTTTGCAAGTGAACGAAGCTGTGGAATAATTAATAAGGTGACTGTGAATACTTCACTCGATGGAGCAACACATCCCAATGGCCTGAGAGCAAGAGCCACCGCCCTGTGGGAAGACGGGGCAGGGGCCGGTGCCCAGGGGGCTGGGGCTGGACACTGATGCTGGCGGTTCTGAAACGGGACTCTGAAAGCAGCTAGCACCGCACTCTTACAAAAAGCAGCCGGGAACGGGTGACACCTGTTGCAATGTCATTACTTGACAAAGTGAGCTAGCGACCCTAGGCCGTTTCTGAAACACCCCAGGAGCCACTGCCTGGGGAGAGTGGGACAGTCCATGCTCCCCCCACTTCTCAGGCAGTGGTGTGCTGGTACATGTTTAACAACTGGCTCTCTGAGGGAAGCCCAGTGGGTGGTGTTTACCTGTTCCCCGCCCTGCCATGGCCAAAGCCGAGCTCCTGGTGTGACATCACTGCACAGGGGGTTGGAGAGATGCTCAGCGGCCCCCCATTCTGCAGTGTTTCCCTCACTGAGGTGTACAGAAATATATAATCGAGATCACAGATAATAGTAAAATGTAGTAAAATAACTAGGAAGTAAAGAGTTTGGGGCATTTACCACCTTTGGTTTTAATATAATTTGCTTTACTGTAAGTTTATATAACTTGACTTTTAATAATGGCTGCATTTAACAGCTGGCTCCCGGGTTCCCGAGCATTTCACAGTCAGCTCCTTCGACGGCAGGAGCCGGCTGCAGCTCGCCATGGAACGAGGGGGCAGGATCGGTGGTGGCAGAAGCGTGGGCTTCCCAGGAAGCACCCGGGCTCAGTCCTTGCTTTGCTGAGTCCTGGCGGGGATCTCGCCTCTCAGAGCATCCACCTGCCCTGGGCGGTCGCTGTGAAGTGTAGCATGAAGGCCACACCCAGGCCCAGCACAGCCTGGACGCAGAGGCCCTGATGGGCAACCTCAGTCTGACATCACCACTCATGGCAAAGGCCGTGGCAGGTGCCGGGGAGCTACGGCCATGGTGGACACACAGGGTCACCAGGACCCGGCACCCCAGAACCCAGGAGGACAGGGCCCACACACCGAGCTCTCTAAGCAGCTGCAGGACAGCCCCAGCTCCCCAGGGCTGGCTTTACCTGGCCACAGGAAGGAGCTCCGGAACCTGAATGATCCTGGACAAAGACTCCTTCCACAAAACTTGCCAGGCAGCCGCGGCGTCTCGAGGATGGACAGGAAAAGCCACTCCAGGGTGTCGGACAGAACATGTCACACCTGGCTAGAAACACACCTCTGTGAAGCACAAACGCGAACCCCGGGACAGAGTGTCCCCATGTTACCAGGCAGGGCCATGAACAGACACAGCCTCCAGGAAGGCGCAAGTCCTGCCAGGAGCCTGAGCTCCTGCTCAGCACGTCGTGTTCTGTGCAACAACGAAATCGGCACATGTACGTCTGGGGACAACGAGGGAAGCCACTGCCCAAAGCTGTGCATGTTCTTGACAAAAATTCTTCTACAGAAAAAAGGAGGTGCTTCTAACTCCAAGGAAAAAAAGGCAACTGATAAAAATACATGGATTCTTTCATTATAGCCTCCCTTGAAACCTATGCTTCCCAGGAAGGCTGAAGAAAAATATTTTGGAAAAAAGTAAATTAGAAATTGTGGCAAGAAGGAGCCCAGGGAATGAAGACAGCACACGCACCGGTCAGTGCAGTCAAACCACAGGCAGCGCCGTCTCCAAGGCCGTGAGGAGGCCGCGCCCAGTTCCCAGGGAACAGGCAGCACAGCCCCGCCCAGGCCATGTCCCTCTGCACGGCCAAGAGTCGGTGTTAAAAACAGCAACAGCCAGGCCTTGTTAGGCTTCCTCCGAGAGGAGTATCTAAGTGACCTAAAAAGGAATTACATCCTGCAAACCAAGCCGGTGGGAGCCGGGCAGCCACGACAAGGAGCGCAGAGGGGCAGCGGAATTCCTTGAGAGGCAGAGACGGCAGCCACGCTTGGAAACACCCTGCAGGGCTGGGCCAGGGCAGGGGCTGCCGTGGGCTGCGCCCCTGGGAGGAAGCCGGTGCGTGGCCGACTTGCCAGCGCCCTGTCTGCCGTGGTCAGTCAGTCTCCCCCAGAAGCCCAGGCCCTGGCACAGCCGAAGGCTGACCAGGCGCACGGAGCCAGCTGTGTGGGCAGCAGCATGTTCTCACCGCCTTGCACACGGGACATTGCGGGTTTCCACGACCTCACCAGCAGGCAGCGTGGCCGGCCTGTCTGATGCGTGAGCTGCCTCTCCTCTGCCCTGTGTGGGGCTGGGCGTGGGGCCCGGCTGTCTACACCAAAGGGAGGTCTGGCGTTTTCGTAGTGAGACCACTGGCCTCACCCACCCATACTCGCCTGCTGACTGCAGGCAGCAGCCTTTCCCCCAAACACGGGGTGCACCAGTTTTAAACTAATCTGGAGAGCTGAGCAAAAGTCTGTTCCTTCTAAAGAAGCCAGGGAAGAGGCAGAGACAGAAGCTGGGTTCAATTTGCTTTAGCACATCAAAGCTCTGCGCAGACGAATCAATTTTAATTTAAGCAGCACTTTCCCCAGCTGAGGCACAGCAAGGTTCAACCGCGCCCCGTGGCCTCCGGCATGCCTCCCCACGCTCGCCTGGCTCCCAGGCTGACCACAGAGGCCACGGCAGCCACAACACAAAAGACGCCCTAGAACCCCTTCTGGAAACCTCTCCCAAAGCTGGCCTGCCCAGCGGACTTTCACAGCAGCCCCTCTCACTCTGCGCCCCTCGCGCTCCCGGGGGAACACGGTCACACGGCCCCAGCCAACCCAGAGCAGCGCGTGGGTCCAGAGTTGAAAGGCACCCACCCAGCCCCCACTCGGCTACCCTCCCTGCCCCTCTCGGAGCCCTATCAATCAATCAATCGATCAATCAAGTCTTCCCACCAGGGCAGCCCAGCCCCCTCCCGCCTCCCCCAGCTGGGCAGGGCCGAGGGCTCGGGAGGATCCTGGAGCCTCCGCTGTACTGCTGGCTGGGACCCCCGCGGACTCCTTCCCTGCAAGGGGCCGCGTGTCTCACCGCCTGGTAGTCCAACCACATGTCCTCCTTTGGCCCACCGGGCCCTGAGCTGCCCCCTCTGGCTCCCACAGCACACGACGTGCCCCGCGCTGGGGGGTCCAACCCCCACCTGGGTCTCACCGTGCCTCACCTGGCTGTTCTCTGCCCAGCCGCTCGGGAGGCCCGTAGAAGCCGCGGGGCAGGTGATGCTCCCTCTCACGCCTGCTTCTCTGTGAGCTGGGTGTGCAGGGCGGCACCCGCAGGCTGCTCCAACCACGGGGGGCTGCGGGACTAGAGGAGTCTCGCCACACAGTGGCCGTCACTGACTCTGGGCAACATGCAGAGCCTTGCGGAGAGAGGAGGACACGGCTGTCTCACGCAGACCACCTGTCACCCACAGCCAGTCCTCCTTGCCTGTGAACGTGACACAGCTGTCTCCAGGTACTTACGATGAGTCGCTCGCGGACTCAGGACTCCACGTGACAAAATCTCTCATCACCTAAAGGGGAACATCCGGCAGAGCCCGCCCGGGTGGGCTTCCACGCGTGCAGATGAGGGTCTGCGTTTCTAGAGCCCCACTTTGGAGGGGGGTGCTGGGGCTCCTGAGGGATTCCGCCACGCGCTTCCCAGAGGGAGCTGCCGTCTGCCCCGGACGTGCCCACGCCAGCAGCTGGTGGCACCGGGCAGCCAAACGGCCTCACCTCTCGCTACGTGGCAGGCACCAGGGGGACTGACCTGCCGCCTCCCTTTCCCCACGGTGGTGCTGTGGCTACTGCAAACTGAGGGGCAGGCACAGGTATCTCACTAATAATCGTGCATCGACCACATGTGGAAATCACATTTTGGACATACTGGGTTAAATTAAATACATTTTAAAATTTATTTCACCTATTTCTTTTTGCTTGCTTAAATGTGGCTCCTAGAAAATTTTAAATTCCATATGCACCTCACACATTTCTACTGAACAGCGCTGGGCAGACGCTGGGAAGAGGCCTCTGGCCATGTTCTACTGGAATTCGACATAGTCTCTTCCATTTGTAAAAGCCCTTTATAAAACTTTTTAAAACTACCCTGTTGTCATGTTTTTACATGTTCCCAGTCTGTCTCTTAATAACATTTAAACTTTAAGAGGCTGAAAAAAACAAACCCTGCCAGTTCTATTTAGTCAAATCCATCAGTCCTTCCTCTGTGATTCTGTCGAGTACTTGCAGCTTAGATAAGCCGTCTGCACGCAGACAGGAAACAAGCCGGCAGCCACATTCCTCCGCGTCCCCCACGGCCCCAAGCGCACGCCTGGCTGGGCACAGGGCCGGTCACAGCCGGCAGCACACGCCTCGAAGCGCCCACCACTCGGGGCTCGACGTCCCGCAGCAGCCCACATTCCCAGGATGGATTCCAGGCGCTGTCCTGGTAGAAGCCCCATCATCCCCACCACAACCTTCAGGTGCAGGCACCTCCTGGTCCAGAAGCCACACGGCCTGCCCGGGTCACACGGGGTCACACGGGGCCGTGCGCAAGGGGGCGGCACAAGGACCGGAGCCCTCCCCATCCATCCCAGGGCCCACGCGGGCGCTCAGCCTCGCGCCACACACTGGCCTGGTAAGGAGGGGTCTGGGCTTTGGTCCCCATCAACAGACTTTGTCTAAAAAAGAAAGGACGCGTCACCAGGCAAACAAGGATTACACTGCGCTTCACAGAGGACGAGACGCGGCTGGCAGGAGACGTGCTCTCGGAATTTCGTTTGAGGTTGGTTTCTAGAGAAGTCTTCACCCACACTGAGGCCAGCGACACTTCCCTCCACCCGGAGCACACCCACGATGGTGGATCACAACAGTGTGCCGGGGACACGCCATCAACGGCAGCCGCACAAGCAGCAACAGCCACGTCTCCGAGTCAGACACATGCACTGCCCCCACCGCTTTCCACCTTCCAGCCAAGGTCTTCACGCAGCAGCCCTCGGGGACTGACCATCCTGCGGACGAAGGCTGACGCCCTCCCCGGGGAGCAGGCGGCCCTGCGGGACCCCCGCAGGCAGTCCCAGCCACGACCCCCAGCCACGACCCTCGGCCGCGACGCCACCAGCGCCCGCTGCTTCCGCTGTCGCCTCACCACCTCTCAACCACCCGCCGCGTCTGGCCAGGCCTCCGTGGCAGCTGAGGACGCGGGGTGCGCCAGGGCAGACCGGGCACTGCTCGTGGGGGCGGCGCTGGGGAGACATCCAGGGGAGCCACCCCGGCCCCACCCACTCCCTGACCCCACGTCCGCCTGCACCGCAGCCGGGGCGCCGGGTCTCCCCTGCAGCCCTCCCGGGGGTGCTCAGGGTGGCGATGCCCGTCTGCCTCTGGCCCTGTCGTGGTCAGCTCGGGCTGCGTAGCAAAATACCACAGAACGGGCAGCTCCACCAGCGCCTATGCCTCGCAGTTCTGGAGCACAGCAGTCCAGGATCAAGATGCCAGCCGACGTGGTTCCAGCGAGGGTTCTTCCCGGCTTGCAGACGTGCGCTCTGTCCACACATGGCAGAGAGCGCCGCTCTGGTGTCTTCTTACAGGGGTGCGAATCCCATCGTGGGGACCCACCCTCATGACCTCATTTAAATTAATCACCCCCAAAGGGCTCACCTCCTAATACCATCACCTTGGGGGTTAGGGCTTCAACACATGAACTTGGGGGGACACACCTCAGTCCATGGCACCCACCCCCACCCCTGTGCCAAGCACAGCCCCAGCCAAACTGCAGCCTCCAGTGGAACAGGTGGCCCTTCAAGGCAGCTGGGCATGAGCTTCGAGGATTCTGAACCACAACATCCCCAGAGTCGATGTGGAATCACCGGACTGTTGTGAGGATGGGCTGTCCACGCTGCACAGCAGAGACTACTAACAGTTGCATCCTATAGCAAGCTCCAACCGTTGAGTACCTAAATGCCGCTCAAATACACACCAAAATCAGCTCTGTGCACGTCTATAGAGGGCTCTGTGCACACCAACAAAACTCGTTTTGAACAGACAGAAGAACTGCACGTGGGCCCAACAATTTCTGACACGCCTGCTCCCACAATCGTATATTGCCACAGGCACTTAACAACTGCAGGGAGCTAACACAGAAGCGACCAACACCCAGCGTGACCGCGGAGACAGAGCGGCCAGAGCTCTCACCTGCTGGCCACGATGCGACAAGGCGCCTCACGTGGGCAGTTTCTGAAAACCTTCAACACGCGCCCACCCTACACCCAACGGTTCTCTCCTGGGAACGGACCCAAGAGAATGACACGTGCGTCCACAGGAAGCCTGCATGCACGTGTCCACGGCAGCTTTGTTCATGGGGGCAAGAGCAGAGAGCGGGAACCAGATGCAAGGGTGCTGTGCCACGTGCACAGCCACGAGAGGAGTGAGCCAGGGACAGAGCAACAACGTGGAACGATCCCAGTACGCTCAGCAGAGGGAAAGCAGGAGGACGGACACCAGCGTGTGCTCTGTGGGATCTGAGCGCTGACGCTCTGGGACAGGAGAAACAGACGTGTGGTGCCTGCAGGGGTGGAGCCGACAGGGAAGGGCAGGGCGTGGAAATGCTCCATCCTGCGGTTCAGGCGTCACAACTGCAAACGTATGTACCAAAGATCAATGTGTTTCGCTATGTATAAATTATACCTTAAGTTTAAAAACCTTCAGGGAAAACGGATACTGCAGGAAGCAGCCTCCTGGACAGGGCAGGGCAGGGCCAGCCAGGCAGGCCCTTGGGCCGTCCCACGCTCTGACACCCCCCTCCAGGACCCGCCTGCTCCCTGCAAACCCTCCCCCTGCAGAGGCCCTGTGTCCCTGGGCCTCCCCTCGGTGCCGGCCAGCCTGAGGTCCTGGTGCCTGAGGACTTTCCGGAAGGCTCCCCTCCCAGTCTCACGTGCGCAGGGCCCCAGCTGCCTCTCCCTGCACCCCCTGGAGGAGCGACTTTCACTGGAATCCTCGTCTCAGGGTGCACTCTGGGGAGATCCCAACCCAGGCAAGCGTGTTCACTGGCCACCCCTCCTCTGGGCCAGGCACCGAGCTGGAAGTTACATGGCACATCCAAAAGACACGGGGTGGGACAAGAGGACAGGGAAGTTATGCAGCTTGTCCGAAAGACACGAGGCAATGGAGGACAATGCCAGGAAGGGGCGAGTAGGATGAGAGGACAGGGCTGCGGTTTAAATGTGGCAGCAGTAACCTCAGAGGGGGCAAGTGACGGCCGTGGGGAGAAGAGGGCTCCAGCCAGAGAACAGCACTGCCAGGGCTGAGGCCAGGACGGGGAATGGGCGGGGGTGCAGTGGGCTCACGCGGGGCCTCCAGGGCCGTGGGAAGGGCCTGGCTCCGGCTCGGGCACTCTGCAGAGACGTCTGTGAGGAATGAGACAGGAGCGAGAGGCCCCGGTGGCAGCCCAGGAGGGCAGACCGTGGCGTGGACACGATGGCGGCAGTGGCCTGACAAAAGCCGGATTCCAGAGACCGCTGAAGGTGCTGGCAGATGGGATGTGAGAGGGAGAGGCAGAGACGCCAGGGCTTTGGGTGCAAGCACAGGGCACCCGGCACAGGTGTGGGCAGAGGACGAGACGCCCAGTCTGGACACCCTGAGCCTGAGGGCCCACGGGACACCCAGGCCTACCCGGCAGCTGGAACCAGAGTCTGGAAGGAAAGGAGAGTGAACAGTGGGCGTCTGAGCCCTAGAAGGGCTTTTAAGGCCCGAGACTGGGCAAGAAGGGCCCACAGCGCGAGTCCTGGGCGCTGCAGCACGTGGGAACGGGAAAGAACAGCCGGAAGACAGAAGGAGCCACCGGACGCACATTTGCCCAAGTGCACACACAGCAGGTGCGACCAGCACCGCCCGGGAACATCCAACAGCGACTCAGGTTCCTGCTCGCCTCAAAGACTCCCGCGTCCCGCTGCACTCAACTCCAAAGACCCCAGGCCCTGCGACGCAGGCCGTTCTGTCCCCATAGTCCGGCCTCTTCCACACGCCACGTGAATGGAATCACACAGCACGGAGCCCTCACGTCTGGCTTCCCTCAAAGGCAGGCGTTACACTTGCTTCACGTTCCCGTGTAAACACACATCTCGTGTGCGGTGGGTGGACAGACAGGAGTGGGACTCTTGGGTCACGTGGTAGCCATGTGGTCAAGTCTATAAGAAACTGACAAACCGTTTTCCCAAGTGGCTGTGCCTTTCCGCACGGCGACCAGCAGGGTAAGAGACTTCCAGGGCACCACATCTTCACCAGCACTGGGTATTGTCAGGGTTTTTGCATTTTGTTTTGTTTTTTAATTTCAGCCAGTCCAAGAGGTATCTGCTAGTTACACACTGATTACTGATATTTTAGTACACATTTCCTGAAAGAAAAATGATGCTAAGCACCCTCTCTCACACTCATTTGCCATCTGTTTATCTTCTCCGATGAAGTGTCTATTAAAATCTTTTTCCTATTTTTATTTTTATTTATTTATTTATTTTTGAGACAGGGTCTCGCACTGTCGCCCAGGCTGGAGTGCAGTGGTGTCATCACAGCTCACTGCAGCCTCCAACTCCTGGGCTCAGGCATCCTCCTGCCTCGGCCTCCCGAGTAGCTGGGACTACAGGCACCACCACGCCCGGATAATTTTTTCTATGGTTAGTAGAGACGGGGTCTCGCTCTTGCTCAGGCTGGTTTTGAACTCCTGACCTCAAGTGACCCTCCCGCCTCGGCCTCCCCGAGGGCTGGGATCACAGGCGTGAGCCACCGCGCCGGCCTTTTTTATTTTTTTAAATCTTTTGCCTATTTTTAAATTGGATTCTTTGTTTTGTTATTATTGACTTCTGAGAGTTTTTTGCATATTCTAGATATAAGTCTTTCATCAGGTAAGTGATTTGCAAATATTTTCGTCCCATCTGTGATGCCTTCTCATGCTTTTAACAGTGTCTTACAAAGAGCAGAAGTTCCTAACTATGATTAATTCTAATTTGTCAGTGTTTTTCTTTTATGACTTGTGCTTCTGCTATGGTATCTAAGAAATCTTTGCCAAGGTTACAAAGATTTTCTCTTAAGTTTCTTTCTAGAACTTTTATAGTTTTAAGTTTTACATTTCATCCATTTTGAGTTAATTTTTGTATATGGTACAAAGTATGGAAGTTATCAACTTTTTTGCACATGGATGTCCAATTGTTGCCACACCATTTGCTGAAAACGCTGCACTTTCTCTAAAGAATTGCCACTACACCTTGGTCAATCACAACCTTTTCTGTTCCACTGCCGTGTGCCTCCACGCTTCACCAAGAGCACACTGCCATGGCTGCTGTAGCCCCACGGTAAGTCTTCACATCCAAACCGAGTCCCCAGACTTAGTTGTTTTCTCTTTTTAAAATCTGTCCGGCTACTCTAGTTCCTCCGCTTTTCCATATAAATTTTGGAATCGTCTTGTAGACTTTTACCACAAAATCGTGCTGAGATTTTGGTTGAAACTGCATTAAATCAGAGTATCGATTAATGGAGATTAGCATTTAACACAATTGTGTCTTCCAATCCATGAACATGGGATATTTCTCAGGTTTTTATATCATCTCTGATTTCTTTCATCAGTGTTTCCATAGCTTTCCATATACAGATATTGACATATTTTATTAGATTTATACCCAAGTATTTCATTTTAGTGCCGTTGTAAATGTTATTTTTTAATTTAAGTTTCCAATTATTCATAGCTAATATAAAGATGTTTTCATATAGACCTTGTATGTTGAAAACTAAATAAATTCACTTAATAGAAATAGTAAAGTTTTTGTGGATTCTCTATGATTTTCTAAACGGCTAGTCATGTCTCCGCCAATGGAAAGCGTTTTATTTCCTCCTTTCAAATCTGTATGATTTTTCTTCCTTTCCTTGCCCATTGCACTGGCTAGGACCTTCAGTGCCACACCGAATAGGAGAAGTAAGACCAAGCAGCCTTGCCCCCTTCCCAGTGTTCAGGTGAAGAGGGGTTCCATCTCTCACCACTAGGTACGACATGAGCTGTGGGCTTTGTAGATGCTATTTACAGGCTGGGGAAGTCCTTTTTTTATTCCTAGTTTGCTAAGAGTTTTTACTAGAAATGGTTATAAAATTTTGTCAAATGCTTTTTATGCACCTACTGACATAATCATATGGTTTTTCTTCTTCGATTAGTTGACGTGGTAAATTCTACTGATTGATTTTTGAATGTTAAACCAGCCTTGCATTCCTTGGTCATCATATAGCAACCTTTATATATATTGTTTAATGCATGTGTTTGTGTGTGTTTATATTGGCTTATATATTAGATTTGCTAAATTCTTAAGAATTTTTGCATTTATTTTCATGGGGGTTATTGGTCTATATTTTTCTAATGCTCATGTCACAGGATGAGTTAAGAAGTATCATCTGTGATTCAATGTCCTTGGAAAGTTTCTGTGGAATCTATTGATTCTTGCCTAAATGTCTGACAGACCCCATCAAGGAAGCCATCGGGCCCCGGGGGTTTTTTGTGGAAGGGTAATGGGTACAATCTTAATTGAAAACACATAGGGCTACTGAATTCATTTATTTATTCTTAATACTTTTGTTTTTCCAAAAATATTTTCCTTTCATATAAAGTTTCACATTTACTGGCATAAGGTTATTAATAATATTTCCCTTATTACCTTGCTATTGTCTATAGGACCTTGGTGATTATGCCCCATGTCAAACTCCTGACTTTGGTAATTTTTGTTTTGTACCTTCAGAAACTAGATGTAGAAGAGCAAATTAAACCCAAAGTAACCCAAAAAGGGGGGGGGAGCAAAAGTCGGTGAAAGAGAAAACAGAAAACCATACAATCAATAAAACCAAAAGCAGGTTCTTTTAATTGATAGAACTGACAAACCTCCAACACCGCCAGTGACTAGACCCCCATATGGCCACACTTCCCCACTCCCTTGCCTGCCTGGCAGCTTCTGACTGCACGCGGGACGTTGCAAATTTTGCCTTCTCGGACACTGGCCTGGAAATTCTCTCCAGGCTACAGACTGGGTCGAATGCGGGGCTCACTTCCTGGGGTCACCGTCTGCATGGCCTATTGTCTAATATTCCAAACATTAGACATCGTTTTTTTTCTGGTTTTAGTTTAAGGTGGGAGGGTAAATTTGGTACCTGTTCTTCCATGTTAGCCAGAAACAGACATTGTCTATCACATAATTTTTAAAATTACCATCAAGAAAAATTGTGAAAGACTTTAAAATGAGCAAAAATGAGGTTGTCCTGTTTAGCTCTCCTATTTGGGTCATCTCTACCTTTAGTTATCTCTGAGCTGTGTTACAACTCTACAAGTTTAAAAACAGATGGTAATGTAAACGATCCTTGACCACAGAAGTGCAGTGTCTGGTGGCATGCGACCAATTGCCACCTGTGGATACTGGCATCAGTCTGCCAGATCTGCACCTACGGAGCAAACTCATGTCAGCACCGGTGATGGGAGAATCTGTCTGTCTGTACTCTGCATTCTTCTTGGAACCAGTTCTAATCTCACTGGTGCTCTCACTGATAAGAAATATTTATGATCTCAATAAGAAAACTTTAATACCTGCTTGTTTTATATTTGTATGACAGTGAACATTATATCCTGTGTTAAAATTTATCCCTAGTGTTACCATAAACAAACTTTAAACAACCTAAGGGTCCAGCAATAGAAAAATGACTTTAAAGAATTAAAGTCTACCCATATCATGAAATACTCTGAAGTTGTAAAAACAGTTAGTATATGTTAATTCAAACAGAAAGATTTCCCAGTTTACAAAAGAAAAAGAGAGAGGAGAACAAGCTGTAAAAATACCTACATCCGTGACCCACCGCGGGGGGCTCCCAGAAGGCACACTTCCCTACCTCCCTACAGACAGACACACATCGCTGGCGCGTGCACACCACGCTGGAGGCAGACTGGGCTGGAGGGAACACTGACACTTTGCCACTTTGTTCGGTCTGTAGAACGCCATCCAACCACTGCTAGGCACATGCCACGTGCCGACGCAGGCCTGGCCCGGGACGAGGCAACGAGCAAGCACACGGGAGCCTGCGCTCAAGCACCTGTCTTCCTCGAGGGGAGGCCCTGCTGCCTTCCCTGCACTGTCTGAGGAGTCGCCATCAGCACCTGGCGGCACAGGCAGAGCGGATGCGCCTCCTTGCCCTTCGGGCCTCAGGCCGGGCTCCTCCGGAGGCCTCCCCCATCACCCAGGAAGGCTCCTCCAGCCCCTCCAGCCCCTCCTGCCCCAGGAAGTTCAGCTCCTTCGCCAGCCACACTGGGCGACGCCCGAGCACAGGGAGTGTCTGTCCTGCTCGGCGCTGCCCCTAGAGCCACCACGGCACTGGCACAGCCCCAGTGTCCGTGGCTGTGTTGAACGAGTGCGTGGGTGAATGAATGAATGATCAGGAGCATTCGGCTCTAAACTTTACCATGGCGTGTATTTGTAACACTGTAGCCGCAACTCTACGCTGCCTGGATTCTCACTTACCCAGAATAGGAGCCCCGCGTCCTCACCTCACTGCTCACGCCAGAGCAACCGTCCACCGGGCGAGGACCTGCGGATGGCATCTCATCTCCTCCCTTCAGCCCCCGGTGAGGAGCCCGGGGCCTGGACCGGCCTCACGCTTCTTCCCAGGGGAGTGCGCACAAGGACACAGCCACGCGGCAGAGAGTGGGAGGGGCCCTGCACCAGCAAGACCCGCCTGGGAAAGGCGCCCAGGCCTGGCTCGGGGGCAGACACCCAGGGTGTGTGCGGGCCCACGGCCTCTCTGAGGCAGGGCCCTCACCTGAGCACCCGTAGAGCCCTCCTGCACAGGCCCGGGGAAGAGCCAGCACAGCGAGCCCGGGGCGGCAGGATCGGCCTGCTCCGCCCTGGGGAGTGGACCGAGCCCAGGCTGCTGCAGGGGTCCTCAGGCAGGAAGAGACGCATCTCCCCACCAACCCGGCTAACCTCCTGGAGGCCAGCACAGCAGGCCCCGCGTCCCCCAGACCAACTCCATTTCCCCAGAGCAGACTGTCCACAAGCTCCGCGGCATGGCCTGGAGCCCCTCCCGCTACATAGTGCCGCCAGCCACGCAGCCCTGAGGACTGAAAAGTGGCCGGAGCTACAGGAGAGCCCATCACCCGCGTCGCCACACATCCCACACCAGCACCCCACCCCAGCATCCCACGTCCCTGCCCACGCACCCCCCGTCACTGCCGCCCACACTTGGACGCTGGCCCACACCCAACAAAGCGCTGCCACCTGCTGCGGCAGATGGCCCGTGGCTCCCTCAGGGCCCATCTGCCTCCTGGTCTGACCTAAGGCCACGAACCATCCCTCCAGGGATGCGGAGACAGGAGGGAGGCACATCCACCGGCAGTGGGTGTCCTCACACCCACTCACAAGCTCATGAACAATGCACACAGCCCCTCCCATGCCACCTCCACAGGACCCATCACTACAGCCATGGAGGGTGGGGACCGTTACCACCAGGAGGGCCCAGGTCAGGCCAGCCAGGCTAAGCAGGCCTCGTCCCCCCAGCTGAGGCCAGGGCCCGGCCAGAAGATGGAGCACACAGGGCCACATGCCCGGGCAGCCAGGCTCAAAGCAACAAAGCCACCCTCGCCCAATCCCAAGCCTGCCCCGGCCCTCGGTCTGACAGCTCCTTGCACTGACTCAGTGTCCACGCTGTCCCCAACATCCTCCCAGACTCCTGGGCCTTCCTGGCTTCAAGCGGGGGCCTCTCCCTCAGTCCCAGTCTGCCCACCCCCTGCTGGGCCCGTCCCTCCCCAAGGACAGGGCCCTCGAGAGAAGGGGACACCCAGCTGCTTCCCTGGGGGCACGGATGCAGCTGCGAAGGGTGCACCACTTACAGGATGTGGAGGATCCATCTCCTCGCTCAAAAGAGCAAAAGGGACTCCAGGCTCCAGCGTCCAGGAGCCACACCATAGCCGGCCTCCCCTGACCTCACCGATCAGCTGCCCCAAGCCCCCTCCCGGACCCCTACAGGTTTGAAAGGAAATTCAGTGGACCGGAAAAGCCACGTGTGAAAGCCACACAGAAACCCTTCCGCACAGCCAAGTCTGCCTCTGCATTGCACATCTGAAAAGGCCGCAACAGGCAGCCACGTCCAGGGCTGCTCCTGGGCTCAATGCGAAGAAGACGAGCGACGCGACTACGTGAAGCTGCTGAAACCAGAAAGAAGACGAGGGACCCAGACAACCCGTCTCCCCTGCGCCGCCCCTAACAAGCCAACGTCCAGCATGGAGAATTCGGAGCGAGTGTAATTTATTTCAGATGCAGGGGGAGGAAGGGAGCTCTTGAGATGCGGATCCAGGTGCTGCAGGGACGGAGGATGGTGCCTCCAGCACCCCTCGGCCAGGCGGGCACTGCAGGCTTGGATCCAGGGCCCCATCCATCCAAGCACCCTCCCTTCATCTGTGCTCAGCCCGCCATCCACCCAGCAAGCCTCCTCCGGCCTCTGCCACGCCATGTGCCGACCTAGCACTGGGTGTGTCGTGGGAAGATGCCGTCTATCCGCAGCTGCGCAGCAAAAGACCACAAACTGGGGGCTTAAACGGCACACGTGCACCCTCACAGCTCTGGAGGCTGGAAGGACGTGATCAAGGTGCCGGCTGATTCCGTGTCTGGTGGGGCTTAAACGGCGCACGTGCACCCTCACAGCTCTGGAGGCTGGAAGGACGTGATCAAGGTGCTGGCTGATTCCGTGTCTGGTGAGGACCTTCTCCCTGCGTCCTCACATGGTGAAAGAGGCTGGGCAACACTCTGGCCCCTTTCTAAGGGCATTGACCCCACTCGTGAGGGTAGAGCCCTCATGACCCAATCACCTCCCCAAAGTCCCACCTCCTGACGTCGTCACCTTGGCAGGAGAACACAAGCATTCAGACCATAGAGTCAGGACCGGCCCCTACATTTGGGGCCTGAGCACCTGCCGACACGGGAAGACCCATCTCCTCAGCAACGAGTGCACGGGTCTGACGCTCGGTACAGCAGACACAGCTTGGACGGGGAGGCCAGCTCGGGCTGACGCCGGGCTCTGCCCTCTGAGAAGGCTGGCCAGGCTTTCCAGGGTCAGGCCCAAGTTCAGGACCAAACACTTAAAAGTCCCAGATCCCAAAGGCCTCAAAGCCGTCTCAGAACTGACCATGGAAACACAAACAATATTTTCTCCTGCCTCCTGCATTTTCTACAGTGACCAAGTTTTACAGAAAGGGTTTCAAAAACCACGAAGGTCATGTTCATCTCTTCTGCTTACAAAAGGAGCTTGTTCAAGGCTATTTTAAAAATAAAATAATTGCATAATGGAAACTCTAGAATAAAAAAACAAACAGGTTAGCAATTCGGTGTCTGTGCAATTCCTCTGACCCTCACCCTGGGCTGCTGGGCACAGCGGGTTCTGGCCACGGAGGCTGCTGCGTGTCGCCCTTGCTCTGGGCGGGGCCCCTACTGCCAGAAGCCCACCCAGGCCCGTGGCCCCTCAGCCAGCCCCCTAAGCGAGCAAGTCAGGCTGCAAAAGTGTCGGAGGGGAGATATGTGTTGAAATCTCACTTTTAAGAATAGTCATCTCTAAGTGTCACTGAAATTTCTTCCTTCTCAAGAGGCTTCTTCCAGGAAAACCAAGAAAAACTGGTTTTAAACCAGGAAAAATTGCACACAGCAAAGCATCATTCATTATTTTTCATGAAAAATTATCCTATTGTCTTTTGTGAAGGTTTAGTGTTCCAGAAAGGACACCAGAGCCGGGCCTGCCCTTCCGTCGGGTTGCACACGCCCAGCACGGCTCCCATGCAGAGGGGCTCAGGAACGGAACCGTGGTGGGTTGGGGTTCTCCAGGGCCACAGCGCCTGGCAGGAGAACCGCCTCGCTCAGACTTCTGGCTAGCCTTGCTATCAGAGTCACAAATAAGAGGGAAAAAAGGAAAAAGAGATAAAAAAAGAAAGGTTGGAAGTGAACGTTCACTGAGCCCACCCTGGCCTTCGGAGCCGGCGCCCGCCAACCTGGGGTCTCGCCACCCGCTCTCGGGGACTGCCGCCCCCAGAGACTCTCCCTGGAGACAGCCCCTCCCCCCGGGAACAGGACCCGGCACGGGAATGCGCAGGAATCCCCCATGCTCCATGGGGCGGTTCCCCCCGGGACCTCGTGGGTGCCCCAAGACACCCTGAATGCACCCTGCCTGCCTCACCCACCAGGGCCTCCTCTGTGGAAAGAAAGCAAAAGCTGCAGCTGTGGCTTAACCCGGCAGCTGTTCACGCCAAATTCACAAAGCCCCCGAGGCCCAGAGAGCTGGATCTGGGCTCCCAGCACAGCCCAGGGCCACTGACAACGTCCAGAGAGAGCCCTCAGGCCTGGACAACTGTCCAGGGACCTTCCAGGCCAGGAGGGGGACCACACCCCGCCCAGGGAACAGCCTCCCCTGGCACAGACCTCGACATGCCTCTGGCCGGCCCAGGGGGCTGCAGGTCATGCCTGAAGCCCTCGAAATCCAGATTCTACCTGGGCAGGACAGAAAACAGGAGGGAAGGAGCACAAACCACCCCAAGGAAGAAGGCCCAGCCTGCATCACCACCCACACCCTCCTCTGACAGGGCCTCCCCCTGCCCCACTCACTGTCCCAGACCCTCCTCCTGATTGTCAGCCTCTCCCTGTCTCCACCCCGAGGACGCTCCTTGCAGATCCGTTCCTGATTGGACCCTGCTTCTCCTGCAGGGAGGTGCCTCTTGTCCCCATCCCAGAACAAGGCACCACTCAGTGACAGGAATTTCATGGAGGTAAGGCGGTGAGCAAGGGACAACACCTACAAAGCCCCAGGCAGACACTGCTGGCTGAATGGTGAGGACACAGCAGGAGGGACCCACGGGGCCTGCGCGTCGGGTGGGATATACATGGCTCAGCCCTGCAGCCACAACACATGGCCATCCCCATGACACCCCGCGCGGCCTGCAGTGCCCGGAGCAGCACCCCGTCTCCACAGCCCACCTGCACTCCCCTGCAAGCTGGCCGGCGGCCACAGGCGCACCGGGTGGGCCTCTGGGTCCACGTTCGCCTGTCTGTGCTCAGGCCACACTGGCCCAGGACCAGCGACTGGCACAGGCCATCCAGGACACAGGCCACCCAGACTTGGACCCTCCATGCTACCACCCTAAGTGCCTCAGGTCTTAGGCCCCCAGCCCTGAGACACTGAGGAAGGGAGGCCCAAGGCCACACCCATATCTGCCACCACCTCCTGTTACATCACACACAGAGCTGCAGGAGCAGGGGGCAGAGGACAAGGGGCCTCCCATGTCACTCCTACATGCACAGCGGGGGCCGGCCTGCCCCTCCAGGGAGCGGGAGAGGAGGCCTCTGGATCCCACAGCAAGAGCTCGGGCTCCGCCCGGGGTGGGGAGGCCACCCGTCTGCAGAGAGCTGTTGCTGAGACCCAGGTGTCTGTCCGCGGCTGTGGTGCACCACCAGGAATTACAGAGCAGGCCCAGGGTGCTCCTCCGGGGCGGCACCCAGTTTTACTGGGAGCAAGTCAAAATATGACAAGGGTAAAATGAACCAGGAAAAGGCACAGTTTTCAGAGAAACCAAACGGAAAATGTGAAAATACAACAGCAGACTCTAATTTCAGCTGTGACTGTGGTCAAGTCGTGCTCCTGGTCTGCCGCACACACAAGAAGCACATGATGAGTGAAAATCAGCGACCCTGGAGCGTGAGCTAAACTGTGGGCAGGAAGGAGTGTTCTGCAGGGACATGGGACTCCCTGATGGGCACATGTGCCCGCCAACACGCTCCTGAGACGCGGACGCCGTGTGCAGTCGGCAAGAGGAATGGGTCGGGGTGGCCGGGGTGCGGCAGGGGCAGCTTCGATTCCTAGCGGCCTCTTCTGCACCTGGGCGCTGAGCAGATGGTGGTCAACACGTTATAATTAGCCTAATGACTTCATTATATCTATCGTTTTGATTTATAAATATTTCATGTTTTAAAAGGGGATAAGTTTCTCCCATTTGCACGTCTGACCAAAGACTCCACCAAGAGGGCTACCCGGTCACTTTAGAACAAAGGCGCACCCGTTACCTAGTGTGGAGCACGCACACACCCCGTGCTCACGCTCACGCGCCCTCCCTCTGGAGTGACTTGACACTGGCAGGCAGGGCACAGACCCCGAGGGAGGGCGGAGGCCCCCACACCCCTCCTGGCTGCCCCCAGCCCTGCCCTGGCCCAGCACCTCACCCACTCCACCCACGTCTGACTGCCTCTCCACCCAGCACACCCACCCAGGTGAGACATGCAGTTGCTGGGAAGCCACAGAGCCAGGCAGCCGCCCCTCAACCCCACGGGGCCCCGGGCCTCCACTGTGCCTCACCCGGCCCCCCTCCACCCACCAGCCAAGAAAATGGGAAAACATGAATGGCCTTCAGTCCCCAGCTCAGCCCCTGCCTCAGTGCAAACACACGAGCACCTGCTTCCATCCACAAGGAGCCCCACCCCACACGGCCTCCTCGCCAGGCCCCAGCCATGCTGGACACCACCGCACCACCCTCCTCACCTGCCCGGTGTCCCCCAGTGTCCCTCGGAGTGTCCTCTCACACCCCACCTGGGCCCTAAAGGCCCAGCCACAGGACCCTGGGGCTCCCTGCCTGTCGGGAACACTCACTGCGGGAGGGCAGGGACATCCAGTGTCTGACACAGAACACGCAACAGCGCCGCACTGGATGAACACCCGTCCAGCACCAGACTGAGCGGCCTGCCCCTCAACCCAACAGCTCTGGCCCGAAAACTTCCCAACTGGTCCCTTCCTCCCCAGCCCTGTCACCCACCTTCCACCCAGGCCCACCAGGGCCGTCGTGTGGCCACCTGGCTGGTCCCTGGACGGTCCTCACTCCACCACCATAGGACCCTCCTGAAAATCATTTCCAACCTCGCCACAAGCTCTTGACAGCCTCCACCCAGGGCGACGCGGAGACAAGAGCAGGGGAGGCACAGCCACCGGGTGCTCTGGACCCTGGGCCAGGAGGGGCGGAGTGTGAAAGGACCTCTGAGGAGGACCTGGCCCTCGCTGGCCACGGTCAGTCGTGGCCTGAGTGTGAAACAGAAACATGGAGCCGGGGTGCGCCCAGCACCAGCACATGCCTGTGCTCCACATAGACACATGCGACCTCATGCAGAATCCCCAAAACAAAAAGAAACACTTATCACGTAAGTAATTAACCTAAAAGAGCATGCTCTTAGCAGTTCTTACCTGGTAGAATTCCCGAAGCCAATTCTTCTGTAGGTTTTCTGGCTGTAATTAAGAAGAAAAAAGAAAAGACAGTCAAACCATGGACACAGCCCCAAACAGAGCTATGAGCAGAAGCCCCTGAGAAGAAACCCTTGGGCCGGCCTCACAGTGGGGAGCTGCATGGGGCCTGCTCTACGTAAGGGGACCCCAACCCGCACGAGGAATCCTGACCCGCTTGGGGACCCAGCTCCACACCTGGGGACCGTGCTCCACAGACTGTCCCAGGGACATGAAGCTCGGGGGCAAACCTCGCCTGGCAAGGGCAGGCACACACAGCACCTTCGCACCCCCGCGGTGGGGCATGAGGAGGGGACAGCACTTGTCTGCTCCAATCCTCCAGATGCTCCCAGGGAAGAGATGGCACAGAACGAAACCAGCTCCAGCAAGTGAGACAATGCCACGTTTTCATACGTGGTTTTGCCTGGGCCAAAGCCACTTCACAGGAAACCAGACTAGTAGTGCTTTATGGAGCATAAAGCGCTCACAGCCACACAACGGGGCATTTGTTTGGGTGAAGAGAATGGCAAGGAGGGGCTTTCACAGGGTCAGCCGTAACGGCCAGAATCTTCAGGAAGCACCTGGTGGAGCCATCTACAGAAAGCCCCGGCTACACGCATGCCCCCCCCACACACATGCTCACATGCATGCCCACATGCATGCCCACACACATGCTCACACGTGCATGCCCACACACATGCATGCACACACGCATGCTCGCACACATGCACACATACACACACACGCATGCACAAGCAGGGAAGCTCCTGGGCAGGACCAGAGGAGCCAAGTCCAGGCCTTGGAAATCCTCAGCTTGAGGAGGCACCAGCCGAGTCGTGCTCAGCCCCGATGGCTCCGCTGAGCCCCAGGTCAGCCGGCTCGCCCCTGGGCTCTGTGCCAGCAACAGCCCAGTCAATCCCGAGTGGAGGGACCACACCCAAGACAGGCGCTGAGAGCAAACACAGCCTGGTGTGCACGCGAGTCATGCACCTCAGGAAGTGCCCGGTTGCAACAAGGCCCACCATCAGGGAAGGGGTCAGTGTCTCATGGGTAGACTTTCAATTCTGTAAGATGTCAAAGTTCTAGAGATTCACTGAACAGCAATGTGAATATACTCAGCACTACTAAACGGCACAGTTAAAAACAGGATAATAACTTCAATGTTCTGAGTTTTTCAACACAATTAAGAAAAATAATAAACAATGCCCTCCCCCACCATCAGGGCAAAAGCCTCTGCCCTGGTCTCAGCCCCTGATCCGAGCAGGGCTCTGAGCACCCGGGCAGACCACTCACAGCTGGGCCCGAGCTCCGCCCCACACCCAAGGCGCAACAGCACCCCAAGGCTGCTCACACCCCAGAGAAAAACCTGGCCAAGGAACAAGAGCTGCACAGACCCCGGAAGGAGTGCACCACGACACCGGGTCCAGCCGCCACCTGGTCAATAAGGCACAGCCCCACCCAGCTGGGCTCCCAGCCCCACCATGCACTCAGGAGGGCCCACGCCCGCCCCTTCTGCACCCCGCAGAGCAGCAGCACAGAACATCACAAAGACAAACTCAAAGCTGGCAAAGTGTTTGCACAGAGTGGCCAGCACACCCAGGAACAGATGCTCAGCGTCATTAGCCATCACAGAGGTCAAATCCACAACCACAACAGGCTGACAGTGCGGGCAGGACGGGAAAATGGGAGCTGCCACACTGCTGCCGGGAACGTAACTGGTGTGGCCGGCTATGGTGGAAACAGTCTGGCAGTTCCTTAAAATGATGAGCCTGGAGATGCCAAGCCTGGCAGTTCCCCTCCCAGGTGTACACCCAAGAGAACTGAAGACACACGTCCACACAGAAACTCGTACCCGAGTGTTGACAGCAGCCAAAAGGCAGAAACAGCCCAAGTGTCCATAAACTGACGAACAGATACACACAGCGTGGCATAGCCGTACAGTGTAATATTTTTTGGCAGGCCTGCCCTCAGGCCTCACAGCTCCTTTGGGGTCAGGTGGCCCGTGCCCCCACCATGGGCACCCCATGTCCCTCCCCCGTGGTGACAGGGAAAGCAGCAGGGACCTGAGAGGCCTGCAGTCTGCCCCGAGCATCCAGATATCCAAGAAATGCCAACCTCAACCCAAGCGCAAGGGCCGCAGACGCCCATCGGTCAGGAGCCAAGTCAGTAAGGAGCAGCCCACCCGCCCTTGGAGCCCCGCCCGGCGTGTCTGTGGGGCCAAGGGGCAGTGCGGCCCGCGTGACCTCCCGGTTCGAGAGCTCAGTGCCCGGCCCTGGAGACAAAGGAGGAGAAGTTCAGCCGCAGCCACCGCCTCGGGGAGGGCCGCTCCCACCACCTCTGTAAGGAGCCGCCAAACTCCAGTCCCTGGAGCGCTGCGGGCCCCACGTGTTTTCACCTTCTCAGCCTCAACCGGAGGCCTCTGTCTGAACCAAACCCTCACTCCAAATGCCCTTCAGCGACGAAAGCGGGACTTATTTACGAAACCGGCTGTTCAGCTCCCTTTCAGGTGTTCTCAATCCAGCCCACAGGCAGGCACCGCCCCAGCCTCCCAGGTCCTCCACCCGCGAGCCCCACCAGGGGGACTCTGCAAGGGGCCGGCGACGGGGCTCCAAGATCAAGGGCAACCCGTGTGCACATCGCCCTGTTAAAATCTCCGCTGCAGCTGCCCTCAGAGGAACGATTCTCTCTACAGGGTGCTGAGGCTCTGTCCACGCGATCCTCCGCACCCGCCCCGGCCCCTCTGCCACGCGCGGCTGCCGCTGCCAGGAGGCCCTCCGGCCCAGACCTGGAGAGGGCGCCACGCCTTCAGGGGACCAGAGCTGAGCGTGGGCAACCAGAGAGTGGATCAGGGAGTTGGCTTTTCTCTCCTATGGAACAAGCACAGCTTGCGCTGCAGTTGTGCACGCGCCTGAAGAACAACTGAACGAATCGTCCGCTGGGTCTGCGGGCAGCCTCCCCAGCTGGGCGCACTTCACGTCCGCGCACCCGCACCGCAGGTGCTGGCGGCACACGGGGCCTCGAGGTGCGAGGACACCAACCCAAAAGCTGTCGGTCCCTGGGGAACACACGGCGTGAAGACAGTGTTTGCTTCCCTGCTCAACCTTGGGCTGCCACGACCAGGGACCCCACGGGGGCGGGGGACGAAGGGACAGCCGGGTTCCAAGTGCACCCGGGTCCCACAGGCCCAGCTCCCTGGGGGCAGAAACGCTGTGCATTCCTCCTGTGCTCAGGCTTTCCCGGGGCACCTTCAGGCACCGAGTCCCCTCACGCACCTCTGTCGCGTGCCGATGACAGACACACTTGCCACACTCGCAGCCCCCAGCCGAGCCCTCCACGGCAGCTCCTGTTGTCCTTCCTTCAGCAGGCAGAACTCTGGATCTGGTCTTCCACAACACACGCCCGAACACACATGCACACACGTGCTCACCTGTCACACCACCCCCAGCCCACAGCCTCAGCCACGGTGGAAAGGAGAGAGCCAACCACACCAGCGCCACAGGCCCCAGCCCGTGCCCTGCCCGGCCGGCCCCCAGCCACGTTGTGGGCCTCGCCACGTGACCCGCACAACCCCCCAGGAGAGGGGAGGCAATCGACCCGCAGCCGCTCTACCTCCAGGAGCGCCACGGCCCACACGGGCAGCCGCCCTTGGCCATGGCTCGAGGGAGAGAGTCCCAAGGGGCCCTCAGCCCACGTCCACCCCAAGCCGCCCATGAGTCACCAATGCCGCCCGCCCCGGGGAAGGGGTCAGATCCCCCGACCTGGCGGCCCCGGCCCAGGACACGGGCCACCAACGGCACACCTCCTGCGTCTGGAAGTGGCTCCCAGGCTGTAAGTTCTTGGGCCACTGTCTCACCAGCTCACCCAGATGACTCTCATCCCACTTTGACAGTGAGCCACTGAAACCACACGCCCAGACGGTCCTAACAAAGCACTTTAAACAAAGACAAACGCACGCGTGTTCACTGTTCACGAAGACGCCACTCCAAGGTAAACAACATGAAACAACCAGACAATCCACACGAGGACTGAAGGACCAAAATCACCGCGAGGAAGAAAGAGAGGAAGACACGGAAGAAGGCTGAGGTTCTCCAAGGCAGGCCCACGTCCCGCCCAGCCCCGCCGCCTGCCTGTGGGTCCCCGCGGCCGCTGTGCTGGCCTCGTGCGCAGCGCCTGCCTGGCCGACCGCCACGCAAGTGTGTGGCAGTGAGCGTAAGCGTGGCGGTGAGTGCGTGCATGTGCGCGTGGGACAGGCCCCCTCGCCAGCCCCTCTGTCCCCACCCCCGGTTGCACTCGCGGGACCGCCAGCCAGCCACAGACCTCGCCCCTCGCCCAGGCGCCCGGGACTCTCTGAGTGGCACCTGCAGTGGGGACAGCGCCACAACCGCCAGCCGCACAGGGGCAGCACGTGTGACGCCACTTGCGCCCCAGACCCACGCGGAGCCCCGCACGGCCACCCACTCGGGAGCCTTCCCCGTCCCCCATGCACTCGCATACGCACTGCCACATGCACACCCACTCCACGCACGCACACCCACGGCCACACCCACCCCCACTCCCACGCAACCCACGGCCACACCCACCCCCACTCCCATGCACACGCACACCCACGGCCACACTCACCCCCAGTCCCACGCACACCCACGGCCACACTCACCCCCACCCACGCACACACACCCACACAACCACACATGCACACTCCACACGCTCACACTCCCACACCGGCCCCCTCGCAGCCCCTCCCCCCGCCCCGCCCCGCAGCGCGGCACGACAGCCTCCCGCCCACGTGACAGGGCCGCTCCCCCGCCACTGCCGGTCCCGGCAAAGGCGCCAAAAGGAAGACCGGGCCGCCCTTCCCTGAACCCGACAGAGCCACGCCAGGGGCGGGGGAGGAACGTCCCCAGCAGCCACGCACAGCGACAGGACGGGCGGTCACGGGGCGGGCGGTCACGGGCAGGGGCGGCAGGGCCGGGGGCGTCACGGGGCGGGGCGCGTCACGGGGACGGGCGGTCACGGGGCGGGGGCGGTCACCGGGACGGGTGGTCACGGGCAGGGGCGGACGGGCGGTCACGGGGCGGGGTGGTCACGGGGGGGTCACGGGAGGGGCGGTCCGGCGGGGGTCACGGGCAGGGCGGTCACGGAGGGCGTCAGGGCGGCGGGGAGGCGACGGACGGTCAGGGACGGGCGGTCCGGGCAGGGGCGGTCACGGGGACGGGGGCGGTCACGGGGCGGGCGGTCACGGGGCGGGGGCGGTCACGGGAGGGGCGGTCACGGGGAGGGGCGGTCACGGGAGGGGCGGTCACGGGGCAGGGGCGGCCGCAGCAGCGGGAGCCGTGGGCCCCGGAGGAGGGACGCGGAAAGAGGCTGAAGGTGTCCAGCGGCCCGGAGGGAGGGCCCAGCCGGGCCAGCGGTGGCCGGCGTGGCCGCGAGCCCGGGCGCGGGGAGGGCAGCGGCGAGAGCAACGCCAGCCGAGCACGGAGGCATCCCGGGGCACCAGCCGAGCCCCGCACCAGAAGGGACGAGCAGGACGGCCGCGCGCAGGGACGGAAGGACGCCCGCGGAGAAGCTGCTGCCACCCCGACAGCGCGCACGCGGTGACACCTCCCCGGAGGTGCGCGGGGAGACTGGCCGCCGCGGAAGGACAGCGACACCGCTCACAGCGCAGCTCCGGAACGTGGCCCAGACCCTCACTGAGCGAACCGCAGTCTTTCCAACAAACGGAGCTGGGGACTGACGTCCACACGCGAAGCGTGAAGCTGGACCTGGCCTTACACCGTACACAAAAATTAACACAAAATAAATCAAAGACCCAAAACTATAAACTCTTAGAAGAAAGCACGGGGGAAAGCTTCTTAACACTGGATTTGCAATGGTTTCTTCAATACAACACCAGAAGCACGGGCAACAGAAGAAAAAATAGACTAATTGCACTACATCAAAATAAAAAACTCGTGCACCAAATAACGCTATCAACAGAGAGAAAATGCAGCCCACAGGATGGAAAAAATATTTGCAAATCATATTTCTGATAAGGGGTTAATATTTAGAATATATTTTTAACACTCCTACAACTCAACAACAAAAAGACACAACCAGATTTTAAAATAGGCAAAGGACTTGAACATTTTTCCAAAGAAGATACACAAATGGCCAATAAGCTCATGAAAAGACGCTCAACGTCACTGACCACAGGAGATGCAAATGAAAATCATAAGAAAACATCACATCCATGAGAATGGCTATTGTACAAAATTTGAAAATTAAAATTTTTTTTTAACAAAACAAAATAACAAGTGTTGGTGAGGATGTGGAAAAACTGAACCCCTTGTGCACTGCTGGTAGCAGCTTAAGATGGTGCAGTTGCTACAGAAAACGGTATGGTGGTTCCTCAAAAAATTAAAAATAGAATTATTTTATGGCCAAGTAATTCCACTTCTGATATTCCCAAAAGAAGAGAAAGCAGAGACATAAACAGACACCAGTACGCCCAAGCTGACAGCAGCATTAGTCACAGTTAGCCAAAAGGTGGAAGAAATCCAAGTGTCCATCTACAGATAAATGGCTAAAATGTGGTATATATCCATACAATTCAGCCTTTAAAAGGAAGGATATTTTGACATAAGCTACAATCTTGAGGACATTATGCTGAGTGAAATAAGCCAGTCACAAAAGACAAATACTGTATAATTCCATGTATATGAGGTCCCTGAAGGAGTCAAAACCACAGAGACAGAAAGTGGAGTGGCAGGTGCCAGAGTCTGGGGGTGGGGGTGGTTGGGAGTTAGAGTTTAATGGGGACAGTTTCAGTTTGGGAAGATGAAGAGTTCTGGAGGTGGATGGTGGTGGCGATTGTACAACACTATAAATGTATTTAATACCACTGAACTGTACACTTAAAAAATGGTTGACATGGCAAATCTTATGTCATACGTGTTTTACCACATTAAAAGGGGAGTGATCGCAACTAGCCAGCAGCACCACTCAGGCAACACAACCATGAGGTGTGGCTCAGCAGGTCTGTGGAACTGCTCTAGACACATCACTGCATTTTACTCATTTTATAAAAAATGAAACAAAAATGAAAGTTGTGAGCCCAGCAATAAGAAGGGGAGGTCCCATAAGCTCAACCCAACTGATAGACAGAAAATCCCAGGCCTGCCTAACAAAGCCCAGGGTCCCTACAGGTCCCACGACGCTACAGCACACGCCAAAAGGACAAACACTGAAAATAAACAGTCTGCAACGCATAATTAGTAATGTTAACACAATTTTTTAAAACACTTTGCATGTAAAAATATCCCCCACCCAATACATAATCCTATTGTTTAACTTTCCCAATGCATTCCTGAAGATATGTGGGAAAACACATCATATCTTGAAATTCACAACTGATTTACAATCTGACATGCTAACATTTGCCTCAAATTCTGTCTTACTGAATGTAAAGACTTTAACAACCACCTACAACATCCTCAATGAGGTAAATCTGGGCACAAAACGTCCTCCCCCTGGAGGAGTGGGCAGAGGGCCTTGAGTCCCTTCTGTGGACGAGCCCACAGACCACATCCAAACACACCCCAACGGCCCCCAGGACGTGCTGACAGAAACAGGGGAAAGGCACCAGCCAGACGAGAGAAGCACAAAAAAGCTTCTGTCACTTACGGCTTCAAACTTCTAGAACATAAACCCTCAAATATCCAAACACAGACAAGTGCACATACACACAAACACAGGTGCATGTACACGCTCTGTGCACACATGTACGTGTGCATGCACATACTCAGGAGCACTATTCTGCCAAGATCAAAGACAAAATAAGTTTCTTAAATGTACACATGCCAGAAGCTTTTATAAAATTAGACCCTTCCTACCATGACACCCTTTAATCGAAGGCCACTGATCATGCCCAGACTGGTCTTGCAGGGCCCCTCTGCCACACCAAGTCCATGTCTGTCCTGCTGGGTGACAGCAAAAGGAGACAGACAGGGATCTTCCCAGGAGCAGCTCCGGGCAAGGCCTTCTCGGAGGCACAGCCCACGTTTGGTTAATGCAGTTATTTTTAAAGCCACTGATAAACACACAAACTAGGTCTTAAAGAAATACTCTCATTTCTGCCTACCCCAGCTGGGTTCAGGCCAACCCCAGCTCTGCGTGTGTTCAGCCACCATACTGTGGAAAGCACACACTTTCTTTTTCTCTTAAACACCCTACAATTCTTCTCACGATCTTGTAGAATAATACAAAAACTATCAAAATGTAGCTGGGAAAATGTTAAAAATCCTCATTCCTTTCAAATGTGGAATTCTGTTTCTGGGAATCAAGCCTAAAGAAAGTAATTCTAAATAACAAAAATGTGCTGTACACTAAGAAGGTCACATAATTTGCAACAGAATTATAATAAAATTAGAATACTCCAAAAGAGTGTTACGGAAGGTGCATCAACAAACACAGCTATATGGCATGTCACTGAGGGACAGAAAGACAAGGGAAGCACCAACACGAGTCTGTGGGATGGTGAAAAGATCTGGACACAGACAGGGAGGTGGTGACAAGCACCGTAAATGCACGTAAGGCCACACAAGTGGTCGACGTGACAAATATTAGGTGCATTTTACCACAATAAAAAGAGACTTATGATGAGCACACATTAACATGGAAGAAGTTTACACCTTCAAAGAAATGGGCAGAACACAAAATAAATCTTGCCCCTACCCAAACGCAGCAGCAACAGCCGGCAGGAGTCTGCAGAGCAGACCAGGCCCCACGGCAAATGCTGCCCCGACCTCGGCTTCCCCACCGGCGGCCCAACGCGAGGGTGGCGCTGACCACACGCGGGTCCGCGGGGTTCCACGGAAGAGCCCAGAAGGCGCTGGACAGAGCACCAGCGAGTCTCAGGGGCTCTCTTGGTGAGCTGCTTGAACCCCCTCGACAGTATTCTTAACAGGATAGGGAAAAAGACCCAGAGAAACACCAAACCTCTGGAGCAGCTGCGTTTGAGGCGATGCTGTTTACTTGTTTTTCTTTTATTTTCTTCATTTTTAATCTGCCTATAATTACTATGCGTTACTTACGTATGTTTTAACTCTTAATTTTAAAGGCTGGAGCAAGAGGAAAAGGATGGAAGAACTCAGAACACGCTGGCCAACATTATAAATAACCTGCTCGTCACTACAGCAAGTGGCACAGGGAGCAATGAGCGCAGCTTGCGTGTACACGCTAATTTCCCCACTACGCGGACAGCTGCTTTGAATACACCAGAAAAGACCAACGACTCAAACACACACGCCACACACGCGCAGGCAAGAAGTGCACGCACACACACAGGAGTATGCACAAGTAACACATACAACACACATGCATGGGCACACACACCACACAGCACACAAACACAGGTGTACACACACAACACACACACAGGAGGGCACAAAACATACATCATACACACACCACACCCACTATACACACACACAAACCACACATGCACAGGTGCACACACACACACCATACACACACAGGTGGGTGCACATACACACCTGCTCAAAAGGCACACGTGGCTGCGGCTGCTGGACCGGCCAGTGCAGATGACAGTATTTCCATCAACACAGTCTCTCTGGCTCTAAATCGGCACTGTCCGGTAGAGCTCTCTGCAATGAGGGAAATGTCCTAGACATGCACTAGCCAAATTTGTACATGAAATATGGCTAGTGGGACTAAATGACTGAATTTATTTTATGTAATTTTAATTAATACAAGTTTAGATAGTCACATGTGGTTAGTGGCTAAATTATTAGACAGCACAGCTCTGGATTACAGAAAAAGAAGGAAAACTCTAAGTTCTCATTATGAAACAAATAGTGACACATAGACAAGATAAAGACAGCACACACAGAAAAGGGAATACTTCAAACCAATCTCACTGACAGCTGTCAACACAAATACCCAAATACCCAGCACAGTTAAAAACCCACATGTCATAACCAAGTGGACTATCTTACAAGTACACGGATGATTCAATATTAGAAAAGCCACTAATACAACTGACAATACTAACAAATTTTTTAAAATCCAATGATTACCTTTATAGTTCACTGAAGTTAACTGAAGACTTCTAGTTACAGCTACAACATATAAAGAACTTTGTAATTTTCCAAAATTAATGACAGATACCAAACCACAGATCCATAAAGCTCAAAGAACACTAAGTAGGAGAAATACCAAACTATCTACACCCAAGCCTGTCACTTTCAAACTGCAGACAATGACAGACAAAAGCTTGAAAGAAACAAGAAAAAACACACCTCGGCTATGAGGAATAGGACAAGAATTACGCCGAACTTCTCAACAGATCTGCGCAAGCAGGGGGAGAGCGGCACGAAACATTTCCAGTGGCGAGAGAAGCAGCCCCCGACCTGGAACTACGCGTGCAGCACAAGCACCCTCAAAGGCGACGGAGAAATGACTTTCTCAGGCAGATGAGCAGACCTGCCCTGCAAGTGAGGTTTAGAAAGTTCTTCAGGGCGAAGAAAAACGATACAAGTCAAAATTCTGGATTTACGTGAGGAAAGGAAGAGTGATGCAGAAGGAATAAACGAAGGTTAATTTTTAAACAGTTAACTGAAAAGTTCTTCAGTAAAAGTCAACAACCATTTGTGATAAAAATGCAATGAAGCAGGAATTGCCAGGCACTTCCCACAAGAGGCAGGATCCTAACGGGCCTCCACGGGGCCCCGGCCCTGCAGTTCACACCCAGGGCAATCCCCACCCCGAGTGCGGGCACGACCACGCACGGAGGATGCATCCCTCGGCAGGACCAGACACGAGGCAAGGGTGTAATTAAGCTCCAGCATCAGCTGGCCTTACATTAATCAAGAGAGAGATTACCCTGGGGAGGCCTGACCTTATCAGAGGCGCCAGCTCAGGAGAGTCTAAAGGGCACAGACTGGGAGCAGAGGACGCTCCCCCCGCCCCCACTGGCCCTGAAGCAGCAAGCTGCCACGGATCCCACAGCTGCAAGGCAACGGCATCTGCCAACTACCCGAGGCAGCCTGAAGGCAGCTCCTGCCTTGGTCGGGCCTCCAGATGAGACGGCAGCCCCACGGCAACCTGCGCGCAGCCTCGTGAGACCCTGAGCGGAGGCCCCAGCGGGCTGTGCCCAGACTCCCCCCTGCAGAAACACGAGCAATGAGCTGGGGCTTGCCTGCACCACCAAGTTGGAGGTGACGTGTTACTCAGCCTAGAAAAGTAATACACGTCCTTAATACTATAAATACACACAATGTAATAAAATAAATACCATTTTAAACAATTTTGCCCCAGATTTTGTGTGGCACAACATCTGTGCTGAGGATCTAATTTAGAGCGTCACCCCAGCAGCTGACGAACTATCCCACGACAGGCTGTCAGGCTGCACGGGTCGCCCTTGCTCCTGGTGCCGCTGTGTCATCAGCCCGCCCCACAAACGGTTTCCCGCAGCAAGTATTTACTTCATGCATGTGTTCAAACAAACTCTTTGACATCTCCTCAATTTACTGGTGTTCTGGGTTTTTGTTTTTTATTTAATAATTTTCAGGTTCACAGTTATCCTTCCTACATTCCTTCAGTTTATGGCACAGTTCTACATTCTAGATTGTCGAGCGAAACACTTTGTTCATTTTTATCACTCCTTGTTTAACAGCAACAACTCTGAATGTCGTTCAACATGTGTCTCAGAAATACCACGTGCCGCGCACACTGCCGCCTCACCCTGAAGCTGCCCCCTTCAGGGCACACACGCCGTTCCCAATGACGTCGGGGCGAGGCAAAGACGCTCCTATTTCCAGTACTATCTCACCCTACGCCCAAGAGAGCAGAGGACAAGATCGAGGCAGAACCCAGTGGAGGCACAGCAACCGCAAGGGAAGAATCAAACCACCTGCGTCTGCAGATGACACGACGGTATGACTGGAAAACCCAAAGAATCCATGATAAAACTAAAACAAACAGTAAAAGAATTTAGGAAAAATAGCAGGTTATAAAATTAACATTTTATTTACTAAAAAATCAATAGCCACCGTATATACAAACAATAACCAGTCACAAGATATGTTTGAAAAGAAAACCCTATTTACATTTACAATGGCAACAAAGAAAAAGATAAAGTTAGAAATGAACTTATAAAAACGTGAGAATTTAGTACGAGAATAACTTTTAGACATTCCTGAAAGAGAAAAAACCACCTTGAGTCAAGGGAAAGACCCCTCTTGTTCTCACAGAGGATGACTCAAAACCGTCAAGCTATCAGTCCTCTCCAGATCAGTACATGAACAACACTGAAACCAATACAGCTGCCAATAAGCGACCCACCCCACCCAGCCCCAGCTAGACAAGATGATTCTAAAGTTCATATGGAAAAACAAACTATGACTCAAAGTCCAAACACAATTTTTAAAAAGATAAAGTTCAACTACAATTAAAATAAAAACTTTTGTATGGTAAAAACATCATGGCAAAAATCAAAAGATAAACATCAAACTGGTTGAATATATTTGCAATATATATCACAGACAAGCAGTTAATCTTCCATATATTTGAAGCACTCTTAACAGTCAAGGAAAAAATACAAAAACCTGATAAAAAATGGGCAAAACACCCAAACAGAGGAGTCACAGAAAAAGATCTCTGAGCAACCTCACATGCGTGAAAAGACGCTCCTGTTCTGTCAAGCTAAGCACAGAGAGACGCGGCTTCCGCCAACGCCAGCCTGGCCTCCAGAGCCAGGGCGCAAGAAGCACCCAAGCCCACCTTGGCAACGTTCCTGCCCAAAATCTCTAACTGGAAACTAATCCTGCAGCAACTACCAGCATGATGCAAACCACCCTACATGACAAAGGGTCCAGACTCGCAAGATGCCAAAGTCAGCAAGACCAAAGGGGAGCATCCACACCATACAACTAAAGAATTACGACCTCCAAATACAACTGTGACCCTTGAGTACCTCCCAGAGGAAAGGAGGAAGAAACACCTTTGAGGACAGCTGGAGGCAACGGCGCGGTCGGGGCAGTGGCGTGTGATGTCACTGCCGGAGGGTGGGCAGTGCGCAGGGTCAAGCAGGAAACAGCCATTCTGCGGGGAACCGCTAGCATCTTTACAACTTACTCTCTAGCAGGGTGCCCTCCACGCTCTTGCACCCTGGGAGGCGGGCCGATGCAGGTGACATTTTCCTCAGTGTGGCATTCTCGTCAGTGAGGCCCTGGCAGGATGCAGCTGGAGTGCGTCCCGGCCTTCCTCTGGCCAGCAGCCATGCTCCCAGCCCTCGGTGAGGGGTCTCTCCACTCAGCGCTCTCTCCAGGCTGCAGCAGTCGCTGCTCCCGGCCCCTCGGGGCCCTGCAGGGTTGTCCCCTGTGGCATCCAGACCTCGAGCAGCACCGTCCCCCAGCCAGCCACCGGAAGCCTCACTGGCTGAGCCTGTGCCCTGTGCTCTGAAGCTGAGCCTGTGCCCTGAAGATCCAGCTCGTGCAGATGCATCGGCGCCCAGAAGCTGCAGGCACCAGGGCCCTGCCTATAGGACGAAGGCCGAGAGCAGAGAGGGGGACCACAAGATCCTGGCGGCCAACAAGGCCTGGGTACAAATCACAAACCTCCCAGCAGGGTCCTAGGAAAGGTACTGGCCCTTGGGCCCGGGGTCCTCGTCTGGGATGGAGGTGACACTGTCCTCTCCCCAGGGGATGGCACCAGACCACTGGAGAAGGAAGCCAGGCCAGGGGTCCCTCACCTGCAGCACACCTTGGCCAACTATCATGGTCACAGCTCTCGGGACCCAAGATGCCATTACCGCCAGCCACCACACGAGCTTCTAAGACCCCCTTCCTTCTCCTGCGTTGGAATCCATGGGGCAGGTATCTGCGAGCGGCACCCATGAGGACCAGTGTTGCTGGCGTTCCACACCTGCCCGCTCGGCCACCAGCGCCCTGCTCCGGCCTCCTCTGTGACGGCCACTCGAGCTAGCTCCAGGCACGGGCCCTGGGTGGAGGCTGCAGGGCTCCCAATGCCAGATGAGGGTGCGTCAGCCCCTGGCCCCCCAACAGCGCCCACACGCCAGTCTGCACAGGGCGGGAGTGGAGAGCCAGCGTGCGCCTCCTGGCATCCGAGGCCGCCCTACTCTGTTCTCTCAAGGCCGTGGGGTGACACAGTTCGGGAGGACAGGACAGAGGCCACCCCTCACTCGTCTTTTCCTGCCTGGGCCCTCGAACGCACAGCAGCTGGCGAAGTGCGCAGCTGACACCTGCAAGGAGCCTCTCCACAGGGGAAGGTCTCCCAAGGAAGCAAACAGACGGCCCCAGGGTGCTGCGATGCCACTCCCACGCTGAGAAAATGCTGGACGCGGCAGACGGGGAGCCCCTCCCCACCTCACTGAGGCCTGAGGACAGGAGGGAGGTTCCTCAGCTTCGGGCCACCCCCACCAGAGGCCCTGGCAGAGGGATACTCAGGTCTGGGGACCAGAGCCCCACATTCTGACACCCCCACCATCCAGGACCTCCCGCAACCCCCACAATCCCTTCGCGTCAAGGACCTGCACGCCAACACCAGCAGAAGGCACTCCGAGGACCGTCCATGCGTGCGTTCGCAGGGCACCGGCAGGGCGCAGGGAGGCACCGATGCCAATCGCCAGGGAAGGAGTAGTCGGCTCAAAGACCAGGCGGGAACCCTGGACTCGGCGCACACACGGACTCAGATCCACAAAGCCCGTGAGCCCTGGGCCGGCACCCCCGACACCGAGGAAGCTGAAGTGGTCAGCCGTGGCAGGACCACAGCCCGTACCCCAGGGAAACCACAACCACCGATGATAGTACGCTAGAACATAAACTCATTTTTTCTCAAATACTTCCTTAAAACTTTCAAATACGAGTCATTTAAAACAAACGAGCACCGTGGCACCACAGCGGGTGGCAGGAACCCAGGGCTGTGCGGCCTGGTTCTCAGGAAATCCTGCCCCGCGCCACTTGCTTATCCCTGAGGAAGACCGTTTCCTTCCATGAGCAAAGTCATCTTGTCTGTGCAGTCACAAATACGGTGAAGCTAGAAATAGTCCTGCAAAAGGAAGTGACGGTTGGGCCTCCCGCAAATGACGAGTGCCCAGTGGCGAGAAAGGCCCCGTCTGCAACCTGCGTCTTCCCGAGCGCAGCACACAGCTCTCTCTGAATTCAGTTTCTTCTCTTGCAACGTTCTCCCTTCAGCTAAGACAGAGCGAGAGAGTTAAAGAAAAAATGGAAATAGAAAGGAACAGATATTTTCGCATGAAGGATAATTCAGAAATGGCCTCCTCTTTAATTAAATAAAGAAATTAAATCAGCCTAAGTCTCTACCAATGGCAAAATTCTCCAAAAGACGTACACTCTAAGAAACTTAATTCACTGGGAAGAAGGGCTGGGTGAATTTTATAAAAAATAAGTATTTTCTCCTAAAAAGCGTGCCCTGGAATGTATTTAAAACGACAACTTATCATTGGAGAGGGTCAAATTCTACGAAATAAAGCAAGTTTAACTTTGAAATACCTGCAGATAAAAAACGAGATTGCCCACCTTCCAGGCAGCGCGAAGGCCGGCCGTCAGGGCTAAGCTCAAGTGGCAAGCCCCTCGAGCTGGCCAGAGCCGCGACACCAGACGCAAGCAGCACAGGACAAAAGGTGGAAATCTGAGGCAGTTGTACACACCAGCATGGAAATTCCACCCACCCTCTGGTCCGTGTCTGCACAGGTCAGACACCCCGTGGACACAGGCCTCCCTCTGCCATGGCTGCGCCCCTTCTCCGTCACGGTCTCCGACTGCAAGTCACGCCAGCTGCGCCAGGGTCCCCTGCCAGCACCCGCGCGCAGCGGAGGGCCGCCCTGGCCGCCAGAGAGGGGTGGGGCATGCGACTGTCCTCACACAGGCCCTCCGCCGCCCACCGTGCCGCCGGCAGGCCACAGGTGCGGGAAACTGACCCCTGAGCTGCCCTGACCCATCTCCTCTCCATCCCCCAAATCCTGCTAACATCGCTCACTGGCGATTGTCTTCACATCATCTCTCCTGCGTCCTGTGACTCACACACACAGTCCCAGGAGGCACACCTCGGTACACGGCAGCAAGGAAAGTGCGTTCAAAGGGTATGGAAGATGATTAAGTCACAGTATTCTACAGGAAAATTTAACTCAAAATCCAAAATACAGGCTTACTATTTGGAAACACAGGGTGAACACCCAAGAAATGCCAGAAGCGTAGTGCTGGCCGGCCCGGGGGCCACCTGCTCCGCACGCAGCACTGTGGCACAGCTGCCTTCTGATGTGTACACACATTTCTTTGTCCAACCGGAAAGGAGATTGCTTTTCAAAGGTGAATCATACTTATGAAATTTAGGGATATTAAGCTGGAGGGAAGCACAAGAAGAAAATCAGAATTAGCGGCAGTGCCATCACCCTGAGGTTCTGGCGTACATCTTTGTAATCCACCTGTCTTGCTCTGTTTTAGGAAACCACCCCACTGCCACCCCGTTAATGACCTCACAGTGACCCATCACCTGCCAACCAGCTGTCCAGCAGGCTGTCCACAGTGGCTGGCCTCCAGTCCCACACGACAGTGACCCGCCAGGCACACCACTGCTTCTCGAGGAAGAACTCAAGTGGGCGCCATGTGATGAACAGTCACAAGCCCACCACAGAGCTGCACCCACCACACCCCCCACCCTGGGCGACCATGCCAGTGACCCCAAGAACCCCCTGCTCTCTTTACAAGAAGCCAAACGAGCACCCAGTCCCCCTCCTGGAGGGCACCCAGCTGTGGTGACAGAATTGGAGACACGGAGGCCCAGAAGAAGGCCAGAAACCAGAAATCCTGCTTCTTCTGAAGGTCCAGAAGGGGAACATGCCCAGGAACACAGGGCGCGTCCGAGCCCTGGCCACAGCGAGGCCAGCCTCTGCCCACGTCTCCAGCAGCACAGCCCATCCCTCACGTGTCCACACAGATGCACCAGCGGGGTCTCAGGGCTTGGGCAGGTGAGCCTGCTCCACAGCCACCGAAAGGGCAGCCTGGCGGCACTGGTTCTGCAGCCCAAACCCAGCAGGACCCCTCAGGCTGGAGAAGCCGCGCTCGCACAGAGGCCGCCACCTGCTCCACCTGCGACTCGTCACCGCCAGTCAGAAGGTGGAAACAGCTCCGTGGTGCCCAGGGGCTGACAGGGACACCCAGAATGGCATCAACCCCGCAGCTGCAGCCAGTGACACATATCTGGGAGAGCGTCACACAGAACATGAAATAAAAGCCAGGGATGAACCTGATGCAGAGAAGGGGAGCAGAGAATAATGTACAAGAAAACACTACAAGATCAGGGGTTTCGGACACCCGGTGAAACCTGGGAATTCAGAGGAATGCCTTCATTTGTACTTGGATTTGCCTGTTCATGTTTCTCACTGTCGTACAGCTTTCAGGTTAGCATACAGTGGTCCTCCCAAACCTGACAGGGTCCATTCCAAGACCCCCGGTGGATGCCTGAAACCACAGATAGTACCAAACCTTATATCACAGGTATATCCATACCTATGATAAAGTTTAATTTATAAATTAGGCACAGTAAGAGATTAACAATAACTAATAATAAAATAGAACAATTATAACAATATACTGCAATAAAGCTATGTGAATGTGGGGTCTCCCTCTCTCTCTCTCGAAATATCTTATTGTACTGTACTTACCCATTTTCAGAGGTAAGTACTGCCTTGCGGGTGAAGCGACCGCAGGTACCTGAAACCACAGACAAGGGGGGACCTACCATACTTACCTTTATGAATACCACTATGTGTGTATTGTTTCATTTTTATTTCATTTTTAAAACCATATTGTATTTAGGTATCTATTAATACTTTGTATAAAGAAACTTTCTGTTCAATTACATAACTTTTAATTTTATGGTGTATGTAATCTGATACACAGTGAAGGTTAAATTGTTTCCCCAAACCAAACTTTTAATCAAAATCTAAAATCATCAGCAGTTCTTGTTAAAAATGCAGGTCTCTAGAGCCCTCTGAAGGTCTGATTAAAGAAGTTCCTTGCAAATCACTGTTCTGTGTCACCAAAAAAAGAAAGGAAGGAAAGAAAATAGAAACGACACAATTTTTAAAAATTAACAATACCCACAACTGGTTCTTAAACAGAGTAGTAAAATTAACAAACCACAAGGTAGAACGGTCAAGAAGAAAGGGCACAAATTGCCAACATCAGGAATCAAAAGGGGTTATTGCTACAGAAAAAATGAGTAATATGACGATTTACGCCAAATGGACCAATCGTTCCTTAAAAATGATTTATAAAATTTATTTTTCTCAGAAAATAAACTTTAAAATATATTTATTCCTTTAAAAATAAAATTTGGCACATAATAAAACAGAAAATTTTTATCTACTAAAGAAATTGGATTAGTATCAAAAACCTTCCCACAAAAAAAGGCACAGATGGTTTCACCTCGTGAATCCCCCCGCACTCAAGGAAGCTCACACGCAGCTCTTTCCCGGCACGAAGAGGGACAGAAGACTTCCCAGTTTGCTGTGTGAAGCCAGAAAACCCCCCTAACGCCTAACCTGACGCAGACGCCGACACAGGCGGGCAGCAGGCGGCAGCCACTGACCCGCGTCTCTGATGAGCACACGCAGACCAAACGCAGAAACGCACTTAAGAAGGGATGAAACACGACCAAGTAGGGGTTAGCCCAGGACTGACAGTTTGGTTTAACATTCTAAAAACCAGTGCAATTCACCAAAGTAACAGGATAAAGGAGAAAAGCCACAGCATCATTTCAACAGAAAAAGCGTTTGACTACATTCCACCTTCTTTTATGTTAAAAATTCTTAGCAAAGTATGAAATAGAAGGAAAAATCCTCCATTTGACAAAGGGCATTTAAAAGAAAGAACAAAAACAAACAAAAGCCCCGGCCACCACCATCCTTCCTGGTGAAGTACAGACACTTCCCTCAAAGGAAGAGCAGGGCTGGAAGGCCACGCCCGCCACCCGCCACTTGTGCCCAAGGTCCCGCCACGCCATGGGGCAGGAAAAGAAAGAGGAGGCGTCCAGATGGGACAGAAAGATGTACAAGCGGCTCAGTCTGCAAAGGCCGATTGTTTACACGTAGGATCCTAAGGACTCCACAAAAGCTACCCTTTAGAAAGGTCACAGGATGCAAGCTTAATACACAAAAATTCATTTGCATTTCTATATAGTAACAGCAAACAATTGGAAAATTAAAGGTCTAAAATGCCATTTACAAAAACATTAAAAAACATAAATTACATAGGAATATACTTAACAAAAGACATATAAAACCTCTACATTGAAAATTATAAAATACTGCTGAATGAAATTAAAGACAACCTGAACAAACGAAGTGATGAGTCATCTTCATGAATCAGAAGACCCAGCACCGCGAAGACGCCGAGTCTCCCCATGGTGAGCTACAGCCACGAAAACACGAAACACCAGCCGTCACCTCAGCAGGCTTTTTGTAGAAATCGACAAATCGCTCTAAAATATATGGGAAAATGCAACAAGCCTAGACTATCTTCCTAAGAACAAAGTTAAAGGACTTAGGCTGACTTTAAGACCTACTACACAGCCACAGTAATCAAGACAGGTGGCCTGAATAAAATTCTATAATCAATCAATGAGGCAGAATAGAGAGTTCAGAAATACACACTTTTACTCTGATTTTCAACAAAAATGCCAAAGCAATCCAATGGGGAAAGCAAAATCAACAAATCAACAAATTGTGGTGAAACAGCTGGATGTCCACATGGGGGGGAAAACCCAACCGCTATCTCGTACCATACACAAAAGTTAATTTGTGACACAAAAACATAAACGTAGAAGGTAAATCATAAGGCGTGTAAAGGAAACAAAGGAGAAGAATGTCTTCGTGACCCGGCAACGACACAGGTCTCTCAGGTCACAGAAAGCAAGGACCACAAGGAGCCAAGGAGACGGCACCGACTGGGAAACGCTCACAGAACATACGCCTCAGGGGCTGGAATCCCAAATGCGCAAAGAACTCCTATAACTCAATAATAACAACTCGATAAAAAAAATCGGCAAAAGGTATGAACAGATACTTTGCAAAACAAAAATCCACAAACGGCCAAAAAGCACCTGAAAAGATGCTCACATCACAAATCATCCGAGAGACGCCAACTAAAACTGCAGCGAGGTATCACTGCACACCCACGAGAATGGCTAAAATCGCAAAAGCCAAAAACACCAAGGAACCACCGAAACTTTCATACATTGTCCCTGGAATAGAGAATAGCATAATCACTTTGGAAAAGTCCTAGAGTCTCTGCTAAAACTAAATATACACCTACCCATGCACAACAAGTCCACTCCTGGGCGGGACTGCCGGAGAGGGATGAAACATGTTCACCAAAAAAACGTGTACAAGAATGTTCACAGCTTCTTTGCTCGTCATAGCTAAAGCACGCAAACAGCCCGGGAGCACGGCTAAACACACCGTGGTGTACCCACACGGAGCAGTAGAACAAACTTCTGGTGCGGACGACAACACGGACCAAACTCAAAAACAGCTGCCGAGAGACTGAAACCTACGGAGGGGCCTCTGCCAGCCTGACGTCCTCAGCCAAAAGCCCTGCAGGGCCCTGGGGGGGCCTCCTCGGGTGATGTGCAAGTTCTATGTTTTGATAACAGTTTGGGCTAAACAGGTTTATACACTTGTCAAAACTCGGCAAACATGCACTGAAGATTTGTACATTTCGCTGTATGTAAATTTTATATCAAAAGAAAAAACTAAACACATATTAAACTCTAGCTAATGATATTTACACTGACACACTTGGGGGAAGTACACTGACATCAGCGATTTACTTTGAAATGCATCAAAAACAAGAATGGTTAGTGATGAACAGACAGGTCAATGTGTGCAGAACGAGTAGAGCAAATGTTCATGAAGAATCTCCGTGGGGGGTACACAAGCGTTGACCATAAAATTCTTTCCACTTTATTATACAATGAAATTTTTAATAAAATCCTGGAGACTTTAAGAATAAAAAACAAAAGGTTGACGTTGACGGTCTCAAAGGCTCTATGACTTTTCCCCTAAGCACAGCCAGTTCTGGGACACAAGGGACTTTGCCTTTCCTCTTCCCAAACACAACCCATGGCAAGTTGCCACAGAATCCGACTTTCAACCAATGAGACACGGTCCCCAGAATCCTCCAGGCAGATTATTCCATGAAGACACAACTCGGGGTGCTGCCAACAAGTCCCAGCCCGCAGCAGCAAGAGGGCACGGCTACGGTGTGGGGACAGCCCCAGGGGCTCCAGGCAGGGTCCACCCCACAGCCCGCGTCGGGGGCACAGGTGGCCGAGGTCACCCTGGGCAGCTTGCTGCCCACGTGGGAGTTCCAAGGACCAGGAGCCACAGGAAGACAGTCAGGGCTGAGAAGCACCGAGACATGCTCATTGTAAGTCTCAGAAGATGGTTAAAAATCTCAAAATTCAAGTCCAAAATAACAAGTCTAAAACCAGAGACCCTGTGAAATAAACACTTGCTCCATCCTCCCGGGTTCTCCTCTCCCTGGCACCGTTAAATCACCACGAAAGCCAGGCCCTGGGCAGCGCCAGAGCGACACACTGCCACCTCCAAGCCCCACAGCATCCCCACCTGCAGGAGAGGGACAGGGCAGAACTCACGGGGACCAGGGACACCGGACCCACAGCTGGCGCAAGGCCTGAGCCAGACCCAGGAGCACCTCCAGACGCAGACGACCTCTCCCTGGAGGATGGAGCTCGGCCTTCCCAGCCTCCCAGGCCTCCCGAAAGCACCAGCCCTATTAGGCCGCACAGCCCCCGGGAGCCTGCACTGCGGCCAGGCAAATGCCCCTGCGGCCCTCCAGGCCGGCTGGGAGGAGAAAGAGGCGGCCTGCACCCTCACCTCGGCCAGCCCCCGCCTGTCCTGCTCCCACCAGGTAGCTAGTCTCCTCTCCCGGAGAACGAGTGCCCCTGTGGCACCCACCCACCCACGGTGGAGTCAGGGGCCCCCAACCACCTACCCCACAGTGTCCAGGGGCCCAGCGGTCAGCTGACAGCTCGGGGGAGTGGCGTCCGTCTGTGCATGGAGCTACTGCACACACGTGCCAGCAGGTAAGAGGGAGCAGGTGAGGCCGGGGAGGCCCAGCAGTGCCTCGAGGAGCGTGAGGGGGTGGCAGGGAAGCTACCACCACTGGCCAGGCCCAGCAGGGCCAAGGCCCACAGCTCGCCACTAAATGCCACAGGCCCCATCTCCTTTTCCCACGCCTTCTTCTCGTGGGGCACACAGGAAAATGCAGGAAGCAACCGCACGTTACCCCCAGCCTCCGAGTGTCCTTCCACACCCCAAAGCTACTGCTGTCTGATCTGCATGGTGCTGTCTCGCAGAACTGAGGACCCCCACGGTACGGATGCCCAGGGGCTCTGTGGTGCCGCCCACCACACAGTCAGCAGGTGCCAGGAGCAGGCTCAGAGCCCAGGGTCCACTCTGGGGCCCAGCTCACAGCCCCACCACCTGACTGAAGCCCGACATCAGGTGCAGAAAGAGTAACGACCCTGGACAGCAGGCCACTGGGGCCAGAGGAGAGGAATGAGCAGGGTGCAGTGGGAGCCACCACCCGGAAACGGACCTGTGCCCTGCCGGGGCCACAGCGCCAGGAAACAGTTCGCACGCCGTCTGGGCTCCTGCCACCCTACTGCAAGGCCCAGGACACACAGAGCACCTGAGCCACAGTCCTGGCCCCAAAACAGACAGCAAACAACGATTCAGGAATGAAGCGGTGTTCCTCCACTACGCTGACATCAGAGAGCCCCACGCAAGCACAGAGGCACAGTGGCAAGGGCACCAGCCCGCCCTCCCTTTCACGCCACAGTCAGGGCTGACACAGCCCTCCCCACCTTGCTGGGGTGGGCCATCCACCCTGAGACCAATTCTAAGCCATCTGATCAGCGTGGCACTTGGCACCTTCACTGAGACACTGGGGCCACGGCCTCCCTGTCGCTGTCTCCCTCACCCTCATCCTGGAGATACGGTGAGTGTGCATGAAGTTTCTAAGGCTGCAGCCACTGTGCAGCCATGAGGACAGTCAACCTGAGGTCCAGCTGACCCAGGACTAAGACAGTTACAGGAGCCAGTAAACCCCATTACAACCTGAGCCTCTGAGTCGGGGTCACTGCTACCACACCCAAAGCTCCCTTCCTGATATAGAATATGGTACCCAGGGTAGGGCGCTGCCAGCAAAACCCCTGGAACACAGAAGGTACAAAGAAGAGGCGGGAAGGAAAGCAGTGGAGCAGCCCAGGCTGGGATTGGCAGCTGGGATGCAAAAGGCTTGGAGTCACAGACCACCTGCCTGCCCAGGCCCAGCCAGGGGAAACAGGACAGAGGCAGGTATCAGCCGCCCCCGAAGCCTTCGGTGGAGCCCTGCAAAAGAGAAGTCTGTTCAGGCTGCGGCTAAAAGAGGAAGGAAGACGCAGTTTGCCAAGAGACCTTCTCCCCGCAGGCTGCCGTGCAGACGTGCTGAGAGCTGGTCACCAGGCTAAAAAAGGCCAAGCCTTTGACCCCCCCTCGGAGAACGGACCCACATAAAGAGCTTGGAATCAAGCCCACCACACAGAGGAGCGATAAATAGCCTTAGGTTCAAGACTTTTAACGCCGCACCGCAGCGGAGGCAGGCTGAAGGGGGCTCCGAGGGAGCTAGGACAGGAGCAGACCAGCGCTTCCTGACCACACGCCCTGCCCGACAGAGGGACGGCGGTTTTCACGGTAGCAGGCACCGGGCATCGGCCCGAGAGCAGAAAGTGCCTCCCGGGGGCGGGGCCAGGTGAACAGGGCCGGGCAAGACTCGGCACCTACGAAGGAGAATGCTGCTCACAGGCCGACGGTGGGAAACAAATGGAGCACAACGGGTCTCCACCACCACCGCAAAACGACATACCCAGCTTCCGCCACTGTCTAAGCACCTGCGAGGACAAGAACCAGGTGGGAAAGGTGCCCGAGTACACACTCCAGATCCCACGTGGCCTGGGGCTGGACGTGGCACGCAGGCACCCACTCTGCAGGGAGGGTACCCAACCCCCCAGGCGTTGTGTGGACCACAGTGCAACGGGCCTTCGTGGGCTGCGGTCACGCCCAACCCACCCACGGGAAGACCAGCCCTTTCCAGCCAGAGCCAGGTAGAGCTGCCAAACCACGAGAGCCAAGTGCACGTGCTCTGCAGCGCGCCACCACCTGCGAATGGAGCGGAGCACCCGACACTCCCCACCAGCCTCCGCCAAAGGCTTCCAGCCCCAGGGCCCTCCTACCACCTTCCCTTCTTTCCTCTGCGAGTGCGTGCATGTTGCATGGGCATGTAACTGCCCACATGTGCATGTATGCGTGCTTGCACACGCATCCACAGAAAGGCAGCATGGCAAGATCTTACCCATCACCTTCACCCCACAGACAAAGCCACCACGCACACATCCTAGAGCCGGCAGTGTGCAGACGACCCCGGCACACAGATGACGGAACGATTCTCACGGCAGACGCTCCGTTGGCAGCGTCCACAGGGTCACCAGGCTGGCAGGAGCCATCAAATTCACTCAGAGAATGCTTCTCCTGGTTTGGCTTCCCTGGAAGCCCATAAATGCTTCAGAATATCCCTTACACTCAAAACCACACTATTCAGAGACATCCTGTTTGAAGTGAGGACAAGTAGTTTTTTACCCTGTCCTGAGAATTACGCACAGACGACGACGTTTCCCAGGTAGCCGGGCACCCTCTGAGGAAGTCAGGACTGCAGCCTGGGGCGACCAAGCACTGACCCGGGCGCTGACTCCCCAGCCCACACGAAGTGAGCGTTGGGTCACCAGCACCCTGACATTTATCCTTCTCCTGAAGAATCTGACACGAGGGGCCCAAGGCAGAGGCCCCTGTGAGGCCAGCTGCTCCACATGCACAAGGGCCTCTGCTGTCCCACAGGTGCAGGTGCCTGTTATGGAATGGGGCCCCCCAGAGGGGACTTGTGCCTGGGCTCTCACAGACAGCCACTGTCAGGCTGAGGTTATGACACATTTTATAAGAGTCTAGAATCTAGTAAACGTCCCAAAACACAAGGTGCTAATTTTTAGAAAACACACATTATCTTAAATGGGTCCGGACATTTCTATCAACATGTTTGAATGTGTGGTAAGAACAGCCCAGGGGCTGCAGGGAGCCCACCCGGCCCACACACAGGCCCAGAGGGGCCCACCCACAGCTGCGTCGGCCCCCATGACTGGCGCGAGCTTCCAAACTCTGCTGAATTAGGGCCGTCTGCCCTGCCCGGCCCTCTCCACATCGAGGAGGAGACTCCACGCCCAGGGCAGATGCACCCGGGCAGATACCCTGGGAGCCGCTTCTGTCTGCTGAGCTCTCACCCGCCACTGACCCATAGCTCCAGCCCGCACGGCCACCCCACCCCAGACCACACGGCCACCCCCAGCCTGGCCCATACGGCCACCCCACCCAGGCCCACACGGCCACCCCACCCCAGACCACACGGCCACCCCCAGCCTGGCCCATACGGCCACCCCACCCCGGCCCGCACGGCCACCCCAGCCCGCACGGCCACCCCCAGCCTGGCCCACACGGCCACCCCACCCCAGCCTGCACAGCCACCCCACCCCGGCCCGCACAGTCACCCTCAGCCCGCACGGCCACCCCACCCTGGCCCTGCTCCTCCAACTCGGCACCAGGCACCACCTGCGGAGCCCTCAAGGCTGGCCCGTGAGCGGGCGTGGAGCTGGGGGAGGCTGCGGCCAGGCTCAGAGGCTCCTCATCAGCCCCGCAGGGGATGCAGCTGAAGGTTCCCAGCTGGCCCCTGGCCAGGAGCCCACAGAGCATCCCCATGGCGGGGCCTTCGCAGTGGCGCTGCGTCAGGCACTGACATCCCTCTCCCCTCCCTCCTGTCACTCCCAGCTTCACTCCGTCCTAGGATCATGTTCCCAAATCAACTTCTCACCTGCCAGCCTCTCGCTCCAGCTGGCCCTTCTTCTACCAGAACCCAGCACGCAGCTAGAGATGGGCTGCGTCGGCAGGTCCAGGTTACCCTATGAGGCTCCAAAGCATGTCACCTTCATCATGCACGTCATCGTAAAACACAGCTGCACGTGGAGGCCAACCAGAGGGCACAGGCAGGAGGCCAGGCACCAGGGGAATGGGGCACCGCGCTCCCCTGTGCAGAGCTCCACCCAGACCTGCCACCTGCAGAGATGCTGTGGCCGCATGCTGCCCTCCCACTGTGACACCACCCCGGTGCCCCCAACAGCTCACTGACAGCTCTCCCAGAAGTCTAAGAGACATCAAAAACCAAACCCACCAAGCCACATTCTCCCCATCACCCCAAGCTCCTTCCATGCTCGTGCCCAAGGCCAGGGCAGCACCTAGGTCACTCTCCCTGCTACCAACAGAACCACGTCCCCCCCAGAATTCATGCCAAACCTTCACCCCCCGAGGGGTTGTATTTGGAGAGAAGGCCATGAGGGGTGTTTGAGGTTAAACGACATCATAAGGGCAGGGTCCCGACCCAAGAGGACTGCTGTCCCTGTAGGGTAAGGAAGAGACCTAGAGCTCTCTCCACATACACACGGGGAAGGGGCCACGTGAGAATCCCACGCAAAGGTGGCCGTCTGCAAGCCAGGAAAAGAGGCCTTCGGAGAAACCACCTGCTGGCACCGTGACCCCAGATTCCCAGTCTCCAGAGCTGCAAAAACGAAATGTCTGTGGTCCAAGCCTCCAGCCGATGGCATCTGCTCCGGTGGCTGAGCTGATCCACGCACGCGCTCGTGCTCACTCTCAGAACCCGCCTGCTTCCCACCAGCTCCACGCAGCACTCCCTGGAGCCCCATCCCGCCTGCTGTCCCCTGCTCCTCTAGCCCCATGGGGACAAGTGTCCACCTACAGCCAGAAGTCCTCTCGGGGCCGAGTCAGCCACATGCCTCCTGCACTCACACCAGCCGCACGTCCTCACCCGCTGTCCCCGATTCTGTGTGGGCCACTTGATTCCCACCGTCCTTGCCGGGCAAGGCACCGGCTCTCTCCACATCACAGCAAGGGGCTCAGGTTCAGCGTAAGGTGTTCACCTCTGATGTCTACACAGAAACAGACAAGAGCTAGAAGGAAACCAGCAAGATGATTCTGACAGCCCCAGGGAGACGTTTTCAAAACACTCCAAGTATCTACACAAGGACTACCAAAAATACTAGAAAACACACCAAACTTCAGGTGAGCACACCACCCACACCTGCTCCTGGATGCGTTTCATGTGCTCAGACCTATTCAGAGCAGCTGGTGGGGCCATTTACGAAGTGGGTTAAAAACAAAAAAAGCTGCAAACTGTATCTTCCCCATCTCTCGAAAACATGCAGAGAACCCATAGGAGCCCAGACGCCCACGGTGGCTCCCAGCCAGGCTCCTGGTGTGGACAGCCCGGCCCGCACGGGCCAGCGTCACCCCTGAGTGACCATGGTAGGGGCACTTCTGCTCCCTTTTCTGCCCACCCCCAGCACGGGGCACCCCCAGGGCTTCCACGGCTCACAGGCCCAGTGCCCGGCTGTGCCACTCTCCCCGCACACTCCAGGGTCTCAGTGAGGGAAACTGGGCTTTTCACCTCACTCCCCAACAAGGGCTCCCCATGTCAGGGGCAGCGCAGCCCCCCAGCAGCGTCCCCAGAGGCAGAGGCCAGGGGCCGCCAGGACCCCAACCTGCAGGCACACACGGCAGGGGGTGGCGAAGCTCATGCCAGGCTTAGGCTGCACAGTATTAAAAACAGACTCGAAAACGTGAGGGTTGTTTTTCACAGATGGCAATACTTCCCATAGGGGGTATAATAACCTCCCATGGGTTAAATAACTTTCTTCAACATTTTAATTTTAGAATCCTGGTTTTTTTCTTTCAATGCAAGTTCAATATTGAGCCTAATCTCAAAACAAATTTTAAGCACAGCCAAATTGCTGACATTTAGAAACACACCCACAACTAAAATAACCCAAGAAATCCCAACGTCAGAGCTCTTCAGCCGCCAGCTTCTAGGAGCACACCCCCAAACGGCGGCACGTCGCCCAGGACAAGAAGCCCACGCTTTGCTCTCACTTCGGAGTCTGACTGCTGCCAAGGAACAGCGCGGACAAACCAGACACAGAAGTGCCCTCGGAGGACAGAGACGCCGCCCAGACTCCAGCAGAGTGTCCGGGAGACCACGAGCCACCCCTACCCACAACACCCAACACCTACGGAGCCACAAGCGATGCTGCTGCCGGCCACCAACATCCACCCGCCCACCGGCCGAGTCCACCTGGTCCATCCCCTCCGGCCCTTCCTCTGGGCCTCAGCTCCATTGTCACTTCCTAGAGATGCTGCTTCCCACCTGCCCCAGTGCAGCCCCGGCAGCCCCCAGCACATGGCTCCAGAGGGCAGGCCCTCAGGTGCCTTCACAGCCACGGCCCATTCCCTGGCTTGGCGCCAGGCGTGCGCAACCCCAGATAAACGTGCAAGGAGCAAAAACCCCGACATGGAGGAAACACAGGGCAGAGCAAGTGCTCACACAGATTTCACCTTAGATGCAAACTAGAATAATGCAAGCCAGGATTAAGCTATAGGATGATCAGAGCCCTATTCTAAAATGCTGAGGAAACAGAAACCACCACATGAAATGGAACAGTGTGATACACACCTGAAGGACCAAGACCACCCCGCCTGCATTTGGGGCACCTTGGGCTGCAGCTCTGGCTTGGCCTTCGAGCTTCTGTCCAGGAGCAGCGGCCCTGCCTGGGCCGTCCCTGCACCTCCCTCCTCCCACCCCGTGGCATTCGTGGGCCCCGGCCAAAGCCCCTTCCCCACACCCTGCCACCTTCCCAAGGTCCCCTCCAAGTTCTCTGGAGCCCAGCATGCAATGTCCTCACCCCAAGGGTCCAAGGGTCAACCTGCAGCTCTCAGACCACCACTGGGCTTACAGCAACTTAGCGGTGTGACCAGCACTTTGGGGAAACAGGCAGAACAGAGCAGACCCAGCGGCGCGTCCTGGCAGCCTGGTAGGTTTTCCTCTAACACGAGGGTTCTGGGGTTGCATCGGGGTAGGAGACCAGCGCCAGGCCCTGCTCCCCTTCCCAGCTCGAGCCTCGGCACGTAACCCGGGCCCCAGAGCCTGCAGCCCCGTCAGCACAGGTGAGGCAGCATCTGCTCAATTTAGACAGTAACGTGAGGTGAGAACTATTTACTCAAAAAGAAAAACACTTAATGCGTAAAAGTAATGAGTACAAGTTTGTGTTCCAAGATAATTTAGAATATTCTCACATACATCCTGTTAGCTGATTGCATGAAGAGGTAAATAATGACATCATTCGTGGGCAGTTCAGTCCCCCAGAGAGGGCGGCTGCAGGGTGGGAGGTGGACGGGAGTTGGGGGCGGATACAGAGGACGCCCTCCCAGCCGCGAGGCCATGGGGAGCACCACCGCCTGGGGACCAGGTGAGCACTCTCCCTCCTTCCACCCAGGGCCAGGGCTGGGTCGAGAACCCACTAGAACCTGTGGCCCCATGGAAGGGAAACCTGCTCACAGGTGCTGCTGGCACCAAGTCCACGGCCTCATTCTGAACCTCCCGTCTGCCTGTGGAGGGGAGCTACGCTGTGATGCCGGGAAGGCAGACGGAGAGTGTGGGCCTAGGGGCTAGGGAGGGACACGTCTCTGGCCTCTGGTGAGGGGACTGGAGAGAGCCGAGACCCAGACCACGGCGCCCTCACCCGGCCCCATCCTGAGGCCTGACCTGCACCAAGGATGGTCTTCAGAGGCTGAGCACACATGCCAGGCAGAGAAGGGCAGAACTGGGCCACCGAGGGGCCATGCAGCCCGGAGGCAACTGTGGGTTAGGTGGCACTGCGGTGCAGCAATCTGGGCAGAGGGGCGGAATCAATTCCCAAAAGTACTGTGGTACGCGAGGGTGAAGAGCCAGGGGTCCTGCAACTCACAAGAGCCGCGTGCTCATGGGTCAAACAAGCCCTCTGGCAGCAAGTGCAAGCAGCAATCGTGCACGGATCAAAAAGCCAAAGAGCAGACAGCGCCACTAGGGACACCACATGCCCCACGACCACCAGGCCCCAGCCACATGTACCACGCAGGAGCTCAGGGTGCTAGGAGTGGGCAACGCTGCCGGAAAGGCTGCTCTGAGCACCCACAGGGCGTCAGTGAGTTAATTGTTTAAGTTCATACTTGATTCCTCCTCGCCAGTGTAAACACTGCTTACAGAATTTCAAATAAACGTATTCTACAGAGGAAAAGCCTAGAAGTAAATACACTCCACGGTTTGTGGTTTGGTCAGGGAAGTGGGATAGTGTTTGTTCTTTTCCCTTTTCACTAGTTTCCAAATGATTGTGAATGTGGTTAGGTTAGTTTGGTTACTATTTTATGATTTTTAACCAGACTGACAGTGACATATGGGCTCCGCCGGTGCCTGGGCTGCACCCCCTGCCTGCCACCCCGACCTGCGCGTGCTCGTGGGGCTGGCCAGGCGCTGTCGGGTCTGCACCATCGTCCGCAGGCCTTTCCAGGGAGCAGCTGCCAGGTAAAAAAGACCAACACCCTCCCTCAGGCCAGCACCAGGTGCCATCCAAATGCCACAGGCAGGTGTCGGGTGATCCTTCAGAGATGTGCATGCGCCAGGCCTGCGCATGCATTTCTGTAAAGCACAAGACAACCCAACAGCTGGGCAAGAAGTCTGGAATCCAGCTCTGCCAGGGTTTTCATCATCAACTTTTTGGCCATAAAGTTAACATTAAAACATCCTAATGTGCTTTTTTTTTTTTTTTGAGTCAGGGTCTTACTCTGTCGCCCCCAATAGAGTGCAGTGGTGTCATCACAGCTCACTGCAACCTCCAATTCCTGGGCTCAAGCGATCCTCCCGCCTCGGCCTCCCGAGTAGCTGGGACTACAGGTACATGCCACAACACCCAGCTAATTTCTCCCATTTTCATAGAGATAGGGTCTCGCTCTTGCTCAGGCTAGTCTCGAACTCCTGACCTCAAGCAATCCTCCTGCCTCAGCCACCTAGAGTGCGGGATTACAGGCGTGAGCCACTACACCCAGCCACCTAATGTGCTTTTACGATTCCAGGAAACAAAAATATTACCAGGCACATGCTCCAGAGATACTTCATCTGTCTGTTGTACTGTAGATCTGTATCATTTCTTTTCCATGGACACCCTGAATAACTGAGCCACTAGGGAAGGACCCCGGAAAGCACACCCAGGCACGTTTACTGTCCATCCAGATTAACCTTCCAGCCTACAAGTCCTCACCCCCAGGTCACAGGGCTGAGGAGGACAAGCCCATCCCCAGAGCTTCAGGAAGGCCTTCACGGAAGCCACCGTTCCAGACCCTTTAGAAGGAAAAACACTCTCCCTAAGACCTTCGTTCATCCCTCCCTGCACGAGGCCCCAGGAGACATCAGTAAACAGAAACGAAATCCGCCCTCCCAGAGCTCATATAAACGTGTATGCCACGACATTTCAACAAACCTCAGGATGCGCAAAAAGGAGCTGTACGTGAAATAAACTCAGCCTGTTTCTTTAAAAAAACGCTTTCGTTCTGATTCTGGAGGTCTTGATAGGTCAGCCGCCAGCAGAGCAAGGGAGACACCCCACGGCTCCCGCAGACAGGCCAAGGGCGGATGGAGTGGGGGTGACACCCGGGTTAAAGGGAGCTGGCTCCCCCCAGCAAAAGCTTTCTCTGAATTTTGTCTGAGGTTTTAAAGCTACAAAGAAAAACCAGGACACTCACATGAGCCCGTGGACAGGACCAGAGAGCTGAGCAGTGTTAACACACCGCATAAGAGCCAGACACATCGGAAAGAGCAGACCAGACACAACCCCACCGAGCACGGCTGAACCTGTGGCTTTAAGTGAAAAGCAGTCCCTGCGTGTCCCCAAACCCTACCTTCCAACCAGGGCCAGGGCGACGCCAGCACACCCTATGGGGGCTGCCCACAGAAACTGTCATGCCTCCAGCGGGAAAGCCGTGTGACTCCTAGGACTGCCTCTCTGCACAGAAGAATCTCAGGGAAACATCTCTGGCCAGAGAGTGAGCGCCCTCCCCCACCCCGCCTTCCACCCCACACCAAGGGACCTCGCCAGCTGAGAAAGATACTCCAAATCCTCCGGAGGACCCCTCCATGGCCAAGGGCATCTTCCCTTCAGCATTAGAACAAGCCCCCGTCTGCCATGAGTACACAGCCAGCCTCTTGGCACACCTAGATCAAGGTCCCTGTGGGTTCCCCGGCCTGGCTCCTGGGACAAGTCATATCTTTCCTCAGCTGTATTTGTGGTGCCAGACATGACAATTCCAGTGCCCGGTGTGCCGGTCTGAGGCGGCCTCTACAGACTTGTCCCGAGTTACTACCCACCAGGCTACAGTGCCTCCTAATGAGGAAGTGCAGACACAGGCATCCAGCGTGGGCTCAGGCTCAGCCTGGTGGGCCGCCAGGGACCACAGCAGAGGGACAGTGGGGGCAGCCCGCCCTGCGTCTAGACCGCCACTAGCCACCAGCAGGCAGGGACTCGGGAGCCAGCCCGGGCGACGTCCAGGCCCTGCAGCCTCACGCTGGGCCCTGGTGCTTCCATCTGTACAACGGGAATGGCACAACACACACGTCCCAGGGCTGTAGGGAGGGTGAAGCGCCTTCATGCACAAAGTCCTGGCACATGAAGGACACAATAAATACTAGCTATGCTTTTTATTAATTCAGCCAAGGTCCTTAATAGTTCTGTTTAGGCCAAAGTTGGTGGTTTTGCTCATGGAGGGTCCTGAGTGACCCAGCACCACACAGGGTGGCACTGGTTGGGCGGCAGGGAATGGGGGCCGCCTCCAGGGGCTGGTCTCAGCTCCGACACAGGGACTGAGAGAAGTCCCTCCCACAGCCGGGCGAGGACGGGGCCCGGCAGGCCCACACAGGACGGCCCAGCATGGCAGCGAAGGTGGCAGGTCCAGGCAGGCCTGAGTAGGATCAGGTGCCCTCCCGCAGCAACGGCCCCTCTCCCCTACATGGCGGGAGCATCTGGTCTCGGCTTTGCTGTGCAGTCTCCCCATCTCTCCTGGGTCCTTCATCCAGCAAGAGGCACCTGCCTTGTGCCACATTCCTAGGTGTCTGCTGGTCAGGGCCAGGCCAGAGGCTGCGCGTGAAGCAGGGTAAGCCAGGCAGGTGCGCGTGTGCGTGCACTGCGCCCAGCTGGACCTGATCGGGCAGCCAGGAGGGGTTTGGAGAAAGGTCTCGCCCCCAATCCCCCCTGGGTGGGCGGTGGTGGGGCAGGATGGTGCTCGTCTTCATTCCTCAGCCCCCACCCCCCAGACCACCATGCCGGCTGCTACCTAACCAGCATGGCACACACCACAGCGGCAGCACGCAGAAAAGCAGCCTCCACACACACCCGCAAGACCAAGCCTCAGTCACAGGACGTTCACTCCAGCCGTGCCGGCCCCCAGCACCTGCCAGTGCCCCCAAACACACAGTCACTACCGCCTCCAAATGGCTTGGCTGATCCCCTTGGTTTTTTTGTTGGAGTACTGGAATTTTTGGAAAAATATGCTATTATGTTGGTACTTAGAAAAATACAAGAATTTATTAGAAGCAAACACCCAAAATGAAGAGACAGTGACCAAACCGCCACACTCTCCCCGTGAGTTCGCAGGTGACTCAGCATGAATGTCAGCACCAGGGCGCAGGGGTCCCCGGGCTGCAGGGAACAGCCTCGGAGACCCAGGGATGGCCAGAGTGTCTCCCTCCCCTGCCCACCTCTCCCTTTTCCCTAGCAGGATAAAGCAGCTACAGTACAGCCTCCACCCGGGCTGCAGCCCCTCAGTGTGGCCAGTGCTGAAATGGACGACACAAAGGTACCTGCAGGTGCATCCTCAGAGGGGCCGGGGTTACCAGCTGAGTCCGAACAGCCATGTGAAAGCTCACAGCTCAGACAAAGCAAATGTGTAGTCACCAACGAGGAAACATTTACAAGAAGATCATGTTGGAGTCACAGAATAAACCATGTGAAATAAAAATTGTTATTATTTTTAACCAGAGAATCGACAATCTAGAAGAAAAATACATAGAGCACGGAAATTCAACACCATCTACAGTATGGCTAGAATTAACCAGACATGTTAAAATGTTCAATATTTGAAAGAGTTTCCAGAAAAGAACATATCATTGCAATCTATATTTCCTGCCTCATCTTGGCAAGTTTATGTAGTAAACTTGTATGTTTTTAGCAATAAAATTTCAGTCTTTATTAACTAAGCTTCAATAGTTTCACAAAAATGCTTAATAATTTACTTGAAATGGAAAACTTGAAGCTTTAATTAAAGGCAGCTTAATAATTTTGTTGATCTCTTCGAGCTGCTAAGAACAACTTCTGAGATATTATAACAAACTTTACTATCAGTACGCATGAAAATGGCTTCCAGAGAAAGACGCACACGAAACCTTAACTGGATTTTGCACAGATCGTACCAGATGAACACTAGGAAGAACGTCTGATGTTTCAGCCAAAAATTTAAAAAATTTTTGCCAGATGGGGTAATTGAGCACTAAGTTACCATATGATCATTCAAAAAAGGGGCGGCTTATAATTCACACAAAATCTTTTCTGAATTAACTCTGTACTTAAAGAGAATTAAATAACAGGTTTTAAATAAGTGAGTACTGAAATGAGAAGCTGGAATCAGGTGGACTCCAGGCCACGGGTGCAAAAGGAGCTCTGGAAGTCACACCAAGCCTTACATCCAAACACAGACGCTTGTCAACAGAAGCACTAAGAACATTTTGGAAATGAACATCTTCGGAGATCTGGCCGGAACGTAAGCTGCTCAAGAGCAAAGCCCAGTTCTGTCCTGTTCGCCGGCTTCTCCCCAGAGCCCAGGATGGTGCCTGGGATAAAACAAACATGCAAATACTTGTGGAATGAATTTATCAATCTTTTCTATTATGACTCTGGATGTTGTATGTGCGAGTACTCGAATGTGTGTGCACGTGTGTATATGTTTCGTGCGTGTGTGTGCTACTAAGAAAGGACTTCTCTATGCCAAGATATTTCTTTTAATTCTTTTGGTACTTTTTCTGTTTCTTTTTTCTTTTTTACATTTACTATATTTTATCTATTTTCAAATGCAAATTTTCCACATTTCTGAAATCAAGATATACCTTACCAAAGATAGTCTCTTAATTATATTTTTCCAGTGGTTTACTTTTTCCTTTCTGAGAAACATGGAAAATAATAGTATGTCTTACAATTGACAGTCTCTTAGACGATTCAGTAAGCCTGTGACCCATTTAGAATTTATGTGCTGTGCGGACTGAGAAGGGCATCGAGCGTCATCTCTTTACCGAGGCTACCCCACTGCCCCAAAACACGTAGGGAGCAACCCATCTTCTCTGACGGGATGCTGCCTCGCCCCACGCTAAGTCCCAGATGCTTCTGGGCCTGCTTCCAGGTTCTGACACACCCACTGACCTGCCTCTCCCAGGCTCTCCAACTCCCACGACTTTACGATGCATTTTATCACCTGCCAAAGCTGTCCCTCCTCGTTATGCTGCTTTCTCAGAACTTTCCTGGCTGCTGCTTGCGTGTTCGTTTGCCCATAAAAACTTCAAAATCAGCCTGTCAAATTGCAAAACAGTCCTGTGGAGATCTGAAATGGGACTGCTGGCACTCTAGGGGAAAGAGCCCAGATGTTGGCAGATGCAAATGTGCCCAGCCCAGGAGGTAAACCAGGGGTCATCTGAGCCCCCTACAGGTGCGTGACCGAGGGGCGAGCAGCAGATGAGGCACTGGACAAGACACAGGGAACTCCGTTGTGTTTCCTGGGAAGAGTCCCCCACAGGAAGCCTGCACAAGCCCCCCAGGAGGAATGACACACCCAGTTTCCAAGTATCGATGTCCTATACACAGAAGCATGGCTCCTTGGAGGACTGGCCGATTGCAGGGCTGGGGCAGGGAAAATGCCAGATGAGCCTGAAGAATCTTGTAGCACCAGAACAAGTGCTCAAAAAACCACAGGATGCGCCCGACCTGGAAGCTCACCTGAAAGATTCCCGTGGCCTCAGCTGGAACAATGTGAGCGACAAGATGACCACTGCCTCGGGTCACAACCCAAGGAGTAAAGTGAGTATCCACGAGTGCACACTGGTAGAGAGAAATGACTGAACAGATAAATCGATGGGGAAGAGAGACAAACCTTCCTTACAGAAGAATCCCAGGTAATACTTGCCCCCCCCACCCCAGGAGGCAGAGCCTACAGGGACAGACATAGTGACCAGCTCCAGTGACCAGAGTAGGGATGGGGACGGGGCCTGGACAGTGCCGTGGAGGCTGGCAGACACCACCCTACCCAAGCGGAGGCATTGACATCACCCGTGCTGAGCCACAACGACATCCGCTGCCTTAACGGGATGGGACGAGACGGGCACCTCACCTCTGCGCCTTCTTCCCAAAAGCCCACGACCCCAGTCTAATGACGGGAGGACACCAGGCAAACCCAACTTGAGGGGCACTCAACAAAACGCCCGGCCAGGGCAGGCACAGTGGCTCCCGCCTGTAGTCCCAGCACTTTGGGAGGCTCAGGTAGGATCACTCGAGGCTGCACCTATGATGACATGACTGCACTCTGGCCCTGTCTAGTGTCAAGGGCGTGAGAAACTGCTACACACCCAAGGAGACCAAGGACATAGGACTGAACGCAGCATGGTGCCCTGGATGGGATCCTGGGGCAGAACAGGGAAGTTCGCGGACAAACTGTCAAAACCCTTATCATACCTTAAGTTGGCTTTTCAAAAAAAAAAAACTGGCAAAACCCAAATAAAGCCTGTGGTTTGGTCAAAGCAGTGTACCCATGCTGATGTCCTGGCTCTGACAAATGCACAATGGTTACCTCAGATGTTCCTACTGGGGAACACAGGAACCAAACCTAAAATCATTCCTAAATAAAAAGGTTTTTACAAGTCGCCCAAGGAAAAGGCGGGTTTTTTGTTTGGGTTGTTTGGGGATTTTTGTGTGCTTCCTTCCTGCCTTTGCAGAGTGTCGTGAGAATCTAGGAAGTGTCACCTGCACAGAGAGACACGGGGATGGACAGAAGGGAAGAGCTGGCCCCGCCAGCCCTTCCAGGACAAGTGACAACTGAACAGCTGGTCCAGCTGACATCCTGCGACTCCAACCACAGCCTCCGCTGGCAGCAGCGTGTGTTTCCTGGGAGATCAGATTTAAAGATTAGCAACAGTTACTGGTTCTACATTGTTAAGTCTTTCTACTCACTCTCGTCCTCTCTTCCGTCCTCTTTCACTGTACTAAAGTGGTCTTCCCACAGAGGTCACATTTCTTAAGTTTACGCCTACATATCTACGTTCATAAATGGGATCTCTGTTGTTTGGATATATAGGAATGTTACTGACTTTTATGTAATTAAATTACTAAATTCTTTTATTGTACATTGCATGTTTTCAGTAGATTCTCCTGCACTTTCCAGATGCATAATCATATTTCCAAATAATGTCTCTTCATTCTAATATTCAATATTTATACTTGTCTTTCTTTTATAATTGCTAGTTGCACTATCTAGAGCTACTGGAACTATATTAAACAACCATGTTTTATAAAATATTTCTCTCTTGTCCCTGATTCTAATGAAAATGTTTGATTCCCATATTTTAAAGTCATATTATAGAACTATTTAAATGTTTTAATTTTATTAAGAATAATCATTTTTGGCTGGGTATGGTGGCTCACCCCTGTAATCCCAGCACTTTGGGAGGCTGAGGTGGGCGGATCACTGGAGGCCAGGAGATGAGACCAGCCTGAGCAACACAGCAAGACCCTGTCTCTACAAAAAAATGTTAAAATTAGCTGGGCATCGTGGTGCACACCTGGAGTCCCAGCTACTCAGGAGGCTGAGGCAGGAGGATCACTTGAGCCCAGGAGCTCAGGGCTGCAGTGAGCTGTGATCACAACACTGCACTCCAGCCTGGGCGATAGAGCAAGACTCTGTCTCTCAAAAAAAAAATAATAATAATAATAATAATCATTTTTAATCAAGAGGAGATGGTGAATTTTATCAAATATATTTTCAGCATCTATAGAGATGACTGAATAAGGTTATAAGGTTTTTTCCTGCTGATAAACTACTACGAAAACACAGAATTATATCATTACCTGACCTTTGTGAATATGAACCTATTCCTACACTTCTAGTACTAACATATTTGATTTTTTTAATTTGCTATTGGATCCTACTGAGGATCCCATTTTATTTGCTACTGAGACAGTGAGATGGTTCCTCTAACAAGCACTTGCAAAAGCAAGGCTACCCTGCAGCTGTATTCATGGTGCTGCCTTTGTCTGGCCTCGATATCCCTAAGTTTTCTTGCTGCCTCTTAAGCTGGGATGATTTAAATGGAACTGGAGTTGGATGTTCCTTAACAGTTTGGTAGAATCCACTCTTAAAAGCATCTGTACCTGGAACTTTTCAGGGGTAACAGCTTTGATAAGTCAGTCTTTTTCCTAATCACTGGCCAATTTAGCTTTTCTCTCACTTCTAAAGTCAGTTTGATCATGTATACTTTGCCAGAAAATTATACATTTCATCAACCTTTTCAAAATTATTTGAACATAACTGAGCAAATTAATGTCTTAAGACTGTCTTAATTTTGACGAGTTTCCTTGGAGAACCAAGGACAGTGACGCAGACAGCCAGGCAAGAGTCACACCCAGAGAACACGCCCAGCAACTGGCTCTGCACAGCACACACCAGGGCTTGCCTCAATGCCCTCCCAAGATTTATGAGACAGCTTCAGGTCACAAAATCAAGCAAAGTGGTCGTCTCTCCTATAAGACTCTGCTGAAGTCATCTCCATGCGTAAGCCCAAATTCACAGAGACTCAAAATCAGGAGGAAGCAGCCATATATATGCATGTATACGGAAAAGCTGTCGTTTTGCTGATTTTAGACATCTGGGCCTCGATCTGTTCCACTGCCTAAACACACAAATACAAAGCTATCTGGGAAGCTGTGTTCAAATCGACCTAGAAACTCCAAATACCTTGTGTACTGTGCACATCAGAGAAGGTGTTTCCACATGCTACGGGGTTAAAGGTGATTGGATGAAAGTACTTCCACGTAGTCTCTGGCTTTTTTCTTAATTTTTTTAGGTTTAGAATTAAAATAGGTCTTAAAATATACACCACTTGGCTCTGTAAAATATGTGGTGACATTTCAAACTCTCTACTCAGCACAAAAGTTGTAAAACAATGCTGTGGGAACGGCTTGCTGTCTGCACTGCTCCCGCCGGGGGTGGGGGAAGGCTGAGCGGCCGGTACCACGTTATCCAAGCCGCCTCTCCAAGCACAACGCAGAGCCAGTGGGCAGTATTCCCACACCCACCACGGGGTCAGGCACACAGCAGGTGCCCAATAGACACTTGCTGCATGAATGAATAACCCCATGGAATGTCACACCCACTTCCAAGAGCTCCAAACAGGGCCCTACTGGGCCCAGCAGCCTCTGGCAGATCCTGGGGCACCCAGAAATCCCTCTTCTCCCCACCCCACTCCCATCTGGGGGTATCTGTTTATTTTTAATCATAAGTTTTCAACCACTTAAAATACACTCTTGATACATATACTCTTCTACCCCAAATAATACCAGAACAATCAGAAATGACTCTCAATTATGAGTACCATTTTCACAGTCTTCGACTGAGAGTGAGCACAAGAACTGAACACGTAGCCAGCAGGAGAGGGACGCAGTCCCTGGGAGGGACTCTGGGAAGGACACCAGCGACCAAAGAAAAGCATCAGTCTCACAGCCATCGAGCAGGGCAGGGCCTCAAACCTGTCCAAGATGCATTCAAGACTCTTCAGAACACGTAGTCCCTGAATTGGAATGGAGGAAGAAGTCCTATTCCTTCATAAGATCAGTAAAAGACCCCCCAGGACAAATCACCTCCCCTCCCCAGGATCACCCGCCACCCCGAGGACCAGCTACGGTCTTCCCACTGAAGATGGCAGCCACGCCAACAACACGGGACCCCCACCTTTCCCCAAACACACAGAGACGGCAGCAACACACGGGAAGAAAAGGCACGAGGCAAGAAGTAGGAGCAGGCAACAGCAGCCGCGCCACCTAGCAGCTGACCGCACCCCAGAAAGCACCACCCACGCGGCACCCGAGTGCCAGCTGGGCTCAGATGCGCCTGAGCTTGCGGCTGAAAGCATCCTAATGGATGACGATGGCATCTAGTCCAATCCCCATGGCTAAAAGAGGCAGAAACGGCCCAGTGAGCTTGCAGACCACAGCCTCAGCCTGGGTCTCCTGGTCCAATTGTGAACCAAGGCGACTTTCCTCCTCTGCCCTGACTCAGCCACCAGCGGGCAGGGCCAGTGCAGAGTGGACACGGAGCCACCCTGGGAGAGGATACACATCCTTGGCAACTGGCCAAAACTACAGAGCGCAAACCACTGTAACAGTGATAAAGACTAGTTATTAACACATTAACTGCCGTGTGAATTGTATTTAACTCACGCTAGTTTTCAGCCGGGGCCTCGTGAAGCATGTGTAACTCACACTCTCTTCGCCTTGGGAGCCACGAGAACTGTTTAAGTTGTGTATAACTCACACACAGAAAACAATAAAAAATAACAAATTTTCCACTGAATTAGAAAGGATCGTTTTGTTTTCAAAGTTTTTATTCTATTTTTTGTAATAAAACACCATGGCCCCAAGGAAAAAATTTTTTCTCTAATGTGGCAGTCAATGTGTTAAAAACCCCCACTAGGTGTGTCTGACCAGCAATCACAATAAAAACCAATAAAACCAACCATGTGTGTGTTGAGGGTAAATTTGGGGTTTGCTTTCCTTTCTTTTCTTTCCTTTTTCTTGCTTAATTTTTCTGTGGGACACCCGCTGACACCTCACTTTTCAATAGCAGCCCTGAGGAAGGAATTCCTTTTGGCTTTAAAGTTACTCAGTACAGCAACCCGTAACTATGATCTTTTCAAACATTTGATATTTTCTGTTACTTGTCCTACCCTGTACGCATTCTACATTCCCCTAATAAAACATAAAACAATACTATTTCTGTAACACTCACGAAGGTGAGCATGCTCCTGTTTAACTTCCTTGACTTGCACATGTAGCTAATCACATTCGAGACACACCCCTGGTCACTGCAGACAGACTCAAGCAGCACTCGGCAGACAAGGAGCCACTCACCCCCCAAAGCAGGGCTCTGCCCCGCGACTCAGCGCCCTGACAGGTCGGCCAAGACCCTGTGGGCCGTGAGGGCATGAAGCGACCCTGGGCCAGCTCAGCAGCCGCGGGGGGCCACTCCCGGGCCCGGCTCCACGGACCCGGATTCCAAACAACGCCAGCCCTTTCCCAGCCTTGCCCACCCCAGCCCATGCTCTTGCCACCACCAGTCCCCTCTTCCACTCCAGAGTGGGTACCGGGCAGACGTTTCAGACAGAAGAAACGCACACATATCAAAAAGAAAGTAAGTCACATGATCAAAATAGGTTCTCTGAAAGGAAAAGGCTGAGTGGTCATGTGCACCCACAGCCCTTCTCATGGCATCGTGTCCTGAAGGACCACGCCCCCCCAGAGCAGCTGGAGCACAGGCCTCGGGGACGGGGACACCACCATCATGCGCCCCTCCCTCAGGGAGGGAGGATGGAGACAGCCCGGCTGGAGCGTGGAGAGAAGCCTTGACCGGGACACGGACAGGACCTAAAATCCTGAAGAAACACCGAGCTCAGGGAGTAAAAGGAGGGAGAAAAGAAGCTGGCAGAGAACCACGGTCTGGCCGCTGGCCAGGAGGAGGAGGGGACACCAGGACGGGCGGCGGGGACAGGGCCCAGGCCAGGCCAGGAGAGGGGGGCCCAGGAGGTGTGCAGACGCCACAGACCCAGAAGCTGGGCCACGAACCTTGAGGGCTGACCAGGGATGTCCACGCTCACAAGGGCAAGACTGACCCACCCCCACCTTCCTGACGGCCTCCCTGGAGCTCACCAAGGCACACTCTGCACGACCTTTTTGGGGCTCCTGTCCCGCCACGGAGCCCCCAGGTTGCCAGCCCAGCGAGGCCAGCAGCCCACGGCATGCCTCAAAGGCAGCACCCTTGAGCCTTGGGCCCGTCCCTGTCCCCTCCTGTGATAGTGAAGTCACTGCCCTTGGCTAGGAGGGTGGGCACCGGGCCAGCCAGCTCCCCCTCCGCACCCAGAATCCCCACAGGCAAATCAGAGCTTCCTTAGGGGGTAGAGTCCTCTTGGTGGCAACCCGCTCAGGAAGAGGCACAGGGGCCACCTGGGAAAGGCACATGCGGGAGACACAGGGCCACAAGCTATGGCGGCTTCTGGGACCAGCCCGGAAACAGAGAATCCCCAGGCTGGGGTCTAGGCTCGTGTCGCTGCGTAACAGGACCCGCACACGTATGAACCTAGAAAACTGCCCCTTTCCACGATGAAGACTCCACTCAGAGGAGCAACTCGGGGTCACAGGCAGACTTTACCAGCTTCTGGCCCTGTGGCATAAGGATACACATATAGATCAATGAAACAGAATCAAGTGCAGAAATAATAAGTCTATATATTTATAGTCAACTAATTTCCAACAAGGGTGCCAAGACTATCCACCGAGGAAGAACAGTCTTCCCAAAAAATGGTGGGGAGATGCCTAGATATACACATGCAACAGAAGACCCCTGTCTCGCACTATGTATAAAAACTAACTCATGATAGTTCAAAGACCTACATGTAAGAGTTAGAACTATAAAAGGCTTAGAAGAAAAAATAGGGGTATATCCTTATGACCTTGGATTAGGAAATGGTTTCTTGGATAAGACATCTGAAACACAAGCAACCAAAGAAAAAACAAATTGAACTCCATCAAAATTAAAAACATTTGTGCTTCAAAGGAGACTATCAAGAAAGAAAAGACAACACACAGAATGGGAGAAAATATTGATAAGGGTCTAGTATCCAGAATACATAAAGAACTCTTGTAACAATTTAAAAAATATATTAAAAACTGTGCCACGGATTTGAATAAACATTGCTTCAAAGTAGGTACACAAATACCCAGTAAGCACATGAAAAAACACCCAACATCATTAGTAACAGAGAAATGCAAGTCAAAACCACAATGAGACACCAATTCACACCCACCAGGATGGTCACAATAAATAGACAGACAGTGACAAGTATTGTTTTGGACGAAGAAAAATTGGACCCCTCACACACTGCTAGTGGAAATGTAAAACGGTGCAGCCACTTGGAAAACAGGCTGGGGCTCCTCAAAAAGTTAGGGTCATTATATGACCAAGCAATTCCACAACTAGGTACATACCCAAGAGAACAGAAAACATATGTTCACACAAAAACTTCGGCTATTGTAATAGTCGAAGGTCCACCTGATGAATGGATACATCTAGCCCAGGGGTGGGGGACCTGTGGCCTTCTAGGTCCTTAAGTGCAACCTTTTGACTGAATCCAAATTTTATAGAACAAATCTTTTTATTTTTATTAATACATAAAATGCATATTTTTGTTCATCTTTTACATTTTTATTTTATTTTTAAAATGAACATATTTAAAACACCAAAGAATAAAATAAGTTTCAAGGAAATAATCCTCCCAGACTGACTGGCACAGTTAGAACATTAGTAAGCCATAAGGGCTAAATCAACGGCTGCTACGCTCATGATTTAGTTCTAACTCCCCCCCACCCCCGACTGGCGCCACTACTGCACCAGGCTGGTTGGCGAGAGTTTTATGGGGTCGAGTACACCAGTCTGTTATCAGCTTTTGGCAGCAGTGCACTGTGTCTCTGTCTGAAGTGGAATTTGTGCATAGTTGCACAGCTCGACTGTATTTTTTAATTCTGTCTGCTTAACAGCTCATCATGTCAAAGAAGACCAAGAGAACGCTGAAGGAAGGAGACAGATGTTTTAATGAGGATTGGGAATTGGAATATTATCTTGTTTCTGCTAAAGATAAGATGATTTGCTTGCTTTGTGATACTGATATCAACATTAAAGAAATTCATTGCTCATCAGCACTATAACACTCATAAGGACAAGAGATATTTTAAATTAGAGGGAGAGGCAAGAAAGGTTGCATTGCAGAAATTAAAAGATGAAAAGCAAAAGCAAAGACAATTCTTTCAAGCAGCAGTAAGACCTGGAAATAATGTCACCAAAGCAACTTATAAAGCAGCTTATATACTCGGGAAAAAAGGGAAACCATTCAGTGATGTGGAAATTGGGAAAGGATGCATTGTCGAAGTTGTAGGATGCTTAGACCCTGATAACGTTTCAAAGTACAAACAACTGCCTCTTTCAAGGAGAACCATAAGTAATCAGCAGCATGAATTAGCCTTCAACTTAACAGAACAACTTCATGCAACACTTCAAAAGGAAAATATATATTATTCAATCACTTTGGATTAATCAACTGATACTACTGACTCAGCACAGGTTTTATACTTCATTGGGTCATAACAGATTTTCTTTGCTATGAAGAGTTACTCACTTTGGGCACTCGTGTGAACAGAACACGAGGAATAGAGATCTTCAACAATTTTCAAGATAAATGTCATGAAGTTGGACTGAATTTGGTAAATTTAGTGAGTGTATGTACAGAGGGTGCACCTTCCATGACAGGAAGACACGAAGGGTTTATTGCACAGATTAAAAAAGGATTAACAGATCCAGATGCTCCCTTTTCTTTTCACTGTATCTTGCATCGCAAAATCTCTGTGCTAAAGCTGCTATTTTAAGTGGCACTTTGCAACAAGTTATAAGTATTTTAACTATATTGCCGCAAATGCAACAGGGGTCAGTTTCCTAACATGCTAAAGTTGAAGGATGAGGTATTCCATGTGGATTTACCGTATCATTCTAAAGTGCGTTGGCTATCACAGGGACAGGTGTTAGTCAAAATTTAATCTCTGGTAGAACAGATAGTTAAATATTATGACAAATAGAATCAATGTGAATTATTGAAAGAAGATTTCTATAGGAATGCGGCATTTCTGTGTGATACCATGTCAAATCAAAACAACTTGAATATTTCTTTGCAAGGTAAAACTAAGTCTATATATGATATGTGGCAAAAAAAATCCAAGCATTTTGAAAAAAGCGATATTTTTTCAAAACAATTCTTCTTCAAAAGGAAATTTCGGATGAACATTTTCCCCCTCTAGCAAAGGTCATTGATCAGCAGGATGATACATGCAAATCATTTGAGGAATATGCAGCTGTTAAAGACCTATTAATTGGAGAATACAATGAAAGGTTCACTGACATTGAGAATCATGACATCACACTCAAATTAGCATTTCAGCCTCACCTAGTTGAGATCACCAAGGCACCTAAAGAACTACAGATGGGATTGATTGAGCTCTCAGTAGATGACATTTTAAAGTCACTGTTTGATGCTAAGAAAGATCCAATTGAAATATGGAAAAATGCAGTAGAATACCCACGCCTTCCGCAACATGCCCAAAAAATGCTTTCTTGCTTTCCAACTACTGATTGCTGCGAATCTACCTTTTCCTACCTAACCCAAATCAAGACGCCCTTAAGGTCACAAATGACTGACACCCATCTAGAGGAACAACTGAAACCGCAGACATCCATGCTGCAACCAGATACTCAAATGCTTTCCAACAAAAAGCAGACACAACAGTCATTAAAAGGCTAGTTAATTTTAAAATCAACAAACAGTTTTCTTTTTTTGAAATTGTTAAGTATATAGTAGTTAGATTTTTACAAAATAATGTACATTTTAAGTCTATCTAATTGAAGTTTCTTGAATGCGGCCTTATTCGACTACAGCTAAATTAACGCACTGCCCAACATGAAAAGGTCCCCGCCCGCATCTAGACGATGCAACAGGATTCCGTCGTCAAAAGGGATGAAGCTGACTGACTCGAGCTGCAGAACGGATGAGCTTTGAACACATTACGCTGAGTAACAGTCTGGCACAAAAGGCCATGCTGTTTGATTCCATCCACATGAAACACCCAGAACAGGAAAATCCACAGAGACAGATGCAGATCAGTGGTTGCCAGGGTTCGGGGGCAGGGGAACAAGGGTGTCTGCAAAGGGGTCACGTATCTCCTTCAGGGGTGATGAGAGTATTCTGGAATTAGAAAGTGGTGATGGTCACACGACCTCGTGAGTACACTTAAACATTGAACTGTATTTTGTATATGATAAAACAGTGAATTTTATGGTATCTGAATTTTGTCTTAATTCAAAGATAATAACAATAATAAATACAGACTTTCCCAAATAAAATGACTAATCCTGTTGTAAAGATGGGCACCTTTACCACATGGGTGCTTCTGCCAGGGAGCCGGGAATGGGTGGATCCTGCTCCGCAAGGAAGCTGCCTGCACCGACCACATAACTGTGTGTACGAAGGCAAGAACACACTGCTCCAAACCTCCGATGGCCAGCGCGTAGTGAGAAATTCTCCCTCCAGAGACCAGCACAGACTTCTCCCAAACACAGTACCAGCTCATCAACTCGTAACCAAGGGCCAGGGGATGGTGAGTGACCAGCCCAGTGAGCTCAGGGACCCTCGGGCAGCTGGCCAGCCCAGGCAAGAGGTGGGGAAGGATGGTCCCGGAGGAGTCCCTGCTGCAGGAGTCTGGGAGAGGGACACTCCATTTTTGGCTGGGCTCGGGCAGGGCTGGGCACACTGAGCAGAGGCCCATTCAGGGACGTGGAGGTGACTGCAGTCCCCAAAAGCGACATGTCCATGGGGCCTGGGGCCTCTGCAAGCGGAGGGGGTGCTGCCTGGAGCTGCACAAGAGGTCCCAAGGACAGCTCCCAGCAAGCGCCTGGGAAATCACCACCGTAAGGCGACTTCCAGCTCCAAAGGCCACTGCAAATATCCTGGTCTCAGGCCAACTCTGAAGAGTTCAGGCAAAGGGACAGCAGAGAAAGCTGTAGAAACGCACTGAGACCCGACGCACCAACGTGAACATTCAAACCCGACAGCTTCACTGCACTGGAGTATTTTCTCCAGCTTCAAAGAAAAGGAAGAAAGGGTTCCTCAAGTGGCATTCCTTACGCTGAAGCTGCAACCATCCTCTCTCCCCACCTGAGAGGGGGGACTTCGCAGGGGACTCGACAGCAAAGGAACAAGTGGGCTCCCGAAACGTACAGTCCCTCGCCCTCCAGAGAGAGCTCGGTGGGCCTCCAGGCTCTGCTACAAAGGAGTGGACGCGGACGCGGCTTTAGGAGGCAGAAACACCACAGCATGCGCTGTCCACTCACCCAGGTCTATCTGGGTCTGCAGAGGGAGAGCGGAGAGTCTGGGGGATCAAGAAAGATCAGCCCATTAGCGCTGTGGCAAGCAGCCTCTCAGGGAAGCCACGGGCATCAGTGAGCGTGTGTCCACGCATGCTCAGTGCGTGGGCCCACAACGCTCCCGGGCAGCCTCAGGGAAGGCGCCTGGCACCGCCCCGTCGCACAAGCAGCTGGCGGGAAGGCCACCCAGGGACACAGAGCACCCTCCCCGCCAGGCACCTCCCAATTCTCCTGCCTGCCCTATAGAAACTCCCCGTCTGGCCGCCAGATTGCCTTTTCTATGAGCAAAGAAGTCTTAGTCACCACATTGATGTTCCACTATGGTTTAATTTTCAATTCATCACAAGTAAGAACAGTCAGGCTCCCAGGTCCACGGGAGGACAGAGACTAACTCCACCTGAGCAGGAGGCAGATGGGGAAGGAGGAGGGGCGGAGGCCCCCAGTGGCTCTGCCAGGCTCAGTCCTTTCCCACTTCAGGCAGTGGCTCCCACGCTGTGGATAGAGACCCAGAGTAAAAGGCACACTTTAGGCTGTGGCCCTACCACGCCCACGCGTGTCAGACAGAGACCCCCAGGCAGGCCTCATCCTCCCTGATCTACCTGAGGTCTGACCCACCAAAATGACCTCATAACCTGTGGCCACCACCTGAATCTGAGAAGCACTGGTCCCCAGGAACCGAGTGTGGAACCAGCACTCCACAAGCCTCTCCGCTCTGGAGCGTCAAGGTCCGCTTGGAGAAGAGGCAAGAAGAAAATCCACTCAGCCCCACACAAGAGGAGGAGCTAATCCACAGAGTTAGAAATAGCTGTTTTCTTCTGATTTCCATGCAGAAAGTCTCCTATTTGATTAGGGAGTTTGTAGAAAGCCCCCCAGTGTGTCTCTGCACAGTGGAGCGATAAGCCCGGGTTGGGAGAGGCGCCGCAGGGAGGGCTTTGCTGCCCAGAGCTCCCCAGCTCCACCTACGGTGACCCGCAACCTACCCAGGGACACAGATGCGGACCGCACGGGAGAGTCACACCACACCGGGTGAGGCCACCCACGCCTGGACTCCTGTTTGCAAGGCAGGTGGACGCCCACACGTGGGAAGGTCAGTCATGGCGGAAGACACGGAGCAAGGAAGGGCAAGAGCAAACCATCACTCTGGAACCCAGGCACTCACCTGCCTCTAGGCAGCAAGACTGACCAGATTTCTGCTCAGTGACTTCCAAACAGGTGTCACAGCAAATAAAAGCAAATACACAGTAAAGTCACAGAATGAGGTGAGCACAAGATGAAACACAGGACAAAAAATTCCAGCCAAGAGTGCTGTACAACCCGATCTCTCTACACGTAGCTACAAACGCAGCTCAGAGAAATTACACGGTCCTAAATGACTCGGTGTCAGGAACAGCAACAACAGAAAGTGCCTATTTTGTAACCTGTGATCCCTCTTTATCAAATAACTTAATAATTTAAATGCAAGAGTTGTAAGGGCTACATAATACTAAAATTAAAATCCCAAAAAATAAAAAAAAAAGGAAAGTTTCAAAACTGATCCTCCATACTGCAAGAAACCAGGGAAATACACATTAAATTACAACCAATGCCATTTTACACATCTGCTGGACCTCACTGCAAAGTCTGACAGTGCCAAGGCCAAGGATGTGGAATATCAGGCACCCTCCCCAGCCCCAGTGGGAGTGTGTGATGCACACGTGTGTATGTGTGTGAGGTACACATGTATGGTATACGCATATGTACACATATATGTACCTGTATGGCACAGAATATGTGTGTGATGTGCGTGTGTGTACAGAAACTCAGCATATTGGCGAGCAGCTCACAACAGTCTGTCAGGTGCCCAGGGACTGGCCCAGGCACCCATGAAGGTTGAGTGGAGAGGGCTCGCTGCATCAGCCCACGTGACAACCAGGAACAGGAAACAGTCTCAGTGTCCATGTGTGGGTCCGCGAACACATTTTGGCGTGTTCGTGCAGTGGAATGAATCTCACAGCAGTCAAAATGCTGCAGGACCTGAGCTGCCCACTGGAGAAAACACGCCACAGGAGGGCGCAGAGTGGCCAGGACGCGGAGCAGCAACCGCAGCCCAGGGGGCCAGGTGTGCGTCCGTGACAAGGAAGGGCTGGCCTGGGTCCAGGGAGCCCGCAGGCTGCGGCAGATGCCTGGGCTAAGGCAGGACTTCCAGTGCAGGGGGCCTGGCAGCCCCCCGGGACACCAGGGCGCAGCAGACCCCAGCTGGGCCCCACCCAACCCTGGAACCTGACTTTTCCCCACGAAAAGCATCAAGCTGCTGGAGTCAAGTTAAACTCCAACAAGTAAGAGGGTGTTTATTCTCTTACAAAACGTTAAAAGTTTGTTTTTCATCTGAGACATGGATTCCTAATGCAGCAGTTGCCGCAAAACGTTGAAAACACCCCACGGTCCGTCAGCGCTGGCCACACGTGTTGAGAGCAACTCAAAACACGCTGCAGGACGTGGACGAGGCATTTCCATGCTGCGCCTTTCTGGGTCACTCTGCATTACATTTCATCACAGAAAACTAAAATTATCAAGGTTATCAAAGCTCACAGACATCAATTTTCTCCTAGAAACTAGGATAAATTTGAACTCTCTCCCGAGGGGAATTTTACTATGTTAAAAAACAAAATGAAAGTGCCAGTGTCGGTGTTTTCGAGTTTGTTACCATGGGTTCTCAGGAGGCGAGCCAGGACTGCCCTGTCTGCAGAGGGCCTGCTCGCCCTGCCGTGCCCCACGTGGGCACAGGCCTGACAGCACTGGACCCCAAGTCACTTGAAGCTCCTCATCCTCCCAGCACGGCCCAGCCAGCCCGAACCCCTCCTCCCCCTTCCGGACCAGGTCGCTTATCAGCAGCCAAAGGAACAGTCAGGCCATGGCAACCCCAGTGGGCAGCAGGACACGGAACAGGCCAACCACACCCAGCCCCGCTCTGGGGGCCTGTGACAGCGCATCTCGTTGCATCTTCTGCTGGCCGCAGGCTGGGGCCCCTAAGCTGCCTCCCCCATGCCACGAAGGAGCAGGGGCCTGAGCACCGTCGGCCACACTGGACACATTTCCCACCGGGCAGTGGCCCTAGAGGCCACCCCTCCCTTCTCCAGTTGGCTCTGGACCTGTGAGCCTTCAGGACCCAGGGGCCATCTGTGGTCTCCGTGGCCAGAGCTTCTCTGGGTGCCCTAAGCCGCCCCCAAGTCACTGAGTGGATCCCCTCATGTCCTCTGAGCTCGGAAGCCAGGGCAGCTCGGGCACCAGAGCAGGAAGCCGGGCTGCCGGTGCACGCACTGCTCTGCCTGTAAGGGCAGGATACCCGGTCCCGAGACACAGCCACCCTCCAGCTGTGGGGCGAAGGACGGACGTCCTGCAGGGCACCTCCAACAAGTCCAAGCAGACCAGGGCTCGGGCCTGTGGTCTCCCAGGGCCACCTTGGGCCCCTCCCCCAAGTCCCCACCCCCACACGCTCCTCCTCCTCCTCAGCTCTCCAGGCCGCAGCCCAAAGATGCCCTGTCTCTGGACCCCGCAACCTCACCTGCCCCCGGCCTTCATTCTCCCTCTCTCCCGGGGCCACCTCCCCCTGGCGCGGCCCTCCCCCTGGCACGGCCCTCCCCACATATGCGGCCCTCCCCCTGGCACGGCCCTCCCCACATATGCGGCCCTCCCCCTGGCACGGCCCTCCCCACATATGCAGCCCTCCCCCTGGCGCGGCCCTCCCCGAGCCCTGACAAGCCTTGCAGCTGCAGACACCAGCACCCAAGACAAGGCAACCCCAAGGAGTCAGGCTGGGCACACAGCCCTAGTAGAGGCCAGTCCCAGTGCCCCCCGCCACTGTGCCCAGCAGAGGCAGGGTGCTGTGGGAGGGCAGGCAGAGGCCCTGGGGGTTTGCCTGTGGATGAGGCACTCACAGAGCACTTCCGATACCAATAAACACTTCACTAAATACTTCCCAGGGAGTGGAAAGGCAAGGCCACGGGGCACGCAGCCCTCACACAGAGGCTCCCCTTGCCCCGGCCTCCCCGACACCTGCGGACTCAGCGCAGCAGCCACAAGGGACCTGGAACCCCTGGGGGGGTGACCACAAGCTGGCCCAAGTGGAGCACAGAGCTCCTGCCACAGGAACTCCCCCCGGAACTCCCCAAGCGTTCCTCCCAGGGCCGACTGTTTAGATGAGACCCCGTCTGGCCCTGGTGATGGTCTCAACCTGAATCTGTCACCCTGCGGTGCTGCTTTTATTTCCTCTGCTGGTCACTCCATGTCCCTCCAGCCCCCGGCCCAGCCTAGGCCTTCCACCTGGACGCAGCACGCAGCATGCACAGCCCGGCTGCAGCAGCGGGGGCGGCGAGGTCGTTACAGCAAACAGGAAGTTACAGCAGATCTGAAAAACCGTAAGAGTGATGAAGGAGAAACAAAAGCAAAGCACGTGTCCTCGCAAATCTGTTTGCTACTTGGACAGACGTCACTCTTGACAGAACAAGCCCCTCCGAGAGCCCACCCCAAACCACCCCGAATCACACACAGCAGCCGGTGTGCTCTGCACTCGGGCGCTCAGCAAACACTTGCTGGGCTGGAGGCAAGTGCCCGCAATGTACCCCAGTGAGGGCCTGTGGCCCTGGGACCACCCAGAGGGAATCTCTGGGCAAACGAGGGTGGGTGGGTCTGTCCTCTACCCCTCCAGTGTCCTTCCAGTACAATGGCTCCCGAGGCTCTTCAGGAGACTTCAGGATGGTTGTTAAAGCGACAGCCAGTCAGCCCAGGTCTCAGCTTCACCCACAAAGGTTCACCCACATGGGCAGAATGCCAGCGGCCAGGACAGGGCTCCCCGGCCTGAGTTTCCATTCTAACATCTCACAGGCCAGCAGGTGCCAACTGACAGTCACCCAAAAGCCCAAAAGGTAGGTGAGGGAGGGTGCTCAGGGCTGGGGTTGGGGCTGCTGCCCACCAGATTCACCCTCAGGACCCTGTCTGCCCTCCTGTGCTCTGAGGACCTCAGGGCAGCCCTTCGAGGCCCCCCAGGTGGCTGCAGGGTTCCCAAGGATGGCCAGGCCCAAGCCTGGAGGGCCACACACCTAAGGACCACCCCAAAGGCCAACTGCTATAGGCGTCAGCAGGGGGGGCAAAGAGACAACCACTGGGTCTGGCAAAACAGCCCCTGCGAGCTGGGCGCGGTGGCTCTCGCCTGTGGTCCCAGCACTGAGGAGGCCAAGGAGGCGGGAGGACCGCTTGAGCCCTGGAGTTGGAGGCTGCAGTGATCTGTAATTGCGCCAGTGCACCCCAGCCTGGGTGACAGAGCAAGACTCTGTCTCTAAAAAATAACTACCTAAATTAAAAACAGCCCCTGCAATGCCCAGGGTCTGACAGACCATGGGAGGTGAAACAAGGCCAGCAAACACGGCCCCTCAGAGCCTGGCAGCCCATCACCTCCGTGGTCTTACACGAGGTCAAATATTTCCCCTAAATGGAGAAACAGGACCAAGTTAGCATTTCCTCCTGCTCTAACACGGAAACAGCTGGACACCTCCCAGCTGCGTCCATCACCCCAGCCATCCCGCAGTGCATGTCCAGCAGCCAGTGAGCCCGGGCCAGGACCGCCCCCCTGCCCCCCTGCCCCCTGAGAAGTCTGAACCGCCTGGCTCATGGCCAGGTACTTTGAGTACAACCTCAAGAAACTCAGCCGCCAGTTCACGGGGTTCTCAGCCTGAGGACGTCACTTCTCCCCTGCAACAGGTGCTCCCCAGGTGAGGTGGCCGTGGAATAACAACGTCCAGCACACTGACACACACACAGCCCCAGACAAGTGAGGGCCTCGTCCACATGGACATGTGCACCTTCGCTAACAGCAGCCCCAAATGCCTCTCCATTAACAAAGAAGAAACAAACTGTGTGGCTGCCGGCAAGAGAACACCATTCAGCCACAGAGCAGGACAAGCTGCTGCAGGACCCTTGAAGACACTGCATCACGCGGAGCGAGAGAAGCCAGACGCGCAAACCACGTACTGCGTGACTCCGCGACATGGAATCCTTGGTTAAGGCAAAATTCTAGAGGCAGACAGCAGAGGCCAGCCGGGCCAGGGCAGGAAGGCTCTGCGGGGAGGGAGCATCCACCACCGAGTCCTGGTGACCCCTGGACCACACTCACATTGGGTGCACTGTACGACATTCAAATTCCACCTCAATAAAGCTACTAAAAGTGAAAGGAACAAACAAACTAGAGCCAGGAACCCACATAGCTTTCCACCGGCCACCAACAGCAGCCCTGACCACACCTGTCCCCAAGGCGCCAGAGTGGGGCAAGCACTGCCAACGCCAGCATCACCCTCGTAGGGCAGCACAAGGCCTGCCCCGGCCTTGCAAGTCGGACCAACTGAACTGCCCCCTCCCTGGGCCCCCACCAACATTCTGATAGGCGACTGTGACCCTGAGAATGGCCAAGGTTCAGAGACCACCAGACTCCCTTCCAGCTCCATCCATGCCCACCCTGCACCCACACCCACTCAGCAGAACCCCAAATAAAGCCACCTGCCCCTCGAGGCTGCTGGCACACCTGAGTACAGTGTGATGTGATGCTGCCATGTTAACAGTGCACCATGATAGGACAGAGACACAGAGCTTGGGATTGACTCGGGAAGGGAAAGGGGGCTGGGGGGACTTCCCAAGGCTGGGACACAGAGGAAGAGTCTGCCTGCCTAGGCCTGCCTAGGCCAAGGCAGCCAGGAGGAAACTTTGAAAAAACGACCACTTAAGCAGAGGCACAAACACATGAAAAACCACGTCCTGTCCAGGTGGCAGGCACTCAGGTGGGGCCAGGAGGGCCGGGAGGTAAACCCGGGACCACTGTGAAGTGCAGGTGCCTGGCTTCCCAGAAGCCCTGGGTGCCAGGCAGGCAGGAAGCAGGTGGGAAGCGGTGTGGCAGCCACACTGCAGGGGACAAGCTCCTCTCTGCTTACCACTAGCCACAGGCAGGTAAGCCCAGCTTGCTGACCAGTTCGTCAACCACACAGGCAGCCCACGAGCTCTGCTCAGCCTCGGACCAGGCCCCGAGGACTGACATGAAGGTGCAGCTGCAGCCCCAAAGACGCCCACCGCCAAGCAGCCACACCAGGAAGAAGAGGATGGAGGGAGACCCTCCAAGGAACACCTGTCTGCCTGCACCAGCACCTCACCCCTGCCCAATGACCTGGGGCCTAAAAGCACTGGCCATCCCTTCCCTCCTTGACTGTCCTCAGCCACCACCAAGGTGCGATTCCTGCTCACTGACACCCAAACAGGCAGGACCAGGTGAAACAGCACTGAAAGTCACATATCAGGTAAGAGATGAGGCCACTCCAGCTCCACGCGGACCCCGAGTGTAGCCTCACACTGGGCACAGAGGGCGGAATTCCCCTCCATGCAGACTCAGGCCAAAGCCACGTCTTCTGCTCTTAAATCTCCTTTGCTCCCAGAATGACAACCAGTCACTCAGAGAGCACGAGAGGGAGGGACCCAGGAAAGGAAGCTCTTGAGACACAGGACACAGGCCTGGAGGCCAGGACCAAGTCTGGACCCTGCTGGACAGGAAACAGGCACCAGACTCGAGTCCACCCACTGACCCTGCTGGAGAGAATTCCGGTGCTTGCAGGACCCAAGGCAGCGGCCAGACAAGACCTGCCAGGAAGGCCCAGGTGGAATCGCCACCGGGGAGGGGCAGGGGGAGCATTGGGGAGGGATAGGGAAGGCCGGGGTATAGATGGAGGAGGGGCAGGTCCAGAGTGGGGACAGGGGTGTAGGCAGAGGAGGGGCAGGTCCAGTGTGGGGACAGGGGTGTAGGCAGAGGAGGGGCAGGTGCAGTGTGGGGACAGGGGTGTAGGCAGAGGAGGGGCAGGTGCAGTGTGGGGACAGGGGTGTAGGCAGAGGAGGGGCAGGTCCAGTGTGGGGACAGGGGTGTAGACAGAAGTGAGGTAGGTCCGGTGCGGGCTGAGTGGGCTCTGCAGTGCCAGGAGCCCCCGGGCAGAGATGCCCCGGACAGTCAGAGTGGGTGCGGTCAGGCAGGAGCCAGGGATTGCCGCCCAGGATCCCAGGGCAGCCCTGCTAACCCCCCAGGGCAGAGGGGATGGAGTGACCCCAGCCACTGTCCCCACCCACCCCAAAGAGGGCTCTTGTGGCCAAGAAGACAACCGGCTGAGGTCTGGACGACTGACCATTGGGTCATGATTCACTCCAAGTAACAGGCTGACGCAGGGCCGTGCTCCTGGAGATGCGATGAATTTATTCTCACCCACTGAAGGGAAAGACAAAGCCAGGAGAGTGTCTTCCACACCCGGAGTGACACCAGCATGCTTTCCTGACATTCAGGACACATCACCGGCCGGGAACCCTCTTCTGTGCAGCACCAAGACCAGCCCTGGGACTGGCAGTGCCGTCACCCCCGCCCGGGCCCAGAATCAGCGCCACCCCAGCCCGTCAGGGTACGTGGCCAGCCCCGAACCGTGCATGGCCACAACTGAGCACGGCCTCTGCAGAAGGTGCAGCTGACCCTCACGTGCTCCAGACACCCCGCCGGCACACCCCGCCCACCACAGGCCGAGAACCCCCGTACAGCAGGACCCAGTCGACACTCTTCAGCGCCATTTCCGTCTCTCCAAACAAGCCTCCGAAATTTAAGTTAAACCACGTAAACAGTGCAGACACCATCTACGCTCTCATCACCCCCTGTGGCCACGCGGAAGCAGACACCTGACCAAAGAAGTTGCAAAGTCCCCAGAAGCTCCCAGAACAGAGGCCCCGTCGTGGTCGGAAACGGTGAGCTAACAAAGCCACGGAACCCACGAGGAAGGTGGGGATCCCAACAGGCTCAGCACGTGCAGGTGACCCCTAAATCCTCCGGCTGCAATCCACACAAGTTGTACGCGATTCCCTCTCCTGGATCAAAGCCTGTTCAGCGGAAGGCAGCCCAACGGCCCTCGTGCTGCTTTGCACTTGAGCTGTCTGTGCTCACTGTGAGATCGGAAGCCCAGATAGCTTTCTCTCCTTCATCTGGAAGTTTGTAGGATTATCCCAAACCATCCAAGGAGCTCCCGGCAGTCGGGGCGGACCAGCTCAGCACTGCCCTTCCTGAAGAGTTCAGTGTCTGCACACAGATTTAAACACACCCTAAAATCTCACCTGCTCTCCCAAAGGAGGAGGGCCTGGGGGGCCAGTGGCTCAGCGTCCACTCCCTGTGCCCTGTGGGTCGGCACCCACCAGCAGCCGGCGCGCGGGGCAGGGCAGGCAGTCGGGCCTTGGGGCCTCTGAGCACGGCTCCTGTTCCCACCTGTCCCCGGAGAGCCCCAGGTGTCCCGGTGAGCTGAAGTGAGCAGCAGAAGGCGGAACTCAAGTCACGTTCACGTTTGCCTTGGGGAGAGCCTGCCTGCTCTCCGCCAGCTCTCCTCCCTGAAGCCCACGGCTATTCCAGCGAGCGCGCACCAGAAGGGCACGCCTCATAAACAGCGGGAAAGCACAGTGTGAGCGCAGAGCTACACTGGGGACGCACGTGGGCTGCAGGGCCCAGGACGGGCGCCAAGCGGCCACCTGCCCAGCCCCATTCCTGGATGGAGCCCACCTCCCCCCGGGGGCCGCTCTGAGGCAGCCACTGAGCGAGCTCTGCTTCTCAGGGACACGCGCCCCCCACCCACGCAGCCACCCCACCTGCTCCCCTCAGCTCCCGCCTGTCAAAGCCCTCCACCCGCATGCGGTCCTCGCCCCCGCCCCCTGCACGGAGGGCTCTGAGAGGCACTTCGCTGGGAGGCAGGCCTGGGTCTTGGTTTCTGTAACTTCCAAATTGGACCCAACAAGTCCATGGAAACGCCCCCAGCACAGCCTCTGTCCCGAAACCACCACCAAGCAGAGACCTCCAGAGGCAGCGCCAGCCCCTCTTCCTCGCTCCGCCTGCTGCGAGAGGAGGACACGCGGGCCCAACGCTCCACGTGGAAGGGCGCTTCTTAGTGACGCCGGCCAGAGGGGACTTCTCGGAGCAGTCTGGGCCGAGAGGCGGTGGACACAGACACGCCTGCGTGTAAATATTCTCACAGGGCTGCCCAGCAGATCTACCTTTGGTGCTTACTTCAAAACAGGAGAAACACTTAACATTTCAAATCAAAGAGCCCCACTGCTGCCCCCAGTAATCTAAACTCTCTCCTCAGCAACTCTAGAGACGATAAAAACAGGAAATACCCGGAGGATGAAAGTTCGTGAGCAGAGAGAACACTGCCGCTCTCAGAGGCTGCGTCTACAGCCACCCCAGCAGCACGGCCTGCCGGTTCCAGGTCACCGGGGGAGAGGGAGGCGTGTGCAGCTCGAAACACGTAACTGCCAGGCTTGCATCAAACACCAAACAACATCGAGGGCAGACCTGAAACGCCGTCTGCTGGGGGTGAGAGGAGGCGTCCAGGCAGCGCCACGACCTGTAACCAGCTGGAACCGGGACTCGTTTAGTCCCACCACCCTGGGAGACGAGAAGACCCCCATCCTACAAACACGGGCAAACAGACCATAATCCTCATAGAGAAAGTGTACTGAGATCTCAGGTCGGAGGCGCTAGAGGCAAAAGACAGACAGACAGAGAGAAAGAACGCAGAGCCGCGTCCTGCCTTGGGCCACGGCCGGGACCGGGGAAGAGGCTGGGCCCCAGGCAGCCCCTGCGTGGGCACACCAGCAGAGACGGCGCTTCCGAAACCAGGAAGCCCCCACCTCTGCAGGAGAGAGCGGCGCTCCACACCGGCGTCCTGGTGCAGCTCTTCTGCCCGCGCCTGCGGCTGCTGTGCAGAGACGGCACTTAGGGCCGTGCGTCTGGATGACGCCCCAGGAAGTGAGCGTGGCCAGAGGAGGGTGGCCAGCCTGCGCCCAGGGCACCCTGACACTGGGAGGTGTTGAGGAGAACCAAAGTCAGGGCGTGCGGGAAGCCAAGGAAAAGGTCTTTGAGAAAAGACAAGTAATAACAAGGGCTGGGGAGGATGCAGAAGGTCGGCGCCCTCAGACGCTCCTAGTGCGGCTGCTGCAGCGACAGCCGCCAGGTCCTCGTGGGGTTAACATGGAGCTACTGCGGCCGGCACTCCTGTGACTGGGCACACCCAATAGAACTGAAAACGTGTCACACAAGCACTCACACAAATGTTCACAGCAACACCGTTCACGATAACCAGAAAGTGGGAACAGCCAAACCCCACCAACAGGTGAATGAAAAGCACAACGTGGCACATCCCCACAGCGGAACATCACTCAGCCGTAAAAAGGACAGCAGACTGGCACAGGCTACGACGTGGATGAGCCTGGGAAACGCTGTGCTCGGCGCATGCCAGATGAAAGGGGCTCGTGGCATCCCTTTCACGTGTAGCGTTCAGAACAGGCAGATCCACAGGAACGGGGAGTGGACACGTGGCTGCGAGGTTGGGGGTGTCAAGGGAGACAGGGGCGGCAAACGCATACAGGGTCTCTTTTGAGGTGACAAAAATGTTCTAAATTGACTGTGGTGACCGTTGCACACTCTGTGAATACACCATAAACCAATGAACTGTATGCTTTAAGCAGACGGGTACGGCGTGTGGAATCTGCCTCAGTAAAGCCATCACCAAACAAAAGTCCTGGGAGAGGAGTCCACGGAGCTAGGACAGAGGACGGGCCAGGGCACTGCCCACATGGAGCCGTGTGACAGGGCTGAGGCCGGGGGCTGCTAGAAGCAGGGCTAGTACACCCAGCAGGGGCTGGAGGAGATGGGGCTTCAGAGTTTTCAAGGTGGAAGAAACCGCAGCACCCTGGACGCTGACGGAACCATCTAGAAAAAAGGGCAAAACACTGAAGTCACAGAGAGTGACGCCCACCACGTGGCCACCGCCGCCATACACTCCCGGGGCTCAGGAACACCTGCAGGTGGGAAGGCCCTGGGGTCCCTGCTGACGGCCCCTTGCGAGCCCACTCCCACGGCGTGCTGCAGGCCCGGGCCAGGCAGCGGGAAGGGCTGCGCAGGAGCCGACTGAGCAGGAGGACGGCCGCAGGCAGACACCAGGAGCGCGCTGTGCTCAGGACCCTACTGCTGGCCTAAGCCTCCTCCCCAAGAAACTGACCGTGTAGGAGTGGAACCGAGCTCTGAAACCACGGCCAGCAAGAGTTCACCTTCCCAACTCACTCATAAAAACGTAAGGCAGCAAAGGCCAGAAACCTCCCGTGTCAAACCACTAGCCGCACTAAGCAAAACAAGTAGGCGCGGCCCCGGGCCAGCCCTTCCCAGGCAGGGGCAGTGACAGCAGGAGTCCAGTTGGGGATTAAAGAGCAGCACAGGGCTCACCGAGGGCGGCCCCACAGGCGCTGTGACAAACCTGGGAGGGGCACGGGCACCCCCAGCCACTTCTAGGCCCAACAGACGTGCGCAAAGGTACGGAAGGGTCACCAGTTCAGACAGAGGGCCCAGTGTGTGGGCCAAGGAGCCCTTCTCAGAGCATGACCGGATACTACGAAATGATTTCCCCTTGCCCTCTCATTCTCTCCCCAGGGGGCGGGGCGCCTCGCAGAGGGCACACGGCGTGCGGTGGCGTCATCGCTCTGCCGGCGTGCGCAGCGTGCGCCACGTGTTCCTGTGCTCTGGCGTTTCAGCGGGACTTCCAATATGGCACATACTGGCAGTTAAAGCCGACGCGAACAAGAACAACTCTCTGGGGTCCTCCGTAATTTCCAAGAATATAAGGGATAAAAGTTTGAAGACCAATGTATTGTAAGGTATTTACCACAACATTGTCTCTGACATCAAAACGTTAAAAGAAACCAGAAGGTTCCTCAGTGGGGACAGCTCAGCAGACTGCAGGATGGCGTACTGGGGACACGACAAAGCCAGTGGTAGTGACGAGGAAACAGAGGCTGCCAAACAAGACGTTGTGCCGACCCCAGGATGTTAAGGACAAACCACGATTCAAGTGCACATCGCAGCATTCCAGAGGGGTGACCGCTGGATGCGGAGGACGAGGGGGCTTGTGAGGGGAGACTTTCAAAATCACACAGGAGAGAACCACCTACTGCTTGTGCATAAAGGGAAAACGGCGTCCAGCGCAGGCCAGCACATCTGTTTCAGATTCACACACCTTCCTCCTGGGAACCGTGACCCCCAAGGAAGCGGCTAACGTTCTGGTCACATGTTAGAGCTCGGGCAGCTTGGTTTCCACGATGATGGAACCGGACGAGAAAGAATTCCTCCACAGGCCTCAACACCATCTGAGGAGCACGTTCGGCAGCAGGGCACATGTCTCGCAAAGGCAAACAGAGTCATAAAGCAGAGATTCTGAAATCTAGTGTAAACCAAGGAACTAAAATTTCCTTCACCCAAGAATTGGCTTTCACAGGTCAGGTTTCTATCCCACAAGCACCATATCCCAAACCTGAACCCAGGAAGGAGGCCACGGACCGGAAATGACTGACTGTTTCCACCTGGTACCCCAGCTTCGCCCAGGCTGCGGAAGGGGGACAGCTCCCGCCCCTGGGGACTCAGCCCCACACAGTAACAAACCTGTCGGTTACGGACAGATGCTGGTCCACTTAGCCCTTAAATCACAACACATCTTGCAGGATTAACCTATGTATTCTTCACCAAAACGAATGTTCTTTCTAGATGTGAACATAACACGAAATTCCATATAGCTTGGGAGAAGTGAAATGCAGAGAGAACATGTCGCTCAACAAAAGTGAATTAAGTTTCCCATTTTAATATCAACAGAGAAATACGTATATGCAGTTGAAACCCAACAAAAATGCCAGAACTCAAAATCAAAGATTACTGGAAAGAATGTTTGCACAGCAAAATTCTTTTCCCTTTGAGACTAAAATGCCCCACCATGCTTAATTTTCCTGACATTTCTGAGGCTTTGAAGCCACAGCTAACGGATCTGAATCATCTGAACAAACCATGTTATAGTGACATGTTACTGGAAAGCCTAGAATAGAATGCTAAATATACAGACACACACCCATGCCAGGCACTTTTGCAGAAAATGATCAAACACGAAACTAGATAAAGTTGGCTGTAGCGAAGTCCGTGGGAATGGAGCCCATCTCCAGCAGGTGAGTATGATACACAGGCGCCCAGAAGTTAAAGGAAGAGAACACAAAAATAGCGCCTACCCTTTGTTAATAAAACCAAGCTTAGGCTGTGCCTGAACTTAGCTTAATGACACACTGCACCCATGCTTGCTGCCGGCAAAGAAACAAGATCCTTCTCCTGAAGTCTAAACCATGCTTGCACCGGTGGTACACATCCATCATAAAACTGGCGCTGCCCCAAACTGTCCACCTCAGGAAGGGAAGGGGAGGGACGTACGCAGCTCCAGAGCTCCATCTGTGCCACTTGGAGCCGCGTTCTGCTTTATTTGGGTTGGCAGTGTAAGCACCAACAGCGGGGTGGCACTGCGGCCGAGATGCCAAACTAGGGCAGCCTCGGCCTGCCCCTGGGAGCTCCCGGCGCGCCCTGGGCCTGGGCTCCCCGTCTGCCCAGAGACCGGGCCACCACGGCTCCCGGGTGGGCCTGGGGTTGGGTAGGGGTGACCTGGAAAATAGAGGCCTCAGGCAGTCAGCATCCCTTTTCTGTCCTCAAAGAGCTTCTCTGCATCTTTTTCTTTAACACACAAGAAATACAAAGTCCTCCGGGCTTTCAACAGACTCCCCTTATCTAAGAACTAAAGAGATACTAAGTTCTAGGGTAAGACGAGGGTGCCCTACACCAGGGGCCCTGCTCAGTGGGCCACAGACAGAGAGGCAAGCACCCAGGCATATGGGGCCCAGAGTGCAGGGCCCAGGATCAGAAGTCAGGAGCCGGAGCTGGGGTGGGGGGACCAGGGTTCAGGGGCCTGGGGCTCATGGCCCAGGTTTGGGGGCTAAGGTTCAGAATTCAGGGGTAGGAGTTTGGGAGGGAGGCACTGGGGGATGGGAGCAAGGGACCAGAGTTAGGGGGTAGGGTCCAGGTTCAGGGGGCCAGGACAGAGGTTCATGGCTAGGAGTTGGGGTTTGGTTGAGATTCAGGGTTTAGGGTCAGGCTGGATTGGATTTGGGGGCAAGGGACCAAGTTTGAAGGCTGGGGTTCTGGAGTTAGAATTCAGGGTTTAGGGACCAGGGACAGGTGTTTGGGGGCCAGGGTTCAGAGTCATTTCTGGGGTTAGGATCTGTGGTTATGTTCCCGGGTTCGGGGACTCGAGACAGAGGTTTGAGGCCAAGGTTCCAGGACAAGGGTTCCAGGGTTCAGGGCCAGGGTTGAAGAAAGGGCCAGAGCCAGGGGTCTGGGGATCAGGATTCAGGATTCAGGAATCAGAGGTGGGGCTGGGTTTGATGCCCACAGACTAGGTTTCTGGGGTTTGGGACCGTGAACAAGGGTCAGAACTGGGATTCAAGGACTGGAGTTTTCCCATTAGGATTTGAAGACGGGATTCAGAGGCAAGGCTCTGGGGTTAGGGTTCAGCAGCCAGAATTTGGAGGCTGGGCTTCAGGGGTTCAGGGTCCCAGTCTTCAGGTTCCAGGCTTGAGATCAGGGCAGGGGTCTGGGGTTCTGGGTTCAGGGGTCAGGGTCTGGGGATTTAGGGTCTCGGGGGTTCAAGGTCCAGGATCCAGGGCTCAGAGTTCAGGGCCACAGTCCAGGATTCAGGACTCAGAGTTTGGGATTTGGGGCTCAGGGTTAAGGATCGGAGTCTAGGGGTCCAGGGCCTAGAGGTTCAAGGCCCCGGCTCAGGCAGGGTTCAGGGCCTGGGTCAACGCATTGGGGCTCCCAGGCTCGCCGCAGTGTGGGGTCTGGGGACCCGCGGGCTGGGGCTCGCAGTGTGGGGTCTGGGGACCCGCGGGTTGGGGCTCGCACTGTGGGGTCTGGGGACCCGCGGGTTGGGGCTCGCAGTGTGGGGTCTGGGGACCCGCGGGCTGGGGCTCGCAGTGTGGGGTCTGGGGACCCGCGGGTTGGGGCTCGCAGTGTGGGGCCTGGGGGCCCGGGGTCCAGGGCCGGGCTCAGGCGGGGTCAGGGCCCGGGCCCGCGGGTTGCGGTGCGAGGTGTGGGGCCGGGGCCGGGGCCGGGGCCGGGGCCGGGGTCAGGGGAGGGCCGGCCGCCGGCGGCCGCACTTACGTCGTCGAAGAGCGAGCCCACGTTGGCCGTGACCAGCAGGACCGCGGCGCCCGGGGCGGCCGCCTTCCCCGCCATCGTGCCGGGCGGCGCGGGCGCTGGGCCGGGCGGCGCGGCGCTTCCTCCGGGGCCGGCGGGGTCTCGCGGGGCCGCGGCGTCAGCTGCGCCGGGGGGCGGCTCCGGGGCGCATCGCGGGCCGGCGGGTCGGGCCGGGCCTGGCCGGGGCTCCGGCCTCGCGCTCGCTCGCTGGCTCGCTGCTCCGCGGCCCCGCGCCCGCTCGCTCGCCGCCGCGCCTCACAGCGGCCCGCGCGCAGCCATTAGCCCCGCCGGGAAAGTTCCCGCAGCCGCCGCCGCCGACTCGGGCTCAGGGCGAGTCCCGCCCCGCGGAGCCGGGGCCGGGCGGGGCCTGCGCAGGGCGGGGCCTGCGGGGCGGGGCCTGAGCGCGGGGCGGAGCCTGCGGAATTTGTACAGGGAGGGGCGGGGCCCGCGGGCTGAGGCGGGACCTGAGGGGGCGGGGTCTGCTCAGGGGCGGGGCGCGGGCCTGCGCGGGACACGGCCTAAACGGAACGAGGCCCGGCTGGGGGCGGGGCGTAGACCTGCGTGGGGCGGGGCTTGAGGGCGGGGCGGGGTCCCGCGGAGCAGGGGAGAGGGGCGGGGTCCGCTCGGGGGCGTGGCCTAAACTGCAGCGAGGCCTGACTGGGGGCGCCCGGGGCCTGCGCAGAGCCGGAGGCCTGGGCGGGGCCTGCTCGGAGGAGAGGCCCGCTCGGAGGTGGGGCCTGGGGCCCTGGGCGGGGTCTCAGGACGGAGCGCGGCCTGCGGACGGGGCGGGGCCTGCGGACGGGGCGGGCCTGCGCGGGCGGCCGGGTCCGGGCGACGCCTAGGCCGCGCTCCTCTCAGTCAGGCCCGCGTTCCGCCGCGCCCCGCCCTGCGGCTGCGCACAGACTCCGCCCTCCGCCCTCCCATGACGTCACGGCCCGCTCCGACGGCGCCTCTTAAAGGGGCCGAGTCCTGCGCCCTGCGGGGCCGGGGGGACCCCGCGGCCCGGCTCCCCTGCAGACAGCCCGTGGGGCCCCGCAGCTCCCGACACGCTCGGTCGTGGGCCAGGCCCCTGCGGCCGCCACCGGGCTGCAGCGCCGTGCCAGGGTCCCTGGGGCTGCGCCGTCGGAAGTGACGGGTAACGGGGAGGCGGCGCGGCCGGGCCGGAGGTCCCGACGCCTCCGGCTTGTCGCCAGCAGCCAGGCCACATCCTAACGCGGGCACCCACCCTCCCACCACTGCCTCTCCTCCCTTCACTTCTGCGGGCGCCCCCGCCCCTCCCCAGCCAGCACGTGCACGCACGCCCCCGCACACGCGCGCGCCTGTGCCGCCGCCTTGCCGGCTGCTGCCGAAGGTGGAATCGCTGCGGGCGCCCTCTCCCGCACCTCCCCCGGCCGGCCGACCGCCTGAGCCCCTCGCACACTCAGCTGCTCCTAGGGGCGGGAGAGCGCCCCGCTCCCACACCGCGGGCGCTCTCGGGCCGCAGGGGCGCCCACGCCGCGCGCCAGCCCCGGGCTCCGCACGTGCGCCCTCGTCGCCCACGGCTGTCGCTGCCCTCCCACCTCCCTCTGCAGCGCAGGCACAGCCCGGAGGACGCTGGCCCTTCGCTGGGATCCTGCCACTGGCAACCTAAATAACAGAGGAGCTGTTTGCAAGAAAAAGGTGTTTGTTCAGGAACAGGCAGCACAGTGGGAACACGCGTGCCGCAGCAAATTGTGTGCACATCAGGGCAGACAAAGACGAAGGTTTTCTAAGGAAACATGAAGAGCATTACATAATTGCCATGAATCAGTTATCCTTGGCTACAAGGATCAAGAACAAGGGTGGCACCAGTCTGAGGTTGGACAGGCAGTCACTAGGCAGATGACCTCACAGGAGTACTTTTTTGTGCAGGGTTTTGGTGGCCTTTGTGTAAGGTCAAGGCTTTTGCAGAGTCTTCTGTAATAGTTTTTGTTATCAGGTATTCCTGCCTAGGAACCCTCCCTGGCTCCGTATGTCAGTGTTTTTAACACAAGTGACCCCATTTTGATTCTGACAGCTTCCCACCCCGAGTCGGCAGGCCCACCAGCACCTGCACCGCCTCTGCCCTGCTACGTGCGGAATGAGGTGCCTGCCCCCCCACCCCCGCCTTCGGCCACCCCCTGGGGCCGTGCCACCAGCTCACGGGCACACCGGGCTGTCTCTGATCTTAGGAAGCCGCCTTTGCCCTGCCCCTGTTTCCTCCGGTCTCCTGTCTCCTTCTGAAATCCACCAGAGCCTCAGCCCCTTGAGCCACCACACTCTCCCCAGGCCCCTGCATTGCGCTTCTCGTGCTCACTCCCCGCTGGCCATCCTCATGGGGTTCTCACTGACCTCCCAGTTCAGCGGCCAGTGGCCAGGCCTGGCCTTGGCTGATCTTCCAGTACGGTTGAGGTTTGTCCTGGCGTCCGAGATGTTCCTGCCCTGCCCCCCAGCCCCTCCTGGAGTCCTTTGCTGACTCCTCTTCACGCTCGGCCGAAGCCCTGGTGTCCTGGGTCTGTCCCTCCTCTGTCCACTTTCTTCTGGCCGACCTCAATGGGCCGGCACCTTATGTCCTGTCAACATGCCCAACTGCTGCCCCCAGAAGGGCCATCTCAAACCCAACATGGAAACAAATTCCCAACGGCCCCCTTCCTCCCATGGTGCAAACTCTGAAACACCTGCTTAATAGCACACCAGGCGTGGCCAGCTCAGGGCCTCGGCAGCTGTGCTGCTCTCTGCTGGCTTGATGGGCACCCCCGTCGCACTGTCCGGCTGTCTCCCCTCCCTTCTCACTTGGGAGCAATACCCTTCTGTCCCAGGCTGTTGATTGTCTCACAGTCAGCAGTCTGAGAGCGGGGACTCTTCAGCTTCATGCAGCCAGCCAGGCAGAAAGTGCTCGATAAAGTGAATCAATGGCACCTGCAGCCATCATAGGCCTGGAGCCAGGGCTACCTGATTCTCAGAAAGACATGGACCGTTTACATCACTGTGTTAAAAGCCCGTTTCTTAAAATCCAGGGCAGGAGGGGACCATCTTTTCCTAGTGTGCCCTTCTTTCCCTTTTGAATGTTACCCCATGTCTTTGTGTTACCTTTGCCAAAACCACAGTAAGTTTCGTGAAGCCCTGCTTGCCCAGTTCAGGACGGGCCTGGCCCACCCAGTCTGCAGTGGCAGGAGAGGGAAGAGAGGCAGCTGGGCCTCATCCTCAGCCCAGTGCTCTTGGGCTCCCAGGAGGGAAATTCAGCCCAACTCTTTTGTTAAACAACAATATGTTGTAAGCTTTTTAAAAAGGATAGCAGACTAGCCACCAAATATCACATCAATAGTTTAAGACAGTAACCAATTTATTATGAATTCAGAGTTATCAGATGGTCCAGAGGTTTACAACTAGGATTCCTCATAGATGTCCACGAGCGTTTAAAAGCTATCCTTTGGCATCCATATTGATAGCACTTTGTAGCTGCACAGTGCATTTCAATCATTTAATCACCAATCTTCAATATTCCTGCCAGGTGGGTCAACTTTATTCCATTGTATATTGAAACACTGAAGTTAAGTGACTCACTCAAGATGATTTTCTGTAGACAGAGAGCCTGGCTAGACACACAGTGACAGGAACCCAGGGCTCTGTCCTCTGAGTGGGGCCAGACTTGGTTACTTTAGCCAGAAGTATTTTGTCATTAGTAAGTTAGTGGGGAGCTTATGACTTTACCGCAAACTCATCTAGGAAAGGGAAGTTTTTTCCTTCTGAATTATTTGGATACTTACTTCATCCATCAGCTTAGAAATAGTTAGTTTTCAGGTACCAATTGTGCATGAGGGATTTACATTTCTTATTTCTTACAAGGTGTGTATCTCTGTTTTATATATGAGAATACTAAGGCCGTGGGATTAAGATGCTCACCAACCTTGCACAGCCTCCAGGGTACAGAGGCAGGAGCAGAGCCCAGCCAGGACTCCAAGCCAGCTGGTGCCAGCAGCCCATGTGGCCTTAACCTCCACGCATGCATGCATGCATTTATGCAATCTATTCATTCTGTGAATATTCACTTAGTGCATTCTCTGTGCTATGCACTATTCTAGACACCAGGGATAAGACCCTGACCTCAAGAAGCTGAAATTCCAGCAGTTGGGAGAGGCAAGAAATAGTATAGGGTCATTCAGATCACGCGACATCATGCCAGCCTACTGAATGTGTCCTTATAAAAGTCACATGCTCATTGTGGAATGTTTGAGAACTATAGAACAGTATACAGAGTATGACAAGGCAGCATGCTCACCAATAATTCTACTCCAGGTAAACCAAGCACTGTTACCATTTTGGTAGTACTCCCACCAAGTTTCGTCTGTACTTCACTCTACAGTGAGTGCTCTGATCGTGCCATACACACTGGTCATACATTACTGATTTTTGCGAGACCCAATGTAAGTGCTTTCAGATAAAACTAAAAACTCTTTCTAAATGTTTTTAATGCCTGTATAATAGGCACCTGATAGAGACAGTGATTTACCTAACTGATGACACCCTGCTATTATAAGTTTGGGTTGTTTCCAATATTGCATGGTAAGAAAAATGCTGTGATGCCCATCTTTGTGCATAGTTTCCTCAGTTCTTAGGATTCTTTTTTTAGGATAGTTTCCAAGAATTAAAATTTTAAAGGATATAAATAAAGAACATGAAAACACAAAATTTGTGAGATGCAGATAAAGCAGTGCTTAGGGGAAAATATGTAGCTTTAAATGCTTATTTTAAAAAGAAGAAAAGTGTAAAATCAATGCTCTACAGTTACAAATTAATAAGCTGGAAAAAGAAAGCAAATTAAACCCAAAGTCAGTATAAGACAGGAAATAATAAAAAGTGAAATCAATGAAATAAAAGCCAACAAAACAGGGAATAAGTAAAACCTAAAAGCTGGTTCTTTAAAATAATCAATAAAATTAATAAACCAATATCTAGGATGATGAAGGTTATTCAGAGAGACAGACATAAATTACCAACGTAAGGAACGAGAAAGGAGATACTACTGTACCCTACACACTTTGAAAGGGAATAAGGGAACAATGAACAACTTTGTGCCAATAAACCAACAATTTAGATGAGATGGGCAAATTCCTTGAAAGACACGAAACTCATTCAAGGAGAAATAACTAACCTGAATAGCACTTTATCTACTAAAAATGTTGAAGCCATGATTTAAAATCTTCTCACAGAGAAAATTCCCGGCCCAGATGTTTCCACTGGCGAATTCCGTCAAACATTTGAGGAATGAATAATACCAGTTCTATACAAAATCTTCCAGAAAATTGAAAAGGAGGGAATATTTCCCAACTCATTTTATGAGGTTAGATTTCCCTGATACCAAAACTAAATAGAGACAATACAAGAAATTTATAAACCAATATCCCTCGTGAATACAGAAGCAAAAATCCTTAGTAAAATAGTAGTAAATCTAATTGATATGTAAAAAGCATAATACCACAATCACAGATGGTTTTTATCCAAGGAATATAAGATTGAATTGATATCCAAAAAATCAACATAATTCATCATATTAATACATTAAGGAAAAAAAATAATGTGATGAGGTTAACAGATACAGAAAGGACATTTGACAAAATTCAACATCCTTTTATGATAAAAACTACCCAGGAACTGAAAATAAATGGTACTTCCTAAATCTGATAAAATACATCTATGAAAAATTTACAGCTAATATCACATTTAGTGCTGAAGGACCGAACGCTTGCCGCAAGGTTGGAAATAAGGCAAGGATGTCCACTCTCACGCCTTCTATTCGACATTATACTGAGGTCCCAGTCTGTACATAAAATAAGAAAAGGAGATGACAGGCATGCAGATTGGAAAGGAGAAAGTAAAACTGCCTTTGTTTCCAGGCAACATGATCATCTACATAGAATGTCCTAAGGAATCCACAAAAAAAAAACCTACTAAATAAGTGAATTTAACAAGGTCATGGGGTACAAGTCAGTATTCAAAAATAAATTGTATTGCTACATATCAGAAATGAACTTTGGAAAATAAAGTTTTAAATAATTCCCATTTATAATAGCATAAAAACTAAAATATCTAGGAATAAATGTAACATAACATACACAAGACGTACAAAAACCACTGAACGTAGCAGACTGAAATTAAAGAATCTGAGCAAATGGAGAGATAGCCCATGTTCATGGATTGGAAGACTCAGTGAGGTCCAGGTGTCATTGTCCTCAGATCTGCAGAGTTAGTGTAATCCCAGCTGCCATTTTGCTCATTGTCTTCATCCCCTCCTCTGCCTCCTCCTCCACCTACTCCACCTTCCTCTTCTTCTTTGGAAATTGATAGACTTACTCTAAAATACAGATGGAAATGTGAAGGCCCTAGAATAGCCAAAGGAGTTTTGAAAAAGAACAAAGTTGGGATACTCACACTACCCGATTTCAAGACATCATGAAGCTGCAGTTATCAAGATGGTGTCATGTTGCTGTAAGGATGGGCACATAGATCAGTAGAACAGAATAAAGAGTCCAAAATTAGACCCAGTTGATTTCAACAAATGTTTCAATTTGGGGAAAGATTTCAAAATGGGAAAAGAATAATCTCTTAACAAATGTTGCTGGGATCATTAGATGTCCATGTGGAATAAAATAAACCTTGACCCTTAACACACATCAATTCCAGTGGGAATGTGCAATGGGATGTGCAAAATTAACTAAAAATTAGCCAAGCATGGTGGCTTACACCTGTAATCCCAGCTGTGAGGGAGGCTGAGGCAAGAGCATTGCTGAGCCCAGGAGTTCGAGATCAGCCTGGGCAACATAGCAAGATCCCATCTCAACAGTAAAAATTAACTAAAATGGACTATAGTTCCAAACACAAAAACTAAAGCTAGAAACCTTCTAGTAACATGAGAATCTTTTTGAAATCTTGGAGCCTGCAAGGATTTCTTAGAGAGAACACCGAAAACACTAACCATAAAAGAAAAAATAGATACACTGCATTTCATCAAAAGTTTTAAATTGTAATCTTCAAAAAACACCATTAACAAAATAAAAAGGCACATCAACAGCTACACTTCTATTTTGTTCAATGTTCATCAAAAGAATGGAGAGAAGAAAGAACTGTGGTTGACACGTGCGATGGAATACTACCTGGCAATAAAAACAGCCTGGATGGCTCTCGGAAACACTAGGCTGGTGGAGAAGCCAGACGCAAGAGCGTGCACATACGTGATTCCATTTATGTGGCCTTCGAAAACGCAAGTATGGTCTACAGAGTCAGAAAGTGCATCAGTGGTTGCAGAGCCAGAGTTGGCAAAGGGGCAGAGGAGCTCGAGGGAGCTTTTTGGAGGGAAGAAAATATTCCATTTCTTTATTGTGGTGATGGCAACGGGGGTGTGTACTTTTGTCAAAACTCGTGGAATGTCCTTTTAACACAGGTGCATTTTATTGTATGAAAATCACACCTCAGTAGAGTTGATCTTAAACATTTGAAAAAAGAAATGACTTAATAATGTTTAAGTACATCTACAATTTCTATGTACAGAAACATGAACCAAAATTCCCTAAACGTGGAAAGTTGTTTTAAATTCCTTTGTTGGTGTAACTTGAACCGAAGTAAGGAAAAATACCATCTTTGTGTGTGCAATTCATGTGGATATCCATATGTGTTGTTCTGAAACATCGAAACATTTGGATATGGGGGAGCTGCAGAGGCTACAGGATATAGGGGTGTACAGACTGTCACCTTTCTAATAATCCGGGGAAGAAAATCTGAATTCTAAATGACATCTGGCCACAAGAGTTTCAGATAAAGGATAATGGAGCTTTAATTGTAGCAACATCTCAGAAAACAGCCAGACATTCAGATCTGCACATCTTATTCTTTAGAAAAAGCCCTGCAAGGGTTGCACACCTAGAAACATAACAGCAATGGATGCTGTGCAGAACTGGCACGCTTGTTTCATCTTCATCCCAGAACCCACAAAACTTTAGCCTTTGGGTGGAGGGGGTGCCTGGACCGGTGCCTTGTTCACAGCAGGTTCTTGCACCCGGGGATGCCCGCTGAGGGAAGGAGTGGGAACTGGGTGCCCACCAGGGTACCCACCAAGGAGAAGAGGCGTACGTGGGCTCCAGGAGACAGTCCTCAGCACAAAGGATGGCTGCAGCACGCAGCTCACATCCTGCCTCTTTGCTCTGCCAAATGAGACAAAATCTTCCGAGGAAGTGACTCACTAAGCAGGGGTCTTGGGCTGTGTCACAATGCACATCGACGCTCTTCAAAAGTCCTTGACAGGGAGAAGGTGTAGCTCGTGGAGGGCTGTCAGCAACAGGCCAATGCTCCACTTCAGTGCAAGTCCTTTTCTTCTTCCACAGGCCCTTGGATAGGGCTGGCTTCTGGTTGGTTTCTAATTGGCCCCTTAGGCCCGTAGTGCCAATAGCTGTTTGCGGCAGGTGTGAGGCTCTGCCCTGCAACCTGGACCTCCTCAACCGCACATATTCAGAGCTCTGTGTGACCTTGACATCTTATGTCCCTGGGAAGGAGTAAGTTTAACATCCCACTTGGCTTTGAAGGAAATAAATAGTGATTTTTGATTCCTCACGGCAAAAGCGTCAGGTCAGGGCACAGGCACCCTATTCTTTTTGGTAAAGCAGTTAATCCCTCTCCTTTGGCAGAAACAGATGGTTGACAGGACTGAATTATTTACATAAAATGGTGTAGGCAGAGAGTGTTGGCACACACTGGGAGTCAGACAAACACATAGTCGTCGTATCAACGTGGCTCTTTGCAGCAGACTTGCTGGGGTAATGTGACCCCTGCTAAGTAAGGGACACGCCCAAAGGGACAAATAGGTTCTCAAATCACTAAGAGTCCCAAACAATAACTAAAACAAAGTCAGGAAAAATAGACAAAGAAAATCTGTCTCTGAGTTGGCAATGCTTTCTAAAGTTGTCAAAGTATCTAGTATTGTTTCGGTTAATTTTAAGGGTAAAGCAAGAAGAACACTATTTTCTTTTGATGACCAAGTTTTAAAGAGTTGCCAACTCTTGCTGTGATAACCAGCATCGATAGTGCTGGACATCATGCTTCAAGGATTCTCAACTCTGCATAATTTCTATTTTGCAACTTTGTATTTAGTAAATCAGCTTTATAAAGATTCATCTCCTTTGTCCATTGTTCAAATCTTCAGAGAAGACTTCAAAACTATGCTCACATTATTTTAAATGTAAAAACCCTACAAATACCCGAGGCCTCAATTGTCTCCTTTTCCTCTGAGCTCTGGAGGGTAGATCATGCTGGTTTTATTTGTTGGTGTACATGGAGCACTAAGCGTTGTACCTGGCATGTGTGAAGGCTCAAGCCCTAACTGGTAGTGAATAAAAGATGAATAAACAAGTAAACATGTGAATAAATGATCCCACTAAGATAACACGTTTTAAGTGTCAACAGAAAAGAACCCAAACTCTGTAAAATAATTTAATGAGGTTTACTCTGAGCCAAATATGTACCCAAGAAGCCTTGAGCAAGTGGTCTTACTGTCTTCAGGTTACAGTTTGGTTTTAAACATTTCAGGGAGGCAGGAATTACACGTAAAGCCATTGATCAATACATGGAAGGAGTACATTAGTTTGGCCCGAAAAAACAGGACATCTGGAAGTGGGGCTTACAGGTTACAGGTGGGTTTAAAGATGCTTTGATTTGTAAATGGTTAAAGAAATGAAGCTTCGTCTAAAGGCTTGGAATGTTTTACGTTAAGATGAGGAAATCTGTTAATCAGAGACAAGCCACCGGCCATATACCAGACATATACCCAGACTCAAGTGACTTGTTAAGTAAATGGATGGCCTGCAGGTGTGGTTCAAGCTTTGTCTTGCATGGCCTTAGGCCTGGTGATGAGTTACAAAGGACATCTCCAAGAAGGGAGGGGGCGTCATGAGGCATGTCTGACCTCCCTTCTCATGGCCAGTGACTCAGCTTTAGGGTATTTCTGGGGTCCCCTTGGCCATCAGGGGGTCCATTCAGTCGGCTGGGGGCTTAAGATTTTATTTTAGTTCACATAATGAGAAGATACTATTACAGCCTTACAAGGTTCATTGTCTGCTGCTCAAAAGGAAGCCAATATCCTGAGACAGCAGGGTCACAGCAGAGAAGGAGTTTGATATTACAGGTGCCATGTGAGGAGATGGGAGAAATTTCTCAAATCTGTCTCCCCAAGAATTTGGCAGAAAGGGTTTTTAAAGATAGTTTCTCGGGGAAGGTGCTAGGCAGTTGGGTCTGCTGATTGGCTGGGTTTGGGACAGAACTGTAGGGGTGTGGAAATTGTCTTCTTTGCTGAGTCAGTTCTTGGGTGGGGGTCGCAAGACCAGTTGAATCAATTCCTAGGTATGGGCCACTGGTCTGGGTGGGGCAGCACTGGAATGCAGGGCCTGGGAGATGTCTCGAAAGCTAGCCTTAGGCTTCACAAGGTGATGTTATCTATGGGAGCAATGAAGACAGCTAAGAATCTTTAGGACCATCAGCTACGTGACTCCCGAGTAGTGAGCAATTATAGGAAAGCCAGCTAGGGAACAATGGCTGGATATATATGTATTTTATAATAACTATGCCTATAGCTTTGCAGAGATCAGGCCCCTACCACAGTTCCCACGTTGTGGCCTTTTATTAACTTTAGAAAGGGTGGTTTCAACACTATCCTGTTACATTTTTATATTATTTTGAGTCGTAGCCTATTCAAAAGTAAATCTCACTACACATATATATCACATATTTTTGCCTATTAAAATTTATTTTTCAATGACTTGTTTTTGTGAACCAGGTATATTTTTCTATGGTGGATCCTAGTGAATAATTTACCATCATTGGCCATATTATTCCTTTGTCTTTAAAGAGGATGGTAGGAAGACAGCATCTGGTGATCAGTAACCGACCACGGCCAATAGCTTCACATGCTGCGAAGTCCAGTAGCTCCGGACGTCAGCTTTGGCCGTTGGTGGCCATTTTCTCCTTTAGTCGACGGCAATTTCCCCAACATAATGGGGTGACTGGGGTTTTGATGACTCACTGAGGCTCTTCATTCATGGAATTTGATACTGGAAGGAAAGACCTGAAAATCGCTTGGAAAAGGACAGGAATGGAAAACATTGTGGCCTGGGGGAGGGGCGGCCGGGAGGGGCAAGTGGGCACAGCCCAGGGCACCTCCACCCTTCCTCCCTGCAAAGCAGGCAGCCCGCCTCAGCTGAAAGCAAGCGCAGGGAGGGGTTCCGACAGCAGTGAAGGGCCGGGCCGGTCCAGGGACGAGGGCAGGGAGGCCAGGCGGGTGGCTCAGCCTAGCGCTGTGGAAGGCCGAGCGGGAGGATCACTCGAGGCCAGGAGTTCAAGTCCAGCCTGGGCAACGCAGGGAGACCCCCGTCTCTACAGAAGAAAAAAAATTAGAGCAAAAAGAAAGAAAAAGCTTGGTCAGCAGACTTGTCAACTCACCAAATCGATCAGTTCACTTTAAGATCCAGATAGATCAAACCTAAAGTGCCAAATCAAAGTAGGAAATTTTGTGTCAGCATTTAAAACAACCCTTCAGCGAAGGAAGTTTTGTCTCTGCTCACTGTACTTACGATGTCCGGAAACGTTTGTGCTTATACACAGGCTCAGGTCACTGTGCTATATTTTAGAGTTAGTTTTATGAGTTAAAGAATGAAGAAAAACCAAATCTCTGAACTAATTTTTCATACATTTGAGGCCAGTTATTAAATTACTGCTGATGACCCCTCCGTGGCTGACGTAACACAGCCCCCTCCTCGCGGTGCAGCTTCCCCTTGGAAGGTAGTGCAAGGCCCAGGCCTCACCTTTCTATGGCAAAGGCAAATACTTTCTGATCTCTTTCTATTCCAACTATTGACTTATTTGTAGATAGTGACACCTTAGTGTAAGCAGATATGAATTATTGAAAGAGGCTCAATTCTAAAAACAGGAATATCTTGATAGAGTTGTAATGCAGATGTTTGGGGATACCTCCTCCTCATCTACACTAACTGCTTTATTCACCGTTTGTTCGACACACGCTCGGTAATATCAACAGGATTCTGATATTATACAATGCATTTTTCTCTGGTAGAAAGTGTTTATTATCCTTTCAATTATGAAATTAAAACATGTTAATATCAAAAACATTTAGGCCTTTCGTTAATGCAAGGGCTGTTACGTATCTTCCCACGCAATTTCCTTTCTTCCGTTTTTTTAAATAAGCCATACACACGTCTCACACTGATTCCTGGGTATTTTAACCTTTTTTGTTTCCTTGGGAATGGGGTTGTCTCCTACCACATGTTCAAAATGGTTGTGGTTTATAAACAGAAATGTTACTAATCAAACATAGATCGTTTGAAGACCGTTGCTTCTGTTTTTCTCTCTTTAATGATTTTTTTAGACGTTCTCTTGGATTTTTCAGGCAGACAATCACAATAACAGGTTTGAAATGAGGATTTTAATGCTACTTAAAGCCAAAGTAAGGAATGCCTGAGAATGGGAAATACAAAATGGATTTTTTCCAAACCACAAATGATTGTTTTTGAAATATGAATAAAGTAAAATACTTGCTTTGCAACATGTACTATCAAAAAATTTTTTTTTCTGAGACAGGGTCTCCCTCTGTGGCCCAGGCTGCAGTGCAGTGGCCTCATCACAGCTCCCTGCAGCCTCCACCTCCTGGGCTCCAGCATCCTCCTGCCTCGGCCTCCCGAGTAGCTGGGACCACAGGCTCGTGCCACGACGCCCGGCTAATTTTTCTATTTTTAGCAGAGACGGGGTCTCGCTCTTGCCCAGGCTGGTCTCAAACTCCTGAGCTCAGCAGTCCTCCCGCCTCGGCCTCCCAGAGCGCTGGGATCACAGGCGTGAGCCACCGTGCCTGGGTGTACCTTGAGTAATAAATCATTTCCAAAAATTCTTTAAAAATACAAAGCCCACCTTGCCTTGCTGAGAGGTGAGGGCTCTGAAGGGCACCCCCATCACCTGCACGTTTCTCGTGCTTTGTGCTGTGCCCCATCATCTCGTTTCCTTCTGCCCGTGCCAACTCGGCTGACAGGAGTAAATGGCCCAAAATTTAGCAGTGCGCTGCAGATGGTACAATGACCCACTCGGCAGCGGTACCCTCACTTTTCGACCTTAAAATGAGTCTAGGATCAATTAGTGGAACGGTTGTGTTGATTAAAAGATTCAGTGGAAACTCAAAGCCTGCTTAGAAACTGCAGATCCTGCTTTTCCAGCCAAAGCCCAGGAAACAAACCAGATGTGAGTCCCTGAAACTTCAGGGGAAAATGAACACCCACGCCCCTGGCCTCTGTCACCAAGTACCTGCCCTCCTCCCGTGGGGGACTTCCCCCTGGCCCCCCCGGCCCTGACACTCTGGACCTGCCCGGAGGGAAGGCAGTCCCCTTCCCCTCCCTCCTGCCTAGTTGCAGACGGGGCCTCTGTCCACCTCAACGGAACGAGCAGCAGCACCTTGACAAGGACAGACAGGAGGTGCCAGACCCGGCCTGGCAGACTGGGGAGCATGTGGCGGGGTTGGGCTAGGGTGGGCTGGGGTCTTCCCAGGGCCCAGAGGCTGAACCTGCAGGAGCACACAGTTTGCTCCACTTCTAAACACACACACCCAACGCAGAGAGAGTTGGTAGTCCTGGTCCCAGCTAACCCGGGTGTTTCTTCAGCAGGACCTTTGGGGCCCGGCCCCTCGTCTGAGCACAGAGCACAGAAGACAGTCATGTGCCTATTCCCTGTTCTCCAAGGACGCTTCTGGGCCCGCACCCTCCTGGGGCAGAGGAGCGAAGGTGGCTCCTTACACCCCCACGTGCGCACAGGCGCTCAGTCCCGCTGGCCGGGGAGAGGCCACAGGCCGGGCCTCTCACCCCCTCTGCCCTCGTCCCGAGTCCACTGGGCACCCAGTGGCACCCGCCACCCCTTCCTGGCGGAACGGAGTGTGGCGGGGTGGCGGGACGCTCCCCTTCCACTTCCACCTGAGGCGCTGCCTGCGGGGGGGGCGTATGTGCTTCAGCTGGCCACAGCGGGCTCCCCTCTCCCCTTGACCCCCCTCAAGCCCAGCCACACTCAGGTTTGTCGGCCAGGTCCCCCCTTCTCCTGCGCCCTCTCCCCTACTTTGCTGCTTCCATCAGGGCTGTGGGGACGGGGCCTCCCTGGCCTCCCTGCTCCAGCTAGTGGAAAGGGTGGTCTTCAGCCTTCTGGGACCAGGACTGGGGAGACCACAGTCCGCGCTGGAGGCCCTTACAACCACCTTCCCACAGCATGGAGGGCGTCGTCTGCAGAAGGAAAAGAGAGAACATGTGCAGAGAAAGCACAGCAAGAGATGGGGAGACACGCAGGGACAGGCGGACAGAGACAGGGGACAGCACCCGAGAAGCTGGGGTCTCTAAGACCCACACAGAGGCAGAGACAGAGAAAGACAGAGAGAGAGATGGAGAGAGAGACACAGAGAGACACAGAGACAGACAGAGCCAGTGGACAGAGATGGGCAGACAGCACCCAAGAAGCTGAGGTCTCTAAAAGACCCACGCAGAGAGGCCGAGAGGGCCTGATTTCATCACGGACGCTGGGCCCGGCCCTGCCTGGAACCACCCTGGCCTGGGCATCCTGAGCTGGTCTGATCTGGGTTCAGCCCCACAACCTCCAGGCCACTTGCAGCTCCTGGGATTCGGGCCCCGCACTGAGACACACTGTCAGGCGAGGTGCGGTGGTGGCCAGCCCAGCCCGGCCCTCCTCAGAGGACCACAGACTGCCCCCCCCCTCCCCGCGGCCCATGCTGTCGGGGGAGCAGCCCTCAAGGCACTGGGGGTCCTGGTGCGAGCTGAGAGCATGGGGCCAAGGACTCTGGCCACACGTGCGAGTGACTGCATGGCCTGGAAGCTGCACTTGTAACCAAAGTCGGGCCGAGCAGGTGGGGGCTGGGTGGGGCAGCGGCATTAGGATCCACATAATTCTCTGTGTTCGGGAGCAAGGGACGATGCTAATTAAGCACATAAAGTATTTGTAAGACCAGACACAAAACCCTCGCGAGAACAGAGCGTGAGTTGAAGGAGACCTGTGAGTGGGTGAGCTCTCGTGTGCCAGCACGGGGTGCAGGGGGCATGGCAGCCGAGATGGAGCCCAGCCCAGGTCTTCCGAGAGCTTTTGCTAGAGGGACGTCCACCCGGGTGTGGGCAGGAGCGTGACCCGCTGAGTTCTGCGGGGCAAGGGAGGGGGTGGCTGACTGAGCCCAGGGACAGCTGGGTGTGGAGAGGGGCTGTGGTCAGGACAGCCCGGGACAGGGATGGCCAGGAGGAAGGACCCGGCCACTCTCTCCAGGGTCCACCTGTGCGCTGGACCCAACAGGAAGTCAGCAGGCCAGTGAGCCAGGGCTCAGCCTCCAGGAGCACTGCAGAGGGGAAGGAGAGAGCAGGGGGCCTCCTGAGGAAGAGCAGTTCCTGGGCCACCTGTCCCAGCCCCACCCGAGGGCCTTCCAGCCACTGACCAGCCACCTGAGGGAGGCCTGCCTGTGCCCATGCTCACTGCCCACACCTATGAAGGAAGAGGGTGGGCCTGGGCAGTCTGGGCCCTGCAGGGCTGGGCAGCTGGTAAGGCTGCACCGTTGCTGGGTCAGCAGCCCCCGGGGTGGGGGTTCCCCTGCTGAGGTGGCCCTCAGCCTTGCGGGCCCAGGGGCAGGTCTGTGACCAGCCTGGAGGGGCTGCTCCTCTCAAGGCAGGCTCCCACCAGCCCTGCACAAGACAGCAGAGGGGTAGCTCTGAGAACCAGCTCATGTATATTCGCTTCCCTGTAGACCCTTCTCCCAGGAAGCCAAACAGAGCCAGGTGTTGTCACGGAGTCTGCACAGGGCCTGGCCCATGGGACTCAGCTCCCGGCAGCCCCCAGCCAGCCCCCTGCCCTGCTTTGGCCTGGGTGGGGGCTCAACAATCGTTCCTTTCCAAGGACAGACCCCTCCAGGGATCCGGGCCTTCCTTCCGATGGGTCCAAGCCCGCATCGTTGTAATCCGGATTTGTGCAGCTCTTCCCTTTCCACAGTGCCCAGGCTCCGCAGCGCCCTGGACAGACTCACGGGGGTCTCTGATGGTGGAGACTTAGGGGGGAGGGGAGGGAGCCCGAGTCTGTCAAGGGGGCTGCTGGAGCCTGGGGGGTGTGGAGAGGCGCCCCGAGGACCAGGACAGGAGCGTCTCCTGGGAGCTGCTGCGCACCCCGTGCAAACCTGAGACGCTCAGCCCTCCTGGGGCACCCTCCCCTGACCCCAGCTGGCTGGAGTGTGGTCTGACCCAATCTCTCTGGCTTCCAGGTGGCCTGGTGAGACTTCTTGGTGTCCAGCTGCTCATGACCAGCACAGTTAGGGGCTGGTGCTCACTGTTGTTTTTTGGAGAGGGGCTCACCTGTCACCTGCACTGACAGAGCTGAGGGTCCTCTCCCGGGTCTGGCCAGGTCGGGGTGCAGCCCTGCTGTGGGGGCACCAAGGAGCTCTCCTTCACTCCCCCCAACCCCAGGTGCTGTCTTGTCCACTTGTGCTGTGGCCAGGAAAGTCAGAGCTCCCAGGACACTGCCCTCAGGGAAGTGAGCTTGGGGGAGGGGTGGGGAGATTCGGGGGCTCCCCAGGACAGCCTGACTCCCTCTGGATAAACGGAAAGTCCACCACTCTCGCCTTTGGGAAGGTCTGGAGGCTCCGCAGCCCCCCAGCAAGGCCAGCGGCTTCCCTGCTGTTTCTACAGTGGACACTGCCCTGGCCTGGTGGGCTTGGGTGGGGCCTCCAGCCTCAGTGTCCCGGACGTGAGGCACAGTGGTACCTTCACCCCTGAGGCTGCCATGAGGATGGAGGCCCCAGCCAGCTCCCGGCCCGGGCGCACCTGTGGGTTTTGGGGGAGTGCAGCCCCAGCTAGAATTCAACTGTCGCGGCAGAAAGAGCTGTGAGCGGGAGTCCCATAACGGGAAGACGGCCCTGCTAGTCCAAGTAGAAGAAAACAAGTTTATGGAACAAACCCAGTATTTACTTAGCTTTCAAAATCTAAGCATCACAATCTAATGTTATATAAGAAGAAGGCATGGTTTCTGGCCAAGCTCCCCTCCTGACCACGTTTCCCCGCTGTCTCCTGCCGGTGCTGGAGCCAACTGTTTCTAACCTCAGAAAAGGTAACCAGAGCGGCCCACTCGAAGCTATTTTAAGCACAAAGTCACAAAGTAAAAGCAGCTGTAAAACGAAAGTTTTAGGAACATTTCCATTTCCTGGAGCGATGGAACAGAGAACCTTGCCAGCAGGCCCCGAGCAGCCGGAATCAGCTGCTTTGACAGAGTCGGGGGGTCCAGCCCCCACCAGCCTGACCGGGCACTGTGCGAGACCCCTGCTTTTTGCACGAGTCCTGGCAGATGTGAGAGCCGAATTTCAATAATTCATCAGGGTGGCGGAGGTGGGCAACGGCCGAGGCAGGCATGTGCAGCGGGGCATCATGCCCTGCGCCCCACCACGTGTGGGCTCTGAGGGGAGAGGACAGCTTTGAGAGGGGCCCTGCCCTGACCCTCTCAGAGCCTGTCCACATCAGGCCGCTGTGGCCGTTCCTGCTGGCAGTCCCAGCACAACCTCTAGCCTAGGCCAGAGTCCTTGTCAGGGCCCCAGGAGACTCCGGGTGCCCTTCTGCCTTCCTCTGCCCCACACCCAAGGAGCCTGACCAGGAGGCCTCTGGCCAGATCCAAGGAGCGGACCTTGAGGGGATGCCCTGAAACTGCCCCTCCTCCGCAGGACTGCCCAAGCAGCTGAGCCACCGTTCCTGCCCGGGTTTATGCCCAGAGACTGAGTGGGGACCCAAAGGGCCACCCTGACAAAGACAGAGCTCCAGTGACAATGAAGTGTGAGTCCCCCTTTGTGAACACTGAGCACCGACTGGGCGCCAGCCCTGGGTGGAGCGGCTCTCTGGGCCCCCTGACTCCAGGGCTCCAGCCCGAAGTATGTCACTTGTCAAGGCCCAGGGAGGGGAAAGGTGCTTCCTTGCCCAGGGTGGCCGCGGTGGAGGCTGAAAGTTCTGTAGAAGCCTGGCCATGCACGGGCTGCCCGCCTGGCCGATTACTCAGCCCTGCTGTTGCCCCCGGGCTGGGCCAGCTCCCAAGCCCTCAGCCCACAGATGCAGCGTCCATGGGACGGTCAGTGGGGTGGCCTCCCCCACCTCCCTGGGGGTGAGGCTGGTGTCGGATCAGCGTCCCCAGCCTCCCTTTCCTCTGTCTGCCCCCACCACGGGTCTGCAGAGTCCCTCACCTGGGTTGGCAACGTCCAGCACCAGTGAGAGCCATTTGCCCACGTGTCACAGAACTGGCTTTATCCTGTGTCCAGAGGGAGGGGGTGGTTCTGAGGTGTCCCCATCTGTGCAGCTGCGATTCCACACGGGAACCCTGTGGGGTGCTTGGTGCTTGGTGGGGGCCTCCCCCGAGTGCCTGCTGTGAGTGATGCCCCCTGTGTCAGGGTCCCTGATGGCCACCTTCCCCTGCCAGCCACTCACTCCACATACTGTCCTGCCATAGCCTGTCTACGGTCTAACTCCACACTTGCCAGCCTCTTGCACCTGAGCCAGCTCTTTGCCTCAGGGCCCTCTGTCCCCCCACCACGTCTAGAGCACCCACGGGTGCCTGGGCATGTCGGGGTCTTGTTAGGGGCACCATCTGCTCCAGGAAGATGCAGCCCTTCTTGGCGAGGGACATTCAGTGGTTGCTGCTCAGTGGCTTTGTGGGCCTGTCACCTCCTCAGCCCTCCCTTTGGCCTCTTGGAAATTCAGTGTTTTCAGTGACATACCTGATGGCAGGTGCCAGGCTCTAGTGCTGACCACTGATGCTCTCCCTGCAGAGCTGTCCCCGCAGCAGAGGACCTCCTCCTGGAGGGGGGTTTGACTGTTTAACAAAAAGGCTCCACAATGTGGGTGCTTACGCCCATGGGAAGTGCAGACCTCAGGAAGGTGTCGTCACCCCTGGTGTCCCCTGAGGCAGGTGGGTGAGGAGACAGACAAGTGTGGAAGTGGTCTCTTCTTTTCAAAACTAAGAGAACCAAGGGAAGGCCACCTGGAGGGCCTGGTGCGGTGCCGGCAGGATTCCCGGCCTGCTCTCCCCTCGGTGCACTGGGAGGAGGACAAGCCCCCGCCTCAGCGGCTGCGATGGTCACCATGTCAGGTGGTGGCTTGTGCTCTGGGACTGTGTGCCATGGGTGCTCACAGACGACGCTGTCTCACACTACCCAGAAGCTGGTATCTCTCTGGATAGTGTTTATCATCCATCGCAGTTTGCTGGCAACCCAGCTTCAGGGGATATCCTTGTTAGTATTTGGTAAGTCACAGGGATCGCTGTCGTGCCCCACCCGGCCCAGGGACATTCAGGGACAGAGGGCTCGGGAGGGAGTTCCTGTTTCCCTCGGGGCTTCCTGAGGAAGCTGAGCTGAGCCCCAGGGCTGAGGGTGGGGGCTGGACAGCAGGCTCCCCTGAACCTCACTCTTTGTCTTTCCAGAATGTCCCAGAGGTCCCAGCTCACATTCTCTCTGGACACCAGCGTTTCCTTGCACTCTGCGTGGTCACATCTTTAACACCAGAGATGACCCCACTGTTCTGGGCGGTCCAGAGTCTGGCCCTCGGGGCAGGCTCACCCTTGGGGCCGTGAGAGGGTGTTTGGGGACAAGAGATGGCGGCCCCGGGAGGTCTTTGGCCATCCGGCCTGACCTCTGTCCTGGGGAGCTAACGCGAGGCCCCGACATTGACGGTGGCTTCTCTGTGGGAGCCTTGCTGTGGACACGTGGGGCAGGGACCAGCAGTGTGTGAGGAATGTGGCAACGCTGTGGGTGCTTCCTGGGGACCCTCCCCAGAGCAGACAGCGAGGACAGAGGTGCAGCTGGCTGTCCAGACAGGCCAGGGCCACCTCCTCCATGGGGAGACAGGCCCATGACACCCACCCTTACTGCCCAGCACCGCATGGCATCCTCTCACCACATAAGACTCCCTTTTACAGGGAAGGAGAAGGGAGCCCCGAACGGGGTGGCACACGGTCGGGGGGTGCAGCTGGACTGAGCTGGCGGGTCTGGTTAACTGGTTCCTCTGCACTTCACCCACCATGGGCAACGGGTCCCTTAAGAGCAAAAACGCCACCTGATCTCCACGGAGCCTAGCGGGTTTCAAAATTTTAAATGCACACACTCTGTGACCCAATGTCTCCTTCAGGGATTTGTCTTGAAAATGACAATTACAAAGTGGATAAAGACACACTCACAGGCACCTGGCAGCCTAGAAGTGTCCACAGCAGGTCTGGGTCAAATGAATCATGGCACGACCGGCAAACACGGTCTTCAACGTAGGTGGGGCTTGTCCAGACGGAGCGGCGCACAGAGATGTGCGCGTGGTGGTGACGGCAAAGCAGGCGCAGACCTCCCTCCCCAGGGTCCACAGAGGCCTAGGAACGGTGCAGGGAGGGCTCAGGGTGCTCACAGCCCTCTTTTACTTTTACTTTTTTCTATGGTTTGTATTTTTTACAAGGAATATGTATTATTTTCTAATTAGACAAAACAGGAAGCTATTTTGGGGTAAACTGCCCAAACTATGCCTCTGTGCTGGGGGCCCGGCCGTGCCCCTGAAGGTCTCCGCCTTCAGAGGACGCTGGCGCTGGGCTCGGGGAGCCGGGGCCTGGAGGGGGTGCTGACTGGGCTTGGACTGTCTCTTTCTTGGTTACAAAAACACCCCCTGGTCAAGGGGGGTGGGGGCATAGCCTGTGCTGGGGTGATACTCCTGGCAGAGCAGTGGCCGGCCCGCAGCAGGGAGGGCCCAGCCTGCATATCTCTGGGGTCGGTCCCCTGCCCGGGGGTGCAGAAGTTCATTGACAAGTTGGGTGAGGGGTTTAGAGTGCGTTGTGTGGGAGGCTGCTCCTTCCCGAGCAGAGATGACCATGCCCAGGCCCCTGGAGTTAGTGGGAATGGCAGAGGTGACCAAGGCACTGCCAGCCTGGTGTCGATTTCTCCCGTGGAGACAGAGTCTAGGCTTGTTTGGGGATACACTCTGATGTATCTCATACTCCTGCAGGTGGTTTCTCTTCCTAGGTGGCCAAAATGACCACTGGGGACAAGGCGCAGGGCTGGCTTCACGGGGGGTGGCTGGGCACGGAGTGCGGTGCTCATAAGGCCCCAGGCTTGCCTTAAATTCTCAATTGCTTTTGAAGAAGGGGCCCCATTTTCATTTTGCCCTGGGTCCCCCAGGTGATGCAGCAGGCAGGGTTCTTTCTCAGGTCCATAAAAGGACCCTGCATTCACCTGTAGGTGACTTCCCTGGGGCGGGGATAGGGAAGGAAGGTCTCGCCTCCGGATGGGACAGCAGGTCCTCCCAGGGGAGAGAAGCCAGGAACTGACCAGTATAGCACCAGGGGCTCTGTGGAAAGCACAGGAAGAGGGGTCCTGGGTAGAAGTCAGGCAGAGACCGGTTTGAGTGCCCAGGGTTAGGGAAGCAGCAGCCCCGCAGCCTCGAAGCCTCAACCAAGCCCCTCCCCCTTCCCCCGTCCCAGCCCAGTAATAACTCCAGCGCTGGCCCAGTGCACCAGCTATTATTAGAACCCTCAGCCCACCCCCGTCTGACGCAGCCAGGCTAGTGCTGGGACGAGAAGCCTGGGCGGCTACAGGCAGCTGCTAACCCTAACCCTAACCCTAACCCTAACCCTAACCCAAGCCACCTCGCCTCGGGCCTGGAGCCCTGGGCCTGCGGAGCCCGGGCAGCGTTGGCTGCTCTGCCCCGCCCGCGTGGTTCCCCGGCTCCCCCTGGCTCTAGGCCGGCTCCTCCCCCAAATGCTAGCATGGAAAATCTGATGTCAGAATTCCAGAGTTGGCAAAGAATGTGGCCCGACCTTCACCCCGGGGAGCCGCCTTGCTGAGGCCCCAGGGGGGCTGGCTTGGTCCTCCCCTATGTGTCCCCAGGCACCCTGGGGGCCACCCACCAGCCCACTTGGGGCCCCCTGCCCCTCCCCCTTCCTGGCCCCCTCTGTGGCCAGGCTGACTGGCTCCCGAGGTCTTGCCCTACTACTGAGCGCCTGGAGGTGCCACCCTGCGTGTCTTCTGGCTGGTCTTGCCCCACAGCCCACTTTGTGGGCACAGCTGGCCAGAGAAGGTGTTACTAGAGGGGTTTCTGGAGCAGGTCAGCTGGTACCTGGACAAGGGGAGGGCCCCTGCCCCAGCCACATTGGTGCAGAGGCCCTGATCCTGCCTTCGAGATGGGGGGAGGGTGGTGGGATCAGGACAGAGCTGTGTGCATATGTGTGAGTTCACATGTGTGCTCCGTGTGCATGTATGTACACGAATGTGTGCTCATATGTTGTGAGCACATGCCCATGTGTGCATGTGCACAGGTATTGCACGTGTATGTGTTTGTGTGTGCATAGTACCTGGGTGTGCACAGTGTACATGACCATGCATGTATATACATATGCGAATATATGGGAGCTTCAATCTCTTGGGAGGAAACTCTTGCTTCTTCAGCATCTTCTGTTCAAGTAGGAGCACTGAGCGCTGATGTCCCCTCACTGGCGGTTTGGACAGGCGCTCCAGCCGGGGGTCCAGAATGCCCCCAGCTTCCCACGTGGCTGGGGGTCCTCATGCCCAGGGCTGGAAGGGGAAGAGGGAGATACTTCACAGCCAGGGCCGGTCCCAGAGCAGAGGGTGGGGGCTCTGCCAGAGCTGGGGTACTTGTCTCTGCAGGGGGCAGGGGCGCTGGGGGCCTCTCCAGAGTCCAGGAGGCTTTGCAGTGGTGGAGCCTGAGCTGACTGCACTAGCTGGAGCTGGGGGCACAGTGGACTTCAGTGAGACCCCTGTTCTCAGAAGTTCTTCTAAGCCCTGCTCTCCACTTCCGGTGGCTCCAAGGGGCTTTGGGTGCTGTCCCCTCTGCAAACACCAGCAGCAGACACGGGCAGTGGGCAGCAGCTGGATCCGCGGCCTTGCTGGCCTCCCCAGCTCCTCGGCCACCTTTCAGCCGCCGCAGTGTCCTGACCGTCCCACGTGGCGTCCGGGTGCTGCCGGCTGTGGGTCTGCATCGCCATCTCCTTCCCAGACGAGGCCATCAGGGAGAGCAGCTTTGCTGCTGCCAACCTTGCCTCACAGTGCTGGGAGCTTCCCTTGTTTGTTTTCTCTCCTTCAAGTGTTAGGATACTTTTATATTTAGAGAAGAAAATTGCTTCCTAAAGACGGATAATAACGGTAAATTATAGTTTGTTGATCCTACATTTTTTTTTGACTCCAAGTCTGGCTTTAATGAAGCAAAAGAAAATAAAAAGGTTATAAAAAGCCATTTTCTAGAATGAAAGCATTATGCTGTTTTTCATTAACTTCAAAACCACTTAGAAAAACGTTTCCATGTAAAATACCTGGCTGGCTGCCCCGTCACAGACTTCCTCCCAACTTCCTGTGAGATGCCCTCGAAGACGGGGCACAGCACACCCCACAAAGCCTGTGAGAACCGGGTCTCCCAGTCTGCTGGGGGAGTCCGGCAGGACTTCCGGCTCGCCGCAAGGCTGGCGGAAATCAGTGGGAAATGCACTGGGCCCCTCCGCTGTGCTGAGAGCAGCGGGGGGGCTGCAGCCCAGGAAGGTGGACGGCCTGGGGCCACCCCACTGGGCCTCCTGTCCAGGAGCCTGGGCTTGTGCCCATCAAAAACCCCGTCTACACTGCTTTGGGGGCAGCTGTGCTGTTTCCCCACGTGCACCATGGGGGCTCCACCCTTCAGAATACAGGCGGGCGGAGTGGCCGCGGACCCCCTCGTGGTGCCATGAGGAGCCCTGCCTGGAAGCCCCCCAGGAGCTGTAGCACAGGGTATTGTGGCTTTTTGAGACCAAGGGCAGGGACAAAGGTGCTGGGAGGAGAGAGAAGTCGTGCTGGATATGGACCTGGGCACCCCGGGGACAGGCTCCCCTGGGCTCCATCCAGCTGCTGTCCTGGGAGGGGGATAAACTAGCCCCATATGGACCCCATGGGGTCCTGCCCTTGGCAAACATGGAGCTGTAGTCTTACACACACATGTATACACACACACCCCATATACTCACACACATTCCCCAACACCCCATAACCCCACCACCACCACCACGGTGCTCATAAATAGTCTTACATAAGCGAAATGAAATATCATCATTCTGCTGGGTAGATTAGCAAAATAAATCTCTGGAGACAATCTGCTAAGGACCTGAACTCCAGAAATCCTAAGACAAGGAGGAGCTGTGATGTCCACGCAAGAGGGGACCCCACCAGGGGGAGGGCAAGTGGGACAGGAAGATACCCGTGAAGCAAGAGATGCCAGGTGAGCCCTGGAGCCTCAGCTTCTGAAGAATAAAATACCAAAGTACATACAGCAAAAACTTTTGGAATATTGAGACAAATGACAGAACCCATTTGTGGTGGGACAGACAAGCAGTGAAAATATGAAAATCCCAATAAAAATAATTTTACAAAATATAAATTAACAAAATGGCTTCAAGAGGCATGAGAAACACTAAACAGGCTGATAACTATACATTATTTTTGGAAAATGCTATTTAGGAATTACCTCTAAGTAAAGGCTCCATGGGTAATCCTTTCAACCATTTAAAGAACAAGCAATTCTCAAGCAATATAAACCTTTATGCCAAAAAAGACTAGATACTTTCTAATTTGTTTGATGAGGCTAGCACAACTTTGATCAGGTCATTGAAACTGATTCAAAAAAGAAAATTATAGACCACTCAGATGCAAAAATTTTAAATGGAATTCTAGCAAATCAAAGTCCAGAAGGTATGAAAAGAATCACCCGTGATGTCCAAATGGGGTTTATCCCAGGAAGGCAAACATGGTTTAACTTCAGGAAATTAATAAGCTCTACAGCAGTCAAAGGTCAGAGAAGAGAAATCGCATCATCTCAATAAGTGCCAAAGAGGGAGTTGGCAAAATGCCACACCCATGCCCAATATTCCTAATGAGCTCTGAATAGAACAGCACAGGGTGACAACAAGCAGCAGTTACCACAGCAGGTGCTGAACTGCAGACTGAGGTACCCCACCGACATTCGGGTCCTCGAGGTTTCAAGTCACGGAAACCAAGTCAATGCAGGGTAAGCAAGAGAGGGACTTTACCAGAAGGCCGTCTGGACGCCTCACACCCCCAGTCTGGTGTGGAGTCATGGGCTTTTCCTGTGGGGCCCAGCTCCCAGGCAGTGTCCCTCGGCTGGGATTCTGGTCTGAAAGGCAGGATTAGGCAGCCAGCATGCCGCTGCGGGGTCCACCCTTATGGAGGGGTAGAAGGAGGGGCTCTGTGGTGAACTCGGTTGTTTGGGGCACCCCACAGGTTCTGTTTCTCCCCTCACCAGTCTGCCCTGGGCGTTGGCGTGGGACCCAGACGTGACAATCAAGGCATCATGTTCTCCTATCCAGAGGTGGGCAAGTGATCCCGAGAGCGCCAAGGAAGCATAATGAGACTTTTTCTGGGAATTCTGGAAAAAATGTGCTCATTCTTCCCCTAAATTTACACCCGAGGAGACATACAGTCTGGAGCTATTGCAGCCACCTTGTGCCAAAGAGGAGAGCGGAGCGGCAGCAAACACACACTTAGAAACCAGGCTGGGGCGCTTGGTCAAGCCACACCTGAATCTTACAACTACGTGAATGAGTAAATGCCCTGGAAGCTAATTTGGTTGTGTTTCCTCTCTTTTGTAACTAAGAGTCATACAGGCAGCACCCAAAAGGCTACAGTCACGACAGACTTGTCCGCTGTCACCATCGCTGTCTAATATTGTCCTGAAAACTCCAGCCAGGACAAAAGACACGAAAGAGAAAAAAGCAAAGTCACTAGAAAAGACAAGGAAAGGTTATGGTGACTTGCTGCTGATAAAAGCGTCCCCCTGAAGGCCTTGGACAGCCCACTGGGAACCGCTAGAACTGAGAGAGTTCGGTTAGGCGCCCTGACCTGCTTTCTGTCACTCTGGGTCAATTCCGCCTGTTCTGGGATCTCATACACACGGAATCGTGCAGTGTCTAGTCTTTTGTGTCCTCTGCTCAGCACAGTGTCTCTGAGATGCATCTGTGCTGCTGTGTGTGTGCATCTATTACTAATATTTCTCTTATTCATCGCTGAGTAATATTCCACTGTGTGAATTTTCCAGTTTATTTATTCCTCTGTTGTTGGACATTCAGGTTGTCTCCAGTTTGGGGCTCCGTTATGAATTAAGCTGCTACAAACGTGCATGTTAAGTCTTTGTGGACGTGAGGTTTCGTTTGTCCTGAATAAAATCTGAAGGCGGAGTCCCGGGCATGTGGTGACTAAGTGTGTGCTCCACTTTCAGCACCATTTCACATCCCATCATTTCCCCGACGACCGAGGAGTCAGGGTCCTTCCTTGGGCTTCATTGGCCATTTGTGCAGCTTCTTTTATAATTTGTCTGTTCAACTTTTTGCCCATTTATAAAACAAACTGGTCTGCTTTATTATTGAGTTGTAAGAGTTCCCTATGTATTTTGGGAAGAGTCTTTTGTCATTTGTGGATATTGCAAATATTTTCTCCCAGTCTGTGGTTTGTCTTTTCATTGATTTAATGGTGTCTTTTGAAGACAAAAAATTTTAATTTTTATAAAATCCAATTTATCAATTTTTTGTAGTTGTTTTTTCTGTCCTAAGAAATCTTTGCCTGACTCAGAGTCACAAAGATTTTTTCTTGTGTTTTAGCCTATAAGTTTTACAGAATTGGGCTTCACGTTTATGTCTGTGATCAGTTCTGAGTTAATTTTCACGTGAGGATGTGACCTGGGTCAGAGTTCATTTTGTGCGTAAGGATGTCCAATAGTTTCAGCGCCATTTGTTGAAAAGACAATTGTTTCTACACTGAATTGCCTTTGAATCTTTGTCAAAATCAATTGACCACATATGTGTGGGTATATTTCTGGGCTCTATTTTGTTTGATTAATCTGTGTCTATGTGTCTATTTTTTCCTTTCTCCAAAACCACATTGTCTTTTCTACTGTAACTTTAGAGTAAGACTGAAAATCAGGTAGTGTAAGTCCACCAACTTTGTTCTTCTTTTCCAAAACTGTTTTGGCCATTCTAGTTCCTTTGCCTTTTCATATAAATTTTACAATTAGCTTTTTGATTTCTACCTCCCCAAAATACTGTTGTTATTTTTACGGGGGCATTTTGTTAAAGCTAGTATCCATTTGGGAAGAATTACCATGTTAGCAACAATGAGTTTTCCAACCTATGAACACGGTGCCTGTCTCCATGTATTTAGTCTTTGCTTTCTTGCGTCAATGTTTTACTGTTTTCAGCACGCAGGGTCTCATACATACTTTGTTAGACTTATACATAAGCATTTCATTCATATTATTTGGTGCTGCGGTAAATGATACTTAAATTTTTTTTTAATTATTTAAGAGCTTTATTAACAGGTGCTTGCAGTTTGTTGACTTTTTTGAAAAAATCAAGTTGTAAACTTTTATTACAAACTAAAAATGAAGTTCTTAAAATCTCAACTTGACCAGATATGAAACAATTTAAAAACCTTTAAAGGCGTATTGAGAAAAACCAGCTTTTTTAAAAAACATTTGTTATTACCAAAAAAGACATCTTCAGGTAAAAATAAGAAAAACCCCATGCTGCATAGATCATGCAGATGGTTCTAGTTATCTGGTCAACGGGCAAGAAGCAGGCACTTAGGGTCCTCAGCTCCAATCATTCCTTCTTGCTGGGTGGCTAAACCGGACGACGCAGAGGGGGCGACTCAGCCCCGCCCTGCTCAGCCTCGGGAGCCCACGGATTCTCAGCCGGTCCACCGGCTGCTTTCGTCTCCTGCCACCTGTGGTTCAGGGTTTTCTGGGCGTCTGCGCCGGTAACTGAGGTTGCGGCGGTACCGACCTGGAGGCGGCTGCTGACCTGGGGTCTCCCCTCCCTGATGCTCCTCATCGTCTTCATGGCCGTCCTCTCTGGGCTGGCCTGGGCGAGGAGCCCCGCGGCATCGCGGTCTGCAGCCCCACGCACACTCTGCCTCACTGGCCCCCCGCTCTCCTGCACCCTGCTTGTCAGCACCCTCCCTCACTTCTCCCTGCACGGGGCTGGAGACCGCGGGGCAGGTGGGAAGCTGCGCCTGCAGCAGGGCCTGGCCTTCGGGAGCACTCCCCATCCGCTGTTCTCCCCACTGGACTCCACCGGGGCTGTAACTTCTGCTGCCTCCGCACCCTTTTCTCCTTCAACACATCAAACTCCACGGTCTCCCCATCTCCTGCCGTGCGAAGGCACTTCCTGGGGTTATTCTTCGTGCTTTGTGGCAGCCTGGTGCACAGAGACCTCTTTCTGGGTGTCATTCCTGTTGATGAGACCATATCCGTTTCTTGCCCTGAACTGTTTTACTGTTCCCAAAGCCTTCCTTGCGATGATGTTCTTGTCCCCCGCCGGCAGGCGCCACCGATGTGAGGCCACCTGGTCCACCGCTCCCTGCCCCGCCCGCAGTGCCAGGCTTGGAGTCAGCAGCGCTGAGGGCGGGGGCTGCTGGCGGTTGCTGTGATGGTGACTGGGGCGGCAGCCGCGGCTCCTCCCTACGCGCTATGCGACCAGGCCAGGGCTGCTCGGGGCTCTCCGGGGTCCGCTCTCCGCTCCCGCTGCTGATCAAGCTCAGTGGTACTTAAGTTTTAAAAAAGATTTCTAGTTATTCGTTGCTGGTAGATAGAAATATAATTGCCTCTTGTAAGGTGGCCTCATATCCTGTGGCCTTGTTAAACTCACTTATTATTTGCAGTAGCATTTTGGTAGATTCCTTGGGATTTTCTACAGATAATGATTTTCTGAACAATCGTGCCATCTTCAAATAGAGATAGTTTCATTTCTTCCTGTGTAACCAGAATGTCTCACATTGCTTTTTCTTCCCTTGCTGCAGCGGCGAAGATCTCGGCGACGGTGTCGGGTAGGAGTGGGCAGAGTGGCCGTTCCTGCCTCATCCCCAGCCTTAGGGGAAGAGCACTCAGTCTTCCCCTAAGAAGACGTGGAAGCCACGTGAGCTAGAGTTTTTGCAGATAGCTTTATCAGGTTAAGGAGTTTCCTTTGGCTCCTTTGCTGAGAGTTGTTTTTATCAGGAATGGATGTTGAATTTTGTCACACTTTTTTTCTGCATCTATTGAGATGATCATATGTATCTTTAGTCTGTTGATATGGTGAAATACACTCATTGATTCCGATTTTTCAAATGAGGAACTAGCCTTGCATTTCCAGGACGAGTCCCACTTGGTCATGAGATGTCATTTTCCTATAATCCTGGACTCAGTTTGCTAATATTTTGTGAAGCATTTTCTATATTCATGAGAGGCATATAGTCTGTAGTTTTCTTCTCTTGTGATGTCTTTGTCTTTGTTCACTCTGTGCCGTGGACCATAACAAAGATTTGCTGGGACGGTCCCTGTTAATCTGTGTGGTGGAGGCTGTCACTGTCCCTGTCCAGGCTTAGGCAGGGGATGGCACTGGCCTGGGTCACCCCAGGCAAGGCACTTGGTGGCTCTGGGAGAACACCTGTTTCCTGGTCTGCCTCCAGGGTCCCTTGAGCCCAGCTTTTCCTTAGGAGAAAAATGCAGAGTGAGAGCTCACGAGGGCCTGGTGGTACCCAGTGAGTCCCTCAAGGGTGGCATCTGCTGCTGTCAGAGCCAGGCAGCCTGAGCACTCGGTTTCCCAGGCAGGCGGCTCCTGAACACCAGGGCACAGAGCCAGCAGCCAGGCTCCAGGGACAGTGAAGGGAGCCCTGCACGGCCCTGCCCCTGAGGACCTCACAGTCCCCTGTGGGAGTCACTGAGACCAGCTGGGCCGGCGGGGAAGCTCAGGGGGGCTGTCCACCCTGGGGGGCAAGCCATCTGCAGCAGCAGTCTGCGCGGCCCCCGGGCTCTCCTATAGGCTATGGGAGTAGCCCCCACAGCAAGAAATGTGGAGGAGCTGGCCAGACCTGGAGATTTTTCCAGGCTTGGGCCATGAGCTCGCGGTGGAAGCACAGAGACCCGTAGGGCCCAGAAAGCCGTGACCCCCACAGGGAGCTGGGCAGGGTGCTCAGGGCTGGCTGGGGTCCCACTTCTGGCTGGGTGTGACCTCCAGAGAGGGCCCGACCAGGGACTGGGAACTTGGATTTGGGACTTGGGAGGTGGGAAGGCCGTGGGAGGTCTGAGGAGGAGGGTCGTGGCCTGGCCTAGGCTCTGTGCATCCCTTGGTTTCCACTGAAGGCTGAGTCCAGCAGAGACGCCTACTTCTACCCTGAGGGTGGCATGGCCTCTGGAACCGGGAGCTCCTGCAGGGAAGGCTGTGGGCTGACGGGCAGGCGTGCTCACCTTCGCTGGGCCACAGCCCACAGGCTGCTTTGGAGCCCCCACCTGGGCTCACAGTCTGTGTTTCCTGCAGGACAGAGAGCGAGCTGGACGTCAGGGCCAGCAGCCTCCGCCCTGCCGGCCCCCGATGCCATGGGCCTCGAGGATCCAGCAGGGCCCCATGGGGGGCAGTAAGATGGCAGCATCCAGTCCTGTCAGCCGGGACCCTCTGGAGCCTTGCCCAGGGAGGGGCTCGGGACCTGCGGACTTCACACTACCCTCAGGGTGTGGGGCTCCCATGGGCTCCGTCCACATTCCGGACATCACAGGGCTGGCTCCCCAGGTCCCAGTGAGGATGTTCCGGGTCTGTACCGTAACTGACGTCACCTCGGCAGCTGCAAACCATCCGTGAGAGCCAGGCTCAGGGCCAGGGCTAGGGTCAGCTGTGCCCAGAAGTGTCAGGCCTGGCCCGAGGGTTCAGGGCCCTGCGTGGTGGCAGGAGGACCAGGGGCTGAGGACAGGGACGGGCTCTGCAGGAGAGAGAGAAGCTCTGTGCAGGGCAGGGGCAGGGCAGGGACTAGGAGACAGGGCCTTGCCCAGTGTCAGGGCCCCAGGGCGGGGTGTGGCCGCAGGGGCAGGGCTCAAGGTCCAGCACAGACACCAGGTCACCTGGGCGCTGGCCGGGACCTCCTCCTGAGAACAGGAGCCGGTCTGGCCAAGCTGGCCTTGTGGGGGTGAGGTGGGCTGGGGGCTGAGCCCCACACGAGGTGAGTCCTGTGGCTGCTGTGGATGGTCATTGCTGGGGAAACCCCAACCTCTGGCTGAGATTCAGCTCTGGCAGGACTTAGATCAGGACAAAAACACTCAATGCCTCATCCAAACAGTGAAGTCCCCTCCGGCTGGCTCTCCGCTCCACTCAGCTTCAGAGCCAAGCTCACAGCCCCCTTGGCAATCCGGGCTGAACCTCTCGATCCTGACCTCACTGAAGGCCACGTTGGCAGTAGAAACCAGGCGGGATCTCCTGCCGGCACAGCAGCCCTTCACTCCCGAGCCCTGGCTTCAGTCCTGGGTGGGGCGCCCCACCGCGCTCTGCCCCCCACAGGCCCATCTCCCACTGTTGGCCGAGCTCCAGCCGGCTTGCCCCAACCCAGGCATGGTGGGGCGGGCACTGCCTCGGTGCCATCTCCCACGGACGCCTCTGGCCGGGCTGATGGAGTCGTCGGTCTGCACCCGCCCGCCTCTCTGCCTCCTCTTGCCCTCTCTGCTGCGACACCCGGGCCCCCTTTCTGTGCCAAGAAACTGCCAACTTGATGTAGCTTCTGGGCCTTGGCACCTGCAGTTCCCTCTGCCTGTAGCACTTCTGCCTGGACCGCACGTGGCGGGCGTCTTGTCACTCGGCGCCCCAGGAAGCCTTCTCTGGTCAATCCAGCAAGGCCCCTGCGTTCTGTCCCGGCACCTCCCAGACGCACGATCTTCTTCACCCCGTAGCTCACTCCTCCCTGCTAGGACGCAGGCCCCGAGAGCAGGAACCCCGCGTCTGGGACGGCAGTTTCACAGCAGGAGCTGCCCCCGTGTGCCAGGTGCACAGGAACCAGAACTGCTGTCCTGCGCTGCCCACACTCCTGGTCTGGCTGCCCTTTGAGGGCAAAGCACATCGAGACCCGAGACTCTCTCGGTGGCTCCGGAAGAGAGAGGCAGCCCCGCGGGGTTGGAGTGGTTTGCTGAATCCCTCTTTGCCTGAAGGGTCTGGCGCAGCCCGGAGTCAGCTGCGCCCCCGACTGCCGGAGCCTCCCCGCCCAGGCATGTCTCTGTTCCTCAGCAGTGTTGGGGGCAATGGTTGTTTCCCTGCTGGAGAGCTCGGTCTCTGCACTCACCAGCTCACCCTGGAGAAGGCAGAGCCCCCGGGACACATCCCTGCAAGGAGCAGCAGGTGCTGGATTTTCTTCTCTCTGGGAAATGGGATCCGCCGTCCTAAGAACGTGGCCAAGACCGAGAACCACGCTGACGCCCGACAAAGTGCTTTCACGGGCGTCTGCTTGCTGGTGCCACCGTCTCATTCTGCAAACAGGGACACTGAGGGTAAGTGACCGGCCGATGGCCTGGGTAGTCCTAGGTAAGAAGCCAAGCTGGGCCCTGAGTCCCATCCCAGGCTCCAGGCACTTGCCCACACCTCGCCATGGCCCGCAGGTCCCCCTCAGCTTCCTCCCTTCCTTCAAATCTCAGCGTGGACCAGAGTGCATCACTCCAGCCAGGGTGCTTCACTGGGGAACCCAGCACCCTCGGTCTCAAGGGCTCTGGGAGGGCTGGCTTGGGAGCAGGGCGGAACCTGCAGGTCCAGGGGCCCAGGTGTTTGCCAGGAGGGAAGGGCTGCTGTCATCCCGGACGCGGACCCTGGGCTTCTTCTGGGAGGTGAGCGTTTCCCCCGGCAGGTGTGTCAGGGAAGGGGAGGGTGTCCCCGAATGGTGGGGGAGGGCGTGGCCCCAGGGGACGAGGCTTGCTCTGTTCTCAGTGAAGAGGGAGCCCTCGTTGGCTGGGCCTTGCTTCGGGTCACAGGCTTCCAACCCCTCCTGTTGCCATTTCAGGCCTGCGGTGGCCAAGGTGACCTCCAGTGGCCCCCCTGGGTGCACCGAGAAAGGCCTCTGCACCTTCCAGAGCCACCTGCCCCGACAAGAAGGAACTGAAGCCCAGGGCAGCCCAGACCCGGGGCGCCACAGGCCCTGGCTGCAACGGCCCGTTAAATGCCCTCGTTCTCAGGGTTTCCTCGGGAGCCTTCACATCCCTGCCCATCTCCTCTGGGATGCCTTTCAATATCCGAGCCAAATTGAAATGTGAGCCACCTAATTATGACAATCAGAGCATCCTGACCTTGGACGAGCTCCCTTTTTCATGGAGGACTGTTCCTCTGCCACTCACGGACTCTCTGAACTCGAGAGACAAGAGAACTTGAAACCTGCGCCAGTCCCCACTCAGGAGGGCCCAGCAGCTCTGGTGACCACCGCAAGCAGAGCCCAAAGTGTTGACTCTGAGTCCTGCCAGGCGCAGGGTCTCAAGGTCACCGAGTGCAGGCTAATCGTCTCTCCTTGCCATTCCCATTGTGGGTGTGAACTCTGCACGGGGGACCACGGGGGACCGGGGGCAAAGGCTCAGGCTGACTTCGAGGCCGTCTGCAGGACCTGCTGGTTTCCAGGGCTGTGGCCAGCACAGGTGCCCACAGGAAAGAGGCCCTTCCCTGTACCTGGGGCCTGGGCCTGCCGCTCTGCCCAGGGCACTGGGTGACAGGCAGCACAGGCCAGGCTGTCTTCAGAAAGATCCTGAAAAGACCCCAGAAAGAGTCACAGGGGTGCAGGGGTGGCACGGGTGTGCTCTGTCACAGCCCAGAGCAACCCGACTCCAGTCCTGATCTGCCAGGTGTGAGCTCATGGGGGAGGCCCAGCCTCCTGGCGGCTAAGCGCATCCCGGGCTGCCATCCACTCTTGGCCCCAGCTTCAGGCCTCTGTTCTTATTCCCAGCCTGGGATCCCTCCCTGAAAATGCACACTTCCCAGGGAGCACAGTGGACCTCGGTGGGCCCTGCTGGGTTTCGGGAGGAAACAAGGGGGCATGTTGAGCAGGAGCGTTCCTGGGAACCCTCGGAGTGCACCTGCCGACCCCCTTAGGACCTCTGCTCCACCTCCTATGTCCACCAGCCCGAGTGCAATGGTTAACCTTGGCATTTGGGAAGCCAAGTCTTGGGAAAATCAGACCATTTATCTTGCTATCTGAGGTTCTGAGAATTTCTATGAAGAATGAGTTCATAGAAGGAAGGCAGAGAATATTCCAGAAGGACCCTGCACTCCCTGCACCAGGTCAGTAGGAGCTGGAACAGCCCTGCATCTTGGGGAGGCCTGGGAGGTGCGATCAAGGGCTCTATGTCTTGGTGCCGCAGGACAGCTCCTGGGGAGCCTGAGGATGCTGACCTCAGGAGGGGGCTGTGCAGGCCCAGAGACCTCAGACAACTCCACAAGGAGCAGGGCTGCAGTGGCCGTTAGCGGGGCCTGGGTCTCAGCCAGGCCCAGGCCCCTGTGTCCTGCAGTGACCAGACACCAGATAGGGCCAGCCCCAGGGCTCTGGGCAGCACCTCCCCAGAAGCGTCCATAGGGTGGGAACAGCCATCCCCCAGGCCTCCTGCAGCTATTCCAGAACGGTGCCATCAGCCCGGGACCACTGCCTTTCCCTTGGGCACCCTTTGGCCTGAGCAACTCCCCGTGCTTAGCTTGGCCAGACACATGGTGTGGCAGGGGCTGTGCGTTCTGTCCCCTGGAGCTGCACCTGGGCTGGGCCCCCAAGACGAGGCGAGTGCAGGTGCCAGAGCCCTCAGGACCTTCTGGCGGCTGGGCCAGGCGCAGAGGCTGAGGGCTGCAAGGGCCCCACAGCCGCAGAAAGGACCTTCCTGAGGGCTGGCAAGGAACGCTGCAGGAGCTGCTCCAGGACAGCCAGCCAGGATGTCCACTGACAGCCAGGCAGCCCCGAGCGTCTGGAAGCTGTTAGAGAGGCTGCTTTCTGGAAACCTCTCCCGTGATTGAGGAGACTGGGGCAGGTCACCCTTCTGGGCAGCAAAACCAAAAGCCTCAGGGTCATGGTTCCTGCTGCTTTTTTCTTTCTTTTGGCAATTAAGGATTAAGCCGCCTGCTGCAGGCTGCGGTAGGTGGCACTGATTGAGAAGCTTGCCCTGAGAGGCTCATGACAACATCATCTGTGCAGATCCTTAATAATCGACCTTTGCGAGGCATCGTTACAAGAGATAAATCTAAAAAAAGATTTCCTTTGCCATTGACTCATCTTGGCCTAAATATCGTGGGAAATTTCCATGACTACTTACATCCGACATGCTAAGTGCCCGTGGAACTGCACGCTGAGCTGGAAACTGGGACAGGGAGAGCTCAGCGGGCGAGGCCGGAGCAGGCGCCACCTAAGTCCTCATCAGGTTCCTCGAGGTCAGCCAGGCTGGCGGGGACACCGTGAGCCACGCGCTCCGCGGACGCCGTCGTGCAGAGCAGCCTTTGCACCAGCCTCAAGGACGGCTCGGTCTGGGTGGGGTCCAGCCCCTCGCCCACGCCTGCTCCCTTAGAAACATCTTCCGAGGAAAGTCTCTCTTGTTGGGATGTTGTCTTTTCTTTTGCACAGCTTTGCTGGGACACAGCTCACACGTCACACCCCTCACCCACCTGAAGCGCCCAGGTCTCAACTGTGTGCAGCCACCACGCAGCTGACTTTAGAGCATTTTTGTCACCCTCACAAGAAACCCTGTTCCCTAGAGCTGTCACTTCCAAGCCCCCTCGGCCCTAAGCAACCGCTGACCTTCTTTCTGCCTCTCTGTAATTGCCAGGTCTGGACATTTCACAGGAAAGGCACCACACGACTGTGGCCGGATGTCAGCATTGACGTTGCCCTTCCTGCTCTGAAGGCAGCTGGCCCCCCTTGCACCCTGCTGACTTACACTCATCGTATCTTTGAGTTCCAGGAAGAAGGTTTAAACAAAAAACTTTAAAGAACTCCTGCTTCCCTCTCAGAGACCAGAACCCACGGTGGCACTGGGTTCCCAGGCCCTGGGGAGGCCGCGAGGCCGCCCGCCCCTGAGGAAGGGCCTCCTCCCTCACCCTGTGCTGGCTCCTCAGGCCTAGCTCCGCAAACTCCGTTGGATCGTCTGGTACTCACAGGGAGCAGGTCCGCATGCTTGCCACCCCTCTGAGAGCCGGGCAGCGCGCTCGTCTTGGAAAGCAGAGTCCTTGTTGCCGGGGCCTTCCTCCCCGGCTGGCGCGCTGTCCAAGCTGGTGTCTTCGGCGCTCCCGCCGTAGCCTCTGTCCCTGAGCGCGGAAGCTATGTGCAAACAATCCACAAGGCCACTAGAGACTCAAACTGCCATGGGAGGACACTTTAGTAGCTCTGGGTTGTGTGGTCCACACAGACAGAAAGGAGAAAGCATGTTTGAATGGCATTTTTAGAGTTAGATGGGAGATATTTAAATATCTGAAAAGCCAAGAGATGCAAAGCGCAGCCCCAGCCTGGACGTGCCATGTGCTACCAGAGCTTGGTGGCTTGGGCAAGTCTGATTGGTGCAGCCTCAAGATGAGAGTCCAGGCAGCACCCTGGAAGCTTCTGGAAGCCCGTTACCCTCCCAGTGGACAGAGTCAATGTTCTCACCTTGGGAAGATGTGTCACTAAGTAGAAAAACATTTGAAGAGAAACAAAGTATAAAGTATTAGTATTTTGCTAAGGATTTCATGCACGTGTGGTGTTTTGTCACTTTGCAGTGCTTCCGAGAGTCCAGCGTCAGGAACAAGTCACCTGGGATTCTCATTTAAACAGGGCACTTAGGTAATTGATTTTCACTCACGATATCGGTGGATATCTTCCCAAGTTAATATACAGTTTTAGACACTTAGGAAATTGTAAAGATCAGCACATGTGTAAGTTTAATTAGCGTTTTAAGTGTTTGGGAGGGTTTGACGGTCAGACAGAGGACTTTAAAAAGAAATGGGGTTTTCAAATTTTATCATTAAAATTTAAAATATTTAAAGAAGTTTAGATAAGTTTATAGATGGAACCAAATAATAACCAAAGACTCCCCCCCTTAAAAGTATTGAAGTTTGTTAGGTTTAAAATAGAACATCATGAAGAAAAGTAGACTATCATGGTGTATAAGCTGAGCTTTAACCTGAAGAAAGAACCAGGGCTTTGTATTTCTCATTTGATAAACTACATTTGGGTTTAAAAAATTTTTTTTATTGTGGTAAAATACACATAATATGAAATTTACCATGCTAATCATGTTTAAGTGCGTGGTTCAGTGGCATGAAATGCCTTCATGTTGTTGTGAAACCGCCACCACCACCCCCCTCCAGAGCTCTTTTCCTCTCATGAGACTGAAACTCTGTCCCCGCGAGACACTAACGCCCCTCCCCTCCCCCCGGCCCTGGCAGCCACCATCCTCCGCTCTGTCTCCTGAACTTGGCGGCTCTGGGGACCTCATGTAAGTGGAATCACACAGTATTTGTCCTTTTGTGGCCAGCTTACTTCACTGAGCAGAATGTCTTCAGGATGCATGTATGTTTTAGCGTGTGCTGGGTTGTCCTTCCTTTGTCCTTCCAGGTGTCCTGCACACACCTGGGCTGGACCACGTTCCATTGCGCAGATATACCACTTTTTTAATCCATTCGTCTGTTGGTGGACACTTGGGCTGCCTCCCCTCTTGGCCGGTGTGACAAATGCTGCTATGAACGTGGGTTCGTATACAAATGTCTGTTTGAGCCCCTGCTTTCCACACCCATGGGTACACACCCAGAAGTGGACTCGCTGGATGACACTGTTTTCCACAGTGTTCGCACCATTTTACATTCTTACCAACAGTGCCCGAGGGTTCCAATGTGCCCATGTCTCCACCAACCCTGGTTATTTTCCATGTTTTTTTATAGTAGTCATCCTAACAGGTGTGAGGTGGTATCTCGTGGTAGCTTTGATCCACATTTCTCTAATGATTGGGGATCCAGGGGGATCCAGGCCCAGTTTGCAATGGACCCAGGATCACCCCATGATGGACCCAGGACCAGCCCACAATGGACACAGGACACAGCCCAGGCAGGATCCAGGATCAACCCTGGCAGCTTCTGGAAGAGGAAACTGGGTCACAGTAGATGCATCCCCTTTTGGACTCCCGACATCTGAGTTGTGTGATCACTAGTGATGGGCTCTAACATTCACAGTATCACATCCCGCTTGTCTTCAAATTGTTTACAAGAAGCCCTCTCCGACCTTTCCTGAGATTGGTGGAAACGTCCCCAGGAAGCAGCACATCTGGGCTGGAGGCTGAGTGGACTCTCCCATGCTGGAGCCCCAGGTGCACAGTCAAACTGCTCAGAGAGAATTTAAACACACAGGATGAAGCTGGACTAACTGCCCTCAGCCAAGCACCTCCTGCTTGTGCCACCAGAGCCCAAGGACAGTGCCGCCCCTGTCACCGCCTCTGCCCGTGGGCCACTGTCTTCCCCTGTGGACCCACTGGGCCCTGCCCTGGGCTCTCCCCTTGCCCCCGTTCAGGGTGGGCCCCCTGCTTCCTGCCAGGACACTGGCCCCTGGGCTTGGATGGGACCACCTGACAAATTGCAGAAAGTGCAGGGGAGGGCAGGGCTCCAAGGGAGGTGGTCCTCCCACAACCAGGGCCCCTGTGGTGTCCAGCTGCAGATGCTGTCCCCTGGCTGGCCTTCTGTCACTCAGAGGAGATGCCCAGGGAATGTTCTAGAACTTGGGTGTGGGTAGCTGGCAGTTTCCAAGCTAAAGCTATGTTGCTGAGGGTCAAGACCCCACATAGTTTTCAGGCCTTTGGAGGACACTAGGGTCCAGGGACGCTATGGTTGCACAAGCCCACAAGGGAGACTGCTCACCTTGCCCGAGTGCCCTGCCGCAGCCGGGAGCAAGGGGCATGTCACGGCTGGTGAGACCACGTCCCTAGCCCCTCTCCACCCTCTCGTGACCTCCGGGGGCCCACCCTGGCCCTGGGGTGTGCAAGAGTGTATGTGAGTGTGTGTGTGAATGTGTGTGAGAGTGTGTGTAATTGTGTGTCTGTGTACTTGTGTGTATATGAGAGTGTGTGGGTGTATGTGTGAGTGTGTATGTGTGTGTGAGAGTGTGTGTAATTGTGTGTGTAATTGTGTGTGTGAGTGTGTGTGTAATGTGTGTGTGATTGTGTGTGAGAGTGTGTGTATAATTGTGTGTGAGTGTGTATGAGTGTGTGAGAGTTGTGTAATTGTGTGTATATGAGAGTGTGTGTGATTGTGTGTGTGCAATTGTGTGTGTGTAATTGTGTGTATGTGTAATGGTGTGTATATGAGAGCATGTGAGTGTGTGTGTAATTGTGTGTGTGTGGTGAGTGTGTGGTGAGCGTGGGAGTGAATGTAGGTGTGGAGGGCTGGTCAGGCCTGTTGGGTGCAGCTCACGCCCCGGGACAGCTCTCCCCAGCTGGCAGAGGGACGAGCTAAAGGCTCTGCCTTGCGTCAGCTGCAGTGTCTGGAGCTGCTCCAGCCGTGTGGTGACTGGGACGGCCTGCCCAGGGCACTGAGGGTGACCATGTGGAAAACGGAGCTAACTCAGGCCCTGGACACGTTGGCCCTGCTCAGCAACCCTCACTGGCTGCTCCACTGCCACGCCGGCTAAATGGGGTGACACAGTGCCCTCACCCCAAGCCCTGGCCTGTGGGTCGCCTGTCCTAGAGGTTGGAGGTCACAGATGGGGTGGCCTCTGCCAGGGCTGCATGACCGAGAGCCTGCACCCGGGCGCGCGGTCTTGGACTCGCTCAGTTTCCCAGTGCTGTGGTTTTTAAATCCTCCCAAGTCCACTGAAAAAAACAAACCGGCCGAACAGGACCTCCCCTACAGGGTGCGTCCCCCAGGCAAGGTGTGTCCCCCCCAGGCAGGGCCCCTCACGGTGCCTCCAGAAGAAATGGGCTTGGGCTGTAGCGCCCCTGCCCCTCTGTGTCCCCGTCACACTGGCTGGTGGCCCTGAGCTCCCCCCACCTGTGGGTCCAGCTCAAGTCTGTCCCTGGGGCAATGGCGCAGCTGCTCCTCTGGGCCTGTGTGGTGCTCTCAGGAGGTTGTGGCTAAGTTTAGGCTTAGCTACCCCCCTTATTTGGTTCAAAGCAGAAAATATCACTTGGATGAAATAATCTTTGGCCCCAGCTGGAGGCATCCATTTTATGTCTAAAACCTGTCTTAATGCCCTGGTTCTTTTCTGTGAAATGATTTTCAAAATGTCTATAAAGAAGAGTTTAAAATAGGCTGTCCAGGAGCCACGGGAGCTGTGACCTAATTCCTGGTCAGAAGCGGGAGGCAGGTGCCCGTCTGGGTGCACTTGCCCCGTGCCGGGGCCTCCCAGCCGGGAAGCTGAGGAGCCCGTGCTGCTCTGGGGGCCAGTGCTGGCTTCTTGGCATGTTTCAGTAGAAACATGCTTCTGACTTCCCCAGAAATTTCCGAGCCTCTTTCAAGTCCCTTCAACCTGTGTGTTGACCAGCTGGGGCTCACTCCTGGGGCTTGGGGATGCCTTTGGTCCGGAGACAGTAGCTTGTGCCTGCTGGGCCACCCTTGCTGCACGACTAGGCCAAGTGTCTTCAGTATTTGCAAGTTTGGTTCAGGGCAATTTCTGGGGCTTTGCTCCCTGCCCGCACTCCTGAACAGCCACGCGGCATCAACTCAGACTCCCAGGTTTCCAGGAGTGGTCCTGGCGAGCCAAGAGGTGGCAAGGAGCCTCCTCTCCTCTCTAAACCCGTCTACACAAGGCATCATTCCACAAACCAGGAAGGCTGCCCCGGGACAGGGAGCGTCCAGGAGCCGGACAGACACATCCCAGCTCTCCTGTCTGGCTCACGGGCCAGAGGGGCAAATGTACCACCCTGAGTGTGGTGTCAAGCAGTGATAAGTGCCCAGACGGAGGAGGGCCAACACAGGAGAACACTCAGTAGGTCGACTTGACCTGGTTTGGGGGTCAGGGTGGCCTTTCTGGAGAAGAGACACTCGAGGGGTGACTTGAGGGTAATGAGGCCACCTTGGCATCATGTTCTCCCCCCTCCCCCAGAGGAGGCGCTTCCTGGCCCACAGGCCTCCAGGGGTGGATTCATTAGCGCCTCCCTTTGATGTCAAACTCTGCGTCTTAGTCAAGCTGCTCTGTGAGTCCAACAAGCCCCCCAGACACTCACTAAGCATCTGCTCTGTGAGTCCAACAAGCCCCCCAGACACTCACGAAGCATCTGCAGGTGCCAGGCCGGGGGGGCGGGGGGTACGGCGGCAACACCTCGGTTGTTCAGCTTGGTCAGTGTGTGTGCGCATGTGTGTGCGACTGTGCACTTTGCAAAGACTAAACGAGACAGAGCATAAGAGTGAATTAACACACAGACAACACCTTAGGAAAAATAGAACAAGAAAAAGAGGGAAAAACGAAATGAAAAAGAAAGAAAGGGATGAAAGCATGGGGGAAACTCACAAATATTGAAGACAGGCAGAGCAGGTCTAACATGCGGACAACAGGAGTTCCCAAAGAGGAAAATCAAAACAAAGGGGCAGAACAAATATTTACATTCAAAAGATTTTTTCTGGAATAAAAAGATTTGGATTACATTTTTTTCTTAAGAAACAGAGTCTCACTCTGTCGCCCAGGCTGGAGTGCAGTGGCGCGATCACAGCTCACTGCAGCCTCCAACTCCTGGGTTCAAGCATCCTCTCGCCTCAGCCTCTGGAGTAATTGGGACTGCAGAAGCACGCCACCATGCCCAGCTCCTTGTTCTTAATTTTTGGAGAGGTGGGGGTCCCACTGTGTTGCCCAGGCTGGTCTCAAACTCTTGGGCTCAAGCAGTCCTTCCACCTTGGCGTTGCAAAGTGCTGGGATTACAGGCATGCGCCACTGAGACGGGCCGTGGATTATGATATTGAAAAAGCAAACTGTGCACCTGAGAATACTGCCCGGAATGGCCCAAACCAAGACATGGTCTAGTAAAGTCACTGGACTTAAAAGGAAGAGAAAAGTACCATCCATAGGCATCTAGTCAAAAACAGCCAGTGACTTACACAGGAAAGAAAATTAGATTTTCATCAGATTTTTTATCAATGGCATTTCTCGCCGGAAGAAAATTAAGTAGCACATTTAAGATACTCAAAGAAAGAAAATATGAGCCAAGGATTTTCATACCCAGCAAAACTGACTTTCAGGTATCACGTTACACAGATAAACTGTTGCCAACGTGAAAGAACTCAGGGGATACTTTCCCATGAACCCTTATTGAGCTTCAGACAAACAAAATAACCAAAAAGTCATAAGTAAGGGTTAGTGATGGGCATTAAACATAAACTTACACGGAACTAAGATTAAAAGGGGGTGGAACAGAGAGAGCAGTAAACGGTCAGACACTGCAGATGCGGCACAGCTGGAAAACACGGGGAGCAAACAGGGAGACAACAAAGGAAAATCGTAAAAGCTCTGTCGGTGATTGCTGCGTTACTTCTGTTGCTCTGACACTGTTGTCTGTATACTTCGGAATACAATGGATGAGTAATTATGGGCTATTTCAACTCTCTATCATCCTCTATGTTCTTGAGAACTAAGATTTTCCGTGTGGAAGAAAGAAAATAGATGTAACACAGAAGTAAAAAACAAACAAAAACCAACCTTGCAGTGCTGAGCCCTGTCACATGGAGAGGTCCAGAAGTGACGACCAACCCAGCAGCAGAGAGACCAAGGCTTCCCGGAAAAGCGTCTGAATCCGGGTGTGGGCAGGAAAAGCACAAAGACGAGGCGGCACAGCCCGTCGTGCGAGAGAGAGAGGGCTGCCACTGAGGGCACCGGGGTCACAGCAAGAGGATGCAGCAGGTGGCTGAGGAAGCGCCCACTGAACAAAGACGTGGGTGAGGCAATTTGACATTCAAAAAAGATGATTACTGCAATCGATAAATCCCATCAAATACAGGCACACCCTGGAGATAGTGTGGGTTTGGTTCCAGATGACTGCAAGAAAGAAAATATCACAATAAAGTGAGTCACAAAAATTTTCTGTTTGCCCAGTGTATATAAAAATTATGTTTACATAACACTATAATCTGCTAAGTGTGCAATAGCATTGTGTCTCAAAAATGTACGTATTTTAATTTAAAAACAATCTATGGCTAAAATATGCTAATGATCTCTGAACCTTCATGGAATTGTAATCTTTTTGCTGGTGGAGGGTCTTGCCTTCATGTTGGTGGCTGCTGACCAATCAGGGTGGTGGGTGCTGAAGGTTGGGGTGTCTGCGGGAACGTCACAAAAGAAGACAGCAATGAGGTTGGCCACGTGGATTGACTCTTCCATTCACGAAAGCTTCTGTGTAGCATTCGACGCCATTTGATAGTGTTTGACCCACAGTAGAACTTCTTTCAAAATTCGAGTTGATCCTCTCAAAACCTGCTGCTGCTTTATCAACTAAGTGTATGGAATATTCTAAACCCTTTGTTGCCTTTCAACACTGTTCATGGCATCTCACCAGGAGTAGATTCCATGTCAAGAAACCACTTTCTTTGCTCAACTGTAAGAAGCACCTCCTCATCCGTTCAAGTTTGATCACAAGATTGCAGCAATTCAGTCACATCTTCAGGCTCCACTTCTAATTCTAGTTTTCTTGCTGTTTCCACCACAGCTGCAGTTATTTTCTGCACTGAAGTCCTGAACCCCTTGAAATCATCCATGAAGTTTCAAATCAACTTCCAAACTCCTGTTAATGCTGATATTCTGACCTCCTCCTACAAATCATATTCTTAATGGTATATAGAATGGTGAATCCTTTCCAGAAAGTTTTCAATTACTTTGCCCAGATCCATCAGAGGAATCACTATCTGTGGCAGCCATAGTATTATGAAATGTATTTTTTCAATAATAAGACTTGAAAGTCAAAATAACTCCTTTACCCATGGGCTGCAGAATGGGTGTTGTGTTAGCAGCCATGAAAACAGCGTCAATCTCCTTGTACTTCTCCATCAGAGCTCTTGGGTGGCCAGTGCACTGTCAGTGAACAGTCATATTTTGAAAGGAACTTTTTTGTCTGAGCAGTAGGTATCAATAGTGGACTTAAAATATTCAGTACACCATGCCGTAAACACATTTGCTGTCATCCAGGCTTTGTTGTTCCATTTCTAGTGCACAGGCAGAGTAGATTTAGCATCATTCTTAAGGGCCCTAGGATTTTCAGAATGATCAATGAGCACTGGCTTCAACTTAAAGCCACAGCTGCATTAGCCCCTAACAGGACAGTCAGCCTGTCCTTTGAAGCTTGGAAGCCAGGCACTGACTTCTCCTCTCCAGCTATGACAGTCCTAGAGGGCCTCTTCTTCCAGTATGAGGCTGTTTTGTTTACATTGAAAATCTGCCGTTCAGTGTGGCCACCTTCATCAGTGATCTCAGCTAGATCTTTTGGGTAACTCACTGCAGCTTCTCCATCAGCACTCGCTGCTTCACCTTGCACTTGCATGTCGTGGAGACGGCTTCTTTCCTTACACCTCATGACCCAACCTCTGCCGGCTTCCGACTTTTCTCCTGCAGCTTCCTCACCTCTCTCGGCCTTCACAGAACTGAAGAGAGTCAGGGCCTTGCTCTGGATTAGTCCTTGGCTTAGGGAACGTTGTGGCAGGTTTGATCTTCTATCCAGACCTCTCAGACTTTCTCTGTGTCAGTGATTAGGCTGTTTCACTTCCTTATCATTCGTGTGTTCACTGGAGCAGCACATTTAATCTCCTTCAAGAACTTCTCCTTTGCGTTCACAACTCGGCTGACTGTTTGGTGCAGGAGGCCTGGCTTTGGGCCTGTCTTGGCCTTCGACAAGCCTTCCTCACCAAACGTAATCATTTTTAGCTTTTGATTTAAAGTGAGAGACATATGACTCCCCCTTTCACTTGAACACTCAGAGGCCACTGCAGGGTTATTGATTGGCCTAATTTCAATACTGTGTTTTACAGAACAGGGAGGCCCGAGGACAGACGGGGAACAGGTGGTGTGTGGAGCAGTCAGAGCACCCACAACAGTCATTGATTAAGTTCTCTGTCTTATATTGGCACAGTTTGTGGTGCCCAAAAACAACTACAATAGTAACATCAAAGATCACTGATTGCAGATTACCATAACAGATATGATAACAGTGAAAACATTTGAAATATTGTGAGAATTACCAAAACATGGCACAGAGACGGGAAGTGAGCACATGTTGTTGGAAAAATGGCACCAACAGACTTGCCAGATGCAGGGTTGCCACAAACTTTCAATCTATAAAAAACGCGATGTCTGTGAAGTGCAATAAAGTGAAGCACAGTAAAACGAGGTGTGCCTGTGTATACAGAAAACTAACGATACAGCCTAACGGGTCGTCCTGGGACAATGAGAGAAACCAGTTCATTGTCTTGAAAGATGGTAAATAAAGGAAAGAGCCCAGCACATGTCCTGCCTTTCTCCATGAACTGAACCACCAGGCAGCGCAGTGGGAGACGAGGGGAAGGGGCCGACCAACGACAGAGGGAACGCAGACCCGCGTGTCGCCATCCTGCAGCCCCCGAGGACTGGGCGCTGGGTGCTGGGCCTCCCCAGCTGCTCACGGCAGAGAAAGGGCGACCGCTGGACCCAAGGAGCCTCCTGAGGACGGTCACCGCCACCGTAAGTCTTGCCGAAGGGACTGACCGTGAATGATGGAGCTTCTGGATCCAGCTGTCGTTTGTCAGGAAGCGCAGAGGAGCGTGTGCTGCCCCGGGCGTCTGCCGGCAGCAAGTCCAGACTGGCCCCACATGTCCCAGATAGACTGCAGGGAAGCAGGGGGTGGAGGGAGCTGTGAGTTGGGAGAGACCTAGAAGATACGTCAGACTCAAACAGGGCAAGACTGAGCCCCGGTGTCTAGGGATGCACACTTGGGTGACAAAGCACTAAGGAAATGAGGGGGGGTGTCAATTGCTGTGTGGGGTGGGGCAGTTGGAGGGGCTCTCAGAGTGGCCAGCCGGGACCTATCTGGGCCTGATGGTGGTGATAAGGATGTTCACCAGATATTAACTCACTGAACTACACGTGTTCTTGGTTTTGAGTTCTTGTCTAAGTTTTACTTTGTAATAACCAGGCTCACAGAGTAGATACCAAGTCTTGCTGGTGTGTGGTGTGAGCAGTCCTTGTATCCAGGTCGCTGGGGCGCCTCCCTCTGTGCCCAGTGCCCCTTGGTGTTGGAGGCCCTGTCCCTGGGTGGGGAAGGTACCTCAAAGCCCCGGAACCTTAGATCTCCATGGAGGTGCTGTGCCCTCTTCCACAGCAACAAACAGGCACTCATGGGTGGCCCCTGATGACTCCTGGGGACCAAACAAGGGCTCAATCCCTGTCGGGAGTGTCAGGCCACCTGTGGAAAGGGAGCACTGGCCTTCCCAAAGCAGCCCATGCCAGAAGTGGGGGTTTTGGCCACCTGTACCAGTGTTCAGCTGAAGGGCAGAGATGGGCACGTGCCAGGGAACCGAGTCTGCTCACAGAGCCCCAGGCTGAGCAGGCCCTAGGGGTCCGGGGGCACGGAGGGGGTCAGCCATCCCTGCACACAGAGCTCACTGGGGCATGTCTGTGTGATGGAGACTGCAGGGTGAGCAGTAGCAATGAGGAGGCAGCTCTGCAGACCTCACCAGTGGGCCACTGGGGTCTGGGTGGATGGCCCCTCCTTGCAGACAGAGGAATTTGCATGGGTACGGAGAAAGCGTGCGACCAGGAAGGAGTTTTATTCTGACGATGTAGAAAGATAACCATTTCTTAGATGCTCTTTTGGAAAAAGAAGAAAGCTCTTTGACATTTACAGTGCGTTGCTGGAGAAGGGGCCTTCAGGAGAGACAGGGAAGGCAGAGTCGGGGTGGGGCTGGGCAGAGTGGACGGGTCAAGGATCCCTGCAGAGATGTGGACATGGGGCAGGTCCAGGTCCCCAAGGGAGTGGGAAAGACTCTGCAGACAATAGGCCCAGGGCCCGATTTCCTGAAGAAGCCCTGTGCGGAGTGGAGGGGGCTGGGGGTACAGCTGGAGGGACCGCCAGAACCAGGCGACAGCCACACATGCAGGCCACAAAGACAACCGGGCATTACAGAGGAGGAGCAGACACCTGGCAGAGCAAGGGCAATTCGAGAGCATAGGCGCATCCGAGTAAGTCAGACCCACGGCTACAGTGCAGCAGCCAGGAACTTCCTGTGGGGTCCAGTCAAGAAGACAGCCAGCAACGCTGTCGGTGCAAGACTCTCAACATGCGTTTTTGCCTCAAAATTCTGCAATTATTGCTCCACTGCACAATAAATATATACATACATTTATTATATTGTAAATAACATTAATAATACTATTTAACTATTGATATGCAAAATTAAATAACAAATATACCTGTTATATATTGATATATAAAGAATATTAATGGTGATGATAGTTACAGTAACGTAAACATGATACTATCTACACATGTCCTCAAAAGGTACCTGAAGACGTGCTTTGGTCAACTGAAAAACAAATTGAAAATGCACACCGAGCGTGAGCCCCGGTGCAGACTGTGGACTCCGGGCGGTGACCTGTCAATGCAGGTGCCTGGGTCTAACAAACTCACCACCCTGGGATGGCGGGGCAGGCCGTGCGTGTGGGCACAGGGCTTTCTCTGCCTTCCTCTCATCTCTGCTGTGGACCTACAATTGCACTAAAAGACAAAGTCTATTACAGGTTCAAAAACAAAAGAATAAAACACCCTCTGCGGTCCCTCCGGCCAGGGTCTTGGGCAGACGTGGCGGCCCTGCGCCCCCTTCCCCGTGGCCCCTTCTGTGCTTCCCCAGGTCTGGGAGGTATGTTTCCTTCCCACACCCCCCGCCCCAGTTCAGATGCCATCTCTGCCTTTCAGATGACCACGTGGCTCGGTGCCAGCGGCCACAAGCTGACACTCCTCCCAACAGCCAGGGTGCACAGAGCGATCGCGTGAGGAAGCCTCACGTGAAGCATGTTGACTCATTTGTTTATTTTCATTCTTAAGGAATAACAAGCCGTGACCGCCAGTACCGACACCGCGCTCCTCCTTGCTCCGCTTTCCACCGGGAGCAACGGTGCCTTTGGGCTGCCCCGGCCCCAGACCAGCTTCTTACCTAGGACAGCCCAGAGCCCCAGGAGACCTGGGGAGTCAGCAGATGTGAGACTCCCTGCGATCCTGGCTTCCTACTCCCTGCTCTCCTGGGCATTCTAGTTCTCTATAGTGCCCACCTCTTAGCTTCACAATCAGAAAATGGAATTTTAATGGGTACACTCAATGCTGCGCATGTACTGTTTTGACCTCCGGGTAAAAACACATGGGCATAAAACACCGCAAGGCTCCTCTGGAGTGGGCAGTGAATGGGGCCAGGAGCATTTTTTCTTCCTTCTAGTTTATATAATTTCCAATTTTTCTATAATAAAGTGGTATTACTTTTAAAGTGGAAATCACTTTAATTTAAAACTTGAAAGCAAATATGGCAGTGAGAGAAAGTCCCTGTTTAAGGAAGCAGCAGCCTTGGCCCAGATAGGGGCCTGTGCGTGGGTTTGGGTTTGGGTTTGGGCCGCTCTTCAGCGAGGACAGCCCAGCCTCATTGGGGACACCCAACAGGCTCTGCACAGAGAGGTGCTGTGCTGCACCCGGCAGACATCCCAAGGCGCAGGTGGATCCCAGGGGACCTTTCTGCAAACAGCAGCTGGTGGTGGGAACTGCAGCAAGCTGGCTGCTGCGACTGGTCCAGGTGGAAAAGCACCCAGCCAACGCTAAGGCACCCCGGCGAGTAAACAGCTAGAGACTAATGACAGCAGGCTCCACTGGTCACTGGGGCCTGAGAGCCTTCCCCTGCGGGCTGTGGGCAGGCAGCAGCCTCGTAGGCTTGAAGTCTCGCTGCTGGGGACCCCCCTGGCTGGACACGGTGAGCTTGGTGTGGCCTCTCTGGAGGAGGACAGGCCCAGGCTGGCCACGCTGCCTCCAAGGTGCCACGGGGACCACCTGTTCTTGGAGCCTCTCCAGGACGAGATGCCGGGAGGGTGAATGGTGAGGCATAGCCTGCCCCAGGCCCTGGAAGAACCCGAGGGGGCAGACTGTCCTCATGGGGCCGGTGGAGCTGGCGCCTGCACGCCCACGGGCCCTGGGGCAGAGGATGGCATGGCTGCCGCAGCCACCCAGCATTCCTGGAGGCCAGGCTGCACCTCATGCTCCCTGTTTCCCGGGCACCCCTCAGGGTCCTGCCCACAGCAGGGGCACTAGGTAATGCCCAGGAGGGACTTCTGTGTGCCCAGTGGTGGAGGTGGAGGGTGAGGCTGGAGTTCCACTTGCCTTGGGAAAGGTGAAGACCCAGGCGTGCCTGCTGCCTGTGCCCCAGCTCCCATGGGACCCCAGGAAGAAGTAGCTGCACCCTGGAGCCCAATCCCTCTGTCGGCAGCTCTGTGGCACCCAGGGCCTGGGCCGCATGTTGGCGGGGACCAGAGCAGGGCTGGGGGCCGTGGAGTGGAGAAGCCAAGGACCAAGGGAAAGATGGGCAGAGACCAGGCCGGCAGGCAGCCACTGCCAGGGCCGTGCACACTGGAGCCCAGGACCTTCCTAGACAGAGGGGGGCTGTCTCAGGGTCCCCCAGCCAGCACCAGCAATAAAGAGCCTCAGGCCAGCGAAGCACAATCTGTACCGCTCGGCCAGTGGAGGCAGGTCAGGGCGTGGCCGGGCCCTGCGCACCCTGGGCTCCCAACACATCCCTCCCTCTCTCCCTCTCTCCCTCTCTCTCCTTCCTTCTCTCCTTCCCCGCCCCCACCCACTGGGATCTGTCTGGTGTTTCCCTCAGGACTGGGCTGGGGTTACAGGCTTTGGAGAGGAGACCACAGGGGCAAAGGGCCCTTTAATCCCACCCTGTCCGGGGTCCCCACTGGCAACACAAGCCCCCTGACGATGGTGGCCGTGGCCCTGGCTGGGGGACCGTCAGGCGTCTCCATGTCAGTGACCCCCCCCCACTGTCCTCTCTGGAAAATGACGGCACCGCCCCAATTAGAGAGCCGCCTCCCAAGGAGAGAGTATCTCCCTGTCCTCTGTGGTTCTACGCTCTCGCTTCCCCCGCCAGTGTGGACTTGCAGACAGACGGTGCCAGACCTGGGAGCCCACGTGCTTGTGGCTCCTGGGGTCAGCGGGCTTGGCTCGCGCTGGGTGCCACTGCCCTTGACATCTGGGACTAGAAGATGCAGTTCCGCAGAGACCCTCGCAGCCCACGTGCAGCATCTGGCCCTGCCAGCCCGAGGCCTCCTCCAGGAGCCCAGCAGGACGCGATGTGGGCATGCAGGGGTAAGACAGGTCCTGCCAGCAGCCTGGGTCCCCCAATCCCGCTGGGCACTTGCCCCCAGCCTGCCCCACCCACCTGCAGATGCCACCCGCAGCCCGAGAGGGACGCTTCCATGGGACTCCCTTGGGACTGTCCTCTTCGAAGGGCGGCCTAACCCCCTGGTTTCCCGTCCTGACAGGGCCACGGCCTTCGCTCAGGAACAAGCAGCCCGACTGAGTGGGGGAGGACCTGCAGGACCCCAGGGCGTCCGGGACACGTGGGGGTGGGGAGAGGCAGGGTGGTCCACAAAATCCCACTGCAGGGAGGAGGGTGAGTCCCGGCTCCTGCTGCTCAGGGCATGGCCCAGACAGGCCTGGGGGCACCCGGCTCATCCTCCGTCCTCCGGGAAGGCCCTCACTTGAAGATGGAGGAACTGTTGGGGCCCATCAGTGCCCGGGTCGGGGCAGGCTTTGTGTCCTCTCTTTAGGAGGAAGTGGTCTTGACAGAGCTGGGGTGGGTGTGCCTTTCCCACCAGACGGACTAGGGTACAGGGGGTGCCCCCACCATGACACTTTCAGCTGTAATCCCCTTGGCCCTGGGCTCCAGGCCTCTGATCCAATTCTCTTTGCTCAAATCAGAGCTCTGCTCGTGCTAAATGGGCCTCTTGATTTGATTCTGGCATTGTCTGCCAGCCTTGCCTGGGCCCTGGACTCCCCTCCCAGGCTCTGGTAACATAGTTACCCATTTCTTGAGCATGCTCAGCCTTCCCAAGTCGACAGCTCAGTTTTAGGATCTCTCGATGCTCCTTGGAACAAGCCCAAGCATCTCCCTGTGCCCTGCTGGGAGGACACAGGACAGAGAGGTGGGGGATGAAGTCCCTGCCCCAGCCCACCCCCTCACCCCCGGAGTCAGGAGCCACGCTCCACAGGGTAGAGCTGGCTGTGATGGGGCTTCCCCCAGAGGAGGGTGTCCTGGAACCCCTAAGGTGCCTTCCTCTGTCTGCGTGCTTGGGGCCCAGGGCAGTAGCGCTTTGGGGCCCACAGAGGATGGTCCCAGAGCTTGGGCACCAGAGGGCAGTGGGAGAAAGCAGGTGGAGTCTGCCCAGTTGGACACGGCTCCCGGGCGCCAGGCGTGAGGGGAGAGAACATCTGGGGAAGAGGGTTGTGGCCTGGACCCCAGGGGCTGCTCTCTGCCCTGGGCACACCTGGACAGGTGGGCGAGGAGCTGGGGTGGCTGGCATGTGGCTGGTATAGGCTGGGCTGAACCTGTCCAATGCAGGGCACAGGCAGGTCCACCTCTCTAGTACTCAGAGGTGTTGGAGAAGTGCCTGGGGGGTTGTTAGAAATGCAGAATCTCAGGCCCCCTCTGCGTCCTCAGGACCCATGTGCATGTTACAGTACAGAAGGGCCTCTTTGGAAGGACCACTCCAGACAACGCCCCTGCCCACGGACAAGGAGTCTACGGGCCAGTGGTGCTCCACGCAGAGCTTGAGTCCCACCCGAGACCCTGAAGCCATCCCCAGGGCCCATGGAGCCTCCTCCCTAGCGTGTCCCCCAGGGGGTTCATTGCTGCCTGAGTGGTACCCCTAGGCCCACTGGGTTGGCTGTTTTTGGGAGGTGTGGACACGTAGGCTGGGAAGTCCCCACGTGTGTGGCCTAATGGGGGCCCAGCCAAGGACGGGAAGAGACTGATTGACAATGCATAAGGTGTGGACATGTGGCGTGCGGTGTGTTGCCTGGTTGTACCTGGCCCTGGGCCCTAGAAATAGTTTGGGTGGGCCTGTGTCATTTGGCCGGTGTCCCAAATTGCATGATTCATCCTGGACCTTCCTTTACTCACCAAATGTCTGCTGCTGGCTGCTGCACCAGGCCCTGTTCTAGGCACAGAGCAGTCACAGCAAACCTAACAGACAAATCCTGGCCCCAGGGAGCTGCCCGATGTGGGGGTTGGGGATAGAGAAAGAAGCAGGAAGCGTCTTCGATGTGGGATGGGTTTGGGTACGGGCTCTGCAGACATCCCCATGTCTGGGGCAGTCTGCCCTGTAACCGGTGGTCAGAAGGCTCTGGGGGACTGGGGGGCAAAGCGTGGGCGCCAGGGAGCCGCGTGGGTGAGTGTTCAACTCTACAGGAAAATGCTGCTGACACTCCCAGCATCGGGGCAGCGATGTTCCATGTGGACTTAGCATCCCACACGGCTTTCCACTTGTTGCCCATCTATTTGGGTTGCTTGCTGATTTGCATTTGCCTTGTGATTTCTGAACGTGGGGCTCCCTCTCTCCTGGTCACTGGTCACTGGCGATTCTTCCTCGGCTGTTCACGCCTTTTGTTTTGGTCTTTCTTACACTTTTGTAAGTAACTGATAGTGATCATTTGAAATTTATGTACATTACAAACCTCTTCCTCTGGTGAGTGGCTTGTATTTTTATGTGATGGCTTTTAATGAATACAAGTTTTAAATTCTAATGTAGTCACTTGCTATGGTCTGAATGTTTGTGTCCCTCTGAAATTCATATGTGGGACTCTAATCCCCAATGGGTTGGTGTTAAGAGGTGGGGCCTTGGGGGTCATTAGGTCACTCTACCCTCTGGGATGGGATTAGTGCTCTCCCGAAAGAGGCCGGAGGGGCCCTCTGCCCCTCCACCACGTGAGGACGCAGCTAGAAGGGGCCGTCTTTGAAGCAGAGAGCAGCCCTCCCCAGACACCAAGTCTGCTGCTGCCTTATCTGGGTCTTCCCAGCTCCAGAACTGTGAGCGCTAAATTTCTATTGTTTATACGTTCCCGGGTGTAAGTATGTTGTTATAGTAGCCCAAACATGCTAAGACATCACTTCATGAGATATTTTCTCTTATGGTTAACCTTTTTATGTCTTGCTTAGAGCTTTCCTTACTACAGGGTCAGAAAAATAATTATCAGATGTTTTCATCCAGAAGTTCTAAGGCTGTGCTTTCTACATTGACGTTCTCTTCTGTTTTAAAGGTAAACCTGTACCTCTGCAGTAACACACCATCTTAGCAACTGTGGATTCTGGTGGGAAAAACCCTTTACTATGTTCTTCCTCAGGGACATCTTTGGTTATTCTTTTCCCTTTGTTATACCGCATAATTTTTTAGAATCAGTTTGTCCAATTTCACAGAAACCCTGTTTCTGTGAGTGCAACTGTATTGAATGGACAGATAAAGTTGTGGAGACTGAACATCTACACAGATTGAGTATTTCTGTCTATCAACGTGCTGTATCTCCATGTATTTGTTTATGTTTCTCCCATAGTTTTATGCTTTTTCTTTATATAGGTCTTTTCTGTCTTTAGATAGATTTATTCCTAGGTACCTTATAGTTAAAATTTTTTTGACATAAAATCCACATCACATAAAGCTCACCATTTTAACCACTCTAGCGTGTTCCATTCCGCGGTTTTCGCACATTCACGATGTTCTGCAACGGTCACCATGGTCCCCTTTTTGACATTTCAGTCACTCCAGGAAGAGACTCCACACCACCCCTCACCCTGGTAACCACTCGGCTACGTTCTGCCTCTGGGGTTTGCCTCTCCGCGACATTTCATACAAATGGGGAAATACACTGTGTGGCTTTGGGGTATGGACCCAGGGATAAAACTGTGTGTAACCTTTGAGGAACCAGCAAGCTGTTGTCCACGGTGGCGCCATCATTTTACATCAGCACCAGCAACGTGTGGGGGTCCCAGTTCCCCTGCGCCCTCACCAACGGCCACTCTTTTCCTTCTCTTGTTACGGTTATAGTCGCCCTAACGGGTGTGAAGTGGTCTCTCATCGTGGTTTTGAGTTGCGTCTCCCTAACGACTGATGACATTGAACATCTTTTCCTGCGCTTGTTGGTCATTTGTGTATCTTCTTAGGAGAAATGACTCTTCAATTCATTTGGCCATTTTTATATTGGGTTGTTTGTTATAGCTTTTTAATTATGGTAAATATCTTTGTTTGAATTACATTTTCTGTTCACTAATGTTTAAAAACACAACTGATTTTTTATGTTGATCTTGTAAGCCATCCACCTTGCCAACTTTATTATTTTAGTAATTTCTCTACAGATTTCCTGTTGTTGTAATAATCATTGTCTCAAGAATTATGAAAGTTAAGTTCTGTCTTTCCAATCCTCATTCCTTTTTAGCATTGCTGCCTTACGGCCCCGGCTGGGCTCCGCCACGACGCTGTTCACTAGGGAGGAAGCGTCCTTGCCTTGCCTGCTGATTTGCAAAGGGAATGCTTCCAGTGCTTCCCCGTCTTTGGTTTGCTGTAGAGTTTTGGCAAATGTCCCGTTTCTAGGTTTTAAAAGTTTCTTTCTTTTTTCATGAATGTGTCTTGAATTGTATTAAATAATTTTCAGCATCTATTGGGATGATTATATGTTTTCTCCTTTAATCTTTTCATGTGGTGAATGAAATCTATAGATTTCCTAATTTTAAATCACACTTACATTCCTGGGATAAACCCAACATGGTCATAACTATCATCATATTTTAAAAATATACACTATGGGTTCAGTTTACTAATGATTTGTTTAGGATTTTACATCCTTGTTTAGGAGTGAAATTGGACTAAAACATCCTTTCTTGTACTATTTTTGTCTGGTTTGTTTTAAAGGTTATAATGGCCTCAGAATAATTTGGGGGAGATTTCCCTCTTTATCTACTCTCAGGAAGAGTTTGTATAAGACTGTTCCTTGAAAGTCTGGTAGAACACATCTGTACAGTCCGGTGTGGGGGAAAATAATAACCCCCCTAAGTTCCTAGTTGGAATGGACCCCTGTTGCAAAAGATAGATTAGCAGGAGAAAAACAAGCAGGAGTTTATTAACGTGTATATTTCACACGTACATGGGAGACAACCCGGGGAATGAGTAGTTCTCAAAGGGGTGGCTTTGAATTCCAGCTTATGTAGCATCTTCAGCAGAGAACAGAAAATTTTGAGAGAAGTGACAAGACAAAGGAGAAAGACTTTGAGTCTTCAGGGACACCAACAGGGAAGGCAAAGAGCAGTCAGAAGCGGCTGGCTGGCAAAGTCGGCCAACGGAGGTTCCTCTGGTGCCGTCTCCAAGCCAGCGAGAGCCCAAAGTCGGCTTCAGTGGCTAACCTGTGTTCTCCCCGGTAGGGAGGGACACCTGTTGTCTCTGTAAATCTGTGCCCTGCTTTCGGGCAGACAGAGGGAGGGCAGAGAGCTCTCCTGCACCTGCTTCTCCTCAGGTGTCTGCAGCTCAACAGTCCTCTCTGGTGGCACATTCTGGCCTCCCACACCTTTCAGCCTGAGTTTTCCTGTAGGAAGGTTTTTAACTCATGGTTAAATGTCTTTAAAGTTTATAGAATTATTAGGCCATCTCTTTCCTGTTGAATCAATCTTTTTAAGTCACAATTTTATGGGAATTTATCCATTTTCCAAAATTTTCTGGGAATTTATCCATTCAAAATCTTATCCATTTTGAATAAGATTTCAAATTGGTTGGTTGATGATATTTTTACCTTTTAAAACTTCTGCATATGTTAGATGATTCCCCCTTTTCATACCCCAAATTAATTTGGTTCCTTCCTCCCCCTCCATAAACCAATCCATCCACCCTTCACCCATCCTTCCTTCCATACACCCATCCATCCATCATCTCACCATCCCTCCATCCATCCATCACCTATCCCTCCCTCGAGCCCTCCCTGGATACACCAACCCATCCTTCCTTCCTTCCATCCACCCAGTTACACATCCCTTCAAATATTAATCCAGCACCAACTAATGCCAGTCTCTGGACTGGACATTGAGGGGACAAAGACGGAGTTCTGACGTTAACTGTCTTTCGGGTACAGTGTAACCGTGGAAGACCTATTTCTCTCGATCAGACATTTTGCTAGGTGCCTTCCAACTGCTCTGTCCCTGTTGTCCTTCCTGCTCTGTGCTCAGGAGGTTTCTCTGCAGTACGGACTGCATCAGTGGGCTTCGTGTCCCCTGGATTCTTGCAGGGTTCAGCCGCAGGGAGCACAGCAGGAGAGCCAAGGCGAGGGGGAGTGACCAGGAGAGTTATTCCCCCCGCCCTTCCCTGAGGGGTCCTGTTCACTGGTCTCTACACAGTCTCTCTCTCCTCAGTTTTGCCAGTGGAGTTTATCCTTCTGTCTTTCCAAGCATCAACCAACTTTTGTCTTTGATCATGTCTATTTACCTTTTATTTTCTATTTCATTAATTTCTGCTTATATCTTTACCTTTTTTCTCTACTTTTATTGGCTTTAGCTTCTTGTTCTATTTCTCACTTACGTGGGATACTTGGCTCATTGATTTTCATTCTTTTCTTCTTTTAGGGGTTTAGAATTTCTGGAGTACCACTTTGCAATATTTTGTGTTTGTGTGTGTATAGTTCCACATGCTACGTACATGGTATGTAGTATATTCACTATAATCTAGTGCCAAGTATTTCTGTTTCCTATCGTGCATTATACTTTACCTTGTGGCATTTAGAAGTATATATTTTATTTTCCAAATAACTGGTGATTTTTAAAGGTTCTTTTTATTATTTTAAATTATTAAGACTAATTGTAAAATCTTGTTTGGACTTTTAACTAATTGCATTATGGTCAGAAAACATAGTTGGTATGGTACCAATTAACTGAAATATGTTTCAACTTATTTCATGTTGGAATGTGCAGCTATTTTTCATAGGTGCTGCATATGCATTTGAGAAGAACAGGAAGGTCCTTCAGAGTGCCAGGCCGCCAGCCACCTGGGAGGGACGTCTGCTCTCACTTGTCAGTGTGGCTGCAGCATCCCACATGGAACCTCAGCAGCTCAGCAGGGTGCTCGTGACTTGGAAGGAAACCTCTCCCCGTCTGCTGACAGGCCCTGGCTCTCCAGCCTTCCATCAGCTCCCTTGGGTGCCCTGAGGGCCCATTTGCGGAGGTTCCTGTCGCTCTTTGCAAGAAGTTCCTTCCCCTGTGCCAGCTGTCCCCTGCTGCCACCCACGGTGTGGGGTGCTACTGGCCTTCTGCACCCTTACCTGGACAGGGTGAATGGGGCCTCCTGCCCTCCCCCTCACCCCTACCTCCCCCTTTTCCTCTGAGGCTGGCAGTGGGGGTCGCTGCCCAGGGTGTGGGTGCTGGGGCTGGGGCTCTGAACGTGTCAGCTGGGCAGCTCTGGTCTCTAACTTTGCTCTTCAGCCAGTGGAGGGGAACAGACACTGTGGTCGGGCAGCCCCGGGCTCCAGGGAAGGGGCAGTCTGTGCATGCCCCTCCTGGGAAGGGTAAAGGCCAGCCCAGTGCAGTGGCACCCACTCTGAGGGCCTTGTCCTCAGGGACCTGGGGGTCCTGTGGACCAGACTGTCACTCATTGCTGCTGCTGGTCACCTGCATGCCCCACTTCCCTACAGGCCAGAGCCGGCTGGCCAGGTCTGGGGGTTGGGGACCTCCAGCCCCTGTTTCACTTGGTAGTGGGGCCCAAATCTAGGCACAGAGTCAGCCTGCCGTGTCCTGGTGCCTGGCCAGCCACGCCAGAGGCTGGGTCCATCTCTGGCCAGCCCATCATGTTGGCAAAGCTATTTCTTGGTGACTAAAACAATTCCTTGCTGTGCCCCAAATGGTGCTTCCAGAAATTTCTGGGCTCACTGGTGGGCTCCAGGAAGGATGATTTTCAGACATGCAATGTTTACAGTGCGTGGATCTCCGTAGGGGCCTCCTGGAGAAGACGTCCAGTGTGACGCATGACAGCAGAGTCCCATCTGGGCGCACAGCAGAGGGAGCAACAGCAGCCACTCCCCTCGGGGTCCATCTTCTCCCCAGGCGGCAATTCGAGTGAGGTGGGTCCTCTTCTGCATTTAGGGTCCAAACCAAAAGACCCCTCCAGAATCAGCCCAGGCAGGGGTCTTGCACCTCTCTCTGCCCACCCTCGGGTTGGTCAGCCTTCCCACGAGGCCACTCAGCCACCCCGAGCCCTGGCCTGGCCAGTTGCCTTCTTGGGAAGGGTCTCAAGGGAGGGACCCTTCCCCACCTCCTCCTGCCCCAGGCAGTGATTGTGTTCCACAAACTCATGTCCACCCAGAACCTCAGGATGTGACCTTATTTGGAAAGCGGTCCTTGCATGTGTCTTTAGGGACCTCTAGATGGGCTCATCCTGGATTTAGGGTGGGCCCTCAGGGATATCAGAGGACACAGACGAGGCCACGTGAAGACAGACACAGGAAGGGGCTGGGGTGACACGGACCCAAACCCAGGAGTGCCAGGAGCCACCGGGAGATGCAAGAGGCAGGAAGGATCCTCCCTAGAGGCTTGGGAGGCAGCGCGGCCCTGAGACACCTTGACTTCAGACTTGTGGCCCCCAGAGCCGTGAGCTAGGAAGTATCTGCTGTCTTGAGCACCCCAGGTTGTGGTTCTTCATAACACTGACACAGAGCCCTGAGAGGCGGATAGCCCAAGGCTTGACATCTGGGCGCTCTGTGACACGCTGTGGGGCTGGAACCAGCTCCATGCCCCCTGCATAGACAGGGAAACTGAGGTGCAGACAGGCGGCAGGAGCCAGCTTTGAACCATGCAGCCTGAGTCAAGCCACGCCACAGGCCCTGTCCTGGAGTGCTGGGGTCACACCCTCCAGGACACCCTCCGCTGGTGTCCACCCCCTCAGGGCTCCCTGGATGCTGCCCAGCTCTCCACTGCTTTCCCCAGACCTCCTTGCGGACTCGGGGTCCTGCCCCTGGCCTGTCTGAGGTGGGGCCCTCCCAGGGTTCTACAAGGATTTAGTGGGGTTTCAGCAGAGGAGAGGCTACCTGCTGGGGTCGCACCCCACTCCCTGGGCTTTGCCTCTTCAGCAGCAGGCTTTGCCCAGCTGTGATGTCCCTGGGGCCCAGACTTGCTGCCCAAGGTCCCAGGGGGCAGAGGGCACCAGGAAAAGACACTTTGGGCCTCTCCCTGCTCCCCACAGGACCCCAGGCCTGCCCCAGGCTTGGGGTCTGGAGGCCGGGAGCTGGACAGTGGAGGCACTGGGACCACAAGGGTGCCAGCCCAAGGAGTGCCACCTCTCTGCCCTGCCCGAGGCACCCAAGGCAAAGCCCAGGACCAGGAGGCTGCAAGTGGCTCCCAGTGGTGGTTTGCCCTGTGCCTGGTGGGCCGGGTGGGCTGCTGCACCCCACAGGGCAGGAGCTGGCCGGATCCCTCCCTGTGTGCCCCCAGCCAGCCTGGAGGACAGGCACCTCCCTGCTTGAGCTCAGGGCACACTGGCCCCTGCAAGGGGGCGCAGGACGTGGGGAAACTAAGGGTGGGGGCTGCCTTCTCGTCTCTCTCCAGCCCAGTGAGCGAGCTCTCCTCCCACCTCCACGCTGTGGTTCCGTGGTTCACTCTCTAGGCCTGGAGGCTGAGGGTGCTCCCAAGCAGGGCGCACCTGATACTTGCTTAGGAAGCAGGAAGCAGGGGCGCCCCCAGGCCCCAGTCCCACCAGGCCTAAACATAGCCAGCCCCATGGTGGGGGGGGCGGGGGGAGGGGGGCGAGGGGAGGCTGCAGTCACAACAACCACAGGCTGGTTTTCGGCCGCCCCCGCCCAGGCTGCTTGCAGTGAGTGAAGGGTGGCCGAGGAGGCCCCAGCCCAGGGCTGTCCTCCACAGTTCAGCCTTCTGCCTACGTCCCTGGGCAGGCCTGAGGGGGCCCAGGCGTGGGGTGGGGGCTCAGGCTCTTGGCACCGTCAGGGCCTCTCTGGGCTGTTGGAGACCCCACATGCTCCTGCAGAGAGTGGGCAGCAGGGCCTGTCCTCGGGTGACAGGAGGGCATCAGAGGAAGCCCCCAAGTCCCTCCCTGGGCCAGAGCCCTGGATTTCCCAGCACATCACAAGCGAGCCCCTGACAGACGCAAAGGTTGATGCTGACTAACACTTTTCCAGCGAAATGCCATGGGGCCATCAGACCCCCAACGCTCCTCTGTCTACAGCTGTAAATGGCTTATTGATTACCGCAGGAGCTCGCAGAAACCTAAAGAGCACAGGACAGACATTAGAGATGGTGCTTCCCCCAGAAGCCAGGCGGGCGGGCCAGGAGATGGCTGGGGTGGGGGTCCCACCATCCCAGCCTGGACTCAGGAGACCAGCGATCCTGTCCCTTCTGGGACCTGGGTTCCCAGGACACAGCCTGGCTGGAAATGGGTGGGGGAGGAGCACTGCACCCGGCACTCACTCGGTCTGGTCCCACAACAGACGCCGTGTGACAGCTCAGCTCCGCACCATGCTCTGAAAGGGCGACACTGGGAGCCAGTTCTCAAGAGGTACGACGGCCAGTGCCACACACAACCTACACGCGTGTGCACACACCCAGAATAAACCCACCTGGGGCTGTGAAAACACCCCCATCACAGAAGATAGAGAACATAACAACCAAGATGAAGATGAAAACATATCTTTAAAAAGGTTTTCTAAAAGAAGTGTGTTTTTTTAAGTGTCTGCCTCATGCTTTCATTAAAAATCAACAATAAATGGACTCGGGAAACGAGAGGACAACTAAGAGTCTTAATGGAGTAAGATTTTAAAAGGAGAGAAGCTGCCTAAAAATCAGGTGGTAATAAAAGGTTGGTGGGTAGAAAAGAAAAAGGAAAGAGAACAGAGAAATTGGAAGTAAATTAGAGAAATGAAGATCTGCATCAGAGTGGTAAAGAGCCTTCCCTCCTGCTGCCAGCGTTGGCGACTGGGAGGGACGTCACACAAGATACAAGGATGGTGGATGTCTTGAAATTTAAAAACTTGTGGTGAGTTTTGAAATAAATTAAGGAAGTAATTTGTCTAAATAACTGTGTTTAGTTGCCAAACAGAATTAAATATCAAAAACAATTCTTAAAAAATAACAGCAGCATAAAATCATAAGTGACATAATGCACAACATTATTACACTTGCACATCTCAAAGAAAGGGGCAATTTTCCAAAATTGTCTCGAGAGGAAACCTGAAAACTTTAATAGATGAATAACCATGGAATGAATTGAAAGGGTTGCCAGAGAATCATTTCATAAGTGGTGCCAAATCAATATAATTTTATGGGTGGATTATTTCAAACTTTTAAGGAACAGATAATTACAATGCCACACAAATTGATAATTGATAGAAATATATGGAGAGCTTCCCAATTAATTTTATGAATCTAGTATAACCCTGATATTAAAACTTGAAAAAGATAGCATTACAAGACAAATTATAATACGATCTCACTTATGAATACAGATATTAGAATTCCAAATAAATTCTTAGCAAATTAAATTCAGTCAGTATCTTAAATTAACAATACATCAAGTTCACAGGGTTTATTCCTTGAAGGCAAGAATGAGTTCATATTATAAAATCTGATAACTTAATTATATCAATAGGTTAAAAGAGAAATATAGCTTGATTACTAATAGATACCACAAAAGATGTTTAATAATATTTGATATCCATTAACCTTAATTTTAATCAAAGCCATACTTAATTTTAAAAGTCAAACTGTTTGAAAATGTTTATAACCAAATGCTGCACTCCCTAGCCTAATCTCTCCTCTGGAATGTTCCTGCTCTACAGAGGCCACTGCTTTCAGCTCCTTTTAGAAATTTCTTCAGATATTTACCAATATATTTCTAAATAACAAACTTATCCTGTCATGGCTTGATTTTTCAGTTTTTATATATTATCTCTTGACTTCCTAGATTGGAAAATGAGAGTTAAGCTCTTACATAGCCTCCACCACCACACAGATCCACGAACTTCTCTTCTTCCCATTTTTTAATGGGATAAATCAGAGTTTCTCATTAAATCAAAATTAATGTTTGAGTTATTGGATTAGGTAAATGTCATTCATATCTGGGATATGAAATAAAATTTGATTACATTTCCTTTGTTATATAAATTTATTTTTCATGGTAATAATTGCATAGTTGTTTTGCTTATAGTTTGCAGAGCTTCTTTATTTCATGGGTTGATGTCTTTCATCAGTTCTAGAAAGTTCTAGGCCATTATCTCTTTGTGGGTTTTTTTTTTGTTTTTTATTTTTGTTTTTGTTTTTGAGACAGAGTCTTGCTCCATCACCCAGGCTGGAGTGCAGTGGCATCATCACAGCTCACTGCAGCCTCAAACTCCTGGGCTCAAGCGATCCTCCTGCCTCAGCCTCCTGAGTAGCTGGGACAACAGGCACATGCCACCATGCCTGGCCAATTTTTCTATTTTTAGTATAGAGATGGGGGTCTTGCTTTTGCTCAGGCTGGTCTTGAACTCCTGACCTCAAGTGATCCTCCTGCCTCGGCCTGCCAGAGTGCTGGGATTATCTCTTTGTACCTTGCTTCTGCCCCATTTGCTCTCTCCTCTTCTCTGGAATTCTAATTATAAGTACATTAGAACTTCTGAGCATGTTCCATATGTCTCTTACATGTGGTTTTCCCCCTGTTTTTACTCTCTGTGCTTCAGTTTGGGCATTTTCTATTAACCCCTTTTGTAGCTCACCAGTCTTCTGTGTCCAACTTCTATTAAAGCCATTGATTGAATTGTTAATTTCAGACATTGAATGTTGTGGTTATGAAATGTCCATTCGATTTCTTAACAATTCAAAAATTTTTTTAAGATTTCAATTATCTGCTGAAATTTTGCATCTTTTTACTTAACTTATTCCATCTTTTCCTCAATTTTCTATAATATATTCATCATAGTTATTTTAAAGTCCTTGTCTGCTAACTCTAATATCTGGATCACTGTTGGGTCTAATTCTATTGTCTATTTTTTCTCTTAATTATGGGTCATATTTTCTTTCTTCTTTCTATGTCTAAAAATTGTTTATTATATGCTTGACATTGTGAAGAGAAGAGCCCATAAGATCCAGATGGTCTCATCCTCCACCAGGGAGGGTCCCTTTCCTCCAGGGCAGGGGTGGGGAAGCATCACGTCATCCGGTCAAGGGTTGAGCTGGGTGGGAGAGCTTGCGGTTTTAGTAAGACTCAGTCTCCCCCTCATCTACCTACACATGGGTGTGGCTCCTGCAGGGATGGGGCCATCCCAGATTTCATTCCGCCTTAGAACTTCTCGGCCTGGCCCCCCCGAGGCTCCTGAAGCCACAGACTCAGCAAACGCCCCTTGGGAAGACCAATGGTGTGTTTGAGCCCCTGGAGTTTCCAATCTGGCCTTTGGCTGTGTGCAAACACTGAAAGTTCTGCTGGTTTCTCTTTCCTCAGAGTGGCCTCTTGCCTGGACCAAAGCAGTGCTCAGCCAGCAGCCAGACGGGGAATACCCTGGGGAACGCCTGGCGACCTCAGGAGTGTTCTTCCTCTTGGGACTTGCTTTGCTTTGTCCCCTTGCCTCCATAGCTCTCTGATGCCTTTAAAGGCATGTTTTTTGCCCTTTATCTGGCCTTTTCTGGTTGTGGTTGAGGGGCATTGGCCTACTTGGAAGTAGGTTCTCCATTAGCTTGGCATCCTGGGTCCTATCACTAATTCATCCTCTGAATCTCAACAGCATTAATTCTCCCCTCAGCATATTCTTCTCGGCTGTGTGGCTTCCGGAGAAAAGTCGTACACACGTGTGTGCTGCATGACATGCTGGCTTGCTGATGCTTCAACTGGCCAAAAATTCTGGTTTAAAATTATTCTACCCTGGAATTTTGAAGACACTGTCCCACAATTTCTAGTTTTAATTGTTACTGTTGAAGAGCTTAACGTCATCACATGGTGTGCTGGGTGACGTCCCGTGCTCCCTGCCTCACATTAGGTTTGCAAAGGGAGGACTAGCCGGAGATGGAGGGTGGGAGGAGAGAGGTCGGGCATTTTATGTCCTGACCCCCGGCCAGGCTAATCTGGGTGGGACGGGGTTCCTAACCCAAGGCTGCAGCCCATGTGGGGGTCTTCTGAAAACAGCTCACCTCAAGGCTTCCTGTATCCCCAGAACTCTCCTGCAACGGCCCCAGGCCCGTACCAGCTGTGGTCTTCCCGGCTCGGTCCTCTTGGTTTCCTTGGAGCTCTGTGTACACCGTAAGCCGGGGGCGGGGAACCTGCGGCCTTCTAGGCCCTTTTACAGCCTTTTGACTGAATCCAAATTCTACAGAACAAATCCTTCTATTTTTATTAATACATAAAATGCATATTTTTGTTCATCTTTTACATTTTTATTTTATTTTTAAAATGAACATATTTAAAACACCAAAGAATAAAATAAGTTTCAAGGAAATAATCCTCCCAGACTGACTGGCACAGTTAGAACATTAGTAAGCCATAAGGGCTAAATCAACGGCTGCTACGCTCATGATTTAGTTCTAACTTCCCCCCCACCCCCGACTGGCGCCACTACTGCACCAGGCTGGTTGGCGAGAGTTTTATGGGGTCGAGTACACCAGTCTGTTATCAGCTTTTGGCAGCAGTGCACTGTGTCTCTGTCTGAAGTGGAATTTGTGCATAGTTGCACAGCTCGACTGTATTTTTTAATTCTGTCTGCTTAACAGCTCATCATGTCAAAGAAGACCAAGAGAACGCTGAAGGAAGGAGACAGATGTTTTAATGAGGATTGGGAATTGGAATATTATCTTGTTTCTGCTAAAGATAAGATGATTTGCTTGCTTTGTGATACTGATATCAACATTAAAGAAATTCATTGCTCATCAGCACTATAACACTCATAAGGACAAGAGATATTTTAAATTAGAGGGAGAGGCAAGAAAGGTTGCATTGCAGAAATTAAAAGATGAAAAGCAAAAGCAAAGACAATTCTTTCAAGCAGCAATAGACCTGGAAATAATGTCACCAAAGCAACTTATAAAGCAGCTTATATACTTGGGAAAAAAGGGAAACCATTCAGTGATGTGGAAATTGGGAAAGGATGCATTGTCGAAGTTGTAGGATGCTTAGACCCTGATAACGTTTCAAAGAACAAACAACTGCCTCTTTCAAGGAGAACCATAACTGATCAGCAGCATGAATTAGCCTTCAACTTAACAGAACAACTTCATGCAACACTTCAAAAGGAAAATATATATTATTCAATCACTTTGGATGAATCAACTGATACTACTGACTTAGCACAGGTTTCATACTCCATTCGGGTCATAACAGAAGATTTTCTTTGCTATGAAGAGTTACTCACTTTGGGCACTCTTGTGAACAGAAAACAGGGAATAGATATCTTCTACAAATTTCAAGATAAACGTCATGAAGTTGGACTGGATTTGGTAAATTTAGTGAGTGTATGTACAGAGGGTGCACCTTCCATGACAGGAAGACACGAAGGGTTTATTGCACAGATTAAAAAAGGATTAACAGATCCAGATGCTCCCTTTTCTTTTCACTGTATCTTGCATCGCAAAATCTCTGTGCTAAAGCTGCTATTTTAGGTGACACTTTGCAACAAGTTATAAGTATTGTTAACTATATTGCCACAAATGCAACAGGGGTCAGTTTCCTAACATGCTAAAGTTGAAGGGTGAGGTATTCCGTGTGGATTTACCGTATCATTCTAAAGTGCGTTGGCTATCACAGGGACAGGTGTTAGCCAAAACTTAATCTCTGGTAGAACAGATAGTTAAATTTTATGATGAATAGAATCAGTAATATGAATTATTGAAAGAAGATTTCTATAGGAATGCGGCATTTCTGTGTGATATCATGTCAAATCAAAACAACTTGGATATTTTTTTGCAAGGTAAAACTAAGTCTATGTATGATATGTGGCAAAAAAATCCAAGCATTTTGAAAAAAGTGATATTTTTTCAAAACAATTCTTCTTCAAAAGGAAATTTCAGATAAGCATTTTCCCCAGTTAGCAAAGGTCATTGATGAGCAGGCTGATATATGCGAATCATTTGAGGAATATGCAGCTGTTATAAACCTATTAATTGGAGAATACAAAGAAAGTTTCACTGACTTTGAGAATCATGACATCACACTCAAATTAGCATTTCAGCCTCACCTAGTTGATATCACCAAGGCACCTAAAGAACTACAGATGGAATTGGTTGAGCTCTCAGTAGATGACATTTTAAAGTCACTGTTTGATGCTAAGAAAGATCCAATTGAAATACGGAAAAATACAGTAGAACATCATGCCTTCGGCAACATGCCCAAAAAATGCTTTCTTGCTTTTCAACCACTTATTGCTGCGAATCTACCTTCTCCTACCTAACCCGAATCGAGATGCTCTTAAGGTCACAAATGACTGATACCCATCTAGAGGATCAACTGAGACTGTGGACCTCCAAGCTGCAACCAAATATTCAAATGCTTTCCAACAAAAAGCAGACACAACAAAGTCATTAAAATGTTAGTTAACTTTAAAATTAACAAATAGTTTTCATTTTTTGAAATTATTAAGTACATAGTAGTTAGATTTTGCAAAATAATGTACATTTTTAAGTATATCTAATTGAAGTTTCTTGAACGAGGCCTTATTCGATTACAGCTAAATTAATGTGGCCTTCCAGCATGAAAAGTTCCCCACCCCTGCCTTGAAGCACTACTCACAGTGACATAGCATGAGAACTCGACTGTCACGTGATGAATAACATGTGTAACATAGAGTGAGAACTCCACTGTCATGTGATGAATATGCAACAAGTGTTGCTGGGATAACTGGTTAATTATTTGAAGAAAAAATAGCTTTATCCCTAGCCAAGTAGTCATATAAATCGATTCCAGATGGTTTTGAGAATAAGTAAAAAGAAAGTCATGATGTAAATTAAAAATGCATATGTATATAAGAATTGTGCCAGTTTTGAACATTCTAAGCATAAATGCAAAGAATCATCATCAAAAGAAAATGAGGGTAAATTTGCGTGCATGTAATTTTAACATTTTTATTTACAAAAATACCTTAAATAAATTAAAAGCCAAGTGACAAACAGGAAAAAAATATTTGCAACCGATGAAGAGCTCCAAAACTAATTAAAAAGACAAATATCCCAGTGAAAAATGGGAAAGACCAGGATAAAATGATTTAAATAAAATAAACCAAGTGTCTAAAATAGAAACGACCTCTCTAGTTATCAGAGAAACTCAAGTAAAACTAGGTATAATTTATCACATATCAAATTCCCTCTCCGCCCCCAGGCACAACCCGGGGACCCCAGCTGTTCTGCCTCAGGCAGCCCTCTCTCCAGCCGACCCCCTTCCACACTGGGCCACTTGGAGTCTGGATTTCTGTTCCAGAGTGTGGCCTGGGGCTTTCTTTCCAGAACCAAAAGGCCCATTAACATATTTTCCTAAACAAATAGGCAGTTTCCCCTGGAGACAAACTTGCTGGAACTTGGCAGCCCACCAGAGCTCGGGGTGCCGCTAAAAGTCAGAACACAGAGAGCCAAGTTTGCACCCGGCTGCATGTGCCCCCACCAGCTCCAGGCTGGCCTCTGGGCTGGTGAAAGTGAGGTCACCTTGCCAGGCCCCTGCTGACCCGCTCCAGCCCCCTGCCTGCCCCAGACTCCCCATCTGGCTTGGCCACCCCATGCTAGCCTGACCTCAATGGCCTCTGTTCCCTGCTCACCAGCTTTCCCTGTCTCAGGGCCTTGGCACTTGCTTTGCCCTCTGCCTGGAACAGTCTCAGATCTTCCCATGCTGCCTCCTTTGTACAATCTGATCTTATTTGAATTCCCCTCCAGGCCAGACCCCCCAAGCCAGCACGAGGCTGGGCACCTGCCCTGGCTCTCAGGCCGTTTCGTCCTTGTTGGGCAGTGCGGGTGACTGATCCTACCTGTTCACAGGTTTGCTGCTGGTTTCCCAGGCAGGGCACCAGCATTGTGGGGGTGATGGAGACTCTGTCCAGCCGCATCCTGCGTGTTCGCAGGGCAGGCACGGACCCCGCGGCAGGAGTCCTGAGCATGCAAATGTGCTCAGCGAAGCCGGAAGGATGGGCTAACACACTCGACACACTTTCCTCCATTTCTGGATTTTGGGTGACTTTGTGGTTTCCTTCTATTTTACAAATTTTCTACAATATTGACACATCAGTTTTATCATTAAATAAGTCAAGGAACATTATTTTAAGGGAAAACAAACACCAAGTGAGCCTGCTGAGTTTTCCTCTTAGCAAATGCTTAGCAAAGGAAGGGCCGGAGCTTGGCCTGAAGCAGCCGGGTGACCTCTGGGTGGGGAGGAGGGGCTGGCCTGACCACTCCAGCCAGGGGCCATAAACAGCTCCTGCCCAGAAGTGTCTGGGCCCAGGGCAAGGGGCCAGCCTCTGCCAGAGCTTTCTGGGACAGCCCACCCCCCCCAACCCCCCCCACCCCCGCCACACCCCTGCCACTGCCCAGGAGGCAGGAGGGGTGCCAGGCTGGGGCAGGGGGTAGAGTGAGGGACGGCCCAGAGAGCTCCCCAGGCCGGGATAGAGATGCTCCCTCCCTCCTCCTCCCTCCCTTCCCTCTGTCCCTCCTCCTGCCCTCCCTCCTTCCATCTCACACACATTGAGGGGTGCACGGCACAGGAGCCTCAGAGTCTGCACGTCTGGAGGTATGGCATGTGGACTCGTGCCCCAACCAGTGAGGGCTCTGACCCCCCAGGCTTGCACCCTGTCCTGTGCATCCCCGACACCCCATCCGAGGCCCAGCCCTCCTAGGGGCTGTCACCCCTTCTTCCCCACCTGGGAGCCCACCCTCATGCTTGGCAGCACCTGCCAGCCTGGAGCTCTTCCTTAGTGCTGAGCCCCCGAAATAGGAGGGGGCTTCCTCACGGGTACCCTGCCCCGGGTGTTGTGTTGTTTAGTCCCTTGTGGCTCTGGGAGGGGCTGTTCTTCCCGTGGTGAAGGTCCCGGGGGCATGCAGGCTGCTCCAGGCTGCACCTGGGCCAAGCCAGCAACCCTCTGTCTTCCTCCTGCCTCCCAGCCGGACCTGGGGCAGCAGGACCTGTGGGGCCTGGCAGGACGAGTGTCTCCCAGGCGCTGGGGGCTGTAGTAATGAGATGTTGTGTAACTGCTCACCTTTCCTCTCCGGGCAGCTCTTTGGGATTTTCGATTTAATTGCGAGGGTATTTCCGGAAGCAGAATCTGGGGCCCTGTGGTGAGAGCCGCCTGGGGCCTGTGGGAGGGGCTGCGGCTCCTGCAAGCCCAGGATGGTGGATGTGGCCAGGTGGCATTGGCAGGACATTCCCGGGAGGGCTGACCAGTGTGAGCACTGAGCCCCCGGGGCCCCTCCTCATGTCAAATTCGGAGCATTGCTCCGGGCCCAAGGCCTGGAGGCTCAGCCTGCAGCCCCTGCTCCCTACTGCTTTGCCCATGTCCCCTCAGCCGGTCAGCTCAGCTTTCTTCTGGATTGTTCCTTCATTAGGCAAATGGCTGAGTGCTGGGGCACTGTCTACACTGTCTGCGCCCTGGGGCTAGGCTCCAGGCACCCCATATCGAGTTGTCACCTGTCTCTGCCTGAAGGGAGCCCCCAGCTCAGAGGTTGACGTGGACTGGCGGGGGAGGGGCTGAGATGGCTGGAGGGGGAGGGGTCTCACAGGGCTGACCCTCTCTGGCTTCAGCGTCCCCACATGCAAAAGGAAGGGCTGGTCAGAGGAGGCCAGGGGCTGCCCAAGGCCGTGCAGCCGTGCGGGGCACAGGGTAGAGACTGCCATCCACCTGCTGAACCGGCTGGTGTAGGGAGGGTACATGTGGCCCTGACCCCAAGGCCGATGGCTCCTGTGGGGAAATCAAGTGTTGCTTCCACCTGTCTGGCCCCTCTTCCCTCCCTGTGAGGACCACGGCCCTCTTTCCTGTGGGGGCCACTTCAAGTGGATGGCCCCATTTGCCTTCCCCAGCCAGCACAGAGTGGACAGCTGGTCAAGGCCTGGCTGGGGGAACCAGCCTAACTGGCCAGTGGGGAAGGGCTGTCTCTCCTGGGTCTCCAGTCCTGTATGGCGGGTCTTTCTGGGGCCATCTGTATCGCCCAGGGGTAGCGCCTGGCCTGAGAGGAGGCAGGAGAGAGACTGGGGCCCTCTGGAAGCCGTGAAAGCTCACAGCCACAGGCGTCCCTCCTTGGGAACAGAGATGAGGGCCTCAGCAGGCCAGAAGGCGCTGGGGGCCAGCTTGTCGGGCTGCCCAGGGGTGGGCCGGGTGTGTCCTTGGGCACTGACAAGGCGGGGCCGCAAGTGACTTTTTTAGAAAGGATTTGATATTTGTTATTTCAAAAAAAGCATCCAAGTCGTCGCTGTGGGAAAGAGCAGAGCTGTGACCTCCTTTCCCATGTTTTATGGCTTAGTGCTGCTTTTATTTCAACTCACACCTGGGGAACCCCCTATCCTTCAGCACTGGGGGCCGAAGAGGGTCTCGGTTACATCCTTGATGGGGCCCAAGAGAGGCTTGAGGCCCAGGCCCCGCAGGGCTGGGCGAGGGTCCGAGTCTCGGACCCAGAGTGGAGTTCGAGGCTTCAAGACAGGGCCCAGCGTGAAGCATGACCTCTGACCTGGCCTGTCTGGGGGAGGGGGGCTGTGGTGCTAGCTGCAGGAGGGGGATAGTCCAGCAGGCCCCCGAGGCACCCCAGAGCCACCGAACACACCCTCCAGCTCCCTCCCAACAGTGACCCCCAGGCCCGTCACTGGACCCACCCCCACTCAGCTGAAGACAGGGCCTTCAGGGTCTGGGAGGGACCAGCCACCACCCAGTGGGCCCTGAGTCTTGAGTTCCTCCCCCTCATGTGACCCTGACATGACCCGACATGCCCCCTGCCCGATGCAAGACCCAGCTTCCCCATCTGTGCAATGGGCACAGTGATCCTGACCTTGTGTGGATTTTGTAAAGGTCATTGGAGAGAACCCACAGGAGGCCTCCAGCTGTGCAAGCCATGGAGGATGGGGTGCATGTAAGTGTGGAGAAGTTCTTGGAGGGTATGGGGGACACAGGCTGGTCTCGGGGGAAGTGCCGTGGGCAGAGTGGGGCAGGGCAGGTCTGGCCAGGTGCCGCCCACCGGGGCCGTGCAGCACAATGTCCACAGTGCACCTGCAGGCACTCCCAGCCCACTGCCCACAGCCACTGGCACCCACTGGACTCTGCAAAAACTGGCCTTGCTGTCCCCCAGGGACAGTGGACGGCTTTTGTGACCCCTTGGGGAATCTGGTGCCCAGCAACGGGGGTGGGGGTTAGGGACCCCACAGGGGTGGACAGTGAGGTTCCATGCTGGGTTGTGCTGGGCCAAACCTCTCTTCAGCCCTGCACAGGTTGGGTGGGGCTGAGGCCCCTGTTTCCACACCATGCCCTCCTGGGCCAGGCCTGTACCCAGAGGGCTGCCGGGTTCTGATGGGGGCAAGGCTGGAGCTGTGAGCACTCTCCCCTGGGGAAGGGAGTGGGCCTGCCCAGGCTGGGGGTCCTGTGAGGCCACCTCACAGGTAAAGAAAGGCTCTGCCAAAGAGGACAGGAAGGTGCCAGAACTCCCAGCCAGCCAGCAGCTGGGTCCACGCCTGTGTGAGTCCAAGTCCTGGCCTCAGCTCCCCACCCTGGCCTGGGCGGGAGGGCGGGGCCTTGCCTGGCCCTGGCAAGGCCCAGCTTGGCTGGCAGAGCATCCTGGAAGCTTCCGGGTTGGGGCAGGCACGGGCTCCTTTGGACTCCCAGCCAGAGAAGACCAGATGGGCCTGCTCAGAGTCAGGCTGGCCACTCCTTTCCCACCATTCAGGGCCAGCAGTGAGCACTGCTCTGAATGACCTCAGCAGCTGTCCTGCCTCCAGGAGGACCTGGTGCCTGGGCAGGCGGAAGGGGGACTCCTGAACTTGCCCCATCCTGTCCTGTACCCTGGAGAGGCAGCCCCACAGAGCCCCAGGACCCCAGAGACCCAGGGTCCATCTGGACCACCCAGGGCATGCGATGCCACCCTCGGTGCCTCAGCTTCCCTTTGTGCCCAGCTCAGCACTAACGTTCTACCCAGGGGTCTGGCTTCCCTCACATATGCAAAGTTCTCCTGCTGGGCCTCAGGGTGTGCCCGGCCCACTCCCGTCTGCTTGGCCGTCCTGGCCTGGCTGCCTCTGCACTCTCCGGGCATGGAGGGTCTCTGGAACCAGAGAAGGGCTGTGGGCTCCCCTGAGCCAAGTGAGGCCTCCTCCCAGGAGCCTGGGCTGGCTCCAGGCTTGGAAAGAACAAGCTGGTTTTCACTTCGGCCAGAGAACATGAGGATCCCGCCAAGCAGCCAGCAGCCCTTCCAAGGCTTGTGGCAGGGCCAGGCAGCCCCGACCACAGGCTCCCCATCCACCTGTCAGGAGGTGAGCAGGCGTGTCAGGGGCTGTCCTTGGGGACATGTTTGGGAAGCATGTGGGCAGCCAGCGAGGGGGCTGCTGGCCCAGCTTGGACCCCGGAGCTGGGACCTGGGCTGGGGGAGCACCTGGGTTGGGGGAGCATCTGGGTTGGGGGAGGAGCACCTAGGTTGGGGAGCACCTCCGTTGGGGTAGTACATGAGCTGGGGGAGCACTCAGGCTGGGAGAGCATTTGGGTTGGGGGAGCACACGGGCTGGGGATCACCTGGGTTGGGAAGCACCCATGCTGAGGGAGCACCCAGGCTGCAGGAGCACCCAGGGTGGGGGAGCACCAAGCTGCCAGGCCCTGGAGCTGCCGAGGGCGGGGGCATCAAGGTCCCAGACTGCCCAGGTTTGAATACAGTGCCACTATTTCCATCTGGGGACCTCAGGAGTGACTCGGCTTCACTGTCCCCATCTGCAGTGTGGGCACCATTAAGGTCCCGGAGGTGCAGCTCCAGTGAGCCTGTGAGGGATTTGCCTGGGCTGGACCAACCACACCCCCACCTCCCTCCCTGCAGACCTGGAGGGCTGGGACCCCCATCAGGACCCAGTCGCTGTTCCTCCCTGTCAGCCCTGGGAGAGGCACCACCTCTGTATTCAGGGTCTTTCCTCTGATCACTGCTGGGATCAGAACAGGTGCTCTCATCCTAGCCTTTCCCAGGTGCTGGGGCAGGCACTGTCCACCTCCTCAGGGCTGCTTCCCTGCAAAGGGGACTGTGCTCCTGGCCCCCAAAACTTCCCTTTGGTGCACCCATGGGGCTGGGGAGTCTCTGGGGGCTGCAGAGGAGTCCTGGAGCCCCAGCTCCCAGGGCCAAGACCCTCTAGAATATGCCTGCTCATAAAAGTGGTGGCAAGCAACATCCAGGGGCCAGGAGGAAGCCTCAGCTGCTGAAAATCTTGGAAACAACCTAGGTTCCAGGTAAGGAAACAGAGCCACGCCAACTGGGGGTGGTGGTAAGGGGCTCGTCTCCCGCCCCTCCCGCACTCGGGCCTGTCTTGAGGTGCATCTGGCCGTGAGATATCCCCATGGCACTGGGCGTGTGAGCACCATGTACTGAACATCCACAGGATTCAGGCAGCCCCAAGGGAGCACCCTCCCTGCACCTCCACAGAGGACCCTCAAAAACCTAGAGCACCCTTTCCTGCCCCTGTGGCCAGCCGTGGGAGGGGGTCCCTGGGATGGCTCTGGACCAGAACCCAGGGCCTGAATTGGGGGGGTTGGTAGAAGAGCACCCCACACAGGAGGCCTGGGTTACCCCCTACCCCACGCTGCACAACCAGCAGGGACCAGAGCACATCACTCAGCTAGTGAAATCCTTTCTGCGGCTGGCCTTAGCTCGAATCCCTGAAATGGGCCAGCGGCCAGGGATGGGAGCATATGGTGAGCCAGAGCAGGACGCTGGGGTCAGGGCTGCAGCCCAGGCAAGGCCCACTCAGGCTGGAGACCTGGTGGCTGTAGTTGGGCCTGGCCCAGCCTAGCAATGCCAGCATTGACTCAGGTTGCAGGTGAGACATTGCAGGAAAGTATCCTGCTATGCAGAGCATCATGGTGCTGGGCCTGAGGCCATGAGGCCACAGGTGGTCCAGGCTGCTGACCCCCGGCCAACAGGAGCACCTGGGGCTCTTGCTGACACTCAGGTCGGGGGTCAGTGGCCAGCACAGGTACAGTTTATTCCCATTTATGTGTCCAGACATCCTTGGAAAATCCCATGGTGGTCAGGGCAAAGCCCTAGAAGTCACCAGCCAAAGTCACGGTCAGGATTTGGGACCCCCCCCACCCCAGGCCTGGTGTGTGCTCCACCAGGGCTCCGTCTAATGAATCAGGAAGTTTGGTGATTGTGGGTTTCCATGCAGCAACAATGACATGCAGCTGCTGTGGGCTTCCTGGGCCCCTGTCCATAGGCATGAGCCAGGAGGGCCTCAAGAGACGCTCCGCTTCCTGCTGCCTTTGCCGGCTGGCTGGCAAGTCTTCCTGATGGAAGTATGGGCTTTGCCCATGGATCCTGGAGTGTGGGGCAGTCCGGGGGCTCCCACTGCCTTTCCTCAGAGGGCCACAGGCACCTTCTAAGTCCTGGCCTGCCTGTGCCCTGGGGCTGGCACTGGCCACTCCCAGCACTTGCCACTGGGCGGTGGGAGCAGCTGGACCCCACCCGCAGTTTAGTGCCTGGAGACCCAGAGCTCCCCCAGGTAAAATGAGGCAATATGGGGCTGACACCCCTCCTCGGCCTGGGATCTGGCTGCCGGGCCTCTTCACACAGAGGCCCAGTGCCTTCCTCCTCCCTCGAGGCCCCTCCCTTAGCTGAAGCCTGCCTCTGCTCCCCCAGTCCGTTCCACACCCCCCACCGTTGTCTCCTCATTTGGGACCACATGACTTGTGTGTTTCCGAGGGCCCCATGGAGTGTGGCCAAACCTCTCTCTAATTTAGAAATGGCCTAATGGGTGTAATTCCCGGCTCTCCCCAGAGAAGCTGCCATCTGTCCTGGTTTCAGAGGCTGCCTCCTCGTTCCTGAGCAATTGCTGAGCCACCCAATTTTACCCATGGCTGGAAGGGGAGCCCCATGTGCGCCAGGAAAGCTCAGAGAGCCTGACAGGGAGGCCAAGAGCAGGGCAGGAGGCCGTGACCCGGCCGGGGCAGGTGACAAAGGCCAGGCTGTCCCCAGTAGGGTGTCCAGGGGAACCCTCTCCTGGGCAGCGTGCAGGGCAGACTCATGGGAACCACTGGGAGGCGGGGCACACACAGGCTCCTCCGTGGCACAGGAAGGCCCTGCAGGCAGGGCTCAAGCCAGAGGCTGCCCTGCCTGGGCCCAGCCAGGTCCTCCTTGCCTGGCCCTCAGCAGCGCCCTCCCTGTGGTCCTTGCGGGGGCATCCTCTCTAGGCCGAGTGCCCAGCTGCAGTGCCCGGCCTGGGGCCTGGCAGCCAGTCAGGTCTTATCCAGGTGTGGGATGGCTACATCTATCGTTCATCCATCTCCTGTCCTGGAGCATTCACCACATGAGCACCCAGGACTCGTGCTGGGCACACAGAGCAGAGCTGGCCACAGTCTCCCGGGGGAGCTGAGGAGGGAAGGAAGACAGGACGGCTCCCAAGAGGAGATGCAGCCTGAGCCAGGAGCTCTGTTAGCTGCGGGGGAGGGGCTGGACCTCTGAGCAGACCACCCACCTGTGCCTCCTTGTCTGGAGGTCAAAGGGAGACAGGTGGGGGCTCTGAGTGGTCTGGGGCAGGCAGGGCCGGCTGGGTTGGGGGGGGCCACCACTCCTCCCGCCTGGGTCCATCCTGGGTAGGCCCCCAGTTCCAAGGACATAGAGAGGTCCTGCCAGGGCCCAACAGGGCTGCAGGTCAGGTGCCACCTGGAGGGTCCCAGGCCACCCCAGGCCAGGTGAGGACAGGGTACCTGGGGGAAAGAAGCAGGCAGTGAGAACCGAGGTGGTCTGTCCATCTCTGCTGTCCTCTGCTCCTGCAGGCTCGAGGGCTGCTGGGCAGACACCAAGGCTGTCCTGGACCCACCCCCCACTTTGGGCAAACCTGGTAATAATGATTTTCCTGAGCCACAAAACACACAGAAGTCATTCTTCACTGTCCATCAAGAAGCATCTGTTGGAGAAGTTTGAACCAGGTCCAAACCTATGCTGGGCAAAGCCACGCAGTCAGCACCATCTGTGACACTGCCCACTCTGCAGCCCTCACTCCTCCAGGCAAGGCCCTGCCGCCGGGGGAGGTGGCCTGAAGACGCCCAGCTTCGCCCAGGACGCTGTGGAAGGCAGAGCGGGTGGAGAAGCAGCTGAGAGGCTGCACCGAGACAGCCCTCCCTGGCACAGGCCATCCCTTGCCTGTGCTCCCAGCGTCCGGTCCCCCCACCCCATACTGGTCACCACCCTGGTCACCCTGAGTTGGACAGGCCTGCCCACCACCAACCCCAACGCCAGGCCCAAGGCTGGGACATGCAGGCGCCAGGACACTCTTGGGAAGAGACCTCACAGGGGGGGCACACCCCAGAGGTCCCCAAGGATGTCCATGTCCCGGACCCCGGGACCTCTGATTATGTCACCTTATGTGGAAAAGTGCAGTAAGGTTCACATCAGCTGACCCGGGAGGTTGTCCTGGGTCATCCAGGAGGGTCCAGTGGCATCACAGGGGTCCAGAAAACGAGAAGAGGGTGGCGGAAGGCCAGAGTCGGGGCGTGAGTGCAAAAGGTCAGCGGGGTGCCGCCTGCCAGGCTGGACAGAGGAGGAGGGCCAGGAGCCAGGGAGCACCGCGGGCGGGAAGCCAGACGAGGCGAGAAAGCAGATTCTCCCCCGGAGCCTCCAGAACAGAACGCAGCTCTGCCCGCACCCGAGTCCAGCCAGGGAGAACTGTCCGGCTTCTGACCTCCCGAGCTGTAAGAACAAATTTGTATTTTTTAAGCTGCTAAGTCTGTGGTCGTTGTTTACAGCAGCCACAGGAGACTCGCCCACCCTCCTTCTTGGGGCCCGGGGTCCAGCAGAGAAAAGAGTCCTGGGCAGGTCGCAGCACACCCCCACGTGGCACCGCAGCTGGGCCTGAGGCTGTGAGTCTGCAGGTGCCTCCACATCCCCGGGAGCTCCGCCCGGCCTCCTGGCTGTCAGAACCTCGCCTTGCGGGAGGGCAGCCAGGGCCCCAGGCAGGAGCGCAGGCCTGTCTGCAGTCAGCAGGGAGCCGTGCTGGGGCCGAGACCCCCCTGTAGCCGCTGGCCCTGCGGTCAAGCCCCTCCTGGGTAAAGCTCACAGCCCAGTCGCCCCTCCGACCGTCTGAAAAAGGGCTGCCGCCCCCCGCGGGTGCTCAGCTCACGCCCGACCCCCCGGAGGGACGATGCCCGACGGCACACAGCGGCCGAGGGGTCCTCACGGCACATTTGCGCCGGGAAAACTTGGCCAGAACCAGGCACGCAACTACGGCGGAGGCCGCTGGACCCTGAGCGGCGGGGGAAGCCTGGGAGCGCGCGCCCAGGAGGCTGTCTGCGCGGCGGGCTCCCGTTTCGCCTTTGCGCCTCCCAGTCTTCCCGCCCGCGGCTCTGCAGTCGGGCCCTGCGGAGGCGGCTCCCGGTGGGGCACAGGCTCCCGCTCACGGGTGGGGGCGCCCTCTGCTGGCGGAGGTGGGCGCGGCCGGGGCGGGGCGGGGGCTCCCTCCTCCTGCAGGGCTGTGGGCTGCGCGGGGACCCGCGGGAGCAGCCTGGGCCAGTGGCCTGGCCACGCCGCTCAGGCCTGTCCTCTCCGGCTGCTCCAGGGGCCACCCCCCGCTGCTGGCTCCTGGGGACTCGCTGTCTGGGGCCCTCGGTATCCAAAGAGTAGCAAGCTGCTCAGGGAAGCGCCACCGTGGCCTTGTCCCTGAGAGATGCTCTCTTGGCGCGGGGGACCCCGTCAGCTGCTCTCTCGGGAAGTGTTTGCCCCGCGCCCCCCCCAGCCTGTGCCCATTCAGCGCCCGATAGCCAGGGACACAGGCCAGACGGGAGCCACATCCGCCCACCCACCAGTGACGGCCCTCGGGCTGATTGAGCCCGCGGGAGGTTAAGGTCCGTCACACAGTGGACGCAGTCGGCCGCTGTGCTGTGCGGAGTCGAGGAGGCTTTAACTCTTCCGGTAGCAGGTGGGCCATAAAGCACGCACCTCGGGCTCTGGCTCTGAAACCCGGGTGGGAAGGGGCCTCTCCTCCACGCCCTCAGGCCACGTTGCAGACGGCGTGTTTCTAGTCGACGCGTGACGTCTGTGGGTGGCTCGTGCACGGCTCAGACTCTTGCAGGGCTCTGTTCCAGGTTTGAAAACTACCCCTCCCACGTCAAGGACGTGGAACCTTCAGGGCTCAAGGCCCTGGGAATGACCTTCTGCCAAGGTCGTCCTCAGAGGACAAGGGGAGGGTGCTCAGGAGCAGCCACGTGCCCACGCAGCTCCCTGCCCCAGCCCGCCGTCCATCGCCAAGTGTGGGCCAGTCCTCGCCCAGCCGGGTGTAGAGGTGAGGTTGGAGTGTGGGGGGGTCAGCCGGCTTGCTGCAGGTGGAGCTTCTTGGAACAGTGAGCAGGTGAGTCCTTCACTGTGAGGCGGGCGACTTCTCAGGCTGTCACCACGCACCGCGTGCAGCGGATTTATTTGTGAACACGAAGGCTCCTCCTGTGTCCAGGAGGCACACCGTGGGACTGGCCCTCACCCTCCCCTCCCCAGCACCGCACCACTGTCCCGTGTGCCCAGCTGCTGCCCAGCTGCTGTGCGCATGTAAAGAAGCCCGAGGGGGCACCGGCCGGGCAAGGACAGGCTTTGGGCTTCCAGCCCACCCCGCATCAGGCTGAGACGGTTGTGTCCCTGCTGGTGGGGTGGGCCAGACGCCAGAGGTGGGTGGGGCTGGTCACAGGTGCTGGCTATGCGTGTCCCAAAAGGGAGACTGGCTGGAGAATTCTGGTGTCACCTTGGACGAGCTGTCCTGCCTCAGTTTCCCCTGTAATCACCCTGCCTTTTACTGTAAGCCTCTCCTACCTGGTGTGGGCAGAGGGCTTGGCTCACCTTCCTGCCCTGAGAGGCTGGAGAGAGGACACCGGCCAGGCAGCCCTCCACGGCCCCACAGCGCCATTTCCTGGACTCCGACGCCAGGGCCTGGTGGGGATGCCCACCCTGTGCAGGCACCTCTGAGGGAGCCAAGGAGGCTGACGGGCCCAGCCAGGCATGGATGATGTGGATCCAAGTGCGACTGGCCGTCCGCAGGGGCAGAGGAGAAGGGCACTGCCCTGGGGGATGCTGCACAGAGGGCTCTGGGCCTTCCTCCCAGGGCTGTGTTGGCCACGCCCTGGGGGCAAAGGTCTGGAAGCCTAGAGGAGCCAATGTGGAGGTGGGTTAGAAGGTTCCAGATGCCCAGGCAACTTCCCTAATGCAGGGTCACGGCCCAGGAAACAGCCGGCTCTTGGCTCTCTGCTCTTGTCTATGCAGACGTGGCCCTTGGCGTGGTCTGTCCAGGTGCCTCCACTGGCTCGCAGCATTGTTGTCACTCTGCCAGGCACTGTGGTTGCTATGGAAACCAGGCTGTCTCCTCCCAGAGACAGCATGGCCTGAGCGTCGCTCCTGTCCCAGGGCCAAGCACCCTACAGGGCCAGCACCAGCTCATCATTCAAACCGAGTCCTGCCTTGGGGTGGCTCTCAGCCGGCATAGTGGCCGGGCTTAGCCGCAGTCTGGGACTCTTGGGCCCTGGTTGCAGGTTTCTTCGTGAAAGGTGATGACACGCCCCCCCCGGGGGCCTGGCCTCAACGAGGCTGTCCCTGCCTCAGTGGGTCCTGCAGGGTGGGGCAGGGCCACCCGGAGAGGAAGATGTGAGGCAGAGCAGGCCTCTGGACTGCACCCCCGCCGACCGTGTGCTCGTGGGCTGTGCCCCCCATGGACTGCAGCACCCCTACCCCCGTGGACTGTGCCTCCCACATGTGTTGTGCCCCCTGGGGACTATAACCCCCCATGGAATGTGCTGTGCCAGGACACCCTCCTCGAGAAAGCAAGCTCTCCCCAGCAAAGGAGAGACAAGGGGCCTTGGGCAGGTGTCCACCCTCCACCCTCCCCAGCCCTCCCTGCGCTCCCGGGTCACGGGCAGAGCTAGAGGCCCTGGACCGGCTGGGCTGGGCAGCCTCCACTCAACAGCTTGGGAGGGGCTGCAGGGTCAGGCAGCCGGGGCCTGAGCAGGTGCAGGCCGGTGATCCCCTGCCACGGGATCGATTGGAATTTAGTACGTACAATCATGCTCCGTCTTTAGGTTGCCTCGAATGGTGTAAGTACATCTGTGCACATCTGGTCCCTTCTGCAATGCATATGAGAAGTCAGCCTCAGGGACAGCTTGGCCATTTCTGTGTAAAACCTGTGCATGAGTCATTGCTTCAGACGCTCTGCTCTGCCTGCAGAGCACTAAGTATCTGAGCACTCAAGAGTTTTATATTTTAATTTGTAGAAAACAGTTGTGTTTTAGTGGGAAACTGCACATCACCTGGCAGAAGCCCTCGAGGCCCTCCACCTGTCCTGGTCTTGGGCTCTCACAGCCTGTCCTTCTGTCCCGTCCTGTCCCTTTCGGGTCACGTAACTCCCCACCCCACCTGTGGAAAAACCAGTTTTTCCTCCATTGACCTATAAATGTGTCTGTCCTCTAGAGTCTTCTTTGAACACTTAGAACATCTGCCTGGATCCCCCTTTGACTAATGAGTGAATAAAATGGTTTTTAAAAAATAATTTTGGGTCAAAGTCCTACAATAAATAAAACCTTTAACACATTCGTTTTTATATCTGTGTGAGCCATGATCTTACCTTTTCCTGAAAATTATCTTTTAAAAAATTTATTAGACTCCTAGGAATTATTTACTACTTACCAAAGTTGTGCTTGTTAATCCTCACAATGAAATTACTTAAGAAGGAAACCAAATATATTAAATTAATAAATAGAGGTTAAAATGTTGGGAGGACCCGGGCACGGTGGCTTGTGCCTATAGTCTCAGCAACCTGGGAGGCCAAGGCGGGAGCATCAGTTGAGGCCAGGAGTTCAAGGCAACATAGTGTGACCCTGTCTCTAAAAAAAAAAAAAAAAATAGTTATAGGTATTTAAGTTTATAAATGGGAAGGAACATTATTCAAAGACCCCCTGACAATTTTTAGACTTATAACTAGAATAAGATACCTAGTATGGACTTCAAACTTATGGAAGGATAGGGTTTATTAAACAAAATTTATGGGAGGCCATTGTTTTGGACTAGGCTCCTGCATGGGACCCCAACAGACCAGACCAAACCAGGATGGAGTCGCTCGCACTAAGGGCCACATAATCAAACTAAGCTATAAAATGGGACAGTTTTCCAAAAAACAGGAGACTCACAGCAACCAAGCAGAAGGGGCCAATTTACCAGAGCCGCACGACAAGGGAGTCCCCTCTGTTTTAACCCCTTAAGGAAAGTGACTTTGAAACCACCAATCCGCTGTTTGTTCCCTGTCTGTTTTTCTCAGCCCTTTGCCTACAAAGCCGGCCTCTGCTCAGCTCCCTGGAACACCCGTTCTGTAAAACAGACTTCCGGGGCTGCTCTGGACTCCTGCCACCTGGCAGGGGCCTCTGGGGGACCCTGGGCTGGGAGGGAGGAGCTGGAGGATTGAGGGATCCAAGTGGGCCATCCCTGTTGTACCTGCCCCCAGACCCCTCAGGCCTGGCCTTCAGGGTGGAAAGCTGACCCCTCACCCCTGGGGATTGGCCCAGGCCTTGCTGGGGCCTCTGCTCTGGGGGGCTGGGCCCCCTCCCAGGAGTCTTGGTGTTTCCAGCACGCCCAGCCCGGGCAGTCCCAGCCAGGCAGTCCCAGCCCGCCCGTCAGGAGGCCCCCAGGGCTGCGCCCCCAAGGAACACCTGCCCAGTGCTCATGGCCCACAGCCGTGAGCAGGCCTCCCAGGGCTTGGGCCAGCTAGTAAAATCCAATTAAATCTTTAAACTAAATTTGTTGTAATTTTGTCTTTTGACCTTTTCTAAAATCTGTAACATTTACAGGCATACCCCAGAGATATTGTGGGTTTGGTTCCAGACCACTGCAATAAAGCAAATATCGCAATTGTGAGTCACGTGAATTTTCTGGTTTCCCAGTGCATGTGAAAGTTACAGTTACACTATAGTCTATTAAGTGTGAAATAGCATTATGTCTGAAAAACAATGTACATACCTAAAATATTTTATTGCTAAAAAATGCTAATGATCATCTCAGCCTTCGGTGAGTCGTAATGTTTTTTGCTGGAGGAGGGTCTTCCCCCGAGAATGATGACAGGCCACTGATCAGGGTGGTGGTTGCTGAGTGCTGGGGCGGTTGCAAGAATCTCATAAAATAAGACAAAAAAGTTTTCCACATCCATTGCCTCTTCCTTTCACAAAAGTTTTCTATGTAGTGCATGATGCTGTTTGACAGTATTTTACCCACAGTAGAACTTCTTTCAAAAGTGGAGTCCACCCTCTCAAACCCTGCTGCTGCCTTATCAACTAAGTTTATGGAATATTCTAAATCTTTTCTTTTCATTTCAACACTGTTCACAGCATCTTCACCAGGAGTAGATTCCAGCTCAAGAAACCACTTTCTTTGCTCATCTGTGGGAAGCACCTCCTCATCCGTTCAAGTTCCATCACGAGATCACAGCAATTCAGTCCCATCTTCAGGCTCCACTTCTAATTCTAGTTCTTGCTGTTTCCACCCCATCTGCAGTGACTTCCTCCACTGAAGCCTGGAACCCCTCAAAGTCATCGATGAGGGTTGGAATCAACTTCTTCCAAACTCTGGTTCATGTTGACATTTTCACCTCCTCCCATGGATCATGAATGTTCTTAATCACATCTAGAATGGTCACTCCTTTCCAGAAGGTTTTCAATTTACTTTGCCCAGATGCATCAGAAGAATCACTATCTGTGGCAGCTACAGCCGTATGAAATGTATTTCTTAAATAACAAAACTTGAAAGTCAAAGTTCCTCCTTGATCCATGGGCTGCAGAATGGATGTGTCAGCAGGTGTTAAAAACATTAATCTCCTTGTACGTCTCCATCAGAGCTCTGGGTGACCAGGTGCACTGTCAATGAGCAGTGATATTTTGATAGGAATCTTTTTTTTCTGAGCAGTGGGTCTCAACAGTGGGCTTAAAATATCCAGTAAACCATTCTGTAAACAGATGTGCTGTCATCCAGGCTTTGTTGTTCCATATGCAGAGCACAGGCAGAGTAGATTTAGCATAATTCCTAAGGGCCCTAAGAGTTTTGGAAAGGTAAATGAGCACTGGCTTCAACTTAGAGTCACAGCTGCATTAGCCCCTAAGGAAAGAGTCAGCCTGTCCTTTGAAGCTTGGAAGCCAGGCACTGACTTCTCTCCAGCTGTGACAGTCCTAGGTGGCACCTCCTTCCAGTATAAGGCCGTTTCATCTAAATTGAAAATCTGTTGTTCAGTGTGGCCACCTTCATCAGTGATCTTAGCTGGATCTTCTGATAACTTGCTGCAGCTTCTCCATCAGCACTCGCTGCTTCACCTTGCACTTGCATGTCGTGGAGACGGCTTCTTTCCTTAAACCTCATGACCCAACCTCTGCCGGCTTCCGACTTTTCTCCTGCAGCTTCCTCACCTCTCTCGGCCGTCACAGAACTGAAGAGAGTCAGGGCCTTGCTCTGGATTAGTCCTTGGCTTAGGGAACGTTGTGGCAGGTTTGATCTTCTATCCAGACCTCTCAGACTTTCTCTGTGTCAGCGATTAGGCTGTTTCACTTCCTTATCATTCGTGTATTCACGGGAGCAGCACATTTAATCTCCTTCAAGAACTTCTCCTTTGCGTTCACAACTCGGCTCATTGTTTGGTGCAGGAGGCCTGGCTTTGGGCCTGTCTTGGCCTTCGACAAGCCTTCCTCACCAAACTTAATCATTTCAAGCTTTTGATTTAAAGTGAGAGACATGTGACTCCCCCTTTCACTTGAACACTCAGAGGCCACTGTAGGGTTATTGATTGGCCTAATTTCAATACTGTGTTTTACAGAACAGGGAGGCCCGAGGACAGGGAGAGAGACGGGGAAATGGCTAATTGGTTCAGCAGCCAGACACACACAACATTTTTCAATTAAGTTTGCTGTCTAATGTGGATGTGCTTCGTTGGTACCCCAAGACAATTACAATAGTAACATCAAAGATCACTGATCACAGATCACCATAAGAAATACAGTAACAATAGAAAAGTTTGAACTATTGCAAGATTATCAAAATGTGACATAGAAACACAAAGTGAGCACACGCTGTTAGAAAAATCGCACCAACAGACTTGGCTGACGCAGGGTTGCCACACACCTTTAATTGTAAAAAATGCTGTATCTGCGAAATGCAATAAAGTGCAATAAAAAAAGGTGTGCCTGGATAATGAAAGCAAATCAACCTCTGAACAGTCTTTTCTGCGTCCAAACCCAGGACACCTGCCCTGCTTTCACCAGGGGAGGGCAGGGAGCAGGGGCCAGCTGCCCATCTCCATGGCCTGTCCCCAGGCCCGACTGGCTCCCCAGTGCCGTGTCCAGCACTTGTCACCTGCTGCCCTACCCTGGTCTTTTCCCAGAGCATCTCCAGTTTCCACTCCGGATACTCAAACCCAGGAAAAGGCCCCTGGCCTGGAAGCGTGGCCAGAAGACACCCTCCCGTGAGCTTCCCCAGCCTCGACTTAGCAGATGGTTGTGCAAGTGAATTAGTGTTAGTTTTTTAAAGTCCTCACTTTAGGAAGAAGTGATGTGTCCCCCTCTAGCAGACACTCTCAGTTGCTGGCCCAGTTTTGGTTCCCCCGCGGGACGCTGCCCAGGGCCCACTTAGGGGCGTAATGCTGAGAAGCGTCGGCAGGTGGCGCCGCAGAGGTGCCTCGACCCCCCGGTAAGATTCAAAGGCAGGACCGCCAGGGGGCGCGGACCACCACCTGCCCGGCCCTGAGGCCCCACGTCCCTGTGCACTGAGTTGTCCCCAGAGGGGCCCAGGGAAAGCAGAGGACGCACATGGCCTTTGAGAGGTGTTCAGGCTCTGCTGTTTACAGACGCTTCCTACCTGGAATGTTCTGCGCACCGGGGTGGTACTAATAATAAGGCCCTGGGCTACAGAAGGGGAAGTTGAGGCACAAGAGCTTGGGCTCCTGGGTCAGTGTGGGCTCCAGGGTCAGCGTGGGCACCCGGGTCAGCGGGGGTGCCCAGGGCCTGAGGACTGTGTGCTCCGGCGGCAGCAGCATCTTTCTGCACGTGGCCGGCAGAGGGTGCCACGTCCCCCAGGGTGGCGCAGACCACCCAGGGGCTGCGGGGCTGGTCTCTGGGCAGTAGTGCCCCAGGGCTGGGGGTGCCCACCTGTGTCCTCTGGGCTGGAGCCCTGTGGGCACTTTTGGCTCCCATCCCAATTCCAGGGTGCAGGCGGCTCACGTGACCTGTCCCCAGGCATACTGCGTGGCTTCGCCAGGAGGGTCTGCAGGGCCACCACCCTCCCCACGCTGCTGTCCCAGTTTCCTGCAATGGCTGCGGCCCGCTGCTCACTGCCGTGCCGCAGCGGCACTGTGCATGGGCCCCATGCACCCCCGGGCCAGCCTGGCACCCCGTTCTTCCACAAAAGAGGCTCCCCTCCCCACCCCAACCTCCTGGGCATTGGAAGCAGATTGTGGCCCAGGAAGGGGCAGGGGTCCTAAAGGTCAGCCCACCCCCGGCTGGCCCAGGTCCAGGCACAGTGACCCACGGGCACTAAGGGGTCAGTGCTCAGCTGGACACACTCCCACCACCCAGGGCTCTGGGCTCCTGGGACCCCAGCCTCACTGAGGAAGAGCAAAGCCCTGCACTGCCTTGCGGCCAGGTGTTTGGGGAAGTGGAGGCACTGCAGGGAAAGGCAGAGGGCTGGGGGAGGCCTAAACTCCAGGCCAGGGTGATGTGGGGCAGGGGGCCCTCGGAGGACTCCAGGGTGACCACCCAGGCCCCCACCCTCACTTCACGGAAGGCCACACCTCGAATCCACAGGACAGGCTCTCCCCTTGCACAGCCCACAGACTCACAGAGCCTCCCTCTGTCTCTGTCCCTGTCACCTTTCCTAGGGCCCATAGTGGGAGGTGGGCTGGCTGGAGAGGGTGGGGGCTCTGAGCACAGGGAGAGGTCTCCCCGAACCCCCACCATGCTCCACTGGCCTCCCCTGCCACGTCTTGGGGGCTGGGTGTCTCCTGCCTGCCTGCTGGGGCACTGAGGTGGGGCCCACCCACACACCAAGGAGCCCCAGGGAGGAAGCAGCCCCCAAGGCTGCCTGCGGGAGGGCCCCAGCTGGGGGCTCATCTCCCCAAGGGCTCAGCCCAGCAGCCTCCCTTGCCTAGGAACAAGCCCAGCTTCTCTCCGGGGACCTCTGCTGGCTCCGTGTCAAAATCAGACACGAGTATTTCACAAGCAGCACCATGAATGATGCACTGATTTAGAAAGTGTGAATATTTCATAGACTGAAATGCAGGTCCCCAAATTTAGGAGGGGATCCACATGTCACACTGAAGGCGGAGGTGGTGTGGGGGGCATCGACTGCACGGGCCCTACCCTGGCTGACTCCACCTGCCCTCACCAGCCCCGCAGGCCCCGCACCTGCCTTCTCAGAGCAAAGGGAAGCTGGGTTTCCGGAGGACACAGAACATTCCACGGCCTTCTGCCTCCTTCCTCTGTCTCCTGAGCTCCATTCTCCACTCCCCACCCATGGAAATCTCTTTTTGTATTTCCACATTTTCTATAATGAGCAGCCTTTCTAATATTTCATTTCATTAAAATTTATAATTTATTTAAAAACCGAAAAGCTCAAGACCAACCCCTAAGTGCCTGGAAGAAGGGCTTCGGGGAAAGAACACGCCCAGCTGGGGCAGGTCTGGGAGACGCGACCCGTTCTGCCTCTCACAGGGGGCTTCTCCACACCCCCATGGTGGTTTAAAAATTCCCATTTCCCAACATAATGTTTAATTTAATACTGTTAATGTTCCCCTTGTGCTGTAATTAATCGTCTTGCTAGACTGGAGCTGTTAGGGGCAGGTTTTCCCATGTTTTCCCTGTGACCCAGCAGAGAGCCACCACTTACGTTATATTTTAATTAGGAACTTTGACAGGCGATTTGTTTCCCGCCTCTGCAGGAAGTGGCCTTGCGTCTTCTCCCAGAGATAAGGAGACAGCCTCTGAGGCCCTGGGGGTGGCTGGGAGGGTCCCCTCGGGTCAGCCCAGTCACCCCCAGTCACTGGCCGCCCCTCACGGAGCCGCCCCAGCAGTGCTGAGCTGCAGGCTCTGAAGGCCCTTCCTGAACCCCTGACAGCCACCTGTTTCCTCAGGCTCCAGAACCGGCTCTTCCAGCCGCCCCACCGGGTGCACAGGCGTGGGGGCCGCGGAGGCAGGGGTGCTGGGCTGCCAAGGGGAAGGCTGTTCTCCTGGTCTGGGGTTGGCCTTAAGAGAAAGAGGCAATGTGCTTGTTGTCTGAGGTGTGTGTGTGCTGAGTTATCCTGGGGCCGGGGGTGATGGACTGACCCAGAGAAGAAAGGAGGGGGAGGGAGGAGGGGCTGCACACGCAGGGGCACCCTGCCACACCCCTGTGCTCACACTCACCCCCGCCACGTCAGGAGGCACCCAGGTGCTCACAGGCGGCCTGCTCACTGAGACCTGGGGCTGGGGCAGCCCCACCCCCTGTCCCCATGACCCCGGGGGGCCAGGCCACACTGAGACTCTCTGAGGGCCTGTGCTGGCCACCACTGCTTGGGGCAGCTCTCTTGGGGCTCTGGGGCCAGTTCCTGGGCCTGCAGGTGACTCCACGTGCTGGAGGGACAGGCATAACCCGATGACTCAAAGCCCAAGCCTAGAAGCCCTTCCAGGAAGTTGAGGCCACAGGAATCCCGCAGGCAGGCTCCCACAGCCAGGCCTTGGTGCTGCTCTGCACCTCCGTCAGCGGGTCTGGGCAGTAGAGGCTCATGTGGGACCCCCAGGGCCCCACCCACCCACTGATCCACCTGGGCACCCCAGGAGGGGCCAGCCCAGCAGCTCCTCCCAGCTACCCCAGGGCAACTGGGGCAGCCAGGGGGTCCTGCTCAGAGAAGACAAGGAGTTGCCTCCCCTCCCTTCCTGCCTCCTCCCACACCCACCCCCCCAGAGTGAGTCAGCAGGGGGCTGAGAGGCATCTCAGTCAGTCTAGGGGCCCTCCCCAAGCCTCCTTGCTTCCAGAATGCTCTGCACCTGAGACTTCCTCAGCATTTGGGCAAGCGTGAGGGTCCTGCCCATCCCAACCCAACCTTGCTGCGCCCCTGGAGAAAGGCCTGGCTCCTTCCTGGCTGGGTGGGCGCCTGGCAGGACAGAGAAGTCCGAACTGACCCTCAGAACTCTCACCTCCTCCTTCTGCCCGCCCCGCCCTCCTCTCTGGCCCCCACCTGGCACTGGCTGCCTGGGCTCTTGGGGCTGACCAGGGCCTGGGCCTAGCCCTTGTCCCCCAGGGCAGCTTCAGTGCCCCCCACTGTGAGACCCTCAGGGCTGGGGGCAGTGTTGGCCTGGGCCTGCGTTACCCCTGCCCAAGGCCCGGCCTTGCCACAGCCTGCAGTAACTCACCAACTAGTGGCCTGTACCTTGGGCCTCTCCAGGGAAGCTGCTGGAAGCTCCCACAGCCCCTTCTGCTGGTCAGGGGTGCCCAGGGCCCACCCATGAGGCCCCCACGCCCCCACCCTTGGACCACCATGGGGGCTCCTATACCCGGAGGCTCTAGGTCCAGGGCAGAGGCTGCACTCCCGGGAGTCAGCTGCACAGCCTGGTTGCCCCACCGGCCTGCAGAAGGGAGGACCCTCCAAGCCCCTCCCCACAGACCCCCTGAGCATCCCCTGCCCTCCACCTCAGCCCCCAGCTGAGGGAAAAAGGAGTTGAGCACCACATCCTGGCCAAACGTGGGCCAGGCTTGACATACCAGTAGGGTGACCTGCCCCCACCCCAGGGCACCTCCTTAGGCTCAGGAAGAAATGTGCTCTGCTCTCCAGCGTCAGTGTGGGGCAGAGTGGACAGAGGACTCCATCCGCCGACCAGCAGGGCAGCCAGGGAAATCCCGCACATTGGGAGCCCAGGCTGGGTGTCCACGCTCCAGGGGACTGGCTCCACCTGCAGCCCATGCCCTAGGCCCAGGGACACCTGAGACCCCTTGACGAGACCCCAGGGTTGGAAGCAGATTGTGGCTTCACTTCTCCCCTGACAACAGCGGGGCAAATGTCATCTCAAGGCAACTTGGCAGCCAACCCACCACCAGGACTCACCTGCCTGCTGCCCACCTGCCACTGCCCAGGGCAGCACGTCGTGTGCCAGGCCCATGGGCACAGCCAGCATCTTGTTGGCAGGATGGACACACGACAGAGAACACGGCCTTCAGGGTTCTGGGACGGGCTTTCGGGGCAGGTGACTAAGGCGCCTTCTTCACCCGGGTGCCTGGGAGGCTGAGCTATTCTGCTAAATGCCAACATTAAAACAACTGCCGCCTGGCCTCCCCCCAGCCTCCCAGTCTATGGGCACACCCCCAGGCTCCCTGAGTGGGACATCCCTCCAGCACACTCCTCGTCCCCAAGCACCATAAACAAGACCAAGTTGAGGCTAACAGGTGTTTCCTGATGGTTTGGAGACAACAGAGATATTACAGCAGATAGCAACTGTTTTAAAACCAAAGTGGGCATCAGCTTTGCCATTCTCCTGCCTGTGGCTGTCCCTGCGGAGCCTCTGCTCCCGCCTCTGTGCCCGCGCCCAGGAGCTCAGCCCACCTGCTGCCCTCAGACTTCTGGGAAGAAACTCAAAATTTCAGCTACTTGGCACCCAGAGAAGCCGTCACACGGACCTCCCTGTTCCTAGTGGGCCCTGGGCCTTCCCTTTCACCACCAAAAGTCTCCTCATCCTACCTCCTAAGCAGGAGAGCCCGCCACTCTGAGCCTCCCTGGAAAGAACTGTTGGAGCCCAACATCGGGGCCCAGAGGCCACGTGCCACGGAGGCATTCCGTGAGAGGCGGTGGGACGGAAAGTCCACCCTCCACCTCAGAGCACGCCTGGGCCAGCCCGGGGAGCCCAGGAGGGAGGCTGGGCCTTAGGGGAACCAGAGGCCAGGTCTGGGGGCCTGAGGGGGCGCTGGGGGGCAGGGCTCGGGCAGGGTCCACTGCACCATCTTCAGGGCCCAGCACACAGCGAAAGATTCCTGTTCAGACGCAGAAGCATCTCAGGTAAGTGTGGGCCTTCTGAGTGCGGGTGCTGTGGTCGCACCACCTGGGACTGGACCTGCCTGCAGAAGACACCTGTGGGTGACTCCACAGTCATGGGGCCCCGAGACGCGTCCCCTCCACGCTCCCCTGCTCCACGTCCACGGCAGCGTTGTCCATGCACAGCAACATCAGCGTCCCCTGGGAGGTGGTCAGAGACATGGGCCCTCCTGTCCCGTGGGCCAGGCATCTGTGTGAGGTCACCCTGCTCCCCAGAGACAAAAGGCAGAGTGGTCACTCCTGTCCCAGGCCTGGGCAGGCAGGTGAGGCGCCCAGAGGTGGGCTCTGGGACAGAGAAACCCAGGGGCACGGCAGGAAGGATGGGGCAAGGGGAACGGCTTACCCCTGTGTTGGGGGGGAACCTGCAGGGAGATGGGGAGGGGAGGGGACAGTGGGGGAGGGAGAGGGGAGGAGGGACCAGTGGTGGGGAGTTGGGAAGAGGGGAGGGAGGGTGGGGGAGGGAGGAGGAGGGGGCAGTGGGGGGAGGGAAGGAGGGGAAAGGAGAGTTGGGGTTAGTGGGGAAGGGGGAGGGGCATCTGTCTGGGGGCACTCTGGGTGGACACAGCAGGCTGGTGGCCCTGGGCACAAGAGGCCCCAGGCTTAGGCCCACCGCCCCAGGCTGGGGGTACGTCCATCAGGTTCAGGGTAGAGTCGGGGACCCCCAGGCTCCATGGTGCCCACACTGGCCCAGCTGAGCTGGCCAATAGCTCATAAATATTCATCTGAAAATGTAAGCTCCATTAAAGAGCTGACTCCTTGCTGATACTTGCAAATGGTTTCTGTAATAAAAAAGATTTGGCCCTTAGAGGACGAGGCCCAGAAAGCCCTGCACAGGCAGACAGAAGCCCGAGTGTCGCCTGGGCCGGAGCCCTGGCAGGGGGTCCTGGGCCAGGCCACAGCCTGCTCCAGGGACCGCCCTCGCCTGCCTGCCGTTGGACCTCTGGTCAGCGCAGTGGCTGCAGGGAGGAGCTTGGCGGAAAGAAACTCGGCTTCAAGGAGCACCCAGCCCCGCCCGTTGGTTGGGACCTTGGTGGCTGGTTTTGCAACCGTAGTTTCTTTCATTTCTTCCGAAGTTTCCTGGTCCCTCCCTTTTTAAACACTCTGTTGTGCACAGGCCCAAGCCCACAGGAGGAAGAGACAAAGGTGCCGTCCCCCACCCCCGCTGGCGTCTCATCGCTTGATCTGCAACATTTCGGTTTGTCTCCAGGGCATCCCGGGTTCCGCTCGCTGCTGTCTCCCGTCCTCTTCCCCGCCACCCTGGAAAGAACCTAGACCTCCGGGCCCTGGAGACTGGCCACACGCCGGTTCCGGCGCAGTGTCCGGGCAGGAGCTGCACCCACGACGCTGAGGAGAGGCGCCGGGCTGGCAGAACTGTCTCCGCCTGCAGGAGGGCTCGGCTGGCTGAGGACGCTGTTTGGCTGTCAACATTCTGTGAGAAGCATGGATAACTTTCGCAATAAGAAAATAAGCTTCAAAGAAGAAAAAGAAATCTGGAATCAGGAGGCTCAGGGGTCACACCCACTTTCATTTTAAATTTCGGTTCTGCCCTCAATATTTGGTAATAGGTTCATGATCCTTGTGATGCTTCACACGGATGCCTCTCTTCTCGTCCCCGGGTCACGCTTCCAGAGTTCATTCCGTGGGCGCGCGCCGCTTGTGGCCCACTGTGGTCTGTCCATCCAGTCCCCTGGCGTTGGACATTCACCTGCCTCAGCGTTTCCCGGGACGGGCAGTGGGCAGCAGGAATCCCGAGGACCACCCCACACGCAGCAGCACGTGGGGTCACAGGGGCAGACATCCAGGGGTGCTGGGGCCAGTCCACAGACACCCCAGAGTCACAGGACGGGAGCCGCTGCGAGCAGCTTGCCAGGTCTGTGGCTCTGGGACCAGGCAGCCAGTGGTCAGGGAAGAGGTGCCCGGGTTGGGGAGGGGCCATGGGGCGCTGGAGGAGGTGCCTTTCAACTGTCCTGTACTATTTAAGTTCTTACTATTTGAGTATTTTTTAACAAATATTACAATTAGAATATAAAACCTCCCTTTCCCCTCTGTTCTGCCTTGAGGGTGCTCACGCCAAGCTGGCGCAGTCCCAGGCCCTGGCTGTGGTCAGTACTCTACAGCCTATTTGAGGTGCCTGGCACCTGCCATGTGACCACCCCCTGGCCTGAGTGATCTTCTTGGCATGGGGTCCCCAGGGCCAGTGAGGATGTCTGGCGGGGACGCTCGCTTGGGGACATGGCCAGAGTCATGCATCAGCTGGCAGCCAGAGCAATGGCAGAGCCAGGCCAAGGAGAGGACAGCTCAGGGAGGCCACCAAGGAGGGCGTTGGTCCCAGATCCTTTGGCGGGTGACGAGGGTGGCACTCAGGTCATTTTGGGTGCTGCAAGCCTGGGGTGGGGTGGGGTGGGGGTGAGGCAGAGCAGTCCCCATTCCTGGGAAGGCCCCTGCCCCTCCCTCAGTTGTAAAGGATCTGCTGACCCATCCACAGACAGCGGTGGGTGCCGGGCTGGGCCACAGCCAGGAGAGCAGCACCTCATGATTCGGCAGAGCCTTTCCTGCAGCCACCCTGCAAGAAGCCTGGACCCCCAACGCCCGCAGCACACGTGTGCAGTGCCTCGCCCAGCATCATTTCAGCCTGGGTGGGGAGGCCGCCTGGCCCCTTCTTGGACCAGCTGCGTCACTGACGTCCCTGGCTGGGTGGGTCACAACCTCTCTGAAAGGAGGCTGGGGAGGGGCCCCTGTTTGGGAGATTTCGGGCAGATCCGCTTTAACCATTGGCAGGAGCCCAGCGCATCTCTGGTTTGCAGGTGTGGGTGTTCTCTGAGTGAATCTGGAGGGACAAGGAGTGGGGTGGAGCCTGGCCAGGCCCCCAGGCCCCGCCCCAGACTCCAGGAGTGGGGCAGTTTGAGAGCCTCTGGCGGGGACTGTAGGAAGATCCCAGCCCTTCCTAGGATAGGGGCGTAGGCGTGAAGGACCAGTGGCCGCTGGTCACACGTGGTCACTGTGTCCACTGCAGGCAGGGGCTTCCCTCCAGCCAAACTGCCTCCTCCATCCCCCCACCACCTGACCTTCCCCATCAGCCCGCCCCACCAGGCTCTGCACTCTTTGCACCGTGGGGCTTTGAGCTACTGTCCTGGCTGGGAGGGCATCAGGCCTCCCAGGACCAGCAGGGGCATTGCTGTGCTGGGGGGAGCTGTGCAGGGAGCCCCCAGCTTGGTACTGCAGCACTGGGTCTGCACACATGCCAGTGGGGTCACTCAGAGCCTGGCCCATGCGAGGGGTCTGCAAACAGTGTCGCGCTCTCTGTCACCGCCTCCCTGAAGCCCTCCTTGCCCCACCCCCCATGCATGGACTGGGGCTGTTCACAGCCTCCACATGGGGTACATACTTGTCCCCTCCGCCACAGACTCGGAGGAGAGGACCCACACCCAACCTCCCAGTCACCAAGCCCTTGGCAAGAATTGCATGAATGAATGAGCTCCCAAGAGAGCCTTCTGCCCAGCCCCGGGCAGAAGAGATGCTGCCTCAAGTCCTGTGCTTCCCAGTGGGACTCAGGGGACTATCCCCTCGGCTCACCAGATGCTGGAGCCACGTGACCCACTGGGCTGAAGCTGTCCTTCCCTCCCCCAGACCTCCTGGTGCAGGAAGGGGCAGGACCCTTGGCCAAGAAGACCCTGCTTGCTTTTTTCCTCTTTCCTTGTCTCTGGGGTACCACCGAGAGCCTGGCAGGGCCCCCAGGGCCATGGGAGGTGGCAATGCTGCCTCAGGATGCCTGGGAGCCTCCACTAATTGGGCTGTACCCTTTACCTGGGGGGCTGCTCTACCCCTTCCCTGGGTGCCCCTGGGCTTTGGGGTGTCCTCTTAGAAAATGGGGGGGTGCCCAGCAGCATTCAGAGCCAAATTAGGAAACAGCTTCAGCTGAGGTGCAGGGGAGGGGCTGTAGAGGGCCCCCCCCCGTGGGGGAGTGTGAGGGGTGGGCCCAGGAGCAGGAAGGGGCTACAGCAAGGCAGGTGACCTTTGAGGACAGAGTGACAGCGGTGGGCTGTGCTAGGCTCCAGCCAGGCCATGGCCCACCCGGCAGCCCCAGGGGCCCTGGTCCTCATCTATGGCCACAGCTGGAAAGGCCCACAGTCTGGAGAGTGACACAGAGACCGCTGAATCCTCCCGCATCTGGGCACCCTCCCAAGCTATCATTGTACCAGCCCAAGCAGGCGGGGCCCTTGGGTGGGCCAGGCTGGCTCTTTATGTGCCCCCTCCGCCAGGCCCCTGCAGCCTGGGCCCGCCAAGGCCAGGGCAATGGAGAAGGACTTTGGTGACACCCGGGGGGGCCACAGAGCTGGGCAGTGCCTAGGAGATGGGGAAGGAGAGGGGAGCGGCAGGCAGGGTCTGTGCCTTCTGCTCATCCTTCCTGCCTGGAATGCAGGGGCAATGCTGGAAGTGGGCAGCCATCCTGTAACCATGAGGCAACAACCCACCGATGCACCTAAGAATGTCCTGAGTCCAGGGACAGTGCTCCCGATGCACCCTCCGTGACACCTCCCAGGTAGCCCGGCTGTCACCCACCCAAAGCTTCATGCTCCTCCAGGCTCTTGCCCCCCAAGCCTTTAGGCAGGATGTCCCGACTTGACCTTCCCCAAGCCAGCCCCCACCCCCTCCTCCAGGAAACCATCGCTGCCTGCTACAGCTCCACTAGGCCCTCCTCTGCTCCTGCCTTGGGGTCAGGGTGCCTCCTGGGCCCCGGGTGACCCGCAGTGCCCGGCCTCCTCTCTAGCTTCTGCAGCCGAGTCGGGAGCTCTGGGCTGGCAGTCCAGCCAGGCCGAGCCTGAGATGGGGGCACCCACCGACAGCCACTCCAGGCTCTGATCCTGTGCCTGTCCCCAGTCCCTGGAAAGACGGTGGCTTCCTCCAGCCCCGGCCTGAGCAGGGACTGCCTAATGAGGTTGACAGAAGGAAGCAGCTCTGGTTTTCCTGCATCACTCATTTGGGCCAGAGATGCAGCCGCACTGGGATGCATCTCTCAGAGCCTGCGAGAAACATTTCCCACTAAATGGGGTGTTCCCAGGTCTGCAGCCAAAGCAGACCTTCAGGGCAGGCCTTCTGTGGTTTTAGACACCTCCCGACGGTGACAGATCCTGCTTGGGGTCCTCAGGGCCCCACCCGGCAGCATCTGACTTTGGCCGCGACTCCAGCAGCTGCAGGGGGTCATGGGCTCACAGGCCCAGGGACACGAGCAGGTGTCTCTACAGTGACCTCAGCAGCCCGGCCACGGCTCAGCAGGTAGCATCTGTGTCCTCTGCGTCCTCCCCCTGGCCTGCGGAGTCCAGGACGGGGTGGGGGCAGGCACACACTTGGTCCAAAGGTCTGAACAGAGCCAAAGAAGCCACTGCTGGTTGCACCTCACCTCTGCTGTCGAATAATCAGCATCCAAAGGTCCTGCCCTTTCAGCTCCCAGGCCCCAGCCCAAGTCACACGGGTCGGAGAGTCACCAAAGCCTGTCCCTGCAGTCTTCCTCTGCACCAGCGGGGGCTTATGGATGCAGCACTGACATTCCAGAAAGCTCTATGCCACTCCTCATCCAGCCTCTGCAGATTGTCTTCTGCTGCCAGAATGAAGTTTCTTTCTGATAAAAAAAAAAAAGCCATGCTGAAGCCTCCCATGGCCTCAGGGCCTGGCCCAGAAAGCACCGGCAGACGGGGGGAGGTTTCCGACACAGGCCCTCAGGACAGGACCAGGCAGAGCCCAGGACCACAGGGCCCTGCAGGGGCTCGGAGGGGCGCTTGGAGTGGCCCCCCCGTCCAGCCTACAGGAGGGAAGAAAAGCACCTCTGAGCCAAGAACCGCGTCCTCGGCAGGAACGCCCAGGGCAAGCAGGACAAAGCTGCCGCCGCCATCCTCAGGAAGGCCGGGAGGACGCGGGCCTCAGTTGCAGGCCCCGGTCTGGCTTCAGAGTCCTCTGGGAGCTCAGCTTTCCCACATGAGTGTGGGGAGGCGCACGTGATTGCAAGAGTCATCTGTGGGACCCAGTGCAAATGAAAATTCAAATTTTTCAAAATTTGTTTTGTTCAAAATTATTAAGAATTTAAAGATGGCAAAAGCAGAGCATTAAACCAAGCCAGGCCCTCCTGAGCACAGGGCCCATGAGACTCCCTGGTCATGGGCGAAGCCGGCCCTGGAGGGAGCTTTGCCCCTCCACTATGGCAGGGCCTGAAGGCGTGGGCAGCAGCCCCTTGGCCCTGGAGCACCTGGACTTCACCTCGCAGGCCAGCCTTCCTGCCCACTGCGTTCCTGCAGGACAGCGAGGTGGCACCCACGGTGGCTGGTACCTCTGCCCCTAACCCTCCAAGGGTGTAGCTCTTCTCTGAGACCCAGGGAAGGCTGGAGGAGCCCCTTGGAGTTGCAGGGTGGACAGTCCCCCCGGCCACATCACTGAGTGGGAGCCCAAGCTGGAACAGAGGCCCAGTGTCCCTGGGGAGCAAGCGGGGGGAGGGGAGTCCGCCGGCCTTGGCTGAGCCCGCTGCAGCTCTGTGACGGTGACACATCACCATCCCCTATGAAGATGGGGTGGCCTCTCACCCTCTTGGGGGCTGCCTGGCCCCTCCCCAGCTCATGCGGGGATGACCCATGGGCTCTGAGAAAGACCAGTCCAGAGGTGTCTTGAGAGTCCCCAAAGGGCAGAAGCTAGGGAAGACCCTCAGAGTCCCACACTCACTTGGGAAAGGGGTGGGCTCAGACTGCCTGGAGGACAGGGACCGCAGAGGTTCTGGGCCACAGCCATGCCTCCTGGCTCAGCACCACCAAGAAACCCCAGAGCCAAGGGAGTGGGCTGCACAGAGAAGGCCCCCCAGGACCCTCCCAGGTGCGGGGAAGGTCCTCAGGAATGCCGTGAGGCCCAGCCCAGGAGGTGTGGGCCACAGGGGCCACAGGCCACAGACTGCCCTGAGGAGAGCCACAGGTACACACATACAGACACACCACACATGCACATACACATACACGTGCACACACACAGACACACCACACACAAACACACATACACGTACACAGACACACCGCACACGCACATACACACACATACACCTGCACACACACAGACACACCACATGTGCACAGACATATAGACACACGTGGACACATCACACACGTGTGCACACACAGACACACCACACATGCACATACACACACATGCACACAGAGACACTTGCATGCATATACACACACGCACACACACAGACACCACACACACATACACACAGACATACATGCACATATACAGACACATGTGCATGCACAAAGACCCACACCTGTGCACACACACCCACACAGGCACCCATGTGCACGTGCACACACACACATGTCGCACGTGCTCCAGGTGGAGATCAGCTCTGAACTTGGGGTCACAAGTCCTAGGCTCTGTCTTGGCAACTGCGGGGACAGCCCTAAGTATTCTGGGGGTGCTCCATGTGCCTTGGAGCTGAGACTGGCCGAGGCCTGCACTCTTGAAGCCAGAGCCCACCTCATTCATCAGAGTCATCCAGGATGCAGGGTGGGATCTCTTCGAGAAGATTCTATCACTTTTGCAAACCCCCTCAGAAGAACACAGGGCCTTCAAGAGGCTTCTGCTCCAGGACAGCCCTGGCCCCCATTGCCACCTGGTGGTCTTGGGCTGGGCAGGAATGGGGGAATGGGGCCCACTGGCCTGTGTTCTCTGTGGTGACCAGCTGTGCTTTGTCCTAAGCACCAGTCTCTCCCCATTCTTAGGGGACAGTTTCCATGGCAGAGTCAACTCTCCCTCGGCAAGCCCGGGGCTGGGGGCACAGGCAGATGCTCTGGGGCTGTGCAGGCTCTGAACAGGCTGTGTTAGAGCCATACTGGGCTCCAAGGATGAGAAAGGCTGGATCACAGGGCTGGGTTGGTGGTGCTGGTGGGAGAGGGGTCATGAGCCCTTCCGGATGTCGGGGGTGGGCATGCTCAGGCCAGCCACTGACCAGGAGTGAGGGGTTCTCTGTAGCACGGCACCTGTTATTTCTGGGCCAGGGCAGGCTAGACACACGGTGTGAAGGGGCAGTGGGGCTGGGCTGGATGGAAGTGCCCGCCCAGCCTGAACCCGGAGCATGGGACCTGCCCAGTCCTCCTGTGCCATCCAGGTCTGTCTCTGCGTGGACTGGGTGGTCTGGGCCCGAATCATACACCTGCCCTCCTCAGCCCCAGACTCACTGCTGCTCCAGGGACTCTGGCTTCCTGAGTGGTCAGCTCCCAGGGAGGTCTGTCCCACTTCTCCAGGGTGTGAACTCATTGGGGGCCTAGCTACACCCTGGTCCCTGCCGGCTCTCCCTGCATGCCCACCTCTGAGGGCCAAGGTGGAGTAGGGCCCTGGGGACCTCCAGCTACCACATGGCCAGCAGGGCCCAAGCACAGACAGGTACAGAATGGGTGTGTGCCTGTGTGCATGTGAACACAGCCTCCCCAAGCCCCTGCAGTCTGTGCTGTAAGCATGAACTGGGCCACGCTGAGGTGGCCCCTTCTCTGACCACAACTGAGACGTGGCCCCCTCAGGGCTGGACATGCCCAGCATTACTGCCCTCAGGGGTGCACTTCAGGCAGGCAGCTGGTAAGGGGCAGAGACAGAGGCAGCATCAGGGGAGGGCTGGTGTGCAGAGAGAGTACTTGACTTTCTGCAGGGCTGCCTGTGGCTGTCCTGTGCCAGCAAGGGGACCCAGCCCTTGGCCCCCTACTGTGTGCACCACCTAAGAGCGTTCCCTGAAGAGCTGTTTCCACTGCATGCTCTCTCTGTATTTATGTATTAATATAAGTGTAGACATCTATATGCGAGTGTCTGCCTCCCAAAAAGCAGTATACCAAAGAGGTAACTTGCGGTTTATCTCTGGTGGATGTGATTACATGTAATTTTAATTTTCTTTTTAGATTTTTTTTTTTTACATTTTCTTAATAATATATGGTGAGCAACTGCTGTTTTTATGATGAGAACAGAACACAGCAAGAAAGACACAGGCTGGCCAGACGGTGCTCCAAGGATGGCCGGGGACATGTGTTTCTAGGGCCTGGATGTGTTTTATGGCTGCCTTTGCAGACAGGCCACCCAGGCTCTGAGGAAGAGGTGACAGCATTTCCTGAAAGGCCACCTGCACCTCAGCAAGGCCAAGGGATCAGATGCAGAGGGGCCCAGCCCTGAACAGGGCCCAACCTGATTTCCCTCACCCTCAGAGGAGGAGACACCCAGCCCCTGCCCCCTACCCTGCACCCCCTCAGGCCCGTGCAGGTCCACTGGGTGCTTTCGGAGAGAGGTCAGGGTGCCAGGCTGGCTGTAGCTGCCTGGGTGGGGCTCACCAAGAGTGTTCAGTGTCCCTGTCTGTCCCTGTGCCTGGGCCCATCCAGACGCGTCTCCATCTGCTTCTGCCCCCAGGCTGTGACCAGGATGGAGAAGACACACCTGGGTGACAGCACAGGGCTGGGGCCAGGGGCCAGCCAGATGCCACCTCTTCCTTGACACCCCCAAAGAGCCAGCCTGGTCCTGACCACTAGCTGGGGCTTAGGTTGGGGGTAACATTCTTGCACTTCTTCTTGCCCCGGGGGCCTAGACACATGACCTAGGCTCAAGGTGTGTTGGGGGGCACCAGAGTTGCTGGCGGCCTCTGTACTTCTGTGGGGTCCAGTGGGACCCAAGGCCAGAGGACCCCTTGGAGCTTTCCCAATGCTCTGACTGACCTGAGGGCCCTTCTTGCAGAGGGATATCCCAACAGCACTGGGGCGCCCAGCACAGCTGGACATTCACTGGCCAACTGCAGCTCTGGGGGAGCACCGAGGAGGTCTGACTGTGGAATGGGTTACATCGTTGAACTGAGCTGATATCCCAAGATGCGTGAAGACAAGGTCCCTCCCATTGCTTGGTGGGTGGCCCGGCTGACTCTCAGCACATGGCAGTGGCTGCGGGTCTTCCCTGGTCTGTCCTAGTGGCAGAGGCCATGGCAGTGGCACTGGGAAAGGTCCCAGCCATGCCCGCCGGTCCAGCCTCCCTGCGTGGAGAAGATCCTTAGTGGGGAGCTGGTTCCAGCTGCCTGCATGGGGCCTCGGTGCTAGGAGCCCCTTACAGGGAGGGGACACCAGGGAAGACGGGCCTGGGCAGAGCAGAGTGTAGACAAGGACAGGCTGGACCCTCTCGGGGCACCCAGGGGCTGCCCCTATGCCCGCCAGGCTGGAGGCTAGAGACCCAGGGAAGACTCGATGCTGTAGCTCAAGGCGAAGTTTCCTTTCTTCCTGGGGGAACTCAGTCTGTTTCTCTTAGGACCTTCAGCTGACTGGTGAGGCCATCCACACCGTGGAGAGTAATCTGCTTTACTCACAGTCCACTGATGCAAACGTTAATCCATCTAAAAATACCTCGCAGCGACATCTAGACTGGTGTTGGACCAAACGGCTGGGAACCATGGCCTAGTCAGGGTGACACAAGAAATCAACCATCACAGCTGTGGCTATGGGTGGACACTTGTGTCCCCCATAATTCACACATCAGAACGTGACCCCCAAGGTGACAGTACTAAGGGGCATGGCCCTTGGGAGGTGAGGAGGCCATGATAGCCCTGCCCTCATGAGCAGGACACAGAAGGTCTTGAGGGACCCTGGTCACCTTCCCTCACCCTCAGGTCCCCTCTGCCATGGGAGGACACAGCAAGGAGGTGCCATCCCGGAGGCAGAGAGCCACCCTCACCAGACATGGAACCTGCTGGGGCCTTGATCTGGGTTTTCCCAGCTTCCAAAATTGTGTGCAATGAGTTTCTATGGTCCATAAGTTACCCAGCCTGAGGCATTTTGTTATAGCAGCAGGACTGGACTGAGACCACCACCAAGCCCTTCTTAGGCTCCAGAATCCTGAGGATGGTGGGTGGTCAGCCACGTTGTTGACCCCTGACTGCACACGACTGGGAGCTCACGCACGTGAGCAGGGAAGCCTCCCGGTTCACCCCCTGCACCCCCAGCAAGGGTACACAGACCTAAACTCCACCTGGGTCCTCTACCCCACACAGGTACCACCAGATGGCCATCCCAGGAGAGGCTGCCCCCTCCCTGGCCCCCTCCTGGCCTCTCTGGGGCCGAGTCCTGCAGGCCAGCCCCCACATGGCTTTGTGGTCTGTCGTGCTCGACCTGGTGCCCAAGATGGGTACCTTAATTTGAACAAAGACCAATCCCCACCATCAAAGCCATCTTTCTGCTGTAGCTTCCAGAACCAAAGAAAGATCCGTTTCTCAAGCTGGCAGAATCACTGCTCAGACCCCATAACGATTGTGTGATAAGGTGCCCTCCCTCCTTCTCCCAGACGATGCTTGATGCTCATGTGGGACGAAGCCTGCTGGGCCCCTTTATTGCAGAAGACTTTCAGCAGGAGAATCTATTCCCCCAGCCCCTTGTTTGAAATCCTGCTCTGCAAGGCTGGAAGGGAGGGCAGACAGCAGACAAATGCGTCCGGGGGTTTAAGGAGGGCGCCCTTGGCCTGCCCACGGGGACCAGCACTGGGCTGAGTGGGTGAGGTGGGGGCCGCAGCCCGCACCAGCCTGGGATGCAGGCCCTGCAAGGTGACGGCGCTGTAAAGCTGTTCATTTCACCAGCTTCAAGTTGATATCTGCTTTGTCTGTATTCCAATATTAGCTTAAAGGGGAAAATATCCTTGTTTGAAATGTTAACTGTGAATTCTGAATGTTTTAATTCCCCCATTTGCCTATTCAGGCAGATATACTCCAATTAGCACAGAGGAAAATCTATATACTCAATCAGACTTGCAAGTGCCTCTCTCTCAGGGACGCATCCAGTCACTGCCTGCACCCCTCTCTGTCCCTCCTGCCCAGGCCAGGTCCCGCCCCTTCCTGCTGGGTTGGTGGCCACATCGGCCATGTACAAAGGCTGCACGTCAGCCTTTCGGCTCCGCAGCGCCTCAGAGCACCCCCACCCTGGTGCTGGGCAGCTGCTCCCCTGCCCCAGGGCAGGGGTGTCTATGTCCTTTGGGGATGCTGCTGGCCGTGCCCAGGCCTGGCGAGGGCCGAGGTCCCCAGACCTCACCTCCCTGCCCTGCACCCCACCCACGTGCCTGGAGGATGCGGTGCCCCCAGGCTGCCTCCCCTGGGGCCATGGTCAGAGTGGCCTTGGAGCTCCGGTGAACTCATTGTGCTCTGTGACCACGTGAGGATCCATTTGGCCCCTCCTCACCACAGCTTCACCCAGGCAACCCTGGGCGCACACGTCCCCACCCTGTGCCACCAAGGTGTCTGCTGGGGCTCTGCATGCTCCATACTGCAGACTTGCCTGGTACAGCCCCCACCAGCTGGGAGCCCCGTCTCCAGGCCCCCCAGGGGCCTGCTGTGCTGGGCCCTCACTCTGGGCTCACCCCACGACCCTGCCAGGCCCTCCCACCTCCTCACACATCCCGATGCAGGACCCGTGTCTGGAAGAGGAGCTCCCTGCAGCAGAACATGCAAACTCTGCTCTCCCTGTCTAGAAAGTTCTTCCCTCCCCAGCACCAGCCTGGCCAAGCTAACTCCCACTCTTGCTTCAGGCAGTGGGCTGGTGCCCTCAGCACTGCCCCTCACAGCTGCTCACCCCAACAGAGCAATAGGCTTCTGTGATGACAAAGATACCGAGAGCTGGGGAGACAGTGACTGTCCTGGGCCATCTTGGCTCCCTGGTGCCTGGCACATGGCCCGGGTCTGGCACACGGCCAGGAGCTCCACAGGGGCTGGCAGAACAAATGAATGAACAATTGAATGAGGCGCAGGCACAGGGGTCTTTGGAGGTAGGCAGGTTGGGGTCATTGAGCCTCCGTGAACAGCTGGAAAGGGCTGCCTGGCTGTGCCCTCCTGGCCTGCCCTGGGTACAGCTGTCCTTGGTGCCAGCAGGGGCTGTGCCCCTGGCCTCAGAGCCACCCCCAGCTGGGTCCAGACCCAGGGCCTGCACCTCCCAGATGGCTGGCTGGAGCCTGTGGCCTCACCAGAAACAGGGCCACGTGAGGAGCCACCAAAGGGATCCCTCAGAAGAGCCCCCCACACCCACAGACCACCGAGCGGGGGCCCCACGGTCTGAGCAGGACTGCGGCCCTGTCTTCCTCCTCACTGGGCTCCAAGCTCCCTGGCAGGGTAAGGACCCCCTCGCGTCTCCCTATAATTTACAAGTGGATTGAGGAGGAGGCCAAGGGGCCCTTCGTCCTGCCTGGCAGTGGCACCTGCAGCCAGAGGGACGTGTGCCATCTCCCTGGAGACGGAAGGCTGCTGCAGCTTCAGGGCCAGCACCCCCACCCCCACTATGGCCTGGCCTGAGATGCCCCACCATGACCCAAAGCCACTCCTAGTCCTCAAGGTCGGCAGGAGCCAAGAGTGCGGGAGAACCACACACGGAGAAAGCTCCTCCTCAGAGCTTGTAGGGCTAGGGCTGTGGTGTCCCCGGGACATGGATGCTGGGGAGGGCCACGCCAGTGCTGGGGCTGGCAGCTTCCAGGACCCGCCCACGAGCTGGAGGCTTCCTGCACTGGGGACCCTTACTCACCCCCAGGCCTGCCTAGCCCACAGAGGGTCACGCTGATCTCCAGGCTCCAGGCCAGGTGTGGGCTCCGCCCCAGGGACCCCCACAGGCTGGCTCTGCTGTGGTTTGCTAAGGGGCATGCCCAGGCCTCGGCAAGGGTGGGGGTGGGGTGCAGGTGCTGGGAGAGTGGCAGTGTTGCCCCAGGCACAGCAAGCTTGGTGCCAGGGAGGAGAGGCTACTTTTCAGGAACAGTCAGGACACACACGTCACATAGACACCCCAACACACACACAGACACATACAGATGCACCCAGACAGATGCCTCAGACACACGAGCCCAGGACACACAGATGTAGGCTCCACAAAGACACACAAATATACAGGCTCCCACGGACACCCCCACATACAAACCCCCTCACAGACAAACAGCCCACACACACTACCTGCTACCCTGCCCCCACAGACACACACCCCTTCCCACCTGGCATCCCCGGCCTGCACCGCAGCCCACCCGGAACAGGCCTGGCAGCTCACTGCGGTTTCCTTGGAAACACTGTCACCATGGTGGCATTGCAGAGCCTCAGGGCCTCCAGCATGGGCTGGACCAGCCCCCTGGAGCCCACCTGAGGCTCAGGCAGCAGGTGGGCATGGGCTGGATGCAGAAGGGATGCCCCATGGAGGGGCCCAGGTGGGCAGGGGCCAGGGTCCTGGGAGACTGGGCAGAGGCCCATCAGAGGCCCTGCAAAGTCGAGGCCATGCCTCCCCTTTGTCCCCTGAACCAGGCCCTGAAACAGAGAGGGTGGAAGTAGGTCTGCCCCACCCTACCCCACCCTGCCTTTTGTAGCTGGGCCACCCGGCAGCCCAGGTCAGCAGTGCCTTCCTGAGACACCTGCTTTCCTGGAGAGAAGGAAGGAGCCGGGAAGAAAGTGGGGCCTGGAGCCCGGCTCACCCAGGAGAAGGGGAGGAGGGGGACATCCTGGCACATTCAGGAAGGAGCTGGCATCCTCATTGAGGGGTTGAGACTGGAGCCTCGTTGCCAGAGCAGGGAGTTGTCCTGGGCCTCTACAGGGGCCAGATGAGGGACAGCCTCCCAAGGCCCTGTGCTGGCAGCCAGCCCACCCTGCCCTCCCTAGCACCCGGGCATGGCTCCAGGCTGTCCACGTGTTCACAGAGGCCAGGCAGGGCCAGGAGTGGGGCAGAGACCCCGGGTGTGCCCTGGATATGCAGGGTGGTGGGGTGGGCAGTAGACCCTGTCCTTCCCACAGCGGGGCCTCCAGCACACCCTGCTCCCAGTGGCCCCTCAGCCTGGAGCCAGGCCCCACTGGAGTGGGTGGTGGCCACCACAAAAGGGACAAGCACACTTAGCTGAGCTCCTGGGGTGAAGGTTAACATTCCAGTCCTAGCCTGACCAAGCCTGGCTCTCCTTTGGGACCTGGACAGGCCACCCAGGCCCCCAGCTCTGCTTCCCTCCTGCACCCAGGCCAGGATTGATGGGTGGCCAGGGCGCCTGCTCTGAGCTCAGGCCTGGCCACCCAGGCTGGCCTTGAGTTCTGGGATCCCTGGGAAAGGAAGGGGACATCTGTGGTCCTTGGAGGAAGGAGGTCAAAACAACGGGGCAGAAAATGGGACAAGTGGGCAGGGGTAGGAGAGGGAGAGCAGAGAGGGCCGGGGAGGAGGGAGCTGAGACCCAGCACAGCCGCTGGCCGGGACTGAAGCCAACCAGGCCACAGCCCCGAGGGTGCACAGAGCTCTCAGGGCCACGCTGCTGAGGCTCCCTTCCCTCCAGGCCCACTGGGAGCCCTCCCACCCTCCCCAGGGCGGCATTTTCCCTCCTCTGAAGTGTGTGTCCATCCCCACAGCACACGCTTCCCAAGGCTTGCAGGACAGGAGCCAGCCCAGGCCCAGGCCACACCTGCTCTGCGGGGCTTGTCTGTGGCGTGGCACTAGTGGCTGCTCCTCCAGGAACACGCCTCACCAGCCCAGCCCCTTCCAGGGCTCCTTGCACACAGGGGCACACAAGGAAGCTGTGATGAGTGTGATGGTGACAGTGATAATGACAATGGTTATGACAATGGCGGTGATGAAGATGAAGACAACATGGTGATGAAGGTGGTGGTGCTGATGGTGATGAAGATGCTGCTGCTGCTGGTGGTGGCACACGTGCAGCTAACTTTGTAGGCCTGCAGCCTGCATGCAGTAGTGCCCCCTGCCACTTGCCAGACACCCCGGCACCTGGGGGCTGGTTGCTCCCTGGCCTCCCGAAGCCCTCAGGCAGTAACTCTTCCAGCCACGCAAGGACACTGAAATGCACCCGGCGTGCCTGCTGTGTGGATGGGCATTAACTGCACTGCCTTCTGCAAAGACTAATCAACTTCTCCTAATTAACCCATTTTCTGTCAATGTGAGATCATTGAATTCATTCTGAATCGGCTGTGCACCAGAGCCCTCTGAAACCCACGTGGCCACTTGCAACAGTAGAGATTTTGAAAACAATACACCTGGTTTTGAAAACATGTTTTCCATCCCTGTGGCATATGTTCTTTCATTCAGTTTTCAATGCTTTTCTGGAGCAGGGATCCTTAATTCAGGGAGTTTGTGAACTTGGACAAGAAAAAATGACATCTTTATTTTCACTAAGCTCTAACTGAAATTTAGCATCTCCTTCCATTAGGAAAGTTAGTCTAACAGAAAACATAGATGTGTTTGTGTCACTTTATAGCTATTGCAGACATTTCAAACTTGTCCACACGTACGACAACCTCAATGCCACCAGGGCTGCTGGACACTGGGTCTCCTTGTGCAGTCAACGTGGAGCAACTGTGACCACTTCACCCATCTGCTTTCTTAATATTTCGACAACTGTTCCACGGTAACTGGTTTCCCTTGCAGTCTTGTGTGTTTTTATTCATTTAAAACCATGATGAATGGTAGATCACAGAGATTCCATATGACACTATGATGGTGGACACATGTCGTCGTGTATTTGTCGAAAGTCATAGTCTGTAGGACACCAAGAGTGAACCCTAATGTAAACCATGGCTTGTTAATAACAAGGTATCAATTCTGGCTCATCGACCATATCAAATGTAGCACACAGTGTGAGATGTAACAGGGGAAACTGTGGGTGAAGGGTGTACAGGAACTCTGTACTATTTGCTCAATTTTCTGTAAACCAAAAACTGCTCCAAGAAATAAAGTCTATTAATTTTTTAAGCCTATTAATTATGAAAAAAGTATCCCCAGGCTGCCAAAGGGCCCTCCTTGGGGCACTGCAGGAGCCCTGGGGACAGCTGGCCCTGGCTCAGGCCAGCGAGGCCCCTCACCAGCAGGCACGCAGCATGTGCCTGCCGGAACGGCAGACCTGTGTTCACCTCTGATTCAAGGAACAGGGTGGAACATCTGGGCCACAGACTCAAGCTCTACAGCCAGTTAAGGCCACAGGGCAGTGAACACCCTGGGCGTGGCCTGCAAGGAAGGACAATCACATTGAAAGTGCAATTCAGCACCGATACACGTAGGCGTGCACACACACATGCACAGTTGTGCTGGGCACTGGCGTGCAGCTCCACTCTGTGACATGCTCGGCATGTTCCGTTCCCAGCTGTGAGGGTCTGAAATTCTTTTTTAACCTAAATGTTTTCCATTCTGAATGCACACGTGGTTTTATGTCAGCCATTACATTCAGAGTAATTAATCCAAAAAGCTCATTTCTGGAAAGAGACAAAGTACCTACATCAATATTTAACATCTGCCTAACATTCTAGATACTGCCATGGTGGGTAAAATAATTTCCACTCCCAGTAAATACTAACTCAACCACAAATCCCCAGAGAAAGAGATGCATTTTCTTGTGAAAGATCAACCTTGTTGTCCGCCTTAGATACATACTTTGATAGGATTTTCCCCCATTTTGAAATCTCAGAGCTAAATTCAACAATCAAGCTAAATGATTAGTCTGCTTTAGAGCTAATATGTTTGGAGTTTGAATTTAACACATTAAACATTTCCGGGAAAAAATGCACAATATGTGAGCCAGAAAGGAAGGATTCCACTAGAACTGAGCCCAGAAGTGGTATGTTCTTTATGGGGAAACGTTGCCAATCAGCAGGAGCTTCGCTGCATGAACTGTTACAGGACAGAACATTTACAATCAGTTTTGCTAGATGAGACAGCCATACTGCACAGCCCTTTCCACAGAAACCAAGCCAGGGGTAATAAAATTTCAGGCCAGGGAGGACACATTGGGGGCTGGCATGGCTAGTGCTGAATGTCACGGAGGTGCCTGTGGCTTTACACCACCCAGAGGTGCTGTGAGGACATGAACAGGCCCTCAAATGCACAGGTGAACCTGGTACTAGCCTGGGGGAGCCCCTGCTGGGCTTTGGGGCTTCTAGGACTCCCCCCACCGAATGCCAGTACACCCTGAGCTGGAGACGGGCTATGGGAGGGGGTCTCCTCCCCAGCCTCAGCCGGATGAGCTCTGACGGGGCCAATAGGGTTACCACATGGGCACTCACTGGTTAGGGAACATCCCACAGGACTGGAGCAGCCATGGGAGACAGAAGCCCAAATGGGCAGGTTTAAACAGTGCCCCAGCATCTGGGGTGTCCGGGGTAGCTGGCTGGGCCTCTCCTGGGGACTATGCACCTCCCATCTGGGGTCCCCACCCTGCCGACGGCCCTCTCTGCAGCTGCTCCAGGGTGTGGGGTGGGGAGCCGAGTGCTGTGTGAGCAGAGGGGCCGGGGGAGCCTATCGAAGTCTGTATCTGAGGCAGACAACACGGCTGATCTTTCAGGAGGGCCAGGGCCGAAGTTCAGCGTCATATGCCACACCTGCTCCTCAGATTGAAGCTGGCAGCTGGGCCACGTCAAGCCACCTGAGATCACAAATCACAATGATGACACCTTCATGAAGATGACGCAAATCATCATGACCCACGGGACGAGCCATTCCGCTCCCAGGCATACACCCAAGAGAGATAAAAACATACATTTGCACAGAAGGTTGTACATGAATGTTCATAGCAGCCATATTCACAATAGCCAAAAGGTAGAAACTGCCCAAATGTCCATCAGCTGACGAATGGACAACATGATGTGGTCCACCCCACCATGGACTATTACTCAGCCATGAGGAGGGATGAAACTCAGACACCTGCTGCTGCAGGGTGAACCTTGAGAACATTATATTAAATATTATGCTAAGTGAGAAAGGCCAGACACAAAAATTGCATGTTATATGACTCCTTTTATATGAAACATCCAGAACAGGCAAATCCCTAGCGACAGAAAGAAGATAAGCAATTGCTTCTGGCTGGGGAGGACGGCGATTCTAAAAGGTGTGGGGTTTCTTTCTAAGGTGAGGAAAATGCTCTAAAATGGCCTGTGGTGATGTTACACATCACTGTGCACACACTAAAAACCATGGAATTGTGCTCTTAAAGTGGGTGAGTTGGATGGTATGTGAGTTATACCTCAATAAAGCTGTTTTTGTAAAAGAGACTTGTTTCCTGTCTCCCTGGAGAGGGAGACAAGATAGTTTTAAGGGCTTCCCAGATTCCTGTTGCTGGTGTCTGCCATGAATCCTCACCCCACAATCACATTGCAAATGCCTCAAAAAAATCATTAAGACTATACTGTCTGTGACAAATGACCATTAGGAGAAATTCATGCTTCAAACTGTATCCAAACAGATTAGGGACCCAACAGCTGGGTGATCTTCCCTGTGGTCAGCCCCTAAAAATATCCCCAGCCTGCCCACAGTGAGGAGCTTCCTTATGCCCATGCCGGGTCTCGGGGTGCTGTCCTCTCCTGCTCCACTGCAGCCTCTGCTGGGGCCGGGCCAGGAGGGAGGCGCTGGCTCAGGGAGGAGAGAGGACACACCTCCCGGGGGATGGGGCCCTTGGTCTGGGCAGAGCCTCGGGGACTTGCACAGGTCTTTTTCCCCAAAGCAGGCCCCAGGTGTGTCTGCACCAGGGACCCTGAAGCCCTCTCCTCCTTGTGGGGGATGGTCCCCTCCTGCTGGGGTGCCTGGGGGAGTCCCACCTGCCCAGGCCTCAGGCAGGCGGGGGCCACTGGCCACAGTTCTGTACTCAGATGCCAGTGTCCCCCCCAACCCTGCTGGGCCTCCCAGCTCCCTTGGGGTGCCCCTCCAGCCCCTCCAGCCCCCCTCAGCCCCCAGCTCCCTCTCCCTCTATGGGGTTCCTTGGGCCCCACCCTCAGCCACACCCAGGAAGGAGGGAAGCCCCCACTGCCCTGCCCCCCTCACGTGGCCAGAGGTGCCTGACCAGCCGGCAAAATCATGGGGAAAGCCCCCTGCCTCCGCTGGTGGCCAGGGTGCTGGCTGCCCTGGGAGAGGGCTGAGGCCTCACCGCCTCTCTGCAGATCCTCAGCTCCTCGGAGAAACGGTAGATGGTAGCGTCAGGCAGGGCTGCGGCTAAAAATAAATCCGCTGGGGCAGAGGCTGGGTGGCGAGGGCCCTCCTCACAGGGTGGGGCAGGAAGGGGGCAGGCCTGGTGACAGCTGCAAGCCACAGCGCAGGAGCAGTGCCTGGACCTAGGGCCCCGCAGGCCGGGCAGCGGGGGCAGCCAACCCGGCTCCCAGCCTGGAGAGGGGCACCAGCAGCAGAGAAACTGGGCTGGGGGAGGAAGTTAGCCCTGGATGGGGGTGGCAGGCAGCCCCCCCAGCCATGGCCCCTCACTTCTGGCTGGGTATTCATAGGCTCTGAAGCATCCTCGGGTACAGAGGAGCTTAACCCCCCTGGCAGATGACGACAGCCACCTTCAGCCAGGGGCAGGGCCTGTCTGCTCCTCCCTGTAGCCTGGTGGAAGTGGAGTCGTGGCTGCCGGTGGACAGAGGCCGGCAGGGGCTGCCCCAGCGTGTCCAGCAGGGCTGAGGTGCCCCCTGACACCAGGCAGCTGCCAGCACCCCAGAGCTAGGGCACAAGGGGGAGGAGAGCCCCAGGACATGGGGAGCCACATGAAGCCACGGAAGGAGCTGGGCACAGAGCTTCCTGGGTGGCACGAGGCCAGGTCTGCAGAGCAAACATCTGCTAGCCCAGAAAATTCACCAGGAAGGAACATGCAAGAGGCCCACAGCAGGTGGGAGACTGCTGGAGATTTTTATTTTCTTTTTTGCTTTTCTTTATTTTACTAATTTTCTACCACCAACAGGAGTTATTTTATAATCAGAGAAAAAGAAACCTTGCAGAGAAGGAGGCACCAGCTGGGCTCCCGGCAGGATCTGGGTGTGTCCAGGGCTTTGGGGTCCTTAAACCTGGTGGGCGGGGGACTGGGAGCCAGCCACGGGCCGCCCCAAGCCTCGGGCTCCCCAGCCCACAGCGAGGACTCCTGTCCACATCTGCTTTTCCCCACCAGCCATCCTACCCCCACCTGGGAGGGCCAGGGCTTCGGGGCCTGAGCTGGGGGCCTAGTGTGTTGGGGGGCCTGGGCCCAGGCGAGGAGGGGAGGCAGAGCTGTTAGTCCTGGGGGATGGGCCCCTCCCAGTCTCACACCGCCCCACACACCACAGACCCAGAGCCCAGGGTGGCCCTGCTGGCGGGGTCCATGGGAGGCTGGAACCCGGAGCAGGAAAGGCCTCATGACCAGACCCTCTGGCCCCACGGACACCCTGAGGCTCACACCACCCCACACCCCACTGTGCACCCCAGGACCCTGTCGAATTGGTAAGTGCCCCCCTCCCCCAGGCCTCTCCCCCAGTCCCCCTCTACCAGGTCCCCTCCCCAGTTCCCCTCTCCAGCTCCCCCCCACAGCAAAAGGCACACAGCGGGTGGGAGACTGCTGGAGATTTTCCAGCTAGAACAGCAGGAGCCACAGAGTTCACCTTCACCAGCCCCTCTGTGGGTGTCCCACTCAATGGGGTGGTGACAACAGGGCTTGGCCCAGGGGACGCTGGGAGGCCGAAGTGGGTCTGCCCACATGGAGCCCGGAGCAGGGCAGGGTGCAGGCTGGCTGGGTGGGGGCCCCGGACGGTGATCTGGCCACTACCGTCCAGATTGCAGCCTGCTGAGCTCTGACGCCCCAGGCCCACAGGGTGGGGCAGCATCCACCCACATCCACAGCCTTGTGCCAGGGTTGTCTCCAGGGGTGGGCGGGTGGGGGCTGCATCCCCCACCCAGAGAGGGGCTGAGCACAGTGCCCACGGCACCAGGGCACCCAGATGTTGCCGGGTGCCCACAGCCTCAGGCCCCCACCTGGACGTCAGCCCAGGCTGGGACCAGCGCCACGGTGTGTGGTCCTGCGCGAATGACTCCACATAGCTGAGCACGAGCTGCCATGAAATAGAACCGACAAGAACACATGATTAATTTGCTGCTTAAAGAAACAGCCGGAGATGTAAAAACAATTAAAAAACCTGCCTTCACTTTTACTTAGAACTGCCAAAGTATCACTGTCCGCCATGCCCTGGGCAGTGCCGCACCACCGCTGCCCTTCCCGGTCTGGGGCGGGCGGGGTGGACAGCAGGGCCCAGCTCAGGACTCTCGGCCGTCAGGCTCCTCCCAAGCCTGGAGAGGCCAACCCGGCCCTGCCTCTTGGCCACGGGGCAGCTGCAGGGGCCCTGAGCGGGTGTGGGCGTGGCCAGAGTGTTCCTGAGCAGGAACAGGTGACGTCAGGAACAGGAATAGGCCATGAGGGACGGGACCGAGGGACGGACAGGCCCAGCCTCGGGGCATCCGCATGAGGGACCCCTGACAGCTCCCACAGTGCCAGTGGGGCCACGAGAAAGGGTTCCATGGACCCACAAGAGGGGGCAGTGTCCGCCAAGCAGGGGTTTGCTGTTTGTTTTGTTTTTAACTCCAGGACCGTCCTCAGAGCCTTTGGTGTGCTGGTGTGTGTGGATCTCTAAAAGTGGCTGTGCTTCCAAACTGCCGTGTCCAGGAAAACTTTTTCCCAGATCATCTCACAGGGCTAGAGTTCCAGGGACAGCCCCCATGGCTTCTGAGGGCAGCCTCTGGGGTTTTGCGGGTGCTGGCGCCCACAGACGACCTGCACGCTCACGCCTCCAGGCAGGGCATTTCTTGCTCGCAGAATCCTGCACAGTTCAGTTTGGACGGACGGTGTCCAAGCGCAAGGCTCTCAGGTGCCCAGATGAAGCCAAGGTCCTGGGGCCAGTGGTCACCAGGTAAGGTTCAGGCACCCTGCTCAGAACCGCTGTCCTGGTGAACGCCGTGTGCCCAGGAGTGGACCCACCAACAGGCCCTCCTCACCTCCCTCAAGCCCTGGGCCCCCAGCAGGGTGGGCCAAACAGTAGCCACCCGGAGCCAGAGGCTTAGGGGACACCCCCTCCCGCATTCTTTTGAGTATCCTCAGGCCGGAAGGATCCACCCTCCCCTGGGTGGCGGCTGAGCCCCCCACCCCCTCAGCACCTGCTGGTCACAAGGCGGCCGGGGCCGGAGGACGTGGGGGTGCTCACATGCTGTGCCCACTCCTTTCATCTCAGCAGGGGGAGGCCCCCCTCCCCACTCGGGCCACACAGGTGCCGGCCAGGCAGTTCCTGAACACACAGAATTCATCCCACAAACACGCACGTGTGGATGCTGCAGTCTGCTCAGTGCGTGCGTCTGCTTCCGAGGACAGAAGCCTCCCCTGCCTCAGTCCCCAGCACAGCTGACGTCTGTCCTGGGCTGTGGGTCCCCCAGGCCTCACAACCTGGTCCCTTTGGCCCAAGCGAACATGGGAGCAGGAATCCTTTCCTGGGCTCAGTCCTTCCTGGGGAGCCCACGGGTGGAGGTGCAGAGGTTCAGGACCAGGTCCAGCCCCTGCCTGACCAGTGTGGCTGTGGTGGCACAGCCCACCCTGCTTTGCAGGACCTCAGGGCTGAAGAGCGAGGGCTGGGGGTGCTGAGCCCAGGGAAGAGCTGCCGGGCCTCAGGGGTGGGTCCCCCTGCCCTGACCTGCAGGGACAGGGCTGGGTACCACAGGCTGGGAGGCCGGGAGCAAGCGTGTCCAGGCCAGGGCTGCATGTGGCCTTTCTTCTCAGGGGATGAAGCCTGTTCCCTGCGTTTAAGACACCAGTTTCTTAAAGGAGCATTGCCAAGCTTTACAAAGAACGCCCTGCCATCTCTGCCTCAGCACCCCTCCCAAATCCAGGCATTGCCCAGAGGTGGGCACGTGGTGCGTGGGGCTCCGAGGCAGGCAGCACCTGGGCAGCCGAGAGCTCAGAGCTCAGACCCACCGCTGGACCCACGTGGGCAGGACGGTGGGGGCTGCTGTGAGCCTGGGGGAGGGGAGGGGGAGGGAGGGAGCTGGCTCTCAGTCCTCTGGAGCCCCCCTGGACACATGCAAGGCCCTCACCTCCCCATGGACTGTCAAATAGTTCCCAGGACTTGCACCCTGGAAGGTCTCAGGGCCCAGCGGCCTGGACCAGAAGAGCTCCTTCCACTTGGGGGATGAAATCCTGGCTTATTTTGTTGGAGAAAAGGGCTCTGCTGCCATAGACAAGCTTTAAACCCCCATCCCCCACCTGCCCAGTCAGGCCCAGACCACAGGAAACCTGTCCCTGGAGAAGGCCCTCGAGGTGGCCGTTGTCCCCATGTGCTGAGGACAGTGGTGCCCTTAGAACACAGAATGTTCTAGCAAAGCTGTCACCTCTGGGATGGCCCTTGGCTCCGAAAGAGCAGACCAAGAAACCAGGAGGTGAGCGGCTCCACAAGGAGGGACAAAGCGCAACGACCCCGCGTGTGGAGGGCCCACCTCTCCCCAGGAAACTCAGGCGTCAACCGGAAATGCACGGGGGGCGCGAGGCAGGCAGACGCACACCCACTGCCCCGGGCCCAGCAGCAGCACCTCCCGCGGTGACAGAGGTGCCACGGGCAGGGACGTGGCCTTAACGTGTGCGACCGCAGGGCCCTCCCCGGCATCGCCAAAGGGACTCCAGCACCACCCACAACAAGGAGCAAACGCCAAGTGTGAACCAGCTGCAGAGGCAGTGACATCAACAGAGATTTTTACTCTTTACATTTAAACTAAGAGAGAGAAAATTAATTTTCTTTTTTTTTTCTTTCTTTTTTCTCTTTGTCTCTAAAGTGACAAAAAGGGGCAAAAGGAACACACGTATGGACAACAGAGCAAGTTTGTTTTTCTTTTAATGTTCAAGCCTATTTTCAGAGTGACAAGCCCCTCATCCCTCTACACACAACTGGTCACTTGTAGCAGCATCTCGGGGACAAGGTGGCCTTGCAGGCCGGTGCTGGGAGCCCAGGGGGTGAACATGGAGGGGAGATGGTGGGTGGGCTGCCCCACTCTCAAGTGCACAGAGACCCCCTCGCCCAGAGGTTTGGGGAAGACAACCCCACACGTGTAATTTGGTTTTTCTAAAGCCTACAGGTGGCCCCAGCCGAGCAGCCCAGATGGCCGTTCCCAGGAGGACACCGCCGGGGCTGGGCACAGCCACTGTACCAGCAGCCGGATGAGGCCGGGGCGGTGGGCCCTGTTCCTCCCCAGGGCCGCCCAGCCTGGGGGCCACCTCTGCCCTCAGCACGTGAAGCAGCAGCAACAAGCACGTCTCTGAGTTCTGGCCACTTCCCAAACCCGGAAAGCTAAAGTCTGTGTCATGGGAATAAGTACATTCAGCCGAGAGGAGCCACCATGCTCTGGGGCCCTCCCTGGACACCTGCTCCTCTCTGGTGGCCTCACGCCGGGCTGACCACCATGTCTAGCGTGTTTCTACAGGCAGCCAGCCAGAAGGCACAGGGGTCCCTCAGACGAGGGTCAGAAGCTCCAGGACAACAGCCATGCCTCATCGTCGGCGACCTTGGGGGAAGCAGAAAGGGGCAGAGGTTACCTCGGGGTCAAGTGCTAGGGGACAAGCCCCTTAGGGTCAGAGCACCGGGCCAGGGCGCCCACGTGAGTCTTCTGAGCCGCCTCCCTCAGGCTGTGCGGCTTCTGTGTGTGTGTGTGTGTGTGTGTGTGGAGGGGCCTGGCCAAGGCGCCAGGCAGGTGAGTGGACCCACTTTGCACGCTCAGCCAGACAGTGCCACTGCTCAGCGGACACACAGAATCATGGGAAATAACAAATCAGTGTTGTTTTAAGCCTCTGTGTGTTGGAGAAGTTTGCTAATGCAGCGACAGGAAACTGCAGCGAATACCTAAAGTGCCTGAGGGCACGAGAGCTTTCTTTCTCTGTGAGAGCTGGGGGCAAATAAGTGACAAGACTTTAAAAACCAAGCAGACAAAAAAATGGGGCAAAGATCAACTCTGCAGAGAACAGAGTTGAAAAACATATGTATTCATAATTATCTATATGGATAGGCCGCAATTATTAAACACTGACTCTTGATTTAGCCAAAAATTATGTTCATGCGTCTGAGTGGCGGGGGACTAGGGGATTATAAGATTGCAAAATCTTCATCTTCCATAGGAAGAAAGCCCACAAATAAGGTCTAAATTGAAAAATCAAGAATCAAGAAACAGTACGGTAAGTACCTCATTTAGAAATATGAAGATAAATGTTTCATTATAAACTCTACATTACTAGTGGGCTTCTAAAATTTGAACATATATAACATTGATAAAAATAAACATGACTGAAAAGAAACCGTGCTCAGGAACATCTTACTACAGTGGGAAACAGGAATCGAGGCCTTTTCCAGCCCCATCTAACGAGGCACAGGAGGCCGGTGGTCCTCACGGAGGAACCCGACACTGACCCCCAAGCAGCGGCCGCCCCAGGCTCTCCCGATGCCGGCCCCATGCAGGGGTCAGACCTCCACACAGAGGGGGCCCCAGGACCCACCCAGCAGCCCCCTCCAGGGAGACAGGCCCAGCAGTGGGGGTTAAACCCAAACGAATCCTCTGTGAGAGACCAGCCTGGCCCCAGGTGGGGACACCGGCCTCCCCACACCTTCTAGCACGAGGCTGCACTGGCCACCAGGCAGCAGGGCAGGGTGGACATCGGGATGGCACCCGTGGGGCTCTCAGGGGCCCAAAGGAGACCCTGGGGCCCAGGGCATGAAGAGACCCGAGGACATTTCCTCCCACCATGGGCTGCCTTCAGCTGAGCTTAGCACACTACACTCAAGTCCTAGAGCCATGATGCCACCAAGCGAGCGGCCGCACCAGGAAGGGGAGGAAGAGGCGCCTGTGCCCCGCCTCTATCTAAATGGGTCAGGACCACAAAGGTCAGAAAAGGCCCACCAACCTCAACGGCAGCAGAACAGAGTGAGAACTCAGGGTTAGACCCTTGCCTGGTGACGGTCACCTCAGGTTTCCCAGGCTTGCAGAATCGAGGCTTACGGAGCTGAAAAACCTCCTGGCCACATAGAGGAGTCTGGCTTTGGGGCATCAGGGTGGCCCCCATTTCCTGGCCCCCACAGCTCCCTGCTTCCCCAGGAGCTCAGTCACAACCACCGTGCCCAGCGCAACCCCCAGCCTCCAGGGACGCACCCCCAGCATCAGATAAAGTGGGCTGAGAGCTCTGAGGAACCACAAACACCACTGGAAAGACCTCGCTAAGGCTCCTGCCAAGGAGATGTGTCCAACCCCAGGAGAGCTGGCTGCCCCGGCTCAGGAAACACCCTGCCAAGGGTGCACCCCGCACGCCAGAACTCCAGCCGGCCTCACACAGCCACCGCGGCCGACCTCCAGACACTGGGGAGGTGAGTGGACGTGCCCTCAGGGTCATTACGGGCATGAAGGGTGGCGCCCTGTGCCCACTCTGCTCTCTCTCAGGAGCTTAGGGCTGGATAAACATTTGGCTCTGGAAGAGGCTGTGAGTGCATTTGTTGGTGGCATGGTTTCCCAGGACACTGTCTGCTGTGTGCAAAGACGAAAGACCAAAACCGTAAAACAAAGCCCCAGACCTTATCTCATGTCCCCAGATACTGCCCAAAGCGATCATCTGAGCCCACCAGCCCCTGGGGAGTGGACACTGTGTTGTCTTCCCTCTGTGGGTGTTCCCAAGGTGGGTGGACATCTGGCCCCCACGTCCATGCTGCCTACGATGGCCACCAAGAGCCCTGTGTCCCGGAGGAGTGGCAAGGTGGGGTGGTGGACAGAAGCAGCTTGCCCAAGGCACCTGGAATGGAGGAGGGGAGGGCCAGCAGGGCGTCTGGCCCCAGAGAAAGGTGATGATGATGCCAGGTCAGCAGGGAGAGGGAGGCCAGGGCACCCAGGGAATGCTGGGCGGGTAAGGCTGGGGCCACATGGGCTGGGCCCTGCACCTGCTTGGACGGGATCAGGTGCTGCACCACGGGAAGCCCCTTCTCCCAAAGGTCCAAGAGCACCTTTGGGGACCCCACAAGGCCCAAGGCCTTGCTGCGTGGGGCTCCACCCACAGCGCCCAGCTGGATAGCAGAGCAGACATCAGGGCTGTAGTGCCCAGAGGTGGCCAGGCTGCTTCTGCTAAGGACCACCCACCTCTGCATGCCCGCCTGTCCCCCAGCTCTGACCTCACTCCCATGGAAGGGGTCAGGCCACGTCCAGACCTGGCCAGACGAGCAAACATGCCCCACACATGCCCTGAGCAGAGGTTTTTGCCCCGAACTTGGGCAGCAGGCCCTTCCCTTCCCAGGTGGGGGCACCAACTCAGGGTCCCCGAGGCAATGTCCCCACATTCTAGGAACAACATCTGCTGTTTTCTTGTCAGGACACTAACAGTATCTAGACAGAATTTCTGCCCATACGCAGGGCCGCGTGGCCTGGCTGAGGGTGTTCTTGACCAACAGAGCAGCCAGCCAAGACCCTCCCGAGCTCCGCCTTGGCCCACTCGACTGCTCCAGGCCACCAGGCCAGGCTCCCTAGGAGACAATCTCCTCTTTCCCAGCTGCAGCCACAGCCACTTCCTCAGTGTCTCCTCAGCAGTCACGGACAAGGGGCTTCCCACATGCTATTTCTACTTTGACAGCCCCCCAGGTGCCAGGCCCCCTCCCAGGTGAGGGCACCAGGCCCAGAGGGGATCCAGAGCCTATGCAAAGCCAGCGGCTAAGCTTCAAGGGGGGTGCAAACCCAGGCCTGGCCATTGTGCAGTGCCCGGGGTGGGATGAAGGAACACAGACCAGGGGTGCAAACCACGGACATTTATTTCCTCATAGCTCTGGACGCCAGAGGTCTGAGGTCCAGGTGCCACAGGCTGTGCTCCCTCTGCAGGCTCCCGGGGCTCCTGGACTTGTGAACCATCCCAGCAACCTCTCCTGTCTGCACAGGGCTCCTCCTTGGTGTCTCTGCACCTCCATGCCACATCGCCCTCTCCTTGTAAGAACACCAGTCCCTGGACCCAGGGGCCTCCCGGATCCAGGATGACCTCATCCAAACGTGATTACATCTGCTGAGACCACAGGTAGTGGAGTGGGGACTTGACCATGTCTTTCTGGGGACACAAATCAACCTACAACTTTGCCCCAAGATAGAACTACAGAGACCTGGCAGGCAGCCCCACCCCATGCACTCTGCATCCGCAGCAAGGACATCTGTTTAAACCATGTGCGTGGGAGTGCGTGTGTGGGTACAGGAATGCACGTGTTCATGTGTGCACATGTATGGGTGCATACATGTGCATGCATGTGTGTGTGAACACGAGTCCAGGTGCATGACTATGTAGGAGCATATGTATGTTTGAGTGTGTGCCTGTATGTTCGTGTGTGCATGTGCGTCTGTATGCACACTGAGCAATGACAGAAAGTCTGGAATCTACAGAACTAGAGGACCTTGATTCTTCAGGGTCCAAGAGATTAGTGGGGCTCAGAGGAAGTAAATTCACTGAGAGGCCGTTCACCACTGAGCGGTGAGGTGGGGAGCCTCTGCCTCTGGGATGCACACAGTGTCCACGTGGTTGGTAAAGGTGAATGCACCTCACGACCCCCATGCAGCCCGGGCAGTTCACTGAGGCCCCGCTGACACCGTCACCACCCAGCACCTCCCTGAGACCTGCCAGGGCATGACAGAGACGCCTGACCAAAGGCACGTGGCAATGCTTCAAAACCGCAAGCCTTCACTTTCTCAGCCCTGCAAATAACTTCCTCCACTCCAGCAGATCCCAGATGGCAAGAAGAACAATCCCTTTGTGAGAAATGTTTGCCAGGATTGAATCCGGTCACACAAACACACCTTCTGCTTCTCAGGAGGGAGAAGCCGTGGTGATAGCCCGGTCTGGTCTACCCCCATCTCTGTGTGTCCTCGTGCCCTGGGTGTCCCCTCCAAACCCCTGGGAGTTGCCAGGGGTGCATGCCAGGTTGGTCAGGAAGAGGCTGTCTGGGAGGGTCTGCAGAGACCACAACAGGTGCTGCTGGCACAGTGGGGTCACAGCCACACCTGGAAACAGCTCATTCCTCCTCTGTCTAATTGAGAATGTTAGGATTTGAAAGGGGCTCAAATCAAAGGCACCCATGCTTTGCTGCTAAGAAACATGCAGCTCTGGGAGATAATTAAAACTGGCCAAATTCCTCTCCATCAACAACAGCATGACCTTTGGGAATGTTGTTAAACATCCATCAGCCGCCATCCTCTTAGAACGATGTCCGCGGCCTACAGAGGGGTAGCCCCCGCTCTGGGCCCTTCCTGCCCCACTCAACAGCAGTGGCCTGTGAAGACGGCTTTCCCTGTCCTGGCAGAGGAAACACTGATTCAAAGGCCTGAGCGGGACAGGCCGCCACTCAGCATCTGTCCCACCTCCCTGGCAAAGCCCTTCCCCCGGGCCTGCTCGTGGGGCCGAGCTCCGCTGCTCCCGGCCACAGAGAACTCCAGGACACAAGGCTTTCTCAGGAACCTGGAGGCCTTGGGGCCCTACCTGCCTGGAAGCCCTCGTACCCCCAACCTGGACGCGGGTCGGAGTCTCAGACTCACCCACCTCTCTCTGTGCCCCCATCCCTGGGGCCGCGGGATGTGGCACCTCCCTGCCCAACCACGCCTTCTCCACAGCCCAGAAAGCCCTCCGATGACATGACGGCTCGCCGCAGAAAAGCCTGGGACAACCCAGAGACCGCTGGCGGCTCCGTGCACTGGAGGAGGGAGGACGAGCCGTCTCCAGGGGGCTGGGGCAGGGGGGCATGTATGTGCTGCTTATGCCTGAGGGGCGGGTACATCTCTCCTTCTGTCTGAAACACAGAAGGACCAGAACGCAGACCTGAGGCCACGATGGAGCCGTGGAAATGTCCATGGAATCGTAAAACACGAGGTTTAAAAAAGCTCAGGAATCTCTAAAAATGAAAAGGAAAATGAAACAAAGGAGCCTAACTGTGTTTTCAGGTCACGGCTTCCCTGCAAAGAGAGGAACTGTCTTGGTGACTTTGAAACACAAGAATGTGACATGCACCCCAAAGGGCCAGGTCCCAGGACAAACCACCTGCAAGGACGTCCCAGACTCTTCACACAGACCCCCACAGGTGATGTCAGCAGCACCACCCCTTAGTGGGCGCTAGTACTAGGGCTGTTACCTGAAATTACTACGTTGTATTATAACAGTATTATATAGAATAAATATTATTTAGAATAATATATGACATTACACGTATATTAACTTTTACATACATAAAATGAATAATTATGCCAATGCCATTATGAGCCAAGATTTTTGGCATAAGGGGAAAAAAAGTAATTCCCAGCTCTATTGACTGCAAAGGCTTAGAAACCCAGGAGCAGTGAGTGTCCCCGGCACCCGGACCAGGTCCTTCAGGAGGGGCCAGCAAATGAACAACATGACCTGGAATGACATGGTGGGACTCGGGAGCTGGCCGGAGCCACCTGAGTTGAGATGGGACAGTCTGAGCATTGAAGAACGACATTTGTGTGGATTGAAACTAATCAGACAAGTTAACAAATACGTGAGTTTTAGTGACACACACATGCTTAGGAGGGAATCCTCTGGGCCCTCTGCAAGGGCTGGGGACCAACTCAGGTGCCCGACTTCTGTAGAACTCTCTGCAGGCGAGGAGGTGAGGGCGCAGAGCCACTGACAGTTGGTGAAGAAAGGTTCTTTTTTGGAACAATTCCAGTGAGTAAATGCAGCCTACAGTCAGCACTTTGTAATCCCCAACAAGGAAGTGATCTAGTAAAATGATCAGTGGTGGACAAAACCCAGGGTGAAAACTGGGTGAACTTGGTAGAGAATGAATTAGACCCGCAGCCTCAAACCCACCACCAACCCTGGGGCACCTGAAGAGAGCGGCCCCTGACAGGCAGGACCCGCCCTGTGCACTCTCAGACCCTCTCGCTCTGGCTGGGGCAGGTGCCCTCTCTAGCGGTGCCAAAGCCTGGGGGCTCAGGGACCAGTATCTGGCACTGGCGGTGGGGCCAAGGAGGCAGCGAAGGCACCAACAAAGTACTTTTCTGTGACATGAAGGTATTTCAGCAAGGGAGGGGCAGTGCTCGGCTCTGAAGGCACAGACGGGCGGGAGTGTGTGTGCAGAAGCCTCCCCCCCATGCCCCAGGACCCTGGGCCCCTGGAAGAGCCACCCTGGCGCCTCCCGTGCACCGCCCCGCCCGGCCCGCCTGCCCACGAGCATCCACCTCAATGCCTGAGTCTCAGCCTGGAGGAGGCGCAGGGACAGACTGCAGGGAGCCAGGAGGGGGCCGAGGCCTGGGCCCCCACAGCAGGCTTGGAATTACAGGCCTTAGTTTCCTTCTGGAACAAAATAATTACAACCTTCACAGAGGAAGCAACGCGGGAAGTCAGCTGAAAAACCCGTCCTCAGAAGCAGGAGCACGTTTTTATTTAGAGTCAAGAAAAGACAAGCTAGTTTGGGGCAGGCAGCCCAAGGGTACTGTTCCGAAAGGAACACACAGATGAGAAAAGCCGAACCCTGGAGACAGGACTCAGACACTGCTCTCTCAGAGTGACCGGCAAGCACCACGCTTGCGGAGTCTGGTCACGCGCTTGCCGACGCGTCAGGTGACACACGCCTTCCCCAGCAACACTGGACAGTTTCCTGAATAACATCTTCATTTCCCAGGAGAAATAACACTAGGAAGCTCGACGTCACAAGTGGCCTGTGGTGCTCCCAGGATGGCCTGCCTGCCCGTGCACGGCCTTCCCAGCACGGCTGCGGATCCTTCTGGAACAATGGGTCCCTCCACCCAGGGCTAGGGCCGCCTTCACCACCAGCTGCCCCGTGGGTCCTCAGCCGGTCCCCTGCCTGCCCTGGCCTCCCCTCCGTCAAACGGGGGGCTGGGAGGAGACCCCGAGCTGCATGCAAGGTGCTCAGACAGTCCTGGGGGACTGTGGGATGAGTGAGTGTGGAGGTTCCTCACCCTGGAACCTGGGAATGCTCCCTCTGTGCCAACGTGTTTGCAGACGTGTTTAAATTAAGGCTTTTGAGATGAGATTCTCCTGCGTTACCCCCAGATGCCAACATGGGGAACTGAGGAAGAGAGGCAGAGACGGCAGTGACGCGGCCCTCCCTGGGGTCCTTAGCACCTTGATCCAACTTTTGACCTTCAGAGATGTGACACTAGATGTCTGTTGCTTTACGCCCCCGAGGTGGTGGTAGTTTGTCACAGCAGACGCAGGAAACTCACGAAAGGACGCTGACAGCTCAGTGAAGCAGAAAACCCACGCTCCGAGCTGCAGTGAGGGAGCTGTGCCGTGCGAGCCCCAGGAAGGCCCCCACCCAGGCAGGCAGAGAAGGGCCGGGCCCCTCAGTTCCACGGGAGGCCAGGCCCTCCCAGCTCGCACGGTCTAGGAGCCTGTGAAGTCCCCCAGCCACAGAGGCTGGGACACGGGGAAGGCATCCCGTCCTCTCCGCCCAGGCCCCCAGGCAGCCCAGAAGGTGGTGTACGACCAGGTGCCCCATCAGTTCTTGTGGCTCCCAAGACACCTGGCCAGGTGTGCCCTGCTGCTGTGGCCACTCCCCAGGCAGCCGCAGCCCCTCTGGGTTTCCTCTGGTGAATGTCCACCAGGCACCCCCTCGCCCCTCGCTGCAGTGCCAGGTGCAGGGTGGGCGAGGCCCCCACCCATCAGCATCAGCCCCGGGCCCTCCCACAGGGCCGGCCCACCAGCACCACCCCCTCCATGGGGCCCTTCTTCCTGCCCCCACGCACTGTACTCTCCCAGCATTGGTCATGCTCCAAAGCCTCCCCCCTTGCGAAGCCACTCCGTGGGTCCCCCCTGCCCGCACTTGGTCCCGGGCATTGTCCTGGCCCAGGCCATGCCCCGAGTCCTCAGCCCGACCTGCCTCTGCGCTCCGGACCTCGAGACGCACAGCCAGGCCTTGGAGCCTCTGACACAGCCCACTGGAGTCTGGGGGCCCAGAGGATGGTCCCAGTTCCAGGGCCCCACCCCCATGTGCACCCAGCTTCCTGCAGCGCCCCTCATACTCCTCATCCCCACAGCTGGGGTTGTTTGTTACTTTTCTGAAGCTATCAGCTTTGTTTAAAGTTTTATTTTATTTTCAATTGACAAATAACAAGACCAGCTCACTCCTCTGCTTAACAGCAGTCCTGCTGTCAGGACAGAGCCAGGGTCTGTGCCTCGGCCCACGAGGCCTTCAGCGTCCACCTCCCTTGGCCCCAGCAGGCGCCTGCCCGCCTCCTGCCCACAGCACCCACCCACCACACCCATGAGCTCCTGTCAGCTCAGCATTCAGAACCAGGCTCCTGTTACCTCCTCCAGGAAGCCTTCCCAGATGCTCAGCTTCAAGGTCCTCTCTCCTCCCTTCTCCACACTCGTGTGTGTGATGACACACTGGCATGGGGACTGCAAGTCACAGCCCACCCCAGCCAGCAGGGCGAGGACCACAATGACTCTTCCCCCCAGCCCACATCCAGCTGCATATCCAGCCCTTGGCGTGGGGGCGGGTGGCAAAGGGAAAGGCTGGGGAGAGCAGAAAGCAGGACCAGGGGCCGCGGGCTGGGCCATGTTCACCTCTCAGGCAGGGGGCCCTGGGAGCAGGGATGGGAAAGGTCCTGTGCCCCCGGGGGGCCCCCCACTCTCGTCTGCAGGACAAAGCCTGGCCCCCGACAGCCAGGCCCCGGCAGCACCATGGGGGTGGGGGCTGCCCGTCCAGCCAGGAGTGTGACCCCTGCCGGTGAGTCTTGCTCCCAGACACGGTGACCCCGAGGCCTGGGCTCCACAACCCACCCCAGCCCAACAGCACAGCCTCTGACCCTCTATCTGTCCCACCACTGGGGGTTCTGCTGGGCCAGATAAGGTGCAGTGGTCACTCTGAAGGTGGCTGCAGATGGGTCATTCACAGGCCCCTGGAGCTGGCCACAAGCCCCCATGGTGCAGCCAAGCACTTTAGCCAAGAGGCAGGTGCTGCTGTCGTCCCATGACAGGCGAAGAAACTGAGGCCCAGAGAGGGCAACTTGCTGAGGCGGCAGCAGCAAGTGACCAGCTGGGATGAGGCTGATCGGCCTCTGTTCCCGCAGCTGGAGGCTGACCTAGCCTTGGTACACCTGGGTGAGGACCCACCTGGAGGAGTGCCTGAGCCCGCCACACAGGACATGTACCCCAGGCGCCACCAGGCCCCGGCCCAGCTCAGAGCCTCGTGGTCTGCAGGGCGTCCACCAAGCCCACCACTCAGCTAAGCCCCCAGCCACCCACCAAGGTCAGGGCCTGAGCGTGACATCCCTGGAAGGGAGCAGATCACGGTATGATCACTGCCTGACAGGTGCAGTGGGCAGCACAGACACCTCCAAATGTCGAGGTGCTGGCACTGGGGCCAGGAAGACGAACTTCCCCCCGCGGGTCTGCCCGCCTGAGCTGCAGGCCCCCACGGGGCATCCTCCTCCCAGGAGGTGCCAGATGCCAGCCATGGCACCCTCACTTGGGCACCCCACTGAGCCCCCACCTCACACATCTCTGCTTGGGAAGCGCACCTTCCCGCTGGGGGTGGGCAGGTCCCCCCACCAGTCCCCTACGAAGAGCATGCCCGAGGGGCATTGCTGACACTGCAAGGCAGACTTGTCCCCCAGGAGACCACCAACCCCATATAGAGCGGGAGGCCCCAGGCTCCAGTCACGCTGGGCCCCCAGCACGGACCGCCTTTGACCCTAACAACAAGACCAAAAAGCCAGCCAAGCAAACAACACTGAAAAGCCCCAGCAGCCCACACTCCAGGGCTCCCGGGCTGCGGGCGGCAGGGCTGGTCCTGGCCAGCCCAGAGCCTCTCTGTGGGCACAGGCCCCCTGCGCAGGCAGGCAAACCCGTCTGGTGAGATTTTTCCTCTGCTTCCGGATAAACAAAGCGAGCTCTGAACCTACAAGGCTGCATTCTCCCAGCTAGGGGCTCCCTGCCAGCCAAGGCCCGGGGCCTCACGGGGCCTCCCAGGGCCCACCACCTCGCTTGGACATATGCTGCGTGCTGCTCACTCATGCCCCTGTAACTGTCTGAGATCCCAGAGCCACCGAGGCCAGGTCACAGCCTGGGGGCTGACCTGCTCTCTGTCCCCTCATGGGTCGCAGCACAAGGGCTTCCAGGCCAGGCCAGGGGCAGAGGAGGCAGGACCCACGGGGGGTCCTCCAGGCCAGTGGGACACCACTCATCTGACCTTTCTCTCCACCCCTCAGAGCTCACCGTCCACCCCACTGAGCTGCCCTGGCATGAGACACGCCCCAAACACCCACACAAAGGCCTCAGAACTGACCAGCAATGAGCCTAGTTCAGGGGAAAGAGAGAGTTTGTGCCTGGACTCCTGGGCACAAAGTGATGTACCTGGTGTCTGGCGCACAGGATGAGGTCAGGTCAGAGTCAGGCAGCCTGGGGACCCTGGGGACCCTCTCACCACGGCTTCCTCTCTCCTGGCGCCCCTGGCACATGCGGCACAGCAGTGGAGAGCACGCAGGGCACCCCAGATTCCCTTCCCCAGCCAGAGGCTCAGGCCTGAGCATAGTCACCTGGGAAACCATGAAGCCAGGCAGGTGGGTTGAGCAGGTGGCCCACGCAGACAAAGGCCCTGAAGGTCACCAAGCCACTGCAGAGGCCCAGCTGCAGGTGGACAGACTGCTCCCAGTCCCTGAATCTCTGGGTCCAGGGAGTGGGCATTAGGCCACAGAGCCAGAAAGAAAAGCAGAAGACCACCGGCTGCCCCCAGAGGGGCCTAGTACAGGGGGAGGGGAGGTACTGGGAGGACTTTGGGGTCTCCACTGGGTCAAGTGACCCTGCTGGACACCCCCACGCCCAGAGCTGGGGGGCAGCTGTCAGATGAAAGCAGCCCAGTGAGTTCAGGGCAGGCCACAGACCCTCAGCATGTTTCCAGATACCCCACGTGGTGACCACAGACACGCCACAGGGTGACACCCCCAACCCCATGGGATGACACCCCCAATGCCATGGGGTGATACCCCTGCCCACCTGGTGACCACAGACATGCCATGGGGTGATGCCCCCACACCACAGGGTGACATCCCCCAGCCCCACCTGGGGGCACACCCTCACCTCTGCATGGTGTGATGCCCCCAGCCACAGGGCCTCCGTGTAGGGCCTGGCTGGAGAGTCTACCAAGTCCTCCTAGGGGAGAGGGGACCTGAGGGCCTGGCCACTGCAGCGCCTGCCAATGACGGGGAGGCACCAGGAAGGAGACTGGGGCCTTCATCTAAGGCAGAAGCTCACCCCACCCTCCCTCCGCTCCAGACCCAGGAGGGCGTGCCCGTGGGCAGGAGAAGAGGCCCCAGCCTCATCCTTTGGGAGGAGGAGGAGGTTTGCTCCTTCAACCTGAGCAACAGCAGACACAGCCCACCCCGGACTGTCACCCCCAGGGCCACTCAAACAGTAACCCTTTCTTCAAAAAGCTAACAGAAGAGTAAGGAAAGGACACTCCTTTGAAAAACATCTGCAAAACACAAACTAGCTTCAGGCTTGGAAGGAACAAGTGGCCGGTAATAACTGGCCTACTTTTAACGCACCTTTCCGTAAACTGCGAAGCCCAGACGACATTACCAGTGAGGACAACCACTTTCTGCATGGCGCCCTTGGAGCAGCGAGCGGGTGGCTGGAGCCGCACACAGCTGAAGGCACGCCTGGCTTCCTGCGCTGCCTCGGGGCCCAGAGCAGAGGGACGGCCCTGCTGCGGATGCTCGGGACAGCCGGGGGAAGGAGGTCACCAGTTGGCTCACACTCACCTGGTCAGGGAACCAAGATTACGTCTCAAACTGGGTTAAGAGCTCCCTGATTTCTGGGGCCACATGTCGCGCAGCATTTGCAGCCTCAGTTATAGCTTTCCGATACACCCCCTTCTTCTTACGGTTAAACCTCAGTTTGAAAAATTCAGAGAAAGGAGAGAGTTTTGAAATAGACAAGAATGATGTGGTTGGAGAACCAAACCATGAGACTTTCGCTTCTTGCCAAGAGGGTTCTCCGTCCTCCTTCTGGCCAAGGCTGATGTCAAGGACACGTGCCGGCCACCAAGGAAAGCCACGAATCTTACCCCACACGATGTCCCCCACGGCCAAGGTCCTCCCGTCCTCGGTAACACACCGGGAGACGCTCTGCGTGTGCAGCCGCACCGTCAGGGGCGGCACCGTCCGGCAAGCCGCTCTGGATGAGGAGGGCACCGACGCCCCACTGCCGGGCGAGAGGTCACCCGTGTCTGGTGATGTCACTTCTGAGCTGGACGATTTGGAATTCGTCCAGGCTGTCACTGCTGCACACAGACTCACTGGCACAGCCTGCTTGCCCCTTAGGGCAGTCGACGAGAACAGCCAAGCCACCGCGCCCCTGCTGGCCTTGGGGACACCCCTCAAAGTCCTCATCCTCAGCGGAACTCCCGGAGGACGAGTCCGCCAGCCCGTGGGCAGGGCCCCGCCCACAGCCATTCAGCTCCTCTACCAGCTCGGCGCGGTACACGGGCTGGCGCTCGCCGTCCCCCAGGCGGTGGGGCTTCAGGCGGATCTTGGGAGGCGGCAGGTCCGAGCTGGGAGGCACCGGCCGCGTCAGCTTCAGCTTGGGGACGGAGCCCGAGGGCCCACCAGGCGGCCTATCCCTGGGCTCGGGGTCCCTCGGCACCTCGGGCTCTGGGACGCCCTCGTGCGGGGCCTGCGGGGGGCGGAAAGGCTCCAGGGAGCCATGCACGCGGGAGGGGATCTTGACCACCTCGCCCTTGCCCTGCGGTGTGCTGTAGGAGATCCTGATGACTGGGCTCCGCGGGACCTGCTCTGCTGCCACCCTGTGCTCCGCCGGGGTCCTGTCCTCCTCCCGCCGCTCCCTCTTGCTCCTCCTCGCGGCCGCAGCGGCCATGGGGTTACTATCCTCTGGCTCCTGGGGCTCGAGGTGCTCCCTGTCTGGGCCGCTGCCCAGCCGCCTGCGGGCCCTGGGGGCGGCTGGGGGGCCGGGGCTGGCCTCGGGGGGGCTCAGGGTGCGCTTGCACTGCTCGCAGAGCACTTGGCGTGGCCGCAGGCGGATGGTGCTCAGGATGAGCCGCCCTGGGTCTCGGTTGCGGGACAGTCGCCGTCGGGTCCTCTTGATGGTCCTGGGCGGCGGCTGGGGCACCCACTGCTTGTACGTGTTCCTCAGCCAGAGCGGGTGAGGGAAGGGGGCGCCTTCAAAGTACGGCGGGTATGGGGCCAGGCTGCCAGGAGGCAGCGGCGGCACGAGGGGCGGGGGCAGCTCAGGGCCGGCGGTGTCAGGGTGCTGGTCCCCGTGGGGAGGAGGCGGGGAGCCTGGCCCCAGCTGCATCAACTCTCCGTGCCCGTCCTCGGGGGCCCGGCCATGGCAGCTGCCGGTGGGGGGGCCGTCACTCTGGGGCAGCAGAGCGGGTGGGGGCAGGGCAAAGAGGCCGGACCTGGCAGGGGAGACAGAAAGCAGAGTGAGGGTGAGGACCCAGGCTGGCTGCCCCGTCCCGCCCCCCACTCCAGCAAGCCTGGGCCCTCTTCCTGGCTGTGAGCAGGCGCGAGCGCCCTGTGTATGACCCACACCGGGCACCCCAGGTCAGTCATGCACGTTACAAGGTCACGTGGCACACAGCCTTGAGGCCAGCCACTTCTCTGCTCTGAGAGAGACACGGAGTGTCCGGATCGCAGTCCGTGGCCACAGGGGGAGGTGGGCTCGAAGCTGGAAGGCTCCCAGGAAGCCTGAGAGTGGGCTCTGTGGTTCGGAGATGCAGCCGGACCTGGTCTGGGCGGGGCCCTGGGCCCCAAACCCAGGCTCAGCCGTTCCCTCCCCTCCTCTCCTTGGGGCTGGGGACTCAGGGGAGACCCCCAGAGCAGGCATCAGGCAAGCCTTCCGACCTCCCAAGCTTGTCCCTGGGGGACACCCAGTGCTGTAGGACCAGGGTCCCCGGTGCCTGATGTGTGTCTGAGGTAGGGGCCATGCATGGCCCAGAGCCATGGCCACATCTGCAGCCCAGAGAGCACAGAGGCTGGCCAGAGCCCTTGTGGGCATCGCTGCCTCCCAAACACCCAGGGTCCTGCAGTTCAGCAGGGTCCCCAACCTTTTCGGCACCAGGGACTGGTTTCATGGAAGACAATTTTTCCATGGATGGGGGGTAGGGGGTGGGATGTGGTGGGGGTGGGTGCAAAGCTCAGGCAGTAATGCGCAGCCCATTCCCTAATGGGCCACAGACCGGTACCGACCTGTGGCCCAGAGGTTGGGGACCACAGCTTCAGTTGGTCCCGACTGTTTCAAGTGCCCTCAGGTGAGTGCCCTCATCCACGGCCGCTGACCACCCCAATCTGGAAGTCCCTGCCTGCCTGCCTGCCTGGCACCCCCAGGCCCCTCCCATCAGGAGCTGCAGCTCCAGGCACGGGCAGCAGAGCCAGACCCCTCAACAGGCTGGGGCTGGCACCCACAAGGCAACATGATCCACAGTGAAAGGGGAACAAAACAGGAGCCCCCACTTCCCAGAGGGACCCACAGTTAAGGCTGAACAGTGTAGCCGGCACCCCAGGGCTGCCCCAGCAGAGACACCTGCCCAGCTAAAGGCCGTCTCTCTTCCCAGGTAAGCGCTGGGCCAGGCAGTTCCCATTTAAAAGGCACCATCCAGCACTGTGCATGACTTTGGGGGTTTGCTGTCAGAAGCTGGTGGCAGCCGGCCTTCTAGAGTGGAGGGCACCTTGCTGCACACACTCCCGGCTGCTGCATCACTCCCGAGGCCCCAGTGCCACGAATGCCACCAAGTCACATCTGGCTTGATAAGCCACTCAGTGCACCAGGGAAACAATTCAGGGAAACACTGATGCTGTTTGGTAAAATGAAAGACAAGTCCAGACACTCCACATGTTTCTTCAACAGTGAACATGTACAACTTTCAACAGATGAGATTTAATTTTTAAGACTGTTTTAGCTAAAAAGAGAGAGAGAGAGAAAGAGAAAGAGAGAGACAGGGACAGACAGAGAACAGAGAAAAGGGGAGCCACCCCCAGCGTTTGTGAATAAAGTTTTATTGGCACACAGCCTACTGCTCATTTATGCCCTGTCTTGGCGCCACAGTGGCAGGCTGGAGCTATCAAGACAGACGTGGTGTGACCGGCCAGCCAATGACATTCACTACCTCGCCCCTTACAGGAAAAGCTTGCCAGAGTCCAGATGTGGGAGACAAGCCCCTGCCCAGAGCTGGCCACCACCCCAACCCGGGCTTCCAGGCTGGTGTCCCAGAGGCCCCTGGCACCAGAGCTGGGAGTGGCCCCACAACTGGTTCATTCTCTTTGATGAGCACCTCATGGGCATTTAAAATAGGTTGATAATTCTGAGGACTAAATTTTTGTGCTCACACACAAACATACACACACATGCACCCTGAGCTTCTGGGCCGGCACGCCCACTCCATACAACTCCTGTACCCCATGAGGGAGCCTCACATGAAGGATGTTGGCTAGGAGAAGAGGGACGCCAGGCGGCCCAGCCCCAGGGAGCAGCAGTGCCCTTGCCTGAGGGTGCTGCTAGGCGTGGCAGCCTTCAAAAAGACCCCGGGGGCGCCCAAGGCAAACTCAGCCCAGTTCTGCCCCAGTAGGAGCATCTGCACAGCCAAAAAGTTGCCCAGGCAGACTGGCCGGGCTCTCAGGGCTGCAGCCGGGCAGAACCCCTGTCGGGGTGGGCAATGCGGCACCCTGACCGCACAGGGCTGTGGGCTAGGGTGAAGGTGCCAGGAGCCTCCAGCAGGGGCAGGAACAGGGCGGCTGGCCATGCCTGCTGGGGGCACGGGGGCCTCTCAGAGCCACCTCTGCTCAGGGAGTCAGGGAGAGCAGGTTGGCAGGAGAAGCCACAGCATGGACACCAGAGCAGCTCCTCCTCCAGGGCCACAGAATGGGAGCCTACCCCTCTCCGTGGGCACTGACCCCAGGAGCTCCAGGCACAGGCAGATCAACCTGGGAAGCAGCCTGAGCCTCGCACTGTCCCCTTTATGGCCCGAGTCACACCACCATCCATAGCACCAGAACCCAGGGACCCGAGAAGCCAGCTCTGCAAAAATGGCCTGTGACCCTGGCAGGGCAGGCAGCCATACTTCCTTCCTGGAGCTGCCGCCTGGCTCAGGCCACACCCCGCCTTGCCTGGTGGATAAACAGGGTGGGAACAGCTCACTCCCAGGCAAAGCTAACAGCAGGTGCCCCAGACTGCTGGGACGTAGCTCCCTCTGCCCCTAGAGCAGCCCCATGAGGTCTAGTTCACCACCATTCCTGTTTTACAGACAGGCCAGCAAGGCTGAGAGACCAGGAATGTGCCCCAAGCTGAGCGGGTCTCAGACGGTCGGGTCTGCTGCTTCCAGGCACAGAGCCAGTGTCGGCCCACGAAGAGCCTCAGCAACTCGTCTTGGGCCTGGGCACAAAGCATGGCCCCCTGGAAGCACAGAGCTGCAGCCCATGGTCTCCCACAGGGCCTGACCCCTTAGCAAGGCCAGGCTGTGGCCCGTGTTGGCCCACTGCAGGGACAGAGGCCCCACTGGCCTGGCAATGCCCCACAGGTGACATCACAGGCCATGGCAAGTGAGAGGGCTGGGTGGCCCTGGAGCCGGAGTGAGCCTGCCAGGGTCCCCGCTGGACTCCCAGGCCTCCCAGTGGGCATGGCCTTGGGGGCAGGCCCTACCCCTGGCTGGAGGGATGGCACATGGGGAGGGGCCCTGGGGACTTGGAGTGACTCACCACAGGAGCTCCTCAAGCTCCAGGCTGGCCAACATCTCCATACAAAACACTGAAAGGACCCAGACATAAACCTTACACAGTATCCTTGGGGAGCTCGGTGGGAGCAGGGTGAATGACCTTTGCTCTGGGGAAACTGAGGCAGGGAGGAGCAGCCAGGAGGCTCTAATGGGGGATCAGAGCCCCCCAGGGACACTGAGACCCCCTGCCTGGACGATGGCATGGCATCCCAGCAAGGACAGGTAGAACAAGGACCACACCTGAAGTCCTCAGCTTGCCATGTCCCCCCAGCCTCACCTAGGTGTCTGGCCAACCACCCCCAGAGCAGCCCAGCCTGAGGTCAGCCACTGCCAGGAGGGCACTGCCCTGGCCCCTCCAGAGACCCTGGGCTGCCAGGACCCAGACAGCAGCCTCCTGTCCTCGGTCCTCAGTCATCGGCCTGGACCTTCCTTCCTCACCCTGTTTTGCCTAAAGAGGTGAGGAAAGCACGGCTCCTGGAACAGAAACGTGCAGCTGTCCAAAGGCAGGGCTAGGAGCTTGCGGAAACCTCTCCATGCAGCCCCTGTGCTGGTGGGAGCCGCCAGCCCCAGGACAGCCTGAGTGCAACACCCAAGGCCCCACCTCGGCTGTCCACCTGCAGCCTTCCCCACAGCCCCGCAGGGGGCAGGGACAGGGCGGCTGGCCAGGCCTGCTCAGGGAGTCAGGCAGAGCAGGTTGGCAGGAGAAGCCACGGGAGTGGCCCCTCCTCCAGGGCCACACAGTGGGAGCCTGGACCTCCCACCGTGGACACTGACCCCAGGAGCTCCAGGGCACAGCAGCCGGGTCAGCTGGCCTCCCGTGTCCTGGACTCAAAGGTTTATGAGCCATCAGCATCACCCTTCTCTAAGCCCTCTGGGGCTCCCCCAGCAGCACAAGGCCAAGCCTCCACCCCACACCCTCGACCCACTCACTCAGATGCCACCTCCTTGGAGAAGCTCCCAAGACCTGCCACACCGGCCAGGGCCCCTGGTGCACCAGTCTGTGACATACAGGCACCTTGGTCCCTCTAGCTCCCCGAGGGCAGGGAGCACGTCTTATCACCACTGCAGCCCCTATGCCCAGAGGGGCCGGGACCAGGCACTCGTCCTCGGTTGTCAAGTAAACCCTCCCAAGAGCAGCCACCAGCAGCTGAGCCTCCACCCTGGACAGAAGTCAGGGTGCTCTTCTGCCGGGGAACAGGCAGTGGCTGGCTGGGATTCTTGGTGGGCTGGGGTGTGGGTTACAGAGGACTGCACCCTCAGCAGGTTCCAGACTCAGAAGGGAGGAGGTGCTCAGCACTGGGCCAGGCAACTCCACTCACCCGAGAGACCTGGGCCCAGGCCCTCTGCAAACAGGGAAGAAAAGCACAGGAGAGGACACCGTCTCCCTAACTGGCCTGACCATAACGCCAACGCTGGGCCCCACTGTAGCCCTCCCGCCCAGGAGCCTGTGTGCACAGGGCCCCAGTGACTGCCCTGATCCAGCCGAGGGGACACCCACAGTGACCAGTTATGGCGTGGGGAACCCAGGTCACCAGGTCTGCATCTGAACAAGGGGAGCTGCTCATACTGACTGTTCCGCACACGTACCTGCCTGCCCCACCTGTGGCACCCCAGCCACGGTGCCCTCCTGCCCTGAACAGACCCAGTGCGATGCCCGTGGCTCTGGGACCCACAGGTTCCCTTGAGGTGGGCAGACATGTGTCAGGGAAGCTCCGCAGCTCTTCCCTGCCCGCCAGTGCCCACACCCGGGGACAGGGCCTCCACTGTCACATATAGGGACAAGGGCAGGCACTGGCACTGAGGAGAAGCTGGCAACCAGGGACAGCAGGTCTGTGCCTGGCCCCTGGCCCCTGCCACCTGAGGCAGGGCTGTAAACAGCAGCATCACGACTCATACTATTACGGGCAGAGGACTGGCAATGGAGAGAACAGGGTGACAAGCACAGGAAAGACGGGTGGGCAGGGGCAGTTCCGGACCAAACCTGGGAGGGCTGTGGGGCAGGCTCATCCCCACCCTCACCAGAGGACAGGGCCAACCAAAGCCAGACGGAGCAGAGCCCACCGAGGCCCAGCCCCCGGATCCGTGGGTGGCTCTGGTGACAGCCAAAGGTGGCTGCAGCCAGGTTGACACCCACGCACCTGCAGCTGCCAGTTCCCACGAGGGAGTCCCAGCAGGCCTGCTTCTTTCCACGGAGGGGAGGCGGGAGTGTGAGCCTCTGGCCTCACAGAGAGCCCACCCACTGCCTCTGCAGACAGCCCCGGCCACAGGTCGGGGACTGCTCAGCTGCCCTTGTCCTGAGTCAGGGAGCCCAAGAAATGGAGGAACCTCTGCTGCAAGTGTCCCCTTCCAGGGAGGAAAGGCCAAACAAAGCTGTGTAAGCAGACAAGGGTGTATCCCTGGGGTCCCAGGATGGAGCCCAACCCTGCCTGAGGGAGGAAGCTGCAGCCTTCCTGGTGGTGGTGGGGGCTGCAGCTCCCAGGTGGCTATTCTGTAGCCTGGGTGTCCCTCTGTCCCACCGCACACTCCTGGCGGTAGCCAACACAGAGCGGGCAACAGTCACACGGGAGGCCATATGTTAAATCACATGACTTGTGCATAAATGGCTTCTGGCACATCTAATGAAGAGATAATGTCAGCAAGATAATTGTCAAAGGAGGACGGTCCTCCCTGCTACATTCACACCACCCGGGCAAAAATCTGGGCTTCACTGATGGAAAAAGTTGGGCCTTTCAAAGGGAAGCCGTTTACTGCTCCCAGTTTCAAAATAAAGCCCCGCAGGAGCACAGAGACATTACAGCCTGATTAATGCCTAATCATTTATCTGGCAGCGACAGCTCAGTGCCATGTGACACTGCATCCCGGAGGCTGCTCTGTACTGCATGAGTCTCTGCAGCGGGTGCACAGGTGCGTCTCAGGGAGGATTCGCCCCAGCCCCGCCCGCCCCCCCAAGGAACCCGGGGCTCCCAGTGGGACGGCCCAGGGCTCCCTAACTCGTGCCTTCTCACTCCCCCATGACTAGGGGCTCTCTGACCTCAAACTGTTTCAATACCCACAGCCCAGCCGGGCACAACCGCTCTCGCAAGTCCCGACCTCCACCCGAGTCACTCCTAGGAGCCCGGGGGCCGGTGTCGTCAGACAGGGCACCCGCCTCGTGAATCACCGACAGGGCAAGGCCATCGCGCATCACCCCCCTTGAACGACGACAAATCTGCAAACAGCCGAATTCAACAGCGCCTCTGAACAAAGAAAAGTGCGTTAATTATGGCAGATACACGGAGTTCAGGGAGCCCGGCGACACGCGGCGACAGGCGGGGCGCGGACTCCGGCCGCCCGCACCCAGCCCCTGCACCGGCCGGCCGCTCCCCGCGCCGAGAAGTCGCGGCGACTTTGAGCCACTTTCGCCCCCCGAGTGACGGCCGCGCTCGCGCCCCAAGCCCGGCTGGGCGGAAACCGAAAGCGGGCGCCGGCCGCGCCGCCCCGCCCTGGGGCCGGTCCCGCGTCCTGGGCCGGCGGGGGGTTCCCGGGGGCTCCGGGGGGCTGTCCCGGGGCCTGCGCCCCCGCTCACTTTTTCGTGCAGTCCAACAGGATCCCGGCGAAGCTGCGCTCGCCGCAGCTCACGGTGACCACCAGCGCGCCGTTGACGACCTGCTCCACCCGCACGGGCAGCCGGCAGCCGGCCCGCGGCTCCATGCTCCGCGCCGCGTCCCCAGGCCGGCGGCCCCCGCCCCGCCCCCGCCGGGTCAGCCCCGCGCGTGACGCCGCCCGGCGGCCGCCTGACGTCACAAAGCTCCGCTCCGGCCGGGGGCTGCGCTCGGACGCGGGGAGGGCGCGCGGCCGTGTCCCGGGCGAGCCCGCGCCTGCCCGCGGCACCCGGCCTGGAAGCGCACTGCGGAGCGCGCCGGCGTGGGCAGGGGCGTGCGTGCAGCCCCCCGCCGCGCCGCCCAGGCGCGTGCCCGGGCTCAGGGGCACCCAAGAGCCGGGCACCGCGGGGTACACTCCCTGGCCCTTGCCCGGGGGTCCCATCCCCATTCCCCTGCCCGGGGCCCACCGTGGCCCCTCCCCCTACCCGAGCCTGTCCTGGGCCCCTCCCAACCTCGGCCCTGCCCTGGGGCCCCGCCCTCGCCCCTGGGTCCCGGGTCCCGGGTCCCGAGTCCCCGGTCCCGAGTCCCTGGTCCCCTGCCTCGGGGTCCGGCGCCCCGGTAGCGCCCCCGCGCAGGGCTCTGGTGGCCGCCGGGCACTGCGGAGAGGAGGTCCCCGGCGGCGCGCAGGAAGCCGGTTGGGCGGGCGGAGGAGACGCGGCGCCGAGGGGGCCCTGGCCGGCGCCCCGCAGCGGCCTAGTCTCGCCCTCGCCGCGTGGGGCGGGACACAGGGCCACCCCCGTGTGTTGGCGCCTCCTTGGGCTACAAGAGGGCGCGCGCCCAGCTCAGGGCCACCCAGGGGTGGCCGGCACCAGGGCTGGGGAGGGTAACTCCGTCCGGAGGTCTCGCGCGCGTCCCCTCGGTGGCCTCGGCCCGTTTACAAAGCAGAGAGCCGCCTCCCCCCAGCGAGAGGGGCTCCCCAGGGCGCAACCCGGCGCGCGGGGGCTGGAGGTGAGCGGGAGGTGGCGGCGCCAGCGGACGCCGGACCCCAGCCCGGACCCCCGCAGGCGCCTGCTTCCGCGCTGTCCGCGGAGTAAAAACCCTGGGCTTCCCCAACAACGAGCGCGTCCGCACCCGATCCGGGCCCGCGACCGGCCAACCCCGGGGCCCGGCCTGTAGCAGCGACCTCGGCCCCGCGCCGGGCTGGGGCCGGCGCAGTTGTCCTGACGACCCGACGCTGCCCGCCGGCCGGCTCCTGCCCCTCGGAGTCCGCCAATGCCACCCCCATCCCCCGCTGGGACCTGCGCGGGGGCTGGCGCCGCCGGGGGACACTGGGGGCCCCTGGTGCGGCTCAGCTTCGCCCTCCCGCGGCCGTGGGGCGCGGGGAGTCGGCCGAGGAGAGCCCTGGCTGAGAAGGCACCTCAACATGGCATCTCTGCAGGGTCAGCCAGCCCCTCCCCACAGGCCGCCAGGCTCCCAGGGGAGCCGGATTGCACGCCAGAGCTGGGTGGGGCTGATTTTGGAGGAGAAATGCCAGGCAGTAGGGACCCCTCCCAGCCCTGCCTGAAGTTGGGGGGAGGGGCCTGGCCGGAGGCTGCCCACCTGTTCTGCACAGGTGCCTCCAGAGCACCTCTTCATGCTGGAGATGCCTGCTGGGCTCTACCCCTCCTGGGCACTGGGGACAGCACCACACGAACCACAGAGCCCAGGTCTGCATCAGCTGCCAGGCTGGTGGGGACACCAGGGTGTGGGTGGGGTGGGCCAGGAGGAGTACCATGGGGACCTGTCACTTGAGCCACAGGTGTCCACAGAGGGGCCCATGCATGGAGTGTGCCACACGGGCGGGGGCAAGACCTGGGCAGGGTGGGCAGCACAGGTCTGTGAGTGGACCCATGGGTGGGTGTCGGGGGATGGACAGGAGATGCCGCTGAAGGGTACCAGCTGCAGCGAGGGGGTTCCTGATAACCCCCAGGTGTCAGCAGGAGTAGTTTGGGGTGGGATGAGGGGCACACCTGAGGACCTGCAGGCCTGAGGCTGGGTGGAGGCAGGCGGGACTGTGACGGGACGGTGGGGGAGGGTTCGAGGGGAACGAGGGCCCAGCAGACACGACCAGCAGCTGGCAGTTCTGGAGTGGGGAAGAGTGTGGGGAGAACACCCGTCTGCCTGCACCTCCTTCTGCCCCACCTGCTTTCTCTGTGCCCCGCCGCCTGGTCTGTGTTATGTGTTGTGTGTTTCTAAGTGAACTTACAGGCCTTTTTTTTTTCTTTTTGAGACAGTCTCACCCTATTGCCCTGGGTAGAGCGCAGTGGCGTAGTCACAGCTCACTGCAACCCCCAACTCCTGGATCCTCCTTCCTCAGCCTCCCCACTAGCTGGGACTACGGGTGTGCACCAGTATGTCTGGCTAATTTTTTCTGTTTTTAGTAGAAATGGGGTCTCGCTTTTGTTCAGGCTGGTCTTGAACTCCTGACCTCAAGCGACCCTCCTGCCTCAGCCTCCCAGAGTGCTAGGATTACAGGTGTGAGCCACCACACCCAGCCTACAGGCTGTTTTTTAAAACCATTCCCCACTAAGTAGGATTTTAAAAAGATAGCAGATGAAGTGTTTATCCTGTAATACTCTGAAATAAAAAAATAAAAAATAAAAAAGACAGCAGACAGGGAGACTGCTTTGCATCTTAAATGGTGGCTGTTCAGGGCCCACCCCAGAAGCCCCGTCACATCGCACCACCACAACCTTCTTATTTCAGAGGCTGTGGGAGTCTACAGAGTCCCTGATTACAGTGCAGATGTCCTTGGGGCCTCACCAACCCAGACGGCCCCTCCTTTCCAACATTGTGTTGGGTGGGCTGGGCCTGTGCTGTGCTAGCTGCTCTGAGATCTCTCCAAGGGCCACCCTGCTCATGCCAGTCCATGAGGTGAAGCTGATCCTGGGAAGACTGGCCTGGACACCTATGGCCAGCACTGCCCACCATGAGCTGACCTTGGGCTGCCTGGGGCTGGAGGGGAGCTTCAGGGGTGCCCTTCTGGCTGAGGAAGAACAAGCCAAGAGTGGGAAAAGAGATACCTCCCTAGGTCTCTTGACTTTGTCTTCAAGATACTTGGTCCAAACAAAAGCCCTAAAGCCTTCAGTCCCCTGGCTGCACTAGCAAGGCCTAGGATGTACCCAGCCCCTGGCCAGGCTTGCCAGGCCAGCCCAGCCAGACAGATGGGGACAAGGTGGGGGCACAGAAGGGACGGGAGGCTTTCCAGAGCTCTGACTGGAGCTGAATTTGGGTGACCAGCAATTAGCAGGATGGCAGCCTGAGGGGTACACTTGGAGGAGGGAGGCTGCAGAAGGGGCAGGGACTGACTTCAGCAGGAGAGGAGGGCCCTCGGGGTCCACCCCCTCTGGGGTCCTGGTCTCTGCTGTTCCTTGGAGGTATTCCAGAATTCACCCTCCCCGCAGCCTGGCTCCCTCTCACCACTAGCTCCATGCCTGCCCCTCTAATCTTTCAGAGTAATTCCTGCAGGGACCACCTCAAATGGCCCTTCTTCTGACCCCTGGACCCAAACTCACCCAACACTGTCCTTCCCGAATCGCCCTGATCATACTACAGAATTATGCCGTTGTCTGTCTCTCCCAGGAAGTGGGAGGCTCACAGGGCCCCCCATGACTGTGAGATGCTGCCACAGGCACCCGGCCTGTTCCAGACTGCCTGGTGAGGCAGCTGGCGCCTCACCCCTCGACACACACCTATGCCTGTGCTCTCTCCTGGAGCTCACAGGGCCTGGCATGCTGGGTGGTCTCCTGCAGTACAGCCTGGCTCTGCCACAGCGACGTGTTTCTGAGATGGCTCAGAGGTGTCTGGTCAAAGAGGGGGCCTCGAAGGCCACAGCCATGGATCAGAGATCACAGATTTCTCCTGAGCCACTGCCCAGAGGCCAAAGGTGGAGATGGGCCCTAATGCTTGGGACAGTAGGGGACAGAGTAGGTGCATGAGCACAGCCTCCCTCCAAGGTGTCTAGCAGGGAGGCTGGCCTGGGCACACAGTCCTTGGCCCTTCAAGTCCTCTGAGGCAGGGGCTCAAGGGCATCTCTGCATTGTAAACACTGAGCCTGGGACCCTGGACCTTCCAGCAGGTCACAGGTCCTTGGGTAGCATTTGTTTTGTTCTGTTCCAATCTGGAAGCCCTTAGAGGGAAGTTTGGGTCTGCAAGGCTGCTTTTGTTCTGTCTGACCATCCTGCAGGGTCAGGTCTGGAGCTTCCTCCCTGCCCATAGGTTATCAGGATGACCATAGGGTTGTAACCCATGAGGAATATCTCAAAGGCCTGGCTAGGAACAGAACCTGCCAGAGTTCCACTGGAGGTGGTATAGGGAGCTGGTTAAGAGCATGGACTCTGGGGCCAGACTGCTGGAGTCCTGCTGTATGACCCTGGGGGGACTGCCTAGCCTCCTGTGCCTCAGTGTCATCTGTAAAGTGGGAATGGCAGTGCCTACCACCCAGGCTTGCAGTGCAGATTAAATGAGTTAAATGTAAGTGAGATACTTAGCATAGCACTGGCCCCCAGTAAGGCATCTGTAAAAGTCAGCTGCCATCACTATCATCTTCATCACCATCACCACTGTCACCATCACCATCGCCACCCTCTTCATCACCATCACCACCATCACCATCACCATCGCCACCCTCTTCATCACCATCACCATCATCATCACCACTGTCACCATCACCATCACCACCATCTTCATCACCATCACCACCACCACCACCATCACCACCATCACCACCATCAGCACCATCACCACCATCACCATCAGCAGGGCACCTGTATAGCTGGGCCTGCAGTGGGAGCCTCAGGTCCGCCCCATGTCCTGAGGCCCTGTGCTCACTCAGCAGCAGGAGTGGGGAGGGAGCCAGGAAGAGCCAGGAGGGGGGAAGTCACGTGCCACGTAGAGAGGACCCCCACCCAGACACCTGAATCCACCAGGGATGACAGAGGGCCCTCCACCCTACTAGACACCCCAAATGCACCAGGGATGACAAAGGGTCCTCTACCCTACCAGGCACCCTGGATCTTCAAGGGGACACAAGAGCCAGAGGCAGGGGATGGCTGCCAGGCCCCCTTAGGAGCAGGGCCAAATTAGGAGGGGCTGGGTCATGGGCCAGGGCTTCCAGGACTGTCCCCCATAGCCTGTTAGCACCTTCCAGGCAGGGGGCCAGGCAGTCATCTCTGTGCCAGCTCCACCCACTCTGCCTCACAGGAATTGCCTACCTTGGCCATCCCTGGTCAGAGCCACCTGAGGACCAAGGAAGAGCCACTGACCAGATGGAGGGCTTGAGGGCTCCACCCTGTTTTGGTGGACATGGGAAGACAAGTGGATGAAGCAGCCTCGGGAAGGAGACAGGCGGGTGGACATGTACTCCCACCTACTGGCCCTCCTGGAGGACTGGAGACTGGCTCTCCCCTGCCTCCACCCCACAGTCCTGCTGTCACCTCTGCAGGGGCCACTCCACTTCAACCCTCAGGGAGGGGCTGCCTCCCCCAGGGCCCATCAGCAGCCCTTCTTCATGAAGCCCCTCTACCCCCAGGCCTTTATTCCTCCTCAACACCAAGCACAGGCTGTGCAGGGCCCTGCAGCCTGCATGAGGTGCACTTCCCACTTTTAGAGATTTGTCATAAGAAGACATCAGAAACAGTCACTCTGGCGGCTTCGAGGGAAAGGTGGGCATACACTAGGCAGGCCGATGAAACAGAAGAGCCCAGGAGACCCCAACCAGAATCCCGTCAGACAAGCATCAGACCAGGAGGCACCTATGATGACAAACACAGAACCCACAGGGATTTTCATGCACCAAGTCATACAACGTTCGAATGGTCAGACACGGCAGTGGTGAAGGACTTCCCCATATGCAACTCCCTCAGTCCGCAAGAGACCGTGGGGACAAAGAAATGGCAACACAGAGAATCAAACAGCATAAGCAAGTAGCTCTAATCACTGTGTTGGATCTACACCACGAACATGGAAAAGTAAGGCAGGCCATAAAAACCTCAACACGTTTTTATAAAGGCAAACTCCAATCCCAAACAACAAAAAAATAACAAAAGTTCAGAAAAAATACTGACTATTCGGAAAGAAAATTCTTCTCTTAAACAACTCAAAAGCCGAAGAGGAAATAAAAACTAACTTGTAGAGTATCAACAAAAACAATAATACAAATAGTATATTTCAGCTAAAGTAGTACTCAAAGGCACATTCCTAGCCTTCAATATGTATGTTACCAACAAGAAAGAATGAAGATAAATTAGGTATTTAGTAGAAGTTTTTAACAAGCAGTAAAATAAACCCAAAGAAAGCAGAAGGGAAGAGCGAGGAGAAGAGCCAAGTGAACCGTGAGTGGGGCTGCGGTGCCCCCAGAGCCTGCTCTCGAGGGCAGGGCGAGTACGTGCAGGAGGCCTGGGTCCCGGGAGGCCAGCCAGCGCCCTCGCCCTGCTGACGGTGATCCATCCGCCTCCCTGCATCCGCTGTGAGGGGGACGTGGAGCAGCAGCCTTGGGCTCTCCAGGACCCCCAGAAGGAAACGGGGGGTGCCTGCTCCTCCAAGGGCCGGGGAGGGTCTGGGGGTGGGGCAAGGGCCCCCCGTGGTGGGCATGTCTCACTCGCCCTCCCTCCCAGAGAACCCAGGAAGGAGCTGAACAGGCAGCTCCAGGTGCCCGTGCCCCCGCAGCTGGGTGATGCCCGGGCACGGCCACCGTGCTTTGTGCAGGACCACCGCAGGGGCCACGTCCACAGCCCTGGCCCAGAAGGCAGGGGGACCGCTGGAGCTCCCACCGCTGGCGCTGGGCTGGACGCAGTGAGCCACCCGAGCCGCCTCCCATCTGAAGGGGCCGATTCCTGGGAGACCACTGGAGTCACCATGCCCAGAGATGGTGCCCACAGTGCGGGGCCGCACACCCACGTGAGACCTCCAGAACCAAGAAATAAAGGGTTTTCCAACCAAACGTCAGTAAATGAACTGACAGAGGGACAGTGATGTTGAGACCCAAAGTAGACGCATGGAAGATGAAGTGGGGAAAATCTCAAAATATTGAGCAAAAAAACAAAAGAAAAGAAAAGATGGCAGCTCAGGGCGGAGCCAGAACTGGCAGGACAGGCCGTGGCCGGAGGGAGTGGGCGCTGGGGCTGCGTCCACCTGGAGGCAGGAAGGCCCCAACCTCGCAGGCAGGCGAGCAGACCCGCTGCCCCGGGCTTTGCCGCCACAAGTCTGGGGGCTGGAAGCGAGATCGGAGCAACCACTCCTGACCCCAGAGAGCCAAGGACGCACTTCAGCACCTCTGGGTCCTGCCTGTGCCGGCTCACACCTGTCCCGGGTGGGGAAGGGCTGGGCGGACAGAAGGGTTGGGGGAGGGCGCCACCCACCTGCCCCTCCTGAGGACACTACACATGTGAGCTGAGGGAACTCGCACCAGAAATGAATCGGAACAGGAGCCCTGCGAGGCAGCTGGAAGGAGTGGTGGGCAGCGGGGTCTAGGGGATGTCTGTGCATCTCAATGGCAGGGTCAGGCCAACGGGATGTCACTGGAGCAGACACCTACACCAAGACTCTTGGAAGGGCTCACCTGCAAGGGAAATTCAAATGAGAGGGCAGAACTGAGAGTCTCAGAGAGTCTCCGCAGGGCCGAGGCACAGGCGCAGGACTGGGCTGTGGTCACCGCCTCCCATTCCACAGTGACCTGGGCCGCCCTGTGACTCAGCTTCTCCAGAACATGGAGGACCTGGGCTGGGCCCGTGTATGGCCCAAGCCTTCCGAAAGTTAGTGCCCCCAGGCCACTTGCTGGGTCTGGCGCCAGCTCAGGAAGCCGAGGGGCTGTCCTGGAGAGGGGGTGAGGTGTCTCTCCATCTTACGACACGGAGGGGACAGCGCTCCACTAGAGGGAGGGGCTCACAGCAAACCTATGACACGTCTTGCCCCAAAGACCTCTGAAAGCAGAGGTTAAGCTGCGTCTAACTGCAGCTACAACCCATGTACAAAGAGATGGAGAATTTCAACAGAGAACGAGCATCCACAAAAAATTAGCAAATAGAATCCTAGAACTGAAAAATATTTGAAACTAAGTCATTGAAAATGTTTATTAAAAAATCATTATGATTAATATGTTAAAGAATCTAGTGGAAATGGTGGACAGTATGCATGAACAGATAGGGAATTTCAGCAGAGAGGGAACTATAAAAACTATAAAAACGCTAGAAATGAAAATCGTGACATCAGAGATGATCAGTGAACTTGACTCAGCTGAGGAAAGACAGTTGTGCTTAGCGCCCAGTGCGCTGCTTCCAAGTACTGCAATAGATCATCTAAGTCCCGCGTTTGAACCGTGCTTTTTCCTAGAACAAATCCTGATATTTTTAATGTTAAAAAACCTCATTGGTTTTTTTGTGAGACACAGTAGAAGACAAGATAGTAAGTCCAAAGCCATGTTTACAGGAAATATCCAACCTGAAATACAGAAAGAAATACAGAGTGGAAAGAACAAAAGACACATGAGAGATAGGGAGGATACGGCCAAATGGTGCACTTCTGCGTGTGTGCGTGTGTGGATGTGTGTGCATATGTGTGTGTGCATGTGCATGTGAGAGACTGGAGAGTGTATGTGTGTGAGAGACGAGTGTGTGTGTGTGTGACACTGGAGTGTGTGCGCGTGTGTGTGTGTGAGACTGGACTGTGTGTGTGTGCGTGTGTGTGTGAGACTGGAGTGTGCTTGTCTGTGTGTGTGTGAGAGACTGGAGTGTGCGTGTGTGTGCATGTGTGTGTGCGAGACTGGAGTGTGTGTGTGAGACGATTGTGCGTGTGTGTGCACGTGTGTGTGAGACTAGAGTGTGTGTGTGTGTGAGAGAGACTGGAGTGTGCGTGTGTGCGCATGTGTGTGAGAGACTGGAGTGTGCGTGTGTGTGAGACTGGAGTGTGCATGTCTGTGTGTGTGTGTGAGAGACTGGAGTGTGCGTGTGTGTGCGTGTGTGTGAGATACTGGAGTGTGTGCGTGTGTGAGACTGGAGTGTGCATGTGTGTGAAAGACTGGAGTGTGCGTGTGTGTGCATGTGTGTGTGTGTGTGTGTGCGCGACTGGAGTCCCAGAAAGGAAGGAAAATAGGGGGAAAATGATATTCAAAAAAATAACAGGTAAAAATTTTCCAAAACTGATGAAAGATATTAACTCCCAGATTTGAGAAGCTTTTTATTTCCCAAGACAAATAAATGAAAAGAAAATCATATCTAGGCACAGCACAGACTGCTGAAAAATAAATTAAAAATATTTAAGAAAACCAGAGAAAAAAGATGTTACCTTCAAAGAAGCAACAATAGTGATGAAAGTTGAATTTTTAATGAAACTCACAGGAGGCACAGACAGTGGATCAAACTTGTTAAAGTGCTGGGGGTGACAAAAGCGCCACCCTGGAGTTCTGTCCTAAGCAGAATAAAGGAGAACTAAATTTATTTTCAGATGAGCAAAAGCTAAGTGAGCTTATTGCCTGTCAAACCACAACCACAGTACAGAGAAATGCTAAAAACAAGTTCTTTAGGTCCATGGGACTCATCCCTGACTGAAGCACGGAACTCGGGAAGGAAGGAAGAACACCGGAGGCGAATGTGGAAGGAAGACTGATGTGCGACAGTCACATGCCAACGTCACACAGGCATAAACGACACCTAGGGCTCACGCCCTTGCATGTGGGAGGAAGATGTGTTACAGCAGCAGCATAAAGCGTGGGCAGGTAGGTGGCAGACAGGTTAGCGTTTGTGGGGTTTCTGCATCGTGTGGTGGAGAATGGACTGTCTTAAATCAAGGGTGCATGTTGTAATCTCTCAGGCAACACCCAAAAGAATAATACAAAAAGATATTACTAAAACTCTAATAGGAGAGATAAAATAGAATTTAAAAATTTTGATTATCTAAAAGCAGTGAAAGAAGAATAAAGGAATAAAAATATAAGATACACAAAACAAATGGCAAGACGGTAGACTTAAAATCAACCATATGCACAATTACTTTAAATGTAAGTGGACTAAACATTCTAATTAAAAGACACAGATCAACAGGCTAGATAAAGAAAAGAAGGCCCAACTGTGTGATGCTTACAAAAGATGCATTTTAAATGCAGTATAAAGACACAGAAAGGCTGAAAATAAGAGGATAGAAAATATATCATGTAAACACTAACCAAATTGGCAGTGGTATGCCTATATTATTATCAGACAATAGAATTTAAGAAATAAAAATGAGAAGTAAGGAAAAATATTTCATAATGATGAAAAGGTCAATTCAACAGGAAGATAAAACAATCCTAAATTTGTAGGCATCTGTGAGGGATGAAAAATTACCTATGGGGTACAAGGTACACTACTCAGGTAACGGGAACACCAAAAGCCCAGACTCTACCACTTTACAATAGATACATGTAATGGAATTCAACTTGTACCCCCTAAATCTATTAAAATAAAGAAAAAAGAAACAAAAATTTAAAAAGTAAATTTGTAGGCATCTAATAAAAAAGCTCCAAAATACATACGGCAAAAACTGACATAACTAGAAGGAAAAATATACAAGTTCACAATCATAGCTGGAAATGTTAACACACCTTTCTCAATAACTGATAGACTAAACTTAAACAAGTCAGTAAGGACATAGGAGATTTGAGCAATGTGATTAATCAACTTGACATGCCATACATAAAACACTATATCCAACAACTACAAAATACGTTCTTCTTCAGTGAACATCGAACTTTTACCAAAATACATCACATGGTAGCCCATAAAGCAAATCTTCACAAACTTCTAAGGACTGGAATCACAGAGCTGTTCTCTGATCAACATACAGATGAGTAACTTGGAAGCAGGTCCCCAGCCCCAGCTGAGCCTTCAAGTGGGTGCAGCTCCGGCCAACAGCTTGATTCCTGCCTCATGAGACCCCAAAAAGTCAAAATTGGTTTTTTTTGAAAAATGAAAAAAACTGATAAATCCCTAGCAAGACTGATAAAGAGAGAACACAAAGCACAAATATCAAGAATAAAAAAGGAGACATTATTATAGATCTTAAAGATAATGAGAAAATAGGATATTATAAATAACTTAATGCTAACACATTAATAACTTAATGCTAACACATTGGATGAAATGGAAAAATTCATTGAAAAACATATTTAATAAAATTTACATAAAAAGAAAGTCTGAACAGTCTTACGTCTGTTAAATCAAATCAAAGATGTTGCCAAGACTACTCAGCACAAGAATCACACGGAATCTGAACAGCCTGGGCAAAGACAGCGTCAAGGACAGGGCACTCCCGTGATGGGCAGGCCTGGGGCCCCGGAGCAGAGGTTCCGCACGGGGCTGCATTCCATGGTCCCATGTGCAGGCTGAGGGGTCGGCAGCCAGGCAGGGTCGAGGCCGCAGGACAGCAGGGTGCTGGGCAGGGAACAGGCTGACCGCACACCAAGCCCAGGCAGCTCTGCCCACTCCCTCCTGGCCAAAGGTGGCCTTGCTGGGACTTCCGACTTGGCAGGAATCAGGTGAACACACTAAAATAAAGTGAGTGAAAGCTGTGACGACATTTGCAACTAGGGTTCAGGGGTGAGGGGGGGACGGGGCAGGTGCTGACGTCCCGACATGGGTTGACAGATTGGCAGAAGTGTGCTGCCAGGAACAAAAACCAGGTGGCTCGTTTACGTTGTTCTCATTATTTTAATGTAGCTTAAACCTTCTACAGCCTCAGAAAAGGAACACAGATTTGTTTAAAAAAAAAAAAACAGGCTATGAAATAAACGACAAGAACAACACTGAATACTGATTTGTCCCCCGCTGCCACAAGATGACACCTAGGAAGGGGACCACGGAGAGCAGCTTGTCGCGTCTGAGGACGTCTCCATCAGCACAGTCACCACTTGTCACTGGTATTTACAAACATTTTCTGATTCTTAATACTTTGTGTTAAAAAATATATTTTGAGGCTGTGATGCTGGTGGGAGATGTGAAAGGTTTCCGGTGAGAGCTGCCAGCCGATGGTCTTTGTTCAAGGTCCATTTCAATTTCAGTTTCGTGACCTCATTCTGTAGCTTTTTGGCCTTTTGGGAGAAGAAGGGTTAAAAGTTAGAAAGGCTGGCCCGTAGAATGTCACCGTCTTTCTGGTCCAGACAAGTGGCAGAGCTGGCTCCCTGTCCCCAAGGCACCTCCCCAGGCTGCCTCAGGCCACCGCAGAAGGGGTCCGGCAGCTCTCAGGCCTTCCCTCCTCACGAGGACACCAGCCTCTCACCTTGGCGTCCCCGACAGGCCCCACCCACATGCTCTGTGCAGACAACTCAGGATTGTCCTGCTGACAAAGTGCTTGCTGGCAAACGCAAACATTGCCACGACCGCCACCCTCACCCCACGGACACAGAATTTCTGAGCCTGGAATCAGTGCGTTCTGTTCCAAATGCCACGTTCCCAGCCAGTCTGCTGGCCAGAAGGCGGAGATGCCAGGGGGAGGCACGACGGCCCTCGGGGCGAGGTCCCCAGCAGCCAAGGAGCAGGCGCTCCCACTGCCGCCTGGTGGGCACTGTGTCTGCGATGCCCCAACCTCCCCACCCCAAGCAGGGGAGCCCGGGTCCTGCCCGCTCTCCTCCCCTCTCCCCCCAGCCCAGGCGCTGCTGGAGACTCCTACAGCCCCCTCCCCTAGGACGGCTACAGCACAACCGTGGGTTAAGGTATCATTCAGGGTTGGTACCATTGTGATGAGGGAAATACTATTTGCTACTGATCCAGTAAGTATCCATTGATTACATTTTGCTTCCTGTATAAATTTGCATTCTTTGTGGAATTAATGACTGATTTCTTTTAAAAGTTTACTTTGTTTTCCACATGCCTGTCATTAAGTCCTGTCGAGCTGTGAAACTCCTCTGACACTCTTCCCTCCCGGTCACATCCTCAGACTGGTTCCCGTCTCCCCGGGGAGACCCTGCACAGCGCCTGTCTCGCCAGCAGACAGCCCAGGGGCTCTGGGCCACTCTTTTGGGTTCGCTCCCTTTCTTTCTGGAACAAGTGCTTATCTTCCACTCTGGTGGTCTGCTCCCTTGTTCTGGTGGAAAGAATTCTACAGTCGCTTCTGAGTCCCTTCGAGTCTGAGGATGCTTTACCGCGTGCTGGCCTGGGCCTCGCGATCTGAGCACGGAGGCCCAGCGTGTGGCGGATGGGAGGCAGCGCTGCCACCACTGCGAGTCGGCCCCTTGCCGGCTCCCCGCCCGTGGGGCCTCCTTCCCTGGAGCCCCCGGGAGCTGTTCCTGCCCCCGCTGGATGCTGAGCCAGGGTGCTGGCGGGTGGTGGGCTTCCAACGCGAGACACCTTCCTTTGTGGAAAACTCTGTGATTTTTCTTTATCAATTTCTCCTCTCCATTTGCTCTAGTACTTGGTCTGGACGCCCTGTTAGATGTTAACCACGCCGATCCGTCCTCTAATTGATCCTTATATCTTGTCTCCTCTCTTCTTCTATCCCTCCTTTTCTTTTTGTTTTACTTCCTGGGGGATTTATTCATCTTTAAATTTTAAAAAATTTTTGCCATATTTTTAACTTGCCTCCAAGAACTCTCATTGACTGTTTGCTTTTCATACCCACTTGCTATGTTTCACAGCAGCAGTTTGTCCCATGACCATCCAAAGCATTTCACCTCTAGTTTGTAATTTTTAGTTTTGTTTCCTGTGACGTCTCCATTTACCCCAAGCTCGCTTTGCCGGCAGGTCTGTTTGCTCTCCCCTCAGTGGAATGCTCTGGGCCCTGACACCACCATCCCACGCGTGGGTGTCGGTGCGGGCTACCAGCTGCCCAGCTCAGGACTGGGCTGTTTGGGGGATACCACGTGGCTTTTGTCCTGGTCAGCTGACCTCTCAGAGGCCACTGCAGAGCTGGCCTGCCCTCCTGGTCAGTGGTACATGTTCTTTCTCAGGGCTCAGGAAGGCACATGAGGCCATCACCACCCGTGGCGCCTGGGTGTTCAACTCCCCTAAAGACACCCCAGTCTCCGGCTGGGTGGGCCGGGGAACTGCTGGGCTGAGCAGAGTACGAAGGGGGTCCTGGGGTCCTGGACCTGGTACAGACTTTCAACTGTCAAGTCTGTTGTTATTTTTTAATTCCTGTGTTTTTGGGGTTCTGTGGAACAAATCATCTTGCATCTTGTTGGCATTTCTCACAGCAGACCCTTAATGCTGACCACTGGGAGGCTTTCTTCTTACAAAATCATGCTGGCCTCCACGTGTACAGGTACAGGCTCAGCCACCAAACACCCAGACCACCATGGCCGAACACCGGTGGAGTGGTTTCTCTGACAGCTCCAAGCTGGGGAGACTCAGATCCTCCCAGGGACTGCTACTCTGTATCTGCAATCCCTGGCTTTCACCTCAGGTCTGAGATGGCTGCCCTGGCTCCTGCCATCACATCTGCATTCCAGCCAGGAGGGAAGGGAGGACAAAGCTCAGAACGTTCAGACGCACCTTCTGTTCACATCCTGCTGGCCAGAACTCAGTCACGTGCCCTTGTGTAGCTGCAAGGGCAGTTGGGAAATGTGGCCTTCAGTGGGGTGGCCTGTGCCAGCTGGAGTGTAGGGCTCTATTGGAAAAGACCACAGGGAAAGGCAACCTCCTCACAAGCAGCCGTCTCCGCTCCACCTTCCCTTCCTGAGAGTTGATGTTGTCTCGCTTCCTTCCCTGTCATTCTGGTGGGGCTTCAGGGCAGAGGGAAGATTAACCTGTGAGCACAACAGGCCACGTCTGTTGGCTGGTTTGGTTTCATCTTCCCCTTTTCATCAGTCGGGGCTGTGTTCTCCCTCGCCTGACCTGTGCATCCTGGCAAGCTCATGGCCGGTGGGCCTGCCTCCAGCCACCCCACCCCCAACTCGGCAAACGCTCTCATGGCTGTGAGGAGGGGACACAGGCATCCACGGAGGGCAACTGTGTTCTTCCACCAGCTGGACGGCAGGCCATGCATCACTTAGGGCAGGAAAGGGTCTTCCTTCACCACTGCGTTGTTCTCATAACCCAGGACATTCTAGGCACACAGTAGGTGCTCATCAGTAGCTGCTGAATGGATGAACGCCATCAGCAGCTAGGTGAGAAGATGGCTAAAACTCAAAACATCTAGGAGAGATTTCCGTCAACAGTTCTGCTTAGGAGGCTCCCGGGCTGGAGCATCTGGGTCCCCATGGGTATCGACCTCCCTGGGGTAGACGCTGGGCACATCAGCCGTGGTCCAGGCAGCTGCAGCCAAGCCCCCTCCCCAGCAGTGTCCCTCACGGCCTGGCCCTGGGCCCAAATCCTGGCTCTGCTGGATGCAAAGCCTCAAGTCAAGGCCCACAGGCACGAGAGTGGACTGGTGCCAGTCACCAGGCCACTCTCCTGCCATCAGATGCCATGTGCTGAGAGGCTGGGGTCCTGTCAGGTGTCCCGACACGCTGGAGGAATCGCACTTGCAGCCGAAACATTTTCTTATCACCTGACCAACTGTAATTCTGGGAATGCCCCATGCATTGAACACAAACCCACGCTTTTAGAGAACGCATACTCTAAAAAGGCATACCAAGTTCCCTTCAACTTTTAATAAAACAAATTTTTAAACAGAGCCAAAAATACTTACAATCTCCAAGTCCTGGGTGGCCTTTCTTATTTCCTCTAGTGGGGTTCGTCCCAGGGAATCTTTTCCTTCGTTTGTGCATTTGCTGTATGTGCTGTTTTAGCTTCTCTTCTAAATCCCCCTCTCGGAGAGCACTGGGAGGACAAAGACAGTGAGGACAGTGGCTTTACACATTTAATCTAGTCCTGGGGATTCCTATTCTAGTCAAAGAGAAAGAATTTTCCTTTTCTCCCTAGAGCGAACTGAGGCTCCCACGTGGCTATGCCACAGTCACCCTGGGCCCCCCGCCCTGCCCTGACGCCCCTTCTCCCACAGACACTAACTCACGGGGCCTGGGCTGCCTCTCCCACCCCTTCCTCAGTAGTTTAGAACCTGCTGGAACACATGCTAGACTTTAAAAACTTTAAATTCAGTTAAGATATTACACACTTAGGACACAGCACATTTTGCCACACAAAGGAGAAGAGCATGTCTTTGCTTTCATAGGAAATACACGATTTTACTAAATCCTTACAGGAATAGAAAATCATATTAAATTAGGATTTTAAACATATTTTCTCTGCTGGCATTGGGGCTCAGGGCTTTGGAGTTGATTTCTATTTATTTATTAGTTGATTTATTTTTTAGAAATAGGGTCTCACTCTATAGCCCAGGCTGGAGTGCAGTGGCACAGTCATAGCTCACTGCAGCCTCAAACTCTCAGGCTCAAGCGATCCTCCCGCCTCAGCCTCCTGAATAACTGGGACTACAGGCGCCACCACCATGCCTGGCTAATTTTTTTTCTACTTTTGTAGAGATGGGGTCTTGCTGTATTGCCCAGGCTGGTCTTGAACTCCTGGCCTCAAGTGATCCTCCTGGATTTTCTTTGATTTCAAATGCAGTGGCTCAGAGTGGTAGAATCTGAAAGCGGCAGAGGAGCCATAGGAGGCGTCTACTTCCGTGGAGTGTGAGCACAGAGCCCGGGGTGAGGGCCCCGTGAACACGAACGGCACATGCTCCCCCGGCCTCCCTGAAGACCCCTCCCTCACCCAGAGCAGGGTTTGTGCCGATTCTGCTTGTTTTTCGGAATAATTGTGGAAAGACAGCATAACATCCTTGTGAGTCCCGCAGAACACAGCCCAGTCCGGGCGTGCGCAGACGCCTGGCTCTCGCTGTGCCCAGGGCAGTGGGGGGTTAGTGGCCACCATGGGCTACCATGGGCTTTTTAAAGGACAATGATGCAACATAGACTCCCCGGAGGACGTAAGAGAACATTTGAGCGCTGTCGGTTTTAGTCTAAACCACGTCTGTTGGGGGGGGGGTGGGGGGAGTGAGTCCAACCTATGTGACGTCTGAGATTTCCCCACACATTCCTGGCACCGCAAGGAGACACTTCTCCAGGAATAGAACGTGGCCCTTTGCCGCTCACATCACATTCAGCCTGGATGTTCCTCCAGGTCTCTCAGACAGCATGTGGGATCCCAGGGACGTCAGACAGACTGAGCAGTGGGCAGTGGGGCAGGGGCCGGGGTCCCTTCCGCTCTGGCTTCTGAACACAGGGTTGGGGCCTCCACTGTGAGCCTTGGCCTCGGCCCACAGCAGGCCTGGGTGTAGGCCAGTGGGGAGCAGCCGGGAAAGCAGAAAGGGCCTGGGAGGTGGTACTGGGGCCTTGGGGCCGTCCCGCGTGTCCCTGGGCCACCCTCAGCTTTCCAACACACCTAGGAGGGGCACAGGAGGTGCCCAGGGGAAGAAGGCAGGCACACACCAAGGTTTAGTTTGGGGCTGGTCTTTTTGGTCTATATACGAGCCTCGGAGCTTGGTGCTCACACCCAGGGCGCAGACGCTGAATCAGCTACGAAAGTCGTGAACACAGGGAACCAAAGAAATGCTTGCTGATGAGGTGAAAAGGGTTAACAGCCCAGGACCCCAGAGCAGCTGCAGTCCCCTCACAGCCACACCCCCCTCCTCATGAGGTCCCCCAGGGACCCAGCTTCTGTCCTTGTGCCCCCGATTCTGCTCTCTGCGCCAGGCACCATGGAAAGCACCCTGCTCCATGGGCTCTCATGCCTGTTGGCCCTCCTTGGCCTGCTTGCTCCGTCCGTCCCCACTTCCGTGCCCCGAGGGTGCAGCGCTGGGCTCCTACCCTCCCGCACCGTCAGTCCCGGGTCGGCACCTGGGCCTCCCAAGTATCCCTCCCCACTCTCCCAATCTCCCAATCTCCAGGCCCCGGCACAGCCCAGACAGTTCCAGATGGGCCAGCTGGCTGCCGGCCTCTCTTGGGGACAGCAACCCGCCCTGCCCAGCAGCCTGGCACCAACTGGCCGGAGACTCAAAGTACACAGCTCCTCAAGTGCCAGGGAGCTGGCTTCCTGACGCAGCTCCGCGATGCTGGCTGTCTCCCCCACCCACAGCCACCACTCTGGCTGGGCCTCCTTCACCTGCCCAGCACCGCAGCAAGGGAAGGCCTGCACACGTGGCCCTGAGGGTCAGGTCTAAGAAAGCCAGGGCTGGAAGGAGAGAGGTTAGAACTCAGGGCACGAGAAGCCCCGGGGAGGCAGGCAGGTCTCCCGGACATCAGGGTCCGCAGCAGCACCCGTCGCAGAGGGCCCAGGTGGCGTTGAGTCCCGGTGCCTGCAGGACCCAATGGCTGACTGAAGGACCATGTCTTTTGGGCTCACCTTGGTCCCTGCAGCCCACAAGCCTGGACACCCCAGGAGTGCTCAGTGCGTGCTGCTGGGACAAGCGCCTGGTGCGGGTGGGGGACTGTGCCCAGGGAAGGATGGAGTCACGATCACAGTTACCAACCTCATCTCTTTACTTGCTTGTGATGATTTCTCTTTGCTTTGTTTCATTTTTCCAAATGGATTCATTGGTATTTTCCCATTATCTATCAGATCTGTGGCAAAGGGAATTTTTGATGCAACCTAGGAAAACACAAGATGTTTTCAGGAATCCCAGAAAATACCACTTTTAACACAAAGCTAAACTGCCAGCTGCATTAGACTTGTTCTTCACCCATGAAGACCCATCAGCAGTCATCCCGAGGTGGACAGTCCTGGCACCTGTGGTCACCAGCCTGAGGCCTGGTCAGCTCTTGCTCCCACCTCAGATCTTGGTTTGGGCATCTTCTCAGAGGCCTTCCCGATGGCCCCGGCTGGGGTGGGAGGGAAAGGTGCAGTGACCCCACTTGGAATTCTGTCACACGACAGATATAAAACACACGCTCCAAAATGTGCCCCAAGTCTTTCATTCAGATGTGACCATATTTTTAAATCTCAAAGTTTCAAGCTAATACATAAATGCTAATACAAATAAAGTGAGAAAAACAGAAAAAGTCTTACAGTTAGAAAACCCATAAAGTTCATTGGTCTTGGATCAATGGCATGATGAATTGGCATAAACTGAAAACTTGCAAGAAATACTTTTTTCTGATAAAGACCACTGCAATTCTGAGTGAAAACATGTAACTTCCAAGTGTACACATGAAGACAGTTAGATCTCATTTGTACCCCAGTAACCAGCCCTCCACCTCTCCCAAAGGTGAGAAGCAGCCACCCCACGTGGACCCCGTGAGCTCTGGGGCAAAAGAAACCAGATGGTAGCCCTAAACCATGTCCACGGCCCACTGCTATCTTCCAGCTCCTCTAGAGGACATTTTCCTAGTTCTTTCCGCTGGCTGGCCTGGGCTCAGCACACAGATCTCCCTGGGCGTGGGAGGGCCAGTGAGGGCAGAGCGTGGCGAGGGGCAGCCCAGCCTAGGAGTGGAGGAACACAAGCTCTTTAACAGATTCTCTAAACTTACTAAAAACGCGACAAAGTCCTTAAGCCTTCTAAGTTACAGCATTGCAGAATACGTGTAAACAGCACTGCTGTTGCTGGAATGTGCGTTACTTCCAACAGCTTATAGGCAGCACCACTTAGATTTCTGGTCGCCTGGGCTCCGCACGCCCCGTTTGGATTTCCTCGGAGCGTCGTTGCTGGCCCCATGCCTGGTCAAGGTGCAGTTTCCTGCTGCCCGCTACGCACAGCCCCCGGAGCCCCTTCCCCCCTCCCTGCAGGGGCTGCACCTGCGTGTCTGGAGGGACCCTGCCCCCGCAAACCATCTCCCAGCCGGTCGCTCCTGCCGACGGGCCCTTCCCACAAGCAGGCTCACCAGCTTGGGGTTAGTTTGGGGATCCCGTGTCCCTCTGCAGGGACCCCCTACCAGCCGCCCAGCTGCACTGTCCCTGCTCTGCGGAGGGTCCCCAGATGCACCCAGCGGCGTGCTCACTCCCTTTCACTCCTTCGGAACCTGTGCTGCCCACGTGTCCCTCACGCCCTGCAGCACCCTGCAGGTGTTGGCAGACGGCACCTCGACACAAGGCCCCTGACCTGTCTCTGCAGCTGCAGTGCCCGAGGCTGGAGGGCTAGGGAGACTCTACACTCGCCAAGATGGGCCACCTGGATGGGAGGGGTCACCACACCAAGGGTGATAGACCAGTGCTGCACTGCTGCCTCCAGTGCACATGCTGGAGAGCCACACTGACCCCTCCCCGACCTCAGGGGGCATTTGGCCTATGTCTGTGTGTGCATGCACATACCTGTGTGCCCATGTGCACAGGTGGGTGTGTGTCTGTGTGTTCTGGGGAATTGTCAGAAATCAAAGGATGGTAAAACAGCACGTGGTAGGCGTGAGGGCTAGGGGGCGGGTAGGAGAGACGAACTAGGGGCTCCTGCAGTGCGGGGTCCCTCAGGATCAATTCAGTGTCTACCTAGACATTGTCTGCAACTGTTTTCTCTGCCATTCTCTCCTCTAAATGCATTTCCAGGGCTGGGATCTTCTCTGCCTGCACCATCAGGTTAACCCTAGACACGTCTGCACTGAGAAGGGTTGGGGGCAGCAGGAACCATCCCTCGCCTCTGCTGTGAGGTGCATGCTCAGGCTGCAGATGCGGCAGAATTAAAATGCTCTGCTGGCACACTTTTAGTCAACTAGGATTCTCCCAGAGATTATTCCAAAAGAAAAAAAAGAACAGATGCTAAATCCAGCAGGTATTTTTTCTGTTAAAGTCAGACATTTAATTTTATTTTTAAAAATATTGAAAGCATATATTTGGAAAGAAGCCCACCAGCCATATTTTACTCCTACTACAGAACACACAGGACTTACTCAAATATGCAGCTCTCTGATGGGCAAAGAAGCAACACACAGCCACGAGGCACGAGAGAAAGGAGGGACAAGATGCCACTCAGTGGCTCGGAACAGGCTCTACGCTGAGTTTTATACACTGAGTGTCAAATGTGCAATCAATCCTAAGGCCCAGAACATGGACTGAAAAATCACTGGCAAAGCTGCTGGTTTCAGAGCAACATGAAGGCAAAAACGCAATGCTTTATACAAAGTGTGTGACGAATCCAGAGGCCCCCACTCAGCCGCCCCCGGAGTCTTTCTGTGGACAGCCAGCTCAGCAGCCAGAGCCTCGCTGGCCCCACCGGTAAACGCACATGGGGTGCGACCCGCGTGGTTACGGACCAGCTGAGGCACGGGCAGGGCAGGCGGGTGCACCTCAAGGCCAGGCGGCAAAGCCAGCAGCCCCCGCGACTCCCCAGGCCCGCCCTGCCCCACGGTGCCTGCTGGCGCACTGGGCCCCACCTGAGCAGCCACAGGGCCGTTCACGGGGCCGTGGCGCCCTCTTGTGTCCTGCCCAGCTGCTCCCCCTCAGCCCACAGCCAGACACATCCTTCACATGTCCCTACCACGGACACGCAAACTCTGAGCTTCATTTATCGATGCTTACCTCCACCAGCAATACTGAAATACATAAACAACATCTTTGTCCATAAGTGCTTATGATCTGACCGCTTTTATGTCTATAAGATGGACCCCTAGCAGTTCAAAGAAGTGCACGTTCTCAACGTGAACAGATACTCTCCCAGCAGCCACCCTACAACCTCCCTGCACGCCGTCAGCAATCCGGTCCTTTCTGCCAACCTCACGGGCGACTGGTGTATGGCGCCCACCCCACACCTCCGGACCAGGATAAGCATCTTTTCATGTGTTTACGGCCGCTTGGATTTTCTCTTCTATGAACTGCCTGCCAGACCTTTTGCCCATTTTTTTCTACTGGATTCTTGGAATTTTAAAAATCAATTTGCAGTCAGTTATTCCTTTTATGTTTGATATCAACATTTTGGCACAAATATTTTCCCTGACTTTGGTTATAGCATTTTGGGCCATACAAAATATTCTGTCCGTATCTGGGGCGGCACAGGCCTGGGCGGGCAGTGCGGAGCTGGCGGGGCCTGCAGGGTGCGCGTAACAGCAGCCAGCTATGGGCCTGCTCACCACTCCCTGGCACATGACACGGCTTGCCTGTCCCATGCAGCTGCTGCTGTGTCTGCCTCCCTACTAGCGTGTGCTCCCGTGGGCAGGACCCACACCCTGTCCCTCCCTGCCCAGAGCAGATGACACTCAGGACGTGATGACTGAACTGGTCTATCTCATGATGGGTGAGTTTCTAGAAAACATATCTTTTCATTTTTAAGAAACGGCACAATCAGTACGTGCACTCTGTGATAGCCCACAAACCCGGAGGTGCTCACCACGACACCATCCATCCCTCCCCAACTCCCCAAAGTCAGCAGTTTGGGGTATATTCTTCCTGACCAAAATGAGTTTTTGTGCATTGTTCTACAATTTGTGTTGTTTTAACTTATAATCATTTCTTCAAGATATTTTCAAGTCAGTAGATGTCATACCTAACTCATCATTTTTGATGGCCACATAGGTAACTCATAGTTTGGATGTAACAATTTACTTAGCCATCTTCACATGTTGACAATTAAATTGTTTCCAATTTTTTTGCTACAATAAAGCACGGAAAGCATTCTTAATATTGTCTAATTGTGCAAGTATTTTTATTCTTAGAAGTGGTAAAATAGATATTTTTAATTTTTCTGTGTATAAGGAAAACAGAAAACTAGAAAAAAGATAGCAAAAATGAAAGCTTAGCATGGTATGACATGCAATGTTAAATAAATAAAGAAAATAAACCTTATCTACAACATCAAGTGACCTGTGGCCAACACCATGAACACTGGACAGGGATCAGACAATGTACTGAGTTGACAGGGTACATTTTAAGCACATTATTCTTGAAAGTTGCTGTGGTTTGATATCGTTTTAACACCAGAGGAAGAGTAAAAGCTCACAGAGATGGCATGGTGTTCCAGGGTCTAGAATGTCTTTAAGAGAACAAACTGTTCTGTCCTGAGAAAGGTTTCTTCAGACATGCGTATGACGTAGGTGAACAGATCCTGTTTGAGATGGAGGGACTCAGGCCACCCTCGAGCCACAGTCCCAGAGAGCATGCCGGGCCTGGGCGGCGGAGCCACCACGGTGTCTGTGGGCCAGGGCTGGGGGACCCGGACCAGCAGGCCTGACTGTTCACAGTGCAAAAGCTAGCCCGGCGCGTTCTGGAGGGAGGAGCAGCCGCCACCCTGCACCTGCCACCCTGTGCCCAGCTGGACTAAGACCCCCAAATGGTTGGGGGGGAAATGGGCAGAGGATGCTGCACTCAGGGTACCCTGTGCCCCACAGCTTGAGAGCCAGCAGCCTGGTGTCAGGGGTAAGGCCACAAGGCCACCCTGCCGGGGGCTGAGCCCCCATCACAGCCGTGGTTGCTTTTGTCCTTATTTCCAATCTTTTCCTGTCTACCCCTCTTCTTCCCTATTTGAGTAGTAATTCCTCAGACAGAAACCGCAGTCAGTGAGCCCAGAGGCGAGTTCCCAAAGGCCAGGCCCAAGGTGCCACCTCCACCAAGTGATGCCTGGAGCAGGTGACTCCCACCCCAGGAGTCAGCCATCCCTCTGCGGACAGGGCTGTGCAGCGCCCGCCAGTCCCACGGGACGGGGCATGCCCCATGGGTAGGCACAGCCCCCAGCAGGGGAGAGGGGCTAGTGCCAGGTCACCACCCGGCAGCCCCGGCCCGCCCCGCGCCATACCACACTCCTTCGCAGAGGCAGGCGTTTACTGAGCTCTTCCGCTTGCTTCTTCAGCACCTGGGCCTGCTCTCGCCACTCCCGCAGCACTCGAGTATCTCTGGAGGAGACAGGTCAGAATGGTAATGTCAAAAGCTCAGGCAGCTTCAGGCAAAGTTTACAAGGATTTCTGTCTGTCACTTCCAAAGCTCCACACAAACAGCATCTACTCCGGGCCTTGTCTCCCGGGGAAACGCTGGGCGGGGCACACACGCCTTCGGGTGGGATCTGAAACACAGCATCTTCCCTCCCCACATATTTTGGACAGAGCTAGGAACGTCGAGATCCATCGAGCCCCTCCATGCAGGAGTGCTGCCAGCCGTGGTACCCGAGGGAAAGGCATCGGGACCCTCCCAGGGAAGGGCACCTGCTGAGGCTGCCGCTGCCAGTGGTGGCCTCTGGGTCTGGGGGATGCTTGGCCTCCGGGCACTTGTCTATGTAAGGTTTGTCTACACAGGATCTGAAAGACTGTGCCTGACAGGTCAGCTTCTCTCCAGATGTTTGAGTTTCACTTTAAAAACGCCCTGGGTCTTTCCCCAGTCCCTGGGCAGAGTCACTGACCCCTCCTCGCAGGCCCAGCTGTGAGAACACCCTGCGGCAGCACCCATGGTCTGAGGTCTGAGGTTGAGCTGGGCATGGTGGGGATGGGGTGAGGCCCCCGAGAGCCCAGCCCAGCCCCTGGGGCCCTCTGTCCACCAATCTGGGCCCCCCCAATCCTCTTGCCCCTTCGTCTCAGCAGACGGCTCCACCATCGGCCCGGACCCCTGGGTACCCCGTCCCCCGACTTCTCCTGGTCCTCCCGAGCTCTGCTCTTCTTCTTGTCACAGCATCTTGGTCCTCCCGGGCTATGCCCAGCTGGTCCTGGCCTCCAGACGCTTTCAGGCCAAGGGCCTCCAACCTGAGTCAGTGCTGAATGGGATCAGACGCTGTCAGGACCTGCCTACGTCCTCCCCGGCCCCACCCTCGAGGCGCAGGTGGTCTCGGCAGCCTCCTCCCTCAAGGCCGTACCCTGTCACCCACCTGGATGGGTCTCGGACCCCCAGCCCCAGCTGAGCTGGCACCCCGAGTGCTGCGCTTGGCACTGGCAGTGTGTCAGCCCCACTGTACTCCTGGACGTGGGGCTCCACTTAGTGCCTGCCACCTCCTGGGCATGCCTCAGGAAGCACAAGGTGACGCTGTTAACTGGGGACGTGAAGGGGCCCGGGGTCTAGCCCTGCACAACAGGCCAAGCTGCTCACTGAGGAGGCCTTGTTTTCCTCAGGTTTCCTCCTATCTCGAGTAGGAAAATAAAGAAGAGAGGTTCTACTTGCTCTTTGAATTCAAGACTTTTTCAACAAAGATGAGTGAGGACGCTCTGGTCGGAGTCTGATGTCCTCAGATGAGAGGGCACTGTCTGCCCGGGGCGCCACGGGGCGGGGGGGAGGCCATCTGGGGCCTGGGGGTGCACCTGTAGAGGGCCTGACTGCACGTCACTGATCGTGGGACAAGGGGGGAAATGGGACTCACACACGAGGACGAGGCAGAGCAGGCGGCAGAGGCAAAGTGCTCAGCCAGAGAGTGCAGAGGGGCAGGGGCCCGGTTGGTCGGCCAGTTTTGGAAAACAGTACCCCGAAATTGTCAGAATCGAGGTAGGAGTGGACCCACCTGCCAGAGGGAAAGGAGGTGCCGGCTGGGGCAGCACAGCGAGTGGCAGGTTGTCCTTGAAGGGCCCAGCCCTGTAGAGCTACCCTGAGGGACTCCTCTGGGCAGACTCTGTGGGCAGCAGAGGAGAACCTTGCAGGGGCTCCGTGGGCTGTGGCAGCTGTGGCCAGTGACTGGCATGACCCCATCCTATAGGGCTGGCCTTCCGGTGCAGCCTACAAGCAGTCAGTGGGCCTCATCCCTGTCTGTCAAGATGACAGCCCAGGAGCACAGGACCAGTTCTGAGGCTTAACATGGCCCACCCTTTTACTGAAGGAAAAGACAACCAACTACGTGGTCAGTATGGACGTCGGTGACAGCCAGGGTATGTCACAGAACCTGTGTGGGGAACACAGCCTGCATCCACCAGTGTCCTAAGAGAAAAGAGACGGCACACTCACAACGGGGAGGCTGTAGGAGGATTTATTCACAAGGGGAGGGAGCAGGTGGACCACAGGGACAACGCAGGAGCCCCCGGCTGGTCATGGCTGGGCTGCAGCCACGCCTAGGCCCTTGGAACAGACCAGGGAAGGAGAGATTGCTGGAGCCCAGAAGGAGAGAAAGGCTGGACTCGGCCAGCTCCAGGCAGCTCATGGAGAGGTCCGGGGAATAAAGACTCTGCTCTTGCTCTCCCCCTCCTCCTGGACCTCCTGCTGGGGTCCCCCACTGGCCGAACCCAACCACAAGGTGAGGGGCACGGGGATGCTGTGGATGTGGTCCATGCTGGCCAGCCTCCTGGGGCCCAGAGCAGGGTGCAGCTGGCTGGTCAGTGGAGCTGGAGGACAGAGAAGACGCTGAGGACAGGCCCGAGAGACCCTCCAGCCAGAGAGCCAACCAGCACACCCCCAACGAGGTGGGGATGCTAGCGGTAGGTCACAAAGACCATGTTACTTCTAAATAGCATTCCTTAGGGAAGACCTGTAGGCCAAGTGAGGAAAACAAGGAAGGAAGGATTAAGGAAGAATAAGAAATTAGAGAAAAGTACAAGAAAGAAGACAGGCATCGTGGGGGCAAGGGCAGAGCCTGGCACACAGGAACCACCACCTATGGCTGTCCTGCACCTACCCCATGCGATGGCCTCAGTGGCGGTGAACAAGAACAAGACAGCCCCTTGCCCAAGAGCTGCAGACCAGATGAAGGAGATACGGACCCTGCATCGGGACCAGGGAGCGGGAAGCAAAGGCCCCACCAAGGCCTGGTAATAAAACTGCAGCTGTGGCCCCAATGCCAGGGATGCTGTGGGCCTTTCACTCCACCCCTTGGCGACTCACCGCCTCCGCTGGTCCATCAGAGCCTGCTTCTCCCGGAGCTCCCTGAGGGCCGCTGCTCGACTCTCTTCCAGTGTTTTTGCTCGAGTCATTGTCTGGTATGATGATGAGAGATCAGGTAAGATGTTCTTGAAGGAGGGCATCTTCCTTCTAAAATTACACCATATTTTTAGCTGAACATTTAACAAAACCCCATGACAGTAAATGCTATCTGTATGAGACGCAATGTTACCAAACACACACTTAAAATGTAAAAGCTGGGCTTGTGGATCAACTGCACATCTGAACGACCACAGTGACCACCAACTGCAGTGACCCCACAACCCAAAGGATAGACTGTGTTAACTCTAGGAATTTTATGAATGAATGGATCATACTCCAAGTGACTAGAGTAGGGCCAGCTATTCTGATAGTCATCTTCAGTTACGTGAGGGCAGTGCAGCCTCCAGCGGGCTGGTCTGATGCTGTGCCCTCATCTGACCTGGACAGAGGTACCCAGAGGAGCACCCCGGGGCCTAGTCAGCAGCTGGGGTTTGGGTACACTGCATCAGAACTCTCCCTTCCAGGCAACCGGGGAGTCAGAGGGAAGGCACAGAAAGGACCACCGAGATGTGCCTGGCTTCTGTGAACACATTCAGGTGGGGACAGCTGCTACGTCCCCCTCAGGGAAGCCAGCAGGACAGCAGAGGGGACAGCCAGTGACATGGGGCCGCCCCTTCCTCACCCATGCAAAGAGAACTGACAGGCACACTCTGGTATTTCCGCTCAACGAAAACACCTGTCTGTCAAAACATCAAAGTGAAATGGCGGCTCTGAACCCAGGGCTGGGAGCCAACCATATTCCAGAACGCTGGCCTTCCCACCCCAGCTTACGAAGTACAACTGGAAGCCCTGCCCCTGCCAGGGAAGAGAGGCCCAGCCCATCCCACGGCCTGCCCTGGCTCAAAGCCTCACACCAGCAGCACGTCCCGGGAGGCCGCATCCAAGGGTTCACACCCGGGTGGGCACGTCCCAGGAGGCCGGCCAGCCCACTCATCTTCCATGCCCCAGCCAAGCATGGAGGGCAGGCACAGCCTGTGTCCTGGGCCGGGGTCACCTGGAGCCAGAGCTACGGGTTGGTTTTTAACGTACTACATTTGGAAAAACAGCCAGTTCCAGACCCTCTGCCTGGAATATCAGTTTTCCTCTGGGGGTCAGAGAGTCCTGAGGGGTGGAGGAGACACACTGGTGTTCCGAAGGCCTGCCAGACGTCAGAACTGGGCTGGGGCAGCTCCACGTCTGACGACTTTAGGATGCTTTTATTCCCCCCTTACATGACTTGGGATTTAGGACGAGACCATTATTATTAATTACCATGTTTTTATAGTACACCGCTCTTCCTGCAAGTATTTCAGCCTGAGTGTGCTCACGCCCAGCACATCTCACGCCACTCTTGAGCTCCACCGCGATTTAGCCCCTAATTCCTCAGATGAGCCTTCAAGGAGAGTCTCCTGAAACTATGTGACTACTGTATTTCCTGAGGACACACTTCCGTGGTCTCTGCACCTATACCCCAACTCGGCTGGGTGAGGAACTGGGGGCCACGACCTTCTCCCCCAGAACTCAACCCCAGCTGCTCGGTCATGTCCTGCGCTCCGGGGGCACAGAGAAGAGCAGCCAGAGCCAGCCACCTTGGGCCTCCCTCGCCCGTCCATCATCCCCAAGCATCCTGCAGGCCCAGGCCAGGGAGGGCTCGTGCTGCCCTCCCGAGGTCTCCCGTGCCCCTCACTGAACCCGAGCAACACCTGAGGGACAGAGTCCTGCCTGTGGACATGGACATGGGGCTGAGTCTGCTGAACAACTCGCCTCGGGCGGCACCTGCTGCTCCCACCACACCCACTGCTCCTCGGCCAGAGGCCGGCGAGCAAGGCCACCTCCCAAGTCACAGACCACCAGGAAGGGCCCATCACTCTGAGTGCAGACCAGGGCCACAATCTCAGAGCTTCTCCTGATACCTGTGACCCCACAACAACCTGACCAAGTGGGGAAACTGAGGCATGGATAATACAGGTGGCCCCACAACAACCCAATCAAATGGGGAAACTGGGATATGGATAATACATGTGACCCCACAACCACCAAACCCAGTGGGGAAACTGAGACACAGATAATACATGTGACCTCACAACAACCCAAGCAAGTGGGGAAACTGAGATACAGATAACACACGTGACCCCACTACAACCCAACCAAGTGGGGAAACCAAGGCACTGAGAGGCTTCATAAAGCTCACCCTGGTGCAGCAAGGGGAGAAGCTGACTTCCAGGCCCACCCGGCTGTGGGGCAGGGGCGCAGACCCCAGTCTGAGTTTCCTGTCTGGGGTCTGGGGGTCCAGTTCTCTACCACAATGTCCCAAGGCCCCCCAAATAAATCTCCCAAGGCTGGGATCTGGTATCTAAACCTGATACATTGACAAAATTATAAGCTACCATTAATAAGCTTACCACAATTTACTTGAATAAATTATTACTATTATTCATAACAATAAATAAGTAAGCGGAGGGAGTGAGGGAAGAGGACGTTTCTAAAGAGCAGGCTTAGCGCATTCCTGCCCTTCGCTATGGACTGAGAGTATTACGACAGCTCCGGAGCCTCTGAGGCCGGGCTGCGGCTGGAAACCCGCCCTGCCTGCAGCAGCACCGCCCAGGGTATGATCTAACAGTAGCGTTTCTAAGGATTTTATTTTTAACACGCGCAACCCTACAGAAGAGCTGGACACCAGCATGATGATGCCTCCCCCCGCAGACCACCTTTCCCACCTGCCGTCAACACGGCCCCCGCCCAGCCTCTTCAGGTGCATTTTGTCCGACAGTTCTCCACGAAGAGCTGACACCACGGACACACAGTTGTCTGCTCACACTGTCTGGTGGGGTGGAGCGCTGGAGGGCCCCAAACCACTGCGGCCCCCAAGATTTCTTCACCCCAAGAGCCGATTTTTGTCCCCTTGAATATGACCACATCCCCATAGAACGCGTGATCTACAGTAGATCCATCAACTATTATTTTGTCACATTCTCTTTCTCTATTAATATATTAATACCTACACACTCACGCACACGCACACCACACACATGCCCAACACACACCACATACACGCACACACCACATACATGTGCACACCACACACATGCACACCACATACACATGCACAATGCACACCACATACATGCACACACCACACACATGCACACCACACACGTGCACACACATGCACACACACCACACACACGCACACACCACATACATGCATACACCACACACATGCGCACACCACCCGTGGTTTGAGTTTTCTCTAACGTCCTCTGTTGAGCCTGTTTTCCCAGGGAGCTGGGTAGCTTTAATCCTAAGCCCAGGGCTAGTATTCACTGCATAGTAAATGAGGGCAACGTGGAGGAACATTTTAAAATGTAGACCTGATGTTTTAAATGATAATCAAAATACCATAAATTTGCAAACATCAAGAAAATACACCTTTGCTTTTAAGTTTTACCTGAAAACCTGTCTTGGCTTTGGACGTCCTTTCTCGTTTAATGCTGCCTTGAGATTTGGAGGTAATTCTACCGGTAAGAGCTGATTTCCAAGAACTTCTGCTTTCTCGTTCTCAACAATTTCCTGCCTCAGCTTCCAAAAGCGTTTTATCTCCTCCTCACTGGGCCAGTGCTCTGAACAGCCAGAGGACCTTCTGAGTTCACTACGGTCTAACTTTTCAACAGGAGGGAAAACGTCTGCCTTTTCTTTTAACACAGCCTCCTTTGGATCCTGAGGGCTAATGATTTCTTCCTTAGACACATATTCCTCGGGTAATTCCAACGCAGGATTTGGAAGGCCACTTAGGTACATCTTTTTAACCGGTGAAATCTCTAGCAGAATAAAATGCCATTTTAGCAGCCCATATGTCAACATTGCCCCTCAGAGACAAGCTTAGATGTGCCTGTGCAGGCGCCCTGCAGAGAAGGCCTGGAAGGTGGCAGGTGCCCCCCAGCACCCTGCCCAAGGCTCTGTGCCAACCCTCGAACAAACATGCACACAGTCTGTGAAACAGCTGCCCCCACCGCCCCCCGTCACCACCTCCAGCTGCTACAGGACGGGCCAACCCTTGCGCAGCCTGTTTATGAAACAGCTGCCCCTCCCACCCCCCGCCACCTCCAGCCACTACAGGACACATCAGCACTCGCACGTGGACAGATGAAAACACACTGCTTTAGGAGCACCTGACCTTCCACACAGTCCTACCGTTCAGGAGTAATGTATACACGGGGCAGTCTTCCAATATTTAACCTACATTTCTGCTTCCCCCCAGATCTTTTAGAATCTTTATTTCTAACTAATTTTTAGCCCATTATGCCTGCTTTTCTTGTTTGGTGATGCTTTTGTTGACTTTTAAGCACTGCAGGTCAACTATTTGAGAGGAAATTGACCAAAATGTATTCATCCACCACATTCGGGGTCCAGTGGGGACACAGACTGCAAACACGTCACAGACAGACAGGCGCCAGCATGTACATGTGAATCCCCCGGGGACCTTGTGACGGTGTAGATTCCAACTTACGAATTGGGCAGGGCCTCAGGGGCTGAATGTGACAGGGTGGAGTACTAGCTCCCGCCAGGGCACCTGGGCAGTCCTCCCCTCCCCCCGTCTCACTCCCCAAGGCCTCCACTGGTGCCTCCTGGGTCGCTGCCCAAATGAGCACCTGGCCCTTGAATCCTTGTTTCAGGAGCTGCTTCTGAGGATCCAAACAGACAATTGACAAATACGATCAACACAGTAAAACTATTCATCCTGGTGATAGGTCAAAGGTAAAGATTAAGCACATCACTTCCTGCTCACTTTGGACATCACCTACTTTCAAGGGGATGCAATGCTCCTTGTGTTCCTCCCTGCCCCCCATTCTCTCTCTTTCTTGGTCATTTCAGTGCTCTGGTCTCCCTGGAGCCTAAACCAGCTCTCCTCAGGTACCCAGTCCCCACGGGTCAGTCCCTGGGGAATCTTCTTAAAGACATTCATGGAAAGCTTATCTCTGTGATTTAAAAAAACCAAACCAAACCAAAATAAAACAAAACACAAAAGCAGAAAAACTAAAACCAGTAGTTTCAATTTACAAAAGGTGACTAGCAAACTAAGGAAAGAATGCTTCTCTCTATTCCTCTTTGGCCAAAAAATAATAAACCTTCTTCCACTAGACAGATTCCCTTGATTAAAACCTAGGGGACGTTCCAGCGGCCGTTGCCCGGGGGCTAACTTCTAACTGACCTCGCTACTGGATGTGAACTCCAGAGACCCGGAAGCAAGAAAAACCTGTCTGTGGACGTGTTCTCCACAAATGAATCAAGGGGACCCAAACCTGTGCGGCTTCATGCACAAAGCCCAGCCTGTTGTGGACCCTGTTAAAAATGCTTCTACAAAAAAACTAATAAGATACAGGGGTCAACTATTGATTCTATATCATTGAAAACTATTTCTAAATATAGGTCATCTAGGTCAAAAGCAGAAGTTCACATACTATTGGCAAAGACCTAATTATTTACATACTTTAATTATATCACACATATAACTATCTTGGCTAATTGTTCCAAATGTATGTATTTGTCTTAAGAATAGAAGTATGTTTTAAATAGTAAAATTTTAGATATTCTGAAGTTAATATTTCAGAATATTTACTTTTTTGGTGAGCATTTATTATGATTTTCCTTTATCTCAATTTTACTTTGTTTTTTTCTGAGTGTAAGTATGATGCCTACTCAAGATCAGAACGTATCATGACCATCTGAAACTATCTCATTAGTCAACATGCTGAAAAAATGGAATCATTTAGTGAGCACCCACCAAAAAGGTGATTAAACAAAACATGTTTATAAAGCAATTTTATGCTAATTTCTTGTACTTAGCTAAGAATAGGAGGCATTTCATTGTACTTATTTTTAAACAGTTGTCTAATGGAACACCAAAAAATTCCTGAAGCAGTTGCCTATTGGTGGCTTGGAGGTGATGACTGTTTCATGTGACTTATCCCAATAAACTTTTACCCACAATCCACACCAGGAGGGCTCTCCAACGGGCACCTGAGATGTCAATCCATGAACACAGAACCCAGGAAAAGATACAGAAATGTCTGGGTCGGCATGGAGACTTGCACATGCTACGTAAACTCATCGAAGGACACATAAGGCTCCCACACTTCTCAAAACATTATTAAAGAGAAGACAGGCTCTGCCCTGATTTTAAAAAGCTCTAACATTAGTTTAAATGAAGTCTGTCATAAATAATTGCCCTGCAAACCTTGAGAAATTGTGTCTCTGGGGAGGGAGTATCCTACCGCACGGGCCCGCAGGAAGGTCTGGATGGCAACCAGCCCCTTCTGCACTATGACTTGAGGGGGGAACTCCAGAGGGCAGTGTCTCAAGTTCAGTGCTTTCAACGTAGTTACATTCCCTGCAACGGAGAAGAAAAACCATCAGCACTTCACATACTGTGCTACGGGGTAAAAGCAAGGAGGAGACAATAACTTTTCATATTTAAAAAAAAACGATTCTATTCAGTACTTGGGAAAAAATGATGAGACGGACATCTGAGACTTGCTTTAAAAAAAACCTCTGCAGAGGAGACATTCTGCAAATGAATTTACACTAATAAGTAAATAAAGTAAAACAAACAGAAGCAGCAACAACAATCTTCACTTAAAATTTAGAATACAAAGTTGCTGTATTATCAAAAATGTCCATTTTCAACATAAAAACTACAAGACATAAAAAGAAAAGGAAAATGTGACCTATACTCAGGAAATAAGTTGTCACTAGAAACTGTCACTGAGCAGGCTCAGACGCTGGGTTTAGCAGACAAAGACGTCAAAGCAGCCATTTAAATATGTCCAAAGAAATGAAGAAAATTATGTTTAAATAATTAGAGGAAAATATAATAAAATTATTCAATGAGTACGAAATGTCCATAAAAACAGAAATTATATAAAAGTACCAAATAGCACTTCTACAGTTGAAAATTAAAATAACTGAAATGAAAAATTCACCACAGGGACTCAACAGCAGATATGAGATGGGAGAAAAAACAGTTAATGAACTTGAAGATGGAGGGATTAAAATTATTCAATCTGAAGATCAGAAAGAAAAACAGATCAAACAAACTGCCAATGCAGGACTCTAATCTGATTGTGGGTCAAAAGACCCTCATTCCAGGTCCTGCCCCATACCCTGGAGGGAAGATGCTGCACAGAGAGGCCAGGAGGAATGTCAGCAGACAGGCCTTGATGGGTTTAGATCATGTGCCTTTTGTCCAATCACATTTCTACATGGCTGTTCATGCTTTAATCATGCCCATTCAATGAAGTCTCCATTAAAAAGTCCAAGAGGACAGGGTTCCGAGGCTTCTAGAGAGCTGAACACATGCAGGCTTGCAGGCAGGTGAACAAGAACTCACTCACGTGCTGGGACAGTGGTGCACCCCACTCCACAGGGACAGAGGCTCCTGTGCTCAGGACCCTTCCAGGCCTCGCCCTATGTATCTCTTCAACTGTATCCTCTAAAATATCCTTGTCATAAACCGGTAAACGTGTTTCCCTGAGCTCTGTGAGTCACTCTAGAAAACTAATGGAACCCAAAGAGGGGCCGTGGGAACCCCAACTAGAAGCCGGTAGGAAGTTCCGGAGGCCCAGACTTGTGACTGCTGGAAAGGAGGGGGCCGTCCTGCAGGACTGAGCCCTCCACCTGTGGGATCTGACCCTATCTCTGGGTAGACGGTGTTGGAACTGACTTGGAGGACACCCAGCTGGTGTCTGCTGCAGAACTGACTTCTTGCTTGGTGTGTGTGGGAAAATCCTCACACAGTTGGTCACGGAAGTGTTCTGTGTTGGTTGTTGGGTGGCATGAGAGCAGAGGAGAAACAGTTCTGGTTTTTCCACTCACAGAAATCCTCCTAAAGGACATACTTTAGTCTGAAGTTAAATGATACCAAACAGAAACCTGTATCTTCAGGAAAGAATTAGGGCACCAGGAATACTAAACATTGACTACATATAAAAGACTGTTTTTTCTCTTAATTTCTTTAAAAAGTATACATGACTGCTTAAAGCAAAAAGTATAACATTGTATTGTGGGATTAGAACACATGTAGACATGACACGTAGGACAGCTATGGCACAAAGGAGTGGAGTAAGTGGTTCTATACAGCCGCAAGGTGGTTACATCCTATGTGATATGTTACAATGCTAACACTAAAGATGTACATTATAACCCCTACAGCAAACCACTGAACTATTAAAGGAGTGCAAGAGTTATAGCTAAAAAGTCAATAAATAAATTAAAATGGAAGCCTAAATAATATCCAATCAACACAAAGTTAACTGGAAAGGAGGAACATAGAAACAAAAAACCAAACAGGACAAACAGGAAACAAAAAGTAAAATGATAGATCTAAATTCTTCCACATCAATAATTACATTAAATTTAATAAACACTCAACATTTAAAAGACAGAGATTGTCAGACTGGATAAAAAAGTAAAACCCAACTATGCATTGCCTACTAGCAATGAATCGTAAATATACACAGCTTGAATGCAGACAGGCTGAAAGTAAAAAATGGAACGACATACAGCACATGCGAACAGTGAGCTCGAGAAGGGAGGAGCGGCCACACTAATGCCACGGAATGCTCCATAAGCACACGACAAAGCGTTCAACAGCATCAGCCATCAGAGAAACAGAGGCTGAACCACAGTGAAGTACCGCCCCACACCCACTAGGACAAAGAGCAAAAGGAATGACACCACCAAATGTTGGCGAGGATACGGAGCACCCGGAACTGCACACGCTGTTGACGGGGACGTGGTACAACCACTTTGAAAAAAGTCTGGTAACTTCCAACCAACCATGTCTACTTACGACGTAGCAATTCTGCTCCTAGGTATTAGCCCAAGAGAAATGAAAACCTATGTCCACAAAGACCTGTACATAACGTTCCCAGCAGTTTTGTTTATAATAGCTAAGAGCAGCAACAAAAGAAACTGGAAATACGCCAGATGTTCAAGAGGAGACTGGGTTCAAAGAAAAACAGTTGTGGAGTATGCACAGTAAATCAGCACTTGGTAACAAAAAGGAACAGGCAGCCGACACACGCAGCAACGTGGAAGAGCCCCAAATCGCTGTGCTGAGAGCAGGCGTCTTAAAACGAGCACACGCTGTACGATTCAACTAATGTGAGTCCTAAAATGGGAAAACCCATCTACGTAAAAAGCAAACCAGGGCAGTGGCTGCCCCTGGGGCTCGGGTCGGGGCTAGCGAGGGAGGCCGGAGCCCCTGCTGGGGCGAGTCCCAGGCACCAGCGAGAGGCTGGGCACACGAGCACCACTTTCCAGACTTCACTTGCGATAGGGTAGGGTTCGCACACTTACTGCGACTAAGCCCTAAGCAAACAGAAGGAAGGAAATGATGAGGATTAGAGTGGAATCCCGGACGCAGACGGGAAACAAGAAGGAAAATCAATGGAGCTAAAAGCTGTTTCTTCAAAAAGAACAAAAGTCGACAGCTGTCACCCCGACTGGCCAGGAAAAGCAGAGAGAAACTCACACGAGGAGAGTCAGAAATGCAACAGCAAACGTCAGCGCCACCGAAGCCCACACACACACAGAGTCCGTAGGCTCCGCAGGCAGCACCGCAACAGCCGCGGGGCAGTAAGCGCGGAGACGGGACTAAGCGCACAAACCCCTCGAGAGGCACAGAGTTGACTCGAAGAAACACGAAACCTGATCGTGACACGGGAAGGAGGTGGATATGGTCCCCCCGACCTCCAGTTTTAGGACTCGGAACCCATGGCCGTTGCCTTCTACGGCGAAAGGAGCTCCGCAGATGCGACTGAGCGCCTTGACAAGGAGAGGCTGTCCTCAGCTACCCAGGTGGGCCCTACACGTGAGCGCAGCCGTCCTCACGAGGAAGAGGCAGAGGGGGCTACTCCTGCTAGGGGAGGCGATGTGAAGTCTGAAGCAAGATGCTGCATCTCCAGCTTTGAGGGTGGGGAAGAGGCCACAGCCAGGGCCTGCAAGGAAGGCAGCCCTGGAAGCTGGAAAAGGCAAGGAACAATTCTCCCCTAAGGTGTCCGGAGGGAATGCAGCCCCGTGGACACGCTGATTTTGGCCCAGTGAAACTGGTTTCAGATTTCTGAGCTCCACAACTATAAGCGAGTAAATGCGTGTTGTTTTGAACCATCATGTTTGCAGCAATCTGTTATAGCAGCAACAGGAAAGTAATGCAGACTGGGTTTGCACTTGGAAGACCCTGGTGCCAAAGAAATGGCACTGACCAGACTGTCTTCCCACAGGATGATTTTTTATGTTCTGTGTGCATGCAGACCACCTGGGGTTCTTACTTAACTTCCGATTCTCGATTCTCAGGGCCAGAGGTTCTAGCTCAGGAGGCCCAGGAATGCATTTTAAATGAGAACCCCAGGGGATTCTGATGTAGGTGGTCCTTTTTCCTATAATGGTCTTATTGAGATATAATTCACATATTATATAACTCTCCCATTTAAAGTGTACAATTCAGTGGTGTTTATTATCTTCACAGAGTTGTTCAACCATGACTACAATCAATTTTAGAAAGTTTTCTTCACCCAAAATGGAACCCCACACCCTTAATTACCCTTCAATGCCCCCATCCTCTCCAGCCCTAAGAAATCACTAGTCTACTTTCCATCTCTATAGATTTGCCTCTTCTGGACATTTCATACAAATGGAGTCACAAAATATGTGACCCTTAACATCTGGCTTCTTTCACTGAACTTCATATTTTCAAGGTTCATTCATGCTGTAGCATGTATCAGTACTTCATTGCTATTGATTGCCAAATAATATTCCACCCTACACATACACCACACTTTATTTATCCACTCATCCGTTGGTGGACATTGGTTGTTTCCACCTTTTGGCTACTATGAATAGTGCTGCTATGGGGATACTGACATCCAAGGATCTGTTTGAGTCCCTGTGAAGGCCACCTTTTGAGACACAAAGACACATGGCTGGGGGTGTCATTCTCCCTTATATACGCATTGCTTCCAAAGTAGAGGTGATAGTGAGCATACGCTAATTTGCTACAGCAGCCATAGGAAACTAATGAAACAAACAAAGAGATTGAATTAGCAATCTATTCTTTCCCACAAAGAAAAGCCCAGAACCCACACAGGTTCACCGGTGAATTGTTCCAAACATTTAAAGAAAAATTAATACCAATTCTTCACAAACGCTTCCAAAAACAGAATAGGAGGAAACACTTCCCAACTCATCCTACAAAGCCAGTATTAATCCTGATACCCAAACCAAAGACATCACAAGCAAACTACAGACCGATCTCTCTTGTGACTATAGACACAAAAATCCTCAACAAAATATTAGCAAATCGAATCCAGCAACATATAAGAAGGAACATACACTACGACCAAGTGGAATTTATCCCAGCATTACAAAGTTGGTTTAACATCTGAACTTCAATTAATACACAAATCAATAGAATAAAGGGCAAAACCCATAGATCACCTCAACAGATGCAAAAAAAGCACCTGACAAAATTCAACAAACGAGGACTAGAAGGAACCTTCTCAACCTGATAAAGGGAAGCTGTGACACACAGACCTACCATCACACTCAGTGGTGAGCAACTGGATGTCCCCAAGATCAGGAAGAAGACAAGCGGCTCTCGCCACCTCTACTCAACATTGTACTAGAAGTTTTAGCCAGGGCAAGAATAAAAAAGAAATAGATTGGAAAGGAAGAAATAAAACTTTCTCTACTAACAGATGACATGATCCTGTACAGAAAATCCTAGAGTCCTATTAAAACTAATAAACGAGTTCAGCAAGGTTGCAGCATACAAGAACACCATACACAAATCAATTGTTTCTCTATGCAGGGTTTCATTTTGGGGTAATGAAAATATTCTACAATTGTGGCCAAAAAATGCACAATTCTATAAATATACAAAATGCTATTGTACATTCTAAATGAGTGAATTGAATGGAATGTAAATTATATCTCAATAAAGCTGTTTAAAAAAGAAAGGCTTTTAGTGTAAAAACTGGTGACATCTGCATACAGTCTGGAGGTTAATAACAATGACCAATGTTGGCTTCTTAGTTTCAACTAATACACCATGACGATGTACAAGGTTAATGCTAGGGGAAATTAGGTAAGGGGTATATAGAGACTCTGATTTATCTATGCAAATTTTCTACAAATATAGTTATTCAAAAATAAAACCTTTATTTAAAAAAAAGTTGTCTGACGGGTAAAAAGGGTGGTGCCTTAGTCCACAGTCCATTTTGTGCTGTTGGAATCCTTGAGAGTTGGTATTTATTGGCTCACAGTTCTGAGGGCTGGGACGTCCAAGATCAAGGAGCCAGCATCTGGCCAGGGCCCTCTTTCTGCACCACCCCATGGCAGAAGGTAGGAGGGCAAGAGAAGGCAAGAGGGGTCACATGTGCCCTTTTATAACTGTATCCATCCCACCCACAGGGCTGCAGCTCTCACGGATCCCACCTCTCAATACTGCTACAAAGGCAATTAAATTTCAACATGAGGCCAGGTGCAGTGGCGCACACCTGTAATCCCAGCACTTTGGGAGGCTGAGGAGGGAGGATCACTTGAGGCCAGGAGCTTAAGACCAGCCTGGGCAACACTGGGAGACCCCATCTCTACAAAAAAATTAAAAACTTAGCTGGGTGTGGTGGCGTGCACCTGCAGTCTCAGCTACTCGGGAGGCTGAGGTGGGAGAACTGCTTGAGCCCGGGAGTTCAAGGTTACAGTGAGCTATGATTGCACCACTGTAATCCAAACCTGGGCAACAGAGAGAGACCCTGTGTCTAAAAAATAAAATTTTTTAAATTTCAACATGAGTTTTGGAGGGGACAAACATAGCAGAGGGAGAGATGGGTGGACAAAGCAAACAGCAAAATATTATTGGGAAGAGGCCAATACAATTCACAAGGTAACCTACCAAAGTTTTTCAAAAAATGAACAATTAGAAATACTTGATTAATCCAAAAGAAAGTGAGAAAAGAAGAATAAAGGAACAAAGAACAGACTGGAAAACAGAAAACAAACAGCGAGATGACAGACTTAGGCCAACTCCACTGGTACTTAGTTATGTGTAAATGGTATAAACTTGCCAACTGAAAGACAGACACTGCCAGGCTAGATAAAAAAGCAGGACTCGACCCACGTCTTCTTTACAAGGGACAGACTTTAAATATAAGGATACAGAGAGTTTGAAAGTAAAAATATGGGAAAGGATATGCTGTGCAAACATTAACCAAAAGGAGCTAGTGTTATAAGAAAGAGAATTTCATAATGATAGGAGTAAATGAAACAAGAAAATATAAAAATCCTAAGTTTTTATTCAACCAATAACATAGTATCAAAATATATAAAGCAAAAATTGACAGATCTAAAAAGGAAAGGTAGATGATGCACAATCACAGTGGAAGATTTTAACCACTTCTTCAGTTACTGACAGTACAAAATGACAAAAAAATCAAGGATGTGGATAATTTGAACAACATGATTAGCCAACGTGGCCTAACTGGATATACAGAATATCACATCAAACAGCGACTGGAGAACACATGTTCTCTTCAAGCACACAAGGTCACGTTCACTAGGACAGAACACAGCCTGGGCCGGAAAGCAAGTCTCAACGAGTTTTTAATAACTGAAATCATATGGTATGTGTCACTGTGAGATTAAATCAGACCACTGTAGTGTTAACTAGAACTCAGTAACAAAAAGATAACTAGCAAATCTCTAATTGTTTGTAAATGAGCAACATACTCCTAAATAGCCCACAGGTCCATGCGTATTAGAAAACATTTCGAGCTTAATGATAAAAACATAAAACATGTGGGATGCAGTTAAGGTAGTGTTCAGCGGGAAATTATAGTTATAAATACATTTATTAGAAAAGAAAGATTTAAAATCAGTATATAAGCTTCCCACTCAATAAGCTAGAAAAACTAGCAAATCAAACCTAACAAAAACAGACAAAAATACGAAAGAGCAGAAACCTATGCAACAGAGCAGATGCACAACAGGCAAAATTATCTTCCTCCTCCTTATTTATTTATAGCAGAGAACAAAAATGAGTGAACTACAGTTATACGTGTCCACATGGATAAATCTCAAAATCACAGAGTTGAGCAAAAAAAGAAAATCACCAAAAATACTTATGATTTTATTTATTTATTTTTAAAATGATGAATTTAACTTTATTAAAAGTAAAACTTTATGCTCTTTGGAAGACACTGTGGAATAAAAAGCAAGCCAAGAAGTTGGAGAAATTATTCACAATACATTTATCTTACTTAGGGATTGTATGTAGAATGTATAAAGTATTTTTACAACTCAGTAAGACAGACAACCCAATTTTAAAAAGGGAAAGTCTTGAAACGACATTTTCCTAAAAAATAGATATACTTATGTACATGAAAAGATGCCTGACATCAACAGTCATCAAAGAAATGCAAACAAAAACCACAGCAAGATGCTGCTACTCACCCATTGGAAGAATGGCGGAAATTAAAGATGGACAAGACCAGGGAAAGAAAAACTGGAAACTACACACACTGGTGGTCAAAATATAAAGTGATACAACCACTACGAACGATATCTGGCAGTTTCTTATAAACTTAAACACTCAGCTATCTCATAAACCAGCCATTCTACTTGTAGGTATCTGCCCCAGAGAAATGAAGACATATGTCCACACAAAGACTTGTACACGAATGCTCATAGCAGCTTTAATCACAATAGCCCCAAACTAGAATCTAATAACTCAGATTCAATTTATTTAAAAGCTCAAAAGGAGGGCACTTTAAACAATATATTGTTCGGGGATATATAAGTGGTAAAACTTTCCAGGAAGGCAAGAGAGATGCAACAGGAAGGCACAGGTGGGGCCCACACAGGTGCACATGGGAAGGCAGGGACTCCTGCAGCCGCACGCTTCCCTGCTGTCATTCCTCACACAGTGCTGACATGTCATACTTTAATATGTGTTACAATACTAAGGTTTCATGCATCAGTTAGCTTACCCTCCTGTGTCATGCCTAATTATTTCCACTACGGGGCCCAGGTCACTTCAAATGACAGTATTTTAAAATCATCTCTTATTTTATTGTTTTAACACTTACCCAGCTCCACAGGTAACATTTTGATAGGATTTCTTTCTAAAAGCAAAGTTTCTCAAATGCCTTTAAAACAAAACAAAATAAAAAATTTAAAAAGTAGAAAATTAAATGACCATCCCCAAAATATACCATCAGATTTCTTCATTTTTCTTCTTCTTCAGGGGGCAACTTCAATACACATTTACATAAATTGACACGTACGTGTGTATAGTCTATTGCCAATAGCAAATACGGCTCTAAGCCTCAGGATCCAGGCGCGGCTCCCTTCACCTAAGCACTACTGACATCTGGGACCAGGCAGTTCTCAGCTGCGTGGCTTCCCGTGCATCACGGGGCAGCTGGCAGCACCTCCAGCCTTTCCCTACTAGATGCCAGTGGTACCACCCACGCCCCCAGTTGTAACAACTGCAAACGTCTCCAGACATTGCCAATGGTCTTCTAGGAGCAAAATCACCCCCAGCTGAGAAGCCCTGCTCTGGGCTTTCATATCTTCTAGTGACAACCTCACTGTGTACCAGTGTTTCCTAAGATGTTTTGTGGGGAATTTTGTGTTTTAAAATGCTCTGTGAAAAAAGCTTTTTATGGTCAAAAATGTTTGGGAGACAGTTTTTGCACAGTATATCCCACCCTGCTCAGAGATTAATCATCCACACAAGAGGGACTCAGGTGTCTCAATGCAAGAAAACATCTCTGGGATACGAGTGACCACGGGTCCCTTCTTTCACTTAATGCCTATTAACATCACTTACAAAATTGAGCACAAAATCTACAGATTAGCATAGGTATCTACACATATATGTATAGATACAGAGATAGAAAGTGCAGATAAAAGGTACCCAGTAGAAACTGACTAACTGAATGATGGATGCAAACTCTCACCTTGCATCTTTTATTCTACTATTGCCTCTTGCTTCTCACAGCTAATCCTGAAGACCGTATCAGATACTGATGATTAATTTCTCTTTCCCCTTTATTTTTCAGGCATTGCCAGCTGAAATCTGGCATAAAAAGACTGCAAAGGCCGGGCACAGTGGCTCATACCCGATATCCCAGCACTTTGGGAGGCCAAAGCGGGAAGATTGCTTGAGGCCAGAAGTTTGAGATCAGCCTGGCAACATAGCAAGATCCCATCTCCACAAAAAATGAAAAAAATTAGCCAGACATGGTGGCGTGCGCCTGTAGTCCCAGCTACTTGGGAGGCTGAGGCAGGAGGATCGCTTGAGCCCAGGAGTTAGGGGTTATAATGAGCTATGATTGCACCACTGTGCTCCAGCCTGGGCAACAGAGCCTCTCAAAAAAAAGCCTGCAAACACCCTGGCTCTTTGGGTGCATCCCCTCTCATGGGCCCCCCAGCAGAGGGCAGGGCTCCTGACGCCTGTCCACCCTGCCCCTGCTACACACTGGGCTTCCCCAAGAGACCCTCTGAAGAAGAACCGCTGAAAACCACCACACCATTAATCACCACGGCTACCCTGCCACCCGTGACAAAAACATTGCAGCAGAGGGCAGGCCGTGCGGAGTCCAGGAAGGTGCAGGGACTCTGGGCCAGGCAGAGCTGGCTGCTCTGTGCTCAGGACAACTGCCTGCCACTGCAGAGAAGGCCCCACTGCTGTGGAGAGGAGCCCATGCCTGCCTTTTCCTTCATCGCTGCACCAACCAGAACCACACGGTCTTGGCTTGTGGAAGGCTGCACAGCACCACCAGAACCACACAGTCTTAGCTCATGGAAAGCTGCACAGCACCACCAGTCCCTGGCGACCACATGGAAACAGAGCCTGGAGTACAAGCCCATCCAGGTCCCACATCTGCAGCTTTCTTCCCCAAACAGGCTTCTCAGAGACGGGCACAGTCACACGTGACAGATAGGTGGGCACACGTACAAATTCCATAAATAAGTTAAAGTATTAGAGAGAGAAGTCACCTGAAGTCTCATTCTGCCTCGGAAGGTGAAAAATTAAAATTCAACAGCATAGCTAACCAGGGTCTCAAAGACTTGAAAGGAAAAATATACAATTTCACAGATACAAAACTGAGACTCTAGTAAGTATTTCATTTAAATTAAGTTTAATTTTTTGATTGGCAACCCCAAAGGAAAATCAGATTACTTAAGGACTAGACAATTTTCTATCCACTTTCTTTCTTGGATTTTCCTTGTTACTTAAAGTTTTTAAGGAATAAATTTTATGAAGGAAACTTTTTGTGATGTGCACAAAGCTGGATCATTTCAATGTTGTTACTTCAGCTCATCATTTTTTGTTTAGTCCCCTTTTAATTTAGCTAATGCACAAACAGCCAAAAAGGACAGCATCTGCCCCCTCTAAGGAGAACAGGGGGCTCCAGATGTGAAGGAGGCAGTGAAGGGCAGCACCAGGCCCTCAGCGTCCCCAACGCCAGGCCTTTCTAACAGCCAGGAAGGTTCTGCCCACTCCTGTGTCCTGCTGGGATTTTTCTACCTTATATAATATATTCTTGCACACACTTTAAATGATAAATTTATAAGTGTTAATCCCTTAAATACTATCAGTAATTCAAAGTTTATTCACTGATTATTTCATTTCACTGATGTTCAATTGAACATATAAATTCACATACTGAATTGAACTTCCTTGCCTAAGGAGGCAAATGAACTGATCTACATTTTTCACATCTCTCTCTGCTAGCAAGTTTATACGTGCAGGACATTGAAAGGGGGAGAATATTAATATTGTCATTGTTTTAATTACATTTTTTGAAAAGCTTAACGCTTTTAATAAGCCCATAATTACTTAAAATTTCTAATTAATATGTTTAAGCTCTTCAGCAAGCTGATGTAATTTTAATGATATAATGGGCAGAATATAAATCACAGGCAAAATTATATCTTAAACAACATTAAGCAGCTGGCTTTGACTGGCAAAATCAAAGAATTCCTAAATTTGAGAACATATACTTATTTTAGGAAAATGAATAGTACTCATGGGGACAGGCTTGAGTTTATTTGAGTAGCAATTACTCTCCAGAACTGAATGCTAAGGCTAAAACAATTTGTGGACAAAAAGCACTCGCTTATTCTAAACCTAGAAGATGATGATCCCGTGAAGAAGAAACCCTTCCCAAACCACCCTGAACTGCAGGCTCAGAAGACACCCCCAGCCACCAGGGCCCAGCGGCGAGGATGGGGTGGGAACAGCCTGGAGGATGCGCAGCTCCCACCACACAGCCAGCTGGTGGGCAGGGACTGGCTGGGGTCAGAGAACATTCTCCTCGTCCTCGTCAGCTATGTGACCCATCCTGCAGACCCCAAGGCCCCAGGAGCTTCAGGAAGACACTCCTGGTTGTTTCCACCTGCTCAAGACACCGGCCTATCACTAGAGAAGCTGCTTCCTCGCAGAGCCTGAAGACCACAGAGCACATGATGTGTGGATGTTTTCTCTCACTATTACATGTGGCAAAATATACGGACCTCTTAAAAAATATCCTTAAAACCAGTGAGTTCAGGGGCAAATGAGGGCCTTCTACAAGCTTCCACTCTGTTGTTCCACAGTGGCCACTGTGTCTCTCTGGGAGCACGATTCCTCAAGCAGGGGCCGGGGGAGCCCTGGACACCGCTCATGCGCCACACCCACCCGCACCAGTTGGATGGTGGACCTGCCAGCTCTCACGTCCAACCAAGGCCTGACGTGCCCGGGTGGTGCAGTGGCCCCGACCCATCTCCCTGCTCCCACCCTCGCCCCCACGGCCTCCTCTCCTTACAGAGATTCTAAAGCCAAGTCCAACGCCACCCCTCCACTCAAACCCCCTGTGACTTCCCATTTCTTTTAAAATAAAATCCAAAATTGAGACCATGGCCTATGAGCCCTGGCCGCCCTCTTGAAGCCCCTGCCTCCCCAGGTCCCCTCTCTGCTTCCTCACACGGCCTCCCTGCTGTCCTTGCACCCACCGCGCACACGCCCCCGCGGGGCCTTCGCACGGGCATTTCCCTCTGCCCAGATGCAGTAGCATCAGAGGAGAGGAGAGGCGGGCGATGGTCTCAGGAGGCTAAAGCACGGCACAGAGGATGTGGCGCCCGAAGGACAGGGCTCAGGAAAGGAGGAAGAGCCGTGGCTGCCGGGGAAGGGCCCAGGTGGGGAGGAGGAAGGGAGCACGACCCCCAGTGGGAGTGAGGGGAAACCCTGGGGCTGGAGTGGCAGGAATGCGGCAGGACAGCACATGTTGCCTGCTTGGGGGTTTACAGTTTTCCAAAGTGAGAAGAATTTCTCATTATTTACAAAGAACCAACATGGATTACACAGGAGTCCTCAGCAGCGAAGTAGCTGGTTTTAATTCACCAGAGGTATTTCTGACGTTCAGGCAGCTTCATGCAAGGAGAGTCAGAGGTGGAACCAGCCGTTACAAACACCACACAGACCGCCCAGCAGACACTGTGGCCACCGGCATTTGTGGCACCAGCCATCCCCAGTTACAGTTACAGTCATGTGTCTTTGGTACATTCAGCCACTGCATCTCTCAGCTGGCTTTAAAAGCTTCTATTCTGCAGTAAAAATTCTATAAAGGGTAGAAGCCAAGCAGCAAAAGAACAAGCACTTAGATGCTTTAAAGAGATAATTTTTTTAAAATCTGGAAAAATAAACATACAACTTACTTGTGAGATCCAATCCCGGAAGGAAGCGCCTTAATTCTATTATACCGGAGGTCTAGCCAAGTAAGGTTTGGCAGCAACTGAAAGAAATCTTTAGGAATCAGGCAGAGGGCATTCCTTTGAAGATGCAGTTGCTTCCACAGAAAAAAGAGAATCAGAGAATGTTTTGTCAACCAACTAAATTTTAAAACATGATATATCCAAGAAGCATTTCTAAAAGATCTACCAGGATAATATTTTACCCTTAAAGAATTTAAACAGTAGCCAAGAGAATCGGAAGAAAAGAGCCAGGACTCCTTCAGGCAGTGTTCAGGGCTGGAGGGATTCCTGAGTGGCTCCTCCACGACCACTGAGCACAGCACTTTTCTATCAAATATCCTCTGACACCAAATTTAATCTCCAGGCCCCACATTCACTGTCACAGCTCCTTCCCCAGTACCCGCTGCACCTGGCTCGCAGCAGCTCAGATACCTGCCTGCTCAGTGAGCCGCTGAACAGCAAGAGCCATGCGTGGTCCTGTTCAGCCTAAGTCACTAAGATGTCTGCTGTGGTGTTATCTCCGACAAACAGCCACACAAAAATAGCCCCGGTGACCACCACTTGAGGACCAGTTTGACACATCACCTCAGTGCTATTTCTGAGTCACCATCATAAATAAGTGAAGACAGAAGACAAAACATATATATACACTGATTTTAGCCATGTGAAATGCATATATATATATATAATTTCACAGTCACAGTGAGGCAGAATTATAGGTAAATTTTTAAATACTGTCATTAATGTTGTTATACACTATATATATTTACATTATTATATATATTAATATATACACCTATATTTACTGAGGAAGTAGAAACGTTCAGGCCAGGTGCTCACGCCTGCAATCCTAGCACTCTGGGAGGCCGAGGCGGGAGGTTCGCGTGAGCTCAGGAGTCTGAGACCAGCCTGAGCAAGAGCGAGACCCCATCTCTACTAAAAATGGAAAAATTAGCTGGGTGTCATGGCACGAGCCTGTGGTCCCGGCTGCTTGGGAGGCTGAGGCAGGAGGATGCTGGAGCCCAGGAGTTTGAGGTTGCCGTGAGCTATGATGACACCACTGTACTCTATCTGCAGTGACAGAGCAAGACCCTGTCTCCAAAAAAAAAAAAAAAAGAAAAAAAGAAACAGATGTTCACAGCGCTGACCTTGAAGCCAGACTGCCTGGGTTCAAACCTAGGTTTTGAAACCTATTAGCTGTGTGACCTTGAGCAAGTTCCTGAACCTCTCTGTGCTCCAGTGTCCTTGACTGCCAAGTGGGAGTAATGAGACCTCCCTCACAGGGCAGCACTAAATGAGCAGTGAGTGGCACACAGGAAGTGCCGTAAGTAACAGCTGCTTTGATTATACTCTTTCTATTGAAAAACACAGAGTACAACAAAGTGCCATCGCACCTCCCAAATCTACCTCCAAGGCTCCATCCCAAATGCGAAAATGTTTACAGATTCTACCCCGAGAAACACTGGCTACAAAAATCACACTCTTTATACAAGCATTGAAAATAATATCTTATATGTGTTAAGAAATCGCCAGAGTCATTACCTGCTGGCAGCTGGCAGAGTCTCCAAAAAGCAGCCTGAGGACTACAGGTGCACAGCGTGTCCTCACTTACAGGGGCGTGCGCATCTCCACGTACACGTGTGTGTGCCCCCGAGTGTCCCCTCTCAGCCCTTGGCTGGAGGCTTTAAGCTTCTCAGGTCTGTTCCCTCCCTCTCAGGCCAAGCAAAACCTGGTGCCCAGCCTTGAACCCACAGGTCCTCCTCAATGCCAGGAAAAGGAAGCTCAGAAAGATAAGAAAACTCTTCCTTCTCCCCTAGCACCTCTGGAGACACAGGCACAACTCTGCATCACAACGCTGGCTGTGGTAAACAGTGAGTTGACTGACACAAACTCTGTCCTTCCCCGCAGGTCCTGGGGGCCATGTGTGAATGTGGGGGATCCTTTCCGTATTCCACGAGCCCGAGCATCTTTGGACGTGCTCTCTCTGACTTCAGAGGTTGCAGCTACAGCTGCAGCAAAATGCAGCTGTAACCCTAAAAGTCTATGGCTCTGAGTGGTTACTCAATGATCTGTTGCCATGGTAATAAAATTTATATTGACATCTGTCTCCTGAAAGGTATAAATAGGAAGTTTCTTTATTTAGCCTGAAGGATTTTGGAGCGTCCTCCTTCTCCCTTTATGCATCAAGGTGTAACAACATACATCTCACAATCTGCTGAATTCCCTACTCAGAGTGGAGGGCACCTGCTTCATCAGAAGTAACACATGCATAACAGGCGCCCTGATAAGGCAGGTCCCTGTGACCAAGAGTCACTCCTAGAGGTCGGTGCTAAGGAAAGAAATAGTAAGACCAGAGCTGGACCTGACAGCACAATGGGGCAGACGTAAACACAAAGTAGTGGGGTTTAGTAGCACAAGCAGCCACTTAAAACCTAAGCACGCGGCTTCTGTAAAAGCACTCAGAAATGTCAACTGGCCCCATGACTGTGTTCCAGACACTGTGCCTTGCAGCTGTCATCATTCCCCTGAGCCCTCCGGGTCTCACATCAGAGCTGTGCTGACGGAGCCTTTCTCTAGAAGAGCACAGGGACCGACCTGGCCAAGGCCCCCGGCACGCAGTGAAACCAGGGTGCAACCTGAGCCAGGTCACAGGTGAGAAAAACAGTTTCTTAACCGTTTGAATATTGCCTGATTTTTTAAAAAGTGTTTTTTGTGTCTTAAACAAGAGACCAAGGGTTCTTGGCACTGGGTCTTCTGCAAGGAGGCTCCTCGTCTGAACGGACGGACGGTCCCCGCTGGGTGGCCCCACGCGGAACTTCTCATTTTGTTGCGATCAGCGCGCGAGACCGCAAGCTGAGCCCTCCGCGGTTTCTCTCTAGAAGCCACCGCCTACAGGTGCAAGTGCGCGGTAAACCCTCCGTTTGCCGAGGCCGCTCCACTCACCTGCAGGCCGGGGGTCTGAAGGACCTCTCCCAGATGGCGCAGGCCACTCTGACTCAAGTCCAGGGCCGGCGGCGGAGGCACGATCATCCCCACGGCCCCGGGGCGGGCGGCGGGCGAGCGCCGCGGGCCCTCGGCGGGGCCACAGGCCGCTCGGGGGGCGCGTGCCCCGTCACAGCGCATCGCGCGGCCGCGGTCGCCTGCAGACAGGGGGGAGACGGGGAGCAGCTAACGGCGCCGACAGCGCGCAGGACGGAGGCCGGTCTCCAGGCGCCCCAGGCCCCGAGAGGCAAGCGGCGGAACGGCAGAGGGGAGCAACAGCCCGGGCTCCGCGGCGCCGAGACGCTGGCTGCAGGCCCCCGCCCCGCCGCGCGCCCTGCCTCGGTTTCCCACCCAGGCGAGGCCGAGCCGCACCCGACGCTGTGGGCCTCACACTCCAGGCCTGAGAGGCGCGGCCTCCCCCGGGCCCGCCTCACTGCGGCGCCCCAGCCCCCCCAGCACGCGGGCCAGCCGGGGCCGCGGAGAGCAGCGGCGGGACAATGGAGGCGGCCGGGCCCACGCGGTCGCCATGGAGACGCCGGTACGGAGGCCCGCGAGCGCCAAGCCACAGGCGGAAGCGGGTGGTGGTGCGCTGCGCGCGGGGGGCGGGGCGTGCGCCTGCGCGCGAAGTGGCCTGCGGCCCCGAGCGCTGCTGGCCGAGGGACGCAGAGGGACCGAGGGGTGGGAGGGCGCGCGGCGTGCTGCGGGGGGCAGTGGGGCGCTGGGTGCCGCAGCCCGCGGAGCCCGCAGCGTCGCGTTCACGGGGAAGGGGCCGGGGCGCGGCCGTGGGGCGCCGGCCAGAGCAGCCGCGGAGAGGGGCGCGCCGCGAGTCCGGAGGCCCGGAGCGGGGTCCGGGCGGCACAGCAAGGTCAGTCCCGCCGGCGCCGCCGCTCTGCGGCCTTCCGCGGACCCCGCGCGCGCGGGGCGCGAGGCGCTGGCGGGGAGGGGGAGTGGCTGGACTGCGCGCCGGCGGCGGGGACGCGGCCCGGCCTCGGGCTGGGGGCTCGGCGCGGCGTGTCCGGCCTGCTTGCGGGTCGCCGCCCCGAGGGGACGCGCTCGTGCGGCTCTGGGCTGCGTGAGACGCGGTCTGTGGGCGACGCACGGGCGCGTCGTGAGGGGACACGGGTGGGGAGGACGCGGCAGCACACCGCGCGAGTTCCAGAGTGGGGCCCTGAAAACCAGGACGCGGGTCTCGGGCTCTTGCTCCCGCCCCGCCGCCTGTGGGCGGGGAGGCCTGTCCCGCGCTGTCCCCCTGCGCTAAGACGGCCGTCCCGCGCCGGCTGCCACGCCACCTCCGCCCCCCGGGTCCCGCCCAGGGTGCTGCGCGGCCACGCGGGAAGCTGCGGGGCGGGGACTTCGGGAGACGCGGTGCGGCCCGCCGGCACCTGCAGCAAAGCGGCCTGTTGGGAGCGGGCCGGCGGCCGGGAGTCTCCGCTGCGAAGGCCCCGGAGGAGCGTCCGGTGTTCGGAACGGGATGCTCCTTGCGGCCCGACGCTGCTCCTGGGTTTGTGGCTGCAGCGGCGCGCGAGGGGGCGCGGACCAGCCCTTCGCCGACACCGGTGAGACTGCGGAGGCGCCGCAGGGGCCGGTGCCAGGTGAGGAACTCGGGGAGGCGGCTGGCGGCTGGGGCGCCTCCCTCGCTGCGCGCCGGCTCTCGGGAAGGGGCGTTGCAAGGTTCAGCCGCCCAGCAAAGCGGCCAGGCCGGGACCAAGGGCTGATTCGTTGTCCCGAGACCAGCCAGGGCTGATGTGTTGTCCCGAGACCAGCACGGACGGGCAGGGCTCCGCGGCGCTGGCTCCGGGGGGCCCGACCTTGTGGGGACTGGAGCTCTGCGTCGGGTCACGCCAGGCCCTGGCACACGAGGGTGGTCCCGGCTGCCGTGTTCTCACCGCGCCTGTCTGGAGGAGGAAGAAACTATCTGAGATCTCAGATAATTTCCACGTTTTTCAGCGTATAGTGTGTGTCACACACGGGGCACCACGAATGCAGGGTCAAATCCCAAAGAAACAACAGGACGCGGAAACTGACCCGCCCGTGGGAGGCACGCAGAATGAAGTTAGCAAGCACGCACTTTAAAATCAGCATTCGGGACGTGTCTAAGGAAATAAACACGAGGTCAATACTGGAAACTGTAAAAAGGAATCAAATTGGAATTCTAGAACTGAAAAAGTGCAATCATAGTGAAAAATGTATTGGATCAGTCCACTAACAAGTTACTTAGAACTGAAGGAAGAATTGATGAAGTGGAAACGAGGTCAGAAGGAAATGTCCTCAATCCAGCGAGAGGTGCAGTTTAGCAAGTTCAGAGAAGAGCGTCGCTGGCACAGGGGACCCGCAGGCAGGTCTGGCACACGTGTGGCTGGGTGGCCTCTGGTAACTCGGCGTCGCCAGCACTTCCTTGCATTGTGTCATCTGCACTGCAGAGATGTTGGCCACTCCCTGGGGGCCCTGCAGCTTGGCGTCAGGGGTTCGAGGCATACCCTGTATCTGGTTCAGGGACCTTCCTGTGACTGAATTGATTCTGGGGCTCGACCTTTGCTCTCTGTGAGGTCTTCCCAAAAGGCCTTACCCTCAGCTCCATCATTAGACCACAGTTCTCCTGGCGGCCCTGGATTTGGTCTTTACACAGAAACCATTTTTAATTTTAGTTCCGTCTGAGGAGCCTAAGAATTTCCAAAATCATCAAGACTTGGCTCTTTTTTGTGTAACAGTCCTTCCCATGATTTCTCTCTCCTCTCACATTTTCCTACAAGCAGCAAGAAGAAGTCCTCACTACCTGGCTGACTTCCCCCTTGTCTCCTGGGGCTTCCTGGAATCACCTCCCACGTAAACTTCAAATCCTCAAATCCTTGTCTCAGACTTTGCTCCAAGGGAAACCCAAACAGACCATACTCCACGTGGAAGCAAGACTGCCTACTTCGGCGTGTCTTTCCCCGGTGGACTGAGGGTGAGGATAAGTGAAGAAGTGCACACAGGAAGTGTGGAGTCTGTACAGAAAGAGCATTGAAAATTTTAAGAAAGGTAAACTGATAGCAGGTGGGGGAGGTCCCAGGCATGGTCACGATATGGCAACCTGGAGTCTTGGCTCTGGAAGGTGCCAGCACACAGCTTCACACCAGGGTCCAGTAATTAATGAAAAGTAGCAATCCCCATATCCCCAAAAAACTTAAAATACACTTTAGCTGGAGCCATGATCTCACTTTCTGGGGTAATTTATTACGTGGCAAAATAATTACCCATGATTTGATGGGAGTGTTTACATTTTATTTTTGTAAAGAGAGATCAGAGAGGAAATGTTTTCATATATACTCAACTGTTACGCCAACCAGGAGCTGAAGGCACAGTCAGACCGGGTGCTTTCACACAAGTGTGGGGAGGTGTGGGGTCACCCCAGAGGATGGTGCAGTGCTGGGCTGTAACCAGGGCCAGGTGAGGCCAATCCGAAAGGCCAGCCTCCTGGCCAGCGCAGGGGGGAGGTGCATGGCGCTGGGGCAGGGATGGAAGATTCAGCACAACTCTAACAAGGTCCAACATTCCAGTATCTCTTGTTCTCAAATTCAACATTTTCTAACCATTTGACCTTGTTATTGTTGTCTCAGGTTTTTGTTTCACTATTTTTAACACTAAATTTTTCTTGTCAATAATTATGTGTATGAAAATATTTTGCCATTTTCTGTGCTCATTTTTATTTTTTATTTAATTTTATTTATTTATCTAGAGACAGGGTCTCATTCTGCTGTCCAGGCTGGAGTACAGTGGCGCAATCACAGCTCACTGCAACCTCCAACTCCTGGGCTCAAGTGGTCCTTCCACCTCGGCCTCCCAAGTAGCTAGGACTACAGGCTCGCGCCACCACGCCTGGCTAATTTTTTTTTCGTGTTGCCCAGGCTGGTCTCAAACACCTGGCCTCAAGTGATCCTCCTGCCTCAGCCTCCCAAAGCACTGGAATTACAGGTGTGAGCCACCGCGCCTGGCCTGGTGATCACTTTTTATCCAGCTAAGATGCATCTTTTGGTGGTCCTTCTGTCACATGTTCTTGGGTGATTCTAAGCCTGTGAATGAATGAAAAGTCTTTATTTTGATCTAATTCTAGAATGGTGGTTCAGCTGGAATAGAGTTCCTCATTGAGAGGTGTTTTCTGTAGGAATTGATAAGACCTCATTCTGTGGTCTTAACACTGTTGCTGCTGTGGAGGCGTTTCCTGCCCATCAACTTACCATGTCCATGGAGGAAATCTATCTTTTCTTTTTGTGTCCTTGTTCTGAAATTTCACTGCAGTAAAATGCAGTGCACTGAGTGCACGTTGATTTTCAGTTTTACTGCCTGGCACTTGATGTGTCCTTTCTGCATGAGACTGTTCACCTTCAGTTCTGGACACTTGAGTTGTTCTCTGTTCTCATAGCACCTCTGCCCCCTGCCTGGAGCCCTCTTATTCTGGATTGCCCAGAGGGGAGTAGGTTGAAGCCACTTGGTCTACTCTTCATATCTGAAAACTGCTTTTCCTAATTTTTATCCGTCTGTGTTCTGGGTAAACTATCTTCCAGTTCACTAGATCTGTCTCCACTGGTGTCCAGTTAGAGCTTGTTTCATCTGTTGAGTTTTTAGTGGTGTCAGTTTGCATATCTAATTTCCTTTTTCATATCCACTTGTTATTTCTTCCAGTTTTTGTTTGATAATTTTTTAACTTTCACAGATTTTTTCTCTTTTTATCCACCATGAGAATCCTAAACAAACATTGAACATACTTGAAAGTCTGCTGTATTGTTTCCATTTCATCTGGGCTGAATTCATCTGCTGATTGCTGGTGGTGTTATCTTCTCAGAGTTATGATTTGGAATTTAGGCTTGCAGGGTCATCTGAAGGGAGGGCTTTGTGCTCTGTTTTCCCTCTGTGCTTGCCCTGCCACGTGTCATGGTCCGGCAGGAGTCTCCGTCCAGCCTTTCGGGGCTGCACTGGGTGCTCAGGGCACTTGTCCAGCTGTGCCACTGGGAGCTGTGGGTCTAGGCGTGGAGCCAGCCAGAGGCTGGGCTCAGGCTGTCCTCTTCTTGATCCTGTGGAAGTTGTATTTTTTCCTCAGCTTCCTTTCATAGAGGTGAGAGGCTTGTTCCAGCACTGATTTTAGGTGATGCCCATAGCTGTTCTCTGCTTCTCTTGGGGCACTTCATTCCCGTTACTCCTCAGGGATGTGTTCCCAGGCCCCTGTGCCTCCTTCGGGGCCCAGAGCCCCACAGGTCCAAGTCCTCCATGCTGCTTTGTGTTTCTCATTGACTTTTTGCCTATGAAGTGTTACTGATTTTTAAATTTTTCTTTTGAAAATTACCTATTGTAGCTGTGGGTGGAGAGAATTGTGAGAAGGCCTCTAAACATGAACTTACAATACTGTCTTGCCCAGAGGAGAAGTAATGATTTTCAATAAAGGAAAATAAAAGTTTTACTCTGTTTTAGTTTTTTCTGTTTAATACCTTGTTATAAAACTGTTGTGAATTATGTTTGATATTTTCCCGAGAGTATTCTTCTACATCAAAAGAAAAGCAACTGAATTTAAAAAAAAAAACTTTATAGGAAGTTGGATATAAGGACAATAAGCATCTTTGGATAAGTTTTGCAGATTTCCAAATGGCCTAAAATTACTTTTTGGAAGATGTTCAAAATGCCCCTGAGCGGCTGGTTCCACTTCTGCTCTGCTGTGCCTGTCATCCTGAAGTGTGACAGCTGAAAATGTGAAACCCTCTGCCTTGAAGAGAGCTGGGACTGCAAAGCAAAGATGATCTCCATTTCCCACATAACTTGCTCTGAGAGCACAGCACAGGACGGGGGCTGTGTCAGGAAGATGTGAAATGGCGTGGAGAGACAGAGGTAGCCAGGCCACACCTTCCGGTTGCTGTGGGAAAGCTGGGGGTGTGTCCTCTGGCATTTCCAAGAGGGAGTGGTGACTCCCTAATGAATCTTTTAGATGAGCCAAAGTGGTGAACTCGTCTCAGGTACCCAGGGAGACTCAGGCTCAGCCCACTGTTGGCCTCCATCTTCCTGGCTGCTGTGGTTTGAATGTGTCCCCCAGAATTCATGTGATAGAAATGTGGTTCCCAGTGTGGCAGCGTTGGGAGGTGGGGCCTTTAAGACATCAGGTCATTAAGAGAGATTAATGCCACTCTCTAGGGACTGGGTTAATTCTTAGGGGAGCGAGTGGGTTCTTGGGACATGAGAGCAGGTTGTCCTAAAGCGACGCCCCTTGCATGTGCCCACTTGCCCTTGCCTGCCGTGTCATGATGCAGCACATCATGCACTTGGCCTTCCCAGCCTTCAAAACTGTGAGCTGAATAAACGCCTTTCCTTCGTAATGTATCCAGTCTCAGGTATTTTGTTACAGCAGCAGAAACAGACTAAGACACTGGCCTTGAGATTTGAGTAGAATTGTTTGGCTCCCCACCAATCCCATGGCCCATGAGCGTCCAATCCCCACACCCCCCTTTCTATCTTGACATCTTTAGCTTGACCACACACAAAGTGCCTTTTGCCATGTAACCTTAAATATTCATAGGTTTTGGGGACTAGGACATCTTAGAAGGCCATCATTCTGCCTACCACAAAAAGGAACTCCAGGAAAGGCATTTTAGCAAAAAACTGGAAAAGTCAGAACAAGAAAAAGCATAAATAAATCACAGCGAAGTCAGACAACGAAGCATCTTACAACCTGAAAATGAATGAACAATAGCTGCTTGCAACAATAGAGACAACTATTGACAGAAAAAAGTTGCAGGAGACCTCATATGGTATGATACCTTTTTACAACATGGATACGTTTTTAGGACGTTTATAAAGCCAAGCAAAACTAAATGACAGATTGCAAGTGTGAATGATAAAATTCTAAAACAAAAACATCAAGGGGGGTCTGATAATTCAGACTGGGGAGAGGGAGGGAGTTGAGTGGGGGGTGCACAGTGTGGGTGTTATGGGCTGAAGTGTGTCTCCCAAATTCACACTGGCAGAGATAAACTAAGCCGGACACTAGTTAGAGTGGTTGGAACAGAGTTTGGTCAGTAATAACTATTGCAGTAGGGAGGAGAGTCCAGCGTGAACTGAACTCAACTTGGATTTGCACGGAGGTGACTGGGTGTTATCAAGGGACGGTGAGGGAGGGGGCGGGTGAGCCGGATCGGCCGAGCAGAGCAGAGCAGAGAAGCGAAAGGTCACCGACAGTGGAGCGGGGTGGTCCACGTACAGCCGTCTGGGCTTACTGACCGGCGCCTACGGAAGTCAGGCTCCCTCTCGCAGGGCCTGGAGACCGGGCTGGGCCCTGTCCTCTGGTGCCGTTGGGACAAACAGGAAACTCATGGCAGGAGACACCTTGAGGTGTCTCGGGCAGGCACTTTAGGGGGTTGGGTGGTCCCAGGGGTGCCACCTTGAGCTGTTAGACACGATGTTAGCACTTGTCCAAGTCTTTATAGGCCAAGGTGGGGCCTCATGCAGAGGAGCCTGGCTCGAGTTTGACCAAGGAGAGACTGACTCTTAGGCATATGTTGAAGTCTTAACCCTCAGTACCTCAGAATGCAACTGTATTTGGAAATAGGGCCATTAAAAAGATAATTTAGGTAAAATGAGTGGGCCCTAATCCCGAGGCTTGAGGCCAGGAGTTCGAGATCAGCCTGGGCAACATAGTGAGACCCTGTCTGTACAAAAAATAGAAAAATTAGCTGGCTGTGGTGGCTCATGCCTGTAGTCCCAACTACTTGGAAGGCTGAGGCAGGAGGATGCCTTGAGTCCAGGAGTTTGAGGCTGCAGTGAGCTGTGATTGTGCCACTGCACTGCAGCCTGGGAGGCAGAGGGAGACCTGGTCTCTAAAAAAAGAATAGGGAGAGAGATGAGGACACAGGGAGAAGATGTCTCGGACTCCCCACCTCCGGAGCTATGAGAACATCAGTGTCTGCTAAGCCGCCAGGCTGTGGTGTTTGTTATGGCCCCGAGCTGCCCAGTGCAGGGTTTACACGGAAGAGTCCCCGAGTTTACACGGAAGACCCTGAGGAGTGGGAAGGTCGTGAGTGAGCTTCAGATGCCCGCCGGGCAGGGAAACAGAGGAGGACGGGGCTGCACCCGGCCACATCCAAGAAGAGCACAGGCGGTGGGATCCTCCCCCGCAGCAAGACTTCAAAAGAGACAAGTGATTTCTCCAAGGGGGTCCTTTCTGCAGCCACAGAACCAGCAAAGCTTACCTTTCCACCTGGTGTCGGCTGCCTGGGCCAGGTCCACCTGTACAGTCATTGCAGACAACTAATCCTTGTAGGGACTGACCACAGCCTTGACTTGGAAGCATGACAGTCCTGCCTCTGGGGAAGGCTGCAGTGGCAGATGTCCCAGTTGGACAGACCTGAATGTCCCCACGCAAGCTTCTGCTGGATGCTCCCCCAGCAAAGCCAGATGGGTGGCTTTTCCCCAACTGGACATACTTACCCAATACCTGGAAAAGACTGATATTGTGTCCCAAAACTTGCTTTAGTTCCATAGCTTCAACGACGAATAACATGGCTGTGGAGATAACAAGCCCATTTTGGAAAGAGCATCGAGGACAACTACCAACACCTAGAAAATACAGAAAATCGGCCTGGGGGTTTCTCTAAAGATTCCAAGAGGCCACCACCCAGGCTCAGAGGGACGTGTGGTCCCTTGACAGCACCTTCACCCACCTGCTCCAGTGTGATGTTCTCCCTGGAAAAGGTAAAATTGCCAAACAAGATCTCTGAATCCAGTGTGTGCCCAAGAAAAGCATGTGGACTGATGGGTTTAAATCAGTGTTTGATTTTGAACAGGCAGTGAATGGTGCAGGATTCCTCACTGCCGGGGCCCGAGTGGTGTCACCTGCGGACAGGTCTGAAGGAAGCCTGAGGGCGGCGGCCTCACCATCGGGGGACCTGGCCTGGCCTCCACCAGCACACACTTGACATGAGCTGAGCCCTGGGCCACGTGGCCTTCAACAGACAATTTTGAACCCAAATTTCCCTGTAATTAATAAAACGCAAGTAAGGATATCAGCAAAAATGTGGGGAATCAAGGAATAAACACAGCATGTGCAGAAAGCCCAGCACAGAGGAGGCGCCTGTACATTTTTCTTCACATTTTTCTTCTATCTTTCTGTTAACAGAGATTGAATCATTTTAATTAAACAAGACTTTATCTAGACAAATCTAAATCAGTTCAGAGGGTAAGAGAATTTTTTTAAGGAGGAAATAATTTTAAAAGCAGAAATGGGAAAGTGGCAAGTACGTATTGTGCTACCTGACTAATAACAGGACGCTGTCAGACCTTGTCCCTCTGCCATCTGGGGGTGCTTACCTGGTGCAGGCTCTGATGATTGCAGACGAGGGAACTCAAGCTCAGAGAGGTTAAGGATGTGCCACAGCCACACAGTGATTAAGTGACAGAGCTGGGCTTTGTGCCAAATCGTTGGTCATAGAGACATTTGAAGTTCCAACACAGGTTATTTTAAAAACACATAAAAGAAAAAGAAAAGGTCTAGAAACTCAACCTTCCACAGAGTATAAGAATGCATAAATTCAACTGTACCGCCAAGAAAATTCTACCGAAATGGCAGGTACATTCATGGCTCTACAGTCACCCTTAATCTAACTGCTGGGCCACATGGACCCCTGACTTGCCTCCAGTGGTCAGCGCGTCCTTTCCTGGTTGTCCCAGGCAGCTCCATCCAACCTTGCTTGAGTGGCTGAGATGCCAGCTTTGAGATTTTTGCAGACCGGGGTTGCCATGTGCAAGGAGCTCAGCTGTCACCACCCTGCTCCCTGGGGACATGGACGCTGGTGGCAGTGGGACCCTCCTTTCCACCCCATGTTCCCTGGCCTGTCAGCACTCAGCCCTCCCATCCAGAAGGTCCCCTGATCTCGAGGTGCACCCAACCTCACCTTGCCACAGAGCCTATTCTCCCAGCACCACCTCTCAGGGCGGTTTCCAGGCTGCACGCTGTGGGGCCTGTCCGCGTGTCCCCACTCCCGGCCAGCCATTGAGGGTAAAGCCAGGGTGTGCACTCTGCTTCGTGAGGCCAAACACTGGCAGGCTGATACCATCCACGAAACAGAAGCCACCTGCTCCCTCCTCACCTGCACCTGTGCAGATCCCTGCACAGACTCACCCTCATCCACCCCTTGGATGGAGTCTCTGGCAGTTCCCAGAGATTCCCAGACCTCCTGAGACCATTGCAAGCCCCTGTGCATGTTCACTCCCGAGGACACGTTCGTTCCATAGGTAAGATGTCCAGTGGAGTCCAGTGAGCCGCAGCGGCACATTCCTGTCCAGCATCTCCCCCTCCCCCAGTTCATCTGTGCTTTAGGCCTGGAGGCCTGGAGGTCTGGAGGGCGGGTCCCATGCCCCCCTGCCCCCGCCCCTCCTCTGGCTCCCTCCAGGTGGGGATGGGGACAGGTGTGAAGGGAGGGCAGGGAGGGGCTGTGGGCTGCCTTGGCCAGTGCAGGTGTGACCAGGCTGGCGCTGTCTTGGAAGAAGGGTCTGGTGGGCTCCTCGGAGACCTTCTCATGGCAGGCTGTCACTCAGCTCCCTGTCCCAGGAAAGCCAAGGCCCAAAACTATTGTGGTTTCTCACTCAGTCCTCCAGCACCTGGTGGTCCTCACCCTCTGCTGGAACCTGTAAATTACTGGTCCAGTTTGCTAGGCCATCTTACAATAAAATAACATCTCCACACCCTCCAAGGCCGCACGTGGCTGGAGGGTGCCTCACCATCCTGTCTCCGCTTGGCCATGGTGTTTGTTTGGCCAGTGGGATGGCAGGTGGGATGGAGCAGGGTGATTCCTGGACGTCCTCCCACAGCCACCCTCTTGCACCTTTGCATTTGCATGGGAAGCACGTGGTGGCCTGCTGGTCCCAGAGGAATAAGAGCCTCAGAAAAGACCTGAACTGCATCTGTGGCCCAGAGCTGAGCTTGGCTACGATCAGCCAAACCACAGCCAACCTGCAGATGCTCATGTGAGAGGTCAATGCTTGGTGTTAAAGCTACTAATTTTGGGGTGGTTTCTTATGTAGAATTATTGTGCGAATAGCCAGCTGATACAGGGTCACATCACCCTCCACATAGCCCTCTGAGACGATGTCCAAGATGATCCAAGGCCAGCTCCCTCCAGGGAGCCCCTGACTAGTCCCAGGCAAGCAGGTGCCCTCTTCCTGCCAACAGAGCCACTCCACTCGCCCTCCCACCTGAAACCTCTTTAAAATTCCTTTTGGCTGCCCAGTGAACTAGTGGCTCTTCCGAGTACATCCCCCCGTAGCTGGTTACCCTGACACTATGTACCCCGAATCAGAAGAATCCATGGAAGCAATGAGAATACTAGAAATCACATCCAGAAGAAAATACCAATAAAGGATGTCAAGACAGGCATACAACAGGAACGTGAGTGGGTACGAGTCAATTCCAGTAGCCTTCATCAGAAAAGGAATGTGCAACGTGGACGGCCTGCCACTGTCTTTGAGGAGGTTTCAGTCTAGAGTTATCAGACAGGCACATAATAGCCACAGATGTCTTTAATTCCCAAAACCTGGTGGTTCAGGCACAAAAGAAGATCTTGGGTAAGATGGTGTCCAAATCCACTGCCACCACCTGAATAGATGACATGAGCAGTGAAGGGCTGGAGAGTCCACAGAGTGACAGGGAGTACACCCCAGAGCGGCAGGGGGCAGGGACGGTCGCCAAGAGCCTCATGAAGACAGTCATCAAGCTGGTATTCTTTACAGCAATGCCCAATTTCATCAAGATGAGCTATTAATAGCACTGATGGAGAAATTTAGGAAGAAGGTTCACCAACTTGCTATGACCATGGTCAGTTCCATTAGGAGGATTACACCTTTGACAGGAATGCAGAGAGATGCACCACCTCACCACCAACTCCCATGGATGGGGTAATCATGTCTTTGATTGTTTTTCAGGTTGTTAATTTTTGGCTGCCTGTATAATCCCTTTGGAAATTTTAAACCCCACTTACAAGAGCTTTGTGATGGTATCAACAAAATGTTGAGTGGAAAAAACATATGAGCGTGTGAATTAAGATTGTGACTGGTCCTGATTTGCTTGAAGACAGAGCACTGCTGATTTATGAAGGAAAAAAAAGAATTTTCTAAAGATTACACGTATTTCAGAAAGACTTTGCCCAATTCAACTGTCTGACATTAATGATAGTGCTTTTATGAGGCTTGTTTGACTTGAAGAAAAGCATATTGCCAAAAATTCTGGTTAAAATCTTCCTAACAGGTAACAGATCATAGGAAAGACGTGTGGTCCAGTAATGCAAATGCAGAGTCAAACAAAGAAAAATACAGATGGCTCCAGACCTTAAGACATTCTTTTAGGACTGTTGTGTTGGTGACACATTGCATATTTCTAACATGTACAAAGTTACGTATTTTGATTCACTTTTCCCTGCCATGTATATATACCTCTTTTTAAAAGCCTGGAACTTTCTCTTTAGAAGTCGTTGCTTCTTTTGAAACAATTCCATTTTCAAGTCTACCCTTGACTGTTTTGTTGAAGATTGTGTCATTGACATTTAAGAATTAAGTCTGAGGCAGTCAAACTGAACCCTAGAGAAACAGAAAACTTCTCTGAAATCAGTACTGTGGAAATGAATTATATTAGATACTATGAATAACGTCTGATATAAAAATATGCTTCTGGAATTGAGTGCTGCTTTTAAGTACCAATAGTGATACTTAAATTTCCCAAAATGTGATGGCATGTCATTGCCTTGAGATGCTTGCTTAGGGCTTAACTTTCATGTTATCTTGAAAATGTACTGATGAAATCTCCATTTTTGACATCCATTTCACATGTAAGAGACAAAAAAACTAAGTTGGTCTTGATATTGGGATGATAAAAAGTAGATCCCATTAAGAAAGATAAAACAATTCTCATTTTAGAGATGAACCCATCACACAATGACTTAATTTAGGGGGATGAAGGGTAAAAGGGAAGAAAGGATATTGCTAAAGAACATGAGCATAGAATCATGCATTTCAACGTTAAAGAAAGTTTGATGAGTAAAGAATGTCAGTTTTTTAGTAACTGATGAAGTTTTGTCATTTTATTTGTTATTTTGATGAGTAAACCAAAGTATATTTGCAATCCAAAAAAGTTCCTTTTGAGGTACAATGGATGAGTTTTATAGTATGTAAACTATACCTGGATAAAGATGAAAAAAGGAAGAAAAAGACCCCTGGCTACAACCCCTTGTAAAGATACAATTCAGTTGTTTTTAGTAAATGTGTAGAGTGGGTGTCAACCACACTGTGGCCTTAGAACATCCGTCAGCCCCCAGACTCCCGCCAGCTGTTTGCAGTCTGTCGCTGTTCTCCCAGCCCCAGGTAAGCACCGATTTCCTGTCTGTCGCTATGCATTTGCCTCTTCTGGACATTTCATATAAGTGGAATCATACAATATGATGTCTTTCCATCTGGCTTTATTCATTTAGTGTAATGATTCTGAGGTCCACCAAAATTTTTAATTTTAATGAAAACCAATTTATAAACTTTATTTTTTATTTTTCCTTTTATTTCATAATATTATGGGGGTACAACACTTTGGTTATATATATTGCCCATGCACTGCCCATGTCAGAGCTACAATTGTGAATATCCCCCAAACTGTGCACCCCACACCCATTCGGTGAGAGTTTTCCCATCCCCTCCACCCCCTCCCGCCTGCCCACCCTCTGATGAATATTATTGCCCTGTGTGATGTAGGTGTTGATCAGTTAGTACCAATTTGATGGTGAGTACCAGTGGTGCTTGTTTTTCCAATCCTGTGACACTTTGCTTCGAAGAATGGGCTCTAGCTCCAACCAGGATAATACCAGATGTGTTAATTCACCATTATTTTTTATTGCTGAGTAATACTCCATGGTATATATATACCACATTTTATTAATCCACTCGTGTATTGATGGACACCTGGGTTGTTTCCACATCTTTGCAATTGTGAATTGTGCTGCTATAAACATTTGTGTGCAGATGTATTTATTATAGAATGTCTTTTTTTCCTTTGGGTAAATACCCAGTAGTGGGACTGCTGGGTCAAATGGTAGTTCTACTTTTAGTTCTTTGAGGTATCTCCATATTACTTTCCATAGAGGTTGTACTAATTTGCAGTCCCACCAGCAGTGTATGAGTGTTCCTATCTGTCCACATCCCCACCAACATTCGTTGTTTGGGGATTTTTTGATATGAGCCAATCTCACTGGAGTTAAGTGATATCTCATTGTGGTTTTGATTTGCATTTCCCTGATGATTAGAGAAGTTGAGCAATTTTTTATATGTTTGCTGGCCATTATTCTGTCTTCTTTTGAAAAGTTTCTGTTCATGCCCTTTGCCCATTTTTTAATAGGGTTGTTTGATTTTTTCTTGTTGATTTTCCTGAGTTCTGTATAGATTCTGGTCATGAGCCCTTTATCAGATGTGTGGCATGCAAATATTTTCTCCCACTCTGTAGGTTGTCTGTTCACTCTAGTGATAGTTTCCTTGGCTGTGCAGAAGCTTTTTAATTTGATCAGGTCCCATGTATTTATTTTTCTTGCTGCTGTGATTGCTTTGGGGGTCTTCTTCATAAATTCTTTGCCTAGGCCAATGTCCATAAGAGTTTCTCCAACGTTTTCTTTGAGAATTCTTACGGTTTCACGTCTTAGGTTTAAATCTGTTATCCATCGTGAGTTGATTTTTGTGAGAGGTGAGAGGTGTGGATCTAGTTTCAGTCTTCTACATATGGCCATCCAGTTTTCCCAGCACCATTTATTGAATAGGGAATCTTTCCCCAGTGTATGTTTTTGTGTTCTTTGTCAAAGATCAGATGACAGCATGAGGATGGTTTTATATTTGGGTTCTCAGTCCTGTTCCATTGGTCTATGTCTCTGTTCTTGTGCCAGTAACATGCTGTCTTGGTTACTATAGCCTTGTAGTATAGTTTGAATTCTGGTAGATTGATGCCTCCCAATTTGTTCTTTTTGCTTAAGATTGCTTTGGCTAGACAGGGTCTTTTTTGGTTCCACGTGAAGTGTAGAATTATTTTTTCTAGATCAGCAAAAAATGCTGTTGGTAGTTTGATAGGGACTGCATTGATTCTGTAAATCACTTTAGGTAGCAAAGACATTTTAACAATGTTGATTCTGCCTATCCAAGAGCATGGTAGGGTTTTCCATCTGTTTACATCCTCTACAATTTCTTTTCTCAGTGTTTCATAATTCTTTCTATATAGGTCTTTCTCCTCCTTAGTTAGATATGTTCCTAAATATTTAATTTTCTTTGGTGCTATTGTGAAAGGTATTGCATCTTTAATTTGTTTCTCAGCTCGACTATTATTGGCATATATGAAGGCTATTGATTTGTGTGCATTGATTTTGTATCCTGAGACTTCGCTGAATTCATTTATCAATTCCAGTAATCTCTTGGTTGAATCTTCGGGGTTTTCTAGATATAATATCATGTCATCTGCGAAGAGTAAAAGTTTGACCTCTTCTGCTCCCATTCGGACACCCCTGATTCCTATCTCTTGTCTGATTACTTGGGCAAGGACTTCCAGCACTATGTTGAATACCAATTTATAAACTTTATAAATTTTACTTAAAGCTCATACTTTCGGTGTCATGTTTAATAACTCTTTGCTTAACCCAAAGTCATAGAGATTTTCTCCTATGTTTTCTTCTAGAAGTTTTATAGTGTTAGCTCTTACATTTAGGCCTTTGACTTGGTTTGGGTTATTAGTTACGTAAGGATCTACATTTATTGTTCTATTGTTCTCATTCAGTGGTCTCAGCACTTTAAATTACAAATTCAATTTTCTTTTACAGACATGGGGCTATTCGTATTTTCTATTCTATCAATTTTGATAGGTTATATTTTTCAAGGAATTTCTCCATTTTATCTGAGTTGTAAAATTACTGGCACAAAATTTTCAAAATATCCCCTTATTATTCTTTTAAATATTTTTAGGCTTTTTGGTGATATCCCCTTCTTTATTTCTGATATTGGTAATTTTCTTTTTCTTTTTCCTTGTTCTGTAATGCTAGAGTTTTATAAGTTTTATTGATTTTTTTAAAAGGAACAATGATTTGCTTTGTTGATTTTTCTCTATCATTTTCATATTCTAGTTCATAGATTTCTGTTCTGATGTCTATTTTTCCTTCTTTCTACTCACATTGAATTTTAATTACTTTAAAAAAAATTTTTAGCTCATCTTTACTCTCTTCTTGCGGGACTGTAACTTCCCTTCTCTGCTACATTGGCTTGTAGCAGTAGTTTCTAACACAGATAGTTTTTTTATTATGATTTATTTTCTTTTAAACTGACAAATAAAAAATTGTATATATTTATGGTGTACAACATGATGTTTTGAAATATGTGTACATTGTGGCATTTTTTTAAGCTTCTTAAGACAGAACTTAGATCACTGATTTTAAACTTCTCTTATTTTTCTCATATAAGCATTTAAAACTAGCTGTATCCCACACATTTTATTATTTTGGTTTTTATAATCATTTCATTTTAAATATTTCCTAATTTCCATTGTGATTTATTTTATTTGACTGATGGATTATGCAGCAGTTTGTTGCTTAATTTCCAAATGTTGAGATATCTTTTATTGTTGATATTTAATTTAATTTCACGGTGTTCAGACAGCATATTATGTATGATTTCAATCCTTTAAAATTTACTGAAATTTTTTTGTTTATCTCAGGATATGACTTATCTTGGTTAATATCCCTTGCATACTTAAAATTAATGTGTAACATGCAGTTATTAGTTATAGTGTTCTATAGATTTCGATGAGGTCAAGTTGGCTAATGGTGTTGTCCAAGCCTCTATATCCTTAGTAATTTTGTGTGTGTACTTGTCCTATCAATTCCTGAGATGGGAGTGTTAAAATCTCCTACTGTGATTGTGGATTTTTCTTTTTTGTTTCCTCTGGCTGTCAGGTTTTGCTTTGTGTAGTTTGAAGTCTTCTCCTTAGGTGCATACACATTTGGGACTCTTATGTATTTTTGAAGAATTGGTCCTTTTGTCAGTAAGGAATGGTCCTCTTCATCTCAACAATATTCCTTGTCTTGAAGTCTACTTTGTCTGATATAAATACAGCTATTAATACTTCACCTTTCTTTTGATTCTTATTTATGTGGTGTATCTTTTGGGTCTGTGTGTCTCCCCACCCCCCAACTTCAGGAGCCAGAGTCTTCCGTGGAGCTCGGGAGGCCCTCCCACCCATCCTCACCGTCTGTTGGCCTCATCTTTTGCCACTCCCTGCCTCAGTCTCTCCAGTTGAACCAGTCTGGCCTGTCCTTCATTGAGCTCTTCGAAAGTATCATGTTCTCTCTCACTTCTTGGACTCTAACCGTGTTCTGTTGGGAAGGCCGTTCCCTGCTCCCCCTGGCCTAACTTCTGCCCGTCTTTCTGGACAGCTCTGCTGTCCCTGCCTCAAGGGCCCTCCCTGATCCTGAGGCAGGACTGGCGTCCACTCCTCTCCCATGGCCCACGGTGCGTCCCCTCTCTTGACATCCGTGACACTGGCCACTACTCATGGAGTGCCTGTCCCCCTCATTGAGTGGTGCACATGGTCCGTCTAATGACCAACGCCCAGCACAGTGCCTGGCATGCAGTAGGTGCTTAATATTAATAAATGTCTTTTGCGTGACCTGTGTGGCAGTGTCCTTTTTAGCCTGTAGAGGTCTCTCTCCTACTGCGTGGATGGTGAACAGGCAAGGTGGTAAGGTTTCTCAGGCTGGGGAGCGCCTGGTGGTCAGCACTGTGTCCACCCTGCAGAGCTGGGCCGGCTCCAGCAGATGGGTTGGCCCACCTTGCCCGGAGGGCACACATGGGCATAAGCAGTTCTTCCATAGACCATCGACGGGCCCAAGTTCGCATCCCAAAGCACAGCCGTGCTGGGGCCAACACCACAATTGTGCCTCACCAGCATGCCCTTCGAGGCCCTCCTTGGGCTGCTGTCCTACCCTTTCTCCTGGGACAGGCATGGCATTGCCACCTTCCCCAGAGGATACAGCACTCCAGCATCAGTGTCTCCTGGGGGCTTGCAGACTCTGTTGCTCTGGGCTCCAGGTCGGTGTTGCTGGCACCAGTGGAGTCTCCCTACTCTGGCTCCTTCCGGCCCCACAGAGGGTCAGGGGACCCTGTCTTGTTGCCAGTGGGTGTAGCAGCAGCAGGAAACAGATGGTACACTGGGCAGTTCTAGGACCGTTTGATAAAGGCAGAGCCCAGTGCCCTGGAGGGCTGCTGATGGGGGGCAGGTAGGTGGGAGGCGAGGGAGGAGGAAGTTCATTGACCTCCGTTTAGCCCTTTTTCCATAACCTTATTCCCCAGATGAGGGGAAGCTGCCAGTTACTAAGCATGTTTATTCTGAGACTGGGGAAAGACCCAAAGGAGGGTGTGTGGTCCCACTAGACCTGTTGTGAGACAGACTTGAACTCTCACCTGACCTCCAAAGCCCTGACCCTGAGGAATGGACCATGGTGCTATGTTGAGTCTCTGGGAAATAGACTCTGTTCTAACCACCCCCAGTCCAGGTCATCTGGCAAACAGCTGCAGGTCCCTCTGGGGGAGGTTTCAGGAAGGTCACAGTGCACACTGGCTGCATTGCAGGTCCCTCTGGGAGAGGTTTTGGGGAAGGTCAGGGTGCACACCGTGGCTGCATGGCAGGCCCTTCCTCAAAAGGACCCTGCCCCTCTTCTTTTGAGAGGTCTTGATCCGTGAACTGGCTTAGAGTTGGGAATGGGGTAGGAGGCTGTGGCTCCTTCTACAGTGCCCCAAGGTAGGTTTCCTCCAGCAAACCGAGAATTGTCAGCTCCATTGTCAAGCTCTTTTTAGGGACCCTGTGGTCAATCAGGTGTTGCCACCAATCCCTGTAGTCAGACATCTGGTCCCATCTCTGTCCTAGGCTTATGGTGGTGGCCTCGTCACTGTCCACTGGGAGCTCCTGATACCTCCCCTGTGGTCAGACATCTGGTCCCATCTCTGTCCTAGGCTTATGGTGGTGGCCTCGTCACTGTCTACTGGGAGCCCCTGATACCTCCCCAGTTCTCACTGGTACTGTTGAGTCTGTTGTGAAAGGAAGGCTCATGCCCTCAGGAGACAAGGGTTGCTTTTGCAGCAGGGGACTCGTGGGCTGGGAGTGCTCAGCCTCACCTGTGTTGCCCACATGCCCCCATCTGAATCGCAAGGCCCCCCTTCCCCTTGCATGTCCTTTCTTCAACACAGGTGTAATGGTTGGCTGTATGTGTCAACTTGTCCAGGAGCTATTTGATCAAACACTCATCCAGGTGTTGCTGGGAAGGTGTCTTGCTGATGTGGTTAACTTCTACAATCAGCTGACTTTGAGGAAAGGGGGTCATCCTTGGTCATCTCGGAGAGCATCACCCCATCAGCTGAGTGGCCTGGACAGTCAGCAAAACGTGGCTGTCAAGGTGGAACCCAGGAGACAATCACTAGAAACTGGAGGAAAAGTTACCCCTGCTGCAAGTGGCAGGAAACTCGACTGAACTGTGTTCTGCTGTTGGGTGGAAAGCAGAAATTCTAAGTGATGAACTTGGATATTTAGCTAAGGAGATTCCCAAGCAAAGTGCTAAGATTCAGGCTGGTGTCTTCTTGCTGTTTATAGTCAAATGTGAGAGGAAAGAGATAAATTAAGGGAGGATCTGTTAAGCAAAAATGAATTAGCACTTAATTATTTGGGAGGTTCTTGATCTATCCAGGTTGCAAAGGATGCTAAAACTAGGAAATTCACTGTTGGAAAAGCACGTTCTGAACAGAGGGCTGAGGGTGTGGCTGGACAACATTTTGCTGAAGGGACTGGGCAGGTGACTCGTGAGTCTACTCAGCCACTTCAGCAGGAGCGGAGAGTAGAGAGAGGGTTGCCCAGGAGGGATCTGCAGGGGCCCTCTTGTCTCGTAGATCCCTTTGATATACACAGGAGATTCACACGGTTTTTGAGAGTGTTGTACCAGCAGAAACACTGCTGGCTTGGACTGAAAGGACAGGGGACTGTCAGATTTCCAAAATTCTGTGAGCAGGAAATGGGCTGACAGAACTACTCAGTTGCAAATAAATATGTGTTGCCCTTCAGGAAAAAGGGACAACAACTCTGAGGATGGCCCAAAGGCCAGTGGGTCCTCCGTGAGCCCAGAGGGTGAAGCACTGAGGCAGAGGAGTCCCATCAGGCCTTGAAACCTCCTGGAATTTGCCCTGCTTGATTTGAACTTACTCAGGACTGGCGACTCTTTTATTCCTGCTGATTCTTCCCTCTAGGAATGGGAGTATACTCCTTATGCCTATCCCACCACTGTCGTCTGGAGGCGGGTAGCTTGTTTTCCAGTTCCACTGGTACACGGATGAGGAGGAATTTTGCCTCAGGATGGACTGCACCCAGAGTCTCACCCATACCTGACTTAGAGGAGACTTAGGACTTTTGAGTTGAAAACATTTAGATGAGATTTTGGACTTGGAGTTGATGCTATAATGGGTGATACTCTGGGGATGTGGGGATGTGGTGAATGTATTCTGTTTATGGGATGAATATGGACTTTGGGGGTCTCGGGGGTGGACGGCAGCGGTTACCTGGTGGCCCTTCCCCACCAAGAGATATGTCCACGTCAGACCTGTGAATGTGACCTCATGTGGAAAGAGGGTCTTTGCAGATGTAATTAAGTTCAGGATCTCAGGATGACATCATCCTGGATTAGGGTGGGCCCTGAATCCAAGGACAAGTGTCCTTATAAGGGAAGAAAAGGGCAGAATGACAGATGACAGGGTGATGGGGGTGATGGAGGCAGGGACCAGAGTGATGTGTCCAAGGGCCAAGGCGCGCCCAGGATTGCTTGGACCACCAGAAGCTGGACAGGGGCACAGAATGGATCCTCTCAGGACCTCCAGAAGGAACCAGCCCTGCCAACACTTGATTTCAGACTTCTGGCCTCCAGAACTGTGACAGTAAGTTTCTGTTGTGTCAAGCCCCCACGTGTGTGGTCATTTGTCATGGCCGCCCCAGGACGGCTGCAGCGGGAGACCTGCAGGGTTGAGCGTAGAATGTGGCAAGGGAATCCTTCACAGCGACGTGTGGCGTCTCCACTCACGTTCTCCATGTGTCTTCTCCTTCCCCGTCTGTGCTCTCCAGTCATCAGAAGAAGCCAGGTGGCCCCATGACCTTTAGAATCACTACTGTCACCATAGCAACCAGGCATTGGCACGTGGTCTCTGAAGCCCTTGCCTTCGGCGACACGCTGTCCCAGGTCCCACCAGGGGTGATTCTGGCGGCAGCCCAGGCAGGGGTGGCCGCTTCCCATCTCCCGCCCACAGTCCTCCACACAGGTGAGCAGCCGGGTCAGAGTCCCACATGAGCTTGTTTCTTGGTTCCGGGGCCGGTTCTGGATCTGTTTCCCAGATGGAAGCAACACACTGTAATTGGGTGAGCTGAGGAGATTTAATAAAAGGACTCTACAAAAGCATGGGCGGAGTGTGGGAAGGGCACAAGTGTGAATTTCAGAATGATGACAGAAGACAAAGGACACATGAAACTGATGGGGCTTGCTGTGTGCCAGCTACATGGCAGTCTCTGACTCAGTGGCAAAGGCACGGCCCTCGGAATCATGGCTTTATGGCGAATGATTGATGCACATTTGTGCTTGGGTTTCAGGGCCTAAGCTCTGGATACAAAACCAGCCCCCGGCTTTTGCGCCCATGCTGCAGCTGGACACTCGCTGTCCTCCAGCAACACATGGGCCCCTTTCTGTCCCCCGACACTGGCTTCTTTCTAGGGTCAGTGTCCTAACAGTTCCTAGGGCTGTTTATTTATGTTCAGGCCTCAGCAACATGGACACCTTCTCAGAGACCCTGCTGGACCACCCAAGCTAAAGTGGTCCCAAGGTCATGTGTGCACTGCCCACGGGCCCCCCACTTTTGTGCTCCTGGGTGCTGGATGTTGTGGATGCATTTATCTGTTCACAGAGTCACTGTTGGTCTCCTGCCACTGGAACAGGACAGGCGAGGTCCCTGCCCTGTCACAGCTGATGTTCCTGACCAGTGTAGGCACACAGGGGGCTCAGGAACTCTCCATAGCCCCTTCCTGCTGGCCCCCGTTCCAGCCCCAGCCCTCCACAGCCTTCCTAGAACTTAGAAGCCACCTCAGGTGGGAATCCGGGGCTTGGTGTGTTCTGGGGTCCCGCAGCTCCTAACCCTTTCTCTGCCTCGTGCCCGCACTATGCACCCCTTACTGTCAGCCTGGCTTGCACCATTGGATCCTGTGCATCCCCGGACCCTGTGCTGTAGCTGGGACAGCTGCAGAGCTGTGCCCGGGCCCACAGTCTGCTGCAGGTCTCATCTGCTACGCTGGTCCCTCTTTCCTGCTGGAGTCCACGAGGAGCCCCAAACCTTAGGATCTAGTGTTCCTTTGGAAGCTGCTCAGACTCCCCACAGGAGAGCCTTCCTGTTTCCCGACTAGGGCAGGTGCCTGGCTTGGTATGTGGGGCTTTCAGCAGGGGTGGGGATGGAGGGTCTCCCAGTTCAGAGTGTAGATAACCCCATGACTCCCTCCAGCCCCCTTCCCTCTGTCCTCTGTCGGCCTTGGCGTCCCTAGACAGGAGCCCCTCTGCTCCTGTACCCAGGGGACTAGCCAACCCAGCTCTGGGGGAACCAGTTGGGGGGGAGGTATCCTCGGGGTCTGAGCTCTGTGTTCACTTTCCAGCCCTCCTCTGTGGCCGGCCTCTCCCTGCTACCTGCAAGTCTTTAGCCTCTCCAACCTTCTTAGCAACTTTTCCAGCCACCCTCTGAAGTCCATTAACATGTTTTCCCTGCGAAGCTCCCTTCTCCTGCTCCCTCTCTCTTTGGGGGGTTGGGTGGGGATGTGTTATACATTTTATTCCTTTTTTTACCATTTTCAGGAGTCTGGGAAGGGGAGGAGATAAAGCATAGTCAGATGCTGCATGTGTTTTGAGATTCTGGGGTGCAGGACTCCAAGCATTACCAAGCTGCTGCTCCCACTTCAAAAACACCCCTCCTGGGAGTATAGCTCAGGGGCAGAGCATTTGACTGCAAAACCCTCCTTTAGCTCCCTCACAGGGTGAATACCAAGCACCTCCTGGGCTGCAGGCGATGTACTGGGGCCTTCCATGTGCCTGGTGGAATTGCAGGAGACAGGAAGTACCTGGGAGGTTGGGAACTCATCTCCTGCCCTGGAGGTTTAATTACATGCTGGATGCCTATATGTCAGGCAGGGAGACCTGCAGTAGATGGTCGGTCAGGCTAACCTAGGCTATGTTGTGATAAAAATACCTTCCAAATCTCAGTAGTTTACACGGGCTGATTTCTCCTTGTTCTACATGTCCAAGGCGGTCAGCAGGTGGCTCCTGTAGTCCCCAAGGATGAGGACTCCCCCTTAGCCAAGGGGGTATGTATGGCCAGTTGGACCCTGGCCCCTAACGTGTTGGCCCAGAAACGACACCGATCTCCTGTGTTCACATTTCACTGGTCAGGCAGTTTAGGCGACCACACCCAATGGCAGAGGTGGTGGGCAGGGCAGAGCCAAGCGGCTGCAGGGCGGTGTTGAACTTGGAGGAGGGGCCTGCAAGCCAGGTGGGGGATCTGCCTTTCAGCAGAAAGGCCCCTCCAGGACCTCCGTGGGCAGGAAGCGACACCGGGCTTTGTGGGCTGGCTCCCGGGCACAGCCTAAGGAGGCAAAGGCTTCCAAAGTCAAGCAACCAGGCAACAAGAAACGACCCTTCAGTGACAAAGCGTGAGGAGCAGAAGGCTCGGCCCCAGGAGAGACGCGTCTCCCGGGGCAGTCCAAGTGCTGAACGCTTTACGCGCACGTTCTCTTCCCGCCCGGCAGAGGGGCGGAGGCGCTGGAGGTCAAACCGCGCCCCGGGCCTCCCGGATACGCCGCGAAGGCCAAGCAGAGCCCAGCCGCCAGTGCCAAGGCCCAGGTCGCATCCGGGCAAGGGGATCCAGCGCGACTCGGGCACGCGGTCCCCTGCCGGGCCTGGGCGCTGACCTGTGCCAGGCGGTGCCGCTGCTGAACGGTGCACAGCGGGCCACGCTGCGGGGTGCCGAGGACCCAGCCAAGGCGGACCCGAGAGCGCGGGCGCACGTGCTCAGCGCTGCGGCCACCCCGGGCGTGCGCGCACACGCGCGCTCACGCGCTCGCAGCCCGGGTCCCGGCCACCCGCCCCGCCCCCACCCTCCCAGGGCGCCGCGCTCCGGCGCAGTCTGCAGCCGCCCGGCGGCATCGCGCGCCTTGCCGGGCCCGCGGGGATGTGCGCCCTGACCCCCCACCTGGCCCGGCCCTCGCAGCCGTCTCCCGCCTCCAGCGTCCTGGCCTCCAGCCCGGCCGCACGAAGCGCAACGCTGCAGGTTGAAGTTTAAGGTCCGCTGGCCGCCTTTTTCCACGAAGGCGGCGGGGGTGCGGAGGTTCTAAGGGACCCCAAGTCCCTGCCGCCCACGACATTCCGGCCGGGTCCGCGAGAAGGTCCCTGCTGCCGTGCGGGGCAGAGCCGTCCCCGTCCCCCCGATCGCGGCCGTTCGGGGCCTCCAGGATACCCCGGGACCCCCGTCTGTCCTCCCTCGCTCTGTCCCCGCCGCCTAGTCGGTGCCCCGGTCCCAACGCCCATGCGGAGCGGACTCTCCCTCGTCCCTAGACTGGCCCGGGCACCCGCCACCACGGGCGGCGCCCCGCCCAGGCCCCGCCTCGTCTCCGCCCCCGACTCTCGGCTCCACCCCCGGCCCCTTGCCCGCGGGCTCCTCCCCGGCCCCGCCCCCGCGCGCTCGCAGTCAGCGGGCCGGGTTCGGCGGCCCGGGAGAGCGGGATCCGAGGCCGGGCCGCAGCGAGGCGCTGCCAGTCCTACCACTCCCGCTCCCGGCCCTGCCGGCCGGCCATGCCCCCGGCTCCGGCCGCGGCGCGCACCCAGGCCCGGCCATGAGGAGCGGCGCCGAGCGCAGGGGCAGCAGCGCCGCGGCGCCCCAGGGCTCGCCGCCCCCGGCCGCGCGCGCCCCGCCGGCCCCGACGCGCCCCCGGCCCTGCCGCCGCCCGCGGGCCAGCCCCGGGCTCGGGACGCAGGCGATGCCCGTGCGCAGCCGCGCCCCCTGTTTCAGTGGAGCAAGTGGAAGAAGAGGATGGGCTCGTCCATGTCGGCGGCCACGGCGCGGAGGCCGGTGTTTGACGACAAGGAGGACGGTGAGTGCGGGTCCCGCGCCGCCCGGGCACCCAGCGCGCTCTCGCAGGGGCGCACGCGGGTGGCGTTTTCTCGCGTCCGGACACCGCGGCCGCGCGGGGGGACGGCGTCCCGGGCGTCTCGGTTTCTGGGGACACTCGCGGAGGGCGGCTGCGGTTCCACGCGCGTCCGGGGCACCTGCCCGCGTCCTGCGTCTCCAGCGGCGGCGCCGCAGCCCCGCGGGGCGAGGGTCCTCCGTGGCAGCTGCGGGCTTGGGCGCGGCGCCGCCCACTGTAGCCAAGGCTTTTTGTTTCATTTACCCTTTTAGGGGCGACGTGCGGGCTCAGCTGTTACTTTGCAAATCCGGGAGGCGCTCACCTGTGGTGTGCCCAGTTTGTGAAGTGAGATGCCTGCCCCACAGGTGGCACGGGGACCTTGGCCCCTCGAGCTCTCAGCCTCGGGTGACCGTGCTGAGTCGCCACGGGCATGCCCTGTCTTTGCACTCGGATGTGTGGTGCAGACCGGGCCTTGCCTTTGTGCCGAGACCCGCCCTCTCAGGAACTAGTTCTCTGTGAAGTCCTGCAAGTGAAGCTGCCAGCCCAGAGGACGGGTGTCTCTTGAGTGATCATGCAGACAGAGGTGGGCGCCCGTGGAAAGCCGGGAAGGCAGGCCAGGTGACAGGTGACAGGCGGGGTGGGGGGTGCAGGCATTCCTCCCGGGGCCCCCTGGGCCCCGCTGGGCACCAGGGACCCTTGACCTAGTACCTACAAGGAAGGAGGCTGTGCGGTGTCTGCCTCCGGGACACTGTGATAAATCCACATGTAAACATACAGCTTTTTTCTACAGATGTCATGTAGGTAATTTTAAATGGTACAATGATGACACAGTTGATGTTTTTTTGACATTTTCTTAAAATAGTTGAAATATGCATTTTTCATTTGTAGGCAGCCTGCAGAGGTATGATGGATCTTTTATAATTTTAGAGCACAGCTCAGCTCTAGAGCCCAATCTATTTACTTCTAATAAATAATTTAAGCATTATAGGAAATTACAATAATACTGTCTCGGGCCAGTGTTGGTGAAGGTGGGTTTGTGCACCAGCGTTCCTCACAGAGACAGCCTTGGGGAGCCTGCTGTTGGGCTGCCCCGGGGCTCCGGGGCTCTGCTGACTGTGGTCAGCAGGGGAAGGCATTCAGGACCAGCCACCCAGGCCCTGTGTGGCCTGGGGCAGCCCGTCATTGTGTTCTGAACTTTGGGACAGCAGAACTCACTGTGGTGATTGTTTCATATGTTGTATGTTTTTTGTTTTTAACATAAATATTCAAAGTAAAGAAAGCCCAGAGTGAATTACAAGCTAACCGGGAAGCAGATTTGCATCTAGTTTCTGGCTGCAGGATGAGAAAACGTCGGAGAAATACATGTGATTTCGGCACTTCCTGGTGTCAGCCAAGAACTGCCCCCCTTCTGAGTCTTAACACCATGCCCTGGAAGGCAGCAAAAGTGGAAATAGAGACATGGATGTAGCACAGGGGCTGCCTTCAGCTTTTTAAGGTAGACTTTTCCTACTTGCTCACTGTGTTATTTCTCAGAATTCAAGAATCATTAAAAAGACAGAAAGGGCAGAGTCTGTGGTGCTCACAGTCTGATTTGCGAATTATTTTGTACATCCCTCCACCCCCTTATTTGCTTGTGGTAGAGCGGCAGAGGAGTCAGCTCTTCTGGGCTGAGTGAGGTGGTTAATTGACTTGGCTCATAGGTGCTTGTTCTTTGTGATATGTGACCATCACTTGCTCATCACTGGGTACAGTGGCCACATCCCCAAACTGAACACACTGCTGGGACTTAACTGGGCTTTGCTTGGGGAAATTGAAATGCCAGAACTGGCCCGGGCCCGGCAGCAGAGGATAGATGACCACTTAATTCCACTTTTCGTGTCATCGGTAGGGCACAGACAACTCGGGGGCCACAGCACAGTGTTTGCAGAAAGAACGTGTGCAACACTTACTGTGAAGCCCACAGGATGCATTTAGATAGAACGAATGCAATTTGGAGATTTGCTGACTGTGATTCCTTCAGTCTCCTGAAGGAGACTCTCTCAGGAAGGGACCATGGCCCCTGCACCCCCTTTTTTCCAGGTTAGTGAAGTCGTTGCCCCGTTACTTTCTCGGGCCACCGAGAGCGTGCTCAGGAGATGATGGTGTTGTGCTGGGGGACTTGCATTCGCTGGAACTGCACAGTTGCTATGGCAGTGGGAGACCTTCTGATGAATTTTTTAGATTAAAACACCTAATTAATATATCAAATTTGGTATGCAGAGGAAAGGAAAAAAGAAAATAAGAGGGCAATTTAACAAAGTGCTAGGTAAATTTCAATTAAAAAGCATAGTTGTGACATACAAGATCTTAAATGTCCCCTGTTTCTTTTAGTCCCTGTGGAATCCAGAGCCATTTTCCTTATCTGGTAGGTGTTTGGTGCATGTGCTCTCTGCACCTCTTCCTCATCCCAGAACCAAGAGGTGGGGCTTCTGTTCTTCTTCCCCTCAACCCCTTACAGCCTCCCATCCTGTTCTTTCTTTTACTTTCATGAGAAATTCATTTTAGGGGTTGGGCGTGCTCAGGGAGCATTTCTTCTGCTGCTTTGCCCCGGAGCTGGGAGGTGTTGGGCAAGCCCCTTCATTTCTGTCTCGGTGTCCCCGTGATGCTGAGTGAGGCCGAGAGGGATTTCTCACACCTTCCCGCAAGAAGCTCGGTAACCTGGTGGCGCACCAGCCCACCTCGGGGTCGTGGCTCTTCTCAGCCGGAGGTGGCCTGGCTTACTCACAGGGAGTGACTAATCCCTGAGAAGGTTTGACCTCACCCAGAGAAAACTGGGGCGAAGGCAGGCCTTGCGGGCTGTGGAATGCCTGCCCTGAGTGTGCTGGGTGGGCTACCAGACTCACGCACATTTTTAAACATTTTATACTTTATGCCAAGATAGCTGTAACTTGAGCACTGAGAGACGTCTGCAGTGAACATTTCTAGGAATGGAGTCACACATACAGGCATATAGAAACACACTGTCTTTTCTTTTTACAGAAATGGGATCTATAGTCTGCTCTATATACTATTTTGTTGTAACTTGCTTTTTAATTTAGCGATGTCACCAGCGTCTTATAGATCTAAAGCATCTTTTGTTGGCTAAATTTACAACAGTAGTTCTCAACCTGGGCTGTGTACTAGATTCGGTGGACACTCTTAAAAAATACAGGTGCCCAAGCCCCACCCCACAAATTGAGGTTGAGTTTGTGGAGGGTGGGGTGGCAGGGGGGTGCTCAGGCATCAGCTTGTGTTCAAGCTCCCGTTGTGATTTTTATGATCGCCGGGCTGAGAATCACGGTTTTGTGTGGCACTCCTCTGTGTAGATATAACACTCTCTATTTACTTAATTTTCTATTGTACGGCTTGAGGTGTTTCTATTTTTTAAACATCTTAAACAATTTATTAATGGACATCTTTGCATATTTGTCTTTGTGCACTTGGCATTCTTTCCTTAGGACACATTTTTAGGAAGGACACTACTAAGTCAGAGGGTGTCCGTATGAAGTACCTTGACGTGTGTGGCCACATCCCTTACGTTTCAGTGAAGTCCCTGGACAAGGCAGCCACTGTCCCGGGTGCTGGGTACACGGAGGTGACCAGGTAGGGGTGGCCTCTGCTGTCGTGGGCTGACAGGGGAGAGCAGAGGAGGAGACTGAGGAATGGACCAGGAAACTTGAATGTGTAGACTGTGTGACAGGACGTGCCCGCAGGAGAGAGACAGGCAGACCTTCCTCGAGTGGAGCGGGCCGGTTGGTACTTGCTCCAGGAGTGCGTGAAAGTGTTTTCCCCTGAGTCCTCACCAGTTTTGGGTATGAGCAGTCAAGCTTTCAATCTGTCTTTCTGTCTTTCTTTTGCCAATCTGAGAGATAATGAGACAGCGTGAACACTTTGAGTCTCTGTAGTTACCAATGAGATTAATAATCTTTTTGCTTTTCGTGTTTGGGGCATCCAAATTTCTTTCTTTTTTCCCCCAAATGGCCAGCTCGTACTGTCTGCCGGGGTTCCCTGTGGGCTGATGGCTGCCGTGTTTCTTTTCACTGCTCCTGATATGGAAAGGCTTAGCCTTTAAAGCTTTCCACTCATGTTTGTCATTTATCTTTTAATGCTGCTAGTTTTTGTTTTTCCTGTGTGGATGTGTTTAATTTTTGTGTGGTCAGATTCATCAACATCTGCCTTTGTGGCACTTCCTGTTTTGGTGTTGTGTTACGAAATACCTGCCCAGGCACAGTTAATAATAATTCAGTTTATAAACCCACATGTGTACTTTCTTCTAGTACTTCTGTGGTTTTACTTTTCATGTTGAAAATTTCAATCCGTGGGAAGTAACATTTGACATACAGGGAGCAAGTTTTTCTCCTGTTATTGTTGTACTTTCTTGAGTTGCACACACTTAGGATGTTTCCGGGTTTAAAAGTGGGGACTCTGCCGTCCAGCCGCGTCCCTGGCAGGCAGCACCCTTGCTGCTCATGGCCATCAGGAGCCCCGGCCCGGAGATGGGTTCTCGGTTGTGTGCTGATTGCTTGTTGCTGTTGAGCTGTGAGTGGGACCTTCTAACCCATCATGTTTTCACTCTGGTTAATGCTGATATGAAGGAAAACTCTACTTTTTTTTTTTTCTTTTTTCCTCCTGGCATCAGCTGAACCATTCGTGATGGGAAAACTCTACTTTTTAAAACATTCCTCTTGTGTGTGGCTGAGATTTGCTTCCTCTTGTGTGTGGCTTCCCTTTGCTAAGATTCTTCTTAGTTTTCACAGCTTTTAAGTTCATTTTCTTGGACTCTCTGGGTGGTCTGTATTGTCACCTGCAAAGAATGACTGGTTCTGTTTCCTCCTGGCATTACCCAAGCTCATGGAGCAGAGGAGAGTGAAGCTGCCGAGCCTCAGGGCTGCAGACAGCTTGGCACAGCTCTTCCTGTCCCGTCGGGGTTGATGGGCCATCATTTCCAAGTGTCAGTTTAGACCTAGTCTACGAAGAGTCTGTTTCCAGTCAGATGTGGACTCAAGTTTTGGTGGGTGCCCCGTTCCCTGTCTCCTGACCCTGGGAGGAAGGGGGGGCTCTCTGTGTGACCCAGACATGGGCCGATGCTGACTCCCGCCCCTCCCCTACAATGCAGGGGCTGTGGTGGCAGCAGCCTGGTGGCTGAAGACCCCAGCGTCCTTCACCAGCTGGTGGGAACTGGCGGCAGAGGCCTCTGGGATGAGGGTGGGGATTTGGGTTTGAGTTGGGCAGGAAGGTACGTGGTCCTGGCCCACCACCGGGCTTCCCCTTGCACGTTGGTTCCTGGGTCCCCGGGTTCCAGGCCCAGCACTGGAGGTCTCAGGGGGCCTCTGGTCAGCCGTGGAGCTTGATGCATTTTCTCCTTCCCAGCTGACGAGGCTGGTCTAGAATGGACTTGGGACCTACTGTCATACTTTTTTATGTAACAAATGTCAGCTCTGCGTGTCTATCCATCTGGTTGTGCATTTTACAAGGCTAAAAATAAGCTAGGTTTTCTTTTAAAAATTTCACCACCCAGCTTTCCAGTTGAGAAGTAATGCAAGGATGCACTGGAGGATGGAGCCTGCGGGGACGCGAGATGGTCTGGGGTCGGCCAGGCCACAGAAAAGCATCTGTTCCACACACAGCCAGGACAGCTCAGAGCAGCTGCTCAAAGTGTAATGGACCCCCAGTCACCCCGGAGCATGTGGAAATGCAGATTCTGATCCAGTGGGTCTGCGGTGGGGCTGAGAGCCTGCGTTTCCAACCAGCTCCCGGGCAGTGCTGCTGCTGCTGGGCCGCAGACACGTGTTAGCAGCAAGGGCTCAGAGAGTACACGGCAGGCGCACGTTGTTGAGCGAGGGCCGGAAACCCACGGGGCACTGGTGCCTTGGCACGGGCTCCTGGCCAGCCAAGAGCAGCAAGGGGGCTGCCTGCTCCAGGGCTCTGCCGGGTGACTGGGGTGAAGGGAGATTCTCTGGAGACAAGCTGACGTTTCTTACACAGTTGCCAGTTGTTCGGTGGTGCTGCAGCATTGGAGACAGCATGGTTGTATTTCCGAGTCCTTCCTCAGCCTTTTCTCGGGCGTGTCTTTTTTCACCTAACACTGCAGCCTGAACCTGTTCCTTTATTGTGAGCTAGGACTTGGCATCTCTCTCCTGCCACCCACCCAAGGCAAAGCGTATGAAGTCCACCCAGCGGCAGGTTGCTGCGGGGCGTGTCCCGCCCTTTGGGGCGCTGTATCCTTTTGTCCCAGAGCTGCAGGAGGGGCTCCTTTTCCCTTTGGCCCCACACCTGTGGGTGCTGACGGGGGTGGGGGGCTCTGCTACGTCAGGCAGGGCTCTCCTAGGAGGACCCTCGGTCCGGGCCAGGCCCTGAGGGTCTCTCCTGAGCCCGTTGGCTCTTATGTTCAGTGAGCGCCGTGCCCTGTGGTCCTGGTGCTGTTTCCTTCCTTGTTAGGAAGCTCAGGGCTGAATTTGGGGTTCACTTTAGCAAAGGACCAGGCCTCTATATGGTGTCATTTTTCCTTCCCATCCGGGTTTTTCCTCCTCACCTAAAAACATTGGTGAACTCTGCTTCTTTGTACCTTCCTCCCTCCCGCCCTCCTTCTGTCTGTGTATAACTGTGGATAAAAGTAAAGCTTCGGTAGCCACCATTTCTGCTTCTACTGGTGACTAATGTTCTGGCACGTGGCAAGACCTTGGTCTTCTCAGCCACCTTCCTCGAGCTCTGGCCGTCAGTGGAGGTGGGGGTGACCCCCTGTGATGGCATCTCTGTGCCTGGAGCTCTGCCCAGGTGTGGGCAGATGCTGGGCACCCCCCCCCAAGTACAGGCAGGACTCAGCATGTTGATTGTTCCAATGGTCAAAGTTTGAGACAATTTGGGGGAAGCTGTGAGTAATAAAATTATTGTTATTTTAAAAACCTGGATGTCTGCTTTATCAGAAAACAATTTTCCCATTGACTTGAAATCTATTATTTTAAACACCAAGGCAGCCGGGAGATCAGCGTGGCTGGGGTGAGAGCAGGTGCAGATGCTCGCCCTACTGGCTGCGTCCAGCTGCAGGACAGTCGCCCCCCACCCCTCCGAGTCCCAGCCAGACCTGGGAGCCCGTGGGGGTCTCCAGCATGCTCCGCCCAAGCTCCGGCCCCTGTCGATCCCGTGAAAACCCAGCTCAATGTTCTTTAAGCTCTGAAGCCGAGGAGATGGTGTAGGTGGGAGTTGGTGTCGCCCCCAATTTATTAAAAATAGGAACCAAGCACATTCCATTCCTCACAGTGTTTCAAAAAGTTGACTTTGAAAAGGTTTCTCTGCTTTCAGGATTCACATCATGACTCTTCGTACTTCACACGCAAAGGGCGTAATGTGTGGTGAAAGCAAGAGACGGGGACGTCGTGTTTGCACTGTCTTTGTGCGTTTTTCGTGGGCATCGCGTGCACGTTTGGGCCTTGGCAAGGACGTCGTCCTGCTTGTTTTGCCCACGCATGATGAGGGTGAGGAAGGGTGCCTTCTCCTCCTCACACCTCCGCCTCTGTGCCCGGTGCCCCGAGTGCTTTTCTCTGTGACCTTGTCACATCTGACCCGAGAGCCGCGTCTGTGACGAAAGACCATTCTCGACAGCTCTCGCACTGACGGGGCTCAGGGCCCTGGCGCCGTATTTCTCCAACCATGTGTGGTCTGTGCCATGGGACCCTTGTCCCAGTTGTCTATTGCTGGTCATAAACACCCCAAACCCTGGTGACTTAACAACCATTTTATTTCTCATGCTTCTGTGGGCTGGTAGTGTGGACAGGGCCCGGTGGGGACGGGTTTCTCTGCTCTGCGTGACGTCTGTGGGACCAGGACACCCAAGGTGGCTTCCTCATCCCCAGGATGGCTCAGCGGGCCAGAGGCTGCCCGGGAGTCCTGTCCTGGGGGTCTCAGTTCCTGCTGTTGGCAACGTATTAGTTATTCACACTGCTTAACAAATTTCCTCAAAACTTGGCGGCTTACACAATAAACATCATGTTGCAGTTTCTGTGGGTGGCAATGCAGGGGTGCGCAGCTGGGTGGGTCTGCCCAGGGTCCCCCAGGGGGCTGTGGCCACGATGCCAGCGGAGGCACACCCGGGCTGGAGGGGCCACTTCTGGGCCGGCCCCCCACGTGGCTCTTGGCTGGAGGCCTCAGTCCCTTTCCACGTGAGCCCTGCCACAGAGCCGACTGGGCAACCTCAGCACATGGCAGCTGCCCCCAGCGAGCTGAGAGATGAGACCACAGCGGGTCTCTGAAGTCGCGTAGCCACGTCCCCCTCATCCTGTCACTTAGAAGGAAGTCGCTAAGTCCGCTCATGCTCAGGGGAGGGGAGCTGGGCTCCAGTTTCGAAGGGGATGCCACAGGACTTGCAGACCTACGTACTGTTGTCCTCAGAGTCCTAGGGCTTCTCCCTCCCCACTGGTCCCAGCAGTGGGATAGCAGGACTGCCACAGAGGTACCCAGGGCCCCCAAGAATGCAGAGGTGGACGATGCTGGGCCTCCCCAAGGCTCAGGCCTGGACTGGCACAGCATCACTTCGACCACATTCTACTGGTTGGAGCAAGCCACAGGTCTAGCTCCGATTCCGGGGAGGGACTGCACACGGCAAGGCCTCTGCCTCTGGGCGTGGGTCAGGGCTGCTGGCAGGAAGGGCTGGAGGTGGGGCAGGGGAGAGTAGGATGAGCTGGGGGTGCAGGGTCAGAGAGGGGCCGCTGTCTCCCACCTGCCTTTCCACTGTGGCACAAGTTTCCTCTTGGCCACGTGGGACTCCAGTTTGGCCAGGTTGACCCAGCACCAACCAGCATACCCAGGTCACTGTTCAGAGTGCCTGAAACACCAGGAGACACAAAGCGTCCTCTGTGCATCGAAACTCGAAGATCTTGGAAGGAAGGCTGTACTTTGGAACAAACAGGAGGTTGGAGTGGAAGTCATATCTTCCTGAGTTTGGAAATAAAGCCTGAGAAGCCAGGAGGGTGTGCACCTGCCGCCAGCTGTCAGGGCCGGGGCTCTGGCGCAGGGACTTTGCTGCGGACATCTCGCGAACCCGGGCCCGGCGTTTCCTGCACTGCCGCTGCTGCAGCCACCTGTGGCTGGCCGGGGCCTTGTGTGTTTGTTTGGCTCCGGTTATTTTTTCTTTTCCTTCTTAGTAGCGAAGACATCTTGTGCTTCTGAAATCGCATCTCAGCTCCACAGGCGGGAAGGATCGTTTGTAAAGTTGGCGCGTGACTGAGAGAGGGAATAGGAAGGGTGAAGGAGGAAGGCAGGCTGGTGCCGAGGCAGGGGAGTGAACCGCTCCACGCTGAAGGAAGGGGGCCTCGGGCCAGCCCCGGGTGTGACCCTGCTCGTGCCGGGGCTGGGGCTCCCTCGGGGCCGGTGACCTGTGCTGGCAGCTGGAGAACCAGAGTGTGGGCTAACCAGGCACAGCCACGGCGGGCCCCTCTGCAGAGCTGCCAGGCGCTGGCCAGCAACGGGGCTGGACACAGGAGCGTGTGGGCAGCGGTGGGGGCTGGCTTCCCTGGACGCTGGGCATGATGGCTGGGGGTGGCCTGAGCCCCCTGTTGTGAGGAGGCTTCTGCAGAGGGTGCGGTGTGGAAACCGAGTCAGGGGTGGAATCCTCAACCACTGGGTCCCGGTGCCCTCTCCCCAGACCCAGCAGCAGTCAGATGTGCAGGAAGGAGGGATAAGAGATGCGGATCACCCCCCCGCCCCGGACCCTGGGCGCGGTGCTTGTTCTGCGCTCGGCACCACAAGGGAATAAACCACGAGACAGGAAGCAAGTGGTAGCAGGGGAGGATGTTGGAGGAAGCTGCGCCGGGCCTTTGCCTTACCCCGGGCGGCATGCGCGCCTCCTTCCCCCACACCCCTGACCTGCGCCTCCCCGCTGGCCCCAACACTCCTTTCCGGGGTCACTGAAGCTCGTGGGAATCGCAGAGGCACAAGCCTGGGAGCCCCACTTCTGTGTGTCCGTCGTGCACCCAGGGTCACCTGGGACATCCGGTTCCTGCCTGCTGCCCTGGCATGATTATTAATAGCGTCCCCTTTCACTCTTAAAAGTGTCCTGGTTTGGATGACAAATTACAGGGTTGCCCTATCTAACCACCAGACACCATTGCCAGAATGATCTCTTTTTTTTCCTTTACGGCTTTTTATTGTATAATGAAAGTGAGAAGACAAAATATTAAGAAATGCAGTATCTTATGTAATGTCAGAAGTAGTATAACAACCATTTGTAGTTTATTACCTTCTAATCCATACTTGAATACATACAAAGTATATATTACTTTTTAAAAACTTTTTTTAAGAAACTTATTTTAGACTCTTTTAGATTTACAGAAAAGTTTTAGAGATGGTTCAGAAAGTTCCCTTGGACCCCAAACCCAGTTCCCCTCATGTTAACATCTTACGTTAATATGGTACATTTGCCACAACTAGTGAACCAGCATTGGTGCATTATTATTAACTGAAGTCGACACTTTCTTCAGATTTCCTTAATTTTTCCCTAATGTCCTTTTTCTGTCCTAGTATACATCTTGGCCCCACGTGACACTGGGTCTCATGTGTCCTCAGGCTCCTCTTGGCTGTGAGATTCTCAGACTCTCCTTGTGTTTGATGACCGTGAGGGCGCTGGGCAGGTGTTGCAGGGTCCCCGCACCCTGCAGTCTGTCTGGTGTTTCCCTCAGGACTGGGCTGGGGTTACAGGCTTTGGGGAGGAGACCACAGGGGCAAAGGGCCCTTTAATCCCATCCTGTCCGGGGTCCACACCGGCAACACGACCCCCCTGACGATGGTGGCCGTGGCCCTGGCTGGGGGACCGTCAGGCGTCTCCACTGTCAGTGACCCCCCCCCCCACTGTCCTCTCTGGAGAAAGTCACATGCTCAGCCCACACTTAAGGGTTGGGGGCTGTGGTCCCCTGCTTGAGGGGGCATGTCCATATAAAATTATTTGGAATAATTCTGCAGAGATTTGTCTCTCCTCCCCATTTATTTTGTTATTTAATCATTTACATCACTGTGGACTCATGGATATTCGTTTTGTACTTTGGGCTGTAACACAATACGACTTTATTCCTTGGTTGACTGTTTCAGGTGTGGCCCTGGGAGCTCTTCTGCAGGCTGCTTGTCTCTTGGCCTACATCCATCTGTGTTCTTGTTTTTTGTACTGCTGATTTTTGATCACTTCCTTTCTGGCACTATAAGATGTTCTAAGCTTATCCTGTATATCCTGAGCCATCCCCAGAATCAGCTATTTCTGGTTTCCTTTTTAGGAGAACGGCGTTAGAAACCAAGATCTGGGTGCTGGATGTGCCCCTTGCTCCTGGGGACAACAATCTTCTTCCAGCACAAAGCTGATCACATCACTTGCTGGGCTAAGACACTAACGTTTTCCCACCGCTTCGTTCATTCGACCGAGTGTGCATTTTCTGTGCACCTGCTCTGTACACGGCAGGTGGGGGTGTGAATTGACAGGACTCCTTTGGAGAGTCTGTGTCTACTGAAAATGTGCACATACGCACCCTAGGGCAGGGGCAGCAGCCGCCCACGTCCAGGGGCCTCTGCGCTCTCCCGTTGACCGTAAACGATTTCACAGAACACCCACGTCAGACATAGGCACTCTGTGACCAGGGTAGATTAAGACAAAACAAGACCTTCCATAATCCCATCTGAACACTGACAAAAACACAAACACTGTCCAAACCCAAGTGACCAGACTCCCCAGTCCTGGCTGGTATGAGTGATGGCTGCTGCTTTGCCAGTCACAGCGCTGGACTCCCTTCATTCCATCCACCTTCTGTGTAAGAGTTATTAAGATGCCCAATCATGGGATTACCCCACCTCCTGACAGCAGTGAGGCCCTCAGACCTCAAACCCTTGAAGCTTATGAAGATCACCTGCCATAAGCTCAAAACCTATCACCTGTCCTTTCAAACCCTCCCACTGAGGCGCCCAGGTGCCCATGGTGTGTTTTCCTTTGTTGCAATGAGCAATAAACCAACTCGTTCAACTACAGGCTGTTTCCGGTGGTCCTTGGCTGGGGGGCATTGACACCTGTAACCCAGCAATTATATCCCTAGGTATAGATCCGACACAATGTATACGTCTTTGCACCCAAAGACATAAGCAAGAATGTCCGTACAGCATCATACGTAACAGCCAGAAACTGGAATGGAGCCCAGCGCACACTGCCATTACGTGTATAGATGAATTCTCGTCTGTCCATGTGGCAGGACCCTCTGCAGCAGTGGGAATGAATGACACTGTTGCACGTGGCAGCACGGAGGGATCTCGCAAACGTGTCGCTGAGTGAAGGAAGCCAGACACAAGAGTTACATGGTCTTAACTCCACTTGCGTAAAAAGCACAAGGGAGGATCTGCTGTAGTGCTGTGTCACCCTCTGTGGTAGGAGGGCACAGTGGCCTTCTGGGGTGTCGGGAGTGTTCTATTTCTCAACCTGGTTGCTGCTTACCAAGGTGTCACTTCATAAAAGTCATTTGAACTGATCACTGTGATATGTGCACATTTTTTACATGTATGTTATACTTTAATTACAAGTGTATGAGGATATTAGAAACACCAGTGCCCAGCCCTGCCCAGAAATCCTGCTTCAGGCAGCGTGGGGCAGGAGCCAGCAGGCAGGTGCTGTCCCGTGGTGGGCATGATGCAGACCCAGTGCTGGCAACCCCAGGCCCCAGGCTCCCGGCTTTTCTCCAGGGACCCCACCGGCGAGTGACTACTCACACGCGTGCTGTTGTTCCTGCTTCCTGTGCCTGTGTGATGCCTGCCTATAATTCCTGTCTCCCACCACGAGTCCCTCCCTGCCCTGGACACCTCCATCCCCACGTGGCAGCCGAGGGGCCTGTGGACCGTCTCTGTGGTCATGGGGAAGGGGGGGCACCCAGGAGGCGCTGGAGTCCAGAACAGGCTGCAGGGAGGAGGTGTCCAAGGTTCCGCCCGAGTGGAGGGTGCAGGTCCCGGGTCCTGCACTTGAGGCTGAGCTGTGAGCTGTCGTGCTAAGTCAGGATTTGTGGTTGTTGACGTGACGTCCCACAAGCTCCAGAGGGTGGGCGAGAGTGAGCTGTGCGTTGTTCCCCCGAGTGGAGCGCCGGGCGTTCGGGTGGCATTCGGGTGGCGTTCCTGTGCGCGGCTGTCGAGCGAATGAGCAACGTGCTCTATTTTCCCTCGTTCCGTGTCACTATTTCTTCCCTCCCCGTTTTCAGCAAAACTCAAACGTGCTCTTGTCCTCGCTGTCTGCAGTTCTCTCCCCCAATTCTCCCGAAGCCCGCTGGAGGCGGGACTTGGCCCTGCTGCCCCAGAGCTGTCTGGGGGCGTCCACGTGGCTGAGCCTAACGGCTGGCTCCCGGCCATGCTCGCCTCGGCCGTGGCAGGATCTGACTCTCGACGCTCCTCCCGGGGGGTCCTCCTCGTCTCCTGGACTCCGTCCTGCTGGGTGCCCCCCCCTTCTCACTACGCTCACGCTCTGACGATTTCACGGTTCAAATATCACCTATATGCCAACAACTCCCAAATTCGTATCCCCAGCCGGGACCTGTCTCCCACATTCCAGACTTTTCTGTCCAGCCTCTGACGTGACATCACCACTCACGTGGCTCAAACTCAGCCCGTTCAAAAGCAGGTCCTGCCCTCCCCACGCCTGTAGACCCCCTCCACGCTCTCTGCCTCCAGGTGCTCGGGCCCAAGCCTTGGCCTCGATGGGGGCTCTCCTTTCCTCCTGCCCCCAGGGATGTCCTCTTGGCGCCACTTGCCCTGCCCCGCTCCTCCACGTGCTCAGGCCACTGTCTCTGCCCCAGGGTCTCTGTGTATCCCCACGCAGTGGCCAGAGTGGCCCTTTCTACAGTGCCTCCACCTGCTTGGTTCCCTGGCCATCCAAGCCCCCATGTGCCTGGCTGTGTGTGACCCCACCCAGCCTGTGGCTCCTGCCCCACCCCCGCTGTAACCAGCAGGACTCCGGTGCTCCTTCAGGGAGCTCTGCCACCTGAGCCTCCTGCCTGGGTGGCTGTCTCACCACTCTGGGCCGGCTGGGCTGGCAGGACATGCTGCAGTAACAAGCCTCCCCCAACCCGTGGCCCTGTGCTGACTCACGGCGCTGTGGAGTGAGGGGCAGGAGGACGCTCTGTCGTCAGAGGTTGGCCACACTGGCCCAGGGGAGGTGAAGCTACTCTGGGGTGGAGTCGGGGAGGGAGTGTTCTGGAATGTCTCTCACTGGCAAAGAATTGCCCTGGCCTGGGAGTGGCTCACAGCTCACTGGACAGGGCAGTCAGTAGGCCCTGGGCCATCTCAGAGGCCAGAAGGGGCACCCTGCCCAGCACCAGGCCTGAGTGCTGGAATGACCAGAACAGCGATGCCACTGCAGGTCTCCCCGCAGTGAGGCCACTGTCACCCTGCCCGGCTGCTCCCTGGCCCAGCCTGCCAGCACTGATGGTGGGGCACCAGCTGAGCCTCCCCCTCTCTGGTATTTGCTGTTTGCTGCTGCCCTCTGCTCACACCCTTCTCCCAAAAGGCACACGATGCAGGGTTTTATGTCTTTGGTTCACTCTTGTATCCTGGGCACTTGCAAGCACCGGGTGAGGGGTGTCTGCATGGGGCAGGGCAGAGGAGAGAGGCAGGGAGGCCTGTGGGGCAGCAGGCAGTGAGGCTCTTGTGCTGTTCCCAGATGGCGGAAGGTTGTCAGTCTGGTGTCCTTCCTTCCACCTCCCTGCAAAAGAGCCCTAGGACAGCAGTGCCAGGCCTCAGGGAGACCAACCCCAGGCGCTAAGACCCCCGACAGTGTGGCCATTCAGCCGAATCAAGGCTGTAGGGCACTCAGTTCCCGTGGCTTCCAGAAAGCTGCACTCTGCCAGCAATGCTTTCTGCAACAGGCAGGAAAGCCCCGGCACCGGGCATCAGGCACAGAGCAGACCCAGCCTCACCCTTGCCGACCACCCGCCTTGTCTGAAGGGCATGTTCTGTCTGGGCTGTCAGGAGCAGTCTGTGCCGCCTTTCATTACTCAGAGAAATTTGGAGAAATCTCAGCTTTAGGACAGGCAGGGGCAGCTGCAGGGAGGGGGTGCTAGGGCCGGACCAGACGGCTGCCTGGGCAGTGCAGAAGGACACACCTGAGCCGGTCAGCACCTTCCTTGAGGTGAGTGTGATGGGTGTGTCTCAGCAGCCGTGGCACAACCGTTGCCTGAGCCCTTCCCTTGAGGGGTTGGAAACTCCTTGTATGAAGGCTGGTTATGAAACTCATGGCCAGCAGGAGCTGAAGATCTGGCTTGATGAACAGGCCTGTGCCCCGTGTCCAGGGCCGGGGTGGCCTCAAAACATGCCAGAGGTCCTTGGAAAGCTGAGCCCACCCTCTCACGGGAACACACGTGTCTTCGGGCCCCACATGTGCAAGCTTCGAGGGAGGGAATCCGAGGGGACAGTGCTCACCCAGAGCCAGGCGGAGCTTCTCCTGGCTTCAGACCCATGTGGGTGTGTCCAGTGGGCCCCAGTGCAGTGGAATCTCAAGGAACCTTAACCAAAATGTACAAAAATTCCTTTTAATTAAAAAAAATGCAATGCTCCAGAGAACACAAGGTAGCTCATCCACAGCTTGAGTTAATTGGAAGGTTCAGAAAGTTTCCGTTAATTACACTTTCCCTCTAGCGGTTTCTCCTGTGACAAGTGCAGTTGCTGTCTTGATGTTCTATATATGACGAGCTGCCACAGCCACGGGGGTCTTATCAGGACGAAGGAGAGAAATGGGAGGCGTCAGGTGAGCGCTGACGATGTGGAAGCAGGTTCTGAGACCGGTGGTACCTCTGCCACCTGCTTCCCTTGGGGCCCTGGGTGGGGGGGCCCTGGGTTGGGGGGGCCGTGGAACAGCCTTGGACCCTCAGGACAGCAGTACTGAGTGCCACTTTGATTCCTTTTGATCAGTATTTTCATTATTATATCATTTTCCACTTTTTACTATTTAACCTGTGTCTTTAAATAGTACATCTTTTACAATATGTAGTGGAATCTTGCTTTTAGAAAATGCAGTCTGAAAATGTCTGCTTTATAAATGGAATGTTAATCCATTTACTTTAATGGAATTATTGATGTGGTTTTCTTTAAGTCTACAATCTTGCTATTTTTTTCTGTTTTCCCATCTATTAATTGTTTATCATTCATCTCTCCATGTTAGAACATAAACCTCTTACGCGCAGGAAAACTTAGCTCCCTGTGCAGCCCAGCACCACAGATGTGTGGATATGTGCTGGATTCGTCCCTGGTCGTGCGGCTCCCAGGGCTGCAGCTCCGGGTATCTGGGTAGAAAAGTCCTTTCTCAGCGCAACAGGGGCAGGTTCAAGAGAAACTCAAAACGGCAGGACTCGCCATCTCATGTCTGAGCAAACAGGTTGTGAAGGTGCTAGTGGAACACACAGTGTTACTGGGCACTGAGCTTGGAGCATGCACAGCAGCCGCGGAACCAGTGGTCCAGGCTGTGCCTTCCTGCTGTGCAGCCAAGGTGGGGGTCATGGTGAGTCAGCTGCGCTGGCTCCTGTGGGTGTCGCAGGTCCTCAGCCCCAGGGAGTCTGGTGGGGGTGACCTTGCTGCTCACCAGGCAGCACCTTCCTGTGTCCTCTGCCTGGACCCCCCACCCCCCAATCGTGAGTCTGTCTTGGGGCTCCCGCTGCAGACCCTGCCAACACCAGGCGCATTGACAGGGTGGTTCTGGGGCTCGTGTTGGCCCGTGTTTGCTCTTTGGCCCTGTATCCCTGTGGCACGTGGTGCCGCTTTCAGTGCCGGCCAGTGGCTGCAGGCTGTGGGTACCTGCAAAGGCCTCAGCAGCACGTCCTGGAATTTGGAGCATCTGCAGCCACGCAGGGCTGGCTGTGTGCTCTGTGGGTGTCCACCTGGCCTCGGCTTCCCGCTACCTTTGACAGCCGGGAGGGTGCAGCCCCTTTCTCCGTGGGGACCCCTGGGCTTTGGGTGGGGTGGGGCCGGGGCTCAGAGGCCTCCTGCAGCCTGGGAGCGGCTCCCCACAGGGCGTGGGAAGTGGAGCCACAGCCAGCCGTGGGGGCGGAGGCGGAGGTGAGAGCTGTGTTTCTCGCACAGGCACCGGCAGAGCCGGCGCCCTGCTCAGCGCATCCCTCGGCTGGGCGCTGGGGTCATCTCCATGACAGCCTCCCCCTCGTCCTCTCCTCTGCTCTGCAGCAGACACTGGACCCTCCGGGCTTTTCCAGGCTTGTGGGAAGAGCTGTCCTTTCTCGAGCTCCCAGCAGACTGCTCCAGTTGGCAGGTGGCAAACTGCTGCCTTGCTGGCTTCCAGAGGCCGGACTCTTCCCCTGCTCCCATCAGCCTGGAGCTTGCTGCCCCATCATGACGCGCCCTCCGTGGGCACTTCTGGCCCAGTGTCAGGCCCCGGCAGTGGCCTGCGTCCCAGCGATCCGTGCCCATGACCCCCACCTTGGCTGCACAGCAGGAAGGCACAGCCTGGACCACTGGTTCCGCGGCTGCTGTGCATGCTCCAAGCTCAGTGCCCAGTAACACTGTGTGTTCCACTAGCACCTTCACAACCTGTTTGCTCAGACATGAGATGGCGAGTCCTGCCGTTTTGAGTTTCTCTTGAACCTGCCCATGTTGCGTCATCCTTGAAGTCGCCGCCAGTGAGCGCCTCAGCCCTGAGAGAGAGCGCCTCATTGGTGCTTCCTGAGGCTGTTTGCAGACGCTGGGCTAGCAGGCATCTCCGGGTGGAGAGGACCAGGTGTCCACCCCAGCCTCCCTGGCTGTGTCTTGGCCACCCCCCGTGGTGGCTGTGCCCCCGGCCCCTGCCCCCCAGCATGCACCTGAGCTGCATGTGCTGCTCCCTTCCCTCCCCTGGTTGCTTGAGCCTCCTTGCAGCTGTGGGGCTTGTGCGGGGGAATGGTGTCCACGCTGGTGGCCCTTTGTGGGCAGGACCCGGAGAGCAGGATCTGTGCCCTTGACCCAGAGAACTCAGCAGGGCCAGCCTCTCTCTGACCAGCTGAGTTACCCTGAGGACACTGCTTCTCCCTTCTCTCTGGGGACAAACAGGGCTCAGCTGGCCGGTACCCCAGAGGAGCAGCTGCTGGTGGCTGAGACCTTTAACTGGTGGCCCCTGGCCTCATCAGGGCAGCTGAGTGACCAGAATGCTCTTTGTGGAGCTTTCCTAAATTCACTTTGTTATTTTTTTTCTCACACGGGGGCTTCAGTGTGCCCTTGGGGAAGCCGTGGCTGTGGTCAGTTAGGCAAGTTGATGGCAGAAGGACAGGTTTGGTTCAGGGCAGGAGCACCCAGTGCCATCCTGCTTTCAGCTGCCGAAAAACCGCACGAAGGAAACCACCAAGGAGCCATGTCAAAGAGGACTTGTCTTCGTTTTGAGTGGCTGTTCCTGACGCCCTGGGGAAGGTGATGGGCTGGCCTGGGAGGGGGTGGCGTGACAGCCAGGGTGGGCGGCTCCGCCAAGCCCGTTAGGCTGGTGCCGGGAGCACCAGCACCTCTCAGGCTCTGTGCCGGGTATTTTAAGCACGGCCCCACTTTCTAAGGCGGTGCGGCTGGCTGGAGTGTTACATAATTTAGCGCGTCTCCCCCGCCTGCACGTGTCACACCCACCCCCAGAGCGAGGGGACACTGTGTGTGCTCAGCTGGTGGCTTGGGCTCCAGGCTGGGACCAGAGGGAGGCATGCTCCCCTTCCCCATGTGGCCGGCCGGCTCTGGAAGCTTCTCCTGACAGTCATAGCCTCTCTCCCAGGAGCATCGGCCCCCACGGACAGGCAGCCGGGGGAGAGTGTTGACATCCTGCCCCCCAGACTCCACGTCCTGCGGTTGGGCTGACATGCCGTTGTTTGGGAAGGAGCCCCGCTGGCCCCTGCTCCAGCTCAGTCCCTGACCCGGCTTTCTCCAGTGGGGTCTCCATTTCTGGGGGTCCTTGAACCAGAGTGGAAGGGCCGGCAAGCACAATGAGGAAGTGTGTGTTTTCATTCAGTGCTGACCTAAAAAACCATCTGAGCAGCTGCAGAGTGGAAACTCCCTGTGGACAGCAATAATTTGCAATTGGAAGCCATTTTCTGATAGTAAGATTTTAATTTCTTAAGACAGTATTTCCCAGACTGAATTCCATGCACATATTCTCGGGGCTATGTGAGAATATTTTTTTGTCTTTAAAAAAAATAAAAGACATTCATATTAAGCTTGGAAAACATTGGTCCAGGCCCACTAAGATGTCAGCTGGCAAAATGGGTTTCCTTTACCCAGCAGGAGAGGGTCTGGTAAAGTAAATGAGGAACAGCTGGGGGGCTATCTATTTTTACATCGTATTTGACAGGCTTTCATTTTTTAATAAACAGAGAAGCATAAAGAAGAAGACAGAAAAGAGCCCACAGTCCCACATCCAGATAACTCTGTTGCATACAGAATTAACCCATGTACAGGGTTCAAAGGTTGGAACAGTCTAGACAAGCAGAAGATGGAACAGAACGTGAAGGTCCTTCCATCTATGCACATGCATGTGTCTTTACACACATGTGTGCTTGTCATGTACGGTCTCTAGTTTACACAAAAGGGATCATCATGCAAAGCATGTTCTGGACTTTCACAAAGACCTTATATTGTCTCTGGTGGGATATGTTATTAGCACATCACTCTACCTTGTTTTTAAAGTCTACACAAGATTCCGTTCTGTGGACTCTGACTGCACCACACCCTAGTGGGCATTTCATGAATGTCACTGCACCTTGGTCTCAATGAATTTCAACGTTTGTCCACGGTGGAACTTGATGGTGTCATAGTTCCACAGCACTATTGTGAGGGCACCTTGACTGTTGGTGGCTGTTGCTCCTAGTAGGGCTGGGCCACCTACAGTGTGTGGGGCGCCCAGCACTGGCTGTCACTAAACCTTGTCGTTTGGTAAGTCAGAGGGTATCTCCTTGGTATTTTGATTCTCCTGTCACGATCGGGTGGGGAGGGGCACAGTCTGAACTGCCCCTATGGCCTCTGCCCCTTTTCCTGTTGGGTTGATTTTTTCACTAATCTGTCTGGGTTTGTTGTAATTTAAGGAAATTAGCCCCTGGTTTGTCATGTTTATTGCAAATACCTTTTCTCAGTTTGTACTATTTTTATTTTTTAAAAAATGTGTTCCTTTTTCTCTATACAGAAGTTTTACATTTTTTATATGATCACATTTATACATCTGATCAAGAGTCCTTTCCTGTGTGGTTTCTGGGGTTTGCTTCCTCATTGGAAAGACCTCTCTTGCTGCAGAATTACGAATAAATTCACCACCACCCTTTTTTTTTTTTTCCCTAGAACTCTTATGGATTCATTGTGAATCTTTGCTGTGTTTGTAATTTATTTTGTCGTGAGGAGTGAGGTAGGAATCCAGCTCTATGAAATGCCTGCTTTGTAACATACTGAATTCCAGATGTTTTGGGTCTCCGTCTAGACCCTACGAGGTGCTGACGGACCTGTCTCTGTCTTGTTCTCTACCAAACTACATTGGTTGCAGCGCCTCCTTTAAACAGCAGTTGAGAACCCAGTCAGGGGGTCTGTCTGCGGAGAAGGCTGGAAGATGGGCCCCAGAGGGTCTCCATGTGAAGGGGGACTGCCCTTAAACTGTCCTACCAACACCACTCGAACTTTGCCCTGGAGGGAGCCAAGGAGGATTTTAGAAGCTCTGCTTTGCAGCTGGAGCCTTCTGCCTTCTACAGGACAAATGCACGTGATTGTACTGTGATTTAGGAGGTGAAGAAAGAGCCTTGTCCAGGGTCGGCCAGAGCATAGTCTGGCCCTGGACCAATGGGGCTGTGGTGCGGGCGAGGGTCAGGGAAGGGTGTGGTGGGCCTGGGTAAGAGACCAGTTGCTTACAGCCCAAAGGCGGGGCTTGGAGAGGAGTGTCTGTGTGTGTGCATGCATGTGTGTAAGAGACTAGGAGGAGAGACCCTGCTCCCTCCAAAGCTTGGGTCCGGGCTAATTATAGTCCCCAGATCTGGGACGTTGCCTGCAGGCCTGTCCTGAGGGATCCCAGAGCAGCAGGTAACCAGGCACTCAGCTCTTGGTGAGCCCCTTGCTGCCATTTGGTGGAGGCTGTGGGCACAGAACTGCGGCCAGGGGCTAGGCTGGCTCTCCAGAAGAAGAAGGAAACTTCTCAGGAGGGCAGGAAAGGCGGACACCCATGTTCTGAAGGTCCAGGGCCCTGGGTGTGGTCCCAGCCGCTTCATGGCCACCTCCTGGCACAAGCTGTGGGTGGGGCTGGAGCCAGCTCTGTGACCATCTCTGTGCCCTTGGGAGGCCCAGGCACTGGCATCCACCCTGGCTCCTCCAGCGGTTTTGGGAGAGCCTTGTAGGCCGTTATCCCATCATGAGATGGTTTTTGTATCCCAGCCAAGACTCTCATCCTGGAGACCTCAAACTTGAGCATCCGCAGGAATGCATACTCCTCCCAGCACTGCTCACTTCTTCTGATGTTTATTTTTGGAAACATAAAAGAGAACAGAGTCTTATGTTCTGCCTAGAAATAATGCCTTTCCTTAATTCAATTCAGTTGGTCAAAAATAGGCACACCCATTTTCCAGGGTGACTGTCCAACCTCTTGAGCTAGAAGGAGGGGAAAAGGGGGAGGGCTGGGCTTTGGAGACCTGGGGGGGCCAGGGCTCGTGTTTGCCCTGGACGTGGGTCTCACTGGATGGTGCGGAAACCACCCCGGGAGCAGAAATGTTCTGTTCTCTGAGTGTATCCGGCAGATACAAATACTTGGTGTATTTGGTGGGTGTTCCCCTTGGCACCCGCAGGCACAGGACCCCACTTAAACACCTTCACTGGCTCAGGGTGACCCGTTGGTTCCTGTGACTCAGAGCCACCAGGTCTGCGGGTCCCTGGAGGCTTGTGTTCACTGACACAGCTGGTCCCAAACTGCTCACCTGATGGCATCTCATGACTCTCCTCAAAAGTCACATTTTTGGGCCGGGCACGGTGGCTCAGGCCCGTAATCCCAGCACTCTGGGAGGCCGAGGCGGGAGTATTACTTGAGCTCAGGAGTTCGAGACCAGCCTGAGCAAGAGCAAGACCCTGTCTCTACTAAAAATAGAAAAAATTAGCTGGGTATCGTGACGCACATCTGTAGTCCCAGCTACTTGGGAGGCTGAGGCAGGGGGATCGCTTGAGCCCAGGAGCGTGGGGTTGCTGTGAGCTGTGATGATGCCACTGCACTCTAGCTGGGGTGACAGAGGGAGACTCTGTCTCAAAAAAAAAAGTCACATTTTTTAATCTTTTCTTAAAAATTTTTTCGGCCGCCTTTATGCTGTTTTCTAGCTGTGCATCCATCTTTTGATTTCATATGGGCTGGACAGTTGGTGACCAGAGTGCTGGTCATCAAACCCTCGTGTCCAAACACCGCAGTGAAGCCAAGGGCGCAGGGTCCCAGTGTCCATGTGCAGCATCCGGCTGTCTCGGAATCGGAGGGAGGCTGCAGACCAGCAAGGAGGGCCGGGATTCTCTAGACGGAGGGATTTTCCTATAAACTCTTCTTTCCCACAAAGCTCAGAGCATCTTTGCTTCCTCACAGGGATGCTGGGTGGGGCAGAGGGAAGGGGGGAAGGAAAACATTGAGCTACTGAGGAGGTTTTGGTTGAAGGCTGGTGTTTCTCTAATGGAAGGGGCATTTGAGGGGCATTCCCGTTTCTGTGGGAAACAGGAATCAGTTGAGCCCAAGAGAAGAAGGTGCGGGAAGCCTGGGGGCCCCTAGCACGAAGTCACAGTGAGGTTGAGCAGCTCTTAGCTGCGCTGGGCATGGCCACACGGTAGTTGTACTATGAAATCGCATTGTTGGAGGAGACTCATCTAGGGAAAATGAGTCAGAAGTAAAAGCATGGATGCTGAGACTCCATGTGACTGGGGTAAAATCATGGGGCAGTACAGGCCATCCTGCTGCTGAGGTTGAAGTAAAGGGACCTGACTCTCGTCTTCCTGGCCCTAATCCAGACATTTCCAAGGCCAGCACATGGCTTCCCTCAGGGCAGACAGGGCGAGTCCCTCCTGGAACCCTGGGCCCGCACTCGCCCTTTTGTGTTTGCCAAACCTTGTCCTTGTTGCTGGACTCACTGCCTCCCTGCAGGCTCAGCACCCACACCCTCACCCCTGCCTGCCGCTGATGGATGTGGGGCCTGGCGGAGGCTTGTGGATGTTGGACCTGCCGTGATTGCTGTTGGGGCAGAGGCCAGCGAAGGATTGGGCAGGAGCTGGGGCTGAAAGGAGGGTGGGTGGGAGCCTGCAGCACCAGGTACTGCTCCCACTGGCTGGGCTCCCTTTGGCACATCCAGGAAGGAGTGGTGGTTTGCTTAGCCCTTGGGGGACACCAGGATGCACCCATTGTGGTGCTGTTGTATCGTGGTGCTCGGTACTGAGGTCAGGGCTGTGGGAGCTGATTTCTTAGGGTCGCTGTCATGGCTGTCACCCTCTCAGGTGCAGCTGCCTCCCTCTCTGGGGCTGGGATGTCCTCCAGAGAGTGGAAGAACAGGGTGGACTTGAGGTTCTCTCTAAAGGCCTCCTGGGAATGACCTACCCAGCCGCGTTCCCTGGTGAGGAAGTGGCTTGCCCACCTACCTGTGCTGATCTGAATGGCAGGTGACTCTGAGTTTGAGGTGCCCCATTGGTTTGCATTCAGCCAGGTTTATTCTGCAGACAGGCCAGTGCCTGGGGGATTGAGTGGCCTGAGGACCCAGCATTCAAGTCTCCTGTCTGGGAGAGGGGCAGGGGAAGGCTCCCTGGTCAAGCACCATTAGATTTCAAGCCTTGGGTAAATGTCAGCCTAGTGGTTCAGCCTCCATAGCCTGGTAAAAGGTTTTGTCAGCACACATTTCCTGCAAAACAACCCTGTGATTTGTTAATCTTCAAATATGGACTTTCCATCAAAAGCATATGCAAATTTCTGTGCAAAGAAAAAGTCTGAAATAAAACTATACACTTACCATGAGATGGGATTTAAAATAGCAACTTTTCCTTAACAGTGATGTGTTGCTTCTGTTTATCCACGCTCGGCGTGGGATCAGCATTTGACTAGGACAGCGCGTTACCCTCGTGTGAGCCCTGCGCCGGGGCTTGGCTGTCGGCTGCTTCCCAGGCCCTTGGACAACAGGAGTCATCGTCTCCGCCCATCCCAGCCTGGCCACACCTGGGGATGGGCAGGGCTCGCTGTCCTCTCTTGTGCGATGATGCTCAGGTGCTGGCAGACGGCACACATCCTCTTTGTAGGTCCTGTTTCCAGCCTAGACACTCTGCGCGTCGGCTCACCTCATCTTGTGAACATCTGAATTCACTGCGTGCCTTCAGCATCTCGTGGATCTTCAGAAAGAAGTAAACAGAGCCCAGCGTCTCACCAGGAATCAGCCCCGGGTGAAAAGCCCAGCTGATAGGACAGGCCTGGTCAGTGTGCAGCTGGGCTCAGCGCACGTAGGGCTTTTATGATCTGCCTTTCGCTCGCCCACTCGGTGCGGAGAGCCGGGCTTGGTGCTGTGGGGTGTTTTGCTGAGCCCCCCCAGTGGCACCTGTGGTCCCCCCACCTGGATCTGCCAGGAGCTCAGAGTACCTTTTGGGACAAGTGATTTCCTCTCTTGATTGGAGGCTGCCGCCTGGGTGAGGTCTTTTAATGAACATAGAAAACACCTTCAGATATTCCATCAACTTATTTGGAAGCAGCTGGAAGGCTGAGTGGGTAGTAATTGATTTTTGGTGAGGCTTGAGAACATACATAGGGCATTAACTGACAATAAATACCAAGGGGGGAAAACAAGGAAGAATTGGTTAGAGCTATTGCAGGTCAAAATAGGGAGGTCAGACAAAAGTCTTGGTGAAACCGTGACACTGAGTGAAGATGAGAAAGAGCCAGTGGAACAGTGGTGCAGCTCTCTGGGCTCCAGGCAGAGGAGTGGCCAGTGCAAAGGCACTGGGGCTTGTTCAGGGTGGCTGCGCTGGCATCGCTGAGAGGGAGGGTGGAGGGCTGGGGCCAGAGGGTCCTGGGCCTGGGCCCTGGATGGCTCGCTGGCTGCCGTGAAGACATCGGCTGTTGCTCTGACAGAAAGGGGAGCCTTTGAGCAGAGGGCACGATGTGAGTTTGTTTCCAAAGGTGACTCTCAAAGCTTTGCTGAAAATTGGCTCTAGGGCGAGGGTGGAGGCTGGGGGACCAGTGAGGAGGCTGCTGCCAGGATCTAGGCAGTAGCGGGCAGTGGCAGGAGTAGAGGAGGGGAAAGGCATGTCCGGAAGTATTTCCAAGGAAGAGCCCAAGGATCGGACTTGGGGTGAGAGACAGAGAAGTCAAAGACCATGCCCAGGCGGCTGGAAGAGCTGCCGTTAGCTGCGGCTGTGGGGTTGGGGCTGGGAGAGACGAGGAGCTGGGCTTTAGGCTGTATTTGGCTTTTAGGTTTTAGGCCTTGTGTTAGTGTGCTCGGGCCACGTGTGGGCGGCCCAAACAACAGGCATTTGCTGTCTCACAGCTCTGGAGGCGGGAAGTCCGAGGTCAGCGTGCCGGCAGGTTGATTCCTCCTGAGGCCTCTCCTTGGCTTGTGGATGGCAGTCTCTGCAGAGTCATCCCTCTGCATGTCTGTGTCCTGATCTTTTCTCATAAGGACACCCGTCCATTGGATTAGGGCCCATCCGTGTGATCTTATTTTATCTTAACCACCTTTTCAAAGATCTTGTCTTGGTTGGGAGCAGTGGCTCATACCTGTAATCCCAGCACTTTGGGAGGCTGAGGTGGGAGGGTCACCTGAGGCCAGGAGTTCAAGACCAGCCTGGGCAACATAGTGAGACCCCATTTCTACAAAAAATAAAAATAATTAGCCAAGTGTCGTGGTGCATGCCTATAGTCCTAGCTACTCAGGAGGCTGAGGCAGAAGGATGCTTGAGCCCAAGAGTTGGAGCCTTCAGTGAGCTGTGCTTGTGTCACTGCACTCCAGCCTGGGCAACAGAGTGAGACCCTGTCTCAAAAAAAAAAAAAAGAATTTTGGGGGACACAGTCTGGCGCCTGACTGACATTTGGGGTCACATTGCACTGTGGTCTGTGCTCTGTCTACTTCTCCTTTCCCCGACTCCAGCCGAGGGGCAGGGGCCTTGCCCAGCCAGCACTGGCAGCAGCATCGCTGAGCTGGTCCAGGTGGCTGTTGAGGACGGGGAGGGGCTGTGGCGCTGACCCTGCAGCTCCCAGGTGCAGTGTACACAGCAGACCTGGGGGTCTGTGGAGGATGCAGACTGCAGATCCCCACCCCGACCTGGAAATGCTGGTTCAGGAGGTGTGGGGTGTGGGGTTGGGTGCAGGGGTCTGGAACAGGTGCTCCTAGATCACTCCAATGGATGGTCTGGCCACTTTGGGGAAACACTGCCACAGTCCTACGGTCCCGGGGGTTGGATCGATGGCCACAGGCCTCTCAGTCTGGCAAGGCTGCACAGCTGTGCCGAGCCATCCGTGGCCGCACCCTTCCCACCCTGAGCACCGTGTGGGATGAGATTTGGCCGCCGTTGACGGGATGGCACCTCTCTGTGCGAGGTCTATGGGCTGGCAGGGGCCAGGTGCAGGGCGGCTCCCCAGAACGGCCCGGCCTCTGCTCTGACCCTCCAAGTGTCCCTGCTGCTCTCTGCCCAGACCTCTTCCTGGACCTGCTGATCTCCCCGTGAGTGCCAGGGCCAGGAACCAGGGCTCCAGGGCCACCTGCCCTACAGAGGGCTGCGTGTGGGCCACTGTCTCGTGGGGCTGACACTGCCAGCAGTGCTTGGGCCCAGGGACCCCCCTGGGTGTCGGGTCCCCAGCCATAGGCTGTGGGTGGATGCAGGCTGCTGGAGGACCCACTTACAGAACCACCGTGCCCCGTCTGTAAAATGGAGCCACAGCAACTGCATCTTGGGGCTACTTTGGGAGTGCCATCCTCCCCCCAAGGGACGTCCACCCTGACAGCAGTTCAGGACCCCTTCCGGTCTCTCTCTGCTGGCTCCTCCCTCAGGACAGAACTCCTGCTCTGATTGGTGGGAGGCGAGGCCCTGCCCCATCACCCCCCTTGTTGGCCCTTGCTCTGGAGGCGGGGCTGCCTCTTTCTCGTCCTGCTTCTGTCCCGGGCAACAGGTGGGTCCTTACCAGGTGGGCTGACGGGGGTCCCTGCGTGGGAAGGAACCTCACTGTGGCCCCAGGTGGAGCATCTCTGCGACCAGGGTGGTGAGTGGGGCTTGCTGTGTCCTCTGCTGGCTACGGACCGGCTGGGGGGAGGCTGTCTGCTTGGCACCCCCAGGCAAGGCCCGGTGAGCAGCCCTGGCCATTCCACAAGGCAGCGCCAGCCAGCACGGTCATCGGTTCCCATCTGGAGGCGCAGTGCAGCGGGCCTGACACGCCCAAGGGACAAGGCTATGTGTGAGTGTCCCGGGGCTGCTGTAACAGATGCCCACAGCCTGGGCTCGTTTACCCTCTCACAGTTCTGGGGCCAGAGGTACCGAATCCCTGGGCTGGCATCAGGGTGTCAGCAGGGCCCTGTTCTCTCCAGAGGCTCCAGGGGGGAATCCGTTCTTGCCTCTTCCAGCTTCGAGAGGCTGCCTTCCCTGCAGGCTGTGGCTCGGGCCCCTCCACCCTCTGAGTCGGCGACTCAGCATCTTGCTTCGGTCATCCCGTCACCTTCCCCAGTGGTAGCACCTCCTCCGCCTCCCTCTCCTGAGTATGGCCGTGATTGTCCACCCGGGTAATCCAGGAGTTTTCCCTTCTCAAGATCCTTCACTTGGTCACATCTGCCAAGTTACCACACAAGGTGACATAGTCACAGGTTCCAGGGCCTGGGGCCTGGCTGTGTTTGGGGCCATTGTCCACCTGACCACAGGCTGTATGGGGCAGGCTCTCCGGGCCCCTCCTTGCGAGGGTGCTGCCCTCAATCACCTGCTGGGTCAAGGGGTCTGTGGTCAAGGGGTCACTGTCCCAAGACCTGCAGCAGTACAAGGGATCAGCTTGGAAACACCTGTGTGGTTCCCAGGAGGCCATGGGAGCAGTCAGGTGAGGGCTCCCTTGGGGGAGGCCAGGGCCTCAGGGGCCTTGGGGGTCACCCCACCTCTGCACGGTGAGGCAGGGTTCAGAATGCTCCAGGGGGATGTCTGGGGGACGGCCTGGGGTCCGACTGTTAGCCAGCACGTAGAGTGAGACCATCCACTGGCCGTCAGCTCGGAGATAGGCCAATCCATCAGCCGGCCAAGGCCCAGCAGGCAGCCCGGGGAGGAGGCGGTGGCTCTGAGCAGAGCAGTGATGGTGGCACATGGCTGCGAGGCTGCGTGCTCACCTCGACACGCTTTCCCCAAGCCCTGTCACGGCAGCTGGCAGGGATGGGTGGCAGTCCCAAGTTCTCCGAGGGAAGGTCTGGCTCGGCCAGCAGAATCTTCGTGCTGTGTCTCGTTCCCACAGCTCGGAAAGTGCTGGGATCCTGGCGCAGGCTCCGGGCAGGATTGATGAGGGAAGGTGCATAATAAACCCACTGGAAGAGACCCTCGTGCAGGACCTCTGTGCCCCGCCATTGTGTGTGCACACACACACATGCACACAAACACAGGCACAGAGCTACACCCGTAGGCACATGAAGGTACACATGCACTCATGTGTGCAACACATACATGCACACACAGACACAAGCACAGAGCTGCACCTGCAGGCACATGCACGCACACACGCACGGAGCTACACCCACAGGCACATGCACACACAGGTGTGATCTTAGGTGTATCAAAGGCCTCCAGAATAAAAGTGAATTCTGTGTTGTGCAACTTCTCCCATTTTGGCCAGGGTTCAGGGGACCCCAAAAGAAGACCAGCACCCTGGTCTGGGCACCTTGCTTCTAAAGGGGGCCTGGTCCCCTGGTGCACAGCCAGTTCATTGTGCCCACACTGAGCCCAGGGCACATGTGTCACAGGCCACAACAGCCTTGCAGGGGAGAAGGGGCTTGGGGAGCCTGGGGGTGGGCTAGAAGGGGTTTCCCAGGCTGCTGTGCAGCTAGCTGGCCTAGCGTTGGGTGGCCCCTCTGTGGCTTGTCCCCACAGCCCCCACCCTGCCCACTGCCACTGCAGGCCCCAAGGCTGGCTCACAAATCCCGCTGGTCTGACCGCTGGATTACTGGCGGAGCCCTCCTCTGGCACCCTCCTGAAAGCACGTCTAGTTGGCTCCCCTCCCCCACACGAACTAGCTCCCTGGCACCAGTACCCCCCACCCTCCACCCCCGTTCTTCCCTCTCCCCAGCACAGCTCAACCCCTTGCATTTGGCTTGTTCCACCTGCTACCTGGGCACAGGTGCTTGTCCTGGAGACCAGGTTCAGATCTTGCTGGCACTTGTGGGCAGGTCACGTTTTCTCCATGAGTCTCAGTCTACAACTATCAGAGGTGAACAACTGTTTCCTGACGTACAGATTAGATACCCGATGTTCTCCCTCTACAAAATATCCATAATGTGTATTTTCTGTGTTTTTGTTGAAGTATAATTACAGCCAAGGACACAGATCTGAAGTGTACAGATTGATGAGTTTGACAGATGTGCACACCTGTATAACCCAGAGCCCACTGAGGTAGGGAACACTGCCGTCCTTCTGGAAAGTTCCCCGTGCTCTGTTCCAGGCAGCCCCCTCCACTCCCAGAGGCAATACTGATGCCGTTTCTGTCACTACGGGTAGCTGCCGTGGCCTGTTCTTAACTTATATAACTGGAACCACAAATCACACAATATATGCTCTTTTGAATCTGGCTTCTTTCTTTCCTCCATTTTATTCCATATCAGTAGTTTGTTCCTTTTTTTAAAAAAATCACAGAATAGAAGTCCTTGCATGAATATAACATAACTTCTTTATTCACTCCCTGTTGGTGGACATTTGGGTTGTTTCCAGTATTTGGCTGTTATGAATAAGGTTGCAAAGAACATTCCTGTGCAGACATCTGTTTTATTCCTTTTGGGTAAATATCTTGGAATGGAGTTGCTGGGTTGCAGAGCAAGCGTGTGTTTAACTTTCTAAGAAACTGCCCGAGAGCTTTCCTCGTGGCTGTACCACGTCACATTCTCACCAGCAACGTGTGCCTCGAGTGGCATTGTTGGTCTCACTGGCATTTGGTGTAGTGGCACCTTGTTTGGTTTTAATTGCATTTCTGTGGTGACTAATGATGTTGAGAATCTTTTCATGTGCTTTTTGGCCTTTTGCATATCCTTCTCTGTGAAGTGTCTGTCCAAGCCTTTTGCCTATTTTTATTTGGCTATTTGCCATTTCATTATTGATTTGTAGGACTTTTTTTTATATACTCTGGCTTCCCGTGACTGAATCCTAATTCCAAGAGCCTTCAGGGAGAAGGGAATGCACTGGTCAGAGACAGGCAGTACGAGGGCAGAGCTGGCCGGTCCGGGAGGCTGCCTCCCAGGGCTTCTCGGGGGCTGCCGGGTCTCACCCTCCGTCTCTGGGCACCGCTGTCCTGTGCCAGCTTCACGCTCTGGCAGGCTCCCCAGAACGTGGTGAGGATCCCACGGGCTCCTCTGGCCATGTTCTGTCCCTGTGACCCGGTGGACACCTCCCCTATAGTTCCAGCAGCCCAGGGCTGGCTTTCATCAGACAACACTCCGATGGGCCAGGCCCAGGGAGAGGATGGCAGGAGCTGGACCCCCTGAGAGCTGGGACTGTTGTCAGAGGGGGAGAGCCCGGGCCAGCAGAGTCTGCCGCGTCGGCGCCTGGCCTCACCACCCGCCGCTCCGCCAATGGCCGCGGCTCCCCAGCACCTTTTTGCTGCTCTGGTGCAGTGATGGGCCATGCTGTGCCACTGCCCTGGGTCCTTTTGTGAAACTAGGCTGAGTATAAATAAAACACAGGTTTGTTGGGTGGGGCTTGAGTTTTTACGAATTTAATGTAGTTGAATGTCTTTCCTAAAGTAAAAGAGTCGGAATAAAATACCTTAACTATTCAAGTGCCTTTTTTTTATCTCTTCCATCAAGAAAAATATTAACCACTGTCCTGCCCCCAGCCCCCACCTAGGGTCATCACCCTGGGAAAGAAGACACTTGTATCTGTCTGATTGATCGCACCTTGCTGGCTCTGGGGTGACAGTAAGGTCCCATGGGCTTCTGGCCCTTGAGTCTCCTGGTGGTTCCAGGTGTCTGTGTGCCACAGGGGTTGGGGGGATGAGCTCGCAGGCAGGGCCAGCCTCCAGGGTCGTCTGGACTTTGCATACATGTGCGCCTGGGTCATGGGTACTGGCTGCTCTTGCGAGGGTTCAATGCACCAGAACAAACCTGAGTGTGGGGGCCGGGGCTGCCCCCTTCTCTCTGTGGCAGTTTAGGAAATAGCTTCTCTGCCCACATTGTAATCGGGACTGCAGGGCATTGCCATGGGGTGAGGGGTTGTCCTCTCACTGAAGATGTGGATCACACAGGGCTGAGGATGCCGTCCCTGGGTGCTTCTGCTGGCTCTGCTGTGGCCCGACTCTGGCCAGGGTGGGGAAAGTGGTTGGAGGCGAAGGCGCCTCGTTCCTTCCCAAGGAGATTCTCCCGGAGAGGAAGCAGTGACCATGGTCAGGCTCTTAGCACCCTGAGGCCGGCCCGCCCCGTCCCCCCTTCCCCAGGGCCTGGGCTGAGGGAGGAAGAGCTGTGTGGGCCGACGGCCGGCTGGAGCATCCTGATGGACTGAGGGAGGGCCCTTGGGCTCATGCCGGGCCTCAACCCTGTTGGGAGCCCATGGGCACCACTGTGGTGTTTGGGGTAGACTTTAGCTGGGCCTTGTCTCTCCCCTTTCTGCCCCACACCACCCCTTCCACGTGGTGATGTGTCTGTGGTAAGTGGTGCCCAGGTGGCTGCTCCTGGTCCCCTGAGCCCTACAAGGGCAGGGGCCGAGGCCCCGGGGCCTGGCTGCAGAGCAGCAGTGGTGCCTGCTAGTCTCTGACGGCACCTGTTGTTGGGGTGGGCCACGGCAGCAGAACTGCCCCGTGGGATAACACGATCCCCAGGTGAGGGGCTGTGGAGCAGGCCCCCCATGGCAATGCCCAGGACTGGCCAGCGGGGGCCAGTGTCCTGAGCCTGTGTGTCTGGTAGGAGAGTGGGGGGGGACGCTGGGTTCCCTGGGCACAGGGGAGCTGGCGGAGACTGAGGGGCGGCCCTCCCGTGTGGCCAGCCTTAGTGATGCCATGTCCTTGCCTGCCAGTGGCCACCAGCAAGGAGGCACCATTGTCCCTGCCCATGGCCGGGCTCTGGGGCAGACTTGGGTGCGTCTGCCTGTGGCCGCGCAGGCTTGGGGTCCTGCTGAGGCTGCTGGGGGCCGGTAGCTACGTCTGAATGGGGTGGGGCCTGAGGCCACGTCCTCCAGCTGAGCAGTTATTTCTGGGGACGGCTTTGACACAGGCCCCCAAGCCCAGAGCACCAGGGTTTGCCTGAACATTTTTCCCCTGAACCAAACTTAATGCAGTTTGTGTTTTGGATGTGCATGTGCTGGGCCTTACTGACACGTGACACGTGTGCTCTGCCCTTGGTCTGGAGCCAATGTTGAAGACTCACCAGTCACAGGAAACCATGGCAACCCCCTGCCGAGAGGAGCCTGATGGTGCATTGGGGCCAGTTGAAAACACACCCTGCTCCTTCACCAGAGTGAGCCACCCAGCAGGGGCCTGTGCCCCAGAAAGCCTGTTGCTGGCACCTCCCAGAGGAGACCATCCTGGCCTGATGGAAGGGGCGGTGCCTACCTTTCCCCCAACCTGGGGGCTGGGAGGCTGCAGTGGGGAGCGTGTCCATGTGGGGTGAGAACACTTTCCCAGGCCAGGCTCTGGGGCCCATCTGGGGAAAAGGGATGAAAACAGCATGTGCTCCGAGCAGTGCTGCAGCCACAGGGCCAGCGGCTCTTGCAGGACCTCTGGGGTGTGAGAGGCTCTGAGGATGAGGGTCTCACTGTGCCCCACTGTGAACCTGGAATTCAGGTGAGCAAGGGGCTGTCCTCAGGCCTTGGGCACAGTTCAGTTTACGCACAGACAAACGTGCACACATAGCCGGGCACGGTGGCTCATGCCTGTAATCCCAGTACTCTGGGAGGCCGAGGCAGGAGGATTGCTTGAGCTCTTGAGTTCGAGACCAACCTGAGCGAGAGTGAGACTCGATCTCTACTAAAAATAGAAAAAATTAGCCAGGTGTGGTGGTGGCACCTGTAGTCCCAGCTGCTCGGGACTCTGAGGCAGGAGGATCACTGGAGCCCAGGACTTTGAGGCTGCAGTGAGCTATGATGACACCACTGCACACAAGTGCACACATATACTTGAAATGGAACACACGTACACGTACAGGTGTGCATATACAAAAGTGCACACATGTGGCACAAATGCACACACATGCAGTGCACAAATACACATATTTACACAGACAAGTGTGCAGTACTAACACACATCCATGTGCATACCTGGGCGCACACACATACAAGCACACGTGTATGCACACACAACACACAGGTATATGTACACACAAGCACACACAAGTGTGTGGTGCAAGTGCATATATGTATACACACCCACATGCAAATGCATACTTGTCTACACACAACATGCACATACCAGTGAGCACATGAGTATGTGCACACACACACGCACACACTTTCCCAGACTCACTGTCATTCCCAGTGAGGTGACGTGTGACACCCCTACCCTGGCCTTTGTGGCATCTGATTGCTCATGGATCCTCAGGACCCCCATTCAGCCCCACCCTGTCCCCTGGAGCTGAGAGTGAATTCCAGAGTCCACCCTCCCTTTACAGTCTGCACCCCCCACCTGCCCAGCCCTGCTGGTGCCTTACAGGCTTTCTGGACCCCACCTCCCCACCAGCTCCAGCTCCCTCCGTCCCTTGGGACGTGCCCCAGGGCTGCTTCTCTAGGAACCTTCTTTGATTCTCTGGCCCTCACTCCTTGGCGCCCTCCGGCCTCTGTCCTGTACCCCACCCCTGTTCCCCTGGGGTGGCCGAGCTTTCCGAGGCCTGGCCTGGCGCCCCTTGAGCGGAGGCTGGTGAACACGGGGAATCCAGCATTATGTGGAGAGATGTGTTGTGGCTCTGCTCCCGAGGCTCTCGGCCACTCTCGTGCACTTTGGACAGCAGCTTGGGTGTGCTGGGCAGGGTGTCCTAATTTATCAGGACATCTCAGTCACACGTAGGACAGCACTTCCAAATTTACATTTTGAAAAGAGGACCTCAGAGCAATTAGTCTTCAAATAGCAATGGTTTTCTTCTGGGCTGAAATATGTAAGGACAGGTTTGGGAGGCAGTGGTGCCTCTGATTGCCCCAGCTGCCAAGTTGGTGAGGCTCTGCCTCAGGTGGTGTCTGGCAGGGCCAGGCAGGGCCCAGTCTGCCTGGTGAGGACACTTCTGGACTGCCAGCCTTGCCAGGCGGTGCTGGGTGCCTGAGGCCCAGGAGCCAGCCCACCCCACCTGCCCTGGGCAGGGCCTCTGGGAGTGCAAGGAGGCACGGCAGCCTCCCGCAGAGGGCTTGGGAGCAGGAGCACCCTGGGCCAGGTGGCAGCTGCGCCCGGGGGGCTGCACAGAAGCGTCCCGCTGAGAGGAGCCCTGCACGCACCAGCCCCAGAGCCACCCCGTCCTCCCACCCGGCCCTCAGCTCCCGTGGGACTTTACACACTGGCGTGGGGGCTGAGTGATGCCCCAAGGTGTCCACGCCCTAATTGCGGAGCCTGTGAATGAGTCACCGCACGTGGCAAGGGGACTCTGCGGATGTGACTGAGTGAAGGGTCTCAGGAGGGGAGATTGCCCTGGACGATCGGGTGGGCTCCAAACGTAACCACAGCTGTCCTCAGAAGAGGGACGAAGGAGGTCGGAGAGGGAGACGTGGATTTGCCACCTGCTGGCTTTGGGGTGGAGGAAGAGGTCAGGAACCAAGGGACGCTGTGGCTTCTAGAAGGTGGAAAAGGCAAGCAATGGATTCTCCCCTAGGGCCTCAGAAGGGAGCGCACCCACTGCCTTAGTCCTTTCGTGCTGTTATCACAGTTACTCCTCCCAGTTCTTGAGGCCGGGGAGTCCAAGATCAAGGTACCAACAGGTTCTGTGTCTGTGGAGGACCTGCTTCCTGTCACAGGCGCCCCTCTCCTGACTGTGTCCTCACCTGGGGAAGGGGCAAAGGTGCTCCCTGAAGCCCCTTTTACAAGGGCACCGATCTCCGCGATGAGGGCTCCACCCCCACGACCGGATCCCCTCCCAGAGGTTCCACCTCCTGACACCGTCACGTTGGGGTTGGATTTCAACGTGCGAACATTGGAGGGACACAAACGTTCAGTCCATTGTCCCCGCCGGCACCTCGATGTTAGCTCGACAAGACCCCTGTCTCTGGACTTCTGACCCCCAGAACTGTAAGAGGATACATCGACGCTGTTTTAAGCCACTCAATTTGTGGTTGGTTGTTACAGCGGCCACAGGAAATGCCCGGAGCGCCGCGGTTTGTATGGCGCAGAGCTGGACGCGACCCAGCTCACCAACAGGGGAAGGGTAAATGGAGCGCGGTCTGCCCGCGCGGCAGAGGCCTGTGTGGACACGGAGAAGAACAATGCCGAGCACCGATTCGTGTGGACGAATCTCCCCTGCGGGGTGGGAAGACACGGGACCCTGCGGTGAGGCCGCAGAGCCCAGACCCGCCGCACCGTGAGGGACGCCCGCAGCCGCGAGGCAACACTGGGAGCAAAGGAAGGCCGTGGAAAGGCCACGGAAAGCTGGAGTCAGGGCACGGGTTGGGGCGGGGCCGCGGGTACTCTGGGCCCTGCACATCTGTCCTTGGGCTGGGCGGAGGGCACCCGGGGGCTGCTGCTCTGTTCTCTTTGTGCACGTCCACGGTCTCACCGCGCATTCGTAGATGGCTGGAAGTCCGGGCCGGTTTCTGCTGGCCGTGCCCAGGGGAGGTCGTGGCGTGCCCCGCATGGCCACAGTCTGTGGGGGCAAGAGCTCTGTGCTGCCTTGGAGGAGCCGCTGCGTCTCTTTTGTCCCCAGACCTGAGGGTTGGATGGGAAGAGCCCTAACTGAGGCCGGCTCAGCTCCATGTGCACACGTCACGCGGTGCTCCCTGCTGGGCTCGAGACCGGGTACTCTTCAGACACGATGGCATGGCCCCCTCTGCCCCTCCATGGACTGTCCTCAGCTACATGGGAGAACGTCGCGTGGACTTTGAGGTACCAGACATCCCGCCCCTTGGGCCCAAGGACTGAGGCTCAGACTGAGCTGTTCTGACGGGTGAGCTTCTGGCCTATCCACGCCATGTGGCTGGGATGCCATGAGCCGATGTGGGATTTCTGGGGCCAGGCTGGCTGTGGGTGGCCCTTGGGTGGGCTTGGTGGCTTCAAGTGCAGCAGTTGCTGGGCTGGGGGAGGGGTGGGTCTTCACAGCTCTCCGAGGCCACAGAGGCTGCCAGTTGGGGAGCCGGGGCTGGGGTCTGAGGGCAGGCGGAGGGGGCTTGGGCGCCGGGGTACTGGCCACTGGTCTGGGCACTGTGGGGCAGAGGTGGCTCCACTGGAGTCTGGTTCAGGCTCTCACCTTTCCGTGCAGGGCAGGCAGCTTGGAACTGCCTACAGAGTTGGCCTGGGATGTTCGCGGAGTGTGAGGGTATCTGTGTGTGTGAGCGTATGGGAGTGCCATGTGTATGTGCGAGTGGGTAAGAGGGAGGGTGTGCATGTGAGTGTGTGAGCACGTCTGAGTGTGGTGTGTGTACGTGTGAGCATGTGTGAGGTTGTGTGTTGTGAGTGTATGAGTGTGTGAGCACGTGTGAATGTTGTGAGTGTGAGCACAGGTTTTTTTGTAAGCGTGAGCACGTGTGTGCGTGTGTGAGCATGCATATGTGGTGGGTGCTGTGTGTGATCCGTGTGTTGGAGTGAGCCTGAGTGTGTGAAACACCTGCACGCTGCTCCTGTGTGTGAAGGTGCACACCCTCCCACACACTCCACACACACCTTCCACACGTGGGCTCTGAGTGTTGCCTTAGTAACTTGCTGAGCATCTGGAAGCCCCCTGTCGTGGCAGGGATGTGGGGGACACTGCCTGTCCTAGCTGTGAGGCTGTGGGGCTTCAGTGTGGCCAGCCCCCGGGGGTCTGCAGAGCACAGTGGAGGTGGTCAGTGTGTCGGGGGGGTGGGCACTGCAGACTTGGGGCTGCATAGGACCCCGTGTGTCTGAGGTCTGCAGCCACTCCCCTGTGTTACCCAGGCAGGTGCTAATCTCGGTTGATGCCCTGGGAGTTGACAGATGAGCGTCTGGGGAGGGTCCCAGGGACCGGCAGTCAGTGTCAGGGGGTCTCCTCCATCCCAGGCTGCCTCTCAGTGCCAGCTCCCCAGAGATACCCCGTATGGTTCTCTCTCCTGTGACTCGGGCTGTCCCACGAGCTGCAGAGACCAAGGCAGCCTCCAGGGAGGACCCAGGGGCTCTGGCCAGGTGTGGCAACCACTCAGACCCCAAGCGAGCTGTGGTCCCACAGCCCAGAGCAGGAAGGAGGCCAAGGGCTGGGCATGTTCTGAGCAGGAGGGTTCTGCTGGGGGGTGAGCAGTGCAGGGTGGTGACTGGTGAATCCAGGAAGGCTGCGGGTAGGAAGTGTGTGTCCTGTCACTAGAGCACATGGTGCAGCAGGGCCGCAAGGGTCTGCTCCTGGGGGGGGGGGCTTCAGCAGGACGGGGGCTTCCTGAGGAGGTGGGAGTTGGGCAGCTTTGCTCTGGCTGTGGCCTGACCCCACCCCAGGGCCCAGGGCCCCTCCCCAGGCCCCGCTGGGTGGAGGTTGTGGGGCACCTTGACCCTGGGGTCTCCCCGTCCCAGCCAGGGGGCCCCCGATGCAGGTGTTGGGGGGAGTTGGCTATGCCCGTGTCCACACCCTGGCTCTGCCCAGGACCCTATGAAGGGTCTTCTGAGCTGTGACCCCTGCTCATGTGCATGCAGTGAATGCTTTTAATTGATGTGACTATTTCCACCATTAGCATTTTTAGGATAAAATGCCTTCACAATGAAACGGCCTTTTCTCAGCCCCTGGTCTGTGCGTGGTCTGTGTGTGAGGTTTCATGCTGCAGAATAGGCCACCCCGCCAGGCCCTCAGATGTGTGGCCGCGTGCCCTCAGCCCGCTTAGGAAGGGCAGTAGGAAGACGTGCATGTCCAGAAGCAGCGAGCGGCTCCTTTCGAGGAACTGCGTGCACATCGGTGTAGGCCGTGTGGACCGCGGCTGTGTCCAGGTCCCCTGGAGGACCAGCCCTGAGGAAGGCTGTGCCTGTCTCCTGGCCCAGCCCCCAGGCAAGTGCCCGTCTGGACACGTCCTGAGGACAACACGGGCTCCCCTGTCCTTGGCAAACAGCCCTGGAGGGGGTGCTCTGTGGCCACAGCCATGCCCTTCATTTTAGGAATGGGAGGCTGTGAGGAGCATCTGTGTGCTGTTGACAGTTCTGGGAAAGGTGTCTCTGACTTTGTGCAAGTGCTAATGTGTGTGAAAATAAGACTTCAGCTCCCGCTGGGCTGGCAGACACGGCACAGCCTTGGAGCCGGCCCCCACCCTGCTGTCCACTGCTGACTGCCCCCTTCTCTCAGTCAGCGTGAGACGGCCATCCTGGGCGGAGGCGCTCGGTGCTGCTCCCCATGGCAGCCCTGCAGCTCTGGGGGGCTGTGCAGCTGGGCCCCATCCCACAGCACCTCAGCAGGAACAGGGAGAGTAACCACGATGGTGTATCTTTTTTGGGCAGGACATTCAGGGACTGCTGAGCCCTCCTGCAGTCATTCCCGAGGCAGGCAGGCGGCATCCAGGTGCCCTTTTGCGGCACCTGGGCCCGGGGCTTTATGCAGAGCTAGCTGGACCTTGGCCTCCTTAGAGCCACGGGCAGCCTGCATGGCACACATGGCCTTTCCATGGGCTCCACGTGATGAGCCGTGGAAGGTGAGAGCCCTGAGCCCACGTGCAGGTGCACAGGAACCCCCAGCCTGCCTGCGACCCAGGCCCATTTTGCTAGGTCTGAGGGCGTCCACAGGGCCACTGGGGGTCCCCTGGGGCGGGGCCTCCTGGAGTCTGCAGAGGGGCCCGGAGGGTGGTGAGCTGGGGTGAGTTGTGGTGTGTCAGGCCTGGCTTCCCTGTTGCTGGCTCACAGAAGAGACCCTGACGCCCCCTCCTCACATCCCTGCCAGTGGAGCACCCTGCCCGCTGTGTTGGCCCCGCAGTGAGCCTCGTGCCCTCTCTGTTTTCCAGAAGCCTCCTCCAGGAGCCCACACCTCCTCCTATTAGTCCTGAGTTACTTCTTCTCCCTCCTTTCTCCGGCCCCGCATGGGCCTGCCCCAATTCCTGGGGGCCCTCAGGGCCCATGGATGACCAGTGCGTGGCCTGGTACCTCTGGCTGTCCGGGAGCCCTCTGTCCTCTGTGAGCCAGGCCTTGAGCCCCAGGACCCCTCTGGGCAGCCCGCAGTAGTGGGGGGAGCTGGAGAACCCTGAGTTGAGTTCCTGCTGCCGTGGGGTGATCCCTGTGGTCCCAGGTGGCCTCCCCACAGGCCCAGCGGAGCTGAGCCACAGCCAGCCCACAGATACTTTATTGATCTGGCGGTTGCCCTAATCACTAATTTATGAAAGTCTCCCATGTTGTCTGAGGATGGTAATATTAACACCGGAACACAATCCCAATTATTTTAGACCAGACAGGACCCAGGATGAACAGTGGTAGTTGGGAAGTTGCCACTGAACGTGTTTTATGGTGCGGAAGCTTTTACTGTAAGTAGAGGTGGGGAGGGAGGTGGCGAGGACACTGCCCCAACAGGGTCCGGCTTGGGGGCGGTAGGCGCCAGGACTCCAGGCTCTGGGTGCGTTCCTGGGCGGGAGAACCAAGATTGTTCTGGAACCTTGGGGCCCCAGAGGCCTCCGCTCTGTCTCTTGGCTGGCACCACATCTGCTGCATCTGTTCTATAGAAAAGGCAAGGAGAGGGCGTTGCTCCTGAGATCGGGCCTGGGGCACAGGGTATGTCCCTGGAGTGAGAGCCCAGTCTGCTCTCCCTGTGGCCTGGGCGGGCAGTGGTGCGGACTGTGGACAGAGCCCCACCCTGGAAGTTCAGGGACTGCCCAGGGATGCCAAGAAGGTGCCCTGCAGCCTCGGTGAGTGCAAGTCAGACACCAGCACTCTGGGGAAGGTGATGCTTGCAGGTTCCTGGTCACAGGGTCTGCCCACATGCCCTGACTGGGCGTGGGGACCACGGGGAGGTGGCCAGCTGGGTCCTCTGAGACTTGTAACGCTTGGACTAGGCAGAACCTTTGAGCCTCCTTAGGACTGAGTCATCTGGGCTCAGAGGCCACGCCAGCCTCCCTACTCTGGCATTTGACCTTCCTGCCCCAGGGTCTCGAGATGTCCCCAGAGGCCGGGGAAACAGGTGGCTTGGGCCCCGGCAAGAGGATCAACGATCCGGCTACCTCTGGGGACCCGTGTTCCCTTCCCGAGAGTCTGTGGCTGGACTCTGCAGCTCAGCGTTCTCACCTGTAAAGGGGGAGTGTTCACTCGCTCCCTGGGCTGCGCTGAGCTCCCGGCTCTGGCTAGTCCACGGTCTGTGGCGGCCTGGCCCTCTCAACCTGTTGAGTCTTTGTTCCCCAGCAGACCTGTGGCGAGTAGGTCGGGGTGACTGTCTGGGTGACATCTGTGTGCAGGTTCCTGTTTACACAGGTGGGCCGGCCAGGGGCCCAGGAGACAGGTGGGGTGCCCGTTGCAGGAAGGAGCTATTGGGCCAGTTCCAACTCCTCTGCCCAGCCTGGTGTCCCCCCAGGCAGGAGCCCTGAGCATCGAGCCCCTCCGCCCCCGAGAGTGGCCAGAACTTCTGCAGGGCTGCACAGCTCTACGGAGCGCAGGCTCTCAGAGTCCCAGGGGATGGTTTTCCTCATCACGAGAGTTTTCTGGATCGTAGGATATGTGACAGAACTTAATCAAGCTCTGCATGAATTTCAACAACTTGCGACATTCGCTTTATTGTTACAGCTTCCCAAATAATCCCCACTTCTGGTATGGGTTCTCGTGTGCATGAAAGGGCCGTGAGGGCCTCGCCTGCGGCCATGGGCAGCTGTCCTTCCACGCAGCTTCTCCAAACCACCCAGCACTCGCTTCCTAGGCCTCCGAAGGCGTCAGACGGGGCCAGGTGTCAGGAGCAGAGCTGTCCCCCCAGGTCTGCGGGGGAAGCCTTCTTGGGGGTGCACACCGTGTGCGGCTGGAGACAATGGTGGTGACTCACGGCACCCTGCAGCACGTCTATTTTTACTCTCCAGGGCCCATCTTCTCTCTGCTGTCCTCCTTGGGGGCATTTTCTTGTCAGTTTTAATAAAAGCCCTGGCTTATGAAAAGACTGTGTTTTAACCTGAGATCTCACTGGGACTTGCAGCTTCCCTAAGACGGTTGGTTATTGGAAAGTGTTCCTCCCACGCAGTGGGCCGGGCGCTGACCTGAGCGCCAGACGCAGGGGCCAGTGCAAGGCGGGAGGGCGGGTCCCAGCCAGGCACACACGAGGGGCAGGCCCTTGTCTTAGTCTTAGGGGAAAAGGTGTTCAGATATTCCCTGATGCTTGTTAGGGTGTGAAGTCCGTACGCGGGCAAGAAAGAATTCTCAGAGTTTAGGATAGAAAGGAGCACTAAGTTTATTTTACTTTCTGCGAAGAGAGAGAGGGCACAACACCAGAACATGCAGAGAGGTGCTGGCCCTGAGGCCAAACGCCTGTGACTCTTTTTTAGGGCGGGCTGAGGAGGGGCAGGGGGCGATTGTGCTCGTAGCCCAGTCAGCAGAGGACAGCTGAGAAACTGCCAAGTTCGTCCTTTTCTGTCGCTCGCGTAGCAGGTTGATAACAGGAATTGGTTTCTTCTTTCTGCTTGATAGCAGGAGACATCTGGTGCATCTCTCCTTGCAGAGGTGGGGGAAGCTCGTGCCTCTGCTGTCTGCCCAGGAACCCTTCAGGGCTGTTTAAACAAACTCAGAAAAACTTTTTGTCTATAGGTAATGCATCTAAAATGACAGCTGATCAGATTGTTTACCCTTTCCTTCTCCTCTCCTGAAGACTCCTCTCCCTTTCTGAATGTGAATGGACCAGCTCTAGCGAATGTTAATGAGGATTTATGCTTTCCTTTGTTTTAATTGCTAAGTGAACATCTCTGTAGGAGAGATATTCATGTTACTAATCTTAGGAACAGAGTTCGTATTTCTCTAAGTGACTGCCAGTTAGGAATTTATTTCTTCTCGTTAGCCTGTTAGTAAGACTGTCCTTTCAATGCTTTTGCCTTGGGTGTTGTGAGCGCACAAGAGCCAACATTTGGCTTTCGCGTGCCTTGCCTTGGACCAAGGCATGGCACTGACATTGTGCTGGGAGACCTGCTCGCTCTGCTCCCTCCAGCTCCCAGGGGCCACAGGACCCACAGATGCAGCCCCATGTAAGGCCTGATGTGCCCAGGGCTTCTGTTCCAAAACACGCCTGTTAAAGCACAGTTATGGCAGCCAGCAGAGCCACCGGGAACCCAGAAACATTTGATTTGCCATTGCAGCGGCATTGACTACTTTCTGGAAAAGAGCCCTTTGCCTTTTCTTTGGTGTTTTTGTTTTTGTTTTTTGCTCCTAGTGAAGCCTGCAGATGGGGTGAGCAGCTCCCTCCGCACACTGTTAAACGCCCCACTGGGGAGGATGAACGGATGAACGGCCAGTGGCCTTCGGGGAGGGCCTGGAGGGGCTCCCGGATGCTGCGGGGAAGTGCAGGAGGCTGGTGTTGGCTTCCGACCCTTGTGGACATGGAATTAGGGGTGGACCTGTGAGGAAACCTCCCCTCCACTCAGGTCATTCGGTTGGCTCAGAATGACCTCTTTTCATAGCAACAACTACTTCTAATTGCCAACTCTGCAAAATAAAAACCTTCCTTGAAGAATGAATATTTTTAAGCCTCTTGATTTTAAAATATTTATCTGTACCAGGAAGAGCCTGTGTCCATGCCCCTTGGGCCGTGTTGCACAGTGAGGGAGGGGCCCGGTGGGCCCACTCGGAGCCGAGCCATCCCACACACACACAACATACAGACGCGGTTCCTTCACAAAGACACGTTTGGATTCCTGGGAAGGAGACGCATAAATGTTAGATAGGACTGTGGGGAGTTGAACTGGCTTTTCCTTTTCCCCATGTTATAATTTAAGAGGTTTGTGGTGCAGGGGAGAGCATGCCCACAGCTTTACACAACGTAAATCCCATTGCAGGACACGGCAAAGCCGTCTTGGTCACCTGTAATCCAGGCACCCCAGGCCCACCTGCACTTCTTTGCCCAAATGTCAGCTTCAGAAATGTCTCCTATGTCCTTGTAAATGTCCCACCACCCCTCCTGCTTTCTTTTCATCCCTGGCACCTCGTGCTGTCCCTGTCTGCTTGTTTAGTGCCTGTTTGCCCCACACTAGAGTGTCCGCTCCGGGAGGGCATCTGCCTGCACTCTTCCTGCATCTGTCCAGGGTCGGATGAGCCCAGCCTGCGGTTCCTACAGCGGTGCTGACCTTGGCTGATAGCGGGTCCCACGCACACTGATGGATCCTTGGCCAGAGCCTCCGGTCAAAGGGTGCCAAGGTCCAGCCCTGCATGGCCCAGGAGGACAGGATGGTGGTGCCAGGGACCCCCCGGGTACAGGCAGCTGCTGGTGTGAGTGGGGACGCGAAGTCCTGCAAGGCTGCAGGCCTGACTGGGAGGGCAGAGGCTCCTGGGACACCCGGTGCTGACCTATGTCCTGTGGGTGGTGGAGGGTGGGCCTGCCTGGCAGTGCCTTGCCCTCCAGGGCTTGGGGCTCGATCCCCGGATGCAAGGCCTGGGTCCAGGGCTTTGAACCCACCTCCTTCTGGGCTGCAGGATGTGCGCCTGAGCGGGTGGGGGCTGAGTGTGGGTGGGGGTGGGGTAGAGCTGGCTGGAGCACCTACCCCACGCCCCCAGGGCCCAGGGCCCTTGTCCACTCTGCGCATTGGCTCTGTGCATAAGGGGGGTTGGGGGTCTCGGGCTGAGGGGCTGGAGGACGAGGGCTCTTGCAGAGCCCACTCTGCTCCCTAGGCCCAAGAGAGTCCTGTGACCCTGTCCCTCCCTGGGCCTTGGGGGGCACTCCTGCCTGTACCACGACCTGCCCCTTGGTAAACAGGCTGCCCCTGTGCCCCCATCGCCCACCCATCTCCTCCCCTCTCCCCACTGCAGGGCCTTGCCTCCCACCCTCCCCATGGCCCCTGCATGTCCTCCAGCCTGGCATGGCCTGGCAGTGGTGTTACTGATCTATACCCATGTCAGGGGGCCTGGGCCGAGGGCCGACCCTTGCTGCTGGGACCTGTGGTCACTCACAGACCCCCAGGCCCCTCCCTTGGCAGACAGCCCTGGCAGGTGTACAGACCTGGGGGCCCCTCAGGAGTGATTGGGGGTGGTGGGGGCCTGCCAGGACGTCCTTGACTTCCCCCCGCTAACCCCCCAGCCTCCTACCAGATGGGCTTTGCTGAGGCTGCTCTGGGCCTGCCTTGGGGGGCTGAGGCGAGGGAAGGTGGGCTTTGGGGCCTGGTCAGGGGAGGCGGAGGCGGAGCATCTGGCAGGGCGGGGCTGCAAGGGGGTTAGGATGAGGCTGCTGGGGCCCAGGTAGGTTTTGGGGGATGGAGAGGGAGCAGTGCATGGGGGACGCAGGTTGGGGGAGGCAGGCACTCCCTCACAGCACTGAGCTGGAGCTCCAGGGTCTGGGGGAGCTGGGGGAGGTGTGGGGGCAGGATCCAGACTGGCCAGTGCTCCCAATGACCCAAAAGTGGGGGTGGCAGGGGGCTGGGAGGGGAGTGCAGCCCAGGAGACGGGGAGGGGTGAACTCTGTCCGAAGCTGAGGGCCAAATGGGGCAAGAACAGAGAAGGGCCACAGAAAGTGGGTGGACAGGGAGCAGGGGCCAGCGCAGCAGGGAGGCAGGGCAGGGGCAGGGCAACGGGACAGTGGGGGGGGGGGCAGACAGAAGAGGGGAAAGGGGTTCTGGGCATCCTCTGAGGCGCAGGCAGCCGGACCGGGGGAAGGTGATTGGGCCTGGGGTGGCAGAGTCCCGGCGGGAGCCCTCCTGGGGAGGAAGCCCTGTGGATGGAGCAGGTTTGGGGAAGGTCAGGTGTGTTTTCACCCCAAAGGTGCATATGTAGCCATTGGGCAGATGCTGGCCCGAGCATGGATTAACTCAGACAAGCTCGGGGCTCTTGCCCTGGCAGGGTCTTCTCTCTGCATGGCCACGTTGGCTCGTGGGAAGCCGCATCCCTCACATGTGTCTATAAAGTAGGGAGTGTCCCCTGCCAGGCTCACTGGCCAGATGCTGACCTGCCGGGAGCTCCTGGCCCCAGGTCCTTCTCACTGTGCTGGGACCAGCCAGCTGCAGCTCAGTGACTCTGCCTCCTCTCATGGCACCCCAACAGCTTCAAGGCAGGGTCCTCATCTCCCTTTGGCAAATGGGGAAACTGAGGCTCCACAGAGGTGTATGCATGTGTGGGTGGCCGTCACAGAGCCTCTCCTGAGCCTCAGCCTCTTCCCGCCCAGCTCGGAACCTTCCTCCTCTCTCCCTCCTCTCTCTGCCCTGCGCTCTGGCCAGCAGGGGCACCTGGTCCACCCAGGTGCTGGTGGGGCAGGCACCCCACAGGTGCCCCTCACCTTGCCCCCACATCCAGGTTCCCCCTAGTCGTCCTCCTGCAGCTCTCCCTCCTAAATACAGCCTAGGTGCCTTCACTGTAACCCCTGCCACCCACCCCCATCGGAAACCTCAGCCCTCCCTGTCAGGACCCCACTGGGAACCCACCCATCCTGGCCTGGGGTGCAGTCACACCACTGGCGGTTCCTTCAGCTCCGCTCCACTTCCTCTGCCACACTCCACTCTCCTGGGTCCAGCCTCTGCCTTCTGCCTGGAGCCCCTTCTCCACCCACACCTGGCAGATTGCCCCTCACCCTCAGGACCCTGAGTGGATGCTGCTTCCTCCAGGAAGTCTCCCCTGACTCTGTGTTTGGTTAGTCTGGGCTTCATAGCTCTCTCCCGGGATGACCCTGCAGTGCCTTCCTGTGGACCTGTCATCTGCCCTGCCCAGGATTTAGCAAACATTACTAACCTTTGCCTGGAAGTGGAAACCTGGAAAGTGCCCCCAGCACCAGCTCCCGCAAGGAACCCCCTCCTTCTTACAGATGCAGACATGAGATTCAGTGTTTGGAAGAACTTCAGAAACTCTAACAATGTAGATTTTGGTGAATGCCATAGACTTCAGCTCACTGGATGAGGGTGGTGTTTGCAGTGTCACTTTCAGTACATCTGATTGACTACAAAATTGCGCTCTGCAAAGCCCACAGAGGACTATTTTGACAAATTCCTGCCAGTGGATTTCCTTCTCAGTGTTGCCTCCATCGAGGGCTGGAACAAGAGCCAACTTCTCCTTTAGGAGCCAGAAATGGGGCTGAAAGCCTCAGCAGGCACTTGGCAGGGCGGGTGGTTATGGGAGGTCCTGGCCTTGCCCCTGAGCGGCGTGGGGACCCTCATAGGTCGCTAACAGCAGGCACTGGAGGAGGGACCCAAAGCAGCCACAGTGTCTCCGCTGGTTCCACCCCCACCCTGTCTTGGTCTGGGCTGGAGGGCTGCAGGGCTGGGGTCAGGAAGGGTGTGTGAGCCTCTGTGCACAGTGACTGGGTAAGCAAGGGGCAGGCAGGAGCATGGGCGTCAGGGTGGATCTGTGGGCCCTGCTTAGCCCCTGGGTGGGGCCCAAGGGTCCCCTGGGGGTTCTGGGCCAGTGGGTTCCCCTGAGCAGGGGTCCCTGTGCCTTCTGGGATAGTCGGCTGGCAGCTTCTCATGGGTCCTAGTGCAACATGTGCCCTGCCCAGAGGACTGCACCCTGCTGGGGTCCCCCCCCATCTTCCTGTGGCCATCACAGGTGCTGCCATGTGGGACCCGCTGCTGTGTGACTGCCTTCCTGCCTAGTCATAGGAAGGGGGGTTAGTTGTGCTCAGAACCACAGGAGGCGGAGGGCCAGCCCACTGCTGGCGGCACACCTGGCACAGGCAGGTGTCTCCCCTAGATTCCTCATCCCGCAAACCCTCGAGGGTAATCCTGGGTCTGCAGGTGTGAGCAGGGGTGAGAGTCCGTGTTATTAATGTACTTTATTTCCTGTTGTTTTCTTCTCTCAGGACTAAACGTGGGGACCTGTACTGACTCTCTAAGGATGTGACTATCTTGGCTGAGTTCCCTTGCCAGTCCACGGCCCAGTGGGTCTGTGGGGGGGGGCTCTGTACTGTGCCAGCCACTTGGGGGCTGCAGGGGCACAACAGCGAGCTGCCCACAGACAGGATGACGCCTGCTTCTGTCTCCCAGGGCAGTCCCGGACTGGACCCCAGGCAGCCATGTGCTGGGGCAGGGGGCCAGGTACAGCAGACTCACTGAGGCTGCTTTGGGGGTGGGCATGGAACACTGCCCTTGGTCCTCAGCTCTGTGCTGGGAATGGTGGAGGCTACTCTGACCATGGGCTGTGTGCATGCTGGGGCTCTTCTGCCTCTGGCGAATGCTCCAGGAAGGAGCACAGGGCTTCCGGGCAGCGCAGCCCTAGGTGGAGCCTGGGTGGTCAGAGGGTCCCTGGGCCTGGGCTGCCCGGCCGAGCCCATCTCCCCAAGCTGGCTGGCAGCCAGGCCCAGCCCTGTGCTTCCCTGCTCTGCCCCATCCTCTCCCATCTCGGTGCAGGCCCCCTCAGCCCCCAAGGTCAGCGCTGAGCTGGCCCACTCCCGGGACGCTGCCTGCGCCAGGGACTGCAGCTGTCTGAACTGAAGCCTCATGCACTGAGGCAGCCAGTCAGCGCTAGCGCAGATCAGCAAGGGCGTGAGTCAGCAGGCCAGGTCAGAAAGACCCCGGCAGCCTCCGCCTGCCCGTGGCACCTCCCATCCTGCTTCCCTTGCCTCTGCCCACAGCAGACAGACGTGGGCTCCACATGGGCCATGCCATCTGGGGGCCAGGGAAGGAGCTGGCTGCTCTTCCCATGTGCCAGCCCTACAGGGAGGTGAGGACTCGGGGGCTCAAGGAGGAGGGTGCCATGCTCGGGGTCTTGCTTCTGGACAGTGTCCACGTGCCCACCTCACCCACCGTGTTCTGGCCGCTCTCTTGATTTCCTCCTCTTCCTCCCAGTTTTGCCCCATTACACACACTGGTTTGGCATACCGCCGGGCTGTCCTTTAATATCTGGCGGGGTCAGGGAATTGTGCCAAATAGCAGCAGGTGCTCTCTCACCTGCGGGGGCTGCCTGGACAGCCTCCACCTGGAAGGCATAATCTCTGAGCGTGGGGAGGCGGTCCTGAGGAAGGAGCCTGCAGCTGGGGTCCCCAGGGCTGTGCCAGCACTCTGTGTTGGCCACAGTTTCGTCTGTGACTGGACTGGTCACGACCTGGACACCGGTGTTTTCCTCCAGCCTCCCCTCTCGGCCCTGGAAGCGCCCCTTGGCCAGCCCAGTCTCAACCGGACCCCCGAGTGTGCAGGGTGTCTTTCTAAGGCACTTAAGTCAAAGCCGCTCTCCCCCAGCCCTGCAGAGTCAAGTTCAGTTTCCTTCTCAGGTGGAGGAGGCCACCAAGGGCCTGGCCATGGGTCACATGGGTCCTCTGCTGACTACCCCCCACTGAACAGCTGGGGGTCCATCTGCACCCCGTGGCCCGGAGGCAGGGGCTTGATACTTTCCAGTCTGTGCTCAGGTTGGCCCCTCCCCGACCCCTCCCCTCCTTGCACCTGCTCAGGCTCCCTCTCCCCAGGATGTGCTCCGGTACCTTCCCGCAAGCACTTGCAAACCTGGGGGGTGGGCAGACCTGGGGGGACAGATCTGAGGGGGGACAGAGCTGGGAGGGGACAGACCTAGGGGTACAGACCTGGGAGGGGATAGACCTGGGGGGACAGACCTGGGAGGGGACAGACCTGGGGGGACATACCTGGGGGGCACAGACTTGGGGGGCACTGGTGGGTCCAACTGCTGGCCTGAGAGTCAGCCAGAGGGGGCCCATCTGTGGAGGCCAGTGGGTGACACTGTGGGACCCAGGTCTTATGTGTAAGGAGAATGTCTCAGGTTTAAAACAGGAGCAGAGGGTGTCCAGAAGGGACAGCAGAGTCCCGCTTGCTCAGTGTAGATTAACTCTCATGGGTCGCTGGTGCACACCATGGGGGAGCGTCTCTCATGAGTGCTGTGACAGTTAAAAAAGCTGTTGTGATCAGAGATGACAACGCTGCGGTTTCACACAGGGCTATGGGTCGCCGTGTGCGTGGGGCAGGTGCTCCTAGGCCACGCCGGGTCACTGACGCAGCCATGGTCTGTGCCTCACCCCCACTATTAACCTTGGGGACATTTGCGGGCCCCCCCACCCCAGCATGTGCAGTGAATCCCAGCAGACAGTGTGCAGGGGGAGCCTGCTCCTGAGGTGATGGCCAGGACCAGGACGCTGCTCCTGTGTACACAGCTTCCCTGAGACTCTCGGGTCTGCCTGTTGGGGATTTCCACTGGTTGGGGGCAACTTTCAATGGGGGGTTGCTGGGTGGCCAGGGGTGAAGCCGCACCCAGTCTGGCACTCAGTTGCCATGTGGCCAGTTCATGCCCTGTCCCTTCTGTGGGCTGGTACATGCCCCCACCCTAAAGATCCTGAGAAGAGGGCACCGTCCGGCCTCCAAGCCGATCTCTGCCTGGGCTCAGCCTCAAACCACCCCGACTGGCCCTCCCCCAGGGCGAGGGGCCTCTGGGCGGGCTGCAGGGGGAGCTGGGGTGGGGAGCTGCTCCACGGTGGGGGCTTGTGCCGACACCTTTCTGCCACCTTACCTGGCATCCCTCTGTTTTATTCTGCAGTGAACTTCGACCACTTCCAGATCCTGCGGGCCATCGGGAAGGGCAGCTTTGGCAAGGTAAGGCGGCGCCTCCGAGGGCAGGGCCAGGCCCAGCACGAGGCCATGGCAAGACAGTGGCATTGGACAAGCTGTCCCCTCGGTCCAGCGGCTCCCATTCTCCTTGGGAGAAGCGGCCTCACCTGAGCAGCAGGCTCCAGGTCTGCCAGCGCGGTTGTAGGCGCTGCTGCCGCGGAGCAGATGGGGTGCTGGGTGCCAGACTGGGCCCGTGGTGTGGCCGACACCTCAGCGTCCAGGAGCCACTGTGACACTTGGAGGCCAAAATAGCAGCTGGTCCAGAGGCCAGGTGGCGCTTGCGCCCAGCCCACGAGGGTGTGCAGGTGACGGGTCCTCAGCTCGTCCCCATCCCGTCCTGACCTCCTCACGGGCCTGCAGGGCTGGCCTCTCTCTCCTCGTGTCCTTCCTCGACCAGCTCTAACTTCCTGTTGCCGCCTTGTGATCTGTGGAGATTGAGGGCAATTATAACTCAAAGAGGCTTAACGAGCGCTCTGAAAAGGGCTCTGTTGAGGATGAATCACTTCTAAGTGGACAGTTTCTTTTTAGCTGTCCTGGGAGGTCTGGCAGGAGGGGCTCTGCCTCCCCCTCTCTTGGCTGTGCAGCTGTCTGGACACTGTGTCTATTTACGCTTTGCTGTCCCTTTGGAAAGGGATTGCTAGGCTACCAGAGCACAGACCAAGGTGCGTGAATGTGATTAATTCCCTCCACCTCACTGTACACAGACGATGGCTGCATTGGGCTACCTGAGGCCTGGGGTAATTACAAGCCAGAGGAACTGCACCCCTTTGCACAAATTTATTGAAGAAGCTCCTTGCACTGAGGAGAGAGTATTTTCAACATCTCTGCGTGTCAGGAGGTGCCAGCGGACCTGCGCATTTTGTTGGTTGTGAAGACGGTTGACCTTAGTGGTGAGGTGCCAGAGCGGGTGGAGTTCGTCAGAGGCCAGTGGGGACGGCCTCTGCCCGCCTGTCCTCCCAGCTGAGCCTAAGTCTGTCCCCCAGGGCCACGGGGGCTGTATGAGGGGCAGGCAGGATAGGGTTTGGGGGAACTGCTCCCTACCGGCAGCGGAGGACAGCGGCTTTGAGCAGGTTCAAGAGGGGCGGCTCAGACAGGAAGACCCTGGGGTCACCAGGCATTCAGAAGTCAGGCCCCGGAGGGGCACTGGGGAGCCCGGGCTGTGCTGGTGCATGTGTAGATGGCCAGGCCCACCCTGGGGTGGGCAAGGCTGGTGGTCCAGGGGCCCTGCTCCCCCACAGCCCCGGTGTCCCCCCACGGCCTCCACCTGTGCTGGCCCCCACTGGGGATGCCTGTGCTCCTCACGCACAGCTGGGCAGTGTCAGCAGAGCCCCAGGGTTCCAGCTCCAGAGCCAACCAAGAAGGCCAAGACCAAGGCAGATTTGATGTCTGGGGAGGCCCCTGCCTGGTGCAGGCAGCGCCTTCTTGCGGCATCCTCACGTGGTGGGAAGAGGGCAGGAGAGCTGTGGGGGCCCTCACGAGGGCATTAATCCCACGCATGGTGGCCCCCTTGTGACCTAATCCCCTCCCCACCTCTCACACCGTCGCACTGGGGGTTAGGTTGAGAGGGGCACATTCAGTCCATTGCACTTGTTTCAGTGGAATCCTACAGTGTTTGCATTACGTACCTGGCTTATTTCACTTAGCAAAATGTCCTCAGGGTTCATCCATGTAGCACGTGTCAGAATTCTCTTCCTTTATTAAGGCTGAGTAGTATTCCATTGTCTATATATGACGTTTTGTTTATCCATTTGTCCTTCCACAGACACCTGGGTTGCTTCCACATTTTAGCTGCTGTGCGTAATACTGCTGTGAATACGGGTGTACAGATATCTCTTAGAGTCCCTGTTTTCAATTCTTCCACCCAGAAGTGGAATTGCTGGATCATTTGGTAATTCTATGTTTAACTTTTTGAGGAAACACCAACTGTTTTCCACGGCAGCCACACCATTTTACAGTCCCACCAACAGTGCACAAGGGTTCCGGCTTCTCCACATCCTCAAAAACTTGTTATGTTTTGTTTTATTCTATTTTTTTTTTTTTTGATAGTAGCCTTCCCAGTGGGGGTGAGGTAGGGTCTCATTGTGGTTTTGAATTGCATTTCCCTGCTGGTTACAAAGCCTGGTTTTAAAATCTCCTTGACAGGATTCCTGTCCCTAAGGAGCACAGCATGAGTGCAGGGCTCTGCATGGTGGGGGGTCCCCGAGTGGCTGGGGGTCCCCTTGCGTCTGCTGAGAAGGGGGCTAGCCTCCCGGAGGACTCCTATTGGGAGTGCTGGTGGCTGATTTTGTTGAAGCTGGTTTTACTGAACAGAAAGGGTCAGTGATGTTTTTATTGTGAGCAGAAATTAGTGGAATGTTTCCTGGAGTGAAGGAGGGAGCTTAGGTCATCTGTCAAGTCGGAGCTGCAGAAGGGGAAGGATTAGCACAGTGAAGATGAAGCTGGAGAACTTGCTAGCTGAAGTTCCCATCCTCAGTTCCAAGTTCATGCTCATCGGGCAGGAGCTGGGTGCCCTGCGGTCCATCTATTCAGGAGCCCAGCAGTGCTTCTTGCCCAGCCGAAGCTCTGAGATGGATCTCGGGGGAGCTCTGGAGGTCTCCATGGGAAGGACATCGTTGCCAGCTGCCGCCCCTCCCTGGGAAGACAAGTCAGCCTTGAAGAACTTGGGACGTGGTCAAACCCACTGATCCACCTGGAACTTGGAGAAATCACGTCCCAGGTGGTGTTTTCTTCTCTACTGCAGAGAGGAAGCCGGTGGTGGTCCAGCCCATGGTCTGTGAGCCATGGGAACACAGCCCCCACCCTCTTGGGGATGTCATGATCCCTTGGCCACATTAGGAGAAGGCCAAGAGGGGTCAGTGCTGCCGATGCACCCTCACCACGCCCACCCCTCACCTGTGCACAGTGCCAGGAGGCCCCCACCCCGTGCCTGTGCACATGTGAGTCCCGGCAGAGGCCTCCCCCAGGCTCCAGCCGCGGGCACGTGGCCCATACGCACCTGCTGCCCGGAATCTGGAGGGAGCCTTCCCAGGAGCAAACACAGTGCACAGCCCCCTCCTCCAGCTTTGCTCTCCCAGTGCTGTCCAGCTGATGTCCAGTGGGTGATGCGGCCATAATTAATTCCCAGACAGATCATCCAGGTGGGGGTAATCAAGACTTGGAGAAAATCGATCCATTTTTCCCTTGGCATAGACGTGCATTCAGCCCTCAACCCTGTACCCTCCCCCATCCGCCCCTCCCCCCCCCTCAGCTTCCAGCCAGGGGTGAGTAATGGCTGTGCCTGCATCTGCAGAGCTCTCCCTCCTCCCCAGCCTGCCTAATTGTGTTTGTTCTGAATCTGGGAAGTTGAGTTCCAGCCCCCATGGTCACCCTGGGGACATCATCACAGGGACTGCGGATGGGGGTAGCCTCCCTCCCCATGGGCTGGTGAGCAGTTTGCTTGGATGCAGCTGCCCCAGGGATGAGTGGGCGTCTGTCTCTGCCCCCAGGGCCCCTCTGGGACTGGCCTGGTTGGGGGGCCAGCACCCACGAGTGTATGTGGGGGTTGTGGCCCCTCGGGCTGGGTGTGAATCCTAGGCCCACACTGAGCCCCCCTCCATTTCTGGACGCACAGCTCCTGAAGGCCTCCCCAGGCTGGGGTTCCCTGGGGAGGGGTGCTGGGGTCCCCAGGGAGGGATGTGGCATTTTCTTACTCTTAGCCGAGGTCTCCCAAACCAAACTCACTGTTGAGCAGCTGCCCTGCCAGGCTCTGTGGCTGGGTCTATGAAATAAGCTGGCAATAGACATGTTGGCAGCAGAAAAGTTACAAGATTTATTAATTTTCAGGATTACGTGTGCAGGGGCATCACAGTAAGAAAAAGCAGATACCCGAAAAAGTGGTGGGCTTTGAGAATTGACATACATCTGAGACAGGGAGGCTGCTCTGGGGAAGCAAGCAGTTTTTAGGAAGGTGGGATGTGTGTGCGCGTGTGTGTTCGCCTGCAGTGGTTTTGTAAGGAAGCCTGCCTGGGGCGTGACTCCTGGCCCCTCCTGTGACAAGGCTGGTGAGACTCTGGGGAGGGATTGACAGCAATGGTTCCTCTTGGAGGGTCTGTTTTTAGGCAGAAAGGAAGAGGGGGTTCAGGGAAAGCCTCTCCCTGCATGTGCTGTTTTTCAAGTGCCTTTGGCTCAAAATAATCAATAAACCAAAGTGGCAGGTTTTGGGGTGGCCCAAATCCTGCCCTTCCTTCCACCCGCCTGGCTGTCCTCCCTGAGGCTCTTGCCTCAGGGTCCTCTGCAGGGAAGCCAGCACCACTGACCTCTGAGGCCTGCAGCCTGCGCTGTGACCCATGGGGCACGTGGTTTGGTACCAGCCTTTGTTCACCACGAGTGCTGGCACGTTCACAGTCAGACAAGAAACATCTATTCTGGGAAAAAACCTGCTCCATCTGGAATTGAAAGTTTCTCAATTGGCAAGCCCACTGCTCCCGAGCTGTTCATGGTGGCCTGGTCAGGGGCTAGTGGCTGTGCATGCGCACGGGCCTCTCCCCAGGCGCGCCCTGGGCCTTCCCTGCTGCCTCGGCACCCTGCCGGGCTGTGCTGACCAGTGAGGCCTTGGGGCGTCTTAGGGCGTGAACTAGTGCACCGGGTTTTGAGAAAAATTTCTCCAGACAAAGATTTGGATGGAAAGAAGTTTATTTACTTTTTCCTGGGCAGAAAAAGGGCCAACACAAAAGTGAAGGAGGTACAGAATGTTGGCAGAGAACCAGGTACCCAGGCTTTTTATTTAGTGGACATAAAGGTTTATGGCTGTAGCCCAGTGAGCAGGGCACTGCTGCTGTAGCATCGTCTCTCTTCTTAGTGGCAGGTTGGTGACAGAAGCCGCAGCGGGACGTCAGAGTTGGCTCCCGGGGACGTCAGAGTTGGCTCCCCACCTTGCTGAGATGTAACTCTGCCCTGGAGACACGGCTGAGGCCTGGAGCTCGAACCCTGCTGTTGGTTCAGCAACTCTAAGGCTGTAAAAAGCAGATTCTAAAAGCAGTTTTAAAAGAGAAAGATTTACATTTCCTTTCCGTCTGTTCAGTTCTTTTCCAATGTTGTGAAAAACAGAACCCCTACGAGGTGCCTGTTGGCGAGAGAGCTCATAGGGTTGATCTTTAGCTGTTATTGGGGAATTGTGGGGTTAGATATTTTCCTGTTACTTTTGCAAGGTCACCCTTTCAGGTGCATCCAGCTGATGCTCTCTCTCCCTCTTCCCCTTACACTCTGCCAAAATGTCAACTGCTGTCACATGTTTATTTTTGCAATTGAACTTTTGAATAAATCTGTCAAGATCAAAAATAAACCCCCTGAAATTTAGGTAAGAATGGTATTTTAAGATTAATTGAGAGCGAAGTTGATATCTTACCCATGCAGGGGTCTAGTGCCTTTTACTCAAGTAGTCTTGTATTTTTCAAATAAATTCCTCACATTGTTATGTTTATTATATTGTTCTTACAGTTATTATTGTCATGTTATTATGTATAATTTTTTGCTATTGTATTTTCCAACTTTTTTCCCAGCTTTGGAAACTGTTGACTTTGTCCCTCCCCTGTGTGAGCCTGACCCCAGCCCTCCCGAGGCTGTGCCCGTGGCCAGAGGGTTTGGGTGGGCTCTGGGCGAGGCTCTTGTACCCAGCCTGGGGCAGCAGGTGTGGGCTGGGGGTCAGGTCTAGTTTGCCAGCCTATGGAGGATCCTTGTGGAATCACAGCCAGACCCACTCTGGGCTTCACGAGGGGTGTTTGGGGCTTTGAGGAAAGATTTGTTCTTCATATGATGTGCTAAGTATGCTTTGAACTGGAAGACCGTATGTCCCCGCTGACACTGTCTATAGGGCAGAGATGGGTCTCCACTCGTTACCGGGGGTCTTGCAGACCTTCAGAAAGGTGGGCACCGGGCCAGGAGACCCCGGGGAGCCCGAAGACGCCAACATGGAGGTGTCTGCAGGCACAGCCCCTAGGAGGTGCTGGGGGTGGGTGTCCCTTTGCGGGTCTGGGAGCCTCCTGCCCCAGATGGACGTTTCAGGGCCTGACTGGCTCTGGGGCAGTAGGCACAGCTGGCTGTCCAAGCTGGAAGCCCAGGCTCTGTCCTGCACCCTGCCCCTCTGGCCCTGGGGGCCTGGCCCGGACTCTGGGCTGGTTCCTCCCTTCTCCTTCTCTGACTCCCGTGCACTGCCCACGCACCTGCACCCTACGGCCCGTCCTATCCCTCCCTGTGCCTGAGCAGAGACTGGGCCAGGGGCTCACACAGGTGCCCTGGCCGCTCTGCCCTGCCACGCCCAGGCCCACAGGAGTGGGGGGCTCTCTTCCCACTGTGAGGCCGGGGGACCCCTTCCACTGCAGCTGGGTCCAGCCCGAGGCGGGGGCTCTTGCAGGGGTGCTGGTCCAGTGTGTACTTGGGGAGGGAACGAAAGCACAGTCCAGCCCCAGGGACCAAGGCCCAGGCCCGGGCCCAGCCCGACGGCTCCTGCATTTCCCAGTTTTGGGAGGAAAGAACTAAGATAATTGGGGTAAAAAGTGCTGTTGCCACAGACCCCAGCCACCTCGAGGAACCTCTTGTCCTCGCTGTGACCCCAGGTCCTCTGATGGACCCAGGAAAGGGGCAAGAAGAGGAAGGGGGGGTTCAGGTGAAGAAGCACTGTCCAGCCAGGACTCCCCAGCCCTCCCCACCCTGGTGGAGTGGAGCCTGTGGCCGTGGAACCCCAGCGGTGCCACCTTCCTCTGCTGTGCTGCTGCTGCCAGAGAGGAGATGGCACTTGGCAGTTGCCATGGCAACTCCTCAGAGGCTGGTACGCAATCACCCTGCCGAGAGTGTGGCTGCGACTCTGCGGCTGAGCCTGTGGCCTGCGAGGTCCACACGCGGAGAAGCTGGTCCCGGCGACTGCCGCATCCCTCAAGGAGACATGCTGCAGAGAGTGGCTTTGGCCACCAAGAGCTCAGAGGTGTTCGGTTCTCGGATGTCACCTGGTTGCTGGCTCAGGGTCGGGGGGCCACCCTGTGGGGCCAAGTGCCCCCAAGGCCTCCATGATGGGGCTCCACTTGAGGGCAGCCTGGGTCCACTCAGTTTGGCCAGTGGAGTGGAGGCCGGGTGTGCTGGTGGCCCCCTCTGTTGGTATTTACACTAGCAGTGAGTATCGTGTCCCTGCCCACACCATCATTGCCCAGTCCCTGCTCCTGGGACATCCAGGCACTGGGTCCTGGACTCTGGGTCTTAGAGACCCATGCCCACGTGCCCTGGATGTCAGGGCCGGGCCTCCATGTCCCCTCACGTGATTGCCTGCCACCATCCCGGGAAGCATGGCTAAAGCAAGCCAGCAGTGGCCACCAGCATTCGATGATGTCCAGTAGCCACTGGCCTGGTGCCAGTTGTCCCTGCCCGTGGTCACTGTGGGTGCCCGGGCCTGTCATGTGCCAGCAGCACCGGCTCCTGCGTCAGCCCAGCCTCATCCCCCTCGGGGCCAGCCCACTGCCCACCACCCACCCTGCTGGGCCGGCCCCAGCCCGTCAGGGCAGTACACATCCTCAGCTGCAGCCCACGTGGACGTTGTGGAGCCATCCCATTGGGGCAGGGAATGTGCCCCTGGAGACTTCAGAGCAATGGCGCTTCTTGACTCCATTAGTTGGGACCTAAGATGATCTGATACTGACTTTTGTCTGGGTTTTTGTTTGTTTTGCTAGTCATCGTGATTCAGTGTGTGTGTGCATGTGAGATGGGGCCCCCCGGGCAGGGCTTTGTGCTGGTGCTGGGTCCAAAGAATATTTACTGAACTGAGCTGATAACCTGTCCTGTTGGCGACCCAGGATGCCAGGAGGGCTGTGGGGTGACCCAGAGTGCACAGTGCTCTGGGCCCAAGCCCTCCTAGTCTGCCACTCATGGGGAAGTCAGGCATGCCGAGCCCAGTCCTGCCCACAGCCGCCGTGCGCATCCATCCCCTGCTTCCTTTGTTGTCTTCTTCCTGCCTCATCTCAGACCTTGTCTGGCTTTGGGATTTGAATTTGCTAGGTACAGAAAGGTCTTTCCTACCTAGGGCCCTGATGTTTAGCCCACACGTCCAGCATAGCCCAGAGTGAGGCCTTCAGGAGGCCCAGAAGGTTGGGGCTGGATGGTTACCTCGAGGCCCGGGAGCTTGGCTTCTCTGCCCAGTGTCCACCCCATGTGGCCACTCCTCCGGGTGGGTGTGTGTTGACCCAGTGTTCCTGATGTCTGGGCTTTGCTGACCCTGAACAGGTGAGAGACACTGGCCTTCACTGTGCCTTTCAGAGGCAAACCAACCAACACCAGCCCCCTCCCTGAGCTCTCACACTCAGGGCCACCGTCCCCTGCACTAATCCCCCCAGGGCCTATACCAGACAGCTAGGGCAGCCCCCGAAACTGTTCAAACAAGCCAGGCCCAAGCCCATGCACCCTCCCCTGCCTTTCCCGAGGAAACCACAGTGGAGGCTCCTGCACACGGTTCCTTGGCTCCCTCGGCCTCCCCGACCCATGCTCCCCCAGGCGGCCCCCTTGTGTGCCCCCTCCTCCCCTTGGAAATGTGAGTAGCAGATTGTCTCTTCAATGGCAGGTGTCTCCTGATCTCACCACACCTGAGTAATGATAAAACCTACATTGTAAAACAGGAGGGTCCTCTAAATGGTGCTGAGCTGATAGGCCATGCTGTCTGGCTTCCCACAGGAGCTGCCAAGAGCCACGTGCTGCACCCCAAAGCCACAGGCCTCAGCAGGTGCTGCCTGGACCCTCCCTCCCCACCCAGGGAGTCTGGCCACACCCTGCCCAGAGCGCAGGAGGAAGCCCCCCACCCGGGGCTGCAGTCTGTGCCCCAGGCCTTGTCCACTGTGCCACTCATACTGAGGGCCTCCCAGTGGCCTTCTCCCCAGGACAGTCGGGGCCAGGGAGTCTCCGGGGCTCCAGGCTGTGCTGGATGCCAGCCATGGTGGCTTTAGAGAGGAGGGAGGTGCTGAGGATAGAACAGACCAGGCCCTGGGAGGCCAGAGTAGGGAGGGGGACAGAAGTGCTGGTCGGGGGACCAAGAAGGGCCCTGTGCACACAGCAGCAGGAGGATTCTCAGAAGGTCAGTCCCCAGTGGGAAGGGGCTGGACCCGGCGGCAGGGACCCGAGAGTGTGGCCTCCTGTCTCTCCATACCATGAGCAAACAGATTCTGCCAAGGGCGGTTCTGCTCCAGGCTCCGGGGGCAGAGCAGTGAAGCCAGGTGGGCCGGCAGCCACGATGGCCACGCCTCTGTCCATAGCCCTGCTTTGGAACTGCCTTCAGTGACACTGCAAGACCAAACAATCCCGGCATGGCAGCTTCCCTGCAGAGTCAGACAGAGCATTTATCTCATGCTCACAAATGGGCTGAAACACGGTGGGGGTTTGCTGGGCACGTCTCTCTGGGTCACGCAGGCCACTCTTTTGTGCCTTAAAATAGCCATTTCCCTGGTGACTGTGATTCAGGAGGAGGAGAACTTTCGTGCCCATTTTCTCGTCGTCTTCCCGCAGCAGCTACGTGAGCGGTCGTTGCCTGCACCCTGCAGCCTCGAGGAAGCCGAGGCCAGGGGGTGGCCCTGCTGGTCTGGGGTGGCTTAAGAGGGCCAAGCCAGGGCGGGTGGCTGAGAGGTCCGGCCTGATGCCCAGGGGGCGGAGCAGGTATTTTGAATGAGCTCTGTCAGCTCCACTGGCAGCTGCTGTCCCAGGGCCAACGCCTTACTGGATCCCGGGGTGTTATCCAAACAGGTTTCCCACGGGAGCTCTAACTGGTAGGTTACAGCAGGCACGAGTTCAGAGGTCACACTGTGACTGAGAGGGGGTGGCTTGAAGTTCTAGGACAAATATCTGAACGGTCCCCTTAAAGGGCATGGAGGGAACCGGGGAGCCCAGCCTGCTAGGTAGGAGAGATGCCCCCGAGTTTTATCTCTGACCACCCACCAGAGTCCCTTGGCGGGTGTGGTATGGGGGACCCTGTGAAGGTGACCAAGCCCCACTTCTATGACAAAGCTAAAACTCGTATTTTTACTGAGGCAACATAAAATTTTTCAAATTTTCCCCACCCAAATAACCCAGCTCAGTATCCTTAACCTGTTGCATCTGCCAAGTCCCTTTTGCCGTGTAAGGGACACAGCCACAGGCTCCAGGGATTAGGATGTGGACACCCTTGGGGCTGTTGTTCAGCCAGGGGACTGAGCCCTGCGTGGACCACAGGAGCCCGAGGCCTGGACTCCATCCCGACCACAAGCAGTTTGTGAAGGGGCTTTCACCCCATGTCTCCTGCCGTCTCCCCACATGGTGCTTAAGTCCAGCAGCTGAGCAGGCCGAGGGTCAGCAGGGTTCAAAGGCTGCCGGTGGTAGAGAGGAGGGGGTGGCCCCAGACTGCTGTGTGCGACTTGAGCGCCGCTGGAATCAGACCCAGGGGTGAGTCCAGGAGGACTTTGGAATGCCAGCAGATCCTGTCACTGCCACGGTGCTCGCCTTGGCGCCTCCCTCGCTCCAGCTCCACCTCATCCTGGTCATCAGACCACCCTGTGCATGATGCTCCTGCGGAGGAGCCCCAGTGCAGCATCACCAACGAAGCTCTGCCTGGACCCAAGCCCACTTGGTGACAATGCTTTCATGACTGTGCCCCTTGCAGAGGGGTCTCCACCCCTCCCCATTCCCCTTGGACCAGGGAGGCAGGAAATGCTCCGCCCCTTGCCTGTGGGGAGCGCCTTGGCGGCTGGGGCAGGTGGCAGGAGTTCTAAGTGGTGGCCTCCCTTCCCCTAGGGCTGGGCCCCTTCTCTGCATGCACCCACAGCCCCCACACTGCCACCTTGCTCCCCTATGTCCACTCCCCGAGCCTCAGTCCTTGCAGGACCACACATGGGACACTTGCCCCTCACAGTCTGGAGGGTGGTCTTCAGAGGCATGAAGTGGTGCGCATCTAGGGCAAGCTCATGTCCCTGGGCTGGGGTCTTCCTTTGCGGGGTCTTGGTGGCCTACACAGGGACCTGGTTGGGTTTGTGCTGGGTTGTGGGTTTGGGCTGTGGGGTTGGCTGGGCTGGAGTAGCCCAGCCGTGGCAAGGTGCCACCTACGTACTGTGGGATCACCCACTGGCTCAGCCTCTCCAGGGCTCATGGCGTGGCCTGTGGCGAAGTGTTGGTATGCGTTGTGTTACCTTGGAAACCACAGCTCTGGTATAGGAAAGTCGCCATCCCTGGGGGATATTTAGGACCCAGGCAGAGAGAAGATGCTCAGCTGCCATGTCCAGAAACCCCGAAAACCCAACACCACAGATAAAGGATTGGCAACAACCAGCATCTGTCACCAGACACCTTCATGGTGACGTCACAGAAACCAGTGCAAAGGAGAAGTAGCCTTCCATGTCCCCGTCTGCCAGTGTCGCTGTCTTCACCTGCCTGTGCTCGCGTCTGGTTCCCGCCCATGCTGATCATCTGCACATAGAGCATGTTAAATAGCACAGCTTAACAGCTGTGCTTGGCATTATACAAGTTGTCACATACCATTAAAATTCTTTACAAATCCTGTTCCAATGGTTGCGTGTATTTCACTGAGCTTACTTGTTCCTTCCTTGAAAGGTTGTTGGATGTTAAGGTTGTTTGAAAGTCTGGGTGCTGTAAACAACACTACAGTGAACATCTTTGGACATAAAGACTTCGTGTCTTAGGGTGCATTTCTAGGAAAGGGAACATGGTCTCCCCAAGGGCTGGATCCAGCTGGCGTGGCCTGAGACTGACTCTGCTGAGAGGTCTGGTCAGTGCAGGCCACCTGCCTTTGGGTGAGATGCCTGGGGCAGTCTCCCGCCCACCTTGATTTCCAGAACTGTTCACTTCCTCCAGGCCCCCCAACTCCGGGCTCCTGCTTTTTAAAGCCCCAGGACTAGAGGTTATGGAAAGCCTTGGGAATGACTCTGGTCACCCGTCCTTGAACGGTCTCTCCACGACTTGCATGGGAGAAGGGGGTGCTGGCTTTATAGCCCACGATTTTGTACCTTAACTCCTGGCTTTCTTTTGGAGATTTTTGCCTTCGATTCTGACTGATGTTTCTTGGCCGCAAGGGACCCCCAGCTCGTTTTATGCTTCTCACTGCTCTGTCACATTGATCCTTTCTGCAAGCAATTAGCAACATCTTAGCGGTGTCTGCGGGATGCCAGCCTTGCTAGTTGACACTGACAGCTTGATGTTCATAGTGTATTGCGCCTTGAGTGTGCAGGGACTGTCATCACAGAGGGCTCTGTCGTAATGGGAACGTGGCGCCTGTGCTTCTGCCTCTCGAGCCTCCATCCTCGCAGGACAATGTGGAGGGGACTTGCCTCTTGCCATGCTGAGGGTCTTTGGAGACACGAGGTGGTGCGTGTCCGGGGCAAAGTTGTGGGTGGCTGGTGTGGCTTCCTAGGTGTAGGGCCCTGTTGAGTCATTCCCCAGCAGCTCTCCAAGACACTGCTGCTCTGAGCCCTGGGAAAGTGGTACTGGAATGTAGGAAGGTGAAGCCACCTGCCCGGTCATGGCTGGTGGGGGCAGCTCCTTGAACCAGCAGCTCTTGGGCTGAGTCCTGCCTTTTTGCAGAAGGTGCCTGTTCACAGCCTTGTCCCACTGCAGTCTTGACATTCCAGGCGTGTCAGAGTTGCTTCTGCCGCGTCCAAGAGGCAGAGGGACCGCGGAGCTTGCATCCCTGGTGTCTGTGCTGAGCCACCCTCTGCCCTCCAGGTGTGCATTGTGCAGAAGAGGGACACGGAGAAGATGTACGCCATGAAGTACATGAACAAGCAGCAGTGCATTGAGCGTGACGAGGTCCGCAACGTCTTCCGGGAGCTGGAGATCCTGCAGGAGGTCGAGCACATCTTCCTGGTGAACCTCTGGTGAGTTGCCTACGGGGCACTTGGCAGGGATGGCCTTGCTGCGGGGAGACTTCCCACCCCGAAGCTGGTGAAGGGGATGCACCTCCTGCTGCTTCTGGCTCTCGTGCCACGGGAATGCCCCAACACCCACAGGTCCTGCCCACCCCTCCGTGTCCACTCACCTTCTTGTGCCCCAGGCCAGCAGGGCTCCAGGCGTCCATGCCATGCTGGGGTTAACGCAGTGTCCCCCCGGGCCTGCTGGAAGCCGAGGTCCTCCCTATGAGGAAGATGTGCCACCTCCAGACACTGTGGCACTAAGTCAATGGGGGAGAGTTGAGGGGCCTGACCTTGGGTTCCTTTCAGAAAATGAGTACTAAGACCCACTCCAGGAGGTATAGGAGCCTGCAGACTGCTAGGAGTTTCATGCCTTTCCTCCTGGGAGTCCTCCCTCATGCAGGTGTCCTCCCTGACTCAGGATTCCTCCCCGACTGCCTCCCATAGTGGGCTCTGTGCTCTGCGGTGGTGTGCTCGCAGGGGGGAATTTTCCCCAGAAGCTCCCGTAGAGCGCAGGGTGTTCCCAGCAGCTAGAGAGTCATGTGACAACCCGTTGTGGTCCTATTCCTGGTCCTGGCCGAGCAGCCTCTGGAAGATTTAAATCCCCCCATCCATATGTCACCCCCGTGTCACCTGAGTCTCCATTAGCCAAACTTAAAGGAGGGCACAGCCGGCTGTGTTTGGGGATAGCAGAGAGCAGGGTCCAAGGTGTCCTTGTTGGCAGGGGGTCTGGCGCCAGCTGTTCCAGGGACTCACTCAGAGCCCAGACCTGCTTACGCCTGGCTGTTTACCTGGGGCCACTGCAGTAGGAAGAAGGATGCCAAAGTAGACGTGGCCACCTCCCAGAGGCTGTTGCAGCATGGCTCAGGAACAGTGTCGTGGGGCTCCACTTCGCAGCTGCTGGGGAGGAAGGAGCTGGGCCATGCTGTGCTGGGGGCCCAGCCTTCGGGGCTCCGGGCAGAGACAGAGAGATGCTGATGGAGGCCTCAGCCCCAAGCGTGGGGAGTGCAGGGAATGGCCGTGGCCTCCCCAGCATTGCAGCCTCCCTTCCCCACTCCACCCCCCGTTGGCACGTGCCTGCTGTCTTTACCACTGTGGCTCCCAGAGCACTCGTGGCCATCTGGTCTCCAGGCAGGCCGAGGGCTGACAGGGCTGGACCCTGGCTTTATGGCCTGTTATCTTGTCTTTAGCATCTTGGGCTATGGTTCTAAAGCCAGGGGTCTCCAAGCACCTAGCGACCCTTATACCTGCCATGACACCCAATGGCCAGGTAGGCTCAGGCCTGGGTCAGGCCTCAAATGGGGTGATTGCTCCTGGGGGTTCAGTGGAGAGGAGAAGAGCTCACTATGGGCTGATCCCCCAGTCCCTAGGATGGGCTGCCATCTGGGGTTGACACTTAGCAGCAACGTTGGCACTGAGGCTTCTTGGAAAGAGGGGAGGCCCAGGATTTCCCTCTTCTGGGGCCTGAGGCTGTCCGGGAGGCCATGTGGCCCCATGATCAGGAGCATGGGCTCCTGGGCTGAAGCTCTGCACCTGCTGTGGACAATGTACCCAATCCCCCTGCTCTTGCGGGGGTGGGCATGGGCCCCAGCGCTGCTCCTGTTGGGCTGTGCACGCATCCATGTGGACAAAGCGCTCCCCATGGGCTGACTGGGAGGGTGGTGAGCTCTCTTTACAACTTACACACTTTTCCTTCCCCTTCTGCTGCAGCCCATGTCCCCATCCTCACAGGCCAGCCTGCTAGGGGACATCTCCTGCCATCCTGGGGCTACGAAGGGTGGGGCCACCATAGCCTCACCTCCAGGTGTGGGAGGCCACCTGCTCTTGTCCACTGCTCTCCAGGGCCCCAGGCCCATCCTGAAGCCTGGCATCCTGGGTCCCTTTGCTCTGTGGCCCTATCCCCACTCCCTCTTCCCAAGGCCCCAACCTGCACCACTCTCTCCAGGCCACCCTTCACTGAGGGTGAAGACAGGAGGCAGTTGGGGGCAGCTAGAGGGACCTCACATGAAAATGAGTTCTTGTGACTTTATTCTTGAAATATCTAGTCATTTAACAATTAGAGTTGAGGTCCTTGAGTTCACCCATCAATCTCCAATGCACACCATCACAGGCACCATCCTCTCACCACCTCACTATGTACATTTGCTACAGCCCATCATCTATCCTTTCATCATCACCACCGTCATCATCATCATCACCATCACCATCATCATCACCACCACCATCACCCATCACCATCACCATACATCATCACCACTGTCACCATCACCACCATCACCATCACCATCACCACCATCACCATCACCATCACCACCATCACTATCACCATCACCACCACCACCACCACCATCACCACCATCACCACCATCACCATTATCACCATCACCATCACCACCCTCATCACCACTATGGCTGCTGGTTATTACCTGCCAGCCCCTTGCCCAGCATTGGGCCAAGAATTTCACCCACACTGTCTCATTTTCTTTAACAACCTTCCAAGGCAGATATTTTTATCCCCATTTTACAGAAAAGGAAATCAGGGCAGCCCGAAACAACCCAGAGATGTACACTGTTATTTCTCCTCTCCATTTGTCACTCACAGCTGTCTCTGGCTCCAGCTGGGCCACCTCCAGGACAGGCTGCTCTCTCTTTCCCGAAGGTCTGGGCTCAGAGCAGCTCCAGCAGGGCTGGAGTCAGCGCCTCGGGCAGGGCGCTGCTCCTGGAATGCCCAGTGGGTGATGGTGGTGTGGGGCTGTGGTCCTTAGGTGAGGGTGTGTGTGTGTCAGCTGTGGCAGCAGTGTGGCTGGCTCCCCAGCCGTGCACGTGCCAGATCCTCCCTGGGTGCCCACAGGTACTCCTTCCAGGACGAGGAGGACATGTTCATGGTGGTGGACCTGCTCCTGGGTGGGGACCTGCGCTACCACCTGCAGCAGAACGTCCAGTTCTCTGAGGACACGGTGAGGCTGTACATCTGTGAGATGGCGCTGGCCCTTGACTACCTGCGCAGCCAGCACATCATTCACAGGTGTGTGCACACCTGACAGGGTGAAGCACCTGCTTGGGCCACCTGAAGGGTACCCACTCCCCAACAGAAGCTGGTCTGGCTCCTCTGCCCTGCACGTGCCCCCAGCCCTGCCTGGTTCCAGGCTCAGCCCCACGGTCACCTTGGACCCTGTCCAAGCAGCCCCACTGAGGCTCTAGTGCACGGACCGTAGGGCCTGACCACACTGGGTGGCCTTCTGTTTAACTGCAGGCTCTCTGTTAGCCCATCCACCATGTTCCTGGGAGTTCAAGCTTGTTCTAACATGAGCTTAAAGCAGATAAATTGGGAAGCTGGAGAGGAAGCAGATTAGGAAGCAGATAAAATTAGGAAGCAGAAATTAGGCTGAAACTCTGCAGCCACAGAACAAAATGAAAAAAATCTGGGAGGTATATTATAAAGTCCAACAGACCTGATTTCTGCATCTCTGCCCTCGGGGCTTCTGTTATCTGGCCGTGATTCAGGCACCAGACTGTCACTGAGCCCCAACTGGGTGTTTGGAAGTTGGAGCAAAGCGAGGACTGAGGCCGTGTTGGTCTCCCGGAGGCCACGTCGGGGATGTGGAAGGACAGACTGTGCCAGCAGTCGCTTTTGTCCTTGGGGGGCGCAGGCCCCCCTCTGCATCCAGTGCCAGGGGTATCCTGCCGTCTGGGCTCAGGGCAGGGTGCTGGCCGTGGCCCCCTCCATAGGGCAGGGAGTAGCTGCTTTTGCCTCCTCTGCCCCAGCCCAGGGGCACCCCCCAGGGACCCATCAAGCCTCCTGGCCTCTGCCTCGGGTGGGTGTGGGGGGCATTTTGGGAGCCCCCCTCTGCCAGGGGTTCTAGGGCAGGAATAGGGTGGGCTCCAGGACTCATCTGCCCACCTTCTGTCCATTCTAGAGACGTCAAGCCTGACAACATTCTCCTGGATGAGCGAGGTAAGCGGCTTTTGCATGTGACGGCCAAGGTACTGGCAGGCGGGGTGGGGGCAGGGGTGCCCCTGGCCACGCAGATGCAGCTCTGGGCCTGGAACAGTTGTGCCTGACCTCTCTCCCTACAGGACATGCACACCTGACCGACTTCAATATTGCCACCATCATAAAAGATGGGGAGCGGGCAACAGCATTAGCGGGCACCAAGCCATACATGGGTAGGTGTGGGGGGGGGTTCTGATGGGCAGGCCTGTGGGGGGTTCTGATGGGCAGGCCCATGGGGGGGTTTGGGGGGGGCCAGCTCCCTCCAGGTGGGAAGGCTAGACGTGCTGAGGGTGGGTCAGGGCCACTGACCCTGTGACAGCTCAGCTGTTTCTTTTTTCTGTTGGGAAGCTCCAGAGATCTTCCACTCCTTCGTCAATGGTGGGTCTGGCTACTCCTTCGAGGTGGACTGGTGGTCGGTGGGGGTGATGGCCTACGAGCTGCTTCGAGGATGGGTATGAGCTCCTGTGGGCCCTGGGCCAGCTGCTCCCCAGGTGGCCCAAGTGCTGGGGAGGGATGCGGCTGCTGCCACATCCGGGTGCTCGGGTGTTTTCATCTCTGTCAGAGAGGACACGTGCTTTTAGTAAAGCATCTGGGTCGCTGATCAAATGCTTGCATGACTGAAGGAGGTGCAAACTCACTGTGGGGCCTGCGTGCTGGCCCCTGTGAGGTGGACAGGGCCAAGAACTGTCTAGCGAGTGTCTTCCTTGGAACTCTCCGTGGCCAGGCCAGTTGCAGCCCAGGAGGCTGGATACTGCCCCAGGCCTCATACTGCCCTCCCACCTCCTCCTGGGGGCCGTCTGAGGCACCACACCCCTCAGCTAGCCCATGGGACCCCACCCGTGGAAGGCAGTCCCCTCCTGCACACCTGTAGAGTGCTGCCCAATGCAGGCTTCACCCCTGGGCTCCTCCGTGCTGGGTGGAGGCTCAGAGCTGTGCCTGCACTTGGGGTGGAAGGGTGGGGCACTCTCAGGGTCTTGGCACCTGTGCCTGGCATTAATTGGGTGCAGTGGGGGCAAGGGGTGCCTGCCCAGCGCTGCCTCCCTGCCCCCAGAGGCCCTACGACATCCACTCGAGCAACGCCGTGGAGTCCCTGGTGCAGCTGTTCAGCACCGTGAGTGTCCAGTACGTGCCCACCTGGTCCAAGGAGATGGTGGCCCTGCTGCGGAAGGTGAGGCTCCGGCTCCGTCTCTTGGTGCACAGAGCCCTCTTGGCAGGCCAGGCCCCTCCTGCTCGTAGCCAAGCTGCCTCAAGGCTCAGTGAGGCCAGGCCTGCCAGTGGCCTCTCCCTAACCCTAAGCAAGTCTCTTCACCCAGCTTTAGCCCCACGAAGCTCTGGCCACACCTGCCCAGGTGGCTCACAGCAGGGCCCTTGGCTCGAGAGGGCCCAAGTGGGGAGGAGAGTTATCCACCCACCCAAGCCCATGCCTGGGAAACCTGACACGGGGTCAGAGGCATTTCCCCTGGAAAGACAGCGGCACGTGTGTCAGTAAGCCAGGTGGGAGGCACTTGGCCCCTGGGACGCTGCTGCCCTGGTCACGCCGGCTGCCCGGGGCCCGTCTGGCCGAGGAGGTCCTGTGCTGAGACGGAAGCGGCTTGGGATTTCTGATATGCCGAATGTTCTGGGGAGAGCCGTTAGCCAGGCCTCGGCTGCCACCTCCTGGTGGATCCTGGCAGGATGATCCCCGTAGATGCCATCTGTGGTCCTTGGGCACCAAGGGTTTGGCCAGCACTGCTCAAATCAGATTGTCCCTTGGATTACTTTGCTGAGCTGAGCACATTGTTCTGCCCAAATCAGCACCCTTTTCCTTATATGGCCCTTGAGGTCCTGAATTTCTGTACCTCAGGCCTGGCTGGCCCAGGCAGGTGCCTGCAAGTGCTGGGTCCAACCGGGCTGCCTGGTGGTGTCTGGCATGGCTTTGAGGTCAGGGCCCCATCTGATGTGAGCCTCGTTGCAGCTCCTCACCGTGAACCCCGAGCACCGGCTCTCCTGCCTCCAGGACATGCAGGCAGTCCCGTCGCTGGCCAGCGTGCTATGGGACGACTTGATGGAGAAGAAGGTGGAGCCAGGCTTTGTGCCCAACGTAAGCCTGCGGTGACGGAGGCTCCGGGGCTGGGTGGTGGGTGGCACCTGCGGGCCTCGGCTGAGCGCCCCATCCCCACAGAAAGGCCGCCTGCACTGCGACCCCACCTTCGAGCTGGAGGAGATGATCCTCGAGTCCAGGCCCCTGCACAAGAAGAAGAAGCGGCTGGCCAAGAACAAGTCCCGCGACAACAGCCGGGACAGCTCCCAGTCCGTGAGTGCCGGCGACGGGGGGCTGCCTGCTCGGCAGGGCTTGGGGCCCTGTCCACACCTGTGCACGGCAGGCCCAGGTTCCCCACAGCGTCCTGCAGGCCCCTGGCAGGCCACAGGTCTTGAACGTCCAGTGGGTGGTCTGCCCACAGTCCTGAGAAGGCCCAGGACCCTCCCCTGCCTTTCTCTCCCGCCTCGCTCCTTCTGAAGTGGGTGGGCCGTGCCCACCGGGAGCACTAGCTGTGAGTGCCCATGGGGAGTACCCGGGCAAGGCTTTATCGCCCTGGCCAGGTGCTTAGTGTCCTGGGGCTGCTGGGACAAATGACCACAAACCAGGAGGCCAAAGCAACAGATACGTAGTGTCACGGTTCTGGAGGCCTGAGTCCAAAATTACGGTGTCGGCAGAGCCGTGCTCCCCTGAAGCCTCTCGGGGAAGGAAAATCCTTCCCTGCCTCTTCCAGCTTCTGGCAGTGGCTGTCGTCCCTGGCGTTCCTTGGCTTGTGGACGTGTCACTCCCGTCCCTGATTCCGCCATCACGTGGCCAATCTGCCTGTGTGCACCTGTTCCCCCCCCTTGTCTTAGAAGGACACCAGTCACGGGACGTAAGGCCCACTTACTCCAGTGTGACACATCTTATCTTGATTACATCTGCAAAAACCCTATTTCCACATAAGGTGTCATTCACAGGAACCTGGGATTAGGGCTTGAACATGCCTTTTGGGGGGACGCAATTCAGCCCGTAACACCAGGGCACAGCTGGTGTTCACCAAAGAGCAGCTACAGTTACGTGTTGATGTCGGGGTGACAATGGTGACACTGGACCGACTGCTGGCCCCCAGCCCCTGTGCAACCCCTCAGACCTGGTGGGACCTGTGCGGCTCCTGGGCAGAGGGGCGTCAGTCCCCTTCTCACTGTGAAGTGGGGTGCAGGGCTGGGCACCGCGGTCTTTCACGGAACACAGGCCCCGCCTCTGCCCCCCAGGACTGCTGGTGGCAACCCCTGGCGTCCACGGGTGGAGTTGCAGGTGGAGGGCAGTCCCTGGCTGCAGGGTGAGGAGCTGCCCAGAGTCACAGGATGGTCGGGAGGTTCTCGTTGGGTTCTTTGCATCCCCACTATTAAATATTTAAGTTGACTTACCAGGGCATCTCCAGAGCCAGGACTTTGGGGTGCAGAAGCAGGCCCAGGGCGGGGGTAGCACCCTCACGAGAGCACCCGGGCATGGGCAGTGTGCAGAGCCCAGCTTGGCCCTGCTGACCTGCCCAGGAGGCTGTGGCTGGGACAGGCGAGGCCGGGCGCCGTGGGTGGGAGGAGCCTGGCTTTGCCGTGGGTTGGCTGGTGGGGAGACGTTCTGGCTGGGGGGCGAGAGGGGTTCTGAAAGGCAACCCATCTCTGAGAAAAAATCCCAGCATTCTACTTGAAAAATTAAGACCCTTTAGGCTGAGAGAGGTTTTTTTAAAACAGCTTTATTTTGATATAATTTACATACCATACAATTCACCCATCGACAGTATATAATTCAGTGGTTTTTAGCGTAGTCACAGGGCTGCGCACCCACCAGCACAGTCTGATTTTAGAACTCTTTCATCTCCCCTAAAAGAAGTCCCTACCTGTTAGCGGTCACTTCCCATTCTCCTCTCCTAGCCCCTGGCAGCCACTAACGTATTTTCTGTTTCTGTGGATTTCCCTATTCTTGACGTTTCATATAAATGGAACCATACAATATGTGGTCTTTTGTGACTGGCTTCCTTCGTGGAACATGATGTTTCAGGTGCGTTTGTGTTGCAGCAAGCGTCAGTGCTTGATTCCTTTTCACGGCTGAATAATATCTCATTTATGGAACACATTTTATTTATCCACTCATCAGTTGACGGGTATTCAGGTTTTTTCCCCACTTTTTGGCCATTGTGAATAATGCTGCTGTGAATATTCATGCACGAGTCTTTGCATGGATGTGTGTTTTCACTTTTCTCGGACACACACCTGGAAGCGAAACTGCTGGGTCACGTGGTACCTCTATGCCTAACGCTCTGCGGAACTGCCGAGCTATTTCCTAAAGCAGGCGCGCTATTTTACGTTGCCACCAGCAGGGCGTGAGGGTTCCATTTTCTCACATCCTCTCCAACTCTTACTGTCTGGTTTGTTTTTTGATTATAGCGATCTTAGCGCGCGTGAAGTGATTTTGTGGTTTTGGTTTGTATTTCTCCTACTAATGATATTGAACATCTTTTCAGGCACTTCTTGGGCATTTCTTCTCAGAGAAATGCTTTTAAAATTTGATTGTCTTTTTTTAATCTGCTCTGACAGCATCTGTCTTTTAATTGGCGTATGTGAGACTATTCAAACGGCTGTTGGCGGAGTTGGATACAGCGTCTGCCGTGTTGTGACTTGTCTATTTGTGGATTTGTTCCCTTTTCCCTCTTTTTCTGCCTTCTCTGGGTTTAACTAAGCATTTTACATGATTCGATTTTATCTCCTCTCTTAGCCTATCAATTGTACTTCCTTTTAAAATGTTTTTAGGGGTTGCCCTAGATTTTGCAATATACCTTTAACTTACCCAGCTCTGCCTTCAAACAGCGCCGGCCCGTGCAGTGGGCGGCCCCTTCAGAGCCGTCCTCACTCATCCCCGTGCCCACGACACCATCGTTCTTTCTGCTCGTCTCTGAGCTGTGACGGCTCAACACACTTTACTATTCTGAAGTTATCTTTGAGATCAATTAAGAATAAGAAAAATTAAAGATTTTATTTTATTTATTCCTTCTCTAATGCTCTTCCTATACGTAGATCCAAGTTACCGACCTATATCATTTTCCTTCTTGCTGAAGAACTTCTTTTAATGTTTCTTATAGGACAGGTCTACAGAGATGAATTCCCCCCATTTTTGTTTGAAAAAGTCTTTATTTTTCCTTCACCTTTAAAGGATAATTTCACTGGATATAGAATTGTGGTTGGTAGGTTTTTTCTTTCAACACCAAACATTGTGCTCCACTCTCTCCTGGTTTGCGTGGTTTCCCACAAGATGTCTCCTGTAATTCTTTGTTTTTCTGTAAGTAGGATTTTTCCTGTCTGGCTCCTTTCAAGATTTTCTCCTTGTCTTTGGTCTTCTGCAGTTTGAGTACGGTGTGCCTAGGTGTAGACCTTTTCATATTTATCCTGCTGGGTGTCCTCTGAGCTTCCTGGATCTGTGGTTTGGTGTCTGTCATTAATTTCAGAAAATTCCCAGCCACTATTACATCAAAGATGTCCTCTGCTCTGCTGGTCTCGTCTGCCGGTGCTGTTGCACCTTCCAGACTGTCCCGCAGTTCTTGGATATTCTGTTCATTTTCTCATTTCCTTTTTTTCTCTCTGCATTGCAGTTTGGGAAGTTTCTGTTGATACATCTTCAAGCTCGCTGGTCCTTGCCTGGGTCCTGTCTGCTAATGAGTCCATCAGAGCATCCTTCATCTCCGTCGTAGTGGGTTTGGTTTCTAGCATCTCCTTGTGATTCTTTCTTAGAGTCTCCATCTCTCTGCCTACGTTACCCATCTGTTCTGCATCTTCTCCACTTTTCCATCAGAGCCCTTGGCATATTAATCACAGTTATTTTAAATTCCTTGTTTGATAATTCCAACATCTGTGTCATGTCTGGGTCTGGTCTAATGCTTGCTTTGTTCCTTCACACTGTAGTTTTTTCCCTTGCCTTTTAGTATACCTTGTAACTTTGTTGAAAGCTGGACGTGATATATCCGGTGATAAGAACAGAGGTAGATGGGCCTTCAGCGTGAGGTTTCACGTCCAGCTGGCCAGGCACTGGCTGTGTTTACATCTGCTGCAGCTTTAGGTGCGAGAGGCTTCCCGTTCCTCCGGTGTCCTTGTTTTTGCTTCCTCTGTTGCCTTGGGACTTCCCGAAGTCCTCCTCGGAGAGAGTCTGCGTCTTGCAGCTCTTTCACCTGGAATTCCTGTGGTCACGCTGGATCCTGGTGGTGCTAGGAGAGGTGCGGGGACGGAAGTGATCCACAGTCCGTGGTTAACGCTGCGTCTCGGTGGCCCCTTCACAATTGTCTCTCAGCTTTTTTCCTTTCCCTTGGGTGAGACGGAAAAGCTAGTGTGCAGTCAGGTAAACACTCTTCCCCCAAATGGGATAAGTCTTCCCCTTGGAGAGCAAATTCTGCATTTGCTATGGAGAGTGCTTTGGGTACATTTCACATGGCTACTCCCCCTCCCCATGCCAGGGCCCGCAGGGCTCTTTCTTGGCTCTTCATTAAAACCTGGCAGGCTTCCTGGAGGCAAACCCACAGAGGGGCGGGGGCCCACACCTGCAGCCCGGGAGTTTTACACACTCGGCCTCCAGCAGTTGCCCAGAACCACCAGGTCTGCTCCTGCGGTTCACAGCTCCAGCAGTTTCTGCTCCAGGTCAGCTGGCCTTGGCTGGGACTGTTTGCCTATCTCTCCGCATTTCAGGGCAGCGGTGGCCCTTTGGCCTAAGCTGCCTCATGGGTCCAAGAAAAGTCACTGATTTTCAGTTCCTTCGGCACTTTTCCTGTTGCAAGGATGGGCGTGAGGGCTTCTATGTTGTGTATGTGGCAGAGCCGAAAGCAGGAGTCCTTGTTTGTCTTTTTATTTCTTTGTAAGATTTACTTATTTGTATATTTTGGCTGCAAGTGCTTTATCAGATAGATGATTCGCAAGTATTTCTTCTATTCTGTGGGTTGTCTTTTCTCTTTCTTGATGATATCATTTGCAGCAGGAAAGTCTTTGATTTTGATGTTGCCCAATGTATCTGTTTCTTCTTTTGTTGCTGTGATTTGTCATGTCTAAAAGACCATGACTTGGCTAAGGTCACCAAGACTTACTCTTATGTTTTCTTCTAAGTATTGTACAGTTTTAGCTGTTGCATTTAGGTCTGTGCTCCATTTTGAGGTAATTCTTATGGATGGTGTCAGGTAAGAATCCAACTTCCTTCTTCTGTGTGCAGATATTCAACTGCGTGGCAAAAAGGCTATTCCTTCCCCATCGAATTGCTCAGCACCATTTTTAAAAATCAACTGCCCATAAATAGAAGGGTTTATTTATGGACTTGCAATTTTATTCCATTGATCTGTCTGTCCTCGTGCCAGTACCACACTGTCTTGATTACTGCAGCTTTGTAGCAAGTTTCAAAATCAGGAACTGGGAATCCTCCAATTTTGTTCTTCTTTTTCAAGATTATGTGGCTGTTCTGGGTCCCTTGCATTTCCAGTGAATTCTGAGAGGTTTGAGCATTGTACCTGCTCGTATTGTATTGCTTAGCGGGCCTCCTGTGACAAGGCAGGGATCAGAGCCTGGTCCCCACTTCCCAGGCCCTTTGTCGCTGCAGTGACCTCTGTTGCCAGGTATCAGCACGTTTCGAGGCCCATAGATGTCTGCCCTGAGGTGAGGATTCATGAGCCAGCGAGTTACTCAGAAAGTGCCTCCAGGAGACATCACTCGAGGAGAGGGAGAAGCCAGCACGGGCCAGGCAGAAATCCTGAACCCCGGGGAGTGGCTTCAGCCTGAGGCTGCAGGGGACTCCGGAGCTCAGGTTGTGGCTTGGAGGTGGCTGCCCGGAGGGAGCTGGGCTTTCAAACTCCTGCACCCACCAGTCATGGGCGAAGGGCCCAGGGGACATAAATTTCTGTGGCCTTCCAGCTCTGTGTGTGCTGGCACAGGGCTCCAGCAGCCCAAGGCAGGCCATGGAGGAGGCACAGGTGTGGGCCGTCAGAAGGAAAGGCACGCAGCACCAGGCTGGGCACAGACACTGCAAAGGGCTTCCCTCTGGCAGCGCTCTTTGCACTTGGGGAAAGGGTTCTCCACAGTCCAGCTCGTGCACCACTCAGAGCCACGTTTTCTAGGTATTTTTGGAGCAGCTCCTCAGGCTTCTGGTGGACCCCTTGTCTTGGGAAAACCTGGACGTGGTGGGGTGAGCTACAGGCCTGCCACTGGGCTGCACGTGGGCCAAGAGTCGCGCTCACCCCTTCACCCTCCAGTGCCCATCCCAGCCCCTGCCCTCCTCACGTCACCACTGTTGATCGAAGGACGACTTAGACCCTCACCCCTGAGTGGTCCGAGCCCCAGTTACCACGACCTTCTCAGGCCAGTTTGTGCACTTGTCCGTTTGTCATCAGACAGACTTTTGGCATCTTCCAAAGCCAGCCACAGGTGCAGGCCGGGAGGGGCTGACCGCGATGGGCTTCCTGAGGGATGCTCGGAAACTGGACCGAGGGCCCCGAGTGGGACCTTCACAGCGTCCACAACAGACTCACGTGTGTCTTTCTGCTCACAGGAGAATGAGTACCTTCAAGACTGCCTTGATGCAATCCAGCAAGACTTTGTCATTTTTAACAGAGAAAAGTGAGTGTGTGTGTGTGTTGGGGGGCTGGTGGTGGCTGAGAGAAGGGAAACTGGCCACCCAAATGCTGGGACCCTGCAGCCATCTGGCCTCCATGGGCCTGGGGTGCCTGACCCCACTCTCTTTGGGGCTTTGAGCACTGGGAGGTCCCTGTTCAGGCTCTTGCATGGGGTGGGGGCTTCCTGGGAACGTTTTAGTTTCAAATGGGGCCAGTGGCCAGAACTTCCTGGGATGAGACACAGCCCTTTGTGCAGGTCAGGGCTGGTGGCCTCCTGGGAGGCCATGTCAGAGTCACAATTCCCCAGACTCAGGCACACACTCAGTCACTCATCCACTCAGCAGACCTTTCCTGAGCATCAGGTACCATGGGACAGAAAGGGCACAGATGGCCAGCGGGAGGATAAGACAGGCCAGAAACAGCCAGCAACCTGCTGCTGCAGGGGCAGCTGAGCACCGTGGGGCCAGGGGGTGGGGGGGGTGCACACTTCCCTGGGTGAGGCAGGGAAGGCCTCCTGGAGGTGGCGGCTCTGTGTTGTGTCCAGGAAGGACAGTGTGTGGGGACTGGAGAGGACACAGCCCCACACTAGGGGTTGGAGGACCAGGTGAGGAACAGGACTCAGCCAAGCTCTTCGCAAAGCTGCCGCCCTGCGGCACACACAGAGTCCGGCCTCTCAGCTTCTGGCTGGAAGTGAGCTGAGATCTGCTGGCCACCGCCCCAGCCCGTCAGAGTCAGGTGTGGTGCTGTGGGGCCGGGTGGCCCCTGGCCCACCGCCACGCCACTCCCAAGCTCCCTGCGGTGCCCAGAGGTCCCAGAGCAGGGCTTCCCGGAGGCACTGCCCAGCACTTGGCCTACACGTGGGCACCCCATGCCATGTCACTGAGGGACACGTTCTGTGAGTCCTTGGTGAGTCGTGGGACCAGCAGCAAGAAGCGTCCTGGGGCAGCTGGGTAGGCACATAAGGCCCCTCCTTGTGTCTCTGCCCCCCAGGCTGAAGAAGAGCCAGGACCTCACCAACGAGCCTCTCTCCGGCCCCGAGACCAGGGATGCCGCAGAGCCTGCAGAGGACAGTGAGGCGGAGCGCTCCGCCCTGCCCATGTGTGGCTCCATCTGCCCCTCGGCCGGGAGCAGCTAGGCCTGCGGGCTGGTGCCCACGGGCAGTTACTGCTCCGGTGGCTTTGGAGACTCGGGTGCGCCAGGGGCAGGCGCGACAGGATGCAGCCCGGCATCCACATCCCCCTAGTAGTCCCAGGCTGGCGTTGCCCACAGCGCCCCAGCCACATTTCATATCTTGGCTTCTGGCAGCACCGGCAACAAGAGGCCATGGGTGCCTGTCAAGGGCAAGAAGGGCCAGCGCCACTTGGGCCCTGCGGGACCAGAGACGGTAGAGGAGGGGCACAGCTGCCCACCCCGGCCAATCCCAGGGGCCCCTCTCACCGCTGCCTGGCAGGAGCCCCAGGCCCTCTGGTCTCCCAGAGGCTCAAGGCTGTACATAGCCCTGGTCCCCATGGCCTGGCCATTGGGCTGCCCAGCGTATGAGCTTCCTGCCCAAAGCCATGGGTGGGCCCAGATTCTGCTCAGTTCTTGGCAGGGAGGGTCATGGGTGGGAAGGTAAAGAATGTTTTCTAGAGATACAAACTGTTCTGGCAATTTCTGCTGTTTCTGTATAGTTTTCACCTCTGAATCACAATATAAAAGCAACTCTGCATCCAGTGTTTGTGTGTGTTCTGTGCCTGCCGAGTGTTCGGACTCCACACCTGCCAAGGTACATGGAGTCTGGCTGTGACTTGGGGCAGCCAGAGTGGTGGGCGGCTGCTCAGGCCAAAGGCCCACGGAGCTGCAGGGCCGTGGCCTTGGATGGCTGCCCTGGCTCCGCCGGTTCCAGAGCCACAAGGCTGCTGAAGGCGGAGACAGTGCAGTTGTAGAGGAGCCGCAGTGCTGGGCCCTCTGAGGAGGGACACCTCCCTCTCGCTGTGTGCGTCTCTCCTGGAGGACGGCTCAGCCCCAGCAGTCCAGGGTCCCAGAAAGGCCATGTCCATGCCCCCTCCCAGGACAGTCGGCCACGGGGGAAGTAAGCCTGGGCCTGTGCCGGGAGCCCAGTTCCACCCCCAGCAAACACGGCCCTCCTCATCTCAGCCCAGCTGTGGGATGAACAGGGGCCAAATGACCACAGAACATTTGGGAAGGAACTGGCTGCGCCAGGAGCAGAGTCAGAAGTCCGAGGACAGGACACAGCTCACTGTCCTGAGGTGCAATAGGAATTGATCCTCAGGCCTCAGGAAGGCCACCCTCAGCAGCTCAGCAGTGTGCACACGTGGTGCCCAAGTCACAGCCAGGAAGGCCACGGAGACTGAGTTCTTCGCAGAAACCTGGTGGTGTCGGAGGCAGGAGAGGTTTGGGGCTTCATATAAAAGTGTACATTGATGCATGATTTGGGACCACGGGGATGATGCGCCTGCCCCTTCCCCAAGATGCTGGCAGGATGAGGGTGTCATCGTTTCCCTTGATCACCTCCCCTGGTAGGGATGCGGGGGACACCGGCGCAGTGGGCATCAACCTCAGGGGAACCCCGGGAAGCAGGTGGCTGGACACCGGAAGAGGCCTTCTAAGGGTGGCTGCCCAGACCAACACAGCTTATGAAAAGCCCATAGCCAAAGATGGGCCCGTCTGTGGTCCCCAGAGACCACGGCAGGAAAGGCTCCTTGGTCACCACTGGGAACTGGTGCCTGGGCAGGGGCCAGAGATACAGGCAGTGTGAGGTGTGGGGCACAGTACCCAGTGGCCAGGCCCCGCTCTTGGGGTGAAGACACCCCTATGGGAACATCCCACTACTGCCATACAGAACTGGCACCATCTTTATGAGAAAAAGGCTGAGGCCAGGAGGCCAGCCCAGGAGTTCCGACTTCTAGAAGTTTCTGCCTCTAGGCCCTGCTGCTTTGCCTCGCTGGGCCTGGCTTTGTGTGTCTATGTGAGCAGCATCTGCCTCAGCCGGCAGCAGGTGTATGCCTCACGGGTCCATGCACTCTCGGAGCGCCATGCTGCCCCTAACCTGCTGGGGGGCTGGGCCGTCCAGACAGAGTGTGTGGGGTCCTCTTTCCACCCCGCTGTCTGCTCCCCGAAGGCCCCCTCCTCACCACCCAGCCCAGCCCTGCCCCTGGCCAGCGGGTAGGCAGAGCTGCCCTGTGGGACTCATGGGGGGGGCAGGGGCTCCTCCTCGCAGGGAGATGGCATAAGGGGCCTCCACGCACAGGCTGTGTCTAACCCGATGTCTTTAATCGACACAATTCACAGCAGACTCGGGACAACCGCCCCTCCGGGCTGGGGTGGCATGCACAGGTTCTGGCTAGTGTCCTCACTGTACAAAACTACTCTAATAAACCTATTGAAATACAAGCTTTGTAATAAAAGGAAATCATCTTGGCTAAAGGATCGTACAATTTCCCTGGAGAGGGGCTACTAGGAAAGCTCAGGTTTGGTCCTTGGAAATGTGCACAAGGAGTCCCCACCCGAAGGGAGCCGGGCCACATGAGCCCCGATGGGTCCCTGACGTCTCAGCACCTCCGCGGGGTGGGAGGGCTGCCCCCACCCCCGCACTGCCCACCCTCGCTGGGCCTCCTGGGAGCAGGCAGGAGCGGGGCTTCCGTGAGGCAGTGACTAGCAATGGGGAGGAGGCGGCCGACCCCGGCTGTCCCTGCATTCTGTGACACACCCGGGGGTTCCGCATCCCTGGTCGGTGGCGGGCCCTCCGCTAGCACCCGGGCCTGGGGCCACCAGAGCCTCCTCACTCTGGCAGTGAAATCTCCCCAAATTCAGCCCTGCCCTCGAGGGGGCTCCTCACAGCAGGACCTGGGCCCCCAGGAGAGCTTGTGGGGGAGGGGAAGGCAAGGCTGAGCACCTTCCAAAACAGCTTCTACAGAGGAAAACGCCAACTGAGGTGAGCAGCCCTGCGGTCTGGCCGTGGGCACAGCGGGGGTCCGCCCGCGTCTAGGAAAGGGAGGTGATGTTGGAGTGCCCGCCGGGGGGTGCCATGATCTTCTGGGCCGTGCGCCTGGCGATGTGGTCGTCTGCCTGGGACCCTGAGGAGAGAGCGGGGGTGGGCGGGGGCGTCTACCCCAGAGGGGAGCAGGCTCCACTGGGGAGCCCGCGCCCGCCCACACCCGCGTGGCCGCTCCCATCCCTGGGCCGAGCGCACGGGAAGTGCCTGAGGGAGCCCGAGACCGCGGGGACCAGCGCTCCAGGCTCAGCCTGCAGGGCGTCCGCCCTGCCCGACAGGAGCGCGGGCCAGGCCGGGCGGCTGCGTCCCCCTGCGGGGGCCGAGGCTGCGCTGGCTTCCAGGTAGTGCTGGGTTCTCAGGGCCTGCCCACCCAGGTCCCCAGGAGGCAAGCAGGGCCACCGTCCCCTCCTTGACCCCTGAGCGGGGAGGACCTGCCGGGAGCACAGCCCGGACAGGGACTCAGTCCTGGCGGCCTGCACCACGCGCCACCTCCCTAAGAGCCCCCGGATGCAGCTCGGACCCCTCCTCACGCCCCACTCTCCATTCTGGGCCGGCTGGGCTGGGGGAGCTGGCTTCCCACGTGACACTCGGGTCCCTGCAGAGGGGCCCCCTCACCTCCCCTGGGCTCAAAGTGGCAGCCCCCCGACCCAACACGCCTGAGTGCAGGTGGGCAGGAAGGGGCTTCCCCAGCCAAGCTCGCAGCCCTCAGCCCCTCGCCAGGCCCCCACCGTCCCCACACTGGCTGCCCCAAGCCCCAGGCCCAACTCACCAGACAGGCTGAACCCCGACTGGTGTAGGTTGCGCACGGCTGGGATCGAAATCTTGCCCGGGCAGGATGCTCGGGCTTGGGTGCCGCTCCCCGGCTTGGCGGGCACCATCACCTCATGGACCGGCCCGTCGTAGAGCCCGCGGGGCACGCCGTGGATCTCCGCCAGCTGCGAGGCCAGGGGCTGGGTGAGGAGCTGGGCCACGGGCAGCTGGAGGGCCCAGCCTGATCTGCTCTGCGCCTTCTTGGGCCGGGTTCAGGAATTCGGGCTTCCCCCAGTGAGGCGTCCACCCCACATGCACACACGTGCCTGCCTCCTCGTGGCTCTCCTCCCCACACACAGGCGCACCCCTGCCCGTGGGCCCCCCACATGTGCACCCCACGCACACTTGCCGGCACACACGTGCCCCACGTGTGCCTGAGCTCAGGAGCACCATTCAGAGAGGGCCTGCACGGAGGTCTCTTTCCAGAAGAGGAAACCGGCCCTCACAGAACGGCTGCCTCCTCAGGGCCCACCCCGTCCCCAGGGAAGCCCCGGGACACAGGCCCTAGTCCTGCCCTTTCTGAAATGGCCCCCAAGGCCAGAGGCACTTCCCAGGGGCCCCACCGCAGACGGATGATCCCCGGACTGCCAAGCCCTCGGACATGCTTGCGTTTCCAGTGGCATCCTTCGCAGGATTCAGGGTTAGAGTCATGACTGCTGGGTCTGAGGTCTGGCCCTGAGGGGCTCTGACCACATCCTGCCCTCGGGGGTGACAGTGGGCAAGGCAGGAGGGTGAGAGCGAGCATGGGGTGTCGAGAGCAGGAGCGTTAAGCCCAAGGACTCAGGTGGGTCTGCATGCATCCCCCCACCCCGTGTGTGGCTGGGAGCCATCTCCTTCCCCACCTCCTGCCCCTGGGCTGTGAACCCTAACTCTGCGACTGCACAGAGCTGCCCTCCTGCAGGCTCCCATGGGCCGCCCCGTTGCGCGCCCCCAGCCCTCAGGGAGGGAGCATGGGGGCCCTCTGGCCTCACCGGCTGCTCCGGGCCTGGGCCCCACCTCTTAGCCCCACCTGAACTCTGAGGGAGGAGGGGTAGGTTCCTCGGTCAGGTCTGGGACCCTGCACAGACCCAGACAGCCAGTGGCAGTGGCGTCTGTGCGAGCTGGCTCAGTGCCACTCTTCTTCCTGAGGGAGGAGGGCAGCGCCTGGACCCCACCCCGGGGACGGGTCCAGCCCCCCTCAGTCAAGGTCCTAGCAGAAAACCTGAAGCACAGCACGGGTAAAGCAGTGTGCACAGTGATTGTGTGTGTGTTTGCATGTGCATGTGCACATGTATGCGTGCCCTGCATGGGCATACGTGCGTTGTGGATGTGTGTGTCACGTGTGGGTCGTGTGTGTGCATGTGCACATGTGAAGCACCCAGAAGACCAGGCAGACACACCTGGTGCATTGTCAGACACGGATGACCATGGACCAACGTGGCAATGACCACAGGAACAGAAGGGAAGGACATGGGAAGGTGCTCACAACTGCTAAGTTCAAAAAAGCCCATTGCAAAAACCACCCCACATCCCAATTTATTTATTAATGTGCATGTCTATTCCTGGGGAAATCCTGGCAGGGTCTACACTAGTCTTAGTGGTAGTTTACATGGGGAGGTGGTTACAAGGGATTTATTACTTATTTTATTGGCATATTTTCTGTCTCAACCATGGATTACTTGGGTACCACAGAGCACCCAAAGTGAGTTCGCACAGCTGCCCATGGGCGCCCGTCCCAGTGCCCAGGGAGGGTCCTCACCACCTTCCCCTGGGCAGGCCCTGATCCACTTATGCCCAGTGGGTGCTCGTGAGAGCCACAGATCCCACCCTGCCTTCCTGGCCACTCAGGGGCTGCAGCCAGGCTGACCAGGAGGCAAAGCCACACAAACCTGGAGAAGCTCCCTGCACCCTGGTCCAAGAACTCCCTGGCTGCCCAGTGAGGACCCGCTTACCCTGTTGCGAGCTTTTATCCTCTTGTAGACAAAGTCCGGGAAGGTCTTCCGCGGAATGAAGCGGCCAGCGCCCGGGGTGACAAACATGGCCCCATCCTCCAGCACCACTCTGCCCTGACTTACGACCACCGTGGGTGCTCCTCGGCACTCGACCCCCTCGAAGATGTTGTACTCCACATTCTGGGGAGAGAGGCCCGAGGGTCCAGCACCACCACGCTCGTGGCCTTTCAGCCCCCATGCCCACTCTGCCGCCTGTCCCCCCCAGCATTCGGGGAGGCCTAGTATGTCTGCACTGAGACCCCTAACAAGATGCGGTCGACTCAGAGGGGCCAGAGTTCAGGAGGAACTGGCCCCATAACCTATGAGCCCGTTCCCGAGGCCCGTGTTTACGAGGACAAAGGGGACACAAGTGAGCAGACAGTAAGGGTCGCTCCTCCCCTGACTGGGCAGGCGTGTGGCACCACTCTGCCTCAGTCTCCTCTCTGCAAAACTGGACCACAGGCACCGCAGCCACACATCTCTCGTGAGGCAGCATCGATGTGAACAGAGCCCGTTGTGGTGCCCGGCCCCGAAGACGGCAGGTGGGTGTTGCCGGGGATGGCTGAGCTGCTGCTCCAGCCCCGGGAGAGCTGCATGGGGGGCCGGGGCAGCGGGCCGTGCTCTCCACCCCTGGGACCCTCTGGGAAGGCTGCCCCGGGGCTCCCCAGCCCCCACGGGCGGGCCCTGGCTCAGACGGCCCAGCTTCTCTCACCAGATTGTGGCTCTTGGCAGAGATGATCTTCGTGGCCTTGGGGTTCCATATGACAAGGTCAGCGTCGGAGCCCACAGCCACTCGCCCCTTCCTTGGGTAAATGTTGAAGATTTTGGCAGCATTTGTACTGGTCACTGCAACGAACTCATTCTCATCCATCTTCCCCGAGGCCTGAGGAGACAGAAGGTGGAGCTGAGGGTGGGGCTGGGCTGGGGCTTCCCTGTGGACAGTCACCAGCCCACTGGGCCTCCACGTCGACGGTCACCAGCCCACTGGGCCTTTATGTGGACGGTCACCAGGTCACTGGGCCTTCATGTGGACGGTCACCAGACCACTGGGCCTTCATGTCGATGGTCACCAGCCCACTGGGCTTCCATGTGGATGGTCACCAGGTCTCTAGGCTTTTGTGTGGATGGTCACTAGGATGCCACCCAGACAGAAGGCCCTACAACCACATCCCTGGCCACGTCAATGCCCCATGGGGCACAAACACCTGGTGGAGGGTGGGGATGGTCCACTGCACATGTGAGCCAGGGTCCGTCTCAGCCAAGCCTGCCCGTCAGACCTTCCCTATGGACGAAGCTTGTTTCTGTGCTCACTTTGTAGGTAAATGTTGAAGCTTCAGTAACAATGTCTGTGTCCCTTGAGGGACTGTGATGGTCTCCCTGGGGAGCCCAGGAGGCCTGGGGAGGCAGGGGCAGCCGAGGGGACATGCTCAGGGCCTTGGAGTGGTGGGTGTAAGGATGCCAGGTGGGCAAGAGTGCGGACAGCGCCAGTTGGGGGCCTGAAGACTCTTAGGCTTTCAGGAGACTGCTGATGTTGCAGGGTGTCATTCTATTGGGACAGGGGACCCACTCTCACTAACCCATGTGTGCAAATGCATTCTTACTGCGACGCTGGAATCTGCAGGGACGATAACAGCCGCCCCTGGGGGCCAGGACCAGGTGTCTGAGGAGCTCTGGACCCAAAGCTGTGTCTGGGTGGGGTTTGACACCCCGAAGGCCACATGCTCCAGCCTGTTTCATGGGCACTTGCTGGTTAAGGGGCTCACTCTGGCGGAATGCCGGAGTTCCGCTGACGGCTCTTCCAGTGGACGACATGCCCGTCCAGGTCTGTACTCACCACACACTTCTCCCAGACCACGGACATGCGCTCCTCCACACCGTTGGTGCCCTCGGGGATCAGCGTGAAGTTGTCTTTGCCGACGGCCTTCTGGGCAGTGGTGAAGGTACAGTGGGCACTGCCCGTCACCTGGAGGTCCCCGCTGGAAACAAGCCATGGTCAGAGGAGCCCAGAGGTCCTGGCCTTCCAGTCCACACCCTGGCCAGCACAGCCGTGGGGCTACAGGGTGTCTGAGAGACCACACCAGGCAGAGCTGGTGCCTCGGGGCAGGGGTGGGCATGGACAGAGCCGGGAGGGGCCCAGAGTGGTGTATGGGGGGGAACGGTTCCTACGAGGGAAGCTCCAGCTGGGGACCAGAGGGTTCAGACCCTCCACCCCCCACTGCCTGGGCTGCCCTGCAGGTGCCCAGGGTTTCTGTGGAAGAGGCCTGGTGTCATAGGCCACCAGGGGCCGCAGCCACAGCAGGCGTGGAGCACGCAGGCCGACCTGGGGCTGCCTGGAGCGCAGGCGTACCTGGACAGCAGGCAGGTGAGGTGGTCTGCTGTGCTGGGGTCGGGGCTGATGGGGGGTGAGGTGACGAAGGCGGCGGCCTTGGCCCAGTTCTTGCTCCAGTAGTGGGAGCCGTCGGCGCCCAGGCTGGCGGTGATGGGCTCCCCAAACACGACCACCCCTGCAGCGCGAAGCCGGTGAGAGGTGCCCCACCCCCAGCCTGCACACCCTCCGCAGGGGCCTGAGCACAGCGGGGGCCTGGGCACTGCCACTGCCAACACCCCCAACTGCCCCTGGCTTTCCTGGCTGTGGACAGCTTGTCCCCAGTCTGGGGCCCCAACCATGTAGCAGGCCGGGCAGAGGCCTTAGTCCTGGGCAGACACGGCCAGCCCGGGGGTCCTGCAGTGGGGGGGTCTGGAGCAGCTGACAACAGGTCCTCTCTATACGCCCAGCCCCAGCCAGGGGCCTGGCCAGCCGGGCACTCCAGCCCAGCCACGGCCTGCTGTGTGGCAGCTGACCGGCCCTGGGTCCCCTGGCCATGGCCTCACCGTGGGGTTCTGGCTCAGGGCTCAGGCGGCTCCCACCAGTGGGTGGGGGAAAAAGGCCGGCTCAGGGTGGGGCAGGGGCACCCCAGAGGAGAGTGGCTCCTCAGTAGCAGGAGGGAGGCTCCCCGGTAGAGTTCCTGCAGAATCCATTCCCCCTGTGCCTGGCACAGCCTCCCTGTCTTCTTCCAGTTAACTGCGTGGGTTTCAACCCTCGATGCAGGAAACAGACAAGTGCACATCCACCCAGGGACCTGCACAGCCCCAGGGCAGGTCCAGAAAACGAGTTTCCTTCAGGAGACTTGGTGGGGACAACAGAGGTGGGGAAACTAGACTGGACCTTGGACCCCGGGGCCTTCTTGGAGATGTCACCTCATTTACCCACTCTCTGGGTCCTGCACCCCAACCCCAGGCCCTCGCCAGGGCTCCCCGGGGCCCTCTGAGCTCAGCAGCTCTGTCTGGAGGACCCCACAGCACAGCCCCTGCTGGTCACAGCTGCGTGCCCCACCTGTCCCAGGCTGGCAGCAGCAGATTCTGTCTCTGGCTGGCCAGGTGTTCCGTGGGCAGGGAGCACCCCAACATGCGGGACGTGCACCCAGCTCCTGACACACAGCAAGCCCCCATGTGGGGGCCTCTGGGTGGGACTGCAGCTCTCAGACACACCGTTCTGTCCCTCCCCTGTGCAAACAGGGTGAACAGCCCATGTTTTGCTCCAGGACCCAACGAGGCTGGAGGCTCAGGTTCAGCCCTGCCCCCAGAGGGACTCGGGCACCCATACCTACCGCAGGCTGCACCAGCAGGAGACCCAACCACCAAGAGGCCAGGCAGGGCCACGAGCTTCCTTCTACACCTGTGGGCCCTCAGCCCAGCCGCGGAGCTGGGGCAGCACTCACCTCTGCGCTTGGCCTGGGCAATCGTGTCGGCTGCCCCCTTGCTCATGACCTTGGTGACATACAGAGGGCAGTTGGCTTGCTTGGCGATGGTGACAGCTCGGTACACGGCCTCAGCCTCCACCTGGAGACGGGTGGGGGTTGGGGGCCTCAGGCCACTCAAGGGTCACCCCAGGGACCCTGCCGGGGTGAATGCCCCAGCCCGGGGCTTGCAGCAGGTGTGGGGCTGACCAGTGCAGTCCCCGGGCCTTACTCCCATCTTCTGGGCCTCACATAAAGGCCGTGGGTGACCAGTGCTCATGGGGGCAAGGGCCTGGCAGGGGGAGGGCTGCTGATTCACCTTCCCGACGAGGGCGGGAGAGCAAAGCCCTGCCTGGGGCACGAAGCCAGGGCCAAGGTCCACCCAGCCCAGGGGCAGCGGGCCGAGGTCTGTTCTGGGTGGGCCGTGGCCATGGCGCGCTCAGCAGGCACAGACACTTACCTCCTCGGGGTGGCTGAGCACGTGGCCCTCAGGGCCGGTGACACCGAGCTCCAGCAGCCGCTTCTGCTCCTGGACAGACCAATCAACAGGGCGCTTGCTCCAGCCCAAGTGCAGCCAGGCCCTGAGTGTTAACCCCCTGTCTCGGCCCCCAGAGACACTGTGGTTTTGGGTATTTTTGTTAAGAAGTGTGATGACAAGGAAAAGCCTATATTATGGCCTCAAAAGCCCCCAGCCTCCCTAACTCACTGGTTGGATGACCTCTGACCCTGGGTGAGCCATTTACTGTAATACACCTAATATTTTCTTTCTTAAGGTCTTGTGGAATTAAGTGCTCACATGTGCATGTCATCAAGGTCACCCTCATGTCCCCATCCCCACCCCAGCCCTGCCGGCAGCCCTGCCTCCACAGCACCTCCTCCACAATGTCTCCGTTCTCTGCGTGCACCTGGGCCACGGCCCCCAGGTCCCGGATGATGCTGAAGATCTCATACATCTGGGAAGAGAAGTGGGCAGGGGCTCTGTGCCGGCTGCTGTGCTCTAGTAGTGACCGAGGCTCACCTGCCCCCTCTGCCCCGCACCTGCCCTTACCTGGCTGTCAGTGCACTGGCACCTGTCCTTGTACGCCATGAAGACCAGGAAGGAGTTCACACCTGGAAAAGAGGCAGGAGGGCTCAGGCGGCTTAGCTGCCACCAGCCAGACAACCCAAGGAGCCTCCCTGCTGTGAGCACATCACCCCCACCCATGCTAGCAAGCTGGGGGGCATGGATAGTCAGTCACATCCCGGCCCCTCCTGGCCTGCTCCTTGCCCTCTGGGTTCAGGAACCGACTGTTCACACAGTGTCAGGTGCAGATGAGAGCTGCTCACACCTGTCTAACAAACCCCCACTGTAGGAGGGACACCTGCTCTCTACAGGAATCTCGGCCTGGGCCATGCCGTGCTGGGTGACCCTCACTTTGCCCATCCAGCACATCTGTCACCTGCCTGGGGGGTCCTGCCTGCCATGCCAGCTCACGGTGCACACTCATGGTGCACACTCACAGGACACTGTGAGGACAGGCAGATTTCAGGGCCAGGCTAGGGCCCAATCAGGAGGAGGGCCAAACTCTCCTGCTCCATGGGCAGCCAGAGCCCCTTCCTCTCCCCGGGACCTGCAAGGGCAGGGAGAACCTGGGCCTGGAGGCAGCTCCCCACCCAAACCCACCCAGCCCCTGCCCTCCCTCCTTGCTGGGTCAAAAGTGCAAATGTGACGAACTAAGGAACACTGTGGGTAAACTGAGTCACCCTGTGCCACACATTCCATCCCCCAGGTGACAACCCGCACATGACCATGCATCTGGGGCTGGTGGCAGGGATGTGACCCTGTCCCTGTGACACCACGCAGTGAGCACAGGACAGACCAATGCCCGGCGCTGCCGGGAGCACCAGCCCCAGCCCAGCACTGCCCTGGCAGGGCGAGGGGAGGCTGCCGGCGCCTGGCTGCTGCCTCTGCTCTGAGACACGTGCCATGAGCCTCCCAGGTCCTGTTACAGAACCGCACAAGCTGCTGCCAGAGCAAGGCCCAGGGGCCGAGGATGGGCTCCACCGGCCCCAGGCAGGGAGGTGGGCGTCCTGAGCACCAGAGGGTGCCAGTGTGAGGACTGTCACTCTCGGGACGGGGGACCCAAGGAACGGCCTTTAGGAACGGGGCTGACCCCGTCCTGCCCCAGGCTGTAAGCCACGGGCCGGGCCGTACTCCATTAGAGAGATTGGCGATAACCAGTTTTAACGTCTGTCAAACCACTAGGAAAGTCTGATGTGGTTTTAGCTTCAAGACTTTTTTTGAGAAAAATGGTTAAACCTGTTCATAGGCTGGTTTGTTTCAGCGTGGGCAACAACAGAGAAATAAGAGTTTTAGAACATTGTCTTTCTAAAAGGATCTTGAAACACTAGGAAAACGGGTAGCTGCTTTCCTTCACCCTGGGTGGTCTCTTTCCCAAGAAACGTGGGGAGCCCACCACCAACCCAACCGCTGCATCCTTTTGTAGGAAGAACAACTACAGGTCGTGTCCCTTGGATAGGGAACGAGAAACCTCTCAGTCTCGACCCGCTGACACCGGAATGACCTTTAATTGACTCTTGTCCAACCTCTACTCAATGCCCAGACACCTGCTGTCGGGGTGCAGGGGCAGGACATGTGGGTTGGGGCCCGAGGCAGGGGGCCCAGGGTCCCTCCAGCCGCCCTTGACCTAGGGCCGCGGGAGCCGCCGCTCACCCTTGTCCCTGACCAGGGCCTCCAGCTCCTCCTTGATGCTCTCGTGCCAGCGGGGGACGTCCACGTGCAGGGAGTAGTCGCAGCAGGCCGTGCTGTCCGCTCGCTCCCGCCACTGCTCATAGGCTGCCAGCAGGCTTCCGCCCACGTCAGGGAACACGTGGTCCACTGCAGGAGCAGCATGGTCAGCAGGCTCCCTCCACCCGGCCACGGGGTCCCCCCCGCTGCCTCCAACGAGATTTGGTCTCATGTTCCAAGAGCCCAGAGGGCACGTGCAAGGAAGACACAGGGGAGGCCCGGGCCCCAGGAGAGGGGCTGACTGCAGGAGCCCGTTCCTCCTGTGTCCAGAGGGGTCTTCTGTCCCACATCCCCAGCCTCCCTCTGAGCGGGGCGGGGGTGGAGAGAGGAAAAGCTAAGCTCAAGCCGCCTACTCCCAATGGACACTGCACCCTGGAGTGCAAGCAGGTGAGGGCTTTGCCAGCCTCCAGCCCCGCTCTCAGCCTCAGGGAGGCGCTGCCAGGAGAGGCGAGAGCAGTGCACTGTCCAAGGTGCTGGGCCCGGCCGCTCGACACCTCACTGGAACAGCGGGCGCTGGGCTGCTTCCCGACTGCCCCACTGACTCCACTAGCCCTAGACAGTGCCATCCACCCTGCACACGGCCCTCAGGCTGCCTCCCCACCAACCACACGTCCAAGGTCCAAACACAGCTAACAGCCTCGCCTGGGTGCACCAGGAGAGAGCTCAGAGGGGTGACCCTCCAGGAAGGTGTGCCCATCAGGGACACAGGGCCGCCGTGCATCCCATCACTGAGGTCACGAGCCAGCCCCGAGGAAGGGGGTGCCCACTCCTCCCTGAAGCCACTCACAGTACCAGCCTGGGACAGCGGGTGGAGAAAAACAAAGGTGAGACTGAGGCCACCTGTGGCGTTTCTCCATCCCTGCGGGGACCCTCATGGCTTGTCAGATGCCTTAGCTCTGGCACAAGGCAGGTGACACCAGACAGCGCAGGTGTCCTGGCCAGGCTTGAGCAGTGGCCAGTGGGCCTTTGAGGGTTTCTTTTCCCTTTGTGATTGAATAAGCCCAACTAAGCTGTGATTTCGGCAACAGCTAAATGTCATGGGTGAAGTAACCCAGCGTCCTCAGAGCTGCCCTCCCCATATCCTGATGGCGGTGGCCACAGCATTTGCTATGCACTAGGCACACAAAACAATTTATGTGCACTAGCTCGCTTAATCCTCACAAGCTTGTAAGGACAATCTTCTTCCATGGTTTTATAGATCAGCAAAGTTTGACCTATAAAAGTAGCTGAGTTACCTGAAATCACAGCCAGAAAACAGTTATAGTGGACCCAGGTCCAACTAGGCTTGTGAGACCAGTTCTCAACCACGGCAAAGGTGTCTGAACTTGGCACCACTGGGCTGATGGCAGGCAAGGCCACGTGGCGTGGGGAGGAGCAGGGCTCTGGGGTCTCACCCCAGCTCCCAAGCCCACCATGTACAAGCTCATGGCAGGCAAGTGGGTTCACCTCACGTCTCTGCTGAGCTGAGAGGGTCTCAGGGCTAAGAGGTGTCAGGAGAGAGCCCGTGCGGGCACACAGCAGCACTAGGGAAATGGTAACTCTGCTCGTTTATGGGACAACAGTGAGCGTTACTTTCATCTCTTTTCTAAAAACACTGCCTCCATCCTTAATGCTTCTGGACACGAGCAGGAACCTTCTGCAAGTCAAGCTTCGGAGGCACGAGGCTCAGGGCCAGACGTGTGTCTGGTATTTCAGAAAACATAGCCCCTGCCCTCATCCAAAGTATTTGGGTTTTCCAGCCCCTGGTCCTTGGCCAGCTACAGGTTCCCAGGAAATCACAACTGTGCACATATCCGTTTGCTCCCTGGAAATCTTGGGAGTGTTCCAGAGCTGGCCAAGGCAAAATGACCCAGAATGAGAGACAGAGATGACAAAGGGTGCTCTAGGGTTTCTCAGACTGAGATGCAGCAAAGGAACCCAGAACTCAGGGAGGCACCACTGCAGGAAACCTCCTTTAACATGCGAACCTGGCCAGAGGAGGGAGGAACGGACTGGACGCCGCCCCTGCTGAGGGGGCCCAGACACTCACGTATCATGGTGGTTCCTCCGGCTAGCGCGGCCTTAGTGCCCTGACAGAAGTCATCAGCTGGGGTCATGCCCAGGACGGGCATCTGCAGCCTTGTGTGGACGTCAACCCCGCCTGGCAGGACCATCAGGCCGTGTGCATCGATGGTCTTGATGCCCCCAGGGACAATGAGGTTTTCCCCAATTTGTCTGAAAGCAACAAGGAGAGATTTCACTAGTTACGGAGAAGCCACAGTGGCACCTGAAAGGGCTCCAGCAGTGTGGTGGAGCTGAGAAGTGTGTGTCTGGGCTCTGGTCCTGGCGGGAGAGGGCAATACGGCTGACCACTTACTGGGCCCAGCTCCGGGCAAGGCATCCCACTGTGCAGCTCAGACGGCCAGCACAGAAGATCCAACCCCTTCTGGTTTCCCACTAGAGTTTCCACCTGCTACTTCACTGACCAGTTGTGGTACCCAAGTTCCTGTTTCCAGAGGATGGGGTTTGGAAAAGAACAAAGTGTTTACATGGATTTCACCCAAAAGTAAACTGTGGGATGCCACGTAATCAACGTGTACACATTTAATCTACAAACATATTTTTGGCAGACACTTACTTTATCAAACCGTCCTCCACGTACAAATCAGCATAAAAAGACTGGTCATCGTTCACTATCCTTCCAGCTTTGATCAGAAGGCGGTCACTCTATTGGGAACAAAAAATGGATAATTTCTCTCCAAACTCAGTTATTCAACAACACCCTCAGTGCAACTTCTTCCTTGGAATTACAGAGCAAACATTCAGACACGGTGTCCAGACATAAAAAGGATCACAAAAGCCCACAACTGGCTACCACACCCTGAGAAGGGGACAGAGGGTGCTCGAGGGCAGCTGCCATCCCACACAGCCCCGCACAGCCCTGCAGCTGTGGCCCAGGCAGTCTGGTCTCGATAAAGGCACAGGGGTGAACAGGGGACACCAGGGCAAAGCTGGTGTTGGTGAGAGTGTAGCAATGCAATGGATCATATTTACAGGTGGAAATCTGTCATTGGATTAAAAAGCCCCCACCTGATGGAAGAGGTGAGCAAAGTCTTACAGCCTCCCATGCTGGCCTCCGAGGCCCTGCCCTCCCCTGGCCCCTCTTCTACCCACACCGAGGTTCCGCCACAACGCTGCAGGCCTGTGATGGTGCTGGGAGCCAGGCACAGGCACGGCCCCCACCCCAGAGGTTGCATCCCAGTGTGGGAGACTGACAGTAGCAGGAACACACATGCATAGGTCATCACAGACCGACTAACACAGAGAGCACAGAGGATGCCATGCTAGGGAGACACAGAGGGTGTGGGGCTATGTCAGGGCAGGGCAGGGCAGGGCCTCTCTGAAGGGCTGACGCTGGAGGCAATGCAGCCAAGGCCCAGAAGCAGCCTGTGCAGAGGCCCGGAGGCAGGGAACAGCTCGAGTTGCTCTCATCGGTCCTGAGAAGACATCGAGGGCTGGACCCTTTGGTGGCAGGGGATGGGGGGAGGGCAGGCCCAGAGCTGGGTGGGTGTGACACGCTGTGCTGGGGAGTCATGGGGCCAGCTGCCACCTGCGGCCTTATGCAGCTGTTAATCACAGTCTGGTTGATGTGTTAAGGAGATTACCTTGGCTGCTGTGTGGAAAGTAGATTGTGGTGTTTAACAATGGAAATGGAGTCATTGTGCAGGTGGTTTCTGAGGCTGACCAGGTAAGATGAGGGCCCTGGCCAGGGTCTGGGAGGGGATGAGGAGAGAAAGATTCCAGCGGGACTTGCTCATGAAAGGCCTTGGGTGAAGGGCAAGGGAGAAATTGGGGTGACCACAGGTCCTGGTGCTGCGTGGGGGCACTCCACGGGGGTAAACAGTGTCCGTGGGTGAGCCCGGTTCTTTGTGGGTTAGCCCCAGCAGCACAGAGCTGCGGCACTAGACAGGGACTGATTCCAATGCTCAGCAGCCACAAATCCACTTCTAAGATCCTACCAGATGGTGAGAAAGGACAAGGTTTGGGCAGAAAGTGGGGCGTCACGAGTGGGACTTTGCATGGCGTCTGAGGTGGTGATCTGAGCTCGGTGCAGAACAGGAGACAGAAACACACACAGGAGCGAAGGCTGCACGTCAGCGATGACTACGGCACTTTCATCCTACTATCTTGCCTGGGTCTCAACGCTCCCTATAAACTGACCCGGCAGGAATGACAGTCTGCATTTGACAGGGTGGATGGGCTGCTTGCCCAGGGTGCCCAGCACCCACTCAGAGGCGGCCAGGGCTGCCGCCTGGGGCCCCTGGCCCTTCACACATCGGCCTGATGTCAAGAGAATCAAAGTGAGCAGTGCCACCCACAGAACTCTCAAGCCGCTGAGACGACAGGGTTCCTTACCTAGGAGCCTCAGTGCATTATGCACGGTTCTCAGTGACCTTTAGATGTCTGGGCTACACGTTCAGGACTGTATCGACTAAAGGTAAGCCTCTACCCCATAGCTTACACACGGCCACAGGGCACAGCCAGCCCCTCTACCTGTCTTCACACAGCCCGGAGCTAAAAATGGTTTTTAAATTTTATACTGGTTAAAAAAAAATCAAAAGAAGAATATTTCATGACTGGTAAAAATTATATGAAATTCACATTGCAGTGTCCACAGATAAAGTTTAGTTGAAACACAGTCATGCCCACTGACTTGCTGTTGCCAGGACAGCCTTCCTGGCAGGGCTGAGTGGTGGTAGCAGAGACAGTGGGACCCCCAGAGCTGAGCTATTTACTACCTGGCCCACCACAGGGGAAGTTTGCTGAGCCTGATCTACAGCATGGCCCATTCCCAGCTGCTGGGCCCTCCCCACTGCGTCCTGCACATGCTGTGCCCAGTCCCGCTGAGTGGTGGCCCCAGCCGTGGCCTGTTGTGACCACCTATTTCGGGCCCAGGCCACCTTCCCCTGGCAGGGCCTCCCCTCACCTCCCCACACTCTCCCAGTGGACCAACCCGCTCCCAAGGAGGCCCAGGGAAAACCCGGCCAGGAAGAGGAAGTGCCGGGGCAGGCAGAGACGTGTGTTTCACTGCTATCCAGCCCTAGCCCCGGTCCAAGCCTTCAGGCACCTGCACTCAGACCCTGGGAACCCTCTGGGGTTTGGAGCCAAGGGAAACGCAGCAAGATGTGGCCCCCGGCTCTTCTCACTCATCTCCCCAGGATGAAGGTAAAAGTCCAGCAAACCAGCTGGCCCTCCCCACCAGCAGGGTCACCTGGCCCACGTGGGCTGGGTCCTCCTGCCACCCTCAACCCCACCCCTGGTGCCAGCTGCCTGGTGGGACCTCCTGCGTCAGCTCCCACCCTATGGGCAGCTGCCAGTCTGGAGGCCACAGCTCCTCCTGTACAGAGAGGGAAGGGGCTCCTTCCTCCTCGAGAATCTCTGGAAGGAGTGACCCCCAACAGCCCACGCTGGGGCTGAAGTGCCCGACCAGACCCCACGGTCCTCCTGCTGAGGCCAAGTCCGGAATCGGGCCTGAGGGCCCACGGACTCCCCCACCAAGGTCCAGAGGATCCCAGGAGCCCCCCGCCCCCACCCCACCTCCTGGCCGCCTGAGTGCAGGGCTTTGTTTCCTGCCAGAGCGGGACCTCCCACCCCTCCCGCCCTCCCGCACTTGCGTGTGGGTGCTGGGGGGTGCCTCTCCTCTCCAAGGCTGGGGCTGCGGGGCGCCCAGTCAGTGATCAGTCAGTGCTCGCCTCCCTTGGAGTCCGAACCCCGGCTTAGCGGAGGGGCAGAGCGCGGGGGCTAAATCGCTTTGTCTCGGACAAAGAGCTCCTGACGCGGCGCCGGCGCGTCCAAGGGGCAGGCGGCCCACCGGCTGCGCAGCCAACGCATCTGGCATCTCCGCGCGCCTCGAGGCCTGGGCGGCCAACAAAGGACCGCGTCCGCCCGCAGCCCGGGGCAGAGCTCGAGGCCAGATGCGCCCGCCTCGCCGGCCCGGCCTCCGCAGGGAGGAAGGGACATCCGCGCTGTGGGGAGCAGGCCGCTCGCGGCCCTGGCCCTCCCGGAGCGCAGAGGGGGCTCCCGGAAAGCCCCCGGCGGCAGCGAGGGAGCCAGGCACCCGGGGGCCAGCACCCGGAGACGGGCTCGCGCGGGGTCGGCGGAAGGCGGGGGGCCCTGCGCAGGGCCAGGAGGGTCCGCCCCGCGTCCAGGCCCCATCCCGGCGGGGGCAGGGGTGCCGGACGAAGTGGGGGCCGGGAGCCGGCTCACCGTGATCCGAGGGATGCTCTTCTTGCCCTGGAAAGACATTCTGCTCCTGGGGCCGGCGCCGCCGACGGGGTCTGTACGCGCGGCCTGGTTCCGGCGGGGCGGCCTGAGGTCCCGGCAGGGGCGACACGCGCGCCGGCGGCCGGGGGACGCGCAGGGCCGAGCCGCGTGCGTGGGGGCGCCGGGCGGCCGAGTGCGAGCGCGCGGGGCCGCCCCGCTCCGCTCCGGCCCCGCCCCCGGGCCCCGGGCCCCGCCCGGCCAGGCCCCGCCCGGGCCCTCAGCCGCTCCTCTGCATTCAAGCCCCGCCCTGGCCTGCCCGCTCCCCCAGCGCCACCGCCCAGCGCGCCAAGGCGGCCTCAGGCCCTGATCTCTGCACCCCGGGACAGGCGCGGACCCGCGGACACCGCTGGGCGGGGAGGGGGAGAGGGACGCGACCCGTCCCAGCCTGTGCGTGTGCGGAGTTTGCGCCCGAGAAGGCGAGGGGAAGAGGTCGGGCAACGTCCTGCAGGGCTCGCCTGCCCCTCTGCCCTGCCACGGGCGCACTGGCAGGCCCCCGGCGACCCGAGGCACCGAGGCCCTGGGATTCGACACCAATCTGAGATCCGGACCTGGGTGCTCTGGGAGCGGCTCCCCTCCGGGAAAGTGGCCAAAGCCGGGCTCCTTCACGGATGGCCCGGGCTGGGGCCCGAACGCCAGGCTGTGAGCTGACCTGCGGGACCCGGCGGTGGAGACGCCTCCCCGCGAGGCTGCTCCACAGCCGGCTGCGCGAAACCGGGAAGGAGGGAGAGGACAAGCTGGAGAGACACAGACAGAGAAAGCGAGACAGAGAGAGACACACAGAAACGGCTACCCAGAGACCAAGACAGACTAGAGACCCAGGGTCCTGGGGGTGGTCGCAGGATGGAGAAGTCCCAGGCCGGTCAGGGAGAGGGAGGCGCGCCAGCGGGAAGAGGACGGGCTCAGCGACCCGGCGGCCTCGCGGCGTGAGTGCGCTGCTCCCTCCACCGACACCTCTGTCCTGCGGCCACTACCCGCTCTGGGCCGCGGGCCTGGGCCTCGTTGATCTGTCTTCGGGGACTTGTCGGGGCCCCTCGGAGTCGCCGAGCGCCCGGGTGTAGGGCTCGCCAACCCGAGGGCCCGGGCGGCCGCCCGGCGCGCCCAGGGGCAGCGTCCTGTTCTCGAAGGCGGCCTCCGCGCAGCAGGAGACGCAGCCTAGCTTGGGCCGGGCCGGAGGCCTCGCGGGCTCCTGCGGCCACCGAGCGGTCACGGCAGGAGTGGGCGACAGGCGGCCCCGCGGCAGGTGGACTGGGCGGACCTGGCGGCCTCGTCCTCTCCCTGCACACCACCACGCCCGGCCGGCCGCGCAGAACTGCCGCTGTCCACGCCGCGGTGCTGAACCCAGGCCTCGTCCCCCCGCGCGCGCGTAGTCGCAGCCGAGCGCGGCTGCTCGCCCTCGGGGCACGCGTGGGCTCTGACCTTGCGCTCCACACACAGGAAGGGCGGGCGAGGAGCGCGCCCTGGAGAAACCACTGTCTATCGGACCTCGGGCCACATTTCCAGGCCCCCTGGGTGGTCCCATACCCGGCAAAGCCCTGACTTCGAAGCACTAAACACGGGGCAAGTGGGGACGGTCAGAGATCCGCCCCCGGAGGGCTCCTGACCCCTTCAGCCCGTTCAGGTTTCGGGTGAGACCGGGCGAGGATTCCGAGCCCGGGAGTCCACCGAATCGTCACTACGTTGAAGCCAGCAGACGGGAATTGAGACGGGGATTACCACAGCGCTAAATTCAGACTGAGGTCCCTCGCCGACCTCGGTTCCTGGGTGGGAAGAGGCGTGACAGCAGAGCTAAGTCCAGCAACTTCCCCCCACCTCTGTTCACTTCCCCAAACCTAATAAATGGACTTTGACCACCGTGGGATCAAGCCTAAACAGACATTGCATGTTCTATTCATGTGCGAGAAATCTGGTGGCAGCCTCTTCAGGTAATGTCTGCAATTCCCCACTGTTCATCCCAGATACTTAACGGGTCCTTATACTGTGTTCTAAATTTGCATTTTCTAATTCCCTTCAATTTCTTCTTCGGCTTACATTTGGCCACCAGGTGCTCCGGGCCCCGGTCCGCCTACAGGCTGCTGCCGCCAGGTACCCTGAGGAGGCATGCCTCCAGGCAATTGCAGCTCCTGGGAGGAGGCGAAAGAGCCCATGACCTCCCTCCAGTGGGCAGAAGGCCAGACTCCCTTTCTGATGGGGAAAGAACTACCAGAACGAAGAAACACAGAAAGCAAGAACATGTTAAATAGCCATAAGTTCAAACTTTAATACCTTTGAGGGGACTTTGATCTTCTGAGATTTAAAACAATTTTTATTAAAACTGTACAATAATTTACAAATGAGTAAAAATTCTCTGGTATATATCATAGGAATCACAATACAAAAATACTTGTAAAATTTTGTAGTTGATCACCATACAAACCTATTTTAGGCATTTGAATACTGTTTAGCACTGAACAGGATATCACATGTTTAGAATGTGGTTATTAAGGAATTGCCTCAGAGAACACAAATATTGCCTGGCATTTTGCCATGAGAAAACACGTCCTATTAGTTTTTGCATAAATTTACAGTAAAGCTTTTTAAAAAATATACAGTAAATAAATTTATGATTTGATACTTATATTCACAATATGATTTTCCTGAGCCTAAACTTAAATCCATTACTGTGTTAAAACACACAATCCATTTTTAAGGTTTCAATGATGGAGTGATGGAAAATGTTGATTAATGTATCAATGCCTCCAAACCCACTCTTAGGCACACCCTCCTTCCTGACTTCCAGTGTTGGTGTTCAAAGCCACGTAAGGCACTCAGGGTATCCTGAAGGCTACAGATTCTGCAAGAGTAGAGACTTTAACAGCCATAGTCCTTCAGCAATAAGGTAAACAACAAAGGAATCTGCAATTTATATGGATTTTCTAGTTTAGACAAATTAAAACATTTATGTTGTTCTGTGTGCACACACAGTGTAATGATGTTGATAATTCTTAATATAATATAAGTGTTCATGTCTTGATTACACAGTAAATATTTCTGGCACTATTTCAGGGTCCCTCTTCTTGCTTCACTAGGGGTGATGCATTTACACACAGACTTCCCCTGTTCAAAGAGCTAGCGATAAGAGAGCCCAAATACTTGGAGGAAATTCAGTCTAGCCCACTGGTGTAGAATAAAAGGTATAGCCTAAAATTTAGAAAATGCACCTTATTTTAAAACACTTGAATTCTTCAGATGCTCATTGTACCAGCAAGAATCAGTGATAAATGCTCATAGGTCTTTTTTTTTTCCGGCAAAAGCCCAATTCTGAAATGATGGATTTTGTAATCAGATGAAAGAAGGTACATGTGACATATGAACAAAAACAATGATATTTAAAGAGAGGAACTGACATTCCACCTGAATGTGTGCTTTCAGGAATATGGCTGGGATGCAAATGCAATTCAGTACATGGGATATTAAAACATTCATTGAGCCATTTTCCCTTTCCTATGTACATACTTTTTATATATAAACCATAACAACCTCATAAGCATTGATACATATTTACATGCTTCTCTTTCCTGTATAGTTTGCCTTTTTAAAATTATTATTATTAAGGAACTATGATTAGGAGTGTCTGTGGTGGGAGGGGAGGGCATATGAAGTACTCCATACATATATACAACATGCAAAGTCATGATGATCCAAATAAACATGGCGGACATGAATTTGGGTGCATTTCGGTGCACATCTTTATATCCTAAATGGCTGACCCATGCAGCTGTCGTTTCAGGGAGGTACATATTGGAGCCATGCCAGGAGCTCCCCAAGAGGAGGCTGGGCTGGCAGGGAGCCAGGTGGCGTTATGGCATGTTCCTGGATGCCTGCCTTGTACAGTCCATCAGATGTCAGGCCAGCAGTTCATCCACAGCTCCGTGGCAGCTTTTATTAACACCAGGCATTGTTTGCCATTCCATCTGAGTATGATAAATGTGCCAAGAGGATGCAGTCATTAAAATAAGACAAAACTATGCACGAAGGAGTAAACAAGATTTCAGACTTGAGACACAAACCCCGAGGTCAGGCTCAGCTAGAGACATTGAGTTGGCCCAGTATCTTGTCCGAGTGAATTAGTAACTGTGACTTAAATGACAACAGAAAGGGATGGGTCCTTCTTGGACAAGTGCTGATTAGTAGTGCACTTCCCAGCAGAACTCCTCCTGCACCCACCAAAGAAAAAGCATATCTGTCTGATTCTATAATCTTTCCTCTGATTTCAACCTAGGGAACCATGCCTGGTCTGCTGCCACTCTGTCATCTGCACCACAGCTGAACATTTCTTCTGACACAAATATAAAATGAAGGTAATACTTCCAGACAACGTGACCGTCCCTCCCTCTGGCTACAGAGTCCTCTTTCTTTTATGCAATGTTGTATGTTACATTCACACCTGGCTGCACAACTCATTACCCAGAACATCGACTTCTGGGTGCCTCAAAGGAGCTCAAACCCATGCACTGTCTTCTGGTTGAGTGAGCACACGCGTGAACACACACATCCCTCTTGAACATTCAGTATTGAGAGTCACAACCTTAGACCTCCAAGGGTGTGAGGACACAGAAGACCCATCTCCAACCAGTGAGTCAGGCTTCATCCTGACTGTGGCTGTGGCCTGGATCACTCAGCAGGAATGGAAATCACATTTAAAACTGCCTTCATCAATGCACTGTTTTCTCTCTGAAAAAGAGTGTAGACAAATGCATTTTTAGTGTGGCATATCCATGGCACTCATGGGGATTGTACGTATCCTGTACTATGAGGCAACACTCAAGGGGGTGAGGACATTGACCAGGCTCTGTGCACGGACAGTTAGTGGGCTGATCACAGTGGCACTGCCTTCCTCCATGGATTCAGCACCAGCCATGGTGCCACATCTTGAGCCTCCAGCCTGGGAGATGCAAATGGCCCTCCCAGGAGATCACACACCCGCAAAGATTAGTCTGTGCTAATCTTTTTGCAGAAGCCATTTGCAGAAGCCTTGGCTCTTCCTCACAATGCCTAGGGAAGCTGCCCATGTTTCTACCCAGTTTTCATTTCTCATTACTTTGAAGATGGGCCTCTGCTAGGTTCTAGTTTTTTTCTTATTACCTTTTAATTTTTTAACACTTCTGAATGACTATAACTCAAGAAGCTGCTTTTACAAGGAGGTGGGCCCTAGATCAGCACATGACCTTGGGCACAACATCACAGGGGGGCGGCAGAGCAGAATCGCCAGGGCCACAGGCAGTAGGGACTCCACAGTTTCCTAATCTAGGAGGGGTCAGGAGTTTATTTTGGTTTTTGGTTTTTTAACCTAACTTCTAAGATACTACCTCAAATAGAATGAAAAATAAATGTAGTCTGATGACACATGCTTGCTTCTTCACATCTTACATATCACAGTTGAAATTTCTACTGCAATTAAAATAGCGCATTGCTCTTTGTGCCTTTAATCTGATTCATTTCTAAATAAGCCATCGTCAAGTCACCCACCTCTAGACTGTTGAAAAGGAAGGACACTCACCAGTCCGGCCCTCTCCTTTGCAGACGAAAAAGCCGGATGCCTAAGAAAAAACATGATGTCCCAAGGCGACACCTGTAGGCTGACCAGGGCCAGGGGTCCTGACCACTGACCCCCCAACCCTGCCACCCCAAGCCACCGCCTCTCTGAATTATGTGATCGATGGCCTGGGTCATGAACAGCATACATGAAAACAGAGAACAGAAATCTTGTGGAAAATATGCAGAATTCTAAAAAGTCACTCCCCAAGTTGAAGGGACAAAACAACAGTATCTGGTTACCTGTGGCCACGCCGCCCCTCTCCTGAGCCAGGTGCTGCCCTGCTTTGCAAACCATCCTCACTGCCACTGTTTCCAGAATGTGTGGGAACTATCTGTAGAAGGGCCTGCTTGCAAGGTTGGCCCTTGGCTGGTGTCCAGGAACTGGCTTTTGAAACATTCCCTGAGTGATAAGGTCGTGCCTGCCTAGACTGTACAAACAATGTGATTTATGGCGAACAATTGCTTTCCTTCTGAGGGCCTGGCATTTTAGTAGGCAGGAGGTGCCCGACTGAGTAGCCCCCAGTAAAAATTCTGAATTCTGAATCTCGACTGGAGTTCCCTGGGCAGAAACACTGTACAAGTGTGGCTGCATTTCTCCTGCTGGGGCGAGTGTGTGCTCCGTGTGCACCTCACGGGAGGGGGAGAGCAGAGGAAACCCACTCAGGGATCCCTCCAGACTAGGCCTGTGTCTTCTGGCTGTGTGTCCTGGTTACATCACTGTAGTAATGGGATGACCACGTGCTGAGTCCTGTGAATCCCAGAGAATTACCAGACATGGGGGTGGGCTTGGGGCCTCCTGGAACACTCTGCTTCCACTTTTGTCAGGAAATGTGGGGACCATGAGGCTGCAGGCTGGACAAGATGTTGTCCCTGGCCTCAGGAAGTACATTCGTATACTTACTTGGCCATTCATGTGGCAGATACTTATTTGACTGTGTTGGGGCCCACACCAAAGATCCCACAGTGAGAAACCCAGGCACGTCCCTGCCCACGTGCAGCTCCTTGGGGAAGGGGGGCTGTGAGCAGATTCCCAAGTGGCCAAGTATCGCATGACAGGGGACGCAGGGTGCAGGAGGAGCTCACACACATGGGGGTGCTGGCAGAGTCCCCGACCAGCCCAAAGCCCCATGCAGCACAGACAGGCAGACAAACAACTGCCCTGTGTGGTGTGGTGTGCAGTGACAGGGGCAGGCACCCAGGACCACAGCCACCCTTCATTTTGAAGGGTGACGGTATGATGAAATTTAACATCGGGCTGCAATGGGGATGGGTGATAAAGCATAGGAATAAGTTGACAACCAAAGCCATGAATTTGGTTCATCTGGTGGTACCAGAATAAAAGGAGCAGGGATAAGGGATAGGTGTCTGGAGCACCACGACCCTGGGCTGGCGGCAGGGCATTTCCGCACAGCGGGGCCCAGCCCAAAAGGTAGGAAGAGGCCAGAGCCTCGTTCAAAGCTGCAGAAGCAGAACTCTCATCAGCGACACCCATCAGAAGCACAAGCCCATGGAGGCGAACGCACGGACTGGGAGACAGCGCTCCGATTTATGTCACAACAGAGCCCGAGGAGCAGGCGCCTGCCGTCCGTGCTTGTGCTGGGATTTCCACTGGGACCTCAACTGTTTGGAAACACAAAGCTGTTGGCAAGGAAGACAAGAACCTTCCCGGGATCCGAAGGGCCCCGCTTGGATCAGAACCAACCACAGATGGTGAACGCCACTGGAAAGCTCCGACCCACAGCCACATTTAGGGTTTCCAGGAATGTGCCTAAGACGAGCAGCGCCAGGGCTCCCGCACAGGGCGAACAGCTTGGAGGGGGAGACCCTGCAGCCGGAACTTTGCTCCCTGCCCCCAAACACTACCCCTACTTCCTGTGCCCCAGCACCCCCAAAATAACCCACACAAATATACACATCACCAGCTAGCAGGGCAGTGGAGGATGGGCTAAAAACAGGGCCTTTCCCCATAAGCTCTGTTTGCCCAGGAAACTTCAGCCAAACATCTCAAACCAAACAGAAACAAATGGTAACAACAAAACCTGACTGGGGCCAAGGCCTTTTCCCCCAAAGCTCTGATTCTGGGGGAAACATCACGAGGTAGACAGCTTTGGCAGCCACAGGCTTAATTTCCTCCTCCTCCTCTCCCCTCTTCAGAGCTCTCCTGGGGTCTCCCTCTCAATCCCGCAGACAAGACCAGAGCTGTTACCACCTCCCTGCCTGCCCGGGGCCAGCTCCGGGGGAGGAGCACCGTGAGGGGCTCACACATGCTGGGGCGACCTCCTGGCCCAGATGGCCCTCCGCACGCTGTGCTCCTGGTTCCGACTCTGCGGCTGCCTGAGAAGTGAATAACAAAGGCAGTGGCCACTCTGTGGAGCAGGTATCTGGGGAGGATGTGACCCCAGGGCCCTCGGGTGCTGTGATGGTGATTCTATATGTCAGCTTGACGGGGCCACAGGGTGCCCAGATATTTGGCCAAACATTATTCCTGGTGTGTGGTGAGGGTGTTTCTGGATGAGAGCAGCTAAGAGGGCAGAGGCAGGACCTAAACTCAGGCCTGTCTGACTCCAAAATTACTTTCAACCATGCTGCCACGTTTCCTGAGTAGCAACTGCAGCTTCACCAAGGACCTGGTACAGACTGATATAGACTGATACAGACTGTTGCTATAAAGGAACTCCTGAATCCGACAAAGGGCTGAGAACCAGAATCTACGAAGAACTCAGGCAAATCAGCAAGAAAAAAATCAAACAACCCCATTAAAAAATGGGCAAAGGACATGAACAGAAACTTTTCAAAAGAATATAGACTAATGGCCAATAAACATATGAAAAAAATGCTCAACATCTCTAATCATCAGGGAAATGCAAATCAAAACCACAATGAGATATCACTTAACTCCAGTGAGATTGGCTCATATCAAAAAGTCCCAAAACAACAAATGTTGGCGGGGATGTGGACAGATAGGAACACTCATACACTGCTGGTGGGACTGCAAATTAGTACAACCTCTGCGGAAAGTAATATGGACATACCTTCAAGAACTAAAAGTAGAACTACCATTCGATCCAGCAATCCCACTACTGGGTATTTACCCAAAGGAAAAAAAGATGTTCTATAATAAAGACATCTGCACTCAAATGTTTATAGCAGCACAATTCACAATTGCGAAGATGTGGCAACAACCCAAGTGCCCATCAATACATGAGTGGATTAATAAAATGTGGTATATGTACACCATGGAGTACTACTCAGCCACAGAAAACAATGGTGAGCTAACACCTCTTGTATTATCCTGGATGGAGCTGGAGCCCATTCTTCTAAGTGAAGTATCACAAGAATGGAAAAACAAGCACCACATGTACTCACCATCAAATTGGTTCTAACTGATCAACACTCATGTGCACATATGGAAGTGACATTCATCAGGTGTCGGGCAGGTGGAAGGGGGAGAAGGGGATGGGTATGTCCAAACCTAATGGGTGCGGTGGGCACTGTCTGGGGGATGGGAATGCTTGTGACTTTGACTCTGCGGTGCAAAGGCAATTTATGTAACCAAAGCATTTGTACCCCCCTAATGTTCTGAAATTAAAAAAAAAAAGGAACACCTGAGGCTGGGCATATGAAGAAAAGATGTTTATTTGGCCCATGGTTCTGCAGGCTGCACAAGAAGCACTCTGCCAGCATCTGCATCTGGTGAGGGCCTCAGTGGAGCTTTTACTCCTGGCGGAAGGGGAAGGGGAAGCGTCACATGGGGGGGCGGAGGGACAGAGGAAGAGGGGGCCCAGGTTCTTTTTAACAACCAGCCCTCGTGGGAACTAACAGAGCGAGAACCCACTCATACTGTGGGGAGGGCACCAAGCCATCCGTGAGGGAGCTGCTCCCAAGACCCACACACCTTCCCCCAAGGCCCCACCTCCCACACTGGGATCAGATTTCAACATGAGGTTTGGAGGAGACAAACATCCAAACTGCAGCAGGCTTTGAGGGTATTAAAATCCCAGACTGTAACAGAATATAACTTAAAGAAAATTTAAACAGAGAAAAAAACAACACATTTTAGCCAAGATAAAAAGTGGTCTCCTCACAAACTGAAAACCTGGGAAAGAGGTTCCTCCCCATTAGAGAGTCAACAGTTCTCTGAGTGGGGTCCCAGAAATGGGGACCTGGAGGGAGACATCCTGTGCTGGGAGCCGCTTGGGGAGCACGGCCTCCAGAGGAGTCTGAGGGGACAGATGAGGGCACTGTCACCCAGGTTCAGGGCCCCCAATTCTGACTGTAAGGCTGGGACCTCCAGAGCCCATGTCCCTGGGGCAGGTGGGGGTGAAGGAAAGGCAGCAGGCAAGGCTGGCACGATGTGGGAGCCCACGGAGGGCCCTGGATGCATCTGCTGAAATCTCTGGACCTCACCTGGGGCTGAGTGGGAACTGGGAAGAAATTGGGGGGCACAAAACCTCTCTGCAGGTGTGCAGTCTCACTGTGACCTGGCGTGGCAGGACCTGGAACCTTGGGGCTACAACTCTGTCCAAACCCCTCCACCAAGAGACCTGACCCAGCCCCAGCATGGCCTCCAGCAGCAGCTTAACGTGCCTGCCTGGAAGCTCGGTGCTCCGCTGCCGCTGCTGCCAGGGAGAAGAATGTCCCTTTGTTCCAGCTGACACCACGACCTCCCTTTCTTAGAGCATTTACTAAAAAGGGCTCACAACTGCGAATGTGTGCTTCTCCCAGCTCAGAAGAGTCTCCCTCAAGGACCTGTGAGCCCTTCCTTTGAAATGTCACCGTCAGGAAGGACGGGCCTCTGACTCCCAGCCGCGGCGGGAGGGCAGGAGCCTCAGTTCCGAGACCACCACCTCGCAGACACAGCCGCCAGGTCTCAGTCACACTGACTAACCCGCTCATCTGTTTTTTGTAATTTTTCACTTCTCTGACTCCGCTGAGCCGCTGCTCCCCACCACTCTCCCTTTAAAATGCCCAATTGCCTCTGCACAAATCGGAATGCGTCTCAGCTCTTGCCTTACTGTCAGCAGTGGCGGAATAAAATTGTTTTCAAGCTTTAATGAAGGTCCGGCTGTCTTTACCTGCCCAGGTGAGGGGGTGCGCAGACCAGGCCTCCAGAGTGGTCAACCCACGATCCCCTGGGCCCCCCTGCAGGCGTGGGGGCGCCTGGGGGGTGGGAGTCAGTCCTGTCGGTTTCCAGGACTGCCCCCACAACGGCCATGGGCTTGCAGGGCGGGGCTGGGGGGCGACTCTAGAAGAGATGCTCCCCCATCCCTTGATTTGGTCCTTGCGCCCTCCCAGCCCAGATCCCTTGGGCAGGAGGCCACAGCCTCATTCCCCTCCCCCCATGCCCCCATCCATTAGAAAGAGACAAGCAGGTCCCCCGCTGCAGAGAGCAGACCCTCTCGGCAGCCCTGCTGTGCCGCCCACGGGGCCAAGTCCACACACACAGCTGTCTGGAAGGGTGTGAGCCGGAGTGTGAGATCAGAGTGCGTCCGAGGGAGGGCATCCTGTGCACTAGGACAAAGAGGACAGCCTGACTTCCTTCTCGAAGATGTGCCAGGCTAGGGAAACGCTCTGTGGCAAAACGAAGTCCTCTAGACAACCACACCACCCTCGGGCAACCTGCCAGGCAAACCGCTGCCGGACAGGACGCCCGGTGGGGGTCTTGGATGCTCAGCCCACCACGGCCCTTCCAACCCCAGGCTGCAGGGCAGAAACTGCCTCTCCTCTAACAAGACCCCCCCACTGCAGGAGTCGTGCCGGGGAGTGGGAGGGTGGCGCCCCCACGCTCCAGCAGGACGCCTATAACTGTGGGCCCTGCACCTGCAGGGCCGTGGGACATGGAGCCAGCAGGCCACCCTGGGGGCTGCAATGCCTCCTGCCTGCCAAGCCCCCCTGCCCCACCCTAGGTCTGGCCCCAGCCTTCCTGGCTGGTGGTGCCGCTGCCTTTCACTGTTGCCCAGCCTCCCAGAGAGGACAGTCCCCCAAGTCCCCACCAGCCACTCCCTTCCTTGGGGTGGGGGCAGCCCCCCTCTGTCGCCCTGGGTGAGAATGGTGCAAACTGAGGCAGGAGCTGCAGGCTGAGAGGCCCCTCACACAGAGGGCAGGCTAGACAGAGGACATAGGATGTATGCCGGGAACAGCGCAGTGCCCCAGGCTCACTGTTACCTAATGTTGGATGTGCTGGAGGTACATGGTGTTCTGCAATGGTCTTGCTTAAAGGCAGGGGGCCAAGGTCTCACGGGGTGGGGGGGCATGCACTGGGCCTCTGGGTCCCCGCTGCACTTAGTGGCTCTGCCTCTTGCCTCTTCCCACTTTGATCCAGTGGCCTCTTTGTGCGTGGATGACCCCTGATCTGCTGCAGAGGGAGGTAGTCCCAGGCCACTCCAGGGCTACCGCCTGAGGCTACAGCAGGCTCAGCCCACACTGGCCGGGTAATATCCAAAGCCTTACTCTGAGCCCTCGGAGATGCAGCCCTGAGGCTCTGGAGAGCGTGGAGGCACCAAGCACAGAGTAGCATAGCCCCCGCCACCCTCCCAGGCTCTACCTACTCACTGCTGCTGGAGGTGGGTCACTGGCCTCCTGTTCCCACCCAGAGCCCCCACCCCAGCTCCTGGGAGAACCATTAGCATGAGAGGGAGAGGGGCAGGGGGGGGTTGGAAGCGTCCAGGGCTTTGTTCACAGTGCAGGGACAGGCCAAGGCTGGTGCCACTCGCTGGCTCTGACTGTGTTCCCTTCCCACCATCTGAGCACCCAGGAGCCCATCAAGCCCACATCAGCCCACAGTAACCAGGGCCAGGCTGGACACATCAGGTATTGCCCAAAGGGTATTTTGAAGCCAGCTCAGCCCTGTCCCTCCTGGAGAGAAGGTCCAGCTTGCTCTGATACAGGTGCCATTGCCACTGCCAGGCAGGCAGCCTGATGTGGGGACAGAATCCACAGCCCAGCCTCCCACGCCTCTGCCTGAGCACACATGCCTGCCCAAATGCACAGGTGTGTGCACACACACTCACACAACCAAATACACAGGTGTGTGCATGCACACTCACACAACCAAATACACAGGTGTGTGCACACACAGAACCAAATGCTCAGACGTGTGCGTGCACACTGACACAACCAAATGCACAGGCATGTGCACATACACAACCAAATGCACAGGCGTGTGCACACACAACCAAATGATCAGATGTGTGCATGCACACTCACACAACCAAATGCACAGGTGTGTGCATGCATGCACTCGTGCACATACTTCCTGCTGCTCCCCATCCGTTCTTAGTTCCATTTCCTATCTGGGTTACAGCAGCTACTCTCACAAGCCTCGCCAGGGATGCCCACCCAGCTATCTTTTCCAAGATCGACTTCTCTAACGATGACATCTCTTGTTAATGGCCTCACGGTCATGCTAGTGAAAGGCTCCATTGTTGCGTTAGCCAAGATGGTTGCCTTTGTTACAGACTGAGGGGCAGCTGGCCCCAGGCTGTAAGCTGCAGGCCAGAGAAGAAAGAATTAGACAATAGAGAAATAAAGGAAGAGGGGCAGCCTTGCTTTCAAGCCAGTTATTCAATTTCTGTCTGAGATTTTGTGCAAATCACCTAGTCACGTTTGAGAAACATCTCTGCCATAAGGTAAAATCAGGAAGATTCCAAACAAAGAGCAGAAAGAAATAGCCCCGAAGCCTCTATGAACTGCAAAAGAGTTTGTCAGTATCTCCTAAAGCTGAACATTCGTATTTGGGTGGCCCCGTGTTCCGACTCCCACACATACACCTGGGAGACACACCTGCACCAACACATCAGCAGACTTCACAAGGATGTCAACAGAAGAAACCTGCAAATAGCCCAAATGTCCATCAGAGGGGTGGTAAAGCCCCACGGTGAGGTCACATGAGGACCAAGGCAATCTGTGCCCCAAAAAAGTAAAGAGGAAGACACTCCTGTGGGGGGGCCACTGCAAGTCTCCCTCAAGCCAGCAGGGACCCCTCCAGCTGCTGATTCTGAAATGCAGATGCCATGTGATCCCCAGGGCTGCGTACACCTGCCATCAGCCAGCACACGGCTGACCTCAGACCTGAGCCCTCCTCACCCACGGGGGGCGGGGGATCCTTTAGGGAGCATAACAGGCACCTGGGCAGGTCCTGGCTGGGGCCCTGCCTCTGCTTCCGAGAGAGACAGGCAGCCCCGGGCAGTAGCAGGAGGCTCCGAGGGGCGTTCCCCCCATCCCGGGACACAGCAGCCTCGGGTACCAATTGTTCCACGTGGCTGAACCGTTCATAAACACCTCACCTTTTGTTCCTCTTTCTTTTCCTTTAACAATATACACAAATTCAGTAGAAGAAAATTTCATTGGGTCATGATGGAGAACATCAGAGATATTTTAAAAAATGAAGGTTCCTATTCCTTTTGTGCACAATGCTCATTAACTGTGGATGTATTCTGAACAAGAGCAGCTTATCCCTGGATCTTAAAAATGACAAACACCATCACCTCCAGCCTGCCTGGGTGGCAGCACGAGTAAACACCCGCCAACAAGCTTAGAAGGAGCCGCTCATTGGCATTCAGGAGCCTACTCGTCCCGGGGCTGTAAATCTGGATCTGCTGACAGTTAATCTAACACATCTTGAACTCCCAGACCTGGAGCCGGAACAGGCGCAGTCCCTGGAGATCCAGCCCAGCCCAGGTTCACGTGGAGCCAGACCGGCTTGGGGGACGCCAGCAGCACCCCACCCCCTCTCACCTCCCAGCGTGCGGTGACAGAGTAGAGAACCCTCCAGCCACACAGCGCTGGCCGCAGAGCCAAGCAGAAGGGATTTTAATCAAAAAAGGAAGGGTTCTTTACGATGGGGCCGGGAGGGGCCAAGCACACGTGAGTGGACATTCACATGCAGAAGGTGAACTCCAATCCCACCTGAGCCCCATATGGAAAAATTAACTCAAAATCAGTCATGCATGTTTTAAATGTAAGACATGAAACCATAAAACTCTAAAGGGAAACATGGGAGAAAATAATCGTAGCACCGAGTTAGGCAAAGTGCTCTTCCAACACCACACACACATTTTCTAAAAGTTGACAAATTAGACTTCATCAGAATTAAGAACTGCTCCTCAAAAGATGCTCTTAAGAGAACAAAAAGACGAAAGGCTGAAACAAAACACTTTTGAACGGTGCATCTGACAACGGCGGTGTTGCAACAGATGACGCACTCTCAAAACCCAACAGCAAGAGAGCAAACAACCCAATTCAAAAATGGGCAAAAGATTTGAACAGACGTTTCACCAAAGAAGACACGTGGATGGAAAGTCAACATATGAAAAGATGTTCAGCATCATTAGTCATTGGAGAAACTCAACTTAAAACCCAAATAAGATACACTCTACACCCCATTGGAATTGACCAGAAGAATAAAAACGACTGACCACATTAAGTATCAGTGAGGGTGTGTGTGGAGCAACAGGAACTCTCGCGCATTGCAGTGGGAATGCAAAACGGTCCAACCACTCTGAATAGTTCCTTATAAAATTAAACACACACTTACCACACGATCCAAAAATCCCAATCCTAAGTACTTACCCAAGACAAATGAAAACTTGCGTTAATACAAAAACCTGTTCACGAAGGTTTGCTGCAGTTCTGTTCATAATTGCCAAAAACCAGAGAGAACCCAGATGTCCTTCAACTAGAGACCGGTACTCTGTGGCGCTACCGTGCACTGGAAGACCACTCGGCAGCGGACAGGGAAAACCTCCGAGCCACACGACCACACAGCGGAACAGATCCCCAAAGCTACACGCCATGGAATTCCACTTGTGTAACTCGGAGATGGCAGAACTGAAATGACAGGAAACAGACCAGGGTGGCTGGGCAGGGGGAGGGCTTGGGGGGGCTCACTGCGAAGGTCAGCAGGAGGGAGTCTGGGGCGTGGGACTGTCTGTTCTGTGACCTTGGTGGATCCACGCATTGCACATGTGTCGAAACCCAGAGAGCCGCGACAGTCACACCATAGACAGTAAATTTTACTATGTCTTATTTAAAAAAAAAAAAAATCAGTATGTGGGGGAAACCCAAATTGGAATACAAGCTGTAAGAAGGGATCTAACTATTACAAATGAGTAACATCACTACCCTGGAGAGGGTGGGAAAGAAAAGAATAAACCTATTTTGGAAAACAGTCTGGATCCAGTAAGGCTAGGTGCAAAAGGAACTGCACACAAATGCTGCATGCTAGTTTCCTGGAGGGCACGGGTTAGGAATTCTGCAACGACTTTGTGTGTGTACCAGGGTTGAACAAACAAGCAGATCTACTGCAGGCCATGAGAGCCAAGTGTCCCACCACTGCCAAAGAAGGAAGTTACAAATGAAGAAGGGAGGATGGCCAGATGTGCCTTGCATTGTTGGCCTGGAATTGGAGGTGTCAGTACGAACTTGTGGTTTTGTAACAGAGAGAGACATTTGATAAATGAACAGACAGACATAGATGTGTGGATGTGCATAGGTTAGTACACACACACATTCCCAAGCTCTGTCTCTGAGAGGCCCAGAAATAATACCACCCCAGAACGATGAGCACGCCCAGATCCAGAGAGCGTGGTTTCTAAACACCATCCTCCAACAAAAGGAAGCAGAGCTCCTTGGAGAAGAGCTGACTCCAGGCCTGGGACAGGGACAGTGCAGGGTGGCCCGGACATCTTGTGGGGACAGAAAGTAAGGGAGGGAGGGGTGTGTCGAAGGGGCCCAGGTGCCCACCTGAAAGACCAGCCTGAGTAGGAACGCAGCAAGTGACAGTTCTGGATTATAACCCACAGAGCAAACTAACTAGCCACAAGTGCACGGTGATATAAACAATCGGGTGAATAAGTAAAGAAATAGGAGGAAAGGGACAGGTCTTCTCTACAGAACAATTCTAATTAATAAAATAGAAGGAGGGGGGCAGGAAATCACCCTGGGAACGCGACAGCAATGGCTGTCGCAGGAAAGTCCAGCAACGGACGTGCTGTGGTCTGGATGTGGCTTGTTCGCCCCAGTGTGTCTCGTGTTGAACCTTGATCCCGTACGTTGGAGGTGTTTGGGTCATGGGGGTGGATCCCTCATGAATGCCTCGGTGGCACGGTCACAGGCGTGAGTGAATTTTCACGCTTAGTTTCCCAGAGAACTGCTTGTTGGAAAGAGCCCGGCACCTCCACCCTCTCGCCCCCGCCCCACCTCGCCGCGCGGTCCCCACCCGCCCCCTCTATCCAGCTGTCTCCACACACCAGCTCCCTTCACCTTCTGCCATGAGTGGGGGCTCCCCGAGGCCCTCAGAGGAGACAGACGCTGGCGCTGTGCATCTTGTGCAGCCTGCAGAACCATGAGCCAAATAAACCTCTCTTCTTTATAAATAACCCAGCCTCAGGTATTCCTTTACGGCAACACAAATGCACTAAGACAAGATGCTAAAATTAGTGGGCAAAAGTTTAAGGAGAAATAAGATATTTCCAGTCTCCATGTACCTCCCCCCATATACATGTTAATTACAAAGAGCACCGTTTCAGTGGAGATGCAGCCACCTCCTCAACCAAGTGGTCAAGGTTAACGTCACCAGTGATAAAATATATCGACATCAGGCACCCCCGATATGATACACTTAGGGTCCATTACTCCTGTGGTATTCTCACCAAAAATACAAAACCTAAAAATAATCATGAGAAAACATCAGGCAAATCAAACTGAGGGACCTTCTGTGAAATAACTGACCAGTTCTTATTAAACTGCCAAGGTCAAGGAAGACGAGAGAGAACTAAGAAACTGTCACTAGTGGAAGCACTAAGGAGATGTGATGATTAAATGTAATGTGCAATCCCGGAACAGAAAAGGGACATTTATCAGGAGAAAAACTGGCAAAACCTGAATTAAATCTGTGGATTAGTTACGTTTTGAAAGTGTACTATGATTGTGCAAGATATTAACATTGGGGAAGCTGGGTGAAGGGTATACAAGAACTCAACTATTTTTGCAACTTTAAATCTAAAAGTATATCCAAATAAAAAGTTGGGGGGAAAAACTAACTGGGGAGAAGGGAGATGCTTAATTAGAAAGCATGGTAATTTCTCGTACTGCATTCACCGCGCCAAAGCGCACACTAAGAAGCTGACAGGGCAGAAGTGACCCCGCCACCCGGGAGGGCCTCGCCGGTGCCTTGGAGGCAAGTGTCCACACAGGCACGAGTTGCTGTGCTCAACAGTGCTCACTGCCTGCAGGCGACACTTGAGGCCAGGCGGAGCTCGGCACACTGCTGCTGCCACCAACCTTGCAACACTCTGAGCTGTCAGCACTGCTGAGTACAAGGCCCAGCTCAGCTCAGAAGCTCCCCTGGAAGGCAGTGGCCGAGGCCGCGTCACCAAGGACTTGGGCAGGAGCTCCTCGTGTGGCTGGTGGTGGGTGTCCCGGGACAGGACTGGGGCCAGGTGGGCTTCCTGCTCCCTCTAGAACAAGCCCCTACAGTGAACTCTCTGGCCCAAGGCTGTGCCCATGCACACCTGGGGGACGCAGGGGCCAGATACCACCTGGGCCCCGGGGTCCCGACCACACTAGCAGCATCGTTGTGGGAGATGCACCTCTAAGAACATGTACCCAGGATGCCACATGGGGGTAAGGAAATGTCACCGCCCCCTCTCTGAGGAAGCAGCTTACATCCTTCCCTTCCCCGAATCTCTGCACAGCGGAGCATCTCTGGGCCGCATTGCTGTCCTAGAACCCCCCCCCCAGCCTGTTGTGGGAGGTCTGGGTGGCTCCTTGGTGGGGTGGGAGGCCCCCCTGCCTCCCTCCGGAATGGCCCACCCACTACTAGAGCCCCACCATGTCCCACATGAACAAGGGGCCTTCAAACTTCCTCACTGAGGCACTGCTGCTGGAGAAGGCAGGCTCACCGCTGGAGTGTGCCTTGCCCACGTCCCAACCCCCTCCCTGCCACGGGAACAGCCAGCGCAGCCTCCCTGAGCACATGGACGCGAGCGGTGGGCGCCACAGGTGCCGAGGCCAGCAGGTGTGGGGGAGCGTTCACACCCACGAGCACAGGAACACGCGGGAGAGGTTTCCATGTTCCATAAGGGGTTCCTCCCTTTCTCCCTTCTCCCATAAGCCTTTTCCCACAAGCGGGAAGAGAGCTGGTCCGGGCACCCCCAGTGGTGTGCTGTGTCCACAACCCCTGCTCCCCAGTGGCAGCTCCCACCGAGCTCCACAGGAGGCACCCGGGCTCCGGTCAGTGGCAGGAGAGGTGACCTGCTGCTGCTGAGACCCCCCCCAGGAGGACTATGTACGCCCCTCCCCAAAGTGGGCGAGCTCTTTCCCATACCTGCAGAGAGGCAGCCGCACCTGACACTGCAGGTTTCTGCAGCCTGGGGAAGACGGACAGCCCCAATCAGAGGTTCTGCCTCTCTCAGACCAACCCAAGGCTGAAATCTCTGTTCACAGCCACCTCCTCCCCACGAGGGCCCTCACCAGGGGTGTCACTCCATGACGAGGATCTGCGTTTACACTGAAAGTGATCTGTGCCATGGACGGAAAGCGCTTAGCTTCCACTCAAGCTGTAGCTGCCTCTGCATTCTCAGGGCTGGGGTGATTACCTCCCGCCCCAGGGCAAGGCTTCCTAGTTCTGCAGGACAGGAGGAGGTGGCTGTGGTGTGCAGCTGAGCTCACCACCGCCTGGACGTGCAGGGCGTCCTGCTGAGTCTGGGGGTCAGGGCTATGGGCATAGATTGCCCCACAGGATAAAGGAGGAAGTGTCCCTGCTTGGCGGCTCTGGGAGTGCCAGGATTGGGGCCAGGGTGGGCAATGGGGGTTGGCAAGAATGGCTGAGCACCTTTGAGGGCGACTCGCTGCCTGGAGAGGCGACAAGGCCGCCTTGCAGCTCAGGTGCACTCTCTGTGGACACTTGCTGTGGGGGGGACAAGAAGACGAGTGTCCGGGGTCTGGGCTGAGGCACAGGCCGGGTCAGCATGCGGAGGGAAGTGGGGGAGGCAGCGCACCAGCAAACTTAACTCACACCTCAAGTGGGGCCACATTCGACTAAGCAGAATCAGCAGGCCGGAAAGGAGGTGCTTCCGCCCTGTGCGGTGCCACCACACAGGGCAGAAAGGAAAAGGCCGTCTCTGATGGGTGACGTCGTCGCCTTACCTGTAAGACACCTGGGCTGTGGGCCCCCTTCTTCTCCGTAGAACCACAGGTGCCCCTGTCCTCGCGGCCTCTGGGCACTGCTCCAAGGCTCTGGACCAGGCCAGCTTCCGCCCCTCAGCTGGTCTGTGGCCCGGGGGCTCAGGCCTGCCCACTGAGGGGCTTTCAGGCCGGGTGGTGCGTGACACCCAGGGCCTCCGTGATTCTGGGCTGTGCTGCCTCTGGCATCTGTGTTCTCCAAGGTCAGCCTCCCTCCGACCGGCTCTGCCCCCTCTCACCCCACCCCAGCACCAGGTCCCCTCCCTGCTCTGCCCAGTCCACTGTGCTCCTGGCTGGCCACTTGGGCCATTTGGATTTTGGCCTTCCTGTCTTGGGGAGGGTAAGGAGGCAGAGGGTTGATGACTCTGTGTGGCCAGCGGTGGCCACAGCTCTGTCCCCAGGGAGACAAGGAACAGAACGGGGGGGTGTGGGGTTTGTTCATCAATGAGTGCTCAGGAGCCCAGCAACGAGGCATAGCATCATGTGGTGTACCCGAGGTGCCACAGGGAATCCTCCCAGTCCCCCAGAGTGAAGGTCACCCCCAGGTCACAGCCTCCACCTAGTCACCAGGGACGAGCTTCCACTGTTTCTGAAAATCTTCCTCCAGACATGGGTGACGGTTACTGCGGGAACCAAGAGAGGGATGGGTGAGGACAGGCTGGTGCTCCTGCACAGAAGCGGTTCTTGCCCTGCTTGGCAGGGAATGCCACACATCCCTGCAGCGGGGATGGGGGCTACTGTCCAGCAGAAGGGACCTCAGGGTCTAGCAGCCGAGGCCCCGAGAAGTCAGCAAAACTAGTTCTAACTCTGGCTCATCCCAAGTGGACGGTGGGGCTCAGACACCCCGCCCCAGTCAAAGTGCCTTCTCCCTCTTCCTCCACAGGACAGGCGTGCAGACACCAAATCTGCCAGGGTCTTCAGGATGGAGACACCATGTCCCGTTCTGTCGCCAGCACCTACTGCTCTTTGGTCCCGCTGGAGGAAAGGGGCCGGCTCCTCGGGGGGCTGGGAGAGAAGAGACGCAGAGCACAGACGTCAGGGAGGCTGCGTTCCACCAGCCAGAGTGCAGAGGGATGAGGGGCTGCATGGCAAGGACGAGCCCTGCTCCCGGAGGAAGGTCCTCTCAGGACCCTCTGGGGGGCAGGGGCGGGGGACCGAGGCGACTGAGGACATTACTTTCTCCTCATCCTCTCCTCTCGTTTGGAAAGGAAGCAACGATCAAATGTTGGCATGTGGCCTTTGCTGCAGGTGACAGCCGTGACACTGCAGCCAAGTGCTGCTCCTGCGCGTGGCAGGGGCCAGGGCACTCCTGGACACAGCTTGCACTCGGCACCACCCAGAAAAGGACAAAGGAAAACTACGGAACGACCGCGTTCTGCGGGCACCGCTTCCTGCCGAGATGCCACAGAGGCAGAAAAACGACGTTCAGACGATGTGCACATCGTGTTTCTCCCGCACTGGGCGGGGGGGGCTCTGCTCCCCTTTTCTCTCGAGAAAGGCGCGCGCACCCCGCAGCCTCTGACGGCGAAGGCCTGAGTCCGACCCCGGGGAGGGGCTTCGGGGTTGAAAGGCCGCGGCAGCGGGGCCCCGGGTCACGGGCCTCCCGGAAGCAGGGCGGGACCTGGGGCGCAGCCGACAACATACTCACCACGTCAGGGGGCCCGGACGAGCTACGACCAGAGAATGAAAGCTAAGGAGAAGAATAAGAACAAAAATAAAAACTAAAACGGAAAAGGGAGGATGGAGAAACGGAAGAGAAGAAAGAGAAAACGAGTCGGTGGCGCGTCTGGCAAGAAACACACGTGACCGCAGACAGAGCAAGGCAGCTGCCGCAGGGGAGAGCACAGCGTTCAGGAATCTGGGCTGGGGACGCTGTGACAACCCCTGGCTCTGGGTGGCGGTGCTGGCAGCCCTGGGGACGCACTCGGGACCTCGCTCCACCCAGAGCCCGGCCGTGGGTGCTACTTGGGGGCTGCGCACCCAGCGTGCCCCCAGTGTGGCAAGGGGAGCCCCTTGGGGACTCAGTTTCCTCCTCCGGGAGGTGAGACCCATCACTGAGACCTGTCTCAGGAGGTCGTGGTGAGAGCACTAAGTGGCTGCTAACAATGACAAAAGTTCTGTTGAAAGACATTCCAAGTGCCCGGCACACACGAGCACCCCCATGACAATGTTTTGGTCTCAGTCCCGTCATAAGAATAAAGTGCAACCAACACCCTGAGTCGATTTAACACCTGAAGCCTCATTTTGGGTTGGGGGTCGGGAACCAGACCAATTCAGACACCAGAAAATCTGGCATTGGTACAATTGCTTGGAAATGAAGAGCTACTTTAGCTAGAGTTAAAAAAGCAAACACCCCATTTAAAAGTTTTCTAGCATTTAATCCAAACAAATGCCCTCAGGTTAAGATGCAAAATGAAATAGACATTTGGTCTGGGGGAGAGACCTTGCCCTCCTCGAGGCTCAAGCCCCAAGAATTGCATGTGCCCACTCAGCCTCACCGGGCACCTGGCTATGTCTGGTGATGCTTCCCCACGTGGCCTGGCACCCATGGGGTGGGAAAGGTCGTGCCCTGCACACCCCTCGGGGCTCGTTCCTCACGATGGGTTTGCACCTCAACTAGGATGATTGTGCGGCAGACAGCCGTAAAGTGCCCGGCAGAAGGAGCAGTTTCATCACTGCTGAGGAGGAGCGGGCAGGGCTGGGGTGGGTGGTGGGAAGGACGGGCCTGCTGTCAGGGGACTGCTGTCCAGAGGGCCCTATCTCTCCTGGCAAGCACAGGGCATCTGTGGGCTCTGCCTTGGGCCGGGACCAAGCACGTGCTGACCATAGGGGTGTCCCGCCTGATACCAGCCTCCTGTTCTCTCCAGAAGGGACAAGACAGAAGGGGTGTCCCACTGGCCACTTCACCCAGTGCTCAGCAGGAGCTGGTCAGTTTGGTGAGATCTGCCCCCAAGGCAGGACCAATCACAAGAACCCAGTCAGCAGTCTGGCCCCTAGAAACCACTGAACTGGCTCAAAGTCATAGAAAAAGAACTGCCCTAAAAGCCAGCAAGACCCCACAGGAGGGAGAGGGTTCTCTCTGGCATGCTCCCTTCACCCGGATTTGGGGAGCGCCAAGCCTGGTAACATGCACGGACAGAACAGCACAGCCCGACCCCTTGCAGAGCTGGGAGATCCGGAAAAAGCTCCTCCCAGGGCCTGCAAGTGTGGCCCCAACCTAACTGCACCTCAGCAGGAGTTTCTGAACCTGGAAGTAATTGCTCAAAGGGCCAGAAAAGAAGAGGTTTTTATTGCACTGATGACAGCTCTCGAGCGGAAAATCCACAGTCTGGCTTTCAGGAATTTGATTTCTACACCAACATGCTTGATGAACTTGGATCGAACGCTTTGGCACAGCCCAGGGCATGGGCGACAGAGGAACCTGAGGCTGTCAGTCCCATCCCACGGCTCCAGGTGGGGAAACCAATGCCACGAGAAGAGGGGCTCCTCTGAGTCTGCACACTGGGCCACTGCATCAGGGGCACTCCCAGACCCCAGGGCTCATCTCCTGCTCCAGAGCCCTTGCAGCCACCGCCCTGAAAACTCTTTCTGCTCAACTCTACCCTGAAGTAGTTTGGGCGGCTGCCTCCTGCTGCTGTCCGCTTGCTCCCCCGAGGCCTAAGGAGTCACTTTGTGCCCCTCTCTCTTACCCTGTAAGCTCCATTAACCAGACAAGCCCCCCAAATTGCATTAATTTTACCTTCTCTTCCAGTTCCTTTATTTGTCTCTTCTGAGCTTCTATTCTTTCTTCTAACTCTTTAATTCTCTGTGATATTAAAAGGAAGAACATCTCAATAATCAGAGTATTTGGGAAACCAAGTGGAAAAAATCCTTTCAAGATTTTCACTTGTTTATTTGGTGAACAGATAGACACAGAGCCGCTGGCATGCCGGGCACTGACCCACGTGGCCCGAGGCTAACAGTGGGGACACAGGCCTTTCTGTTTGCTGCTTCGCTCCAACAAGAGAGTGGAAGGCTTTCCCCACAGCCGTACTTCCCATGTAGGAATGAAATCCCTCCATCTCCTGCAACTTCACATCAGAAATTATGACACCAGACACCCAAGGAAATGGTCAGGAATTAATTCGCCCAAACATCATTACGGCAGAGGGAAGAGCAGTCAGAGGGTCACAGACAGAGCCAGTTGCAGAGAGAACTTTCCTGGCAAGGGTGACGCCTGTGCCTGGGATCCCACAAGCAGCTGAGCTCTGACCACAGCCCACCATTGGACCAAGGGGGCTGCAGGTGACTGTCCTCACCCTGACCGCCCTGGGGATTAAAGGGGGCCAGGGGAGACTAAAAAGCAAAGAGGCTGGCAGCATGTGCCCGACATTAGCTCACCAACGGTCACAGTAACCCAGTCTACCGTGTAATCTTTCATCTGAATTTGCAAGTCAAACCTTTGGGCCTGGGGTGTGGCTAACAGGGAACACATCCATAAATGCCACATCCAGGCCAGCCTGGCTCACGGAGGAGCTGAGGTGTCCAGTCTGCAGGGTTCCTCACCTCCCATTAGAACTGAACCGGCCCCAAGGGCCTGAGGTCCCAGAGTGCCCGAGGCCAAGAGAAGACCAAAAGCTGCCCCCAGCCCATCAGCTGTTGTCCCCAGACAACGCCTTACCATCAGGAAACAGCTCCAGAAAAGACGTGCCCACCAGGGGTCCAAAAGAGGGGAGCTGCCATCCAGAGGCCTCCCCCGGGAGGCTACTCAGGCAGGGCAGACAATCTGGCCTGAGTGCCGGGCTGTGCACAAGGCCATCAGAAGGCATGGTCATCAGACGGTGCGGTTGTTTGGGGGTGGGGGCACGTGGGGCACAGCCATTGGAGGGCGTGGTCATTGGAGGGCATATTTGTGGGAGGCACCGCCATTGGAGGGAGTGGCTGTGCAGGGTGTGACTATTGGAGGGTGCGGCCATTGGGGGTGTGGCCATGGAGGGCATGGCCATGGGTGGGTGTGGCCATGGGCGGGCATTGTCTGTGGAGGGTGTGGCCATGGGTGGGCGTGGTCATTGGAGGTGTGGCCATTGGAGGGCGTGGTCATTGGGGGTATGGCCATGGGAGGGCGTGGCCATTAGAGTTGTGGCCGTTGGAGGGTGTGGCCATGGGAGGGCGTGGTCATTGGGGGTGTGGTCACGGGAGGGCGTGGTCATTGGAGGTGTGGCCATGGGGGCGTGGTCATTGGGGGTATGGCCATGGGAGGCTGTTGCCACTGGGGTGTGGTCATTGGAGGTATGGCCATGGGAGGTGTGGTCATTGAGGGCAGGGCCATGGGAGGGCGTGGCCATTAGAGTTGCGGCCATCAGAGGGTGTGGCCATGGGAAGGCTCTGCCCTGGGGGACCCAGCCTGGCTCTTCACATCCCGCCCGCTCTGCCGCCCTGTGGCCACCCAGCACGCACCTGCTGTGCCACCTGCAGCAACTCCATACGCTCCCGCAGGATCTGGGCGTCCCGCTCACGCAGCTCACTCATGACTTGGCGCTTCCACTGCTCCACGGCCACCTTGAGCTTCTCACGCTCCTCCTCTGACAGCAGCTCGGCCACTTTGGCCCCGGCCTCCTGCTGCAGGGCGTCATACAGCATGGCTTCCAGCTCTAGGATGTGCTGGAGTAGGAGGGGAGACAGCTTAGTCCCTCCTTCTTGCTGGAATGGGCCCGTGCTCCCGGGGGCTACACAGCCCTGCCCTTTCAGGAAGAGCAACAGGAGGCCAGGCCGCCCCCCATCTGGGGAGAAGGGCGGGGGAGGGTGTGCAATGGTGAGGGCCACAGACCCCCATCCATGAGAAGACCCCAGAAGCAGAGATGACCAGGCAAGTATGAGCCAGGACCCAGAAGCCCCGGTCAGGGCCACTGCCGTGCAGTGGGGGTCAGGGAAGGACGGAGCTGCGAGCAGCAAGAGGTGGACCCGGAGGCCACAAGCCAGCCTGGCCGCAGGCCACTCACAGCAAGACCAGGAAGATCTAGCCTGGGGCCACCCCTCACATGGCTTCCCTAATGTCCAATTCATGGATGGAGGTAAAATGATCCTTTGCCATAACTCACGAGCCAAAACACATATCTTTTTATAAATCCCTAGGATTTACCAACTTGACCTGGAGTACTTTTAAACTTTCTCCTCCAGAAATTTTATTGATACAATCTTTGAAAAAACTACAGAGGCCTTTTCTAACCCTCAAAAACGTAACATCTTTGGAAATGAATATTTCCTTTTCTTCAGGCAAAATAATTATGAAAATTCCTTTTGATTCAGTAGAAATTCTAGGAAATGAAAAAAAACCTTTTGTAGTCTCTGTTACAATTTATTGCTCTTGATAGCCACAAAGTAAACTGTGCCCAGCTGTCACAATCAGCTCACACTCCCAGATCAACTGCCACTTCGCAGAGCAGGAGAGCACAGAGCCTTTACGATGAGCACCAACCTTTAAAAATGAACCTGGTGCAGCGCTGGCCCAGAGTCAGCCTCGCACGGCCTCACACACACCTGGAGGTGGGGGTGTCTGTCACGCCCTTCCCTAGGGCCCCTCTGCCTTCAGCAGGACTCGCAGACCGCAGCCCACCCTTGTCCTGCAGATACAAGGTCTCACTAGCCACTCTATGGACAGCCACCTTCCCACTGGAGGGAACAGCCTGTGTCCTTCACAACCCCTGTGGGTCTGTGCTCAGCACAGGGAGTGCAGGAAATCCCCAGGTACCCATAGGCCTGCTGCTCACAGAGGGCACCCTGGGCTCCCTTGGCCCCACACTCATGAGAGATAGAGGAAAAGAAGAGCTCAGGCTAACTGTCCAGAGAAAAGTACAGAGCATCAATAGCAAATTAGGAAGACAAAGGTGGGAAAACAAAATAGGGGCCCTTCCTGTTGGAATTGCAGACAGAGGCCCCCCAGCATCACACAGGAAGAGGCCCCCACTGGTCATCACACATCAACGCCAGGTCCCACGAGCAGCCGTGCCGCTCCCCAGTGGGCTGTGGCAGGCTGATCCACTGATGAATCGGCTGCTGCCTGCAGCCCAGAGAGATGGCCATGTGGAGGTGGCAGAGGGAGACGGCTTCAGGGAAAGCTGAACTGGCTTCGGGAAATATTAGTGGGCACCCCAGTTTCCAGTCTGCTCAGGTGCCCAGTGGGACGTGTGCTCACAGGGTCTTGGTGGGCAGTGCTCTGTCTCTGGCGGGTGAAAGGTGGACCCTCAATGCCGAGCTCTCTGAGCCTGCGTTCTGGACAGGTTGGGGAGGGGCCCCAGGACACAGTGCCACTCTGGGGACAAGTCCCTTGACCCCTCCAGAGGGATTCAGGCCCTGGACGTTACTCAAATGCAGTCTTACAAGTGGGAATTACGATGTGTCATCAGGGCAGAAAGGGTGGATGGCTGAGTAGATGAAGCCAGAGAGGCTGGCTGCATCTGGGAGATCAACCAAGTTTTATACCCCACATACAACATACACCTCACAGTAATGCTGAAAGAACACACTGGGAATTTTGGTACAATCTTGGGAAGGAAGAATTTGAAATTATGACATAAAACTTAGAGGCCGTCAACCTTGTAAACATTACAAAAATTCTGCTAGGCCCTCAAAAGAATGGTCCAAATCAAAGAACAACTGACAACCTGGGGAAAATATTTGCAGACAATGGCAAAGGGTTGGTTGCCTAACTTTATCAAGAGCTCTACCCAATCTGGGAGGAAAAGGCAAACAACATAATGGAGAAGTGGTAAAAGGAAATGAACAGGTACAAAAAAATACAAATGGCATGGAGTTATATGCAAATGTGCTAGACTCTGAGCTTGCTAGGAGACACACCTGCTATGACCGCACCGAGCACTAGGAGCCATCTTTCACTGACCAGATTGGTAAGGATCCAAACATTTGCAATGGTGGAGGTTTGGAGTGTCAGTTGTACCAACTATGGGGAGAAAAATTTGGCAATTCCTAACAAAATCTTAAGTGTGCATACCCTTTAGCCAAGCAGAACAACTTTTCCTACAGATAGATATACTGACATTTGTGTGCCAAGACGTCAGAAATGTATACAAATTGCTGTGTTGCTGATCATAACAAAAGTGTGGACACAACCCAGTGTTCACAATCAAGGACTAATAAACCAGGGTATACTCACACCAAGTTACTCCTCAGACAGGTGGGAAATGCCCCAACTGTGTATGGTCAGGTGAAAGGTAGGTGTGTTGCAATTTGTATAGACACTGCTGTTCGGGTTTGAAGGCTGTCCATGCAAAGGCATGAGAGCACATGTATGTGTGTGGTTACGCCTGGCACCTCCTGGAAGGTGTCAAGAACTGGCAAGAGGGATCCTCTTTGTTGCGGGGGTGCCTGGGGCCTAGACAGCAGGGATGGGAAGGAAATGTCCTTTTGTACCTTTAAAATTTTACACCATTTGCATGATTGCTACTTCTAATAAGAAATTTTAGAAAGCAAGCTACAAACAGGTGTAAGGGGATCCCAATTTTGTAAAACTGTTGTGCGTATACACGTGTATCTATCCTAAAAAAGAACCCGCTAGAAGGAGAGAAATCAGAAAGTCCATACTCTTCCTCTATGTGCTGGGCACTTGATGGATTTTTCTCTTTCTTGGATTTTTCTGTGTTGTAAATCAGAATTGTACATCGATTATTCTTTAATTCAGAAAAAAGCAATATTAAAAAACGTATGTTTTTCTTCTTCTCCTTCCCTATCTCAAGTTTGGCTGGATTTGAAAATCCCCACTCTACCCTCCCCCACTCACGTTTCCTCTTCACCAACTCAGCACCTGCAAAGCACCTGCTGTTTTCCAGGCCTCGTGCTGAACTGGAAGACAAGCTGGTGACAGATGCCCATGGCCCCTGCCTGCCTCGTAGGAGGACAGACCCACTTCTATGTTGGCGTGGCCCAGGGGGACTGGAGCATGTCAGGGCTCACACTGGTTGGGGACGGTTCCCTAGCAGGGGTGATGTGCTCTGCTGAGATGTGACGCATCAGTGAGTGACAAGCGAGAGAAGGGAAGTGGGGTGTTCCAGGAGGAGGGTTCAACAGAGGCAGGCGCCCCTGTCCCACAGCCTGCAGTGGTGTTTACATGGCAGCAGACATGCCTGCCAACTGGACAGATCCCCAGGGAGGCTGGCAGCTGGACCCCAGTCCTCCTGACTCATGCAGCAATTTGGGCCTTGATGCTGATGGCAGGTCCCTGTTCTAGAGGGTTCCCTGCCATCCATGGGAGAAATAGCTCTGTGCCAGGGATAGCATGGACAGATGAGGGGGTGTGAGGAGGCCAGGGTAGAGAGGCCAGGGGGCCGAGGAGGGCACAGGCTGAGCTGAAGCAGGGAACCAAGGGCTTGGACCGCCCCCCAGGGCTTCAGCAGGGAGTTTTCTCTTCATCCCGAGGGTGTTTGGGAGCCCCAGAGGGTGGTAAGCAGAGGAGGGCTGGACTGACTGCAGTATGAAGACTTGCCTGGGGGCACTGGCAGATGTCAGGAGCCTGGCTGGCAAGGGCCTCTGCTTCTGTGTTTAGCCACAAGCCACTGCAATCCTCCTTGCACTGACTTCCTTTTGGCCAAAGCGTACAGGGCCAAGATGACTGCCCAAGAAGCTAAGACCACAGCAGCCTGGGCCTGGGGGCTGCCCCCACCAGAGCAGGGTGTGTAGATGTGCTCTGCACTGCGCAGGGTCCAGGGACACCTGGAGGGACGCAAGTTCCACCACTGCTGGGGCAACTCACCCAGGGACTGAGCTTGTGAGGACTGTAGCCCAGGAAGTCTAGCTGGGGGCTTTACGAGCTGCTCCCACACAAGCATGCACACATGCAGTGGCAGCAATAACAACAACAACAACAACAACAACAGGAGGGTCATTTGTGGCTTACCGTGGGCCAGGCCCCATGCCACACATTTCACAGGAATCCCCAATCCTCACGGTAGTTACTGGCTGAGCTGGTCCTCAAACCCAGGTAATCTACCTCCAAAGCCTCCCATGGATCACACTGGTTTCCACAGCAACATTAATGGGACTTGCACCCCTATCCAGGATGCCAGGTGCCAGGTGTGGCTGCTTTTTGCTCTGCAGGGCTCTGTGTTTGAGCCCTGGCTCCTCTGTGTGAGGAACTTGCACCCTCAAGTGCAGGGAGGACAGTCACCTAGTGTGGCAGTCAGGGCTGTGGGCACTGGAGAAGAACACCAAGATCTGACTCTTGCCTTCACTCTGACTGAGTGACCCTAGGCAGGTCATCAGCTTCTTTGTGCCTGGCTGCCTAGACCAGTGCCTGCCACATAGGAAGGGCTCTCATGGGTAGGCTCTCATTGTAACACTGTCATTGTCACCATCATCACCACCACCATCATCATCACCATTATTATCATCACCATTATCACCCTCCCATCACTACTGACAATCACCATCATCACCATCATCATCACCACCACCACCATCATCATCACCACTACCATCATCACCATGATGAACATCATCACCATTACCACCATCCCCATCATCACCATCACCATCACCACCATCACCATCACCACCATCACCATCACTATCACCATCATCACCACCATCACCACCATCATCACCACTATCATCACCACCATCATCATCACCACCATCACCACCACTCTGAGAGTTTCCAGACTGAATTGGGCTCCAAGAATGAACATTTTCATCCCAGCCAGCTTTCCTCTGCTTTGAGTGGCCAACCCAGTCTCCTCCTAGGCATGAGGCCAGGCCTTGCCTGCTAGGGTGGGTGCCCAGGTGTATGTTGTGGTCGGACACTGTCTGTCTATCATGCAGGGCCTGAGCATGCTCTGAGTAGTACCTTCCCTTATGTGGCAGGAGTCCAGTGGGGAGACAGACACCCGCTTGTGCAGTAACAGGGGTAGAGTGGTGACCTTGGTGGTGAAGTACAGGTAGCTCCTAACAGAAGAGCCTGGTTCTCAAACCTAATTTTCAACCTAGAAACATCCTGTGCTCATCCCAGCCACAGCAGACAAAACAGAACGAGGCCTTCCACTCATGAGCAGATGGTTGTCGCAAACCCAGCAGGGCAGCCACTGGTCTCCCCAGCTCCTCAGAAGAGGAACGCAAAGTAGATGCCAGCTCACACAGATACCCAAATAGCATTTAGATCAGGCCGTGTTTCTGTGCCAAAGTTACCTGTGTTTAAACCATGGTGTGTTCTCATCACACAGCATGGGTTTAGTCCTCCTTAACTAATCCTTCTGCTCTGTTTATGAAGGTCAGAGAGAAGGCCCAATTGCGCAGCTCTAGAGAGCCCGGGCCTCGCTGGGCAGGTGTCATTAAGGAGCGGCACCTCCTATCACTGCAAGTTGATAATGTGTGTGGCCTCAAGGAGGTGCTGTGGCACCTTAGGGAGTAGGAGACCGATACCTTCTATGGCAAAGCCGCTGGAGCCCCGGATGGTGGTCACACCCGTCACTGTCCTGCCCCGTGTAGCGTGGGCAAGGGAGGCGTGGACGGACCTGAGTGCCCTCTAAGATCAGGAGACCAGCTGTCCTCTCCCCCTGCTCCTGCCCCACCCCCAGTGGAAAACCCCACCCAGCGGAGGGAGTGTCCCCAGCCCCCAGGAAGCCCATCCTCAGCGCAGGTAGAGGCCCCACCTCACTGGGCCCCTGATGGGGACAGCAGGAACATGGAGCTGCCAGCTTCCACGGTGGGCAGCAACAGCTACTGTTGATTAAGCCATCATGACCCTTTTCCATACAACGTTCTTTTATTCTCCTGACAACTCCAGGAGACAGGAGTTAATATATCCATTTACCATAAGGGGCCAAGTCACTGGCCTAGGTCTCCTGGCTGGCAAGTGGCCATACAGGCAAAGCTCAGAGCTGTCAGGCTCCAAACCCACACCTGCCTTCAGCCACCCTGGGGCCACCCCCATGGGCCACTGGATGTCTTGACTGAGCTAGCGCCACGGCAAGCCCCCTGCCTGCGAGGCCTCGGCAATCGGGGGAGGCAGGGGCACACAGCCCACACGGTGGCATTAAAATACAGGTGTAACTAATCGCCAAGAAGGAAGTGTGGGGCGAGTTCTCTGGGAAGCTCCCCAGCTGCATGACCTGAGCCTTTGTTGTGCTAACTTGAACTGTGATGCAATACTCAACTTGGGTTCCATGCACCACCTTGAAACAGAAAGGCTGTTTGAAGTTCAAATGAAATTTCTTCTCATGTCCTCAAAATGATTTCAGTGAGGACTGATTCATGGTGACAGAAGTAAGCATCTAAGGAGACTCCCGAATCCCAGTGTTAACCCCAAATGGGGACATTTAGGTTTATCAGCAGGAGAAATGGTCTCCCAAGGGGCGGTGGTATGTGCACAGCACAGGTGCAGCTTGCATTTCTCCCAGGGGCAGCGAACAGAAGCAGGAGTGCCCAGTAGAAGGGTGTTACTTGCACACATTCAACCGTGGTCAATTAATTCATTAACACATTTTCAGTGAATTCCATTTTATCACCTCATTGCAAATATACGTGTGGGTTCTGCTCTCGTGCCTGACGTCTCAGCACTCACTGAGCAAGGGGTCTCGGAGGGGGAAAGGCATAGAGTGACCCTCACTGAGCCCGGGCGCCTCCCAGGCAGGCTCTGAGGCCTGACCACACGGGACCTGAGGCACACCACTGGGCATGTGAACGATGTGGCGCATTTTTACCCAGAAACCCCCAGCCCAGGGCCCCAGCAGCCTCGTGTCTCTCACCTTGTGGGCTTGGTCTAAGGCCTGCTTCCTGTAGTCCAGCTCCTCGTCCAGGTAGCCCTTCTGCTTACTGAACAGTTCCTGAAACACAAGAGGACTGCGTCTGGCCTTGGGCATCCCGCCCGGCCACACGCGCTGCAACACCATGCAGGAGACACCCGCCAACCTTCTCGCTCTCCAGATCCACCATCTTCCGCTGCAGCGCCAACTCTGTCTCTTCAATCCGCTGGAGCCACTGGGCACAAACAAAACACGTAGGATAGTCACACCTCTGGTCAACCACACGGGCAGTGATGCCATCCCCCTTCCCCCAGCTCCATGGGGACAGCTGGAGAGGAGCAAGGGAGGCCTAGGTCTTCTTCCCTCCCCTTCTTCCGTGGGCAGGGGACAGCTTGGCCCTCACCAGGGAGTCCGGCTGGGCTGGCAGCGTGAGCGCCATGCACCCAGAGGCTGGCCAGGCCCATGCCCCACCCTACCCACTGCCTGGTGTCCAGGAAGCCTGCCCCCCATGCCTTCCCAGGGAGAGGAGAGATGTGGCTCAGGCTGCAGCGGGAGCAGGTCTATGTGCAAAGCTCTGGCAGGACAGGCGGGGAGGGGAACTGGTTACACAAGCCCCTGTGTGCCAGAAGCACCCCTTCTCCTTGCTGTGGGAGGCCTGGCCCACCAGGCAGGTCTGGGTTAGGGGCTGGGCAGCCCCCAGAAGAGGGCTCTGGCAGGTGGAACAGAGAACACCTAGACCCACCACACCTTCCAGCCTTTGGGAGAAAACTGAGGCAGAGCTGGCATTGAGGCAAAGTCCAGCTGAATTTATCCTTTGCAAAGATGCACAGTGGGTACTCTGTGACCTGTGTGTGCCAGGTCTCCCCAGCAGATAGGGCTTAGTGGACACCCTGCCCAGCCCTGCAGCCCCCGTCCCAGGGGAGCACCTTCTCAGAGCTGAGCAGGGCAGGAGACCCCAGAAGCCTGGCCCTCTCCCAAGCATCCACAGAGCCACTCTTACCTTTTCGGCCAAGGTCAGGACTGTCCTGGCTTGTATGACAACTACTTGCTCCTCATTGGTCAGATTCTGCACCCAAAAGCAGAACACAGGGACAGTCAGAGGCAGTGCCTGGGCTGGTGGGGGGCATGGTGCTGAATGATGGATGCATGGTGAAGCTGACGTGAGGGGCTGGGGTCTCAGCTAAAAGGCACTTTGATGGATTTCTGCCACCCTTGAGTCTTGGCCTTGTTCCCTCGGGCACTGTCCATTTCATCCTCTCTCTGCTGGAAACCACCAGGTCTTGCTACCAGCTAAGGCAGAGTAGCTCGTGGACAGCTTAGCAGTCAGGCAGCAACTGCGTCCCAGCAATAAATGGTGCTGTACTCTCTGCCCCGTCCCTACTTCGCTTAAAGCCAGTACTCTGCATGCTCAACTGTGAATTATTAAAACACCACTTATGAGTGGTGGAGGGAAGATTGAGCATTCGTGGCTATGAAATGGGTCTAATCCCTGGTGGTTTTTGCCTTTTTTCTTCATGTTTTATTCATGCTTCTTCCCAACAGGCCCACTGCGTGGTCCTTCCGGGCAGGGTAAATCTGGCTTTGGAGCCAAAGGAGCACTCTCACAGGGTGTGGGCACTTCACATGCTCAGACCCTGACTCCTCCTGCATCAGGACCAGGACTGGGTGGCCCCAATACATGGGACAGCTGGGAGGGGGCGGAGCAGGGTCACCGCAGGGGAGGGGCCCTCAGCCCCTCCCAAGAACTTCCCTGACTCAGGACCAAGTCACTCAGAAAGCCTTGCCATGCAGTCTCTCCCTAGAGTGAGTCCCTAAGGGCAGGTGTCTCTTACAGGCCCCCCCACGCCCAAAGTCAGCACCAGGGTCTCCCACGGGGGCAGGTACTGACTGGCTGCTTCAGGCAGAGGCAGGCTCTACCCTCCTCCCTCCCCCAGGGCAGGAATGGGCGGGCCACAGCCTCCCCCAGGCGCTGGGGTGGGAGAGGGTGAGAAGGTGGCATCAGGGTGACTGGGGGATCTACCCAGACGTGGCTACATCAGGCTGAGGGCTTCAGCGTCCCTCCCACTGGCAGCCTGGCCCTCTGACTCCCTCTGGGTGGTGGCCATGTCCCGATGCCCCAGCCTTGGCAAAGTGCTGTCGGCTCTGCCCTCCCGGCCCTGCTCTTCCTTCCCCAGGTGTCCTGGTTCCTCTGCAGCCCAGGTGCAGCAGCAGAGAGTGCCGCTGCCTGCCAGGGAGGGTGGGCACCCATTCTGTACCCCCCAGCCTCTCCACTCTCCTCTCCTGGTCCTGGCTCCTGAGGAAACCAAGGCAGGTGGGAGAAACTCTGGGGCTCAGGTGCCCACATGGGCAGACTGGAGGCGGATCTGGGGACAGCAGCCACAGCACTAGCACGCCTTGGCTGTGAAGGTGATGGTCATCTGCTTCCTCACAAGCTGGGCCACTTCATGCTCCAGGAGGGGGCCCATGAGCTCAGGCTCCATGGAGCACAGTGCTGGGTCATGACGTGCACATGACTTTTGCTCAACTACAACCGCACAGTCAGACCTGAAGGGACGCCCCTCAGCCCATGGGCAGGAGCTGCCAAGAGTATCCACGGGGTCTCCTGAATGTAAAACCTCCAGCTCCCAGCCTTCTCTGTCCCCGTCCTTAGGGAAGAATGACCTCAGAGGCAGCATGATGGCTCCAGGGACGCCATACTCAGTAGTGCCCTCAGGTGGATGTGACTGGGGAGGAGCCCTGAAACAGGACTGCCACTACATTGGCTCTGTGACCCAGGCAGGTGCCTATGGGGCCTCAGTTTCTCCAGCTGTGAATCAGAAGGTGGCCCAATAAGGTTCCCTAGAACCCATGATGGGGGCTGATGCCCAGGCTGGACTCCAGAGCATGTCATGCCAATAGACATCCTTGCTGTGGGGTGGTTCTTCCGCTCCCTATGGCTTGATGGAGCCCTTGGTTTCTCCACAGCCAGGAGAGCCTCCCTGCTAACAGCATCTCCCTGCTCTGCTATAGGTAATGGGCAGGCAAGGAGGGAAGGGATTCCTGCCAACACAGGGCCCTGCACAGAGCGGGTGGAAGAGGTCAATGAGTGTGGGATGAAAGATGGATGGAGGATGGATGAATGGATGGAGGATGGATGGATGGAGGATGGATAGATGCATGAAGAATGGATGGATGGAGGGTGATGGAGGTGGATGGGATGGAGGAGGATGGGATGGATGGAGGATGGATGGGGATGGGGGTGGAGGGGATGGATGGCGGATGGATGAGGATGGATGGATGGTGGTGAGGATGGATGGAGGATGGATGGATGGAGGATGATGGAGGATGGCAGGGTGGGATGGATGGATGGATGGATGGAGGGATGGATGGAGGATGATGGAGGATGGATGGGGAGGATGGGATGGTGAGGGTGGAGGATGTGGGATGGATGGGGGATGGAGGGATGGATGGAGGATGGATGGGGGATGGAGGATGGATGGGAGGAGGATGAGGATGAGATGGGGGATGGAAGGATGGTGGAGGAGGATGGAGGATGGATGGAGTGGGTGAGATGATGGATGGAGTAGGATGGTGGAGGATGTGGATGGATGGAGCTGGATGGAGGAGGATGGAGGATGGATGGATAATGGAGGATGCATAGAGGATGGATACAGGGCTAGATTAAGAAGTGAAGTTACTTTGCCTCCTTAGCAATTAATATTCTTTTGAGGAGTTTGCCACAGAAATTAGAACTCTGCCCCAAATGAGATTTGGGATTTATCTACGGACTCTGCTTCTTCCCCAAAAGCAAGCAAGTGGGAAGCCCTAAGAGTCTTGGTGTGTCTAAGAGGAACAACCCCCATTGCCATTAAGAGTATGGAAGAGCAGAAAGATTCCAGGAACTAGGACCATGTGACTGGAAGTATCATTGGCTGGAGGAATTGGGGTATACACAGCAGAGGCCCCGACGGGCACAGGAACGATAGGAGAAAGGAGTGGATATCTCCCATACCCCAGGGGTCCCATTCCAGGCAGGCCCTAGGCCTTGGGGAGGGCCTTTGGGCAGGGGGCCCAGGGCAGGACTGCGGTGGGGCCTGCAGGGCTCCTGGGCCCTGGAGGGGCGGGGCAGGGTGGCAGGCGTGGGGCATGAGGAAGCATGCACAAGTCAGGAGAGCAACATACACTTACGGCGTTATCCCCCAGGATGTCCAGCTTCTTCATCAGCTCCGAGACCAGGATGTCCTAGGGGCAAGGAGACCGGACAGGCAGGAGATGAGTGGCTGCTGGGGTGGGCGGCGGGGCAGGGTGGGGCAGAGCTCACCGTTACACCTTCGGCCTCACAGTACACCTGGAGGGGGCTCTTCCCGTCCACAAAGGGCGTGTGGTGGAAGTTGATGGCAGGCGACTTCCTCTCCCTCTCCTATGACAGAGCAGAAGGCTGGGCTCAGTTGGCTGCTCCTTTCCCATCCCCTCCCTCCAAGGGGGGCTGTGCTGGGGCCTGAGGACGTGGGCCAAGACCACCAAACAGGAGTCATCATATTAGTTTCTGAAAAGCCCCGGGCCAGCCGTGGCAGGGGCAGAACCCTCATCAGACTTGCCCACGAGACCGCCCTGTGGATTCGCTGACCCCACCCAGGCTATGGGGGTGCCAGCTCCATTCCACTGGCTGTATGGCCCTTGGCAGTCCCCATCCCAAGGCCACTTGGTCATCCACCAGCGACTCCCAGGGACCTTTGGGAGGCTCGAGAGGAGGCTGCAGGTCGAGTGTCAACCACAGGCCCAGCCAGGGAAAGCCCCTCGGGGACATGGGCTGGTGGTGCCACCACCATCCTCACAGGCAGGACCATGTGCAGGAGCCCCAGAGGCCCAGGGCACAGTCACCCACATGGAGCAGCCGACCAGGGAGGTGGACAGGAGGACTCCGGGGCAGATCTGTCAACTCTGAGTAGGATCCAATTGTTGAACTGAGATGGAGGCCCTGGCACTGTGTGGGGTGAGCAGAGGGGTGGCACCCGCAGGGCCACTTCCTCCTGGCCTTGCTGTGGGAGGTGAGCACAGTGACATGGCCACCCACACCCCACCCAACCTGCCCTGAAGAAGCCTTGCCCACCCTCCCACCCTCAGTAGGTCACGGTGGAGGGGGTAGGGCCGGGGATGGCAGGGCCCAGACAGAGTGTCCCTGGTCACTGCGTGGTGCCCACTGCGACCCCACCCCGGGGCTTCTATGAGCATGAAACAAGTGTCTGCTGGGCTGACAGCTGAGGTCTAGGCATTGTCCCTACTGTGTGTCGTCACCAGATGCAGCTGTAGCCACAGGGACACACTGAGGACACTGCCCTGATGGCTCGGGCCCCATAGGTCTGGACATGACACTAGCATTGTCGTTTGTCTTTTGTTTGCCCTTCACAGCACCAAGTTCCACGGGTGGCATCACCAGGGTCACTCCCGCTTGGCACAGTTGGCCTGGTCCTTCGTGTGGGGGTACACATGGGTCCATCCTGGCCTTGTGGGCTGGTGTCCCTAGACTCACATGGGTGAGGAGGCCCGAGCCCAGTGCCCCGTCACGGCCCACGGCCACACGAGCCCCGAGTGGGCGCCCTGGATGCCACTCCCGGCAGCCCGGTACCTCGAGCTCCAGGACCCTGAACTCCAACAGCTCATTCTGGTCCCGGCCGTCCTGCACCTCGTGTCTCAGCCGGGCCTCTTCTGTCTCCATCTCTCTGATCTGCAACACAAGGCAGACGAGGTGAGGAGCCGGCTCTCTCTCACTGGAGGTTGCAGGAGGCTGACCCCCTGCCGTCTGGACGGCCCCGGCACGTGTGGCCCTGAGCCCTCACTCCAGCCAAGTGCATTTGGACCCATCCTGGTGAGGCCGGGTGACCGCCCCTGGTTAAGCAGGGTGGGAGCTGGATAGGGAGGATGGGGCACAGTATGCAGGGAGCCCGGAGAGGTGGCGCTGAGCCCGCCAGACTGCGCAGGGACAGGCAGGAGGTGGTGTTGAGGATGACCATCTCCAAGCCACTCCCTGGTGCCCCTTGGGGCCCAGGCTGGCCCAGAGCCTCGGGGCTCTCTGTGCCAGATGGAGGGGCTGGGTGCCACAGTTGCCTGGCCACCCACCTTCCAGAATTTACCTGGTTAATTAAAGGACTGTTTAAACTGAACCAACAACAAGTGAACCTGATGTGGGAGTCCCACCCCTTTCAAAGGGTGAAGTGATGCAGCTGCAGCTCATGTCCTCAGCAGCTTCATGAAGGCAGGTGTCTACCAGGAGCAGACGGCTGTGTACACCCCCACCCCCTGAGCTGAACTTGGGGGACTGAGGGGCCTGCTCTGACGCTCCAGGGATGGGAGAATAAAGTCAGGAGCATTGACATCCTCTGAGCAAGCCCACTCAGTGGGGAGCTAGGTCCCTCCATGGTCCACTTGTGTGACACTGCACAGCTGGGCCACTGTGACGCCCCTACGGGACAAGGAATGTGACCCCATGCCCATAATGGCCAGAGAAAAGCACAGGCTTTGTGTGCATGTGAGCAACCATGTGTGCACACAAGGGTTCGAATGTGCATATGTTTAAGCATGCATGCAAACATTTAAGTGTATGTTTAAGTGTGCATGACAGCATTTAAACATGCATGTGTTTAAGTGTGTGTGCATTTCAGTGCATGTGAGCACTGGCATGTGTATGCCAGCACTTGAGTGTGCATGCGTTTGTGTGCACACAAGCCCTGTGGAAACAGCCGCCCTGATTTAAGAGATGGGCAGTATCCACAGGAAATACACAGGCTCACTGTGTCAGGCCGCCTTGTCTCCAGGAGCAGAGGGGGAGCGACCGGGCCCAGACTCCTGAGGGGCTCCCACGGGAGTGGGCAGCACAGAAGGGCCCGGATGGCTGTCAGGGACCCTATGCCTGAGCACCCTCCTTCAGCCCCGCTGGGCGCCCACACCCGCTGAGCGCAGAGAAGGTCTTGCCGGATTCTCAGATGGGGCCCGGGACCTACCTTTTCTACAAGTTCCTGGTTTCTTCGATACAGCGCTTGCTTCTCTTCAATCCACTTCATATCCTGGAAAACAGAATTGAAATGAAGAATAAACACTCAGTGGCAGAAAATCGTGAAGCCAACATTTAAACTGTGACGTGGTGGAACATGAGGGGACCCGACACCCAGCTTCTGAAGCAACACCTGGTGACAGTTCATGTTTTGCAGACAATGCAAACCTATGACTTCTCTGTCTTCTCGAGGGTCCTTGGGGCCACCCTGCCTCAGGAGGACCCTCGAGGACACTGCAGGCCATCACCCAGACAGAAACCTAGGCTGGCATCCCAGGCCAGGTGCCCAGTGGCACATGTGGATGTCACGGTCCAGCGGACCCTGACCCAGAGGCACTGAGAGCTCAGGCTCAGTGTCAGGGCAAGGGTCTGGACAGGTAGGAGAGGACACTTCCTTCAGGGTGGGTTTCCCCTCCACTTCACGGTCAGACACGTGGGTGGGAGGCGGGCTTGGCACTCCTCCTGAGAGGAGTCCAGTGTCCTCGGCACATCCTTCCACCAAAACGCCCTCATGTCCGTCCCCCCACTGGCAGCATTTTTAAGTATAAAGTGTCAGGAGGAAAGTTGGTTTTTTCAGACACTGACTTCATCATAAATTTCTTCTCCCCAAAGTCATCTGTGGAATTCTCAGCAGGTTTAAAGGAGTCACTTCCACAAATGAAGAGAGCGTTGTCCTCCTCCTCCCCCCGCCCCGCGTCCCGGCCACCCCGGCCACTCTTCTTCTCCGGCACACACAGTTGATGGCAGCATCTGTGAGACGACTTAAGCATCGGATGCACCTCAGGGATTTCACCCTTGACATCTGGGGACAGGGCCTGTTGGTCCCCGAGGGCTGTGCGTGATACAGTGTGGGTGCCATTCCTGCAGGCCCATATGTGCGGTGGCCCTGGAGGTGGTTACAGTTGCTATGGCACTGAATTCTGGGACAGAGACAACATGGCACATCCGTGGCTCGTCATCATCTTGTCTGTCCACCCAGCAGTTAACACCAAGGACGGCCACGGGCCGGGCTCTCAAATGCCCACCCAGATCAGAAAGTCCATGGCTCCGGCCAGAAGTGGCTCTGGACATTTCCCTCTGGGACTGCGGCTGTAGGGCCTGAAGTCCTGGTCCTGAGCGCAGAGGACTGACCGAATCTACCAAGATCGAGTCCAGGAGGGCCCGTGTCCCACGGTCAGGTTCCTGCCCCACGCAAGGCTTGCTATGGAATCCCTTTAGACACATGTCCCTCATTTCTAGAACTTTCTATCGCAGTGTGCTATGCACACTGTAGGGATGCTGCAGCTGCTACTTGTCAGCACGCAGCCAAATAATTCTCACCCACGTACATGCCCACTCACACCACATCCTCGGCCCCTGGGGGCCAGGCCCCTCCTGCCCCGCTCGGGAGCTCACCTGCCCCTGCTCGGCCAGGGCCTGCTCCAGGTCCTCGATGCGCGTCTGTGCCCTCTGCACTTCTGCGTGTAGCTGCTCACGCGTCTGTAGGATGGGAGGAAAGATACATCAAATTTTCCCGAAAAGCCAGGTGCAGATGGACAGCACATCTCACACAGACGCCAGAGGCTCTGCCTGCTTCTGGCTCAGCTTGTTGAGAAGTGACCGTTCACTCCCTTGGAAAAGAGATGCTTTCTGAGAAAGGGAGAATTTTAAGGCTTGTTTGAAGCAAGTGATCTCACTTAAATTACAAGGGAAAATTTTGCAGATCAATTTTGAGAGCTTATTAGGTGAAATTCTTGCTCACAGGGTGAATCAGCAAATGGGGACTGAGCCCTGGTGTGTGCTCCACCCTGCCCTGGCTGGAGGGGGTTTGCTCAGTCTCCTTGGGTGACAACGGTGCACACAGAGGGGCTCTCTGAATGATGCCACCACCTGGGCACTAGGAGCCCCTGCTGGCCCTCGGCTCGCTGCCACTCCGCTTTTCGTGTTCCTTAACCTGCTTCCCAGAGCCTGCCCCTGGTTTAGAGGACAAGCCCCTGGACTTTACAAGTCAGCACCCTGGTTTGTGAAGTCCCTCCCTAGTGCCACCTGGGCTTCCAGCCAGGGTTGAGCCACTCTCCCCTGATTTAATGTGCCCTGGCAGGGTCTAAACTGCGATGCATTTTACCTCACAGCTGCTCCTGCTGTCTCCGGGGACAGCCCCCAGGGCCATGGGGTAGGAGCCTTGGGGGGCCGCTGGGCACAGGGTCTGAGGGTCCGAGGGCTTTTGGTGGTGCCCATTGAGCTCCGGGTCCCTCTTGGGCCCTGTCTGTGGATCATGGCTCCCGCTCCCCACACTGCTGCCCCCACCCCCTGCCCCTCACCTCTGCTGTCTCCTAAGGGGTCGGGGACACTCGGAATTCCAGCCAGTCCCAGCCCCGTGCTTCCAGATGGGGGATGGAGCCCCTGGAGTGCTGTGGCTGCCCACAGCCTTGGGCCCTGTAAGGGGCAGGCCCATGTCCACACCGTCAGACGCCTCTCGTGCCCCCTCCACGGCCCTTTCGTGATCCCTGTGCCTTCCCGACTCGTGCAGCGAGGGCGGCACTTCCACCTTCAACACAGTCAGGCTGCCTGGGGTCCTGGTAGTCTACTTTCTTCACTAACCTTCTCTATGTTTTCCAGTTCTTTAAATAATTATATGGTACATCTCTGCATCAGACTTTTCTCTAATTCCAAATGTCATTTAAAAAAATTTTAAATGCAGTTTGGATTTTTACTCTCTAAGCAAAATCTTGTAAGTTCTTTGTTTTCATGCAGCACTCAACCAAAAGTTTCTCTGTCACCCGATGGTAAAAAGGGAAAACAAGAGTCTCCTCCAGCTCCCAGGTGAGGTGGGCGGCGGGGGCGAGGGCGGGGCGGGGGCGAGGCCCTGCGCTGCCCCCCGGTGGCTCTGGCCTGTCCCCGCAGCTGTCTCCGGGACCCTGGGCTTTATGACAATCTGAACAGAGACTCTGACTTTTTCCTTTCTCCAAGGGTCGTGCAAAAATTAATTAAAAAATTCAAAGAGGGAATGTTTAAAGTCCCCCCATCAGGCAGATGAATCTCCTTTCCAAGCCAGAGGACGGAAGTTGCCTCCAGGGACAGGAGCCCACCAGGAAGGGCTGGAGGGCAGAGCAGGGTGAGGCCTTTCTTCTGACTTTCGCAACAGGTGCCCTCCAGGAAATGCCCAGAAAGGCAGGAGGGGAAGCCCGGCTGAGTCACCAGGGCGGTCGAGGGGACAGAGGGTGAGGCCCAGTGGCTCCCCAGGGCAGCAAGGACGGACGCAGCGGGGGTGCTCTGCCGACACTGTCCCCTCCACCCAAGAGGCCCATCCTCCACCCAGCCCAAGTTGCAGGACGATGGCACCCCTGGCCCTGCTGGGTGGTTGTGCGGACCAGGCTGGACTGGAACCCCAGACCCCACAGCCACCCGCTCAGGAGAGCCCCTCCCTCCAGGGGGAGCGGCCCGTCTCCCTGCAAGATGCGCCAGCCACAGCTCCCGCCGCAGGAGGGTGGGCCAGCGGGGACCCCTCACCCAGGGCGCTCCCCACGCGGCCTGTTGCCTGCACTGCCCCGGCAGCCAGCAGAGGGCGCCCGCCAGCCGTGCCAGCACCCAGGATGGGCCAAGGGAAGCAGGGACAGGAGGGGACGCTGCTGCTGGCGGGGCAGGCTGGGGATAAGGGCAGGCACAGGGTTTGAGCTCAACATTTGCTGGATGAATGACAACCTCAGCAAGGTTCGCAAACAGCTCACACACTGGCCCTCGTCAGCTCTGTGCTCCCCGTCCCGGGGCTACCTGACAGCACCACGGGCAGGTCGGGAGGAAGGTGACCTCCCCCAGGTGCTGCAGGTCCCATACCCTCGCCACGGCCCTGGGGCTCTCGGGACCCTCACTCTCACCTGCCCGGCACGACTCGCCCTCCCCCAGCCCCACCAGACTCCAGCCCTGGGCTCCCAGACAGTGGTCTCTGTGTCCTCAGTGAGCATCACCAGGCCCTAAGTAACCTCAAGAGAAGGGCCCAGCCTGAAGGGGTGACAGTGCAGATGTCCCTGCCAGGGCCACGGGGGCAAGCGGGAAGGAGCCGGGCTCAGCCGGAACGTCGTGGAGTAGAAGTCAGTTAGACCTTAACTTCTCGCTCTGCGTCCAGCGTCCCTCCGACCTGCTCCTGCAGCAAGGCGTAGGCGCGCTGCAGGGCCTGGTACTCCATGGTCAGCTGCCGGAACCTCAGCTCCGTCTCCTCCTTGGCCATGCCCTGGAGAGGTGCACGGACATCACACGAGGAGAGACGCAGTGTTAGCACAGGCCCTCGCTCCACAGCACCTCCCCAACAGCAGGGCACACGGGCTGCCCATTTTCTGCAGTGGGGTCTTTCTATCAGCATGAAGAGGAGACCCTCTCCAGCGCACAGGGAGGGGCAACTGCCTGGGGACCCAGCGCCGTCTGGAGCCCTGGGGTGGAGGCTGGGCTGGGGCCAGGGGCTCGGCTGGGGCTCCTGCTTGCCAGCCAGGCTGCCCCAACCCAGCACCTCCACTATCAACCAGGCCCACACATGGCTGTGCTGAAATGTGTCCAGGGAAGAGAGCTGGGCTGTGGGCAAGGAGTAAAGTGCCCAGGGCAGCACATCTCCTCCCACGCCCGTCCACCCCAGGCCAGCACCTGCAGACTCACCCCTCTGGCTAGGATGATGCCTGCTGGCCCGGGGAGAGGGCTGCTGGCAGGTGGGTCTGCTGCTGTCCTCAAAGGGCCCCAGTGGACCCCTCAGGTGGGAGGGCGGGCCGTGCCCAGGAGTGACTGAGCCTGGAAACCCCAACCTGGCCTGTCCCCTGCCCAGCCCTGCACCCCAAGGCCATTGTACATCTCAGATCTCTAGGTAGATCCCCCAATCCCCTGCCTGGGTAGGGCTGCAGCCATCAGGCAGCCCTCCAGGATCAGCCAGGGGAGGCCCAATCCCTGGCCTTGCCTCTGGGCCTGGTCAGGGACCGCCACTCCTGGTCCCCCAGCCACAGGGTCTGGGCCAGCCGGAGCCGGCCCCACAAAGCCAAGCACTGGCTTGTGGCCCTGGGGCTGAGATGGCTGCCTGGACCGGAGGGTGACCTTCATTCCAGAAGAAGGGGCTGGTGGGCAAGAACGCCTGGCTGTGTCTTTATCAGAAAGGAAGCTCCCACTTGACGTCTCTGTCACCCTGATGTGCTCTGGGCATTGGGACTGACCTCCTGGGGGAGCCCCATACCCCTCTGCGGAGGGCATGGCTCGGTGGTGGGAGGGAGCGTGGTGGGCCATGGGTGGGAGCCAGGGCAGCCGCACACCAAGCAATGTGGATGGCGCTTCTCACTGTGCAAAGGCCTGGGCCACTGAGGGAGCAGGACGCACACCGCCGGACCCCACCCCACCTGCCTCCACAGCCCACCCTGCCTCAGTGTCCCTGAGGGCTGGCCCTGTCATGAGCCCATTCCCCAGCAAGTGCGGGAATTGCCGCAGGAAGACCCGGTTACCTCCTCCAAGTCGTCGTCTGGGGTGCACGGGGTATGGTCTGTCCGGTCCGTTTGGTAAGAGATGGAAGAACCATCAGACTCCAGGGAAGCTTCCTCGTCGTAACCAAAAAAGGTCTCCACGACAACCGGCTTGTGACCAACACGCAGCGTGTTAGTGCAAACCCAGGCCAGGCAGCACCTCCAGCCCCACCCCCCGCCGCTTCCTGTCGCCCTGTCGCAGAGGCCCAGCTGCAAAGCTGACCGCCCACCCCACGGCCCCACCCTCACCCCAGTCCCATCCCCAACCACGTGGGCCCCAAGCAGACCAAGGGGGAGGCCTGGGAGCAGAGCTGGCGGCCTGTGAGCGAGCAGGTCCTGGGTTTGACCCTTGTGGTGGGGGATGAAGTGCTTTCATGGGGACGAGGGCTCTGCAGTTCCTTGAGGACAGTGGCCTCAACCATGTGCCACTGGTGCCCAGCGGGATAGCACAGGCCCTGAGGCATCGTCATGTCTCCAGTAAAGCATTTTTGTTGTAATTTTTAAAGTATCGGTTCTTGACAGATAGGATAAAAACAAAAACAAAAATGAGTCCTCCACCAGCTGGATTTCAAGGCCCTGCCTTCCGGGACCCCCAGGCTCCCCTCACCCCCTGCCTGCAAAAACCTCAGGTTTCCTCTCTTAGGTTTAGAAATATCAGAGAATCCAAAACCCTGCACCTTCCCTCAGTCTCATGCAAGGTCCCCTTCCTTTCTCAGCCTCCAGGTCTCCCTGCTGGTTCCTCCGCTGGAACCTTCCAGCAAAACAACTCCCTGGGGCCACAAGACCACCCTGCTGCCCACAAACCAGCCTCTGGCACATCTCCTGCGTGCGCCTGTCCAGACACCCCATGTCCTCCAGCCGTGGCCACGTGGGACTCTGGGATGGGCGACCACCTGCGCCTGAGGCTGAGTTGAGCCCTGGCCTCCCTGAGAAACGCTCCCTGTTCTCCACCTTTTACCCAGACTTTGCACTGAAATTTCCAAAACTGTGCAAACTCGACAAGCACAAACTTGAGATTCTTTTATTAAACTCCCAGCCCCCCGTGTAAGCCCCTCCGATCTCTGATTATCAAGGCTCAACCAAAGCAGCAGCCTGGTCTCCTCCTGGTCACCCACGTCCCGTCCCTTCTAGACGTCACCCTCCTTTCTAGACACCCGCTGCTCCCTCCTGCCTCCCAGGCACCCTCTGCCTGACTCCCCACGGCAGCCTCGGTTTCTCCTCCTTGGCACACCCTGCCGAGGCCTTGCCGGCACCCCCGCGTCCACAGGCTGGCGTCCGCTGTGGCCTGATGCTCCGGGCCCCAAGCGTCTCCCGCTCTGCTGGCTCCTGGCCTATCATTCTGACTCCCTTCTCCCTTCTCACGGAAACACCCACACAGCTGGGCAGCGAACCAAAGGCGCCTCCAGGTAGTTTCTAAATGCCCTGAGGGGATCCTCAGGAGCGCTCGTGCCCAGACCTCCTCCTCCTATGGGCCTTTCCAAGGGTGGGACAGGCAAGCGATTGCAACTAAGGAATATCTGGTAGCCTGTCAAGGAACATCACTGACTGTTTGAAAACAAAACAACATTCTACTAGAGTCCTAAAAAAAAAGAAAGAAAAAGAAAACAGCACAACACACGCGTTTTGCACAGAGCAGGAAGTAAGTTAGGTCCTCTGGGACTCTCCAAAAGCTCCCTTAATAAAAACCGTAAGTTTACCAGAAAGGACTGTACAGTAGAGAAATTACCCCAGGGCTTCAGATCTCCCAGGGACACAGGCCTGCTCGCCGGGGGCCGTGGACGCGGCCTGCTGCAGCCCGCCAGAGCAGCCAGGGACAGCGAACGCTGGGCCGGCCCGCGGGGAGCGCGGGGCACAGCGGTGGCCGGGGCGGGCTGCGCTTGGCGCTGCGCATCCCCACGGACGTGGGAGTTCAGACCCCAGCACAGGGCAGTAAGGAGACCAGCTCCCAGAGCCGACCCTCCTCTCTGATATCATTGGTGTTGCTGGTATTGTCATCACGAATTCACATCTTCCCTCAGAAATTTAAAAGAAATACAGTTGGGTTTTTAAATTTAAAATTATAAGCAGAATATTTACTTTGGATACTATTTTGGTTATTTCACAGTAACAATTTTTAGAAATAATAAAAATGATTCTCTTTGCATCTCCAAAGGAAGAGGTTCATTCCTGGCAAGTGGCTTTTTAAAGCACACATTCGCTGTGCGTACACGCCAACGCGTTCTCCTTTACCTTGGGGAGTTTTGCCATTTTCTTTCTTTGTTTCCGATATCTTAAAAGCTTATCCCGCTCCTGCAGAAACCAGTTGAAGAGATTTTTTAAGTAGTTGAAGAGCTCCATCAGCTTCAAAGCCACAGTTTAATATTTCCATGTCATCACTTGGACCGATACAGGACAGTTTCAGGCCACACTGAAACGAGGCCCTCACCCGGGGTCCTGCTCTGGGAGCCTGCGGAGCCTACCTCCCCTGCCAGCGCTGAGGGGGGCCCTGAGCTCGCGCCCGTCCACCGTCCACCAGCCCCCTTCCTTTTGCGCTCCAGAGGCGGTGATTTGAGGGGCACACGTGGGAACGGGGAGTATGAGGAGCACCGACAGCCCAGGCCCCTCCTGCTCTACAGGGAAGGTGTCCACACCTGTGTGTAGGCCGACAACCTTACACGTGCAAGGACACCAGCGACCTGCCTCTCTCCAGGGAAGCCATGCTGCATTTTCGTGGCCATGAGAGTGGACCAGCCAGGCCAAGATTGCCCGTCTGCGCTGGCCCCAGGGAGAGACCTGTGGTAGAGCGAGTTCCCAGAGAAGGGCAGCTGTCTGACCGGCCTTCAGTTACTAAACAGAATAACCATCGAGCTGGGTCCTGTCTCAACTGGGGCCTCAGTGGCTGCCATTCTTGGTCACAGTGCATAGCCTTGGTCAGGCAGCGCTGTGCTGACAACTAATCTATCCAAAGACTGCTTCTGTCTAGACAGGCACCATCAGCACAGAACGGGGCCCACGGGCAACTACACTGGAAAACAGGAACATCAGACACGCAGGGAGATACTGATCGGTACTTACTAACACGCTCTTTACGTAGCCGGCAGTTTCGAGGGTCTAGGAAAAGAAAACAGCAGGTCATGGAACCGCTACCGCACGCCTGCTCCCGTAGGAGCCCGCAGAGCCCTGGAGGGGCCCCTGAAACTCTGATGCATCCTAACCGCAGAACTGTGCCGCTCGCACCCTCTGCCCCGAGAGGGAGCCCTCCGCTGTGCCTGGCAGGCCCTCCTCCTTCCTGAGCTGCTCCCCCAAGGGGCACGGTGAGCACTGCAGAGCGCCGGCGGCCTCTGCTCAGGGTGAGTGGGCATCTCACTCGCTCGGCAGCAGGATAAAGAGGCCTTTTGTAAATAGAAATATTGTGCATTTGCAATTGACCAAGATCTTGTCCCTTTCCTGTTTCCCTCATAAACTCTTACTATTGTTGAGATTGACACTCGCTGCACAGTTGAATCAGAAAAAAACCTCAGATCTCAGTACGGACAGGGAGACCCCATCCCACAGCCCGTGGCGGGCAGGGATCCCTCGGTGTCCCATCTCGTGGTTCTTTGGAGGCGGCTTCAGTCATTGAAAAGACAGGCCAGTGCCTTCCAGTTGTGCGTGCTGTGACAGAGAGGGACTCTGCTGTCCCTTCCAGAGCACACAGAACAGCTGAGGGCAGCGTGTTCTGAGATGACCTCACTGTGGCATCAGTTGGGATCCCAACAAGATGCAGAAGGTGCCCCAAACTGGGATAACTCGAGGAGACTTTCAGGAAGGACTATTTGCAAAACTGTGCTGGGTGCAGGGGGCATTGGGGTGGGCCCTGCTGTGGGCTGGAGGATGCCCCCAAAAGATGTGCCCATGGCCTGCTCCCCAGACCTGTGAATGTGACCAGATTTGGAAATAGAGTCTTTGCAGGTATAACTGAGCAAAGGTTCTTCAGACCATCCTGGATTAGGGTGGACCCTGAACCTATACAAGGTTCCCATGAAGGACAGCAGAGGAGAAAGCTGTGGGGAGGTGGGGGCAGAGACGGGCATGACGTGGCCAACGGCCACCAGAGTCCTCGTGGTGCAGAGAGGATCCTGCCCTGGAGCCTCTGGAGGGAGTACGGCCCTGCCGACACCTTGGTTTTGGACTAGTGGCCCCCAGAGCTGTGAGAGGATAAGCCACCATGGTTGTAAGCCCCCCACGTGTGCTGATTTGCTACGGCCACCCCAGGAATGAGCACGGGCAGTGCCGCTTGGCCAGAGCAGCTGGAGGGACGTGTTTCAGACACCTGGGAGTGGACTTGCGCCGGGAGGGCCACCTCGAGTAGCAGCTGCTCAGGGGACCCAGCCCGAGGGGCCCCACAAATGCCTGCCCACCCTCCCCCATCTCCTGCCGGGCTCCCCCAGGAGCCAGAGGGCAGGGCCGGGCGCACAGCCCACGCAGGTACCTTAGAAAGCTCATCTATAAGGTTCTGCTGCTCAACAATCTGAAGTTTCAGGAAATCAACTTCTCTTTCGTCTTGATTTTGATCGAGATCATTTAAGGAACTGGGTCTCCGTATGATCCCGGCTCTCTGTCTCTGCAACACGGGGCAGACCACGTCATGAGTGGAGGCGTGCAGTGGCCTGATTGCACATAGGGAACAGTCCCCCCCTCAGCCTGCCTGAGCCAAACAGACAGCTGCCCCCACGGCTGCAAGGCCGGGACCTCTCTGCTCGGCCTCAGAGCCCCGGGGGGACCGAGGGGCTTTCAGGTCCCTCTCCCACAAACACGCATGAGACCAGACACTCGAGCAACAGGCCCAGGGCCTGGCCCAGGGCCCGCCATCTTGCTGCGTCTTGCATGGAGCCGTGGAGGGGACCGCTGCCCTCTGTGCTGGCCCCATGGTCCCAGCCCAGCCCCTTACCATTTCTATGTTCTCCTGGGTCACAAACTTTAACTTGTTTTCCATTCTACGTAAAGTGTGAGACAAATCTTCATTTTTCCGAGTAAGGCGTTTGTTTTTATCCAGCAATGGCTTGTACTGACTCTCAGCTTCTCTTAAACGCTTTAACTGAAAGACAAAATCAGTCATACAACCTGACTTTTTTAAGTGCCAGAGAACCAACTGGTCTTCACACAGACTCAGCACATGGACCAGAGCTTCAGCCACAGTAACGTGGTCATCAACCCACTATTTGGAAAGAGACAAGTTCAGTCCACGCTGCCAGGTGGTGTCCACCTGCCTGGTGCTAAGATGACCCTGAGCTCAGGCTGGGTTCGGCATCCCCAGGGGAAAAGCCTCATCCCATCTGCAGACAGGGATGAAGATGAACACCAGCAGCCTGGGGCCAGCGCTCTACTTGCCAAGGAGAGCTGCAGTAAAATTGCCCAGCCCACCGGACCATTCTAGACACTCTGAGAAGCTCACACTCCCTCCAGGAGCTCAGGTTACTTGGAAATTTCAATGGCTGTAAGGACTGATGGTGTCGGCCCCATCCAAGGGCTGTGTCCTCACACATCCTGGACACTGTGCAGAATGGAGGACACTTTCCCCAGCCACATAGAGCAGGGATCGGTCAACCAGCACTCGAGGGCCAAATCTGGCCCACCACCACCTAGTTATGTTACTAAAATTTTATTGGATCACAGCCAAGGGGCCCAGATGCAAGGCTGGCCCTTGTCACCATCACTCCTCCATTCCACAAGGAATTCTGGAAGTGGATGCCCCCCACCCCACTCACCAGCTCATTCCGCTCCTCGGACAGCAGGGCATTGCGGTCTTCCAGCTTTCGAATGATTGCGCTTAACTCTGCGATTTTAAGTTGGAAGCGCCGGGCATCCTTTTCATCCAACTGCTGTTCCTAAAACAAAAATCAACTGCAAATAACTGTTCCTCGACACAGACATGGAAAACCTTTGCAAATCCCAACATGCCAAGGAAACCAAACACTTCTGCGTCATCATGGCCTTGGCTTCCAAGGGCTGCTGGGCGGGAGGCAGCCCTGTCCCAGCGCCACAGTCACGGCAAACTGCATGATGGGGACGGAACGAAAGCAGCAGAAATGTCTGGAAGTATGCAAATGCAGAGGACGAGGGCGTGCAAATGCAGGAACCGCAGCCGCCCATGCTCTCCGGGGGCCGCCACTAAGCTGCACCTGCAGGAAGGGTCTGCCCTGCCCTGCCAGGCGGGGGGTGATTTTCTAGTGTTGTGTTAGGAGCACAGAAGATACTCATTGAAGACTTTTAAAAGTTCGTTTCCTAAGAAGTGTGCTCCCTCAGATTGAGTTTCTAAAGGGTCACTTTTGGAACCACTGGGACTTCATTCACAAATCAGTGCAAATACAGTCTCAAAATTTCTTTGGAGTTAATGCAAGAGTCTATAAAGCACCAGCGCAGGAGGGGCTGTTTTAATTCAGTTAAGCCACTTATAATAAGATTATAAAATGTCATTTTCTATTCTTGAAATGTCACTGTCCTAGGCCTGGCTCAGCTCAAATAGAGTTTTATCCTCAAAGCAAAGAAACAGGTGTCCAGGAAGGTACTGGACGAGTCTCGAGTTCCTCATTCAACAGGTGCAGGAGAGGCCGGGGACCAGAGACCCCGCAGGACCCTCTGAGGGTCCATGGCAGGTAGATCCCCAGGATGTTCCGGAGCCACCACGGAGGAACCTGGATGGGAAATGGATGGATGCCACAGCCATGCGGACCCCGTGCCACTGTGAGCAGCCCAGGGAGGAGCAGGAAGCGGCACAGTCACACGAGAAGCAGGTGGGAGAGTGACTGGCGGTATGAGTGTCAGGAACCACCACATGAGGGAACCAGGCACCCCAGCCGGGGCTGTGATGAGCAGGGAGCCGGCGCAGGCCTCTCTGGGCAGAGACCGAAGCCCGTGTGTGGGGATGGAAGCAGCGTGTGCTGAGGGCAGCCTCCTCTCCCACCAGCCAGGGGCAGGACAGGACCCTCAGCAACGTGGGGGCCATGGGAGGGTGACAAGGCCAGTGCTTATGCCATGTTGTTAAGAAGGAAGGAGGCGTCATCTATCAGCCCTCTGGGCCAGAGCCAGATAAGCCGAGGGGTGGGGGCCTGGCTGGAGGGTGCCCCAGGGCAGGGCGCTGGCTCCACCTAGGCTCTGGCCTCCCTGGGGAGCTGCAGGGTCGTGCAGCCACGTGGCCCTGTCTGTCTGAGGCTGGGTGGGCCGGGGTAGGGCCTGGGGAGGTGCTTACAGGGCTTCCCGAGTGGTCTGAGGCGTCTCCTGCACCGCCTGCATGAGGAAGTTCCCGTCTGGGGCTGCCCGGGTGCCGGTCGGCCTCTCTGACCTGGGACAGCTGCTCATCTAGAGCCTCTTTTTGGAGCTGCAGTCTCTGAGCGTGCCCGGCTTGAACCCCTAACTCTCTCTCCAGCACGAAGACTGCTCTGTCTTTAAATTTTATCTCCTCCATCTACAAGGAGAACAGAACACAGTCACACACGCAGGCAGGGTACAGATCTGCAGTTACCATAGAAACAGGCAGAGTGGCAGGGGGCCCCCACGGCGCAGCCCTGCCAGTGTCTCCAGGCTCTGAGGCCAGAAGGAAAAGCATCCTGGACCGAGAGCCAGGAGCCCCAGTGCCCAGGCTGAGGCACGTCGCCCGCTCCAGCCCGCCCCCAGCTGGGCTGGCTCACAATGAGCTGGTGCCAGCTGAGACACCTTCCTGAACCCCCGGGCTCCATGTGCCCATCCCACACTGTCCTGCTGGGACTCCCCGTGTACAGGGGCTGGCACTGTCCGGCAGGGCCGGGATAAGCCACCTGCAGCTCCTGCCTCTGGCTGCCCGGAGGGCAGAGGAGGATGCCCCGAGTTACCCACAACCCACCAGTAGGAGGGTGTGGTGCCGGGTGACTGTGGAATAGGAGCTGTGGCCTGAAAGCCCGTGTAGCCCCTTCCCCACCTGGGCCTGCTCACCGGGGAGGGCTGGGTGGGTGGGGGCCCTGCTGTCATCCAGGTATGGCCACAAGGCTGGTGTGCTGCACGACTATCTCCAGGCAAAGCCTCACCTTTTATTAGTCTTGCTGCAAGCCGAGGCTTTCGGGGTGAGGTGGGGGCACCTGGACAAGCAAACCAGATGGCAGCGCAGGGGTGCCCAGCAGGTCTGACCGCCTGGGCCACTCTGCTCACCGGCCAGGACGGTGGCTGTGAGGGGTGGGTGGCCTTCCCACCCTCCCTAAAGTGCAGCTCTTTGCACTCAATCTACTAACAGCAGCTTAAGAAGCCCTTCCGGGACACAGCTGCTGCCTGCCTCGGAGCACCCAGGCCCTCATCCCGGCTGCCACAGGGACGCGCTCGGCCAGGAGGTGGGTGCTGCTCACAGAGGGGAAGGTGGGACCCCGACGGCAGTGACCCAAAGTTCAGACGACAGACTTCGGCGCTTTGGGCGTCGTCATTGACAGCAGCAGATTTATGAGAAGACAAGGTCCTCAGGGATTCAGGGAGGAACAACTTGGTTTGAAACATGTTTTCAAACAGCAGAGCAGAATAGTGTATCTTGCTGCTTTACGTGCTGTTTGAAGTTAAAACGAGCTAATAAATCAGCCACTGCTGAAGTTAGCTTGGAAACAAAGACATCAGATGTCTAATGGCCCAGATCGTGGAATTCATGGCCAGCAAGTGAGCTGGGCAGAATGAGAAATACCTGGCTGCTAAAGTCCCGTTTCCTCGAGCACAGAAATGCTGAAGGCGGCAACACGATTAGTAAGAACAAAGGGGCAAATATAAAACATTAATAAGCAGCCTGGCTTGACATTTACACTCTTGTGCAGATAATTCAAAAACGTTAATTACTTTTCTTTCATTGGGAAACAAAAAATTAAGAGCCTCATCCCACTGACCACACCTGCAGAGCTACCAGGGCATGCGGCTCAGAGCAGTGGCAGACCTCTTGCACAGGCCCTGCACGTGTTGTTAGGTGACATGCCCAAGTGCCGCTACACAACCCACCCATGCAAGAATTTGGAGAGCTGCAGTCAACCAGGGCAGGGGACTCACATGTACAGACTGAACAGTGTCCCAGAAAGCACCTCCTAAAGCCACCGGCCCCTTACAAGCAGGGTATCCGTTAGGCTGGGAACGCTGGGATTTCTCAGCCACTCCCAGGGAAATGCTCTGTCAACCTCACTCACAGGGCGCTGTCTCCAATGCAGCACACACATCCAAACTCGGGTATCAGAGTGGGAGCAATGCCCGGCCCAGCCAGGCCCAGCCAGGCTGGGGACACCACGGTGGGCAGTGTGGGATTCTGGGATTCCTGCAACCCCACAGACACTGCACCCCGAGTGCTCTCTTCCCTCAAGGTTCATTCACCACGTGTCTGGTGGCATCACTGCAGGCTCAAGACGCTGAAATACCGGCCCTGGTGCCCCCCCATGGCTGTGGGGTGCAGAGGGCAATGCCCCACCCATACCCTCACTGACATTGGGTGACCAGCCCTCCTCTCCAAGCACAGGGCTTCGCAGCATATGGCCCCGGAAAGCTCCGCATCACAGCCACATGGGGCCCCTGTCAACAGGCTGACCCCTAAGCCCCCCAGATGCACAGAACTAGAACCTCTAGGGTGGAGCTTGGGAACCTGCATTTTATGAGCACCCCAGCTGATTTCGGAGCACACTGATATGATCTCACCACTGTCCCGCAGTGCTGAGGGCTCCGTGAACGTGTGCGCGGCAACACCCATGAAGCACGCTCCCCACACAGGGTCATCACCAACCCCAGTGTGGTCACTTGCAGCTGTGGCTGCTCTCACCTGGGCTGGCCATGCCTGGATGCTGTAAAGCAGGCATCAGCCTGAGGCATTGGCAGAGTACCCGCCACCCCACAGCAGGTGTCCTTGGAAAAGGACCAGTGTCCAGGTCTGGCAAGGTCTCCTGAGCCAGGCCCATGGAGCCAGGACTCCTCCCCAAGGCTGGGCCCGTGCAGTGAGCCCCACATCTATGACAGGTGTCCTGATACCACCTCTGTCTTCTTCCAGAGGGATCTGCCTCTCGGGGGACCGCTCCCTTCTTATAACCTCCTGGTTCCTATAAATGTGCCTCACGGGTCAGAGAAGGCTGCTGCCCACCAGTGGACACACCGGAGATGAGGAAGAGCATGGTGTGTGTTCCTAGCAGGAGGAGCCCTGGCGGGGCCTCATAAGTTGATGAGAGAAGGAGGGACGCCCATCACCCAGCGCTAAGGGCTGAGCATGGGTGGGGGGTGGGAAAGAATACCAGGGGGGTACAGACCTGACACTACTCAAGGCCACGGCCAGGAAGCAGAGACCCACAGAGGGCTGCATAGCCTCAGGCAGCCTCGCTCATCCTCAGACTGGGTCTGAGAGTGCATATAAAGAGACATTTTAGGCCAAGGAGTGAGCCCAAGCCCCCCGCCCAGCATCCCAGAGACACCCCAGGACTATCGCATGCTTGAGAATTAACTCTTGGGAATTTTTACCACAGGTAGAGCACCCAGGCCCCCAGACACGATGGAATAGTTGGCCTTAGACTTACCCCTCTGCAGTAAACACCTCTAGAAGCTGAACAAAATACACAAAGCAAGGGTAGGATGCTGAGACAAGGAGCATTTTCCCTAAGGGCATTCTCTCAACTTCTATCCTGGCAAACAGAGCCCAAGCAGAAAACAGAAGTCTCCTTTGTAGGAGGAAACAAAGACCAGAATTTGGTTGGGGCTGCCAGGGCAGCTGGGATTTGGGAGCAGGTACGGGAGAGGGGGGTCCTTGGTCAACTCCTAAGGTGTGCATGCACAAGGCGACTCCCAGAGGCCTCGCAGAAAACAGTTTCTGAGACTCTGAAGGGTAGGCAGAAACCTAAGCGGCTGCCCAGTGCTGGGGAGACGTTGTGATTCCAGCCCAGACAGAAGAGAAGACCTTGGCGAAGGCTCTTGGCATTCGGCTGAGGCCCTGCAAAGGCTGCACCCTGGAGCCAGGACAGTGTCCTGGAGTAAGAGCCTCCCACTAAGAGAAGCAGCAACTAAAACAGACCCGTCCTAACAAAGCCTGAAACCAAACCTCAGAAGGATCCGGGTGGTCTGCTGTTAATTTAACTGTCTGCCAGAACAAAACTCAAAATTCTTTAGAAGATGATAACGAAACACACAGCCTCTACAACACATCACCCACAGCGCCAAGAATGTAACAATAATTGCTAGATGTGAAGAAGCACAGAAAAATAACCAATAGTGAAGATTAAATAGTCAATAGGAGCAGACCAGAAATGACTAGAGTTAGCCAATAAGAACTTTAAAAATAATTGTAATTAACACACAAAAAATAATCAATCTGATTAATACATTAAAATATTTTAATAGAGGTAGAAAATGAATAAAAATCTAATTCAAGTGGGAATTAGAATCTATAAAAAGGAATTAAGTAGACACTAAAATTCCACATATAATATCTAAAATTAGGAAATCATTAGAAAGGTTTAAAAACAAACAGGACACAGTAGAATGACAAACCCAAGATAAAACCACAGAAAATATCCAACTGAGGGGAAAATAAAGGCACAAAAAGGAAAAGAAATATAAAAATAAAAAAGAACAGAGTTTAAGAGAAATGTGAGCTATAGTTAAAATGTCTAATATATTTAGTACGTGTAATTGGAGCCCCAGAAAGAGAGGGGAGGAGAAGTAATATTTGACTAAATAATGGTCAAGAATTTTCCAAATCTGGTAAAAGACATCACTTCAGATTCAAGAAACTCAGCTGGCCCAAGAAGTATAAAAAAATTTTTAAAACACACCTAGACACATCATAGTGAAATTGCTGAAAACCAAAGATAAAGAGAATATCTGAAAAGAAGACAGGAATAAAGACAAATTGTCTTAGGGGAACAAGGACAAGAGTGGTGAGTTTTCAGCTGAAACTAATGAAATCAGAAGACAGTGGAATGACATCTTTTGAGTGATGAAAAATCTGACAGCTTAAGAGTTCCAGATTCAATGGACACATCCTTCAGAAATGAAGGCAGGGAAAGATATTCTTAGACAAACAAAAGTTGAGAGAATCCTTTGTCAGTAAACACAAACTGCAAAAAATTCTAAAGGGAATTTTTCAGGCTGAAGGGGAAAGAGTCCAGATGACAGCATGAAAGGGCAAGAGACGAGTAATAAAAGACTATCGACTGCTTAAAGGAACATTAAAAACCATTTCTTTGGGGGTTTATAGCATGCGTAAAAGTAAAATATATGACAGTAATAGAAGAAAGGGGTAAATGGTTGCTGTTACGAGGTTCTTCCATTTTGGGTATGTAGCAAAATTGCCCATTTATGATAGAATGTAGTAATTTAAGGATACATTTTAAAAGTTCTATGTAACTACTAATGGAATAATACTAAACGTTATAACAAAAAAGGAGATAACCCCATTCAGGACTGGAGAGGGAGGGAGGGAAGAAGAAAGTACAAAACAGAGAACATGAACACAATCACCAGCATCAGGAATGAAAAAGGAGACGTCATTACAGATCCACAGACACCAAAAGGATAATAAGAAGATATTATGAAAATTTTAATGTCGATAAATTTGAAGATTTATACGAATTGGACATATTCCTTGAAGACTCTATTTTACCAAACTTGATATAAGAAGAAATAGAAAACCTGAACAGTGTGTTTATTAAATAAATTTAATTCATAATTTAAAAACATTTCGCAAAGAAAACTCCAGACCCTAATAGCTTCACTGGTGAATTTTTCCAAACATTTGAGGTAGAAATACACTAATATTGGACAAACTCACTGAGGGAACAGAAAAAGGGAAATACTCCCGAAATCGTTTTATGAGGACAGCCAAATCTAGAAACTATAACTTGGCAAGGGCATTATAAAAAAGGGGAAAAATCCTAAATCCAGTGTATATTTATGTGTAAAATATATTAAAAGGATAGTATATCATGGCCAAGTAAAATTTATTGCAAAAATGTAATGCTGATTTTACGTTTAAAAGCTAATTACTCTAATTAATCTCAATAAAGAAAAAATATGGTCATCTCAATTTATGAAGAAAAAGCATTTGATAAAACTCCGTAGCCATTCATGAAAAAATGCTTAGCAAAATGGGAATAAAAGGAAATTTTCTTAATCTGATAAAGACTATTGCCAACCCCCTCCACAAAAAAACAAAATAACAATAAACCTGCAACTAAATCATATCCAATGGTGAAATAAATATTTGATACTTTCACCCTGAGGTAGGGAATAGGACAGAGTTTTTCACTATCAACACTTCTGTTCCAAATTATACCACAGGTCTTAACCAGTACATTAAGGCAAGGAAAAGAAATAAAATGTATAAGATTAGAAAGGAAGAAGTAAAGTGTCTTTGTTCACAGATGACATGATTATGTACATAAAAAAACTAAAAAAAATGTACAAACAAGCTGTTAGAACTAGTAAGTGAATTTCACAAGCCTGCAAGATACAAGACCAATATAAAAAATCAATTGTATTTCTATATATCAGCAAAAAACAATTGGAAAATAATATTTTAAAACTTTAAAAAGCAGTACCATTTACAATAGCATAAAATGTTAAATACTTAGGAATAAATACAACAAAATATATGCAAGACCTCTACACTGACATTTACAAAACATTGCTGAGAGAAGAGAAAAGCTACATAAATAGTGATATATGCCACGTTCACTAAGGTTCAAGACAGCAGTTTTTCTGTGGAAACTGATAAACTGATCTAAGTTTTATTTGGAAAAGCAAAAACAATCTTGAAGAAGAGAAAGAACAAAGCTGGAGAACTTACACTACCAGATGTCAAGACTTTCTTTAAAGTGTCAGAATTAAGACACCGTGCTAAAGATGCAAGGTAGAAAAAGGGACCAAAAGAATACAATCAAGTCTGGAAATAGATCCACACATATAGGGTCATTTGATACACGACCAAAGTACTACTGCAGTTGGTGGGGAAAGGACAGTGTTTTCCAAGAACGGTCCTATAATAGTCGGATATTCATGTGGCAAACAGGGAACACTTACCCCCACCTCATACCAGTCACCAAAACTGCCTTTGGATGGATCACAGAATTAAACGCTAAGAGAAAAACAACAAGGCATCTGAAGCAGAACAGAGGCGCATCTTCACGACCTTGGGGTAGGCAAAGGGTTTTCAAACAGGACACAAAGAGCACATGAAAGAAACCAACAAATTGGCCCTCATTAAAATAAAGAACTTCCGGTCATCAAAAAACATCACGGGAAATGACTGGGTTAGCCACAGACTAAGAGAAGTCACAAAGGAAAAGACAAATACTCCAATTTAAAGATGGATGAAATACGTGAACAGATGTTTTACAAAAGGTGATGTGCAAAGGCCACCAGAATGGCGAGATTTTCTTATTTGTTGTTGTTATAAACAACTGGAAACACCAGTGGTGCAGGATGTGGAGTAAAACGGAACTGTGAGCACTGACAGGTGGTGTGGGTGGCGACTCACCCACATTAGAAAACCAGCAGAATCCGCCCAAGTTAAGCATTTGCCCTACCACGACCCAGCAACTCCTCTCCCAGACACACAATGCCCAGGAGAAATGAGTGCATATGGCCACCCAAAGACAGACAGCAACACGCACAATAGCCAAAAATGGGGCAGGATTCAAAAGTCCTTCACAGAAGAACGGACAGACGCGCCGTGATGGGCTCACACAGGAACACGCCGTGCGCTCTGGTTCCCGTGAGCTGCAAGGACAGGCAAATGCAGTGCATCGGCTGGGAAGGGGTTTGCATACGTTCTGCACCTTGATCTAAGTGGTGGTTACATGGTGAACGCACATGCCAAAACAAGCTTTTCCATCAGATTTGTGCCTTTACTCCACAGAAGTTTTCCTTAGTTTTCACAAAATGGATAGAAAAACAAATCCTGATGCCCAGGCTTCACCCTCCAGACATTCTGGTTTAATTGGACTGGGTACAGCCTGTGCAGTGAGACTTTTAAAAACTCTCAATTTTCCCAAGCTTTGCCTAAGCAGGTGTCTCAGTGGACATCAGAGCCAGGAGCCAGTAGGCACGTTACTCCTGGGTGGGGGGTCTTACCTCTGAGACCCCCCTTACCCTGCGCAGCACGAAGCACACACCCACGCAGCAAGGATCTGCTCCCCAGGGAGCGAATGAGCAAGCTGAGTTGGGCAGCATCTGGCTGTGGGTGGCTTGAATTCGCAATCAGTGATCTTTGGCAAAACCCAAGCAGCGCCTGGGAGCCAAACCTGCGGACTTCGACAGGGCTGCAGCTGCATTTGATAACGCCATCTGTGAAAACACACTCATGCCCAGACTCTGCGTGGGTCTGTCGGAGATGATGGGCCTCACATGCATTCCTGGTCACTTACCTGAAGCAAAAGCTGTGGAAACGCAGGACAGGCTGCTCCTTACTCACTCCCCAAAAATAGCACTTTGGGAGAAACTGACCTTATGTTTATAGCAATCTTTTTATGGGGCTTTAATTACTGCTGTATATTAGTATTCCACATTAACTAGCTGTCTAGACAACTGGGGGATCATAGATTTTTATGGGAAAGAAAAAATTGGTTTTTGCCTGTAATTCTTTGGATTTATAGAGTTTTTAATAACAGTCTGAGCTTGTATTTTAGCAAATGCACTTGAGTGTGCAGTAGCTGCATGCATGACAACATCTCTCCCAGACTCCATAATAACACAGCATAAAAGTGCCACACGGCTGCCCGCTGAGGCCCCAGCTCAGCTCTGTCCCCAGAGAGCATCACCAGCTAGATGTGACTCGGCCGTCCCTGCCCGAGCTCACAGAGAAGTCAGGGCGAGACAGGAAGCTGGAGCAAAACAACTCAGCACCTTTGGGTGGGAAGTGCCTGCCCTTACACTTCACTCTGACTTGAGTGAAAATTTCCCAAGAAAGCCCCCAGGAGCCTGCCTTCTCCAGGAACGCTGAGTAGGACTCACCCAGAGGAGGAATCAGCTCTGGAGCCTTCCGAGGCTCCCGGTCCCCCAACTGTAAAATCGAGGGGAGCCTAGAAGTGGCCCTGCCAGGAAGTTCTGACCCCACAGTTGTTTCCTGAAACCCCCACCCAGGGCGTTCTGATACGTGCACGGGTGGAGCAGCAGCTCTGACCCCTCAGTCCCATCACCGTGACCGCCTGGGCAGGGTGGGGGTGTCGCTGAGCCCCTGGATAGCCCCTGGGTGCAGCCACAAAGCCCCCGCTGTGCCCTAGCCCTGCCCTGGCTGCAGCAGGGACATGTCATCTGGGGGCACCTGTTGGCCACCACGTCCCTGACCTGTGGCCCCCCTCCTGTCTCCCCTCCAGTCTCCCCTCCATTCTGCTCCTCTCTGAGACCTCTGAACCCCCACCAGGGGCTACACCTCTGGGCCGGCACTTAGGGTCCTGGGGCAAGACAGGGAGAGTAACAGTTAAAGCCCCTTTACCCTGATAGCAGGTACAGCCCAGCCTGGCCCGGGGCTTCTGCTCCCGCCCATGCCCCACCCTGCATGTGGCCCCTCCAGTCTTCCCTCATTCTAGGGCTGGCCGAGATGCCCATTAGGTCCCTGAGGTGGCCACAGGCTCCCCTCAGCACCCAGGGACCCTCAGCCTAGAGACCCGCAGACAGGCTGGAGCCAGAGGCCAAGGCTGGAGGGGCTGGGGCAGGCAGAGGAACAAGTGAGCTGGGCTGACAGCTGCCCTGGGGCCCGGGAACAACCTTCCTCTGAAGGCAGCTCCTGCCAGGCCCAGGGGAGTCACTGTCCTGCCCTGGATCAAAGGCCCAGCCAGCACCCTGTACCCCAGCCCTATTGGCTCTGCACTGCCACTCAGGGCTGGGCCTGCCGGGACCCTACCCTCACCCCAGCCTGCTTCCTCTCTGGGCCAGGCCCCTGTCCCCAGATCTGTGCCCATTCCCCTGGACTTGGGCCACCTTTGGCCAACTTCCCTCCACTTTCCTGCTCCAGGTCCATCCAGACTCCCCCAAATGCCCTGAGCTCTCCATCCCCAGGCTGGGACATCACAATGCCCCAAGCCCAGCTAGTGTCCCTTGCACACCTGCAAGGGTCTTCAGGTACCTGCACCCTCACACTCAGATTTTACTTCAGACACACCTGCACAGCTGGGTCTGGGGTGTGGCCCCTCAATTTGCAATCAGGTTTAGGAGCCAGAATGCTCTCTGACAAGTGAGGGCCCATAAACGAGAAGACTTAGGAGGTTCTGAGGCCTCCCTCATAAGCAAGTGGGCCCCACTGGGGCAGTGTCCCAAGGAAGAGACGGTCCTGGGCTGGGGGCCTGGACTGGCTACAAGATTCCCAGTGATGCTAACTGGCTCTGTCACTGGAGCCAACACTCGTGGAGCACCTCCTGAGCTCTGGGCATGGGGCCGAACACCTCATTGTGTATTTCATTATTTTGTTAAATTGCACAGAAATAGAATATAGGCAGATACACAGAGAGTTGGGCTCTGGGAACAGGGCTGAGGATGAACTGATAGGAGCTGTGTCTTGATACCAACTTGGGGCAGCAGTGGTCAAGCGCTAGGAGATGAAAGCGTGTCCCCCAGCTGCGCAGGGCCGGGCTCCAACAGTGACACTTGGTAGAAGGAGCAAATAATGCACGCAGTGGGTGGACCGTGAACCCACAGCCAATTCCCACCCTCCCCACTGGGCTGAATGAGACCCAGAGTTCATGGACTACTGGTGGGGATAGGGGGGTCTCAAAAGGCAAGTATTGTCCTGCTTGCTAATAGGGCATATATGTCTTCAAGCATTGCAATGATAAAGGAGATTCCACGAGGTCAGATTCTACAGGGAAAAAATGATTGAAGACTTTGAAATATGTTAAAAAAAATTTTTTTTAAACATGCTCCACAGAAAGTGAAAAAAAAATTTCTGACTGTACTTTTATCGCAATGCTGGTGTGTGCCTTTCTTTGGAGAGGAAGTTAACTAGGAGAACACGGTTAGTCACACAAGCATTTTCAGCGTGTACATGTGCAAATGATTCCTGTCCATGGAAATGCAAGTGATTTCTGTCAGGCAGGGAACATAAATCTTTCAGGCCAAACCCTCGTTTGAATTGGTTGTGACATCCTAATTGTTTCCCCATTAATTAATGAGTTAATAAAATCTTTGACATGCGTTCACTGAATATTTGTGTGAGAGTCATGATTACGTTCTCTGCTAAAATGTATCCTTTCACAGTCTGGTTAAAACCCAAATAAAAATTCCAATAGTTTTTATTTACAAAAAAGATGATTCTGAAGTTTATATGGAAGTCTAAAGGGCCGAGAAGAGTCAGGTTACTCCTGAAGAAGAACAGAGTGGGAGAACTTGCTACTCCAGCGTTCAAGACTCACTACGGAGCTGGAGTAAGAGGGACAGGCGGGGACGACCAGAAGGCCCACTCACGTAAGGACACAATATACAGCAGACGGGCCCTGTGGGGTTGGGGGTGGTCTTTTTCGTAACGGCTGCTAAACCTAAGAATGAAACACAAAACCATAAAATTCTTAAAAATAAAGCTTCACAACTTCAGAATAAAAGGATTTCTTAAACAATACACAATAAGCACCAATCCTAAAGGAAAAGATCAACAAATTAGACTACTGTGCTTTAAATTTTAAAACTTCAGATCACAAAGTGATACCATCAAGAATGAGAAAGGCTAACCCACAGAGTGGGGGAAGATACTGGTATTTTTATACAAATTTCAGCTTGTCCATGCTTGCAGAAAAGGCTGTTGGGATTTTCATCGGCATTGTGTTTGATCTTTACGGTGATTTGAGGAGAACTGTCCTCTTAACAACACTGAGTTTCCCAAGCAATGAACGTGGAATACCTCTCCATTTACTTGACTCATTTGTCAGTTTTTCTCAGTAACTGTTTTGAAGTTTTCAGTATACAAATCTTGCACTTCTTTTGTTAAACTTAGTCCTAAGTATTTTATTCTTTTTTATGCTATTATGAGTGGAATTTTTAAAAATTTATTTTGGATTTTTTATTGCTAGTATATACAGTATATAAACATATAACTAATTTTTGCATATTGATCTTGTATCCTGAAACTTTGTTGAACTCATTTGATAGTTCTAGTACTTTTTTTGTGAATTTCTTTTTACACACAGAGGCATGCAACTGGCAAAAAAAAAAAAAAAAAAAAAAGACAGTTTTAATTCTTCCTTTCCAATCTGGTGCCTTTAATCTCTTTCTTTTGCCTTATTGTACTGACTTGAATTTCTCTTTGGGGAAAGATTTTAAAAAAGAGAGAAAATGTTCCCAATAAAATGGTAGAATTTCTACCTGTTTACCTTAAAGCTTTAAAGTAAAGCCTCTCTCTCCCCCTATCTCTCTCTCTCTCTCTCACACACACATGTGCGCACGCGCGCGCACACACACACACACACACACACACACACACACACACGGCTCTCCGGCCATCCCCGCCTTTCTTCACACAAAGGGAGAAAGAGCCCCCTCACTCATGGGAGTCCCCCCAACACGAAAGGCAGCAGCCACAGGGGCAGAGCACAAAGGAACTCTGAAGTGACACATGAAAGGAACTAAAGAAAACTTTTAGCAAATAGCCAACTATAATAATTACCCTCAGAGAATTAAGAGATGGTATCGCATCTATGCATGAGAGGGGACTGCCAAGAAATTTTTGTTTCAGAGAACAAACATTTTTCAGAATTAAATGCATGATGGGATAAATAAAAAAACTAAACAGAAAAGTAAGAAGAGAAAGGTGGGGACATTTCCTAGAAAGTAGGACAAAAAGCCAAAGTTGGAGAGAAAAATAAGAAAATTAGAGTATCAAGTCAGAGGTCCAACATCTGACTCACAGGAGTCCTAGAAGGAAGAGAGAGAAGATTTAGAAAACTGTACAACGGAGTTTCCCACAGCTGAAGGACACGGCTACAACGAGCAAGGGCTCCAGGGCACCTGGAGTATGGGATGAACAGACACTCTCGTCACCGCCGGTGCTCTGAGACAGAGGGACGCCCTGTAACTCCTGGGGGTCAGGCAGGAAGGGAGCAGGGAGGCAGCCATGTGAAAGTCAGGAACCGGAACGCTGAAACTTCCCAGCATCAGCACTGGAAGCCAGAAGACCACGTAGAAGTACCTTCAAATTCCTGACAGAAGTTTTTTCCAACCTATAATTCCATATCCAGTTAAAATATCAAGTATGAGGTTAGAATAAACACATTTCATACACACAGGTCTTGCGAAATGTATCTCCCATCCTCTTCGTTTCCCAGGAAGCTGCTACAGAACATGTTCCATCAAGACAAGAGCTATAAATCTACAAAGGGGAAGCTATGGGAGGGGCCCACATAGACGAGAGGGGTGGGGGTCTCAGGATGCAGCCCAGGTGGGGATAGAGGGGCAGAGAGCTCCGGGAAGGTGTCTCCACGAAAAGGAAAATGGACAGAATTCTTCATGCTTCTGACTATATTGGGAGGAGATTCACGTTCCCTTGGAAATTCTCGGGTGAATTAGTGGCACAGGCACTGAGAAAACTAAGTGAATGAAAAAATTAACTCCAGGGAAAACAAGCAGGTATACGAGAAAGGTGTATAACTGCAGGTCACTACACGGGCCTTTGGTGACTAACACAGCAATAGTGATGCAGCCCAAGGTAGAGTGCCACGTACTCCTGAGATCCACTCCGTGCCCTCCTCCCCCGGCTCTGCGCCTGGGAAGCTGGCCCTCGGCCCCCTCCACTGCACCCACAGCTCCTGCATCCTGGCCTCTGGGTGGGTTTGGCCAGGGGGAGGCATGAAAATCAGATGGAGGAGATGCGGAGGGCTGGATATCTGCTCTCTGGGCTGGGGCTGGCAGCGGCTGCGTTCTGCTCTCGTGGCCACACTACTGCCCCGTGGCCCCACCTTCCCTGCAGGTCCGGGAGCCCCCACGGCCAGTCCCAGCGGGTTCCCGTGACGCTGCCCGCACCTTCGTGGACTGCCCTTCACGGACGCCTCCTCGGGGAGCTCTCTCAGGTGCGCCGTTTTTCCTGCTGAGGCCTGGCCAAAATAGTCTAGGGGAGGCTGGGAGAAGGGAGAGAAGGCCACGGGCGGGCGGAAGGGGGTTGTGTCGTCGAGAGAAGACCTAGCTAACACTGAGAAATCAAGAAACAGAGCCTTAAGCATGCTTTTGAAATTTTGGAATCAAGTCCACAAGAATCAGCCAGAGGAGCTGCAAGTAGTCGCTTGTGGGGGCCCAAACCAGGGGTGGGAGGGGGGGCTCCAGGGAACTGCTGTTTTCTGTTGTAAGCCTTTATTTAAGAAAATACGGTTGCCTTCCACCATCACAAACACTAAACCCAACCAGGACAGATGAAAGGGCCACGTGGAGCTGGGCAGTGGATGTGACTGTCCTTCCCCCCCTCCCAGGACAGCCAGACAGCCGCGCGCAGGACAGCAGGCGCAGCGTCACGGCACATCCCCTCAGGGACATGCCCAGTCCTCACAAGCGGTATCCGGGGCCAGACCCTTGGGTTGCCAAGGGTGACACCACCATATGGCTCAGGGATGGATGGAGAGTCGCGTGGGCAGGCTGAACAGGGGACACTCTGGGAAACAGGAGGGCCCTCGGGGTTAGGGATGTTGGGGTCACCCATGTGTGCACCGTGGGAAAGTCACACTTGCTTCTCAGCTCCTAGTTTGCCCTTCCTGGCTGTGTGCCCAGAGAATGCTGCAACCTTTCTGGGAAGTTCAGTGTGGTGGTACAGCTGGAGGCAGTCTTGGAAACCAGACGCCCCGGGAAGCAGGGGGAGTGTGGCTACCCCGGGTGCATGGCCAGGCCACTTGGAAAGATCACTGCACCCCACTGAGGTGCCCAGTGCTGTGGGTCCTGAGAAGCATGGGGTAGAGATACAGGGCATGCGCCTCCTTGTCCCCAAATTACTGGGACAGTCCAGCCTCCAAGGGGTGAGGAGAACAGGATCAACCCACCCCCACGGGCCCTGAATGTTCTCTTCAACTTCGTAACACCGGGCCTCTGAGAACACTGACCGCACCAGTGCCTGCCAGGGCATTCCTGGGTCTCTAGAACTATTAGGGTGCACCAGATGAAGGCGCCAACATTTGACCACACTGACCTAGAAAACTGGCGATCTCCTATGGCCCAGCTTGAGAGCCCAGCTTTCCCAGAAGTTGCACAGCACACAGAAGCGTCAGGGGGGCCTGGGGGGCCATCGCATCACCTGGCGGCCGCCTGGTCCTGCCTCTCTGGATCCAGTGAGTTCAACGACTCTGAGAGTCGTCCAGTCAAGACAGGAGACTCCTGCCGTCAAAACATGGAGGCTGCGTGGCTTCAAGTGTGACGAGGGACACTGACAAGACGGAGCCTTTCCTGAACCCTTCTGGGGGAAGTGGGGAATGCTGACTTCTAGATTTCTGCTCTAGCCTGAGTTAGAAACGGGCCACAGCTGGTGTCGGCAGAGGGGGCAGGTCAGGGTCTTGCCCACCTGCGGGTTCTGAACCGCAGCCTCCATTTCCAGCAGCCCCACATCCCTGGGGTCCCCAGAGCCCACAGGGATGGTGCGAGTGCGTGTGCTTGGAGCGTAGCCCACCCCGCCGCCAGCCCGCGCCCGCCACATACCAGCCTGCGGATCTCACGCTCACACTCCTTCTTGATGCGGCTGATCTCCTCCTGGTGCAGGTGGTACACGCTGCGGATCTCCGCGGCCTTGATCTTGTCGGCCTGCATCACCAGCGTCAGCGCCTCCTCCACCTGCTTCTTGGCGCCCTTGAGCTCCGAGATCTCCTGCTGCATCTTGACTTTCTCCACCTCGAAGCCCCTCTTGACCTCCTCCTTGGCCTCGGACAGCAGCACAGTCTTGACCTTGTCGGGGCCGCCGTCGCGCAGGGCGTGGAGCAGCGCCTGCAGCCGCTGGTTCTCGTTGTCCTTGATCTTGATGACCCTGAGCAGCTCGGCCTCGTGCTGCCGCAGCAGCGTCTCACGCACGGCCTGCAGCTCCTTCATCTTCTCCTCGTGCAGCTTGGTCTTGAGCTCTGTGAGCAGGACGGCGGTCTTGTGCTGCTCGTGCTCACGCACCTGCCTCAGCTCCTGGTTCTTCTCGCGCTCCACTCTGCCGATCTGAAAGACAACGGTGACACACAGGGTAGCGGGGGCGCCAGCCACTGGGGCTTGTTTTTTGGGCAAACTTAGGAGCTATCTTCCATTCTGAAATCTCCTCTTAAAATGTCTAGTAAACACAGAACCCAAACCTGACGGGTGGAGCGTGTACATATGCAGCCATGGGCACGCCACAGAACAGGGTGTGGGGCATTGCCACCTGGAGCGTGAGGCCACAGACACATGGTCCCTGGAAGTCTCTGCCCATTCTCCAGGAACGGGCCACACCGGGGAGGCGGAGCCCAGACCTCTCACCTGCCAGGGGGAGAGCAGGAAGCTTCCCCTCGGACACAGCCCCAGGGAGCAGGCGGGGGCGTGCTGACCACTGAACAGGTACCCTCAGGCAGCGTCTGCCCTGCAGCCCCCCTCCCCACACAGAGGGTGATGCGCCAACGTGCAGAGACACTCTTGGCAAATGGGAACAAATCTGAGCAGCTGAGCCGTCTGACTTAGCCTAATCTCCAGGCTTTTGGAAACACTGAGATTTTTGACTAGATGTTTTATTCTCATCTAGATGCTTAAACCTTTGGCTAAACTGTCACATCACCCACACTCTGGCACCCAGTAGGTGTTCAAAGTCTGCTCAGGGAAAGAAAGATGGTAGAGTCAGACTTGGCCTGGATCTACCCTGCGGCTAGATGACCAGGGCCCCCGCAGCACACCGAGTTCACACCTCGGCACCCTGGCCCCCTCCCCACCATCTTGGGGCTCCAGTCCCCGCACCCCGCTGAGTAGCTAAGCCATGAGTCTCCTGGGGTCAGGCCCACGGAGAGTCTCCCGTCCCCCTCACAGTGTCTGTCCCCCAGACTGTTCTCAGGCTCCAGGGCTCCCTGTTCACCTGGCGGCCCCCACCCTCTCCACAGCCCCCACCTCCCAGCCTCTCAGCTCTGGGGTGCACCAGCCCCCTTCCCTTCTCTCTGCTCCTGCCCAGGTCCCTGCTGTCAGGGGGTGGCTCCTCTGGTCCTGGCAGACACGGGGAGTCCATCTGCGGCGTAGCTCCTGCCGGGAGGTGGCCCCTCTATCCAGGCTGAGCCTCTCACCAGATGTCTCCCCTCGTCCCTACAGACATAGGATGGGGTCAGCTCACAAAGGTGTCTTTCTTCAATGATTTGGGATTTTGCAAGGTGCCCTCTACTTTTTCCATCTGTGTCACCTTTCCATGCGCCCCCCCGGCCCAGAAATTTGCCTTGTGGTAGCTTTCGTACTTATGTTTTTACTCTGTGAGCTGAAATCTTGCCACCATTGTTTGCTTTCAGGGTGGAGCCCGGGCCTGGCCTGGGTCCAGACCACAAGCGTCTCTGGGATCCCATTTCAAAGAAGGAAGCGCTGGGCCCTGGGGTCAGCTCACCATGTGGGGACCCCAGCACCACCTGCTGAGCCACCAAGGCCACCCGGCCTCATCCTGCCTCCCCTCTGCAGACCCCACCCCTGCCCATCCTGGGGCTCAGGTATTAGAGGCCAGAAGAGCTTCCTGGGAAAGCTCTAGAAGCTTCCGGACATGGAGAAGACTAAGGTGCTGACCCCACTCCACAAAATTCAAAATAAAAGCAATAACCAGTCCTGTAATAGGGAGGTCTAGGAAAGCTCGGATCTTTTGATGCTTCCTTGAAATATCAAGTTCTTCCCAATTATCAGCATGGGGTAACCCCACTTACTGAGTCGCCTCCCCTGGGGCTGGGGCAAGAGTCAAGGCGCGGATGCAAAGCCCCCACCCCCAGCTCGCTGTGCTGGGCATGCCCACTTAGAGACGGCTCCTTCCCAGGCAGGCTGTGACCCCGGCAACCACATGTTCCCAGGCAGAGCGAGCACAAGAGGTCGAGGACTTGCTTCTACTTCAGGGTAAAGCAGTTGCTCGGAGCCTTTCCCGAGAGAGTTGGGAGTGGCCTGAAGGCCCCCCCCAAGGAGAGAGGTTTGACTCGGGGACCCTGGGCCCTCCCCCCAAGCCCAGGTGAAGCTCCATGGGCACCCCAGATGTGTCCGTGACCCCAGGCGCCCCAGGGATGCTTCAAGATACCCCAGGATTGAAGGCCGCGGTTTGCGAGCAGACTGGGCCAGGTGGCTTTGCTCGGCCTGCGCCTGGGAGCTGCAGCGTCTCCCGATGCTTGGCCAGGAACTGAGCAACTCTCGCAGGGACAAATGGTTTAAGACCCGAGGGAGACAAAGTTCTAGACTCCCACCCCACAGGAGACCAGGAGGGAAGAACACGGAGGTGCATGACGTCCGCAGTGCAAATCTGACTCTGTCTCCGAGGCTCCCGGAGCCGCCTGCCATGCCCTGGCCCTCCACGCCCTCTGCCCCGCCTGGGGGCTGAGCCCCTCCCTCGGGGCTTGGGGCCTTTCAGCCCAGCTCTGCCTTGGACCTGGGGCCAGTCACGTCCTCCCCCCAAGCCTCATGAACAACCACAATGGCAACACCCTCCAGAGACCAGAAGGAGGAAAATAGACTTTGAAAAGTGTTCCTCGGACTGAACAATTCTGCAAAACACACCAGTTTTCATTATTCTCTCTGCATATTTTCCCTTCTCTACCTTGTGTCATCGACTGACATGTCTTGTTTCCCCTTCGAGATGGAAGACAGAGACTGATTCCCCTCCAGGTGTCTGTAAGTAGACGGGTGGGGGGCACGGGAGGAGGAGGGAGGGAAGGGAGAAGGGAAGGGATGAAGCCCCTGATGCAACAGACTGCAAGGTGTTATCAGGTGTTACTCACCGGAACTGCAGGCATGAAGGGAGGTAGGAGGGATGGGTTTTGTCATTTAAGACTCATCACAGGGCACACACCTCTTGCGGAAGCCTGTCTGCTCCACAAGCCTGTATAGGAATAAATAGCTGCTCCTACTGCAAATCCCAGTTCCCAGGAGCCATTGCCAGTGACTCAGCTCATAAAAAGACCGATAGTTATCCACTCTTTCCGAAGAGGAGCAGAATTTTTCAAAGGAAAGATCTGCATATGGGCACCCAGGGAAGCTTTAAGAAACACTGCCTGAGCCCTATGCCCCCAAATGAGGACTTATTGGCATGGGGGTGGGGCAGCCAGGTGCTGGGATTCTCCTAAATCTCTTGCTCTCTGGGGGGTCTAATGCAGGGCCTGAGGTGGTGAGTTGCTGCTGGAGTCTGAGCTGGGGTCACAACCCACAGTCCTGACCGGGATGCACCTGAGAGTGAGTCATCAAGCCGGGCATCAGAGCAGCAGGCACCATGCAGGCTATACAAACCGAGACACAGCAGACTGAAAGGTTTTATCAGACACTATTCACAAGGATATTAGGTATCTGAATCAAAAGTGTGCTTCAGAAGCTGAGAATGTGTTGTTATTGTTTAAATCACAGAAAAAAGTATCTCTTTGAAAAAGCAGCAAATGGCCCAGTGAGTGCCCTGCCTCGGGGCAGGCTGCAGGCGGGGTCCTGCATCCAGACTGCAGTGCTGGGGCCACCCCAGATGGACACCTGCCCACCGGGAATAGCTGCCTGCCACGGGCTTCGCTCTCACTGTCCGAGGAGTGACTGGCACATCCAGCCCAATACCTGTTTGTACGGGGAAACAGCGGTAGGTGTGTTTACAACTCTCCAATAGGAGTTAACAGGTCTGCCGAGCCCTCAAGTCAGCCCTAAGGCTTACAGTATTTTAAATTAAATGGATAAAACAATGCCCTGAAGTCCTGCTTCTTTGCTCATAAGTAACTTTTCGTCAAACTTCTTTTCTATTAGAAAGTACATTTTTCTCTATGGTCTTATTTTCAGAAAAATTATCTTCTGCTAACCTCCAGCAACAATTGCTCTAGAATCTGGGGTTATCCTTAGAGATCAACTATTTAAGGACTAGTCCTTCACATGAACGACACATACGGAAGTGAACACTCCTCCTCTGCCAGGCTTGTGCCCGTGGCACCTGAGTCAGAGCTTGGCATTCTCCATGTTAAACCAGCCACAGTGTCACCTGAGATGATGCCGGGACAATGAAGAAAACTACAGTGGAGATGCCACGGCTTGTGGCTCCTAGAAAGGCCCAGATACAGCAGCTGAGCTGACACACAGCTGTGCCCAGGCCTGTTTGGGCCGTGGGTGGGTGCCCCAGCAGCGGCAGAGAGCCCAGAGCCTCTTGGATCACACAATGTACGGCTAAAAACTACAAAGGGCTTAAATAGATGGAAGAATATATCACACTCATGAATCCAAAGACTCAATATTATAAACACGCCAACTGTCCCCAAATTGATCAGTAGATTCAATGCAATTCAATGTATAGAAGCTTTTTTACAAAAATGGAAATTGACAAGAAGATTCTAAAATTTATATGGAAATGCAAAGAACCAAGACTAGAACAATTTTTAAGAAAAAGAACAAAGGAAGAGTGTGCACACCACAGACACCAGGTCTTGCTGTAAAGTAATTAGTCCGGTATAGCAACGGAACTGGCACAAGGACAGACCACGGGAATCGGAACTGAGAGTCTCAGAACAGACTCCGTCAATCAGCTGCTGCGACTAACAAAGCTTTGCCGTGCTCTGTTGAAGTGACAACCATTCACTATTTCCTTCGCCCTTCGATAGCTACTTCCCCCATTAACAAACATTCTTCCTCAAGTTTTTAATGACGGCAGAGCAGCCCATGTATACATACGCCCTAACTTCCTTAGCAACTTCCCCAACCCTGGACAATTTGGTTGCTGCTGATTTTTCTCATGATTAGCAGAGCTAAAATCAACACCCTCGCATATCAGCATTTGTGCATACCTCTGAATATTTTTCTTTGAGATAAATTCCTAAAAGTGGAATCACTCCATCAAAGGCCTAGGAGCTTCCCAAAGAAGAGACTATCCCTAACTTGGGTTCACAGATCTACTCTGCATAGTAAATGAAGGTGTATTACCACTCTGCTATTATCTGAAACTTTTCTTCAACTTCTTGACACGGTATTTGTCTCTAGCGCTTCGCTGAAGTTCAAAAAAGTAAGGGAGGCTGGGCACGGTGGCTCACGTCTGTAATCCCAGCACTTTGAGAGGCTGAGGCAGGAGGATCACTTGAGGCCAGGAGTTTGAGACCAGTGTGAGCAACATATCAAGACCCTGTCTCTAGTATTTTTCTAATTTTTCTATGTATTGATAGAAAAATTAGCCGGGTGTGGTGGCATGCATGTGGTCCCAGCTGCTCTGGAGGCTGAGGCAGCAGGATCGCTGGAGCCCAGGAGTTGGAGGTTGCACTGAGCCGTGATGACGTCACTGCCCTCCAGCCTGGGCAACAGAGCACGCCCCTGTCTCCAAAAAAAAAAAAAAAAAAACGCAAGGAAATACTGGTGATAAAGCTGGCTGAGCTAGCAACAGCAAGTCAGGGTCCCTTTTAGCCCTGAAAGTCTATAAGCCATTGAGTCACGCTCCTTATGTAGCAGAGAAGTTATCTAAGAATTCCCGGGACTGGAAAAACCATGTAAGTTTCCTTCCACTGTCTCAGTAGCAGTGGTTTTACACAGGCTGAGCCCCATGGTTATTGCTATGGTTACAGGAGAAATTAAGAGGTCAATGATGTTACTGGACCTAATATGTGCATTTTTCTGAAGATCTGCAAAGCCCGATTATTCCCATGGTGAGACACATTGCTGCGGTGAGCACAAGTTAACAACTCGTCATGATGTGTATCTGAGTATTACTACCAAGATTTGAATAAGCATTTAAATAAAGAATAAACGTGCAATAAGCTGGTTAACTACCAAGTAAATCAGATCCAAAAAAAAAAAACCTTGCAGCCCCTGTGAGGTCCTTGTGCTGTGGCCACGCTGCCCAAGAGGCCCCCACCTCTCCCCCCGCCCCCGCAGCTTCAGGGGCTGTCTTCGTCTGCACCCGAACCACACACCCAGGAATCAGCAGCGTGGAAACGCAATTTGGTGCAAACAACTTTGTTTTATTCGCCTTTCTTCGGTAATATTCTAGTGCTTTTGGCCGTTTGCATACTGTCTGCCCCCGAGGTACGAGGTACGTTGCAGCATCCTGGGGCGGGAGTTGAATTCCCGAAAGCAGCTGATGACCGATGGTTGGGCCGTGAACTGAAGCAGCAGGGCTTTCAGACGAGGTATGTGGTGTCCCAGTCACAAGGCGAGTGTGTTTTACTATAAGACATGCTAAGAAAGTGTGAAGGTCACAATCTTTCAAACCCTAGCGCTGTACATGTTTCCAATCAAGAAATCCAAAGTGTTTTGTCTGTTTCTTCGTGAGGGGTGGGAAAGACGGGTGAGGGGCCAGGCCTCGGGAGGGCACCCAGGGAGAGAATCCTAATCCCCAAATCCCAATTACTTCCCAAACTCCTTATGGGAAATATCTTCCCACTCCTACAGGCACAGAAGCATCAAGGCACCCGTGCTGATATGCAAACAGTGCACCAGGGGAAAGGCTAGAGACGGCTCTTTTTTAAGTTGGAGACACTGATGGCTGTTCGGGAACAAGCCTGACTCATGTGAAGGCCACAAGCAGTGTGGCCTCCTTGCTGGTCCCGGGTCCCCTCCTCCCCTGTACTCTCCACCAGGTAACGTCACCCACCACCTGGTGACCCCGCACCCACCCGGCCTGTGCACCCGTGGAACAGCAGCTGCTTCCACTCGCTGCCCACCAGACAGCCCCCACGTGGATGTCCAACGAGAGTCTTCACAGTAACCTGTCCAGAGCAGGGCCCTGGTTTCCTCCCAGCACCCCAGACCCAGTCATCCCCGCCCAGATGTCCCGCCTCGGTGAAGGGCAGCCCCTGCCATCAAAGCTCAGGCCCAAGCCCAGGAGCCATCCTGCACCCATTGTCCACCCTCATGCCCTACACCTGCTCTGCCTGCACGGCCTGGCCATACACGGCTGCCACCCTCGGCCAAGGCACCAACCTATGAGTGGGCCCCTCCCACAGCAGCCAGATGGTATTTTTAAAATATCAGTACACTTTAAATGTATGGACATATTTATGATATATAATATATAAATTTGTCAGATCAAGGCCAGCTTCAAGGCTTGCCATGCCTGGAGTGTTCCCGGGCTCCCTTCCACGCCACGGTAGGACACCCAGAGATCTGTTCTCTGTTTGCCCGGGCAACCAGCTCTCCTTGCTGTCCCAGCACAGGTATAAACGGTGCCCCTTTCGCTCTCCAAAGTGTGCTGTCCATGCAAAAAATAATTACTAGCCTCCTGCCCCCACCTGCACGGCCTGCCACCGACCTCTACAGACCTCTCCTGCCACCCTCCCGAGAGGGCCGCAGCCACCCCAGCCTTCCTGGTGCTCCGGCCAGCCACGCTTACCCCGCCTTCCTCAGTGATCCAGCTGGTGTCTTCCTGTCCTCGTCAGGGTCTCAGGGTCTGAGCTGCAAGGCCATCTGCTCAGCAGCTACCCAGCTCCATCCACACAGCTGCTGGCTTCTCCCTCCCCAGTGTCCTGTCCCATTTGCACCCCCCCACCCCCTCCACAGGCCAGTGCACACACAGCTGCCCAGGGGTGCTCGGCGGGAGGCCCAGATTCCCATGGGGGTCTCCCACCTCCACGTCAGAACCAGGATTTTGCACGGTCTTGCGGGTGCGCTGTAAAAGGTAGGTTTACTGTTGGGGGTGTGCTCTCTGCTCCTCACATCGGTTCCTCATCCACAATTAGAGGTGTCCCGTGAGTTGGGGGCATGGCCTGCAGGGGGGCCTGAGTGGGCCAGGGCTGGGCCCCAGGAGAACAGTGGCAGGGGCTGCTCTGCACCCAGACCAGAGCCTTGGAGTCCACAACAAAAACACACGACTATGTCCCCGTGATATTCTGCGTTAAAGGAGCCCCCAGCTCACTTTCTTTAATTCGGCTGCGCGCTCACTTTGACGGGGCTCATTTCACTGGGTTCCATGAGAGGCCTCCCTTCCGACCTTCCCTCCCTGCGGGGCTGCCTCCCTCCTTGGGGGGTCTTCTTCACTGGAAAAGCGTCCTGTCTTACTTAGACCATTTTATTCTCGACCGTCAAATCTCAACCCGCTCAAGTATTCCACCGGACCGAGATCGGAAACACTTAGCTCCTGGCTGCTACGTTTATTGGCTTCTTTCCGTACTTCACTGGGATCTTCTTTATCCTGAAAATTGCAATCTGTAAAATGAGATGTTGTGGCTGCAGAACTTTGATGTGCTCAGGAACCCTCATAAAGAGATGAGAGCTCCCCATTGTGCCGGGACCACACAGGGAAACAGAAGCAGCCCTCCCTCCCTCCGCCCCGGTCAGAAGCTGTGGGTTCAGCTGCTGCGTCTAAACTGAGATTTAATCACCAAATGAGAGGATATCTTCACACAACCTGAGGGAAATTGCACAAAAGTCTGAGCCCATCTATCAGCGGGGCCAAGTGTTGGGATCCAGCCTTCGGAGCTGGGAAGGCCCAGACTGCCACCCTGCCTGCGCTGAGCTGGCGCACGCGTCCCGACGCCACCCTGACCACCCGGGGGTGTGGAAGCTTCCAAGTCCACGGCCAGATTCTGGGCTGGCTCAGGAGGGGCTGCCCATCCCCTCCAGGCCACCTGTCCCAGGGAGGGCCCCCCTGGCTGGCCGCCGATTTCCCTCCTGAGGTACAGAGCTAAGTCCTCCTCCATGGGGTACGTCAGAAACATCTGGAATCCGCTGGAAGTCACACTGGAGGCTCCAATTCCACAGCTCTAGGTCTGGTTACATAGATTTGTCCGGTAGCTGTAACAGTGATACTAATTTTAGCACATACGAAGTAAAGACTGAAAGGCGGCCTTGCGAACAACCTACCTACCGGAGGAAAATAAACTCTCTAAAAGTACGGGAAATAAACTCACAGCACATACGGCCCTCTGAGGAGACAACTCACAACACAACTACCCCCTTTGTTTTGTGTTAATTAAACACCTGTGGCCTAACTCGTTATCTCTAAGAGTTTGTTTCTCAGCCTCAGCGGACAGTGGGGGCGCGAGCTCCCCGCTCCAGCTCTCTGCCTCAGTTCCTGCCAGACACGTTTCAAGGACCCAGATGAGCCGGCCTCACAGAGAAGAGAGGGAGAAATACAGAGCACCCGCAACAGCTTCGCCGCCGCTTGGGTTATCAGTCTGTGAAGCGAGGGAAAAGAGCCCTTTTTACCCCTTAAAAACTCCAAACAGCTTTTCCTCAGCTGCCCAGCGCGTCCCCCCCCCGCCCCCGTGCCGTGGCCACGCCTTCCTTTTCTCTCTCTCTCCTTGGAAAAATAAACAAACTTTTTACTACTTTTTATCTTAATCTTTGTGAGAGAAATCTTTCTCTGCCCACTACGAATTTCCCACCTTTCAAAGACTTCAGAAAGACTGATAAGGACTGATGTTGTTAGTGATTGTTGTAATTATTGAATTTATATTCTCTCTTCCCTCCTTGGCCGTGACTTAAGCCAGTATTTTGCAGACCAACAATCCACCGCATTTTGTGGTCAAGGCCCGGTGGCCGGGTGGCGGGCAAGGCCTCCTGACTACTCCCTGAGGTCCTCGTCTCCAGCCGACACGCAGCTGCCGCCCTGGGGCCCCGTCCTGCTCCCCGGATGCGACCTTTCCCTTACGGGGCCTCTGACTCAGCAGGACGTCACCTCAGAAGACCCTGCTGGCAGACGTGAACAGACTTCAGAGTCCTCTGCTGAGCCAGAACAACTGGGATGTCCGCAGGAACGAGCAGCCCGGGGCCGTGGGCCTTGTGCCTTTATGCACAGGGGGTGGTCCCTGCTGCTTTGAGGGGGGCCCAGAGCAGCAGCATCTTCCCCCCAACCCAAGCCCGGTGAGAATTCTGCACTGATCTGGGTCCTGGACCTTCCCTCCGGAGCCAGCCGGACGTCCCCAAAGGGCCCTCTGTGTTCTCCATGGCCCTGGGAGCTGGGAACATGCTGTCAAACTACAAACACAGACACGCAGACTCGCTCTGGCCCAGCAATTCCGCTTGTGAGAATGTATCCTGCAAGTACCCTTGCACGTGCAGCCCAAGACACACGGGCGGGGCTGCTGTGTTGGCGGGAAGTCCGGAGCAGCCTGACTGGCAATGACAGGCCCAATACACGAGGGCACATCAGTAAAGTGAACGAGCTCCGTACTGGTGCCATTGTCCCACCAGGAATCACGTCCAGGGTGGTCTGCGTGAAGTTAGGCAAAAGGAAGTTGCAGAACCATGTGTAGAGCGTGCTGTTACCTGCTTTAAGAAGAAAAGCTCTAGCTCACATGTTCAGGAAACTAACTTGAACCAAGAGGGTACATCATCTCTTCCAAAAATAAACAAACACGCACTGTATAGCTGACAAGAGGGTCCGGGTTACAGCCCTCAGACGTCAGCCCAGGACCCTCACCCGTGCCTAGAGAACCCTCGAGCCCACCCGGCACGGACACAGGCATGTGAGGAGCACAACCCCTCAGGATGCTGCCAGAGGGATGCGTGTGGGCAAAACTGCACATGAAATATGTCTGATGCTGCCGTGACTGGGTGGACAGAGAATCTGGTACTATACGCAGGGATTTCCATGTGGTGTTTCTTTGCATTAAAAAGATAATTATGATATTTTTACTGAATAAAACAAAGGGTTTTGTTCTCACCGGGCTCTTAACAAGTCCCCTCTTCTCCTCTTTCTCCTGCAAAACAGGGCAGGGGAGGGCAAGAGTCACGTCTGAGGCTTCGCTGTGGCCTGACCTCTCCGTCTCGGGTCTGGAAACATTTGTGCCTAACCTTGTGCTCCAGCCAGGCAGGGCGTCTGGGACTCTCTGTTGCGGTTTGTGGTCTACGGGCACCTGGCACGGAGCAGGTGCTGAACATGCATTTGCCGACGCTGTCGCCATGCCAACAGCCTAGTCCCGGAGGAGCGAGACTTTCCTCCTTGACACCACCAGGCGCTGGTGCCGTGCTCAGCCCCATGCGCAGAGGAGGGGGCTTACGGCAGGAGGGTAAGTAACGAGGGGCAGGGGCCAGAGTGTTTTCTGTAAAGGGCCTGACACTAAATGATTTAGGCTCTGCGGCCTCCCCATAGACAATACATAAATTGGAACGCATGGCTGCATTCTAATCCAACTTTGTTTATGGACACTGAAACCTGAACTTCATATGATTATCGTGTATCACGAAACATTATTCTTTCGGTGTAGCCAGGAGGTTAAGTCACAGGAGGTTGGGCACTCAGAGGTTAAGCAACTGCCCAAAACAGAGCGACTCCCACCCACCACCAGACCCCCAGCCTCCCGAGAGACACCCTCCTGGGCCGGGAGGAGGAGGGAACTGCAGCCCAGAGCGGGGAGCACCGATGTGCCCACCCTGTCCCTGCGCTGCCCTCTCCAGTGCTTTCCTCTTTGCCTTCCCGTTCCAGGAGCCCTTGCACACTTCCTAATGGGGGGCAGGAGAGAGGGGAGAGGGCAAAGGTCATGCCAGAGGTGAAAGAAAATCGGAGCTGGCGGGTGGCCCACCCCAGGGTTTGGTCTGGTGCCAAGGAAGCCTGTCCTCTGGTCAGCTGTGTCCTCCCCCACAGAGGCCCCCCGGCCACCAGCACAGCTCAGCACAGCTCAGCCTTTCCTGCAGGCTGCGAGGACCCCAAAGTGCTGGACATCCGGCTGGGGCCATCATAGGCTTGCCCACCTAAGGTCTGCTGCATCCTGGGCCTCCCCCACCCCCGCAGGGCTTGCCCCAGCACCTCCCGGTTTGGTAGTAACTAGCACTGTTCCTCCCTGCCAGGAAGTTCTAAGCAACAGCCTGTCTTTGTCCCTTATTCCCATCGAGGAGCCACACCTGTCCACTCTGTTTCAGCTCAATTCCACTGAGAACAGTCCAGTGGGACAGTCAGTGTCACCTCCAGGATAGCTGTCTGACAAAGCGCCCCAAGGCCCTGTGGCACATGCCTGTGTGGAGTCGCCTTGGGTTTGGGCCACTGTCCGGCCCCCTGGTCTCCCCACTGCTAGCTGCCCCCCACCCCGCAGTGGTCTGTCCTGAGCGCCTTGAGAACACCCTTGGGCCTGCAGGACTCCCCCTCTAGGCAGAACCGGGCAGGGGGGTGAGGGTCGACAGGCAGGGCCAGGGCATGGGGGGGACGGGAGTGGGGGGAGCCCACCTTGCTCTTCTCTTGCTGCAGCTCGATCTGGATGTCTGTGAGCTTGGCTCGGAGCTCCTCATTGGCCGCCTGCAGTGCCGCAAGAGCCTCCGCCTTGTCCCCCTTGGCTCGGCCGCCCGTGCCCTTCTTGGACATGGTGAGGCTAGATGGCGGATGGGGTGCCGGGGGTGGGGTGCTCTGTCTGGCTGGGGTGTCCGTGCCAAGCTGCAGCAGGCGTCACCTGGGCTGTTGCTCCACTACATTTTCTCACTCACCTGCAGGGGAAAGTACACCGCAGGTGAGCAGGTTGCTCCTGGCAAGCCACAGGGGCTTGCAGGCCTCTCACCTGCCTTGGCCCCAGTCCTAGCACTGAGGACACTGCTCCAACTGTGCACACCAGGGAGCCAGCCCCAGACCACAGAGCCATCAGCCCCGTGCAGTGTCACCAGACAGGGTCCCATATGTAAGGGCATGTCTCCATGCCTAGCACATAATGAGCATTTGATAAATGTTAATTCTTTTCCCTCCTGGGAATAAGAGATGGGGCACCCAACTTTAAACCCAGAATTCCATACATGGGTGTAAGGCAACACGATGGCAGCAGTGGGTTAAACCACCAGCTGTTCGAACGGCAAAGGGGGGCCGTGGCCCAAGCTCTTCCACAGGGACCCACAAACTGCATCCAGGAAATATCCAGAAATATTGAATGCAGGGTCTCAAACAGATATTTGTACACTCATGTTCACAGCAGCATTATTCACAATAGCCAGAAGGTGGAAGCCACCCATGTGTCCATCCACAGATAAACGGATAAACAAAGTATGGAATTCCATAGAATGGAATATTGTTTAGCCTTAAAAGGAAGGAAATTCAAACACATACTACAACACGGATGAATCTTGAAGACATAATGCTAAGAGAAATGAACCAGTCACAAAAGGACAAATACCATATGAGAGATGTGTGTGTGTATATATATCATATCTATCATGCTAATGTATATATTCAGTATCTAAAGTGTCAAACTCATAGGAACAGAAAGCAGGATGGTGGTTGCCAGAGGCGGGGGGGACGGGAATGGGGAGTTGATGGGGACAGAGTTTTACAAGATGAAAAAGTCCTAGAGACCTGTTGCACAACAATGTGAATATGGTTAACACTACTGAAGTATATATTTAAATATGGTTTGGATGGTAAATTTTATGTTATGTGTTTTTTACCATGTTAAAAAATTTTTAAAACAAAAAACTTCATCCAGGAAGGGATGCACCCCACAGGCTTCCACATACGAATCTGGGGTGGGGCTGGAGCAGGGGTGGGACACCAACATTCAGTCTGTGGCACCCTCCAAATTAAAGAGTAATTAATCAAGTCATTTTTAGATATGATCAAAGGTTTTATGCCTTCCTGAAGACCTGCATTAGAGTCTTCCAGTGCATTCAACATCTGATGTCATCTCCAAAAAAGGAACTCACGCTGAACTTTTAGGCATACTTTCTGTCATGAAATGAGAGATACCATTTCTGAAAAAATCCAATAAAGGATGTTATAGGTTGAATTGTGTCCTTCAAAATTTATATTTTGAAGTCTTAACCCCAGAACCTCAGAATGCGACTTCATTTGGGAACAGGTCATTGCAGATGTAATCAGCCCAGATAAGGTCACCCTGGAGTGGGATGGCCCCTAATCCAACATGACTGGTGTCCTTACAAGAAGGGGAAACTTGGACACAGAGACACGCACAGGGAGAATGTCACATGAAGACTGGTTTTGCTGCCACAAGCCAAGAGACCACCGGCAGCCAAGAGAGCCGGGACGGGGCCTTCCCCAGCACCCTCAGCAGCTTCACTGGCACCGTGACCTCGCACTTGAGGCCTCCAGAACTGTGAGAGAATGAATTCTGTTGCTTAAGCTGCTCAGTTTGTGGCACTTTGTTATGGCAGCCCCGGGAAACAAGTAGAGAGAGGAAGCCGGGAATGAAACAGTGAGACACAGGAGATCCTCCCCCGGAAGGAGGAAGAAGGCTGAACCAAGACGGCATGGGTCTCCCGGAGACCCTCGGGCTGAGCGTGGCCCCCGCACCTGACGGGTGGGTGGGGGCTCACTGATGGGGCCGTTGTGTTTCTGCCCATCCTTCTTGTGTCTAGTCTCCTGGATGAGAGCCAGGCCAGCTGGGAGCGCGGCAGGCAAGGTGGGTGAGGAAGGAACGTGCCACGGGGAGATGTGACCCAGGAGGACTCGGGCACCAGGGGCGGCTCATGCAGGCACACCCAGCCTGCAAGGTGGGTGGTGCAGGAGGGGTCCAGGAGGCCCAGATCCCTGGCGTTGGAGGGAGTGGGTGGGCCTGCCCCAGCCCTGCTGGGCACTGCTGTATGTGAACAGCATTGGCCGGGGCAATTGATGGGTATTGGCCCTGCCTGGGGCAGAAGTTGGGCCCACGAGCACCATCAAGGGAGCCCTCAAAGTCCCCCCAGGCCCCTCTCCAGGAAGATATGACCCCACCAGGTACGTCGGGCACCAGGAGACCCTGAGCCAGCGCAGGGTGGTCTCTGAGCTGGTCTGCCCTCCCTGGGGCAGCAGAATTAATTCTGGGACCGTGTTTCCAAGTGAGAGGACAGCTGAGCCATGTGTAGGGTTATTTGAGGAACTGAGATCCTGCAACTTGAAGAGAAGGTCCAGGGTGTCAAGACCTCTGGCTTCCCATGGACACCCAGAGGGCAGGACATGTGGCAGGGGCAGAAACTGCCTCTGAGTGGCCCCAGAGGCATAATTCAGGCCAGGGTATGAGATGGTGGGGGCAGGTCTCATTGCAAAGTGAGGAGACAGCAGGTGGAAGGGCTGACTGTGGCCCCCCATCCCCATCAAGGCCAGAGCTGGGTGTGTGGGAAGGGTGCTCGGGGCTCGTGCACCCAGCAGGGCCCAGCCTGCCTTCCTGGCCAGGTCAGCATCTCACTTGGCAGGGGCTGCGATCGGATGCCAAAGCTGTGAGGGGCACAGGTGTGGATACACCAGCCACGCCTCTGGGCACCACGGGGAGTCAGCTCAGCGCCAGGCTCCTCCTGGGCCCCAGGCTCACAGGCCACTTGGCAGCCTCACTGTGCAGCGCATGTGCCGTGGGAGCCTGGGGCCTTTGTCACATAGAGTTGTCCCAGCACCTGTCCGTAGCACAGCATGACCTCAGGAGAAACAGCCCTCAAGGTCACCTCCAAGAGGCCCTGGACCCTGCAGTGCTCAAACCCCAGCCAGACCCCAGGGCCACTCCTGCCGGCCCTCTGCCCCGGGAGTGGATGCCTTCAGTGCAAGCTCTGTGGCTCAGGTGATCAGCTGTAATTCCTTCCGACTGGCGTGTCTCGCCACTTCCCAGGCCTGGGAGCTGCCCTGCTCTCCTAAACAGATTCAAGCGCACTCTGTTTGCGCCTCATGACCAGAAAACCCAGTATTTTCACAAAAATGGCTGAGAGAAACGGCAGGCAGGGGCCTCCTCCCATCTGCTCAAGGCCCCAGTCTGGGCGGCCTCGTGGGCCACCGGCTCGAAGTGGCTTTGGTTTCACCAGCCCGAGGCCTGTGTCAGCAGGGATGTGGCCCCAGCCCTCCCTCCCAGTGTCCCCAGACCCAGCCCCGGGCCATGGACGCAGCCTCCTGACCCTTCTCCCTACATCCCACCACGATTCTCCCCAACCTGTTCTCCACACCGGCGCCCTGAGCAAGCATTTCAGACACAGCCTGGCCCCATCCACAGGCCCCTGCTTAACCCCTCCTGCGTCCCCACCAGATTTCGGTGGTTCCTGGTCACCTGTGCGACCTGCCGGGGCTGCGCCTACCCACACTACTATTTACTCTGTTTTCTGTAAATAGGCTCATTATTTTTTACTTATTTTAAAATTAAACTGTGCAGGCCTCTCCTGCACAGACAAGCAGCATTGCCAGCTGTCTAAAGAGGTAACTCGGTGCGAAGGCCAGACCAAGGTCACACCGCATGTCGGCTTCCAGCCCAAGCCCGCACCTGCCCAGGTGCTGCCAGCCCGGGCGGCAGAGATGGCCACTGCCCCCACCTCCGCCTTCAGCCTGGCCCCCGGCTCCCACCATCTGCTCTGGGGACACACTGCCACCCTCACGCCCACAGGCTCCCTGGCCTGGACTCAGGACCCCCGCCTATCACCTGCACCTCGGCCCCTGGGGGCTGAGCGGCCTCCACTGTGCACCGGCCACCCTGCACTGAGTTGTTGATGAAGTGATGCATCTTCAGCCCTCGCCTGGCACCTTCCTAAAGGCACCAATTTTTCTCAAACACCAATTTGGGGACTAATATCAATACAATAAGTACACTGAGCTTGTTACTTATGGAAACGATGGGAACAGCTGAGGGCACCCAGTGGGTGAAGCTCCCCACACCTCAGGTTGCTCTGCCTTCGGCCTGGGCTGAGCACGCCCTCCAGGAGCATTTGATGGGATCATCACAAATAGAGCAAGGAAGGGATTTCCATGTCTCCCGTGCCCTATTTGTACTAAATGGTATCAGAGTAGCTGGGATGCTTCATGCCTTGGACAGCTGCTGCTTTGGTAAATGGAGGCACCATGTTTTCCCACAATGACGCTGCTGATACTGGAGGGAGGCTGGGCTCACATAAGTGCTGAGTGGCGGCCTGTGGCATGTGCACTGAGGATGCTCTGGGTGTCCCTGCTCTGTTTCATGTGTTTCTCTGCACCCCCCGGCTTTGCCCCACCCCCACCCCTGTAAAGAACCACTGGGCAATGCCCTGTCACAGCGCTGTCCGCCAGGGGAAGCCTGGATCAGCACCAGTGCAGGAGCCAGCAGGGATAGGGGTGGGGGCAGGATTGGAGTAGACCCCCATCACCGTGCTGCACCAGCACCCACCACGACAAGGTCACAGGAGCGCGGGTTTGGAGCTGTCCCTGCACTGGAAGCACAGCCAAGACAGTCTGAACCTCAGAGGCAGAAGAGCCCTTGAGACTCAAAATGTTCATCCTCCGGCTTCGCTGTCAACTCAGCTTGAGTCCACAGATAGGGGTCGGGGGAGCTGCAAACAATGGGGGCTGAGGAATGTACTGTCGCTACCCCACATAACAGCCACGAGGTACATGGCAGGGGCAGCAGGGCAGTCACCGGTGACGAGCCACAGTAAGCGTCTGTAAACCACACTGTTGACGGTCAGAATTTGCATGACAATGCTGGGCACCTTACACATTTTCCAAATTGAATTTGACTGCAAAAAATAAAAGAGTCCTCAACCTGTTTGGGAAAACCCAGGGTGTGTCCAAGAAAGGGGCACATTTGCACCGAAGGCCTTTCCAAGCCCCACTCCCCCATGTAAACCAGAGTGTCTCTTCCCCAGGACAGGATTTGCACAGAGGGTTTCACTGACAATTTGAGACTGGAAATGTGTTTTTCACATTTTCATTGGGGAAGTCATTAAATTAATAGCACAGACTGCCTACCTTTTGTTTCGGGGTCTCCAAGGAGGTAATGAAGACAGTTTACTTCTGAATCATCTTTTGAAGGCTACAGAGGTGGTTGGGTTGATTTCTGCGTGAGTAGTTTTATGTTAGGAGGTTTTAGCACAGCAGGACCAAGCTTTATGGTTGATGGATGTGTTTCCGCCTCGGTTAATCACTGCAGTTAACCTCAATGCCGACGAGTCTGGTTAAGGCATCACTCCCCACCCGGGCCCTGCTGGGCCGTTTATTTAACGTGGAGCCTGTGGACTTGGGCTTTGCCGCCACCATGTGACGCAGACAGAGGACCTGAGAGGCCAGTCAGAGCCGTCAGCACCCAAGCAGGCTTCAGCACAACACTGTGTGGTTCACACGTGTCCTGGGTCGCGAAGGGCAGGGTCTTCTGCAGCTTTAGTGACCTGACAAAGCTGATACCACTGGCCCGGATTCCTTCTAGAAAACTAGTGTATCCGTGCAGAAGAAAGTATGAATATGGTGATTCATTTCCACAGAAATCCAAGGCGTGGCAAGAGGGGGAGGGGCCCTGGGGGGACCAGAGACACCCACAGAGAGGGGATGACACAGAACCTCCAAGTTCAGGGCTGCAGCTCCCTCCTGGTCATGGTCTGGCAGATGCCCAGGCCGTGCGGGCTCTGCCCAGAGCACTCCAGCAAGGAGCGAGGACAAAGACTCAGACCAAGTGGCCAAGGGCCCTCCCTCCCCGGGTAGGGCCACCTGGGAGATGGAGCTGCCAGCAGGGGGGCCGTGGGGTCTGCGGCTTAGTCCATTTCTGCTGCTTCTCCATGGGGCGGACCAGGCGTGGGCCTCAAGGTGACCCTGAAGGGATGAACCTCAGCCCTTAACACTTATCTTCTTGAAAAACAGACATACGGCTGAGGAGGAATCAGCCGGCCGTCACGCCTGGTTGTAAATGTATTTGCTCATAGTTTCGGATGTGCACCTGCAAACCCTGAGAATGCGGCGCCTCGCCCGGGCGGGGCAGGGAGTTTCCTGAGCAGCGGCAGCAAGGACTCGTAGCTGAGGAGCAGCGCTGGGCTCTGGGTGCCCGAAGGGCGCAGGGAGGCGGGAAGCTGGGGAGGGTGAGATCCCTAGGCCAACCCACCACCCCAGGGAAAAGCGACAAAAGCGGCCAGGAGGGAGGGACGGTCGATGGTCCTTCCCCAGAATCTTGGAGACTCGGCACCTGCAGCATCCGTCCCAGCCCTGGCCTTGGTCTGCCCAGTTCCGGCCCTGCCCCCCACTGTGGAAAGTGCCAGGTGTAGCGGGACTTTGGTCCCACCCACAAATGTCGACTCTGGGATGGAGCATGTCACTGACCCCGATTTTCAGCTGAAGAATCGGACTTGAGTGCCTGTCTGGGGTCACAGACCCAGAGGGACCCAGAGGCCACTGCCCCTCACATAGCACATGGTCAAGCCACCGGACGCCAGGCTGGGCACGGGGCAGGGTGCCCCACACACGGCCCTGCTGGGTGCCAACAGCAATGTTCGGGAGGCGGCACAGGCCCCACTTCAGAGACAAGGAGTCAGACTCAGGGCATGTGAGGAACATGTTTCAAAGTTAAATAGCAACTCAGGGTAAATCCGGGGTCCAGCCAGATGTGCCTGACCCCAAGGCCCAGAGTGACCCCTCTACTCTGCTGCCACACCCATCGTCGGTCCTAGAAAACAGCCTGGGGATTCCTTCCCACGGCCAGAGGATGCATTGGTCCCACGGAGGAGCAGGAGGTCAGAGAAGGGCTGTCAGGGCAGACGCGAGGCCACGGCTCGACCTAGACACATGTTTTCGAGAAGCTGAGGCAGGGGTCAAGAGCGAAGCATGCAGCCACATGAGGTTACACTGCAGAAGCTTCCGGGGACAGCTGGGGACAGCAGCTCCGGGGCAGCCACGCTGGCCACAGTGTGCCCAGCCTGCAGGAGCCAACACTGGGCTTTGTGTCAAATTCCTGCCATGTTCTGTGCCCCTAGACCCTCAATCCTTGTCTTTTGTCCTGTTTTTGGAATAGGAAATACAGTCTGTGGCTCTGAGTAAATAAAATGGAAGCCCCTCTCTCCCCTGGTGCAGCTGCTCTCGGGGAAACCACCAGTAGCCTCCGTGGGTGCTGAGGTGCCTGCCACCAGCTCCGGCAGCCTCTGCAAGGGGGGCAGCTGCCTAGCAAATGGTTTTCTCAGGTCAGCAAAAGGCCCAGAGGGGCAGCAACACATAGGCCAGACCATCAAAGTGAGACTTTTCTCACAATCAACTCAGGCAACACGGCTGCAACTTACCTGGGCCCGATTTACCCTCTCCTGACTCACAGGGGAGAAGAGAAATGGCCCAGGAACCTCCCAAGAGCTGCCCATCGGCGGACCTGGGGGACGGGTCAGGGATTATCTCCCCTGACCTCTAAGGCTGGGCACCGAGTCTCCAGCGGTGTGTCCCCGAGTTACGCTGAGCGTGTCCTCCCCTCCCGCTGCCTTCTCAATAGCACTTCGCTTGACTTCATGGACATCTCAGCTTTGGAACAACATCTTTCAGCAAATTCACAAGAAGTGAATTTACTAACGACAGAAGCATTCCTTGCCAAGAATGACAAAGTACTCTATTTAGGTAACATCTTAAAGTCATCAAGAGATTGATGGACTCTGTGGAGATGTTGTCCTTTAATTATAACAATCAATAAGACATTTTTCTGCAAATCAAATGAAATGTGCAAAGAAGGGCTTATCCCATAATAAATTGACAACAACCCTTAGAAACATGTACAGTGGTTTTAATTGTCTCCTAAAAGATAGGTTTAGAATTATTTAGAATGCGGGTTACAACCTTTATCACCAACTGCAAATTTTTCAAAGAAGTCAATTTATGTTGATCTTGTACAAACCCCTAATGGAGTTTGCAGAAAACAAGGTAGTGAAATTTGTTGGGAAAGGAGGGAAGGAAGAATAGGTGGCTTTTTAATAAACAAATCTTCAAACAGATTCTGTTTGGCACTGCTGTGGAATTTTCTAAGAACCAAGCCATCACTAGCCATGCCCTCTGGTGAAGTTTTGATTTATCGGGAACTAGGGAAGGCCCTTTCCTCCCTGCCCTGCTGCCAGGCAGACAGTCCTTTGAGATAATTTAGAAAGTGGTTCTCAAACCCAACTGTGCATGAGAATATCCCCAGGAAGCTTATTAAGTATGGACCAGAGTCTCCCGGAAGAAGAAAGGCCCAAGAATTCACCCACGAGACAAGGGTGGGAAGTCCAGCTCTGGGGCAGAAGCATTTGGGCAAAGAGCCCCTTCCTTACCTAAAACGCCCTGGCACGGCCAGAGGTCGCTGTGAAGACAGTGGCCCACAGGAGGGGAGGAGAGGGGTGGGGGTGCAGGGGGCTCGACACCTGGAAAAGGGCAAGTCCACCGGGCCAGCCAACGGCATCTCCCACAGGGCCCTCCCGGGTGCCCACACTCTTATTCACGGCCACCAACCACTGCAACGATGGCAAAGATATGCACAGGCTATTTTGTCTCACAGCAACTCAAGAGTCCTCAGAAAGCTGACTGTGAGTCTTTCTGAAAGTGATTTGGGGTCATCCACAAAAACCGTTCACATTTTTGTCTATGAATTTTAAGACTTTGAGAGGGAGTCGTCATTCCTGCTCTGCAGAACCGAAACTAACACACATCACCTTTTACTGGAAGGAGGTCTTCGCCGTGACTTCAGGCTTAAGTTCCGACTCACCTACAAACGAGTTAAAGCTAACCTTCCACGGAGGTGCCACGACTTTTTTTCAAATGAACTTTTTAGTTTGAGATAATTATAGATTCACATGCGGCTGTGAGAGAGAACACAGAGAGATCCAGATTCCCTTGCACAGTTTCCTCCACCAGGAACATCTTGAAAAACGGCAACACAGTAAGAACACCGCCCAGGACGTGGACCCGGGAGTACTGAGACTCAGAACATACCCACATTCACCTCCCTTCTACCCCACCCCCTCTTCAACCCTGGAAACCACTGACCTGCTCCCCATTTGTACAGTTTTTCCATTTCAGGAATGTTACAGAAACGAGACCACACAGTGTGTGACCTCTGGGGATTGGCCTTTTCACTCAGTATAATTCTCTGGAGATTCATCCAGGTTGTTACTACACAACAGTTCATTCATGTCTATTGCTGGGTAGTATTCCCTGGTGTGGATTACTATGGTTTGTTTAACCATTCACCCACTGAAGGGCATCCGGATTGCACAACTTTCTAGGTTATATGGTAGGTGAATGTTTAGTTTGCCAGAGTGGCTGTACCGTTTTGCATTCCCACCAGCAATGAATGAGTGATCCAGGTTCTCTGCATCCCCTCCAGCATTTGGTGTTGTCCCTATTTTTCATTTTAGCCATTCTGACAGGTGACCACTTGTTGTGGTTTTAATTTGAGTTTCCCTAGTAACTAACAATAGCATTTTTGCATGTGCTTATTTGCCATCAGTTCACCCACTCTGGTGAAATGTCTGTTGCCAGGTTGCTCCCTTCCCAGTTCCTTGGCTAGAGGAAGCAGGCTTTCTTGGGGCTGTGCTTGTCCGTGCCCATCGGCATTTCTGAGTTGCCAGCTTCTTCAACTCTGCTTCTGGGATATATAAGAGGTTTTCAAAAAGTTCATGGAAAATGTGCATTATGAAAAAACTATGCATGGATTTCAATTTTTTGCACCAAAATTAACTCTAACTTGATGTAACACGTGTGAACAGAATCTAGTTCGAGGCACTAAGAAGGGTAAGACACCAATTTGAAATGACCTCCTACCAGAGTAACATGAATTCTGCTAAAATTGAAGCAAGAACAAACATCAAATTTGTAGTGAAGCTTGGGTGGAAGAATACTGAAATCACTGATGCTGTATGAGAAGTTTATGGGGACAAAGCCCCAGAGAAATCAGCAGTTTACAAATGGATAACTCGTTTTAAGAAGGGACAAGACAATGTTGAAGATGAAGCCCGCAGCGGCAGACCATCCACATCCACTGCAAGGAAAAAAGTCCATCTTGCTCATGCCCTAATGGAAGAGTATTGACAATTAACAGCAGAAAACACAGCTAACACCACAGACACCTCAATTGGTTTAGCTTACGCAATTCTGACTGAAAAATTAAAGTTGAGCAAACTTTCCCCTCGATGGGTATCAAAACCGTTGTGCCAGATCAGCTGCAGACGAGAGCAGAACTTTCAGCAGAAATTTTAAACACATGGGATCGAGACCTTGAAGCATTTCTTCAAAGAATTGTAGCAGGAGATGGAACACGGCTTTGCCAGAATGATCCTGAAGACAAAGCACAGCCACCGCAGCGGCCACCAAGCGGCGGGCGTGTCCAGTCAAAGCTCGAGTGCACCTGCCGAGAGCAAGGCCCTGGCACCTGCCGTCGGGATGCTAAGGGCACCTGCTTGCTGGCCTTCTGCAGGGCCATAACATCGGCTTATTGTGACAGTGTCGGAGAAAGCCAGCCAAGCTCCAGCAGAGACGCACGTGGGAAAGCTTCCCCAGAGGGTCCTTCTCCACCACGACGATGCTCCTGCTCACTCCCCTCGTCACACGGGGCAGTTTTGGGAGTTTCGATGGGAAATGATCAGGCATCCAACTTACAGTCCTGACGTGGCTCCTTCTGACTTCTTCTTGTTTCCCAATCTTAAAACATCTTTAAAGGGCACCACTGCTCTTCAGCTAACAATGTAAAAGCACTGCACTGACCTGCCTAAACTCCCAGGACCCTCAGTTCTTTAGGGATGGGCTAAATGGCTGGTGTCATCACTTACAAAAGTATCTTGAACTCGATGGAGCTTATATTGAGAAATAGAGTTTATGTTTTTTATTTTTATCTTTTAATTCCATTTTTCCATGAACTTTGTGAAGTCCCCTTGTATGAGGCGAAAAGAAAACCCAGGGACTCATCACTGCGTCATTCCTTGGTTCTCAAGGTTCCTGGCTGGCTGCTTTCTTCACCCCACCTTTCAGAGTCTTCTTACGTGTGTTTCATAGTTAACGTCTGTGGTTTTGATTGTACTAATAAGAAGAACAGGGAAAAGTATATCTACTCCACCTTCCCAGAGGCAGAAGGCCTGCCACAACTTTTTGATCAAAGAAAAAAATCTTAAACTCATATTTACCATTATTTCACTTATGTAACAAGTGTGATTTAAAACTTGCCAGTGCAGTTCTCAGGGTAGAAGCCAGATAACCAGATATTATATTAAATGATTGTAGTAACCACCACCTTGTGTTGTGATGAAATAGTCATCACTCCAGTACTTGAGTGAACAGCTATCTTCGGAGGAGACACATGTAGAAGCCACTTTCTGTGCGGTTTTAAGTTTGCCTGGTTTTGTTCAGGGAGGAAGGCTTAGGTCACATGAATAACTAGAAGTCTCTTTCGAGATATAAGAATTGGAAGCAACTATAACTTTATAAAACGAACCATTGAGCATGTTTTCCAAGTGGCAGTACAAGTGTTTTGAAAACAACAGAAAAGAACAAAATTGCACATGGTTTATACACAGCTTAGCTTCTACACAGACCAGTCAATTGCCTGACTGATTTGAAGGTGACTGACAACCAGGTTTCCAGCACAGGAAGGAGCCTGAGCAAGGACCACCCAGTCAAATCCCCCACTTTTCAGACGAGGAAACCCGGATCCAGAGGGAAGCGCTCCCTACCCCAAAGCCTCAGGGCTGCCTCCCGAGACCACTTGCTCCCAGGCCTCCTCCCCACACAGGGCGGCACAACACAGCCTGGCAGAGCCTCCTTGCTGGTGAAAGTCCGAGCTGAAACACTCAGGGCACGGGGTAGGGCACTCAGAACAGTGCTGCCTCAGTATGGGCCACGTTAGCCCCAGACTAAAAGCCATTCTGGGTGCATCTAGGAAATCTTAAAGGCAAGCCTCAAGGGAGGAAACTCTTTCCCAACAACTCAAATGTGTCCCAGAATAAAGCTCAACAATATTTAAAGAAATGCACAAAGATTCAGCCCCCAACAACATAAAATTCACAGTGTCTGGCATCCAATCAAAAATTACCGGGCACACAAAGGAGCAGGGAAGTAGGACTCATACTGAGAAAGATAAAACCAATCAATAGAAACAAAGCCAGATGTGACACAGATGATAGAAATAGCAGACAAGGACATAAAAATAGCTGGGAAAAATAAAATCCATACGTTAAAGAAGGTAGAGGAAAACAGCAACATGTTAAGAGGCATGGAAAAGTTTTAAAAGACCCAAATCAGTGACCTTGACTAAGACTGCTCTGTATCTAAGCGATGTTCGATTCTCTGTGCACTGCAGCCCTACGCTTCAGTCAAGGGTCACGTCGTCCTCTGAGACTCCTCAGGAAGGTTACAGTCGGCTAAGCAGAACCACAGACCCAGCCTGCTTGTCCGTGTCTACGGTGCATCCTACATTCTACATGGAAGCACAAAGGGCCAGGAATAGCTAAGACGACCTTGAACACGAGACAGAACTGGAGACTTGCACTATCCACATCACGACCTTTGTAAGGATGTTTTAATAAAGATGGGGGTATAGAGACAAAAACAGACAAGAGTCAAAGGAATTGACTAAAGATCTCAGGACAGACCAACATATGAGCAGTCACTGATTTGTGGTAAAGGTAGCATGCAGTGCACAGGGGCAGAGATGGTCTTTTTACTAAATGGGGCTGCATTACCTGGACATGCACAAGAAAGGATAGATCTTGCTTCCTACCATAGACAAAAAATAATTTTCCAATGAACTGCAGACCAAAATGTGAAAGGAAAACCAGTAATCTTTTAGAAGAAAGCTTAGAAGAAGCAAACCCTCAAATATATGGGTTTATGAATAAATATGGGCTCACATATAAATAAAAATACTTTTGACAAAGGTGCCAAGACCACTCAATGGGGAAAGCACAGTATTTTCAACAAATGGTATTAAGAAAACTGGACATCCACATGCAAAGAGTGAAGTTGGACCCTTACCTTATACCATATACAAAAATTAACCTCAAATGGATCAAAGACATAAACTTAAGACCTAAAACTATAAAACTCCTAGAAGAAAACATCAGGCAAAAGCTTCATGACATTTTAGATGTGGAGATGATTTCTTGAATATGACACCAAAGCACAGGTGACAAAAGTAAAAATAGATAAATTGAACTACAGCAAAATTAAAAACTATCGCGCAAAAAAGGGCGTAATCAACAGACTGAAAGGACAACCTATGGAATGGGAGAAAATATTTTCAAATCATATATCTAATGAGGGGTAAACATCCAGAGTATATAAAGAATTCCTACAACTCAACAATAAAAAAAAAAAAACCTGACTTTAACATGGGCAAAGGATTTGAACAGACATTTCTCCAAAGATATACAAACAGCCAACACGCACGTGAAGAGGTGCTCAGCGTCACCGGTCATCAGGAAAATGCAAATCAAACCACATGAGATCCCACCTCACAGCCATTAGGATGGCTACTGTCACAAGAACAAAAGATAACCAGCGCTAGCAAGGATGCGGAGAAACTGAAACCCCTGTGCACTGTTGGTAGAAACGTAAAACGGTACAGCCACTATGGAAAACAGTATGATGGTTCCTCAAATACGAAAAATAGAGTTGCCATGGGACCCAGCAATTCCACTTCTGGGTATACACCCAAAAGAACTCGAGGAGATATTGGAACACCTGCATCCATCGCAGCGCTGTTCCTGGCGGCCTAAGGTGGAAGCAATCCCAGGCCCATCGACAGACGAACGGACAAACAAAATGTGGCACACACGTAAGATGGAATATCATTTAGCCTTAGAAAGGAAGAAAATTCTGATACACGTATGAACCTTGAGGACATTATGCAAAGTAAAACCAGCCAGCCACAAAAAGACAAATATAGCAGGATTCCGCTTATATGAGGTACCTGAAATAGTCAAACCCGCAGAAACAGGAAGTAGGACGGTGGTCACCAGAGGCTGAGGAAAGGAGGAAACGGGGAGTTGTTTACGGGTATAGGATTTCAGTTTTGCAAGATGGAAAACTCTGGAGGTTGGTTGCACCATAATGTGTATATACTTGACACCACTGAATTGTGCACTTACAAATGGTTAAGGTAGTACAATTTATGTTATGCATATTTTGCCACAGTTAAAAATAAAATTTAGGTCAGGCACAGTGGCTCACACCTATAACCCCAGCACTTTGGGAGGCCAAGGAGGGAGGATCGCTTGAAGTCAGGAGTTTGAGACCAGCCTGGACAACATCGCAAGACCCTGTCTCTACAAAAAATTTTTTAAGAATTAGACAAGCGTGGTGGCATGCACCTGTAGTTCTAGCTACTCAGGAGGCTGAGGCAGGAGGACTGGTTTAGCCCAGGTGTTGGAGGTTGCACTGAGCTATGATCCCACTGCACTCCAGCCTGGGTCACAGAGTGAGACCCTGCCTCTGAAAAAATAAATAAATAAAATAAAATTTTAAAAGTGGTGGCATATTCATTTTACATGTCACAACCTCTATTCTTTTTTGTACATAAATAACCATCAACCATCCTGGCTCAGTTTCCATTTTGGTAACCGTGTAGCCAACTGTTGGCATGTGTGTTCAAATAAACATCTTTCAATCCTTAAAAAAAAAAAAAAAAAAAACATGGACTTCAGTCCTACGACCAGAAGGAGCTGAATTCTGCTGACAGCCCAAACGAGCAAGACAGGCCTAGAGCCTCCACAAAAGAACGCAGCCCTGCCAACACTCTGATTTTAGCCCTGCCCCAGACTTCGGACCACAGAACTACAAGATAACAAATTGACTTATTTTAAGCTGATGAATTTGAACTAATTTGTCGTAGAAAACAGGCACAGATTCTAGGAGCAAAGACGGGGCCGCAGTGCTGCCGCCGCCCACTTCCAAGTGGTGCCTGCGTGTCGTGCAGGACCCCCGTGCTCCAGTCCCGCCTTTTCTCTTCCTCAGGCGACTGGTCACAGGGACCTCCTGGGAGGCCACAGGTGCGGCTGGGAGAGGGTGATGGAGCAGGAGGCGGCCGTGGGTGTCCAGGTCATTCCCTTACGCGGCTTAGCTGTGCCTTCAGCGCCCGCCCCAGCCCTGTGCATGCCCACGTGATGGCTCAGCGTGAGTCAGACAGCACCAGCTCACGACGGGCAGCTCAGGTTGCACGGTCACCGCGGTTACCATGGTTACTCACCCCGGCTTTCCTGAGGCCCAGCAGCAAGCCACACGTCACAGCAGTGACAGGTAAGGATGCTTAGCGAGTGCTTGTGGGGACTCTGACAGAGACACCCAGAGAGAGCAGTTTGAAAGAGGCCCGGGAGGAAAACGGCAGACTTGGTTTTGAATAGAAAAATAATTTCTCTAGTCGAAGTAATGCAATTTTACTAAATTGGAAAAAAAAAAACCATGAATGGCAGATGATTAAAAAAGATCCCACGATCCAGAAATAGGCCCGACATAGGCAAGAGTATAACCTGCTGTGTTTAATTGGGGGGAGGACGCTATTCATAAGTATTGGTATAACCGGTTGGCTAAGTGTGAAGGAAAAATAAACCTGTGGATTTTGACTTCCTACAATAAAATTCTAAATGGATTAAAGAGAATTAAGGGTAAAAACATCAAAGCAAGAAAACTACTGGCAAAAAGCAAAAATGAGCATTTATCAAATCTCTGGAGAGGAGAAGGCCTTTCCCGGCTTAAAGAAGATAAAAGGAATTCACAAAAGGAAAAATCAATAAATTCCACCACATTAAAACTTTACACATCTTTATTATAAATGTGTGATGCAACTGGGGGGTCAGAAACAAGTGGAAACTATATTTGCAGTAAATGCCACAAAAAGTATCTTTACTACATTAGAAGATTGTGAAATTTAACAATAAAAACAATAAGCTCTCACTGGATAAATTGGCAACTAACAAAGACATAACTTACTAAAAAAGGGAACAAAAGTGTGTTATAAAACACAAGAAAACCTCCTCTGCTTAAGATGTAGAAAATCACAAAAGAATGTCACTCCCATCCTGAGAACAAGAAAAAGTCACATAACCTACAAGATCATGTCTTTCCATGAATGAGCTCAAGGCACCCAAGGGGGCTGAATTTCAAGTGGTGACAGGCCCTGGAACAGGGCACAAGCCACATGCATGTGTTCACCTTCAACAGAGCACAGGAGACAGAAGCGGGTAAGAAGAAATCACATAAAATTTTAACAGATTCCTAAGGGCCAAATGTGGGCCAACGTGCGTGTTCGGAGTAGTTGGGACCAAATTCCTGTCCTGCTCCAGGCACTCACACGAAAGAGAGCAGAAGTCAGGAAGAGCCCCGTGCGGTGCACGCGTGCAAGAGGGGATCTGCGGCCCTGGGTGCGTGTGCAGGACACCCCCTGCCCAGACCCTTTTTCAGCCAAATAAGAGCCGTGAGCCACTGAGCCACTGGGCAAGTCCTCTCCTCCCCAGGTCACTGGGGGTGACAGCGGAGGCCTCCTTCCTTCCCAGATCTACTCCTTCTGGGGTAAGAGTGGAAGCAAAGACCATCTGCCCCTGGGAGAGGGAGAGGAAAACCTCTTGGGCCCAGGGTCCCACACCAAGATCAAGCAGAGGATGGCTGCTGCTAGGAAGGAGCAGAAAACTCTCATACAGTGCGGGTGGGAGGTAAAATGCTTCAGCTGCTTGGAAGCAGTGTGGCAGTCCCTCACACAGGTGCACACAGAGCCCTCACACAGGTGCACACAGAGCCCTCACACAGGTGAACACAGTCCCTCACACAGGTACACGCAGAGTCCTAACACAGGTACACGCAGAGTCCTCACACAGGTAAATGCAGAGTCCCGCACACATGTACACACAAGTACACACAGAGTCCTCACACAGGTACACACAGAGTCCCCCACACAGGTACACACAGAGTCCCCCACACAGGTACACACAGAGTCCCCCACAGTACACAATCCCCACACAGGTACACAGTCCACAGTACGTCCACAGTGACGCAGAGCCCACCAGTACACACAGTCCCAACAGTACACGCAATCCCACACACAGGTGAATGCAGAGTCCCTCACGCAGAGTCCCCACAAGACCCAGCAATTCCACTCCTAGGTATGTGCCCAAGAGAAGTGAAAACCTGCGTCCGCACAAAACATCGTACGTGAGTACTCACAGCAGCATTACTCACAATGGCCAAAAAGCGGCAACAACCCCAATGTCCACCAAGTCATGAATGGGTGGACAAAACGTGGTGCACACCCAAACAATGGAATATTATTTGGCAAGAGAAAGGAACGAAGCTCTGACACCTGCTACAACATGGACGAACCTCGAAAACTTCATGCGCAGTGAAAGCAGTCAGCCACATCAGACCACATGTTGCATGACTCCATCTACACGGAACGTCTAGAACAGGCAAATTCAGTGGCTGCTGTGGCCTGGAGGCAGGGAAAAGTGGGAAGTGTGCTAAAAGTTTCAGAGTTTTTTTGGAGGGTGATGAGAATGTTCTAAATTTGTGGTGATGGTTGCACAATTCTGTCAATGTACTAAAAAATCCTATGAATTCACACTTACATGAGTGAATCGTGGGCTATGTGAATTATATATTATTAAACCTGTTACCAAGTTGAAAGCCTTTATTGCCAGCAGACCTGGACTACAAAAAAACGTTAAAGGAAGTTGTCCAGGTGGAGGAGATGTTCTCCAGTGGAAACTGAATCTACACAAAGAAATGAAGAACGCACAAAATGGTAAAAACGAGGGTGTATATAAAAGACCTTTTCTTATTTTCAATCCTTTTGAAAGATGACAGATTATTCAAAGCAAAACTAGTAGCAAGACATCATAGGGTTTATAACATATATAGAAGTAAGCAAAACTATACAGGAAGTTTATATGTAAGAACTGCAGGCCAGGTGCAGTGGCTCACGCCATAATCCCAGCACTTTGGGAGGCCAAGGTATGAGGATTGCTTGAGCCCAGGACTTTGAGACTAGCCTGGGCAACATAGTGAGACCCACAATCTCTACAAAAAATTAAGAAATTAGCCGGGCATGGTGGCACGCACCTACAGTCCTAGCTCCTCGGGAGGCTGAGGCAGGAGGATTGCTTGAGCCCAGGAGTTCGAGGTTGCAGTGAGCTGTGTTGACATCACTGCTCTCCAGCCTGGGCAACAGAGCGAGACCCTGTCTCCAAAAAAAAAAAAAAAAAAAAAAAGGACAATAGGACAATAACTATACAAGAAGCAAAACTAGTAACAATGTATCGTAGGGTTTATAACACATATAAAAGCAAAATATCTGAAAACAACAGCAAAAAGACTAGGAAGGAAATGGAAGTAACTAATTACATGTGAATTAGCATCATTTCTTCAAGAAGGATTGTGAACAGCTACAAATGATATTGAAAGCCCTAAAGCAAGAAATAAAAATTAAATAAAAAGAGAAGTATAATGAATAAGCCAATAATGGAGGTAAAATAGGATCACAAAAAATACTTAATCCAAAGACAGCAACAGAAAAGGAACAGAGAAGAGAAAATACAAATAGAAAATGAATAGCAGAAAGCTAGATTTAAATCCAACCATATCACTAAACATTAAATGCAAATGTCTAAACGACACAATTAAAAGGTAGATTTTCAGATTAAACTTTTTTAAAAAGCAAGAACCTACTTTATGCTACCTACAAGAAACTACTTTAAATATAAAAGCATAGATAGGTTAAAAGTGAAAGGATGCAAAAAGTTATTTGATGCAAACTCTCATCACAAGAAAGATAAAATGACTGTATTAATGTTAGACCGTGTAAATTTCAGAGCAAGAAATGTTACCGGGGTAAAGAGGCACATTACACAGGACAAAGGAGCAGTACACGGAGAAGACGTACCAATCCTAGATGTACATGCATCAAAAATACATGAACAAAAACTAACAGAAATAGAAATAGGAATATTCACAATTACAACTGGAGACTTCAATACTCATTTCTCAGCATGAGGTGAAAGAAGACACAGAAGATTAGTAAGGACGCAGAAGATTCCAACAACACTCTCAGGCCATGTGACCTAACTGACATTTGTAGGATATGCCACCAACAACAGCAGAACGTACAGTATTTTCAAGGGCATATAAAACATTCATCAAGATAGACTATTTGCTGGGTAATAAATCTCAACAAACAAAATAACTGAAATGATCCAAAGTATGTTCTCTGGCCAAAAAGAAACTGAACTACAGCCATATAATAGAAAGATATCAAGAAAAATTGAAATATCTGGAATTTTTTTAAAAGAACATACTTCTAAATAACCCATAGGTAAAAGAAGAAATCATAAGGAAGTTAGAAAAATATTTAGAACTGAATAAAAACACAAGCACAATATATCAGAATTTATGGGACACAGCTAAAGTGGTCTAAAGAGAAAAAATTATGGCAACAAATGCTTATATTGGAACATAAGAAAGGTCTCTGATCATAACCTAACAGCAGTTAAGCTCCCATCTTAAGAATATAGAAGAAAGAAAAGTAAATGCAAAGCAAGCGAAATAGAAATAAGGAAGATGCCCCTGTGTGGATGGACGCTGTGGCTCCAGGGCCTGTGCTTCCGAGCCCGTCGCCGGCACCTGGAGAAGAAACCCGCTCTTCTTCCTTGACTTTGCTCCAACAAACTGGACAATGGCCCTAACACCATGACACACGCTCACCATGACCACACCACTGGTCGTAAAGACTAAGCTCTTCTTAAATGAAACAAACATCCTGCAAACATGCAAAGGTAGGTGTTGAGGCCTGTTTCAGAGCTGGGCTCCCCTCCCTTTGGACTTACAGGAATAAATACATACATACACACGTATACATACATACACACACACAAGGAAGTCAGGACTTCTAGGAGCAAGCTCTATCTGCTCTACACAGCAAAGATTGTACATCATAATTAAGGATTTGAAGACTAAAAAGCAGCAGAGTATAAGAGGTGCTTTCAAAGGGATGACAACATTGTTCAGACAGAGGCGAGTCCGAGTGGAGATGCCACCGGGCGCCCACATGGGTGAATGCTCCCAGGGCCCTGCAACGCCATCGGCCACTTGCTGGTATTCAAGTCTGCCCCCGGCCAACAGACAACATGCACTCCCTGTGGCTAACTGAGGCACTCAAAGTTAAAACAGACCAGACGGCCATGGCAGGGGGAGGGAGTGGCCACGTACTGTGTCCTCAGAAGGACAGTGTCTGAGTGTGAAGCGCCCCAGGACCTCCCTTTCTACAATCCAGCCAAACCAGGCCTGCTGCCAGCACCAAGATAAACCACGGGCAGAAGCTCCCTCCCTCTGTTTCCTGGAACAAAGCCTGTTTCCTCCACATCCTTCCTCAGAGGACTTTGCTCACACAGCCCCACGTCACTTTCGGGGTGCTCGGTAGACTGCAGAACTCTCCCTTGGGTCGGGCTCTACCATGGCTGGGTAAATCAGGCCCATCTGTATTCTGCGGAGCCCGGTACCCACACACGGGAGCTCTGTGCGCACCCGTCAAGCCCAATACATCGGTGCCCTCTCACGGGGTGCCGGATGGACACACAGCAGTGACGGGCTTGGGGGAGCTCCCAGAGCCACCGGCCTCCCCAGCCCAACGTCACCACCGTGCCTCACTTCTTTTTGCTCCATGCCACCCGAAGTCCTTCTGGACATGGGTTTCCTCTTCTTCCCGCTCTGAGACCAGAGCCATGGTGTAAGCTACCAAGCGCTACCCACCTGCCAATTCCGCTTTTTAATAAAACTCTGAAGTGGACGTGGCACTGGCCACAACAGAAGGCTGACCACAGACACCTGCGGCCTGCACTCAGAGGTGGACACCAGACCCAGATGTGTGAGACCGTTTCAAACATCCCTCAGCGCCTCAGGAACAGTCCAAGTCTTGCCTCTTCCTGACTAGTGCCCATCACAGTGCACTGGTGGGTCCACCAAGAAGGGCATCCGGGGGGCCTCAGCGTAGATGGACAGCTCCCAAGTCCCCATTCTGACCACAAACCCATCATCCTCAGGGTAATGCTGGGTCTCAGCTTAACACAAAACAGGACAGTGTGGACCTGGGCAAAGGAATTCTTGGGGGTGTGACACAGACATGGCGCTCCCTCCGAGGGAAAGCAACCAAGGCCCCCAGGCCATGTGCCTCACCTCCCACGCAGCTTCCCCCGGCGGCCAGCCCGCCCCTCTGGGCACCCGCATGGAGCTCTGCAGGCAGGAAGACTCGGGGGATCTTCAAAGTCAAAATGATCCCGGGTTAAGCAGCCACCAGGCGAGGCAGGTAAGCTCACAGCCCGTGGACGATGCTGCTCAGGTAGGACTCCTCCTTGCCTGCAGTAAACATTTCATCAGTCCAGCTAAAGGCCCTAACCTCAACAGCAGCAGCAGCTAAGCCCGAGGTCGGCTACCGTCGCGCCTTCCTCCTGAGCTACACAGTCAGCTGGCAGAGGATTCCCTTCACCAGGGGCGATTCTGGCTCCACTTCGAGCCCAGGCTTTTCTTTGAGACCAAGGCCCTGTGTCACAGCTGTGGTTTCCTGCATCGCCCCTGCCAGCCGCACCTGCTTGCAAAGGGACAGCCACAGAAAGTTCCTGATGCCATACCCTGAGATGTAGTAAAAGTGACGGTGAGCACAGACGCAGCTCCTTGTGACCGTCCGGGGGACGCCAAGGGAAAGCAACCCGTGCCCCTGCCTGCACCACAGGCCTGCGTTTGATGCACACGAGTCCTCAGCAAGGCAGCACCTGGGGCTCAGGGTGCAGGACAGAGGGCATCTCTTGCCTGTGGCTCCCAAAGCACACCTCTTGCCGCTCAGAGCTCAACGTGGGGTGCGGGGCCGATGGTGCCATTTCCAGAGGAGAGACACCTGCCCGAGAGGTTCAGGGAAGAAGACCAGGGGACTGACATATGCTGTTTCAAAAAGACATCGTCTCAGTGGCTGGTGTCCTGGATTCTTAGTCCCTGCACTAAATAGGGCTATTTCAGGATCTGAATGGAAAACGCGCATCGCCACCCATAGCACACCCGGCTCACCTGCCTGGAAACCACGGAGACCAGGAAAAACAAAAGATGTGGCATCTGTCCTGAAGGAACTCCCAGGTCACAGAAGCCCATGGGCAAGATGAACCTTCTAAGAACTTCTACAGGACACGTACACTTACTTAGAGAGGCTCGTTCCAAAATGCGGGACTGAGGAGTCGCTCCTGCTTCCTTGAGCCCCCTCGTTGTGGGACCACCACCGAGTTGTTTAGAGACCATCAGGAGGACCTTAACCCGGTAGGGCCGTCTGGACAGTAACGGGAGCTAACGTGTTCTCTGTGGTAGTGCATCCCTTAGATGTCACAGGCGTGCTCGCAAATCATAAGAGAACCAGGGAGAAGAAAACTTAGATGCAAATGCGTGTGCTCACTGTCCCTCAGCCCTCAGGATGAAGAGGATGCATGTGCTGTCTCCTACTGGACACTGTCTCCCTTCTGAGACCCCCAGAGAACCTCATCCACACGCTGACCTTTCACCTGAAGTGCTGCCAAGGCAAACCTCGGGTCCTCCCTCGGCCTGGTTCCCCGTCCTGTCACCTGCTCCCCTCAGGAACTGAGGTCACATTCCACCACTGGTCTGCTCAACGGCATATTCTCAGATCTACAACTCCGATCTTGGTTTTGAATGAGAAACACCTGTTTTGTGACTAGTTCTCCCCACTATGAGCCAACAACAAAACCAAAGGCAATTCCAAGTATTTACGTCCTCCGCTTGCTTGCACCGTTCCACAGCTAGTGTCATTCACATCTCAACAAGTATCAATAAAATTATTTATCACCAAAGTTACCTGTGACAAAGTACACAGCCCTGCCAGCCCAAATCAACAGTGGATTTTCTTTGAACTGGAGAAACTGAGGCGCAATGTAATAATAATGGCTTCTTTCAAAGAAATGTGATGGAAGTTAGTTAATAAGTTGTTGTTTCCCAAAAATACTTGAGTTCCTTGCATAAGAAGTGGTGTCAATAGGCAATTTGTGATTCTTGATTAGGTTTTAAAGAGAAGACACCATCCAATCAATGGGCAGAATGGCCAGGCAGGTGATGAGGACTTAAGCCATAGATATGACCTGTTCTTTTTGTTTGTTTGGTTTTGTAGAGATGGGGTCTCACTATGTCACACAGGCTGGTCTTGAACCCCTGGCCCCAAGCTATCCTCCCACCTCAGCCTCCTGAGTAGCTGGCATTACAGGCATCAGCCACTGCACCTGGCTTGACTCATCCTTTTGCTTTTTGAGACAGGGTCTCGCTCTGTCTCCCAGGCTGGAGTGCAGTGGCGTGATCATATTTTACTGTAGCCTTGAACTCCCAGCCTCAAGCAATCCTCCTGCCTCAGCCTCCTGAACAGCTGGGACTACCGGTGCACACCACCACGCCCAGCTAATTTTTCTTATTTTTTGTAGACACAGAGTCTCACTATATTGCCCAGGCTGGTCTTAAACTCCTGGCCTCAAGTGATCCTCCTGCCTTAGCCTCCCAAAGTGCTGGGATTACAGGTGTGCGCCACTGCGCCTGGCCTTAACCTATTCTTAAAAAAGAAAACAAGAAGCAAAGAAATCCAATCGATTAACCCCATTCAACCAGGAAAGAGACAGCCACTGGAGGCCTCCCAGGCTGTGCAGAGCAGCTCTCTGGGTGCTGTGTTCACGGGACTGTCACCATCACCAGCGCTAAGCAGAGTCACAACCTGTCATCCCCACCCCACCCCATGGCTGCCATGTGAACAAGCAGCAGCTTTAAATGTGAGATAAAACAAACACCCATGTTTTAAGGGAGAATCTACTACTCTGAAAAGCAGGCCCAACCCTCCTCTGAAAGTGTGCACGAGCGTGAGTTTAAAAGCGGGCACATTAAGCATCTTCCTCTGTGACATTCTTGCACACTGCAGGTGCCATATTCTCCAAGCTGTTAACTTTCCAGCTACATATGTATGCATACTAAATATAGGCGAGAATTCAAGTCGGATAAACCTGTGCAGCAGGGCAGCCCAAACTGGAAATAACAAAGCCTTTGCAGTATTCAAAAAATAAACACTCACGTTCCCAAACCCGCATGGTTTGTGCTCTTCTCTCCCGTGTTTCATCTCGACTGCGAATCTCTCTTGGCTCGTCTGAGACTCGGTCCAGCTTCTGCAAATCAGCTCCGAAGGTTCTATGACTCAGCAAAGAGCTCCGCTTTTATTTTTCAGATGGAATTTACCACGCTGTGACTACATCCAGGGGGAGGGACCATTTCCGAGCCGTTTCTAAGCAGAGCCCTTGAGCCAGGGCCGCGGAAGCTCTCCCCGCGCAGGCTGGCGCCGAACACAGAGGCCAACACAGAGGCCGTCTCGGCACCGGGCTGCGCCTGGCTCAGGGAGCGCAGACGAGCGGGGGGCGGCCGCTCTGCACGCTGGCCAGGGGCAGTCACCAGACGGGATCCTGGCAGCGCTTCTGTCTGTATTCAGATGAGGAGGATCCCAGACTCGGGGGTGGCTGGGCCACAGGCTCACGTGGACAGGAGTCGGGAACGGAGGCATCGCGGGCAGGCCCGCCTCGGCGCTGCCCCGGCCTCCCGGCTGCCCCCGGACGGCGTTCCTGCCGGCTTCTCCTCTTGGCTGGAGAATCCCCCTGAGGCTTCTACGCGGCTGTAAGGTCAGTACTGTGAAGGAACTCCCACCCAGACGGCGTCTCTTACTTTAAATGGGGAGATGGTGAAAGGGCTCAGTATCCGCTGAGCTCTGAAGAACGAAAACGCAGGAACGAGGCCGGGCGCGGCAGCTTACTGTCTCTACTAAAAACACAAAAATTGGGGAGGGCAAAAAAAAAAAAAGAAAAATTAGCCCAGCGTGCGCCTGTGGTGCCAGCCACTCGGGAGGCTGAGGCGGGAGGATGGCTGGAGGCTGCAGTGAGCTGTGATGGTGCCACTGCTCTCCAGCCTGGGGGACAGAGTGAGACTCTGTCTCAAAACCCCCACCAAGAACGTAGGAATGACCCACACAAATAAGACTGGCAGCACCTCTTGTGTGACTGGTGAGCGCTGGGGCTCACCCTGCTCTAAATCCCAGACGAGTTCCCGGACGAGCCTCGGGAAAAGCAGGCGAGCTCCGCCGGCCCTGCACAACAGGCAGGGTCCCACAGGGCTTCCAAGCAGGAGGGCGCGGAGTATCTGCCTGCTCTGATTTGATCAAGGAAGCTACCAGGGTGGGCTGCCGCGCTGTGCCCTCCCCCAGGCCTGCCGAGGCCACGCCAGAGCCCCGGACCCCCCGGCTCTTGAGAGTTGGCCAGGAGGAGCCCACTGCCCTGCTCCCAGCCTGCTCTGCCTCGGTTCCCCTGCCAGCACCCCCAGCCTCTCCCACCCCCTCCAGCCAGGCCCAAACGTCATTTCACCCCAAAACTGAGACATGGCAGGCGTTACCCTGACAGGGGCCCACAGACCAAACACAAATAACAAAATGTGAGGTGATGATGACGTGGGAATCGAACCCCGGGTTACAGCTGCGGTTCATCTAGACCTGGCTCACTCCACTGAATTAGAACAAACCACCAAGTTGTGCCCGTTAAAACCACTGCCGCACGTTTGACAACACGTCCACAGTGGCCTAAGGACACTGACAGCCAACACTGTAGTGTTCCGACTCGTGTAACAGTCGCAACGGCCCCACTGGTAATTGTTATTAATCACTGCTGTCCCTACGTCACAGGTGAGGAAACAGAAGTGCCAGGAGGCTGCTTAATCTGCCCACAGTCGCACACTCGGCAGGTGCGGGAGCTGGGCTTCAAACCCTGGGCGTGGCTCCGAGTCCCCCGTGCTGAGAGGTGCAAGACTGGCCATGAAGCACGCGGGGTCTGCTCAGGGCCCCGGCCCGGCTCGGAGGCGCTACTCCTCCTATCAGATGGAGGCAGCGGGCGGCAGCCTTCTGGACGTGTGCGGTACACCCGTTAGCCCAGCCACATAACCCCAGGAATTGATCCTAAGCAAGTGATATGACAGTGGTGTGTGTATACAGACTTTGGCTTATTTGACAAATACTTTCATAGCACCTACCCTCTCCCAGGCACTGTTCTAAGAACTTTAAATATAACTCATTTAAGGATGACTACGGCAATGTTGTCCATAATATAACAGTGGAAAATTGGAAGCATCCTAAATTTCCAACAGAGAAATAATTTACATAAACGATGGAATGCACATGTAACAACATATAATGGCACCATTTTAAAATGTCATTAAGTCTATACTTAACATAGAAAGATGTAGACAACTTATTGTTAAGTTTTTTTAAAAGCCAGCTATTAAAGTGTATATAGGATGATCACATTTCTGTTTTTAAAAATAAGCGTGTGTGTTGCGGTCACAGAAAAATAAAAAGTCTGAAAATGTATATACCAAAATATAACATGGTTATGTCTCTAGATGACCTATCTCAGGTGATTTGACTTCTTGCTTTAAATCTTCCTGAATTGTATGTTTTCTTTTTAAGAATCACAAACAACAAATATGTCTTTATTTTTAGAATCAGAAAAAAAAATCTATCTTCAATTTCAAACGTATGCACATGCACATATGTGCTTTTTATTACTGCAATACATATGTTCCTTGCAGGCTGTCCTCACCAGGCACTCAGCAGGAGATGGTGTCCCTTCTGAAGACCCCAAGCTGACCAGGAGCAGAGAGGGTGTGGCACGAGAGTCACGCTGATGTATAAAACTCCAGGAGCAGCTCATCTAAATACCATGTTTTTCTAACTGTAAAACTTAAATGTGCTCATTGTGAAGAATTTGGAAAATAAAGGGGTATATAAATAAGAAAACAACAATCCTTCACAGTCCTCGGAAAGCTGAACTTTGAGCAGGGCCTCCCTGGCACCTGGCCAGCTTCAACCCTAATTCTTCCAGCTCCCAGAAACCCAGGCTCAGAGCCGCCATGACCAACAGCACAGAATAAGCAGATGAGCAGATGTGTTCTGAGGAAAGGGGGTTCAAACAGCGGGGCTCACCTGTGTCATAGGCCTGGGCAAACCGTGACCTCCAGCGGGTCTCCATCTCTCCCCAAGCCACCGCAAGGCCCCCGTCTGACCCCCAGCTTCCCTTCCCTGCCCGCAGGCCACTACCACCGGAGGCCCCCTTTAGGAGAGCTTGGCTCCTGCGCCCGCCGGTCACTCTGAGTCCCAGGCCCACACGTGTCCCTGCTGGCATCTGTATCACGCCTTCTCAGGGCCTCGCTCACCCAGTACGGCCAAAAATAATCTTCCCCTCCCCAAAGTCCACTCTCCACTATTTCAGTTCCTGACACCGTGGTCCCCCAGTTATCCAGGTGCAACCCTGGCCATAGCCCCAGCCTCCTCCCCTCCCAGATGGGCCTGCACCTTCCGGCCCTGCACCCAGCGCTCAAACCACCCCCCACCTCCCTGGCGCCCAGCCACCTCCTCCCCTGATTCCTGCCAGCACCCCCTGGGGGGACGCCAACACACTTACCCTTGGTCACACTCACCACCCACGGCTCTCTCTCACGACTCAGACCTATTTTTAGCATTCCCATGCATGGTTCTGTATTTTTACTACACAAGTACGTATTCACAATTATCATGTTATTGCTGTCTATGTTTTGGAAACAACATAAATTGTATCATACTTTACACATCCTCTTGCAATTTTCTTTCTTTGCTCAACATTATGTCCTTGAAGGTTATCCACACTGGTGCGTGTAGATCTTCATGCATCTTCACTGTGATCCCACAGGTGAGTAAACTACATCCTATATTCATCTCCCACCCCGCCTCTGCTGGTGGGGAGTTTGGCAGTTTCCATTTTCTCATTTTTATTTTCCAACAATGCTACAATGAACACCTTTGTATACATTTTGTGCCACCTGCTCAGGTGTTTTTAGAGCAGGTACCTAGATGGGAGATGACTGGGCTGGGGAAATAGGCACCTTTGACTTTGTTAAATGTTGCCAACTGCTCTCAAAGCAGCCCTCAGGAATGTACGAAATGCCTGTCTCCCAACGCCTCATCAGGCTTGGCGCTGGCCACTGTGACGGGTGGAAAGGATTTCCTACTGTTGATGTGGATGTGCCTGTTGGCCATGCAGGTCCTGCATCTATGTGCCACCCAGTCCCTCCCTCCACCTCCGTCACTGTGGGTCACTTGTCATTCATTGCTCTGAAGGAGGCCGTTCTGTATTCTGGATGTCATTCCTTTGTCACCAAAGTCTTGGATAGTCTTTTCAATTTTTACATTGCCTTCTATCCTACAGAAATTTTAAATTTAATCACTTTATCCGCCTTTTCCTCCATGTTTTATGATGCTTTTGTTTCTTGCTTAGGAAATGTTTCCCTGATGCATAAAAACATCCTCCTAGGCTAAAGGTTTTATAGTTTTGCTTTTCATCAGTGGGTTTTGTTCATGTGGAAAACTAAGTGTGCACACCTGCCCCATCGACAGCCCAATGCCCTGCTGCTCTGAGTATGGCAGCGTGGTCGGCAGCTGCCCTCCTTCGGTTACCTGATCAGGTAGGAAGTCTTGACATCTGACAGCACTCACCTCCCCTGCCTGTGGGCCTTTAAATTTGTCTTTTCTGTGTCAACTTGTCAAATTTGATGAAAACTGTTTGGATTTTGATTGAGATTATACTGAATTTATAGATTAATTGGGAGAGTAATGACATTGCTTTGATGTTGAGTCTTCTTGTACATGAACATGGTATAGTTCTTCATTTATTCAGGACTTTTTTATGCCTTTCAAATTCTCCAAAAGATTTCGTACAACTTTGGACACGTATACTCCTCAGTGCCTAGTGCTTGTGCTGCTATCATGAGAGGTATTTTCCTGTATTGTTGTCACCTTTCTTTGCCATGGTTAACAAAAAGGCGGCAAAAAGGAACACTATAGATTTTCTTGATATTGACCCTGTAAACTAACTAAAAATAAAATCCTAAGGCCTCCACCAATTGAACGGACCCCCTCTTGGAACTCTTAAATCTGAGTTCCCGGCCATGACAGGAGGGGGGCCAGACACACCTCCTTGTACCCTCTCCCTTTTGGAGTTTAACTGCAAACAGGACCTGAGGCCAGGCCAAGGTTAAATTAGGGCTTACACACTCTAAAATCTTGTTAAACATTTTTTTTTATTAATCCGGTGTCATGTGGCTTACTTTCCAACCTGACCCTGGTCTGGCATCACATGACAGAAAGCAGACCCCCTACCTCAAGCACTCCTTTCTACTGACTCCAAGTGTTTAGACAAAGTTTTATTTCTTCAGCCAATTACAAGGCAAAGAATCTCTAAACCACCTGTGTAAGCCCCCACTTTGAGATGTCCTGCCTTTTTAGACCGCACCAATGCCTACCTGCCACGTATTGATTTATTTAATTTATTTTTTTATTTTTTAGCCCAAGCTCAGTTTCTGGAATCATGTATTGATTTATGATTTTACCTACAATTCCTATCTCCCTGAAATGTATAAAAGCTGTAACCCGGCTGCCTTGGGACCATTTGCTCAAGGCCTTTTGGGTTTGTGGATCCCCAGGCCATGGTCACTCACACTGACTCGGAATAAACCTCTTCAAATTATTTTACAGAATTTGGTTTTTCCTTTAACACTTTGTACTAGCAAGTTGCTGGAATCCATTAGTTCTAATAGTTTGTTTCTATATTCTCTTGTTTTCCATGTAAATAATATTGTTTGTAAATGACGGTTTTGTTTCTTCCTTTCCAACCTTTATACTTCTATTTTCCTCTCTTCCTGAAGAAGTGACCGCATCTCTAATTTCCACCTCAAAGAGGAACGCCCCTAACGACCCCCGCCCGGCACCACAGGTGTGCAGGACTCTGATCCGTTCCCTCCATCAGGTGACAGAGTTTGTCTGTGTCTGAGCTTGCTAAGTGTCTGTTTTTACAACTTGTGAATGGCTTTTAATTTACCACGTGCTTCTGTTCTCTCCCTGCCCAGGGCCTGCCCGTCTGCTCCCACCTGGACCCGCCTCACTACCACCTCCGGGCTGAGGGTCTGTGGTCACACAACTGCCTCTTTCCAGCCTCAAACTTGGGAGTGGCCAAGGCCTGGCTCCTCTAAGTCTCCCTGAAACTCTCCCCCACCCCAAGTTACTGAAGACAGACAAGCTTCCGGTCACCTCCTGGTGCCAGGTGGGTGTTTTCACTCCAGCCTCATGAGGTGCAGCCTTTCAAGGATCTGAGCTCTATGCCAGGGTCTTCATTGCAGCTCCCTTCAGCAAGGTTTGGTCTGCTCTTCCTGTCCCCAAGAGGGCACAGAAATGCAGGCTCTGGCCCCAGGACCACGCTGGCCGCCTGCCCCAGCAGCTGCGGCTGTGGGCTCCCAGCTCCACTGCATTCTTGACATCCACGTTGATCTGTCTCCCTTTCTCTCTCCCTCTCCCCAGCTCGACTTCTGTCTTCCTCTGCCCCTATAAAACTGAGCTGGCGAGGATTCCAGTTACGTTTCATCCTGTGTTCTAGGGCGTATGTGAAGGTGGATGGTGCTTGGGTTACCCTAGTTGGCCAGCAATTGCTCGCCAGCAATTCCACTTACTTTTTAAACAGCAGCTCTACCCTGACACAAACAGGTTAAAAAAAAGGTCAGCTTCCCAATTCCCCTCTGATTCTCCAAGGTAAAGTCAGCTTTTTTCTGGAAATCTGAACGCCTGTGAATTGCAGGGGCAGTGAGAGCAAGGCAGGGATGGAGCCTGGACAGCCCCGGCTGCGGCTCTGATCTGCCACCTGCCTCGTTCCTGCAGGTGGGTGGTGCCCTTGCCACAGCCCCCCAGCCACAGTCCATTCTCGCACCTCCATGAAGAACAGACGGCTCTGGTGCAGGCCCAGAGGCTGGACGTCCTAGAGTTGTCCTTGGCACCACCAGACACCATGGCGACCAAAGCCCAAGACCCACTGGAGGGGATGGAGCAAAAAGGCTGAGCCCCATCTTCCCCTCCTGCACAGGGATGGCTCAGCTGGCTTCACTGTGGCCACAGTCACCACGCTAAATACTGTTTACTTAGAAATATGCAAACATTGGCATTTTCTGGGCCCCCCAACTTGGCAAGTTGATCTCTTGCACCTTCATCCTCAGTAAAAAGACAAATATTGGCTCACAGCAAAGACTCCAAGTGCATGCTCCTGCAGCCGGAGCACAAGGTCTCCTGGTAGGCACAGAGTCAACACCACCAAAGGCACCTCCTTGTGATGCCCGTGCCAGCTGTTCTGCCAGCAGCAGCTGGGGACAGCACCCAGAGGCCTTCCAAAGCAAAGCTGGGGGAAGACAGGCTCCACCTTCCCACCTGCAGGGAAGTTCAGTAAAAGCCAAAGAATGTTCTTTTATGGACAAGGCAGCTGAAAGTGCACGAGACAGAATCTTAGATCCCTTTTGTCATCGGTGCGAATAGTTGCTCAGAGTCAGACAGAGCGGGAGCTGGCATCTGACAGCTCCATCCTGCCGGGTGTAAGAAGCCTGGAGTTGGAGACTGGGCATATGGAGAACAGAGACCTCGCTCCACCGCTGGAGCCAGCACCACAGGGCTCCCTGAGCATGGTGCCAAAGGCACTGAAGGAACAGCCCCTGAGGCTCAGCTCAGAATCCAAAACTAAGAGCACAGGCAGCCCCCAACTTACGATGGCTCAACTTCATAATGGGTTTATTGGGGTATTAAATGCATTTTTGGTATTTTCAACTTATGGTGGTTTATGGGGATGTGACCCCATCATAAGTTGAGGGGCATCTGTATACATTTTTAATAGTACCACCCATCAAGACAAAATGTGATTTTCCAACAACCTTGTGCATCCCCTCCCCACTGCTCTGTGTAACTGATTCCATCAGTCTGCACTCCCCCCCATATGAAAACCAGGATGACATAAGGCACACACGAGGAGAATGTTAAGAAGCATCTCTGCCAGCTTCACACGGTGAATGACTCATCTCTGAAGTTCACCCTGAGTGGATGCAGGGAGGTCAGGTTCTCTGCTGACACCAGCTGCACCACCTCTTCCCCCGGTGACACTCACCCCCCACACCTGCAGCCTGGACAGACCTGCGCCTGGACCACAAGCAGACACAGGCAGCAGCACCAACTGCTTCTAGAGCCCTGTGAACCATGACATCAGAAATGAACTCCCGGACATCACTTTGTATTTACACCCACAGATGCTACACAAATATGTCACCAGATGAAAGCAACCTTGTTCTAAAGTCACTGGGACTAAATTAGGCCCAAGGCCCTGGCCTCAGCCACACCCACTGGCCCACGGCTCTCACAGGGCCCCAGGAGCACCTTGCCAGAGCATGAAGCGCACTCACCACCACCCCAAGCAGCCCCCAAAACCCGAGTCGGTCCCTCGGTCAACTAACCTCAGAAGGATGTGGGAGCCAGCACTTAGGCTTGTTGGTGTTTAGAACTCAGCATCGGGCAGAACTCCCACCTTGCCCTGGAAAGTGGCCCCGTGTGTAAGGTCCTCTTGGTTGAATGTCACCCCAGCCCTCTCCCCGCCTTGTACACGCCAGCGTGCAGTGTGAACACAGCACCATTATGCACTGCTAGTTAGCGTATTTAATCCGAAACCACAGCAGAGAATATGCTGCATTCATGCTAGGTCGTCTGAGGGAGGTGCTGTCCCAGGGCAGCGCTGGAGACAACATCCCTTTCACTGGGGTTGACACAGAACACAGCAGCCTTCTTTCCAGCCCATAGGTACCCAGCACCAAGGAGTTAACACCCCTGCTACACTCAAAATTGGAAGCAATAACCGCACATGAGACAACAGAAAGGCTGAGTTGAGACCAGCACACGGGCAGCCCTGTTAGGCTGACCAATAATCGCTAACCTCATCGTGCCTCTGCTGTGCGCAGGAGCCCTTCTAAGTGAGCTCTGTGCTGCGTCGTGTGAGGTCCCGACACTGGCCTGGTGAGGCAGTGCATGTCCTCCACGCATCCTTCTGTGCACCCCCCCTGCAGCACAGCCACGCCGCTGGCCTCTGCAGGTGACTGGCAGCCAGACGGTCAACTGCATGTTCCTGCCGGCTCCAGGCTCCGGGCTCCAGGCTCTGCTGAAACCGCAGGGCCAAGGCCTCAAGGACCTGCTCGGCACTCGTGCTCACAAAGCCCCTATGAGCAAGGGAGCTAATGGCCCTGGGGTGCGCCCAGCCAGCAGCGTCAGGAGCCAGGGATTCAGCACTTCCTTCCCGGGGGTGAACGACTGTGAGGCTTACTCTCCGCATTCCGGGGACTGCAGTGGGATCCACCCAGATGCCTGCCACAGCAACAGCCAGCGGACGGCACAGCCTCCTCGGGTTGGCCTCCCCCATCACTCCCTGGCTCACCCTTCCCGGTCCCCATTCTTCTCCCTGGGGCCCCTTCCTAAAATACACTCCCCACATGCAACCCTTGTCTCATGTCTGCTCGGGGGGGAGTGGGCTGTAGTGGGGCCTGGGCCAAGACAGCAGCCCCCAGGGTGGGATCTGGAACCCAGGATGGGTGGGATCTGGAAGTGGATGCGTCATCGCCAGGCAGGGTGAGGCCCTTCTGCTGGTGGATATGGGTGACGACACCCCTGGCGTCCCGTAGCCTCGCTGGTGGACCAGGATGAGAGGCGGGGGAAGGCAGGAGCAGTTGGGTCAATGTGCCGTGAGGATTTCAGATGGCCGTGTTGGCAGCCTCGGTGGCCTTGCACAGAGAAAACAAGCTCAGGTGGCCCCGCTTTCCACCCAGGGCCGACATCCGACGTCCGAAGGCCCCGTGGCAGCAGATGAGGCGGCCCAGGAACTCGCCATAAGGGCAGAAGAGCCACAGAGGGGACGGAGCACAAGGCCTCGATTGGTCTGACAAAGTCAGGGCCCTGGTAGGAAAAGACAGGACCCTGTGACCTGGATGGGGACACCTTGGTGGATGTGCTGGCCAGCAGAAGGTCTTCCAACTCCTGCTGCAGGAGGGCAGCCTTTCTCACCTGGAGAAACCGCAAAAACTTTGGCAAAGGCAGGGGCCTCACAGAATCAGGCTTCTCTTTCTCAAGCCTCGTTCCTGCCTCCCCTCGCCTCCACAGACCAGCAACTACAGCGAGCTCGAGCAGGACTGGATCTTCAGAGCTGGGACTTAAGGGGGGGTAAAGCACAAGGCTGGACAGTGGACATCTTATCAACAAGAAAATGCCCTCCCATGACACAGGGGTTCAGGTCCTGGCACCAGCCCCAACATGCCACAAAGTCAGCTTCTGGACGCTTGGACACATGGTGGCCCATGGTCGGGGAGGTAGAGATGCTGGAATGGCCCTGGCAATCCCCAAGGAGGCAGAAAGTCAGAGTGGACAAAGCCAGGAGTCCTGAGAGCCTCCGCCTGCCCACGTGCCCTGCAGGACCCAGAGGCGGCTCTTCGCTACAACGGTTGGCGGTGTGCTGGGGAATCTTGGTGGCGCTGTCTGCCATCAGCAGCGGGGGGGTCGTGGTCATGACCCGGGCCCCGTGTCAACAGCGATGACAGGATTCCAGGAGGGCAGAGGCTACTGGACATGGGGCTCCTAGGGGAGAGACGGGTGGGTCCACAGCAAGAGTGTGGCCTAAGTGATGACCAGAAAATAACCAAGAGGCAGAGGCCAGAAGTCTGACCCCACAATGGAGACCCTCAACCCTCCCCAGTGACCACAGCTAAGCCGAGTCACAGACCCAGATCCCATGCGAGGAAGGCAGGGCCTACCTCCTCGAGCAAATACAGCACCACAAACATTGGTTACAAATATTCCCCCAATTGTGCCCCTAGGGGCCTGCAGCCATGTACCGTAGTAACTGCACCTGGCCAAAGAGAGATGCCCAGGTCTCCTGAGGCTACTGGATATAGGGCCTGAGGTGTCACAGGACCCCAGTGAGTGTGGAGGCTGCACCCTGTTGGGTACTGCACCCTGTCCGGGTGACGGATGAAGCCTACGTCCTGGTGCAGAGCTGAGAGAGGTCACCTTGGCAGCTGGCAGAGCCGCCCACTGGGTTCCTTCACGGAGGAGGAAGAGCTGTGACGTGGGAGCCCAAATAGAACACGAGACCACACCCCACGCCCCAGCAGAGACAGCCAGTCAGAAGAAACACCTGATTCCAGGAGCAGTTTCAGAAATGAGCACCGCCAGAGACTCAACGAACCAGGGTGTGGTCCCCGTCACGTCCCCACTCAGCTCGCCTGGAGGGGCCCCAAGAAGGAACCAGCCGGGTCACACCAGTGGGTCATGAGCGCCACAAACTTAGCCAAGCAGTGTCGCCAATGGTGGCTGCGGCACTGACACAGGATCTTCACTGCCTGATCGGCAATGTCTGGGGCATGTGGCGTGCGGCTATCAACCCAGCAACCACGTTCCTTTCAACCCCCATAGCAAGGAGGACCAAGGTAGTGTGTGTCCCTGTGGGAGGGACAGCAGTTGTCCTTCCCACCCTGCCTACGGCTGTGCCACCCCTCTGGCTCTATCGCAGTGCAGACCGCAGGGGCCCTGGTCGCCTCGGCAGCCTCCAGACCAGCACGCTGGTCCACAGCCTGGAAGGTGGCATGCTGACTGCCCCTGCGGCAGATATCCCGGGAGCCCCGGTGACACATCTGTGTGCCGGCGGTGGGGATAAGCCCCGCAGGTAGTCAGACGTCTGCAAGGAGCAGTTGGCAGCACAAACCTGAGTCCTGTTGGCACCAACGGCTTCAACTTGTTATAATACATCGCAATTTTAACAGAACCCCTGCAGGAGAGGGGTGCCCAAATACTTATCTGACATCAAGAGACCCCAGGTAGACCCTAAGTAGACCCAAACTAGAGGGCACCGAGGAAACAAGTGACGGAAGAATCGTGCAAGAGCCCTCTGTGCACAGCCGGAGGGGTGTTAAGGAAAAGCAACCAGGGCGCTAGCAAGCTGCGCGCTGAGACTTCTGCCTATGAAGTAGAAGAAGGACCCAGGCCACACTCCCTCGAAGCAGAGCTGGGACTTGTCAGGATGTGAGCGGCTGTGTCCTCACCCTGCCAAAGGGACGGCGTGGCCGCTGAAGTCTCACTTGTGGCTTAAGTCTCTCGTCAGAGAAAACCTCCGTCTGCAGGCTGCACCCACGAAACACGACTGCTTTCGTGAGAAGTTTGGTAAAAAATTGGAGGAAGTGTCCCCAAAGGTGGAATGGAAATAGGTCGCTAGCCCGTGGCCCGTCCTGTGGAACACCCTCCATTTCCTCCCTCCAGCCTCGCCCCCACCCCCAGCCCCGCCACCCTCCACACCCTTGGAGGCTCACCCACTCCCTCCTCCTCCACAAGCCTCCAGGAGGCCTCTCACCCACGTCCACCTGCCCTTCAGTGCTCACATGTGCCCTCGGGCTGCTCCAGCCAGCCCAGCCCCTGCCGCACATGGGCTGGGAGCTCGTCTGCCCTGGGCTCCTTGAGGCTGAGGCCGGGTCTGACACATCTCTCCACGGGCCCTGCTGAGCACCAGATACACACTGCACAGTGCAGGCATGGGGGGACTTCCCCCAAGTCTGAGTTTACAGCCACAGGCACCCTTGGGTGCTACCGCAAAACCTGGAGAGTCAGCAGCTCCCAGGGCAGCAACCTGAGACACCGGCTTTCCTATCGCAGCACCGTGGCCAGTTGAGTGCAGCCGAACGGGCTCCAACCCTAGATGGGCACCAGCTACAAGTTCAGTCCTCCACACGCCACAAGGCTGCTGGAGGAGTCCAGACAAGCTCACAGCAAAGAAAATCAGCAGAATTTCATCTTGGCTCTATGTGGTGCTTTTTAAAGAAGAGTCCTTTGGTTTTGCAAGGCTCTTCATAGGGTCACCTCTCCGTTATTACAGGGAAAGAGTCTCTGCACCTGCACTCGCCAGGGAGCCTGGGAGGCGTCCTGAGAACTACGATGGCACCAGGGGCAGGAAGAACCACCACCCCACACGCCAGGACCAGGTCCCCTGTCCAGATTATGAGGTCTGCCCTTTGGGGACTTTCCCGAGGATGGTAAAGTTACCGAGTTTCAAAGGGTTTCTCTGCACACAGAACAGGGGAAGAGAAAATGCCCACAGCTTGTGATTAAACAAATTGCATGTGGCCCACAGAGAGCAGCAGAGATGCTGCGGATGACGTGCAGCCTCCCCACCACAGGCCGGGCCCCCAGGCACTGGCCACTCCTGAGCTGAGCCTCACGGCTGTGGAGACACACTGGGTGCAGCCCTCGTCGTCAGAGGAGAAGCCAGGCTCAGAGGAGAGACGAGGGCCCGGAGTCCCACCGCTCAGCAGGATGAGGCCAGACTTCCGGACTCTGGAGCCAAACTTTGAGAAGACGAGCACTAACTGACCACAAACAAGCAGGCCATGCTAGCGGAGGACAGTTGGGCAGGGGCAGCACCTGTGCCCAGGTGGACCTCGGTCAACAGCACCGAGAAGAAAATCCGTTCGGATTGTGCGCGTGTGCTGCGGGGAGTTCAAGGGAAGGGGGCATTACGATCCCTCCTTGGGGCATCTGAACAGGACTTGAGGGGAGAAGGGACAGAAGCCCAGGACCCCGTGGGGAGAAGGCTGACCGCGGGCTCACGGGGCCAGGGCAGCTGATGCCAGTGGACGCGGACCCTGGGGAAAGAGGAAGGAGGGAGTGGTTGGACCTGGACAGGGAAGGGCAGCTGTTAGTGAACCACTGCCCAAGTTCCCAAGTTCAGACAGAATTTTAAGATGTTAAAAGGAAAAAAGGAAGGAAGGCAGTGAAGCAGGAGCATTAATTAAAACCCAGGCACGTGCAATTCCCACGGTTAGACCCCGCCAGCTGGCTGCGCGCTTGCAAGGGCAGAGCTACCCTGTGGCTTCGCTTCACTTTCTTCCTAATCTGATTTCATCACGGCCCACGGACTCTTTGGCAAGGATGCTCTGCCTTAATTCTCTTCCAAATGTTGGTGAGAGAAGGATGTTGTGTTTTAATTTTCCCACACCGCTCTCAAACCACTTGCTCTCAGCCATTGTTCTTAAGACAAAGTGCCAATAAATGGAGTGGTCAGAGTGAAAGTCCTGTGTACACTCTGCATGTCACTGTAGGGGACATGTTTGTCATTGACACTTGTACAATCCACTTGACACCTGCTCCAGCCTTTCTGGGGTTTATTTGTAAGGATCCTGAGAAGAATCTAAAGAATTCTTTTGATAGCAATGTTTCTCTGCCGACCAGGGAAATGCACTACTTCCATTGAAAAAGGAATTTGCTGTCAACCTCCCAGTTAAGAGTCCAACTTCCAGAATTGCTGCTATGGCCCCTGGAGAAATAAAAAGAACAAAACAAACCCCAGCAGCCCTAGAAATCTGTCCCCACTGAGCCCAAAAAGCACCCAACACTCTCTAAATGCACCCAGAGGATTTTCAAGCATAGGGAGGAGTGCATGACCCTCCGCATCCCCAGACCTCTCAGAGGCTGGGGGAGGCCTCAGGGCCAGGTCTGGCTCAGGAAGTGGGCACTGCCCCTGTCCCCACAGGAACGGCCCTCCAGGTGCTGTCCATGGTCCTGCCCCTCTCAATTCTATCCCTGACTTAGGATCACTGATCATCACTTAGTCTCACCTGCTAACCTGGTCTGGCACCTAGTCGGGACCCCACCTTAATCCATGCTGCCAACTAATCCTGCCTCTGTCTGACTCCTGACCCGGCTTTTGGCACCAGCCCTGGCAAAGACTGGTCCACCTGGTCTAGACTCACACGTGCCCTACCTGACGCCACCCACCTGCCCCACCTGCCAACCTCGCCCCTAATCTCTGGTGGGGCCTCCCATGTGGCTCTGCACCCCTGTAGGGGAGCAGGGCCAGAAACAGCAACACGGAAGTTATTCCCTGAGCTTGTTCACAGAGGAAGCCACTTGGTGGTTTTCACACACACACCCATTTCTAAAATTCCTAGTAAGCAAAGTCATCGTCCCTTGCATTGACAGAACCTGCCTCAAGCCTGCTGGTCTCTCCAGCCACAGTTTACACCGGCACTGGGATTAGAAGTTGTTTTCTATGTGGAGACCTCATTCCACATACTCTTCCAAGGTCACAGAGAAAAGGTCCCTGGTCCTCCCTTTGACACCCCAAAAATGAACTTAAAACCACAACACTGCGGCCTCAAGCTTGCAGTCCCACTTAACCAGCCAGGTTTTTGTTCTCACTGTGCCCCTCCTCCCACAACTCTGAATCCTCTTCAACACTCCACAGAGGTAGAACAGGTAGAACGTGAGAACTCTCTAGGTGGTGGCAAGACGGGTCAGGTCAGAACTAACTCAACTCCCACTTAAGGCAACAAAAAAGCCAAATTCTGCAGGACAACCTAGACTGAGAGAGGAAAGCAGACTGTTGAAGAACCAAAGTAGCTTTGCCTAAGGGGACTGGCCAACACCCCCTGCTCGGACCCCTGCCCCACAGCCTCTTGGGGGTGAGGGACGCAGGAGACAAAGCCCAGTGCCCGCTCCGGTGCGGAGCTCTGCAGGACACTCTCCCCTCTTAGGGCAGGGCCCAAGAGCTAAACCCTCAGGACAGGAGGGACCAGAACTGCACTGTCGCCACCCCAATCCCACAGGCCTGTAGAGAAGGCTGCCTTGGTAGGCGTCGGGAGAAGAAAAGGAAAAGAAAAAGGAAGAAAAACCCCAGCCCTGAGGAGGGCCCGTAACGGGCCAGCAGATGACCACGGACCAAGGACCCCGGTCTGAGACCTGGGCATGAAGCAGTTCCCAGCCGAGTGCCTCCAGCTTCCCGGCAGGAGCACCCGCGCCCCTCTGTGCAGAAGGGCGCAGTCGCCCTAGGACTCAGAGAAACCCCACAAACCACTGTTCAAGGACAGTGACTAACATGCAGCTAATGAAAACCAGGAAACAAGCCAAAAGAGTAAGAACCAGGGTAAAAATAATTTTTAAAGACCCACACAAACTTCAAACGCTGGAATTAACAAATTCAATTCACAAAACAATTCTATTTTTTAAAACCAGACTATTTTTAAAGCAGTTTTAGGATCACAGAAAAAATTAGCAGAAAGTACACAGAATCCCCATATACCCCTTGCCCCCCACACATGATCTTTTTCAATTTTTAAAAAAGTTACAAGTTTGAAAATAACTTCACAGAGTAGAAACCTATAAAAAGTGATATGCCAAACCTGAATTTAAAAGGAGCATTTTTAGAAATAACAAATATAATAATTGAAATTAAAATTGCAATGGACACTTTTGGTAGCAGATTGTACAACAGAAGAGAGAACTGATAATTGGAAGATAATTTAGAAGAAATTACCTCGCATTAAGCAGAAAGAGGAGCAAAAGGCACAACACATAGAGAAACGGAAGGCAGAACGACAAGTTCTCTTAGACAAAGAAACAAGGGGAAAAACTTGCCAGAATCAAAATTTGAAGATATAATGTCTAAGAAATTTATAGAATTGATGAAAGATAACAATCCAAATATTCACAATAAGTCAAAATCTAGATCTGTCAGAATAAAACTGGGTGGGGGAGAGGGCTGGAGAAACAACAAAGACAAAGACAAAATAACAAAATCTACCAGAGGAAAACAGTTCATGTTCAAAGGAAGGACAGTTAGACTAACAGGTGAGTTCTTGCAGGATCAATGGAAATCACGAAACAAGGGAATAATGTTGTAGATATGCTTTATATAAAAAAGGACTGCCCGGCTCGGCATGGTGGCTCACGCCTGTAGTCCCAGCACTGTGGGGGGCCAATGTGGGAGGATCCCTTGAGGCCAGGATTTTAAGACCAGCCTGGGCAACAAAGCAAGACCCCATCTCTACAAAAAATAAAAAAATTAGCTTGGCATGGTGGCCTGCACCTGTAGTCCCAGCTACTTGGGAGGCTGAGGCAGGAGGATCACTTAAGCCCAGGAGTTCGAGGTTGCAGTGAGCTGTGATGATGCCACTGCACTCCAGCATGAGTACAGAGCGAGACCCTGTCTTAATCAATCAATCAATCAATACTGCCTAATAAGAATTCTATCCCCGATAAAAATACGTATCACCCTCATTCTGGAAAGAATAAGACCAAAAATAAGGAAAATTGAAAGAGTATGATGCCAGTACTCAAAGGAAACACTACAGGATATACTTCAGGCAGAAGAAAAGTGATTCCAAACAGAGCTAAGAGGCATATAGAAATGGAAAACAGCAAAAGTGCTAAATATCCATGGAAATCTGAAATATGCACAGAAATCTGAAAAAACAGTAACTGTAAAAAACTGTGACAATTTCTAGTGGTGTTACATAATAAACAAGGCAGAAATAAAATGCCAAAAACAAAAACATAAAAGTCAGGGGATGGATAAACTGAGTAAAAGTATTCCAAGCTCCTTGTTTTATCTGGGAGGAGAATTTTTATTAACTTTACCCTTTGATAAATTAACTTTGCCTGTTCTTTTTTTGTGGCAGTCAAGAAAATAACAGAAAAAAAGAATAGACAATGTTTAAGTAAAAGAGAGGAAAAAAAGCCTCAGTCAATGCAAAAGAAGGCAAGAAAGTAGAAAAACACCTTCAACAAATAGAAAGCACAAAATAAAATACATTTAAACCCAAATATATCAGTGAAACCATTAAGTGGAAATTAAGAAATCTACTTTGGAGGTGGAGGCAGAATGGCAGTGATGATGTCACAATGTGTTGATGTCACAATGTGCTGATGTCACAATGTGCTGATGATGTCACAATGTGTGAGCCTCCCCAGATTTCCTCTTGACACAAAACAGAGCACCTGGCACAGCAAAACAACACGTTTTAAAAATCCTCTACAAAACAAGACGATGAAGTACTGCCACTCTCCTGATTACCTGCTCTTGTATTAACAAACTACCCCAAAAATTACTGGCTTAAAACAACCATTTTATTTTGCTCTGGGTGGCACGGGTCAGGAACATCCGAAAAGCTTAGCTGGGAGGTTCATTTCTAACCCCTGTGGGGTCAGTGCAGCTGCAGGGACTGGGGACCTGGGAAAGCGAGGCCAGCGGGAGGTGCCACCAGCGGGCAGGAGCTCAGGTGCACCACCAACCCAAGTCGCTCCACACGGTCTCAGGGAGCGTCTTGCCACGTGGTGACCGTGTCCCCAGAATGCACATCTGAACAGCAAGCATTCCCAGAGGTCTTTGCAGAAGCTGCAAGGCCTCTAACACCCGGCTGAGTCCCACAGCACATGCCCCAAATTCAAAAGGAGGGACGTGAGACCCACCCCTGGACGGGAGGGCAGCAGAGGGTTTTCAGGCATCTCAAATCTCCCACAGTCACGGTCCCCGAATGACCAAGGGTGGGGCCAAACCACCACCACCACCACCTGTGTGTTATAAGATACTGCACAGGAGCCCGTGGGGGGCACAGAGGGACTTTTTTCAAATTGACAAAAATTGTGTATATTTATGGTTAAGAGACTCTGGAACATTCTGAGAACTAAAGAATTCAGAAATCACTAATAAGTACTCACCCCAAAAATGAGGTAAAAAGTGGTCCCCACTTAAAGTGGATGCGTGGCAGGAAAAGTCATTCTTTTATTTTTTTAAGTATAGTATGACTTTATTTTTCATATAAAATTATTTATAATAAACACAAATTAGGGAAACTGCCTAGTGAAGAATGATTCCCCAGGGGCTGCATCCCAGGAAGCCCCCTTTTCCTGCTACAGGTCCCTTGGCCATAAAGGCAGACCCAGGACAGGACAAACCAGTCACGGTGCCTCAACCACCCTCACCCTTCGGCCTTTTAGTGAAAAAACAAGCAGTGGTCACGTTATGCAAGTCAGGCCAGTTGGGACCCTTCACCAGGAATGTGCAGAAACTATGAGGAGATGCTCCCCCTTCCTCTGTATTTGCAGTGCCGGCAAGCGGGGAGTCAGACTTGGTCAAAGGATCGATGCTTATGTAATTTCGCATGGAAAAAAGTTAAGATGTTAAACGATAAGAGACAAAATGGGGAAAATATATTCAACTTACATCATAAGTAAAGGGCTAATATTCTTTTTTTCTTTAATTAGATGTATTCACTCTTTTTTTTTTTTTTTTTTTGAGACAGAGTCTTGCTCTGTTGCCCAGGCTAGAGTGCAGTGGCATCATCATAGCTCACTGCAACCTCCAATTCCTGGGTTGAAGCGATCCTCCTGCCTCAGCCTCCCGAGTAGCTGGGACTACAGGTGTCCACCACCACGCCTGGCTACTAATAGTCTTAATACATACATAACTTCTAAAAACTGAGAAGAAAAAAGCCAAACAACTCCAAAGCAAAATGGGGGAAAAAAAGGGCAAGAATTATGAATAAAATATTCACATAAACTGAAATGCAAATAGCCTTTAAACACAGGAAAAGATGCTCAACTTTACTCATGTTAAGAGAAATGCAAATTAAAACTACATGGAAATTACCATTTCTCCCCTATCTGACAAACATCCCAAAAATTGACAATATTGTCTGTCAGCAAGGCTGTGGACTACACACATTCTCATATGCCGGTAAGAACGCTAAATAATAATACAACTCCTGTGCAGGGGATTTCAGTGCTATGCAGCAGAATCACATAGTTACTTTCCTTTTGCTCCAGAAATCCTACTTCTAAGAATCTATTCAAAGACACACTGGAAAACACACGGAAGGAAGCGTGTATGCACAAGGCTATTCATAGCAGAACTATTTCTAACAGCAAAGGACTAGGAACCCCCAAATGTTCACTGGTCGAGAACTGGTTGACCAGGCTAAGGGAGGGCCACACGGTGAGGTGCCTCGAGACCCCCACTTCCTGATGCCGAGAGAGAGTCAGGGGTGGTATTAAGTGAACAGTCAGCACTGAGACTGTCTTTTACCTAAGACAGCAGAGAGGAAACGGAGCTACATATGCATTTACTTACACTATTTTTAAAGGGACGTATAAACCAAAAAATATATTTTGAAAAATGTTACCAATAGGGGATGGAGAACAGGGTTTAAAAGACAACGCTAAGGCCAGCTTTCTCTGTGTCTACTATGACTTATAGCTTGATATATGTCTTAACATGTGATAGAACCAAAACAAATTAAATCAAATGAACGATAAAGAAAGCAGCCTGAGCGACAGCGAGAGAGAAAGTACGGCGAAACAGGTGAACAAAGTGAATTATATCTGAACGATGAAGAGAAACACAAAGACGTTTTAAACGCTTTTCACTAACCACATCGCTGTAATATGTCATTGCTGTTTTAAAACGAATATGTACTGTATACAGTGAATAAAGCAAGGAATTAATCATATTAAGCCATTATGAGCAAGATGTTCAGCCTAAGAGAAAAAGATGGAAATACAAAATTAAAGAAACAACTATCTTGTAATCTTAAATTTGAATCAAAAATATCAGTGTAAAATTGTATCTTTGCTCTTCAAATTTTTTCTAGTTTTGTCCTCTGAAAATCTGGAAAGTCATGACCAACCCAAAAGCAATGAGCAACCCTAAGCACTGGCTTTGGGGGGCTTTAAATAACATTTCCCCCTAAACGGACCTGGAGCTCCAAGGGGAAGTGGCAGATTCCAGGCCTACGCAGGACTGCACGGGTCGGCCTGGAACATCTTGTCAACCAGAAAACAAGGAAGCCACCCAAGACGACCAGGTTCTGTCAAAGGGACTCAGGAAGGGAACACCAGTGGATACTGTTGTGACTTGGAGGTAGGCAAGGGTTTAAGAGGACAGTCTTCAAAACACAGAGCTTCTGGGAAGAAAAAAAGGCAAAAAGGAAGAGAGAAGCTCCCTTTGGCAATCAAGGAGAGGAAGAGAAAAGAAAACGTAGAGATTTAGTGTCCTGCAACACACACACACACACACACACACACACACACAGACAAGATAAAATCAGCATATTCACAAGGCCCCATCATCAAAACAGCCAAAAACTCACTAAAATATCTAGATGTTGCCAGGAGACAGAAAAGGGATTCATGAAGCTGGGAATCTCGTAAAATACCCCAATATCATAAATATGAGCAAAAGGAAAGTCCGTAGAAGACTATTGGAGAAAATCAGGAAACAAAATTTCACGCAAAAGAACTGATAAGAATTCCCTCCCTTCTAAAAACAACCACGAAGCAGAAGACACCCACAAGTCCAGACAGAACCAGGTGTATTCAAACCAGCACTCGAGGGTATGAAAAACCACCTTGAATTAGAAATTCAAAATCACAGAGCATCTGTCCCTAAACACCGTCCACAGTGCATGTGGAGATAGTGGGGGCCAGGCCTGGCCTGGGCTTCACCCCAACCGAGTCTCCCCACATCCCTAACACCCAGAGGAGGTGCCTGACGGGTGTGGGCACAGCTGGCAGAGGCCACGCCCGCTCCAGGTCTATGGACATCTGTGCCTGAGCTGGGAGAGCAGCTCCCAGAATGCAGGCCTCTGTGGCAACCCCAACACCCCGCATGGATCCCACCCACAGCTGCTCACAGGCAGGCAGGCCCTTGGCCCTCCTGCCTCCTCGCAGCCACCCTTCCCCGTCCTTTCCACCGACATCCACAAACCCCCTCCAGTGTCACCCCTCCCAGCCCAGCTCGCCACTCCTGGGGACACACCCACAACCTTTTCCTGATCCACAGGAAAGCCCTTAAAATGCAAGTTAAAGAAAGTTCATCAGAAATAGATAAAGAAGACGTAGTGTATACATATGATGGAATACTATTCAGCCTTGAAAAGGAAGGAAATTCCAACATTTGCAACAGCAACATAATGTCCTCAGGGGTGAACCTTGAGGACATTATGCTCAGTGAAATAATCCAGGCACAGAAAGACAAGCACTGCCTGATTCCACTTCTATTTCTTATCTAAAATAGTCAAATCATAAAATTAATAAAGATTGGAATGGTGGTTCCCAGGGGCCAGGGGGAGGGGGAAATGGGGGGTTACTAACAGACATAAAGTTTCAATCAGGTAAGATGAATAAGCTCTAGAAATCTACTGTGCAACATTGTAACAAGAGTCAACAATTGACACTTTAAATATCATGCTTAAAATTTGTAAAGAGGATAGATCTCATATTAAATGTTCTTTCTTACCACAATAAAATTTTTTTAAAAAGAAAAAAAAAGTTCATCAGGTGTAGGTCACAATGGTAAAGGATTAAAGTCAACCCAAATATTTTATAAGCTGGAACTGATTAAGGAAACAACTGAATAGTATACAGACAGTAAAAATCATCTTTTCAATGATTTTTTAAATGCTCATTCATATGACATTTTTTAAGAAGGGGGAAATAAAATCATTATAGTCTGATCCAAATTGTGCGTGTGGTGGGGGAGTCAAACCCACCGACGGCCAGGAAGTTGGCAGGCGGCAGGCAGAGGCATAGACACGGAGGATAGGAAGGCACCTGTATAGTGTGCTCTGGCTGCCAGAGCAAAACACCTTAGATGGGGGCTTAAACAACAGATGTGTATTCCTCACAGTTCTGGAGGCTGGAAGAAAGAAATCTCGGTGCCAGCAGGGTCGGGCTCTGGCGAGGGCTACTTCCTGGCTTGCAGACGGCTGTCCTTGCACTCTGTCCTCACATGGCAGAGCACTAAAGCCATGATGGGGGCCCCACCCCCATGACCTCATCTAACCTAATGACTTCCCACAGACCCCACCTGCAAATAACATGACACTGGGGTTTAAGGATTCAACATATGCATTTGAGGAAGACACAATTCAATCCACAGCAACACCCAACAACTTACAGGAGTTACCTGGATAGGTATTAATTATGGGTGGTATTGATTATCTTGATTGCACTTTTCTGAAATTTTAGAATTTCTTTTGTAATCAGGAAAAAAAGCACAAGGTTGTTTTAAAGGAGCCAAGTGCTCGCTTAGGGCCATGGCAGAGACTTGGGGAGCAGTGAGACCTTCACACACAGCGAGACTTGCACAGAGGACCCCCAGCACGTGGGGAGTGTGGAAGGGGCACCCCAGAGATGCTGCAAGAGCCACATTCAGGCAGTGCCGTCCTTGTTGCTGGATGTTCCTCTGTGGCACCGGCCAAGGGAGGAAGCCAGAAACGAAGGGCCCCACATCTGCGGGATCTTTGGTGGGTGCCACCACAGGGGCCAGGGGAGCAGCCAGATCTTAGGGCCTGGCTGGCCTGACAACCCAGTGCTAGGGAGGGAAAGGGGGCCGCCTCAGCCCAGGGGTCACCTCTCCGGGGTGCACAGACATGTTGCTGTCTTAAGAGGCCTCCACCAGGGGCAAGTCAGCCGCAGGCAGGTAACTTTAGCAGGAAGTCCTGGCAGGGATGGAGGACCAAGCTCACAGCTGTGCACAGACCACACACAGCTGCTGGCGACACACTGTCCAGGAGCCACGGCAGAACGGGCCCAGTGCTTGGCCTTATTGGGTAACAATGAGAGGCGTGGCTGAGGCTGCTGTGCCGGGGTCCAGACCCGAGGGGGCAGGCAGAGCGGACACAGCCCTGCTGTGCATCCCAGGCCCACATTGTGGTGACTTTCTTATGTCCTGGGATGACAACTAGAGACACAGGCCCTACGCTGATTTTGCAACTTAGGACAAGGCCTTTCTCGAGGTCTCAAGCTCCTCACTTCGAGGTGCTTCTGGGTGATACAGCTACATTCCCTCCCTGACTGACTGCAAGGTCTTGGAGGACATGGCCTGAGCCTGATTCCCTGCGGTGGCCGCACAGGGAATATCGACAGTGCCAGACCTGCGCTCTGCTGGGTGGAGGACACCATCTCCGCCTTTGTGGGTCCTCAGGCCTCTCCTGAGCCTCCTGCAGCCCATCCCTACGTACCTTAACACGGGTAGGGAATCAGAACAGTGCCTGGCATGCAGCAAGTGCTATGATGGTTGACTAGTTTTAACATCACTATTTCCTCTTTTTTTATATATATATAATAGCAGGTTTTTATTGTTATGCCATTTTTTCAGTGTTCTAGGTCTTGCAAGTATCATGAATGCAAACTTGTGGTACCAAAACCCCAGAACCTGGAACTTGTTGAGTATGAACGGCCACCAACTGCCACGGAGAAAGGCAGGCCCTGCATGCTGGCTCCCTCGGGTGTCAAAAGTGTAAGAAACAATGACCAAGGGACACGCCTGCGACAAGTTCTTTCTATCTGAACTGAACCCACCACCAATCCCCTCCCCCTTTGCCTTTGTAAACCTGGATTTAAGCAGCCATCATCGGTACTGAGAATAAATGCCAGAATCATGTCTGTGTAAATATATTCAATACAAATAATGCCCTAAAACAATAAGCGTATACATTGATACATCAGTTTACTTGAAAATCCTATTTAAAATTGAAATTATTTAGTGCAACCACTATGGAGAACAGTGTGGGGGTTCCTCAAAAAACTAAAAATAGAGCTACCAAATGATCCAGCTGGGTTAGGGTTAGGGTTATATCTGAAGGAGGGGAATTCAGTATATCAAAAAGATATCTGCACTCCCGTGTTTACTGCAGAACTATTCACAATAGCCAAGATACGGAATCACCAATGGACGAATGGATAAGGAAATTGTGGTACATATACACAATGGAATATTATGTAGCCACAAGAAAGAATGAAATCCTGCCATTTGCAGCAACTTGGATGGAACTGGAGAACATTACGTTAAGTGAAATAAGCCAAGCACAGAAAGACAAATCTCACATGTTCTCACTCATATGTGGGAGCTAAATATTAAAAACAATTGATCTCACGGAGACAGAGAGGGGAATGATGGTTACCAGAGGCTGGGAAGGGTAGTGGGGGGGTGGGGGTGGGATAAAGTGGAGATGATGAATGGGTGCAAAAATATAGTTAGACAGATAGAATCATATATGATAGCACAACAAAGTGATTATAATCAAATAAGTTAGCACACACTTTAAAATAACTAAAAGGGTGGAATTGGAATGCTCCTAACACAAAGAAATGATAAATGCTTGAGGTGACAGATACCCCAATTACCCTGATTTGATTAATTCACATTGCATGCCTGCATCAAAACATCACATGTACCCTCTAAAGATATGCAAATCATGTGCCCATAACTAAAAATAAACTATTTTTAAAATAAATAAAAAGTAAAATTGAAATTATATTTTCAATCATCTCCCAACTGAAACTCCTTATTATAAAAGTTCCTTCTTTCCAGTCACATTATCTTTCGTAGAAAGCTGACAAGTCCAGGTAAGTAGTGAGATGCTAGCTGTTTACATTCCTCCAAACCAGTGGCGAGGGCCCCACCGACTCAGGGCCAGTCGGTGCTACTGTTCTTCACAGCCACAGAGCAGCCCCTGCCCAGGTGCCAGGGAAGTGTCACTGCAGGCCCCGGGCACTGAAGCCAGAGCTGGAGGTGGGCCTGGCCGGGTCCTCTCCTGAAAGCACACCCACACGCCTGACGCCGACTACCCTGGACGCCCCTAAAGGGAAGCACTGCTCCTCAGTACCTGCGTTTACAAGGAAGTCAACAGCCCCACCTGCCATTCACGTGGGGAAAGAACACCGCAGCTAGTTGCCAAAGCAAGAGTCAATTCATGGCCACAAATCAGCTTTTGGGAAGGCCCAGCAGGGGCTGAGAAGGTCTTGGGACCCCGCTTTTAATCCTAAACCTGGCCGACGCACGGCCTGGTGCCTTCTCCCGCCCGCCCTCCGCCAGGTGCAGGCGCGGCGCCCCCGGCACCCAGGGCTCCGGGTCGGGCCGGCAACGCGCTTCCCCCGCCCTCCCGCGGGAGCGCCCGGGTGCGCCGGCCACCGCCCGGCTGCCTACGTTCGCGGGCGCCACGCCGTTCAGAGGGCTTGCGGGCGTCCCCCAGCGCGAGGGGGACTCGCCAGCAAGGCCCGCCCAGTCCCGCCGCTCCTCCCACGGCAGGGTCGGGGCGCCGCGGGGGCGGTTCTCCGGGGAACCGCCCGGGCCGGCGCCTGCTCTCGGGCCCAAGCGCGGACCCCTTCCTTCCGCGCCTGCGACATGGCCCCGACCCGCCGCGACGCCGCCTCCGGAACGGGCTCGCGGGGGCTGAGAACCAACGCCGCGCGGCCGCACCTCCCGCAGCGCGCCCCGCGCCCCGCACTCCGCACGCGAGGCCCCACCCGGGCCCCGCGGCCTGGGCGCTGCGGGCGGGGGCTCGGTTCGCGGTTGCCCGGCCCGACCCTCCCCGCCCCGGACCCGCGCCGCTCACCAGGCTGGGCGCGCCGCCCGGACCCTCCCCTCGGCCCGCGGCGCACGGCAGGAAGCGACTGGCTGGAAACGCCCCGGCTGCCGGGGGTGGGGAGCGAGGAAGCCGGCGGGGAACCGCGGCGCCGTCCGCCCCAGGGCGCGGGCTCCCGGCCTTGCCAACGCCCGCAGCTGCTCACCTGCGTTTCGCGCTGCTTGCCGGGGGCGGCACGGGAGAGTCGCACGTGTGCCTTTTCACCGTTAACTCTTGGCTTCCCGTGTCCACATGCGGCCCTGTCGGCACGGAGACGCTTCTGGAGCCGTGATGGAACACATGACCTCGCCCTGGGATTCGCACCCCCAAGCCAGCAATCCAACGGAAAGCCGTGGCCTCGGGGCGTCAGGGTCCCGCTCGCCACTTCTGGACGCTGGAGTCTGGACCTTCATCTGCAAAGTGGGAAGAGCGCAGACCCCACTTCTGGAGCTGCTGGAGGCGTTAAACGGTGATCAGCGCCAGCGCGCACGCAGGAGGGTGAATTCTGACCTATGAGAACCTGCCTACTGGCAGAAATGCCCCTCGCCTCACTTCTGTGGCTCCGTGGTCAGGAGCAGTCACAGCCTCAAGTGAGTAAGGGGCTCAGTAAGTGCCCAGATGGCGGTACTGGTGGATGCCGGTGGACAGGGAGGGGAAACCAGACCCAGAAGAGGCATCTATTCCAGTGAGGACAGCCCACCGCCCCACCGTGATGGAAGGGCTCTGATGAAATCAGTTCGCCACGGGATGACTGGCTGGTCCCCAGGGTGCGGTGCCACATCTCGGGCTTCATGTCAGTATCAACAACTGATGGATGGAGCATGCCCCAAGGACAGTAGCCAGCCAGCCTTGGCGGGGGTCAAGGCTGTTAAGCCCATGTGTAGTCTCCAGCCAGGCCACCACAGCCACTTCTTTCAGGAGCCTTTTGTGAAAGGCTGGGATGATGGGAGAAGAGCTGGCCGACCCCTACAGGAGGTGTCACCCACCTGCTTCTGAGTGCCGTCTATGCAGTAGGAGCATTTGGTGAGCAGGCACGTGGAGCACATTCTCACATCTGGGCCCAATCCAGACGGTGTGTCCATCCACGTGCTTCCTCCCCAGACCTAAACCTAATCCCCCAAACCTGTTCTTCTACGTCCCTAATCACCAGTGTAGTAGACCAACATGTCAGCCAGCGCTCCCTCCAAGTAAAGTTGAGGATAATCCCTATACTGCTCGAAGTTTGGCCCAAGGGATGGATTTCCCCTCCCCACTGCCCATCAGGCAGTAGGGCTGTGATGCTATCAGTCCTCGTCCAACCGATACCCAGCGCCAGCCTAGTCTGCAGAATCATCTGTACCAGGCTCTATTTTTTATTCCCCAGTCAGCTTGTTTTAGGCAACTCCTCATAAAACCAAAAATGCAAGTGGAGGAAGAAGCAGTAGAAGTAGGTGAGCTGCCTGCTCGTGCCATTTACCTGGACGTTTAGGATATTCTTGAGGACAATCTTGTGTTAGTCTGCTAGGGCTGTCATAACAAAGTACCGCACACTGTGGGGCTTAAACAACAAAAGTTTATTTTCTCACAGTTCTGGGGCTAGAAGTCCAATATCAAGCCCAGGTCCCTCTGGGCTAAACTGCAGCACAGACAGGGTTGGTTTCTGCTGAGGCCTCTCTCCTCGGCTTGCAGACGGCCATCTTCTGTGTCCTAACGTGGTTTCCCTCTGTGTGTGCGCATCCCTGGTGTCTTTCTTTTCTTATAAGGACACCTGTCCTATTGGATTAGGGATCCACCCTTATGACCTCATCTAACCTTAATTACTTCCTTAAATGCCATGTCTCCACATACAGTCACATTGGGGGCTAGAGCTTCAACATGTATGAATTTTGGGGGTACACAATTCAATCTATAACAAATCTCACATGTACTGCTTCCATTTTTGTGATAGAGTTTTGTTGGGAATGCCCGCCTCTCTGGCTTGGTGGATCAGATAACACCAAGTAATGACTAACAGCTTATGTTGTGTGGTCTCTTGGTGAACTGTAGTGAAATACACCGTCTGCCGAGAAGCCATGAGAAAACCAGAAACTGTTTCTCAAAAGGGAATGGTTATTTGTTGATAAGGAGATCACTGATCAACACTCATCAACAACCTTGATTGTGGTTATCCTGGCAAGGTCTGCCACAGGCTCCACACGACATTCTTACGCACACAGACAGGTGAAACATCGCCAGATTCGCTGGTCATGGGGCAAGTGGAAGGCATGCCGTCTTGCAGCCTCGTTAGCAGGACAGCATTTCTCTCGCTCTGAGCTCACTCAGAGTTACGTGGGAGTAACTCTGATAGGATAAGATAGAAAGCTCACCCCAATTTTTTATATACAGCCTCCAAAATCCAAAGAGGTTTTAATGGTGAAAAGTAGAGGTTACAACATTATGCCTCTCACTGTGGAGGATGTTCTGACATGCCCCAGCCATCTGACCCTCAGAAATTACACTGAGGTGGCAGGCTCTTGAAGTTTTACGGATATTACCTCCCGTCCCCTGGCACTTGTGTGCCTGTAGGCAGGTATCCAGGGTATCTGCTACTTCCTGCTTGTCAGGTCCTATATGTGTGATATTTCAATACAGCTGATCAGCAGGATTTAGTGTGGATGATAAAGGTCCCTCTGGGCTAAATTGCGGCACACAACAGAGATGGTGTACTGATGTCCCTATAGTGTGAAAGCAAACTCATCCTGGCATTTTATGATCACTGGTACAGAAAGAAAATGCATTGCCAGTTCTGTAGCCACATACTAGGTGCCCAGGAGTGAATTGATTTGCTCCATTGTTCCAATAAACAGGCCACCCCTGCAATACCCATTGCCATTGAGCTCAGTCTTGGATGAAGCTGTCCTACTCGATGACCATCTATTTTCCACATACACCAGTTTAAGTGAATTAAATAAATCGCCAACCCCAGGTTTTTCCAGATTTTGATGTGGCCCTAACCTATGCAATTCTCCCTAGATGGGTAACATTGCTTTGGGTTTACTTTGTAGTGTGGGGGAGGAGGTTCCACAGTATTTACCCAGCACTTTTCACCTGCTGGCCTTCATTCCACAAATCAGGGGCAAATCTGGGAATTCTACCAGTCACTAAATCTTTCTATCTATTTTAACTATATTCTCAAAAGCTGAGGGAATAGCCACAGGGTAAATTCACAGACTGGGCCCCCTGGGAGTTGGACAAAGGACAAAACTCCATTTTTCAGTTGACTCTTTATAAACCCTCTCTCTGACCAATAGATCACAGTTGGGTTCTATCTCCTAAGGATTCATGTCGGTTCAGAGTTAGTGTCCAATCAGTCGTCTCCTAAAGCTATGAATATTTTCTTTTCCCCAGTGCACAGTCTAGGGAATGTAGCTGCAGTCCCTTTCGAAAAAGAGGAGAAATTTCTCTTTTCTTTAAATTCTTGTGGTGCTAGCGTAGGATCCTTCCCCAGGGATGCCCAGCCTTTCCTTTATGAGAGGACTCTGGGTCTGTGGACTGGTTCGTGTCTGCACACGGAGTGAGGGCCGTGGCTTCACATAGAGATTCCAGTCTGGCTTGACTCCAAGTTTGCTAAAGTTAGAGTTTGTTATTTCAGTCAAATGGATCAGATAAGCCCTGGGCTTCCCATCTAGTTCAGTCCTGGCAACCACATGGTCGTTTACGGCTGCAAAAATATTCCAGTGGTTAAGCCGTTCTGATCACCACCCAATTCTTCTGACAGTTAAGGTGACCACACCCACTCCGCTTCGGGCAGTTAAGAGCTCTTCCTGATCTCTGCCTCTGTGGGATCCAAACCCTCCACTGAGATCGGGAGCCCCGTCTACGGCAGCCCCTTGCCTCCTGACCTGCAGAGACAGCCACTACGGTGACCTCCAAGGGTTCAGGCACTTGCTTTAATGCCCTGTGCCTTCCTGGGGAAGCAGTCCTGTGGGGGACAAACACCCCACAATGTGCCCGTGTGCCTGAGCCTTCAGAGTCTGTCTTGTCCACAAAGGAGTCATTGCTTCTCAGGTTCATTCTACCTAAGTGGCTGCTGAGTTCAGATTTCACTTAACCAAATGACCAGGTGATTAGAACCACTCTGGATTGCTCACACTAGCACGTCAAATCCAGAATTTCTACTTATGCATGAGTAAGCAAACCCATGTTGACAAAATAAGCCCAATTTAACAGCACAAAAAAGAAAGAAAAAAGGAGCTAATGCCTGATAAGAAATAGGACATGTGGGATATATAATTGGCCTCAAAGCATCTCTTCCCAAGACACTTACTAACATCAAGGGGCATGTGGTCTATTTACAGTGGGGAAACCCAGAAGACACAAGTTTAACCTAGAAATTAAAGTTAACCACATCTGTAATGTGACAAATCAGTGTCATGTGCCTCAAAATATGAGAACCGAGAAAAAAACAATTTTATTTCCGAAGTATTTCTGACCAAATTCGTACCTGAATCTAGTCGTGAGCAAACATCTGACAAATCCAAATTGAGGGACATTTCTGTAAAACAACTGCCACCTTGTACTTATAAAAATATCAGGATTATGACAAAGGCTGAGGAACTGCTCTAAATCATAGGAGACTAGAGAAACACAACAAATGAATACAACTCGTGATCCGGGAGTTTGTTTTCCATTAACAAAACATTATTAGGATATGGGAAAACTTGGTTAGCAAATAAAATTATATTAATGTTAATTTCCTGATTTTGAATTATGCTGTGGTTATGTAAGAGCATGTCCTTGTTTTTAGGTAATACACACTAAAGTATTTTGGGGGAAAAGAGCTTCATGTTTACAATTTACTCTCAAGTGGTTTTGAAAAAAATTATATATATATATAAAAAATGTTATATGCACACATATATATACACACATGCATAAATAAATAGAGTGATAAAGCAAATGTGGTAAGATATTTGGGGAATCTAAGTATAGGATATATAGTAATTCTATGTATGATTCTTGCAGTCTCTGGAAGTCTGAAATTATATCAAATTAAATTTTTTTAAGTTCTATTCCTCCCTCCATGATCTAGCACCATCAGAATCCATTTCCACATATATTCCCCACAATTTTGCCAAAATAAATTAGCAAACTCTGCAAGCCCTTTGATATGTGAACTTCTCTTCCCAGGTCTGACTTTGTAACGGGTCCCTGCAGCATGCTGGCCTCTGGTGACCTTATGACCTATCAGGGAGAGGGTAGTAGAGTTGAATTGCCATCTTCATGCCTGTGACTACCACAAGTGGGGTCGCAGCAACTCCTCAAGGAAAGAGGACCAAACTCTCAGATTGTAAGGTTATGGGAGGCTCTGCAAGGCCTGAGGGCTCCGGGTACTCAGGGTCATCCAAATCCTCCCAGAGTCGTCACTCCAGTTCACCATCCTTGTATTCCTCCTGTGCTGTGGTAGGTACCGCATGGTCTGACAAAACCATACATCCTTCCGGGCCATCACCCCTGGGCGCTGCAGATTCCTAGTAACCCAACACCAACAATAACGCGATAACAATAATCTTCATTGTCGTCAAACCAAACCACGTAAGGTCAGTCTCAGGTTCCTGTCCTTGAGGATCCATTACTTGCAATCACTTATGGGAAGGATATTGTCATGGGTCAAGGGCATACAAAGAAACAACCCTATTTTTAGCAGAAATGAATTTAATACAAGAAATTGAATGCTTATAAGATCATCAAGGGGCTGGAAGAACGGTCTCCAGGCTGGGTCTCTGTATGTTGCTCCCAGCATAACAGCGCAGAGCCAGTGCAGCAAGGAGATGGCTGCTCTGACAAAATCAGGGCCCCCTGTCCCCACCACTGGCTCTGTGATCACAATCCCCAGCTACACTCATGCCAGGGCCCAGAACCATGCCACACCTGCTGGATCCCCAGCAGAAAACGATGACCTCACAGCAATGCCTGTCTTCCCACTGAATCCGATCCTGGGCCCAAACCTGGTTCAAGTCCATTTGATTAGCGGAGACTGAATCGCACCTGGAACCTGCGCTGCAAGGGGCCAAGGCACGTAACGTTTAACTGACTCTTCAGGCTCCACAGCACAGGGAGGTGCCGGACGGAAGTCAAAGTAGGCGAAGAGCAAGATGACTTGCCATGTCCAGCCCCGGAAGAATGAAACAAGGTCCAAGGAGAAGTGTCAGGAAACACACCAAGAACGCAGAGAAAAAAAACGCTCACTCTGACTGGGAGTACAGGTCGGAAAGATTCGAATGAAGCTACGACAAATGAGCGGGATTTTTGCAAGATAAAGAGGCAAAGAGGGCAATCTTAGATGATGGACAACATGGGTAGAGCCACTATTACTACAACTCTTCTGTAAATTTGAAATTATTTAAAAATTTAAAATTACAAATATGAGGATTATATAGAAACATGACAAAATTTTATGACATGAAATTATGTCACTTCAGTGTCTTCAGCAGCAAATAACCAAAACCAAACAAACAATACAGAAATCCCTCACATGTGCTTAAACAATAAGTAAGCATATCTCCTCACATGCACGTCATCCTGGGATAGGAAAGACACCAGCACTGGCTGATTAAACGTCCCAATATTATCACCAAGGACGCAGGTTCCTTTCATCTCTTACCATCCTTGTGTTAACTTCATCCCAGGGCTGGTTAACCACATGGTATCAAGACGGCTGCGGCAGCTCCACACATCACACCCAATAATGGCAGTGTCCAAAAGCAGGGACGAGCCATCTCCTCCTCAGTCTCTTTTCCCAGAGCCCCTGGAGCAGACCTTCCTCCGGGCTACGTGCTCCCTCTGAACAACCATTGATGACAGAAGTGGAATCACCCTGTTTGGCTTAGCTGAAGTGTGCCAGGTGGAATGAGTGTTGGAAGTCAACCATACGACCACAGCAGACACTGAGTTTAGAGAGCAAAATACAGAGTGTTCATTAAATAACTAAATCATAATATTTGCACATAAATTATAAATGGAAATACATGTCCGTAAATGAAAATAATTGTGTCAGTGTGGCATAATTATAGGCATTGTTTTCCTGTTTTCAAAATTTTCCATGCTGGTATTGGTACTTCCTCTTTGTGTAATCCTAAGGTGGTAGTGCATCCACGCGGTGGGCAATGCCTGGTGCCGACCGGAGTGCTTTCTTCAGCCACAACCCCTTTGTCTCACATCTCGTGCTTGCGTCTGGTCTTCATGGGTGGTGTTTGCCGATGTACAGTATTAACCAGCCCGGTCATGGGTGGGGCTCTCCCTGAAATGTCTCTCCTTTTGTCTACATTTCAGCATGATCACCGTTTATAAAATGTGGATAAAGATTCCTATCCCTTCCTACCTCCATAGAGGTTGTGGGGACAAGAATTAGTATATGTGAAAGAGCTTTGAGCTCTGGAGGAAATGCTCGGTAAATACATATGCAATCCAAATGTGCAGTGGAGCCTTCTTATAAATCTCTTTTTTTTTTCCAGACAGGGTCTCGATCTGTCACCCAGGCTGGAGAGCAGTGGTGCAATCATAGCTCACTGCAGCCTCAAACTCCTGGGCTCAAGTGATCCTCCTGCCTCAACCTCCCAAGTACCTGGGACTCCAGGTATGCACCACCATGCCTGGCTAATTTTTCTTATTTTCTATAGAGACAGGGTCTCACTATGTTTCCCAGGCTGGTCTTGAACTCCTGGCCTCAAGTGATCCTCGCACCTTGGCCTCCCAAAGCACTGGGATTACAGGTGTGAGCCACCACACCCAGCCCTATAAATATCTATTGAGACTTGTAAAAGAATGCCTTGACTTCCCAACCCAATGCCCTGTGGAAGTACGAAGCATACTTCAGGTCTTTTCAATTTCTGGGAAGCGTGTATTCTGGTGATCACTCTGCCTCTGGGCTTCTGCTTGAGGGTGTGCCATTGTGTTGTTGGTCCCACCTCTAGATCCTTCTGTGATAACCACAGCTCCTCTATCATTCCCAACCCAAATGCAGAGTTTTCATGGGGATGAGTAATTTGCTAAGGGACAGACACTAATAACTGCAATGTCATCTTAGGTCCCTTTGTTCCTTTAGGACGTGGCCTCCCGCACTGAGAAGTGCCCAGTCCTCACAGCAGCAACCTGGTTCTTCTTTCCTGCTTCTTTCCTGCTTCTCCTGTGCCTCACTTCTCTCTCCCCCAAGACTGCCCTTGAAAATGCCAAATACGATAGGGTTACGTAGGGGAGTATTTTGTGAAATGTGGTCCACAAGCCACACATGTTAAGGGTAGGCTGAGGGGTCTGATTTGCTGACGGAAGATGCCTAGAACCCAGCAAAGACCCACGAGCCATGACGTGGTAACTGCACCGTTGACAGTAGTTGTCAGAACAAGGAAGACAGCAGCTGCTTTTAAGATGGGGGCATTTGCCTGTCCTGGTTTGCTTTAGCATAATTTTTAATGGTCTTTCAGGACAAGAAGCACAAAAGTAAAAAACTAAGTAAGTGGGGAGCGTCAGAGGAAGCCCTCTCCCCATAAAACTGAGACCCCCAAAGGCGAGGGAGGATCAGAAGAAACCCCCCCAGCCCCACACTATCAAGGGGGTGGCAGGAAAAGTTCCCTGGCACCACGCAAAGCAGGGACGGGAGGAAATCCTCCTCAGAGAAGGCGGAGGTGTGGGCCAGCCACGCCCACACCTGGTCACACAGGTGACCTAGAGCGCTTCAAGCTGTAATTTAGCTTAACGTAGTCCCTGATTACCACCGGTGCGCCTGGAGGAACAAAATGCAAACCTCTTTGGAGGCGCACACCTTCACGGAGGGCTCACAACTACAAATAATTTTTCAGGGACAATGAGCATTTCGCAGTTGGAAACAGTCACGGGGGAAAGGCAGGTGTATGGGTGTGCAGAGAAAACCAGAAAAAGGGAGGAGGAGGAGGAGGGGTGGGAAGGAGGCGGCCACTCAGGCCTGTGCAGACTGCAGCTATTCTAGTGAAACGGCTGTGAGCACTGTGATTAAAGAGACAAGAAGCTGTGCGCCCGGGCGCCGGGGGCTGCAGGGAGCTGTGGTTGCGCCGCTGCACCCCAGCCTGGGCGACAGAGCGAGACCCCGTCTCTAAAAAAAAAAAAAAACGAAAGAAAAGAAAAGAAAGAAACAGGGAGGGGAAGTGTTCTGGGGGGCAGGGAGCTGTGTTACATAAACACAGGTTAGGAAGGCCGCCTAGCAGAACTTCTGAGAATGGAAAAATATAACAGCCACAACTGAAAACCACATTGCAGTATTTAACAACAAATTAGTCACAGCCAAAGGGAAAATCAGTGAACCATAACGTAAGGGCAAAACCGCGGTAATGTACAGGAGGATGCAGAGAGAGCAGGTTTATTAGCGCCGGCGGGCTCAGAGGGGACGACTCTGCCAAATTCTGAGCCCCGCGATTTAGCTGTAATGACCTTTCATAGAGGTCTATACCAGGAAGCGTACAGGTGAGGAAGTTGCCACAGGGGAGCTGCTGAAAGCTGTTTACCGAAGCGGGAGTTGCAGTCGTTAAGCAGTTTCAAAGGACAGTGAAATTTCCCATTTCTCCATCAATAGAACAGGTAGAAGACATCGTCTAGAAAGCAACCCGAGGTACACAAGGAGAGGTTGAGAGATACAGAGAACCGGGGAACAGCATTCAGTGTACGTTCAACTGTCCTTCCAGAAGAGACAAGGCAGAAGCAGGATTTAAGGAGATACAGCTGCGGCTTCTATGTTACTGATACAGGAGATAAACCCACGTATTCAAGAAGCCCAGTAAACTTCAAGCAGATAAACAAAGTCGGCCACATCAGAGGAAAAGAGTTTAAAGCGGCCTTGGCCATCGGACTGACAGCCGATTTCCAACAGTTACAATGGAAGCCAGAAGACACTAGCATGAAATTTCCAGTGCACAGAAAGAAAAATTAATGGCCAGACAAGAATTTTAGGCCCAGTATAAACAGTTTCCAGAATAAAGGGAAATATGTATGTTATCAGACAAGCAAAAGCTAAGAGAGTTTGCACTACTGACCTGTTACTAACCTTCCTGTTACTAAAGGAAATTCTAACTTTCAGATAAAAATAAAGTTATCCCAGATAGAAGTGTAAAGAGCAAGAAGTAATAACAAGCAGAGAAAGTCATTTATACCTGGGCAAAGATAAGCAAAAATTGATTTTATAAAACAATAACAGTGATACCTTGTGAGGTTAAAAACACATAATTAAAATATATGACACAAACACATATACATCAGGTTAAACAGAATTAATGTGTTTGTTCTATTGTCATTTTCTTGTTCAAAAGGAGGGGAAAGGCATTGATGTTAGCTTCATCTTTCATAAGTTGAGTATACATTTTGTCATTTCTAGGGTAGCTACAAAAAGAATAGAAACAGAATATACAATTTCCAAATGAGTAGGGGGAAAATGGAATATCAAAAAATAATGTGTACAATTTTTATATATCAATTAAATACATATATAGAGTCAGAAAAAAATCAATCCTAAGCAATCCTCTTTGACAAGCTGGGTGGACAGCAGCATCTGCCAAATAGCGCCCGGAGGAACAGGAAGAAGGTCCCCTTGGGAGTGAGCACACGCTTGCTTCATTCGAGGACTCACAGAAGGCTGTGTAAACGTCCATGGAGAAGTTTATTTAAGATTAATTGCAACTCTATCTTTCTGGTTATCAGCTAAAAAATTAATTGTATTATTTATTCTCTGCATCTTTAAATTGAGAAACCAATTTAAATTCTTTTAAGATTTAAAAAAGTAGGCCAGTTGTGGTGGCTCACGCTTGTAATCCTAGTGCTCTGGGAGGCCAAGATGGGAGGGTCGCTTGAGCTCAGGAGTTTGAGACCAGCCTGAGCAAAAGCGAGTCCTTGTCTCTACAAAAAATAGAAACATTAGCCAGGAGTGGTGGTGCGTGCCTGTAGTCCCAGCTACTCGGGAGGCTGAGGCAGGAGGATCGCTTAAGCCCAGGAGTCGGAGGCTGCTGTGAGCTGTGATGAGGCCACTGCACTCCAGCCCGGGTGACAAAGCAAGAAAACTCTGTCTCCAAAAAAAAAAAAAAAAAGATTTAAAAAAGTAATTCTCGAGGTCTTAAAAAAAATCAACCCAAAAAGGCAGCAATAAAGAAGAGAACAAGAAATGAACAAAACAGGCATAAAGAAAGCACAAAGTCAGATGGCAGACTGGCCAGGGAAGATCACAAGGGCAGTGCCTCGTTTGTTTAAACCTCCCCTGTGTCCACGCAGAGAAATGGAGAGAGTAACTAGGACAGTAAAGGGAAAACGCTCACGAACACGGAGTGCTGGTTCTGGTACACACAGGGGCGACTCCATGAGTCCCTGCAGCCTGGCTGGAGAAGCAGGGAAGGGGCGTCCCAAAACGGAGAGAGAGTGGAGCACCCGCCCCCCGACTTCGCTTGTCCTCTTTCGTGCCCCAGCCCCCACCATCCCACAGGACTGGCCGCAGCAACAGAGGCCTACAGGGACCTCACGCCCTAGCTAGGAGGGACCTTCGTCTCTGACTGCAGGAGCTGTGCTTCCTCCAGGGTCAGGCAAACCGCTCAAACCCCTGTTGCTGCTGCTCTCCTTCTCTCCTCCTCCTCCTGCGAGGCTCAAGGTGCAAGTGCAGAAACCAGAGTGACCAGCAGTGGGCAACAAGGCAGGGTGAATAAATCCCATCTTTCCGGCAAAATGACCAAAAAGGGAACTCCAGGAAGCTGAAGTATTGGGGAGATTGCAGAAAGGGAGCAGCTGAGAAAAGTAACCCAAGAAAGTTGTTTGTGAACTCCTGAGGTCAGCCCTGAGCTGCACAGGCATGTGTCTGACCCCAAGCATCATACCATGGACCCCAAGGACTAGGCGATGGGCTAGACCATGCCCAGGTCCCTCTGGGTGGTGCACACAGTGCCAGCTCCAAATAGCACAGCAAGCACTGAGCAGGACTTGCAGCCTGAACCTGACAGGGTCGAATGCCTGCTGAAATAAAACATAGCAACATTCTCTAGAGGTCTTTTTTTTTTTTTTTGAGGCAGAGTCTTGCTCTGTTGCCCTGGCTGGAGTGCTGTAGCATCATCATAGCTCACTGCAACCTCAGACTCCTGGGCTCAAGCCATCCTCCTGCCTCAGCCTCCTGTAGTCTGAGGACTACAGGCACGCACCACCACACCTGGCTAAGTTTTCTATTTTAGTAGAGACGGGGTCTCGCTCTTGCTCGGGCTGGTCTCAAACTCCTAAGCTCAAGTGACCCTCCCCCCATGGCCTCCCAGAGCGCTAGGATTACAGGCGTGCGCCACTATGCCCAGCCCCTCTATAGGTCTTAAACAGGACACAGAATCTCATACTTAATATTCAAAATGTCCAGGATACAATCCAAAATTACCAGCAGAGAACCAAGAAAATCTCAACTAGAACGCAATCGTCGGCAGTCACCAATGCTAAGAAGACAGAGATATTGGGGTTATCCAACAAAGACTATGATCTGACCAGGCAACTGTTATTAAAATAATCCAAGACGTAAGAGCGAACACTCCTGAGAAAAATTAAGATAATCTCAGCAAAGAAATAGAAAATATAAAGAGGAATCAAAGAGAAATTTTGAACTAAAAAAGATAATAACCAAAGTTAAAACCTCGCTGGATGGGCTCAATAGCAGAATGAAGATGACAGAGGGAAGGGACATGAACTTGAAGACGGATCAATAGAAATGATGCAATACGTACAGCAGGGCGGGGAAAAGACTGAAAAACCAAGGAACAGAGCCTAGGGGCCTGGGGGGCAACGTCAAAAGGTCTGACGTGTGATCAAAATGCTAGAAAAAGAGGGGAGTGTGCTTAAGAAACAATATTTGAATAAATAGTGGCTTAAAACCTGCCAGATTTGAAAACCAGGGCAAAGACACACTGCTGAGAGCAGCCAGAGAAAAACGATGCAGTATGAAGCGAAGACAACTTCGCTGCGAAAACACGGAGGGCGAGGAAGAGCCAGGATCCTACCTGTGGAGAAAATACCCTTCGAGGAGGAAAGTGGGATAAAACATTCTCAGAAGAAGAAAAACTAACAGAATTTGTTGACAGCTGACTTGCCGTAGATGATAAACACCACAAGGAAGCAGTGAGCAGAACCTAGAATATGCAGAGTTTATTTGGGAAAAAGACACAGCATAAAACTCAAGAATAGAGAGAGCCCGAGAGTGAACGGAGGGGGAAGCGCACCGCGCGTGCACCAACACCACATCCCCAAAGCCGCTGCACTTGACGGCAAAATGCATTCTAGAAATAAAGATGTGAGCATAATAAAGAGCCCAATTCACCAGGAAGATATATGAATTTTAAATGTGTGCACATAGTAACGTAACTTAAAAACATATAAAGCAAAATTTGATACAAGTATAAGGAAAAATATAAAAATCCATAATCATCATGGGAGAAATAAACACCCCTGCCTTAATAATTGTTAGAATACACAGGTAAGTAAACCATATGCATATATAAGTACTGAACAACTGCATTAACAAACTCAATCTAATAGACATATATAAACAGCTGTTTTCAGTAACACACAATCTTTTCAAGTCCAAGCAGAACTTTTATAAATATTAATCACCTTCTAGGCAAGTCTCAAAAAATGTCAAAAAATTAAAATCATACAGAGCATATTCTTTGATCATAATGCAATTAAGCCAGAAATTGATATCAAAAAGATAGCTAGAAGACAGCCATATGTGTGAAAATTAACAAACACTCTTAAATAACAAATTTTGGCCAAAGAATAAATCATGATAAAGGTTAGAAAACTCTTTTAAATGAACCATGATGAAAATAGTAAATATCAAAGTTGTGGGATGCAGCTGAAGCTGTACGTAGTATTTTATATCCCCACATGTATACAATGGCGGAAACACCTGAAGGCAAGTCAGGAACTAAGTATGTAAGTGTTACTCATCTATCTCAGGAACTTAGAAAAGTAGTAAACCAAACCCTAATGAGAGAAAAGGAGGAACTGATAGGTGTAAGGCAGAAATTGACAAAATAGGGGGAAACATACAATGGAGAGATAAACTAAGCCAAAAGTGGCTCTTTGAAAATATCCATATAATTCACAAACCTCTCACAAAATGATTAAAATGCTTCTGATATTAAAAAATAAGAAAAGACTATGTAAATTTTGTCCCCATAAATTTGAAATTTTGAAATGAAATGGATAAATTCCCGGAAATGTAATGTAACAAAATTAACTCATAAAAAAATGAATTTTTAAAGATACTGAATCAGTAGTGAAAAATCTTCCTCCAAATGAAACTCTAAGCACAGATGGCTTCATTGGCAGTTTCCACCAAATGTGCAGGAATGAAAGATTTAAACTTTATACAAACTCTTCCAAATAGAAAAAGGAATAACAATCCCAACTCTTTTCTTGAGAATGGCCTAATCTAGATGCCAAAACCCGAAAGGAATGATGTAAAAAAGAAGAGTCACGGGTTCACCCTGCTCAGGTCAGTGGAGGTGAGTGGGAAATAAATGCAGAAAAGGATAATTAGATAAAATTCAACATTGATTCATGATTTTAAAAAATATAAGCAAACTTGGAATAGAAAGGAACTTCTTGAACCTGAGGAAGGGGGTCTACGAAAAGAAAGAGAGAGAGAGAGAGAGAGAGAAAGGAAATATATCCAAAGATTACCACAGTGAAATAATCATCATTAGAAAGTGATAGAAGTTTCTGTGAGACCAGCAGTAAGACGGGCATGGCCTACAATCACAATTTCTATTGTACACAGTACTGAGGTTCTAGATGTCATAGTAAGGCAACAGTGACAGAGCCGGGCATGGTGGCGTGCACCTGTCATCCCGGCTACTTGGTAGGCTGGGGTGGGAGGATTGCTTGAGCCCAGGAATTCAAGGCCAGCCTGGGCAACATAGTGAGACCCCATCTCTAAAAATAATAATAATAATAACCATAATAATAAAAGACTGAAAGAGAAAGAAAAAAATTATTTTTGAAGACGGGGTAATTGCACACCACCAAACAAAATGAGGTAAAAACCAAACAGCGGTGGTAGACTCGAATCCAAACTTAACAGTATTGAAATAAATGTAAATGCACTAAATACCCCAACTAAGAGACAGAGATTGTTAGACTGGGTTAAAAAAGTAAGATCAAACTACATTTTGTTTCCAAGAAACAAACTTTAAACATAAAGACACAAATGGTTTGATAGTGAAAGGATAAAAAAGAAAGAAAAAGCAAACAATCTCTAAGCTGGTGTATCTACATTAATTTCAGAAAAAGTAGACTTCAAAATAAGGAGTATTGCCATAGACGATGAGGGGCATTTTATAATGATAAAGCGTCCATTAATCATGAAGACATAACAATACTAAATGTATATACACCTAATAGCAATGCTCCCAAATACATGAAGCAAAAATTGACAGAGCCCAGGGGAAACAGAAAAATCCACAATCATAGCCAAAGACCTTAATACTCCATCTTAGTAATTTACAGAGCAAGTAAGCAAAACAGCCTGTAAGTATAGAGAAGAACTGAACCACCTTACCAACCAACTTACTCATTTGATGTTTTGTAGGACACCACACTCGACAGCAGTGGAATACATTCTTCTCCAGGGCACACAGAACATTCTCCAAGATATCCCACATACTGGGCCATAAAACAAATCTCAAGAAATTTCAAAGAATTGAAATCATACAGAGTATGTTCTCCAACTGCATGGTATTAAATTCATAAGCACACTGATTTCTATCAGTAATAGTGAGATATCTAGAAAATCCCAAATATTTGGAAGTTAAACAACACACTTCTATGCATATGTCAAAAAAGAAATCTCAAGAGACATTAGAAAATATTTTTAACTGAATAATAATGAAAACAATACATAGCAAAATTTGTGAATATGACTAAACTACTCCTTAGGGGAAAAGTTACAGGTTGAAATTCTTATATTAGAAAGAGATGATGAATCTAGTCATTTACCATAAGAAACTAGAAAAAGAGGAGCAAATTAAACCAGAGTAAGTAGAAGGAATAAAATAATCAAGATAGGAACAGAAATCAGAAGAACAGAAAATAAACAATGGACAGAAATCAAAAAAGCCAAAAGTTGGTTCCTTGAAAAACCCCTTGCAGACATCATCAAATTAAAAACTTCTGCTCATCAAAAGACACTGTTAAGAAAATAAAGAAGGAAGATAGACTAGAAGAAAATATTTGCAACACATATACATCTAACAAAGAGCTTGTAGGCAGATCAGACAAAGAATTTGTATAACTTAGTAATAAAAGGACGAACAACTCAAAAAAAATGTAGGCAAAAGATTTGAATAGATACTCCTCTAAAAGAGATATGAGTAGCCAATAAGTACACGGAAACGAGCTCAACATATGAAAATGCAAATTAGAACTCCCGTCAGATAACGATGCACACCCACTAGACTATCTGAAATGAAAGGTATCAACACCACCACATCCTGGTGATGACGTGGAGCAACCAAAACTCCCAAAATTGCTGCTGAAGCTGGGTGTGGTGGCGCACACTTTAGGTCCCAGCTACTCGGGCGGCTGACGGGAGGATGGCTTGAGCCCGGGAGTTCTAGGCTACAGTGACCTGCGCTTGCACTTGCGAACGGCCACTGCACTCCAGCCTGGGTGACATACAGAGGCCCCATCTCAAAAAAAAAAAAAAAAAAAAACTGCTGCTGGGAGTGTAAACTATTACCACCACCTTGGAAAACTGGCAGTTTCTTAAAAAATTAAATGTGCATCTACCCTATGACTTAGCAATGCCAATTTTTAGGTATTTACCGAAAAGAAATAAAAATATATGCTCTCAAAAGAGTGCTCATATCAACTTTATCCATAAAAGTCAAAGACTGCACACAACCCTGGCATCCATCCGTAGGAGAATGAATCAATACCCGGTGGGTCATTCCCGGACGGTGGAGGCCTACTTGGCGGAGAAGAGGAATGAACTCCTGACCCAGGCAGCAGCGAGAACGGCTCTAGGGTACTTTAGGATAGGGTATGCCGAGGGAACAGCCAGACCCCAGGGAGGACTGGAGCCATTCCTAGGAAGTTGGGATCAAGCTAAACTATGTGGTGGAAACAAGTCAGAACAACGGCTCCTTCCTGGGGGCCAGGGGGAGGTAAGAGGGAACTTCCCGAGGCGATGAGAGTGCTCCGTGTCCTGCATCTTGGGAGGAGTGTGGCTTACATGAGTGTTGGCCTTTGTCAAAACTGTACAAGTAAGATCCGTGTATTTGTGAATTATACCTCGGGACATTTTTTTATTTTCTTTTTTCTTTTTTTTTTTTGAGGCAGGGTCTGCTCTGTTGCCCAGGCTGGAGTGCAGTGTCAAGATCACAGCTCACTGCAGCCTCAAACTCCTGGCCTCAAGCGATCCTCCCACCTCAGCCTCCCAAAGTGCTGGGACTACAGGCTCGCACCACCACACCCGGCCGGGAAAATATATTTTAGAGTAAGACACAAACCAATACATATCATATTATTTATTTATACCATATATTTTATATACTCTGGTTTCTCTTCAGATCTATAAATATTTTGCCTTTTGTAATACATTATATAAAATTCAGGCTGGGCACAATGACTCACACCTGCAATCCCAGCACTCTGGGAGGCTGAGGCAGGTGGATCCCTTAAGGCCAGGAGTTCGAGACCAGCCTGGGCAACATAGCAAGACCCCATCTTTATGTAAAAAATAATTATTTTTAATAAAAAAATAAAATTCAAAAATAGGCCAAATTAAACCTGTTTAGGTATGGAAGGTGATAAAATTGTAAAGTGAAGCGAGGAAAAGTTTATACAACAAGAATCAGGACTGTGGCTGCCCTTGCGGCAGGGAAGCTGAGAGGGTCAGGGAGGAAGGCAGAGGGCTCGGGGTGCCCGACGTGTCCTAGGTCTTGACTTTGATGTCAGTCACATGGGTGTTTATTTTAGAATTATTCTTTAAGCTGTGCTGAGGTAAAATATTTTATAGACTTTTCTGTAATACATTAAATATCCCACTTTTTTAAAATGTTAACAAAAAACCAGAAAGCTTCCCCATTAGCAAAGCATCACAAGAATGAAGGGACCCTGAGAAATAGCCCTGCTTTCTGAGATGCTGCAGGGAAGTGACTTTCCTGGGAGTAAAGTCAGGGACCAGCAGGAGAACCAGGCTCACCTGCATCCCAGGCAGGAGCTCTTTCAGTGCAGGGCTGGCTTGTTATTACAAAGAGTTTACTTGCTGAAATCCACTGGAGATTAAATGCCAGAGTCTTTAAAAATAAGAAGCCACCATAAGGGAGAACAGAAGATGAGGCAGCGTCAGGGACAAGAAACCCTTGGCTGGGAACTGATCGTGATTTGTCAGAACAACGCTGGCTGTGCGGGCAGAGCGTGGGGGTGGGAAAGGCAGTGGCCTCTGGTGATCAGGGGGTTACCTGAGCTTCCCGTTCCCCCATGCCCTGGGCTCCTGGACCTGGAACACAGCAGCCAGGCAGAGGGGCTGTGTTGGTTTGGAAGCTTTCAGTTGTGTTCTGATTAAAAAGCAAGCGTGCTGGCGTACGCGCTAGCAAGCAAACTGGATTCAAGTGCCCAGATGACCCCACGACTCTCTCCCTCCTCATCCTTAATGTCACCTGTGGCTGCGCTCTCCCCCCTGGCTTCATTTGCAGGCAGGCTCTTTCCAGGCGTGGGGGAAGGACGGCCATCACAGCCCCAGGGACACCTCACCACTCAAGACCCCAGCACAAAGACGGCCTCTTCCCACAGGTTCCAACAAAAGTCATTGGCACCTGCCACCACACCTGAACTGCTCAGAATCAGAGAATAGGTTGTTTCCAAGAGAAAACTGAGCAGAGGCTACCCAAAGTGGGGGAGGACTCCGAGCAGGCCAAGACAGCAGGTGTCCACTCAGGCGGATCGTGAGAGAGCAGCGCACTTCTGCATCTGCCCTGAAACCAAATGTAAATGGCTCTGGAGGATCCATTTTTTCAACGTGATTCACTTTAATTAACACAGACGAGAGTCAGATGAATCAGGCACTTGGCCAGCTCTGGCAGGCCTGCCCAGCACCCCCCAGAGACACCTGCCATAGCTGATGCACTTAAATGTCCGGTTGTTCAGACGTCCGGCAAATACTTGTTATGGATCCACCAGACACCAGACATAGTTCTGTTCTCCAGACAGAGCAAAGTTTCTGCCCTCGGGGAACTTACATTCCAGTGGGGAGAGGCAGACATTGTGCCATTTTTTAAGATGTCAGGTGATAAGTGCTTTGCAGAAAAATAGCTGCAGGGTAAAAGGGTTAGAAAATGCCAGTGATTGCAGAGGGGAGAGGGGCTTTCTATAATATTTTATGTAAGGAGGTCAGGCGACCTGCTAAGGTGGCATTTGAGAGAGCAGGAAGAAAGACAGGGAGCCGTGCAGGTATCTGGAAGGGGCGCATTCCAAGCAGAGAACAGCAAGCACAAAGGCCCCGCGTGAGAGCGCGCTGTGTGCTGTGCCAGAGTTACAATCACCCAGTAAAGCCAACACACACCGGCATAACCAAGGCACAGGTGGGACGGTTTAGAAGTTGCGTTCAGTGCCTAAATACCCAGGACCTCCCTTGGCATGGTCCCAGCCAAGTTATCTGCCCGTCCTAGGCATCTGTTGCCTCACCTGCAAGTTGGGCTCCAGCGCGTTATTTCTCCCCTCTTCTTCCCCGCCCCGCTTGTCAGAGCTGCCTGCACCTGCCAGGCCACGTCCTCATCTCCCTCCCGCCGCCTGGTGGCTCAAGCCTGAAGTCCGAGTTTCACTGTAGACCGCTCCTCACTTTCCACCTCCTCCGACGTGTCATCAAACCTCAGTCCTTCCCAAGCCCACCACTTCTCTGCACCCCCGGCTCTGAGCCCCCTAATGTCCTGCCCGTGCACATACTTCAAGCCTCACCTGCCACACAACCTCCCCCGGCTTTCTCCCAACCTGGTCTGCTGCTGCCTTTCCCACCTCCGTAAATGCCATCGTTTACAGACCCCAAGCTTCCAGCCCTTCCTTTGTTTTTTTTAACAACTAATAATTTGAGAAGGTAACAGCTAACATGACAAAAAGCAACTAATAATCAATTTATTAAAGTAGTTAACCTAAGCATCTGCAGTGGTGACTTCAACCTGGACTCCTGGCTCACCTGGATGGAAGCGATTCTCAGATGGACTGTGCGAGTCAATGGGTCAGTCACCTGTGGATTCTCATCTGGAAGCGATCCCACGTCTTAGGACCTTCACCACAAGGAGGTTTTCTTGCAGGTGACTCTCAGGGTCTTGGTGGGCACCCGAACTGGTCCTTTCACTTTGAGATCCTTTCCCTTTGCGCCTGTGATCAAGTCGGTGTTGCCAAACCAAGGGGTCGGTCAGAGTGCGGTCGCCAATCACTGAGACAGCGAGTATTGCCAGGGAAAGAAGGTTTTATGGCGGGTGATGTCGGCCCGGAGATGGGAGACAAGTCTCTAGTCAGCCTGCCTGACTGACTGGGAACGGCGGTTGTTATGGAAGGGTCGGCATGTGGCTCCATGCTGCGGCAGGGATTGTGTGCAAGCCGTGCAGGGGTGCAGGCCATGGCATCATCAGCAGGTGGACTGGTTGGATGTCAGACGCCTGGGAGGGATGGACGTCCTGGCACCGCGGAGTCTGTGGGAGGTCTGCAAGGTTTCAGTTCCTTGATGTTATCTTGAGAGCTGGTAACTGTTTCCCGGGAAAGGAACTCAAACACCACGGAGTTAGCAAAGTTTAATGGTCATTTGCAACATCTAGTCTCCAGAATGTTCCATATCGTATATTCTTGTCAGCGTTGTGAAGGCACAAAGCCTAGTTTGTTATTTCAATATATTGCTGAGGGGTCAGCTAGCTAGTCAGTCGTTAAAGGGGCAAAAATTATCAAGTACAGAAGGGGGGCTCTTGCGAGGGTCTCGTCATCAGCACACGCCCTCCCAGGGGTGTTACTGCGGCTGGTGGGGTGACTCACATCGGTGAATCCTCACCTCGGCTGTGCCTCTGGTATCTTTGAAAATCACGGCTGCTGCTCGGACTCCTGACCGACATGTTCCTCGGATCTGTCTTGAGACGACTACACCACGGATCTGGCCGGCTCAAGCCCTCCCACCCCCAGCATGAGGCCCACCCCCCGCCCCAGCCCCGCAGCCAGAGAGATGCCGGAGGCAAGAGCCAGTCCATCAGCTCCCAACTCAGCCCACCCGGGCAGCCTCCTGCCCCACTGGGGCTCCTCTGCCTCCCCACCCCTGCTGGCGGTGCTGGGTCCTGGCTACACTGAGGCCTCACAGGCCCCCAGGGCCCCGTGTTGGCTGTTCCCCTTTCACAGGACACTCCCTGCGGTAGCTGCCTGAATTCCTCCCCAACTCCCTTCAAGCCTCTGCAAGGAGGGCCCCTCCCAGGCCTTCCCTACCAGCTCGTGCCCCCCCTTACCCGGCTCATCTTTCCCAGTACACAGATTAACGCCTGAAGTGTTATATTTTAATTCAAGCACTTGTTTCTGTAAAATCATGAGGACACAGGTTCTGTCTTTGTTGCTCTTGCCCACACCATGTGCCTAAGAGCCGGGGACGGTGCCTGTCCCACAGTGGGACCCCTCCAAACGCCCCAAGTGAAGAGTGCCAGGACAGCCACAAACACGCCGGACGTGCCTCAGTCATCCAGTGTGCTTTTCTAAAAACGCAAATCTGGCGCTCGCTTCGGCAGCACATGCACTAAAACTGGAACCATACCGAGAAGGTCAGCGTGGCCCCTGCGCAAGGATGACACGCAAATTCCTGAAACGTTCCATATTTAAAAATGAAATTGAAAAAGAAAATCCAAATCTGATCACACCTATCCCTACTTGTGAACCTTCAAAGCATCTCGACATCCTCTGGGTTATTAGGAGGCCTGAGAGGCTCTCTCCTGTTTGCTCTCGCTGCTCCACAATGAACAGGTTTTTACTTCCCGTAGCCGTGGGACCTCGGAGGAAGTTCTTCATCTGGGGAGGCACATTCTTCCTCCTACGTTCCCAACTCACCATGTCACTTCCTCAAGGATCTTTGGACGGAAGGATGGAGGGATGTGCAGGTGAATAAACAAATGAAACAGCACTTAATTGCATTCAGTTTCTTAGAAAATACAGGCACAGTTTCTGGGTTAGGTTCTTGGAGAGATACACACACTCTGGAAGCCAGGTAACCAGAAATGTCCACGGAGGTAAACAAGTCTCTGACCAACCACCTCAGCCCACCTGAGCAGGTGGACACACTGCCATGACCTGGCCCCTCAGCTTCACGTTCCCAGAGCACAGATTCAGCAGTCGCTGTCTGGTGGTTTAACGGGCAGGACTCAGGAGCTGCACTGCCTGGGTTTGGATCCCAGCTCTGCCAGCTCCTGTCCTGTGACCAAGATACTCAACCCTTCTGTGTCTTGGTCCTCATCTGTAAAGAGGGGGTTATGAGGGTTACATGTCTACGTGGAAAACACATAGTACAGTATCCGGTGATGTTTGAGATCCGTATGTGTCGACAGGATGGCTTAGGGCAAAGGGCTCCTGGACGATGTTTCAAGGGCAACACCAAACCTCTCTGGCATAAAACCCAGGACTTTAGTCAGCTGGTCCCAGCCTACATGTCCAGCCTCCCTTCCGCAGTTCTACCGTTCAATGAACCCAGCAAACACTTTGGAGCTCCAACCATGCGCCATGCCTGCGTGCGTGACCCCTGAACCAACTTCCACTCTCGAGTCTGGCTGACTCCATGCTGTGGCACTTTGTAGACATCTCTGTATACAAAGTGCATGTTCTTTATTATTTCTTTCTTTCTTTTTTTTTTTGAGACAGAGTCTCGCTGTGTTTCCCAGGCTGGAGTGCAGTGGTATCATCACAGCTCACTGTAGCCTCAAACTCCTGGGCTCAAGCAATCCTTCTGCCTCAGCCTCCCGAGTAGCTGGGACTGCAGGCTCCTGCCACCACACCCGGCTAATTGTTCTAGCTTTTGTAGATGGGGGTGGGGGGGAGGGTCTCACTTTTGCTCAGGCTGGTCTTGAACTCCTGGCCTCAGGCGATCCTCCCGCCTTGGCCTCCCAGAGTGTTGGGATTACAGGCATGAGCCGCTGTATCCAGCCTATTTCTTTTTTTTTTTTTTGTTACTCACTGATTATAGCAGAAAAAGTGCATATGCTTTAAATACACTTTAAATACGCTTTTAAAACACAGTATAACTCTCCCCTCACGTTATATGCAATCTGACTCACATGACTTACCCCACTAGACCACAATTCCTGTACGGTCTGTGTTTTGGTCATTTTTTAATCTTCCTCTTTTGATAAAGTCAGGCCTTAGCCAGGTTGGGTGCCTAATAAATGGGGGGGTACCCCAAAGAGTACACTGAGCAAATGGCTGAAATGAACAGAGGAATGAACAAACCAAAGAATAAACACGTCCGGTCTTCAGACTCAAGCCAAGCCTTACCCAGGGAAGGTATTCCCAAAGGCAGCCAGGGCCGCCAAAAGCCCATGGACGGGGCAGACTCCTTCCTACGCCTCCGCCCTGGGAGGCCCGTGCACACTTCCTGTTTCTCTGTCTGGACCTCTGGCTGGTATCTGTGTAGTCATTTGTGACGTCTCACAACGGTGCATGCCAAAGAGACGCACCTCCCTATTTCCCTTAAAGCAACGTTCAATGTTTAAAATTTTTGCCTTTCCCTTCACTCTTATTCTTCTTCCCCAAAATGTTATGAAAATTTCCAAGCATATGGGAAAGTTGAAAACCTCATATGTGACAAGCATATATCCAGCATCTAGATGCTGTGAGTGACACATTGCAGTATTTACTTGACCACTCTCTCCCCTCCTGCAGCCCAACTTCCTTTCAGGTGCATTTCAGAGTAAGTTGCAGACCTCAGTACATGTCACCCCTAGACACTGCAACCTGCTTAACCATCCCTGGAGTTCAAAATGTGTTTCCAGTTTCTTTCTTGGGAAGGAGAGAGAAAGTTACCATCCAATGAGTTTTGCCAATAGCATGCGTATGTGCAGTCCAAACCGTCATTGTGGAGAATAGCACGTGGCCTCCCCAGAGAGGTCCTCACGCACCTTCCAGCCAGTCCCTGCCCTCTGTCTCCCAGAGGCAGCCATCTGTTGTGGCAATTTTTCACCATAGATTAGTTTCATGGAACTTCACACCCATGGAATCAAGCAGTATGCTATTTTGTGTAAGGCTTCCCAAATTGTTGCAGGCATCGGTCGTCTGTTCCTATTTATTGCTGGATATTATTCTGTCGTATGACTTTACCACTGTTTATTTATGTATTCTCCTGTTGAAGGACACCTAGGCGATTTTCAGTTCGGGTAAAACACTCTTGCACGCAGCTCCCCTGCGCGGGCACCTCCTCATCTGTGCTGTCAGGTTTCCGCAGGCTGGACGGCAGAGGGCGGCCTCGAGCCCATGCCTGGAAGCCAGGAGTCCCCGCTGTGCCCGATCTTCTCAGCAAGGTTCAGTGTGCCACCTTCATCGTGCCACATTCTGTCACTACCGGCTAGGTCATAGATTGTGGGAACAAAGTTATTACAGTGTAAAAGGAGAACCACAGCCTCGGGCACCGTGGAGAGCTGGCCCCACACGCCATTCATTAAGGCAGTTCCCGCTGACCTCCCATAAGCAAGGACCTGCAAATCCACCTGTGTCCAGCACCTCCACCAGAGCCTGTTCGGTTCCACGCTGATGACGCATTGCAAGTTTATGTCACAGGTAACAGAACTGGAGACAAGACAATCAGACGTTCTTCCACCTCCCCAGGGACATCTGTATAACCAATGCTTCCTTTTCTTTTTTTTTTTTAAGTATAATTTCCATTTTATTTTTTTCCAAAGGATAGTTTTTCTTCAGTCCTCGAGGACTCAACTCCTTACACGGGCTTTGGCGGGGGTCGTGGGCGGCACCCGCAGGTCTAAATCGGGGTGGGGGTGTTCGGTCCTTGCGGGCTTCCCGGGGACATTTTCCAACTACCTTGCTGTGGACAAGCTCCCGCGGTGGCGTCGCTTCGCATGCAGCTTGGGCAGCACATGGGCTTCGAAGACCCTCGCTTCAGAGAGGTCCCTGATGGTGCGGCCTCCACTGCGTTCCGAATGACCAACTTCTTTCTGGCTTTGTCTTAGGCCCCGGCTCGGTCCGTGCAGGGAACAGGCTGCGCGTGGCCACGGCCCTTTTTGGCACAACTGTTGTTCCTTCTTTTCTTTGTCTTCCTGGAAGCGAGGATGCGAAAGGGGCTGATGCTTCCTTCACTGCCTTATCTTATGTACAGTGTGGGTTTCCTGGGTGTAGCCACCACCTCATCAGCCTCCCCCTGCCGTTTTCTTCTCTCTCGTGCCTTTAAAATGCTGACGTTTCCAGCCTCCCCTTTGGAAAAACAGCCACAGCTTGTCTGTGGTTCATGTTTTCTCCCGGGCGTGTCCTCAAAATCTTGGCTTAATAAACCTCCCTTGATTGAGACTTTTGCCTGAGTCATTTATTTGGGATGACAACGGTATACCAAATGTTAAGGAATTTTGTCAGATACGACGACTCTTAATGATCAGTGAGCTGGTTATTGAACAGGTCATTACTAGTGACCCAGTCACGGTGGGTTTCATCTCTGGCCAGGAGGCCGCACAAGGACCTGATGAGGTGGAGGAGAGAGGAAGGCCTCGCGCGCGGCCACAGAGCTGCTGTGCTGCTGGACCCCAGCGAGCCTCTCTCTCGCCGAGCGCTACACGGGTGGCGCCTGGCGGTGTTGTCACACCAAGCCCCTCTGACATGCTCCTCCTGGCGTGCTCTGCAACTGAAACCCTCAGGGAGTCGGGATCTGGGCCACCAGCACGGCCCCTTAGTGTTCTTGTGACCTCTACATCTCTCACGCCAGGCCTCCATCGGGGCATTGCGGCCGGTGAGCCCGCATCACTCCTGAGTGTTGCCTGCTAGAAGCGCTTTGAGATGACCTCCCCTGGAAAAGCAGAGATGTGGGCTGGAGGGGATCAGAGCCACAACAGGCTGGTTGCACGGCAAGAGCGTGTAGCTGTGCTTCTCAGAGCACTTTCCAGGATCACTGGAAACCTTGTTTACAATTCAGGTCCTCCCTCCTCCCCAGTAATCAGCGGATCAAAGGCGAGACCCAGGAACCTGTCCTTTGAACATGCTCACCAGGCCATGGTGTTGAGCAGCCAGCTTGGGGAGCTGCTGGTCTGGGTACCTGACGGGTGTGTGCCGGGGCGGGGTGGGCGGGGCTCAAGGTCCTGAGGGACCAAAGGGCCTATGCTGCACAGGCAGCTGGCAGAGAGCCTCGTGGGTGCTGCAAGCCTGGTTCCCACAGAGGCCAGTCAGCAAGGTCCCGGACAGTGGTTTGCCCGGGATGCTGAGTCTGAGCTAAGACTAGGTGAGGGGCTGGCACAGGGCTGGGACACATAAGCAGCCTGGTGACACTCCTCCTCCCTGCCCTCCCCACCCGGCCCTGCACTGTGGGCTCTTCCACAGCCTTCATGCAGGGCCCTGGGTGTCTCTCTGCAGCGACGCAGCCAGTGCCCCACAGCCCTGCAGTGGCGCTCTGGGTGTCCCACCAGAGAGAGGATGTCCAATGGGGTAGATTGGGGGGACCAAATGTGACATCTTTATATTTTCATTATCAGCAGCAGCATCTGAAAGTGCCGACTTGCACATGGTGTTGTACAAACACGATCATCAAAACCGTTGATCAAGTTGGGTAAGCAGCCAGCACCCAGATAAGCCTTCAGGGACACAGAGAAATCTGTCCTGTCGAGACTGCGTTGTCTGGGGAAGCATCTGGAAGATCAGTGACCAGGGGCAGGTGCTGTCCAGAGGGGGAGCCGGCCTGGGGACCAGGCCAGGACAGAGGCCTGAGGACTCGGGCGGCAGAGGGGGCAGCTGTAGGAACTGGGCTTGGGGATGGGAGGAGCAGGGCAGGAGAAGAGGGCTGGTCAAGAGAAGCAGGTGAAGGTTGTGCTCCTTGGTTTTTACCCAAAGGAATTGAAACCATGTACAATCAAAAACCTGCACACAGAGGTGGCAGCTTTGTTCATAATGGCCAAACCTTGGAGGCAGCCAAGATGCCCTTCAGTAGGTGACAGATAAACAAACTGTGGTGCATCCAGACAACAGAATATTTCAGTGCTAGAAAGAAATGAGCTATTAAGCCATAAAAAGACAGGAAGGAAGTTAAATGTATATTGCTAAGTGAAAGAAGCCACTCTGAAAAGGCCGCAGACTGTGTGATTCCAACTTTATGACACTCTGGAAGAGGCAAAACCATGGAGACAAGAAGATCGGTGGTTGCCAGGGGCTGGGGAGGGAGAGGGGGGCAGGTGGAGCTTGGGGGGTGTTCAGGGCAGTGAGACTGGTCCCTGTGGTGTTACAGGGTGGACACCTGCCATTCCACATCTGTCCAGACCCACAGAATGTGCAGCACCAAGAGTGAGCCCTAGTGGGAACTGCAGACTGGGTGACGAACATGTTTAGTTTATTGATTTTAACAAATGCCCCACTCTGGTGGGAGAGGTTGATAGTGGGGGTAGCTGTGTACGTGTGGGGGCAGGGGATATGGGAAATCTCTGTACTTTGAGCTCAATTTTGCTGTGAACCTAAAACTTCTCTAAAAATTAAAGTTTATTTTTTAAAAAAGCAGGTGAGGTCTAGTCACGAATATAGACCGGAGCCCACAATCTCATACTGAAGACCTGATGTTAGTGGCCTTTGGAGTCTCTTCAGATAGTTCCTGTCTAGGAATCTCAACTGCAAGTGTTTGGAGTCTCTAGGGGTACCTCAGTAAATAGCACCCCATTTCCCCACTTGAGTATTGAACAGAGAAAGAAAACAAAGGCAGATGGAGCCCAAACATCACCCTTGTTACTGGCAATGGTTGAGTGAACATGAGAGTTAAACAGGCGGCTGTGCAAACCCCAGAAGGAGGCTCCTTCCGGGGCCTGCTGGCCATGCTGGTCCCCTCGTCCCCCATGCCCAGCACAGGCTGCCAGGGGAGCAGAGCTGCTCTGAGGCCCCCAGGACTCACCTTCTTCCCAAGGCCACCAACCAGAGGAGTCCCTCCACTCTCCCTCCCCACAAAGGGAGCAAGGCCAGAATTCTGCTGAGGGAACCCCCTCCCCAGGGAAGAAGGCTCAGAAGTGGGAACTGTTGGCACCCCCATCCGGTTTCTGCCCCGCTTCCTCTTGTAGCTGCTGCGCCTGGGAAGGGGAGGGTTAAACTAAAAGCAGGGGAGTAGCGTGGCTCCCCATGACCTTGGCAGGGCTGGGGCCCCCTCTCAGGGTGCGGTGGCCCATCCTGGGGGCTGTCAGGCGGGGCCTTGGGGCGGGGCGAGGGCTGGGGCCAAGGCGTGGGGGGGGCCGGGCCCTCACACAACAGGCGTCCTGATGCCAGGGTCGCTGCCAAAGGAAGCTTATTAGACCAGAGCCACGAGGGAAATGCTTAGGCAGAGCTTATGTTTACTGAAGGCTGCACCGGACATCTCACCTAAGGCCGGTAATCCCACAGAGGAGCATTGCCCCAGGCTCAGAGCATCTGCTGCCAACCCCAGCCAGGCGACCCCAGGGCCCAAGAAACCCAGGGACATGCGCCTGGTGCTGTGTTCATGCTGCCTTCTCTAACACTCACTGAACTCTGCGAAGTGGGTGTCATTGTCATCTCCATTTACAGACGGAACCAACGAGGACGGTGGGCTGGCCCCAGCAATGCTGTTCTCTCTGTGTTTCCCTCCTTCCTTTATCCTGTTCAGGAGGACTGGCTCTCTGTGCCACTCAGCCCCCACCCCCAGGGACACAGCAGGAGGGAGGGGACAATGGCTGGCCTGCAAATTCCCAGCGCTCATCCGAGAGGCCTAAGGCTTGGGTGGAGGTGAGGAGGGGCTTAGAGCAATGTCCCTGGGGCAGCCCCTCCAGGTGCCATGGGGAGGGCAGATCCTGGGGGAGCTGGGCAGCCTGCAGAGGAGGCCTGTTCCCTGCCAGGCTGCAGGCAGCAGTGTCTGGGGGACCCTGAGGGCCACCTGATGGGGAGAAAGGGCGTCTGGCAGCAAGCTCTACAGACCCAGGCTGCTCCCTCCCCAGGACAGACCACAGCTGAGGGCAAGGGTGGCTCAGGGATGGAGATGGAGTTTCCATAGACCAGGCCCAAGGTTTGGGTACAGGAGAGGCAGCTGAGCGGGCGGGTGAAGAATGGGTGAAGCTTGGCGACAGCCTTGCCGCCCAGCGAGACAGGGTCCCTCCCGTGAACAAAATGGTGATGGAGACAGAGCCGGCAGCAGGCTGGGAGGTGAGGCGGGGGGTGGTCTACAGGACCGCCAGGACAGGCGGGGTCATTGCCCAGCCTCAGTGCTGGGCAGGGTACTTGCTGCTAAGTCCTGGGTGCTGGGGGCCTGTGTGCGGCTACCTTGTGGAAGGATGCAGGGAGCCACTGTCCCCTACCTGCCCTCTGTTAGCTAAAAAAAAAATTAATGAGGTTTGTACTTTGGAAAAAGGAAAGCTTTACTTCTCGTAAAGGGTTCACAGCCCGCAGTGGCCATTCTGGCAGGCTGGGAAACCAGGTTCCAGGCCACAAGCCAAGAACACGTGCAGCCAGGGAGGGACAAAGGGAACAGGACTTTATCTTAAGTGGGGTGGCTAAATATATGTATTTAACAAACTGTAGTAGGAGTTGTGAATATTTATGAAGAGAAAACCTGGGCATCCAGTTGTGCTTTATACCTCCCATCCTGTCAGGGCCAGGAACTCAGTTTTGGGGTTTCTCTGGCGTCTCTTGGCCTAGAGGGTTCTGTTCAGTTGGTGGGGACGGCTCCCAGCAGTTGTGCCAGACCAGACGCCCCTGCTCAGTCCCAGATCCCAGGTCTGCATCCCGCCAACAATTATGTCAGTCACCACCAGCACAATGAGCCCCAAGCAGTCTCCTTCCCCCCTTCCTACCTCCTGCTAAGTTGTGTGAACTGAAATAAAATCTTAAGCCCCTCAGCCGACTGAATGGACCCCCTCTTGGCCAAGGGGACCCCCCAAAAAACATAGGGCTGAGTTGCTGGCCATGAGAAGGGAGGTCAGACACTCCTGGTCATGACCCTCCCTTCTTGGAGACGTCCTTCGTAGCTCATTAACAGGCTAAGGCCATGCAAGACAAAGCTAGACCCACACCTGCAGGTCATCAATGTACTTAACAGGTCACTCGAGTCTGCGTGTATGTCATGAAGCTTGTCTCTGACTAACAGACCTCCTTAGTTAACTTAAAACATTCCAAGCCTTTAGATAAAGCTTCATTTCTTTTCTTTTTTTTTTTCATTTTTTTCTCTTTTTTTTTGAGACAGAGTCTTGCTCTGTTGCCCCAGGTAGAGTGCAGTGGTGTCATAGTGCTCACTGCCACCTCAAACTCCTGGGCTCACATGATCCTCCTGCCTGGGCCTCCTGAGTGGCTGGGACTACCGGTGTGCACCAGCACGCCCAGCTGATTTTTCTATTTTAGGAGAGACAGGTCTCGCTCTTGCTCAGGCTGGTCCTGAGCTCAAGCAGTCCTCCTGCCTCAGCCTCCCAGAGTGCTAGTGTTATGGAAAGCTCCGCACTTGTCCCCAAGGTCAAATCAGAAGAACCAGGACAAGTGATTTGGGGAGGAAGAAAAGAGAATTTTTATTACTTTACCGGCAAAGGGGGAGGATGGAGACTCCTGTCTGAAATTCTATTGTCCCTCCAAATAAGCAGAAATACAGAGTATTTAAAGGGTGGGTCTCAGCTTGAGGCAGTTACTGTTTCAACTCCAGTTGATGGTTCTGATCGTCCCATCTCTGCTGAAGACAATCCCGTGACAATCCTCCACCCAGCACCTCCCTTGACCAGGTCAGGGCTGGGCCATCTCCTGTAGCACAAATAACAAAAGGCTTACTCTGCCCCTCCCAACCACGGGCCTGAGGCAGGGATGCAGGTGTGACTGGGCAACCTCCACTGGCATAGTCTGAGTCACCCGGGTTGTACCACTGCCCCCGGCCCCTCCAGCCGATCACTGGTCCTGTCTTTTTTTGGTGATGTGATGTGAGGTGAGGCCAAGCCTTGGAGCTACGAAGGCCAGTTTTCAAATCCCAGCTTGTGTGTGTGTGGGGGGGCTCTCTGAGCCTCAGCCCCTCCTCTGTAAGATAAGGACACCCGTGCCTCCCTCATTGGTTATCCTGAGGGCCAGAGGTAGCAACATGAGAGAGAAGCTTTGGGCAGGGATGTCACCCACCCAGGGCCACTCTGCAGCCCTGAGCACACGGCCCTGGAGGGTGGATGCTATCGTGTTCACCCTCATTTCTTATACCTGTTGGCCGTTTGTATGTCTTCTTTTGAGAAATGTCAATTCAGATCCTTTGCCCATTTAATCGGATTATTTGATTTTTTCCTATAGAGTTGTTGGAGCTCCTTATATATTCTAGTTATTAATCCCTTGTCAGATGGGTAGTTTGCAAATATTTTCTCTCATTCCGTCTCTTTGGTGATTGTTTCCTTTGCTGTGAAGAAGCTTCTTAGCTTGATGTGATCCCGTTTGCTTTGGGGGTATTACTCAGGAAGTCCTTGCCCAGACCAGGACTGGGCATTTCCCCAGTGTTTTCTTTTAGTAGTTTCATAGTTTCAGGTCCTAGATTTAAATCTTCAATCCTCTTTGATTTGATTTTTGTATATGGTGAGATGAGGGTCTAGTTTCACACTTCTGCAGTCACCTTCATTTTACATATGGGGACTGTGACACAGAAGAGGTGAGTAGCTTTCCCGGGTCACGCAGCCCGTTGGCAGCAGAGCTGAGCCCCAAGCCCCCCAGTCCCTGGCTCCCCTGTTTCTGCACTCTCCCAGGGCCTCCCCAAGCAGCAGGGAAGCCTCTGTCCTCTTCCCTACTCCATGCCAGCCTCCCCCAGAGCCACCATGTGTCAACAAAAGTGTGGACTTGTGCTTTGAAAGAGACAAGGCCTGCAGGGTAGACCAGTGTCTGTTTGGCATGTTGACCCCATGCCACTGTTAAATATTAAGTTTATAGGAGGTGGCCAGTTTGGATGGAGCCCCTGCGCTGGGCCCAGCACACCAACCAAAGTGGAGTCGCTCGTGCTAATGCTCCTCACCACCAAGCAGAAACTGGGTTAGCCAACCTTCCCGGAAATCCCCAAACAGGCCAGTTTTGGCTGGCATGATAAGGACGTCCCCTCTGCTTAAACCTTTAACTTTTACAGTGTTACTGAAAGCTCAGCCCTTGTCCCTGAAGCCACATCAGAAGAACAAGGACAAGTGGTTTGAGGAGAAGGAAAGAAAAGTTTATTAATTTGCCACCAAGTGAGGAGGTGGCAGACTCCCGTCTCAAAGTACCAATGTCCTGCCTCTGAGCAGGATACAGAGCTTTTAAAGGGGAGGTTTTCAGCTTCAGGCTACTGTTGTTCAACTGTAGTTGATGGTTCTGATTCTTCCCATCTTGGGCTAAGACAATCTCTGGACCTCAGCCAGGACAATTCCCTTGAGCCATCTCCTGCGGCACAAAGAACAAAGGACACTCCCCTGCCCCTCCCGACCACTGGCCTGGGTCAGGGATGAGGTTTTAATTCCCAAAAGGAGTGGGGGAGGTCTTAGAGAGACAAAAGCATTTTTACCCTTTTTCAGGCCATTCCCCCTGTTACAAAAGGACCAATCTGCTTTTTGTTCTTGGTGTCTGCTTCCCTCAGCCCTTTTGTCTATAAAGCCACCTCCTCTGCTCAGTTCATGGTAAGATTACTCATTCTATCTTTAAAGTGAGGTGTTGCCCCATACTAGAATAGCAAGTGAAAGCCAATGAATGTCTCTAAACTAAATCTCTTGTAATTTTGTCTTTTGACACCACCTTGACTAGTTATTCTACCTAGAGCATTCTGCAATCTCTGCACAGAGGAGCAGCTGAGCTATTGCTTCACGTATCCAAGGACAAATAAACAACACCGGCCACCACACTCTCGGGATCCCAGCCCGTGGGGATCGCTGTCCAGCCTTTGACAGGAATGTGACTTGACTGTAGTGGCCACTTCCTGTTTTGAACATTTCTGGGCAAGAACAGTCCAGGCTTTTATCAAAGAACACCCTTTCCTTTCCACAGGCTCATGTTCTTTAACCAGCTGGGTACATTGGGCAAGTACAAATTTGGGACATAAAGTGTGTGCACATTGTTTACAATGCCGAATATTTCATCACACCAACTTCCTAAAAATAGCCCCGGCATAGTACAGACGTCATTGTAGATTCATAGAAAAGTGAATGTTTTCCCGGAGGAGGGAGGGAGACGGAACAGTGTGGTCGGTACAGCCTTTCCATTCCCAGGGTGGCATTTCCACCAGTGCAGTGTTGTCCTGATGCAAAGGTGGGAGAATAATCTGCCTTTGCAGATTATTCAGAGTGTCCTCTGAAACTAGCATGACTCTATCCATTCCATTTATTGTCATGCCTGTGTCTGAAGATAACAGAAGAATCACGTTCATGTGAATAATCCCCCAAATCGTGTTTACAGCTCTGCAGGCTACCAGAGAAGAGAAACAGACCACTTTGTTATTCCTTCTGCCAGGGCCCTGCAGCTTCCCCTGCCCCAGGGGGAAAATCACACCCTATTTTCCCTTTCAGGCCTCTGCAGAAATTACTGTGTCCTGGCCTGTGTGACCATCAAAACTCCCAACTTTATTCAGAGTTGAAAGGCTCCCCTCCTCCAGCCAGGCTCTCGCACCCAGGAAACGGGAGTAGGGCGGGCTTCTTTCTCCTTCCTCGGCCACCCCTACCCACAGCACCTGACCTCTGCAAGGTCAGAGCAGGGGAGCAGCAGGGGCCTTGGGGGGGTGCCTTTGGTGCCTACATGCTGCCTGGGCTCAGGAGGTGATCAAAGCTGACTGCCCTTCTTGGGCCACTTTTTTGGGGTCTTTGGGGCTCCTACAGCCTCCTTCTGTTTCGCCCTTCCAGGTGTCCCCTTTAGATGATTCTAGACAATCGCAGGCCTGCCTCTCACCACACAGGGTCCATCTGGGCCCCAAGATGAGTGCCCGACCTGCCGGCAGGGCCACTGTGCTAACCACTCAAGCTTAACTCTGCCCACCCTGAGTGCCATGGCATGGAGAGTTGGGGGCATATGGGACGAGGGATTTTATTTTAAAAAATAAAATCCTAAGCCCCCCAGCTGACTGAAAGGACCCCCTCTTGGCCAAGGGGACCCCAGAGAAACCTTTAAACTGAGTTCCCAGCCAAGATGGGATAGGAGGTCGGACACCTCATTATGTTCCCTCCTTCATTAACTGCCACCAGGCTGTCCTTCCTACGGGCTAACAGAGCAGCCTTTGGAGGGGCTTGCTCCCCCGCTGCCCTCAACCAACCGCTAATGCTGCTCCTCCCTTCTTGTGGTTTCGGGTTTCTGCACAACTGACCAGCATTCCTTCCTGATAAGAGACCACTGACCAGGGAGTGGTTCTGGCCAGTCTCCAGGGATGCACAGTGAGAGTTTCCGTGTCCTCTGCTTCACCTTTTGACGCTGGACAGCCCAGCACTCCACCCTTGGGTTGTGCTAAGGCCGCCGTTTTTGATGGACCCCATGAAGTAGCATGAAGCTCAGTTGTGCTGGCACATGTTTCTCCTTTCATAAATACTCATGACTCCTCCTGTAGCTTGTCAAATGTGTGCATTTGGCTGCCCAGAGGAGTCAGTGATGTCCCCTGCTCTTGGCCTGCATCTGTAGATAAGCTTGTGACGGACATCGTCAGCGTGAAACTCAGCAGCACCGAGGGTCGAGGACACACTCAGGCTGTGGCTGGAAGGTTACACTTGGCATGTGCTTGTTTTACGGGGGCCATACATCCTGAAAGTTCTGGGGCTAAGAAGGTGAGGACTGAACTCTGATCTTTTTCTTTTGCCCAAATTCCTTTCTAAGGGGTCCTAGTGAGTCACACCTACAAACGATAAAATCTCACTAAACAGGTTTTGTTAACCAAATATAGTGCATGTTTACTTCCCAACCTGATTCTGGTATAGCATCAGCATCATCCAAAAGATAGAAGACCCCCTTGTCTTCACGCAAGCATCCTAGCAGATCCTTATCTTAAGGAAGATCCTCCTGTCTGGACCTCCCAGAGTGCTCAGACCTTTCATCTTAACTTAAGCATTTCCTTTCTGGTCTTTTAGATAAAGCCTAACTCTTTCAGCCAATTGTCAGCTAAAGAATCCCTAAACCCACCTATGACTTGTAAGCCCCTGCTTCGAGATGGCCTGCATTTTCAGGCGAAACCAATGTACGCCTCCCATGTATTGATTTATGACTTTACCTGTAACCCCTATCTCCCTAAAATGTATAAAACCAAACTGTAACCCAACCACAGCGAGTCCACTTGCTCAAGGCTTCTTGGGTGTGGCTCCAGGTCGTGGTCCTCAAATTTGGCTCAGAATAAACCTCTTTAAATTATTTTACAGAGTTCGGCTTCTTTTCCCTCGACAAAGGTATTTCCCCATAAGCAGTCTGCGAGGACAGCCGCGACAAAGGACCCTTGCTGTGGTGGGAACCATGACCCCTGCTCCTGAAATCGCTGCTATTCCCTTGGGGAGAGGGTGGCCTGCTGTGCGATTCAGCCCCCAGGCTGTCTCACCTTTGGCATAATGAGTTTTGGGGGTCCCGAGATTTAATTTTCTCCTTCATACCCCTTATTCAAAATGTTACTTATCAATTAAATAACTTTTGAATTTAATGAAGACAACTCTTTGTTTTCTAACTCACTCATTTTGCTTTAATTTTTATTAATTTTATAAATGTTGTAAATTTAATTTATTTAGGCTTTTCTCTAGTTTTTTTTTAGCTCTTTTCTTTGGCAAGATCTAGTTTTGTTTTCTTAAGTACCTAGTTTGTTTATTTTATACCTTTTCCTTACGATGCATTTAATGCTATGCATTTTCATGAGCAGCACTTAGTATATTATTTTTAATAAATTGCTGGGTGAGGTGGCATGCACCTATCCCAGCTACCCAGAAGGCTGAGGCTGGAGGATGACTTGAGGCAGGGGTTCAAGACCTGCCTGGGCACCGTAGTGAGACCCTGTCTCTAAAAAATAATTAAATAAATGATTTTTTTTTTTAGAACTGTTTTAGATTTACAGAAAAATTATGAATATACTAAGAGAGTTCCCATACATCCCACATCCAGTTTCCCCTCTTATTAACATCTTACATTCCTTTTGTACATTTGTTATAATTAACCAATATTGGTATGTTATTAACTGAAGTCCATTTTTTCCCCCAGATTTCCATAGCTTTTCCCTCATGTCCCTTTCCTGTCCCAGCATGCCATCCAGGATCCCACGTGACTTTTTTTTTTTTTGAGACACAGTCTCACTCTGTCGCCCAGGCTGGAGTGCAGTAGTGTCATCTTGGCTCACTGCAGCCTCCAACTCCCAGGCTCAAGCCATCCTCCTGCCTCAGCCTCCCAAGTAGCTGGGACTACAGGTGTGCACCACCATGCTCAGATCATTTTTCTATTTTTTGGTAGAGACTGGGCTCTCTCTTGCTCAGGCTGGTCTCGAACTCCTGAGCTCGAGCGATCCTCCTGCCTCGGCCTCCCCAAGTGCTGGGATTATAGGCGCGTGGGCCACTGTGCCCAGCCCCCACGTGACATTGAGTCTCATGTGTCCTCAGGCTCCTTTTGGCTGTGAGATTTATCCTTGTGTTTGATGACCTTGAGGGCACTGGGCAGGTGTTACAGGGTCCCCTCCTCCCCCACTGGGATCTGTCTGGTGTTTTCCTCAGGACTGGGCTGGGGTTACAGGCTTTTGGAAGGAGACCACAGGGGCAAAGGGCCCTTTAATCCCACCCTGTCCAGGGTCCACTCTTGCAACACGACCCTCCCTGATGATGGTGGCCGTGGTCCCCAGCTGGGGGTCCGTCAGGCGTCTCCACTGTCAGTGACCCCCTCCCCCACTGTCCTCTCTGGAGAAAGTGACGGCACCGCGCCACTTAGAGAGAAGTTATGCTCCCCTCCTTGAGGGAGGAGTATTACGTAAGTTATTTGGAATTTTTCTGCATGGGAGATTTGTCTTCTTCCCCGTTTATTTACTTCATCAATTATTTACATTACGATGGACTCATGGAATTCATTTTATACATTGGGTTATAACCCGGTACTATTTTATTTGTTGCTCAAATTGTTCCAGTTTATCAATTGAGAGCCTTTCAGTTGGCTCCTCAGTCCTTTTGACATACCCCCATCATTATGGATTTAATATATATTTTTAAATCAAAATACATGCACATGATAAAAAATCCAAATAATATACGTCACAAAATGGAAAGTGCTAAGAGGCAACCATTTTTAACCATTTCTGTTTTTACCTCTTTAGGCAGTGACCAACATAACTTTAAAAAATAGATCCTAATTCTATTCTTTCCAGGTTTAGACAATATCAACTGACTCCCTAATGCAAAATGTCAGGATTAGCTCATTTCCCTATCTACCAATCCTTATTTTTGATATTCAAATTAAAACTTTTTCCTATTTGGTCCTTTCAAAACACAGTATTCCTAAATATCTATTTCTTGCTCTACAAACCTTACACAGCATCTCTCGTGCCTGCTCTCACTGAGGGGAGGACAGTGCCACAGTGTCCTGGCCACCCTCCTCCTCACACCTCCTGCACCCTCCCCTCCACCAGTGCCAGGAGGAAAAGGCTCTTCTCCATTCACTCAGTGTCCTCAGCATAGTGGTCTCCCCTGGGTACACACGAAGACTCTTCAGGGGTGGGGGGTGGGGCTCAGATAGAGTCAACGAGATCAATTTCTTTCCTGAAACTGACCTGCTTGAGAACAGGTTCTTCTTCCTCATTTTCCAGTCCACAGTCACCTTCTCCCTCTTTACACAGAAAGGCACCTCAAATCCTTCAGCACCCTGTGGCCTGTTGCCCTGGATGTGGGACCTGCAGAAGCGCCTGAAGCATGACTGGCAACGGTGGGGTTTTGAGCTGAGGATGTGAGTGACTGTGGTAACTGGTAACAAATCCTTCTGCAAGTCAGGGAAATTCTCCCTCTCCAGGTTTCAGCAAACTTGAAGAAACGCTTACTTCACTGTCAGCTGGTTTATCCTTAACATTTTTTGGTGAAAGATTCCTACGCGACTTTTGGCGTATAACTTAGGGGCTCAGGGAATTAAGTGCTGCAGCTACTAAAACACACAAACACAGCTCCGGCCATTCCCATCTGTTTACGTGAGTAAGGTTTCTCAGCATTTATATCTATAAAAAGGAAAACTATAAATAGAATGATGCCAAACCTCATCTCGTTCTTAATAATTACTTACCAACATCTGAGATATTTGTTATTTTGCAGAATTGTGAAATGTTAATTATCAGAATGTTAAGTCTATCAAAAAGAAATTTTTAAAGAACCTTAGGGTCCTAGGAAATGTTTTTATTACATTTAAATGTATATCCATAGGCATTTGACAGAAATGATAGAGTGATCAATAAAAGACTTTCTAAAATAAAAGATATTACACTATGATGAATTATATTGTTGACGGAAAAGAAGTCGAACTCTGTAAAATAATTTTAAAGGGGTTTATTCTGAGCCAAATTTGAGGACCATGACCTGGAGCCACACCCAAGAAGCCCTGAGCAAATGGACTAGCTGTGGTTGGGTTACAGTTTGGTTTTATACATTTTAGGGAGACAGGGGTTACAAGTAAAGTCATAAATCAATACATGGGAGGCGTACATTGGTTTCGCTTGAAAAGGTGGGCCATCTCAAAGCAGGGGCTTACAAGTCATAGGTGGGTTTAGGGATTCTTTAGCTGACAATTGGCTGAAATAGTTAGGCTTTATCTAAAAGACCAGAAGGGAAATGCTTAAGTTAAGATGAAAGATCTGAGCACTCTGGGAGGTCCAGACAGGAGGATCTTCCTTAAGATAAGGATCTGCTGGGGTGCTTGAGTCAAGACGATGGGGGTCTTCTATCAGGGGGGTCTTCTATCTTTCCGATGATGTTAATGCCATATTAGAATCAGGTTGGGAAGTAAACATGCACTATATTTGGTTAACAAAACCTGTTTAGTGAGATTTTATCATTTGTAGGTGTGACTCACTAGGCCCCTTTAGAAAGGAATTTGGGCAAAAGAAAAAGATCAGAGTTCAGCCCTCAGTATGGAGAAAGTGAAAATTGAAATGTGGGTTCAAGAAGAAAAATGAAAGATATAAAATTTTCTGTTAAAGCACAATTACTAATGTATATTTTAATTGGATGATGGAATATCAAATTACTTTGGTATTTAGCAACCATTATATATGTTTAAAAGTGTTACAAAAAGTTTGATTAAATGTTAATAATTAAAGTATGTGAGAAATAACGTCATTTGCAACCAGTTAAATTTATGATGAAAAACTTTCATGTCTACTTAAAATATGGAAGGAGAATTTTGAAAAATTCTCCCAGGGAACACAGAAGCAAAAAAGTTTGATGACCACTGCCTTAAAAAATAAGTTTTTTCAAGGCAGGGAAGGTGAGAGAGGGGTGAGCCAATGGTCACCTCGTAGTCCTTGGTTCCCTGGCCGTGACCTGGGGCTCCCCTGGGCGTCCCTGGGAAGGCTGACACCACCTCTCCTATAAACTTCCCCTGGACACAAACTCTGGGGGAAGGTTATGCCTCTGGCGTGTTGGTGGGGTCCTCCCAGCGCAGGAAGTTGCTGGGAGTTGTAGAGGGCTCTGAATGGGGAGGAGAAGCCAGGATACAATAAGAAATCTTTGCATTCAAGCATTTCTGGGTAATTGCCTATAGAGACCTCAGAGGGCTTATAAAATCTGGTTTCAGTGAGCTTAGCAGGTTGCAGGATGCAACAGTACACAAAAATCAATTATATTTCTATATGCTAGCAATAAACAAAAATGCAATAGGGTTAGGCATGGTGCCTCACGCATGTAATACCAGCACTTTGGGAGGCCAAGGTGGGAGCACTGCTTGACGCCAGGAGTTCTAGACCAGCCTGGGCAAAACAATGAGACCTTATCTCTACAAAAAAAATTCTTTAAAATTAGCCAGGTGTGGTGGTGCGCCTGTAGTCCTAGCTACTCGGGAGGATTGCTTGACAAAGGACTTGTTTCTAGAATAAACAAAGAATGCTTAGAACTAAATAATAAGACAACCCAGTTAAAAAATAGACAAAAGATTTGAACAAACACCTCACTAACAAAGATACACAAATGGCAAATAAGTATATGAAAAGATGTTAACAATAGGGAAATGCCAATTAAAACCGCAAGGAGGTAACAGTACATGCCCATCAGCACGGCTAAAGTGTAAAAGACTGAGGAGACCAAGCGTGGAGGGGTGCGGAGGAGCTGGGCTTCTCACAGGCCGCTGCGGGGGTGTGAAACAGTGTAAGCACTTTGGAAAACATTGTGACAGTGCGAACTAAAGATAACATCTTAAGGCTTCCCGCCATGGGCTGATTGAATGGACCCCCTCCTGGCCAAGGGGATACCCTAAAACTGAATTGCCTGCCATGAGAAGGGAGGTCAGATGTGCCTCACCACGCCCCCACCCTTCTAGTCCATATCCTTTGTTACTCATCAGCAGGCCTAAGGCCACGCAAGACAAAGCTTAAACCACAGCTGCAGACCATCCATTTACTTAACAGATCACTGAGTCTGGGTATATGTCCAGTGTATGTCAGGTGGCTTGTCTCTGATTAACAGACCTCCTTATTTTAAAACGTTCCAAGCCTTTAGAGAGAGCTTCATGCCTTTAACCAATTACAAGTCAGAGTCTTTAAACCCACCTATAACCTAAAAGCCCCTTCACCCCACCCTTTTCCAGATGTCCCACCTTTTAGGGCCAAAGCAATGTATGCCTTCCGTGTATCCCTTTATGACTTTACCTGTAACCCCATCTCCCTGCAATGTATAAAACCAAACTGTAACCCAACCACAGCAAGTCCACTTGCTCACGGCTTCTTGGGTATGGCTCCGGGTCATGGTCCTCAAATGTGGCTCAGAATAAACCTCTTCAAATTATTTTACAGAGTTTGGCTTCTTTTCCATTGACAACAGTATCTTACAAAGCTAAACATACACCTACTGTATGGTACATTCCCAGGCATTTATGTAAGAGAAATGAAAGCACATGGATATACAAAGATTTGCACATGAATGCTCACAGCAGCTTTGTCAGAGGCAAAAACCGAACACATTCCAAATGTCCATTAACAGGTGAACAGACAGACAAATTGTGGTACATCCATGCAATGGAATGTACTTCTCAGCAATAAAAAACTTTTTTTTTTCAGAGATGAAGTCATACTCTGTCACCCAGGCTGGTCCTGAACTCCTGGGCTCAAGAGATCCTCCTGTTACAGAAACCACAAGGGGTTTTGGCCTAGGTCCAGTTGCTTGTGGCACAGAGTAACCAATTTCTGGGACAATGAGGACTGCCGATGAAGAAAGAAAATTTTAACAGGAAAGACGTCTTGTCAGGAGAAAGGGCAGCCTCAAATCCACCTCTCTGACTAAGGGAGAGTACTAGCTTTTTAAGAAGACGCTACGTGCCTTGGGGCACGTTGTGTTGCAGTGAAGTACGTGCATTGGGGCAGGTCACTGAGGGATGGTCAGGAAGTCAAGAAGTCTGCCCAGGGGCCTTCAGAACCTTGGCTCCTTTGTGTTGCAGAAATTCTACCATTTCTGGGAAACAACTCAGAAAGGTCAAGTAGTTAGTTAGAAGTTTCAGGGTTCTGGTAATGATGCCCTACTGGCCTGAGAATCTATAACATGCAAGGGGGAAGATTATAAAAAACATACAGGGGTACTGAAATTTCTTCCTACAGCCAGTTACCCTCTGGCCTCAGCCTCCTGAGTAGCTGGGATTACAGGTATGAGCTACCGTGCCAGACGACTGATTATCCTAACATTTTAACAAATATAGTTAAGCTTATACTTTTTCTACCAACATATTTAACATATTTCCATACTTATCAGTATCTATAACCTTCTCTTCCTGAATAAAATAAGTCCTGTAATGCACAACTTCATTGTCTTCCACCCAATGTCTAATTAAAATCCTCTGAAATTTTAGTGCAAGATTATAATTTTTATTTTATTCTATTTTAAGAATAAGTAATAATTGCCTTAGGGTTCTCAGCCACATTAGCAATGACTCTGTTCTACTTAATTGCGATGGGAGGCAGTGGGGCGGGCACTTGGCTAGGAGGGCTGTCATTAGGGTTTGCAAATAGGTGCAGGGACTTCTTTTGTTACCGCTGCTCAAGAAGAAGGCAATACATTGAGACATCAGGGGTCACAGCAGAGAAAGAGTTTAATATCACAGGCACCACGCAAGGAAGCCGGAGGAAGTTCTCAAATCCATCACCCTGAGAATTTTTGGGTCAGGGTTCTTAAGGATAATTTGGCCAGCAAAGGGCTGGGGAATTGGTCTATCGATTGGCTGGGGATGAACTCACAGGGTTGGGAAGCAGAAATCATCTTGTCGAGCTGAGTCAGTTCCCAGGTGCAAGACCAGCTGAGTTGGTTCCTTGGTATGGCCACTGGTATGCAGGTTCTGGAAGATTCTCAGACCAGCCTTGGGTTTCACAAGGGTGCTAATTTATCCATGGGAGCAAGGAAGAAAGCTAAGAGTCTTCATGACCACCAGCTCTTGTGACTCCCGAGTAGTGAGGAATTACAGGAAAGCCAGCTAGGGGACAATGGGTGGATATATGTGTGTTTTAACTATGCCTATACCTTCCTGGAGTTCAGGCCCCTACCACAGTCCCACCTTATGGCCTTTTATTAATTTTATAAAGGGCGGTTTCATTCTCCCCTCAGGAAGCTTTAAGTCACTCACCAGAAGTCTCTTTTCTTGGAGGGTTTGAAGCTGAGGGGCTGTGGGGAACCTTTCTGTTTTTCACTTGAAAGGTGAAAAAACCACATGATCTGATACCATTTCTACCTCTCCACCAAGTTCACATTTTCTATCCCCTTTTCTCAGTAGACCAGCTGATCTGGTGGAGAATTCTACAGCCCTCCTCTTTCCCTTTACTTGTCATTGAGGCACATGTATCTCCCTCTGCTCGGTTCTCACTTACTTTGTACTCAGTACTCCCAGGGAGGAGGCTTCCTTCCATCCGCTACAGGGTGTACCTCTGTTTACATCTGTTTCATTTTGCTTCAACTAGCTTTCTTAGAAAGGGCGAGAATCCATGGTAGTTTAAAGCAGCCACACTTGTGATGTTCCTTGCAGTCCTGCAGCAGAGGTTTCTTTAAATATCATCAGCGTGCAGGTTAGCCCTGCACTCAGTCCAAATTAGAAGTAACTTCTTGCTTCTTCTGGCTGCAACTACCCTCCCCACTGTTTCCAAATAATGGACACCCTCCAAATTAGCTACTTTTGGGGTTCCTACACCCCATTCCCTATCCCACAGCTCTCTACCAAGGGGAAATCCCAGCCTCCAAGAAGCCTGGCATCTCTGGGGACTCCCTGCCTGCACACCTAGTCCAATAATAAGGAAAACATCTTTTCCTGTGCACAGGGACCAAGCACAGAATCCTCCAAACACTAGGCCCGCTGAGGGCCCCTCCCCGGTCAAGCCTGCCGACGGAAGCCTGTTCTTCCCGCCGCCTGCTCCTGCCGTCCTGCCACACAATGATAGCCCTACTCTCCACTGCCGCTGTCATTACAAAATCTGAAATTAAAAAAGAAAATCTGCGAGACAGTGGTGATGAGAATGCGCGAGTGAATCCTACATGAAGGACAGGGAGGTTTCTCCACGAGGTGCACAGGCTGCTCAGTGCTTGCCCCAGATGGGAGATGACCCCGGGGGCAGGAGCAAGGGAACGACACCCAGAGGACAGTGAGAGGCAGGACTCTGGGTGCTGCACCTGTCTGGTCAAGCCTCTCTCTGACAAGGAACTCAGAGTGTGCCGGGGGCCTGGGGGAGGAAAGAGCCCACACTTTAGCCAAGGCTTTCCTAAAACAAAGGTGGGAGGAGCGTTCAACCACGTACTCAAAGGCCGTCTCTTGCCGTCCCCCTCCCCGGCCCCGCCACCCTCGGCCGTCCCCCTCCCCGGGCCCCGCCACCCTCGGCCGTCCCCCTCCCCGGGCCCCGCCACCCTCGGCCGTCCCCCTCCCCGGCCCCGCCACCCTCGGCCGTCCCCCTCCCCGGCCCCCGCCACCCTCGGCCGTCCCCCTCCCCGGCCCCCGCCACCCTCGGCCGTCCCCCTCCCCGGCCCCAGCCACCCTCGGCCGTCCCCCTCCCGGCCCTGCTACCCCCTACCATGGATTCTCGCCCTTTCTAAGAAAGCCGACACCGACCAAAGCTACCACGCCAGCCAGGGCGGACGCCGCCGCCTGCTCGGCCCGGCCCGGCCCCGCCCCCGGCCCCGCCCTCGCCCCGCCCCCGGCCCGGGCCCCGGCCCCGCCCCGCCCCCCCGGCCTCGCCCCCGCCCCGGCCCTGCCCGCGACCCCTCCCACCCCGCGCACGCGCCGCACGTGCCGCACGCGCCCCGCGTCCCCGCGCACGCGCAGGACCCGCCCCGCGGCCAATGGGCGATGCCGCCGCGGACGCGCCGCCGCCCCGCCCCCCCGGCTCGCCCCCGTCGGGCGCGGAGGGGTCGCTCAGTGCTGGGCGCTGGGTCGCGGCGCCGCTGCTGTCGCTCCCGCGTTCGCGCCCGCCCGTCCGTCCGTCGCCGACGCGCAGCCCGCAGCCCGGCGAGGACTCCGACCGCCGCAGCCGCCCCCCGGCGCCATGTCGCAGAGTGGGGCCCCGGGGCTGCAGGAGGAGAGCCTGCAGGGTGAGGCCGGGGGAGGCCCAGGGGGAGGCCCGGCCGGAGGCCGAGGCGGGGGAGGGAGGCCGAGGCGGGGGAGGCCCGGCCGGAGGCCCAGGGGAGCCTCCCCACCCTCCCCCCGGGCGTGCGGGGTCGGATGGGACCGCCGAGCCACGGCCCAGCTCGGCGCAGCCTGGGCCTCCACCTGCAGTCGGATCCTCCCCGGTGAACCCGCCGCCTCCTGAAAGCCCGTGTTCTGCTTTCGTGGCTCGTGGTTGAGTCCGACGTCGGTTTTAGCGAAAGCCAGAGGCTGCCGCGGGGGGACTTCTGCGTGCCTGAGGTCGCTGGCATGGGCGTGCGCGGTGGCTTGGTGGTCCCGACGGAGGCAGGCGAGGCCGCGGGGGCACAGGCCCGCTGGCTGCGCTGGTGCGGGGGAGAGACAAGCAGCTTCTGCGAATAGGGCGCGACAGTTCACGTTGCAGCTCTGCTGGGGCGTCGCTCCGGAATGAAGCTTGGAGTTGACGTGTGAGTTACGTGCAGGCAAAAGCTCCGTGCGGCCGTGGAGCGCCAGGGGTCCTGGCTGCCCGGGGCCCCGAGCGGCCCTGCTCGCCTGCAGCAGGTTCACGAGGCGAGACCCCTCGCGTAGGGGCGCGCCCGAGCGCTGGGGGGGCGGCTGGGGGGGGGCCGGGCGGGGGGCCGGCGGGGGGCCGGCGGGGGCGGCGGGCGGGGGGGGGGGGGCGGGGGGGGGGCGGGCGGGGGCGGGGGGGGCGGGCGGGCGGGGGGGGCGGGCGGGGGGCCGGGGGGGGCGGCGGGGCGTGGCTGGGCGGGGCGCGGGGGAACCTGCTGGCAGTTGACCTTTGTATTCCGTGAAGCGAGAGTTCCCCAAGCGCACTGAGCCCGTGAACAGGCTTTGGAGAGCGCTGGTTAAACTTTGGGAGTGAACTTCTAATCTTCGTGAGGTTTTTTAAAACCTTACTTTCATATAAACTTAGGGAGCTGCTGATTTGATTTATTACTCAAAATAAGATTTTACTAGGCAGGACGTAAGGTAATACCTTGTATAACATGTATTTTTAAAAAACTACAACCACATTTTAAAAAATCCTGTACTTCAGGTTTTTCTTTTGAAATTTAAACATTTACTAATTCCTCCTTTGAAATAGATTAAGGGAGGTTTTCTGGCTTTTTTCATAAAACCAGTTCCAAGGAATGTTTTATAAACTCGTTGCCAAAAAATCACCCTTTTCCAAGTTATCAAGCTGCTTTGTTTCTCACGTTGTGTATTTTGCTTGCTGGCTCAGGTTTAGTCTCTGGAAGAGTTTTGAGGGCTCCTGAGGGGCTCACGCTGCTGAGTCACTGGCAGTGCAAGATGGCCAGCTCAGGAGTTAAGGGATTTTTGTTTTTCTGTTTTGTTCATTCTATAAAAAGATGGTTACACACAGAGGGGAAGCCCACGGTAAGGACTCTTTGGGCTGTTCGCTGAGTGTACGTGCAGCAGGGCACTTGCCCACTGTCAGCCCAGCACGTAGGAGGGGTCACTTGTCACGTGGAGCCCCACAGCTGCCCTGCCAAATGCAAGTCCGGGCTTGGATTCGTGGCTGAGGCAGCACTTAATCCTCTCCGCCGTGCTCTGATTTGATTGCCTCTTGTTTACCTCTGAACAGAGAACTGCAGAAGCCGTGGTAGCCAGACCCACAGATGGAGCAGCATACATCGCCTTTGCTTGTACCCTCTGGGACCAAATGCTTTTCCTGAGGAGTTCACAGCAAAATGGATTGATTCTGTTCCTTTTTATCCCTTGAACCGTTCTAAAGTTGTTGCTAGCAGGGTACTTGTATTGGCCTTTCTTTTCTCCTTAGCTGAATTGCTACTGAAACGCAGGCAGGAGATCCAATTTTGTGATGATGCAGTGTCGCAGTGGCAGGGGGTGGAGATGTGGTGGAAGTGTGTGTGGCTTCCCAGAGGGACCCACTGTCTTCAGCTCAAGGGTGGCAGTTCAGTGAAGAGCTTGCCCATTCACTCTGAGGCTGCAGCGTGTAATGATTTAAGTCCCCCCTCTTCACTTACTGCTGTATCTGCCACTGGTCAGATGGTTCTTTTGTCATAGGCAACCCACCATGGGCACAGTTGTACGAGAAGTGAAAACGTTAGTATTTCTTTTGGAGGTGAGTTGTAGCATCATGCACTTTTAGGATTTGAAGGGGTTTGAGGCATTTAGATTCTAGCCCAACACCTGCATTTTACACATGGTCACAGTGAAGTCCAGAGGTTAAGTGGAAAATAAGGCCAGCAGCAACAGTTAAGGAAAAATCAGGGACTCTGCATAAAGTGCCACTGGGATGCTTGGAGCCCGAATGACTGGGAGTACGTTGGACAGCCCAGGGTCCGGGATCCTGTGCCACAGCCTGGCAACAGGAAGGTTGAGGGAAACTAACTCCTGTTAGGAGCCAGTAATCGGGATTATCTACTCAGCTGACTTGATGCTCAAAGTTACTTGCCAGTCAAGTCTCTTGCTCCTCTCCTACCCAACCTGAGAAGCCTTTAAATGTAAAAACAGTGGTTTCTTAAAGCCCCCATCTCCGGGGAAGAAGCCCTTTGTATGGTTGTGGGGGTGCTGGTTCCTCAGGCTCAGCAGCTCTTGAGGGTTTCTTCTGGGGTGCCGCTTGGTCTCTGCATCCCTCTGTTCTGACTTTCGTCCCTTGTCCCTTGCAGGCTGTGGGAGGCCTGCCACTCTCCTAGGCAGTCTTCCAACCCTGGCCTCACCGTGACACCATCTGAGCTTTTCAGTATATTTGCCTGGGTTCCACCCCAGCATTCCCAGCCAGCGTTTCGGGAGTGGGAGGGGCTGGACTTTTGGAGAACATGAAAAAACACCGTAGGTCATGGGTCCCCAACCTGTGGTGAGTTGTACAATTATTTCATTGTATATTCCAATGTAATAATAATAGAAATGAAGTGCACAGTAAGTGTAATCTGCCTGAGTCACCCCAAATCACCCCTCTCCCGGGTCCCTGGAGCCAAAAAGGTTGTGGACTGCTGCCATGGGTGATTCTCCCTTCATAGCCCAGGTGAAGATCTGCACCCCAAACTAGGGTATACGGGACAGCTTTGAGCACGTGGGACTCTGCTGGCTGCGGTCAGTTAATCAGGCCTGGGGGATGGAAGTGAGCTGGGAGGCTAGGGGATTCCCTGGAGTCTGTCACAGTAGAGGCAGGAGCTGCTTTTGGGACCTAGAGAGGCTGGAGGTCAGATGATTTTTTTTTTTTTTTTTTAACCGAGAGAATCAATGGAAACTAAAATGGATTAAAAACACAAAATGTTGGATTGTATTTCATCTCTAAGGCAGACCTATCAGTTTTCTTTTTGGAATGTGACCTAGGCTTTCTGTTAATCTCATCTACCTTGTTTGGAGAGAGGGTTAAGATTTACTTGCTGTGTGTCTGGTTAGCAGTGTAAATTCTAGGTAAGTGAGGAGGGGGACATAAAAAGGTTAGAGATGGGGGCTGGATGTGGTGGGCATGCCTGTAATCCTAGCACTCTGGGAGGCTGAGGTGGGAGGATGGCTTGAGGCCAGGAGTTTGAGGTTGCAGTGAGCTATGATGACACCACTGCTCTCCAGCCCAGGTGACAGAGCAAGGCTCTGTCTCAAAAAAAAAAAAAAAAATTAGGGATGGGGGCTTTTCCTTGGATCAGCAACAACAACAACTTCCTGGGCTCTAATTATACTGAAGTTATTTGAAATAAACTAGTTGTGATTATGAGGAAGTTTTCTAAGGTTATTAAGCACCTTTAATCCGCATTTTTCTTGTTTAAAAAGATGAATGATCCTAGTGAAAATTGCAGCATGTAAGTAGATTAACAGCATACATTTTTTTCATTTTCCAGGAAGTATACTTTGCTACCCACTTGTTGCAGGTTAATAATAAAACTCTTGTGCCTTAGTAAATCATTCCCTGGAATACAATGTTTGGACCCAAAGTTTTTAGCTGCATACAATCCACAATGGGATTTTTTCTTCCTCAAGGATGTTTAGGACTCTTTATCATCTTATAAAGATTTTATTAAAAAAGCACTGCTTTGGTTTGCATGTGTCCTCCAAAATTTAGGTGTTGCCAATGTGATGGTATTAAGAGGTGTGGCCTTTAAAAGGTGATTAGGCCATGGGAGTTCCTCCCTTGTGAATGGGTTTAGTGTCTTTATAAAGGGGCCCTTCTGCCATATGGGGGCACAGCAAGAAGGCCCTCACCAGACACTGACCTCAGTGCTTTGATCTTGGACTTCTTGGTTTCCAGAACTGTGAGAAATAAAGTTCTGTTTTTTATAAATTACTCAGGCTGGTATTCTGCTATAGTGGCACAAATGGATTAATCCAGAGACTTACTTGTGTCTGTGTAGTCTTAAGTTGTCCCTGTGTAATAATAAATACACTGTAGTTGGTCTTTGATCCTAGTTCCTGGGGCAGAGTACTTAAACCCTTGGGATTCAGAGTGATGAGTGTCTCTTGTTATTCACAAGGAGCCTCTTTGGGATACACTACTCTGAGTGGTGCCCCAGGACTTTTGGCTGTTCTGAATTGTGTCATTTAAACTGATAAACATAAGTACAGTATTTTTCTGAGTTCTATGAGTTCTAGTAAATTACTGAACCTGAGGGGGGCTGGGGGAACCCCTAAATATGTAGCTGCCTGGGGAGAAGTGTGGGTGACCTGGACACCGCATTTTCAGCTTGTGTCTGAAGTGGGGTCAGTCTTGTGGGACTGAGCCCTTAACTTGGGGCATCTGACGCTAACTCTTGGTAGTCAGAATTGAATTGTTGGACTTCCAGTTGGTGTTGGAGAATTGGTGCCCCACATTTGGTGTCAGGAGTGATGTCGAAGAAAAGACACCACACCCTCAAGCCCCATGTATGTCAGACACCTTAAGAGATCTGAGCACACTTGAGCTTAGTCAGGTAATCTGGGCCAGGCCCAGATCTGAGCAACAGATTGAGCCTAGAAAAATGGAACTGCCCACCGCAGAGGCTGTGGTAGTGTTGTTTCAGGGCAGGGGTCATCTTGAACCCCAGGGAAGGCAGGGCAAGGGGTGCAGGGTGGGGTGTACTAGTGAAGGACTGTCACGGTTTGAGGTTTATAATGATGCTTCAGAGTTAGGAGGCATGGACATCAGAGCACGTGGACATACTATGTAGTTGAGAGCGTTTGCAAGAATGGTGTTGCGCATGAGCCTCTGGGGCAGCGTGGCCTGAGCTTCCTCCTCCAGTAATGTCCGGGCTCTGCCTTCCTGGGTATTAGTGATGTGCTTCATGTCGGCCAGGACAACATGCAGCAATGTGAGAGCCTGAATCATGTGTGCATTTGAAAATTTGCGTCATTGTTTTGCTAGCAGCTTCCTGGGAGGCTGTTGATGGTGTAAGCTGCAAATCTACATTTCATTCCTGGGCCTTTGATGTGCTTTTTCTGGTTAATAAGACATATACTCTGCAACAAGTGGCGGATTGAGGCTAGGCCAGGACTCTCTGAGGAGAGATGCCTAGTGTGTTGGAAAGCGGCACCACCTGCCTTTGCTGCCAGGGAACATAATGGATTGATTAATAGGCTGCTCCATTTCCCCCTTAATTGCATGGTGTTGTATAGTGCCATGTTGGGTTAAGGACAGATAGCAACTCAGGGTGATTATTGTACTTAATAAAATTATAGTGACTACAAAATTAGTTCATTCAGTTTTTCTAGTATGTAAGTCTTTTGCAGTCTGCCTGCACCCTCTCCCTACTGCAGTCATCTTCCATATACTAGCAGGATTCTCTTTTAACAGAGATTTGTTTTAGATAAATAGACCTGTGCCACACAATAGAGAAATTGCCCTGGGCCCAGAAACAGACCTATGCATGTATGCATGCTTGATTTCTGACAAAGGAAGCACCGCAGAGCAGAGGAGCAGCAGAAGCTGTTTTCAGTGTATGGTGTATTTGTTTCTGAGCATACGTAAAAATTAAATCCGGGTGGATTTTAAATGTAAACGTAAGTGTCAAAACGGTAGAGTTGTTTGAAAATAATAGAATATCCTCAGCTTAGGAAGAGATCGCTAAATTTGACTGAATTAAAATCAAGAACTTATGTACATCAGAAGGCACTGGGAGTGAAAAGGCAAACCAGAGTGAAGGTTGATTGGAATGTATTTAAAGGAAGAAACTTGTATCTGGGGATACAGAATTCCTGCAAATAAGAGAAAGACAACTTATTAGAAAGGAATGAGAGATTTGAACAGCCAGTTCAAAAAGATGCTATCCAAATGGCCAGTAAACAGAAAAGTGTTCCGCCTCATTAGAAATCAGAAATGCAAAATAAGACACACTTGACAAGTCATGGAGAGTGCCACATTTCCCTCCTACAAAGATTTGTCTAAAGGAATACTTGAGGGATGGCACGCTCTCGTCAGCCAAGTTTAGTCAGAAATTGCCTTTGTTCTGTTCAAAATACATGAATCTGATTGCTGATATAAATACAGAACAGCAGTCATAAATGTGAACTTTATAGGGTCTCAGGGTCAGTATGTGATGCGGGTGTGTGGGAATAGGTGATAAGGGATAGTTTAAACCTTTTTGAGAAAATTTTAAATCCCTTAAGCTTATGTTGATATTGGTCTTTTTCTTATAAAAGTTGAGTACAAGAAAGTGTTCTGACTGATTGATTGTGGCGGCTCAGCAGACTTACTGAACATTTGCTGGGTATAAAGGAACGCAAGAGATACACAGGTACATCGTCTCAGCCCAGGGGGCTTCCCTCCTGACGGCAGACCAGTGACTGTCCCGCAAGGGCTCGAAATGGGCGCAAGGGGTGTGTGTTGCCATTGATACCTCTTGGAAATGGAAGGGTGAGCTGGTTATGGGTTAGGATCAGATTCCAGAGTAGGTGGTAAACTCAGACTCTGCCCTGGTTTTGTCCCATCAGGCTCCTGGGTAGAATTGCACTTCAGCAGCAGTGGGAATGGGAACAGTATTCCAGCCTCAGTTTCTATTTATAATGGTGACATGGAGAAAATACTGCTGGATGCCCAGCATGAGTCTGGACGGAGCAGCTCCAAGAGTTCTCACTGTGACAGGTAGGTGTGAGTATGTGTCACAGTGCTCGTGTCCTGGCATGTGAGCACTCAAATCATGAGCTCTGTAGAGCTGCTAAGCACTGGGGGCCGGGGCCAGGCTCAGGAGTGGCTCCTGCAGTCCTCCTTGCCATCCGGTGGGAGGTCTTGACCTGGGGCTCTGTCTGTGGCAGGACCCCATGAAAGCCCGGGAGCAAACAGACAACAAAACAGCCCCATCTGGTCAGCCACCTTTGTAAAGTGGGTCATGTCAGCAGGGTTCCTGGTTAGCAGCACTTAGGCAGGAGCCCAGGCAATGGCTGAGAGAGTCAGGGATCAAAGGTCAGGTGCTCTCGAGGGCTGCGTAACAGACCAGGCAGGTGGTGGGTGACACAGCCAGCCACCTACCAGCTGTCCTTGCCTCGTCCCTAGGAGACTGGCTTCTGAGCCCTTCTGTCATGCACAGCTGGAAGGACCAAGGGACAGCTTTGGCCGTGGTCTCAAGCTGGGCAGGAGGGAAGCCATGTACGCTGGCTAGAGCCTTTCATCCTTGCTGAGGCAGTTCCCTCCCTGCCTTTGGGGTTTGCGTTCTGTTCTAATGATAGAATATTAACATGATGTTCTGTTTTTCCCGTTCTGTTCACATCCTTGCCAAAGCCCACCTCGCTCACAGACGCCACAAGATACTAATAGAGCTTCCGAAACAGATAGCCATAGCATTGGAGAAAAAAACAGCTCTCAGGTAAGCTGGAAGGAGAATGTGCAGTTGTAAACACTTGTGATCTCTTTGAACAGTAAACAGTTTTAAATGTAATTGAGTAAAGTCTGGCTTTCACGGGGCCACTGCCTTTTTTTTTTTTTTTTTTAAACTCTGGGTGGGAACATCCCCAGCTCACACAGACTTCACACTCAGCTGGCCAGAGGTGCTGGAGGTGTGGAGTGGGACATGCAGCGTGGGCCTCTACCCCTGCCGGCCATCCAAGGACGCACTGCAAGGGGGGTGGGGTTCTCTGTGTCCACAGCCTGAGGGAGTGAGTGACCGTTGGGAGGGTGGCTGTGAGCCAGTGACTGGATGGTCTCTTTCTCCCTCCTCTTGGTCGGGCAGTGAGTGGATTTTAGTATCTGTAAGCTGTTAGGGAGTCAGGCATTACCTACAGGGTCATTCAAGGCCCCCCTACCCTGTGGTTGTGATTGAGGTGTCGTCCTCAGTAGACATTGTAATTGCTTGCCAGAGTTACACCCCACTTTCCTAACATCCAGTGCTAACTGGTGCTTGGGTAGTTAAGCACTAGTAGCTAATTAGCCTGGTAATTTCAGTGTGTGATCACTTCTAACATTAACTCAACAAATATTTAATGTCCTCACATATCAGGCACTCAGCATTGTTGTGGGGCCACAAAACCTTCTGAAGATGTAAGTTTGAGGAAAAAGTGTACTGGGGTTTTTGCCTTAATTTACTATGAATTTTTTTCTGTATTTATTTCCAAAGCTGTCTTAGGAAGGATGGTCTCACAGTCGGTATCAGTCACTCTCCCTACTGTGCTAGTTTCCCTCACCAGGGAGCCTCGTTACCCCAGGCTTTCTCAGGGACATCTCCCTGGCCCCAGTCAGGACCCCAGAGGCTTCCAGAGCCTGGCTGTGGGTGCACCCCAGGGTGTGGGTCCTGCTCCTGGATGTTGGGGGTCCATGTCCAGCTTTGGTGCACCCAGATGTTTGGTAGGTTTTGGGTAATTCTAGAGTGTTTTCACTATTTCAAACAATTTTTTCCCCCTAGTTTAAGAAGGAATTATGTGTTTAGGTACAGAATTGTGAAAATGCAAAAAAGTAGAGAAAAACACTTATAATCCCACATTTTAAAATCCCTTTTAATTAATATTCTGTACTGTTATATAACTTTGAAAATGTAGCAGAAATTGTGGTCATATAAATTTCTGCATTTTCCTTCCTACTTGTCACGAAAGCATCTTTTAAACTTGCTATACAGCATCCCATTGACGTAGTCACACCCCGTGTTAAGTCATCTTAGATTGTTTTCCTTTTCTTTAGGGCTGTCGTCACCATTTCTATCTTCAGGTCACAGCAGTTCCCTAGGACAGTGTTTGCAGCTCTCAGTGCCACGGGAACCTCACAGTGACCTGATGGGTCTCCACTGGGTGGGCCTTGCACGGTGGTCTGTTGTGGAGGAGGGGGTAGGCCGAGAGCCAGGCGTGCGATGTGACTGCCCGCGGACCATGGCAGGAAGAGCCGCCCTCTGGGATCTGGGTTTAGCTTGCTGGTCTGAGGCTCGGGTGGAAGGTGGGTGCTTTCTGGTGTGAATGTGATAATTTAATCTGCTTTTAACATTTACTTTACTGTAGTCTGAGGAAGATTATATTGAGAGAAGGAGAGAAGTTGAGAGCATCTTGAAGAAAAACTCAGATTGGATATGGGATTGGTCAAGTCGGCCAGAAAATATTCCTCCCAAGTGAGTGTTTCTAGGATCATGGGATCTTGCTGTGGCAGAGGACGTGTTGACCAACACTGACGTGTCTTCCTGCCGCAGGGAGTTCCTCTTTAAGCACCCGAGGCGCACAGCTGCTCTCAGCATGCGGAACACGAGCGTCATGAAGAAAGGGGGCATATTCTCGGCAGAGTTCCTGAAGGTTTTTCTTCCGTCTTTGCTGCTCTCTCATCTGCTGGCCATTGGATTGGGGTAGGTGCCGTCACTGTCCGGCTGCTGGCACAGTGTGTCTTGGGGTGGTTCTGGGTCTCAGTAATTTAAATTTTCTAGTGAGGTACAGATGATAAGTTACCGTTCGTGTATTTTCACAAACGTACCCCCATGGTCGCCGTCTAGGTGAAGGAACAGGAGCGGGTGCAGCCCCAGAAGGGCTCCTCACGGGGCAGCCCGTTGAGATGATGCTGAGGAGCCAGGGCAGGAGCTAAGGGAGCCCAGAGCTGCCCCCTCCTTAGGCCCACGCCAGCCTCCGTCCAGGCGGGCGGTGGTCTCACCAGGCCTGGTGCGCAGTGCTCCGTGGCTGCAGGTTTTGGACACGTGGGAATGCTGCTGTGGGCTTGGGGCTGAGGTAGGCCGGAGGCCTCCTGTCTGGGGCAGAAGGAAACAGGGCAAAAAAGCCCCCGCAGCACAGTCACCCTTTCCCCAGAATCCAGTAATGTGGTCCGTGAGGCTGGTCTGTTTTCTGTCTTGGGGCACGTGGGACTTGTGGGGCTCTGAGCAGGTTACACCCAGCTCCATAGCTCTGTGTGAGGTGGCAGCAGACCCCCTTCCCTGACTCGATTCTGAACCCCAGACCCGAGGTTCCACACAGATGTCACCTTGTTCAGAGTGGAACTCAGTCCACTTGGTTTCCTGGGCCAGGACCTGGGTGCTCCCCTGGTCTCCAGCTTGTGCCTTCCTGTGTGTGGTTGTCCCCAGGCTCTCATACCTGTTCTCAGCCTCAGTTCTGTCGCCTGTACTTCAGCCAGTGCTTTTTGCAGTCAGGCTCACAGAGTTTGTTAGAGACTGATTTCCACAGCCTTTTCCAGCACCAGCAAGCAGAATCTCTGGGCAGGGCCGAGTGACCTGCATTTTAAACACCCGGCTCCAGGCTGCTTTTCAGAGTGGAGCTCTGCAGCCCCTTCCAGATTTTCAGAGCCTAATGGTGCCACGCCCCACCCAAAACCCTCAGCAGCCTCCCTCTCAGGGTAAAACCGTCCCAGAAACCTCCCTTGGCGTGCTCCACAGCCCCAGCAACTCCCACTGCGCACAGGCCTGGCCAGCTAGGCTGCTGTTTCTGTCCCCCTTTCCTGGAGACCCCTCCTCCTGCCTCCCCGAGGGACGCCTGCTGTGTCAGCTTGAGCAGGGCAGGGGGAAGCCGTCTCTGACACCCTGTGTCTCAGGGTTGGGGCATCTCTCCCCACTACCACACCTGGGCTGCGTGAGGGCAGGGGCTGTGGTATTCTGCAATTGGCCTTTGTGAGGTACCTGCCTTGGGGGGTGACTTTGTTCAGCACTGTGTTGCATCAATTTAAAAGACAGTAAAGGGAAGGCAAAGGCTGTTCCGTGTGGTAATAGCACTTCAGGTTGGTTGCTATTCTGATACATGTATTTAGTGCAGGGCACTGTAAGAACATAATTGGCTGTTTTTCTAAATTAGATTAATATAAAGTACACATTGAGGAATAAAACACTTGATAAAAGATTACAGATTTGTTACAAAATTTTTTATACTACATATCAAATAGCCAGTCCCCTTCCCCGTTTCAGCTGTGCGTAATCACTTCAGAATCGCAAGATGACATTAACTACTAATTGCTTTTTCTGTTAAGGATCTATATTGGAAGGCGTCTGACAACCTCTGCCAGCACCTTTTGATGAAGAATTGGAATCCAACTTTGTTCATATATTGGGGATTTATATCTGAGCTTGCAGCATAGCTGACTGAAGAGCTATTATGATCCTTGGGTGGCTGCATAGCTTGTGTTTATTTGTTCTGTAAATGTGTTTCTTTTAGTAAAATGAAAGAATAGACACTAAAATCATGCTGACCTATAAGTATACCTATGGGATCAATTAATAAGCATGTCAGACTGATTAATATCTACTGTAACAATTTGGTAGTGAATTTTCTTAGGATATTAGGTATAATATCTAAATATAAATAATTTTAATATACTAGTAATGATATATGTAGTATTTTAAAAATTACCTGTAACCTTAATGCAGTTAAAACACTTTCTATTTCAAAAGAATGGATAACATTGATATTAAAATTACTACTTTAAGGGGTTTGTCTAAAATAAATATTGTGGCCTTATATTTAAACTATTGTAGAAAATATTGTGGTTAAGTGGATGCAAGTTGTCTACTAAAGACTACACATAACTATGCTAATTGTTCTTAAGTAATGACTAGAAATCAAGGTACAGCTACTGACTCCACTGGACAGTTCATGCTCTACCCCGCTCTTGCTTTTACAGTATAAGGACTTAACCTCTGGCTGTTAGGTGATTGATCACCAGGGGGCATCAGTTTTTTGTCACTGGTACCTACTCAGTGTCTGACTCTTCATGACTCGGGTCATCAAATTTAATCCTATCATTTGTGCTCAGCTTTCGTGTGCTCTTAAAATCAGCTTTATTCTAAGTAGATCGGTGTCTACTTTAAAAGACTGGAAAACGAAAAAAAAATAAATCTTTGCCAAATCCTTCAGAGATTACTGTATTTACATACTGTTTAAAACCAAATGTCATGATAGCTTCTTGATTACACCAGGCCTGTTCTATAGCATGACTGTGTATATGCTATTTTGTTTCACCTTTCCACATTTAATTCAGATGTATTAAAACAAAATCTAACATTTAAAAAAAATTTTTTAAAGAGACAGGGGTCTTGCTCTGTTGCTCGGGGCTGGAGTGCAGTGGCCAGATCACAGCTCACTGCAGCCTCGAACTCCTGGGCTCAAGTGATCCTCCTGCCTCAGTCTCCTGAGTAGCTGAGTAGTGGTGCACACCACTACACCTGGCTAATATTTTTGTTGTTGTTGTAGAGACAGGGGTCTCCCTATGTTGCCCAGCCTGGTCTTGAACTCCTGGAATCAAGTGATCCTCCCGCCATGGCCTCCCAAAGTGCTAGGATTACAAGCATGATCCACCATGCCCGGCCCTTAACATTTTAATTTTTAAAAATCTCTGTTTATATTTAAACTGTTACCTTGGAAGCAGTAATTTGTAAGCCTTTCATTTGGAGAAAACTGATGGAAATGGCTCCAGAATTCTTTACTTTATCCTCACAATAGTCTGTGAGGTCACACTGAATCACACTGGCCCAGTGAATTCCCTTTTGTTTCGGAGCCAGGGTGTGTCTCTCATCACACACATCATTGGGGTGTCAGCACCTACAGAGCTCCGAGAGCCGCTGGGCACCCAGGACATGGGCCGGTCACGTCTGCCCCCTCACAGCGGCACTAGCGGAGCTGTCGGGGGCCAGCCGGGCATGCTGAACTGGCCGAAGTGCTGGGGACAAATGCGATGGGAGAACAAGAACCAGGTTTTCTGGAGGCTTCTTTCATTAGACTTACATCACAGTACGCACTTTATTCATTTGAAATGAAGAAACAGGTTCAGTATATGTCTGTGTATACGTGTCTGTATGTGTATTATGTAGACAGTTATTATCTTTCAGGTAGGAAAATGGCACTATAATAATTGAGCCTTTCTGAATAGCTTTTGCACAACAGCCCTTCTCTCTACTGTTAATACAAGTAACTGCCCAACACCATCATACATTTTATTCATTGAGTAGCAGATTTACAAAATGTTTAACATAATCCAAATGATTTTGACTTGAAAAATTAACACTTTGCCACTACTTATAAATAAATGCAGTTTCCTGATGTAGTCAGTCTGCACTAACCATAGAGCACGAGTTTGCAGACTGTAGAATGTGACACCTACACCTTGGTAGGAGTGCATGTGGCTACAGCTCTGGAGTGGGATTGGGCAATACTTTAAAAGTCACATATGTGCTTTCCTGTGGACCCACAACCCACTTTTAGGAATTTACCCTCAAGATAAACCTAGAAATTTGAAAATACACATGCATGAGAATATACTTATTATTAAAATATTTGAAACAACTGAAGAGCTCAAACATAGGAGAAGGAGACTGTCGAGTAAGCTCTGGTCCTGCCACACAAATGTGGTCCTGTGCAGCTGCTCAGCACAGTGAGGGGCAGTTCAGTGACTTGTGATTTCCAGGGTATACTAAGTATTAAAAAAAAAAAAAAAAAGGTAAGCGCAAAAAAGTGTATGTGTCCCTAACAAAAGGGAAGAAACATTTGGTGGCAGGTGTTTGAACTGTAGCAGTTTTGAAACAGTCCCCCAGTTTTTTGACAGTCCTCTCAGTGATGTCTGTTACTCTGGATTACTCAGCCAATAGGGTAAGGAGGAAGCAATGTGCCCCGGTTTCTGGGTCCACCCAGCCTGGCACTACTTCCTGTCTCTCGCGGGTGTTTGCTCTGGGAACCCACCTGGAATGGCCCAGCAGCCCACATGTGGCCATTTCTGAGGACTCTCCAGTGCTGGGAGAAGGACCGCAGGGGACACTGCCTGGAGCGGAGATAAGCCAGGCTTTCTGAACCTCACTCAAGCTGCAGATTGGTGAACAAAAAAGGATTGTTTTAAGGAAAAAATAATATAGTATCTTTTATGCAAAAAAGAGCTAAGGAAAATATACACACACCCTCATTTGTGCAGGAAAAAAAACTGGTGGTGAATAATCAAGAAATAAGCTTGGTCACCTACCTGGGGGTGGGTGGGGATGGGAAAATGTGAACAGCGTGAGAGTATAGTTTTTTGTAGAACCACAGTAATGCTTCACATATTGCCAAAGTAAGTAATTAAAACCATCTATTCTGGGGAGAATCCAAACAATAAGGAAACCTATTGCAAATAATAAAACCACACAGGGGGGTGGGGCAGCAAAGCAGCACCAACCTGAATAACTGGAAAACAGCATTTGGGCTGGATACTACAAGGTTAAAGTAAAAATGTACTCTTGCTAGTAAATTTGTTCTTCATGGGTTAGCAATTATGAAACCGTATACTAATATTAAGCAAATAAGTATATTATGAGTAGCGAGAGCCAGGTTTCTCACTGTTGACAAAGGAGTTAAAATGTGGGGGGCAGGGGTTGGAAGGCTGGCATGAAGCCTGTGGTGGTGTGCTGGGTTTGCATTGGTAGCAGCTCGTGGTCTGAAAAATGGGGGTGTGTGTATTTCCCAGCTCTGCTCAGTCGAAGGGCAAAGAAGCAGTGACCCTGCAGTAGCAATGAGGGCTGCCACCCCAACCTGCTTTCTAATCCCGCTCTCCAGTAAAAGGAACCAGGGCAGATCTGGTGCCAGAAAGGGAGGACGTGCTCAGAAGGCGATGGCATATTCAGAGACACAGGAGCCAGTGCAACTTGGAGCAGCTCCCAGTGGCCTAAACTGGGACAACTCGAGAAACAAAATCGTGACAGTAATTTTTTTAGCCACAGAGGAAAGCAGGTGTCCGTGAGTCCATGCTGGTAGGTAACCAAGTAAATGGGGTTAAGGAGCAGTTCTCATACAATTCAAATTTAAAATAGGGAGTGACAGAGACGGGAGATCAGCACGAGGCAAACGCCACGATAGCTGCGGACTCACCTGGGAAACTGTTAGTGGGTATGTGGAAAAAACGTTTTCACCATCTCCCCACAAGACGCTAATAGGAAAAAGGAAGACAGTAAGTTTCCAGTGAAGACACTTGGTAGCCACCATCTACCTCCTGGTTTGATGCACAGAGAAGGCCACATCTCTTCTGTGTGCTTGGCAAAATGCATAATCGCAGTTTAATCACGAGAAAGTATCAGGCAAACCTAAATTGAGGGAGATTATACGAAATAATTGTCCACACTTCCAAAGTATCCAGGAAGGGAGTGGAAGACAGGGAGGCTAGATGCAGTGTGGACCCTCAGCTGGGCACCCGCAGGAGAGCAAGCTGGCTAGGAGCACCAGCACTGCTGATGGCAAGTGCAGAGTCCCAGGCCTGCAGGCCCTCCCGAGGTAGGCGCTGCATTCCCACGCAACGCCAGGTGATCCCTCCACACAGCAACCAGCCAGGAAGCTGCTCACAGCTGACGCGGAGCAGGCGCCAAGACACACGGAGCAACGAAAAGCAAAATGCAGGAGTGTACACAGGATGCTACCGTTTGTGTAAAAATGAGGGAAAATAGGAATGTATCTTTTCTGTGTTTGTATAAAAAACTGGAGTATGCCCAGGAAGGAAGCAGCAAAAATTATCCAGAGGGTCAGAGGTAGGAGCAAGATTCTGTCGTGGTCCTTTTGATATTTTTGAACTCTGTACAGGTATTACCAGTTCCAAGCTTCATTAAGAAAAGAACATTTCTAATAAGAACCATGGTGTTATAAAGTGTTCGGATATTTAGATTTTGGTTAACAAATTTCCCCTGAAAGTTCTTGGAATAATTAATGTTTCCCATCCTTATGGAACACATTTTAAAAAGATGTCCCAAGCTTTCCAAAGATAATTTTCTAACAACTGGCTCCGAGGCAAACAAGTGAACTAAGGTCACACAATCATCTTGAAATGCATAGTAAATCCAAAATAAATACTTTGATTATGAAATTTGATGTCCCATTTGACCACTCCAAGTGGATGGAATTCTGTTTGAACTTCTGTGCTGTGGAACCACGGCCACCTCTTGGCCTTAGCTGTGCTCCTGCTGCGGCTGCAACTGGGGCTGAGGCCCGGTGGGCAGGGCGCTTGTCCTGGGCCCAGCCATCTGCAGGGACGGCCTCCAGCACAGGCGCCACGGCGTCAGTTCTGACTGGGTGGGCCAGTGTTTTCTGTCCATAAGGGACCCAGTCTCCATTCGAGTTTCAGGGTCCAGGAGCAGAGCCTCTGTTAGAAATGTCAGTGACGCGTCTCCAGGACATGGAGAAAATGGAGAGCTACAGAGCCTAAGACGATGAGATTTGCAGAATCAGAAACTATCACTGTCAGAAGTATTTTCAAATAACCAAATGGAAAATGAAAATTGAACATGTCACCATCAGTCACTCGTAGATAAAGATTGTGATCATTAATCACAGGTTTCATTTATTCACAATATCTTCAAACAACATGGAGTTAAAAACTTGAGCTTTCTTAGAACTATGTTGCACCCCAAGACCCTGGTTTCCTCTCCATGTCACGATGCCATTTCAGTTGTGCACTGCAAGCCACTTAGTACGATTTAGTATGTGTCATTTGACAGCTACACTTAAGTTTTAAGGGATTAGTTTATGTTACATAAAAAAACATTAAAATGTTCTAAGTGAAGATGTTTATATTAAATCATTGTACAGGTCAACTTCGGGTGCAGAGTTCCGGGCACCCCCAGCTCTTGCTAGACGACAGCCAGCCTTCTGGCCAGTTTCCTTCCTGCTGCTTTTTAAAATCCTCCTCCTAGTTCTGGGAGTGGCACAGGTGTGTGTCTGTTCAGGAAATGCAAAGGCAGGAGATGGACTTAAAGACGGGTGGGAGTAGATTGGGCAGGAATCTGTCAGTTTTAAAATAACTTTAAAAAACCCGAAAGGGGCCAGGTGCGGTGGCTCACACCTGCACTCCTAGCACTTTAGGAGGCGAGGTGGGTGGATCGCTTGAGGTCAGGAGTTTGAGACCAGCCTAGGCAGTAGCAAGACCCCATCTCCACAAAAAACTTTTTAAAAATTAGCCAGGCGTGGTGGTGCACACCGGTAGTTCCAGTTACTTGGGAGGCTGAGGCAGGAGGATCACTTGAGCCCAGGAGTTCCAAGGCTGCAGTGAGCTATGACGACACTACTGCACTCTAGCAGTGACAGAGCAAGACATGTCTCAAAAATAAGAAAAAAAAATCACCCTAAAGGCCATCCCAGTGTGGGTTCCTGTCCTGTGTGACCTCACGGTAGCCAGTGTGACACCACCACCTGCCCTGGACAGGGCTATGGCCACTGCACCCTCAGGTCTAGGTAACGGTTAAGCTGCCCCTGGCACTGACAGCTAAGGCGAGGACCCCAAGCCAGGATGACACCCCCCTCCCACGTTCTTCAGTGCATTTTCCCTTCCTCAACTTCAAGGGCGTGATGGGTCACGGTCAAGTTCCAAGGCCTGCACTAGCCCCCTGCATCCTGTGTGGAGGCCCAGCTGTGTGCTGCAGCAGGTCCACCTGTAACCCGCAGCCAGACTGGCTTTAGGGAAAGGCTGGCCCAGCGCCTGCGAGCAGAAAGCACCTGGGAAGAGCAAACCCCGCTGCTCCCTATGGCCTGGCCCATGCTGCTGCCCCTTACCCAAATCTGGGCTACACCCTGTCCATGACTGGCCCCGGCACCGCCTGCACAGAAGTCCACTGTGGGAGGGGACAGGTGCCAAGGAGAGGGTGGTTAGGCCTGGCCAGGTCTGCAGGTGAGTCCATGGGCCCCTCACAACTCCACACTTTGTGCTTCTTGCCACATATAAGGCCAAGGATTGCAGTCTTGGTCGCCTGTCGTACCAGCTCACACAAGAACTCCCGCCTGACTGACTCCGTGGGCCTTCCTGGCACAGCACCGATGAAACTGCTCCTGATGGAGATGTCTGTTCCGTCCCCACTCAATATCCTCAACCCAGTCCTAGGGCAAAACCTTGTCTCAGAGCAGGCTCTGCGCATAGAACAGCGTCCTGCACACAACAGGCACTTTCTGTTCCTTCACCTACAGCAGCTGGGAGGACGCTGCCCCGCAGCCCTCCACCATCTGGCCTTTCCCGGCAATGCCAACACTGCTGGTCCACGGACAGGCAGGTTTGAAAGGAAAAAAGGTGTAAGTGCCGACTCTGATACCCTTCTCACCCCCCCTTTAAGACGGACTGTTCCTCCTAAGAAAGCAACATGGCAACACGGAACCCGGTGGGCCAGGCGGGTCCAGCCTCAGCCCCGCCACGAACTGGACACACTCACACCGACCAGGTGTAACACCATTCTGGGACAGTTTCTGGCGTTGGAAGCGATTAGCTCTACACAGGAAAACTAGACACTTGGCACTTGCGCACTTCAGATCACAAACGCCGATGATCTGCAGACTCTTTAAAAAACATGCTTTGAGTCCTGCCTTGTAATGCATAATAAACTGGCTTACAGAAGGAAGGTTTTTCTTTCAACAAATGCATGTTAACTCTACACATGAATAAAGCTTATTCATCTAATCCAGGTCATCAGCCCAGAGAGCACTAAAGCATCATGTAAAGCTGATAAAATTTCTGTAACTTTAAGCAAGAAAACAAAGTTTTTGAGCAAGAAAAATGACATTTCATGAGCTTTAATATAAAAAAAAAGTCTGAAAAATATAGGATTCTTACCTCATTGGGATAGAAAAGAGGCTTAAGTGGAATCAGAAGTATGAAAGAGAAAAGAACAAGGTAGAAACTTCCATCATGCCTTTGGCAAACAGACGTAACTGCTATGGAGAGCGCCTCCGAGAGCATCAACATGGACTGGGGAGAACCACAGAAACGGGTGCAGAGCTGCTGGAGAACAGGCACACCAGACCTGTGCGATCATGCCCGGCAGCAGTGCCACAAGGAACCACCTGGGCACATGCACCTTCTGCTCTGTCCTGCTGAGGCACACAGGTGGGTTTCCTATTAGTAGGAAATAGGTTCTCAAGGAAAGATGGAAAAGTGTCCAAATACACAGTGAAAATCCAGTTAAACATTTAAAATTTATTAAATTTTTTGGTCAAAATAGTTGAACAAATATATACAATCCCATTTTACTAGAATTGTTTGTTTCTTAAGGACCAGGGTTGGCCAATGCTTAAATAACTCTGTTCCACACCTCAGACTTTGTCAATTGTGTCACAACCAATGTACAGCATAAGAATTGTTTTTAAGTTAAAATAAAGGTACTTTTAGATTCTCAATTTCTAACAATGTGAACTAAAGTGGCATTCTGTTAACAGTAATTCAGGGTAATGACATTTTGTTCTTGCATATCTGTATCATTAGTAATCAAAATACACCTTCATTTCAACAATGGCCCAGGAGCCCCCAATGCTTCATCTCCTGGAGGACACCAAGACCAGGCTCGTGTTAGATCCCACGGAAGCAAGCTCTGGTCACTTCCCATTGCTACACTGCTGTGTATCTGTCTTGGGGAATCTTGATTTCTGATAATCAAAGATACTACTTTTAAAATAAACCACCAAGGTACTGGTGTCATCACATAATAAAATTGTTTAATTCTGCTGGTTTGAATTGCAATATGAAATTTAGCATGCATATAATTTTAGCAATATTTAAAAAGTATATTTCCCGCCCAAGTACTTTTTTAAAAGGCTTAGAAAGAAAGCACACGTTTTCAATTGTAGTGAATTTGAGGCCTACTTTAAACCAGGCATTAATTTTACAGCAGCAATTCTGTTATTCTTCCTGGCAATTTTCTTTCCAGAGGGGGCCTCAGTATGGCTTTTCCCAGACCTTACCTGGTGTATAAAATGGACTACTTCGACAGAAACAAAACAAAAGTATGGCAGTTTGGGAGAGATGCATTCAGAGTTTGAAGTACTGCACATATTATACCATTCTGCCAAAGAAGGAAAAAGTTTTTCAAACTGTTCCAAAGAATAATCCTGCATAATTTCATTATATGCAATTAAAGCAAATAAAAAGACGATACTTATGTTTGGATTTAAAAACACTTTTTATAGTGTGTTGTTTTTATTAAGTGGTTACACCAGAGGTGTGATGGCAGATAGAGCGGGTGAGTCAAGCTGCCTGAGCCTCGGCCACATCCGTGAGTCCACGGTGAGCCCAGGTGGACAGCTGCCATACCACGCATGTGTGAAGGCCCAAGAACGATGGTAAAGAAGAGGGAGAGGAGTTGGAGGTGGGGGGGCGGAGAGAGATTTGACAATAACTTTTCTCATGGATGTTAACCTTTTGGTCTATGAACTGAAAAGGAAGGCTCAGACTTAAATAAATACATTTATTTCGAGTAATGGCCTTTACGGAGCGATGTCCATCAACACTGCTTCGAGTGGGTTTCACTTGAGCAGCAGCACCCACCTCGCCTCGCTGGAGGCAGAACCACGCAGGGGCTCCAGCCAAGGCCCCTTCTCTCCTGCGTCTGTGAAGGGAAGCAGCAAGTGCGTCACTGTTCTTAATGGAGCGGACAATGATGCCTTTTCTCTGACAGAAAAATGACCAGCTTAACTATGCAAGGCGAGACTTGGTCCTCAAGTTGCTTCTTTAGTTGATTTTGTCCTGGAATATATACAAGTTATTGGTGGCAGCTACAGCAATGATGTTCTCCACGGGGTGCCAGGCTGTGTGAAGGATCTTCTTGTTGAAGTCCAGACTGTCCACACTAATCTCGTCTTTCTTTCTCTTACCACCTGTACACACTTTCCGTGGCTTCAAGCTGGCACGGGGTTTGCTGTTCTCTCTTGAAGCTTCCAGTGTAACATCCCTCCGTGTGTTTCTATCAAACATTCTAAAGAAGTTGTTGTAGGACCCAGTCATAATAGCACTGTTCAAAACAAGAAAAAAGAGCAACACTTCAGTGACGTGGACGCGAGCAGCAGGCACAGACCCCACCATCACGGTGCTGCACCCAGCACCCCGGACACGCAGTAAGGACTGTTTAGTACCCCCCCTTACACAGCCAAGTCTGCAGTGAAGACTCTCACTGAACTTTACATATTACCATGTCAATAAAAATAAATATTACAGAGTAAGAAAGGAAAAAGGGATTCATCCTTTTTTTTTTATAGACAGGGTTTTGCTCTGTCACCCAGGCTGGAGTGCAGTGGTGTCATCACAGCTCACTTGCTACCTCAGACTCCTGGGCTCAAGTGATCCTCCTGCCTCAGCCTCCCGAGTAGCTGGGACTATAGACACGCACCACATCCAGCTAATTTTTCTATTTTCTGTAGAGACGGGGTCTTGCAATGTTGCCCAGGCTGGTCTTCAACTCCTGGCCTCAAGCGATGCTCCTGCCTCGGCCTCCCACAGTGGGGATTCATATTTTTAATTACATTAATGTATTTTCGAAAACAGTGAAAAAAACTCCGCCTACTTGTCTGTCTCAGTCACGAATAAAGGTATAGTTTATGATCAAGCCTTCTACACTGGTTTTCCAGAACCAGTCCTAATGGGTTTCAAATGCCTCTGCAGTCGGAACATTCCATCATAACACACATCCTCATGATACAACTTTTTAACACTGGTAAAAATTAAATGGGTAAATTTGCAATCTTACTTTTTCCTACAAAAATGGGAGGAAAATGGCTGGCTGACAGCAAATGTCATGATTTGACCCATGGCTTTTGGACGAGTCCAGCCCTTGATGAGGAAGATGTGTTCAAACAATGCCCTTCTGAGTTCTCTGGTGGCCCTCAAAACTTACTTCTACTTCCTGTTCTGATATTCACAGCCGCACCTCATGGCTGCCTGGTTAGGGGCCTTCTTTACAACGTTCGGGTGCTGACCTGCAAGTCACCACGTGAAGCTTGATATCTTGTTTACATGGTGCAGGGCTGATCCTGGCTGGCTGCAAATATTTTAGTGTCTGATTAACCTCATCTAAAACTTCACACCAGAAAAAAAAAAAGATAAACTCAGAAAAGAAAAATTGCACGCAGCTACCCTCATTTATATCATGTCTCCTGTTTACACACAGGGGTCTGTGAACCACAGGGGAGGGAGGTTCAAGCTGCACCAGGGCGCCCCAGAGACGCCAAGCCATAGGAGCACAGTCTGGGGATGGACGCGCGTGACTGATCCTGCACTGAGGGCCAGCTGTAACTGGCAGTTCTCCAAATTGGTTTCCACATGGAACACAATGTTTGTGAAAGGGTAATAAAAAGGTAATACTACTCTGAAGCTTACATTTCTGTTATTAAAACACAACGATTCAGAACAAAGACCAAAAAGATTTTTGTTCAGGAATTAGTATTCTGTCATCCACAGTGATGGGAATTGCTCGTGCATGGTAACAATAATAAACAGATCAACTTTCGTAACAGTTTTATTATCACTTCTAAATTCTGCAGTATTCCAGTGGGCACCCCACAGCCTCTCCACTCCACACACCACTCTAGTTGGCCCTGCGCAGTGCCGTCCCCCAGGCTGGGAGCAGCGCCAACTCAGACGGCTGCGCCCTCACAGCAAATGGCCATGTGCCGGACAGCCTAGAGCACCAGATTGCACACAGCAGCTCAGCACGGGGCAGAGGGACACACAGAAAGTCTCGCTCCCCATCACCCCACCCCTCAGCAGAAGTTTCCCGGCAAGAAGCATGGGAGTGTTTGTAAGAGTGAATGCACTAAGCAAATATTACGGGGTAAGCTTTTGGATGTTCTTAGGCATGTGTACTTTAAAGGTATTTTGCAATACTTCAGATATACCAAGAAGAATAAAGAATAACAGTGAATATCCACGTACCCACAAACCACTGCTAAGAGGGTTAAATCCCGCTGCGCACCCCTCTAGAAGGATGACCTCTCATCCTGTCCCTAGTTTGGTAATCGCTCGTTAATGCAAGTGTGTCATTCCTGTACATGTTTATATTTTGAATAGTTACAGATTCTTCAAAACAGACTTTCCTCCATGTTTTAAATGCAACATGTCATAAGACATCATACCATGTGTGCCTCCTGAATTTTCTTTCTTGGCTTATTATCTGTGTGAGGTCAGCTGTGTGATACATGTAGTTCTAATTCACTGATTCTCACTGCTTTTTGGTATTATTTAGTAGTATCATTATGAATAGACAAGTTACCTATCAATTCCCATAATGATAAACCCGTGGCTTGTCTCCCGGTGTTTGCTATTTCAGGTTTCTGAACATGTTTTCTTGTCTATGTATTCAAGAGGCTCCCCACCTGACTGGCTCACCAAGGAGTCCCATAAGAAGGGCAGTGGGCAAGACCATTGGCCTCTACCTCTCTGTTAAAAAAATTTTAAATATTAATTTCCTTAGTAGAGATGAGGTCTCATTATGTTGCCCAGGCTGGAGTGCAGTGGTTACTTCACAGGTGCCATCACAGCTCACTGCAGCCTCAAACTCCTGGGCTCAAGTGATCCCCCCACCTCAGTCTCCCCATCAGCTGGGACTGCAGGTGAGCACCCTGGCTACCTTTCCCCCTGATATTTTCATCTTCTGATGGTGTGAAAGGACATCCCTGTGGCTTTGATTTGCTGATTACTAGGGAGGATGGGCATTTTCATGCATTTATTTTTCCATTTCTGTTAATTCCCAGCCATAGTTTTTTTCTTTTCTAAGTGAGTTGTTTGCCATCTTCTTTGACCTATAATTCTTTACATATTCTGGATACTTAATCTCTTTGTTAATAATATTTGCTTTTCTGAGTTTTATTTTCACTTTTATTTTGACATAAAGAAGTTTCAAATTTTTTTTTTCTTTTTTTTTCCACTATAGTATGAAGGTTTGCAAGAAGTTTCAAATTTTAATGCAGTTGAATTTATGTTCTCCCTCACTGTTTGGGCTTTGAGGGCCTTGATTACGAAGCCCTTCCATCTTCAGGGTGCACAGAGATGCTTTGGGGTACCTTTCTTCTTTAGGTTTTAAAAACACCCAGAGCTTATTTACTGCATGCTGCTGGCAAGGACTCTAATTGTTGTCCCCCTGACACAGACAGCCGATTGAGACCAGTTAACGGAGTTTTACACAGCCCCTGTTGCCTCAGCTTTGCGCACACCTTCCCCAGCCGTGGTGCCCACCTGCCTGTCTCAGTCTGAGGGCTGTCCCAGGTCACTCTCCATCGCCGGGAGCACATCCTCTAGTGAGTTCCTCTAGGCCCTACTCTCCTGAGTTTCCTGGTATGGTAAATCCTGTTTTCCATCTGAAAATGCCTTTATCACATGCATAATCTGAAGTGGTTATTTGTTTCAACGCACAATTCCAGGCTGACAGTAGCTTTCCCTTCGCACAATTTACTTCTGGCTCCCACCATGGTGGCAGCAAAGTCTACTGGTGGTCTCAATGCCCACTCTCCAAAGGTAATTTGTGTTTCTCCCATGCCTGCTTTCAAGGCCTTCTCTTTGTTCTTCGTGTCCTGCAATTTCACTGCGATATGGATGTGGATTCCTGTGCTTCCTGATTCTGCATATTCAGTCTTTTCATAAGTTACAGAAAATTACTGGCCATGATCACCTTAAACATTACTTCTCCATAAATCTGTACTTCTGGATACTTCTCTCCATTTAAATGTACGTTATACCATATCCTATCCTCCATGTTTCTTTTTTTTTTTTTCTTTTGTAGAAATGGGGCCTTGCTATGTTGCCCAAACTGATCTCAAACTCCTGGCCTCAAGCGATCCTCCTGCCTCAGCCTCCCAAAGTGCTGGGATTATAGGCATCAGCCCCTGCACATGGTCCTCCATGTTTCCTAATGTTTGATATTTTACGTATTTATGGCTCTCTGGTTTGCATTTCTTCTGATTTTCCTTTCAGTTCACTAATTCAAGACCTCTTTAACCAAAATGGATCTGCTGCTAAACCCACACAGTGATTTTCATCTATTGTATTTTTCATTTCTAGAAGTCCTATTAGATTCCTTTCCAAATCTCCTATGTCATTTTTATTTTTATATCTTAATTTAATTAAATTTATTTATTTTGTTTGTTTGTGAGACAGAGTCTCAGTCTGTTGTCCAGGCTGGAGTTCAGTGGCGTCATCATAGCTCACTGCAACCTCCAACTCCTGGGTTCAAGTGATCCTCCTGCCTCAGCCTCCTGAGTAGCTGGGACTACAGGCGTGTGCCACCACACCTGGCTAATTTTTCTGTTTTTAGTAGAAATGGGTCTCGCTCTTACTCAGGCTGGTCTGGAACTCCTGGCCTCAAGCGATCCTCCCACCTCAGCCTCTCAGAGTGCTAGGATTACAGGCGTGAATCACTAAGCCCAGCCTCCTAAGGTCATTTTTAATGGTCTCGTGGTTCCTTGTTCAGGTTTTTGGTTCCTTCCATTAATCTGTAAATATTATCAAGCACTCTTATTTTATATTCTATAACTTAACGATTTACACATCTGAATTCCCAGAGGTTAAGTTCTGTTATTGTTTCTGTTGACTTACTCATGGCGACTTTTTCCTACATGTGCTTGGTAATTTTTACCTGTGAGCTCATATTTAACTGATTTTCATTCTTCTGAGGAATCCAGAGACTTGAGTGTGCTGGGAGGAGCAACGCACCACTGGGCCCAAGAAACTCTGCAGGTTCTTGCTGTGTTTGCCAAGAGCGCCATTCTTGAGTACCTTCTATCTGGGGCACTTCTCAGGGCTGTGTTTGCAGTGAGAAACCTTGAGGAGTGAGGTAATGTCCCCCTCTGGTCAAAGTGCAGTTGTCTTCACTGCTCACTGTAAAAGCAGCAGATTCTCCAAGCTCAGTGTGCGTCCACTATACTGCCAACCCCACTGCTTGCACGGCATCTGCCTGGGCCCCTGTGGGGAACCTGTGCCACCACAAGGATCCTGCTGCTTGCTATGCCACAAAGATCCTGGGACCGGCTGTCTGCAGCCAACATCCGGGAAACACTACAGGCTGGCATGTTAGTCTGTAAATCTGGAAACTGACCCTCCAGATGCCTAGCGCACAACCCACTCAGATCATTAACTCCTCAGCACGAGGTTCTCCAGATCATGCAGCTGGTACAAACACAAACTCCAAATCCTTGTGAAGGTAGGTTATGCATGCACATCTCGGGGGAGTGTGGGCTGTCCCAATCCAAGGTCTCAGACAGACAAATTTCCCTCTGGACTCCATCTGCCGGTGGATGGATCCTTCTCTCATAATCCTGGAGGGTCTAGTGTCAGCTCCATACCCTATGTGGGTTTGAGGCCATCACTCTGCACCACTGGTCTATGAGAACCCAGGTGGCAGGTTCCTGGTATCAGCTGGTGCCCCCAGGCCAGCCCAGGGCTTCAGGATTTGCTTTTCTGGTTTCAACTCCCAGTTTGTTTCTGACTGTCGTGAAACTTCCCTTGCTTATTTGTGAGCTCAACTATGCATCTGAAGAGGTATGTGTTGTACCATATCCAGCATATCTAGATGTTTATGCCAAAGGGTTTTTCAGAATGGCTAGTTAATCACTTACTGCCAGTAGTAGAACTCCTCTGTTCACTTAAATTCCAAGTAAAAATTCTTTTTTTTCTTGAGAAGGGGTCTTGCTCTCTCATTCAAGCTGGCGCCATCATAGCTCATGGCAGCCTTGAACTCTTGAGCTCAAGCGATCCTCCTGCCTCAGCCTCACTTGTAGCTGGGACTATAGGCATGTGCCACTACGTCTGGCTAATTTTTTTTTTTTTTAAGAGACAGGGTCTTGCTATATTGCCCAGGTTGGTCTCAAACTCCTGGTCTCAAGTGATCCTCTTGCCCCAGCCTCCCAAAGTGGTGGGATTATAGGCGTGCGCCACTGTGCCTGGCCAGAACAAAAATTCTATATAAAAATGATACAAGATAATTTCCTTCCATTATATAAAATGTAATTTTTTGTGTGTAATATTAAAGATGTTAAGTCTCAACAGCACCAGTAATATATCTTTGAAGAACGTGTACAAAATAATTTATCAGGGCACCAGAACCATCACATCACGAATCACAGCAGTGTTTCAGACCAGCCATGGCCGCTTTTTGTCCACACACGACAGTGAGCTCTTCTTCCGCTTCTCCCCACGAGGGAAGGCAAATGGAAACGAGCCATTCCAGGGTCGCAAGTCACGTCCCCTCTTCCCTCCTTCTGACTCATCTTGGGCGTAATAAAAAATAATAAACAATCATCCATTCACTAAGCATTTTAAAAACAGTCAACATGTACCTAGTGTTAGGCTTACTGTCTACATACAGATGGAATTATAAGCCGGATGAGAGATTCACTCAGACATCCTCTTTTCTCCACGTTGATACTGTCATCAAGCAAACAAATAAACAGGAGGCCTGGAAGACAACACCCTATTGGCACCACTCGTCCCCAGTAGCCCTGGACCACCGCTCACCTCCTCAGTGACCTTCCTCTCTGGGTAGCGAGCAAAGCCAGCTCTGGGTGGCTGCGCGTACTAATGCAGGCCTTACCTATCCGAACCGTTCCAGCAACACTCAAACTTGTCAAAGATGCAGTCATTTTCGTACAGAGAGCAAAGCTTGCTCCGCAAGTATTCGTGGACCTGGTGGGTCTCGACTGGCCTGCTCTCCATGTTGAGGTCCCACACCTTCACCGACAGGTAGTCCCTGGTCATCATGTAGCGACCACTATGACTGAACTTCACGTCGGATATGGATGAGATGATTTCTGAGAAGAAGGACCTACTGCTGGGATCTTCAGGTTCTTCAAAAACTGAAAAACAAAGTAAAATATTTTCAGCTTCTCTTTAAAAATCAGAGAACAAATCACTTTAAAGTTCAAGTAGGACGTGGCCCCTTCACTGAGCCCCTGGAGAGTCTCAGCCTGCTAACTCCTCTGATCTTTGCCTTCTGTGGGTCACAGCTTCAGATGGGACATCCCAGCACGTTAGCAATTAAGGGTGGCATCAGAAGCAGAGACACCAAATCTCACCCAGACCCTGAACTAGACTCTCTGGGCAGGTCCTGGTGGCTGCCATCTGTGAAAGCTCCTCAGGGCTCCCTGATGCAGCCCTGGCTCAGGGCCACTGCGTGACTGTACCAACGTCTTCAGGTCCTCATGGCACCAGGCCTGAGCACATGACATTCTATCCCGTGTAAGGCAACAGGAAGAGAGAAACAGCATTACACGATCATGCAGACACAGCGCTCGGGCCTCTAGGAAGGTGCCTGTGCTCTGGAGGGGTGACAGCGTGAGGATCTGCTGGAGTGGTCCCACTAGCCACAGCTAGTTGGCGGAAGGGTTTGTCCGCAATACTGAACAGTCACGTTCTACTACAACAAAACTGAATTCCTGTTTTCAGAAAGATTATGGCACTTCCTGGGCAGACCCTGCTTTCTCTGAAGTAACTTGACAGAGTCCCTCTACCTATACCTCTGGCAGAGGGAGTTGTCCCCAACCCCACAGGGCCAATGAAGCCCCTAGCACACTATCATGTCTCAGAGCTCAGTAAACTCCATGCCAGGAAATAATGTGCTTCCCTTATTTTAAGCTGCTTTAGCTGTTTCCTTCTTTTTCATCTATACCAATCACACAGAACCTCTTTTTTCATAATGTAGGAACCTGTATGTTAGTTAGCTCTATATCTAAAGTTAATTTTAAGCCAGCTGTGCCAACACCATGCATTTATTCAAATAAACGACTCTGGATGTGAGGGCGATCTGGCTGTGACACCTGCAACCCCACTGATTGCCAGGGTTGATTTGGCTGATCAGGCTGACTAGGTGGGTGTCCCCTTCCGCCCTTATCGCTCCATGTGTGTCAGTTGAAGAGGGTGACCCTCCCCGACAAAGGAGGCCCATTCTTCGGTCAAGGGTATGCGAGTAACTGTGCTTTCCCCTGCTAGAACCTCCAAACGAGCTCTCAAATAAATTACTCTGATGACAAATAAAATTCCTGGAGTCTAATATTGTTTACACAAGGCCAATTGTTATAAAACACTTATTCTTCATTGCAGGAATTCTAACAGATATACAGAATTCTTAAAAACACACCTTAGTCCCAGGAAAGGAACTCGGCACAAAGGTTGTTGAGAACCAGTTAGCAAGCACACTTAGCCGAGGTGCTGCTGGTGCTGCTACATGTTAACAGGGAACACTCCAGAGGGGCTGCTAGTGGTTTCCCCGAGGAAATGCCACAGGACATGGGTCCACCTGTCAGCAGGAAGGGCCAGCACTGTTTCCAGGATGCACGTCCCATGTCACCAGCACACACGATGAATGTTCTATAAAGTTGAGCCTATTCTTCATGACTAAAAATACAAACAAAACCAAAACTTTCCTCACCTAGAAGAAACTTCAAGGCTTAGTGGATTAAACTGCTAGACCTTCAGCTTAGGGAACTGGTTTCCCATAAAGCAAAGCTCAATATGAACAGAGCTCATCCCAATAACTTAAAATGGTCACAGGTGAAATGTGTACCGGGGGCCTTGGTCCAGGTCCTAATGCGCGAAGGTAGAGGCAAAAGATGGTTCTTGGCCGGCCCCAGTGCCGGAAGCCCTCTGATGAAGCCCTGAGCAGAAGCAAACCTGCCGGTGCCAAAGAACTCATCACACTTCTGCGCTAAGCCTGTGGGAAGCAGGACCTTGAATACCACTTTATTAGCGACGGCCTAGGACACAGCCACATTCGGATGTATCCAACAAAGGCGGAGTTCCCTACGCTCGCACAGGAAGAAACCTCTAAGCCTTTGAAGATGGGTTAGTGTCTGAAAAATAAAAGTATTTAAATTAGGCATTTTTAAAAGGTGCTAGGCACTTACACTTAGAGTGCCTGTCACACAGGGCCGAGGAGCGCATGTCACACAGCCGGATGGTGCCTTTGCTGCTGCTGTAGACAAACACGTTACACTGGTGCGGGTGGAACTCCGCTGCGGTAATGACTTCTGTCAGTTCCTCCATGTTAGCGGGCTTAATGTCAACGATGTCTGGAAGCCCATGGTTAAGGGACAGTGCTCAGCTGTTTTCTCATTAGTCTACATTCAATCAAATGAAATACAACGTGGAATAATCCGCACAGTGAGGTTTAAGAGATTAGACGTAAAGGAGGCCGATTATACAAACCGTGTTCCAGAGCAGCAGCCCGGGAAGAGGATTTAGATGAACACATTAATCAGACTACAGCAACGTGCTTGGCTGAGGGGCAGGGCCACAGACACAAAACGAACACTGCTTTCATCTTGTCATTACCACTAACGTTCTGTGGGAAGTCTTTACCAGGAAGATAGCACCTAGTTAACGCGATTTAATATAAATGAGAAAAGTGCTACCGGTGCCAAATCCCGTACTCCTCTATGTAATTACAAACACAAGAATAACACTGCCAAATTCCAAGAGTATGCTATTCTAATGACCTGCCATTAAGAGCTTGTTCTGAGTAGTTAGAGCAATGCCAACAACGTAGGTTGCCACATACAGAAAACATTCAACTGAAAAAATAGAAAAGGGCAGAATTTGGCTGTGGGCTGATTTGGAATAGCAGGGACCAGTTTTACCCTTACTGACACAACTAAGAAAACCAGCAAACTGTGGGAAACTGCGGCTCAAGTCACTGGACTGGAGCGCCTGCACACAGACAGGCGAGCCCCACTGCTGCCCAACTTGTGGGCCGGGGAATGTCCACCCCAGTGAGGGAGGGGGAACCCAGGCAGAGCCCAGTGACTCCCTGAGTTGAGGAGACAGAGCTTAGAGTCCAAGGAAGCTGAGGCTACTAGAAGCCGCAGGGCTGAGTACCAGAGAGCTGTTCCCGGAGCAAGTACCCGAAGACCTCCCAGGAGGCCTGAGCAGCTGTGAGCCCAAAGGGCACAGCTGGGCAGGATGTGGACGGTGAACCAGGAAGGCAAGAAGCATGAGGCACAGGCAGGTGACAGCAGGCAGAGGAGGAATCAAAGCAGGGCTAGAAGGGACCCCTGTGAGAGGACTGTCCAGACCCTGCAGAGCCACAGAAGACTGCAGAATTCTTACAAGAACAGTTGCCTCTCAGGCTTGTAATTAGAGGTCATTCTAATAGAAACCAGTATTTTCAATTCTATTATCTATTAGCAAATTTAGGGAAGAAAAAAACCAAACAATGTTGATTTTTTAAAATGTACCCCATTTAAAACTGCCTTTGATTAAACCAGGCAGGCAATGGACTTCAGGTAATTTCCGTTATACAGAGAACTTTTCCCAAAGGTTAGAAAGAAGTTATACTCTTAGGGACGAACACTTTTAACTCATGGAAAACTTGTATCACAAGCTACTATGTAGGAAACTGTATTTAAAAGATATTTTAAAACATTTACTCTCAGATACAGGAGTATAAATGCACATGAGAAATAAGTATTTGAAGAACAACCCTAAGAAAAATGCCGAAGGATACTAAAACTTCTATCTGTGATTTCTAAATGCCATAGATTAATTCTCAGGTCATCTGCAGAAAGGTATGTTTCGTGATCACTATTTACTGAAATGGAATTTATATGATATGTGTGAGCATTTGCAAAAATTCGTCGTGGACTTGCTTCTACCATAAGGTCCATGGGCTTCAATATTGGGACCTAAAAAATGGAAGGAAATAGGAATTCAAAACAAGGATCACAGCAGATTAAATCAGAACACTTACAGTAGATAACAAAAAGGGACAAATCTATATTCACAGTTAAGTAGTAATTTTGTACAGGTAATACCCCCAAATAACTAATTAACCGAGTTGTGAAAATGGGCTACAAAACAGAAACTGTCCATGCCAAGTTGTTCCTCCTTGCTTCTTGCTGAAGAAAAGATAAGCTCGTACAACAACAGGCTGCCCCAGGTGCTGAGGCCAAACGGTACAGCTTTTCTCCCCTGTGTGTCCCCCCCATCGCCACAGCTGAGACACCAACAGCAAAGTCTTCTTGGGGGGCTCAGTGAAGACCCTCTCTTTGTCCTCTCTCCTTGCTGCTGGATGCACAGACCTTCTCTTCCACTGACCAGCATCTGCTTCTCAGCACAAAACCACAAGCCTCCAACAGGTGCAGGGCCTGGCAGAGAGCACAGCAGGGCCCCTGGGCTCTTTTTCTCCATCTGGTGCTGGCTTCACAGGCATGTCCAGTCTGTGAACACTCATGGAACTAGTCACTTAAAGGGCAGATGCATTTTTGGATATGTATTAAATATTATACTTCATTAAAGGTTAAAAAAAAAAAAGCAAAGGGTGCCCCACACCCTTTTACTAGCACTCTTTATGGTGAGTGCTATGGTCAGGGAGGCTTCCCAGGGAACAGGACGTCTACACTGAAATGGAAAAGGCGGTGAGCAGAGAGTGCCCGCTGGAGGGCACCTGCGGCCCAACTCGGAGGTTTTAAGAGCTCATTTGTGAGGAAGTGTCATTATGTGAAAAGAAGGACAAAGGCCTGCATCTCACTGACGATTAGCTGGAAGAAAAGCGTAAGTTCTAAAATCAAAACAAAAAATAATCATATTCTCTGTTATTTCTGTTATTAGAAACCAAAAGGGAGAGCCTCGAAAGGTAGGAAGAACTCTCTCAATTGAGTCTTCTCTGGCCAAATTCTGTAATAATGAACTTGGGAGCGTGTATAGCAAATTCTTCTCTCATTTTAACCACACCCTTGGGTTCTCCAGAGCAAGAAGGCCAGTTTTCCCATGTGTGGGATTAAAAACATACCTGCCACAACCCTCTAACACATGGCAGCTGTAAACTTATAACAGAAAAAGTCCTCTTAATTATAACCCTTTCCTGGCACTAAAATAGTTTAAGAGAAAAAAAAATTTAAATAGCAAACTTTCTAACTCTTACCCAGTTAAGTTCAGATAAATTAATAGCACATTTTGAACTTTTAGAGAGGTAAGAACTCAAATACAGACCTACTAAGTCAAGGTACAGAATTACCTGGCCTCTGATCTCTCACCTATACACTGCCATTAATAAAACACTGTGCTTCTCATATGCCTTCACTTTGGCCATCAATTACACAGGTTTTATTTAGGCTAAGCCTACAAAAACAGCCTTGAATAAAACCAAGATTGAGCCTAATAAAGAACTATAGTTTTTCCAAAATAAGCACATGAACTCATGGGGTGGTGGAAGGGTCTGCTTAGGAGGAAGCTGGGTTCCGGAGAGAGGGGCGTGTGCATGGCATGTGCATGCATGTGGGCGGGAGGTGCTGGCCACAGGGGAGATGGACAAGATGCAGCAGGACTGAGCACATGCCTGCTGACACCCGAAGTCTTATCTGTTCTATCACAACTCCAGTTTAGCTTCAGTAGTCTACCTGATGGGAACTGTAAAACTAGTGTTACTGGCACTAGAAGTGATTTACTCTAATTCACAGATGCAAAAGCAGCAGCACTGTATATCAGAAATCACCAACATTTTGGATCAAATCATCCTCTGTCAATTTAGGGTGCTATAAACTTGATCTCAGCAAATGACACAGCCTTTCCCAGCTCCAATGAGCTCACTGGAAATGTGGTCATAACAGCAACACAAGAGGTCTGAGGAGGCCCCTCCTCCTTGGGAACACTCACCCCTACAGCACCCCACAGAGCAGCGCTCAAGATATGGTATCGGAACAGACCAGGTGCATGCTGGGTCCAGTGGGTTTGCGTAGTACCACTGCTGCAGGGCAGGCACCAGGGAAAGGCTTCTGTGCCACAGCGTCCATCTCTACAGCACCCTTGACTACTATACTTTGGACTGTGCTCACCCACCAGGTCTTCGCTTGATAAAAAATAGTGTAATCTCTAAGAAAGCGACTATTTTCAAATACACTAGCAGCACTCCCTGGGACCGGGTGAGGTTTTCTTCCAGGGACACCTCTGCACGGGGTGCTTGGATACCCACTGTAGACCTATCCACGTGGCACTTTACTGTCTCACCAAGACATCTGGGCTTGAGCCCAGAGTGTTTAATGCTCTTCACTATGTTTCATATAATGTAAGACACCATCAATGGTGTGTACCACCAGGTCAGTTACAAGACAATGAGATTTTAAGTTTCACCTAATTTCATAGATGCTAAAATATGAAAAAAAATCTAGGTATTAGAATTGATGAAATATGCTCATCTCATACACTACACCAGGGATACCAGAAAGAGTGAAGAATTAAACATTTTTTTTTGTAGAGACAGCTCTTTCACCCAGGCTGGAGTGCAGTGGCACAATCATAGCTCACTGCAGCCTCCAAGTCCTGGACTCAAGAGATTCTCCTGCCTCAGCCTCCTTATAGCTGGGACTATAGGCGCACGCCATCACGCTTGGCTAATTTTAGTTTTTGTAGAGATGGGGTCTCACTGTGTTGCCTGGGGTGGTCTCAAACTCTTGGCCTCAAGTGATCCTCCTGCCTCAGCCTCCCAAAGTGCTAGATTATAGGTGTGAGCCACCGCACACAGCCAGGAGTGAAGAATTTAACAATTAAAAAAAAGTAATGATGCTCGTGGGCTGAAAGGCGAAGCATTCTGAACCACCTGCCTTTCCCAAGAAACTCCACAAAGACCACCATTGTTGAACCTTGGTGACAGTTCATCTGTCAATTTGCAACCTGTGTTATGTCACCTGGGAAGTGCTCTGAATGCTGTCTGAACTTCAGCCTGCCCAGGTGCTGTTTTGAGCCTCTAGAGTGAAAGGTGGCTGACACACTCAGAAAGATTTCTGTTGCAGAATTAAACATGCATTTTTTTCCCTTAGTAGTGCTGCTTTTCTGAGGACTATGTGTAACTTTTTGCCTTTATGAAATTATGAGAAATCCCCTGCTTTAAACACATGTACATAAAAATAATTATTATTACAAACAACTTTCATGAATCAAGAAGGCAGATCACATTACTTCACTCAGCAGTATTCTCTAAACAGTAGATTTAAAAGCATTATTCTTGATTAATTTCTTAAAAGTATTGGATAGTTTAAAGAAAATGCAATGTGTACCCGTAGTGCTGTAATTCTAAACGGATCTCGAAGTCGTCCGTCTTCATCCTTCAAGTTATAACCTTCTGCTCTTTTATCCCGTTCACTTATTTTCCATAATTTTATAGTTTTATCTGAAAATAAAAACCTCATTCTCCATATTAAAAGAAAAACTGTAACATGGATCACTATTATTTGTGTATTATGTTAGAAAACCATGCGGGCCTAAGTGGCTTTATAAGCTATGGGGTCTTTGGATACAAACATTTCCAACAGATGAACATTTTGCTCTGTACAATAAATAAAGATGTGGAAACATACACAGAGTAATGTAATATTGGGCATGCAAGTGTGGTTTTAGTTGCACACTTAGAATTTTCAATGTATCACTCGCTACCCTAGCTAATAATTTACCCTCCCCTCAAGGTTTAAAGCAGACATAACTTCCAGAATGGGTTAAAATGAAAAGGAATCCACACACACAGAAAATTAAAAATAAAATACTAAATCAAATAGCCACTTAAAAAGCAATTCTTACCATTTGTAGAGAGTAGAAAATGAGCAGCATTCTGTTGTGGTAACCACCTAATTTTATTAATTTTTTCTTCAATTTCTAAACTTTTCAAATAGTCAAACTCTGGTTCATGACTTTGAAAGGTACTGTAAACATTATATTCTCCCCTAGAATGAGGGCGGCTTTTATTCTGCAAGGAAACATGACAGCTGTTTAATGAACAAAGCACAGTGCAGAGAAAATTTTAGTACTATCAATCTGAATATCAAATGACCACACACATTTTTTAAAGTTTAAAAAAAACCTGGCTCAAAAAAAAAAAAATCTCAAACAGATGAAACTCAGAATCAATTTACTTGGAGGAAAAAAAAACCAAAAATGATAGGACATTTCCCAACTCTTTTATTACACTTCTAGGTATCTATCTACTTTAGAGCAGAGTCAGCCAAATTCAGCCTGCTGCGCGTAAGCCAAGTTGTACTGGAACACAACCAGCTCACGTGTATGTATGCTCTCTGGCAGAGGTGAGCAGTTGGGAAAAGGGCTGAGTGGCCTGCAGAGGCAAAGACACTTGCAATCTGGCCCTGGAGACGACGCGTCTGGCAGGCCTGACCTGGAGGGGCAGCTGGCACAGGCCCACGAGGAGCGAACCGGCCTTGCAGGGTAAACCACACACCGCACACATGTCAACCAGAGACAGGGAAACAGCCGCAGAGCCGTGCCAGGACTACAGCGAAGTAAGTGAGCACGCACAGACAATCCCACACCGCAGCGTAGGAGAGGCCAGCTGCATAAAGACCTAGAGTAAGGTCCTTCTTAGGTAACAATTCTCCGTGTTATAGTAAAGTAGGAAAACATGCTTGGGAAGATATAAACCATCTTCAAAACAGTGAGCAGTCTGGGAAGGCAGACAGAGAATAAAGTAAGATTGGGAGGAAAGTCGACGAATGAAAGGGGAGGGCACAACAGGGCGCATCTGCAGTGCTTCTTCCCGCTGATAAAATTATGTTTATATTAATCTCCAAAGCCTTCTGTGTATCTGAAATGAAAATTTCTATGAAGTATTAGGTACTTCATAATTAAAAACTAAGAACACTAGCATTTTGTTTAATTCCTGCTCTATAATCAATACCTAAAATTTTATAATTTTTTTTTTTTAAAGAGACAGTATCTTGCTCTGTCACCCAGGCTGGAGTGCAGTGGTGTCATCATACCTCACTGCAGCCTCGAACTCCTGGGTTCAACTGATGCTCCTGCAACAGTCTCCCAAGCAGCTACGACTACAGGTGTGCACCACCATGCCCAGCCAATTTTTTTGACAATTTTTTTTGTAGAGATGGGGTCTAGCTATGTTGCCCAGGCTGGCCTCAAACTCCTGGCCTCAAGTGATCCTCCCACCTTGGCCTGCAAAGTGCTAGTATTACAGGCATGAGCTACTTAGCCCAGCATAAAATCTTACATTTTCAACACTTTACTATGTATATCAAAGAAACTGAACTAAACAAATTTTTATGTATAGCTAGATTCTTCTTTGTATTTCTGAATCAAGATCAAATATTATGAGAAGACATCCCAAAAAACTACCTGAATCTCTCCACTGCATTACTTTTTTTTTTTTTTTTGAGACAGAGTCTTGCTCTGTTGCCCGGGCTAGAAAACAATGGCATCATCATAGCTCGCTGCAATCTCGAACTCCCGGGCCCAAGTGATCCTCCTGCCTCAGCCTCCTGAGTAGCTGGTACTGTAGGCATGTGCCGCCATGCCCGGCCTGCATTAAATTTTTATGTGTTGTACATTCCTTGAAAGTAAGCGTTCAGTGGCAGGAGCCTAAAACCCTTTGCTCCCCAAGTTCCTTGAGTGTGTGGTATGATGCTGATGCCATTTGAACTGTGCCCCTCCTAACCACCCTGCTCCTTTCCATACAAAGGCACAGTACACCAACAGACCTGACTCACAAGGGAGAAGAATGAAACTGAATTCTCTATGAAGAAAAATCTGTAGCACCAAGTTAGTTCCATGCCTAAGACATTCATCTAGCAAGAAAAAAGAGCAGAATATAAACAAGTGAGTAAAATGCCCAAGTCAAAGTGCTGCCTGTACTGCCCAGCCATTATCCCCAAGAGCCAGAACAGTCTTCATGCTGTAGGCTTGTCTCCCTGCTACTAACTGCTCTGAGCTCCCCTCCAGACACCCAAAACCCAAATCCCCCCCAGCCTTCTCCAACACCCCAAGATATCATGGAGCCCTGCCCTATCTAGGAAGAGGGATTCTGAGGGAGGCCTGAGCTCCTGGGGGCAGGGTAGCAAACAGGAAAGGGGCAAGATGGGACGCTCACTCTGTTTCAGGACATGCCGACTTCTAATTTAACTAGATGAACTGTTCAAACAGACCTGATTCTGCAGGGTGGGGGTGTGGCAGGTCTTTGAAGTTCCAGTACAGATCAGGGCACAGAGCTGAGCTCAGAGGGCATGGGGTTGCAGGGCCACACCCATAAACTCCATCTGCCTTAGTTTTACATGCCAGGCCTCCCTATACGACTTAACATGGACAGAGGGTTCTGCCACTAAAAACAAGAAGAGCTCGAAAAATCACACTGCTAACTATGCTTCCTACCTATGGTCTTCTGCACAGCCAGAACTTTCCAATGGGTCTCTATGGACCTGACTCCTTAATCTAACGTCCTGCACCTTCCACAATCTAGCAAGTGGGGCACTATCCTTCAGCAATCCTCCATGCTTCATCTATTCACATCCTGACACCTCTGACACCTTGATGCAGCTTCTGAGAGCTGTGGTGGTTTAACTGGCAGCAGCTTCATCTTCCTAGTGGTGCTGCAACACCATCAATGGCATCTTCGATTACAGTTGCAAATGTAAGTTTATACCCTTATCCACACCGGAAAAATCCAAGTCCACAGTGAGACACATACATAGCAACCAGCAAAATGTTTAAAAAGTAGACAGAATATGAAAGCCCTTCTTATGTTAACCAAAATATGAAGGAAAGAAAAAAAAAGTTGCCTGGGGTTTATCAAATTGCAGTTGACTGGCTTTAATAAATTTAAACAACTTTAGGGACCTGCTCTTATATAAATCTGTCATTTCACGTAATGAATGAATACATCCTAAATAAACACTGAAAACTCTGTAATACCCAACATATTTTAGAACAAGGTGCTTGACTTTTATCATAGTCTATTTTATATCTGAAGTTAATATTTAAGCAATGATCCAACAAAACAAGAAAAATTTCACTTTTATCCTAAGACCTGTTAGGGCAAGGGACGAGTATCGTCCATAAGGGTATTACCAAAATGCCAAACATTTTTAAGGAGCTAAAAGTGAAGTCTTAAATTTAAGACAGCTATGGCTCAGCAATTTGTTAAATAATCTTTCTGCTAACAGTAATATTTAAACAATGTCACCTATCTTTACTTCTGTTGAGAAAGGTAAGGTATATGGTTCCTAAGTAGCACTGTGTGATATTCTACCTCTGGGATAAGAATGCAAAATTATAAATGTATCCAACTGTCTGTGGAGATTTAGAAAGATCAGTGGTAATATATAATCCACATTATTCACAAAAGAATTTCTCACCACCCCAAATCAGACAAAAGAGAATTTTAAAAAATCTTTAGGCCAGGTGTGGTGGCTGATGCCTGTAATCCCAGCACTTTGGGAGGCTGAGGTGGGAGGATTGCTTGAGCCTAGGAGTTGGAGGCTGCAGTGAGCTGTGATCATGCCTCTCTGCACTCCAGACAGGGTGAGAGAGCAAGACCCTGTCTCTCCCAAAAAAAAAAAAAAAAAAAAAAAAAAAAAAAAATCTTTAATTACATGGATATGAGCAAGATTGAGCTGCCACAGGTGTGTTTTGGTAACGAGCTCCATCAGCACTCCATCAATCTTTCCCATGGGCCCAGGGGCTGCCCGCCTACAGACTCCTCAGGCCCCATCTTGGGGCAAGATCAGCACTTGCTGTGCACAGAAGGTCGACATGGATGGAGGGCCCACTAGCCTCTAAACCAGAGTTTTACCACAAAATTTAGAGCCTAGAATTTGGAGATGAAAAGGTAGCTGGCCATCAATCTGCTAGGAAATGCAGAGATAGGAAGGGCACAGGACCATATTTACAATCTGTTAGGGAAAAACACGACAGCTATGTGACGGAGCCCCAGGCTTGGCTGCCCTGCGTCCTTGCCCAACAGAGCATTACCTTGCTTCCTCGCTCACTGAGCGCTCTGAGGAGGCTCACCAGAAATAAGCAGGGGGTGTCGGGTTGGCAAGGACTGGCTCTATTTCCCATTCTCTTATGCGCAACTGAAAAAGAACTGACCCCTCCAAAAGAAACGGCCTAAAAGCCTGTGCTCAAGAGTGACAGTCATCTGTGGGCTCCTTCCCCTAAGGACAGGGAAGCCTTGGGGAGGTGGGGTGGAGGGTCAGTACCGAGGGGAGAGAATTCATATCCCCCTCCCACTTCTCTGCAGGAAGTACCGTGGGAGCCACTTAAGTAATTACTGAAGGGAAGCTAACAAATTCAGACCACCACCACCCTACAGCCTCCATCTGGTCCTCACTGTGGACCACGGCAACCTGTGGGCAGGGCAAGGATTCTCCTCCCTACTCTGGAGAGGAAGGCACTGGAGACTTCAGGGAGCTGAAAGGCCAGAGCTGAAACAAAGGCCTTCCCACTCATCCTTGAGATGTTTCTGAAAGACGGCTCTATATGGTTAATGTGATACAACTCAATCTAAATGAAATCAGACACTGAGAAAATGATTTTGCTTTCTTCCTTCAAAGTGATATGAGAAAGGATGAATAATTTCATTTGGTTTGTGGATTGTAAATTACTGACCTCTTGTTCCCGCTGAAAAATAACAACTCTGCCGCCCTTGTCTCCTGTTGCAAGAAGATCTCCAGAGTAATTAAATTCAACGGTTGAAATGATGTCAGCTGTCAATAAAATACAGAAGTAATTTACTAGATTATGTTTTTGGGAGGAGTCACAATAAATAACAAAATAAAAAAGATAAAAAAAAAGACAAACACATAACAAAACTTTCTTTCCAAATAAAGCAACACTTTTGTGGCAAACTTGTAACTACCAAATGGCCACTTGTTGGTTCTGGTGCAGAATCTACCAGCACATGTGGATTTGCTCCACTGACCCAGTGCCTGATCCCCTGGTGCACCAGGGGTTATCTAGACTGGGTTGTCCTCAAATAGGGACAAAATGTAGAAATTTAGAAAATTAATTTTTAAAAGAAAAAAAAAAAAACTAGTCCTAGAAGAATGTTGCCTAATTTTATAATGCATACTAATATTAACTTTGAAAATAAATCTGATTCTTAGTAATAATAAAAATATTTTAATATTCTATGCAATAACTTTTGTTGGCTTCTGCACAAAATAGTATTTTAGAGCTAGGCGTGGTTGTGTGCCTATGGTCCCAGCTACTGGGGAGGCTGAGGCAGGAGGATTCCTCAAGCCCAGGAATTTGAATCCAGCCTGGGTGACATGGTGAAACCCTCTCTTTAAAAACAAAAAAACAAAAAAACCCACTATCTATCTATATTAGACGGTACAACTTCTATTTCATCGTCTGGATAAAGTTATTCCCACTGATAACAACGTTATTACCAAGTGAGACAACTGTTAGCAAGAAAATTCAGATTTCTGACACCTGAACACAAAGATACCTGGTCACTAGCTCACTGCAGGTAAAGACCACAGGGTACAAAGAACAACAAAAATAAGCACTGGAAAAGTCCTTAGGTACCCTGAGGCTAACCCTTTGGTTTCAAGGGAATGCATCTGGATTTATGACAGAGGTTAATAAATCAAGAAAAATATCCAGGTCTGTGACTTGGACAAAGATTTTATATTTTCAAGAAAAGGTTCTATGATGGACTCTGGAGGAAGCTGGCTTCTCTGTAGCTCAGCTGGTCCTGTGCTGACCAAAGGAGGGCATGGCATGGGCACAGCCCCCAAGGGTCTGGCTGGAGCTCATCCTAACACCACAACTGGACCCTTCACCTTAGTCAGCAGTGCCAAGTCTCAGGCTGGATCACTACAAACACACCCCCCTGCTGGGCACCAACTGGAAAGGCCAAGCAGAGTGACCACGCTGCATACCCAAGGCCCACAGTATCATTAAAGTTGGAAGTTTTTAAAGACAAAAGCTGCTAAATGGCTATTATAAACAACTTATCTACTAATAAGAAATGGACCCAAAAGTTGAAGCTACTTAAGAACTCCCCCCGAAAGTGGCCATACTATAATGCAATTCTTAAAAGTCTGCACAGATATTTTAATCACATAGTCGTTAATAAACGACTTCCATCAACATCGGCAGAACAAACTCTCCAGGCACTGGCACTGTCCGCAACCTCCCACCTGAATCCTATGGCCTGGGATTTCTTTCTTTTAAAAAATCTTCAGTTATACTCGGGAAAAGGATTAGGCTGCTTCTTATCAGAAGTGTCACTTTTATATTACTCAGAATAACCTAATTGGCTTAAATGAAACTAAAATATTCTGTATTGGATTAAAAGAGACTAAATCTATGTCATTTATACCCAGAGGGTGTACGATATTATATAATTAATGGCATTCTACTTCTGTCAGTGATTTTCAAATTTAATTAAAATGAACTCAATCTTTTAAAAGCAAAACTCCCATAACTGCCAGTGCTAAGAAATAATTTTCATTAAGCTATGCAAATATGTAGGAACCTAAAATCAGAAATACTCTCTGTAGAGCTTAGACAAGCTCTAAAACCAAAATAAAAGTACAAACTAAATGCCAACAAAATTACAAAACCAATAAAATTTAAATTATCAACATCAACTTAATCTGATGGGTATTACTGTAAAAATCCAGACTGATGGTAAAAGCACAAATCTGATACTGACTGAGGGTACCAAGTTGGGTACTTTGAAACCACCGTGCACTTCACGATGACTCAATTCTGCCTCCCTCTTTCTGCCTGGGCAGTGGGGAGCCCCCGCCACAGCACAGCCTGGCATGCCCATAGTGGCACCAGGTCTCTCTCAGCCAGGGGATCCACTGTGGTGGCCAAACCACTCACTGAGGCACTTTGCTGCAAGGTGGTCATCTAGCTGAGGCAGACAGTCCTTGCTACAAGATTAGATCACCACCAAAACTGTGATGCATCTTCAGCGGCCCTACGAGTCCCTCTCAGACTTCCCAGTGACCGTGGGGGACTGCTCTCCCTTCCTTCCCACTCCCCCGGGCGTCAGAAGGCAACTGGAAAGCATCTGTGTGAGGCGGCTTCGACGAAGGCAGCAAGGGGCTGGCACAGGGATGCAGTAAGTCTTTACAGAGCTGCTGGGTCCGCATCCGTCCTGTCCAGAGAGGTGGCAGCAAACGGCCACTCCCATTTTTCATTCCCCAAACTCTGGCTCTGGAAGTGCAGCATGCCCACCACCCCCAGCATTCCTCTCTGAAATGCCAAAGCCTGGGAGGAAGGGCCTCCATATCCAAACATCTGGGGTCCTCAGAGACATGACCAACCACAGTGACCTCCTGCTGGAGAGCCCTCTGCTCACAGAGAAGTCACCAGAACAAAGAAGGGACTTGAGGAAAGACAGTAAGTACATCAACAGAGTATCAAAGAAATGACAATTAATGCCCTCAGGGAGCTAAGGCCTAGTAAGTCATTACATTCCCATATTGGTGCTGTTCTAACCAGGCACAATCCCTGTACTAACCTAGTTAAGCCTCCTAACAGCCCCAGGAAGTAGGGCTACTGCCATCCCTCCTGATGTAGAGGAGACAGACGCTGCACTGTACCCCACATGTGCCCAAAGTGGCAAGCCCAGGGGGTGAGTGGGGCAGGACGCAGCTCCCGCAGGTCTATCCATCACAGGTCCATCCAACGGGTATGCTACAAGAAAGGAAAAAGGAGGAGGAAGCTCAATTTGAAATTCAAACAGTAACAACAATAATAAACACCCTCAAGACCTCTTCCAAAGGGAAGAGCAAACAGAAAAGACAACAGGAAGGAAAGACAGATGGGTTCTGGTGGCCTATCACCCAGCTGACAAGCTGTGAAAAGAAATAGAGGAAAGGAAGGAAAGAGACCCAGGAGCTAGGACAAGCATCCCCGAGCCGTCCCCTTGAGCCGAGGCACACGACCCCAGGCTGGAAGGCCCAATGGGTGCCCACCATAATCAACGAGCAACCCAGGCCAAGAAAATCTAACCACAGAGGGTTAAAAAGGAGATTCCAAAAATTTCCAGAGAAAATGAACAGTTCACATACAAATTGGAAGGCCATCAGATTGCATCACAAAGTCGCAGGAAAAACGGTGGACAGGGTATCAACCACCCTTAAAATCCTGCAAAAAAATTAACCTAGAATTCTATACCTAGACAAATTTTCAGTCAAGTTTGAGGGAGAAGTAAAAATGTTTTCAAACACGCACAGAGCCAAAACAAACAAATAAACCCTTTCTCAGGAAACCACTGGAAGATGCTATTTGGCAAAATGAAGAAAAAAAAGAAGAGATGGAAGATCAGGGATCTGACTTCCAAAAAAGGGTGAAGAGGGACCCGGGACAGGAGCCAGGCAGCCTGCAGGCCTCAGGAGCAGCAGTGCAGGCAGGAGACTGCGGCTGCAAGGAGCCAAGAGACCACGCATATGGGAAATTCGGCAATCAGCTCTAGGAAAAACGAAAGCTCGTATGAAAAAGAAAACGTATAGTTCAGCAACAAACAATATTTACATAGTCAGCAAAATAGTGATGTAACAAAAACTTGTAATAAAATCTTCTCAACTCCTTTTTTTGGTGGGAAGCAGGGGTACATGTGGGCCGAAGGTGGTGTCAGTAAAAGAGCTAAATCATCAGTTACCGTGACAGGAAGTCAGCACTTGCTGTTCAAAATCAGGAAGTCAAACGTAGCAGTGGAGACACAGGCTTTACGCCATGGCCAGGAGGGTCAGGCAAGGGGAGGCAGGGGATAAGGAAAGAGACACTGGATTTTAAAGGACATTATCGTGACAAAAGGAAGCAGGAATAAAGAGATGTGGATGGGGAAGGGGCAAGGACGCAGAGGAAATGAAGTCAGTGGGATTTTTAAAAGATGGATAATATTAAGTTGTGTCCATGCGTCCGTGGGGAAGAGGCTGGTGGCGCAGGAGAGAGAAGGTTAGGAAACAGCAGGAGGGGTGGGCCGTAAGGACTGGGAGGGGTCGTCTGGGGAACTGGCACGGTTTCTTCCGCCAAAGGGAAAGGGTGAAAGGGCGAGGTTTGGGCCATCTGGCGAACACGCGAAGGCAGTCTCAGAGGAGAGAAGGGCGACTCCTCCAGAGAAGTGCGTGACTGACTCCCAGGATCGATGCCCACTTGTCTCTTTTATTCAGCCGACACATGGAGTGACTACTCCAAGCAGGCACGGCACTGGTGACATCACGCACCAGGCAAAGCCTGGCTTACACTCATGGGGTTTACACTCCAGTGAACGAAATAATGTAAGTGCGAAAACGAGACCACTCGGCACCATTACCGTGGAGGTGGTGGCTCGAGTGCAGGCTGGGGGGAGGCGGAGGGCTGGTTACCCAGGTGGGGGCTGGCCAGGAGCACAACAGCAGGGCTGAGGGAGTGAGGAGGGGGTGACAACCGCATTAGACCCTGGGGTCCAAGCCCTGGAGGGAGGGACGAGGGCACTGAAGGAAGCTGGTGGGGGAGCAGTGTCCCTGAGGTGAAAGCACAGGAGGCAGAAATCCGAGGGGCACCCGAAACTGACATTCCCGAGGCAGCGTGGCTGGTGATGACAAGGCTGTCTGGAGTCGTCCAGCCTCAGGGAGACCCTAGAGCCAAGGACCTTGGACAAGTCACTCAGACAGTTCTAGTGGCAAGTTGTAGGGGTGAGTATGCAGGCATTTTGTTGTATTATTCTTGTACTTTTCCAAACTATTAAGTCTTTCAAAACAAAATTCAAATGTGACTATATTTCCTTTCCTTTCTGTCTCTCCATCTCACTGCCACCAGCCGGCACCACGCACCCCTGGGATCACGGCGACGGCCTCCCGAGTGTTACCCCACGTCCTTGCCCACCCCCCAGAGTCCAGGGTCCACGAAGCATACAGCAATCTAGCCACAGCTATAAAGATAAAATCACCACCCTGCTTAAAACCCTATCAACGCCCAACTACGACAATCAATCTCTTGCCAAAAAAGACACGCTACTTAGAACTTATCACCTAAAATTACTGAATCATCGTTAAAACAGAATCAATCCATCACAGACATGAGATATGAGGTAGTTTCCAGCTCCTTCCCCTCCTCAGTCAGTTCCAGAATAAGTTATTTTAACACACATCTTGACACGTGGCCACAGTAAGCTCCTGATACACAAATGCAGCTGTGCTGGCCTGCGCAGCCACCCGCAGGATTCAGTGTGGGGCCCAAATCCTGCATGCTCCTGTGAGACCACTACCCCCCAACACTCCCCACCTCACTACTCAGAACTGAATTAGAAAACAAGTCTCAAGAAGTAGTCAGAATGAAAACAATCACCTGCATAAGGTGTTATCAAAACTGACCCTACGCCAGTGAGAGCATATGGAATGGTGTTCGACTTCTTTAGGTGCCAGGGAAAGGCAGGCAAAAACCATACAGAGCTCCTACATACCCACCAGGATGGTTGCAGTTAAAAAGACTGACCGTTCCAAATATTCACACAAACTCTTCCATATACTGCTCCTGGGAGTGAAAGCTGGTACAGCAACTTTGAAAACTATCTGGCAATATCCACTAAAACCAAACATGCATACTCTGACCCAGAAATTCTTCTCCGGATACTCAGCCACCGCAACTGTCTGTGTGCACCACTAAAACCCTCACAAGAATGTTCACAAAAGAAACAACTCAAATGTCCAACAGTAGAAAAAGACACATAAATTGTGGTATATTCATACAGTGGAATACCACACAGCAACGAAAACAAATGACCACCACATGTAACAACAGGGGTTAGTCACAGGAAGGCAAATACGAAAGAGTACATATGGTATAATTCCATTACATCAAGTTTCAAAAACAGGGAAATCTAACCCACAACATTAGGAGCTGGGGCAGCAGTCACTGCAGAGGTGGTGCAGGTCCTGAGTACTGGTACTGAGCTCCTGGCCCAGGTGGTGGACTAGGTTTTCGCTCAGTGGAAGTCGCGCTGTTGCACACCTGGGATCTGTGCCCTCTGTACACATCTCACACTTCAGCAACCTACCTTCCTTGCATCCCGTTGGCTCCAGTCACCAGACCACCTCCCCACCATGGGCTCTGTGCTTCCCCTAATCTGGCCCTGCTACAGCCCCACCCTGTCCTCTGAAGGCTCCCTTCACCTTCTTGGCTCGGGAACTTGGCAACCCCTGGCAGCCACTCCCACGGGCCCTCTCAAAGGGTGGCTGTTTGTTTCCCTGACACCACACTTATCAGCTACTTTAGGAAAACACTCCAAACCTGGTTTTTCCTCTGCTCTCACACCACACAACAATCATCAATACAGAAGACGACTTCTGTGACCAAATGGGGTTTTTTCCCCACACAACAAGCAGCGGACACCAGCTGGGTGTCCTCTAATTCAATCCCAACACTATCTACCTGGAAAAAGTGTCAGATTCCACAGGATGAGGGCTCAGTCCCTCACCCCAGTCACAAGTCCGGGCCTCCAGAACTTCTGACCCACCAGCTTCCAGTTGGGGCTCCCAAGACCCCTCTTCGGGTTTGATTAATGGCATGGCTCACAGAACTCAGGGAAACATGTTTACTGTTTATTATACAGGATCCTTCAAAGGATACAGATGGAGAGATGGGCAAGACAGGTGTGAGGAAGGGGTGCAGAGCCTCTGTGCCCTCCCTGGGGCACCATCCTCCAGGAACCTCCACGTGTGAAGCTGTCCAGAAGCTCTCTGAACACAGTCCTCTCAGGTTTTTATGGACGAGTGTGTGGAAACATGATTAGCCTTCAGCGTGCAGGCCAGGACCCTCTTTGGAATGAGGGTCTATAACACACAATCAGAAAGGCGGGGAAGCCAGAGAGATTCTGTTTCCTGAGGCTGCTCCTGAGGCCTAGTCCACCCAACACTATAACAAAAGACTGTAACAGGGCTATGGGCATCATGAGCTGGGAACTGTGGGCAAAAACCCCCGTATTCATCATAGCCCCACACCGACGGGCGAGACCATCTCTCTGCTCTGTGTGATGCTCCCAGACCGCTGCTCCCCTCCCATCTCGTGATGACCGTGTCACACCCTGGCCACCCACCTCGTTTTCCAGTAAGGATTCTGATTTCACTGAAGAACAGAAGTCCTAAAAGAGAAGGGCCACAGTGTCCCCGTCAGAGACACCCCTGCAATGGAAGGAGCCCTGCCCTGCAGAAGGCCACCTGGAGTATGCAGGCGCACGCCGGGCAGTTTCTGGACTCCGGCCTCCACTTCCTCCCCCACCGCCCTTTCGAGAACTCGCTTTAATGAGTGCTCTGTTTCCCCCACTCAGCGAGTTCACCCATTTCAACCCACCCACACTCTGGTAACCAGGTCATTTCCCACCAGTACCACACTGACCATTTCTCCCCTACCAGCCAGTGAGAGGTGGGCTGGGGGCATGGCCCTTGGCTTCATGCTCTGCAGCACCTATCAGAGGGGGGTACATATTGCAGGGACTCAAACGATGACACAGAACATTAACAAAAAAAAAAAACAGTGAAAGAGCATTTCTGAAAATCGCAACTCCCTCATACAAAAATTGTGTAAGGTGAAGTCACTATATATCTGGAGTAAGGAATACTATCTGCTTTCCAAGGATGCAAAGTTTGATGAGGGTCTCAGGTAAGTCATATAACTTCCACCTATTCTGGTGAGCACAATAATAGAGTGCTCTGGATATTACACATTTACATAAAAGAAAAAGTGGGAAATTTTCTACCAGCAGACACTGATACACACACAGTTTCTAATTATGTCTATTTTTTTTTTATTTTTTAAGAGACAGGGTCTTGCTCTGTCACCCAGGCTGGAGTACAGTGTACAGTGATCAGGCATGCACCACCACCATGCACAGCTAATTTTTTTAGAGACGGGGTCTTGCTATGTTGCCCAGGCTGGTCTTGAACTTCTGGCCTCAAGCAATTCTCCCACATCAGCCTCCCAAAGGCAAAGGTCCTTTTTGTTTAGAAACCACAAATAAACTGACAGAAGTGAATTATAAGCCTCCACCAAATATAAAAAATGGAAAATCACCTGTATAAGAGATATAGTAAGGCACTAGAGACACTATAAAAGCGATCAAAATTGAGTTTATCCAAATTATGACTAGAATGGATAAAACGTGACACAACAGAAAAATCTTAATATTTTCTAGTCACTTAAGCACTAAAAAAAAAGTTTATGGCAAATTATTCTAAAATGGAGAAGCCGGGCGTGGTGGCACGCACCTGTAGTCCCAGCTATTCGGGAAGCTGATGCAGAAGGATTGCCTCAGGCCAGGAGTTCGAGGTTGCAGTGAGCTATGATTGCCCCACTGTAGTCCAGCGTAGGTGACAGAGCGAGACCCTACTCAAAAAATTAAAATAAAATATAAAATAAAACTAAACTAATCAATGTAATATACCATATAAACAGAATCAAAGGACAAAAACCACATAGTCAGCTCAATAACCACAGATAAAGCATTTGCCAAATCCAACACTTTTTCATGATAAAAACATTTAATAAACTAAGAATAAAAGGGAACATCCTCAACTTGATAAAGGGTACCTACAAAGCCACAGCTAACATCACACTTAATGGTGAATGAAAGTCTGAATGTTTTCCCCCTAAGATCAGGAATAAGACAAGGATGTCCGCTCTGGTAACTTCTAGTTAACATTCTACTGGAGATTCCAGCCAGGGCAATTAGACAAGGGAAAGAAATGGTAAAGTCAATTGTATTTCTATACACTAGCAAGGAACAATCCAAAAACAAAATTAAGAAAACAATTCCATTTACACCACCATCAAAAAGAATAAATATTTAGGAATAAATTTAATCCAAGAATTGCAAGATTTGTACACTGAACATTGCAAAATATTGTTGAAAGAAAGTAACGAACTTGTGTTCATGAACTAGTAAAAAATATATATTTTTTTTGCAGAAATGGACAAGCTAATTCTAAAATGCATATGGAAATGCAAGGGACCTAGAAGAGCCAAAACATACTTAAAAAAAACAGTTGGAAAACTGACAGACACACCGAACAGAACTATATGGACATATGGACAGACCAATGGAACAGAAGTCAGAGTCCAGAAAGATCCTTACATGTACAGTCAACTGATTTTCAACAAGAGTGCTGAAACCATTCAATGGGAAAAGAACAGATTTCACCAAGTGCTGCTAGGACAACTGAATATCCACATGCAAAAGAAAACTGAATCCTTACTTATACTACATATAAAAATCACACATAAATACAATTATAATTTATTATATATAAATTATATACACACATAATTATATATGAAGTGGATCTAAAACCAAAATGTAACAGCTAAAGCTATAAAACTCTTAGAAAAAAAAAGGAGTAAATTTTTGCCATCTTGAATTAGGCAATGGTTTCTTAAATGACACCAAAAACACAGCCTTTTTTTTCTTTTCTTTACTGGAAGAAGATCGGTCATAAAAACTCAAGCTTTTGAAAGAAAAGATAAATTGGACATCATCAAAATTAAACATTCTTGTGTATCTAAGGACACCATCAAGAGAGTGAAAAGACAACTCACAGAATGGGAGAAAATGTTTGCAAATTGTGTTATCTGACTTGTATCCAGAATACACAAAGAACACTTACAACTCAACAATAAAAAGACAAGCCAATTAAAAAACGGGCACAGGATTTCAATAGATATTTTTCCAGAGAAGATCTACAAATGTCCAATAAACACAGGAAATGATGCTCAACATCATTAATCACTAGGGAAATGCAAATCAAAACCATGAGATACCACTTCACAATTATCAAGATGGCTAAAATTTTTTTAATTAAAAAAAATTTATTGATAAACTAAGAGTTAATAAAAAGACACAAATCTTCTGATACCATTTGCTAATGTCCTTCCCCTGTAAACATATTAGGTTATTAAGTATGAAATGTCTGATTTCCTTAAACACTAAGTTTGACAGTTGGTATCACTGACATTTCACTTTGACACTTCTTGTTTTATTTTTATTGTGAAGGTTCATCCTCATTCTTTAAAACGCAGGTTGAGAAGGATTTGCTTCCACTACAGCTTTCAGCTCATCGTTATCCACCTAGGTCACCCATGTGGCTCATTTGCAAGATTAAAATCACCAGAATGGAACTTCTCAAACCATCGAGGTACTGTGAGTTCATCAGCCACATCCTTCCCAAACACTTCGTTGATATTTTGAGCTGTCTGCACTGCACTGGTTCCACGACAGAACTCATATTTGAAAATAACACAAATTTTTTACTTATCCATGGCTTCACAAAAATTGCTCCAAAAAGAACTTTGAAAGATAATCACAAGCCAAACCGTGATTACTATTCCAACAATATTGGACCATTTGAAACAAATGGGCAAGGTAAAGAAGTTGGGTGGATGGGTTCTGCATGAATTAAATGAGCATCAGAAGAGAAATCATCTCAAAGCTTGCCTTTCTTTGTGGTCACAACATAAAGGTGAACCATTTCTACACTGTATTGTTATGTGTGATGAAAAATGGATTCTTTTTGACAATCGCAAGCATTTGGCACAATGGTTGGACAAAGATGAAGTGCCAAAACACAGTCCAAAACTGAATATTCATCAAAAAGAGCTAATGGTGTCTGTTCGGTGGTCCAGCGCTGGTATTATCCACCACAGCTTCATGAAAACTGATCAATCGATTACAGTGGGTGTCTACTGCAACCAATTGGACGAACTGATGAGGATGCTTGCGATTAAACAGCTGAGACTGGTCAACAGAGACAGGCCAATCCTCTTGCAAGACAACACTTGACCACATGCCACACAAACAATGCTGCTCAAACTGCAGAGGCTGGACTTGGAAACTCTGTCAGATACCGCATTCACCAGACCTTGCACCAACTGACCACCACTTCTTCCAGGCTTTGGACCCCTTCTTGCAAGGAAAAATATTCAATTCCCAACAAGCTGTGGAAAATGCCTTTCACGATTTCATCACCACTCACTCTCCAGGCTTCTTCACTGCTGGCATAAACAAGCTACCGTGAAGATGGCAAAACTGTGTCAACAGTTTAGGCGCATACTTTGATTAATTGTACTGCTTGTTTGAGATATAATAAACTACACTTTTGATCTGAAATCGGACATTTCATTTTTAATGACCTAATAAATTAGAGCCAGTCTAAAAAAATGTACAACCCATGCTAGTGTTAGTTTTCCAAAAATGCTAGAAAACCCACACAATCATGAGATGCACTTGAGTAAAAATCTGGAAATCTCTGCACTACCTCTCCCGACTCTAATCCCTTTCCCTCAACCATCCTGGGCTTCTTGGGGGAAGCATTTCTTTGAACTGGTTGGTCCTAATTAAATATGGGGGCTGGGCTGCTGTCCTGTTTCCCAAGACCTTGAGATGGCTAAAATTAAACAGATAATAACAAGTGTTAGTGAGGATGTGGAGAAATTATTATTCATACATTGATGGTGGGATTGTAAAATGTTGCAGCCACTTTGGAAAACAGTTTCACAGTCCCTCATAAATGTTAAATGTACAGTATCCATATAACCAAGCAATTCTGTGCCTATGTAAATACCCAAAAGAATTGAAAACACATGTCTACACAAAACTCGTACAAGAATGTTCACACAGCATTATTCATAACAGCCAAAAAGTGGAAGTAACCTAATCAACTGATAAATGGATAAACAAAATGTGATATATATCCATACAATGGAATATTATTCATCCAAAAAATGAATGAAGTACTGCTACATGGTACAACATGATGAACCTTGAAAACAGTATGCTTAGTGGAAGAAGCCAGATATAAAAGGGCACATATTATATGACTCCATTTATAGGAAATGTCAAGAATAGGCAAATCCATAGAAACAAAGTAGATTAGTGGTCACCAGGGAGTGGAGTGAGGAGGAAATGGGGATTGACTGCTAATGGGTTTCTTTGGTGGGTGATGAAAATATTCTATAATCAGATAGTGCTGATGGTTGCACAACCCTGTGAACATACTAAAAAAATCCAACTGCATCCTTTAGAAGGGTGAGCTTTATGCTCTATGAATTATGTCTCAGTAAAGCTGTTATAAATAAGTACACCACAAAAAAGAAGAGATCAAGTCATAAAAAGAGCCTTACAACTTACAACCTTTCTCAAGTACATTCTAAAAGTAGACCAAATTATTTCAAAATTTTTAATAATGAAAATTTGCTATAAATTTGTTTTCAACAAAATACTATTTTAAATTCATTTTTCTATTTAAACCTAAAGTGACTTTGTTTTCTTTTCGGCTACTTTACTACTTTTTTTAAAAAAATTGACAGATAACATTGTATGTATTTATCACGTACAACACTGATGTCTGGAAGTATATACACATTGTGGAATGGTTAACTCTAGCTAATTAACAAACGTATTACCGCACATAACTCATTTTTGTGGTGAGAGCACTTGACATCCACTCCCTTTGCATATTTCAAGAACACATCATCATCAACTATAGTCGCCCTGCTGGACAAGACAGCTACTCTACTTCCTGCAAGCAAGTACGTAAGGACACCCTGGCAGCAGAGGAAGACGGTGAATCTTTTATTATGTTTTGTTAGGAAAATTTGTGTTTACATCATTCCATAACCAGAAGTCTTGTCTAATTAATTTCAGTAGATTTCAAAATTCAGGAAACCATATTTAACCTCTGCCATTAAAGCCCATCAGAGATTTAGCCACTCTTTTCAAGGAAAATCTGATTTATTCAGAATATTCCATGCTATTTCTTCCACCCTATGCTGAAAGATGAAAACGTCTTAATCCAAAAGGCTGTCTGGCTGAATACATTAATCTTTTTCTAAAACACATTAAACAACCTAAATTACAACTAAGCGATTTCATGTTTAATTTCATGCTTAGAAATTGTTCTAGCAAATAGGAACTGTGTGAGCCATGGCAGCCTGATTTACAGGCAAAATCTACAACAGGGCAGCATCTCTGTACTATAACCAGCAACACACTAGCCTCTGTGGAAAACTAAAAACACACACTTTCCAACTGAGCAACACCTTGCCTAAAACTGACTCCAGTCCACCTCTGTGCACTGCAGCCAGAGTAATTTTTATTTTAAACACAAATCTGATCGTGCTATTTTGAATCCTCACTGCCCTTAGTTAAGACCAAAACCCTCATTTTACTCCCCTGTTGCTTTCCAGGCCTCACTCAGCTTCTGGAACTGGCCGTGTCCCCCCACCTCTCCACCCTGCCCATGCCTGGCCACCACGATTCACATCTGAGCACAAGGGTCCAAGTCCAGGGGAGTCTTTTGACTCTTTCCAGAGCCCTCATCAAAATGCGACTGACTAACTAGTTGAGGTCTTGGGAGCCTGTGTGCTGCAGAGCAGGCTCTGGGCTCAGGGCACCTTCTAGGACCCACCTATAGGGGACAATTTGCTCTCTGGGCACTCACTGCTGGTCAGCAAAGCCTCATCTTTTAGGTTCCTCCCCTGTCGCAGATTTAGACATGTAACAACAAACACAGATGTTCTTCAGGTATTTCAGACTCAGTCAAACTAGCAAGAAGATAGTTTCCCCTCATCAACATAAAAAAAGGTCATCATTTTGAGAATTTACATCAAAAGGGGAAGAATATATCTCAAACTTTGGGAAATGACCTTTAAACGTGGTCCATTGTATTAGCAAAACAAGGCTGCTAATGTTTTTCTCCCAATAACTTGTTCCTGAAACTCCATCTTTGATTAGCATTTATTAGGAACACACACAACCCTGAGACGACTCCTTATACTAAATAAACACAGTTAAGTACATTTAAAGACACATGCAAGAACCCCACAGATATTTCTAAGTTACAGAAATTCTAAAATAGGTAAAATTATCAAGTTAGTTATAAGTTTGTCAGGTAAATGATAAAACAAGTAAGTTTTATTAAACTTTAAGCAAACAATAATTACCCACCCTCAGTTTGTAATTATTTAGACAAAAATTGTAAAAAGCTACTTTTGACTGGGTAAGTTTACTCAATGCATATAAATAATTCAATTTCCAAACACCTTTTCAGGAATACATTTATTGTAAGTAAAATTTTAAAAAGTACATTCCACGACCAAAAGCAACACAAAAAAAGTAGGTTAGAAACATATAATCTCCCTACGTCAAAAAATCCACTTCTAATTCTGCAATAAAAAGCAATAAATTCTGACAAATGCTACAACATGGATGGACCTTGAAAACATTATGGGTAGTGAAATAAGTCAGATACAGATGGACAAATTCATAGAGACAGAAAGTAGAATGGTGTTTTCCAGGAGCTGGGGGAGGGGAGAAGGTAAAGTTATTGTTTAATGGGTACAAAGTTTTGGGCAAAGATAGTGTGGATGGTTACACAACATTATGAATGCATTTAACACCACTGAATTGCACACTTATGAATGGTTAAAACGATTAATATTATGCTATGTATATTTTATCACAATAAAAAAAAATATTCCATGGCTCATGCCTATAGCCCTAGCACTTTCGGAGGCTAAGGTGGGAGGATCACTTGAAGCCAGAAGTTTGAGACCAGCCTTGGCAACACAGGGAGACCCCATCTCTACAAAAAAAATTTTTTTTTGATTAGTCAGTTGTAGTGGTTTACAAACCTGTAGTCTCAGCTACCTGGGAGGCTGATGAAGGAGGATCACTTGTGCCCAGGAGTTTGAAGCTACAGTGAGCTATGATTGTGCCACTGCACTCCAGCCAGGGCAGCAGAGCAAGACCTTGTTTCTAACTGATTAATAAATAAATAAATAAATAATAAAGAAGAAAATTTAAATTATTTTAAAAAATATTCCTAAAACACAAAAAAAATCCAAATCTATGCTAGCCTGAGTGCTACATTTCTCTTGTGTAGGTCAAGCGAAACACAGCCTAAACAATCCTAAGTTATCAAAACAAAGAGATACAAACTCAGGAGCCAAGTCCTCAAGGTGGTGGCGTGCTCTCTCCTTCACGGAGGCCACCAGGGCAAACAGACAGGGAGAGAGTCCATCAACTTTTTAAATAACTCCAGCAGTAAACATCAACAGATTTCTAAGGCAACAATTCATACGATTACCACTATTTTAGCTAGTGACACATTTTACCCTGACCAGTACTTTAAAGAGTACACAGAAAGCCCTAGGCAGGTAATTTCATGATTCAAATCCCTTTACTACTGAGTTCTGTATTCTTGAATGAACAGTAAGTAAACTGAGAATGGTTCAAGTAAAAATTTTCTGTTTCAAATTAAGATCACTGTTACACACCTGAACTTAACCAGGGTTCTATGGCAAGAAAATTAATGATAATTCTAGTTAATACTACCTCAAGGATTATCTCTGGTATTTCAGATACCTTTAGCAACTGATTGATACATCCTTTTGGGTATCATAAGCAAAGTCAAAATCTAAGAAATGTGACCTGTGACATTCAACTAAATCATTAGGGTAAGACAAAAGCAAGGGAGTTGGAGGAAGCAGTTGTAGCACTGCAGATACTACATTCATCTCTGCTTGATGAAAGAAGTTCTACAAGCAACCTGTACATCTCCTTGGATAAAAATTCAAAAGCAGAGATGGCCTATGTACCAATTTCATAGAAGTTGTGGCTAGTGAGGGAAGTTTAGGCAATGGAACTGGACTGAGGACTTCAACTGTAATTGTAGTTTTTACTTCTTAAAAAAATCTGAAACAAATAAGACAGTTGTTAGGTGTTGAAGATATGGGTGTTTATTATTATTTATATTATTATGCTAATAATATATAATTATTTATTCTAAAAGCAACCCATAGGGTTTATTAAAATGTGAAGTGGCAAATGATTGAGACTTTTGTACACAGGATACTGCAAAGGACAGGAACAAAGATAAGAAGCAGCCCCATGTTTGATAAAGTTAGGGACATTTATAAAGGCACTGATACACATAAAGCATTAATCCTCCCTTTTCGATAATCATTATTAGCTAGGTTTTCGTTTTAAATGCAGTTGTGGTACTAGAACTTTTGTAACAAATAAACTTTTATGGGTCTCTACTTTGTCATTTTAGATAGCTACAGCAGAATAATTAAAACTGAAAAAATGTTTCAGGCATTTTCAAACATGACAAAATGGCAGCCTGAACAGTTTAAGTTTAAGAAAACCACAGCACAACACAAAGTGGAATGACAGACCTGTACCACCACCAATTTTTTGTAGAGATGGGGTCTGGCTATTTTGCCCAGGCTGGTCCTGAACTCCTGGGCCTCAAATGATCCTCCCACCTGGGCCTCCCAAAGTGTGGGGATTACAGGGATGAACCACCATCTCAATTGCACAACGGGTAAGGAAATGCAAATCACAACATTAGATTTACCATTCAAATAGCTCAAGTAAAAAGACTTACGTTCTTAGTAAGAGTGGGGGAAAGAGGACTTTGGGGAAGTTTCAAGTTGCCACTGACTTTCGGAGGGCAGTTTGGCAGCATCTAAAGGTCCACGTATAAGGCCTCTGACACTGTGTGCCCACTCCTGGGTGTCCATCACCCAGAACACCTGCACGTGGGTGGATGGAGGGACGAACTCTGCTGCAGCATCATCAGTAATAGCAAACACTGGACAGTTAAATAAATGAGGTAATAGTAAGCAGCCATTAGAAGGGTGAGACAGAGCCACTTCAGAAGGCAGCCTAATTACAAATGTTTCAATGCAGGCTCTGGACTCAGAGTACATGGATGGAAATCATGACTGTGGCACCCACTAGCTCTGAGACCTTCACCAAGGGGCTGAATCTTCCCGAGATTCAGTTTTCTCATTTGCAAAATGAAGGCAATACAGTAGCATGTACATCTCCAGGTCTGTGGCCAGAGTCAAATGAGCTCAAGCACACACACAGCAGAAAGGCTGGTTTGTTCTTAGATCTCAAGTTACATACTATTAACGAAAAAAAGCAAGTTGCAAAACAGTATTTAGAATAAAACTCCACGTTTGCCAAATAAAAAAACTATTGCTTATACACAAACTGAATTTTAAAATATAAACGAATAGGTAAACACATAGAAAATGGCCAAAAAAGAAAGATACAGTTAAGAGCAGTGACCTCTGAGGAGGAAGACTGCACGACAATGGTGGGATGAAGAGGTGCTTTCACTACATGCTCCTGATACATCTGCATCATTTGATTTTCTTTACATCATAAACACTCTATTTTTGTATTTTGACAAAAACAATAAAATCTAGTAAAGATGAGAGGAGGCAGTTAATCTTGCCCTGTCCCTCACATTCCTACTGCTAACAGCTTGCCTTACTTAGAGGAGCAGTTCTCAAAGAATGGTCTCCAGACCCCTGAGGGTGCCCAAGAACCTCTCAGAGGGGGTCCATGAGGTCAAAACTATGTTCATAATAATACTAATACGTTATCTGTCATTGTCACTGTGTTGTCATTTCCACAGGTGAGCAGAAGCAGGGGTAGGTGGAACTGCGGGCACCTCAGCACAAGTCCTGGCACAGCACCTAAGGCACTAGCAGTCACTGTATTCTTCATGCCCTGCACGTGCAGGAAAAAAGGAAAAGAAAAAGGAAGCCAGTTTTACTTAGCAATGTCTTTGATGAACAGTTAAAATAATTAATTTTATTCAATTCCAACCCTTCTGTGTGTTTTTAGTATTCTTTGTGGCAAGATGGGTAGTATATGAAAAGTATTTCTGCTGCATCCCAAATACGACGACTGTCTCAAGGAAAAGCACATGCAGTTGTTTGTGCTGGAAAAAACCCTCAGTTTCTCCCACTACGATCTCACAACACACTTCTAATACCAGATGTGTGGGGATTTCTCCCCATGAGCAAGGAACCAATCAATTCTGCAGCGGACACCAGCTGGGTGTCCACCAATTCAATTCAATCCCAACGTAGTGTCAGACCCCACTGAGGGCTCAGTCCCACAAGACTTCCCCCCACTTCTGATGCCAACTGCAAGCCCCAGGCTGTTTTACCTGCCCTTCTGACCAACCAGCCGTAAATCAGGGTTCCCATAACCCCTCCTCAAGTTCAATGAATCTGCTGGAGCAGCTCACAGAACTCCAGGAATGTTTACCAGTTTATTATTAATACAAAGAATACAGATGAAGACATGCACAGGATGAGGTGTGGGGAAGGGATGCAGAGCTCCCATACCCTCTCTGGGCAGCCACCCTCCAGGAACTTCCACAGGTTCAGCCACCCACAAGTTCTTCGAACCCCACCCTTACAGAGGCATAACTGATTAAATCATTGGCCATTGGTGACCAGTTTAACCTTCAGCCCTGGAGGTTAGGGGCAGGGTGGGGTTGAAATTCCCAACCCTCTAATTCAGCCTAGGTCTTTCTGGTTACCAGCCACCAGTCAACTCATTAGCATACAAAAAGACACTTATCACTGAAGACCCCAAGAATTTTAGGAGTTGTGTGCCAGGAAATGGGGCAAAGACCAAATATATATTTCATAATGTAAATTAAAAATAAAATCCTAAGGCCCCCCACTGACTGAACAAACCCCATCTTGGCCAAGGGGACTCCAGAAAAACCTTAAAACTGAATTCAAGGCCATGAAGGGAAGGGAGGTAGGACATGCCTCCTTGTACCCCCTCCCTTTTGGAGTTTAGACACACCAGCATTAATGTTAAAATAGAGATCCTAAGACCGACAAAACAGACTCTTTGTGACAATAAGATACTATATTACAAACAGGACCCACTGCCATACAAGACAAAGGTTAAGTCAGGCCTCACAAACCCTAAAATCTTGTTAAACATATTTTTTTATTAATCTGGTGTCATATGGCTTACTTTCCAACCTGACCCTGGTCTGGCATCGTATGACAGATAGCAGACCCCTTAACTCAAGCACTCCTTTCTACTGACTCCAAGTCTTCAGACAAAGCTTTATTTCTTTAACTAATTACAAAGCAAAGAATCTCTAAACCTACCTATAACTAACCTATATGCTCCCACTTCAAGATGTTCCACCTTTCTGAGCCAGACCAATGTACACCTTCCATGTACCAATTTACGATTTTTACCTATAATTCCTGTCTCCCTAAAATGTATTAAACCAAACTGTAACGTAGCCCGCCTTGGGCCCACTCGAGCAAGGCTTCTTGGGTTTGTGGATCCCCAGGCCGTGGTCACTCACATTGACTTGGAATAAGCCTCTTCAAATTATTTTACAGGGTTTAGTGCTTTTCTGTTAACAACAATATCATACAATCTGAGCTAGCCATTTTTCTCCCATGGAATGCAATTTTTCTTTGAAAGAATGATTCATCAACTTTGGTTATTAAGAATTTGGTAGCTGGGCTCAGTGGCTCACCCCTGTAATCCCAGCACTTTGGGAGGCCGAGGCAGGAGGATTGCTTGAGGCTAGGAGTTTGAGACCAGTCTGAGCAAGAGTGAGACCCCATCTCTACTAAAAATAGAAAAATTAGCTGGGTGTTGTGGCACATGCCTGTAGTCCCAGCTACTTGGGAGGCTGAGGCAAGAGATCACTTGAGCCCAGGAGTTTGAGGCTGCAGTGAGCTATGATGACGCCACTGCACTCTACCCAGGGCGACAGAGCGAGACCTTCCCTGTCTCAAAAAAAACCACAAAAACCAAAAAAACACCTATGGATTCTAATGTAACAGGGCATAAAAATATAAAAAGTTCATTGATGCCAAAGTGCAACTAAACTTGAACAAAAAAACCAGCCACCCATCCAGTTATGTCGTATTGCTGAGAGTATCCACAATTATCTGAAAAGGCTGTCAATCACTCCTCCCTTCTCTAACCACCCGTAAGTGTGAGGCCACATTTTCTTTATATACTTCAATAAGGCAATTGCAACAGATTGAATTCAGAAGCAGGTCTGAGAATCCAGCTGTCATCTACTAAGCTATATATTTTTAAAGGGTTTGCAAAAGTGTAAAACAATGGCACTCTTCTTGCTAAATCTTTTTTTGTTTTTCATTAAAATTGTTATGTTAACATGTAGCAGACTATTATTATTTTAAAGTGAAATAATAAATATTTTAGGTTGTTCTGTTTTAATTTCAAGTACGGTACATATTGATAGATAAAGCCCACACAAAAAAAGTTCTCTGGATCCTCAGTAATTATTAAGAGTATAAGTGAGCCCGATGCAAGAGGACTGCTTAAGCCCAGGAGTTTGAAGTTGCAGTGAGCTATGATAACACCACAGCTGCTTTCCTGCTACAAGGACAAGTTGTGTTTAGAAGTTGTAACAGAGACAGACTGGCTTGCAAAGCCTAAAACATTTACTGATTGACCCTTTACAAGAAAGTTTGCCGACCCCAGATTCAGGGTAAGCCTCCATTTCCAGCCTTTATTGTTGCAGTAACTCCCTAGTTGGTATTTCTGCCTTCATTCTTACCCTGTCACTACCTACTCTCTGAAGGCCAGGGTGATCTTCCCAAAAACATAAAGTGGATCTCACTTCTCTGCTTAGGACCTTAAAGGCTCACAATCATGCAGAGCAAATCCTCAGGGCATCGTTCAAGGCCCTTATTCATCACCCTCTGGCCCCTGCCAGCCTCCTGCCTCTTCACAGCCACTCCCTGCTCTGCCAGAGGGCCGTGTCCAGCTCTGACCGCCAAGAACGCACCACGTTCTTTCCAATCACACTCCAAGCCCTCTCCCCCTGGACATTCTTCTCCCCTCCACTCCCCATACAAGTCTGTGTACCAGGCTCTTCTAGCACATTCCTCAACGTGCCCTTGTCCCAGCTATGGTGCAATAACCCACCTGCTTGACATCTCTGTCTGAATAGGGAGCTTCCTGAGGGCAAGAACTAGGTCTCTATTTGCAACATCCAGCACTAGCAGCCACTCAGAATGCTGCTGTGAACTTTTCAGATGCACTAAGCTGAAAGCTAGCCCCTATAACACCCTTCATTTTTCTTAACCTGGCTCCCTGGAGTGGCAGAGTCAGCTATTCTCTTACGCAAGGGTCTCTCCAACATCTGAATAGTTTACCAGTTACTGGGTTTCCATCCGCTAGAGGTTTCTACACATTCTCTGTAATCTTCGCAGCAACCTGTAATGGTCACAGGTAATAGTACCCCTGTTTTACAGATGAGGAAACAGAAGGTGAGTGACTTGCCAAGTTAACACAAAGCTAATAAGGGAGAAAAATGGGATCTGCACCAAATTCCATCTGCACGATGCCTTTCCACCTATCATGACTTTCCATACCCTGATCAGCATTATGCAGAAGAGACAAGCCTAATATATGCAATAAAATTAGGGAACCATAAGCAGGATATAGCCAACTGCTAAACAACACGGTACACTAAGTGAAAAGCAAATTCAGAGTCTAAGAATACTGGATGCTAAGAGCGGCTAGAGCAGTGATTCAAAGAAAGTGGAATGTGAGATGGATTCAGAAGGACCAGTAGGGTGTGGGGAGTAGACAGGAAGCAAAGAGAATATTCTAGGTTGGGAAAGAAACAGGAGCAAAGATCAAGGGATGGGAATAATCACTGAATAACAATAGAAAAACCAAGAGGCTAAACCCAAGGGAAAGGATCTGGGGTAGATGGAGAGATGAGGGAGGTCAGGAAAAAATAAAAAACTGCTATTTTTGTGTTTATATATAGCTAAAACCAAACCCAAACACCTTAAAATACATGAGAATTAATTAACAGTTGTCTCTAGCACTCAAACAGCACTTTACAGGTTGTAAAAGCACTGCACATTGTTTGATCTTAACAAAATCTTCTGATCTCACTTCTAGATAAGCAAGCTGAGGCTAAGAAAGGGGACTTCCAAGCTGATAAATGGCAAATGAACCCAGAACTCCTCATCAAAACCACAAACTGTTTAAAATCAGGGAATAAAAAAAATCAAGGCGTATCATTTACCACCATAAACCTTGCAAATTTACATCTGATTATATAATTATGATTAGGCCAGCTTCTTGAACATGCATCCTGATTCCAAAGACATTAAGATGTAGGTATGACGAGGGCATTAATCTTAAGAGAGTCAGAATCTCCCTATGAAGCTCTCTCATAAGTTAAACTGCAAAAATGTTACTAGATTGCTTATTTAATGGCCTTCCCCAGGATGCTTTCTGGAAGGTTTTTTTCAATAGCACAGGTATAATGGAAATTCTACAATGAAATGTAGAAATTAGTCTGGGAATAATGCAAACAACCAGACACCCTGTCCCATCAAGAGTTTAAAAAAAAAAAAATCAATGAGAAATGCCAAATGCCCATTGTCTACACACAGAATAAAGTAATCACAATACTCAAAAATGACTATGACTGAAAAGTTTTGCGTTCACCAATACTGTATTTCATTGATTCTAAGTATATGTCCCCAAATTTTAATATCTTTGAAATTAGATATACCTTATAGTCAACGAAACACAGTAAATTCCTGGTATTGATGCCCAAGTTCCCTCACTTTGTTAACCTCCAACTTAAAATGTTCCTTTCTTTCATAAATACCTATGTAAACCCCTGAGAAAGGCTTATCCTACCAGATTACCCAAATACTCATGTTATTTATATAACTCCCCAGATTCAAGCTTGACTTAAGCAGACAAACCTTTAGTTTTGTTTAGTATTATTTCTTTAGAAAAAGGTCAATGTCTACTTCAAAGCAATAGATTAGATCACAGATTAAGAAACTGATTAAAGCAAAATCACCACAGAAAAAGTCAAGGTACTTAAAACTACAAACTCTGAGATGAAAGGAGCCAGCTGTTATCAAGCTATGCAAAGCTACTAAAACCAGGTTCAAGAGAGGCCCCTCCCTCCTCCAGCCCCTCCTGTTGTTTCTCTGTAAGAGCAATTACTGTAATATATAAAGGAAGCAAGACCCAAAGCTTCCCTGCAAGTAAGCAGACTGAAATCATGTTCAAAGAAAATCCACAAGCAAAGGTACTGCAGCATTTATTTGACATGCGGGTGTTTCAGTTACTTATTGTGTCTATGATATTCTTCACATATTTTGAGAATTGCTTGGAAAATGATGCTATTCCCGAACCCTTGTTACTAGTCTTACGCCACTCTGATAGGTGCTCCCTTCAAAGGCATTTCATTTTCATTTGCTTTCAAAGACATTTTCACACAATTCTTGGTGGTGAGGTCTCTACTGAGCTTTAAAAGGACACCTCTGTCAAAAGGCTGGGCAGCCACATCTCACGGTTTGGGCTTTATCAGTAGTATACTGGCTACAAATGGTCTCTGAAGCAGGACAGCACAGGGGCTCTGGAGCACTTGCGCATGACTTCAAACCCTTGCTCTGCCATATATTGGCTGCACGACCAATTACTCTCTGTGCCTTGGTTTTTGCACCTGAGATTGGGAACAGTATTTCCCATCTCCCCAGGTGGTGTGAAGATTAAATTAACTGACACAGGCAGCAAACTTGGAGCAATCTCAGGCACCTAATAAGCCCTCAACAGCTGTTAGCTATTATGACCTTCTTGTCAGGTCCTCTATAAGGGACTGGGGGGGGGGCAGGGGCACGACACCTGGCCTTTAAGTTTGAGGAGCTCACAGAGAAAGAGAAGCCAAGGATAATAACACCTGTGTGACATCTGCAAAAGACATCATCTGCTGAAGTGTGTTCCAGGAGATGGAGCAGCAGCAGGGTGAAGGGGACTACACAACATGCATGAAAAATCTGCACAAATATTCAACAACTTCCAAAAAAGTAGTCACCATTTAGAACCATTTTCTTCTCACTTCCTTTGGAAGCTCCCCTGGTTTCACTATTTTGACTCTTGCTCACCTACGCCACCTTCCAGCAAGGACAGAAGAGGTAAGTCACCACTGAACGCTGCTCACGCACCTGGTCACCAGCAGGACAGTTACTAATTTCCTTGTGAGCTCAGCTCTACTCCTACTTGCAGGGAGATGGGAAATCTGATGGCAAGTGGAACCATGACTCTTAGTATGATGGTTGACCTGATCCACAGCAAAACTCAATTCTCCAAAAAAAAAAAAAAAAAGAATCAAATTTTACACAGTCCAAGACTTGCACCCAGAGTTATGATTCAGGTCCCCAAAACTATTCACTACAAAAACAAAAAGAAAATCAAAACAAAAACCAAAGCCTTTTTCCATGTTACTCCACGACCTTCAAAGCCAAGCATGACTACCCTTCCCCTGCAACACCCTGTGATCACAGGGCACCGTCCCCAGTGAAGTCAGGAGAAGGTCCCAGCCTCAACCTCTAAGGCACTGATTACCCACTGCAGGGAAAGCAGAAGATGGGCCACAGTGCAGGGTTATGGTGGACCCTGCAGAGCTGAGCTTAGACCAGATCAAACTCTTCAACAAAACTCCTCACAAGCCACAAATTTATTTTTATTTATTTATTTTTTTGTAACTTATTCATTTAATATATCATAAACATCTTTTTGTTAAATTTAATTATTGAATAATAATTCAATACATTGTTTCAGAAAAGTTAGACCATTGTAGGTAAAGCTAAAGTGCCCTTTGACTGCCACCTCTAATCCTGGTGTTCTCCCCTGTCTTGAGATAACTACTCTTTGAATTTAGTGGATATCCTTCCAGAGCTTACTTTAAATACTTTTGCACACATGTGCATGTTCCCTAGGAAATGTAGAGTATTGTTAATTTCTGTGTCCATGTCTTCACATAAATTGTATCATACTATAAGGATTGTTCTGAAACTTGGCATTGTTATTTCTGAGATCTGTCTACACTTATGAACATAGATATGGTTTAGTCCTTTTAATTGCTGAACTGCATTCTGCCGCATTTTATTTTTCCATTCCGTTACTGATGGCCCTTTAGGTCATTTTCAATTTCTTGCTGTTAGAATGCTTCAATTAGCTTCCTTATCCAGTCTTTCTGCACACATGCAAAAGTGGTTCCCTGGGTAGGGATCTAGATAAGGAAATGCCGGGTTGTAGGGTCTGCACATTTGCAGGTTTAATAGACTCTGCCAAGGAACCTTCCAAAGTGATTGTCCTCATTTAAACAAATAAAATTTTCTATACCTTAAGTTCTACAGTCCAAGTATCAGTATACAACAATAACATCCTTGAATTATGCATCTCCTATTATCTCTCATCAACATTTCTCCATCAAGGCTGAGTTTGGGCACGACCAGCTTCTTGGTTCTTGTTACTTAACATTCCTTAGTTACTAAAAAATACGTTTCCCTTCTTCATCGACTCTTTGGTAATAACATAACGCAAACTAAGAATATCACAACCATTTGACAAATAGATGAAGAGCTATAAGCATGTTAATCCCAGTGGGTTCCTATGGCCAAAGTGTATGTGGATTGATATAAAAAGCTTTGAATACACACAATAATCACAAAATACACGGCGATAATGACCACAAAACAATCTTACAAAAAGGATGACAACCTAAAATACCAAACTTTTAGATGTATTCAAAATTTTACTTTGAATACATCTGTAAGTTCCAATCTCTGGCAAAGAGTTCCAATTCAGTTTAGTTCAGAGAACAAAGTATTTCTGTCAAAAATTTTTTAAGGGAAAGAATGCTATTTTTGTAAGTGTAATTTTACACTTTAGTTGGATTTAAAGTTTAATTCCTTCAGCTTATCAATAAAAATTTCAAAAAATAAAAAAAAGAGTAAAGAAACCAGAAATTAATACAGGCATTAAGCTCCCCTACCTCCCCACTTCTAAACAAACAAGTTTTGCTTTACTCGCCATAGAAAGCACACTTGAGTAAGGCTGAACTGTCACCTACTCCGCACATGCAAAATAAAACAAAAAAGGTAATATATTTTAAATCAATATAAAAGAAAAAGAATCAATAAACTATTTAGGTTATATAAAAATCACCTAGTTTCAATCTCAAACCATATACACCTTTACAAATTTCTCAGAGCACAGTTTTACTTGCTCAATAACCTGGGCACTGTTTGTCCCCTGGGCCAAGGATCCCCAGATGTCCTCGAAAATCATGCGTCAACCCAGACACTGCCAAAGAGAGGTCCAGGGTGGAGGAGGAGGGAGCAAAAGGTCATGGAGGGGTCAAGGCGCAAGACAGCGGACCAGACATGTGACCAGAGGCTTTTAGTGACCCGAAGCAGGGAAGGTATGTTTAGTGCAAAGACAAATGATTTTTAAGAAGAGGTTAAAGATTTACAATGTTCAGTAAGATGTACCAACAACGAAAAAAGTCACTATGACTCTAAATCTGAAGTGTTAAACTTGTAAGTCTCTAAGAATAAGTTCTACACTCAATTATGCACCAGGAAAGGAACATAGCTTTTTAACTTTAAGATGACATATAGCTTCACCGGGAACCGGGGCAGGAGACACTCCCCGGGTCCCTGCCCATCACCCTAAAACTTTGCGCCTTGGCCCATTTAAGGCTATGATTAAGGAAAAGACCAACCAACTTAAAGTAATATCATAACGGTCAAGATTAAAATCTGGCGTAGGGACTTTGAAACATACCAGTGGAGAAGGAGAAAGACTTCATAGCAAAATGCAAGAATTCCAGAACCTTAGAAAGCAACCTTTAGAATCAAGTAGTCCAACTCTTTTAGAAGATGAGGACGCTGAGGCAAACAGCCCGCTCCAGACCACACAGGTGACCAAAGACAGCTCTGAGCGCGAGGCGCCCTCCCCTCCTCTGCAGCTATTGTGCTCCTTTGCCTCAGCACAGCGAGCCCGACTGTTTCCTGACTCCCCAATGTCTGCAGCTGTTTCCTCGGTTCCGCCCAATGCAGGAGGCAGCCCTGGCACCGGAGAAGCCCAGGCCTGAGCTCGGAGGGCCCGAGGCCCGCGCAGTCCCGCAGCCGGCCCGCCGGTGACCTTGGTGGCTTACATAAGCCCTCGCCCACGGGACGGGCTCGCGGGCGCCGTGGTCCCCACGAGCACAGCCGCCGCGGAGCCCCCGCCCGCCTCCCATCCCGCCCTCCCGCCGGCCTCGCCTCCTGCCGTCCTCCCATCCCACCGGCTTCCCCTCCTGCCCGCCTGGCCACCCTCTTGCCCGCCTCCCCCCCTGTCCTCCGCCCCTCCCGCCCTCCGGCCGGCCTCCCCTCCTGTCCTCCCCTTCCCTGCGGGCGGGCGGGGGCGCGGGGCCCAGGCCGGGCCGGCTCGGCTGTGTCCGCGCCGCGGCCGGGCGGGGCCGGAGCCGGGCCGGAGCGGCGCGGGGCCTCACCTTCGGCCACGTCCTCGTCGATGGCCCCCTTGACCTGCGAGAAGCACCACTGGAAGTCGTTGCCGCCCGCGGGGCAGCCGCCGCCTCCGGCTCCTGCAAACCCCACGGGGCGGTCAGGCCGGCCACAGCCGCCGGCCGCGGCCCCCGCCCGCCCCCGCCGGCCCGCGCGGGCCCCTCACCTGCCATGGCAGCCGGCGGCGGGACGCGCGGGACTGGCGCGCCGACCGCGGCTGACCAGGGAGGCGGCCTCGGCGCCGCAGCCGCCCAGCGCTCGGCCCCGGCCGCCACCGCTGCCGGGGAGGGATTTTTTTTCCCTTTTCAAAATGGCGCCCAATGCCCGTCGCCCCGCTGGATGACGTCATCCTCCTCCGCCTCCTCGGATGGGCCGCGGGGGCCGCCGGGGGCGAGCCGACTGCGCCTGCGCGAGCCGCCCCCTTAACGCAGGCTCGGCGTTGCCCCGGTCCGGGAAAAGGGCGCTTCAGAGGGAGGCCGAGGGAGTGCGGGGCGGCGGGCCCCAGCGGCCAGGTGTGCGTCCGGCGCTCTCCTGAAGACCAGCGCCGCCTGCCGCCCGCTCCTCTCCCGAGGCTCCGGGAGGGAATCCCCGGCCAGCCGGACACTCGCCCGCGGGGCGCCGGTGCGTCGGCCCGGCCCCCGGTCTGCGCCTCGGCCAATGGGAGCGCGGGCCCTCGCGGGGCAGCCAATGGGGGGCGCGCTCGGCGGCAGTGGGCGGGCACCCGGGCCGGCCGCCCCGCCCAGCTGCCGGAGGCGGGCGCGGCCTGTGCGCCTTGGCGGCGGCGCCGGCTCCGAGGTCGCCGCTGCCCTCCAGGTGGCCGCTCCTGGGGCTCCTGGGGCTCCCAGCACAGTCGTAGGGAAACGCGGCCAGTCGCTTTTTACATTTGCGAGTGTGTGTTCTTTATCACAGGGAGGGATCACAGGTGCTCCTGGATTTACCGTAGGGCTAAGTCCCGGTAAGCCCTCGGTAGGTCAAAACTACAGTAAGTCGAAAACGCGTTTAGTACCCTGGCAACCCGCTGTAAGGTCGAAAAGTCGCCAGTCCAGCCATCGTAAATCCGGCACTGACTGTGTGCGTGTATGGATTTGATGTGCGATACCGTAACTTCCCTCGGGGTTAGTGTGAAGTTGGTCACGTTGCGCCACTGAAGGACAGTCGCTCCCATCAGGAACGTTCGTCCGGTCCACGCGTGCTGTCCATTGGTGGGCTCCTGCCTCGGGCTGCGCGCTGTTCACAGTCCTGGGACGTGGCAGCGAGCAGAAGAGACAAATTTCTGCCCTAGTGGAGCTTACATTTCAGTGGGGGAGACAGTAAGAAAAAAACCCCGTAATAAGTCAGATGGAGCTGGAGAGAAAAATAAAGCCGAGAAGGAGGGAAAGAAATGTGTACTGGGAGAGTTGGAGTTTTAAACCTGGTGACTGGAGAAGCCACGCAAAAGCCTGGGAAAGGTTGTGCTGGGAAGTAGGAACAGCAAGTGCAAAGAGAGGAGGCAGGATCACACCTGGCATGTTTAAGAAGCATCCAGAAGTGGTGTGGGGGAGCAGGATGAGTGGAGGGAGGGGGTGAGAGGGAGGAGGACAGATAGTGGGCAAGCCATTCCAAGGACTTGAACTCCAGGTGAGATAGGCTATGGTGCCATGAGCAGAGGGTCAAGACTGACTTGGGCTTTAACGGGATCACTGTGGCCACTCTGTTGAGAACAGCCTGTGGGGACCCAAGGGGAGAGGCACGGAGACCAATGAGGTGGCCAGTGGGGTTGTCCAGGCAAGGGGATGAGGGTGGACATGTTGTGAGTGTGGTAGGGTGTGGTGAGAACCAGTCGAAAGCAGGGCCCCCAGGATTTTTGGATGGAATTGATGCAGTGTGAAAGAGGGACTGCACTCAGGTGTTCTGAGCACCTGGAAGGGTGGAGTTTCCAGCCCTAAGATGGGAAGGGCTGCAGAAGGAATGGCTGTGTGTGTGGGTGCAGACCACCCAGAGGTTGGCTATAAACTTGTGGAGCTGTTAGCACAGGCAGTTGCACGGGTGAGTCTGGAGCACATAGGGAAGTCAGGGTCAGAAGTTTAAAATCCAGAGCGCTTAGAGGCCATTTCAAGCCAGGAGCCTGGGTGAGTCACCTCAGGAGGGAGGATAGATGGGGACAGGACCAAGGACAGAGCCCTGAAGGCATGAGGAGGTGGAGGAGAGGTGGAGGAGTCATGTGGGCCCCTGGACAACCAGGGGCTTGTAGGGTTGGGAGCCCGGTGAGGATGGGAGGGAGTGGCCAGCTCTCAGGCACTGCGGGAAGAGTGCTGAGAACGGGCCACCGGTTGTAGCTATTGGGAGACCGTTACTGACCGGGACAGATTAGTGACTATGGAGTGGACGGGCACACAAGTTTGGAGAGGGGTTTCAGGGAGAGTGGCAGGAGAGTGTCAACAGAAAAGAACCCAAACTCTGTAAAGTAATTTAAAGAGGTTTATTCTGAGCCAAGTATGAGTGACCATGGCTCAGAGCCACGCCCAAGAAGCCTTGAGCAAGTGGTCTCGCTGTGGTTGGGTTACAGTTTGGTTTTATACATTTCAGGGAGACAGGAATTATATGGAAGCCATAAATCAATACATGGAAGAAGTACATTAGTTTGGTCCAAAAAGGCAGGACATCTAGAAGTAGGATTATAGGTGGGTTTAAAGATTCTTTGATTTGTAATTGGTTAAAGCAATGAAACTTTGTCTTAAGGCTTGGAATGTTTTAGGATAAGGAAGTCTGTTAATCAGAGATAAGCCACCAGACATATACTGGACATACACCCAGACTCAGTGATGTGTTGAGTAAATGGATGACCTGCAGGTGTGGTTCAAGCTTTGTCTTGCATGGCCTTAGGCCTGGTGATGAGTTACAAAGGAATCTCCAAGAAGGGAGGGGGCGTGATGAGGCATGTCTGACCTCTCTTCTCATGGCCAGTGACTCAGCTTTAGGGTATTTCTGGGGTCTTCTTGGCCAAGAGGGGGTCCATTCAGTTGGCTAGGGGGGCTTAAGATTTTATTTTAGTTCACAGTAGGAATTGGAGGCAGTGAGTACCTACGACCCTTCCCTGAGAAGAAGAGCAGAGATATCGGGCTATAATTTCCTTTTTTAAATATAGATTTAGCCAGTCAGCCCAGGAATGCAATTGAAAAACTGAGCTAATTATCAGGCTCTCTTATATGGAATTGCTTTAGTGTGTGTTAAAGATACATCTTTTCAAATGATGGCAAGATAATTAGTTTTAGTTTCGAATGTATTTTTTGGTTAACTAGGTACCATTGAATTAAATTTTTTACCCAACATTGAATTAACTTTTTTTTACTAAAATCCTACAGTGCAAAATTAAAATTTAAAAACAAGATGTAGGCCACAAAGGTTATATTTCTGAAAATATAGCCCACAAAGGTAACATATTCCTGAAAATAATGAACTGCTTTCCTTGTGTCCCACTGCGCATTGGCTGACCAGCTAGAGGTTTTTAACTATTTCTCTTATGATGCTAACGACTTTAAATATCTCAGTGAGTTACTCTGTTTGGATTCTAATTGGTGTTTTCAGGTCCCTGGGTATTTCCAGGCAATTTCCCTTTTTAAATTATTTTTTCAATCTCATAGCTGTATTATGAAATGCCTGGTGTGCATTAGAATCTAGCCCACTGTAGTCATACAAGGGAGTACTATTCAGTAATAAAAAGGAATGAACTACTGAGACAAACAACAGGGGTGAATCTCAGAAAGATTATGGTAAAGAAAGGAGCAAGACAGAGGAGTACAAGTCACCTGATTCTGTTCATTTTATGACAACTACTCTTATGTGTCAACTTGGCTAGGGTATAGTACCCAGTTATTTCATCAAAACTAACCTAAGTATTGCTATGAAGGTGTTTTGCAGATCTGTGGTCCCCAAACCCCGGGCCCGAGGACAGGTACTGGTCCATGGCCTGTTAGGAACCAGGTCGCACAGCAGGAGGTGAGCAGAGAGAGAGCAAAGCTTCATCTGTGTTTACAGCCACTCCCCATCCCTCACATCACCACCTGAGCTCCGCCTCCTGTCATATCAGCGGGGGCATTAGATTCTCATAGGATGGAGAACCCTACTGTAAACTGTGTGTGCATTCGAGGGATCTAGGTTACTCACTTCTTATGAGAACCTAACGTCTGATGATCTGAGGTAGAGTTGAGGCAGTGATGCTAGTGCTGGGGAGGGCTGCAAATACAGATTGTCATCAGCAGAGAGGTTTGACTGCACAATAAATGTGATGCACTTGAATCATCCCAAAATCACCCCCCCTTCCCCCCATCCGTGGAAAAATTGTCTTCCATGAAACCGGTCCCTGCTGCCAAAAAGGTTGAGGACCGCTGTTGTAGATGTCAAGCACATCTACAATCAGTTGACTTTGAGTGAAGGAGATTATCCTCTATAATGTGGGCAGGCCTCGTCTAATCAGTTGAAGACCTTAGGAACAAATGCTGAGGTTGCTCAGAGAAGAAATCCTGCCTCCAGGCTGTAACATCAACTCTTGTGAGTTTCTGGCCTGCCACCTGCCCTGCCCCGCCTATTCTGGACTTCCAGCCTCCTCAATTCCGTGAGTGAATTCCTCAAAATAAACTTCTTAATGTATACACATGTATCGTATTTGCTCTGTTTCTCTGGAGAACCCTGAAGTTCTAAAACAGGCCAAACTACTCTATAGTGATAGAAAGAAAAGAGTGTGGGGAGGGATTGACTGGAAAGAGCAGGCGAGAACGTTCTGGGGTGACGGGATTGTTCCGCGTCTTGATTGCAGCCGTAGTTACATGGCGTCTACTGTACGGTTGTCAAAGCTCACTGAACTAGTTATATTTTATTGTACGTGAATTATACCTCAATAAAATGGAGTTTTAAAAAAGTCTAACTTACCATGTATCTAATTTTCCCCAAGCCTATAAAGAACTTTACATCTTAAAAGTTTGGGACAAAAGGCTGGGTGCCGTGTCTCACGCAGGTAGGCCCAGCTGCTTGGGAGGCTGAGGCAGGAGTTTGAGGTCGCAGTGAGCTATGATGACGCCACTGCACTCCAGCCGGGATGACAGACCAAAACCTTATCTCAAAGAAAAAAAAAAAGGTTTGAAAAAATCACAGAGGGGCAGACCCTGTTAATTATTTTTCCCCCGAATACCTTTATTTAAAAAAAAAAATTTCTGGGATTTATCTAGATTTCAACTCCTAAATATCATTTAAAATACCAAATGTATATTATTTCAAGTTCAGATTTAGTAGCAAGCTCAGAGTTATCATAGATGTACCTTATTGGTAGGGTGTGCAATCTTCCCATGTAAAATATACCAAATTCAGAAACTTGCCCAAGTAAGAGGCATCCTGGTCTGCTCTTCCAGTGGGCTGGTAACAGCAGGAAGCCCCAGGGCCCTGTGTCTCTGGGGCCCTTTGCTTTCACCGAGCAACCCAGGCAAGGCAGCTGTGTGACAGAGCAGCTGCCAGTTAGCGTCCCCGGCTTTTTACACCCCTCTGCCTCCTACCGTTGGAGTGTGGCAAGACAGGGAGCCTCATCCCGTCGTTTCTCTTTACTCCTGCCAAAAAGGCTTAGATCCTGATGTGTTTCTCAAATGCTGAAGGAAGGGAAGAAAGGAGGGAACAAAGGAAGGAAGGTAGGAGGGAGGGAGGGAGGAAAAGCTGTGATTAGACCTGTTTTGCTGAATTTAGAAGGAAAACCCCATAGTACACCTGCTCCTGTCTCCTGGGCCTTTCTTCCCTGACCCTGGGGCATTTCCTTGTCCCCCTCCACTCTATCCCCATTCCTAAAAACAATCTTTACAGGATAAATTGAACGAGGCGGAGAGAACAAGAGACATGCACATATGTGTATGGTCAGTAGAATAATGGTCCTCCAAATGTCCGTGCCCAACCCCCAGAACCTGTGGCTATGTCATGTTGCATGGCAAAAGGGACTTTGCAGATGGGATTAAGGTTACAGACTTTAACGTTATCCTGGGTTACCCTGGGTTATCCCTGTGGGCTCAAGGAATGTTTAAAAGCAGAGAAGTTTCTCCAGCTGGAGTCAGAGCAAGGCAGGAGAGGGGGAAGTCAGAGAGGCGCGAAGCACGGAGCGTGAGAGGCGTTAGATCCTCAGGGCTGGGGGGGCCACAAGGACACAGGAGAAGGAATATGGCAGCCTCTAGGAGCAAAGACCAGCCCCCAGCTGAGAGGCAGCAAGGAGACAGGAACCGAAAGAAACTTAATCCAGACGAGGGCCTGAAAGAGCCTGGAAGGAGATTCACTGCAACAGCCCTGGTGACACCTGGATCTCAGCCTCCTGCGCCTCCAAGCAGAGCACCAGCTGAGCGGCTGCCCAGGCTTCCGACCTACAGAACGGTGAGACAATAAATAGGTGGTGTGGTAAGCCATCAAGATCGTGCTTTGTTATGGCCACAAAAGAAGTACGAGGTGTATGTGCAGGAACAGATGCAGTTTTGTACGCTCATTCACCCTGCTGTCCCTTGCTGCGAGGCCAGGCCTTTTGTTCAGTTGCCGATTCACATTGGTGCGCTGATGCTGCAGTGGCGTGTGAGCAGCCGACGACTAATGGCACCCGTGTTTATTCAGCAGTGGTGCGGGGCCCCTTCTGCACGCCCAGCACGTGAAGGTATGAAGAGGGTGGACACTTCCTGAGAGTCCAGAATGGCACTGGGCACTTTTCATGCACATGATTTAGTGCTCACAAAACCCTGTTAGGTAAGTATTGTTACGTTTTTCAGATGATGAAACTGAGGCTTAGAGAGATTAAGTAAGTTGCTCGCAGCTTCACAATCACCAAGAATCGGGGCCCAATTTAAGCTAAATTCTAACCTCGAGGCTGGAGCCCTTAACCTTGAGTCTAGATGTTATAAAATATAAAACAACGTGGGAGATCATGCCCCAGTGGGCACCCTGCGGGGCGTGAGTAGGCCCAGGGAGGACCTCAGCACCGGCTCTGCCTCGCCAGAGTGAGGATCACCCCTCCCAGGATCGGCGTGTGCGGGGATGGCAGGATGGCCTTGTGAAGGTGTTTCCCTCCTGGCGGCTGCGGCTCCCCTGCTGTGCCACAGGAAACTCTTAGTGGACGCTGTTCCCCGGCTGGAGATGCGGGCTCCACCGCCTGACTCCTGCAGGTCGGCCAGGGGCCTGGGTCCAGCCGCTGCATCGCTCTCATCCAGGGACTTCCTGTCTTCCCTGTCACACACCAGGCTGCCCCAGGCCCTTCTCCCTCCCTCCGCACCCATCCCTCGGCTCCCTCCTGTGGCCTTCAGAAGCCTCGGATGGTGTTCCCCACGCCCTTCTCCCTCTCCTGTCCAGCTTGCTCAAAGCCCAGCCCACCAGGGGTCCCACCTCCCAGAATTTTGGCGTTTCCTTTCTCTCTTAAGAAAAATAACCCCAGGGTCCCCAACAGCAGACTCCTGGCGGCTTCCTGTTCAAAGGCAGAGGCAAATCAGTCTGTGCCGCCTGTTCCCACGTGGCCAGAAGGTGTCGTGCTCGAGAGGCTCTGAACTCTGGGCCTCCTCGCTCTCCCTCCGGCGTCTCCCACGGGGCGCAGGGCCTCCTTTTCCCCGCCGCGGCCTCAGCAGACAACCAAGGACCGAGTCTCAAGGTCCCGACTGTTCAGTTTTAGATAAAAATAAAAATCTGGGCCTGCTGTCCCTCCCCGTGTCTCTGGGCTGCACATCTGAGAGGTATCCACCGCGGCTGGCGATGCTGTGGCACCTGTGGTCAGCAGAATAATGGCCCCCCGAGGACGGCCACATCCTCACCCCTAGAACCTGGGAGCGTTACCTTATGGAGCAAAGGGACTTGCAGAAGGGGTGAAATGAAGGGTCTTGAGGTAAGGAGAGGGTCCTCGGCCAGCCGGTGGCCAGAGGCAATCCCAGAGGCGGGCAGGAGGGCCGGCGAGGGAGGGGACGTGATGCTGGAAGCAGAGGGTGCAGTGATGCACAGGGCTGGGAGTGCAGGCGGGCGCTGGAGAGTGGGACAGGCCAGGAACGGATACTCCCCTGGAGCCTCCAGGAGGAACCAGCCCCGACCTCAGCCCGAAAGACTGCTTTTAGATTTCTGACCCCCAGAACTGTAAGAGGATAAATTTGTGTTGTTTTCAGCCACTAAATTTGTGGTAAATTGTTACAGGAGCCTCAGGAAATGAATCCCCCAGGTAAATCTGAGAACGCTGTGGCTAAGGGGCCTCAGACAGCAGCAGCCGCAGCAAAGGCCCTGGGCCCCCAGAAGGCGGCGACAGGGATGTGCGGCCAGGCCCAGGAGGGCATGAGGCAGCCCAGGGTACTCCGGCCCTGAGTGGTGTTGGGGAGTGTCCTCAGTGACCCTGCTTCCCGGTGTGGGTGTGGACGCTAGTTCAGCGTGTGTGTGTGTGTCTGTGTGTGTCCCTGTGCATGTGTGTGCTGGTGTGTCTGTGTGTGTCTATCTGTGTCTGTGTGTGTCTCTGTGCATCTGTATGTCTGTGTGTCTGCACGTGTGTCTGTCTCCGTGTGTGTGTGAGTGTGTAGGGCCCTGGAGAGGTCTTGTGGTCATTATGGAGGGGTCACCACCACAGGACAAAGAGGGGTGTTGACCAAGGGCTGGAAGTGACGATGTGGGTCTCAGGGCTGCTGGTGTGAACACCTGCTGATGGAGAACCGGTGCCCTCCCTAACGAGAGAAGGAGAGATGCGGAACCCCAGCCCCTGTGTCTTCACACAGATCTGACAGCCCACAGGCTTGATGTGAACGCTGAACGGAGTTGTAGAAGGATATAATGGTTTGTTGCCTGATGTTTGCAGAATGACAAATGCAAACCCACTAGTATGTGTAACACGTGCACACCAGCTTTGTTCAGTGGGTAAGGCCACTTCAGCGGCTGCTCTCTGAAGCCTCCCGAGTATGCTGGGGCCAGTGGGGAGTGCAGGAGTGCTGCAGGGGCGCAGGGACACCACTGATGGCCAGAGAAAGAATCAGAAAGACCGATATTCCACCCTTCTCTGTGCCTGTGTTAGCCTTGCAGTACAACCGTCAGAGATTTATTCAAACAAAGGAGAAGGCAGTGATCACTTCTAAGCAGATGATGCTTTTTGCAAGGAGTTCACTGGGATCTTAGAGTGTGTCTGGGGTTTCACCAGGCACACAAAGGTAGATACCCTAGGCAAAGAAAAACGCACATGGAACTTGAAGAATTGTGAAAATACTAGTTTGAATCTAGGGTAAAGTTTCATGAATTTTTAAAAAACCAATACTATATCCTAATTGCTTTTTAAAACTAATAGACTTTATTTTCTAGAGCAACGTTAGGTTTACAGAAAATTGAGCACACAGTACAGACAGTTCCCGTAAACCCCCTCCCTCCACACACACAGATACAGATTCTGCTGTGATTAAAATTTTGTGTTACTGTGGACATTTACTACAATTGATGAACTGATATTGAGATCATACTGTTAACTAAGGTCCATAGTTTCCATTAGGGTTCACTCTTGGTGTTGTACATTCTATGGGGTTTGACAAATGCATCATGTCATGTATCCACCGTTATAGTATCATACATAATAATTTCTCTGTCCTAAAATTTCCTGTGCTCTGCGTATTCGATCCTCACTCCCTCCCCCAACACCTGGTAACCACTGATCTTTTTTTTCAGAGACAGGGTCTTGTTCTGTTGCCCAGGCTGGAGTGCAGTGGCTGGATCACAGCTCACTGCAGCCTCCAACTCCTGGGCTCAGGCGATCCTCCCACCTCAGCCTCCTGAGTAGCTAGGACTACAAGTGCATACCACCACATCCGGCTAATTTTTAAATTTTTTGTAGAGATGGGGTCTTGCTATGTTGCCCAGGCTGGTCTCAAACTCCTGGCCTCAAGCATTCTGTAATGTCATTTCAAAACAAAAATGAATACATTTCAATATTACAACCCTATCTACGACGAAAGTATTTTGAGTATTTGTTTTTCTCTTTTATCAGCTTCTGCATCACACTTACTGAGAGGGAACGTCCTCGCCACCAGTAGCAGCAGCTGATGGAAGCTCCCTCTATTCTCTCCTCTCTTTACTGTTTTGAGCATCTGCTGCACGTGCCTTTTGACAATGATGTCACAGTTTTCCAGCCCTTTCTTTCTCCTTCCCTCCCCCCTGCCCCTTCTCCTTCCTTAGGATCCTTCCTGCCCCTCCTGAATCCCGTCTGCGCCTGCCTCCTCCAGCCAGAACCTTGGAGCCGGAGCTCTCCTGCAACGTGCTCGTGCGTCAGGAGTGTCAGGAGTGTTTAATTTTAGCTCTGGCTCAGTTCAGCACAGGCTGCTGGGTGTCTCCCGTGTTAGAGCTGTGGCTGTGAGCCCCCCAACAGGGCCTGCCAGCCACCGCAGCCGGGGTCCTGGGGTGATGACTGAAATCCTTCTAGAACTCTCCATGGGAGGCTCTTGGGTCTCCCTAATGTGAATAAGAAAATTTCAGAGCATATCAGATTTTACCCAAACACAGGTTTAGTTACATGTCGAAGAGGTCTGCCGCCTTGTGAATTGCTATTTTATCAATTATAAACTGAGAAAATGGAGAGGGAGAGCAACACAGGTGTAGTGAGGTGGGACAAGGCATTCCATGAACAGCAGACACCAGATCGCCTCCTAGGAAGGAAACGTGTTGTGGGGAAAGTGGGTGCGGGGAGGGAAAACATGAGTGGCAGGGGTCTGGCATGCGTAGAACTTCCAGAGAAGAATGAGACGGGGAGGCAGGGGGTGGGTGGTGAGGCGGGAGAACGTGCCTGGTGACCCCTCCAAGGTTCCTCAAAGCTCCAGCAGTTGGTGAACGTCCCACGCAAACCCACGAGCATGAGGCAGGAGGAACACGGCCCCCTGGGCAGTACAGGGGCTTGTCTGCCCAAGGGGCTTGAGAGGGAGTTCCAAGGCTTGGAAGGAGTCGTGGGGCAGCTTTGGCTGTCACTGTCTGCACACCTGGGCTCCAGGCCAAGTTTAACAAGACCTCTGAGGGACACAGGGAGCCCGACTAAGGTCAGCGCTGCTCAGCATCCTTTCTGCCAAATGGCAGCTGCATGTTTTAAATATTTAGGCACTGAGCTATGATTAAGACTACTTCTTACTGCTACGGGTGTGTATACATGTGACATATTCATATATGAAGACAACACAGATTGAGTGGATACAATTTTGTAAATAACTTCACTAATAATTAATTATAAGCAATGTGTACTGGGAAACCAACTCTGGAGGGGAAAAAAAGCCCTGATATTTAGTGTTGGCCAATTCCCATAGTGTAAACACTCAGACCATGGCCAAGTTCAAGCCATCAATGTGATGTCACTTAACACAGAGTTGGGAAAAACTGGACACCCTCCACAATCAGCTCTCACAGTGGGTGCACACGGGCCCCAGCATACCCTGACCCTGAGCACCTGGACAGCAGGGGTTCGTTGGTGTGCACAGCCCTGCCCAGCCCAGAGCCCTGTCTTAGACACAGTGCTGTGACTGTGCGCACAGACTTAGGGGCCAGACAAGCTCTGGCTCCCTTCTCACCAGCTCTGTGAGCTTCCCCCTCGGAGCCTCCATTTCTCATCTCTGAAATGGACCAATGTAGCTCCCAGGGTGGTTGTCAGCCCTCAGTACATATCTGTGCCGTTGTCCTTGGTGTTGTCAGTAACCACGAAATGTTGGGGAATAGAACTGAATGCCAACTGGCTCTGACAGTTTCAAAAAGAACAAGGACAAGGGCAAAGGCTTATGCTTCTGCCATGCTCAAAATAAAACATGTGGGCAGAGATTAGGAGGGATCAGAAGTTGAGCAAAGAAAGAAATTTTTCCCATTTTAGGATGATTCAGGTAGCCCTCCTAGCACACGGAAGTGTGCCGTTAGCGGGTGACTAATGCCTGTGCCAGCAGAAGCAGGCCGCTCCTAAGGAAGAGCCACAGAGATGCTCGCCATGGAGGAACAGGCTGCAAGCGCTCTCATGCCAGTAAGGTCCTTGGCTTCTGTGTTTCATAATGAAAACTTTCTTCCCACTCATCTTTTGAAACCTGTGTGGTTCGCCAGGAAGCCGTGTTACTGGGGACCAGCCCGGGGCACAGGTTCAAGTACACGTGCTGAGGTGAGCTTCTCCCACCACGTGGCTGGCAGGAGGGCCTTGATCTAGGGACCAGAAGTTGAATCCCCGGCAGGGGTGCGTCACCCCAGGTGGCAGGAGGCCTCCAAGGGAAGCTGCTGAAGGGACGGTCCGGCCCCTGAGCCTCCGGGGCTGTGCTCTGCTCTCTGCCCTCCCAGGTGCGTGTAGCCGGGGAAGGGCGTCTGGGGCAGGAGGGGCAGTTAACAGGCCCCGGGCTATACGAGCCAGTCTGCTTCCTCAGGGAAGCCCCCGGGGGCGGGCGAGCCAGGGCCCTTTGCGGGGCGGTGCTGTTGACCGGAGGCCCCGGGGGCAGGGTTTGCTGCGCCCGCAGTGCTACCCGGGACGGCCTGTCCTGTCCTTTGGGGCCTGTACGTTGCAGTGCGACCTTTTCTTTTCAGGGAGAATTCGTTTCACGTGATGCCCACGGGAAGGCCTTGCCGCGCTGCAGGACAGCCCAGCTGTGCAAGCTGGTTTCGGTTCCCGGGCTCTGCGTCCGCCGGGGCCGCCGGGGAACAGGGCGGTGGCCCTGCCGTGCGGCCCAGTCGCAGGGGGACATCGCCGGGGGCCCGGAACCGACGCGCGGCGCGTCCCTGCCGCCACCCCCTGCCCGTCGCCCCCCCTTCCCGCCACCCTGCCCGGGGCTCCCCTGCCCGCCTCACCCCTGCGCGCCCCACCCCCTGCCCGGGACCCCCTTGCCCGCCGCCCCCTGCCCGGCGCAGTCCGGAGCCGGGGCCAGAGCAGAGTCCTCCCTCGGCGTGCGGGGCACTCGGGCCGTCTCCGGGCGCGCAGCTCTGGGCTGAAGCAGACTCCCGCACGCGCGGGGCTTTCACTCGGCGCGATGCGAGGGCCCCGCGAGGGCAGGGACGGTCGCCGCGCCTCGGTTTCCCATCAGCCCCTCCCGGGACAAGGACCGCGGGGCGCGGGGGCCTCAGGCCCGGCTCCAGGCTCGACTGACGGGGAGGCGGAGGACGTCGCCCGGCCCTTCCTCCGAACGCAGCCCGCTGGGCTCCCGCGAGGCCACCAGGGACCGGCCCTGCCCCCGCCCTCGCGCTGACGCCCACTCAGCAGAGAAGGGTTAACTGAGGACGAAGGCCGCGTCCTTCCAGGCCGGGGGTGTCGGATATTTTATAAAGGTTTTCACTGACCTGGTTACGTCGCGGACCAGACGCAAGGGGCCCCGCCTCCTTCACCCTCCTTCCACCCCCGCGTCTGAAGGGTCCTGGACACTCGCACTGGAATTCCTCCCCTCCTCCCAGCATGCTGCTTCTTCAGGTTACCCGTGTACGTTTTCACACACACAAATGCACTTACGTGCACGTGCACATGCACACCCACGCACACACCCCCTCGCACCTTCCAGGCGTGGCTGGTGAGGCTGTGTCCACAGTTAGCGTCGTTTTAGACACGAGGAAACGTAGACAGGGCCGAGAGGTCAGTGGATGACGCCCCAACCTCATCCTCCCTGGAAGCAGAACCTACAAGAATTGTTGGGGCACTTTAGAGGCCGGGGGAGGGCCTGGTCAGCTGGGAGGGTCTTCATCCCTCCCTGCCTTGCCCTCCTCTCGAAGGCTGAGCTGGGAGCAGCTGCTGGCAAAGGTTCTGGGTGGCTCCAATCCCCTCTCTGCCCTGGGAGAACCTGGTGCTTCAGGCAGCTGGCTGACTTCTGGGGCCCCCATCTCCTGGTCTGAGTCAGGACCGAGGACCTTGGCCACCTCTGGGGGAGTGGAAGACATGCATGGAGCAAACCTGGGGTGCCGCGGAGGCGTGGCTGCGGCTCCTCCCTCAGAGTGACTGGCCACGCTCACCTAGCCCCCGGGCCCAGGTGAAAGCAGGGTATGGGTTATGGCTGTTGTAACCACTTACCACAAAGGTAGTGGCTTCAATCAACACAAACTTATTAACTTACAGTTCTGGAGGTCGGAAGTCCAAAGTCAAGGTGTTCGCAGACTGTTTGTCCTGGAGGCTGGGGGGAGCATCGTTTCCTTGCCTTTTCCAGCTTCTGGGGGCCGTGGTATTCTTAGCTTCCGGCTGCACGTCACACTGAGCTCTGCTTCCGTCGGCACGTCTCTGAGGCTCTGGCCCTCCTGCCTCCCCTTGTCAGGGCCCTTGTGATGACGTGGGGCCCACCGGGTCGGCCAGGACAGTTTCCCCATCTCAGATCCTTCACTTGGCCGCATCTGCAAAGCCCCCCATGCCACGCTAGGGACATATTCACAGGTTCTGGCAATTAGGACGCGGACACCGCTGGGCCCATCCTCACCACATTCAGTCAGGTGGAAGACCCCTCAGCGAGTTCTGATTCAGTGCACCCCGCCCTCGACTGGTCTGTATTCACCTCATCACTCCTGCTGACTGTCGGGAGACATCAGGCTGCTGGGGGGGCACACAGAGAGGACCACCTGGGAGGAGGCCCAGCCGTGGTTGTGGGGGGGGGGGGCAACATCGCCCAGGCCAGTGTGTGAGACAAGAGGGATTCGTCCTAGAAATGCAGAAAGGTACCAAAAAATCAAAGGCTGCCTGTGCTGGCTATAGGAAGATGGCTCACGGCAGGCAAGCCTGAGACTGTGGGTGCTCCCAGATGCAGGCTGCATGCAACGGGCTCCCTCCTGGCCACAGCCCGCCCCTGTGAGATGTACTTGCCTCTGCCCTGGCCCACACACCCTGCTCAGCCAAACAAACATCTGCCCAGCAGCGGGTACATATGATCTGATTACAGCAGGGTTTACACTGGGGTGAGGTAGTTTCTAGAAGCCACACGTGGCCCTCAGTTTAGCTCTGTAGTACTCAACATGTGGGCACCCATGTTTGGTGGTCATGTCTGCAATTGCTCTGGCTGCCCACGCCCTTCTTCCTGTGCCTCTCTGCGTGGCACAATCTACCCCGTGGTCCCTGGGGTTGCAGGCAGGGAGCATTTGCACCCTTCTGCTGCCCAGGTTGGGACTACGGTGCCCCTGGAAAGGCCACTAGACCCATCCAGTATAAAGGCAGGCCGGGCTGGGGGTGGTGGTGGGGAGAACAGGGGTCTCCCAGGGGCTCTGCACCAGATCCCGGCTTCTCTTTTCAGCACATCATAGGTTGGTCTTGTCAAGGGCCACCTGTGCCGCACTTCAGCTTGGATGCTTTTGCATATATGAGCTCACACAGCCACGGAGGCACCAATAAACATGGAAGAAGCTGTATTATTATCTCCACTCGCAAATGGAGCTTCTGAAGGCCAAATGGCAAGTTCTTGCCAGGGCAACGAGTCACATGCACTCCTCGTGGCTTCCAGCTGTGGTCTTGGTCCCAGGCTGTGCTGGTGCATGCTCCCGGCAGGAGCATGGAGTGAAGCCCTGTGCACCCTCTTAGATTGGGCCTCTCTGCCACCCAATCCATGACACTTGTGTGGGATCCTGGGCTGGGCAGGGGCTAGGGTGGGGGCTTGAGTGACCTGGGCTTTGGTCTGGCTGAACCAGCCTGTGGGTGACCCTAGGTGTATCTATCACCTCTTGGGTTTCAGATTTTCCATTAGGCAAATTAGGGGCTTGGATAACTCAGGATGGCTTGGAATAACTTGGGATAGTTTGGGATGGCTCGAGCTGGCTCAGAATAACTTGGGATAGTCTGGGGTGACTTGGGATAGCTCGTTCTGTGCAGGAATGAGGCTTGGTAAGTCTGAGATTCATCAAGTTCGAGCTTAGAGGCCAAGTCACCAGAGCTGCCTCTCTATTTTGGTCTATTTGGGCGTCAGAGTTCAGGGCAGGGCTGGGATACCCTTGAGGGCAGAATCCTGAAGGCCCCCCGTGGGTGGAGGTGCTGGCCTGAGCTGCAGGGACTGGGCATCCATCCCCAGGCAGTGAGCTGGCAGGATCTGTCCTGCACCAGGAACAGACACAGGGGGGCAGGGTGTGGGCTGGGGAGAGGCAGGAGGGCGGGGCCTGCTGGCCCAGCCTGGGCAGTGGCCTGAGGTAGAGGCTCCTGCCACACTGTGGGGGTTGGGAGAGAGCTTAGCCAGGGCCGGGCTGGCAGCCAGGGCTCTTGACAGCTTGATGAGTCAGGAAGGGCAAGGATGAATCTGTGCTCTTTGCAGAGGCTCAGAGAGGACAGGCGACTTGGCCTGCCTTGCACAGCACACAGCTAGCAGGTGACAAAGATGGGCTGCAATTGAGTCTTATGGATGCAGGGCTGTGCACTCTGCTCCGTCTCGCTCCTGGTCTCTGTCTACACCCAAACCTGGCAACCGGGCCACCTTTTAATCTATCTTAAAAGATAGATTCTGGGGGCCTATTCTCAGATTTTTTTTTTTGAGACAGGGTCTCGGTCTGTGTCCCAGGCTGGAGTGCAGCGGGGCAATCACAGCTCACTGCAGCCTTGAACTCCTGGGCTCAAGTGGTCCTCCCACCTCAGCCTCCTAAGTAGCTGGGACTCCAGGCGAGTACCACCAAGCCTGGCTAATTTTTTTTTTTTTTTTTGTAGAGACAGGGTCTCACTATGTTGTTCAGGCTGGTCTTGAATTCCTGGCCTCAAACAATCCTCCTGCCTTGGCCTCACAAAGTGCTGGGATTACAGGTGTGAGCCACTGTGCCTGGCCTTATTGTCAGATATTTTGAGTTAGGGGTGGAGTTTGATTTAGGCTTGGCTGTCTTTACTTTAAGAGAGCTTTCCAGGAGATTTTAATGGCCAGGCTCCCAGGCCAGTATCTGGGGACGAGAGAGGGACGTTTGTTGGGGGTGGAGGACAAAGGCCCTGGCCAGGGCCTCACCATGGCAGCCCGCAGGGCAGGGTGAAGCCTGTCCTCCCAGGGTGATTGCCCAGCCCTGTAAACGCCACGACGCTCGGCTGTTGGTTGTACTTTCTCCCGTTTGCATTCTAGTGTCCTGGCAAAGATTCCCGGAAGTTTTTCCGTCTCCTGGTCAGGCTCGTGGGAAAGACGCGTTTCCAGCCCCGGGGCCGGGAGCCCGGGACGCAGCGCCTGCGGGGAGTCCCGGGCGCGCGGGGCTGCTGCCGCCCTGACGGTGCCTGGATCTGCTCTGATCAGGGTTGTAAGACGCACAGACGCGCAAACGACCGTCAGAGGGAAGGCGCGCTTTCCTCCCGCAGGTCCCTAGCAGCAGGAGGGCCGCGGGCCGCGCGGGGAAGAGCGGGAGCCGCAGTCACGGTTTCCACGGAAGGACCGGCCAGGGCCGCGTAAACGTCGGGACTGCCGGTCCGCACGGGGCGCGCGGGGCAGGTGGGCGGAGGCCCGAGGGTGGCCGCGGCCGCGGGCTCCGGGCCGGCCGGTTGGGCGCGAAGGGCCTTGCGGGCGGCTGCGCGTGTCCGCGGGGATTGGCCGGCCCGGAGGGGCAGGGCCTCCGCGCTCAGCGGCCCCGGACGCCGAGGGATCAGCACCGAAACGGCGACGTGCGTCTCCGGGACGGGCCCGCGGGAACCGGCGCGCACGCGGCAGCTGCTTGTCCCTGTTCTGGAGCGCTGTTCGCCATCCGACGTTTCTCATTCTGACCCAGGTATTTAAGAGCGAGCAAAGCACCGGCTCATTTTAAACGCTTTAAAAAAAGCAACAGTTCAGAGATGGGGATACCGTCATTCCGCGGAATGCCGCAGTGCGGCTGCCTTCAAACACGCGCGACACGCCCCGTCCCCCACTAGGCTCGGACGTGGCCTGGCGCCTGCCGCCACTCCGGCGCGGAGGCTCGCGGCCGCCGCGACTCTCGCGGCCTCCCGCCGGGCGCGCTTCGCCGCCCCACGCCGCAGACGGACTCCGGCGCACTCGGCGGCCGGGAGCCCGCGCCTCTGCCGCCCTCTGCCGCCCTCTGCCGGCGGCGGGCTCTGCGGCGCTGCCGCCCTCTGCCGCCCTCTGCCGCCTCTGCCGGCGGCGGGGCTCTGCGGCGCTGCCGCCCTCTGCCGCCCTCTGCGCGGCGGGCGGGGCTCTGCGGCGCTGCCGCCCTCTGCCGCCCTCTGCCGGCGGGCGGGGCTCTGCCTGCGCTGCGCTGCTGCCCTCTGCCGGCGGGCGGGCGGGGCTGTCGTGTCTCCGCGCCAGGAGCGCTGCGCGCGGGCGCACCCGCGGAGAGAACAGCCCCTCGCAGACCCTGTCTGGGCACTGGACGCGGCCGTGGGGCAGAGCCGGCCCTCGCGTCCCGGGCTTCCGGCGAGGCTCCACTCGGAGGGCCCGGCTGGCCTGTGTGACTGCGCCGTTGCCACGTCCCGGGGCGCACCCACACGTGCCGCGAGTGAGCCGCTAGGTTTGCAGAGGCAGGGCCGGAGCGCAGGGGCGCAGCCGTGGCTCACTGCGGCCTCCGACCTCCGGGCCCGGCCGTCCTCCCGCCTCGGCCTCGCCCGTGGTGTATTTTCAATCGTGAGATCGAGTCTAGACGCGGGGGAAGGCAGCAGCTTCTCGCGCCCGTGCGACGCGTGGGCCGACGCGCGGCTGTGCCTTCCCTCCAGCAGGGCCCACGGGCGCTTCTGCCCTGGGGACATCTCGCGAGGAAGCGCCCTGGGCCGCCGCTGTTGCGAGCGACAGACACGCCCGGGTCCCGCCGCCGTCCTTCCCCTGCGAGCGGAGGCGCCGAGGAGGTGAGAACGGAGCCAGCGGTGGGAGGAGCCGGTGCAGACCAGGGCAGGCAGACGGAGACTGCAGCTGCAGCAGGCCAGCGTGCGCGAGGTCTCACCGCGCGTGCAGCGCTCCACGCCACACACAGCACACACCGCACACATGCACACAGAGCACACAGAGCACACACAGAGCACACACACACACACACAGAGCACACACATGCACACAGCACACAGAGCACACACAGCACACACATGCACACAGAGCACACACATGCACACACGCACACACATCACACAGCACACACACAGCACACAGAGCACACACACACACACATCACACACATGCTCTTCCCGGCTCCGTCCCCACGCGTGCGGAAACCACCCTGCCCGTAGCGCGCGCACCTCTGCGCCGGGATCTGGGTTGCGAACACCAGCCCCGGGGAAGGCGCAGGACCCCCTGCCGAGACCTGCGCGGAGCACGTCCTCTGGGCGCCGGCGGCGGCCTCCGTGCAAGGCGCAGGCTGGCGCCAGGGCGCCGGCTCCACGCGGGGAGGCGGCGGGGGATCTGGGCTGCGGACTCCTGGACCCTGGACCCTTGTCGTGAGGCCGTGAGGGCTGGCTGGGGGCGCGGGTGGGGCACGGTCCCAGCCGGGACCCTCGATCCCCACACTGACGTCACGGGCTCCTCTGCAGTCTTTGGGTCGCGACCCCCAGGGCCCCGGGTGGGTGACAGGGCCAGCGTGGCATGGCTGCAGGCCTCGCCACTCGCCGTGCCCGCGTGGCCGGCTCCACTGCCCGTCCAGCCGCCGCGGAGCGCAGGAGGCTTAGCTCAGAGCCGCCGCCTGCGGGGAGCCCTCCCCCTGCTGCTGCCGGACCAGGCCGGTGCGGCACTGCTGGTCGCGGGGGCACCGTGCGGCTGGCCGGGCTACTCGGCAAGAGGCCACCCCGGCGGTCAGCCTGGCACCCATTCCACACGGACGGGCTCTCCTCCCGCCAGCCTTGGCGGCTCAATTTCTGCCAAGGACGTCTGCCGGCACCTTTACAGCATTAACTCCTCCCGTGATGTCCCGGGAAGGCATCGATTTCCGTTCCCCGCTGGACGCGGCACTCGGTGAACACAGAGAGCCCCCCCGCGGCGGTCTCCAGTTCCAAGCTTGGGGCTCAGAGCATGGCAGGGTTAGGTGATGTCTGAAACGGGTGCGCGCCCGTTCGCGCACTCCTGGGACGGTTCCGTCATGACGTCGTGGGGACGCTCCCTCGCGCTTTAGGACGTGGACACAGTCGCCCAGGGCAGCAGCGGCCTCCGATCCACCGGATGGGACCCCCCGGGGTGGAGTGGAGTCCCGGGCTCTAGCAGCAGGGCGGGGCGCTGCGGGCAGGGCTGGGGCGGGGCTGGCGCTGCGCCGGGAAGGCTGGCTGGCCAGGCCTCTGGTCCTCAGCCTTCCCCTGCCCTGGCGGGAGGTGACGGCCCTGCCCGCTCCTCTGCACCCTCTCACTGTCACTAGTACTCCCGAGTGGCAGAAGCCCCCTGCAACCTGGCTGGACAGGTCGTGGGCCAACCCCAAGTCACCCTGATTCGAGTTCTTCCCAGGGTTTCTGATTGGATCTGGGGGGAAGGATTTCCCTGCCTTTTGGGTCATGGAGCCAGCGGGACATAAATCCCCAAGCTGCCTGCAGCTGTTTCCCGGGTGGGAAGTTGAGGGTGGGGGTCGGAGAGAAGCAGAGAGAAGGGTCTGGGTGAGGGCCTCCCTGAGGCTAGGCAGGGGTGAAACCCAGCTCAGACAGCGGGGCCGGACAGTGCTGCAGCCCCCAGGACCACAGCGGTGGACAGCTGAGGGGACATTCACGGCTGGAGCAAGGCCCTCAGCTTCTGGAACCCTCTGCCTGGGCTTCTGAGGTGTCGTGGCTCCTCGTCCCCCATCAGCACCCCCGTGGGGAGGACGACACTGTCCTCATCTGCATCGGGGCCTGGGATACTCTGGGGCCTGTCTGGGCCACCCCCCACCCCATGCCCGCCTTCTGAGGCCAGAGGGAGGGCTGTGGCTGTTCAGGGTGGACCCACGCAGCCCTTGCCCCGCCAGCACCCGCGTCAGCCCCGGGCCCACCTGTCTCCCCGCACTCCCTGCACACTGACCACGTGGCTGGAGCTACCTGCGTCCTCATTCTTTGTCTCTTGAATTCAAAGTTTTTCAAATACAGGCATACCTTCTTTTATTGTGCTTCACAGATAATTGCATTTTTTACCAACTGGAGGTTTGTGGCAGCTCTGCATAGAGTAAGTCCATTGGCCCCATTTTCCCAAAAGCATAGGTTCAGTTTGTTAGCATTTTTTAGCAATAAATTATTTTAGACTACCATACCGTTTACACATAACGTTTATACGCACAGGGAAACCAAAAAATTTGCGTGACTCAATTTATTGCGATACTTTATTGTGGTGGTCTGGAACTGAACAACAGTGTCTCTGGGGTGTGCCCGAACATCCTCATCGCAAGGTGTCTCTTTAAGCTCCACATCACATTTAGAAGAAACACAATGAAAAAGTGAGACTTGATACCCAAGGGAAAAAAAACAATTGACAATCTTCACTGCAGCCCCTCAAAAAGCATCGAGGAGGAATTTCACTGCGCACTGAGCAGCGAGGTGCTGCTGGATCTCCCCTCTCTGCAAAGCCTCCCCATCAAGCCTGGGCTCTCGGTTCCAACGTCACCACACTCTTGCACTCAGCCAGGTGGCTGCAGCTGCTGTTTCTCCCTGTCTGCATGTGCTGCTTTCCCCCCAGAGCTGATCCTTTCTAATGCTGACTGCGGTAGGCCAAAGACAGGTCCATGTCCTGATTCTCGGAACTTGTGCACCTGACCTTATTTGGAAACAGGGTTTTGCAGTGTGATTAAGGATCTTGGGATGATGAGATCATCCTGGATTATCCTGATGGGCCTTGAATGCCAACACAAATGTGCCAATCAGACAGGCAGAGGGAGATTGCACACACGGCGGAGGGGGCGACGTGAAGACTGGAGAGAGAGCTGGAGGGAGGCGGCCACAAGTCACTGAGCGCCAGCAGCCACCTGCAGCTGGAGGAGGAAAGGGACGACCCTCTCCTGGAGCCTCCGGAGGGAGCGGCGCCCTGCCGACACCTTGATTTTGGCCCAGTGGTAATGATTGTGGACTCGTGGCCTCCAGACCTAGAATAAATTTCTGTTGTTTCACGTTTGTGGTCACTTGTGACAGCAGCCAAGGGGAGACTGATACATCAACCAACCTACTTCCGCTGGACTCCTTTGCATACCTTGGACGCAGCCCTTTATCAGATACGTGCTTTGAAGTATTTTCTCCCAGTCTGTGACTTGTCTTTTCATTTCCTTAATAGTGTTTTTCACAGAGCAGAGGTTTTAAATTTTAATGGAATCAAACTTACCAATTTTTCTTTCATGCTTTTGGTGGTGTATCTAAAAACTCATCTCCAAACCCAAGGTCACATACATTTTCTTGTATGCTATCTTCCAGAAGTTTTACAGTTTTGTGTTTTATATTTAGGTCTATAATCCATTTTGAGTAAATTTTGTGAAGTGTGGAAGATCTGTGTCTAGGTTAACATTTTTTTTTGCATGTGGATATTCAGTTGTTTTCACATTATTTGTGGAAAAGACTATCTTTGCTTCATTGTATTGCCTTTGTTCCTTTGTCAAAGATCAGTTGATATTTATGTGGGTCTGTTTCTGGACTCTGTTCTATTCCATTGATCTGTTTGTTTATTCTTTTGCCAATACCACACTGTCTTGATTACTGTCACTTTATAATAAGACTCGAAGTCGGGCAGTGTCAGTTCTCTGACTTTGTTCTTCTCCGTCAATATTGTGTTGGCCATTTTGGGTCTTTGCCTTTTGGTATAAACGTTAAAATCATTTTGTCAGCATTCACAAATAACTTGCTGGGATTGTGATTAGGAGTGTGTTGAATCTATGGACAGAGTTGGGAAGAACTGCATCCTGACAATGTTGAGTCTTCTTAGCCATAACATGGAATTTCTATTTAGTTCTTCTTGGATTTCTTTCATTAGAGTTTTGTAGTTTTCCTCATATAGGTGCTATACATATTTTGTTAGATTTATACCTAAGTGTTTCATTTTTTTGGTGCTTAGGTAAATAGTGTTCTTTTTAATCTCAAATTCCAATTGTTTATTGCTGGTATACAGGAAAGTTATTGACTTTTGTATATGAACCTTGTACCCTGCAACCTTGCTATAATGGCTTATTAATTCCAGCAGTCTTTTTGTTGACTACTTGGAATTTTCTATGTAGAAAATTATGTCATCTGTGAACAAAGACAGTGTTATTTCTTCTTTCCCAATCTGTGTACATTTTATTTCCTTTTCTTGTCTTACTGCACTAGCCAGGACTCCCTGTATGACAGAGTAGGAGCGGTGAGAGGTACACCCTTGTCCTGCTCCTGATCTGGGGAAAAATATCCAGTTTCTCACCATTTAAGTATGTTAGCTGCAGGGTTTTTGCAGATGTTCTTTATAAATTTGGGGAAGTTCTGCTCTATTAGTTTACTAAGTTACCAGAAAAAATTCCTTTCTTTTAAAATGAATTTTAAAAGTTATTTTCCAGAATTAATAGTGGAGACATGTTTCAAGAAGCATCTCTCTCCACACTGCTGCTCTGTAGATGTCTCTTTCCCTACCTCCCTCCTCACTCCAGCCAGACCTGTCAGCCACCCCTCTTCTCGGCCCCTCCTGTGCCCAGGACCCCCGGGCCCTCCCCTTGCCTGGGGGTCCCTTTACTTCCAGTGCCCCCTGCTCCAGTCCGTTGGCCACTCCAGCCCTTCCTGGGCCTTCCCTGGAAAGCTGCCAGACTGCTGAAGTGGCACAGTTGGATTTAATTAGCCTTCAAAAAAATGCCTTTCTAAAGTAGATTAAAAAATTAGATTCTATACGCTGCGCACTATAATGCCTTAATTAGGCTTGGTTGTTTGTGGGACACCTTAAGGGACAGCTAGGGCCATGTGTTGGGCCAGGATGCAGGGACACCTCCCCTTGCAGGGAGTCCTGTGCCTACCTGGGGGTCTCAGGACATGGAGGAAGGTGGGACCAGGGCAGGGCTCCAGTGACACTCTGGTGGGGGTGCAGCTGGCCTGGTAGGATTTGGGCTCTATTGCCTTGAGGGGTGCTACAGTGTCACTGCATGTTTTGTGTTCAGGGGCAGGCACAGGCCCAGTGACAGACGCAGGGCTTTATCCCCCACTGGGTGGCTGCAGGTGGCCCCATCCCAGGTGTTACCATGGCCCTTGGAGCCCCAAACCCAATGCTCCAGGTGTGGAGGAGTGGAAACACCCAGGCATTAAGACACTGTCCCCAGGAACACCGTCTCCACGCAGGGCCTGCAGGGGCGTCTCCCTGGGCCCTCTTATAGATGAGGAAACTGAGGCCCAGCAAGATGAAATAACTTCTCCAAGGTCACACGGCTGATACATGGCCCACCCAAACCTTGAGCTCAAAGCCCCCAGTCAGAGCAGGTGAAAGTGTGTCTCTATCTCCCCCCACCCCAACCCTGGCCCTCCAGGTGGGGGAGGGTGAGTCAGCTGGGAGAGAGGGGACGGATACTGGCAGGGGAGGCCGGCAGCCCCCTCCTCCTGCCCCTCAGGCCACAAGGGGCAAGAGGGCTGCCTCAAAGGGGGAAGGGCCAAGAAGAGAGAGAGGCAGGTGTGGGCCAGGAAGGAAGCGAGACACAGCCCTGTGCTTGAAGGACCCCTCAGCCCCCTTGAGCTCCAGCCCTGAGCTTGGGCCCTGGAGCCCAACCCGAGTTGGCCTCCCTGGGCCTTCACTGCAGAGCCAGCCCCCACTGCCGCCTCATTTCTTGGCCTTGACAGACGGGGGGGTCAGGGAGGTCCCGGGGGCCAGGCTACTGGGCTTTTCTAGGGCCTGTCTTCCCAGGGTGAAGGGCCGGGCATTGGAGGTGACCGTGGGCCTTGGGCAGGGGTCTCCACTGCTCTGCCACTGTTTCGTGGCCTTGTGGTCAGCCCTGATGCTGTGCCACGTGGGTTGGTGTCTCAAACACATGAAGCGTGTGGTGTGCACAGTGGGGCCTCGGGTAGGAGTGTGCCCTAACCCTGCCCTGGCCCAGGGAAAAGCCCCTTCAGGCCCTGCGTGGGGACAGTGTCTTAATGCCTGGGTGTGTCCACTCCCCCATACCTGGAGCATTGGGTTTGGGGCTCCAAGGGCCATGGTAACACCTGGGATGGGGCCACCTGCAGCCACCCAGTGGGGGATAAAGCCCTGTGTCTGTCACTGGGCCTGTGCCTGCCCCTGAACACAAAACATGCAGCGACACGGCAGCACCCCTCGAGGCAGCAGCAGCTGAAGGAATTGGGGACTGTTGCTCAGTTTCCTTAAGACCTTGTTGGAGGCAGAGGGTCTAGCCTCCTGAGCCCACTGCTTTATCCTCAGGGAGGGAGCAGGCAGGGCCAGCACACCCTTTTGGGCAGGTGGTGTAGACAGCCCTAAATAATTCAGAAAACTCCCACTCACCCTGTAGACTCCGTGGTCTGGGGCTGGAGCACTGCAAGCTCAACTTTGAGAAACACGTCTGCGCTCGCTGAGCCAGTGCGTCCTCGGCTCGGGACATCCAAACCCGCCCCCTGGAGGGCAGAGCCGCCCGGCTCTAGGCAGGTGGGCTTGCGCTGCTGGAGTGGTGCCCGGGGACTCTGGCGTCCACACCCGTGAGAGTGGATGGAAGATGCGGACACCGGGGCTCAACGCGGGAACTTAACAAGCAAATGCAAACAACACTGACGAAGACGCGACACAGGGTGGCGCTCTTGTACCTCACTTTACAGCTTGGGTGACAGCTCTGTTGAAGGTAACTGATTTTTATTGGACTTTTGCTAATTTGCCTGCAAAATAAACAGGAGAACGTCTAAAATGAGATACAGCATTGCTGAAGTTTATCGAGACACTCAGGCAATCTTTCCTGAGATGGCTCTTCCCTCCTCCTCCCTTTTCCACCTTCGTCTTGTTCTTTTTACGTTTTAGAGATGAGCAAACAAGGCACTTGCCTGTCATCCTTTGAAAGAAAGGAAAAACAAAGGAAATGCCCATTTCTCACGAGTTTGGGCACTAAATCTTTCTCCTGGATTGGTCATTGGGGAACAAAGTTCTCATCTCTCAGAAATGCTATTAAAATATTCCATTGATTGTTGCATTTTAAATGTTAATCCGGTTTCCACTAGAGTTCTGAGGAAGAGGATATCAGGAAATTCTGTCATTAGTGAGTCTTCGAAAAGGTTTTGTGATGATAAGTGTCCACGGGTTTCTGAAGCAGGGCTGGGCACATCGCCGGGGACAAGGATGCGGATGTGACAGCCTTCCAGGGGGCCCGTGGGGACCAGAACCGCCAGCTGACCGTTTCCTAGGAGAAGCTGCATCAGGTCCCATTTCACTCAGATTCCCAGCACACCCAGGGGAACGAGGCCGTTCTCTGGCACAGAGGAGAGAGATGCTGAAGAAACCAGACGGGAGCAGCCAGGACGAAGTGTCCTCCTCCTGGGGTGGGGGCAGCCGGGCCCTCTGCTCCCACCTGGGGGATTTGGTCAGGGCCTCTGAGGGCTCCTTGCACGGCCCTGGGCCTGGCCCGGGCACCTGTCCTTCCGGGCCTCCCTGGGTTTCCCCTCAAGCTCCTGGGCTCCGGAGGCTCTGCTTATAGAAATGGGCTCCCTGCTTGTGCGAGCCGCCCTCTGAGGGGGTCTAAGCCTGGCGTACTCTCCAGCTTCAGAGGGGGCCTTATGAGGAGCTCCCGCAGGGTGCAGGGGGAACAGCAGGGTGCCGACGCAGAACTCGCCTCAGCCCACAGGGCCTCTGCTCCGTGGTACCAGGGACGCAGGCGTGGAGTGTCCCTCGAACAGCCAGGAGCAGAGCCCACCCCTTCCAAAGCCAGTTTCCAGGGCTGCTACATCACCTGCATGACACCACCCGCCTGCCACACCTGGCCCCACTGTTTGCTCAGGAAAATCTCCCCAGCAGGGTGGCACCCGAAATTGGGCTCCCTGGTCATAGCCACTGGGATCTGTCCTCTGCGTGGGGACAAGCAAGGCCTGCTAGCTCCCAACAGGGATTTGGTTACAAACCCTTTCCTTTCCTCACGAGGTTCAGCTTTCAAGTGGCCCCTCTGATGGACTGGGGGGGCCCAGGCAGGGAAGAGCTCAGATGTCAGAGGGCGCCTGAGGCAAGGGAGAGCCGGAGACTGGTGCTGGCGGCCACACGGGTTTGCAGCAGGCAGTGGCTGGTGGCCGAGCACGGACCAAGAAAGCACCATGCCCAGAGCCCTGGGCCGACATTGCTGTGAACCTGCAGGGACCAGGGCGCCCAGTGGCTGTGGGGTGATGGTCTTCACAGAGGGACTTGTCCTCAGGAGGGACAGCTGGGGGCAGGGGGAGCAATCCTGGTGCGTTTAAGAACTCCTGGCATTTTGAGGGTGGTGGTGGTAGGCCGCCAGAGGGACTTCCTGGGAAGATATTATTTGAAAAACAGAAAGGGAAGGGACCACAATTGTATCCCGGACATAGCACATGGTCTTGTGTTCTCCTCGAGGGCCAGGGTGGGTCTCCACCTCTCTGAAGGTGCTTGAGACCCTCTATGTAAGCCTCGGGTGAGCTGGGCTGGAGTCGGCCTGAGCTCCCACTGCCTGCCAGCTGATCACCACGGTCCCAGGCTTCAGGGACACAAAGACCCCAGGGCTTGCCCAGGATTTGCCATTGACTCTGGCTGCTGGGCAACAGGGACCTCAGACACTGTGTCCTGAGCAGCACCACACCCAGAAGAATCAACGTCCTGCTCTTAATTCTGGAATTCAACAGACTTCACACCCCCCTTTCCCTGCTGTCCCCTCAGCTCCGTCATGACAAGATTCTACTGGTCTGAGACAGCAGGGATTCCTGATTCTTCTGGTTATGAATTGATTAACTCAATTCAGACTCCCAGTGCCCAGGAAGACTTTCTGGAACCTCTGCGCCACCAAGTTTCTCCTGATCATGCCCCACATCCTGCTGTGAAGGGCAGCTCGCTGGCCCGCGCCCGTCCCTGGCAGTGAGCCTTGGAGTCCCAGCACCTCCCCAGGACTTGGTACACGGCAGCTGGACAGGAAACCTTTGCAGGACACAAGGGCAGAGCCTGGGCCCAGTGACTGCACCGTGAGCTGTGCTGACTTTGGTCTCAGCTCACCAGCTAGCCGCCTGACTCACTGTTGGTCGGACGTGGCCTGTGGAGAGTTTTAGAATCTGCAGCTGGGACTGTGAGGGCCCTGTGTTGTAAGCACGCAGGGTTCTTCGGTGCTGCACACCCTCACCAGGGCCCCCATGACAAGGACTGTTCTCAGGAGCATGAAGCAACAACTCATTACATTTTATTATTTCTCTCAATTATCTGATATTCTAAATACACAGATTTCAATAGGTTTCTGGGAATTTCTATCACTAGACCCAAAGATTCATTTCTCTTTCATTTGGAGCTCATTTTGTGTTCAATATTTTAATGCTTACCATTTCAAACTAATATATCAGAGTCCAACAGAGAGTAATAATTTACTTAGAAAGATAAGACTCCATATCCATAAATAATATAAACAACAAACAATGAGTACTTTGGATGCATTTACAGAACATGGAGGACTTGCATGCTGGCCTAGCGTAGTACACGTTCATCGTCCTTAGTTGGCAATACAGGACGCGTAATTCCACATGTTGGAGGCATGGCTGCTCTGAGGCCCCCAGGCCACACCCTAGGACTTGTGGATAGCAATTCACAGCAGCCACATTTGCCCCCGACACAGGCACCTGATGGGGAGTGAGTGTGCTTTTGATGTTGGAAGTTGTCCTTGCCTCATCCCTAATGGTGTGATCTAGGCTGATAAGTAAATATGTGGAGAAGGAAAGTTGTGTCTTTGACTAAATCTCCACTTGCTTGGCGGAGCTTAAGTCTATACCTCTCAGACAGAATTGTTCCCTGCTATTCCGGGGTGTCCCAGAAACACACAGTGTGTTCAGATAAAAATGATGCATCTTCCTGGATCATTGATCTTACTCCATGATAAGCATTCTTTAAGCATTATTTTTATATTAAAGTGAACGAGTATATTACAGATAGTGAAATACTGCATTAAAAGTAGTGAATAAAACATGTAGGATATTTTCTTCATGTGGCTGGCACTTGCCTCTGAATTTGGGGAAAGCTCCAGCAGCCCTGGGTGGGTGTCACCCTGCCTGGCTGGGCCATTAGGCCCTGCATTTACTCCCTGTGGGACCTTGGAGCCTCAGTTTCCAGGCTGCCTCCAGTTGGTGTGATCAGCTGGCAACAACCATGGGCTCTGCTTCTGGGCAACGCTGGTCCCTCCCACCAGGCTACAGGGGGGCTTGGCTTTAGCCACTTAGACCTTTTATGTAAACTAACTTCTGCTGTTTATTCAAGACGTGACAATCTGAGCGTGTTTTGTCTGGGTATCAGTTTGGATTTTAGTTTTTCTTAGGGCTCATTTTTACCTTTTAAAGATGATCATCATACCATGTTGGGGAAAGAAAAGGGCAATATTGCTGAGTGTGTGTACAGCTGTGGAAAGTGGCAGGCAAGATGGGCCCTGGAGACCCACGGGGCCCCCACAGAGCTCATCCGCACAGGCCTCTGCTAGACATGCGCTTGTTACAGGGGAAGGCAGTGCTTTGAAAGTGCTGCTTCTCAGATGAGTTCATGTGTGTGTCAATATTGAAGAGAAATGATGGACAAGGGAAATTATCTGGAAGCCAGGCCCTGTCAAATGCACTTTTGTTGCTTGCCTCCACTCTACTTTCTATCTCCCCTTTTCCCCCCACCCCACAGGGCTTTGCGGATAATGGTTTCACATATTTATCACCATAAATTAAATATGCTTATTTTGGACAACACTAAAACGTTCATCAGCTCTGACTTTTAAAATATTAGTTGAATTAACAGCAGTGCAATTTTTTTCCCTTCAACAGACTAAAAGCTAGCATTGATTTATTTAGTCTGCTCAACATAATTGCGAGGTAAGGTCTTAAATACAGCTTATTAACACTTTTTAATAGGATGCAAAAAAGAAAATTTCAACTGAGATAAAATTCTGGCATAATAAGAAGAGCAATTACGAAGGTTTTAGGAGGTGAAAAGTCAATTCTACGCCTTAAATTGATAATGCTGGAGGTTTAATTAGTAAATGTGGATTTACATCATCTGAGATAACTCACCAGCGGGGGGACAACAATGCTGCTCTCCTGGGCCAGCCTTCTGAGGCCGCGCTCCACCTTCCTGGGAGACCACCACGGCTGCGGCTTAACTTGCTGCTCACACATCGTGGAGCTTTCAGGGAAAGTCCACTGTGCATCCGGGCAGAAGGGAGCGCACTCCGCGTTTCCCCTCGTGCTGCTGGACTTGCTCGGGGCCTCAGGGTGCTGGGGGAGACTGCGACAACTGCTCTCTAGGGCAGCGGTCCCCAACCGGTCTGGCACCAGGGATGGTTTCAGGGAAGACAATGTGGCCACGGGCCGGGCGGTGGGGAGCGGCGGTGGATGGTTTCGGGATGATTCGAGTACATTACATGTATTGTGCACTTTATTTCTATTATTATGACGTCGTAATATATGACGAAATAATTATACAACTCACCACAATGCAGAAGCCAACGCCACCGCTCGTCAGACAGGAGGCGGAGCGCAGGCGGTGCCGCGGGCGGGGGAGCGTGCAAACGCGACGCGCTCGCGGAGCGTACCCTGCGGCGGGGTTCCCGGCCGGTGTGCGGACCAGCGCCACAGGGCCTGGTTCCCCGACGAGGGGAAGGCTCTGGGTCGCCAGCGGGTGTCCGCCCGCGGAAAGCGCCGGGCCACAGAGTAGGGCGCCTGGGAGGGTCCTGGGGCGGGTCCGCGCTGTGCGCGCCGGGAGAATCCCGGGATCAGGGCGGGGCTGGGAGCGCTGTGCATGCTGGGAGCGTGTGCGGTGCGCGCCGGGAGAATCCTGGGATCAGGGCGGGGCTGGGCGCGCTGTGCATGCTGGGAGCGTGTGCGGTGCGCGCCGGGAGAATCCTGGGATCAGGGCGGGGGCTGGGCGCTGCCGGGGACCGCCACCCGTGGCGGCAACGGTACCACCCTCCTTTCGACCCCCTCCCCCTTTAATTCTTCACATGGGCCGGTTTCCCTTGTCTCCATCCACAGCGATTGTTACCAGGAACCACGGGGGACTGGCGGCCCGTTTGCTCTCCGCTCCTCCGGAAACCTCGCGTCTCCTTCCCAAGGCCTTCGCAGGAGCGGTGGCATCCGCCTGTGGCCGGGGACAGCACTTCGCACTCCCCCGTGGGACGTAAACCCACCCTACTAAAGGCTGCCCCCGAGGCCTTTTGCTTGTATCAGTCTATTTTTTGTAATAAAGTCCTTAGTGGAAGAGGTGGCGGGGGTTTCCCGCGGGTGCGGAATCCCCTCAATGGGGCCAAATAGAAACTTTCTGGAGCGGGACCACCAACCACTCTGCGAATGCTCTTACAAAGTCCGTTTTGCTGTGAGCTCAGAATGGGTTGCATCATAGCTGTGGGGTAGTTGAATATAATCAAGTTAAACTTTTAGTTTGTTATTGTTAGGACGTGAAATAGTATTTCTTCTTTCCTGTGGCCAGGTTGTAGTGATTTATCCATGATGGTTAACATCGTGAGAAACGGGGCCCTCAGCTCCCGCTTGCTCACGTTTCTTCCCTGTGGCTCCAGAAGCCTTAAGAACGCCCGGGCGTGGGGCCATCCACCTGCAGCCTTGGCTGCTGCCGCCTCCCTTGCTGCTCCCCCAGGATCTCCCAGTTCTTGAGGGGCTCTTGCTCTCTAGTAAGCTGGGAGTCACTGACTAGCCTCAGGGAGCTGGCTATTGTAGCATTCGAATTAGGCTGAACCCGGGTGCCAGGGCTTGGAGGGGTTTGGCACGGATGACAGTGACCCATGGTTCTGGGCGGTGGGGGCCAGTGCCACTCACAGCCTGCTGAGGCCACACACTTGCTTGTCTGACCAGTCCTGGTGGTGACATGTCTGGGCTTGGTCTAGGGGTGTTCAGTGGACTCACCTTGAATTTGTTTTTTCAGTAGTTTTTTTTATTGTGGTAAAATATACATAACATAAAATGCCCTTTTAACCATTTTCAATTATACAATTCAATGGCATTAAGTATATTCATAATGTTGTGCCGCCGCCACCACCACCCATCTCCAGAACTCTTTTTATCTTGCAAAACTGAAAGTCTGTCCCCATTAAACAATAACACCCCATCCTCCCTCCCCCAGCCCCCCGGCAACCACCATTCTACTTTCTGTTTCTATGAATCTCACCGTTCTAGGGAACTCACATGAACAGAATCATACGGTATGTGTCTGTATGTGACTGGCTTATTGCAGTTAGCATAACGTCTTCCAGGTTCGTCTATGTTGTAGCATGTGTCGGAATTTCCTTTCTTTTTAAGGCTGAATAATACTCCACTGTATGTATAGACCACATTTTGTTTATCCATTCATCTGTCAATGACATTTGGGTTGTAATAGCTGCTGTGAACATGGGTATACAAACATCTGTTTGAGACCCTGTGTACAATTCTTTCAGGTGTATACCCAGAAGTGTATTTGCTGGATAATATGGTAATTCTGTTTTTAATTTTTGAGGAACCCCCCATATTGTTTTCCATAGCAGGTGTTCAATTTTACATTCCCAGCAGCAGTGCACAAGGGTTCCAATTTCTCAACATTCTCATGTACATTTGTTATTTTCTGATTTTTGATAATAGCCATCCTAACAGGTGTGATGTGGTATCTCATGTAGTTTCCACTTGCACTTCCCTAATGATTAGCAATATTGAGCATCTTTTTGTGTGCTTATTGGCCATTTGTATATCTTCTTTGGAGGAGTGTCTATTCAAGTTCTTTTGCCCATTTTTGAATTGTTTTTTTTTGTTGTTGGCCCACTTTGAACTTCAAACCCACCTTAAAACCTACACTGCAGTCCTCGCACCTGAAAGAAATCAGAGCCAATATTTCTAAGTTAGGTCAGTAAATACTTGAGGAAATACGGGCTGGGTGCTGTGGGACACTGGTGCTTCTTCGGGGCATGCTAAAGACTTTTTTGGAAGCTCAATTGCAGGCTAACAAGGTAGCCCCGGTGCAGTTTCAAAGAAGAAATCACGAGAAGGGCCTCTTCTCTGCTGTCAGCAGGAATAACTCCTTGTAATGTCCCAAACTTCAAGATAAAAATTCGGCTGATGGAATGGGAGTCATTAGTGTTCTTTTACTGCAGGGGAGATCAAATCCCAACCTAATTATTTGTAAAAGTGAAGTTTTTCCCCCCTGAAAATTGCAAGCTTTTAATAATTGGTGCGAGAGGCATACTCCATGCACACAAATCGGGTGATTTAGCGATGTCTGCTTAATCAGCCAGTGCCAGCAGCAAATGCAGACACATCCAAAGTGGGGGTGCCTCAGGCTGGTGGTGTAATGAAAATGGGAAACACCTAAATGAGTGATCCTGGGTCATTATTTAATCAGGGGAGAGACTGGGAGCTAATAACAGCTCCAGGAATAGGATTTAACGAGGAGAGAAAAGGCAAGAATTAATGCAAAGGTCAGCAAAATCATGGGAGTCGCTTAGAATTTTTAATGAGCGTCAGTGTCCTGATCTGCTCTGCTCAGAAGCACCTTCACTTATGGAAAACGGGTAATTTGTCAAGAAATAATAATAGTAACCCCGACATTCATTCAGTTCGTGGCGATTGGCAAAGTCGTCTTGCACACGCTGTGTTTGGTCCTTGCCGACAGCCCTGGGGTGGGAGTCATGGGCCAACCCAACTCTGAGAGGCCTGCTGGGGATGCAGAGCCCAGGGGTCAGGCTTCAGCAACCTCTGCTGCCCTTCACTCCCCCGCATGACCACCACCAGCCCCCTTGGCCTCACCGAGCCTCATGGTGTTATGTGCAGACGAAGTCAAGCTTAGCAAAGCTGCGCTTTTGTTCAAGGCCACCCACAGAGTAGGTGGCAGAATTGTGGCCTCTTCTCCAATCACCTGTGCCCTGGGGGAACGGAGAGGATGGCTTGGACTTACCTGGCAGTGTTTTCATGCCCCTTTCACGCATCGGTGGGATCCGGTGATGGGAAAAGTGCTCAGAGATGGCCTGGGACTGGCTGTAGGCCTTTCTGGCAGGTGGGGTCTAGGGACAGCAGTGGCACTTCTTCTGCTTGGCCTCAGATGACTGTCTGGCAGTTAGGCCCCGAGGTCCACCCGAAGCTCCTGCTGCTTTTCCAGCCCAAGGCCCAGCGTTTGGGTCATTGCAGCCAGGGACTGGCTAATGAGAGCTTTTCATAAGAAGGCCCACACTCACTGCTTCTAGGCAGGCACCAGCCCAGAAGGTCCTGGGATGGCAGGGCACTGAGGAGCTCAGGCAAATGGAGGTGACCCCTGCAAATAGGAGCCTTGCTCCAGCTGGCTGTGCTGGGGGTTCTGATACTGGCAAGCTGTGTGTTTCAGACCTTTTTTGTAGAACTTTTTTGGCTCAGGAAGGCTTTGCACCCCCAGCTTGGACAGTGGCTCCTCACATCTGCGGTGGGTCGTGGAGCCAGACCAGGCTGCAGAGAGACCTGCCCAGCGTTTGACGCCTTGAAGTGGTGAGCCAGGGAGGGGGGCCTCTGTTCCAGCCCTAATGCCTGGCTGCACATTGCCCAAGAAAAAGCTTAGCTGATTTCTCATTTTTAAATTTCCACTCACCAAAACATGGTTTTTTTCTTTCTGTGTTTGGAGAATATTAAACTTTTATTCATGAGCTCGATCTCTAATTTGGGATTTCTGCTATATCCCTGGCACAGCCAAGACCCTCAGAAAAAACCTGGTGACTGAATCAATTAAGAGAAGATCTCAATGATTTGGTCAAACATTGAGTCATTGGGATGTGTGTGGTCACCTGGAGATGGCATTCTGCCAAAACCTGGAGTCTGCCCCAAACAGTATGAACTTAGAAATGTAATTTTAATTTTAAATGTAAGAATCCAATTGCTTTTGCAGCAGGATATACTTTCCAGACATTAACCCCACAGTTAAGTGTAGCCCACATATCAGTGGGCATAAAATGACTAAACCGTAAAGACTTGAGTAGTTGCAGCTGGGTGTGGCGGTGGCGGTGGCTTCCTAGGGCTCTACAGACCTGCCTGGGCTCCAGTCTGATGGTGGTGAGTCCTCCCTGCAGGTCCTCCCTCTTCCCACAGAGCACAGGCAGAAGGCCCACCTGGGACAGAACACAGGGCCAGGACTCCGACAGCTGAGGGACACCCAAAGCTCATCAAAGGCTCCCATTCGCTCATCCACAGAGTGGAATGGAGAAGCTGTCCCCAAGTGCCCAGGAGCTGTGGTGATAATTTGCACAGCACGTTAGTAGAAAACAAAGCATCCTTTGGAAAACTGCTGCTGACAACTTTCTCTAACACTTGCATTTTAGCCTAGCACATAAAGCAGAGACCGAGCATTTTCTATAATTAGCAACAGGGGAGAGAGGGGGTGCTGTGCCCACACGGGCCAGCAAAGGTCAGAAGCCTGGGGACCCTCAGGAGACAAACGGTGGGCTTTAGAAGGCTCCAGGCAGGACGTTAGGGGGCCTCTTCCTGGCTGTCTCACTGGGGCTTCTGCTGTCTTCTCTGAAGGCTGGGAAGGGCAGTGCGTTGGCAAGGAGGTGGAGACCCCGAGCTCTAAGTACACTGAGGAGCTTTGCCTTGGCAGAATCTGGTTCGTATCTCCCAGGGGCTTCCCTTATGCTCAAGGGGCCTTTTCATTTCTTCCTTCTGCCCCAGGGAGGCCCCTTGGGTGTGGTCATGGTGAGGGAGCCTGACTTCCGCAGTCAGACCCTGGCGTCCAGAGTGGGGTGGAGCCTGCATAGGTCTGCTTCTGTTTGATGATGACAGCCATTTCCGTGAGGATCCTGGTTCCAGTGAACTAACTCCCACAGGCCGACAGCGGTTCTTGTAACTTCCTTCTCTGGAGAGCCCCGCAGCACCTCGATGAGGAAGGGTCATGCCGGGTGTCGGCTTGAATTCATTTCAGGACTGCAAGGAATGAGGCCAGACTGAAATGGTCCATTATGCAGGTGTTCAGAATGAAACCAAGGCGATATTTTGAGATGAGAATGACCTGAACTCATATTTTCACTTCTTTCAAGACATGGCCCCTTTGCCCCCTACAAGTATGAAAGTGGTGCCATCATGCAGATGAGCCGGGTCTCAGGCAGTGCAGCAGCCAGTGAGCTTCGGGCCAGGCACACGCCCAGCAGCCTCTCTGCTGGACACACAGTGGCAGGGGCCGGATGGGAGGCCACCTTGGTCGTCTGCTAAGGCAGAGTCTTCCCCAAGGTCCAGGGAGAGCAGGGAAAGGATGTTCGGAGGTTATGGAAGGACCCAAGCCAGCCAAGTACAACTTGGTGGATTTGCTTGGCACTAAATGGCAGGCAGACCTGGCAGTGCCTCTGGGAACTCTCCATTTGGTGTCAGAGCGTGCTGAAAAGCTTCACCCCAGTCCCCACGGGCAGGAGCCAATCCTCCACAGAACCCCAAGCTGCTTTGACAAGCTGAGGAAGTGGTTTCGTGGCTTAGTGGCTCCTAAAGTCAAAGAGAGTGGAGATAACACTAGCGTGCCTCCCAGGGCCGATCGTGTGCACCTCGGCCACAGTCCCGACCGGGACAGGAACAGCCACTTTCAGAATCTCACTTCTTACCCCAGAAGAAGCGAAGACCCTGCACATCTCAGAAGGGGGCTAGAGTTCATCTTTCTGAGGCCTCTCAAGTGGGCAAACCCTCTTGATTCTCTTCCGTAATCTCCCTGGGTCAGCTGTGGGGGAATCTTCCAGCATTTGCACAGCTCTCGTGACTGTAGGCAGCCCAGCTTTGGCCCTGCCTGTCTTCAAGAACGTTTGCACCGCAAGTGGCCTGGGAAGCTGGAGCTAGTGTCTCCCCTCAGGGCAAGGGTAGACAGTGTTGCTAGTGGCCCCTCACAAGACTGTGGCTTCCTAAGCTTGCGGTTCCCCAGCTAAGACGTAAACCCATTTTGTGGGCAGCGTCCGCCCGGGCAGCTCCTCAGTGTGGACATGACGCTCGTGCTGCCTGCTGTGCCATAAGGGATAAGCTGCCCTTTGTTTCTGACCCAGGAGTCCTGTGTCTGCCAGCAGCTAGGAAACCAGGCAGGCTACCTCATTAGCCTGCAAACAGGTAGACTCTCAGAGCCTGGCAGTTCCTGACGCAGGTGAGGGAGAACGTGCCTGTGTGTGTGGCAGGTTTCCCCTTCCCTCTGTGATTCCTGTCCCTGCCACTCCAGGAGCACCCACCCTGCTGAGCATCCATCAGCCTCCCTCAGCTCCTTTTCTTTCTGTTCTTTATTTCATCTTGTGACTCAGTGCCTTAGTCAAGAAAGAGCAGAAGTGTCCACAGTTATTTTGTTTATTTATTAACTAGTTTAGGTCCCTCGCTCGCATTGAAAACAACTACTGCCACGGCAAGGAACAATACTTCTATCAACAAATAATTAAAAAAAACCTTCCAGGACAATTCATTTTTTTCCATGGTTCATCAAAAGAGAGTTCTCTATATGCACGGATAAAGATAAGAAATAATTATGACGGTGACTGATATTTATCGAGGAGTGTTCTGTGCCAGAAACTATGCTGCATACTTAACATGGACTCTTACATGATCCTGTAACTCTCCGTGAGCTAAGTCCTGTACCATTCCCCATTTTCCAGATGAGAACACTGAAGCTCAGAGGGGTTAATGAACGTGCCCAATGTCGCACAGTCACTCATGGTAGAGCAGGGTTCTAGGTTTCGTTAATCTGATTCCCGACCCTGGGTTTGAGCACTGGTCCCTTCTCCCCACTGTGCGGTGGCTGATGGCTGACCACACGGAGGAGTCAAGGCCGTAACCAGGGCGCCAATCAGCTGGGCCTGTAAGACACAGCACTGTGGTCACCTCTGATGTCGGTCGACTAGGGAAAATGAGTCTGATGGACTTTTGGTTTTGTGTTGTAGTTTATTAAGTGGGAGGACCAAGATATGATTCTATTTTTAAAAAGCAAACAGCATCTCCCTTGCCAACTCCCCCCCCCAACTCCCTGCACCCAGATGTGGAGTCTGGAGGATGGTGTGACAGGACGAGACTGGCCCGTCCTGCCTGTGAGCGGAGGCGGTGGAGGACAGGAAGGGCCACGGGAGTAAGTGACACAAAGCTTGACAGAAGAAGTAGCTCTCCACTTTTAACACGAGGCATATAGTATGATCTTACAGTCATAAAAGATCTTGTATGAAGAAAATACATGGAACTTACATGACAAATATGAACATAATGAACTGTGACATATGTGTGAGAAAGGGGAAGACTATAAAATCAAAATGGAAACAAAGTACGTGAATAGATACTTGACAAAATAATAAATTAAAATGGAGAAACGTAAATGAAAAATGATCAGCCCCACTCCCAACCAAGGTAATGTAAATCAAAGCTGTACTAAACACAGCATTTATCCCGTGAAATTATAAATAGTTAATAAATGTTTAGGGAGCAAGACTGCCATATACGAGTGATAAGAGGGTAAAACTGTGTAATTTTTCTTGAGATCTGAGTATTTATCAGAATCTTTAGGTATCTTAGTATGTATCAGAATCGTTTAACTTTGCAACCATTCTATTTCTGGGAAGTAATTCATAATATTTCAAAGATTTAGCTAGCAGGATGTTAATTGAAGTTTATTTTGAATTATGAAAAGAAGGAAACATTCTAGATGTCTGGCATATTGTGGTCTATCCATTTTGCAGACCACCACGTAGCCATGGTGGAAATGGGAATTAACTCTAAATGAGCACAAGGGTTCTTATTGGGGTGATGAAATGTTCTAATGCTAATTTATGGTGATAGTTGTCTCACTCAGTAAAGTTACTAAGATCATTGAATTGTACGCCTGAAATGGATGAATTTTATATTTTAAAAATACCTCAATGCATTTTTTAAAAACAAAACCAAAAAAGATTTTTACTACACATGCATACATATATACATAATTTAATCATAAATGCATAATTTTGAATATATTTGCAAATAGTTTTAAATTAATCTTAGCAGATGCAAAATTCAAAAATATATATGAAATAGGACTTGATAATTGCATTTTTCCCAAGCTGGCTGGCTCTCGAGCCACCTGGCACTACGTTCCTCAAATTTTCAGTAGCCTCCATGCAGAAAGAATTTTAATGTGATTTTTTCAAGTACAATTTTTATTTTAGAATAGTTTTGGATTTATAGAAAAATTGCTAAGTTAGTAGAGAGATTGCCCATATCCTGCACACCCTACCCTACCTATATTAGTATCTTATATTGATATAGTACATTTGTCACAATCAATGAACCAATATTGATTCATTAGCATTAACCAAAGTCCATGCTTTATTCAGATTTCCTCAGTTTTTCCCCAATATCCTTTTTCTGTGCCAGGATCCCACATTTCATTTAGTCTCATGTCCCCTTATGCCTCTCTTGGCTGTGACAGTTTCTCAGACTTCCCTGGTTTTGATGACCTGGCAGCTCTGAGGAGTGCCAGTCAGGTGTATTGCAGGGTGCCCCTCTACTGGGATTTGTCTGTGTTTTTCTCATCATTGGACTGGGCTCATGAATTTTTGGGAGGAAAACCGCAGAGGTAAAGTACCATTCTCATCACACCACATCGAAGATGCGCACATCCACGTGACTGATCAGTGTTGTGCTGACTTTGAGCTACTCTGTGGAGGAAAGTTGCTCTGCACACCCTACATTTACGGAGTGGGGGGTTAAGTCCTACCTCCCTGAGGGTAAAGTATATACATACGTTATTTAGACATTTTCTGCACAAGTAGGGTTGATTTATATTGATACATTTGTAACACAGTTAGATTCTTCTGTTACAGTCTGCATTCCGTTCTGGGATCCTCCAACCTCCTAAATGATTTTTTAAAAATTTGCATACATTAAGGTTTGCTTTTGGTGCTATGAAGTTTTATGGCTTTTGACAAGTGCATAGTGCGCTATAGTCACCCTTACAATGTTGTACAGAACAATTTCCTGTCCCAAAAAGTCCCCATGTGTGTTCCCTGTTCAACCGACCCACCCCATTCCCCCACCCCTTGGAATTCTGACAACCACTGATCTGTTTGCTGTCTATACAGTTTTGTTTTCTCCAGAATGTCATATAAATGGAACCATATAGTATGTAGCCTTTTCAGACTGGATTCTTAGCAATATGTTTTTAAGATTCATCCATGTCTTCATGTGGCTTGAGAGCTTATTGCTTTTTATCACTGGATAGTATTCCCTTGTGTGGATGTACCACAGTTTATTTATCCGTTCACCAATCGAAGAGTATCTTGGTTGCTTTCAGTTTTTGATGACTATAAACAAAGCTGCTACAAATACTGTGTAAAGGTTTTTGTGCAGACACAATTTTCAAATCAGTTGGGTAAATACCTAGATATGAGATTGCTGAGTTATTTAGTAAGATTGTATTTAACTTTATTAGAAACTGTCAAACTGTCTTCTAAAGTGGCTGTACCAGTTTGCATTCCACCAGCAATGGATGAAAGTTCCTGCTGCTCTGCAGCCTTACCAGTATTTGGTGTTGTCCGTTTTTAAAAAAATTTTAGCCATTCTAATAGATGTGGAGTGGTATCTTGATATTGTTTTAATTTGAAATTACCTAATTAAAAGTGATATTAGCATCTTTTCATGTGCTTATTTGCCATCTGTCTATCTTCTTTGGGGAGGTATCTTTCTAGATCTTTTGCCCACTTTTTAATTGGTTTGCTTGATTTTTTATTGTTGAGTTTTAAATGTTGTTTGTATATTTTGGATGCAAATCTGTATTAGTCAGTGTTCTCTAGAGAAACAGAACCAGGGGAGCTGATGGTGCAAATTCCAGCCCAAGGGCAGGAGAAGACTGGTTGCCCAGCCCATACAGACTGGCAGGAAGAAAAAAGTGACAATTCCTCCTTCCTCTACCTTTTTGCTCTATTCAGGCCCTCAGTGGATGGGGTGATGCCCACCCACACTGGAGAGGGCCATCTACTTTACTGAGCCCACCAGTTTAAAGGCTACTCTCACCTGGAGTCACCTTCGAAGACACAACCAGAAACAACATTTAGTCTGGGCACCCCATGGCATGGTCAAGTGGACGTGTAAAATTAACCATCACAAAATCCTTCATCACATATGTACTTTGCAAATATTTTCCCCCCCAGTTTGTGACTTGTTTTTTTTTCATTCTCTTAACAATGTTTTTCACAGAGCAGAACGTTTTAATTTGACTAAAGTCCAACTTTTTTTTTCTTGCATGAATTGTGCTCTTGGTGTTCTGTCTAAAAACTCTTCACCCAACCCAGGGTCATGTAGATTTTCTCCTATGTTTTCCTCCAGAAGTTTTATAGTTTTGCATATTACATTTATGTCCATGAACTATTTTAAGTAAATTTTATTTTATTGTGATATAATCATATATTATAAAATTTACTCTTTTAAAGTGTTCAATTTAGTGATTTTTTTTTAGTATATTCACAAGTTTGTGTATCTGTCACCACTCATTCCAAAACATTTTTGTCACCTCACAAAGGAACCCTGGACCTATTAGAAATAATCTATTTTGAGCTCTTTTTTTTTTTTTTTTTATAATTTATTTTTTTAATTTCAGAATATCATGGGGGTACAACACTTTGGCCATACACATTGCCCCTGTTCTGCCCGTGTCAGAGCCACAATCGTGGTCGTCTCCCAAACTGTGCTCCCCACATCCATTCAGTGAGAGTTTTTCCCATCCCTTCCACCCCCCTCCCGCCCGCCCGCCCTCTGATGAATGTTCTTGCCCTGTGTGATGTAGGTGTTCATCAGTTAGTACCAGTTTGATGGTGAGTACCAGTGATGCTTGTTTTTCCAATCCTGTGACACTTCGCTTCGAAGAATGGGTTCTAGCTCCAACCAGGATAATACCAGATGTGTTAATTCACTGTTGTTCCTTATTGCTGAGTAATACTCCATGGTATACATATACCACATTTTATTGATCCACTCGTGTATTGATGGGCACCTGGGTTGTTTCCACAACTTTGCAATTGTGAATTGTGCTGTTATGAACATTCGAGAGCAGATGTCTTTATTATAAAATGTCTTTTTTTCTTTTGGATAAATACCCAGTAGTGGGATTGCTGGGTCAAATGGTAATTCTACTTTTAATTCTTTGAGGTATCTCCATATTCTTTTCCATAGAGGTTGTACTAATTTGCAGTCCCACCAGCAGTGTATGAGTTTTCCTACCTGTCCACATCCCCGCCAACATTTGTTATTGGGGATTTTTTGATATGAGCCAATCTCACTGGAGTTAAGTGATATCTCATTGTGGTTTTGATTTGCATTTCCCTGATGATTAGAGAAGTTGAGCACTTTTTTATATGTTTGCTGGCCATCATTCTGTCTTCTTTGGAAAAGTTTTTGTTCATGTCCTTTGCCCATTTTTTAATAGGGTTGTTTGATTTTTTCTTGTTGATTTTCCTAAGTTCTGTATAGATTCTGGTTATAAGCCCTTTATCAGAGGTGTAGCATCAAATATTTTCTCCCATTCTGTGGGTTGTCTGTTCACTCTAGTGATAGTTTCCTTGGCTGTGCAGAAGCTTTTCAATTTGATCAGGTCCCATGTATTTATTTTTGTTGCTGCTGTGATTGCTTTGGGGGTCTTCTTCATAAATTCTTTGCCTAGGCCAATGTCCATAAGAGTTTTTCCAACATTTTCTTCGAGAATTCTTATGGTTTCATGTCTTAGGTTTAGATCTGTTATCCATTGTGAGTTGATTTTTGCGAGAGGTGAGAGGTATGGGTCCACTTTCAGTCTTCTACATATGGCCATCCAATTTTCCCAGCACCATTTGTTGAATAGGGAATCTTTTCCCCAGTGTACGTTTTTCTGGAATTTGTCAAAGATCAGGTGACTGTATGAGGTTGGTTTTATATTTGGGTTCTCAGTCCTGTTCCATTGGTCTACGTGTCTGTTCTTGTGCCAATACCATGCAGTTTTGGTTACTATAGCCTTGTAGTATAGTTTGAAGTCTGGTAGACAGATGCCTCCCAATTTGTTCTTTTTGCTTAAGATTGCTTTGGCTAGACGGGGTCTTCTCTGGTTCCACACGAAGCATAGAATTATTTTTTCTAGATCGGCAAAAAATGATGTTGGTATTTTGATAGGGATTGCATTGATTCTGTAAATTAATTTAGGTAGCAAAGCCATTTTTACTATGTTGACTCTGCCTATCCAAGAGCATGGTAAGGTTTTCCATCTATTTACATCCTCTGCAATTTCCTTTCTCAGTGTTTCATAATTCTCTCTATATAGGTCTTTGATCTCCTTAGTTAGATATATTCCTAAATATTTAATTTTCTTTGTTGCTATTGCAAAAGGTATAGCATCTTTAATTTGTTTCTCGGCTTGATTGTTATTAGCATATATGAAGGCTATGGATTTGTGTGTATTAATTTTGTATCCTGAGACTTTGCTGAATTCATTTATCAATTCCAGTAATCTCTTGGTTGAATCCTTGGGGTTTTCTATGTATAATATCATATCGTCTGCGAATAGTGAAAGTTTGACCTCTTCTGCCCTATCTGGACGCCCCTGATTCTCTGTCTTGTCTAATTGCTGTGGCCAGGACTTCCAGCACTATGTTGAAAAGAAGTGGAGATAGTGGACACCCTTGTCTGGTGCCAGTTTTAAGGGGAATGCCTTCAATTTTTCCCCATTCAGTATGATATTGGCTGTGGGTTTATCGTATATGGCTTTAATAGTTTCTAGGAATGAGCCATCTATGCCTATATTGTTAAGAGTTCTTATCATAAAAGGGTTTTGGATTTTGTCAAAAGCCTTTTCTGCATCTATTGAAAGGATCATATAATCTTTGTTCTTGCTTTTATTTATATGGTGAATTACATTTATAGATTTGCGTACGTTGAACCATCCCTGCATCTCGGGAATGAAGCCCACCTGATCGTGATGCATTATTTTTTTGATGTACATTTGAATTCGGTTTGCAAGGATTTTATTGAGAATTTTTGCATCTATATTCATAAGGGATATTGGTCTGTAGTTTTCTTTTTTTGTTGTGTCCTTTCCTGGCTTTGGTATCAAGGTGATATTGGCTTCATAGAATGAGTTTGGGAGGATTCCATCCTTCTGGATATTTTCAAATAATTTCTGCAGTATAGGCACCAGTTCTTCTTTGTAAGCTTGGTAGAATTCAGGTGTGAACCCATCTGGTCCGGGACTTTTTTTTGTGGATAGATTTTTAATTACTGCTTCAATTTCGGTGCTTGATATTGGTCTGTTTAGAAATTCAGTTTCTTCCTGGTTGAGCCTAGGGAGGTAGTGTGTTTCTAAGAATTTGTCCATTTCCTCCACGTTTTCGTGTTTGTGGGCATAGAGATTTTTGTAGTATTCAAAGATGATGTTTTGTATTTCCATGGTATCAGTTGTGACTTCTCCTTTTTCATTTCTAATTGGAGCTCCTTTTTTTTTTTTTTTAATGAAAGGTGTAAGATCTGTGTATAGGTTTAGCTTTTTACATATGGGCATCCAATTGTTCCAGCACCATTTTGAAAAGACTGCCCTTTCTCCTTTGAATTGTGTTTGCACCTTTGTTAAAAATCAGTTGACTGTATTTATGTCAGTCTATATCAGGGCTCTCTGTTCTGTTCCATTGGTGTATGTGTCTATTCTTTTGCCAATATCATGCTGTCTCGATTACTGTAGCTTTATAATAACTCCAGAAATTGGGTAGAATGAGTCCTCCAAATTTGTTTTTCTTCTTCAGAATTGGCTGTTTTAGGCCTTTTGTCTTTCCATATGCACTTTAGAATCAGTTTGTCAATATTTATAAAATTGCCTGCTGTGATTTTGATTGGAATTGCATTGAATCTATAGATCAAGTTGGGGAGAATTGACTTCTTAACAATATTAAGACTTTCAATCTATTACCACAAATTTCTCTCCATACATTTAGATCTTTGATTTTTCTCACTAGTGTTTTGTAGTCTTCTGCATACAGATCTTGTGATATTTTCTTACCTAAGTATGTACCTAAGTATTTCAGTTTTTGGAGCTATTGTAAATGGTATTGTTTTCAAAATTTTAAATTCCAGTTGTTCACTGTTGGTTTATAGGAAAGTAACTGGCTTTTGCTTCTCTTTTTGTATGAGAAGAATGTGTATTCTGCTGTTGTTGGATAAAGTATTTTATAGATGTCAATTAGACCCAGTTGATTGATGGTACTGTTCTGTCTAACTCTGTCTTTACTGATTATCCGTCTGCTGGACCTGTCAGTTACTGAGGGGTGATGTTGGCGTCTCCAACTGCAATAGTGGGTTTGCTTATTTCTCCTTTCAATTCTACCACTGTTTGCCTCATATATGGTGACACTCTGAGGTCAGGATTATTGTATCTTCTGGAGGATAGATCCTGGGATGCCCCTCTTTACCCCTGATAATAGTCCTAGTTCAAGGATCTGAAATTAGCCCAGTAGTCCCTCCTTACCCACAATTTCACTTTCCGTGGTTTCAGTTACCCGTCGTCAACCATGATCTGAAATATTAAATGGAAAATTCCAGAAATAAACAATTCCTAAGTTTTAAATTGCACACTGTTCTGAGTATTGTGTTGAAATCTCATGCTGTCCCGCTCCGTCCCACCCAGGATGTGAGTCATTCCTTTGTCCATCGTATCCAGGCCGAATACTACCTGTTTGTTAGCCACTTAGTAGCATCTCAGTTATCAGGTCAGAAAAATAGTATATGAAGGGTTCGCTACTATCTCTGGTTTCAGGCACCCGCTGGGGGCCTTGGAAATCATCCCTGGAGAGTGAAGGGGGACTACTGAGTGGCAAATCCAGCTTTCTTTTAATTACTGCCCCACAGTACCTCTTTCTCCGCCGCCCTTCCACTTCTAACCTGTTCTGGTCTCACTTGTTTTGTGCACTCTGACAGTCTCTGTCTTTTAATTTGTGTATTTAGGCCATTCACATTCAAAGTGATTATTGGTATTACTGAATTAATATTTACCATGTTTATCACTGTTTTCATGGCCATTATTCTTTGTTTCTTTTTCTCCCACTGATTCTATCTTCTCTGGCTTTAATTGAGCATTTTATATGATTCTGTTTTGTCTCCTCTCTTAGTATATCAATCGCACTTCTTCTTAAAACACTTTTTAGTGATTGCCCTGGGATGTGCAATACAGTCGGCCCTTCTTCTCTGTGGGGTCTGCATCTGTGGATTCGACCAACTGTGGATTTAAAATATTCAAAAAAAGAAAAAAATGGATTGGCTGCACCTGTGCTGGACATGTACAGACATTTTTCTTGTCATTATTCCCTCAACAACACAGTGTAACGACTGTTTACACAGCATTTACATCGCGTCAGGCAGTAGAAGTCATCTAGAGAGGATTAAAGTGTGCGAGAGGGTGTGCGGCGGTCACACGCAAACAGTGCAGTGCGTTGTATCAGAGACTTGAGCATCGCTGGGTGTTGGTATCAGAGGGGGTCCTGGAACCAATTCCCATGGACACTGAGGGACAACTGTGTGAATTTTTAACTAATCTAAGTTCACCTTGAAATGTCACCATTACCACTTTACGTGCAGCACCAACACGTTATAATAAAGTATCCCCCGCTCCTCCCTCCCGCTCCTCCCTCCCGCTCCTGTGATGACACTGTGCTCCCACTGGATTCACTTGTCAGATGCCATGATCACCTGATACGTTGTTACTGTTATTATTTTGAATGGTTATATTTTAGATTAAATAAGAAGAAGAAAAATAAAGGATTTTGTTTTATCTTCATTTATTCCTTTTCTGACACTTTTCCTTTCTCTTTTTTTCTCTCTCTCCCTCTCCCTGTCTCTTTCTCCCTCAATTTATTTTAGAGATTTCATTACTCTGATTTCAAGGATTGGCGCACGTGATTGAGGAGGCTGGCAAGGCCAGAATCTGCAGGGCAGGCAGGCCTGAGCCCAAGGCAGAGCTGCTGGTGCAGTGTAGGCCAAAGTCTGTCTGCCGGGAGAAATCTCTCTTCCTCAAAGGACCTAAGTCTTTTTTCTAGTAAGGCCTTCAACTGTTTGGGTGAGGTCTGCTCACATTATGGAGGGTCATCTGCTTTACTCAAAGTCTACAGATTTAAATGTTAATATCACCTAAAAAATACCTTCACAGAAAAAGCTAGAATAAATTTTGACCAAATATCTGGGTACTGTGGCCCAGCCAAGTTGGCACATAAAATTAACCATCACAGGGGCCTCAGTGATGGTGCCTCCGAAGCTATGTGCTCTTCACGTGAATGCACAGGAGAGCAAATTTTTTGATCTAAAACCTGAGAGGGAATGTTGAGTGCGTACAGCTCCTAAGAAGGGAGGAAGAAACCAGGTGACTCATCTCTAGGTAGAAGAGAACCATCCGCAGGTGGTTTGTATACTTAGAACAGAGCCTAAAGGAGTGGAGGGAGGTACCATGATGCTGGGTGGAATGAGTTAATTTTATTAAAACACCACTATTTCCCATAAGAATGTGTAAATGTGATGCCACCTAAATCAGAATCCTAAAGAGATATTTTTCATTTTATTTTTTGAAATAAAAAGAAGTGTTTAAATTCACATGTAGGAATAATGTCTGAAAATAGTTGAGAATTTTTTTTTAAAGAACAGCAGGCCAGGAATCACATCTTAACAGATATTTAAGATTCCGACATAGCGAGGGGAATCATGACGGCATGGTCTTGGCCCAGGAATGTGCAAGAAGAGCTGCCTGGAGTCGATCCAAGTCATTACGGGAATTTTAGTCAGTTCAGTGGGAATGGGTGGCATGTTTAACATAAGGTGCTGGCATAATTGGCTACGAAGGAAAGAAATCCAGAATTTTGTTTCATACCACATATAAAAATAAACTCCATATAGAATGAAGGTTTAAGTGTAAAGTGTAAAAATATTAAAAGATAACTGAAGATACCATTCTATATCCTTGGGGTGGGGAAGAACTTCTCCCATAGATGGGATATCTACAAGCTATAGAGGATGTCCTCTGTCCTGTGGTTTGCACATTTGTTCTCTCTCTATTATTTGCTTCTGGTATATTTTGCAACATTTAAACAAAAGTTTAAACAAAAAGTGAATATCCCTTATATTAAAGAGTCCCTACACACTGATGAAAAGACACAAATTAGTAAACAGAGGATATGAAAGGTCATTCCACAGAAAAGGAGACACAAGTGACTGGTAAAGAGATAAAAAGACGTCCATCCTTCCAGCAGTCAGGGAGTGCCTGGGGCCAGGGGCTGTGAGTCAAGCCCAGCAAAGGTGACTGGGTGTTTAGGGACCAGTCCCTGGGCAGATAGAGTGGCTGGGATCCCCTGACCCAAGCAATTCACCAACCCCACTGAACACATTCCTGTGGGAGTTGTGCAGGTGTGCCTGGCTGTCACGCCATAGTGGCACAGGGCAGCTGGTACCAAGGCTCTGGGCTTCCTTTAGGAGACAGTCTGATGACCAATGGAGAAATGCTTCTGTCCACAAGGTGTTCACTGGGAGGGTCCTGCGCCCAGGGAGGGGGATGTTCCTGGAACCCCTTTCCAAGACAGCCACGCTGGGAAAAGAGATAGAAATGTCCCTGAAGCTCTGTTTGGTAACTTGCCAGAGCCATTTGACAAGGAGCTTAAGTCCCATCCCGGATGGGTTTGTTTGCAGTAACTCATGACGGCACATTGGGCTCCTCTGCCAGCCTACCAGCGAGTCTGTTCTGGACGTCTTTCCTCATGGCTCCAGCAGCCGTCCAGGTGGAAAGCAATTCTGGTGGGAAGATTCTGTCCCAATAACTTGGTGCTCTCCCCATCAGAGGGGACATTTTAGCTAACTCAGGGATGAGCTGATTTCTGGCAGCTTTCTCTTGGATGACCTGTGGCTCGCCCATCTTTCCAGTTAGCTAATTCTATTTCATTTCTAATCCTCCGAGAAAGAAACTCTGAGCAATAAAGTCTCTGTGTCCTCTTTCAGGCAGAGCTACTTTCTTGTCACCATCCTCCTACTGCCATCTGGGCCCCCACATTTTTTGCCACTGCCTGGCAGGGTGACCCTGGGAGATCCATTGGCCTTTGAAGTGGAGCCACCATGCAGTGGGATCTCTGCAGTTTCTCTGTTCACCCGTCATTCACCCCACCTGGTAGAAGCACCTGACGAAGGGCCAGAAGCGATTTAAAAATATGCTGTAAGAAACACAGAGCTATTTACTGGTGGTGTCTGCATGTGCTCAACAGTGCAAAACAGTGAGCCTTCAGCCTACTTTAAAGAAGAGTGGATGTTCTGGGGAAAAAGAAGGCTTCTTGAAGTCAAGGACAATGACTTAACAATAACATATTAGCACCCTGTGTGAAGTGAGCGCTCACCTGTGCCAGGCACTGTGCTGGGCAAATTGCAGGGACCCCTGCCTGTACAATCTCCTCCCCAGAAGGGTGGGCACGACTTGTGGGCATGACTTGTGCGCACGATGGGGCAGCAGCCCTGGCTCTGATGCTCTGTGGGACGCTGACTAGTCCCGGTTTTGTCCAGGGCTACCCAGAAGCAGCACTTTGCCTGCACTGCTGAGGCTCTGCCAATTCTCCATGTGTTTTTGAAGTCCACTGTACCTCCTGTAATCACTCAGTGGCTGCTGCACAAAGTCGACACATTTCAGAAACATCCTTTTTTAAAAATTTGCCACGTGCAGCTACTGCTCATTAATCTGTGGACTTGGATGGCCACATAATAAACTCCTCTGAGTTCTGTGGCTTCTTCCCTCCTCTCACCATGCATTTGAGTCTTTGAAGTCAGCTCAGTCCCTGGGGAGGAGAGACAGGATCAAGCTTTTCTCCTATCCTGTGGTTGACTTGGAGCATCATGATGTGTTTTGTGGCGATGCAATGCCCGCAAAGACAACTTTCTCCTCCCTCTGCTTGTTCCATCAATGTCAACACCAGCATCCTTTGGGTGTGACTGAGAGCCAGGAACATCTGTCCTTGTGCTGCTTATAGGTGGTGTGGTGATGGCCCAGGCTCCTTTCCTCCATGTGTTTTAGGTTGTGGTGCCCATCCTTGGAGCGGTCCGGGCCGTGGCTAAGAGCTGTGCTGCCTCTGCTTGAGGACAAGGCAGGGACAGTGACATCCACAGCCACTCACTGGGCATTGCCCACGAACCTGACATGGCCTTGGGAGAACGCGGGGTCCTCCTGGACCTTGGGCTGCCACCAGCTGCCCCCGTCAGAGGTGAGCTCCCAACCGTTCCACACCCAGGTGGAACTCCACCCGCAGACCTGTCTGGGAGGTCAGGCGCTGACCCTGGACGAGCCTCTGGTGGACACACGTGCACCGACTACTCAAGGGAGGCCTTGGCGCTGCCCTTGCTCCCCTGCTGGGTCCACAGCCCTGTTTGGAATTGCTGCTGGGCCTGCACCCTCACCCAGATGGACCCCGGCATGGCTGCTCCTCCACTCCTTCCCTCCAAACCGACTGGAGAGAGGCCTGGGGTCGGCAGAATGGTGGCCCCCAAAGGTACCCCTGCTCCCTGAGGCCTGTGACTATGTTAGGTCACACAGCAGAGGGGAGCTCAGGCTGCTCCTTCACTGACCTTAACGTGGGGACAGCGGACCAGATTATCTGGGTGGGCCCTGTGGTTACGACAGGCAGATGGGAGGCTCAGACCCAGAGAGACGCAGCATGAGGAGGACTTGGCCGGACACTGCTGGCTCTGCAGAAGGAAGGGGTCATGGGCCCAGGAATGCAGTGGCCTCTAGAAGCTGGATAGGCCAGGAAAGGGAGTCTCCCTGGAGCCTCCAGAAGGAACCAGTCCTGCGACGTCAGGACTTCTTACAGACCCCCAGAACCGTAAAGAAACACGTGTGCGCTGCTGTAGTCCACTGAAGCGTGTGCTAATCTGTTCAGCAGCCACAGGAAACTCACACCGGCACCACTGAACAAGCCTCCAGGGCCCTGCCTGGTGCCCAAGGACCCTGAGCGAGGACGGTGTCTCCCTTCAGCAAGCCGCGTGGCGCCTGGGACCGCTGCCCTCTTCCCTCTCACCTCTCACCGTCTTTGCGGGCTTCTCCCTTCCTGTGGCCGTGCGAGGCATCCGCCTGAGCTCACGCCTGCCCTGCTGGCTTCGGGCCCGCGGGCCACTGCCTTTGGACCTGCCTGCGGGCTCCATTAGTTTCTCAGAGTTCTGACCCAGGGCTGGTCCTCTGACACCTTCCAGCTGTCTGCCCTGCCCAGCTCACCTCTGGGAACCTGAGCTCTTCTGGGTTCTTCTGCGCAGGGCTGATTGGTGGGGCCTCCTCATTCCTGCTCTGGCCCCACACTGGGGCTGTGATGGTGGTTCAGACTTGGCCTGAATCCAAAGCCCTTTGGGGGCCAGTGAGGCCCTGCCCAGCTTCCCCTGCTTTACTCCTCTTCTGCCATGCTGGCCTCCTGGCTGTTCCTGCAGCCCACATGGCCTCAGGGCCCCAGGGCCTTTGCACCTGCTCCCCCTGCCTGGACCGTCCTCCTTCTCAGGGGGCCATCCCACCATCTACACATGGCTGCAACCTCTTCCCCTCCCCACCCTGCCCCTTTGACAATTAATTTTTCTGCAAAGCTCTTGTCACCTCTAGAGCTCTCTGTGCTTTTCTTATTTATTTCATTTATCCCTCCCCCACCCCCCAAATGTAAACCTCATGGGGAAAGGATGCTAGAATCTGTGGTCCCGTTCCTTCCCTGGGCCCAGAACAGGGCCTGGCCCCAGCAGTGCCTCATCTGCTGAATGACAGGCTGAGCAAGGGGTCCCCTCCACCCCCCCTCCCTTCCCCACCCCTCTTTGTGAACTCTGGGGGCTGCGGAGCTGGGCAGAGCCACGCGGAGGAGCTGGGGGCGTCCCGGGCACCTGAGCCTGGTGCTGGCTGCTGTCCCCTCGGCTGTCTCGGCTCTTCCTGCGGTGCTGCTGAGCTTCTGATGGGAAGCGGTGCCTGGTGTTCTCTCCTGATGTCCCCTCCAGGGCAGGGAAGCGCACCCCACCCCTAAGGGGGCACCGCAGAGCTCCTCCCACTGTGCTGCCCCAGGAAGCCCTGAAGCCCTTTGTGGGGCTGCGGCCCAGTCCCAGCTGCTGGGGCCCAGGGAGGTCCCTCTAACTTCACAGATGCCCACGGCCCAGCAGCCCATCCCGGGAGACACGCAGCCTGGAGGCCCCCCACTCCCTCGTGTGCCCCCCACAAGCTGTAGGACCATCTTCGCCCCCTGAAAACATGCACCTTCCCTCGGCAGCTGTGCTCTCGGTTATCGGGTCCCCAGTCCCCAGCCCATCCCTGCGGCTTCTGCAAAAGGGGTGCTCCTGAGAGCACAGCCTTGGAGAGCACATTTCTGGCAGAATGGCCTGGATCGGGAAGTGTAGTGTTTAAAAGATGGCATCTTATCAGTGACTCTTGGTAACGCTTGAGCAAGAATGAAACCCACAGGTATTTTTTTTGATGGATTCAGGGAGAAACCAATTAAAATGGTGATTCTTCTCTTCTCTTATCTTTCGTATTTAGAGACTCGAGTCTCAGCCAGATGGGTGGGTGGGGGAGGCCGGGTCTGCGGCTGCTTCCGCAGCCTGGGGTGCCGCCCCCTCCTCCAGGCTTCCGCACCTGGCAGGTGAGCTATGGCAAGAATGCACTGCAGGGGCGACGTCCCCAGCTCCCCTCCCCTAGGTCATTGGGGTCACAGCTCTGGTCAGAGGCAGGGATGCCCATTCCAGGTGGGTTGCAGGCTGCACCTGAGCATCTAGCACTTTGGCAATGCAGCCCCCAGCCCCGAGGAGCCGCCCAAATGTGGCACAAAGGGAGGTTCGTGCCCCCATGGCTTGTGTATGAGTCTCCGGGGGCTGCTGTAACAAACGACCATGAATTGGGGCTTAAAAACAACAGAAATTTATTCTTTCACAGTTCTGGAGGCCAGAAGACCAAAATCAAAGTGTCTGCAGGGCCATGGCCCCCCAGGGGCTCTCGGGGAGGGTCCTTCCTTGGTTTCTGCAGCTCCTGGTGGCAGCTGGCAGGCCTAGGCACTCCTTGGCTCGTGGCAGCATCGCTCCAATGTCTGCCTCCGCTGTCACAGGGCCATCTTTCCCCCATCTCTCTCTCTTTTTTTAAATTTATTTTTTAATTTAAAAAATTTAAAAAAAATTTTAATTTTTAATTAAAAAAATTTTTTAAAAATCCTGGGTGACAGAGGATCTCACTCTGTCGCCCAGGCTGGAATGCAGTGGTGAGATCACTGCTCACTGCAGCCTTGAACTTCCTGGGCTCAAGCGATCTTCCCGCCTCGGCCTCCCGAGTAGCTGAGATTACAGGCTTACGCCACCACACCTGGCTACTTTTTAATTTTTATGTAGAGACAGGATCTTGCTATGTTGCCCAGGCTGGTCTTAAACTCTTGGCCTCAAGCAATCCTCCTGCCTTGGCCTCCCAGAGTGCTGGGATTACACTCGTGGGCCACGGCACCTGTGTCCCCCTGTCTCTCTGTGTTCTCACCTCTTCTAAGACACTGGCTGTTGGGCTGGGGCCCACCTGCTCCAGTGTGACCTCATTGACTTGATTACACCTCCAAAGGCCCTATCTTCTAGTAAAGTCACCTTTGCAGGTACTGGGGTGAGGACTTGAATGTGTCTTTTCGGGGCCACAGTTCAGCCCACGACAGCTTGTGTCCAGTTGTCTGGGGACAACAAGGAGTGAGCCCTGGACTGCATTGGTCATGAACAAGCCTGGGGGTTTTCAAGCATGACCTGTCCTGAAACAGTGCTGTGTGCCTGAGGGCCACCTGGAGAGGCTACCAGGTGCAGCCCCCTGCCCCACCCTGTGAGGGCAAGGCCTCTCTCCTGACTTCTGTGGCTGGAGAGTTTGGGGCCGGTGACACCCAGTGCCCCTCTGGGGCTGCAGACGTGCAAAGGCAACCGTGGGAGAGGCAGACGTGTCCGCAGACACCATCAGTCGGACTGCCTGCTCCCGTGGGCACCCCGGTCACAGCTCTGGGGTCTCACGGTTAAAGTGCCCACACGCCAGTATCACCCTCCTGGGCTCTCCCCCAACCCCGATTCTGCCCACTCTGGCTGCTGTTGGCTACTGCAGTCACAGCTTCTGAGATTCTGGAAGGTGTGGCTGCTGGAGACAGGCTCTGGCCCCCGTGCAGTGATGGGGCCCTGGTGGGAGGGCGCTCCCTGGGAACCAAACTGGGCCAAGGATGGGCTCTTCCAGGCCATGGGCTCCACCTGAGGCTGGCACTGAGGTTCCAGCCACCCCAGGACACTGTCAGCCCCCGCCTACCTCTCCCACCCAGGAGGGGCAGAGCTCCAAACTGGCCAAAGTTCTTGCCTCGGGGTGCACACGCTTTCCCTGGTTGTCCAGGGGCTGCTGGGAAGGGATTTTGCAGGTGTAATTAAGGGCCCAAATCGAAGACTTTCGGATGGGGAGTGTGTGCTGGGGGCACTGACCCAGGCAGGCGAGTCCTTAGAAGGGACGGGGCTGTTCCCGGCAGAAGAGATTTGAAGCGAGAGAGACTTGGCGTATGAGAAACTCTCTGTTGCTGGCTGAGAAGGCAGAGCTGGGGGTTGGCCCCAGCTGGCCGCCAGGAAGCGAGTGGGGGCACCACTCCTGCACCCATGCGGCACTGACTTCTGAGGACACCCCAGACGGCCCCCCGACAAGGACTCCACCCGGCGGACAACTTGTGTGGGGAGCGCAGGGTGCAGCCACCTTCAGCGACTCACAGCCTCCTTGGGGACACCGAGGACTGTCCCCTGCCACCTCCCTGGGATCGCCCAGCTCAGCAGGCCCCTGACTGCTGCCTGCTGAGACCCTCTCAGCACTGCCGCCCCGGCAGCGGCCAAACAGCCCCTTGGACACTTTGTTTTCCCAGAAGGAAGTCCCACCTGGGGTGTGAGGACAGAGAGAGGCTTGGGGGGGTGCAGGCCCCTGGCAGGCGTGGGTGAGGTCCCTGAGGCCTTTGCCTGCATCTTGCTCGGCCCATGTGATGAGTCGGGGCCTCCTGACACTGGACCCGGCTTCTCACCCGAGGGCCTCACCGTGCTGGATCGAGTCAGAGCCTTCCCCGCTCCCGAAGCCAAGGCTCGGCCCAAGCTGTGACCTTCCTGCGGGGCCATGAGTTTTAAAAGCATTGATTTATCAAGCCTGAAAAAGGATACATTTCTGTGTACAGATTGCTGTAGCAGCCGGGAGACCAGCTAAAAGGAGGTGAAACTCTACCCTCCCACCTTCCTGACATAACCAGTTCATCTTCATATGCACTTTAAATGCGTTTGTGATTACAGTATAGGTACAACTTTGTATCCCACTTTCCCCCGCATTTAAAAGGTATTTGGTATCATCATCTTTAATGACAGCCTAACGTCCGCCTCTGACGGGAGGGCACTTGAGGCCTTCCAGTCGTTTGCTGGGTCATCACGCATCAGCATAAGGAACTGTCTATGCATTTAGGACCAGTTCTTTAGGTTTCATTCCCAGAAGTGCAAGAACTAGGTCAACCGAACTTGTTACCAGTTCTTAAATCTTGTCTGAATTTAAAACCCGTCTCTACATCAAAGCCGTGTCCAGGAGGTGGATGGGGCCAGTGACTCAGGAGAAACGGTGGGGTCACTTGGGGACTTTGCATCATGTCAGCCTGGGGGGACCCTCTCACTCTGCCGAAGGTGTCTGTCCCCTAGATTGGGGGCGGGGGAGGGACAGGAGATAATCTTCATTAATGAATGAGTGAATTCATCCATTCATTCTACTCTCGATCACGTCACATCCATCTGCTGCCTTGGTGGAGGTCAGAGGGGAGACAAGTGAGGGGTCCCCATGTGAAGCCACAGTGGTGGCCTCTGCGTCCCCGCCTGGGAAGGGGGTGCCGAGATCTCCACCTGCCTCAGCCTCACAGGGTCCTGGGTGGGTGTGGGGTGCCTGCGGGTCTGTGTACAGACGGGGAGGGGCGCTCCCCAGGCCCCCAGCCGCCAGGCCAGCTCCTTCTCCGGCAGTGGCAACAGCCGCACCTTTGCTTGGTGGGCGGCAGAGGGCAGCGTCCCGGCGCGGATGGCATGCAGCTCCGCACTCCCTGTGTCTGGGCTCCCAGGAAGACCTGGCAGCAGCATCGATTTGTCAAGCCCTGGGGATCAAAGCCGGGTGCCCCGGGAAGCGCCCCAGGTCCTGAGAAGCAGCCCCTCCTGGGAAGGCTCCTGTGACTCTCCTGGGCAAAGGCAGGGCAGGGAGGGCTTCTGTTCTAGAACAGTCTGTGTGTGGGGGGCACTTTGGGAGCAATGTGCTCCGGGCCACCTTCAGGGAAGGCTGAGGTGACGCTTGTGAATGAGGGCAGGGCGTCCTCCTGAGCGATTTTTCTCCATTTGCCTGAGGACCAGACTGGGCTCTTTAGTGTCTGAGAAGCTGCAGGGTCACCCTGAGGACTCTGAGGGATTACACCCCTGGTATCGGGTCCTGTTGGGGTGTTGGGTCCTACTGGGGTGATTGCCTTTGAAAAAACGTAAATTGAGCACATTCTTGGAACTAGCTTTTCGTTGCAAAAATCATATATTATAATTGTAAAAAAATGGAGAACTCTGAAAAATGTCAAGGGAACAGTAAAGTTGGCCTACGCTTTCACCCTGGAGATACACTGCTGCTCTTGTGTTGTATATCCTTCCAGATTTTTTTTAAAAACCTTACAGAAAGGGTCACATGATAACACTATTTGAATATGCTTTTTCCCCCTTTAACAATATATTGTGCACATTTAGCAATAAACATGGATTTGCCTCATGGCTTTCAATGGCTGCATTTCATGGCATGGAGGTGCCTCGCTGGTGTCACTGTTCCTCTTAGTGGCGTCGAGACCCCGTGTGTTGGGGCACCTCAGACACAGGGGCCGACGAGTGGGTATTTAACTTGTGCCCAGCATTCTATCCTCAACAGTGAGCTTGTCGTAATTGTTCACACGCATGCTTGTGCATCACTCTGAGCATTTCCGGAAGATAAATTTCTGGGGTGGGATTGCGGGGCCAGGAGGGGGTGCTGTATTTGAGGGAAACTTGTTTGTATTTGGAAGCTTCCATCTCTCACCACGGACCTGCAGAGTGTGGCTCTGCTGAGGCTTTGAAAACGCCGGCCCCGTGGGCACAGGCCCTTCCGGTGCTCAGTGGGAACGGGCGTGTCCTGCTCTTCTGTGAGCCTCCCATCGGCCCCTGGAGCACGTGATGCTCATAGACACGTAATCGCCTCAGTCCTTAAACAGGGAGGAGGTGACCGCAGGCCTGGTGCTGAGAGAGGGAAGCCCTCTTGAACAGATTTCAGTGCATCCTAACCTCCCCACGTTAAGCGATTCTGAGACCCTCTTATGAATGATGCATGTGTTTAAGATTGTGACGGCTCTCGGGGCAGACCCTCTCCCTGCCCCCAGGCTGCTACGAAATCAACGGGGTGACTTCTGTGGTTGGACATTTAGACTGCTTTTAAAAAATTGATGAACAACACTGCAGTGGCAGTCCTTAGAGATAAATCTTTGTGAACATTCATCCTACTCTTTAAACTTAACTTTTACTTTTAGCAAAGCACTACAAGTGCATAGTTTGAGCAGTTGCATAGTGTGCTGAGGCACCGACAGCATCCCGCTGCCCCCTCAGCCCAGCCCTCCTCCCTGGGGGAAGCCCTCTGGATTCTCGCTGCGGCATCTTTAGGCCTTGGTGCATTTTTCATTTGATTGAGGCATCCCTTCTCGAGTTCTCTGGCCCACAGCTGCAGCCTGGCACTTGCTCTTTGACCTGCTGCTGTCTTGGACTTTCCCACCACCATCTCTCCGGAAGTCCTTTCGCCTCTGTCCTGTGTTGGGTGCCTGTTTCCTAGATCTGCCCTCCCTGCCTCCCTCCCCTTGTCTTTGCTCCTTTGTTCTGGTGGAACGTGTCTTCCAGCAGCTTTCTGAGAAAAGACGTACAGCAGGTGGCTTGGTGGAGTCCTTGTGTGTGTGAAATTGTCATCCTTCTACCATCATGTCCAAACAATTAGAAATCTGGGCTGGGAATTATTTGTTGAACATTTGTTGAATTATCCGTTGAAAGTTATGAAGGTGGATAATGAAGGTGTAGCTTTGTTGTCTGTTAGCTTCCATGGACGTGAGTGAGAATTTCCATGTCTTTCTGATTCCAATGCCTTACTTTTGTTTGTGTTTGCATTTTATTATTTTTGGAAGCTTTTAGTCACTTCTTGTTATTGCTGGAAAAAGCCTGTTAGAGAGGGTGGCCCCGGGGGTGGGTGGGCTCTGAATCTGCCAGGCCTGGATGCGCACCCGCTGGGCCCCTCGGTAGGGGCCTCCGGGCAATGTCATCGCCACAGGTCAGCAGACAAGGGGGCACTTCATAAATGTCAGTTCTTCGCTCCGTCAAATCACACGTGAGGGACATGTCACGGCAAAGTGTTTTGTTATAAAGGCACCTCAACAGGATGAAATCAATGGTTTTCTCATGTGATAAAGGTCTCGTGTATGGGTGTCTGGCCAGAGGTTTGCCTCTTCCTGAGGTCTGTCTGCTTTAACTGTCTTATGGGGTTAGACCGTACTAACGCTTTCAAGAAAAATAGCTGCTTTTTGACAGAAACCGAGTGTCTAAGGTCAAGTGTTTATTTTTCTCTGTGGTGTGGCCTCTCTGAGTCATCTCAGACCCATAAGCCACACGCATGACCGTGTGGGGACCGCTCTCCATCCCGCCTGTGGTCTGAGTCCTTCCCAGGACTTGCCGGCAGGTGGCCTCGGTGTGCCCCGAGGCAGACGCGGGGCTCTCAGCAGCCGGCCGGCGCTTCTCCAGGAGCAGAGGGGTGGACAGCGGCAGCTGCCTCCCACGGCCCGCCGGCACCTTCGTGCTGGGCAGCACCTGCCCAGCCACCTGCCCGCCTGCCCTGGACAGGTGACTGCTGGGGGCAGGCTGTGCGCAGGCCGGGCCCCGAGGTTCTCACGAGCGCCTGTTCGAGGAGGCGCCGCGCGTCCCGGCCCAGCAGGCTCCCTGGGGTGCACAGTGAGACTGAGATTCAGAAGCAGAACAGTTTCCTTAGGTTTCATTTCTTTTTATTCCCTTCAATTTCAGTGGTGAACTCAGAGGACATCTGAGTGATGACATTACGACGTGGAGCTGGCCAGGCTCCTTTTCCTTTCTGGGAAAACGTCCTTCCTGCAGCTCCCGCTGGGGACAGCGGCCACAGACATGGGTCCAGGGCACCTGGCGGGGGGCCAGTCTCAGGTGACCAGTGCCCTCTGACCTCCGGCTCAGTGTGAAAGGTCTAGCTGGACAACCAGCCTCTGGGCCGCGTGGCTTTGATGTAAGAGAAAGCACTGGTCACTAGCTCGGGGCGTGCTGGGAGGGCCCTGAGGGAACGGGACCGAGGCTGGTGGCAGGGGAGGTTGCCGACACAGGGCAGCTCTCTGGGGGTGGGGTAACCCTGGGCCCTGCGTGGAGGTCCCCCGGGGCACCCGGGCAAGGAACACCCAGCTCAGGACCCGGGGGCTGCCAGCAGCTTGGCTTTCCACTGGTGCTGGCTTGAGTGGATGTCTCCCCTGGCCACCAACCAAGTCGGGCAAAGCATTGGGAACGGTAGCTGGCCCTTGGTGACTTCCCTGCCACCCGCAGCCCGAGTCTGGCGCACTCCTCACGAATCCGCTTGGATCCGCGGTAAGTCCTAAGTGGTCCTCGACTCAGACTCTCTCCATATAGCGAGTGCCACTAGGTGGTTCAGCCTCCAAGGCAACAGCAGAGGCCCCTGTTGGCCCCCAGCACAGCGTTGGCGGAGGGATTAGGGCCAGTGACTTGACTGCACAGGATCGGGAGGGTGACATTGGGCCTTGCCCTCTGGCCTTTCTCCTGGCCCTCCGGGAACACCCGCAGGAAGCTGGCTGCGGTTCTGCGCTCTGCACCGTTTGTTCTGAAACAGGAGCAGCAGCTGCCTCCTCCTGAGTTTTCTCACGTACCTGAAACACGTTCTTAATTGATCCTGCCTGTGGCTTTGTGCATTTGTGTGTGGCATGTGCTTCTTAAAGCTGGGGCTTGTGTGTTCTCTTTAAATAGGCCTGCCTTTCAGAGCAGTCCCCGAACCTGCCACGTCTCCAGGCACCACATGGGGAGGAAAGCGCAGGCGGCCCTACGCTTGGGTGCATGGTGCCTCCTGGCGCTGTGAGATCTGTGTGCTCCTGCCAGGGGCTGGCCCTGCTGGAAAGAGCCGACTGTGCTTTCTTGTGCCACCCTCAGGGCCCGAGGGAGGGTGGCTTCCGTCTTCCTTCACCTCAGCCCGCCCCAGCCTTAGTCCAGTGGGATGATCTTCCGTGGTCCTCAGTTACCAGCCGGCATTTGGTGCTGGATGGCAGCTCCACAGCCGGGTCACTGGTGTGCATCCCCACTCCTGAAGGGAGGTGAAGAGGCAGCCAGATCCCTCTGAGGACTTCCTGGAGCTCTTGGGAATGTGCACTTTGAAAGTAAATGACTCTGATCGTTTTGTTCCAAAAGAGAGGCTTTGGCCTTTAAAGGGAGCATCTCAAGTGCTTGGTCCCAGGAAATCCTGAGTAGGCAGGAGCAAGAGGTCCTGAGGCAGGTGCAGGCCTGGCTCAGGCACCCGGCCAGGTCAGGATCCTGGACGAGAGAGGGGCCTGGCGCCGTCAGCCAGCCTGGGGCTCTGCCCCGTTCCTGGTGTGGGGTCTGTGGCAGCTTTTACGGGATTGCCCCTGGCTTCACTGGGTCAGAGGGAGGAGCCGGTCCTGCTCCTGCTGCTGCAGTGTGGCTGGTTCTGGGGCGGGGGTCCCTGGCACCCTCCCAACCTTCCTGCCCCCTTTCCACCTGGTTTCCACACAGATAAGCAGGGGCATTTTGGGGGGCAGGTGGGGTGGCAGCAGAAGGATTGTTCCAGGTGCCAGGGTTATGGGGCCCTTCCTTGCCCTCCTGCCTGGACTGACGGGTGGGCAATGGCTGGTCGGCGCTGACTTTGGCCAGTGGCTGGTTGCCCAGACTGTCTGGGTCTGGTGAATTTCAGTGGGACGGGCATCTGCCTCTGTCCTCCAAAGGTGTGACGTCCTTGTGGGCGGCTGCGGTATCAAGCATGGGCATTAATTACTTAGTATTACTATTTTACCCTACATAGGGTTTGTTACATTGGGACTAAAATGAGTTATAAAATGTAGAAAATTCATTTATTTTGTATGATTTAAAATTCAAACTAAATGACCACCTTTGGTGTTTTTCTGCTTTGAGGTAACTACTTACCTGGATAGAATAAATGTTTCTCACATGACTACCTTCATGTCACTGATTTTCGCTTAGAATTACTCTGTTTTCACAATGTTACCAAATATTCACAGAACTCAGAGGGCTCAAGTGAAAGACTTCTTCTGATGAGATTAGGTGATGTTTTACACTTGATGGATGGAAAATATTTAAAAACCAGACAGCATAGTTTTTAATCTTGGACTGAGAAGGAAATAGAATAACGTGTTTCGGGTGGCCGGATGTCTATGTGGGGTGGGGGTGTGTGGGGGTGGGCAGGGAAGGAGGGCCCAGGCAGGAATGGCGCCTTGCTGTCCCCTGGTGTGCGGGGGCTCCCACAGCCTCGTCTGTCAGATGCAGATGCAGAAGCTCCAATACCCCCAGCTGGCTGTGGCTGGGTCGTTCACACCAGGACCGACAAGGAGGCAGCCTCACAGCTGGATGTGGCCTGCCCTTCCCCTGCCTGGCCCCTCGGTGGTTCAGATGCTACCAAAACAGTGCAGTGCATGAGATAACTTACGCCTTTTCCACCCACACCCCAGCAGGTGGCTTGGCCGGCCATGGGCCTCGGGTCGGCGTGGAGGTTGCATCCTGCCCTGTGACCTGGGTCTGAGTTAAGGCCAGGGGTTCCCCATATCACGAAGCTCTGAGTCTATCGTTTGTTGCTTAGCTGCTTCCCCAGGGCGGGTTTTGGAGGATTAAGTATTGCTGTAAGTAACCAGAAGACACTCTTCAGTGTAAAGCCACAAATAACCACTGAGGTGAGAGTCACAGGTGGGTGGCCCTGCACTGCTGGTGCCGTTCTGTGCTGTGGCCTTTTTTCTTTCAGGACATGTGCTCTCTCCTTGTTTACTGACATCAGTGGCACGAACCAGAGTTAAAAGTGCCACATTCAGGATGACGCACATAAGATCTTAGCTGGAATGAGTTGGGGGTGCGGTTGTGGTACTATGGTCATGACCTGGGGTGCCTGCTGTTTACCTGTGGCACAGGTGTGGCCACCACCTGCTGTCCTGGAGCTGTGTGGCTTTCCCACCTGCTTGAGGCCCGTGATGGTCAGACCGCAGCAGCCCAGCCAAGTCTCTTGGAGTTGTCCCTCTGGCCCAACACCCACCTGAATGTTCTTCCTTCTTCCTGCCCCTTAGTCCGTTCATGGGTCATTGCTCTCAACACCTGCCTGATCTCTGTGCCAAGCCCCTTACCCAGGCCCCCAGCCTTGTGCCACAAGCAGGTATATGTCCCTGTGATGGGAGCTGGCTGGGCTCTGGGGCCACGTGGACCCCTGGTATCCCCTTCCCCTCTTGTGTCTGGGAAGGCGCCGGGTGGGAGTGGCAGGTGGGCCGAGTGCTCAGCCGGGGGTGGGGCCCACCCAGCAGGGCTCTGTGGCCAGCAAGACCTGGTATAGCTGCCACTCAAGGGAGACATTAAAAGTACATGTATTCTTTGACCCAATAACTTCTCTGGGAATCTATGTTACACCATGAAAACCTGTGACTGCAGAAGGGTGTATGTTGCAGGATGCCGACGGGAGAATTGTTTCTGGAGCAAAGCCTGGGAAGGAGGCCCAGGGCAGAGAAGAGCACAGACAGGCAGGATCGGCCAACTAACTCAGAGGGTGAAGTGCTGCTGAGGGCTGTTAGCGGAGAAGAGCAAGTCTCAGGAACATGTGTAGAACATGTTCTTATTCTCGTAGAACAAACAAGGGAAAAAACCCCCTCTAAATGTAAATGTGCTTAAATAGCCATACATTTATGAGTGTGTGAATACGACAAATCCATATGCCACTTTTAACACAGGTTAGCCGGGGCGGGCAAGGGATGATGGGGTGCAGGCGAGCAGTTAGGAGGGAGGAATTGGGTGAAGAAGCGGATGGAAAGAAGGCTAGGCCTGAAGATGTTCTTACAACACAAGCATACAATTGTACGTCTGGCGATAGATGTATAAAGACATTTAGAAGCTTACGTTGCCGTTAGAGTTTACGTCCTGATCCACCGAGGGTAAAGCCAAGGCCTGCAGGGCTGGCTGTGCTTCCCCGGCCTGGTGCCCGTGCTGCCCCCAGGGCAGCACCTCCAGGGTCTCCATCACATCACGGTCTCTGGCCCGACCCTGTCGTCAGGGCCCTGCCCAAGCAGCTGACGAGGGGGCTCCCGACCCGGGGGAGGCGAGAGGCCAGTGGTGCTGCTCACACAAGACCCTCTGAGGCCGCGGGGAGGGCAGCAGACGTGCCCAGCCCATGCGAGTCTCACTCAAGATGTTGGAGGCAGAGGTGGGATTCTGCTCTGGACCCATTCCAGGTTCCCCCAGGGTGCGACACACGCTGCTTTCAGAAAAAGAATGGCACAGAGGCACGAGGCTGAGAGACAGAAAGTTGGCTTCTGTCACCGGATGCTTAAATGAAAACTTATGAAATAATAAGCTACACAACATAAAAGAAAACATCTCCCATTTGCTAGTAATTAAATGCTTAAACATTTAAATTATCCGTATCTTACGCTTATCAAATTGCCAGTAGCCTTAAGGCTATAAAAACACGCATTTCTCAAGTTTCCCAGATGTTTCATAGCTTCGAGATGGTAAATCTCAAGTTGTCAATTAAACCTCTCTCACAGTGGAATGGCTCAACAAACGCGAACATTAACTCCAGCAAGCAGCAAAACCCGATGATATCAAGATTTCCATTATTAAGAAAGTAAATCTCCTTCTTCTAGAATAAAGACACAAATACCATGTTTTTTGCTGGAAAAATGATGTGGGAAGATGGCCTCCAGAGATTGTCTGTCAAACACCCTTGAAGAAGCATATCTTGCTGTGCTCATTGCAGCAGACGCTCTCTGCGCTGAACGCCGGCGGAAGCTTGGCTCTGCTACACGCAGCACGCATCACCCCTCCCACGCCAAATGGAGCGTAGCTTGCAGGAGCAGACTGGGCTCCTCAAAGTAAAACTGCCTGAGGCTCCCCCAGTAGAGGAGGATAAAAAAGAGCAGGAATCCTAGGAAACCCACCACAGAGGCTGTGAGCTAGTCCAAATTCAGAACTGGTTTCGCTGAGAGGTTACCCAGGGCCACCCCTGCCCATCTCAGCCAGGTTGGGCAGAGGGATAGTAGCGGCTCACGCTAGTAAATGCCGTTAACTCTCCTCTTTTGGAAGGGGACGAAGGAAGCCACAGCCTGGCTGGCTTGCACTGGGAAAGTATGTCCTCATTAGCACAAGAAGACAAAGCACATTTGCTGACATATCTTCTCTGATCTTCTCTCTCTTGCCCATAGCTTTGAATCTCTTGTGCACAATGGAAAAATACAACTGTTGTGGTCACAGGCAGCATTTCAGTTACTACGACTGTGTAACAAAATTACTCTAGAACTTAACAGTTGTTTTATGACACCTTCTGATTTTGAAGGTCATAAATTTGCATAGGGCACTGTTGGGGTGGCTTGTGTCTACCTCAACATGTCTGGAATCTGCACTGGGAAGACTTGAAACCCAGAACTGTGGATGGAGGGTCCACACGTGGCCTCTCCAGGCAACTTGGTTTCCTCTTGGCATGGCAGCCTTAGTGGGGCCAGAGCCTTCCCTGGTAGCTCAAGCACGAGTGTCCCAGTGAACAAGGCAGAAGCTGCATCATCTTGTGTGACCCAGCCTCAGAAATCACCCTGCGTCACTTTGGCCTTCTAAAATCTGCACACGATTACCCTGCGGCAGACCTTAATCTGGACCCACACAGGGAGGGGCTTCTGGGAAACTCGGTTCCAGCCTCTGTAGACTGTAACACCCACCTGGGGCCTGTTCTGAAGTTCTCTCCTGCTAATGGGGACATTTTCTTCTCTGGAGCCCCGGGGTTTTATGACCTGGAGGCGGTGGACCTGGGGGTTACTCTGGGATTTACTGCCTGTGAAAGTCTCCTAGTCTCTCTGGGCTCCAGTGAACTCCTTGGTGAGATGGGGGGAAATAATTACAGAGGTTTAAGTGAGTGTGGTGTTGTGATACATATGTTGGTTTTCGCCCATGGTTCCCATGGAGTTTCATAGCTCCATAGTCCTTGTTGTATTGTTGGGAGCTTCAGGACTCAGGAGCCAGATCTCTCTGACCTTCTCTTGCCCTCCTTTCACCCGCCCAAGGCGGACTCCAATCTGATTGTGGGTCAAAAGACCCTCATTCCAGAGAGGTCCTGCCCCATACCCTGGGGGGAGGATGCTGCACAGACAGGCTAGGAAGAATCTGAGCAGACAGGCCTTGCTGGGCTTAGATCATGTGCCTTTTGTCCAGTCGCATTTCTATGTGGTTGTCAATCATGCCTATGTAACGAAGCCTCCGTAAAAACCCAAGAGGACTGAGTTTGGAGCTTCTGGGCAGCTGAACACAAGGAGGTTCCAGGAGTGTGGGGCACCCAGGGAGGGCATGGAAGCTCCATGCCCCTTCCTCATACCTTACCCTACGTGTCTCTTCGTCTGTATCCTTTGTAATAACCATTATAATAAACCGGTAAACCTAAGTAAGAGTTTCCCTAAGTTTTGTGAGTCTCTCCAGCAAATTAATCCAACCCAAAGAGGGAGGGGGTCGTGGGAACCCCAGCTGGAAGCCGGTTGGTTAGAAGCTCTGGAAGCCTGGACTTGTGACTGGTGTCTGGAGGGCTCTTTGATCTGGGGGCCGCAAAGAGATTCCTACAAGGGAATTTCATTAACGTCCTAGTCATTTGGTCCTGGATCCAGAATCCTGTATCAGAATCACCCGTGGGGAGTGTTAGCACACAGATCGCTGTCCCCCTGACGCTAACACAGCAGGGATGGGCAAGGCCAGAGAACGGCCTTTCAAATGTTCTACAATGACTGCCCACTGTGTGGGCAGGCTCTCTGGGGCCCAGAGTCAGCCTGCCTCCTCCCTGTCATCTGGCAGGGCCTCCCCCACCTCCTTGGGCTTGCCCTGAGCCCCCCTGGGCTTTTGGCTTCCTGGCCTTGGTGAGGACTCAGGACCATCCTGAGCTGCCACCCCTATGGGGGGTGGGGGTGACATAGTTGGGGTGGCCCTGGGGAGGAGGTGGGGCGTCCCTCTTGGCCCTGCTGCTAGATGGAGTCTCCCAGTTGAACTGTGTTTCCAAGTCACTCCCAGGCCTGGGCCTGAGGCTAAGCCCCGAAGTGGAAAAGTATGAGGAAGCCTCCCGAGGTGGCCAGCGTTGGCGGAGCTGTTTGCAAAGCTCACCTGTCTCTCCTGGCGTTAGGGTGGGAGCTCGTAATGCAGGATGAGAAAGAATTCTCGACACAAAGATTAGGATAGGAAGAAGTGAAAAGTTTATTTTATTTTCCCAAGAGGGGAAAGGGGTCAGCACAAGAAAGAAGTGCTGGTAAGGAGTATAAGGGGTTCAGGGTTTTCATGGGGATAAAGAGAAAGAAAAAAAGTGATTGTTGCCAGCTGACAGCAGAAAATGGCTGCGTCTGTTTTCCCTTTTTTCCCTCTTTGTGAGGCTGGCTTGTCAGGGTCCTTGGAATGTGGTCTGGGGAGCTGGGGAGAGCTTGCACCCCTGCTGTCTGCTCAGTGCTCTTTGAGGCTGTTAAAACAAACTCTTAGAGGCCTCAGGTGGTTAATCTTAAAGGCAATGCGTTGAGCCTCAGGTGGTTAGTCAAACAAAGGGGCAGTTGTGTTGTGATCTTTTCCTTCAAAGGGGCAATTATGTACTGTGAGTTTTAAAAATTTTTTTCCTGTCAGATTGCTTATTTTTCTCTGTTAGATATTAATAGTTTATTAGCAATGCCATCCTTTCACCTGGCTTTACCAAATTCTGTTAAGAAAGACAGAGTTTGAGCTGACAGTCCCTTGGGGAAAGTGTCTGGAAGAGGCTTCTGCATCCCCCTCAGGTGAGTGTGTGGGAGGGGGTGAGAGCCGGCCACATCTGCAACCTCTGCTGGGCACTGGTCATACACAGAGCAGTGTCCTGAGGCTGCCAGTCCCCTTGACAGTTGGCTGGGGGTAGGGGCTGTGGGCTGCAGGAGGAGCCCTGGACCCAGGGTCTGAGCATCTGGTTTGCAGGCCCAGGGCCTTGGGTGGGCAGTGCCTCTCTCAGCCTCTGTGTTCCCACTAGTGACATGCAAGTGGTGAGTCCCGGAACGGTGACATCAGAAGGAGGGTGCCTACCTGCTCTGTGCAAGTGCAACCCTCTGCCTGACTGCCAGGGCCGTCCGTCTGTGTCGGGGTGAGCGGTGCCGTAGCCCCCTGCGAGTTCCCTCGTCACTGGTGTGGTTGCCATGCTGGGCTGACCTCTCCCCATAGTGGGCCCTGTTGGGTCAGCACATCCCTGCTTCCTTCTGCCTGACAAAACCCTCTCAGGGCTCAGGCTGGGCAGATGTCAGTGCTGGTGGATGCAGGCCAGCCAAGGCTGGGCACAGCGGGTGTCACGGGCACACCCCAGGGCTTCAGGAACATGCGTGGGAACTCCTGGTGAGGGGCTGCTAACAGGTGTGGGGCTGCTTTGGGGGGGATGCAAATGTTCTGGAACTTGTTAGTGGTGATGATTGCACAACCCAGCAAGTGCGCTAAAAGCCACCGAGCTGCACACCTTGAAGGGTGAACTTTACCTCAATAATAATAATAAGAAAAAAACCTCCCCAGAGATCTGCACATATGTCCCAAAGTGGCTGCGAGAAGCTGGACTTTCTTGGAAGTCTGCTTCTGTGATTAAAAAATCCACGCGAGGTCTGCCTTCCAGTCCCTACCACAGCAGGGGCCCTGCGACCGATGCGGCTGCAATCGGCTGTTGGTCGGTTTTGTGTCTTCAAGAGGGGAATCAAAATGTTTAAGAAACGCCTCTTCCCCAGCACCTCACTGGGGAGAGTTTCAGCCTCTCAGGTGGGGCGAAAGCAGAGGCCGGTGACCCCTTGGACGCTGCCTTCTTGCTGTCCTTGCTTTCCCACACTGAGTGAAAACGTGCATTTTCCTTCCGTCGAGCCGCTTGTAAGTGGCCCGCAGCACGACTCTATCCCGAATACGCTCCCGCCCTGCCTGCTCCCGCCAGGTCCTCCTGCACAGCCCAGACGCTGCCCGTGAGCCCGCAGGTCTGGCAGCAGTCTGTGTCCAGATGGCCCTGCTGCCCAAACCCAGTTTCTGCGGAAGGAGCCAGCCAGGCCGGTGCGTGTTGCTTGGCGCCTGTCTCTCTCGTCTCTGCGCTTTTTACCCCCCTTTTTATGACCTGGACTTTTTGAAGTGCTCAGGCCGGGCCGCTGGTTAGTGGGGCCAGTTACGAAAGCTCCAGGCGGCACACTTGTTATCGCGGCTGCCCTGGGGCCTCCGAGGGGGTTTGTGGACCCAAGTCCGTCAGGACAGGAAGCTGGGCTGCTGCCACCTCAGGGCCGCGCCAAGCAGGAGTGTCCCATGTCAGCTCCCCCTCCCCTGTCCTCCCTCTTCTTCCTTCCTCCTGTCCTCCCTGCTCCCCCGCTCTCTCCCTCTCCTCCCCGCTACCCCCAGACGCTGATGCTCCATTTTCTCTCCAGGGGAGGCGGCATTGCGTATTCCTGGGGCCTCAGATAGGGTCATGTGGGTTTTGGAGGGTCTGAGGACAGTGCTGTGGCTCAGCTCTGCCCTGGACTTGCAGGCCCAGGGGCAGAACGTCTGAAGGGACTGGCCCGTGAGGCTCTGATCCCAGCGCCATCCCGCTCAGCCTCTCCTCCAGCCCCGGTGTTCCGCCCAAGGCCCCAACATTCCTGGTGGTCCCTTGGTGGCCCCCGTTGCTCCCCTTTGCCCTGGAGGCACCCAGGTGCTTGCCCACAGGAGCCTTGGCCTTGGGCAGAAGCATCCTTGCTTCCCTAGGGGAAGGCCACACAGAGCTCGGGGCACAGCCAGAGTGGAGGTAAATGTCACCCTGCGAATAACCCTTTGCAATGCCCACGTGTTGCCCTGAGCAAGGACCTGCTCTTCTGGAATGAGGTTTCCTGATGGATTGGGGTGCTTAGGGAGACAAATTCCCCACCTCCCAGCCTCTGTTGGGAGCCTCTCTGCTCGAGGGACGCTTCCCGCCCAGGTGCATTAGTGACACAGCAGCTCTTGTCCCCTCCCTGCTCACTCTACACCCAAGCTCTGCGCACTCAGCTCCCCTGCCAGCGCACCAGGTGGGTCCTTCTGGGCTTGTTCTTCCACCCCAGACCGGGGCCATCGCCGTATCTGTTCACTGGCGGGCCCGAGTGCCTCCAGCGGTGCTCGGCCCAGAGAGGTGCTCGGTGAGCAGGTGCGGCCCCACACCTGGGCTGCTTTAAATTGCGTACAGTGGTACTTCAAGGACATGTGGTTTATAACGAGGTGTATTTTTACCATCTCCCTTCATTTATGGCAAGCCATCCTGGCTTTCTCTTTAGGGAAGATACAGAAACCCAGTGAAAACGGAACAATATTACTAAATTCTCCCTAAATCCCATTCTTTCCAGAAGGCTGAAAGCCTGCATGTCTTTGTTGAAAGACAGATTAACAAGAGTTAGAGAGGTGCCAACAGAGACCTGCTCCTTGAGGAAGCGGATCACAGGGAGTGAGTCAGGGCTACGTGACATGTCCACGTCCCACCTGGACTTTGTGTCCACACCCCCAAGGTCGGCGGGGACAGTGAGCCTCGTGCAGCCATCACAGTCTCGGGAGGGTCCGAGGGGCTCCTGCCTCCTGCCGTCTCTGAAACTCTTCAATGTCTGTGTGGATGTGGGGGGGTCTGTGTCCAGCCTGGTCATCTGCCGGGGTTTCTGAGAGTCGGCCCTGGTGTGCTGGGCTCACAGTGTCCAGGGAGCGTACGGTCGGGTGAGCAGTGACCCCCACAAGTGTGAGTGATCACGTGCGTAGAGGGCTGGTGCCCGGGCCCCCGCACCCCCACAGCCCCACACCCCCACACCCGGCCATTGGCCCAGCATCCCCTCAGGCATCCGCACTCAGTTCCTTGTTTGATGGCGAAGATATTTAAAACTCTGGCCCCTAAATGCATTTCTTTTCATTTTTCTTAAAGTTATAAGCATGTTCCGTAGAGTGACAGTAGCTTCAATGTCTTCTTTGATGGCCGAATACTGCAGCACCAAGGGTTTGCGCCATGATTTATGCAGACCTTCTCCTTTTGGTGGACATATAGTTGTCCTAATTTTTAGGTGGGCCCTTGACATCTGGTGATTGGAATCTGCTTTGGGCAGGGCTCACAGTGAGAAGTGGTGTTGACGGGTGCTGACAGGAGAGCTGTCTGGTCCTGGGACACCTTGCACAGGTGAGCCGTGAGCTGGGAGCATTTCAGGGGAGGGTGGCATTTGACACAGAAGGTTCTCATGGGACGGCTGTGGGGCTCTGTTGGGTGTGGGGGCGACATTATTCCTGAGGAGGGGTTGGGGGTGCTGATGAACATGGTTTGGGAGGTGACGCCTCAAGCCACACAGCATCTCCCGCCATGGAGGGCCCTCAGGCCGCTGCAGACTCCACACCGAGGAGGGATTCTGGCAGCCTTGGGGGCGGGGGGTGCTCCCTGGTGTGGCATTGCCTGGGGACTCCTCCAAATCCCAGCCTCAGGTCTGTGGGATCGCTCCCAGCTGTCACCACAAATGCTGAGGCGAGAATGCTGAGGTGTTGCCTGGGGGACGGCACAGGCTGCTGGCTGGTTCCCATGGAAAGACTGCCTCAGGGACTTCCTGGGCCCCAGTGAAGGTGTGGTGACAGGGCAGGTGCCCTCAGGGCGTGGCCTGTGTCAGCACCGGGAGTCTCTTTCCCGCTGCTTGCTGGCTTCTGCCCCTTGCTCTGCGCAGCCCTGCGCAGGTGGGGCTGGCGACCCTGAGACCCCGGGTGGGACATCCACGCTGGGCACAGTCCTGGCATTGTGTCCAGACCTGGCCTGTCCCCGCCCCCCGCCAGCTTCTTCCTCCAGCAGGGGATGCGCTTCCTGCAGAGGAGGACGAAGCGGCCTCGGTAAGGCGGAGTGGGAAAGGTTTTCCCCTCATCCTTCATTTCTGCAGAAGCAGGAGAGGGCCGGGTTGGGCGACTGCTCCAGGGCTGCACGCTGCTGCTCCTCGGCCCTGGTGTCGCGTGTGCTGGGACGTGCTTGGTCGGGGCAGATGAGGACTGGGCTATGTCGTGGGAGTAGGAGCTCTGAGAGCCGTCCAAGTCTCCTCCACCCCCTTTTCCCTGACGTCCCAGCGGGGACTCTCCTTCAGGTTGGTTCCAGCGAGATGAATGGCAGCCAGGAGCTGCCCCTGCCCTGGCTGGAGGAGTGTGGCTGACCAGCAGCCGGAGGCCCCGCTCTGAGACCCGCTACCGCCTTTGCACAGAGGCCTGGCTTCCCACAGCAGTGGCTGAGCGTGGCAGGGACACCGAGGCAGGCCAGCCATTCCTGGGAGATGCAGGCACCTTTGGTGGTGACTTTGGCCCAATTCCCCTAGAACTGCAAGGGGTCAAGACGTTCCCTGACCCGCTTCCTTGCCTCTCCCTGGGGGTTGGCCCCAGCACAGTCTGCTGTGGGATCAGCCTGCCCCGGTTCCCTCACAGCGTCCCACAAGATGCACTGGGGCCTGCTTCTTGTGGGGCCCCGACTGATACAGAAAGATGCTGTGTAGCACCCTGCGATGGACATACATGCACGTGCACAATAGGGCCCCGTGGTGAAGGCCTCAGACCCTGGGGTCAGTTGCTCTTGCAGAGTGACACAGCTCAAGATGCGTGGTCCACTGCCCATGTCCTCCTCCTGGGCCAGCCCCTCCTGGAGCCAAGAGCAGGGTGGGTGACCACATGCAATGGGGGTGGTGACCAGGGTGGGGACCCCAGAACGAGGAGGTGGAGGCTGTGAGACCGATCCTGATCCACCCGGAGGCATCGGTATCTCCACTTGCTCGGTGCTCCCAGAAACTGGCACAGCTGGACTTGAACCTGGTCTTGGGGCAGCAGGTTCACTGCTCTTTATACATCAAGACCCCTGTGACGGGACAGTCGGGAGTTTGATCTGCACTCACAGATCTCTTTATACTTGAGAGTGATTTTGCATTGAAATTCATGAGGCTGCGCTACCTGCGTTTGGTGTGGGTGTGGGTGGACCCGAGACCGAGCCTCGTCAGGGATACCAGCACGTTGGGCAGAGCAGTGTGTGCAGCTCTGCTTTCAAGTCTGAAATCCCAGGTGGCTTATTTACTTTCGTTGTTGCAGAGTTTTTTTTTTACTCTTTCTTATTTCTGTGCTTGTGAAGTAGAAATAATTTACAAGGAAGAGACCTCTGGCTTCCCCTTACTTACCTGCTGTGGCTGTTGAGGAAACATCTGCTGCCTTGGAGCTACAGAGCTGCCGCCATTCAGAATGAAAATAACCTTTTTAGAGGAAGCCCTGACCCTTCCTGACACCAAAGCAGCAGACACATCTCCCTCTGTCTGAAGAAGTAGATTGAGTCCATCGCTATGGGCTTGGAAAGAACCAGGCATGGGCACGGCAGGTGGAGACTGCTGAGGCTGCGTGGGCCTGAGCCTGTGGTCCTTAGGCCAGTATCAGCATTAACTGGAGTTTGGAAGAAGTTGATTCCAGCCCTCGTGGATGACTTTGAGGGGTTCCAGACTTCAGTAGAATCATTTCCGGAATAACTTCCCTTTGTGTGATAGATACGTAAGCAGTGCCGACCGTGAGCCAGAAGCTGCTCTGAGTGCTTCAAGGATGCTCACTCATGTCATCCTCCCAGCACACTCTGTCATGAAGGTCTTGCTATTGCCTCCACTTTACAGAAGGGGAAACTGAGGGACAGAGTGGTCACAGAACTAGCAAGAGCAGAGTCCGGGTCACTGGCTGCAGATGGTACTCTTGGCCACAAGCCCACCCCCTTGAGGACTCCCTCCTCTTTATGGAAAATGCCCAATGCAGGAAAGCAGAGAGCTGCACAAGTGGTCCAAGTAACCAGGCTTCCCACTGTAACAACACTGGTCTTGGTTGACAATAACGATGATTAGAAAAAAGCAAATATTGCAATAAAGTGAGTCACATGAATTTTTTGTTTCATGGTGTATACAAAAGTTATGTTATATATACTATACTGTAGTCTATTAATTGTGCAACAGCATTGTCTAAAAACCAATGTACATACCTGAATTAAAAAATACTTTATTGTTAAAAAATGCTAACGGTCTTCTCAACCTTCCTTGAGTCGTAATCTTTTTGCCGGTGGAGGGTCTTCCTTCAATGTGATGGCTGCTGGCTGATCAGGGTGGTGGTTGCTGAGTGTTGGGGTAGCTGTGGCTGTTTCTTTAATGAGACAAAAATGATTTTTGCTGTACAAATCGACTCTTTTCATGAAAGATTTCCCTGTAGCATTTGATGCTATTTGATAGCATTTTACTCACAGTAGAACTTTTGAAATTGGAGTCAAACTTCTCAAACCCTGCTGCTTTATCAACTAAGTTGATGTAATATTCTAAATCCTTTGTTGTCATTTCAAAAATGTTCACAGCGTCTCACCAGACATAGATTCCATCTCAAGAAACCACTTTGCTCATCCGTAAGAAGCACCTCCTCTTCTGTTCAAGTTCCATCATGAGATTGCAGCAATTCAGTCCCATCTTCATGCGCCACTTCTAATTCTAGTTCTTGCTGTCTCCACCCCATCTGCAGTTACCCGCCCCACTGAAGTCTGGAACCCCTCAAACTCATCCACGAGGGTTGGAATCGACTTCTTCCAAACTCCTGTTAGTGTTGACATTTTGACCTCCTCCCATGGATCATGAATGTTCTTAATGGCATCTAGAATGGTGACTCCTTTCCAGAAGGTTTTCAATTGGCTTTGCCCAGATCCATCAAAGGAATCACTATCTGTGGCAGCTCTAACTTTAGAAATTGTATTTCTGAAATAATAAGACTTGAAAGTCCAAATTACTCCTTGATCCATGGGCTGCAGAATGGATGTTGTATTAGTAGGCATGAAAGCATTAATATCCTTGTATGCCTCCATCAGAGCTCTTGGGTGATGAGGTGTATTGTCAATAGGCAATAATATTTTCAAAGGAATCTTTTTTTCTGAGCAGTAGGCCTCAACAGTAGGTTTAAAATATTCAGTAAACCATGCTGTAAACAGATGTGCTGTCATCCAGGCTTTGTTGTTCCATATGCACAGCACAGGCAGAGTAGATTTAGCATAATTCCTAAGGGCCCTAAGAGTTTTGGAAAGGTAAATGAGCACTGGCTTCAACTTAGAGTCACAGCTGCATTAGCCCCTAAGGAGAGAGTCAGCCTGTCCTTTGAAGCTTGGAAGCCAGGCACTGACTTCTCTCCAGCTATGGCAGTCCTAGATGGCACCTTCTTCCGATATAAGGCCGTTTCATCTAAATTGAAAATCTGCTGTTGAGTGTGGCCACCTTCATCAGTGATCTTAGCTGGATCTTCTGATAACTTGCCGCAGCTTCTCCATCAGCACTCGCTGCTTCACCTTGCACTTGCATGTTGTGGAGACGGCTTCTTTCCTTAAACCTCATGACCCAACCTCTGCCGGCTTCCGACTTTTCTCCTGCAGCTTCCTCACCTCTCTCGGCCGTCACAGAACTGAAGAGAGTCAGGGCCTTGCTCTGGATTAGTCCTTGGCTTAGGGAACGTTGTGGCAGGTTTGATCTTCTATCCAGACCTCTCAGACTTTCTCTGTGTCAGTGATTAGGCTGTTTCACTTCCTTATCATTCGTGTGTTCACTGGAGCAGCACATTTAATCTCCTTCAAGAACTTCTCCTTTGCGTTCACAACTCGGCTGACTGTTTGGTGCAGGAGGCCTGGCTTTGGGCCTGTCTTGGCCTTCGACAAGCCTTGCTCACCAAACGTAATCATTTTTAGCTTTTGATTTAAAGTGAGAGACATGTGACTCCCCCTTTCACTTGAACACTCAGAGGCCACTGCAGGGTTATGGATCGGCCTAATTTCAATACTGTGTTTTACAGAACAGGGAGGCCCGAGGACAGGGAGAGAGACGGGGAAACAACCAGTTGGTGGAGCAGGCAGAGCACACACACATTTATCGACTAAGTTGGCCATCTTACATGGGTGCATCTCATGGTGCCCCCAAACAATTACAATAGTGACATCAGAGGTCATTGATCACAGATCACCATAAAAGGTACAATAATAATGATAAAATTTGAAGTATTCAAAAATTACCGTAGTGTGCCACGGAGACATGAAGTGAACACACGCTCTTGGAAAATGGTGCTGACAGACTCGGCCAGGGCCGGGTTGCCACACACCTTCACTGTGTAAAAAACACAATCTCTGTGAGGTGCAATAAACGTGAAAAGTGAAACGCAATGAAACCAGGTGTGCCTGTAATACTCCTTGGGTTGGTTAACGGCGTGTTCCCGGTGGCCAGGTTTGCGTGTGCACAGCTTTGGAGGACCGTTCCCTGGGCCCGGGTGTCCCCACCTGTTCCCGCCGGGCCTCCCTGTCCTGTCATGGCTGGGGATGGTGGAGGAGAACCAGCAGACGGAGGGGCTGTGCGGGCCCTGCCTGTCCCCCGGTGAGGCTCCTGCTGTGCTCACACGTTTGGTGCTCAGGTTCCTGCCTGTGTCACTGTGTTGCCAAGGTCACCCACATGGAGATGAACGGTTGTGCTTTCTGTGACGACAGATGTGCTTTCCCTGACTGTGGAGCTGGGAGGGGCACCGGTGAGGCGTGCCTGAGGACTGTAAAGTGAAGGCAGGCTTCCTAATCGTGGCTTATCGAATCCTGTTTGGAAAATCAGTCCTTACAGTTATTCAAATGCTGCTCCTGCCCAGAAAAGAAATCCGTCAGGAGTTACTCCACAAGGCTGCACGCTCTTGGGGGTTCCCTGCGTGCAGAGTCGGATGTTGAGGCAAGTGCAGAGTAGCTCGTGTCTACGTGCACACAGCTGTTAGGAGCAATGAGACAAAGAGGAGACAACACGGTTGCCATTTCTCTGCGTTTTTGATCTGAGCGCAGCACTAAGCTGCCCTTCCGTAGGGGACTTTCTTATACTCACACGGTCTGGGAGGGGCTGCGTGTGGATCACCAGGGCTCAGTGGGGTCACTTCTGGGCAGTGCAAAGGCGGGAGTGTGGAGTGTGGAGTGTGGAGGGGTGGAGGGGTGGAGGGTAGAGGGGTGGAGGGGTGGAGGGTGGAGGGTGGAGGGTGGAGGGTGGAGGGTGGAAGGTGGAGGGTGGAGGGTGAGGGTAGAGTGTGGAGGGTGGAAGGTGGAGGGGTACAGGGTGGAGGGTGGAAGGTGGAGGGTGGAAGGTAGAGGGGTACAGGGTGGAGGGTGGAAGGTGGAGGGTGGAGGGGTGGAGGGTGGAAGGTGGAGGGGTACAGGGTGGAGGGTGGAAGGTGGAGGGGTGGAGGGGTGGAAGGTGGAGGGTGTAGGGTGTAGGGTGGAGAGCTCGCCAGCAAGGTTCTCTTTTCTGGGTTCGATCACAATATTCTAAAATTCCTCACCTTGTAAAGAGTCATGGTGATGTATTTAAATAAAAGAAACCTTTTGCTAAAGTGACTTGTACTCCCCCCTCCCTTGTGACTTAAATGCTTTTGAATATTTAACGTTACTCTGAGCCAGTTTGGGTGCAGCCCCTTGTAAATGTCAGAATGTGCACCCCCCACTGTGTGTTCGCCGTCCTGCCAGCACGTGAGCACTGCCATGGGGGAGGCTGCTGCTTTTTGGTTCACATTTCTGTTTTCTCATCTGTGTGGGGGGCACCAGATCACTTCTTGCAGGGGAAGTTGAAAGTCTGAAGTGCCTTTAGGTGCAGCGTAAACACAGGGGGGTCCTCACGGACCATTGGGAAAACTCTGCTGCAGCCCCCGTCCTGCAGCCGGGGTGCAGACAAAGCGGTGTTAACGCAGCTGCCCAGGGCTGCGTTCTGGAGCAAGAGAAAGAGTCTGTGCAGGGAAACATGAAGGCGGAAAAGCGGCAGATGGGCTGCTTGGGTTTAAAGTGTCCTCTAAAAGCGGTGCCACACCCTGAAGCTGGGGGCACCCTGGATGCCCCTTGCTGAGGGCTGATGTCAACTCCCCCAGACAGAGCTGTGTTGGGGGGCTCTGGCTTCCTGTAGGTACTTCCTGGTGGACATCTGAGAGCGTGGTATGTCAGGCACCCTGTCTGCAGGTATGAAGCGGGGAGTTTTACTTGGTTTCACTGGAACAGACAGTGTCTCTCACATCTCCTGCCCCTGGGATCCTGGCATCTCCCTCCCCTCCACTGGTGAGCTCTGGGCAGGGCCTGGAGGAGGAGGAGGAGGAGGAGGATGCCCCTAGACCAGCACTTCTCAAGGTGTAGGCTGCACCCCTCAGGGCCCCCGAGAGCCTCTCAGGGATTCCAGAAGGTTAAAACTACATTCATCATAACAGCAAGACGTTATTTGCTGTTTTCACGGTGTTGGGGCAAAAGCTGCCCCCAAAGTGGAAACACTGCTGGTGCCCACAATAGCGGGAACGGGGCAGCGGCCGTGCTGTGCGGTCAGCGTGGTCTTCCTCAGTGTGGCACACTCAGCGCTGAAAAAAAAGCCAGTCCACTTACGAGTGCCTCTGATGAAGCATAAAAGAATTATTTTTTTCAATTTCAACCCTGACAACACATCTTGTTAATATTCGCTACAGAAAAACACGAAATACACATAAAGGGCTTCTGCTAAATAGGACGTGCACTGACTGCCCTGAGGAGAACTTGGGCTGCGGTTTGAGTTGCCAGTTGAACTGGCTGCTTTTTTTTTAATCAAACACCATTTTTACTTGAAAGAATGACAGAAAAACTGTAGTTATCCAGACTTTGATATTTGGCAGATATTTTCTCAAAAATGAGCAAAGTGAACCTGTCACTTTGTGAGAAACAACTGACAGTGTTTGTTGCTAATGATGAAATTAGAGCTTTCAGACAAAAATTAGAATTTTGGATAACTGATTTTGTCAGTGTGAGTCTGATGGCTTCCCAGTATTTAACAGCCTTTTTTTGTGGGATTAGTGGTGATTTGAACAAATGTGACTTTTTTTGATATTAGATTATGAAACATGTCAATATTTGGAAGATCTGCATAACTCACGGAGCCAGTATTTCCAAATGACCAGTGTTATAAAGTCATGCACGTGAGCAAAAGATCCACTCAAAGTGTCGGGCAGACCCACACAGTTTAACGCACAGAAGAGGAACGGTCCACTGACACAGTGTCGGATTCTGCAGCTGACCTTTGACACACCACCACTTGTGGAGTTTTGGTGTAATATCAAAGAAGACCGTCCACAACTATCTAACAGGGCTTTTGTAATACTCTTCCCTTTTCTAACCACGTATCTGTGTGAGGATGCATTTTCTTCAAAAATTACAACCAAAATAACATATCATAAAATACTGAAAACAAAACCAGTTAGGAGAATCTAAATGTCCTCTATTAAGCAAGGAATCAAAGAGATTTATACATATTTATTTACATATATTATACAGTACACATGTATATGTAGAAATACATACACATACAAAATGTTGCCCTTCTCACTAAATTCTTTTTGATTTGAAAAATCTAGTTATTTTTTCATAAAAATATGTAATGTTAACATATAATGGGTTTTAATTGTCATTTAAATGAATCAATAAACACTTAAAATTTTATCAGTGTTAACTTTTAATACAGTATCTACTGATAGATCAAAGCCATGTGAACAACAGCTCTGCGAAGTCCTCAGTAATTTTTAAGTGTAAAGCTTGAGAACTGCCGACAGACAGAGGGGAAGCTGCCTGCAGGCCTGGTGGTCTGTGGCCGTGGCTTCCTGGCAGGAGGGGAGGGCAGACAGGGGACGTAACCAGAGGCTGACCACTCTCTGCACATGGTGGGTGTGGTGGCAAACTTAGCAACTGCTTGAGCAAACTTCTCTCCTGGAAAGAAGGCCCAGGAAGGAAGCGCCTCTTGTGGTCTTGGTGATCTCTCTTCAGGGCGTGGCCCCTGTGGGCAGCTCTGAGCTCTCTCTCCTACCCTGTTCCGGATGGGCCACCACCTCATGGTGGCCAATAGCTTTCCTTGAAGCAGGCTCTTTCTATCCTCTGGGGCTGAATGTTTTCATTTTCAGGGGTGATTGTTGTATGCAGCATCTGCTAAAGCCCAAATTTTGACTGATGTCCACAATAGCCAGGAAGGGCCAGCTAACAACTAAACCTTGGAAGAAAGATGAAACAAAATACATCTACATTTCTCATGATGAATTAGTACCTTTGAAAGCAGAGGACTGTTATTCTTTCCTGCTGCTATGAACCCATTTAACAATAAGGAAGTTCTCACTGTATGTTTTTCATAATATTCACTATTAGATTGTTTTCTTTGGCTATTAAAATTGATTTTCCATAGTAGTCATTGGCCAGCTTTGAAGCTTTATTTTTTATCTGATGGACACATATGTAAATAACATACTGCAGTTGCAAACAGATATATGATATTTACACACTAAAGAGTATTTATCCACCCCTCCCTGAAGCTGGTCTACCCTGGATGCAGAGTTGGGTTCTGCACAGGTGCTAGGATAGAGTTGGGCTATAGTGAATCTGCAGGGGCCTCGGCAACTTGACTTTCATGGCAAGGCTGACTTAATTCCAAAGAACAGCGATACTTCCTTTCATCGTGATTCTGCAGTTTAGACCACAGCAACGGCTGTGAATCTTCTGGTCTCATTTGAGTTACCTGCACTTTGTTCTTGCTGGGTGGTGGGACTCAGCATCCTGCCTGAAAGTGCATTTGGATCTTGCTGGGGAGCAACAGCCATTACCTGCTGGGAGGCCCTTGGTGGCATCGCTCAGGTGGCTGGGGTCGGGGCTCCCACAGCTGGGGAGAGCAATCTTCTCAGGGAGGGCATGGCCCCCGGGCTTATCAGACCGCCTCCCCACAGCTTTGTGCTCCACCAGGCTGTGGGGCCCGACTCCTGTTTCTACTCCTCAAGACCTGAATATGCCTGTCGTTTCTATGGCAGAGGGAGCAGCCAACCCTCATTCTGAAGGGCTGGTACCTTCAATTGCTTTCTCCTGGTGGTGCTCCCCCAATCAACCCTGTGTATTCGCACGTGTGACGACGGGCGATAAGCCTCAACCAGAAACGACAGACTGCTGTGGCCCAAGCTTCTAGTTAGCGATGCGGAGCCCAGGACACACCCAGGGCTCAGGAGGGGTCCCAGGAAAACTCAGAAGCAGGCTCGACACTGTGGTGTGGTTTGAGCCGGGCCTTGAGGATTGTGTCAGAGTCCAGTAGACAGACGCAGAGCGACGGGTGGGAAGGAGCTTTGACAAACGGAAGTGCTGAGGAGGGAGAGTGGAAGTCCAGGATGTGGGCCTGGGCACACGTCGGGAGCAGAGGAGACGTGGCAGGTGGGACTTGACGAGTCTAACGCCAGACGCTACGGCTTGGCCTTGACACCAGGGAGCAGGATGGCGGATTGGTTTTCTCTCTCCTGCCAACTCTGATGACGGAGTAATGTCTTCTCTCTCGATGGTTTTGGGATCTTCTCAACTTTCATTATGATGTGTGTCCAGGTGTGAACTTCTTTTTATTTATCTTACTTGGAATTGGTTTGGCTTCTTGAATCTGTGGCTTAGAGTCATTTATTGGTTCTGGAATTCTTATTCCTTAACCATTGAAATATCACCTCTGCCCCATTCTCTCTCCCCTCTCCTTTTGGAACTTCAATTAGACATTATGTTAGATATTTGTGCTTTATTCTTCATATATTTTAGTCTCTTTTAAAATATTTTTTTACCTTTTGGTCCTTTGTGCTACATTCTGGATAATGTCTTCCCACCTGTGTTCCAGTTTACTAATTTCCCCTTCAGCTGTGTTTAATTTTTTGGTAAAACCACTCATTAAATTTTAAATTTCAGTTAATTCTAGAAGTTCTATTTTTTTCAATTAGGTTGTTATTGTTTTAATATTGCTCTTTGCTCATATTTTGGAGTTCTCTTTTATTTCTTTAAATATGTTGAACATATTTATTTTCTATTTTGTATTCCATAATTAAATTTTGAAATATTTGCATGACAGATTGTCCTGTTATTTCTGATGATTCTTGCTTCTGGTGACTATGTCCTTGTGGATTTGTGAGTTTTGACTATAAGCTCATGTTTCATGAAGGTTAACGTGCCAAAATTTTTGAGGCCTTGGTGGAAGGTGGGTTTCTTCAGAAAGAATTTGGATTTGTTTCTTTAAGCCACTTGGGGTACTATTGGCCTAGTAACACTGTAACTAAATATTCAGGATGAGTATAAATTTCTTTACAACACACAGGTATTGTGATTTTAGGCTGTATACCTGCATGAGGGCTATTTGCAGTTATAAATTTTTAAGTAATATTTTTTTCCTTCCTATTATTTAGCTCCATGGTTTGACACTGGCATATATCCTTATGGTCTCCTGATGGTGTGGCTTTATTTTTAGTTCACTCTTACAATGAGGGTTATTGAGAATCTTGATTTAGATAGGAGGGGAGTTTTCCACTAGACACCCACCTAAAGCTATGTCTTTTGTTCAAAATTGATGTTTACCTTCTTTTGCAAGTGCCCTAATAATGAAAGCTGGCTTCCTGGAATACTTAGCTCTCCAGGTTCCTGCTACCTTCACATGGTTTTGGGTCTTTGATAATTTCTTACTTTCTTGCCAATTCATTAATGCATTTAAAAGCTATTTTTAATGTATTCCAGCATTTTTAATTGTTTTCAGAAGAAGGAAAGAGGGGTACCTGATTTATCACATTGCTGGAAATAGACACCCACACATTCTCTTTAACCTGAGGTTTCTTTTTTAAATAGAGAAATAATTTATTTTTGATTTTTAAAAAATCAGCTTTATTGAGTTATAATTTACCTACAAATATTCACCTATTTATGATTCATTGTTTAATAAATTCTGACAAATATCTGAATTCATATAACTGCCACCACAGTTAACATAAAGGATATTTCCACCAGCCCCCAAAAGTTCTCCCTTTATAGCCAATCCCCTGCCCTAATTCCTGACTCCAGGCAACCACTAATCTACTTTATGTCACTATAATTTTGTCTTATCTAGAATTTTATATAATTGAAATCATGTAGTATGTATTCTTTTGTGTTAAGCTCTTTTAGCATAATTGAAAAAGATTTATCTATTTTGCTGCTTTATCAGTAGTTCATTTCTTTTAATTTCTAAACAGCATTCATTGTATGAATATACCACAATTATCATTAACTACTAGTTGATGGGCATTTTGGTTGTTATGTCACAGTTTTGGCTATTATGAATAAGGCTCCCACAAACATTTGTATACAAGTCTTTGTGTGCACAGATATTTTAATTTTTCTTAGGTAAGTACCTAGGAGTGAATTACTGGGTTAGATGCTAGTTTATGTTTAAATTTATAAGAAATTGCTTAACTTTTTTTCAAAGTGGCTGTACCATTTTACATACCCTCATATGAGGGTTCTAGTTGCTTTACAACACTTGCTATTGTCAGTTTTTAAAATTTTAGTTGTTCTATATGCAAATTTAGTGGTAGCTCATTGTGGTTTTAATTTTATTTCCCTAATAACTAATAATGTTTAGTATCTTTTCATGTGCTTATTTGCCACCAATATATTTTTTATAAATTGTATATTCAATTTTTTTGTCCATTTAAAAAAATTGTTTGTTTTCTTAATATAGAGTTATAAGAGTTCTTTATGTATTTAGAATGAAAATCCTTATCAGATATATATCTTGCAAATATTTCTCAAAGTCTGTGTCTTACCTTTCTGTTTTCTTAACAGAATTTTTCAAAGAGAAGAAGGTTTTAATTTTGATGAAATTCAATTTATCAATTTTTTAATGATTTGTGCATTTTATGTCTTATTTAAGAAATTGTTAGCTACCTAAGATCACAAGGCTTTTTTCCCTATGTTTTCTTCTAGAAGTTTTATGGTTTCTTGTTACATGCAGATCAATAAAACACTTTGAGTTAGTCCTTGCCTGTGGTGTGTGGTAAGGGTCAAGGTTCATTTTTTCTGCATGTTGATGTCCCATTGTTCTTACATCATCTTTCAAAAACATTGTCTTTTCCTCTTTAAATTACCTTGGCACCTGTGTTCGTCAGGGTTCTCCAGAGAGAAAGAACCAACAGGAGATACAGACACAGATACATGAGAGAGTATTTAGACACAGACGCAGCTACGTGAGAGGGTGTTTGTCAGGGGATTGGCTCACCTGGGAAGTCCCACCACAGCCCGTATGCGAGCTGGAGACCCCAGGGTGCCTGTGTCCTGGCTCAGTCCAAGTGCTCAAGCCTCAAACCTGGGGAACCTTACGGTGACCTTCTCAGTCTGAGGCTGAAGGCCTGCAGAGCCAGGGGGCCACTGGCCTAGGTCCTGGAGTCCAAGGGCAGGAGAGGAGTGTGCCAGCTCTAGGAGAGAGAGGAAACCACCTTTCCTCTGCCTTTTGTGTTCTGTCTGGGCCCCACGCTGATGGGCTGGTGCCCGCCAACATTGGGGGTGGATCTTCCGTGCTCAGCCCCCTACTCACACACCAATGTCCTCGGGAAACACCCTCACGGACACACCCAGAAATAATGCTTTACCAGCTTTCCAGGTATCCCTTAATCCCGACACGTTGGCACCTAAAATTCACCATCACAAGCACTGTTGTTGGAAGTCAATTGCCCACACTCAGAGGCCTTTTCCTGGATGTGTCCTGTCCTATTGGTCTGGGTGTCCACGCTGTGTCCACACTTCCCTGTCTGGACTGCTGCAGCTCTGTAGGATGTCCTGACATCAGGTAGTGGGGGTGCTTTACTCACCTTGCTCTTCATTTTCAAGGTGCGTTGGCTCTGTTACATCAGTGCAACCAGCTTAGAACCTGCTTGTCCTTGGGTCCTTCGGGTTTCCTGGGCGTGTTGCACGGCCTGCAGAGCCTGGCTCCTGCGTGCCTTCTGTTAGACGTCTTTCTTTGAAAGTGTCGCTTGTTTCACATTGTAAGATAGTTGTTCTTTTTCCACAGATGGTGTTAGGATTAGTTGGTCTACTTGAAATGTTCTGGTTATTAAAATGAGCAAGGCTTTTTAATTTTTGTTCATACTTGGGTCAATCAATTTGTAGTTTTTTTACCTAATCCAATTTTGTTTCTAAGCTATGAAGTTTATGCTTGTTTACTTGAAATTTGTGTTTCTGCTAAAACTCTATATCTCTATATCTAAACCCCTGGGGTTGATTTGGGCCCCAGGCAGCTGGACGAGGAAGAAGACATCCAAAGGACATGAGGCCCCTTTGTGCTGCTGACTGCCCTGCGCCTGACCCTCGAGACCTCATTAATCCTCTCCGCCACCCCCGAGGGCAACACCAGCTCCTCTGGTTTACCACATGGAGGGACAGGGGACAAGTTGACCATCCAGAGAGTGACAGTGCTTGAACCTGGCGGTCTGACGTGGGGACGGCAGCATGCCTCTCCAGGGAAGACCTCCGTGGGCTGGGGAGAGTTAGTCCTGGGTGCGTGTGAAGACGGAGCACATGCTAATTCTCTGAGTGTGGTTTAGCTCAACATTTCCCAAACAGTGCTCTGTGGAACCCTGTGGGGTGCTTCTGAAAATGATTTGGTGCATAAATTGGGAAATGCTGCAAACTCCCAGACGCAATTTCTCCCTGTTCCCCGCATTTTAATATTTCTCAAGTTGGGCTACAGCTAGGGTGGCCAACCATTCCAGCTTGCCCAGGAACTCCTTGGTTTTGGCACTGAAAGTCCCATGTCCCGAGAAACCCTTCATCTTGGACCATCCAGACTGTCGACCACCCTAGCTACGGCTTCAGCCCAATCACTGTAGTTTTCTGTCTTCCTTCCATAAGCTGTTGTAAAACTAATGGTACATTTCACAATGGATGGAGCCTGAAAACCAAGGAGCTGGGCCTGGTTCCCCTCTGGGAGATCCGCATGTTTGTTAAAGGCCTCGAGGAATTCTAACCTTCCCTGAGGGGCCATCTATTAGCTCCTCAGGACTCCACCCCGAGGATGGCTCCAGCAACAGGACAGTTGTGCAAAGAGCCAGGGAGTGAAAAATACATCCCTGTTACAAAGAGCCATGCTCAGGGCCTTTCTGCCCTTTTAGGGAAGTAAAGTACTAGAAGGGGAAGCTGCCTTCTAAATCAAAGACAAATAGACGAGCAGACTGTCCTTGCTCTGACTCCTGAGGGACGTGGTTGGTGTTCATTCCTTCACTCAGCACGCAGCTGTGGCGTGCCCACCGTGCGATGGCGCTCCCTGGCTCCTGCCCTGGCGGAGCTTACAGCCTATAAGTAAACACAAACATCACACAATGCCAAAGTGTGACATGCCGGGAGGGCCCAGGAGGGGGCTGCAAGGGAGGGGGGAGAACTCTCCCGAGAAGGGGATGCAGGAGACCTGAAGGGGAGAGGCCATGGGTGGGGGCAGGTGGGTGTGAAAGGGCAGGGAGAGCCCTTCAGGCAGCGGGCATTGCTTGTGCAAAGGCCCTGAGGCAGCAAAGAGGGTGGTGCTGTCAAGGAATGGAGAGAAACCTGCAGTTGGGGTGCAGGGAGGGAGGGGACCATGTCTGGGCATCGCCTGGGCTGCCAGGGGCAGGGTGGGAGACGCGTCCCTCGGGATGGCTGCCTAGCCTGAGGGGCCAGCGGGGTTGGAGGGCTGTGAGGGGATTCCAGATGGACTCAGAGGCAGCTGAGGAAAGATCAGAGTCAAGGACAACGCATTTTCGTCTGGGGTCAGGGAGTGTGGGGCCCTTGGGACGTCGGGGGCAGTTCGGAGAGACAGCCGAGGCCATGATTTCTGGTCATGACAAAGGGTGGCTGCCCTGCAGCCTCACGGTGCTGAGGAGTGCAGGTGGCAGGGCAGGGCTGGAAGGAGGGGCTGTGAGACATTCCAGAGCCCTCCACAGTTGTTCTGAGCTGCTCTGGGGGGGACCCACAGGGAGGTGTAGGTTTAGTCACACCTGAGGGACTTTTGGATTTGTGCAGTGGAGAGGTGCTGAGTGCTTGAGGCTAGATTAGTCTACACAGCCACACGGGGAGGAGGTGGGGGGAGGAACTGGATGTTTAGGATCTGCTGCAGGGGCAGCGTGAGGGTGTGGCTGGGACATACAGAGGAGGGAGGCCGGGAGGGCTGATGGTGCTCCTGGGGGCGGATGGGAGGGAGGAGTTCAGCCTGAGAGTCCCACACCACCAGGGACCCCCCTTTAACCCGGAGGTTCCCAGCATCTGGGGCCGGCTCCTGCAGTGCTCCCAAGCCCAGATGCAAGAAAGGGGCCAACTCCTCATTCGCGTTGTGGCAGGTGCAGCAAATAACCCAGGGTGAGATGCAGGGGGCCATTCGCCGGCAAGCAAGTGAGAGCATCAGAGAGAGGCCACAAGGACACTGGCCTTTTACCACCAGGGGTCCCTGGGGACATTGCAGGGACACGAGCTTTCCTCCAAAATACTGGAGGACCTGGGAACCCAAGGCAGACCCACAGGGTTAAGTAACTTGTTATGAATGGCAGCCTGGGGGCAGGGACGTCTGTGGGTACTGTGGGCCCAGGTACTGTGGGATCAGAGCCTTGTAGGAGGGCCATGCTCACCTGCAAACCCCCGTCCTGGGCTAGCATTTCATATGTTTGCAAAAGAAAGGATTTTATTGACGCGGTGTTTGAGGAAGGGGGGCTCCCTTTAAGCAGGACTTTGTGGGAACATCTCCCGACTCTGCCCTCCACGGCTGACTCAGGGATTGCCTGGAGGCCAGGCCCCTGTGGGAGGGGAATCTCCCAGGATGATGCCGTGTGGAGAATGGCTTGGGGTTATCCCTGCTCAACCTTGGGCATGTTGGCTGACCTCTCAGATACACAGCGTTCTTTGGAACAGGGCTCTGAACTCCGGCTCCGCTGCTGGCACATGCAGGTGCACCACGAACCCCGACTGCAGGTGCTGCCCAAGCTTGGGCTCTGGGTGGCCCAGCTGTGTTTGGGAGATGTTGCCTCTGGCACACGATCCTTTGAATTAATTTTTCTCCCCCTCAGAGGAAAGGAGATTAAATGCCTGTAGGTAGACTGGCCATGACTCATGATGACTTTGTTTGGCTTTAGTTGTCACAAATGCCAAAAATTAAAGGCTTGATAAATATAATTTTAAAGGATAACATCAAATAAACCATCACCATTGTCAAATTATGTTTACATAAGCTCTGTTTACAAAATCAATTGTGCTATACACAAAGCAAATAACGCCCTGAGTGGGCAATGCTAAAAGTAATCACCCAATTATTAATAAAAACCTTCAAGTAAAGAATCTCTAAATATGGCCACCTGGGTTTTAATAAGGTCTCATGTTTATAAAGTACTATACATATATATGTATATCTTTTGGGGAAGGGCTGTCAAGTACTGTGGCACCTCTCCTAATCACTTCACGGGGAGGCTTTCAGAGTTGCCCTTTGCATCCACGGTGGCCTTGGTGGGGCGTGGCTGGCTCACCTCTGTGCAAACCTCCTCTTGGGCAGCCATCAAGACCAGATGAAGGAGGGTCATTCTTATGAAGCCTTTCTGGTATGAGCTGTGTTCTGCCTGCCTTCCAAACCTCTGCAACACAGAGAATGTGGGATTTTACAGCTGCTGTTTATTGAGCACTGAACAAGTGGGCATCTATAAAAGCAAGAAAAAAAGAATTTCAACCCAGTCCTTGAATGATAAACAAAAGTTAACTCAAAATAGATCATAGACCTAACTGTGAAACCTAAAGCTAAAAAACTTCCAGAAGAATGTAGGAGAGAATTTTTGTAAACTTGGTTGAGGCAAGCATTCTTAGAATCCATACAAAATTAATAAATAGGATTTCATCAAAATTAAAATTTTTCCCCTCAGAATACATTGCTAAGAGAATGAAATGACAAATTCAAATCACATATCTGTCACAGAATTTGATCAAGAATATGTAAAGAGTAAGGCATGGTGGCTCACACCTGTAATCCCAGCACTCTGGGAGACCGAGGCGGGAGGATTGCTTGAGGTCAGGAGTTTGAGACCAGCCTGGACAACATAGCAAGACCCCATCTCTACTAAATATAGAAAAATTAGCTGGGTGTCGTGGCATGCCTGTAGTCCCAGCTACTCGGGAGGCTGAGGCAGGAGGATCCCTTGAGCCCAGGAGTTTGGGGTTACAGTGAGCTACGATGACACCACAGCACTCTACCTGGGTGACAGAGTGAGACTCTGTCTCAAAAAAAAAAAAATAATATGTAAAGAATACTCAAACGCAACAATAAGAAAGCAAAATTCCAGTTTAAACAATGGACAGGAAATCTGGACAGACATTTCACTAATGTGGATACGCACTTAGCAAATAAGCATGTGAAAAAATGTCATCATTGGTCATTAGAAAATTGCAAATTAAAGCTACATTGAAACATCACTTTGCACCTATTGGAATGGCTAAAAAAGAAATAAACAAAACAATATCAATAGATGATACCAATTATCGTGCAGTATGTGGAGCAGCTGGAGCTCACATACGTCACTGGTGGGGATGCAAAATGGTTCGGCAGACAACTCTGGAGAACCATTTGGAGGTTTCTTACACAGCTGAACATGCACTTACCACATAATCCAGCAATCTCTCTACTAGGCATTTACCCAAGGGAAATGAAGACTCAGGTTAACGTAAATATGTCTATGTGAATGTTTATAGCAACTTTATTGATAATTTCCCAAACCTGAAACAATTCAGATATCCAGCAAGAGACAAATGGATAGACAAACTGTGGTACATTCCTACTATGGGATACTCTTCTGCAATGAAAAGCAGTGAACTACTGGCACTCACAACTGCAGGAGTAGCTCCCAAAGGCATTGGTCTAAGTGGAAGGAGCCAGACCCAAAGGCTACGGACCGTATGATTCTATTTGTAGCGTATTCTAGGAAAGGCTAAATTATGGGGACAGAGAACAGATGGGGGGGTTGCCAGCACCTGGGATCAGAGTTGGTTGATCAAAAAGGTGTAGCAAGAGTGAATTTTGGGGGATGATAGAAGTGTTCTGTGTCTTGATTTGTTGTTGGTTGCATAACTTTATGCGTCTTTCAACTTATAGACCTGCATGCCAGACAGTGTGAATTATACTGTATTTAAACAAACAAACAAACAAACCAAAAGTCTCCAAATAACCAGAAGGCTCCCCAGTGTGGGTTTTGGTCAGATCTTTGTAGTGGCTCCGGGGCGCACCTGGCCGTGTCAGTGGGCTGGCCCTTGAGTGCTGGGGTCCTCCGTCCCTCTGAAGTGAAGCAGAGAGTGACCGTGGGAGCACCAGGGCCTCCAGAGTGGAGCCTGTGCCTCCCTGTGCTGACTCCCCCTCCCTGGGCTGTGGGCTCTGGGGGTGACTACATCTTGATCGTCTGTGGAGCTCTGGGCCCAACGGCACCCTGAGGACCCTGGCAACTTCTCCACTAGCTCAAACGCTCCCTCAGACCAGCGAGCAGCCTCAGACCATGGTGGGCCGTGGTGTCTCTGCCCAGCCTGGTGCCCACCTGGCCCGAGGAATGCACTGATTCCCTGTCTGGGTGGACTTAGACCCACGGTATGCCTGGCCCACGGTTGCCTTTGGCTCAAGTGCCGGGCAGGGGTGTGTGTTGGGGGGATTAAATAAAACTGTACCTGTGGCCGGTGAGTGAAGAGATTGATTTGAATCTCGACAGGGAAGGTAGACACATGCGGGGTTTGCCAATTAAATGTTAACATCTGGTGGTTCCTGCGTCACTACTCGACTGAAGTTCTCGCAGAGTGGAGACGATTCACAGGTAGGGCTGGTACCCCAGGTGTTCTGACATTCTCCCTGCTCCGAGGCTGGGATCGAGGATGAGAAGGTGGACCGACCCTTGCAGCTGAGAGAAGCATTTCTAGGGACCCCAGGCAGACGTGGCCGCTGGTCCTTCGATAGTGCCCCCCGCCCCCGCCACGGCCTCCACAATGCCTGTGAGTCCCTCATCTCAGAATGCGACAGGACCCACCCAGGACTGAGACCAGCCCCTCAGCTTCCCCTTCCTGGGTCTGTACCCAAGAGCCACCGTGGTGTCAGGTCATGTCGCACGCCAGGGTTTCATGCCCCAAAGTGCCTTGGTGGGGTTGACTGGATTTATTTAAAGACCTTTTTTTGTCTTTGAATGATTTTCCCCTCCAAGTCTCGGTGAAAGGCCCACCTCCGGGGGCGTGTTACTGCTGGGCTGGCAGCCGTGTCTCTCCCGGTGAGGGGCATCTTGGTAACTTCTGAGGAGATAGAGGCATCTCCAGAGGGAGTTGGTGGGCTCTGTTGTCCTTCTCCGGGAGGGGCCTTGCCAGTACTGCACGACGTCACGAATGAGTTCAGCTAAAAGGCCTAATTCACTCCCGACCATCTGCCCAGGTGCCTGGGGGTGTGGGGGAGCTGGGGCAGGACAATCCTGAGAAACGCCCACCTTCCCCCATGGCTCTCCGTGGTCATTCTCATCTCTCAACTGTCCACTTTTACCACAGCCCATATGGGGAGAGCAGGCGCAGGTCGCACGGGGAGGTGTGTCCCCCCACAGGCACCACCTGCATGTGCGAGACCCCACTCCTGCTGAGCTCGTGCAATGAGCCCGCACCCCCAAAGGCCTTTCATGCTGGTGGAAATGTCTAAGTTACCCACTCTGCAGCTGCGTGGGACAATAGGATGCCCTTTAATGACACAGCCCTGGCTGGGGACCTCTGGGCCCTTTGACCCTGGGTAGGGTTGGGCTGCTTTGTCCAGCAGGTGGTTTCTCAGGCTACTCCTGGGCATCAAAGAATCAACCATACACAGAAGATGCTGCAGACCACGTCCATTCGGCCCCAACAAGGGAAGAGCTGATGTTTCTGCCCAGTCCTTCTAGCATAGGCGCCTCTGTTCGCAGCTGTGGGGCTGAGCGGTGGGTGGTAGGCAGGGGCATCTGGAGAAAAGGCAGCTGCCCACAAAATCAGCATGAGCCCAGAGATTTACTGGGTGCAACCCAGTGCCGGCCTTCATTCTAGGTGCCGGGGATGCAACCAGTACAGCAACAGGTCAAGTGTCTGCCCTCAAAGACTCTACGTTCCTGTGGGGTAGGAGGCTGTGCAATGTGCCTCTCAGATCTGACTGCAGGGAGGAAACCTGCAGGTGCCCCAGGTGCTCTTGGAAGCCCTCCCTGCATCTACGCAGGCCCCGCTCCCACGGCCACTTGGTGCCTGTGCTGGGTACTGAGGCCAGCTGTGGACATGAGGCTCCTCTTATGGGTAGTTTGGTGGTGGACACCTCTCAGCCTTACTGCACGGCAGTCTCAGACTCCTGCACTGGCCGTCTGTCCTTCCCTGTCCACCCCAGTCACGGGGTCCAGGTGGACAGGGCAGGGGCCCTGCTCTCAGGGAGGGTCCGACAGCATTTCATGTCATACTGCAGCCTATGAATGGATTATGCCCGTGGAAGGGCGTTCTTGCCCCCAGGTATGGGCTCGCCCCGGCTGCAGTTTTGATGGTCATTTTTCATTTGCCAGAACAGCCTCAGAGAGGAGAAAGGTGTGGCTCCCGCTGTCTTTGTGGACATGAACCTGGAGTGGGTAAATAAAAATGGTTTCTGTAAATCAAATCTACACTGATGGTTTTTAATTGCCTGACCTTGCAGCCGAGGCAGAACTGTGTCCCTGGGGCTTCTGTCTGTATAACAGGTAGCATTTCCCGGGTGCCACTTGGCCAGCATTTTATTTGCTTTAAAAGAATCAAATCAATATTGTATGTATGAAATATGGTCATTCCTGAGTCATACATAATTCAAACTTTCCAAAGGTAAGGTCTTAAATCTTCAGGATGGATCTGAGTCATTCGTTCTCCTTGGTTGAAGCTCGTGGAGCGCAATGGTGGGGTGCGGCCAGGAGCGACGGCGATCGAGCATGGTGGGCAGTTCCTGGTGGGCAGTTCCTGGTGGGCAGTTCCTAGGATGGGCGGGGGCCCTGCAGGGACAGCCTCCTGTCTGGGCCTCGCCCACACGGGGTCTCCTCCAATGCAGGGAGAGGCCCCGGGGCACCTGTCCACCGCTAAGGGAAGGGGGAGGAGGCTTAGAAACTGGAAGTGGGCAGGGGCCTCTGAGCGGCCTTTCTTCCTCCTTGGATTCAGCTGTGTCTGTCGAGTGCCTGCTGGGAATACCACTGTGTCCAGTGCCTGGTGCGAGCCCACTCTCGGAGCCTGTGCTCTGGGACGCCCGCACTGGGGCAAAAGAGCCACGTTCTGCGTTGCCAGCTTCTGCCCTCAGGCTTGTCACACTGGGCTGCAGGAGGGGGTGCAGGGCATGTGCCTTCCTCTGCTGGTCACGCCAGCATCACCCATGCAGCTCCTGCCCGCAGCGCAGTGGGACCCAGTGTCTCCCACACCTTCATGACCACCCTCCTCATGTCCCCTCCCACCTGCCAGTGTAGTTCCCTCAAGACCCCTCCTCAAGGGTTTGGACACCAGGGCCCAGGGCCCTGCTCTGAACTTCTGGGTTCGAACAACCCCAGCCTCTTCCCTTTGCTCCCCAGCCACTGGGATAGAGCTGCAGCCCCTGCCTCTGCCACGCCATCCTCTGAGCCCGTTATCCCAGGCCCGTGTCACGTTCTGTCTGCGAGAATAACACTTGTAGCCTCTGCTCTCCCTCCGGACTGGACCGCAACTGAGGCAGGTGTTAGGGACTCAGCACGGAACAAGCGGAAGAGTAGCAATCCCGATGTGATGGTGGAGAAGAGGGGCTTTCAGGAAGCCGTGGGGAGGGGCAGTGGGGTCAGGTCACCCCAGGTTGCCTGGGGGCCGTTGGCCAAGGCAGGGGACGCAGGAGAGCACAGTACAGCACCTATGGGGAGGGGAGAGGGCACCTCCAGGGGGCCAAGTGCCTCAGCACCCAGAGGGAAATCCTGCAGAGCCCTGGTGGGAGTCATTGGCACTTGGGGGTGACCGGAGCCCTGTGAGTGGGTGAGAGTGCTTGGGTGGCACTTAGGGTCAGAAAAGGGCTGTGGATGAAACCTTTTGTGGGCTGAACCACGTCCCCCAGATTCACAGGCTGAAGTCCTAACCGCAGGACCTCAGAATGTGACAGTATTTGGGGGTAGGGCCTTTACAGAGGTGGTTAAGTTAAAGTGAGGTCATGTGGGCAGTCCCCACTCCAGTACGACAGGTGTCCTTGAGAGAGGAGATGAGGACACAGACGCTGGCAGAGGGACGACCCTGTGAGGACGCAGAAGGCACCGTGCACAGCCCAGCAGCTGTGGCAGAGGGAATGGCCTGAACAAAGGGCAGAGATATTTTCTGTCCCTTGGAAACAGCCTCCGCTCCTTATGAGAACTGAAACCTGCGTCCGGCCTCAGGCCCGTGGTGGGAGGGGCAGGGTAGGTCTCTCGTTACTTGTGCTACAGGAGATGGCCCAGCGGGACCTGGTCAAGGGAGGTGCCGGGTGGAGGTCACGGGATTGTCTTCAGTGGAGACAGGACGATCAGAACCATCCACTGTAGTTGAGCAGCAATTGCCTGAAGCTGAGACCCACCCTTTGAATACTCTGCATTCCTGCTTGTTAGGGGACCATGGCATTTCAGACAGGAGTCTCCATCCTCCCCCTTTGCCGGCAAAGCAATGAAAGTTCTCTTTCCTTCCTCCGCAAACCACTTGTCCTGGTTCTTCTGATTTGGCCTCGGGGACAAGTGCCGAGCTTTCGGTAACACAGGGAGGCCTCAGGAGAAGCAGCCGCCGTACCCTGGTCTCAGACATGCAGCCTCCAGGACTGTGAGAACACGCGTTTCTGCTGTCTGGGCCGCCCCGTCTGTGGTGTCTGTTAGGGCAGCCTCAGCAGGTAACACAGAATCCTAAGGGAGCAGCTGCGGAAGACGATACCCCAGGAGGATGCCCGAGTGTGGCCGAGCGGGGGGCAGTGGCCCAGGGAGTTTCCTGCAAATTGGCTGGACAAGGGCTGCCCGAGGTGTCCCGGGGTCAGCGACGGTGCGGCAGATCCAGGCGGAGGACGGGGTGGGGGGGGTGGGGGGGTGTGGCACCAGGACCCAGGTGAGGCTGAGGGTGAGGCTGAGGGTGAGGCGCAGGGAGGTGTGACACCCTCGGGATGCCTGGGGCGCAGCCGGGGGGGGGGGGCGGGTGAGGCCCAGCTCACTGGGTGGGCAAGGGCTCCTCCTCTTAAAATTTTCTTTTTAAAATACTTAAATCTTTAAAAACATTGAATATATGATGTGTGCACGTGGTAACACAAATGTAAACGGTATCGAGGGCATACAGTAAAAAATGAACACCACGCTCTCAGCCATATCCATACTCCTGCCCGGGCCCCACTTCCTGCCTGAAATTCCAGAAGTTTGTGCACGTATTTATGTGTGTATATATCCTTTTTGTTAAGGTGGGTAAATGGTAGTGTACTATTTATATTGTTCTGTATTTTGCTCTTTTAACTTATGAAATATTTAAACCATATAAAAAATAAAGAATAATATGCCAGACACCCACATCCCCACAACTCAGTGTCAGAAACAAAACCTGCCAGGCTCACTGGCGTCTGTGAAGCCCCCTCCCACCCTCCCTCTCTGCCCACGGAGGGAGCCAGTATTCCGAATCTGGTGCTTATCCCTATGCACACTTCGAAATATACTTTAAATGATACGCATGTATTCATAAACAGTATGTAGATTTATTTTGTATTTTTCTAAAGTTTAAATATAAGTGATATTGTATTATATGTATTCTACAAACTTCTTTTTTTGCTTAATACTTGTATTATATTTCTGAGATGTGTGTGTGTTATTTGTATCTTTGGAGTATTTATTTTACTGGCTGTGTAGCACTCCAGGGCGTGAAACGCACCGCGTGCTGCTTAGATCTGCTGCTGTTGTGCACTTAGGCGGGGTCTATATGTCAATCCCTGCAAATCGTGCAGCTGGGATGGTGGGAAGGCCATGATCCCAGTGTCCATTAACAATTCAACTATTGCCAGAGGTTGCAGGTTCTCTCACAGGAATCTCCCTTCAGAAACACGCCCATCTACGCACAGACCTGTGGGCCTGTTGCACTGTTTGCAAGGACAACCGCAGACCTGCACCCGCCAGAGGGGTGAGTAGAGCTTCACTGCCGGGAATCAGATGCTGCTGTGAGCAGGCCGGGCTACGTGCCGGGCCAGCAGATTTGAGGTATGTCCTCGGGAAAGTGAGCTCTGGGCCATGTGGCCGGTTGGGCCGGGCTTTCGCTGAGGCACTAGGACGGGTCAGGAGAGAAGCACGCCCTCCCTCGGTGCCGGGTGGTCAGACCAGCGCTGCCCAGCCCTAGCTGAGTGGCAGCCTGGCACTCTCCTGAAAGGGGCCGCTGTCGGGGAAACCCTGCTGGACGGAGCAGGCTGAAGGATGCCACGTGGGACCCCGGTGGTGTGAGGCTGTCTGCAGCTGCCAGAGACAGTGGGAGCAGGCTCTGTCCCCACATAGCTCTCGCACTCCTGCAAAAGCTTTGTCCTTTGGGGCACCTAACGTCCTCTTACCAATCCCTCACTGTGGGTTGCTCTTTGTAAAAAATACTACTTTTTTTTTGTTGGCAAAATGTAAAAGTTAGGTCTCTAATTGCTTTTTAAACATTTTATACTTAAAACTAACTTACAGCAAAACTGACTTTTTGCTTTTGGTGTACAGTTCTTTGCCTTTTGACTTGTGTATAGATTCAGGATACAGAACAGTACCCCTACATCTCCCCACCAAAAAAACCGCCCTCCCCTTGTGCTAACCCCGAACACTCCCACCCCCTGGGCCCTGCCTCTGGACACCACCGGGGTGTTTCCCGACACCGTAGGTCTGTCTTTGCGACAATGGCATGCAAGTGGCATCCTACAGGTGCGAGGCTTTGGGTCTCGCTTCTCTCGCTCAGCGTGGTCTCGGAGACCCGTCCAGGCTGACGCACGCGTCCATCATTGCTCCTTTTTACCGCTCAGTAGTGTTCCACGTGAGGATGTACCACGGTTTGTTCATCCACCCACCTGTGGAAGGACTTTGGGTTGTTTCCGGTTTGGCCATTGTGAGTGAGGCTGCCATGAAGGCTTGTGCGCAGGTTTTGTGTGAACATTAATCTCCCCTTCTCCAGAGTAAACCCCCCGGAGTGGGACTGCCGGGTCTTGTGGTACGAGCTCCTCGTAGGGACCTGCCACGTCGTTCTCCAGACAGGCTGTGGCGTAGCTCCCTCCCACTGCATCCAGTTCACCCACCCCCAAAGCTGCTCCTCCGCTCCCCAGACGCCTGGAACCTTCAGCACCTGGCAGGATGCAAGGACGGACGTGCGGACACCCTGGGCTGGGACTGCCAACCTCCACAGATTCCAGGGCCTGGCTGGCCTAGCTTCCCAGGGCCACTTGCACTCTGACAGTTGGCATCTTTGTGTGACCATGGGAGGGAAACAGGGTGGGCCCCTCTACCTGCTTTTGTCTGTAGGAGAGGTGAACGGGCTCCCCGATAATGGCTGAGGTGCACCCTCCCACCAACCTGGTAGGATGAGATTCTGAGGCAGAAGTAATATAAGTAGGAAAATAGAATAACGTGCTATTCAGGGCACATGGGTTTGTGGCTGTGAGCTCCTAGCTGCTGCCCGGTACCAGCAGTTGCTGTGCCAGCAGATGGGGCATTGTCACAGTGATCCCTGGACGTTCCCACATAGGACTGTTTTTAAAACAGACTTTGTTTTTTTAGGACAGTTTTAGGTTCACAGCAAAATTACAAGGAGTACAGAGATCTCCCTTCCCCCTGCCCCCTCCAGTTTCCCTATTGTCAACATCCCCAGCAGAGTGGTCCATTTGCTATAATCGATGGACCTACATTGACATATCATCACCACAAAGGCCACAGTTCACATGAGGGCTCACTCTTGGTGTTGTGCGTTCTGCAGGTTGTGGTGAATGTAGAGTGACATGTGTTCACCATTATGGTCCCGTACAGAATAGTCCCTCTGCCCTAAACATCCCCCGTGCTCCATCTGTTCATCCCTCCCTCCCCCAACCCCTGGAAACCACTGGTCTTTTGCTGTCTCCACAGTTTTGCCTTCCCAGAATGTCGTGTAGCTGGACTCACACAGCATTTGGCCTTTTCGGACTGGCTTCTTTCACTTAGCAATATGCATTGAAGGTTCCTCCATGTCCTTCCATGGCTTGACAGCTCACTTCCTTTTTAGTGCTGAATAATATTTCATTATAAGAATGTACCACAGTTTCTTTATCCATTCGGCTGCCGAAGGGCATCTTTGTTGCTTCCAAGTTTCAGCAAATTTAAATAAAACTGCTATAAACATCTGTGACCAGAAAGGATTTTCATGAAAGACAATAAGCATTGTAGGTAATTTTAGGCTAAATTTGGTTCTGATTTTTTCATCATTGCACCTCCAAGTGCATTTCCCCACTCTGGCCCTGGTAATGGCTTAAATGCAAACAGATACTCCTATAGTCAGCAGAATTCAGCTACAGCTGTGAGAAATACTTTTGTAAGTCATGCAAAAATGGAACTGATGGAAAAGCTCCTTGTCTGTAAGAATAACATGTCTGCAGAAGAAAAGTACAACCTGGAGGAAGCCCGTGTCTTGGGAGGTCTGTCTCCTCCTGCTGCGGCCTTTATCTGGCACATGGATGGGAGGGACAGGACGTTCTTCTCTTAGCCTCCAGTGGAGGAGCAGAGGGGCAGGAAGGGTGGGTGCACGCGGAGCACCGTGGTCTTACTCATTGGAGACATGCTCCAGCCTAGCGGACACACAGAGAACAGAAGGAAGCAGCCGTGCCCAGCACGTGCTCAGCGTCGGGCAGCGATGCCGGGAGGGACATCCTGAGAACACACGGTGGAGGCCCGGCACGCCAGGGCACCTGGGAGGCCTGTTTGCAGAGCCTACAGCTGTGGCTGCAGAGCAAAGTCACTCCAAGTCAGTGGACATTTTTATCTGGGAGCAACTTGGCTCACAAACTTGCTATTAGTGGAGGTTTGAGGAAACATCTCTGAGAAAACTCTCTGTTACACCAGCTCAAGGAGATCGATATTTTCTGTTTGCTTGAGGATCGGACCTGACTTTATGTATTTAAGGGGCCACCTGGGGAGAGGGTGGGAACACTGAGCTGACGTGGCTTAGGAACCGTCCAGAGAGCTGGCGGGCTCTGCCATGCAGTTCATGCTTTTCTGCTGATTCCAAAAAAGACCCTTACAAAATTCTTAAATGGAATGGAAAAATGTTAAATTCAATGACTTCATTAGTGGAGAGCATTGTTTAGTTATTTATCTTAAAGTAAACTACTTTTGTGACTGTTTTCTACCATTTGGAGAACAGAATTTCTTCTCTCAGGCAACACATTCATATATTCCACAAAAAGTGTGAGCTTCACGTGATTAAAAACCCAAGAGATTCAAAGTTCCAACAGAATAGTTGAAAATTATTTCATTAATTCTCCTCAGAGGTTCTGAGGAGGCAGAATCTCTGTCCCCTGAGTCACATGCAAACCCGACGCTGGAGGAAACGTCCCACTGAGAATGCTCCCTGCACATACAAAGGAACGTGGCTGTGAGCTCCGTGCACACTTTGGGGCTGTCCCACAGTTGGCCAGAGGGGACTGTTTGCCCCCAGTGCCAGAGTGTTTCATGTAAGCATTCCCCCCAGTGCACGCGCATGCCGTGAACCTGAACTTTGATGTCTAGCATAGGATGAACAGCACAACTATTTTCTAATATGACAAAAACCCGAATGCTGAAGTGACCACAACACTCACTGTTTGATTTTGTTTTCCGAGTGTTAATATTCTGTATTACTTCCCCACAGAACGTGTGCGGGAAAAGTTTACAAAATCAAGAGAAGATTCCATCTGCTTTAGGTCAGCCCAAAAGGTCTAACTGTGCCTCAGAAGCTCATGCAATAGGAACGGGATACTCAGCGTCCGATTCGGTGGGGTCTGATGTGGAGTCAGTCTAGGAAAAGATGGAAAGGCTACCAAGGGAGGGAACGAGGGGAAGCATGGTGGTGCAAACCTGTGCACTGCCTGATACCTGGGGAACCAGGTGGCCTGCTCAGCTCCCTCGACCACGCTCCCGAGGGTGGGGCCCTCAGCCCAACACAGGGGCCAGGCACAGAACGGTCTATCCCGGGTCACGGGCTCTAGGTCCCTGCCAGCCTGAAGAATCATTCAAACAAGCCACCCACATCCTCCTGCGGGCACCAGAGCCACCCTGGCCTCTTGTTACTACTGAGCCTACCTGCAGCCCTGCTCCGAGAGCACCCTGTGCGGGGCCTGTTGGAGTGGCCCTCCCATGTGAAGTGGCCCCCGTGTGAGTCCACATGACAGAGAAGCTGTAGCTCTCATCTGCCCAGTGTTGGGCAGCTATGCTCAGCCATCCCCAGAGCCCTGGGGTGGGAATCCCACCTCACAGCATGGTGAAGGGGTGCAATGCAAACAGGAGCTGCCTCCTGCCTGGTGCTGGGTGTCAGCCGTGAGTGCCACATGTACACTTCCTCCTCGTCACTGGCCTCCCAGGCCTTCCTCTGCCACACAGGACGCTGCGGCACATAGTCTCCCTTCACGCGAGGCCCATAGGCACCAGCGCCAGTTGGCACTAGGTGACAGATGGTGTCGGCAGCTGTGTAGTGTGTTTCACCCCCCCTAGCAGGTAAGACCCAGGAGGCAGGTGCTGGGTGGGCCTGGACCCTGTCCACCCACTGCCCTCCAGGTTCACTCTCCACCCGTCTCTGCCCTCGGCAGCCCTGTAAGCTGAGCTGTCTGGGCTGCATCACGGACACCCTTGGCCTGGGCTGCCGGTTGAATTCAGCAGGGAATGGAGGGAGGGACATGAGGGATACGGGGCTCATCTTCTTCAACTCTCTCCCTGCTGAGCAGTCACAGGTGGGCACCTTATCTGGAGGGTTGCAGCCCCTGGAGGGTGCAGGTGGGCTCATTACCTGCAGGGTCCCAGCCCCTGGAGGGCACAGGGTGGCTCCTCATCTGGAGGGCCCCAGCCCCTGTCAGGACCCTCTTCTTGCGATTTCCCCAGTTCCAGCTCTGCTGACCGCTCCCTGGGCCTTGGTGACAACAGCAGTCACTGGCCCCAGGCACTGCATCATCCTTCTGCTGGGAGCTCCCCCGCCACTGCCCATGGTCTCCTTCCCTCACCTGCACACAGCAGTTGCTGGATAACTGTTTGTTGACTGTGTCCATTTCCAGTCAGTCTGAAATGTGATTTTCCCTCTTGTCTGGGCTTAAGGAGACAGTATGAGAGGGTTGGTTTGGAGGACACCTGACTCTGTCCTTTTATCAAGGGAAATGGAGTTTATACTTTACGTAAACCTGCAAACAGAGAAGGTCTGCTTCTTGCAGCCTGGAGCTCACTGTCCCACGTTGCCAACTTGAGATCCCCAGGGAGGATGTGGCTGTGACCTGAGGGCTCTGTGTGGACTTCTCTGCCTTCTTGGCCCCCTTGCTGCTCTGCCGGTGTCCACAATGGACCTTCTGCAGTTTCTGGTCACTTCTGGGCCCTGTGTGGGCAGGGAGACCTGTACTGGAAGATTTCCCTGACCCTCCACCCCTCCTTGTCCACTGAGGCTGGTCGTCTTCCCAGACGAACCCTGACAACACTTGCTTTAGGAGGTGTGACCTTGTTCCTGTTGACTGCATGTCCCCACGAAGCTCGGGCTTTCCTCTGTTGTGAAGTCCTTTGGTCTCCTTTCTAAGGGAGGCATCGAGGGTGGGGACCGTGTTCCCTCCGTCTGGAATCCTGCCCCCTGCCCAGCACACTCTGCAGCCTGGGGAAGCTGCTCCCTGAAGGCTGGAGCTGGGAGTGGCCAGGTGCACGTGCTCCTGTGCACAACTCGCCACGCATCTGTCTCCATCAAGATATGAGACAAGGCTGAGGCCGTACAGTGGTCCTGTTAAATCCTTAATATCTGGTGCAAAGGAAACTTGGAGAAGTCTTGCATGTGCAGCACGACTTTCAACTCAGAGGGAAGCACTTGGGGTCGTGTGGGTAAGATGAGAAGGTCAGCTCTGTTCTGGGCATCTCCCATGCTCGGATTGTCTGAGTAATTACTCCCAACCTGTTGAGTTTATCCAAATGGGTAGAGGTCAGAAATATTGATTCTTGTTGAATTTTGAAGCATCTTAGGCCACTGTGCTCCCTGCGGGTGGTGACACCGTTAGCTCGGCCCAGGGCATGTGATGGGGGTTGGCGGGCTTCTGTGACCCCCTCATCTAACTCACCATCCCCAAGGAGGGGGCTGTTCCTCACTCTCAGTAGATGCCCTCAGTTTCCCTGGCATCCAAGTGCCCCATGCTGTCCACATCTCCAGCTTCTGATATTGCTGTCATGAAATTCCATGTGGTTTCATATATCTGCATAAATAATTTAATTTAAATGACTTTCATCATTGAGACCTGCCTGTTACTGTGAAACTTACAAAGATTAATCTACCTCCTTAGAATATTGATTAGCATGGTAGAATGTTCTTTTAAACAGTGACGTAATTGTGGCTAGAAAAAAAAAACAAGACGACTACTGAACTATAAGCAAGATGACCTCAGAGAATTCCCAGTGTTCTGGTGGCTAACGTGGACCACTTATTCGTTAGAAAAAAGGAAATGTTTAAGTAACGGAGTAAAGGCAATGTATTAGCTGCCTTTTACTGCTGTAACCAGTTATCACAAACTTAGTGGCTTAAAACAACAGAAACTTAATTTATTCTTTTACAGCTTTGGAAGTCAAGTCTGAAGTGGGTCTCCTTGGGCTGAAATTGAGGTGTCCGCAAGGTGTCCAGGAGGCCGGTTACCCCTGGAGGCTCCAGGGGAGGACTTGTTTCCTTACCTTTTCCAGTGTTGGGAGGCTGCCCCACGCCCTGGCCTGTGGCCTCTTCTTCCACCTCCCAGGCCGGCAGTGGAGCATCTTCAAGGCTCTCCTCACCCTGACCTCCTGCCTCCCTGGTGTGAGGCCCCTGTGATTGCACTGGGCCCATTTCAAAATCCTCAATTTAATCAGCCCTGCAAAGTCCCTCCTGCCTTCTATGAAATAACCTATTCCTTGGTTTCAGATTGGGATGTGGACACCTTGGGGTGGGGACATCGTTATGTGGACCACAGGCAGGTTCTACAAATCCACCAGGAATCATCATTTCTGCGGCAGAGCATGTGAATACTTTCCATGTCAGTGGGCAGTGAGGCAGGTGGGAAGGAACCTGGGAGCAGGTGCATCCCAGTACCTTCCTGGTGATGCCCCACGCCCAGGCACTTTAGAAAATTTCTAATTGTGAACACATTTATTGAAATCTTTGGGATACAGTGATTCTTTTAAAAAGCTTTTCATTTGGACATTATTGTAGATTTACATGCAATTATAGGAAATATCACAGAGAAATCCTCTAAACCCTTCATCCAATTTTCCCCAATGGTACCATCTTGCATAACTATAGTACAAGGTCATGACTAAGAAATTGGTGTTGAGAAGTCCAGTGGCCTTATTCAGATTCCACCATTTTACATGCATCCTGTGAGATTTTGTCACAGGTGCAGATTCATGAAACCACCACCACAGTCGAGACACACAGCTGCTCCATCACACAGACCTCCTGCTCCCTCCTGACCACAGCCACCCCTGTCCCTCCTTCCTCGGGAGCCAGCTCAGGCTCTCCCGTGTAGGTTATTTCTCTGGGAAACACGAACAGGCCCACGCAAGGAGGCAGGGCAGCCCTGGGGGGCTAGACCCCCAGAGTGTGGGCTGGGTCGTGATCCTCTGTGCCTTTGCCCCAGCATCCCCCATGGTGACCTTGCAGGGACAGCAGCTTTAACCCATGGGGTGGGTTAAAGCTGCTGGGGTGATAACATGGCCTGAGGGAGTGAGAGATGCCACGTGGAAACCCTGTGCAGAGAGAATAGGCAGCTTGCAGTCAAGCACACTTTAATTCCCGTACAGAGGGACCACACTTCTCGATCAATACCTGGTTTGGGTTCTTTATAAGAATTTGTCCTCTTTTAGTGGGAAGCCTGGTTGAAAAGGACGAGTTGGTCAGCCTGGGACTCCTGGAGCGTGTGGTCATTGCTCCAACACCATGTAGGACTCCCAGAAGCCAGGACTGGGAAGCAATCCAGTGGTGTTTTCCCGGCTGGTGCTTCTGAATGTGTTTCATTCCAAATATAACCTGTGGCGTCGGGCATGCCTGTTCTTGGCCTGGGACCAGAAACATTGTTCACTTGAAAGCTCTTGGTCTCCTGTGGAGGGTGGACGCCCAGGTGCACTGCAGCTGTCTCCGGTCTGGGAAGTACAGGCAACTGCCCCCTTGCAGGGCGCCCGCGGTTGTGATGTGTACGTGAAACGTCCTTGCCTGCCCCCCAGCCTCAGCCTCCCTGCACACCCGGTATCTCTGTGGATTAGCCCAGGATCCTCTTTCTGTCCCTACATGATGTATTCTCCAAAGGGAGTGGAGAGGGCCCACTGTCACGGCAGCTTTCTCTATCCCAGAGTTTCCAGCTGCTGCCTGATCACATTTCTGATAGTGGTCGCTGGGCCAAGCCCTGGGGCAGCTGGGGCACCCGTGTCCAGGCTACGCTTCCCTGGATCATTGCACTCCATGGTGTTGTCCTGGGCACCAACCTCTCTCCCTCCTTGGCTTTGCTTATGCCGTTCCCTATGCCTGGCATGCTGTTCCCACCACACTTCACCTGGGCTGCTTCTGCGCATCCTCTCTTTCCACTTCTGTGCTCACGAGAGGCATTCCCTGGGCATGCCGCCTGCAGTCATCGTCCTGGGCATTCTCTGCTTCAGCACCTTGCTAGTTTCTATCCAACCAATTAATTACTTAATTAGGGGGCTTTGATGGTTGTTTCTCCCACGAGACCAAAAATTCTATTGGGGAGACTGCTTGCAAGTCCGTGGGTCTGTAACCTCAAGTCATTAACGCTCTGGAATGCTTATATCATAATCAATGCTGGTCATTGCGTTCTGTGACTTGATTTGGTCTTTCCCGAAGTGTCATGCGGAAAAGTCTCGTTCTACGAAACTTTAATTGCAATCCAGTTATGAGAGATTGTGTAGAAGAGCAATATAGCGTGATCCTCGAACCTTGAACTTAGGATTTGGGTCTTTCACCACCGAATCATGCGAAAGACAACATCTGTTCCTAACAGAAACATCTTATTGAGATCCACTTTATCAGCAGAGATTTTGTGTAGAAACAGAAGCAAATTTATAACACATGTGTCCACAAGGAAAACCCACAGCTTTGGATGATTCCTTGTCCAGTGCACACACATGGACACGCACCATGCATCACCCAGGAAGCACAGGGACTCCTCATGCAGCACACTCGTGCAATGCACACTGCGGACACTGTCCTCCCTGTGGTCATACACAGACACCCCCCCCCCACACCCAGCCCTCGTAGCCCCTTGATCTCGAGTCCCACGTGGAAAAGACTGTCCTCATTGTCACCCAGGGGAGATTTGCACAGGTGGGAGCTTCCCTTTTGAGGGTCAACAGCCGTGGGGATTTGGGAGTTGCTGGCTATTGCGGCTCAGCTGGTCTTTCCTGAGTGACTCCCCCCACAGCCCCTACATCTCTGCCCAGACTGGTCTGTGCCTCTTACGCGCCCAGGACTGCGGGAGCTCCCACACCCCGCAAAGAGGAGTGCGGGTATGGGGGTGATTCGTACGGCACTCATTTGAAGGAACCACGCTCTGTGACGATGCCGTTTATTAAGAAATGAGAGAGAGAGAGAGCGAGCGAGCGAGCGCATCAGCTCACAGCAGCCGCAGTCAGGCACAGTTCTGCCTGGAACCCCGAGCGGTCTCCAGGGCCCGCGGTTTCTGGCTCAGCGGCCGCGGTCAGGAGCCAGACCTGCCCGGATCACTCATCTGCGAGCTTGGGCTGAAGCTGCCGAGCGCGACCGAGCGTTGCTTCCGCTGGGACTGCAGCGGGCCACGCTGGCTGGCTGTCTCGAACTTTCGCACGTTGCTAATCACACCATCAATCTGTCTTATCCATCGTCATCGTCCATCTTTGCCAGCCTGTAGCCGGAGAGACGTCTGTAACGTGTGCTGTCACTCTGTTTTGTGTTCCAGAATGTTTCCCTCCCAGCAAAGCTCTCCTTCCCTCCCTGGGGTCTCTCGTCTGAACTCTGGGGTGCTTCATCTTTTCCCTCAGTCACCAGGGGTGGAAAAGGCCAGTGGGTCACTCCCTCCAGTTTACAACTTGGAGCTCTTCCCTGGCTGCTGGGAGCTGGAGGAATATTGCCACCCTTGTTTTTTGATGAAAAACGAAAGTTCACGAATGGCGCAGGCCACAAGCTGGGCCGTGCAGAGCAGGGTGGGCTGCTTGGCCCAGGGACCCTGCTTTTAGGCGTTGGGGTAGTGACCGTGTCACTGCCAGGGCTTCCCTCCCCGTGTCTGCCCCGAGGGGCATGCCCGTCCGGGTGGGGTCTCTGACCTCTGCTACTGTTGCCCCTCTCCCTGGCGACCCCCATGCCTCCGATGTCAAAGGACACCCTAACTGATGCACCCCGACCTGTCTGCCGTCCTGGCTCCCTCCCGACACCTCCCAGGCGCTGCTGGGGACATGCTCCTTTCTCTCTCTGGCTCTATCCGTCTCCGGTACCTCCCCTCATCCCCCCTCAGGATTAGATGGCAAATCCTGTTGATGCCTGGGGCGCTTCTCCATCCCGTTCCTTCTAGAGTCAAAAATAAATTATAAAATACATCAAACAGAGAAAGAACGTGTGTAAAAAAGTACATATTTGCTTAAATAAAAATAATAAAATGAACCCCCACCACTCAGCTTGGGGAAGAGAACACCACCAGGACACGAAGCCCCCGAGAGCCCCTACCCCAGTCACGGCTCCCTCCTCCTCGCACCATGAGTAACCGCTACTCCAAGATTCCTGGTAATTACTCCTTGTTTTTCTGTAGGACTCATTGCCTGTCTCTAAAGAGCAAACGGCTCTGTTGGCAAACTATGGCCCACCTGCCACCGGATCTTGCGAATAAGTTTTACCGGGACACAGCCGCATCCGTCCACTTGTGTGTCGTCAATGGCTGCTTTCACGCCACAGCATTGAGTAGGTACATCAGAGTTCATGTGGACTGAGAAGCAAAACACTTTTATCTGGCCCTCTACAAAAAAAAGTTGCTGACCCCATCGCTATACTCCGCGACTTGGGAGGGAGAGGCAGGGCCTTAGCATCTGTGCACATTCGGCTTGGGCAGGAAGTGCCAAGGGGCTTCCCGAATAGGGCACAGCCAGGCAGTGGTGGGTGAGAGTCCCCTGTGCTGTACCCTGGCCCACGATTAGGATTTGCAGACTCTTAATCTTTTGCCAACTTGATGATGTGAAATGATGTCTCATTTTACTTTTAATTTCCCTTTCCCTGATTGCTTAAAAGGCCAAGCAACTTTTTATAGGTTTCTCGGTCATTTTTGTCTTCTCCTTGCTGAAAGGCCTAAGTCTTTGCCATTTTCCCATCGAGTTGTTTGTTCTTATCTTTCTATCTGTACCTTCTTTTTATATTCTGAACATTAATCACTTCTTGGTTTTACCAGTTCTTTCTTTATATTTTCAGTCACATGCAAAGCTCAGATCCTTTTGACTTCAAGTCTGGGTTTAGTATCTACATGCGCGTGAGTGTCTGCGGTGAATTGTTTGTAGGTATGTTTGTAGGTACGTATATGCTAGTCACTTCCAAAATATTTGAAGTGTCTTAAAATAATGCACTGAAATAAAAAAGAATAATGATAAATAAAAATAAAATGGGAAAATAAAATGGTACAGAGAAACAATTATTATCTTGGAGGAAGTAAGATTATAGATATGTAGGACACAGAGGTCCTTTCTAGTTTGTGAAAATGTGCTTCCTAGGGGCCCAAGTGAAAAGGGCAACATGATCAGCTACAGGATCTAATTTGTCTATAAGGGAACAACAAAGCTCATTTTATGCCACTCACTGAAGGAAATAGTGGGCACGCGTGGAGCTGAGGGTGAAGCCTCTGTGACATCTGGGTGATCTTCAGAAGGAGCTTTCTTCCATCAATTTACCTTGAAAGCAGGAACGTGCCACCAAAGTCCCTCTCTGTTGGCCGATTCTAGGGGCAAGACCACACCTGTGTGTCTGTTCTCGAGTCCTGACCAAGCACATCCCTTGTCACCATTTCTCAAAGGTGGCTGACATGCTTTGCAATCTCATCTGGCCTAGGGTACAGGTGGGATTTCTCTGGAGCAGGAGACAGGGGTTAATTTGGAGCAAGGTATGCCTTCTTCATCATTTCCTGTTTCAAGGTCACTTTTATAAAGTCACAGTCTTGCCATTACATGGAGGGACTCTTCCGTTTCTAAACACAAGCCAGAGAATGTACAATGCAGCAGGAAGATGTCTGTACTTCATTGAAATAAGTAGCAGCAGATTCTGTGACAAGGACTGGAGGGCAGGCAAGTTTATCAGGAGCTGATTCCTGGAAGCAGCAGTGCAGGGTGCGTGGGGAGGTGGGCAGGAGAATGCAGTTGATGAAGGGTCCGTGATCCAGTAGGTTCCCAGTGTGGGCAACTGGGGCCCAGTCCTGCTGGGGGATTCCGACACAGGGTAGGGCACACACCTGAGTCCTCCGCCATCCCCAAAGAGAGACGGGGCTAGGGTATTTAACCATCCACTCCTGTCACCACTGAGGGCGTTAACTCGCTGGCACTTGCAGATCACTGTCAGTGTGGGCAAAGCAGGCCCTGTCAGCCAAAGACAGTGCTCAGCAGAGTCGGGGAAGTTGGACCAGCAGGCCTGGAAGTCGTTTGTGCAAAGCAACCTGGGAGGCATGGACGGTGACAGCCTCAGGGAAATCGGTGACAATAAGGTTGACTTTTCAAATTATTTAGAAATTTAACTCGAGGCAATTGTTTCATCCAAAATTTTAATAAATTAAATTTATTGCTTATATAGGTCATGATGAAGCTAGGAGTGATTATTATATGGCTCTTGACTAAGTTGCAGATAATTATTCATAATTAAGGTTCTAATAACTTCCACTATGTAGAAACAATATTTCAAAATAAAAACCAAACAAACAAATGTAAAGGTGTGACAATTATCGTGCCCCTAAGGAATCTCCTGTGGTTGTTTATGCTGTTTATGAGTTTGAGTTTATGTTAATGGCACGGCAGCCCTCCTTCCACCCCAGGGCAATGTTTGAATCCTCACCAGGACACTTCCGATGATTGGCTGAGTGGTCACCTCTGTAGGTGACAGTGTTAAATCCACTGGGTCTATCTGTCCCGACCGGCACCTGCATCTTCCAGGATACCTGCACAGGTCTTGAGTTAGAACAAACATTCCCCCAATCCCTGTGAGACCCCACGGAGGTCTGCAGTGGAGATGTGCGGGGTGGTGACCCCTCGGGCCTTGCTTCCCCTGACCACCAGCCCATCCTGGTGCACAGATCACTCACCTGCCACCCGGCACCATTCTGAGATGCCCAGAGTCAGAATGGAGAGCCACTCCCAGCAGCTGATGATTCTGTTGCTAGTTTTAGATACTTTACAATTAAAGTGCTGTCAACAATTTGCCCATGCCCTAGTGACAAAACTCAACTTCATCGTATTTTAATATAAAATTCACTATTTGGCATTTCACCACTTCTAATGCCCCTTGTTAATCAGACAAAAGAAGACAAACAGCTTGGAGACTGAAAACAAGGCCATCCCATCCTCAGAACCAGGAGGCCCTGGGTACCTGCGGTGCTGGCTGTGCCCAAGAGCAGCTGGCCAGTCCCTGCAGCAGCAGCTGTGTTCTGAGCTCTCCCTGCTTCTCTCTGAGCTGTCCCATCACTTGGTGGCAGTCACATCACTCGGTGGCAGTCGCTGCTCAAGGCAAATGATGAGCTTGGCAAGAGGGCAGCGGTCTACAGGGCTAAGAGAAACCTGCACCTCAGGCCCCAGAGGTGAAACCCTGGGGAAACCCTCCTTCCTCGAGGTTCCTTATGTCCGCGGAGCCCACTGGTGCCCAGGCTGGACTGGGGAGGTGGGATCTCCCAGCCCCCGTTGGTATGTGGCCTCCCCAATAATCTGCCCTCATGCCCTCCATCCTGGGTGGACTCTGAGTGCCCCCATCCTCAGCCACTGTGAGCTGCAGCGGCCTCTCCACCTTGCTGGCCCCAGCTCCGACAGCCCCTACACCTTGCCTGGTGGGGCAGCTGCACAGGAGCCGGAGGCTTGGCTGATGGTTCCGGGACAGGGTGTGAGGGTGTCCCTGGGCCTGGGAGGCTTCCTCTGGGTCTTGGAGCCAACAGCTCACCTTTGAGGTTGGAATCTGTTGTGGGCTCATCACCGAGGCAGCCCGAAGGCAGAGGATGGGGACAAATGGGGCCCGGGTCCCCTGTGGGTCACGGGGTGACTGACCGGCCCTTCACTTTGCTTCAGTCCGGTGGGTCTGGGCTGGCTGAGCATGCAGTGTCACAGTGCAGCTGGGAAGGGCAGGCAATCAGTGCTCAGCTGGGGACATCTGGAGAATCCTGAATGCTCCCCAGAGCCCCAAGGAATCAGTCCCTCTGTCCACAGCACTGACTGGACATCGTGACCTGTGCTGGCTCCCCCAGCCCCTCACTCCTACTTCCTGCCATCACCTTCCTAAGAAGCCACCTGTGCCCAAGCCCCTGCTGTGAATGTCCGTTGGGGGATCCACGCAGGGGCTTGGTCCTATCGGGGGAGGCCCTGCTCAGGCCGACTTCTACCCAGTGCCTTCCACTTGCCAAACGGCGCAACCTCCGGAATCCGGGCCGAGTTTGCCTGTGAGCTCCCCAGGTCAGCGGGGCGGCTCCCTCTTAACTCGCTGGGGCCCTTGGACGCAGATGGGGCCCCTGCAATGATGCACACCAAGCGGTTTATCATCCAGGTAAGGCAGCTGCACGCAGGGATGACACATGCGGCGTCAACATGCATGGCCACCCAGGGCATGTGTGTCCCTGGGAGCTGGGGGTGGTCCGCGCCCACTGTGGCTTTGGGGAACATCTCTCCTGCATTTCCTCTTCCTTGGGAGGCCTTGCCGTGTGCCTGCTCTCTGGTGTTATTCCGAGGTGGACACTGAGCCTTGCCAACCCCTCGCACCATCAGGCCGGGAAGACCAGTGTGAGGAGCCGTCTCTGCAGTTGCTCCATCTCTGGGACTCTGCTCTTCCCTCCTGCACAGGGCGGACACACCACGCCCAGGAAGAAAGACTGTGGTCTTCCTCCTCATCCACTGGCGCCTTTTGTAAGTTCCTTTGATGTGCAGATGCCTTAGAGAACAGAGAAAACCCGGTTCTTTAGAGCATTCTGGGTCTGAGAGTGAAATATGAAACCCTGCCTGGAACCAGACCGTGTGCTCTCTGATGGTGGTGACGCCTGTCTCTCAGTCAGCACCTCAAGGGCCTGTCGCCCTCAGGCAGGCAGAGGCCAGTGCCCAGCAAGAGGCTGTCTGACTCTAAAACAAGTGATACTGGCAGAGACAAACTAAGCCGGACACTAGTTAGAGTGGTTGGAACAGAGTTTGGTCAGTAATAACTATTGCAGTAGGGAGGAGAGTCCAGCGTGAACTGAACTCAACTTGGATTTGCACGGAGGTGACTGGGCGTTATCAAGGGACGGTGAGGGAGGGGGCGGGTGAGCCGGATCGGCCGAGCAGAGCAGAGCAGAGAAGCGAAAGGTCACCGACAGTGGAGCGGGGTGGTCCACGTACAGCCGTCTGGGCTTGCTGACCGGCGCCTACGGAAGTCAGGCTCCCTCTCGCAGGGGCTGGAGACCGGGCTGGGCCCTGTCCTCTGGTGTCGTTGGGACAAACAGGAGACTCATGGCAGGAGACACCTTGAGGTGTCTCGGGCAGGCACTTTAGGGGGTTGGGTGGTCCCAGGGGTGCCACCTTGAGCTGTTAGACACGATGTTAGCACTTGTCCAAGTCTTTATAGGCCAAGGTGGGGCCTCATGCGGAGGAGCCTGGCTCGAGTTTGACCAAGGAGAGACTGTTGTCAAATGCTCAGTATAATTAGTGCAAACTCTGGCTTGGGGGCCAAGAGTGTTTATTTCCAGTGTTTTGTTCTGTTCGGGGGTAGAGCTGTGTGCTCCCCACTTGGTGGTAGCCATGCGAGGCCGCGGGCACTGGCATTCGCCAGTTCTAGAACCCAAGGATCCCTCATTTGCTTTCCTTTCTCTGATGCCTGGGGACATGTGTAAGGTCCAGATGCACCTGCCCTCCCTCCGTGGGGACATCTCCTCCGGCACTGCTTGCTAAGCGGTCAGGGCACTGCGCTGGGCTTCGGGAGGCACGGCCTCTGTCTGCTGAGCCAGGGCAGGGCTGGAGAAGGCTTCCTTGTCAGCTGACCCCCTGCCCAGGGTGACTCACCCAGCCAGGGTGACGGCCTGGGCCCCTCGTCCCACTTCGTGGACAGGGTGCCGGTACCCCGGGAGAGACACCCGCCCCGGAACCTCCCCACGAATTCCTTCCTCCCCGAGGGTCTGAGAGGCTGTGGGGGAGAGGATTTCTGTTGGATGGGCAGGTCTTTAACAAATACTGTCAAGGCGCCAGGATCCCTTCCAGGGTGGGCAGCAGGGCATGGGCATAGGCAGAGGGCAGTTCCCTTTAGAGAGAATATTGTCTGTGGGGGAGGGGATCGGCCGTAAGTGTGTGACGAGCATGATGGAAAAATGCAACAGGACCGTGGGGTGAAGATGGACATCGACTGCCTGTGCTGATGGGGTGTTTGAAATTTGGAAGGAAAATAAAGTTTTTTTTCATGGAAATAGCCTTTCCGGAGACCAGGGGAGTGGGGGCCCCTGCACTTCCTGGGCATTGGGTGTGCGTGATGGGGGGTCTCCCTGTTGTCAGCTGAATTGTGTATCCAAGTCCAAACCTCCGGGACCTGCGGACGTGCTCAAGTTAAGATGAGGCCATACTGGACCAGGTGTGCTCGAAGCCAGTGCTTGGTGTCCTTGCAAGGAGGGAGGCTTGCAGACAGGCACACGTGCGGAGGGAAGCTGGCCACTTGAAGGCGAGGCTGAGATCCGAGCGACGCAGCCGCAAAGCTCAGGGGGGGCCGGTGACCGCCGGAGCCACCGGGCGTCGGGGAGGCAGGGAAGATTCTCCCCGAGCCTGTGGAGGGAGCAAGGCCCTGCCAACACCTTGATTTCAGATTCTGGCCTCCAGAACTGGAAGAGAATAAATGTCTCCCGAGTTTGTGGTTATTTATTATGACAGCCCTGGGACGCTAAGAGACTCCCCCCTTGCTCTCTGAGGCTGGGCACAGAGACCAGGAAGTGCCCAGGGAAGGTGGATGGGCTACGGACACGGATGGAGCCTGGTGTGGCACGTGTGGTCAGTTGTGCCCCCTTCTCCCTTCCTAGCAGGACCCCAAGTGTGTTGAGGCATCAAAGTGCCCATTTACCATCCTCCCCGTCCCAGACACACCATGGCTGGAGCCGGCCCCCTGCCCAGAGCCAGCCTGAGACAGCTCGGCCATGTGCCTTCTCCCCGTTATCTGTGTCTGGAAGGTGGGCTTGATGCCTGGACCGTCTCCCCACCACGAGAGGGACTCCGCATATGTGAGTTAGGATTTGTGTTCTCTGCTTTGCCAGTGGGGAGACTGAGGCCTGGAGGGGTTCACTCACCTGCACTGGCTCACTCGCTGGGGAATGCAGCGCCCTGCCCTCCCTCTGCACGCTATGTGGCCTCCTCGCGCCCCACGTGGGTTTTGAGGCCACTCTCGGCAACAGGATGCCCCCTGACCCACTTCCCAATTTTGAGGACCGTGTTGGAGAGCAGGTTGCTGAAGTTGTGCATTTCTGTGGCAGCCGCGTGTCAGGACTCTGCCCTGTGCCTTCGTGGACACCACAGGGGGAGCAGAAATCACCGCTGGTAGGCTATTGTAGACGACCGTCTCCGGCTCACAAGTGTCTTTTCTTGACGTCGAGCCCTTTGCTGTCAAAGCAACTTGTCACCGGCCCTGGGCCGCGAGTCGTTCTGAGAACATGAAGGACAGCCGCAGGCCCCGGCGGCCTCTGCCCCTCCCGTCCCTCCTGTGTGCGCTGTCCGGCAGAGGCTGGCAGGGCTCCGAGGGCCCAGCCCGCCTGTGGGAGACGGGCAAGCGCAGCCGCGGCTGAGGGTGCCACAGTCGGAGGAACACACGGAAGGCTGTAATTGTCGCCTGGCTTGTCAGCGTCTGGGACAATTCCTAGTTCCTCAGAAGGGTCAGTCTTCAGCCAGCAGGCAACACCCTCCTCGGCCTGTGGACAAACACTGCTCAGAGGAAAAAAGCCAAAAACCTCTTTTCATTTTCTCTCCAGCTCCGCCGGGCGTCTCTGGGCCTCTGGGCCGAGGCTGAGACCGGGTTTCCCTTGGTCTTAGTGGTGGTTTTCACAGAGCATTTTGCCCCTGGCACCAGCTTTGAAGTTTTGCTGTTATTTTAAGGTAGAAGGGGGCTGAGACAGGATTAGCAACACCCAGCCTCGCCCCCAGGGCAGACCGCTAACCCCGCCAGCATTCTGACTGTGGCCCGGGGGCAGGGACAGCTTGGTGGGGACAGGGCAGCAGCCCCCTGGGACAGGCGCAGAGGGACGGCTGCTGCCGTTTCTGGGCTTCCTGGGAGAAGGTTGTGTTAGGTCGGAGCCCAGAGGAAGACTCACAGGCCTGGGGGCGTGGTAAAATGCCGTTTATTTTGAGCACCTGGGTGCAGGTAGGTGGAGGCCGAAAAGGGCGTCCACCCAGAGGAAGGGAAGGGTGGCGAGTTTTATAGAAAGTTTGGGGAGGGGAGTTCTACCAGTTTCTGCAGGCTCCATCCCAGCCTTTGTAATTCAGAGTTATCTTTACAACCTCTTGAGACTCCTCTGGAGCCTGCAGCCTTTGGGGTCCTTATGTGACTTCTCCATCTACCCCATTCCAGGGCAGACCCAACAGGTTGTAAAGAGGATTTGTCCAGATCGAGGGGCTGCCTTGCCACGGGCATGGGCATCGGTGGTGTGGTTAGGGTTAGGGTTAGGGTTAAGGCAGACGTGAGACTACCGGGGCAGGGGACAGGAACTCCTGGGCACCTGCGATGCCCTTCGAGGGAATGGGCTTGGGAGGGTGAGTGGGTGCTGGGCCCCACTGTCCTCGTCGTCCCTGCAGGGCGTCCCGCACAGCACACGCTCAGTCATACATCACACCCCATGATGCTCCTCAGATGTGTCCACTCACACAGGACAACTTCTTCTGTGTGAAGAAACTAAGTTAGTGTAGATTTTGAAGGCAGAACTCAAATTGAAAGGTCAAATTAGACCCTGAAACCGATGACATTGTTCCTTAAATCCTGTTTTTTTTTTCACTTGACAGAATTTCAGATTCAGTTTCTCCCTTTGTTTTCTAATCAGCACTGAACTCCCCTCCTTGGAGAAGGAAGGAAGCTTTGTTATTCAGAGACAGCCATGGGAGAAGGCATAAAATTAACATGAAAGTCCAGGTGATTCGATGAATATTCATATGGACAATTTAATCAGTGTCTGTTCATTATGCACATTTCCATTGGAAGCAGGTTCCTGGAATATAAATAAAGATTGCAGAGCAATTGTATCGACTCTCCTTTTGCTCTAAGACACTCAAGTCCCTGTCAACAGTCTGCAGTACTTGGGCTTCTGTGTAGCTGGAGAGAGGCTGAGTCGGAACCTGAGGACTCCTTACTTGAGGGATGAGGACCCTGAGAATTCTAGCTGCATCTCACAGGAACCCGGTGCTCTTACCTTAGTAAACTTAAGTGGGGTAGACAGCGCAATCTCCCAGAATGTTGCCCTTTATCCTTAATAACAATAAAAAGTCTCAAGCGGTGTGGGTGACGGGAACCCAGCGACCCGGCTGTGGGCTCAGCCCCGCCGGCTGTGTGACTGGCCACGCTCACTTCTCCAGCCCCAGATGGGTCTTTTGGAGGCTCCTGGTCGCAGGTGTTGGAAGTGAGGGTGACGCTGAGGTCCTGTACCTTGGCAACGGCTGTTTCTAGACTGTTGGAGACGACAGGGCTGAGTTAATGAGCAGCGTGGACGCGGAGAGGAGACACGAACTGAGAACTTATCTGTGGTCAGTGGGTTCAGCCTCCGAGTCAAAGACACACAGTCACACACAGTCACACACACCCATGAGAAAATGTCTGACTTCGTTAGCAATCAGACAAATGACGTTAAAATAAAATGACACCACTTTTCACATGTAACAGCGATAACAATGACCATGAACTCCAGGGTGTCAGAAACTTTCACTTCCAGAAAGTGATCCTGGAGACAGATATCATCAGAAATAATTTTTGTGTAGGATGTTAATTAAAAGACTATTCATAATAATGAAAAATCAGAAACAATTTAAATGATCAATAATAGGAAAGTGGTTAAGCAATATTATGGTCTATCAGTAGATTTGCTGACAACATAGACATTATTCAAATCAGGCTGAGACTTTCTAGCAGGACCTCAGTCAGCAGACGTCAAATGTGCGGAGTCTAGACACAGACCCCGTGGCTCCGCAGGGCAGGGGTATGCAGAGGTCGCTGTAGACCTGGGGCTGGCAGTGAGCAGCATGCATCCCCCTGGACAGCCACGGGGCCTAAATATGGGCTGGCTCACCCTCAGTGTCGGGTGTGCAGGCTGAGGGAATGAGGCAGGGGTCTTATGTAAGTCTGTCTGGGGACATTATAGCAGCTGGTTGGTCAGGCCCTAGGCCAGTTTGCCAACCCTGGGCTAGAAGGCCCGTGACATGTAAAACATTTGACTGGGGAGAGGTTTTGCTTTTTTCTTTGGGCTTTTCTGAGTCTTTGAGTGTTTCTCCATGAAGATTTATCACTTTTGCAACCCTAGAACAAAAGCAATAAATGTTATATTAAAGAGGTGCCCCGTGTGCCTTTCTCTTTGCTTACCTCTGTTGGTCACTTTGAGGTGCTGTGCGGCTCAGACTGTGGCTCTGACCCCCCTCGGCCTTTGTCACCCAAGGCTCTCCATCAGCCAGCCTCTGTGGTGCACCCTGCTTGGCCTGAAGCCTGTAAAAACCTTCGTAGCCAAGCTGTGAGCCTTCGCCTTGTCTGAACCGGTCTCTCCTGGAATGCTTTAAGAAAGATGGACTTTTCTCAGAGCCCTTGCATCAGAGATTATAAAAGAGTAATGATTCGGTGACTTAAAAGATTTAGTAGCCAGGCTGTTACAGTCTTAGAGCAGAAAGAAGATTAATGAGGTACTAGCTTAACATATGTCTCAGAAAAGAGCAGTCATTTAATTTCTAACTTTGTAGAACTTGTACCTGCTCCCATTTTGCAAGAATAGTCATTTTGCAACATGATTTTTTGGCTCTCAAACTAGCTAATTAAAAGAAACTAATGAAATTATCCCAGGGTTAGAGAAGGTGGCTCCCAGGCAGCGTCTGGTTTCACCGAGGTCCTGGGAACCCAGCATCTGCTCTGAGAAGCCGGTTTCAGCTCCTGGAGCTGCAGTCCTGCGGTTTGGCTGGAACTGGGGCCTCCTCCCTTGGCCTCTGACATCTGCCTCCTTGTTGGGGTCCAGGGCAGGTCCCCATGTGGTGGTTTTAAAATACGCCCACAAATTCCCTGTGACTCCTCCCTTCCACGAGTGAAGAATAATTCAGCACCTCTTGACTAGGCTGAGCTTAGCAACACGCTTTGGACAAAAAGAATGTGGTGACATGATGGGTCCTCCTCGCCTGTCCTGGAGGCTGGTGGGGCGTTTTCCTCCAGGGAGGGAGGTCCCAGCTGTTCGCCTGACGGGCACCGCCCGGTGCTCTGGGGAGCGCTCCCACCTGCAGACGCATCTCAGCCCTCACCCGGGCTGGACGCTTGTTTTAGTTTTTCCAACCTGACGGGTGTGGAATGGTGTCTCCTTGTTCTAATTTGCATTTTCCTGGCGTTTTGTTGTTTGCTGGGCGCTGGGGCTGCCTTCCCTATGAATACTCTCCCCAGAGCCTTCGTTTGTGCTTTTTCTCTGCTGGGCTCTGTCTGTCCTGATTGGTAAGAAAATCATACTTTCTAGATAATAGTCATTTATAGCTTGCATAAATCGCAAATAATTTCTCCCAGTCGGTGCTTCAGTTGTTTTTAATTTGTTTATAGTGTCTTCTGTTATACCAAAATTTTAAATTTTGATATGGTCATATTTATGATTTTTTTCCTCCAAAATTTATGTTTTTCTCCTTTTTTACCCTGTAGTTCATTAGAATAGTCTTGTACATTTTTTTCTAATTTTTTTTTCCACCATGAGATCCTTGACATATTTGGAATTCATAGTTTGTTCTTGTTGAGAAGAATCTATAATTTTCCCAATATGGAAAATCATGTGTCCTGGAATTATTGATCAAATACCAAATGCTCCTTTTTCTCTGATTTGCAGGGCTTCCTCTATTATGTGACAAAGGCCGTCTACCTCTGGATCCGGGCCTACCAGTCTCCACCTGGGCGTTCTCTTCTGTTCTGTTGGCCTAGTTGTTCGGTCCTGGCCTGTTCTGACGCGCATCTTGACCACTGGGGCTTTGCAATGAGCCTTGGCAGTCTCGGAAGGGAAGCTCTTCCTCTATTTTCTTTCCTAAAACTTCTTGACTACTCTTGGACCTTCACACTTTCATAAGAATTTTAGAATATGTTTTATAAACTCTACAAAAGTAATCTCTTTGGGATTTTGATTGGAATTGTTTGAATTTATAGATTAACTTAGAGAGCACTGACATCTTTATGAAACTGGGTCTTCCCCTTCATCAACATTGTACATTTCTCCAGTTATTCCTTTTTTTATGTCCTTGAGTGATAACTTTTATAACTTTCTCCATAAATATCTCGGACATCCTGTGTTAGATTTAGTCTTAGACAACTTGTAGTTTTCTTCCTTCGCTGGTGAATGGGATCTTTTATCAATCACATTCTCTAATTAGTCATCACTGATGTGTGACAGTGCTTTGATTTTTGTGTGTTGAGCTCGTAAGCAGTAGTCACGCTGAACTGTCTTATTAGTTCTAATTGTAAAGTTTTGTTCATCTACTTTTTGTATGCAGCTATTAAGGTGTGTTAATAATTATCTTATCTTTTACAACCTATATACTTCATTTTAAAACGAACATATTGCCTTGGTGGGAACTCTGGCAAGGCAGCGTCGACTGGTATGGGAGTTGTCAGGAAGCCTTGCCCATTCTCTGGGCAAACCTTACGTAGCTGTCTTTGAAAGTAACTCTTGCTGTGTCTTAAAGAACAGACTTTATCAGTCCGTGGCGGAAGAATAAAAAGAAGGGTGCTGTAGGCAAAGAAGTCGGTGTGCGGCGCACGCAGCAGCAGGAAGCACCGTGGATGTGAGGACGGCGAGGTGTCCACTGCAGCTGGAGGACAGGGCAAAGAATGTGCGGTGGCCAGGGGACTGAGGGGACAACACTTGGAGTGGGGGCTGGAGCAGAGCATGTGGGACCGTGACCGTGTCCTGTGGGCAACGGGGGACCATTATAGGGTCTTTAGTTGGGAGTGGCGAGGTAAGTATCTTTCAGTCAACCTTCTTAAGGTAAAGTTTACAGGAATAAAATCCATTAATTTAAAGTGTACAAGTCAGAGGGTTCCGAGGACGGCCCATCGTGCTGCGGCCCTCACCACAGCCAAGCTGCAGACAATTCCAGCACCCGCAAAGTCCCCTGCGCTCTGTGGGGTCATTCCCTTCTCTCCCTACCAGCCCCTGTAATTTTGTCTTTTCTAGGCTTTCTTCTAAATCGAATTCTATAGCATGTTCTCTTCTGTGTCTGGCTTCTTTCACCTAACATAGTGTTGGTGAGATTAATCCGTGTTGTTGCCTGCATGGGCAGCTCCTTCCTTTCTCTTGCTGAGTGGTATTCCATTGTGAGGATATACCACAATTTGTTTAGCTACTCACCTGCTGAGAATTGGAGCTCGTTTCAGTTTTTGGCTATTACAAATAAAGTTCTTAGGAACATTTGAAAGCATGTCTTCATGAGGATGTATGTTTCATTTCTCTGGGGTAAAAATCTAGAAGTGGGATTGCTGAGTTATATAGCAAGTGTATGTTTAACATTATAAAAAACTACCAAACTGTTTTCAAAGCGGCTATCTCATTTTGCATTCCCCGGTAGCGTATGAGAGTTCCAGTCGCTACATGTTCTAACCAACACTTGGTATTGTCAGTCTTAAATTTTAACCATTTTAGTAGATGTGTAGTGGTATCTCCTTGTAGTTTTAATGTGCATTTCCCTAATGCTGAATAATGTTGAGTGTCTTTTCACATGCTTATTGACCATTTGCGTACATTCTTTTGTGAAATATCTGTTTAACTCTTTTGTTTTGCCCAATTAAAATAAATTTTTTCTTATCTTCTTATTACTGAATTATAAAAGATTTATATATTCTGGTTACAAGTTCTTTATCAGATACATATTTTGCAAATATTTTCTCCCAGTCTGTGGCTTATCTTCTAGTTTTCTTAATAGTAGTTTTTAAAATGCAAAAGTTTAAAATTTTTACAAGTCCAATTCATCAATTTTTTCTTTTATGGTTCTACTTATTGTGCCCTAAGAAATCTTTGCCAACCCAAGGTCATAAATATTTTTTAGGGGTTTTATAATTTTAGCTCTTGCATTTAGGTCTACGGCCCATTTCAGTTATGTTTTGTATACAGTGACGAGATAAGTTTGAGGTTCTTTTTATTTTATTCCTTAAATTGATATGCAACTCTTCTGGCATTATTGTATCTTAAAAAATTTTTTTTTGTCTTTGTATCTGTCTGTGTTTCATTTTAGATAGTTCACATTTCTAGTGTTCAAGTTTACTAAACTTTTCTTCTGCAGTGTCTAATCTGCTATTGATGCCATCTAGTGTACTTTTAAAATAGGTAATTTTAGAACAGGTTTAGATTTATGGAATTATTGCAATGATAGCACAGAGGGTATCTGTATACCAACTCTGAGTTTACCCTCTTATTAACATCTTATGTTTGTATGATACATGTGTCACATTAAATGAACCAACATTGACATATTATTAACTAAAGCCCATACTGTTTTCAGATTTCCTCAGTCTTTCTCTTATGTCCTATAATTTTTAATAGGGTTTTTCATCTATATTCAAAACTGAGATTGGGTGGTCATTTTTCTCTCCTTGCATGGTTTTGGTGTCAGTGCTGTATTCATATATATAAATATGCTATTTCCTGCCTTTTCTGTTCTCTGAAATATTGCATACATGGACAGCATCTGTCCTTCTGCCCAGAATGCCCTTCTTCCTGAGGTGTGAACAGGTGATCTCTTCTTGGCATTCAGGCTTCAGCTCGATTATCACATACTGTGACCACCACACTGAGGTCCCTGCATGGCAACTATCACATCATCCTATTGGTGTTTTAGTGTTCAGGGGTCTCTAGGAGAAGAAAAAGGTGACTTGGACGAAGGGGCAGATCTCTCCCCTTATTTCCTTCTAGACTGTTTTTTATAAAGTAGAATGTTCTCTTTAATAGCATAAGTTTATTTCTTATTTCTAGACCCTGAAGTGCCTCTATTAAATAGTGTTTTGATGACCCAGTCCTTGGGACAGTTGTAAGGCCCATGAGGATGTGGGTGTAACCAGAAGTAGCCACACTGGGGAGCTGCTGGGCACTGGCAGAGCTTCAGGGCCCAGTGTGGAGAGTACTGGCCCTGGGACAGGTGTTCTGCCCCTTCTGGTCTGACTCAGCCCTGCTGTGGCACACTGGGGCCAGAGGCTGAGATCCCTCAGCAGGGAGGGGTGTGTGTCTGGCAGGTGTCAGCACAGAGGTGGGGCATAGGACAGGAACTCCTTGTCCTGTAGTCCTAACAGACCCTATGGGGGGAGCAGGGAGTATTGGGAGGGGCTGAGCCCCAGTAGGAAGGGGCTAAGACATGGATATGGTGGGATTCAGGCTCCCATGCCAGCGTAATACTTTGCGGTGAAACTTTGACACTGGCTCCACTTTCCCAGTGAAAGTCCTGGTGTGGGACCTAGGGGAGGCTTCAAATTCCTTAAAACAAAATATTCCCATTTCCTCAAAAACAAAACCAGCTGTGTCTGTTCATTATGTGACATACAGGATACAAGTACAAGCATTTCTGAAATTGCACCGTCACTCAAAAGAATGAATTAAAACAAGTCAATTTTAGAAAGGGAAATATAAGAGTGAACTCCTGCTGAAAAGCATGTTGGTCAGAAACAAGGCGAGGATGTCCCCTCACACCACCGCTTGCCAGTGTCATGCTGGGGATTGTAGCCAGTGCAATGAGGTGAGCTGGGGATTGTAGCCAGTGCAATGAGGTGAGAAAAGGAAATGAAAGACATATAGATTGGGAAAGAAGAAACGAAACTGTCTTTGTTTGCAGCTGTCATGCTCATCTACGTAGAAAATCTGACAGAACTGACAAAAGCCCTCCTTGAACTAGTAAGAAATTATAGCAAGGTTTCAGGATACGAAGTTAATGTACAAAAGTCAGCAATGAACAAGTGGAATTTGAAATTTAAAACACATTACCACCTACGTTAGCACTCAAAAAATGAAATACGTAGGTATAAATCTGACAAAATATATACAAGATATATGAGGAAAACTATAAAACTCTGATCAAAGATATCATAGAAGAACTAAATTAATGGAGGGATATTTCATGTTCTCTCATAGGAGGACTCAATATTGTCAAGAAGTCAGTTCTTCCCAACATTTTCTATAGATTCAACATAATCCCAATCAAAGTCCCAGCAAGTTATTTTGTACATATCAACAAACTGATTCTGAGATTTATATGGAAAAGCAAAAACCACACATCTAACACAATATTGAGGAAGAACAAAGTCAAGGACTAACATTACCCAACCTCAAGACTTGCCATAAAGCTACGATTATCAAGTAGCTTTATGCTGAAATTTGACCCCAATGTGGCTGTGTTGGGAGGTGAGGCCTGGTGGGAGGTGTCAGGTCATGCGGATGGTGCCTCATGAATAGATTAATGCCCTCCCGAGGGGGAGTTCTTGCACCATCACTCAGAAGAATGAATTAAATGCATTAGCTCCCACAAGAGTGGGCCCTTGGAAGGAGTCGGGCTTCCTTGGCTTCTTCCTGTTGCCCCCTCTCTCACCATGTGATCTCTGCACATACCTGCTTCCCTTTCACTTTCTGTCATGAGTTGAAGCAGTATGAAGCCCTCACCAGATGCAGCTGCCCAATCTTGAACCTTCCAGCCCCCAGAACCATGAGCCAAATAAACTTCCTTTCTTTATAAATCACCCAGCCTCAGGTTCTGTGTTACAGTAACATTGTAAGATATCCAGCACTAAGATATCCAGCAATTGCACCTCTTGGTATTTATCCAAAGGAGTTGAAAACTTATGTCTCCACAAAAACCTGCACACAGATGTTTATAGCAGCTTTATTTGTAATTGTCAGAACTTGGAAGCAACCAAGATGTCCCTCAGTAGGTCAGTGGATAAACTGTGGTACATCCAGACAATGGAATATGGTTCAGCACTAGAAAGAAATGAGCTATTAAGCCATGAAAAAACATGGAGGAACCTTAAGTACATATTACTAAGTGAAAGAAGCCAGTCTGAAAGACTGTAGACTGTATGATTCCAACTATATGACATTCTGGAAAAGGCAAAACTATAGAGACAGCAAAGAGATCAGTGGTTGCCAGCGGTTGGGGGAGGGAGGGATGAACAGGTGGAGCTCGGGATGTTTAGGGCAGCGAGACTGTGCTGTATGATGCTGTGATGGTGGGTACATTTCATTCTACATTTGATGAAACCCATAGAATGTACAACACCAAGAGTGGACCCTAATGTAAACTATGGGCTTGGGGTGATAAAGATGTGTCAATGTGGACTTACCGATTGTAATAAAAGGGCCACTCTGGTGGGGGCTGCTGACAGTGGGGGAGGCTGTGCATGTTTGATGGCAGGAGATATATGGGAAATCTCTGTACTTTCCTCTCAATTTTGCTGTGAACCTAAAACTGCTTGAAACAGTAATGTTTATTAAATAAAAAAATCTTAGGAAAAAAGTATGCTGAATTTTCAGTTTGGATTATATTGTAAAATAACTTTAAAAAGTCACCCATTTTTAAGCAATTGTTCTCCAAAAGCTATTTCTGGGAGTGCTTTGTCTTGCACACTTTTTCTCCTCGTGGAAAGGTTTTCCTCCCATGTCTGCTGAGATGGATAGTGAATTAATTGAATTGCTTTATTTACACTTCCACTTTTGCTTGATGACTGCCTTGTTTTTTTTTTTTTTTTTAGAACTCCTGAAATAATACAGACAAATTAATTAAGATGACAAGTTGAGTATGAATATTACATTTCCTTTTTAGTATCATGATTTGGATAGACCGTAATTTGAATTTACTGCATTTTAATTCCTAAAATACTTTTTCAGTCTGTGGGGAGGGGAACAGCATGTTTTTGGGACACGCTTTTGCTTTAGGGAAGTGGACTTTCTGCCTTGAAGGAAGTTCCAGAGGAGCATGGGAGGAGACCTCCAGGAGCCCCCAACTCTTGCAGGCCACTGTGCTTTCCCTTTGCTGGTCCCTGAGCTCAGCCACCTCCACCCCCAGGAAAAGGATGTGGCAGAGTGGTCAGACTCCAGGCCTGGACACAGACCTGGCTCCCAATTCAGGGATCCCAGAGGGCATCAGGTGGCTGTGGATGCTTTTTGAGATTTTGATGAGGGCCATGCAAGTTGTCCCCTTCCTCCAGAGAAGTCAGAGGCCATGGTGTCTTCAGTGTGGTCAAGGAAAAAAGGCAGGAGTGGGGAAGATGGAAAAAGTCCTTGCGGGATGAGGTGTGGAGGCTCACGTGCCTCTATCCCCACCTCTGTTCACAGAGATGTCGTCCAAACACTGTTTAAAGGCAATTGTCAGATGATGAGGTTAAAATAAAGGTATCCCCTCACTATAGTTCTGCCTGAGGGACAAGAGTTTTATTCCTTGAGTTGCTGCCCCATTTGGTCCAGAATGTCCAACTGGACTATACTCATAGAGCCAAACCTAGCATCTGGCCAGAATCTGCCTTGAGTTAATGCTCTTGCCCAGGGAGGCCGCGGTGGGTGGGAAGCAAGCTCTCAGAACATGCACCAGCTTCTCCCTGTTGTCACCTCCTCAGAAGCACCCGCTGATCCAACAGACCAAGTTGGGTCCCCTTCTCACGCTGCCCTGCACCTGTGCACACCTTATCTGTTGCGTGTGCTCCAAGTGAAGTGATCTCTGGAGACTTGGCCGTCAGCCTGGCCCAGGATCTCCCGCGGCAGGGACAAAGTCCTGCAGGTCAGCTGATCCCCGCACCAGCTCTGCTCACTCAAGAATCCCTGGGCACCATGGGCCGCAGACCTGCCCAATTGTACCTTACTGCAGCCCTGGGCTCCTGGCTCCTTCAGAAATTTCTGTTTTGGTTCTTAAAGTATATTCCATTCTTGCCGACAACTGATTGCTTTTTAAAATCACAGACATGGCAAGAATAGAGAGTCCTGCAGGGTGACAGTGAATTCATGCTGTTGAAGGTGAACACGTATGTGTGGAGGTGTTTCAAGGTGTCATGTGTCCACCAATGCAGCGACTTCCAAGTCATTCCAACGTCTCTGCCATTTGTGGCCAACAGCTTCCGTTTGCCTCCGAGCTCTCAGGCCCTGGACACCAATCTGTGGGCACTTCTTCTGTGGGCCCCGTGCCCTCTGGCTTCTGCTGCATTTGCTCTTCTGGAAAGGAGAGTGGAGGGAGAGAGTGGGGAGATGTCGGAGTCTTTGTTCTCTGCTCCCTCCCCACTGGGCTGGCTGGGGCTGGCTGTGTCCCTCCCTGGAGGGCTCGAGGGTTCAGCTCCCATCAGGGTGGGAGTCTCCTGCTGACCCACCACAAGGCTCCCCTGCTTCCTTCTCCTGGAGGTGGTAACACAGCCCTGCTGTGATTCTCGGGTGTGGCCTCCCTCTCCCCACCCCACACCTCTGTGCAGACCCCCTTATGAAACCTTTTGTGAATTACCTGATTCGACTGAGTGTGCCACCTGCTCTATGCAGGTACACACTGGACGTGCTAGGATGGACGTTAGAAACGTGTTTAACTGTGATTCAAATCCTGCGTGTTGACACTTCCCTCACTCTTAGTCCTGTGCTGTGGCAACCCAGGACCGCTCCCCCTCCCCCGGTCCCTGAGCTCATTGCTGCAGGGATGCTCTTCTGTCTGTGGCCAGAGTCCCGCCAGCCGCACATGGGGTGGGCTTTCGTGCATTTGCCTGTGAGCATTTGGGGGTGTGGGCTACTAAAACGCACTCTACCAACAGATCTTGGCTTCAAAGAAGGGAGCCTTCTTTTATTTTGTAAACGGAATTGAAAATCTCATCATAGAAAACAAGAAGCATTTTCAGTTCCTAAATGAGAGAATTTATGATAATAAATCAAGAGTGTCTAATAATCAGAGGAAAAAACATGATAACATGATTTAATCTTAAAATATTTCTAACATCATATTAGAAAAATTACATTTCAGCTAATATCTGGTGCCTGTTGTGAATGTATGCAAATATCTCTGGAAATATTAATATATACTGCCAGCTTTAGCTAATTAAAGAAATAGTTTTAGGAGGAACAGTTTCCTGATAATTTAATCACTGCTTGGTCTTTGCAGATAATTATGGTATTTGTTACTTGTTTTCTCTGATTTTCCAAGGAATGAGAAATCTGATATAATCTTTTACTATGTGAGTCAAAAATTGAATTTATTTAATTGTGAAAATTATTCTGATCTGAACACTTTAGAGCCCAGTTCCAGAAACTTTTCTCTCTTCTAGAATTTCCCAGTGTTTCATTTTATAGGACTTTAACTCTGGGTTGCCAAGGAAGTAAACAACTCTATGACTGATATAATGCAATTATGCTTAGATAAATTGTTTTAGGACAAACTGTCTCTTAAGAAGGTTTCCTTATGCTTGTACTTTATGAATAATCTTCTCACAATGACTTTTTAAGGAATAATTAAAAATTTAAAAAATTTTTACATTTATGTTTGAAATTAATCTTCCTTCCTTCCTTTCTTTGTCTCACTCTGACACCCAGGCTGGAGTGCAGTAGCACTATCATAGCTCACTGCAACCTTGAGCCCCTGGGCTCAAGCGAGCCTCCTGCCTCATCTTCCCGAGTACTGGGACTATAGGCGCACGTCATCATGCTTGACTTATTTTTTTGTAGAGACGCATCTCACTATGTTGCCCAGCTGGTCTCAAACTCCTGGTCTCAAGTGATCCTCCCGCCTCAGTCTCCCAAAGTGTTGGGATTATAGGCATGAGCCACTGTGTCTAGCAGGAATAATTTTTAAAAATGTTATTAATTACAGCATTTTAAAAATGAAAAAGTGGAATGATCCTAAGTGTCTAATGATAATAGGGTGGTCAAATAAATGTGCACTCAACTGGTATAATCCATATTCAAGACAATCTTATTCAGTCTTTAAAGTGGGATTTTCAAAGAGTTCTTAGAACTACTGTATTTACAACTTTAAGTGAAAAAAAGTCAAAATTACTTATATCAGCATCACCAAAGCAATCTATAGAAGAAAAACTAAAAGGAACTGTATCAAAAATGTTAAGTAGGTCCTCCAGAGTGGTGGGATTATACAGGTTGAGCATCCCTAATCTGAAAATATGAAATTCAAAATGCTCCACAATCTGAAACTTTTTGAGTGCTGACATGATGCTGAAAGGAAATCCACATTGGAGTGTTTTGGATTTCAGATTTTCAGATTAGGGATGCTCAAATGGTAAGTGCAATGAAAATATTTCAAAATCCAAAATCCAAAACACTTCCGGTCCCAAGTATTTAGGATAAGGGATACTCAACCTGTATGAGATTTTACATTTCTTATTTACTATTTCTATCGTCAATGGAAAAGAGCAAACTCCATAAGATAATTTAAAGAGGTTTATTGTAAGCTGAATATGAGTAATTGTGGCCCAGGTAACACAGTCTCAAAAGATCCTGAGAAAATGCACCTGAGGCAGTCGGGTTACAGTGTAGTTCCATACATTTTAGGGAGACAGGAATTGCAGGTAAAATTATAAATCAGTACATGGAAGGTACACATTGGTTTGGCCTGAAAAAGCAGGACACCTTGAAGCCAGGGCTTGCGGGTTTTAGGTGGATTCAGAGATTCTTTGATTTGCAACTGGTCAAGGAAGTAAAGCTTCGTCTAGAGGCTCGGAATCAGCAGAAAGGACTGCTTCAAGGCACGAAGTCTGTTACCCGCAGAACAAACCCCAGCACACCGATTCAAAGTGCTCTGCTGCGCAGAGGGTCGCAGGAGGCGTGACTCAGCCTCTGCTTGCGTGGCCCGAGGTCCCGCCTGAGATTCAGTGTCTGAGGCCACAGCGCGTCTGCTCTGTCAGGCTTAGGATCCCCGCTTTAACGCCAACCCGGCGTCTACACTCCACAAGGGAGGGGCACAAGGACGCGTCGCACCTCCCTTCCCTGCACGCCAGGAACTCGGTTTTAAGGTTTTTCCGGGTCCGTCTGGCCAAGGGGGTCTGCTCAGTCCGCGAGGGGGCGGGATTTTATTTTCAGCGTAGACTATACTCTCCACTCTATGTGCCCGGCACGTAGAGGACGCTCAGGAGACAGTCGTTTCTGAACGGACGGCCAGGACGAGAACCCACGAGGGTCGTAGGTCGCAGAGTCTGCGGGCCGCAGCGCTGACGCCGGCGCCTTCGCCACCCGCAGCAGGAGGAAGAGGAGGGGGCTGCCGTCTGCCAGTCCCCGGGGGACACGAGGATGGCCGGGCCTGGGCCTCCCCGCCGGGGCTCCAGGCCGGAGCTGATGACGGCCCAGGACAGAGGACTACGACCAAGGAAAGAACGGAGCAAGGCGGCCACGGCGCTCTCAGGCTCACGTGGCCACCGAACTTCCCCACCCCGCTGTCGCAGTATGGCCACGTGACTTGTCTTGGCCAATGAAGTGCGAGTGGAGGTGTCATGGGAGCATGGCCACGTGACTTGCCTTGGCCAATGAAGTGCGAGCGGAAGTGTCGTGGGGCTCTCCTAGCGGAAGCTTTCTGAGCCAGCCCTGGTCCACCATGACCTCGTTTCTTGCCTCCCGGGCGGGCAGCGACGCTGCAGTTCCCAGCGGCCCGTTCCCCTGTGGGGGCCGAGAAGGGGAGGTGGAGCCGAGCCTGGGGCAGGCGGTGCGTGACTGGCGGACCTTTGTGGCGGGAGGCCGCGGCCGCCTGGCGTAACCCGCCTGTTCTCGCTGACGGGCCTCGACTCTGACTCGCAGGTGGCGCCGCGCTGACGAGCCCGTCAGGCGTGTGCCTTCGTCCCTCCGTGCCAGTGTAGGCGGCGGAGGCGCTGAGTCGGGTCCTCCCTCCCCAGGTGCGCTCGCTCCACGTCCCGCGCGACTTGAGGCTGGGGAGGAGCTCGCACGTGCGCTGCGGCATCCCCAACCCGAGACCTGCCGGTCCTGCCGGGGGAGGGGAGCTCGACAGGCGCGCGTGCGAAGCCTGGCGCCCTGCACCTCCCTCCCGTCCTGCGCCGGGGCCCTTCCTGGTGACGCCGAGCGGCTGAGGGTGCGTGTGTCTGCCGGGTGGGCGAGGGCGCGAGTCCCAGGTTCCGGCCCGTGGGTCTGCTTTCTGGAGCCTCCACGTCTGGTACCGGTGGTCGTGGACTGGGCCCCCAGCAGAGGCTGGGACAGGCCTTGAGTTTGGGCTGTCTCCTCGGGTGAGCGGCGGAGTGAAAGCGACAGGGCCTGTCCAGTCCTCCAGTGCGTGGGGCGGCGGGTGCTGAGGCTTTGGGACCTTCTGGGGCCCTTCACGAGATGCGCCTGAGCACGGGGCCCTTGGCACATGTGAGCAGGGAGCATTTCTTGCCTGCTGCCCCGAGGCCAGCAGCCTGCACGGCCGTGAGCGCTGAGTGGCCTCCCGCAGGCCAGGCCCGGGCAGGGCTGAGCCCGGTGTTGCCAGCGGCGTCGGGTGGCATCGGCACACGTGTGTTTATTTTCCTGAGGAGAACCTCCCAAATTTTATCCAGTTTTCAAAAGTTTCCATGACCTAAATGAGGTTAAGAAATGTTGTCTGGAGGCTTGCATTCAGATTATACTTGCCACATGTAGAAATAACAGTGAGTAAGTTCACACATTTTACTATTTTCCCATAAATAAATGAGAAAAATGTATTCATTGCTACCTTCAACAAAACCGGGTTGCTGGTGTGAACTTTACTCTTTGGAACGGGACATGTGACACTGTTACCACCACCTAGTGGCAGCATGTTTTAATCACAAACTTGGTCTTTTGAGTGGTTAGTTTGTAGAAAACAGAAAGAATCAAGTGTATATAAACTCTGATGCATATAATGCCATTGACAGATGTCGTATCAGCCAATGACCAGCTTGACTGATTTTTTTTTCCCACTGAATTGGCCAGAGCTGGCACCTGACACAGGAAAAGGTGGAGCCTCGTTTGCGAGGACTGTGCTGTGTTTGCTGATGACTCTGCTACCTTAGCCTTCTGGGGCCGGGAGCACATGTTCCAGATGCTCATTTGTGTGTAGCCAGAGTTCCCAGTAGGTGAGTGCTTAAACTCAGAACTGCCAGCAGCCTTGGGACGGAACGAATCTCCATGCTGCTTTTTTGCAACAGATTAAAAACTCAACTTGTAGTGAACTAGTTCCATTGTGATCAGTGATCTAGGACATTAAGACTTGAAACAATTTTGCATATTTTTTGTTGAAAAAAATATTCTTTTGAAAAAGAATTCAACGCTATCCTTAAAATGTTGAAACCTAGGTCTTAAAAACATCACGCTTACATTGATGTTTTTGCAGGCTTATTTTTCCTTGTCAAGCATACACTCGTGCCCATTAATTCCTGCATAGGACTCTGTATGCAGTAAGAGCTTGGTAAAGTTTTTTGAATGAATTTTCAAAATAAGCACAGAACCCCTTTCATTGGCCGACTCTGACTGTTTTCCTGTTAACATATTTGGGGAACCAATTTGTTTAGGCTTCAGTGGAGCTACAGGTCCATGTGATTTCTGTTTCTCAGAATTTATCATAAAAGGTGAGAACTTAGGGGAAAAGGGAAGGGAACTGAATTTGCTGAGCTTTGGGAAATGAAGACCGCAATGCAAGAAATGAAGGGCAGGAAAGGGCCTGTCGGCTGCTCTGCAGGGGAGCTGGGCTGCCGCGTTCACCAGAGCGAGACCTAAGCAGGTGACAGAGGGGAGGCTCCCCATGCTCACCTGACTTTCTTATTCTCGTTTTAATGATCGATTCTTTTGGGTAGTATTGACCCAAGCAGGGAGGGTTTAGGAGTTAGGGTGATGGGCCCTGGAGTCACAGCCAGGCTGGGAGCTGGTTCTGCCATTGGTTACGCGGGTCATGTCAGCTAAGTTGCTTTTCTGCACCTTATCTGTTAAATGGGGATAGTAACCGTATCTGCCTCCTGGATTGTTGTGAGGGTTAAAGGAGGTAATTGATGCCAGAGGCCCAGGGAAGTGTCTGGCACGTAGCAGGTGGTCAATAAATAGTAAAAAGGTTCAGTAGTTGTTCACTCCAATATTTGCTTTGAATAGTAGCCAGTGGAAGCCGATGACTTCTGAATTATCCCAGTTTTCTATGTGCTCCTGGGTATAAAGTTTTTGCCTCTGTTGGAGGCCTGAACAGAACACAAAGGCCGACCCTCCTGCTTTCCTCCTGTCTGATTGCCCTGGGCTGGGACATCGTTTTTTTTTCTGCCTTTGGACTAGAATTGAAACATCGGCTCTTCTTTGGTCTTGAGCCTGCTGGCTTTTGGACTGGAACTTGTATTATCAGCTCTCCTGTGTCCCTCAACTTGCCGACTCCGTAATTGTGTGAGCTGATTCCTTATAAAGAATCTTTCTCTCCACCCCCCCACCTGTCTGTCTCCTCTTGGTTCTGTTTCTCTGGAGGATTCAGGCCAACACAGACACCAAGGAAGCAACACATATGGCAATGTGTATTTCAACGTCCTCAAAAAGTTGAGGCCCACAGAGAACACCTGCTGCTCTCTCCTGCTTCCTGCCCAAATTCAGGCAGGTTTTCATTGTCCGAGGGTCCTTTGCCTGATTTAGGGCTCAGGAGAAGGATGTGGAAACCGATGCAGAAGGAGACCTGGGAGATCCCAGTGTCGCCACGGCCAAGAGGTTTCAGGAAGAAAGGGGGACGCCAGTACTTCCTCTCCCTCAAAAAGCCAAGCAGGGTGAGCTCTGAGAAAACACCACTGAGTTTCCCATTTGATGAGAATCCTGCAAAAATTTCATCAATATGTATTTTCTCCACACGAGGGAACACTGATATGCTCACTGGCCATTTTGATTAAACCCAAATTATCCACAGGAAAAAAGACAGTTATTGCTTCCAGTTCCAGAGATAGCTGCACCTCTACCCTGTTGTTACAGGTAAGAGTAAGGCACGGAAAGTGTTGGTTTGACAAATACAGGAGAAAGATGAATAATGATATTGTCTTGTCCCCCAGAGCAAATATTTCAGTCTCCAGAAACAAAGAGCACAGCAAAGGCTCCGCCACTCGCTTCTCTAAGGGATCAGGCTGCGCGTCTGGGCCTTGCCTCCAGAGTGAGTTTCCACCCCTGGTGACAGCCCCGTCGGAGGCCAAGGACCCCGTGCCTTGGGAAGAAGAACGAGCAGGAATGTTGCCAGCAACCAGCACTGCAGAAATGACGGCCTCGTGCTGCCCAGGCAGCCCACGGTTGTGCCCCACCAGCCCACGGCTCAGAGGCGCTCACTGACTGCAGCGTCGTGGCCTGGGCCCAGGCACCGGGAGAGAAGCCTCACACAAGATCGAGCCAGGCAGAGCTCTCTGTCCTTTGGGAATTATCTCTCTTTTACTTTAATATGGTGGCCCCATCCCGTATGACCTACAGCCCTATGTCCCCATTCAGAATCCACTCACACCTGCGACCAAGAAAGGCACTTGGCTGGGGCCACTTTTGGTAGAAACGCAACATCTTTTAACGTCATCTAAACTCTTCAAAGCCAGAAGGTGCTTCCCGACCTCTGCCTTGGAATTTGGATAGTAAAGTTTTCCTTTGTTTGTGTCCACCACCGATCAAGTCACAGCTCCTAGGGGCAGGGCACTGCCTCAGAGAATCTCCTCCTCCTCAGTGTGTATTTTCATTAAGTAGCAAGGCTGAGTCTCAGGGCTTCTTTGAAAAGGCCTCTGTTGAATGTTGTGGGGCCATAATTTGGCCATGCTGCCCTCGTCTCTGTCCAGGCCACAGTGGGCAGTCAGGGCGTTTCTGCCCTGCGCCTTCCCTCCTTCGGTGCTCACTGCTGAAGGCCCCGACAGGATGGGGTGCTGGACCTCACATTTTGAGCCTTCCCTAGCCCGGACAGTCAACAAAGCTGTCCAACACTTGCCCTTTGCTGAGTCTGACTCAGTGGTTCTCAGTCTGAGATGGTGTGGATTTAACCTGAGCCTGTGGACCCACTGTTCCAGGGACAGTGTGCTGCCTTGGGTTGGAGCAGAGTCACACATGGGATTTGGGTTTGGAGACAGTTTTCTGTAAAGATGACAAGGAGACAGTTCTCTGTAAAGATGACAAGGACAGCTGAGTCCCAGTCGTTACTGAGGAAGGCTTTTTCCTCATCCCTCTGAATGGACGGGGCCGGGACACGCCAGCCTGTCCTCGCACGAGTTCCTCCCAGCGTCTGAGGGAGCAGGCTGCGCACAGAGGAGAGGCAGTGGGCCCCGGTGTCAGGGGTGAGGCTGTGCGGGTGCGGGTTTTGAGGAGTGTCGCAGGCCAGCTGCAGCAGAGTCCAGGAGTCCCCTCAAGGTGGGTCACGGCGTCGGCGAGTGGGAGACAGTAACGACACGACTCAGAGGTTGGAAGTAACTGTTCCAAATTTATTTTGTAGAGTCTGATTTTTATATTCATTATTTTGGCAAGCATAATCATATTTGTTATTACAATCAGGTACTAATCATAGTTTCAGGTTATAGTTAATTCATCTGGAAACTGTAACTGTTCTGATCACAGGTGAAAAACATGGTTTCTAAAGCAAAGCCAAATGAAACCTATTGTTCTAAGTATTGTAAGGTACACAGTAACGGAGCATATCATGAGGTAAAATCTTGCTTAAGCAAAGGTTATTCTAAAGTTTCTGCTGTTGTTCCTTCTTAAGCTGTACTCTAAGTTCTTCTCTTTGACGTTTTATTTATTCTATACTATTTTTCAGTTTGGACCAGCAACACTTTTCCTCAATTATAATTAACTGGCTAGAAATGTCAATCTTAGATTTTATTGTCTTAATACGCCATGGGGGTCCTGCCCGAGCAAGTCCTTCCATGAACTGTAGACTTTGATAGGGAACTTGTAAGCCGTCTTTGTTCACCCTTCTAATTCCATCCTCACAGAGGGGGGACTTGACTCTCATTCCTGGAAACGATTGCTAAACAGTATTGTAGGTGGCAATGAGGGAGAAGTAAACATATTAATTAGAAGCCACACGACAGCAGCGGTTATGAGTGATGCTATTGAGTTGATGTATCCAAAGGGGTCCCTGACGGGGTTTCCACGGTGGAGCCTTCTCTGAAGGCCCCTCCTCCATGCGCCGACTTTGTCAAGACCCATGGCTGGAAATGGTCCCGGCAGAGGAGGGTCAGGAAGAGGAAGGACATCCGTCTGTGAAGTAGGAAACCTTACATCAAGTGGCGTGGGAAATCGATTTGGTGTCCTCCTGCTGAATTAATTGTCCTCATTCACTGCTTGGGTAACTAAAGATGCTGCCCTGGTTGCACACTGGAAGGTGGGCTAATTAACAAGGGACACACTGGTCCTTGCTTAGTGGACCACACCTGACTCTGAATGAGCCACAGATTTCAGGCTGTGGCTGTGATACTCAGTGGCAGGCAGGGACGTCCCCAGCCCCAGCTCCACACCTACGGTTCTTAGATTAGGGCTAGAGGAAGGATGTGGAAGTGCCGTGTGTGTGTGTGTGTGTGTGTGTGTGTGTGTGTGTGTGTGGTGAGGGGAGCTGGGGAGACCCTTGCTTTGGGAGTCCTTTGGGGGTGCTTCAGACCTGGCCTAGGAGAGGTGGGCTAAGACTGGAGAGGTGACCCACTGTCCCGGCTTGTTGGGGACTGGTCCAGGGTCAGCACTGGGAGTCTGGAGCCCTGGGAAGCCCCTTGCCACCTCCCGAACAGGGATGGTTGGTCACTCCCTGGAGCACGGCCTCCCCGCCTGCCATGCAGGAAAGACCACCTGGGAGTGTGTGCTGACCTGGTGACCGGCCTCCTGGGTAGCTGAGGCTCCAGCAGCCACAGGAGCCTGTTGCCTGGGCAGGCGCCCACCCAAGTAGAAAGTGGACCCCCCACAGGGAACCTTGGTGGACTCAGTCGGGAGGGGTGGCCAAGACCACTTTGGGAGGGGCTGTGTCTTTGGGGGTCAGTGGGGAGCCCAGAGAGCCCTCTGTGCTGGAGACAGTGATAGTGACAGCTGTGGGGACAGTAGGCCTTGGGGGCTGGGGGGTTGCTCAGCCTGGAGGGGCTCAGCCCCCAAGACCTGACACCCTGGAGGGGTGGTGCCTCTGTCTCATTAGTGTCTGTGTGGGGGCCTCGGTAGGGGCAGGGCAGGGTGAGCGTGCACAGCGTCTGCCGCCTGGCGCCTCACAAAGATGCCACCATCTGGGGACGCTGTGCAGGCCAGTGGGCCTCTTGGTCAGTGGAGGACAGAGGGCCGTCCCCTCCCACCTCTTTCATTCATACAGTTCAGCAATTTGTCCGCCTCGCCTCTAAGGCCTAGTGGTAGCGTACACGTGCTCAGCACTTTTTTCCCAGAGACTGTGTAGAAATTCCTGGATATTTACAACAGTAATTCTCAGGAGGAAAGACGAAAATCCAAACCAAACAAGACCAAGCAGCAACAGGAAGGCAGCGACCCCTGGGAGGAGACAGTTTGTGGATTCCCGACTTTGTTCTGTGGTGCTGCGGCTGCTCTCTCGCCCGGCCCGTTGCAGGGGCGGCTGGTGCTGGCAAGTGGACCAGGTGAGGAAGCCAGGCCTGGAGCTGCCCTCCGGCCTGAGCCCCACGGCCAGCGCTCTCTGCAGGGGGTGGGCGGGTGGGGCCCAGGTGCCGGTTGGGACAGACCCAATACCTCGCTGGGCCTCCTCACCGGCTTCAGTTTTATGCCTGGGACTGGAAGCTCGAGGGCCCCCACCCAGAGAACGTGGCAGGGATTGCTGCAGGTCTGAAATCTAGTGCCACAGCTCACAGCAAGACAACCTCACCAGGGCCGGCTGCCCAGGGGCCTGTGCTCCCGGGCTGCACCCCGTCCCCTCCTTCCCACGCCCACCACCCCGCGCTGCATCGCGCACTGCAGAACACCTTTGCGTGTTCAAGATGAAAACTGCGGGAGGCGAACACATTTGCGCTTCCTAGTCACTCACAATGCTGCGTCTTCAGAGCGTGGGTGTAAATTCCTCTCTCTCGTCAAAGGCCTGCTGCCTGCAACCAGGAAACCCAAGGCCTACTGAGGCAAAGGAGAGGCTGTGCTGGCTCCAAGTCTGGGGGTCCCCAGGGCCCAGGGGTGGCTGGGTTGGGGCTTAGAGAGTCATAAGAGGACTCTGTCTCGCTCTGTTTCTCATCCCTGCTGACTCTGCTCACTGCAGGCAGCAAAGGTGACCTCTGGTTGTGCCAGGCAGCTGAGGTCCTCCGTGAGCGAGGCGTTGCTTCTCAGGAGTCTCTGTTGTTCCTTCCCATGGCCCTGCCATTGTGTCCAGAGGCTGAAAGGACTCGACCAGTGGGGACTGCGATGTCATGTGACTGACAGCTCACAGGGAGCGGGCAATTCCTTAAGGACCAGGTGCGGGGCAGACACGGTGTGGTCTTCACTTATTTACCTGGGGCCCAGTCTCCCCTCAGCGTGCCCTGACCTTTTCTGAGTTTGCTTGCCAGATCTGAGATCTGTCTGCGTTCCCTGGATGGTCTGTGTCAGACTCGTTTTCCGAGGGGCCCCATGTTAGTGCAGGTAGGGGCTGGCACAGGTCACCTCTGTGCCTGCTCCCGGGAACGCAGATGGTGCATGGTCCTTCATTCTTCCCTTCACTTATTCATCCGAGAGCCCTCACGGCCTCTCTCTGGACTATGGAAGAGCATCGAAAAGCAGATGTTGGATCCATTTCCTGCTTCCACTGAGACCTGCTCGCTGGGGCTTCATTCCAAGCTCAGGACACTGATTGGCGGTCCACCAGGCTGGCGGACCTCTCCCGTGGCCCAGAGAGAATGAAAACACAAAGGGAAAATAGCCAGACGGTATGTGGAATAGAACTCTGGCCACAGCCTGGAGCAACCATCCCCAGAAGCCAGCCCATGTCTACACTAACCAGCCCAGGGGGCCAGCCCATGTCTACACTAACCAGCCCAGGGCCAGCCCATCACCCATGTCACCGCCTCCGGAGCCAGCCTGCTATGTAAGTCAGTCTTATTGGAAGTCAGACCAGTATCTTCAATGACCAGCTCAGGAAGCTGAGCAATGACGCCTGTGAATGGCCAGATCCTGATCCATAACTCCCAGCTCCCCTAATCTTAGCCCCAGCTGCTATCTTGGGACCAATCAATGAAGCCAAATGTGTCCTCTTAACCCATCAGATGGAGGCCCTGCCTCAACTTCCCCTCCAGCCTCCGGCCCCTGGCCAGCAGCTTGCATCCAGCCACACCGAGCCCTTCTCTCTCCTCCGCTGTGAAGCTTCCTCTCCTCTGCCTGCCCTGAGTCTCTGCCAAGCCCATCCCTTGCTCCCAGGCTCTGAGTACATAGCCCTTGCCTATTCTCATTTGGGGGGGTCTTTGTTTATTTCCAGCGGCTCCCCCAGGCCTCCTCAAATCTTCTGGATGAGGCTTCTTCTCTCGGAGAACCAGAGGTCATTAGGGCTGAGGGGTGTTGGTGGCCACGTCCCCCACCCCTGAGTCACACAGATGAAGTGTGCGCTGTGTTGTAATGGAGCATCTAAGAATCATGTGGAAACACACTTGCACCTGCAGCCTCTGCCTGGCCAGGCACGGGGTTAGGCGTCGGGACAGAGAGCTTCATGACGTCCTTCTCTAAGATGCAGTGTATAATCTCAGTTATTTGCAATGTTGATGGTTTTGTTTTTGAGACAAATCAATAAATAAAATGTAGGGGAAATATCAGCAGAGCTCTTATCATCCGCCTTCAGATAAAGCTGGTGTGTGTGGCTGGGTATTTTTAGTCTCCTGCAAACCTGCTGGGAATTTTTTGGGTTTTTTTTGCATAATAGTTATGGAACAATCCAAATGACTGAATGATGTTACCAAAATGATAATTCTATAGCACTGAACTTGACTGTCCTCAAGAAAACTGGAGAACTGTAATCTCAGGAAATCATTTCTGCAGAAAACGCCTCTTCCTGTTCCATTGTCCTTAACACAGCAGCTGCCCCACTAGAGAAAAAAATTTTTCCTTGGGGCCATAGTGTTTTACTATGAAAATAGAATAAGAACTTCAAAAACAAAATGATCCTTTCTAATTTAATGAAAAATGTGTTATTTTTATTGTTTTCTGTGCGTGAGTTATATGCAACTTGACAAATAGTTCACGCGGCTCCCAGGTGAAGAGACGTGAGTTACGTATACTTCATTCGCTCTCCCCTCCTGCTCCCTCCACCCCACTGTCTCCCGAGCCTGGAACCCTCGCTCTGGCTGTCCACACCCAGAACAGACAGCTCCCTCCTCCCACGGGGCTGCGGCACAGTCCTCCCCTTTCCCCGGGCTCCCCCGTGTCGCTCTGCACTGGGCTTTCGCAGGTTGAGTCCTGGTCCTGACACTGTGACGAGGAAATGCTGCTCATGTTCCTTTACTTTTTCTGCACCAGTTTTCACGAAGGTCTGGCCCCAGAAGGCAAAGGTGTTTAAATCCCCTCTCTGCTGACCCAGGCACTGGGGGATTTTATTTTTTGGTTTTGGAATCTGAGCTGAAGGGCTGGATACTGTGGTTTATGTTCCCTGTTGGCCCCTCAGTTACTTGCATGGGAGGAGTTGGGCCGTGGGCACCGCTGTCCTGAAGCCACTGGAGATGTGGTCGGTGTTATCAAGCCTGTCACCACCCTGTGATGTCTGGGGCTTGCTCCCCCACAAGCAGAGCCCAGATAAGGATCCGTGTTTGTGGGGTGGTCCCAGGAACACCTGGCTGGGGGGGTGAGAGAGGAAAGGCAGAGCTCAGGGAGGGGGCAGATGTGTGGGCCACTGAGCTCAACCTATGGGGGCTTCGGGGCATCTGGAGCATCCACATGGATCCCACAGAGGGAAGGGGCTGCAGCCTTGTCCCCCAGTGTCCACCCTGAATGGCTGCGGGCCACTGGGGGCACTGACTCCTCCCGCTTCTGTCCTGCCCAGGGTGGGGGGGGTCGCAGGCACCGCCAGGTCCTGGACAGGGAGGCCAAGGCGTTGGGAGGGCACTGGGGTTGCTCTGCTGCCCCCAGACAGCTGCAGGCAAGAGCCAGTGCCACGCTGGGCCTGCCCTGGGATGACTGATGGTTGGCTCAGATCTCTGTGCGGTAGCTTGAGGGGACAGGGGGCCCCCAGGAGTCATCTTCTGGCTCCCCAGGTTGACAGTGGGGTTGTGGGGAGGAGGGGGTGGCTCCAGGGAGGGTCCCCCCAGGAGGGTGTCTCAAGCCCTGCCCTGGGCCTCTCTCCACCTTGTCTGTTCTGCAGCGACGGAGCTGGCCTCAGGTTCTCTTGGTTCACTTCCGCAGTCCCAGGAAGGGGTGTGCCTGTGGGGTGGAAGCTGCTTTTCTGCCACAGCTATTTTAAAACAAACTGAGCTGACAAAAGTGTTCTGATTTTCTTGTCACTGAGATAAAAGTTTAAAGCCAGAGCTCTGAGTGGCGTTTACAGCAGCTTTGCGTGAATGGCCCTGGTTTGACTTTATTTCTCGTTCAAACACGAGGCGGGGGTGGGAGGGATCGGTGGCCAGAGCCGTAACTCCTCCAGCCTCGCCTTCCGAGGGGCAGGACAGACTGCTGAAAGCAAACGGAAGGAGAATTGTATGGCAATATTTTTTCGAGGAAAGTTATTAAAATATTGACGTTTCATCCTACAGGCTTATCCCTCGGACAGGGCTGATGCAGTTACACTCTGCCCTGTCTGTGCTCTGTCTCTACATCAATCGGATTCTCCCAGCAGCAGCAGACTTGCCTACTTTCAGTTTGGGAGGCTTTCCTGGAGTTTATTCCAAACTTTCAATAGGCTTTAAAAAAAATTCTCATTCCTAAAGGAAGTGAAGTTGAACGTCCTCTGTGCTTGGAACGCTGTTTTTACAGTGAGCGGAGGGATGCACCGTAGTGTCCTCCCCAGCACAGAACCTCCCGGACAGACAAAGAGGCCCTGGGCCCAGGGCGTTGAGCCCAAGGCAACTCTGCATGCAAACCCTGAGAGGTGGTTGTGAATTTCCCTTTTTTTCCAAATAATATCTTGGATGCAACAATTGGGAGCATTTGTCCTCCTGGTACACTTTGTGTGAAACTGGTATCTTCCGAAAAACATGCCCAGGGGAGCTGAGGTCATGTGTGTGTGTGAAATAAAGCACAGTCGAGCAGGCTGGTGAATCAGGTGAAGGGAATCGGCCGCCTGCCGGGCTCGGTGGCCAAAAGATGGGAGGGGGCCCAGGTGAGGGTGCAAGAGTGAGCGACGTCTGCGCTGAGGTGGGATTCTGTGTGCGTGCACGTGTGTGCATACGTGTGCATGTGAGCTCTGTGTGTGTGCACGCGTAAGAGCATTCTTCATAGTCAAACAAAAAGCTTACATTCAAGAGTGGTAGAGATGAGCTGTGTCTCTGAGAGGCGGAGGAAGAAGCAGTTCTTCCAGGTTTCTACCCAGAGCAGTGTCCCTACCCTCGATGCTTTGGGCAGGGGCTGTCCTGTGTGCTGCACGGTGCTGAGCTGCACCCCGGCCTCTACCCGCTAGATGCCAGGAGCAAACCCCCTCCCCAGTTATGACAACCAAAAAGTTTCCTCCAGACATTGCCAAATGTGCCCTGGGGGTGACATCCTCCCAGCTGAGAATCACTGATGGGGAGATGTGAAGATGTTTTTGAATGGACCATGGAGTGTGCTGCGTGGTCAGTTCCCTTCCTCCCTCACATCCTGGGCTACTGAGGAGCCAGCAGGGGTGTGACCAGAGAGATGTCACAGTTTGCTTTTCTTTGTGGTCAATACGCTGAATGATTTATAAATCTTTCGTAGGTTTTGACAGTTAAAAAAATCAAAATAGCCTCTGAAATAAACAGATATGGCACAGAGGGTCAAAAAACAGGAAAGGAAACTGCGTCCAGACTGGCTTTCGCCTTCCTTCTCTGCGGTTTCTACGTGTTGGTTTCTTGTGAGAGGGAGAGATGAGGGGTAAGAGTCCATTCTCACAGCGAGGGGGGCCTGGCTGGTAACTGGGGGCTTCAGGGTCCCTCCTGGGTGCCGGGCCAGAGTCTCTGCAGACAGGCCGGAGGCACCTGCCACTGTCCTGCTAAATTGCTGGGGGTGACAACACTCATTGCCTGGAGACGACACCAAGAAAGGAATGGACACATCCTTTTAACATTTTCTTGCAGAGATTTTTAAGGCAGGTTGGAAAATCCCTTTCATTCAGATAGAAATGGAAGTCCTTCACACAGCATGAGCAAAAATGCAAAGGTAATTTTGAAAAATGAAGTTTGATCTTTAAAAGTAACCACACTGATTTTATTTCAATATGCCGCAGGTTTTATATCATGTCACTGCTGCATTTCAAAGTTGTGTGTTTTGAGGCTTTTCCAAGTTCAGTCTCGTTACCTAACATGGGAACACATGCTTTAACTTCAGACGTGTGGTCTCTGTGCTGGGGCTGTGGCAGCTACTCGGGGGAAACAACCGAGGCTCTTGGTGCTCGGCCGCCGGCAGGCTGACGTCCTCTTTCCCGCCCAGGCTGAGACTGGACCCAGGACGACCCTCCTTTTCAAAAATGGCCTTTCTCTCCTCTTCCCTAATCACAGAGCGATCACTTTACTAGACACATGTATAAAATAATTGCTGTGAAACGACAAAATAAAACAACTGCTCCAGGTTTATTTCCTATATTTTGCCAGTCTGGGTTTTGTGGGTGAGTATTCTATTGAGGGTTGGGACCGTCGAGGTTTCAGAGGCCTTTGGCTTTGGGGAAAACAGTGTTGTGGTGTCAAGAGACCAGCAGGCACCTCTGGCGAGCACCTGCACAGCCAGGCCCTGCACACGCCCTGGCTGGGCCTCCTCCCAGAGCCCTCCCTGACCAGCGGCTGCTGCTTTGATGGTGGGTGCGGGGACAGGAACTGCACCCAGAGTGGTGTCCAGAGGACCTGCTGCGAGATCCTGGACAGACATGGGGAGCTGGACCCATGTGGTGGTTCACCCAGGGTGGGGCTCCGCTGCCCAACTGCTCCCACCCCAAGGCCCTGAGACCTCTTACCATCCTGCTCTCTGGTCCCTCTGGCCCTGTGGGTTCCTGCTGGGCACTGTTCCCAGCCTGTGGGGTGACACTGAGGAGGCAGCAGGACCTGGTTGACCTCCACCCCGATGGTTCCCTCTCTGGCTTGGTGGCACCAGTGGCCCTGGCCTGGGGAAGCCCCCCTCAGGCCCCACCAGGTCCACACAGGCCAAGGCTCTCCCACCACTTAAGCAACACACCCGTCGCCAAGGCCGTCCCAGGGTCTGTCCTGCATCCCGGGCCCCCCAGAGTGGAGGACGGTGGCCGGCTGGCCCGTGAGCGCCCGGTTAGGACAGCAGCCCGCGAACAGCCATTCTGAGACAGCTGGGCCTGCCCAGGTGTCCCCCGGGCACTGCCCATTTCAGAAAGCCTGTGCGGGGCTGGCCGTCCCTGGGGGCTCTGGGCTTTCCTGCCGGTTCCTGCAGCTGAGCTCTCCAGGGGCCCTGGCGCCGGCCCTGCCCTTGGGTCACACCTGGTCCCCCTCAGGTGTCCCAGGAAGGAGTGCGGGGGCAGGAATGAAGAGCCGACCGTTGCAATCCAGAGCCAGAGCTCTCTGTTTCCCTTCCCGTTCTTTATGCTGTTAACTGCGATTTCCAACAACCTGATGGTCCCCCTGGTTAGCGCTGCCCAGTTCCCCGGGGCTGAGGAGGTGGCGACCTTCAGACAGCGCCTGCGCTTCCAGGCCGTGGGAGGGAGCGAGGGAACCCCAAGGACTTGAGCCTGAGGCCGGCTTGCCGCTAAATGGGGCTGGGACCCTCCGGAAGCCCAGTGCGAGACTCGAGCTCCAAGGAGCAGTCAGATGGTCGGGAGGCTCCTGTGCTGGGCGTGGGCGACCCACGCAGCCACGTGGCTGAAAACCTCAGCACCCCCAGACTGTGCCCCCCACTCCAGTGTGGCTGCATTGGGTGCTGCCCACATGCAACTCTGGATGGGTGCCCCTCCCCGCCTGCCCCTCCCCTCCCCTCCCCTCCCCGCCTCGCCTGCCCCTCCCCTCCCCCCCCCCTCCCCTCCCCTCCCCACCCCTCCCTGCCCTTCCCCTCCCCACTCCTCTCCTCCCCTCCCTCCCCCTCCTCCCAGCTCCTCCCTCCCTGCCCCTGTGCTCTGCCACCATCCTGCCCTGGCCCCCGTGTCCCCCAGGGCCCCACCAGCCCTTCCCTTGCCAGGAGCCCCCTGCTGGCTTCCCCTCCGAAGGCTCCAAACCTGTGGGCCTGGTGGCCAGGCCCTTGCAGTCTGAGCCGTTTTCCGGCTGCACTGTCTCTTGCCTCCCCCACACCCCGTTCCCCATCTTGCCTCTTCCAGCTCTTCCTGCTTTCCAGAAACACTTGCCTTCTCTCCCCACATGCCTTCTAGATGAGGCGTCCTCAGCCTGGCAGCTTCTGGTATTCAAACCCGTAATAAATGTTTCCTCCTCCTAAAAGCCCTCAAAGCCTGTTCCCTGGGCTCTCACAGCTCCGCGTCCGTGGCTGACTCCCGTGGCTCCTGTCGCATCTCGTGGTGACTTTTCCTCCTCCAGGAGCTCCTGAGGGCAGGGATGGTCCTTGCCAGGCCGGTCCCAGTGCCCCGTGAGCCTGGCACACAGCCGCCTCCCAGAATACGTGCGGAAGGAGGGAGCGAGAAGGCAGTGTTTACAGGAACCAAATTCTACCCTTTGAGACCCAAAGCACTTCAGAGCCCATTCTTGTGTGGAGGAGAGAATTGTCCCTTCAGACACGTGGCAGATGGTCTTCATCAGCAGCAGAAGGGGATAAAAGCGGCTGCCTTCTGCGGTCGTGTGGCCGCCTGGTGCCCTTCCACAGCACCACTCGGGAGCTGCCAGGTTCCAGGGCCCGACCCAGCCCTCAGGTTTCGAGGCCCCGGCACGGTGTCCCCACAGGTCCCCTCCACAACAGGTTAAGTGTCCCCCAGGAGCTATTATGGATGATGTTAACATTATCAGGGAGACAAAAATTATAAGTGCTACTTTGAGTGAGACAGAAATCATTCATTCCTGCAAATCCGTGTGTTTTGGGGAAGAGCAGGCATCCGCCCCGCGGGCATCGTCCCGGCTGACTCAGGGCAGAGGGGGCCGGCATTCTCCCGACACAGCAGGCGCAGCCTGGGCGCCTCGGTCAACACACCCGTGAAGATTCAATGAGGCTTTCAGCTGTAAGTTGAGGTTAATTTTCAATCACGATACTCATACTAGAACACTGTAGATTTTATAGAAACACTTGCATTAATATTAAAAAAACCTTTTTTTTCCTCATTTTTGAGCATGAAAAGGAACCAATTTACACCATGTTGTGGGATGACTTTGGGTCCTCTGGTCTGGCTGGAAAGGGACACAGCCTCTCTGGGGGGTTTGTGGGGACCAGGCTGGAACTGCAGCAGGTGCCGGCTTCTTGTGCTTTGCTGGGGTGAGATGAAGTTGCCAATATCCATTTAGCTTAGAGAGCTGAAATGTGCCCGAGGAACCCACTGTGTCAGATGGCAACGAGCATCTTGAAATCCACTGCAAACCAGCCTGCAAAACGCTCCACGTTTTTACCATAGAGGCTTCCTCTAGCATCAGATAATATTACCAGAATAAGGTTTTATGCAAATAGACTGTACCGTGAGGTTCTGGTCCCCGACCTCTATGATAAACGATTGTGTTGTGCGGCAGGTGCCGAGCTCATCATACGCTACACATCACATTGCTCACGATTCTTATACGTAAGCACAGCTCATTGCGTATGCACAGCTCATTACATACGCACTGCTTATTACATATGCACGGCTCACCGCATGCGCACGGCTCACCACATATGCATGGATCATCACATATGCACAGATCATTACAGGTGCTTAGTTTCTATGCAAATCTCAGTCCCCCTGGGGTATGAAGCAGGAAGGAGTATGGCAGGCGCTTGCTTCAGTGTTACCTTGTGGGGGGCCATGCTTGGCCTGGGGCTCCCCTGTGTGCCCCCCCACCCCCCGCCATGAGAGCTGTGCATCTGACCCCCGCACTTTGCGCAGGAGTAGTGTGGGAGAGGCACAGTGACCACTCAGTAAGTGCATGTTAAACTGAACTGACTTCAAAAACAAAATTAAATCAGGCTGGGCCCAGGCCTAGGATGAGTTTTTGATGATGGTCAAAGGAACAGAGACGCGTCAGCACAAGGGAGCCTCACAGCCACTGCGGGGGCAGAGGGGGAGCGTCATCTCCTGCCCTGGCCTCAGGGGCAGGTGCCCTCGGAACGCCGCCCCACTGACCACCAGCAGTCGGCCAGCAGACTGCGGGGGTGAGTCGAGAAAATAGCGGCCCCTGATGGTTTATTGAGACGCAAATGGTTAGCAGAGCGTACACCACTGCAGAGGGAGCACCTGGTTATTGCAATGCTTTTCTTGAGGAAGAACCAAATAGAGTTTTTTTTTAAAAAAAGAAAATTTGGATATTAGATATTGCCTTTTGTGATCCTCTGCCTTGGATATTTCTTATTGTTTCTAATATTTACCAAAAAGTAAGAAGCACCCTAAAGTTAGAACTTTTCACCCCCGTCCGCAGGTATCGAGAGACTTGCAAACATAACCCAACTCTTCACACATAAAAGAGCTAGGGATACCTTTGCATTTATTTTTTTATTGGCCACAAACCTGAAGCCTTCTGAGGAAGGAGAGCAGTTGGCAGAGTAAAGATAGGACTGGGGGGTCCACAACGGTGAGCGGCCTTGTCTCTGCCTGTGTGAAGAGCGGAGAATGAGCCCTCAGTTGAGGGACCAAGGCGTGAATTTGAATTAAATCACGTGGACTGAAATGACTAATTTTTAGATGATCATTTTATAATGTTGGGTTAGAACTTTTAAAAAGACAATATGTTATTGATGAATAGATCTGATGGGACCTGATAAAGCAAAACAGGAAGTTTATCATGACAAGGTCAGTAACAGTGTGCCACAAAATATACGTATGGTTCCACACAAGCAACGATTGTGTTTGGGGAGATGCCCTCAGACAGGCATGTCTCAGAATAGTTTAAGTGCCTGGAAGCTGCCAAGGTCATTGAGATAAGGGGCAGGGACCTGGATATTGGGCCAGCAGAAGCAAGATAAAGGGGAAGCAATCTAAACTGCTTTTGTTTACTTGTGATTCTGAGAGTGACGTAAGCCAAGAGCATATTTGGAGCCTGGTTGAGTAGGACAGAGGTCTGGACAAGAGCTGGACAGATGCACCATTTCTAGTTCTGCTGGTTGTGGGAGACTCTCCTCATGCTGATGATATTTTAATAGTCATGGCAGCAAATAATGATGAAACAAATGAAATACAACCTTCCTGAGTGCTTACAGGCACGGTTTTAAGGGTCTTATATATACTAATTATAGCCATGTGCCACATAATGATGTTTTGGTTGACAATTTACAATAAGTGACTGAGGTGACAGTCTGAATCAATGGATTTTTATTAAGCCAAAGTTAAGGATGCACCCAGGAAAGACACGAACTGCAGACAAAGCTGTGGCTGTTTTTCTGGAGGGGAATTTGGAAGTTTCAACATTTAAAGGCAAACAGAAGAAAGTAAAGGAGGGAGTAGTGAGACAAAATGGTTACATTCTTGTGAGACCCAGGAAAATCTACACTTTATGTAACATCAGGCCAATGTTAGAAGATAAAAATGCAATGCAGGAGGCAGCAACTATGCAGACGCCTCTGGGTGGCTGGAGGAAAGTCTGATCTGTCTTGTCTCTGTTCTGCACCTGTGAAGACAGATTTGTAACTCGTTGTTACTGTGGAGTCGGAACAGACTTTAATTTTAGGAGCTACACACAGCCTGAGGACCTACAGCTGCAGTTTGTGTGTCCTTGCTTATGGGAGGCCAGCAAGGAAGTTCCTTAATGAATGATCTGAGCCTTTACCTTCTCTTTTGCATAAGGAGTTGGGGGTGGTCCTGAGATTTTATTTTCTTTTTACATGGTCAATGAGAGACTGCATATACAATGGTGGTCCCATAAGATGATAATGGAGCCAAAAAATTCCTGTTGCCTAGTGATGTCATGATGATCCTGACCCTGGGTAGGTCTAAGCTAATGTGTGTTTTTGGGTCTCAGTTTTTAACAAAAAAGTTGAAAAAGTAAAAAAAAAAATTTAAAAATAGAAGAAAACTTATAGAATATTGTATGGTTGTACAATGTGTTTGTGTTTTCAGCAAAGTGTTATTACAAGAGTCAAAAAGTTTTAAAAAATTAAAAAGTTTATAAAGTAAAGACGTTATAATAAGCTAAGGTTAAATTATTAGTGAAGAAGGAAAATTGTTTTTATAAATTTATTGTAGCCTAAGTGTCCAGTGTTTATAAAGTCTACAATAGTGTGCAGTAATGTGCTAGGTCTTCGTATTCAGTCACCACTCACTCACTGACTCACCCAGAGCAACTTCCAGTTCTGCAAGCTCTACTCATGGTAAGTGCCTGTACTGGTGTCCTATTTTTTCTTTTATACATATATTTACTGTACCTTTTCTATGCTTAGACATGTTTAGATACACATATACTTACCACTGTGTTACAGTTGCCTACAGTATTCAGTACAGTAACCTGCTGTGCAGGTTTGTACCCTAAGAGCAACAGGCTTTACTGTACAGCCTAGGTGTGCGGTAGGCTGTGTCATCTAGGTTTTTGCAAGTACACTCTATGATGTTTGCATGAACAGATCGACTAAGGACGCATTTCTCAGAGTGTAACCCCGTCATTAAGCGATTCAAGACTGTTCTTTAATCTTCCCTTCAATCATATGGGATGTGACCAGTTTGGTTTAATAGATAAAGAAACTGAGGCCAGAGAGGTTAAGTAACTTGCCCAAGGTCACAAAGCTGGTGAAAGGCAGAGCTGGAATGAAAAATGAGGTTCTTTATCACAACACTGCCAGGCGGCTGACCTGAGGGTCCTGCTTACTCCTTGCTGTCGCCAAGACAGGTCAATACCACCTGAGGGGGTTACCAGAGGTAAAGGGGACGTCTACAAAGTCAATAATTTTCTGTGGATAATTTTAACATAATTTAGAATAGAATCCTTAACTGGGTTTGCAGAATTTGGCTGTGAATGCTTCCTGCAGCAAGGATGGCAGTCGAGTTGAGGGCGAGGCCCCCCCGAACCTGGCATGGGTCCTGGCAGAGTGGTGTTCGGTCAGTGTCAGACCCAGGTGTGGTGCGGTGTGGTCCAGGGACCACCGGGGAAGGCATGTCTGGAAAACACTTCCTTTCATGACCAGACGTGGGACAGCCCAGGGCCAAGGCTACTCACTGTTTAGCTCTTCCTCCTGGTCACGATGATGTGCTCCCCCAATTTTATTGTTGTTGATTTAGAACTTTGATTCTCACAGCCACTGTTTCTTCTCGTTGGAGCACATCCTTCAGCAGGTCTCTTGGTGAGGGTCTGGGGTGGAAACCGCCTCCCTCCTTATGCCCCTACACTGCAGTGTGGGTGGGAGTGAAGTGCCCTGGTGACCGTTGCTGCAGCTGCATCCAGCTGCTGTTCCACCAGGGGTCTGGCTCTGCTCTTCGGTGGCTCGGCTGACACCGTCTGCCCGCGTTCCCTTGACCCCGTGACTATTTTCTTGCTCACAGGCTGTCAGTGTCCTTTCACGCCCCGTGGCAGCACCTGTGACTCTCTGCTGGAGGCTGCCCTCAGGTTGCCAGAGCCCACTCTGTGGCACACGTGGGTGGTCAAAGGGCCTGGGAAGGTGTGTTCCCCAGTGGCAGCCCTAGAGCAATGACTGATGGGTGCCCGAGTATAAGCCCCCTCCCGAAATCAGGACAGCCGTGAGGTGTCACACTGTCACCAGAGCCATGGGATGAGCCAAATTATGCTCAGTGGGACCTTGCCTGACATCTCCCCCTTGCATGGCCTCTGTCGCCTTCTTGGAGCAGCCATCAGGGTCTGCTCCTGGGAACCCAGCCTCGGCAAGCAGCTTTCAAACATTTTGTTTACCCAAGTTGTCCTCAGTTTTACTCCTTGCATTTAGGTTTAAATTTAGTTTTATTTGTCCTGATTTCAGCTTAGACTTGTATTTCTTCAATTCTTGAAAAATATCAGCCATTATCTCTTCAAATACTGCTTTTCATAATTCTATTTTTCTGGAATACCTATTGGGTGAATGTTGGATCATTTCAATCTCCCCTCCAAATTTCTCTCACACGTCTAATCTTGTGGTTTGTCTACCTTGTTCTGGGTGAATTCCTCATCAACATTTTCCAATTCACAAATTCTCTTCTCAACTGTTTCCAGCCTAGGATTTATCACACTGGTTGCATTATTTCTTTATTTCAGAGACTGTACATTTTTATCTCCAAGATTTGTAATTGGATTTTTTCCACATCCACTTATTCTTGCTTTATTTCTGCCTGTTCTGCTTCCAAATTCCTCGCTGTGCCTTGATTTATTTATTTGACATTTACCTACCCTCCAGTGCCCCACTCTCTGATGTTGGAGCTGGGATCTGCAATAGACGTTTCCCTGTTGTGGTCAGCAGCTCCCTGTTGGATCTGCCAACTGGGGACAGCACGGAGAGCAGAAGGCAGTGGGGGGGGGCAGGGGTTCTCTCTGTGGTCATCCCACAGCAGCTGTGCTAGTTGGTGCTTGCTGTTCGTCAGCGTACTCACTGCCTTTCATTTTCTGTAAAACTCCATTCATTGTACGGTGCACCACCCATTTGTATGCCCCGCAGAAAGAAAAAATGCTGCCAATTAAACACTGTCATGTCATTTACGGAAAGATGTGTCTGGATTTCAGAGATGTTGAAACGTGAAAAACTGTAGCTGAGATTGCAGGATTTTAAAGGTTCGTCAGATGGTTCTCCAAAGCCATGTTCTGACTGATGGTGCTGTGTGCTGTCTTTTGCCTTTCTATAAAGAGAACCTTGTCGTGTCACTGTTTATCACGCGTGCCTCCTGCCAGCCCCTGGGACAAGGTCCCTTCACTCCTTTTTGTGCTCTGAGAGGCAGGGGCTGCCGCACCACTCTGTGGCAGAGGGTCCTGCGTCGGAGATGACGTGTCACTCGCCGAGGGTCACACAGGGAGTGAGGACGGTTTGGGTCCTCTTTTTCTTGTTGCATTTTTTCTCTCTCTCATTTGGGAGGTAGATATTACGTGCCTCTTCTAGCAGGTGCCCTAGATATTTTAACATGTATATTATTCATCTAACTCCGGAGTTAGTCAAGGCTCTCCTCCTTTTCAACAACGGTGAGTCTCCCATGCTGAAGTTGTGACCACCCTCTTCTCAGCCTCACGTGTCTTTGTCCTGCACTCTTTCCCCCACCTACCCCCGCAGAGCAGGTGCTGTTTTATGTGAGTCAATGTTTGTTTTGAGTGCCACGTATTTTCCATGATCTTCACTCATCTTGCATCACAGACCTTCTATCTGAGGTCCTTCCCATCTGCCTAAATTGCATCTCTTAGAATTTGCTTTGCTTAGGGCCTCTTGGTGTATGGTAGGCTGCACAAATGCCATAAATTCTTCCCCGAGCAAATCTATTTCCCCACCGCATAGATCCGCTTGCTCGGTGGGGCTCTCTCTCCTGCTGTGCTTTGGACCCTGAGACCACCCTGTGGGATGACAGCCACCAAAGAGAAGAGTGGAGGTACCCCAGCCAACAGCCTGCCGGCCAGCAGACAAGACAGTGAGGCCACCCTGGGCCGCCCGGCGGCAGACCAGCCTGCCAGCTGACCACAGGTGCAGGGAGGGCCGCAGAAGCCCCCCGACCAGCTCTGCACCAGCCCCCCTAACTCAGAATCACGAGGGTTTTAAACCACTAGGTTTTGGGGTGGTTTGTTTTGCAGCAAAAGCTAAGTTTCATCGTACCAACCTAATTTTACCTTCCTAAAATATCTTTGTTTCATCTTCGTTCTAGAGACTTCTAGAATTGGTATAGACTTCCAGGTTGAAAGTTATTTGTCGCAGAACTTTGAAGATGTTCGACTGTCCTAACTTCCACTCTGCGGCTGGGACGTCCAGTCAGTGTCTCTGTTTCGTAGCAGTTGTTCCCTACCCCCATCCCCAGACAGGATGATTTTAAGATTTTTTCACTGTCTTTGATACTTTTTAGTTTCACAATAATGCATTTAGGGTGAATTTTGTATTATTTATCCTGCTTAGGAGTGGGGGGATTTTCAAATCTGAGATTTGGTGTCTTTCCATAATTTTGGAACATTATTAGCTATTATCTCTTTAGATACTGCCTTTTCTCCATTTTTCTCTCTATTTCCTTTAAAAATCCAAATAGATGTATGTCAGACACATCATATTATCTTCCGTGTCTTCATATTTTCTATAACTTTTAATGTTTTCCATCTCTTCTTCGTCTCTTTGGACTGCATTCCAGATAACTTCTTCTGACACATCCTACCAAGTTTCTCTCAAGCGCCATCTAATCTGCTGCTATTTTACTCATATTTCACTAGATGTTTTATTATTTTTCTAATCTTCTTGTTCCCTACTAATACATTTAAGCTTCTTTTTAAAGCTTCCTTTGAATTTTTAAACATGTTAAAATGTTAATATTATATGTCTGGTGTTTCCAATATCCTAAGTCTGACTGAGTCTATTTTTGCTTTTCTTCCCACACTCACTCGTGACCCCTTTGCTCCTGTCGTGGGCGGCACCGCGCACTCTCTTCTCCCCCGCAGTCCTGCGCGGCTGTTGCAGAGGCCGCGAGGGGCTCTGAGGTCTGGCACGTGCCCCAGTGCCCGGGCTCGTTCCTCTTCAGGTTCTGTCCGGTCATGGCCACTGTGCCAGCCCAGCCACGCCTTTACCGTCAGATCAAAGTGTTCCGTGCGACTCTTCGTGGTTTCAGCGGGCAGTGCCAGAGCCTGTGCTGTCCTCCCAGCTCCTTCACGTCGGATTTCTTCATCTGCCCCGCCCCGTGCTGCAGCGCCGTTCCCAGTGGGGGGAGTTTTATTCTGGCCTCGCTTTGGTCCACCTTGGCCGGCTGTTCCTGTTCTCTGTCTCCCTTCCTCGTCCTCCCTCTGTTCCATCCCTGTTTCTTTCTAGCAACGTTGCAGGTGCCTTGGGCCTAAAAGCGAGCCCTGTCTCACAGTAGCGGTCTGGGGTTTCTGCCCCACTGTGGCGCGGGCAGCTCACAGCAGAGCCGTGGCCAGAAGGAGTCAGGGTCACCGCTGGCCTCCCGGAGCTGCAGGGCTCCTGCCTTCCCTGGCTTGTGGGTTCTCAAGGCGAGGCCCAGGTGGGGGTCAGCGGCTTTGTGAGTGGGGTAGGGGTTCTTCACGGTGCCCGTCCCCAAACCTGGGACCCTCAGGCCTACAGCTTCTACCTGCCCACAGCGCTGCGTTTCTTGTCTGTTTCTTGTCTGTGGAAACCAGCTATTTCTTTAATTTTTTTTTTGTAACTGCCATGTGTTTGGAGCAGAGGAGATGATGAAAGTGTGAACTGCCTGTCCCTTCCTGACCACAGCTCAAGATGTGACTTTGAAGCCTGTGCTTTGATAGTGATTATTTTGTGGGCAGAATAATCTCCCAATTAAGAGGCTACATGTTTTCTTCACATAGGTACATTTCTTCTTGAAGAGACCTTTGTATAGTTGATAAGAACATGAGCTTTGCAATTTCTGTGCAAGTCCTTGTTCTCCCCCTTGATGACTATAATCTCCAGCAAATTACCCAGTCTGGGCCTTCATTTCTCATCTGTAAAATTCTGTAAAATCATCCAGTCAATAAATGTTTCTGGAGCATCTCTCCATGCCAGGCCCTGATGTGTAGGCAGGAAAACACCCCAAATATGTCCATATCCTACTTCCCAGAGCCTGGGAATGTGCGGGTTACAGGACAGAGGGGAATTACAACTGCTCATCAGCTGACCTTGATTTGGGGAGATTTTCCTCGATTATCAGGCAGACCTGACATTATCACAAGGGTTCTTAAAGGTGGAGGAAAGAGGCAGGAGGTTGTCAGAAAGATGCCACACTGTTGCCCCTAGAAACTGGGAAAGGCAGGAAAAAGGATGCCCCTTGAGCCTCAGCAGGGAACAGAGCCTTGCCAACACCTTGATTTTAACCTGGTGACTTCTGACCTCCAGAACTGTAAGAGAGTAAATTTGCACTATTTCAAACCGTCAAGTTTGTGGTAATTTGTTACAGCAGCTGTAAAAAGCTAATACAATCATAAATGGCGCATCACTCTGCAACGTGATCCAACATCAAGGTGTGGAAGGGAGTGAACCTATTTACTCTCTGCCTCTGGGCTGACCAGAGGGGCTGGGACCCTGTTTCTTTAGGGATTCACTTTCAATGTGGAAGCTCCCAGCACTTCCTCTAAAAAACTTGAAGGCTTAAGGCCAGTGTGCCTAAGTGGTGGGCATGAAACTAAGCTCTGAGCCTCGCTCCGTCTAAGGTCCTTGACCAAGCTGACTGGCCAAGGGCCTCCCTCCAGCAGCATCCGGTCTCCTGACCCTGGCCACCAGCCATGGTCTCCTGGCCCCAGCCACCAGCCACACAACAGCTGCTAAGGGGACCACAGACGCCTGTTCACATGCAGAGGTGTATTGATGGGACCTGCAGGGAGCACTTCTGATTCATTCACATTAAAGAAATATCCATGGCATATTCTTATCATGCAAGATAGTGCTATGAGGCTTTATGGCTGTGGTTTATCACAGCTTTTTTTGAGGAGAATTATCTGGAGCCGTTTGCTTCAAATGAATTTGATAGGGCAGCTGCCATTCACAGCACTGTGGCTTCAATATTGTTGACTTAGGATTTCAGTTTTCTTCTTACATGGAGGGAAGGGAACTGCTTGTCCCTCCTCAGGAGAGGGACACTGGCTTAAAGATGTCCCTGTAGGTGAGCACAGGGTGGGCCAGCTGCTGAGGAATGCTGGGCACGTCCCATGCTGGGCAGAGAGGCCGGCGCTGCCCCCTGGGCTCCTGTAGTCCGGCCTCCTCTGTCCTGGATGGGCGCCCACGCTGGAGGCAACCCTGACCCCACCTGGGGTCCTGGGCTCCTGGGCCATTGCTCCTCCTTGGCACCTCCCTGTGAAATTTAAAGAGAGCCCCACCCTTGTTTCTTTTGTTTTGTTGCCTTGTGGTTTCTTTTCATGCCCAGGTGTAGTAGCAGGCAGGCCTAAGCATCACTCTTCCCAAACTGCGGGCGGGGGCGGGGGAACCCATCCCTCTCAGCTGTCCTGTGCCCAGGCTGGGCCACAGCATGTCCCTTTGTGCTCTGAGGAGGGGCAGGTGCTCAGGGGCAGCAGGTGGGGGTGAAGCTACTCTGCTTGCCTGGGCAGCCCCAGGAGAGTCATGTCTGCCCTGCAGGCTGTGGGGGCCACCCTGGCGGAGCTTGCTGGGCACGCAGCCCAGGGGCGTCATGGATCTGAGAGCCGACCCAGCCCAGCTGGTGGACGGGCCCCTTTGGGCTCTAGGAGGATCCTCTCCAAGCCTGGATGGCTGTAAACTCAGCCTTTCACCTCTTTGCCAGGTCCTTGCCTGGCTCTTCCTGGGTGACATCCCCTGGGATCAGCTTCTGCTTCTGTGGCTCCTTCCAGTGAACTTCGCTCTAAGACTTGTTTCATTGTGCCATCCACTTGCCATTGGTGAGGAGGGGCTGTGGCCCCCACCTTCCTCTAACCACTAGGACCTTCTGGTGCAGACCAGCCAAACTGGCTTAGGTCAAATTAAAACAGTGTACTGATTGATCATTGAATTAAAAAATGTATCAAAAGCTCTCTAAGGGTCAGGGAAAGGTGCTATGCTCATAATAATCCATTTATATATAGCACTTGTATTGCATTACCTAATTTAAAAAGCATTCCATATATTTGGTGTTGCTGCAAAACAAATTAACATGCATACTTGTAAGAGGTTTTCAGTGATTCCAGAACAATTTTGCATTAAGTAAAATACCATTCAAACATACCAATGTGTGATAAAGTTAAGGGAAATATTCAGATTTTTTTGAATTTTATTCTAAACTTAGACCACTCAGTCTTAAACTTTACATCTGAAACTGTAACAGAGATGACAACCAGCCAGCCTGTTTTGTTCCGGGTCTTCCTTAGCTGCATCTTTGGAGAGAGGAGGGAGCATTTCCCTAGACGACTGCCCAGTGTGTGGCCACTCCTGGGGCCCCTCGCTGCCCTGTCTGGTCCATGACACAGCTGCCCAGTCCTGTTTGGGCCCATAAGTATCTTATTGCCATCTGAGGTCGTGGCTGTTCATGGGTAATTTTTTAAAAAGCCCCAAATCATAAATGCTCATACAAATATAAAGTAAACATAAAGCCAACGATTTTACTTAACTCATTAGTTAACAAGGGAACCAGTGACATGTAGAAATCCATTCCAATGAGAACCTGGGGAGGACATAGATGCATAATCAGGAATGTTGAAATGCATTTGCTCCTAGACACAAAACTCTATCTTACAGAACAACAACGCAATGTTTGGAATCATCCTTTCTACAGAGCAGACATCAACAGTATCTCCACTGGACCACATCTCAGGTGTGCAGGAGTCATTTGCATCAGCATCGGCCTTCCTCAGGTCAATGCCTATCTTTATGGAGTTGCAAAATAGCCCAGCGAAAGACAGAGGTACAGGTCCCCACACAATCAGACGACCCTGAAGTGTTCCCGCCTTCCATTACACCAAGAGAATACCCAGTGACCTTCTCAGCCATTTCAAAGTTTTTCCTGATGGGTTATACATAAAAACCATGGGTATGGCCATAAGCTACCCATAAAGCCAGGAGAAAGACCAGAAACAAAACAGAAGACAGACAGATAAACTTTGCAGAGACGTAGCGCAAGGAAAGAAAGAATGCTTCAGAGCCTTATTGAAGTTACCAAAGGAGAGAGGGAGAGTGGATTCCCAAGGACAGTGCCTTCCTAGTCACTCCAGGAGAAGTGGTAGGGTTTTCCTCTGTGGAGCACATACCTCCATGTACCTGGATTCTAGGTAGAGACTCTTAATGCCTCTGTGTAGCAAGGCAACAAACTTTCTTAAGTCTGAATAAAATCTTAGGCATTCTAAGGTACTGTGAGTCTCTGTTGTGCAGCTCAATCCAGGATCAGTGGAAAGACCTGTCGTTGCAAAAGCATGACTGCCTGTTCTAATTGAACTTGAATTGTCACCCTGAAGTTTGAATTTCTTGTAACTTTCATGTATCATGAAATATTTTTCTTTCTTTGATTTTTAAAAACTATTTAACATGTAAAAACCACTCCTAGCTGTGGGCCACATGAAATCAGGGCGGGGGGCAGCAGGGGACCAGGTTGGACGTGGCCCGAGGGCCACAGTTTGCTGAGCTCTGGTTTCAGGACAAACCGCAAACTCCTCACCCGGGTGCTCGAGCCCTTGCCGATGGCTGTGAGTGGAGGAAATCCACCAAGGAGGGCATCTATGGGGGCTTCCCGTGTGTTTCCACCTCTGCCCTCAGCCCCCACAGCCTCCGAGGGGCACCAGCCCAGAGTGCCCTGCTCGATGCCCCCGGGTCAGCCACACCACCAAGCCCTGTGTCCCGAGCTCCAGGCGGTCCCCCAGACCTTGCCCGTGGGGTGCAGGGAGCGGCATAGCAGCCTGGGGTAGCTGGTGCGTAATCCATCCCCACAGCACCTGTTTGCTCGTGGCTTCCCTTGCTTCTTGGTAGTGAGGGTGGAGCTCCCCGCTGCACCCCAAGGTTACAAGCCCCTGGATGTGGTTGTTCCAGCTCTGATGGTCCCTGCTGCAGGGGATTTGCACTATTGGCGACCCGACCACCTCCCCAGCAAGCAGGGTACGAGTGGCCACAGCTTCACCGTCTGCAGCTGAGAAACCAGGCCCGTGTGAGGCTGGGCATGTTCTGGGAGGTCAGGAGTGAAGGCTCTGGGAGGGTTTTCTTGTTCTGTGTGGCTCCGTTCTGTTTTCAGGCTGTGGTGTCACCTGTGTGTCCCAGGGTACCCAGGGGACATGAGTGTGGGGAGCAAAGGGCACGGTGACAAGGGGACAGGCTGACATTGAAGGCAGCAGTGCCTCACGCCAGCCCCTGGAGGCCTGGAGAGGTCACCAACCCTGAGCTAGGAGGTCAGAGGTCAGGGCAGGTGGTGGAGACCTGCTGGCCATGGGCAGCTCCACTCCCTGGGCACCGATGGGAGCAGCAGGAGCTCAGAGGCTGTGCATGTGGTGGCTGTTACGAGGGGGACAGAAATCCTGGGACTTCCTAAGGATTGTATAATCATTTCATAAAATCATTAAGTATTTGATGATGCCATTTTTCCTGTTTTATATAATTTATTGAATAAATGTTTGGAAAGAAATGTATGGCCAACAATGTCTTATTGCTGGATTATCTGTGCTGCACAGACAGATGATGCTATTTGTGTGGAAAGAGAGCAGGCAGGTGGGGGACTGGAGACCTTGTCCCCCGGGGAGGCAGCCTGTGCTGTCCATCCTGTGGCACCAGGAACGAGGCCAAGCTGAGCAGGCCAGAGAAGGCTAGTGACAGCAGTGTCAGAAGGGTGCAGGGTGCTGGCTGGTTGGAACTCTTGGTTACAAGTGATAGAAACCAAACTAGTTAAAGCAAAAGTAGCAATTTATTGTAAGGACACATGACTTATCATAAGGGATATCTCAGAATTTAGGGTAGGAGTGAGGTGGATCCCCAAACCACTGGAACCTGGACTGAGTATTCTTTCTCCATCTGCATCTTGTGCACCTGCTTCCGCTCCACCTCACGTGGCTGACTCGAGAGAGCTGATTGGTGCTGGGTGCTGTCACTGCACCGGGGATGGATCCCTGGCCTCTTGGGCATAGCTCTGACTGGCCCGATGTCACTCCTGGTCCAGTGTACAGTGGCAGGGGCTATGCTCTCCTGATGGGCAGATTCTGCAGTCACCACAGTGGTCACCAGGGCAGTGGGAGGGCAGTGCCCCCTGACCAGGGTCAGTGTCCCGGGGTGGGTGCCCCTGGCCATGGTGGGTTGCCCTCTGCACGACTGCCCTATTCTCAGTGACGTGGGGTAAACGATCCTCTGGGTTTTCTTCTGCTCAGTCTCTCTCCACATTGGGGTTGAACCACAGCTTCAACAAGCATCTCTGGTCTCACCAGAATTCCCCACCCAATGGCAGCTCCCCTGGGCAGGGCACACCAGGGCAGGCGGTGGTGTGTGCTGGGGTTGGCTGAGGGGAAAGGGCTGGGTGTCCACCTTCAAGGGTAGACTGAGCTTTGAGTCCCAGGACCCGTGCAAACCCATCCTGGCATCCTCAGCACCCTGTGGGTAGTCGCATGAGGCAGTGAACACAGGAGACCTGAGGCTCCAGCCAGGCCAGGCCGGCCAGTGAGTGGGTGTCCTTAGGAGTGGGCACCCAGCTGCCTGGCCAGACGTGGGCCATCAGGGTGGTGGCAGGTGCTAAAGTAGCAGCTCCTCTGCCCTGGAGGGGTGTCAGGCCACTTCCAGGTTGTGCTCTGCACGCTTGGCAGGCATGTGCTCAGCAGGGACAGTGTTCTCCTCGAAGGCGTGCGCAGGGTTTGTGTGCATGGAGTAGGCTTGGCTCCCCTGACGCAGGTGCTCTAATCGCGAGGAGCAGAGGGAAAAACATGAGCCCAGCCCGATGCCCCCAGGCCCTTCCCCGTCCCCGTGTGCGCCCTGCATTGCCCTCTCCAGCTGTCCCGCCTGCCTTGTGCCTTGGCCGTCTGTCCCTCTGTCCCTGCTGCTCTGACACCACCCCCACCTCCCAAGCACCTGATGCCTGGCAGCTCCCGCACCGCCAGCCTGCGGGCCTGGATCACAGCAGCGCCGCGACAGGCATCCTGCCGGCTGATTCTGCCCATCTGGTGTCGAGTGGCCATTCCTGACCCTGCACGATCCCTTTTCCGAGAGCAGCGCTCCTGCCCAGCAACCGCCGGGTGCTGTGTCCTGATTCCCTGTTCCCTGGTGGGGTCGCTCGGACCTTTGCCTGAGACGGATGCAGTGACTCAGTGGAGCCCACCTCCCGCGGGGAGTTCTGCCGGCCCGGGGCTGTGCTGGCTTAGCGGGGCTCACCTAGGATGGATGTTCCCATTATGTGTGTGTGTGTGTGTGTCTGTATGCATACATGTGTGTTATATGTGTGTATGTGTCTGTGCACGGTGTTATATGTGCTATACGTGTGTATGCACATATGTTACACGTGTGTATGTGCATATACGTGAGCTATATACACGTGTGTCTCTGTGTGTGTTATGTGTGTATATGCATGCACATACATGGGTTATAGTGTGTCTCTCTGTGTGTTATATGTGTGTACATGCATGTGTAATACAAATGTATGTACATGTATGTGGGTTATACATGCCAGTGTCTGTGCACGTGTTATATGCATGCATGTGTACGTATGTGAGTTATATACACATGTGTCTGTGTGTGTGTGTTACATATGTTATACACATGTGCGTGTGTGTAGGTCTCTAAGCTGCCTGCACCTTCACTGCACTGGCTGGACCTGGGACCATCTGAAAGTGGAGCAGATGTTTCCTGTCTGCAGACACAGGACAAAGACCCCTTCATGTCTTTCTCACGGTGGCTGCACCCACAACAGGCCTGGGGAGATGCTGGGCAGGGCCCTCTGCTGGGTCTCACCTGTCAAGGGGCCTGTGGTTTCTTCGGTGTGTCATCCAGTACCAGCGCCAGCACTCGCTGAGCACCTACTGTGTACGTACCAGGCACAGCTGGGGCCTCAGCTGTGGGCCAGGCAGCCGCGCTCTGTCCTCTATCTCGGCCTCCAGTGGGGGAGCCAGGAAAGACCCGTGTGGTCTCTGGTCCAGCAGGGGAGGTGCAGGTGCTCCTAAGACAGGAGTCAGCCCCTGGGGGGCAGGAGGGTGGGCTGCAGAGGCTGGAGCCAGGGAAGAGGAGTTGCAGAAAAGGTGGGCAGTCATGCTGGCCACTGCACCAGAGGAAGGACATCTAAAAGTACCCGGCCTGGGCACAGGGAGGCCAGTAAGTGGAAGGCAGCACCGCCCCGGGCGTCCCCTGTCTGAGCCCAGTGGACAGTCCTGCTGGACATCCTCATCCCAGGGGCTGCTTCAGCGTGACCGCTGCCTTGTCCAGGCCCCATGGGCCATCAGTGGTTATTCGTGCCCACTGTGGGCCTGACTGCGGGGCGCAAGTCCCACTCACCACCTACCTATCCCCTGTGTGACCCGGAGAAGGTGAGTCCATGCATCCAACCCCATGAGCGTGTCTGCCATCATCCCTCACTTCACAGGTGAGGAAACTGAGGCACAGCATGTGCCATGGGAACTCTATTAAATGTCAGGTGTCCTTAGGGCTCAGACTTCCCTGAGCTGGGTTTACCCTTTCTTAGCAAGGGTAAGTGAGTGGGCTGAGTTCCTCCCCACTAGCAGTCCTGTTGCCGTTCCAGCTGTGACTTCATCCCTGTCCCTGGCCATGCACAGCCTGTCCCAGGGGAGAACTTCCCTCCCTGGGGGACGGTCAGGAACATTTGGGGGCACTGCTGAGGGTAGACGGGTGTGGTGGCTGTGCACACCAGGCCAGTGGGAGTGGATGCTCGGGAAGCCCTTGGAAGTCAGCTCCTCCCGGCGTTGGGAAGCAGTGCTGACAGACCGCCTGTCCCTTCAGGAAAACGTGAAAGTTTCTCAGGGGCCTCATTAATATTTCAGGGCCCTAAAAGAGGAAAATTCACCCCGTCCTTAGGAAAGGCGTGTGCATCAAGGGCATTGTCTGTTCTTGGGGTTGTGCTGGCGCATCCTAGCTCAGCCCTTGTGCAGAGACCACAGCAGTGCGAGGGGAGGAATAGGCGGGTGGTGGTACTTGGATCCAGCCCCGGGGATTGAGGGTCACCACCCTCAGAGGCTCACCTAGCTGACATGCCCCTTTGCGGCTGCATGCTGGCTGGCGCAGCTCGTCCACACTCTCTGCATCAGCTTGGTGAAGTCTCTGGCGGCTGCTCTGGGACATTGGCTGTCACCAGCGTTTCAGACCTGGAGGTGCCCTAGTCCTGGATGAAATGTAGCTTCAGGGCCGTTCATCAGGGCTCCTCCTGCCTGTGGCCCAGTAGCCCCATCCAGATGCCAGCCCCTGCCCTGCACGCTCTCAGCCGTCCGGGGCACCACACACGGCCCTCTCTGACGTGAATGCCTGCTATCCACACCTGCACAGGTGGTCTACACAAGCAGAATCAAAACACTTGCTAAGCCAAGGTTCTTTGAAATGAATAAGATGACTTTAAAAGGCCATAATTTTAGACCCAGGAGGAATCAAAGCACATTTCCAGTCTGGCTGTGAGAGTGTTCAATGGCGTCTAAGTGAGGCTATTCCTCTGCCTTTTTCCTCCATCCCTGTTCCTCCACCCTGAAACACGTCTCTCTCGTCTGGCTGGTGCTTCAGCCAGGGCAGCCTCTTGGCCTGAGCACGCCTGCTCTGGGAAGCCCACGTTCCGACGCCGTGGCTCATGCACAGAGGGACAGACGTTCCCACGGGCTCCTGTCTGTGTGACCAGGTGCAGGAGGAGCAGGGAGGATGGATCTGCCTTCAAACCCAGGCACCACGACACGCTGGGAACGGGTCTATCCACTCTCTGTGCCTCAGCTCCCTGAGCTGTAAAACGTCCACCAAAACCACCACCTGTAGAAGCTGGAGGATTCAAAGACCCACTTCACACAGAGTACTGCCCCCAGCCTGGGGGACACCAAACACGTTCCTCTCGCCTCCCTCCTGGCACCCACAGCCTCCTCCCGGACAGCTGGGCTCGGCCACACCAGGCTTGAGGGCTGCCCTGTCCCCGCAAAGCACCTGTTCTGCCCCGAGAGGGTGAGTGCAGGGCCGGCTCTGGCAGAGCGTCCAAGGTGGTGAGGATGCGTTTGTGTCTCCCTTCGCTTCACTCTCTCCTTCCTCCCTCCAGGTCCAAGTGCAGAGGTTAAGAGTGTGGGCTTTGGGGTCAGCCGGCTGAGACTGCAGGGACACCCAGCTGCACACCCAGTGGGTATGCAACTGCTCTGTCCTCTACTCCTCTGTGCTTTCTGGAGGGGCCGGGAGGAAGCTGTAACTCCCGTCACCTCCTCTGCTAGGTGCCACTGTCCCACGTGGGGCTCCCTGGGCGGGGGACTTCAGTGCCAACACGGGGAACGTCCCAGGCGATCCGGGACAGGCTGGTCACCCCACCCCTGCCGCAGCTCCGGTGGAGGGGGCTGGGGCCTGGGGGTGCTGGTGGAGCTCCCTCTGAGGATGCCGGTGAGCCTTTGAGGGTGGTGACCCTCAATCCCCATGTCTGGATCCAAGCACCACCACCGGCCTAGTCCTCCCCTCACGCTGCTGTGGGGAATGGTGAAGTTTAACATTTCTATGGATCTGCTCCTGATGCCCGGAGAGAGCCCCTTGGGGGCCCACCACCCAGCTGCACACCCCCCAGGACCCTTCTCACCGCACCCAGGGTCGCCTGAGAATGGGAACCCCACTGCGTCCACCCCGCCGAGGATCCCTCCACTGTAGGACACGTAGACCACTGTGATCTGGGCCAGCCGGCCAGCGGGGGCCACCCCCACCTCCAGCTCAGCCTCCTCCTGGGCTGTGGGCTGCCCCAGCGCCGCCTCTTCTTGGCGGGGCTCTGGCGTCCTTTAGGTCTCGCCTTCGCCGTGGCTCCTTCAGCGAGTCTCCTGTGGTGCCCGGTCTGGGTTAGGAACTGCTCCTTCAAGCCTCCCAGCCATGACCTCTGCCCCCGTGGTGCTGCAGAGTGACCACCCTCGCGCGGCTGGGCCCTGCCACGGTGCACACAGGTGCCAGGCTGCCTCTTCTGCCTGCCTTCCTACCCTCAGTAAGCGCTTTCTACCAGCCGCACCTGTGCAAGGTGTGTTGTTGAAGAATGAACGATGCGTGAATATATACAAGGAAACATGGGCCCACTAAATCTGTAGGCATTTTCACGCAGGCTGGTCAAGCAACTTCTCTGTCTCACAATTTGTAAACTTTGCTGTTCATTGACATTTGTCCTTTAACATCAATTTAAAAGTTTCATCTAAATTCACATTCATATTTCATGTCTCGGAATGAGGATGTCTTTTTGTCTCTTCTTTCCGACCCTTAGAAACCAAAATGACGTGGGTAGAGGTTTATGGCATGAGATGTGGGCATGTTCTTTAAGCTTAATCCTCACTGGCCTTAATGTGCTTCTCAAACATCTGGTGCCACGTCCTGGGTTTTAAGTCAAGGGAGTAATAAAATCACCACAGGCAACATCATGCACATCCCGTCCTGCCATAACCCTGAAAATGGGTCTTCCTGGGACACTGGAGGTGAAGCGTCTGAGATGATACTTGATGAATGAACTGCAGATGTCACTTCAAGTTTTAACGAAAGTGGAAATTTGAGGAATGTTCTCTGTGGGAACCCCCCCCCCCCGCGTTGTGGACGGGTTGTTACAAAGCCTGCAGGTTCCGGTCTGTCTCCTGCCAGGACAGACCCCAGGCCTCCGCGTGACCTCGGGTACGACGGGACCCTCTCCAGACCGTGGAGTCTGTGAGGTGGTGCGTGGGAGGGCACATCTGGCACTCAAGGAGTGCGGGGCATCACGGGTGTTCATCGCCTCTTGATTCTAGCATCTTCCAGACGTGATGGCTGTGGTGGGAAACTGAGAGCAACGAACCACGTGTTCTGTTTCCTCGAAATAAAAGAACTACTTTAAGGGATGTGGACGTTGTTAAAAGAAGACACAGCGAGGGTCCAGCAGGGGTTCTCAACTGCTGTTTGAGAGGAAGGATGCAGAGCGCGTGCTCGGACGACTTTCCGGGGCAGGTGTGGACCAGGGCAGGTGGCTGGGACCCGGCTGCTGAACCGACGTTCTGCTGCGAGACGGCGGGGAGGGGCCGCAGGCCTCGGCTGCTGTGCTGGACTGTCGGGGGCCCTGCGGAGCCCACCTCTGCTGGGGGAGCCACGGCCACGCCGGCGGTGAGGATCGTGGATGTTGCATCTCAGGCACTTTTCTGTGCTGCCCCCTCCCTGGGTATTGCCTGAGCCCTTCCTCAGAGGGGGGCACCCATGGGGGTCTGCGGCCCCCTCTGTACGAGCTCTGGGACAGGGTCTCTGGGCAGCACAAGAGTCTGTCAAAGGGAGCCCGTCCTGAGCTCGCTGTGCAGGGCTGCCTGGGAGGTGCCAGCCTGGCCTCCCCACCTGGGCCCGGGCCGGCCCTGCAGGCCCCCACGGAGACGTCCCGGACAGGGGGCAGCACATGTAGCCACAGCTGTGCTGCACAGGCCCTGAGCCCGCCAGTGAGCTCCCTCTGCCAGCCTGGGGGTGCTGGGGCACCAGTACTCAGCGTCCCCCAGCCCGAGACCGAGGTCTGGCCCCAGGGGCAAAGCAGCGGGGGCCCCCCCCCGTTCCCTCCCCCTCTCCCACGCCCGTGACAGCTTTGGAGGCAGGTGCCCCACAGGTGACCTGGGAGGGCTGTTCCCGTGTCCTCCTAGAGAAGGGCGCCCCCTCCTCCTGGGGGGGGCCTCCGGTTCTCCGCAGTTACCCTGGGGTGGGGGCAGTGCGAGGAAACCCAGCGCCGCCTTTATTTAGCTCTGTCTTCGGCTGAGTTTCCATGGAAACCGCCGGTAGCTGGAAACGCAGGCCCCTGAAAGTTTTCCAACTATCATTATTTTAAAGAATCTCATTGCCTCGTTCTTGCCCACATTCAGATAGCTGTTTCCATGGAAACTAGAACAGAAACTGCCAGAATGAGAGGAACGCCGATTTTGGGCATTTCGCACGGTCGCTGGGCAGGTGAGGAAAGGAGGCGGCGGCGGGGAGGGGGCTTGAGGGCCAGTCCCCCCCGCCCCCGCCCCGCCTGCCGTGGGCTGTGGCCAGACGCCTGCTTTGCCACGTGGGGGGAAGGACGAGGGGTGCAGGGACAAGCTGCCATCCCTGGGGCTCCTCTGCCCTCGGCGTGACGGCCTTAAGCCTTTGAGGAGGCACCATGAGGCCACAAAGGGGAGAGAAGAGTTTCAGAGATGTTTCATCCCAAGTGAACTGAATGTCGGTCCCCGGACCCTCATGGAAGGACCTGTGAGGCCTGAAGGGTCCCCAGGCACATCCCCAGCCCAGCCGGCAGCATCCCCACAGGGAGGCCGGGGTGGGAAAGAGCACAGTGCTCACCTGGGCACAGGCTACAGGTGGAACAGGTGAGGCTGTCATCAATCCAGCCTCAGAGAGGACATCCTGGGCCACAGCGGTTGAGCTGCAGAGGTGGGGATGGCTGCAAGTGTCCGACAGCCCTGGTCCCCAGCGTGGCAGGCGAGAGCTTGGGCCAGTGCTCAGGACACAGGAGAGAGCGTCCCCGCGGGCCCCCGAGGCCTCTCTGAGGCACTGGTGGTGGGGCCAAGAGAGGCAGCAGGTGAGCCAGGGCGTGGGGCCCCCTCTGCGTCCCAGAGCCCCCCGCGGGCCCCTTGGTGCACATGGTTTCTCTCACGGGCCCTCCTAGCGGGCTCAGCAGTGCACCCCTCCCTGAAGATAGTTCCTCTGGTGCGTGAATGTGACCTTATTTAGAATCAAGGTCTTTGTAGATGTAATTAAGGATCTTGAGACAAGATCCTCCTGGATTTAGAACGGAAGGGAGAAACAGATATTCAGCAATAGTAGTCAGAGACAGAAGAAAAGCAAACGAAGGTTGAACAACATTGTAACCGAGCTTGTCCTCAGAGACACCTGCAGAACTCTCCGCCCAGCCACAGCAGAACACGTTCTTTTCAAATGTATGTGGAACATTCTCCAGGATAGGTCATATCTTAGGCCATAAAACAAACCTTAGTAAATTTAAAAAGATTGCAGTCATATACAATATCTTGCAACTACAATGCAATAAAATTAGAAATCATTAATAGAAAGAAATTTGGGAAATTCAGAAATACGTGCAAATTAGACAGTGCAATCCTAAATAACCGGTGGATCAAATAGATAATGAAGGAAATTAGAAAATACTTTGAGGTGAATTAAAATGAAAACAAAACATCCAAGAGCACGTTGGGTGCAGCCGGCACCGTGTTTTGAGGGAAGTTTACAGTTGTAAACACCTATATTAAAATAGAACAAATATCTCAAACCAAAAACCTAAACTTCGACCTCAAAAACTAGAAAATGAAAAGCAAAGTAAACCTAAAGCAAGCAGAAAAAAGGAAACCATAATTATTAGAGTGAAAATAAATAAAATACAGAATATAAAAAGAGCAGAGTGTGTCTGTACCCCGGGCTCTGTGCCATCTCCTCCCCTCCTTGCGCTGCGGCACCCGCACTTTGCAGACGAGTCAAGATTTCCCCCCAGCCCTTCCCAGCACTCGGCAGCCCTTCTCACCACGGTGACAGGGAGGCCCACCTGCCGGCAGAGCAGAACGTGCCCTGACACTCAGAAGGTCGCAGGGTCACTTGCAGAGCATCCCACGGCCATCACCCTACTGGTGCGGCTGGGGGGCGCGGAGGGGCGGCCAGGGCCCTGGTTAGGCCCAGGGTACCAGCACTGGCCTGGCCACCGGTGCACCTCACTGAGGTTGACCTTGGGCAAGGACTCCACCTCCCACGGCTTTTCAGTGCGTGGGGCTGCGGTGGGGCTTATCGTCAGGCTCTGAGGACGGGGTCCGGCCTGGAGTAAAGCCTCCAGACACGCGAGCTGAGGCGGTTCCCCTGTCTTCCCACCGGCCGCTGGTCTCCCATCCGCATGGCACCGGCAGGGCCCAAGGGTCAGGCGGGACATGGCGGGTGGCTCGGGGCTGTCTGGGCTTGCCCATTCCCTACACAAACAAGACCCCAGAACTTTCATTGCTTTCCAACATCATTCCGCGTCTTTGCTATAAAAACCAGGACGCACTGAGAGCCAGCGGAGCAGAGGAGGGCGCGGCGCCAGGTCCCCACACGACGCCCTTTCCCTCACTCAGGGGCACAACTTCATTTTACTTTCAGCGATCTGGCTTCCTTCCTGGTTAGCATTTAAATATAAAAGCAGCAACCAAATTTTTAAAAAGTAATTAAGCTTCTTTTATTTCTGCAGACAGAAGTGGGGAATGAAGAGTGTGGCTGTCTCCTTCCTCCCCCAAAGCCTCAGGCGCTTGCGGGCTGTCTGGCGACAGTCCCAGGAGGGCGGCAGGTGGCTCCGCATTCTGGCCACTCTCCTCGTCCTCGGCCCTCCTGCCAGGGCTCCGCACTTGCCCTCTGCCCCTCCGCCTGGTCCCGTGCCCGGCCCAGGCTTCCACTGGCTGCGACGCTCGGGGATCCCCAGGCCCCTCCTCTGGCCCACGGCCCCACCCTGCACATCTCCCGACGACCGTGGCTCCCCGCGGGATGAGCGTCTGGGTTTTGGCTGGGACCCTCAGCTCCCCCTGCTCTCCCATCCCCCCAGCACCCCACGCTGAGAGCAGAAGCCAGTCCTTGAGGACCTCTGTAAAGCAGCAAACACACGCCCTTTTTTTTTTTTTATGAGTGATAACCAGAGGGACTTTTCTTTTCACTGAACAACTGCAGAAGCGGAGCTTGCAGCGGCCCCCCGCCCCTTGCGGCTCTGCGCCATCCGGGGCCAGAACCTGCGGCTGCCTTAACGGCCGCGGCTGGACACCCTCTGGTGTCTCCTGCCTTTCAAGGTCTTCTTAGCCTCCTACCTACTTATTCAAGATTATTTTATAATCATGTCATATTAAACAACAAAGTGTCCTTGGATTTTGATTCTAACAGGATATACCTATAAAGAATTTTGGAAAGAATTCAGTTTTACAATGTTTTTCCTTTCCTTAAAAACACAATTATTATTTTCCTGTTGCTGCTGAAGCGAATTACCGCACACTTGTCTGCTGAAGTAACACACACCTTTCAGCTCCCCGTCCAGAAGGCAAGAAGTCAGGGTGGCAGGGTCAGGGTGGGGACCAGGGGGGAAAACCTGCTTCCTGTCTTTTCCCCTTCCAGGGCTGCCTGCGTCGCGGGCCCAGGCCCTGCCTGCTCCACTGTCACGGCCAGTGGGCAGTGTCCCTGTCTCTCTGCCTCTCTCTGCCCCGGCTCCTGCCACCCTGTCTCCTCTCGCTGACTCTGGTGCTTGTCCTGCCTCTCCATGACCCCGGGGACAGCTTTGGGTCATCTTCCCACTCGAGACCCTCGGTCAGTCACGTCCACGGAGTCCCGTCTGCACAGGCGCTGGCTCCAGGACGGGGGCGGGGGGCACCTCTGGGCGTTGTCGTGTCCGACACACACGGCCACAATTGCTTACTGTGTGTCTCAGTAAAGTTTTATATTTTTCTACAAATAAATCTCCCAAATGTGTAGAAATAATCCTATCAAAAATGTATATTTTTTGCCTCTCTAACGAAAGCTATTGGAGTTTCTCCCCAACTGATTATTGCTGCTATATAGAAAAACTATTGATTTATTTACATGATAGTATTTTCAACAACTTTACAGAATTCTTTATGAATTCTCATAGATTTTTTCTTTTATTTTCTTGAATTTTCTTGGTACACAATCATTACATTGACAAATCATGCTAGTGTGAAGTTCCATGCAATAATTAGAGTCTACACCTCCAGCATATTTTATGTGTTGCTGGAAATTCTACAAAGAGTCAGCTTGCAATGGTGACAGAGGGCATCTTCTGGGGTTTTGTTCTGGGTTTTAATTGCCACACTTTCAAATTTCCTTTTTAGAGTTCCTTCCATGTGAGTCCTGCCTAAGTGGGTAAAGGTAGGGTGGGGCAGGGGCAGTGCCCTGAGCACTGGGGTGGGAGGGGTCTGCACTGACCTCTGTGTGCCCCCCACAAGCCTCTGGCTCAGGTCCCCTTGGGGCCGGCATCTGTGGGTCGTGGAGTGACAGGTGCCCCTGTTTTTGCCAGAGCTTGCTCCCTGTGGGTCTGTCCCTGGGCCTGGATGCCTGGCAGAGGCTGCTGGTGGCCCAGGGAGACAGAGCAGGGACACTCTCCCTTCACTCGGGTGTCCCACTGGAGCAAGGCAGAGTGGTTGTCATAACCAAATCTCCAGGCAACAGGACATAAAATATTTATGTCTGTATCAGGGAAGACAAATTAAACCAACAATAAAAACAGTCTGGAGCCCAGCGCCAGCTCTTTTATTTATGGGAGGACTCCCTTTTTGGGGAGTGCCAACATGGGCTCAGGAATATGGCCCCCGAGGCCCCTCTGCCGAGTGCTCTGCTGTCCTCAAACCTTCCTCTGCGTTCCCCCGTGTCACCCTGTTGGTGGACAGCCGGGCGTCACACAGGCCAGGGAGGACGGGCTCCGGGCACCTGGGGTGAGTCGCCCGAGGGCGGCCCTGGGAGGTGCATCCTGGCTGCCACACTCGCCCTGGAACCCAGAGTTGCGGCACCAGGGCATCCTGGCCCTGCCAGAGGGTGCTCCCTTCAGACTGTGCTGGACGTTTCACCGATGCCTTTAAACACCTGCAGTGGACAGAGTGCAGCGGGGCAAGAGTGTGTCCTTCAGCTCCCGTTCTCTGTCCCTGGTGCCAAGCGCCAGCTCCCATACCAAGGGGTTGGAAAGGGGTCCCTGGCTCAGAGAGGCCGGGCTGTGGGGTTAGAGCCCACCCGCTCCCCAGCTCCCCTCGACCTCCACCCCTCCCTGGCTGTGGTCCTTGGGCAACAGCTTCCTGGTGCCTCAATTTCTTATGAAATGGAGGGGTGTAGGGGTGTGTGTTTGCATGTGTGGGTGTGGCTGCACGCGTGTGCAGGCATGTGCATGGGTGAATGGGCAGGTGTGCATGTGTCTTTACCTCATTAGCACGGCGAGAATCCCTCGAGTTAGCGTAGAGAGCTCCCCGCAGAGCCCCAGGCTCACGGCTGCTGTCATTGTCCTCACCTCCCGCCGAGGTCCCGCTGGCCCCACGAACGTCTCCAGCACGAACTCTGAGGGGCTCCTGCCTGGCTGGTGGCGCTTCCCTCTGAGGGAAGCATTGGCAGCTCCACAGACCCACTCGCTCAGCTGGAAATGTGGGCCGGTGCGTTTTAGCCCAGGTCCAGGGCTTGGAAACAGGTTTGCTAAACAAATTATCAAGAGAAATCCTGTTTCTTAAAGAATCTCTGCTTTACCAGGTGTCTGATGTGTACTGGTTTCCAGGGTGAGGATGAACGAGTGAAAACTCAGTAATTGTTTTAAAAGCAGTTGAGTGAGTTGGCGTGCCTTCAGAGACCACGGGCCCCCCGCCGCACACACCCGCGATGTGTCCCTTCCGGCTGTGGACCGAGTCCAGCTCCCTGGCCTCTGGCCCTTTGCTCCAGCCCTTTGCTCCAGCGCCTGCCTTCCTGGAGAAGCACAGAGTCTCGCGAGTGCTTTGCGTGTGCTGTGTTCTGTAATGTCGCTCCCCACCTCCACAGAGCCTTCCTGGGGCTGTCGGTGTCCCACTGTGCACTCGAGGATGGGAGCCTCGAAGGCAGGGAAGTGGCCCAGGGCGCCCAGCAGAGCCCGCCTGGGGCTGGGACTCAAATCCGTGTCCAGGTGGTCGGGCCTGTCTCTTTCTCAGGCCAGGCAGGGTCCCCACCTTCTCAGAAAGTCAGTGGGCACCTGAGCTCCTTAGAGCACCGACTCCCCGTGGGGACTGCAGCTGGGGTGAGGGCACCCTTGGCAGGGACCTGCAGAGCACCACCCCTGCCCTGCATGCTGTGGGGACTTTTTCCTTTATCAGGGGACACAGGGCACAGGCAGGCCAGGGTGGTGAGGGGCTGGGCTGGGTCCGGCTGCTCAGAGCTGCTCAGAGCCACGGCAGATGCAGCCTCGGCCACGACGGTGCCACAGACGCTGCCTGGCTTGGTTCAACAGCATTATTTTTCTTCTGAGGATCAGTAAATTTTCACTAATTTCCCCAAACATTACCAGTCTGTCTCCTTAAAGTACAAACATATACAGTATGTTCATCATTTAAAATATCATTTCTTTAATGGTTGAAAATGTTCTCTAGCTGTTTCTTTCGAACTGTGAACAATTAGAGAACAGCACATTTCATTTTGAAATAAGTACTGTTAGTGATCATCATAAACATCAGATGGTAGGATAATTAAATTAGGGTAATACACTGGTTTCTTTGCTAATCCCTGACAATCCTCAGTGGCTGTAATAACTGTGATTTGTCATGTCAGACCCACTGGCGGCGCCCACGGTGACTGAGACAGGCTCCCACTCATGAACCTCAGGGCACAATCCCGCGATGAGCTCGGCACACGAACTGACTACACAGCTGCACACTGTGTCTGTTGGAAAGGGCTCCACAAAGAGGAGCCGTGTGGGCACCTGTGTGTATGTGTGTGTTGTGAGTCTGTGTGCATATATGTGTGTTGTGAGTCTGTGTATGTATATGCATTCATGTGTATGAGTTTCTGTGTGTTTGTTAGTGTGTGTGTTGGAGTGTGCATGTACACGTGTGTGTGTGTGTGCACGGGTGCATCACCTGAGCTCTCAGGCTCAGATTCTGGGCTGGAGGCCCCACAATGGGACTCACAGAGATGTGCCACGTGCCTCCTGCTCCTGGAGCCCTCCCTCCCCGTAGTGAGAACCCCTGGAGTAGGAGCCCGTGGAGAGAGGGCTGTTGTTGAACTGTGGTCTGCCCATTTCTGGAAGCATTTAAAGAAAGGGGTGAAATAATGAGTTTGTCCTGCCCTGGTGTATGGGAAGTATCTTTCCCATAAAATGGACTTTCTTGTTATCTGTGAGCCTGAGCTCTCTGTTTTGGTGTGTGTTGGTTCAGGGATCTCCTGCTTTCCTGGGAGGAAAGTGAGGCTACGTGCCCAGGTGCTAGTTGCCCAGGTGCCAGGTGCTAGGTGTGCAGGTGCCAGGTACCAGGTGTGCAGTTGCCCAGGTGCCAGATGCCAGGTGTGCAGGTCTCAGGTGCCAGGTGTGCAGTTGCCCAAGTGCCAGGTGCTAGGTGTGCAGGTGCCAGGTGCCAGTTGCCCAGGTGCCAGATACCAGGTGTGCAGTTGCCCAGGTGCCAGATACCAGGTCTGCAGGTGCCAGGTGCCAGGTGTGCAGTTGCCCAGGTGCACAGGTGTAGCAGATAGACTGGGATGGCCCAGGGGATCTCACCCTGCATTTCTACCCAGTCTTTTGTGCCAACTGACTCAAGCTTCTAGCTGGGGCATCACCAGGTGGGCAAACACCAGGGACCACCCCCCTGGCTCTCTTCTAAGATGCCTCCTTCCCGTAGCTTGAAACCATGGAGATGCTGGTTGTTCAGAGCAAATTATGTTCAACGTCCTACCCACAGGCAAAATGTACCTGCAATCAGGTGGGTAAAAATGGAGATGCCTCCATTTGTCCGCAGCAGCTGGTCTCATGACCAAGCATGCAGAGAAAATATATAACACCAGCATTGGCCAGAGCTACAAACCACTGGTCACTAATTAAAATGTAATTTGTGGACACAAGAGACATTTCCAAGTTCCAAACGATGTAGAGAATCATGGCACAGGTCTGGGCTGTGGTCTGGTTTGCTCCTGCCCTGCCCCCGCCCTTCCCCTCCCTGGACAAGGGAGGCCAGGCTTCTGGGCTTCTGCTGGGCTCTGCCATGGGGCCTCTGGTGGGAGGCAGGAGGGCCAGAGTAGAGGGAAGACCTCCCAGTTCACTCTGGGTGGCAGTAACATGACTAGCCTGTGTTTCTGTGCTGAGGGACAGAGCTCCCTCGGAGCAGCCCCTTGGAGAGACCCCCTTCCCCTGAAGCCTCCTTGGCTGTGCCCAGAGTTGTTCTGTCCCCGGCTCACATGCATGTAAGCATTTCCTTTATGAAATTCATCGAGGTGCCCCTCTGCGTGTGCCGTCCCTGTTCGGCTGATGAAAGTGGAGTCTTAATCTTCTCACCACACGCTTGCTGGGGCTTCCCAGGTCTCTGCTGTGTCCGGCCTGGTCTAGATGCTGGAGGTGCAGAGAGGGCCCGTGTGTGCCTGTGCCCGTCTGCCTGTCTGAGGCTCCTTGGTGGCCATAATGCTATGCAGAAATGTGCTGTCTCCACGGGGGCTTATCACTCATGTTCCTCACAACAGTCTCAGGGGTACTTCTGCCTCATTTACACTTGGGGGAGTGGGCTCTGGATGGTTCAGAACTCACCAAATTCACTCTTGTGACCCCCTCCTCTCTGGCACATTTTCCTGCACACAGTAGGTGCTTAATGGGTGCATGATGACTTGATGGGGATTAGGGCTCCCTGCAGGTGCAGAAGCCCCTGGGCAATGGGGAAAGGCCCAACCTCCTCTTGGCAGACACATCTGGCCAACCTGCACGCCTCAGGCCCTGCATGCAGTGCACAGAGCAGAAAGGGTCTGAGCAGGCAGGTGGGGAGCGGTCGGGGGAGAAGGCCCAGGAGTCAGCAGGTGCAAGGCTGGAGGTCACGGTCCCTCCTGGCACCCCCCTCAACCCCACTCCCAAGCTCCTGGCTGACAATGGCCTTCTGGGCTCCTCCCTGTACCTGTGGCCACCACGGAAGAATCTCAAGTGCTCAGGGGCAGGGCAGAATCCTTGCCCCTTCCTGGGTCTCATCCCTGAGCCTCAGTAGATGGGGCTTCTGGCCATAATGGTATCAAACTAAAAATCAATACCAGAAAAACAACAGAAAACAATCTCTAAACATGACAAAATTAACACACCTTTAAATAATCCACAGGTCAAAGAGGAAGCCTCAAAAGATAAAAACAGCTGAATGAAAACAAAAACAAATTATAACAAAATATGTGGGAGGCAACTAAGTGCTGAAAGTGGAATTTATAGCACTTAATATTTACAGTGGAAACAAAAAAGCTCTCTAATTAATAACCTGAGTTTCTGCCTCAAGAAACTAGAAAAAGAAGAGCAAAATAACCCAAAGCAAGCAGGAGGAAGAAATGATAAAGAACAGAATCCACGATATTAAAAATGAGAAAATAATAGAGAGAATCAAGGAAACAGAAATCTGTTTTTTAAAAAAAAATCAAGAAAATTGATAAATCTAGAAAGATTGACAAAAATAACAGGAGAGAAGACACAACCCATCAATGACAGGAATGAAACAAGGGTTTCATTGCTATAGATTCCAAGTCATTAAAAAGAAAATGAGGAAGTATCACAAAACCCATGTGCTCACAGATTTGACAACTTGGAGGAAATGGACTAATTCCTCTAAAATCACACACAGCCAAAACTCAACCAACACGAGATAGGCAATCTGAATAGCCCTTGAATAACCATTTAAAAAGCTGAACTTGTAATTAAATACTCCCCCCAAATAAATTGCCAGGCTCTGACACTGGAGAAGTTCACTGGAGAATTCTACCAAACCCTTAAAGAAGAATTAATACCAATTTTACAGTCCCTTCCAGAAAATGGAAGAAGGGGACTACTTCTCCACTCATTTCATGAGGCCAATACTGCCTGATACCAAAACCAGACAAAGATAGTACAAAAAGAAGACTACAGACCAATATCTCTTATCAGCTTAGACACAAAAATCATTATCAAAACATTAGCAAGCCAAATCCAAGAATATATGAATAGAATTATGTATCATGACTGAGTGGGATTTATTCCAGGTGTGCAAGGCTGGTTCAGCATTTAAAGTCAGTCATGTAATCCACTTTTTCAACAAGCCACAGGGAAAACAGTGATCATACATCAATAAACACAGAACAGTCATTCAGTAAAATCCACACTCATTCATTGTAAAAACTCTCAACAAGTTGGGGATGGAGGGAAATTATCTCAATTTGATAAAGAGCACCTATAAAAAGCACTACAGCTAACATCATAGTCCATGGGAAAACACTAGCACTTTCCAGCTAAGACCAGGAGCGAGGCAAGGATGCCCACTTCCACCACTTTCATTAAATATAGACAATACTGGGAGTTCTAGACACTCCAATAACGCAAAAAATGAAATGAAATGAAATGAAAGACGTACGTATTAGAAAGAAGAAATGAAACTCTCTCCTTGCAGATGCCATGTGAGGTCATAAAGGTCATTGGACACAAGATCAACAAACAAAAAAGTTACATTTCTATATACTAATACTGAACATGCAGAAAACAAAATTAAAAGCAAACACCATGACAATAGCTCCAAACAGAATCAAATACTTAGGAATACACTTGAAACAGGGACTGGGTCTGTCTGTTGATAATTATGAAGTACTGAGGAAAAATCAAAGGAAGAGACTGGATCAGTCATAAACAGTCTCCCATCAAAGGAAAACCCAGGACCTGATGGCTTCACTCCTGACTTCTACTACGTATTTAAAGAAAAACTAATACCAATTCTTCTCAAACTCTTACAAAAAATTGAAACAGAGGAAATACCTCCAAACTCATTTCACAAGGTCAGCAATACCCTGATACCAAAGCTAGATGAGAACACCAGAAGGAAAAAAACCACAAGCCAATATCCCTGTTGAACACAGATGTAAGAATCCTCAACAAAATACCAGCCAACAGACTTCAACAGCACATTAGGAAGATCACTCACCATTATCAAGTGGGACTTATTCCACGGATGCAAGGATGGTCCAACATATGAAAATATTAATATATAAATGTGACGCATCACATTAACAGAGCAAAGGACAAAAACTATATGATCATCTCAATAGATGCAGAAAAAGCATTTGACAAAATTCAACACCCTTTAATGATAAAAACTTTTTAACAATTAGGTATAGAAGGAATAAACCTCAACATAATAAAGGCCATATATGACAAACCCACAGCTAACATCATACTCAACGGTGAAAAATTGAAAGTTTTCTTCTAAGATAAGGAACAAGACAAGGATGCCCACTCTCACCACTTCTACTCAACGTCGTACCGGAATTCCTAGCCAGAGCAATTAGGCAAGAGAAAGACATGAAAGTCATCTAAATTGAAGAGGAAGAAGTTAAATTATCCCTGCTTGCAGATGACATGAGTTTACGTATGGAAAACCCTAAAGATTCCACCAAAAACCTGTTAGAACTAGTAAGTTAATTCAGTAATGTTGCAGGATATAAAATCAACATACAAAAATCAGTAGCATTTCTATATACTACCAACAGACCATCCAAAAAAGAAATCAAGAAAACAATCCCGTTTATAATAGCTACAAAAAATACTTAGGAATAAATTTAACCAAATATGTGAAAGATCTACACACTGAAAACCATAAAACATTGATGAAATAAATTGAAGAAAAGAAATAAATGGAAAGACATCCCACGTGCATGGGTTAGAAGAATTGATGTTGTTGAAGTGTCCGTACTAACCAAAGAGATCTGCAGTGCAATCCCTACCACAATTCCAACGACGTTGTTCACAGAAATAGAAACAACAATCCTAAAGTTTACATGGAAACACAAGGGACCCTGAATAGCCAAAGCAATCTTTAGCAAAAAGGACAAAGCTGGAAGCATCATAGTCTACGACCTCTCTGACTTCAAAATATACTACAAATCTATAGCAATCAAAATGGCATGGCACTGGTATAAAAACAGACACACAGATTAATGGAACAGAATAAAGACCCCAGAAATAAATCCACATATTTATGGTCAATTGATTTTTGACAAAGTTGCCAAGAACACACAATGGGGAAAGAACAGTCTCTTCAAAAAATGGTGCTGGGAAAACTGGATGTCTACATGCAGGAGAATGAAATTAGATCCTTATCTCACACCATACATAAAAGTCAACTCAAATTGGATTAAAGACTTGAATTTAAGACCTGAAACTGTAAAGTACTAGAAAAAAACACAGGGAAAAACTCCACGATACTGGTCTGGGCCATGACTTTAGGGATATGAACCCAAAAGCACAGCCAACAAAAGCAAAAACAGACAAGTGGGACGACATCAAACTAAAAACCTGCGCAGCCAAGGAAACAATCGACAGAGTGAAGAGACGGTCTATGGAATGGGAGAAATTTGCAAACCACACATCTCATAGAGCTAATATCCAAAATATATAAGGAATTCCAGCAACTCAATAGTAAAAGAAACAACTAACCTGATTAAAAAATGGGCAAAGACTTTGAATAGACATTTCTCCAAACAGGACATATGAATTGGCCAATAGGTATATGAAAAACTCCCCAAGATCACTGATCATCAGGGAAGTGCAAACTGAAACCACAATATCACCTCACACCTGTTGGGATGGCTGTTATGCAAAAGACAAATGATATCTAGTGCTGGGGAGGGTGTGGAGAAAAGGGAACCCCTGCATGCTGTTGGTAGGAATGTGAACTATTACAGCCATATGGAAAATGGAGCCATCATATGATCTGGCAATTCCTCTGCTGGGGTATATGTCAAAGGGAAATGAAATGTTGAAGAGATATCTGAACTTCCGCGTCCATTGCAGCGTATTCATTATCCATAGCCAGGCTGTGGAATCAATCTAGGTGTCCATGCGCAGATGAATGGATAAAGAAATGTGGTGTGTGCACACAATAGAATATTATTTAGCCTTAAAAAAGAGGTATATCCTGTCATTAGCAACAACAGGGATGAGCGTGGAAGGCATTATACTAAGTGAAATAAGCAGGCACAGAAAGACAAATACCACATGATCTCACTTACATATGGAATCTAAAAACGTTGAACTCACAGAAGCAGAGAGCACAATGGTGGTTACCAGGGGCTGTGTGTGTGTGTGGGGGGGAGGGTGTTGGGAAGATGCTGGTCAAAGGATACAAGATTTCAGTTCGACAGGAGGAGTAAGTTCAAGAGCTCTATCATGCAACATGGTGACTACAGGTAATAACAATGTACTATTAAAAAAAAAAGAAGACAAATAAATGGAGAGACGTAATGTGCCCATAAGTTGAGAGGCTCAACACAGTAGGATGTCAACTGGTCTTAAATTGTTTAATACAATTCCTATCAGAATCCAAGAAAAGTTTTATGGATTTCTTAAAAGTCAACAGGCTTATTCTAAAATTTATATGGAAAGGCTCAGGCTGTTGAACAGCTAAAACAACTCTGAAAAAAAAAATAATGTGGGAAGAACCAGTCTAACCGATCTCAAGACTTTTTTACGTGGCTTTAGTAATCAAGACGGTGTGCTAGGTGAAGGAATAGATATTAATGCACAGATCAGTGGAGCAGAACAGAGAGCCCTCAATGGACCCACACGAATACGTCCAACTCATTGTGACAAGGTGCAGAAGCAATTTGATGGGGGAAAGGAGCCTCCACCTAAGTCTCACACCTTAGGTAAAAAGTAGCTTAACATGAACACAGACTTAAATGTAAAAACAATAAAAACGTTTAGAAAGAAACAGGAGAAAATCTTCAGGATCCAGGGCTAGCAGTTTCTAGACTTGACAAAAAGGAGAAATTGGTATATTGAACCTAATCAAAATTAAAAACTTTTGCTCTGTTAAAGCCCTTGTGAAAAGGATGAGAGGCAAGCTACAAACTGGGTGAAAATGTTTGCAAACTACGTGTCTGACAAAGAACTAGTATTTAGACTATATAAACTCAAAATGCAACAGCAAAACCCAAACTATCCTGTTAGGGGATGGGCTGAAGACATTTCACCAAAGAGGAAATACAGATGGTAAATAAGCACACGAAGAGACGTTCACCGTCATTAGTCAGTAAGGAGATGAAATTAAAACCACAAAGATCTTACTACACACCTATGGGAGTGGCTAAAAGAAGAAAATAGTGCCAACCCCAAATGCTGGAGAGGATGCAGAGAAACCGGATCCCTTGTACGTTTCTGATGGTAAAAAGGTACAGCCTCTTGGGAAAACATTTTGGCAGTTTCTTATAAAACCGTACATACAACTTCATACGACTCAGCCATTGTGCTATTGGGCATTTATCCCAGAGGAATGGAAACTCATGTTCACTGAAAAACCTGCACATGAATGTTCATAGCAACTTTATTTGTAACAGATTAAAAATTAGAATCAGCCCAGATGTCCTTCAAAGGGTGGATGGTTAAACAAGCTGTGACACATCCACACGTGGGGACACGACTCACAACGAGAAGGAATGAACTAGACACAACCACCTGGACAAATCTCCAGAGAATTACACGCAGTGAAAAAAAGCCAGCTGCCGAAGTATGTGCTGCATAATCCCACTTCATAACACTTTGAAATGACACAGTTTTAGACATGGAGGACAGATTAGGCCCCCAGATTGGTGGTGGCCGTGGTTTCGGGGGGGCAAGGCTCGGGGAGGAAGGGGGGAGGATGCAATGGGGTGGTCACAAAAGGCCAACTGGGCAGTCCTTCTCGGGGCGGGGGCTGTTCAGTGTCTTGACTGTGGTGGACACACTGATCCTGCACAGGCAATAAAATGTATAGATCTTAACACACACACACACAGACACACACACACACATACACACAGAGTACAAGCGAGGCTAAGTAAGTCTGGTTGATTTTACCAATGTCAATACCCTGGTTATGACATTATACTATTGACTTGAGAGTATCGCCACCATTGGAAACTAGGGTAAGTGACAAGGACTCTCCACAGTCATGTTGACATGCTCACCTTGGCTGGTGTGTGGAAGCAAAGTGGGCACCAGTGTCCTAGTGTGGGGAAGAGTTTGGACCCCAGGCTCCAGTACCCAGATGCTCCAGCCGCACGTCTCCACGCCTATCCCTGGGGCTACCCGCAGCACCTCCCCGCTAGGGTTCAGCACAGACTTGCCCGAGTCAAGCAGCGTGACACACTCAGCTCTTGGGCATGTCAGGCTGCTGTCAACGCTCATGAGTGCTGGTGTGCTGTGCATGGCAGGGTATAGACATGCTGCCCCCAGCTAGCTGTTTGCTGTGGACTCCCTGGGAAACCCAAGGCTCACACGTGAGGGAGGCCAGGGCCCCTAACCCCACGGGAGGACATCGGTCACCCCCTAGCCCCAGGGGGAGGACATGTGGCCCAGCCACCCTGGGCCCAGGATGCCCTCATAACTGTACTCACCAGAATGTCCTGGAATGTGCCTGTGTGTGTGTGTGTGTGTGTGTGTTCCTCTGTGTGTGTGTGTGTGTGTGTCTGTGCGCTGCTGTGTTCTGAGCTGATGGAACTGAGTCGGGACATCTGTTTTACTTTGGGATGGACAGATTACCCAGATGGAGATGTGCCTGATTACAAGCGAATTCCTGATAACAGATGAAGGTGTGGAGAGTTTCCAAAGGCCACTGTTTACTTCAAAGTGGGGGAAGATTCTTTCAGTTCATGGTCTGTCATCACGCCTAACACACAGCCCTGTCAGCTGCCTCGGGGAGAAGGTGCTGAATGATGCCAGCTTCCGGGGCAGGGGGCAGCTGCCGGGAGAGCTGCCCGTCCGCCTTGCCCGAGCGTCACACTTTCAGAAAAGGTGTAATTATTTTATTTCTGGAATTGGCAGCATGGACGTGGAAGGCAGGGTGTACTTTAACATTATGTGCTGCATGTCAGGCATATTTTCCCCAGTAATAACTTTCAATTTGACACTTCACTTATCTAAGATTATTAACTACGATTTTGACCCATATGAACACTGACAAATTGTCTTAAGTGTGTATTTGTATTCTCTACCTTACAGGCCAAACTTCAGACATACTTTCCAGCAATATTTGGCCCGAGCTGGGCTGGTCACCCGGACTGCGGCTCCTGTGATAATAGGAGGGTGTCATGCCCTGATTGTCACATGCCACAGGGTGGCCCGGGCCACGCACCGCACTGTGCTTGGAAATAGAAGGAAAGCACCCTTTCTGAAACATTTCCTGCTGGCTTCCAGTGCAAGTCAACTAACCATGTTATTATAACAGCTGTGTAAAATTACGAGCTGCTTTCCAAACGCCCTTGGAAATCAAAGCTTCAAGATGCCGTTGCTGCTCTCATTTGCACATTTTTTGACTATGATATGGAGGACTTGATTTTGCCTTCACATGGCTGCAAGTAGCAGCTTGTGCTCATCTCTGCATGCGGAGCTCCCCAAATGCAGCTGGGGCTCCCGCAGCCACAGCCTGCAGCCTGGCTGGCTTGTGGAGGGCTGAGGAAGCCTGGCTCCCAGCAGAGGCCAGGTCCACACACAGCCTTGCAGGCGCAGTGAAGGCCCCTGCCCTCGGGGCGCACACCTGGATGACCTTCTCCTGACCTGCCCCAAGGCTGCCTCCTTCCCCAGTGCACTTTCTCTTCCTTTCTCTGCTTCCCTCTCTGAGGCTTTCTGTTGGCATTCTCGCACTCTGTGGTTTCTCGGACGTTATCTACCTGACCCTGTGCCTTTATCATTGACTCATCCACCCTTGTCCATGACCTGTACCCCGTGATGTTAGGGAAACAGCCGTGGGCTGGCCGAGCTTCCCTGCAGGTGCTGCGGCTCTGGGCTCCTCTCCTCTCGTCTGGACCCCAAGTTCCCGCTTTACCTTCTGCACCTGGCTCTTCATTTTTACCCCTTGCACATGAGGAAGAATCGCTTTCCCTGGCTGACCTCAGCCGTGTCCTTGGGTGCTCAGGGGTTTACCTTCCACCCGCCGATCTCCCTGGCTTGGCTCTGGGCACCAAGGCCAGAGTTGGAGTCAGTTCATGGAGCAGACACCCAGAAGGGCCCCGTATGATAGTCATGAGATACGGATGTCCGTGCAGTCAGACTTCCCTAGACGTGCGGTGTGTGCTGCTGTGTGCTTCACTGGTACTTTGCCTGGCCAAAAAGGTGGGCAATGACTAGAGCCATCAGCATATTAAGGCTTTAATTGCAAAGTGGGAGTGTGTTATATGGGTAGGGGAGGCTTCTACCACCAGCACTGTGGGAAAAACTACAAGTAGGCATGTTTGAATGTGGCCCCCACACCACTGAAGGCTTTGTCACCATCTACCGTTTTCCTCTGGCACTGTCCCAACCCCTCCCCCTACCTTTTGTTTCCTTAGACACTGGGAATAGATACAAACTCTTTTCTAAAGATATGTTGGTTCTCTCAGCGAACCAACAACAAGCACTGTGACTCCTGCTCAAACGGCCCTGTGAGTGTGCACCGGAACATGTTCCTGCCTGCATTCCTGTCTGCAGTGGCCGCCTCTGTACAGCTATCTATTGTGTGTAATTAGTCACCCCAACACTTAGAGTTAACACTCAGTCATTTTGTTTTCTCGCAATTCTGTGGTCAGCAACTTGGACTGAGCTCAGTTGGGTGGTTCTGCTGGTCTCGTCTGGGATCAATTTGTGACTGTGGTCATCTGGCAGCTTGACTGGGCCAGTTGGCACTGGGCATTGGCCGTGTGGTCTTTCATCTCAGAACTGTGGGCCAAGGGAGGGAGACTGGATCTTTCAAGGCCTCTTGAGACCTTGGCTCACAAGTTGCCAAACTTGGCTTCTGCAGCATTCTATTGGTCGATGCATGTCACAGGCCAGTTCAGAGTCAAGAGGTGGGCAAGAGGCGTCAGGACATGAAGAGGCAGTGCGGCGATCTTCACTGTGCTTTGAAGACAGAGGAGGAGGCCGACAGCCCACAGCCTGCCTTGCCCTATTCTGCTTCAGGGAGGAAGGCGATGGGGTCCAGGGGAGGATGGGGAACCCAGGAAGAAGGGAAAGGCAAAGATCCTTTAAGGGGAGCAGGAGGCAGACGTGAAGAAGCAGGAGAAGCACCAAACCGAGCTGGCAGAGCATCGTCTTCTCCAGTCAGACGGGCAAAGACACAGGAGCGTGGGGACACCCAGTGCTGGCAAGGACGCGGGCAGCAGACGCGCTCAGCTCTCCTTGTGAGGCTGCACGCTGTGCCTCCTGTTTGGAAGGAAAGATCGATTACAAGTTAGAATGCAAAACTCCCATGATGTAGCAGCCCAGAGTTAGGATTGACCTTAAGGATGTGCCCACTCAGGAGTGCAACATCTTACATATGTGTCCGCGTTGGCAATGGCAAGAAGATAGGAAAGATCCAATGTCCACGGATGGGGCGGTTGAATGAAATACGGTTTAGCCATGCAATGGAATTCTATGTAGATATTTAAAAAAAAAATCTCTTAGTGCTGAGAAGTACTGATGGGACCACCAATATTAAAAATACTAAGATAAAATTATTAAATAAAAAAGCATGTAATATGCTCTAAGCCATGCAGAAACGGTATGTGCACACTCATCCTTGGCTGCGTGTCGACGTTGCTGACAGGTGCCAGGAGCCGCGGCTGTCTCTGGGGAGGAGGGCCAGAGGCTGGGGTGGAGGGAGACCTGCTTTTCGTTACATCCCCTTTTGTGCCATTTAATGTTTTCTTGAAGTAACGTATGCATATGACAAAAATGCAAAAACACAGTGGGGCAGGGGTGGGCTTGCTTTTGCTGAACTTTACATTGGCTGACAAAGACACCCTCATGCAAACCTGGTATTACAGGTTTCTAAGACAGGGCTGAGTGGAAGGACAGGATGTGGCAGCGAAGAGAGAGAACAAACAAGGGAGGAGTCCAGGAGTCACTCACCCACGAGGAAGGGCTGGCCCGGACGGGACAGAGATGGGACAAACATAGAACAAACCCACCACTGAGGCCTGACGCCGCTGACATGCAGGGAGGGCAGGTGGAGGACGGGACGGAGGCACCACATGCTGGAGATTACGACTGGCTGGGACTGGGTCACGGGCCCCTTCCCTGTCCTCAGGTGGCCACACGTGTGCGTTCTTTGTAAATGTCCTTTGGAACGAGTCCTTGCATTTTAAAGAGAAACCTGTGGTATGGGAGTTGAGAAGAATGACCTGGCGTCATAGAAGAAAGAACCTCCTTCTAGAGTGGAAGAGCAGAGGCGCCCGGAGCACAGGTTCCAAATACCATTCCCCATGGAAGGAGCCTTCGAAGTGGGCCCAGAGCAGCTGGTGACACTGGAATGTGGGAGTCTCAAGGTATTACCAGAGAGAAGGTTCCTTCAGAACAGAGAGGTCTGGAACATACGCCGCAACCAAGTGAGCAGGCTCAACACCCCCCAGTGGGGGGACCTGGCCCCATGTGCTGCCCTGGCACACATGCACCTACGCAGCACCTACGACACCGTCCTCTCACGAGAGGAAGCAAGGAGACCTTTCCAGACGGGGTTCCTCCGGCAAAACAATGGGCACGGACCCTTCCAAGTAACAATGGAGTAAATACAACGAACAGTGGAAAGTGGAGGGACCGCTCTGCACCAACGAGACTGAAGAAACAGGATGACTAAACACAACATGTCATCATTAGCTGGGTCACCCAGGTTAAAATACCTATCAGGGACCTTATTAGGATAATTGGGGAAATTTAAATCAGAACTGTGCATTAGATACTTAAGTAATTGTGGTTGTCATGAGGTCCTTGTTCTTAGGAGACACAGGAGAAGCTGAAGTATGTGAGCCTGGAGGCTCACAAGGTCTGCTGCCAGCTCCCACTGTTCCACCAGCACACATGCTGTACCACGCATGTACACACCATACACATGCACACACACATGCACTCACCCACACCCACACATGCCATACACATGCACATGTGCAAACACACATACATGTGCACACACACACGCTGTACCATGCACACACACATGCCATACACACACACACACACACATACACATATACACCGTACACACGGACATGCAGACCACGGGCCCTCTAGCTCAGAAATACCTAAGCAGGTTTTCAGACTCTCTGTTAGAAATGCTGTTTGGAGGTGGAGCTCGAGATCCCTGAACTCTGTTTCATCCCAACCAGAAGGAATGTGTCTGGGCTACCAAGCATCCCCTCTGCGTGCAGCCTTCCTGACAATGGAACTGGAGCCAGCTGAGGACTGGGAAGGGACAACAGGAGCTGTTGTTTAGATAAATGAGTATTTTCTGTCTTCAGCACTTTACAAATACCTGCCCATGTAGTGCCTAGAACAGCCCTTCCAGTAAGTGGCACCGTTTTGCTGATGGAGAAACCACATGCCTACGTGCCTAGATTAACAAGAGGTCTCTTAAGGACTCTTGAGTGTGGGTGGGTGGTCGTGTATGAACGAGGTTGCGTGATGCTCCAGAACACCTGTGAGTTCCGCCACCCGGGGCTCTCGTCTCCAGAGTGGGGCAGACTGTCGGACATGGGATGTACCGAGGCCTGAGACCCAGGGCACACGGGGGTCCCCGCAGCTGGGGGTGGAACAAACGCAGGCCTCACCTCTCCCCCGACGCAAGCGGCAGGGTCTCCGAGCCCACAGCAGAGCACGGGCTCCACAGCACACAGACTCTGGTACCGAGGCAGCAGCTTGCTCTTCCTGGCACCTGCTGCACCTGCCTTTGGTTTGGAGGTGGGGGTGTCCTGAGCCCCGGCGGGGGGAGTAGCTCATCGCGGGGCCCACAGGCTCTCCCTGCATCTCACCCTGCTCCTTCCTAACCAGACTGATTTAGTCCCGAGGATATGGTTGACTTTCCACCCAAGCCTTTGTGACTGGGAACAAGAACTTGCCCTTTTAATCATAAAACCAGGAACTCTCAGCCCAGTCACTGCTTCACTGAGCCCGAAATGACTGCAGTGAAAAATGCTTGTGGCTCCTTGTGGGAATAATTCATAAAAGTTTAAAAAACTTCCTCATGGTGTTCTCTAAGCTTTCAGTTTTATGTGACAAGGGATGAAAAATGACCTCTGTTCTGCAGCCCCCCCACCCCTTAGGTCTCAGCAGAGCTGTCTGAGGGGTCAGGGGAACACAGCCGCGCAGCATGGGCAAAGCTCACTCCTAAGCAGTTTCGTCCTCAGCTGCACTAACCTCACGGCCAAGGACAGTTTCGTCAGGAGAAAGTCCCAAATTCAGAGGCTACAGACACCTGTGTTCACGGAGAAATCCATCAAAAGGGACCCGTGATGGGGAAACTGAGAGAAACCACACTATCCACAGGGCAGTGCCATATGTCCGTGTTTGGGAGGTACTGTGTGGAGTGCATGTCCCTTTGGGGACGCATCAGGTGTGGGGTGCAGGGAAGGTCTGTGCAGGGCAGTGGATGGGCATCTGAGGGCCACATGGCCCTGGACACCCACTGAAGGGGGGCAGGGACCCCCTACACGCCTACATGGCCCCCTCGCTCCCACACTGCCAGGCTTGCCACAGAAGTCAGGTGCTGCGTTTGTGACATGGCTGTGCAAAGGTGGCTGAGGCCTCAAGAACACGGCCCTTCTGCCTTGGAGACGTGGCTTCCACACGGTACCTCCAGATCACACTTGTGTACGGAGTTAACATCTGCCAGGATCTCGATGCGTCACCAACTCTCCTCGCTGAGTCCTTCTGACATGAAGTCATTCGGTGCCTGTGAATGTGTCACCTTACCTGGCAGGGGAATTCAGCCTGCAGGTGGGATTAAGGTAGCTAATCAGCTGACCTGGAGTAGGAAGAGTATGCTGCGTCACCCAAGTGGGCCCAGTGTGATCACAGGGGTCCTTAAAAGTGGAAGAGGACTTGGAAAGGACAGTTAGTGACATGAGAAGGACTCACTGGATCACGCTGCCTTTGCAGTCGGAGGAAGGCCCGGAGCCAAGGAATGCAGGCGGCTCCGGGAGCTGGAAAGGCAGGAAGGCGGGTTCTCCCCAGGAGCCCTCAGGAGGAACACAGCCTGCTGACACCTTGGTTTAGTCCAGTGAGACCAATTGTGGAAGTCAACCTACAGAACTGTGAGATAATAAAGGGTGCTGTTTTATGTCACTAAGTTTGTGCTTACTTGTCACAAAAGCAATAGGAAATTCATACAACGCTGTCAGCAAGAAGCTCTCATTTGAACAGAGTGAGTCTGTATCCTTTGTACAGAAAAATCCCCAAGACTTTGGTCCTGACAAGAAATGCTTCTTTGTGTGCCCACTCTTCTCCGAAGTCTCTCCTGTTCCCCTGTTCTTTCTGCTGGCTTGTAGGAAGAAGAAAGCCATGATTAGCAATGGCTCTGGCCTTGACAGCGGCGTGCACTCAGGGTGGGGAAGGTGCAGAGGTGGGGCCCTTGGTCTGGGATTCAGGAAGGTCTCTGGGCATTTGCAAATGTGTTTAGTTTGTACAGCAGCACCTCAGCACTTCTACTCTCCGGTAGAGGCCTATGCTTCCAGCAGATTCTCTAGTAGGACTCCCACATGAGAGGACAGACCCTCTGGGGCAGGAGGGTGGGGAGACTTGAGGGAGTGAGCACCCCGAGGTGGGGTCTGGGGGATGGGAGGGGGCTCCAGGCTCCAGGGCACAGAGGTGGCACCACCCGCAGCCAGGTTTGCCCAGGGCTTCTGCTCACGGCAGGGCTGCCTGGGGAGACACAGGAGCACGTGAGGTTTCTCCCATGGTGTGGCCCTCCTTCCCTGGACCCCGGGAATGTGCATCCAGTGGCCCTTGTGCATGACCTGCCAGGACGGCGCTATGAGACCACCCTCAGCAGACACTCCCCTTCCAAACACATTGGGGCACGGGGGAAAGCTTAGCAGATAAATTGAAACAAAATGCTGCTGTCACAATAAGGAAAGGGTAGCGTTGCTGTGGCCCAGAAGTAACGCAGACACCCAAGGTGATGTGTGGGTGGAGGCCCCTGGTGAGGCTCCCAGCTGTGGAGTCCAGGGGCTGTCCCACCATGCGGTGAGGGGCCCACCTGAAATCCTCACCGGGGAGGTGGACGGGGCGGCGAGGAATCGCCTGCAGGCCCTGGGCCGACTCTGCAAAGCTCCCAGTGTCTCTGTGAGCCAGAGGCCCCCAGACTGAGAAACAAAACTTGCTTGGAGGCTCAGGACCCTGTTGGGCCTGGAGAGGGGCACGGGGCGAGCAAGCAGAGGAGGAAAATTGCAGCCAAAATTGGAGTGAGAGGAATTTAAATCTGAATGGTAACGCAGGAGGAAAACAAATCATAAAAGACAAATAAAAAAATAAACAGCTGTGATACAATTCACTGAGGAAAAAGCCAGGGAAACTAGGAGGTAGATTGAACCGGGAATTTAACAAATTACTAACTGAAATTTTAAAAATTCAATGCTTGAATAAAGTCCAGGCAGGACATACTCAAAGGGAACACGAGTAAATCAGAAGGTGGTTCTGTGACATCCCCCAGAGGAGCAGCATGGACAGATGCAGAGGGAGACACAGTGTGTCTAGCACTCGAGCAGCAGTGTTCCGGAAGGTCAGGGTAGAGAGAATGGTGGAGAATCGCACGCTGTCTGTGGTGGTGAAAATGCAGAATTTGAACTACAAGACTACAAGGTGGAGTGGTCTGAAGCAATATTAGGAGAGAAAAATTTCCAGACTTGAGATCCTGATTTATTATATTGAACATGCACATTAAATGCTGCATAGGACAACTGTAACCAAATTATATCCAGTTGCATCTTGGCAAAATTTTGATTAAAAAAAATCAAAAGTAGAGAGAATATCTTAAAGCTACATGGAAACAACTGACAGATCATCACAGAAGAATGAGAATTAGACCCGTGCAAGCTTCTCATCTCACGAGAGAGACAGCTGCTAGCAGACAAGCGGATGTGACCAGCGATGTGCTGTGGGCAAAGAACTACGGGAGTTACAGACCCTGAAGTGTATCATCCAGAGTAAAGGCAAAAGTAAAGACATTAAAAAAAAATGTATAAATCTAAAAACCATCTACATCTAGAAAGAAAAAAGGCAATTTCAGCCATGCAAAGATTAAGGAAGTTTTAGCCACAGACCTTTGCTGAAAGAACTATTACAGTGTGTACTTCAGCAGGGAGAAAAGTGAAGCCAGATGAAGTATTGAGATGCAAGGAGTAACGGTGAACAAGGAAATTGGGAAAGTACTTAAGTGAATTTGAATTAACTGTTAAATGCAAAAATAACAAAAGGAACAAATTGTGATAACCTACGGTCACATTTTGCAGGCAATTTAACCACCTGGGAAAGGTCTCGTGATTCATGGCTCACAGCCTGTCCCTGAGTAAAGAATTTTACTGTGAGTCCTTCAGATCTTATAATGAGTTCCTCACGCTGTTGATGTACTGATTAATGTGTAACCTACTGGCATTGAAAAGGACACCAATTTGTTTCTAAATCATAAAGTTTTGCTGATTTGTTTCTGAATCATGAAGTTTTACCGATTGTCTTGCATGTAAAACATTTTAGCCTGTATGTAGCCATCTGTAGCCAAAGCTGTAACCTCTGTGTTGTACCCTCCTATGAAAAAAGACACCTGGATGGTGAGGAGTCCTGTCCCTTTTTCAGAGCATCTTACAGGAGCATTCTACCTTGTGACAGACTTTGGAACACACCCAACTTTGCTGGCATGTCTTCCTGGGTTGATCCTCAAATTTTGCTTTCAATAAACTTTTATCAAATTAATTCTGCCTCAACAGCCTAATTTCAGTCAAAAATTATTTTCTTTTGTAGAAAAAATACCTAGACAAACATAACAAGACAAACTGTGTGCAGAGTAGGGCAATGGTGTGGAATTAATGCTATGATTGTTACCTTGTTCAGGAGTAGAATGGAAATCCTTAGTAACTTTAGACTTCATTAGAAAAATGTGTAGTCACATTTGCATGTTTAAGTGTGAGAGAACTTAACTTAAATTCCCCCAGGCAAGGCTACATAAGTTTACAGAAAAGGTTTTTAACAAAAGTCTAAAACAATATATAAACTTTATCCTATACGAGCCTTTCATAGAATGGGAAAAAGAGAAATCTCCTCAACTAGTTCTATCAGGCTCACGTGTCCTAATGTAAAACCAAAGTTAGAAAATGCAGTTGACAAGAAGAGAATGATAAATCCATCACAAGCACAGACATTAAAGCTGTGAAATACCAGCAGCACATACTAGTAGTGGGTGTAAACATCGATAAACTATGACCACAGAGGACTAATCGATGGCTCCACACCGGAGAATCTGTTTACTCTACTCATACATTAAAAATGAAAGAAAAGTGAATATCATGAAATAGGTACAAATGTATTTGAAGAAATCATTACTCATTTATTCTAAGACATTTTAACAAATTAAGGATAAAAGGGAACTTCCTTAATCTGAAACACATAGAAAACATATTTGATGTTGAAACGGCAGAACCATTCCCACCAGGGTCGGGAGCAGAATGAGAACGTGCTCTGTCCACTCGCTGTGGCCTCGTCCTGAGGGCCCCAGACACTGCACAGAGCCAGGAAAGACAGGCAGTTCATACAGTCAGGGAGTCAGGACCCCGGGTGTAGTTATTTGAAGACAATATGATTTAAAATTAAAAAAATCTATACACAGTTAAAACTTAAAATATTGGCCAAAAAAGTCACCAAATACAACATTAAAAACCCAATAGATTCCTTGTCACTAATCAGAACCAATTAGAGCAAGTAACAGAAGAGAAGGTACTATCCACAATGACAAAAGTTCCTATAAATAGATCTAACAAAAGGTAAGCAATGCCCCTTAAAAAGAAAATTATGAAGAGACATATAAATTATAACATTGTTGAAAAACATAAAGAATACACAAATACGTGAGAGACATATTTACTGAAACAGTGTAAAGATGGCAGTTCTTCTCAAAGAATTTATGAAATCAGTGAAATTCGGATCAGAATATCAGATGACTTTTAATGACATGTGACAGCTGATTCTAAAGTTCATCTGAACAATACAAACCAAGCACAGCTGAGGCACCCCAAGGAAGGACAGTGGTGGTGGGGTTTGCCAAGTGAGGTCTCAGGATGTGTCGCAGCATTCTGAGGTTACACGTGTGCGTCAGTGCACCTGCAGACCGATAGCCCCAGGGGCGGGACAGAGGACGCGACAGACCCATCACACAGGGGAACTGGGGCTCCAGTGGGGCTGCCGGGAGGGAACAGCCAGCAGCGGGACGTGCACATGCAAATACAGATCTAGGCAGATGGAGCCACGTCCCAGCAGAACCCGCCCCGGAAATTCATTGAAGACTGAATTGTGAAAAGCAGAACTTTAAAACTTCCAGAAGAAAACAATAGTTAATAGTTTTACGGCATTAGGCGTTAGGATATAGAGGGACTTCTTAAATAGGGCAGAAAAGGCATAAGCTGGAAAGGAGAATAGTGATAATAAAGTCAACCAACGTTTATTCAGTGCTTCCTTCACGCCGGGCGTTGCTGAAAGCACTTTACAAACATCACTGGTTTAATCTCCTCGGCGACCCCGCGTGGCAGGGACGGTCTTACCTCTCTGCAGAGGTGGCGGCCGAGCAGCGGACGCTGAGGCGCTTCGCTCTTGACCCTGATGAGGCTGTGAATTTACTGAGTGAAACCTTCAGTGTAACAAAGGGCGTTGTCAAGCTGAAAGACAAGCCACAGTTTAGGTCCTTACGAGAATGTATTTGTGATGCAAAGCGCATGACAGGAAGTGAATTAGTGTCTATCATATAAGAAAAAGTCAACCCACAAGAAAAACTAGAAAATCAGGGAAGAGAAAGGCCAAATGGCCCGTAGCACGCGAGGGATGCTCAACCCCTCCGAAAGCAGAGGGGCACAAAGAAAAGCAACAACAGGATACCACTGCATACCCACACGACTGGCAGAAATTAAAGTCTGATGATAACAAAAGGCGGGGATTTATTTTATTTTATTTTAACAAGGTTTTTTGTAACTGATAAACAAAAAACTGCATATATTTAATGTGTACAATTTGATGGGTTTGAACTTACGCATGCAGCTGTGAAACCATCACCACAATCAAGGCAATAAACCTATTCAACGCCTCCAAAAGTTTCCCCTGCTCCCTCCCCCTTTATTGTGGTAAACACTTAATTTGAAGTCCACCCTCTTAACAAATTTTTTAGTGTACAATACAGTATTGTTAGCTACACATACTATGCGGCATAGCAGGTCTTTAGAGTATGCAATGGTGTAGCCGCTATGGAAAACAGTATGGAGCTTCCTCAGATAATTAAAAATAGAATTGCCACGTGACCCACCAATCCGCTTCTGGGTATGTGCCCCAAAGAGTTGGAGTCAGGGTCGTGAAGAGATGTCTGCACTTCCGTGTTCACTGTAGCATTGTTCACAGCGGCCCAGACATGGAGGGCTACTCCATGCACGTTCTCAGTGTGTCTGTGTGTCTTCTTTCTTTAGAAAATCTGATGCCGACGAGACAGAGTGTACGACTTGTTAAAGCTAAGTATAATATTATAACGTTCCTGAACTGTCCTGTGCATTTGAAATATTTCACTCTAAAAAATTAAAGCTATAACAATTTTTATAAAACAAAGTGTCTGTAGTGTCTTCTAGAGACCGTTTAGAGAGCAGCCATTTGTGGGCCTTGCTGGGCACATTCTAGAAAGGAGGAGAGACAGGGACGGGCCTGTGGCCAGCAGTCCCCCAAAAACGTCCACGTCCCAATCCCCGGAACCTGGGAATGTGTCACCTTACATGGCAAAAGGATGTGATTAAGTCACAATCTTGAGATGGGGAGATGGTCCTGGGTTATCCGGGCGGCCCGATTGGGGTGGGGGTGGGGAGAGGACGGGGCTGGGGGAGAGAGACCCGGCCGCTCGCGTGGTCGCAGGTCAGAGGTGATGAAAACACAGCGACACGGATGGTGTTTGGATACACCCATTTCTCCGCGTAAAACCAAAACGCAGGAAGATGTCTGTTGGGAGCCACCACAGGGGGAGTTTTAGGATTGATTTAGGATAACTGTTTACACGTGTCCTGGTGCTGGTCTGTAAATCAAAATTCTCTGCTGTTTTGTTCAATCTAACGAGAAGCCAAAGCACTGGGTAGATGTGAAGAAAGAGATAGGACGACGCAAACTCCCACAGCGCACAGCCAATTTCAAACCCATGAGCTTATTTTAGAAAGCAATTGTGTTTATTATTTTTGGTGTTTATTATTTCTAAAATCCATATTTATAAGAAGAACCTGTAAGACAGTTATCTCCGAACATCCTGAGGCCCCGGTACCTGCTGGGGAGGAGGGAGAGAGGGCTCCTCCGAAGGCGGGTCCCATCCCAGCGCTGGGCATTGTCTGTTCCGGCGTCTTTCTCTCTGGGAGGAGCTGAGATCGTGCGTCACACACGAAGAGCAGGGCTCAGCGACCCTGTCACTGGTCTTGGGGTGTGCAGACCATGGGGTTGTGTGGCCCTCGGCTCAGAGCATCTCCACCGACAGAGGCTTCCCTTTGTATGGTGACGCCCACCAGACCCGTGGGTTCCCCAGACTTCTTTTCCATTCCTGACATGTCTTCTGCAGCATCCCAGCTGCCCAGGACATTTTTGCCGCGGGCTTATCTCTAGGTCCTCGGCAGCTGGCACATCTTGAGGCCTGCGTCTGTCTGTCCCGCCAGAGGGCAAGGGCTGTGCAAGTGGCTCCATGTCCCATAGGACACCATCCGGCCAGCCCTCCTGCACAGGAGGGCCCCTCCTTGGCCTTCTGGCAACTCTTCCCTTTCCTGGGCAAGCTGCAGGTGCAGTGAGTCACTCCCAGAGGTCTGGGTCTCCTCGGAGAGGACGCCAAGTGTCAGGGCTGCCCCCACGCGGCAGACCTCCTTGTCTGGTCATGGCACAGGCGGGGGGGCGGTGGAGGATGACTCAGGCTTTGGGGCTGCCGGAGGAGGAGGCTCCCAGCCCCACCGTGGTCTTCCAGAGAGTTTCCCTGACGAGAGACGGTGGCTCAGCGGCTGTGGAGACACTAGAGCATCCCAAATCCCACCCCCAGCATCCCCACCCCACCCCACGTTAGTGCCATCTCTCCACCAAGGACAGCTCCCCTTGACATCGGTGCAACCTGTCCCTTCCTCAGACCACCACACCCTAGACCCTATGGGTGCCAATAGTGTCCACACCTGCCCCTGTAATAACAGGCAGATTTTAATCACTGCCCAGTCCGGGGGGGGGGTTGGGGGAGTTTTGGAGGTTCCCACCTGGCCTCCCCATTGTGTTAACCCTTGACTCGGAGGCCAAGGGCGTGGTGAGGGGCTCGCACCTGCTACAGGTGTGTCTGTCCTAGTGGTTCCTTTAGGGACTAGGGCGTGACACTGGGTTGGTCCTTGACCCCGTGGACATGCTGCAGTCCAGGCCTGGGCTGGAGCTCCATCTGTTACCTGGCTTGTGTGCTCCCTCTAACCAGGGGGGCCTGATGACTCTTCATGTCTCTGGGCCTCAGTGGCAACTCAGACCCTGTGTCTAGCAGTCCTGGACTTGTTAGGGGACCCCTTTCCCTGGTGTGCAGGTGGCTGAGTGAGTGGCACAGGTCTCTTTGTGGGAGGATTTGGAGAGTTCTCATCATGGATACTTGCCCTAGTGTTGTGGGGTCCTGGGCAGGGGATTGTGGCTTTTCATTAGGACAGCTGTTTGGCCTGGCCACCTCCGCCCACCAGGAGAGCCCTGATGGGCCAAATCCACAGCTCCTGGGGAGGCTGATGGCAGCTCTGCCAGGGCCACAGCGTGATCGGACTTCTTCCTGTGCTTTTTCACACCTCCTCCTTTCTGCAAACATTGTCCCTAATAAATGTCCCCAAATACCCTGCATGGAAGCTCCATCTCCACTCTTGCTTCTGGAGACCCCAACTATGACACATGCATACACAGACCCCAGGAAGGGGTTACTCTCAGGTGGGGCCTCCTGAGCCAGGGATTTGGGAACCAGTGCTTTCAAAGGGAGTGTCAGAGGAGGCGGGAAAGCAGAGGGAGGCAGGTGAGGGCACGACTTCTGGGGCAGCTCCTCGGCCCTGTTGCTCCTGGGTCGGTGGCACCTTCGGGCTCAGGAGTTGGGCGGTCAGCTGCAGGTGTGCAGAGGCTGGTGGACAGGCACCTGGAGCTGGCAAGAGACCTTCCAGGAGGGCACCGTGAGTGCACTGCAAGGGTGTGAGCTTTCCCTGAGAATTCAGACCTAGTCCCATCTCTGTTTCTAATCACCTCTCAAGTTGACCTTGACTTCAGCCAAGAGCAGGACTGGACACCCCAGTGGAAAGGCAGAAATCAGATTTATCAAGAAAACAAGCCAATCCTTTGTGGAGAAGGCTTGTTGAGATCTCTGCTAAGGCCACAGAGGCTGTGCCAAGCCCTCACCGCCTCGGAGACTCAGTGGCCACGGTTCAAACCATAGCTGGACAATTCAGCCAGACAATCTGCCACTCGTTGGTTCAGGCCAAAATTACCTGTGTGATCACAACTTAGCCACAGGCGGGGAAATGCAATCACTCTGTTTCCCTTTCTTGCTTTTTGCTTCTCTCTCCTTGGAAAACATCCCAAACTCAGTTTCCACAGAACCAGCCACATGGGTACCTGCAGGAAGCTTGTGGCATAGCTGGGGAAGGGGTACAGGGAACCCAGCTCAGTTTTGGGTCAAATGATTCTTCCCCAGGCTACTGGCTCTCTCTTTACAGACTAGATGTGCATCAGGACTATGTAATGAGTTTAGCACGGGAGAGGTTTTACCACTGGGCAACATTTCCTGTGAGCAGGGCTCCTGGAGTCCATTCTGCTGGGACTGTGATCAGAGTTGTGACAGCAGCCTGCAGAAGGAGAGACACGTCTGTGCCTGACCATGAAGAAGGGGTGATCTTGACATGCGGTGCCGGGCCATCCGCTGTTGTGTTCCATTCACTATTCACACTGCGGCCCAGCGTTAAGTCCTGCCAGCTGTCACGGTCACCTATTTCTGACTTTTTCCAAGACTGCAGGCAAAGGATGATGTCTCTGAAGGCAAAAATACGGCTTTTTGAAAATTTCCACCTTCAGTGAGTAAGATCTGATTTTCTCCTAGGAAGATTTCTGAAATCTAGATGGAAACTTCTCCAGATGGAAATGGTCCAGCCTGCAGGTAATCTGCTGAATTATGTTATCATTCCGGGACACAGGAGAGCGTGCCATCACTGCACCAATGGAGTGATGTCCTCAGCACAAGAATGTCATCACTCAGAGCTGTGTTGGAAAAAGTACAACCTCAGGGGATGCTGTGGGGGGAGCAGGTGCCAGATACAGCCCCTTTAGCTGGGGCTATCTGAGAAGAAGGACGTGGCTGTGCTCTCACAGACGCAGTGCAGGGTGGGGCATGGGGGGAGCTGGTGCAGGAAGGTGATGCTGCCACCAAGGAACCAGGAAAATCACGGACTGAAAGGGCTGTTCAAACAGCCCCGGCTCCTCCCACACACACAGGACCCTCAGAGACCCTAAAAATTGTTCCTGGGAAGTCAATGGCCCCACCCAGGAAATGTGTGTGCACAGCTCACCCCAAAGACCAGGGCTCACTGGGAGGACTCAGGGAGCTGTGGGCTAAGCCTTGTAGGGACAGTGGTGGGGACCACACACAAATTCATGTGTGCTAACTCAGAGTTTGTTCTCTGAGTGCTAAGAGATCCCGTGGACTCTGCCCACTTCATGCATTTTTAAAGATGGGATAATTGGCTGCAGCTTTGAAGTTTCCCAGAATCTTAGATGGGAGAGAAAACAGTTATTACAAAGCAAATAATTAACAGTAACAATAACCTCCTGTGGAGTGCTGCCTGTGCCAGGTGCCGCAGTGAGGCTGCCTCCACCGTGGGGGAGAAGGGCTTCCATAGCATCAGCTTCTACAGAGAGGGCCAGGTGGAAAGGACCAGGAAAGGTCTCAGTGCTGAGGCCACTGGTGATGTCAGACAGAGTCACTTTCCTGGGGCTCGGGGTGGGGGCAGGATCCAGCCTACAGGGACTGAGGCGTCAGGAGTTGGTGAGCGTGGAATCCAGAAGTCAGACACTTTTCAGGCCAGGCAGCCCGGGGAGGCGGAATGGCCAGGCGCCCCAGGGCCCACAAAGGATGTCTGTCACATGGGAGAAGCTCTAGCAAGTTTACCTGTTACAGGAAACAGTCAGAAGGGGAGGATAATCAGAGTGCAGAGTTAGCAGAGGATTTGCACTGGGGTAAGGGGAGGTGGGCTGTGTGGCGACCCGGGTAGGTCAGCCTTGGCCAGCGAGCAGACCCCTCTCTCGGGGAACGGCCCAGGCGCTCTCAGGCGTGTGAAGGCAAAGTCAGGTCACAGGTGAGGGGAGGGATGAGGAAGGGGCTCTGCCTGGTGGCAGCTATTGACTACCTATAATTTTGTTACGATCTTTGCAGAGGAGGAGCGCAGTGGTGGCGCAGGGGCTTGTAAAGAGTGGTGTGGCCCAGAAGCAGCCCAGGCAGGTGTAGGAGGAGCATCTCTGAGCGGCTCGCTGCTCAGCTGGATTTGCAGAGGGGCAGCTTAGGCGGCACCACCGGGGCCCTAGGTGTGGGGACACCAGATGGCAGCATCAGCCAGGGCAGGTTGCCCCCCAGGAAAGTGCCTGGGGGTGAGTGGCGGGAAGGAAGAGGGCAGAGGGGAAGAGCTGGGTGCTGGGTGTCTGGGGCGGTGGGAGGGAGCCCACAGGCAAAGGGCACTGCTGGGTTACCGCATCAGAGGCTGCTTTTCTGGGGCCCAGGCCCCCCACTGCACGGTAGACCAGGGGAGGGGGCTGGGGCAGTGGTTCTCAGATTTCGGCAGGAGTCAGAATAACCCTCAGGGCCTGTTGGACCCAGGTGCTGGCCCTACCCCCATGTAAGCCTCAGCAGGGCCTGAGAATCTGCATTTCTAGGAAGGATTCTGGGGACATTGCTCTGGGAGCTACCACTATGTAGGGGTTGCAGGCTGCTGTCCACACAGACGTTCGGGCTGGCCGGGAGGAGGACAGGACGTGGGTGCCCAAGTCCCCAGGGGACGTGGAGGTGTGATCGAGGGGCCAGCATTTGGCGGCAAAGAGCAGGCATCTGGGGTAGGAATAAAGCCGACCACCCACCAAGGCCTCTGGACCCTTGTCCCCAGGGTATGGGACAGCGACCTCCTGTGCAGGATTTCCTAGCACGCTTGCCCGCGGCCGCTCAGTATTCTCCCATGAATCTGCAATGAACTGACAAGCTAAGTCCTATTTTTGATAAAACACCTCCAAAATCTCTTCTGCTCCTCTCGGAAGGGAGCTGAACACGTCAGAAGACCAGAAAGACAAGGTTGTGGGGACAGGGGATGCTTGCGGCGCTTGCATCAGCAGCAAACAGAACTTCTTCCCCGTCATCTCCATCACTTGTCTCCAAGATTGGCTGTAATCACAGTATTCTACTGTTCCCGGGAAAAATAAACCCCCTGGGGGGTATGCACATACATGTGATTGAAAAAGACTTTGCACTTGTCCCTGGAACACAGCACAGCTACCCTGCCCTTGGGCACAGGCCTACAGAACTGACCACTCCTCTGGTGCGGCCGTGAGCAGATCCACTCCTATGGCGCAGTCCTGTGGCCTAACCCAGGACTCTTGGTGACCCAGGGAGGTACCCAACACTCTGAACGTGGTGGCAGAATCAAAGGCTCAAATCACCCCCTCCCCCGCCAGGAAGTAACTGCACACATGTTTGAACTGGCCTAAACCTCCCAATGTGGGCTGGACACCCGAGTCTGTCTCCTGGAGGTGATTTCCGGGGGAGCAGGTCTTTGAGTCAACAGGACAGAGGGGTCCAGGCTGGCGGGCGGCAGGAGTGACTGTCTGCAGGTGAGAAGCCCTCAGCCGGGTCTGGGAGCTGCAGGCCACCCTGTGGGCTGGGTGAGGACAGAGAAGGACCTTGGGCAAGGGAGAAACAGGACCAGTCTTACGCTGGGGACTGGTCCCTCGGCTACCGTTGGGTGCAGGTGTGTAGGCAGGGCCAGTTACGAAGCCCAGGGGTGGGGAACGAAAGGAGGACACGTCTGCAGGAGTTGATAGTCTGCTGGTAAGAGCTGTAAGGCCTGGTGACTATTTAGATGGGGGGTCGTTAACTTGGGCAACAAAGACAACCTCGGGTTTTCTGATTGGCCAACTGAACAAGGGAGTCATTGTTGAAGGAAGGTGGGGACGGGACAGAGCGTGTATGGGGAGAGGATGCCACATTTGTTCCGGACATGCTGAGTCTGGGTGCTGGAGCATAGGTGTCTACCAGGCTGTGGGGTCCAGGGCTTGGCACCCAGGAGAGCTGGTTGGTCCCTGGTATCATGCCATGGGTGGGTGTTGGAGCCACAGGAGCTGAGGAACCCTGGGGGTGGCATGTTGAGTGCAGCAGGAGGGGCCTCCACTGGTGGGATGGGGAGCCAGGTGGGCGGGCAGGCCTGGGAGGTAGGCAGGACACCGGGAGGACGGGCTCTCCACCAGGGGAGGTGGAAAGGGCAGGGCCCCCCAGGGAGCCGGTGGGAGGCTGACAGTGCCAGGGCAGGACTGTCGGGGAGGGGACGAGGTTCTGAAGACCAGGGTGTATGAAGCCCAACGTGCAGGGGGAGGCAGGGCCCAAGCTCGGGGCCAAGAGGCTGGGCAGATGGTAGAACACAGCAGGTCGGGTCCTGGGTGTAGGTGGTGGCCTGAGGCCCGGCTGACAGGATGTGGCAGGAGGGGATTAGTGAGGTCGGTGCTCCTAGCGCAGCACATGGCATGAGGCACCTTAACGGGGAAAGAAGTGGGTGTCACGTGCGGAGAACACAGGAGCAGGCCAGGGAGGGACTCATCATCCCGCCCCGGGAGGCCCCTTGTTAGTCAGCGCTTGGGAAGTTTCTCTCAGGCTCTGCACTGTCCAGATGGCAACAGGGCTGTGCCTGTCAGTGAGGTGTGTGCATGTGTGTGGTCTGTGTCAGTGGGGCATATACAGGTGTATGTGTGCATATCTATCCATGTGAGCATGTGGTATGTGTGCATGCATGCACATGTGTGTCAGTGGTGCGTGTGCATGTGTGCACGTCTGTCAGCAGTGTGTGAGCAATTGTGTTGTGTGTGTCAGTGGTGTGCTTGTGTGTGTACATGTGTGCACGTGTGTCAGTGGTGTGTGTGCATGTGCGTGTGTCCGTGGAGCACATACATGTGTATGTGTGCATATGTATGCATGTGAGTGTGTGTCAGTGGGGTGTGTAGGTGCAAGTGTGCATGTGTGTGCATGTGCATGTACGTGTGCGTGTGCCTGTGTGCAGGTGGGGGCCAGGAGGTGTTGTGTTTCCTTCCTTCTTCCCCTGAGATTCGGCTTGAGGCGTCTGGGTCTGTTCCGTACACTGGGTGACTTCTGACTGAGACCTGATCATCAGCTCAAAATCACTGAAGCCAAAACACACTCATTACTTATCAGCCTGACCTTGAATTCTATTTTTGTTTCTGAAGGAATAAAAAAATCATCTCCAGACAAAAGTGGCTAAGTACAGGCCAAAATCTACTAAACCTTCTTCGTTTTGTTTTTCAATCCCAACAAAATTTAGAGTTTCATGTAGACTGTATGAAATCACCCCTCTCTAGAGGGTGTGGTCCCTGGGTTGGCAGGAAGAAGAGGTTCCTACTGGGGAAGGAGAGGCTGCTGTGAGGCTGCAGGTGGCGGGCGTCGAGACCCCAGGGCCTGTGTGCTCCCTGAGACGGGGGCAGTGCCCGATGCACAGTGAGGCCCCGGGTGAGGGCTGGGGCGTGGGAGCTGGGGAGGGCGGCATGAGCTGGGATAAACTGCAAGAGGTCACCTGCTACCAGTGCTGCAGTGCTGAGCCGCCTGGAGGGTGCAGGTGACCCTGAGGTCCCCAGTCAGTGGCCCCGCCTGGGAGCCCAGTGAGCAGGCAGGTTTGGGGACAGGATGGGAGGGCTGGCTCCCGCTGGGGTTTGCTGGGGGCGCAGTCCTTGAGGACAAGAGGGCTGCACTGTGCGGAGTGTGACTCCCAGGAGGCGGACGCTCCCCAGGAGGTGGTGCGCTGACGGACACATTCGCTAAAATGACCAACTTGCTACATTTTCCATATTTGCCAAAAAGAAGTTTTAAAGATGATTTGAAGAGGATACTCTTTTTGACTCCATTCAAATAGCATATTCTTCTTGAGTGGAGTGGGTTTGTCTTCTTATGACTGTGTTCAAGTACTTGTTCATCCTAAATACAGTGATAAGAACATGCTCATAGGAAGCAAAACTACTTAGTGACAGTTAGTTTCAACAAGTGGAACAGATCTTAAAATTTTCCTGAGAAATATATATTTATTGAATATATTCGGGTGTGGAGAGAGAGAGAGGGAATGTATGTACTTCTCCAAGTACACAAAATTACTTGGAGTAATTCAGTTAATTGGTCATTAAGCAAATTGGGTTTTCTATTGTTTTCCTTTCTTTCCTGTTTTCAAGTTGCTTGGGTTCTCCAGCGTGACGGCAGTTCATGTGAGGATCTGTAGGACACAGGCACGTGACAGTGAACACCACAGCCCTGTGCTAAGCATGCTATCACACAACCTGGGCCAACCCAGTGGGCCATGCCACAGAGCAGGTGCTGTTGTCACCCCATCTCACTGAAGAAAAGGCAGATGGGGCACTCACCACCCACTATGCCCACCATCCCTTGGTGGAGGCCGCATGGAGAGTGGACAGAAGGCCTGGTAAATTGAAGAAGGCTGTGGGGCAGAGGGATGGGAGGTGTGGATGCACATGGAGAACACGCCTGGTAGGGGTGAGGGGCGGGCATGGAGGCAGAGAAGGCGCCCATCACGAGGGGGATGCGTGTCAGGGAGTGTGCGCCTTCCCACTGCGACAGGATCCCAGGTCCTGCCAAGGCAATGGGCACTGAAGTGGTAAAGTTCTTGGAGTGGAGACACTGCTGCGAGGCTTGGGCAGGAGAGCACTGCAGGCAGGTGCCATCAGGGCAAGAGGGTACTGTGGGCACTGAGGCTTCCAACAGGTAAAGGGGAGGGAGGTGGAAGGAACGTGGTCTGATCCAACCCCCTTTAGCCCCATCCAGTTTGATGTTTTATGATTGTAAATCTCAGGGACCACACTAAGCAGGGCCCTCCAAATGCAGATCCCTGTCTCTGGAGTACAGTTCATTTCACTCAAGTGTCTGCCCAAAGACAGACATCTTGCTTGGGAGGTGGTGGCCGGCAGGCAGAGTCCCTGATGTCCACTGCAGAGGAGCTTCGCCAGCTACTCTGTCATGGGCCCTTTTAGCGGAGCGAGGCACAGGTGGGGCCTCCCAGCTCCTGCTCACGCTGTGGGTGTGTAGGATTTCACCTGACACCAAGCAGAAGAGCTTCCTTCAAGGCCAGGCTCCCACCACTGACATCCGATGACATCCAAGTGCTCCTGTCTGTCCAGTTTTCAGTTCGGGTTAAGTGCCCCAATTGCATTACTTTGATTTTTATGTGAATGATGGCTGGGTGGTTTCTAATGGCAGATATTTCTAAATCAATGGAGAACAATTTCAGTCTTCAGTGAGATTTGACTCTGCAGGTAGATTTCTGTGTGTGTGGGGATTTGGACTAATTAAATTCAAGATGAAGACCTTCATAGAAGCCAAAGGTGGGTCAGAGAGCCTCCTTTGCCTGCAAGTGTGGGGTCTCTGGCTGCCTCATGGGTATGTCAGATATCTGGGGTGACTCTTGACTCTGGGGTGCCCACAGGACTTTGGGACGGACTTTCTCTCTCAGATTTGACTCTGGGTGTCAAGTATTTGCAAATAGTGACTGGATATTTTGGTGATTCCTGCAATATACATCTTATACCCTAAAAAACCCTAAATTTGGGTTTAGAATATTCAATTTTTAAAAGCAAAAAGAAACTATTCTGTTAAAAAGCAAGAAACAGGTAAGTACAAGCAGCAGTTACCATGACTGAAGTACAGAGAGACTTTGATCTAAATACCATTGATATTTCTCGGATGCTGGACTCAGACCCAAACCCCTGCCAGCCTCACCCTGAGCCAGTCTGTTCATACTGCTGACCTCGGTGTGCACCTCTGCAGAGAGTTGCTCCCTCCCTGGGAGTGCGTAGAACTAGGACGGACTGCTGACTCAGTGTGCACCTCTGCTGAGAACTGCCCAGAGCCCCCTCCCTGGGCATGCATGGACCTCCTCCACTAGGACAGAGCTCTTGCTCAGCTGGCTCCATGGTGCTTTCAGAGAGCCACCTGCACCCCACAAAATACAGAAGCATCAGGAACGCACATATGTTCTTTGTTCCTGACTCACTCCTTCTACTTCCAGTTCTACTGAACTCCCACTGCAAACTCCAACAGGCTAACTTCTCATTCTGCTGGAACCGGATGCAGGCAGCTGGAAGCCTTGGACATGAGAAGCCCTTGCCACGGAGGCAGAGCGTCCCTTGAAGACAGTCCGTGTCTACTGTAGATGGGGTCTTCTGTTGGTGCCCCTTGCACTGACCCCCCAGTCGATCACTAACTCTGTGATTGGATCACTTGCTCCACAGCAGGGGCTGCCGGGGGGGCCAGCGAATGTCCTGAGTCTACCCTTGGCCAGGCGCTGGGACCCCTGGAGCCACCCCGGCAGGGCATGGTGTGGAGACATCATGAAAAGAAGTGGTCTTCTTGGGATCCAGGTAGTCAGGGAGGCTGAAGAAGCCCTAGCGTCCCCCAAGCTGGGGACAGAGGAAACAACTGTGGAAGTGGCGTCAGGGACATCTTGTTGACCATACACAGACCTTGGGAAAACCATTCCCCGTTCCCTTGTATTCGGCATGGAGACAAAGGCTGCTGTTCTGACTGGAGGGGTCACAAGTGATATATTAATGGATATATTCTTCTCACCCCCACAGGGCTGAGCCCAGGGCCTCTGACTGGAGGCTCCTGTCTCTCTACATTGGGCTGCTGTCCCTGGTGGAGAACATCCCCCACCCAGCTGCCCCAGAGCATGCCACAACACCTGGAGGCTCCCCAGGCTGGATTCTGTGGTGCTCTAGCACGACCACCTCCCATCTATACTCCCCTCCACAGGAGGTGCTTCCTTCCCACCGCATTCTCGGGTCCACGAGGGCCTCTCCCTTCCAGAGTGTCCCCAGCACAGAGCGCTCCTGCGGGCCTCACTCACTGCCTGCCTTGCTCCCCAGCTCTGCCCATGGGGCCCCTCTGCTCCAAGACTCGCAGAAGGCAGTGCACTCTCCTTGGTAGAATAAGAGCACGTGTCTAGGTCATGGGTGTAGTCGATACTCAATCTCCTTTGTCTGCATAAAGACACAAAAATACTCTTCCACCCAGTTGGATTTATGGTTTAAGCATGTGTAGTTTTGGCTGGCCCACACCCATGGCGACAGCAGCCCACCACGTGCATGAATTGCTGCTACAATGACAGCTCTGTCAGAGGTGGATAAATCCTGGGCCAGGCTTCTTCCTCTTCCTGTGCCCTGTTTCTGGAAGGCGCTCCGTGGTGGCCCAGGGTGCAGAGCCACCGCCGGCCTCTGCATCTTCAATATTTGCATTTCTTTCTTTTTGTTTCTTTGTCAATATTTTCTCACCTTTTTTCGGCTTATGAAACCACTTTTTAAACTTTAATCTGCACCCTGGCCTTTCAGGAAAAATAAAGCACAATGCTTTGAAATAGTACAATTCATCAGTGTAACATTAGCATAATCACATGTATGCATTTCCCAACCTGCACTTCATTACTGCACCTGAGGGCTGATCCATCTTGCTCCCCTGGCTCCTTGGGCGGGGGAGGTCCTCCCAAACTGCCCTAAGACGGCCCTCTCCTAACACAGTGGAGCCTGTACAGAATGGTCGCCTGCCCCTGGGATGCACCAAGGTGCCTGTCTTCATTGGTCAGCTGGGGTGCACACACCAGCTCTGTGAGCCATGAGGCTCAGGCGGGGCCCCTCAAAAGAGACCCTGAGATGAGGAAGTTTGAGCCCATAGTTTATTTGGGAGGCGACCCCAGGAATCACCAGTTGGGTGAGAACTGGTCACATTACCCCTTGTGCAACTGAGGCTTAGTCATTCGGGTCCTTGGAAGGCAGCATAGAACGTGGTGCAGAGTTACCCAACAGAGGGGTGCGGAGCTGGAGTGTCCCCCTCTGTGTTCCGTCCTCCATGTTGGAGGGGTGCTCAGGGTTGTGGACCCCCTCCAGTGTTTCAGTCCTACCTGTGGATTTCAATTCACAGAGGTGACAGAGTGATGACTTGGAAAGGTCAATGCCATTGAAAGGAAAATGTGTTGTTGCTCATGGTGCTCTGGAAAGGAGGGGCCCACTACAGCATGCCATGCAGGGCCACGGGGGGAATGCCAGAGCTGGCCAGGAGGCAGGAGCAGGGGTGAGGGGATGTGTGGGGCACAGCCTTTGGCAGGTCCCGCGGGCAGGGGAACAGCTCGGGGCTGGTGAGTCAGGGTACTGCCGTGGGCTCGGGCTGCAGCGTTGGTCTCTAGCTGCTGGGTAGCCGGCCTTGGGTTGATTTAGAGCAGGGGAAGTCCTGGCTTAGGGTGTGAGGTTGGACGAAGGAGGTGGTGGGGTGTGGACTGGGGTCACTGGTTTGCCCACACAAGGTGTGCTCCCAGCCAAATTGTTCATTATCTTAGGAGTAAGCTCGCCCTGGGAGAGGTAGTCCCTTCCCGGCTGGCTGGGCCCCGAGATGCCAAACACCATGATATAAAAAACATGATCAAATGCCTGTGCCTCCAGCCTGCCTGCCTTCGACTCAAGCGCTGGCAGTTGGAAGGGGTGGGGCCCGCGTTCTGGGATTGGCCAGTGAGGGCTGGGGGACTCTGGGTGACAGGTGTGAGGGGCACTCCAGTGTCTGCTGCAGTGGCCTCAGCACTTCCAAGTTCACGGCACAGGACAGCAGCACAGCCACTGCCCTTCCTTTCCACTGGGGTTGGGGGGACGCCGAGTCCCCGAAACAGGATTCCCAGTTTAAGATCGGGCAGCTTACTCAGTTAGGGACCTCTCAGCTCCCTGGGGAAAGAGGAACATTTGATTTTTTTTTTTTTTCTAAATTGGAAACCTTCTGGAACGTTCTAGATGAAGAGTTAGTTTTCCAAGGGAGTGGGCTGGGTGGGGCATGCAGAGGGTGCTGGCCCTCTGACCTCTGAGCCACGGCCCTTGTAGTACCGCCAAACTTCTTCCACGTGTCCTCAGACTCTTCTTGGGCCTGTGTTTAAAATGACCACAAAGCAGGGCCACTGAGCACATTGCACACTCCTGCAGCAGGGCACAAAGAAAACACACCACGTTCGTGGCCTGCTGCATAAGCCGACCACACTGAGGTTCGGAATTCGTGTGTCAGTTCTGCAGGGAGCAGGGAAGCCTGTCTGGAGTAAGATCTTTCCTCACCCGATGGCTCACTTAAAACAGTGGGACTTAAATCAAGTGTTGGAGTTGAGCACCCTCATCTCCACCCATAACCATGAATTCACGATCTGAGTTAGCGTTTTGATGAGCCGTGGCTTCAGGGGGACGTTTTCACACCTGGAGAGTTTCCCGAGAAGTCTGTGCAGTCACAGACGGTGTGACAGGGGCAGCGCCTTCCAAATGGCGCTGGAGGCAGGTGCCAACAAATAGCGCTGGTTAAACAACAGTTGCGTGAACACCCCTGCAGCTGTTCTTTTGTGGCTAAAAGAGCCCAGGGCAAGGCCCACATGCTGCCCCTTCCCCAGGCCCGGCCCCCCTCACTCTAGGTGGGAGGTGGGGAGGCTAAGCCCACCCAGAGGAGGGATCATCTCACTTTTGCTTTTAAAGAAACAAGCGCGGTGGCGGGGGGCAGGGCTCTTTCTTTATCTCTGAGCCCTGCTGAGTGGATTTCCAGAGACACTCAAAGCAGCTGCAGAACCGAGTCCACCCTGCCCTGCCGGCTTGCTGGTCGACCCCAGAGGCCTCCCATGTCCAGGTCTGTGCTCAGTTTATGCCCTCAGGGGAAGGTCGAGGCCATTATGTATCTGCACAAGGTGTGTGAAGGATGAGCCAGAGTCCTACTCTAGGTGGGTGAGGCAGGGGAGGGCGTTTGCCATAGATGCAACCACACATGCCAAGACAGGAGATGTGACAGCACAAGCACAGACCTGCCGATAAGGCATCTTGGCCAAGGGTCTGCAAAGTGGCTGTCAGATAAGAAGATGGCGGTGAAACGCTTGGCAACTTGTGAAGTGCAGCCCGTGTCAGGAGCCCATGAGCTGCCTGGGGCATGTGAGTCACCTGGGGATCTTGCTAAAGTGCAGATTCTGACTCCCTGGGTGCTGGGTGGAGCCTGAGATTCTGCACTCCTAACGATAACCTCCCCAGGAATGCTGGTGCTGCCCATTTGCAGATCAGACCTCGAATAGCAAGACCCCAAATCTGTGCTATCCAGTAAGGCAGCCAGTAGCCACCTGCGACCATTAAATTTAAATCAATTAAATTAAATTAAAAATCAGTTCCTCTGTGTCCTGGCCACAGAGCCACACCTGCATGGGCCGGCACGCTGGACAGTGCAGGGACCTTTCAGTCACTGGAGGAGGCTGGGAGGGTGGCAGGGTTCTGGGGAGAAGAGAGACTATGTGCGCAGAGTTGCCATGCTAGCGGCAATAGCATCATATGATCCAAAGATCATACGAGTGTTTGGACATAGCTTGATTAAGAGTCAGCCCATGGAGGTACAGAAGAAAATTAAGACAGCTGTTAATTTAATTTCAGTCCATATTCTTAGAGCGCTGATAATAAATGAGGAATTCTAATTAATCTCACTTCTCACATTTTTCACACGAGTAAACCGACTACAGTTTAGCACTGATTGGAACATGGTGCTGTTTCCTGGTCGATGCCAATGACAGTCTGTGCTTTGGGTTTGAAGCTGGAAGGGATTTTTGTTGCTGTCCAAGCCCAGACAGGGCTTCACCCGAGTGCTCCCTCAGATGTGTCCCTCTGTCCCCACCTGCCTCCACCCCGGCCCAGGCCTGTCTCTCCTAATCGGTCGCAAAGCTTCGAGGCTGTTCCAACTGTCTCCAGCTCTCTTCTTAGACCCATCCTCCCCACACTGCTCAAAAATCAGCGTGGCTTTCATCAAACCAACTCAACAGTGCACATCATGGCCAACGTGATAAGGCAGGAAACAGAAAAACGAGTTGTATTAGATAGGAGAAAACCAACATATTTGCAGGAAATACAATCAAATATTTGGAAAAACTTATGAGGATTAAATTAAAACCTATTAGAGCCACCAAAGAAAAAGTTCAGCAAGTTGGCCGGGTTGTTTTTAATGTATAGCATTTCCCACAGCCATGGCCAATTAGAAAATACTATATAATGGGACAGGAACAAACCACAGTGAGCGCCTAGAGCCAAGGGAGGCAGCAGGGGAGCAGCCCCCAACGCTGTGCCGCGTTCCGTGGGATCCCACAGCAAGTGGCTTCTCTGTCTCGGGGCAGCTCTGTTGGTTTCTGGTTCCCTGTGCCCCAGCTGGAGAGGGCAGGCCAGCTGGACTACCCCAAACATTCACCCACACCCCTCCCACATCACCCTCTGAAGTGGCCCACCAAGGAGTGATCAGATTGTCGAGGCTAAGTCAGTGCCCAAAGTCACACAGCAATTAACTGGGGCCCTGCACCAGCACCAAAGTCTGACTCAAAAACCCCAAGACTGTGATTTTTTTTTTTTTTTGGGAGACAGGGTCTCAGTCCCTGGGGCTAGAGTGCAGTGGCACAACCATAGCTCACGGCAACCTCAAATTCCTGGGCTCAAAAGATCCTCCTGCCTCAGCCTCCTGAGTAGCTGGGACTACAGGTGCGTGCCACCATGCCCGGCTAATTCTTCCAGTTTTTTGTAGAGACAAGGTCTCGCTCTTGCTCAGGCTGGTCTTGAACTCCTGGCTTCAAGCAATCCACCCGCCTCGGCCTTCCAAAGTGCTAGGATTACAGGCATGCGCCACCGCGCCCGGCCTAAGACTGTGATTTTTGAAAAGCGACATCAGTGAACCCCTCTGGGCTGAGGGGAAGGGTCAGAGACCTTCTAGTTCCATCACCAGACAGTTAGGTGCAGAGAAGGACAAAAGAGTGGAGACCGGAGCCCTGGTTCCTGGTTCCTGACACTCTTCCAGATTCTGTGTTTGTTTTGGACATGAGAAAACAAGGCCAGTCTGTGGGCAGGGCATGTAGTAAGACCAGAACCACTTTAGCCTGAAGTTAGAGGCCACCATTAACGCCAGGTACATTGGAAGAACTCAGGGTCTTTACTCAGTTCTGGAATTAAAACCTTCCCCTTGGGAAAGTGCACTTATGTGTTAGAACAGAATGAACCTGCCGGGAACCTGGACCCCCGCCCGGCTGCCTTCCTGTGCTTCAGTGTGAGCTCTGGGCACCCAGGCTGCTCAGGGGTGGGGGGCCGGGGGCGGGAACTGCGGCCCAGAGATGCACGTTCTAACTTGGAGACACACGTGCACCACTAGGAAAACCTCAGCAGAGCCAGCCTTTCCACACAAACCATGCAGAAAGAAGACCTGCACAGAGCCTCTTGTTAACGAACGAAGCCTGGGCTGGGTGTTGGAGGATGTCCTTAGACCCCGCTACTGGGACCAGTCCAACATTCCTCATGACAATTCCTGGAAGTATAAATAGTTTGCATTTACATTGCAGATGCACATATCAGACAGTTTTTACTTTAGAGAGAAGATATTTAAAGCAGATGCCTTCCAAGAGGAACCAGCGGCAGTGCGTGACCCAGTGTCAGCTCGGGGTGCGATCCCAAACACTTTCCTCTGACATTCAGAGCAACAGCTAGAAAATTAAATAACGTGTGCACCTACCTGCTTTGCTCTTTTAAAGGTGTTTATGCTTTGGAGCTATTCTTTCCCTCTTCCAAACCTGCTGGCGTCATTAATAAATCCCCCGATTCACGTGGCCATAATTCTGATCGTCCTTCTCCTACTTCTTTTTCAGGCTCACTGGGAGGGCACCGGGAAACACCGAGGTGGAGATGCCACGGCTCAGCACAGCCCAGGCGGTGCCCGGCCGCCAGCAGAGGCGCCTGCTGAGGGCTGCGTGGGCTGTGGTTGCTGCCCATGAGTCCTCCAAGCACAGAATTAGCTAAATGATTCTTGAAAGTCTGTTATTGCATTTTAATGACTTAATATCTTTGTTTAGCCGCAGAGCTCTACAGATCAGGGCTGGCTGCGGCACAGAACCTCAGCTGGATGGAACAGATTCCAGACGAGAACAGACAATCGCCCCTGGGCCGGGGAACCTCACACGCAATTCAGGGTGGCCGTGACTACAAGTCCCCATGATGAGCTAGAGTCCAAGGCAGCAAAGAAGGAGAGTATATTTTTGGCTACATAAGAACATAGGAACATTCTGAAATCATGGAATTCTTATGTGGATAACATGTCATCCAACTGAATGTCCAACATGTAAGCTGCCTTTTACCCACTATCATTAAAATATACAGTCTTTATTCTTTGTTTCCTCGTTAGTATACTCGTCTCCAGGATTGCAGACATTTTTTGTGGAGTGTAACATGCCTACTGTTTTTCCAAAAGCACAATTTCCTTAAAGCATTGTTACTGAGCAAATGGGCTCTCTGCCCAATGTGCATAGAAGCCAGTACTATGGCACCGGCTTTTGAGAAAAGAAAGTCTTTGTTTCGAGGCTGGCCGGCAAGGAAGAAGGAGACAGGCTCAAATCTGTCTTGCCGATTTGGGGTCTGGGGCAACTTTTAAGGGACCGGAGGGCAAGGGAAAGGATTTAGGAACATTGGCTTGGCAGGGTCTGACAGGAGGGTTTCAGTTTGGCCATTTACAGCAAGGTAGGTACGTTGAGGTGGATTTTAGCCCTGGATATTCCTGGCCAATGGACCCTTGCTTCTGAAAGTGTCTGGCGTTCGGGTTCCATCATGTCCTAGTTCTCTGGGTTCCCAGGGGAGGACTTGTTAGTTCTGGGTGTAGTTAGAGGTCAAAGTTTTTTCTACTGGGCATGCCCAGCCTGCAGGACTTGTAGTTTTGGATCTGTTCTACCTACGAGGTAACTTGACATTTTGTCATCAACAGATAACAGCCAGTTTGACTTGTCCTGCAGTTACAGTATCCGTAACACACATTGTTTTAAATAGCAGTAAAAACTTGTTTTTGAAAATGGGCATGAGGAGGGTGTTTTCAGTATTTTAAATTTTTTGAGATACTTTCAAAGTTCCACTATTCCACCTCCTTTTCTCACTGGGTCTATATAATAGCTGGCACAGTGTGGCACAGAAGGTTAACCAATTTCCTTAAGAATACACAACAGTCAGATCTCAGAAAACCAGGTACCTTGATTTTAATTTCAACGTACTATCCATGACTTTAACTGTAGACGTTGTTTTCTTTCCCTTAAAGAAAAAAATAAAAAATAATGTAAACCACTCCTTTCAGGTGAAGGGTTTTTAAAAAAAATCTGCAATAACTGCAGTCATTTTTATCAGAAATCATAAGAATGATGTGAAATTTGTGAGCTGATATGTAAATGTGCATCTCAAAAGCTCATGCACACATGACGACAGGGTTGAGGTCTATTTCTGCTGCCCCCCCAAGCCTGGGCAACCCTGTGGCTGCCTAGTGCCCCATGGGCTGGGGATGCTGGCTCTGCTCCTCTCCTGGTGCCCCCTGGCCACAGCCTGTGGGAACCTGGCCCCCAGATGAGCCCGCACCACACCTCCCCAGCTCCTGTCTCCTAGGCAGGGACAGAGGGGCAAGTGGCCAGTCCCTCTCATACTGTCCTATTGCCTGAATTTATTGTGTAAAATAATTGCTTTGGGGTCCGCCTTGAAATGTCAAAGAACGAGAAAAGCCTTGAATATTTATAAATGTTGGACTCACTTGCAGGATATCTTAAGGGGGAAAGACATAAACACAGAGATGCGGAGGGAGACTGGCTGTGCTTCTTTAAGCAGACATGCACTGGCAGCGGCTGAGTGGCTTTCCCAAAAAAAAGGGGGGTTTAAAAAAAAAAATTTTTAAAAGGTTTTTTTCCCCCCCCCAAGGGGGGGCCCTTTTGGGGGGGGGGGGGGCCCGGGGGTTTTTTGGAAAAGGGGGGCCCCGGGCCCTTTTGGGGGGGCCCCCCCCCGCCCCCCCCCCCGGGGGGCCCCCGGGGGGGGCCCGGGGCCCCCCCCCCTCTTTTTTTAAAAAAAAAATTCCCTTTTTTTTTGGGGGAAAAAAAAAAATTTTTTTTTTGGGGGGTTTTTTTAAAAAAAAGGGGGGAAAGTTAAAAAAAAGGGGGGGCCCTGCGGTTTTTTTGGGGGGGAAAAAAAAAGGGGGGGGGGGGCCCCCCTTTTGGGTTTCCCCGGGGCCCCCCCGGGGGGCCCGGGGGGGGGGGGCCCCCCCCAAAAAAATTTTTTTTTAAAAATTTTCCCCCCCCCCCCCTTAAACCCCCGGGCCCAAAAAAAATTTTTTTTTTTTTTTCCCCCCCCCGGGGGGAAAAAAAGGAAGGGGGTTTTTTGGGGGTTTTCCCCGGGGGGGGGGGGGGCCAAAAAAAAAGGGGGGGGGGGGGGCCCCCGGGGAAAAAACCCAAGAAAGGGGGAAATTTTTTTTCCCCAAAAGGGGGGAAAAAAAAACCCCAAAAAAAATTTTAAAAAGGGGGGGGAAAATTTTAAAGGGGGGGGGTTTTTTTCCCAAAAAGGGGGCAGGGGGGGGGCCGGCCCTTTAAACCCCCCGGGGGGTTTTAACCCCCCCCCAAACCCCGGGGGAAAAACCCCCTTTCCCCCCTTTTTCCCCCCCCTTTGGGGGGGTTTAAAAATTCCCCAGGCCCAAAAGGGACCCGGGGCCCCCCCCCCCTTTTTCCCTTTTTTTTTTCCCCCCCGGGGGGGGTTGGGGGGGGGGGGGGGGATTAAAAAAAACCCCCCGGGGTTTTTGAAGCAAAAATGCCACCCCCCTTTTTGGGGGGGGGCCCCCCCCGGGGGGGCCCCGGGGGTCTCCCCCCCCCCCCGGGGGGGGGAAAAAAAAGGGGGGCCCCCCTTTTTTGGGCCCCCCCCGGGGGGGGGGAAAAGGGCCCCCGGGGGGCCCCTTGGGGGGGCCCCCCCCTTTTTAAAAAAGGGAAAAAAGGGGGGGGTTTTTTTTTTGGGGGGGGGGCCCCCCCCTTTTAAAATTTTCCCAAAAAAGGGGGGCCCCCGGGGGGGAAAAAAAGGGCCCGGGGGGGAAAAAGGACGGGGCACGGGGGGGAAAAGGGGGGGGCCCCCCCCCGGGGGGGGGCCCCCCGGGGGGGCCCCAAAAAAAAATTTTTAAAACCCCCCCCCCCCAAAAAGGGGGGAAGGGGGGCCCCCCCCCAAAGGGGGGGCCCCCCGGGGCCCCCCCCAAAAGGGCCCCCCCCTTTTTAAAAAAGGAAAAAAAAGGGGGGGGCCCCCCCGGGGGGGGAAATTTTTTGGGGAAAAAAATTAATTTTTTCCCCCCCCCCCCCCCCAAAAAAAAGGGCCCCCCCCCCCCCAAAAAAAAAAAAAAAACCCCCCCCCCCCCAAAAACCCCTTTCCACTCACCCACCCCCCCCCCCCCCACCCACCCACCCCCCCCCACCCCCCCACCCCCCCCCCCCCCCCCCCCCCCAAACCCCCCCCCCCCCCCCCCAAACCCCCCCCCCCACCACCCCCCACCCCCCCCCACCCCCACCCCCACACCACCCCCCACCCCACCCCACACCCACCCCACCCACCCCCCACCCACCCCCACCCCCCCCACACCCCCCACCCACCCCACCAACCCCACCCTCCACCCACCCACCAACCACCCCCCACCCACCCCACCACCACCCCCATACCCACACCACCCACCACCTACCCACACCACCACCCACCCTCCACCCCCCCCACCACCCACACCCACCCACCCCCCACCTCACCCCACCCACCACCAACCCACCCTCCACCCCCCACCCCCATCCACCCCATCCACTCACCCATCCATCCACCCATCCACCCTCCTATCCACCCACCCATCCACCCACCCATCCACCCCCACCCACCCATCCACTCATCCACCCCCACCCTTCTACCTATTTACCCATCCACCCACCCATCCATCCACTCATTGATTTTCCTTTCAATATTTGCTGAATACTTGCTATATACCAGGTGCTATTCCAGGACCAGGTATATATCAAGCAGGAGGTAAACAAGACTGACCCATTTCCTGCCCTCCTAAGCTTCCAGGGAATTTTATCTTCTCACAGGAGAAACAAAACAAAACACGACGGCCACCATCGCTGTTGTGGACTGAATGTGTCCCACTAAAACCCATATGGTGAAGCCCTGACCCCCAGTGTGGTGGTATCTGGAAATGGGCCTTTGGGTAGGTAATTAGGGTTAGACGTTCTCCCTCTCTGTCTCTCTCTGTCTCTCTCTGTCTCTCTCTCTCTCTCTCTCTTTCTTGTGCACACAAAGAAGAGGTCAGTGAGCACCCAGCGAGAAGGCAGACACCTATGAGCCAAAGGCAGGGGACTCAGGATGAGCCTGCAGTTGCCAGCACCCTGCTCTTGGACTTCACAGCCTCGAAAACTGTGAGAAATAAATTTTTGTTGCTCAAACCCCAGTCTATGGTTTTTTTGTGGCAGCCTGATCTGCCTAATACAATCCCCAACAACAAACAGGACAAAACGTGAAGGATTTCCATTTCCTAGAGCAAAAAACAGTGGTCCAGTCTGGCAAAAGCATTTCTCGATGTGGATGAACATACATCTAAGTTTTAAATTAGATTTCAAAGAGCATCAAAGAGATAAACCCATAGCTTTTATCTAGTTAGCAAGCTTTTTTCAGAAGCAATTTGGTGCATGAAATCACAGCCTGTGTCTTTCACAGAACAGCACAAAGTGCCAACCGTCCCCTGTGTTTGTGGCCACCGAGTCCTGTTGAGTAAGTCCCTGAGCCTCATTGCAGATCTGGTCTGACTTTCATTGATCTTTAAACACAGTGCGTATTTCCCTGCTTAATGACTTCATAGAGCAGCGATTTCTAAATGAGGAGAAAGCAGGGTGATCCTCAAGTCCTCTTGGATCAAGTGAGCCCCGAGAGCTAACCACAAGGACCTGCCAGTGTCTTGACACAATGAGCGTATCACCAGCAAAGAGCTTTAAGGAGCCCCATTGCTACGCAGCAGACTTGAATTACAGCAGAGGTCCCCAACCTTTTTGGCACCAGGGACCAATTTCACAGAAGAAAATTTTTCCATGGTGCGGGGCGCGGGGAGGTGGAGCTCAGGTGGTGACACGATCGAGCCATGGGGAGCGGCTGTAGCAGCTGTAAATACAGATGAAGTGTCGCTCGCTGGCCTGCCACTCACCTCCTGCTGTGTGGCCCAGTTCCTAAGTTTCATGGAAGACAATTCTTCCAGGGACTGGGGGAGGGGAGTTGGGAGGCAGAGCTCAGGAGGTGATGTTTGGCAGCCCGGTTCCTAACAGGCCATGGACTGGTACCAGGCCGCTGTCTGGGGGTTGGGGACCACAGGATTACAGGTTTGGCTCCAGGCGCTGGAAGGGATCTCAGAGTTCCTCTGGCCCAATGTCTCGTTTCAGCCATGAAGAAATCATGAGCGAGGAAAGTCTTCCCGGGGGTCCCTGGTTCTGCTCGGAAATGCCCCATGTGGTGTTTGACTCAGACCCTCAGTGGGGAGGTTAGATCCCTGGTCTGTCTCTGTTCTTTGAAGGAAAGGCACACATTCCTTCCCTGGTGCACTGGGGCCAGGAGCTGCATGTGGGACACATCTTTGCTGCAATTTGTGAAAAACAACCAAGACCACTTCCAAGATTCCCCTCCAGGAAGTTGGGCTGTGCCAAGGAAACAGTCCCCTGTGCGTCTCTGGGCTGATGTGCAAACACCAGCCTCAAGAAGGAGCATTGCCACGGGGCCCCATGGACAGTGTGGTTGGCCAAAGGCGGGCAGCTGGGCCCTGGAGGGGTGGGGGATTCTCTCTTCTCCCTCTTGCCAGAAACCACCTGAGAAGTCTTGCAAGACTCTTTTAAGCGCCACATTTCAAGCTCCGAGTGGAGATCTCTTTTAACATTTTTCTTCTAAGTTTGGTGCTAATGATGCTGAAGCTGGAGATTTAAATGCCTGGTCTGTGCCAACTGGCGCATCTTTCTCTTGGGGCTGCTGCACCCCGATGACCGCTAGAAGATGTGCTGCTTAGAGGAGACTGACCACGTGGAGAACAAAGTTAGAGGGGCGAGACTCACGTTCATTCACACAGACACACGTATGGAGGCGGGAATCCGGGGTGGTGTGAATGCCTATAACTCTCTCTCTGTGAGAGTGGGGGACCCTGTGTACGACAGAATGCCATTCTCATGATTAGCTCATGTCAAATGGCAAAGGTGAAGGGATTTTGCAGATGTGATTAAGGCTCCTGATCAGTTAGTTGCCTTTGAGTTACTCCAGAGGGAGGTCATGCTTGGTGGGACCGACCTAATCACACCAGTCCTTACAGGTAAGATTTTCCAGCTGGCTTTTAGAGGGTCTGATGGGCAAGCTGTGAACTGCCTGTGGAGGGGCCACACGGCCACAACTGAGAGTGGCTTCTAGGAGTGGCCCCTGGCCACAGCCACCAAGGAAGTGGGACTTCAGTCCCACGGTTGCTAGGAACTGAATTGTGTCAACAACCTGAATCATCTTGGGAGAGGACCCCGAGCCTCAGATGCGACTGTAGCCCAGGCAAGGCCCTGGGAAGAGGACCCAGGTCACTCAAACCTAGACTCCTGACGCATGGAAACTGTGTGATATTAAATTTTCATGTTTTATTAGTATTAATTTTTTTGAATTGCCTTTTTTTGCTCAGCATAATTCTCTGGAGATTCCTCCAAGGTGTTTGTGTAGGAATAGTTCATTCATTTTTATTGCTGAGTAATGTTCCATGTCCGTATGTGTCACAGCTTGTCTAGCTACTCACCCATCGAAGGATGTCTGGGCAGATTCCAGCTTTTGCCTATTACAAATAAAGTCGCTGTGAATGTTCATGTACAGGTTTTTTGTGACACAATTTTTCATTCCTCTGGGATAAATGTCCAAAAGTGCATTTGCTGGATCGTATGGAGTTTAATTTAATGAGAAACTGTCCAACCATTTTCTGGGAAGCTCTATCATCTTGCATTCCTATGAGCAATGTATAAAAGATCCAGTTTCTCCACATCCTTGTCAGCATTTGGCAATGTCACTCTGTTTATTTTAGCCATTCTGATGGGCCATATCTCATTGTGGTTTTAGTCTTGCATTTCCATAATGGCTACTGGACATCTTTTCATGTGCTTATTTGCTATATACCTTCTTGGTTATCATGTGCTCTGTCTTCTTTGGTAGATTGTTCAGCTCTGTTGCTCATCTTCTAATTAAATTATTAGTTTTTACCCTGTTGAATTTTGAGAGTTCTTTATATATTCTAGATACCAGTCATTTGTTATTTATGTGGTTTGCAAATATTTTCTCCCAGCATGTAGCTTGTCTTTTCATCCTCTTAATAGAGTCTTTTTCAGAACAAAACTTTTTAATTTTCATGCAGCCAAATTGATCAATTATTTCTTTTATAGGGTGTGCTTTTAATGTGAAGTCTAAGAGCTCTTTGCTTAGCCCTGGATTCTGAAGATCGTCCCTATGTTCACTCTGAACATTTTATAGTTTTACTTTACATTTAAATCCATGATCTATTTTTAGTTAAATTTTGTCCAGAATCTGAGACTTCAACCAAGATTCTGTTGTTTTTGGCTTATGGATGTCTAATTGCTCCAGCATCATTTGTTGAAAATACTCTTTCCTCTGCTGAATTGCTTTTGCATCTTTGACAGAAATTGGTTGGACTTGTAATTGTGGGTCCACGTCTGAGTTTTCTATTCTGTTCCATAGATCTATGCATCCATCCTTCTGGCAGTACTGCAAAGTTTTGATTGCTATAGCTGTATAATAAGTCTTAAAATTGGACAGTCTGATTCCTACTACTTTATTTTCACAATTGTTTTTGATATTTTAGTTCCTTTGCCTTTTCATATACATTTTTGAATTAACATGTTTATCTGTACAAAAATCTTGCTGTGATTTTCATGGGAACTGTGTTAAATTTGTTTATCAATTTGGGGAGAATTGACATATTTATCATGTTGAGTCTTTCAATCCCTGAACATGGTATGTCTCTCCACTTACTTAGATCTACTCTGAATTCTTTCATAAGTGCTTTGTAGTTTTCAACAGACAAGAATGTACATGTTTTGACAGATTTACACCTAAGGATTTCATTTTTTGGAGCAATCGTCAATGGTATTGTGTTTTCAATTTCAGTGTTTATGTGTTCATTGCTTGTATTTAGAAATACAATTAATTTTTGTATGTTTATATTGTGTCCTGTGGCCTTGCTGAACTCACTAATTAGTTCTAAGAGTTTTTTAGTTTGTTTGTTTTTGGTAGATTCCTTGGTATATTCTACATAGATAACCATGGCATCTGCAAATAAAGATAGTTTTATTTCTTTCTTTCTATTCCACATTTTAAAAATTTATATTCTTCCTCCCTCCCTGCACCGCCCCCCCTTTTGCCTTATTGCTGTGGCTAGAACCCGGCACTGCTGAATGGATGTGCTGAGGAGACACTGCTTTGCTCCTGATCTTGGGGGGATGCATTCAGACTCAGTCTTCCACCACTGATGACGGCATTCGGTGTAGATTTATTTTTACTCATGTTCTTTGAGCTAAATCCCTTTTACCCCTAACTTGCTGAGTGGGTTTTTTTTTTTTTAATCGTGAATGAGTGTTAGACTTTTCCAAATGTTTTTTCTGCATCAACTTCATATGATTTTTTTTACTTGATATGATAGATTGCAATGATTGATTTCAAATGCTGGATCAGCCTTGCATGCCTGGAATAAATCCCACTTAGTCATGATGTGTAATTCTTTTTACCTATTGTTGAATTTGTTTCACTAATATCTTGCTAACAATTTTTATGTTTAAGTTGATGAGAGAGATTATTTGTAGTTTTTTTGTACAGTCGTTATCTTTTTAAATCAGGGCAATAGTGTTATAAATGAATTGGAAAGTGTTCCCTCCTCTGATATTTTTTGGAAGAGATTATTTGGAATTGGTGTTAATTCTTCTTTAAACATTTGGTAGAATTATTCAGTGAAGCCATCTGGGTCTGGAAGGTTTTTATTTGTTTTTTGGAAGTTTTAAAAATAATAAATTTTTAAAAAGCTTGGCTCCCAGCACCCCTGAATCAATGGTGTCCTCGACATGGTCTCTCAGGCCAGCTGTGGGCTCTGCCCCTGGGGACTGGGTGGGCTTGGGGGGGTGGGTCTTGCCCTCCAGGATCCAGAAAAGACAAGGAAGGAAGGACCCTTTCCCTAGATCTTTTGGAGGGACCCTGGCCCTGCTGACACCTTGACTTTGGACTCTGGCCTCCAGAGAGGTGAAGGAGTAAGTGTGAGCTGCTTTAAGCCACCCAGTTCGTGGTAGTTTGTTACAGCGGCCACAGGAAACTCACGGACACACCTGGTGCACAGCTCCCCTGCCCCACCTCTCCCTCCTGGTTGGTCTCCGTGGAGACAGTGAAGGGCGAGGTGAGCGGTGAGCGTTTCCTCCCATCCTCTGCTCCCCTTGTGTGCACCGGTTCTGAGCATGCACCTCTCGGGACCAGTGGGCAGCTGGCCGGGTGGGCAGGAGTGTCTGGGTGGAGGGACAAAGAGAGAGAAGGAAGAACCAAACGTGGCTCCAGCGTCCAGGCACAGGTGTTCATTCACTAGGGAGGGAAGACGAAAGCTGAAGTGACTAAAAGAGAGGGAGGAGGCCCCTGACACCTCGCAGGACTCTGGAAAGTGACCACGATGGCCAGGGAGTCCTCGGGAGTGTTGGCTCAGCGCTGGTCCTTCAGGCCCGGGCCGCCGTCCACGGCTGACTTTCCTTTACTTCCGTCCTTGTGTGCCGCGCAGTGAACAGAGCGCCGCTCATTTCTGAAGAGTATTCCCACTTTTGTGTTCCTTTCAATCCAAAGGGAGTGTGGAGGCCTTTGCTTCTCCAGTGAAGAAAAAGCCCTCAGGAACGACACACAACAGCGGTGACTTCCTGCTCTTTAGGGAGTGGGAGCTACGGCTCTGTCGCCTACTTACTCACCAGCCTCCCTGCTCTGCACAGTATCGAGTCATTGTCATTTTACGATTCAAAATAATGCATTTAATAAAACGTAAATAAATATACTTTGCCATTTCATGAGGAAACCTTAAAATGTTGGCTCTGGAGGGTTCTTGTAATTCAGAGAACAGCAGGTGTGGCTGGCGTGGGTCTCAGCGTCTCAGCCTTGGCGGGAGAATGTTCCAGGCCCAGCCTCTCCGCCGTGGCTCTGGCCAGCTCCCAGACTGAGGGGACTCACTGAAATGATATTCAGGTAGTTGACACCACTTTCCCTCTGGAATCCTCCTCCAGCCCCTGACTCTGTGGGACTGGATGGCCGTTTCCTTCTTCCTGGTTTGGGGAGTGTCCTCTTGGCTTCCTCTTGTCTAAGCCACACCCAGATAAATGCTTTTCCTGCCTTTCTCTTCCTCCCCGTGGTCAGCTTCGCTCTGCCCCAGTCCTGACACTGCTCTGGGCTGGGGTCTTTGCGCGTCCCCCCTTCCCCAGGGCTCTTGCTGTCCCCGCACCTGGGCAGTTCCTCCTGACCCTCGTCCACAGCTCAGGCATCGGAGCAAACACCGGGGCGCGGCCTCACCCCTGCATGGGCTCGCGAGTCTGTTCCTCCTGTGGGGCCCTCACCTCCCTCCCCCGGGCATCTGAGGTGCCCTTGGCTCCAGAGCTCAGTCCCAGCACGTGGTGAACGGGTAGAGCAGGTTCGCCCGCAGGACGGGCGTTCATGAGCCACGTGTGCTCACAGTACTGACTCATGCCACCCCCAATTTCAGGTGTGCTTCATTTTCCCTCTTTCTGGCAACAAAAGTTAAAGTGCCATTTTGATAAAATAATCAAGGGCAACACATGATATGAGTTCCAGAAACACTTTAAAGAATATTATGTATTAAAAAGAGGGAAGAAACTTCTCACAAGAAACAACCACCATTGGGGAAAAGCAGTGTTCTTAAGACACTGAAAAGTAATTGAGCAGCAAATGACATCTTCCAGATGGCATTTATGCTTTGTGAATTCAGAACACTAGAAACAGACCCAGAAAAGGGAGGTATTTGCCAGAGAAAAGTACAAAAGCTACAGAAACACAGTCATCACCGTGAATATGGGCAGGAGTGACCTGGAAACACACAGACGAGTGTTTAAAATGAGGGTATGAAACATTCCACCTGCAGGACAGGTTCACTGTTTGCACAAGTACTAAATAATTCATGTCTGTTTTTAAATTATGCCATTTTTTTCAGGTCCATAAGCAAATTCCAGGGAAATGTCATTCTGATTGTTGCTGGAAGTGGGGGTCTGTGTGCGGCCCTGGGCCTCTCCTGCCTTGGCCCCTTCTCCAGGACACAGAACAAACCCACTAGGGTGTGCCACAAAGTGGCCCTTCCTGAGGGAGCAGATTGGGACCCCTAAAGGGTCACCTGCTGGTTTTGTGACCCTAGGATAGGTAACCGCCTCAGTTTCCCCATCTGTAAAATGGGGATGATGATAGTCCTGCATTCCTGAGGTTTCCCTGAAGCTTCCACAAGCAAAGGGAAACGGAGCCCTTGGAAGAGCATGTGCGCAGAAGCCAGGCTCCTACCCCTGCCGCTTTCCACTCCCCGCCTTGTCCTCCACCCTCCACATCCTCCTCTATCCCTCCCCTTAGCCCTCTCTCCCAACCCTGTCCCCTGCCTTGCATAGGGTGAAAATGGGTGGGGGGCCAAGGGGATCCTGCCTTAAGGCCTGAGCCTGCTATTGCCCCATGGAGAGCCTTGCAACACCTACCTCCTCGCTCTGACGCTCTGGGCAGGTGCATCTGGGCCAGGGAGCCCCTCCAGGTGGTTGTGCTGGTCTCTCCCCCACCGCCTGATCGTGGCAGGAGTGGCTGCCACAGACTGGTCAGCGGGGTACCAAGGCCTGGTCCAGTTGCCCAATTCCGATGGCTCTGGAAGGCCATTCTGCCCTGGACACCCTGGCAGTCGGCGGTGCCTCCTCTCCTCTGCCCACACTTTCTCCCTGTGCTCCCTCCTTGGAGGGGCAGGATCAGCCCCCCACTGACTTCTTTGTGGAGTCGGCTTCCGGTAGCATGACCTGTGGCCTGTCCACCCCCCATGACCCGTCGTCTCTGGGGTGGGCCCTCCCTCCCCACAGAGCCCTCCTCCTCCTCCTGCTCCATGCGCCCCCAGACTCACCACCCTTACCTGTGTGCCGCCATGAGGCTGCAGACCCCACCCTGACACCCAGGTCTATTTCATGGGACCTCCCAAGTCCTATAGGGGAGCCTGGTGTGTTGCAGTTTCTCAATAAATATTGATTGAAGAAATGTTACTCTGTGTCTTATATTTTACAAATTTTTAAGATTCTGCTTTGTTTAAAGTTGATGTCTATGCATAATTATTTATTGTCATCTACAAAAGGTTGCCTTTGGTCATTTCAGTGGTACCTAGTGAGTTTGGGCTGCTATAACAAAGTACCACAGGCAGTGTGGCTTATAAACAACAGACATTTATTTCTCACAGTTCTGGAGGCTGAAGTCCAAGATCAGGGTGCCAGCAGGGTTGGGCTCTGCGAGGGCTCTCTTTTGGGTCGTAGACAGCAGCCTTCTCATGGCATCCTCACGTGGCAGAAAAAAGGCAGGAAAGCTCTCTGGGTCCCTTTTATGAGGGCACCAAGCCCGTTCCTGAGGGCTCCACACCCATGACCTAATCACTCCCAAAAACCCTACTTCCAAATACCATCACTTTGAGGGTTAGGATTTCAATATATGAATTTTGGGAGGACACAGACATTCAGTCCACTGCAAGTGGTAATTACAATACGTTTAGCGGCAAAGTTGCTAAAAATTCAGTGAGAAGGAAGCAGGTCCCACCTGGCACTGGGTTGGGGAGGCTGAGTTTAGGTGGCTACTGCAGTGGTTTTGTCCCACAATTGGGGCCGACTCCTTAGACACCTAATGGGAGTCAGGTGCCAGGTGACAGAAAACTTTGTTCCAATAAAATAACAAATGGACACCGGATCTGACCCAGTGAGAAGCAAGAAACTTCGAACAGGAAGGGCCCAGCTAGCTCAGGGACACAGAGTGCTGAGCACAGAACACCTTGGGAAGTGAGAGGGTTTCACAAGGAGAAGGCCGTGGACGTTTATCTGTATGTGCCGCGCCCGAAGCCAGTGCCGGGTGCTCCCGCGGATAACCTTCCGGAACGTTCGCAGGCCTTGGGCGGCAACAGCACAGGGTTGCGTAGACGTGGTGGGTGGTAAGGCCTCACGTGTTTGATGCCTCCTTTACACTCTGCTGCACGTAACATTTTCTTTTCCACTTTATGTGTGAATTAAGTGGTGGCTGTCTCTACCCTTCCAAGCTTTTCAAAAAGGTTTGTTGTTCTTTGTTTTCTAAAAGGGAAATCAGCCTCCTGGTAGCAAGACCCTCAGCCTGCAGCCTGCAGTGGCTCCCTGTACAGCTGCGCAGCTGTGGCCCGGGCTCCCGGTTGGTGCAGGGCTCTTTGCCTCCCAAGGTGACAGCTCCCAGAGCCAGCATGTGGAGCACGGCGCCGTGTGTCGGCTCTGGCTGGGGTGGGTGGCTCTGGCCGGGGTGGTGACTCTGGCCGGGGTGGTGGCTCTGGCCGGGGTGGTGACTCTGGCTGGGGTGGTGGCTCTGGCCGGGGTGGTGGCTCTGCCCTTCTTTCCTCCTCTTGGGGCTCAGGGCTGGCTCGGGCCTGAGGTAGGTGAGGGTGGGGCCTGGACACAGGGGTGCATAGTTGGCCCCTGGGGGCCACCTTGTTACCATCATCTTCTTTTTTCTGTCACTGTTTTCTGTGATACCAAGCACCATCCACAAGGACAAAACCAGATTTCAGAGGACATCTTCTCCTGGAGCAGGGACAGCGCAGGTTTCTAGCACCACTTCTGAGCAGAGGACTCCAGCTGATGGATCGCAGCCTGCAGCACAAAGTGCCACATTCCTAAATTGTGGGGGCCCAGCAGGCCTCAGAGCCCCATTTCCACAACAGGGCATCTCTGTGTGAAGGAAGGCTGTGCAGGGAACCATATTTCATGGTGAAATGAGGGAAATGTTAAAAATCACAGGACTTGAAGGATAAAAATTGACTTTTAAGAAAGTGTTCTAAAACTGAAAATAAAAGTGAAACAAAATTCTCTACTTGGAAGGAAAAAGAGCTACAAATAAACAGAAAAAAATGAATGGAGTAATATTCTGTGAAATCAGTACTGAGAGAAATTCTCCGGAAATGTTTTAAAGCCAAGATAATACTTTACACTACCTTTTATTTAAACATGATCAGTTTTTAATTTTAAATTAAATGTCAACTTGCAAAAAAGATTCTGTAGTTACAAATGATCCTGATATTTTCAGATAAACACAACCTGACAATGGTGCCTTTGTTTTAATTAAACCTGGAGCCCCGTCGAGAGGGGGCCCCTCGTGCACGGATGTTCATTAGCAGATGCTCTGTGCTCATGGGTGAGTAGAAAACACGTTCATGGGAAAAGATGGGAATTAAATTGTCTTCCTGGGCTGCTTCATGCCCTGCATTTATTAGCACAGACTAATCCTCCCTCTGCTTCCTTCCTTCCCTGTCTGGGGGGCTCTGGGCACTCCTCCATTGCTCCTTTCTTCCTTCAGCAGTTCCTGGCGCGGTGCTGCAAGGGGAGCCTGAGCTGAAGGACAGCACACCCGTCCCCACTCCGGCAAGGCCACGCGCTGCTGCCTCTGAGACACCTGCACGCCCCAGTGTGGCGCCCACTCGCTGGTCACAGCCCTGGGACCGTGTGCAGAGGCCCTGGCCAGGAGGTCAGAGCCTTGGGCGGCTGACCAGGCACAGGCTGCTCGGCTTCCATCTCAGGCGGGGTGGATTTCATCCCGGCCGGCACAGGAACCGGGACTTCTCCAGCTTTAGCTGCAGAATTGTTCAGGAGCGTTCCTGTATCTGCGGAGCTTGGACCAATGCAACAGAGGAAACAAACAAGCAGGACAAACAGAAAAGCAAAACAGAAGTGCTGCCCACCAGCTTCTCCTCGCCCTGAAGCCACGCGTTAGACGACAGGGGCCTTGCCCAGGAACCCATCCAGAGTGCCATCCTGAACCGCTGTGCGGGGGTCACGGGGCCGTTCCTCCCACCCCCAGTGCCTAGGGCAGGCGCAGCTGCAGCCAGACCCACGGACACAGGTGGAGGTGCCACTGAGGCTGCTGCCCCCAGGTGCCCCACAGGGACCCAAGGGTGAGGAAGGAGGCGTCAGGCACCGAGGGCCACTGGTGCACGCACGTTCACCAGCTCGCCCTTCCCTGACACCGGAACACAGAGTCCTTGCCTGGAAAATGTGTGTCACCCCTTTTACAGATCCCAGGGCTCTTGGAAAGACCAGTAAACTCGAGCAAATGAAGGACACGCACTGAACACATCCTGTGTCCTGGGCATTGCACCATCATCCTCCTTAACCCAGGCAGGGAGGGCAGAGGGGATGTCATTACCCTCAACTGCAGAGATGGAAGAGAATAATTTACCCAAAGACAGAACTAGAGGAAGGTGGAACTGGTCTGAACCTGGGCTGATTCCCAGGTCTGTGACTTTCCAGTCCGGGCACCACTGTCTGTGGGCCCTGAGCAGGGCCTCAGCCTCCCCAGACCCAGTCCATATACGTGGACATGAGGATTAGCCCAGAGAGCCCGTGCAAAGTCCACAGTTGGTGCTCAAGGTCAGCACTTAGCATTCTTCTCCCTGCTGGCTGGGTTTTAGACGATGTTTCTACGGCTCACGCTGTTTGAGGGCCGGGTGGAATCTCTGGCGTGTGGGCAGCCTCCTCCGTCTCTTCAGGCTGCGATAACATTTACGGCCAGCCCACGCCGTGGGACCAGGGTCTTATACAGATTATAGTCTTAGCCCTGGAATTTCACTGCTGAGAAATGTCGTTTAGGAACCCAAGAAACTTTTAACTAACTCAGCCTTTCTTGGAGCCAGTAAATGCAAATGGTAGCAATGAATCCCCAAGTTATCTGGGATAAACTATGGCTGTGGAGATGGTCTCTATTTCTTAAGACACCAGCTGGTAGAGCCACGGATACTTTTCCTTTTCAGTCGGTATCACAAGTTGAAGGTAGTTTGAATTTCTGAGTCTATTCTTTCAGCATATCCTTTGGAATGAGATCTGCCCTGTGAACTAAGATAAAATCTTAAACCCCCCAGCTGACGGAACAGACCCCTCTTGGCAAAGGGGACCCCAAAAATACCCTAAAGCTGATATTGGCCATGAGGGAGGTCAGAGGTGCCTCCTCACGCTCCCTCCCTTCTTGGAGATGTCCTTTGTAACTCAGTAACAGGCCTAAGGCCATGCAAGACAAACCTTGAACCACACCTGCAGGCCATCCATTTACTCAACAGATCACTGAGTCTGGGTGTATGTCTGGTGGCTTGTCTTTGATTAACAGACCTCCTTATCTAAACTTAAAACATTCCAAGCCTTAAGACAAAGCTTCATTTCTTTAACAAGTCACAAATCAAAGAATCTTTAAACCCATCTATAACCTGTGTAAACTAAAATTAAATAAAATTCTTCCCCCCCCCACCGGCTGACTGAATGGACCCCTTCCTGGCTAAGAGGATACCCTAAAACTAAATTGTCTGCCACGTGGAGGAGGTCAGACATGCCCCACCACGCCCCCTCCCTTCTTGGAGACGTCCTTTGTAACTCATCACCAGGCCTAAGGCTATGCAAGACAAACCTGCAGGTCCCCAATTTACACAACAAATAGTCCTGTGACTTGTCTCTTATCTAAAACATTCCAAGCCTTTAGAACCAATTACAAGTCAAGGAGTCTTTAAACCTACCTATAACCTGTAAGGCCCCCCCCAACCCCCTGCACTCGAGATGGCCCACCTTTTTGGGCCAAGCCAATGTATGCCTTCCATGTATTGATTTATGACCTTACCTGTAACCCCTATCTCCCTAAAATGTATAAAACCAAACTGTAACCCAACCACAGCGAGTCCACTTGCTCAAGGCTTCTTGGGTGTGGCTCTGGGTCGTGGTCCTCAAATTTGGCTCAGAATAAACCCCTTTAAAATTATTTTACAGAGTTCGGCTTCTTTTCCCTCGACACCTGTAGTCTATGCGAGACGTCCTGCCTCTTCAGGCCAAACCAGTGTGTGCCTTCCATGTATTGATTTGTGACTTTATGTGTAATTCACGTCTCCCTGAAATGTATAAAGCCAAACTGTAACCCAACCACAGTGGGACCACTTGCTCAAGGCTTCTTGGGCGTGGCTCCAGGCCGTGGTCGCACATATTCAGCTCAGAATAAACCTCTTTAAATTATTTTACAGAGTTTGGGTTCTTTTCCGTTGATAGTTCTCTGTGTCCATTTATTTTTTAGAATAGAAAAGAAGCAACATCCAAATTAAAATATGCTACATCTATGTGTAATAGATGTTTTGCCAATAAATAAGCAGTTTATCTGCTAGTGGGAGGCCCCTCAAGAGGAGGAAAGAGGTGTCCTCTGAGCCTCGGGGGCTGAAGGCCTGCACAGCTGGTGAAGCACGGCTGACATCTCCTCTGCTTTTGAGCAGCTTCAACCACGAAAATTAGCTCCCCTCCCCTCCCTCTGTCTGTGGGCTGATTTCTGGATATGTCCATCCCAGGCCACTCTGCTGGCCGGTCTTTCTAGAACCTGGTCACTGCGAAACTGCCTTCATAGCGAGGCTTTCCCAAGGCAGCTTTCAAGGTTTGGAACTACAAAAGCAAAGAAAGGAGAGCCCACATAACAATCAGGAAACAGCAAGAAACAGACCTTGTTTTTAAAACTGGAATTCAAATTAAGCTCAGTTTGAATGACCTCGCTGGAGATGCTGTAACTCTATGTTAGCTCTAAAGGAAGAGCCGGGCGGCAGAGATTGATGCACCTGCCCAAGAAGCAAACCGCGCTTATTGGACAACCCGAGAAGAAGAGACGTTTTATCTCCTCCTTACAGGAAACGGCCCATTAATAGAGAAGCGTTTACTGTCACTTCCTGAGGAATAAAGACATTAAAGATGTTTGATACTTAAAATTATGTTTATGTTGTCTGTGAAAATGTGATAAGTACCCCCCATAAAAACAGCAAAGAATCTGCCTTCTGCTAAGTTGCAAATTCAGAGCCTCCTCCGGAAAGAGTCCCTGATGCGTGGGGACGTGTTGCCTGGGAGATGGCCCCAGCTGCCCGCCTGGGCACCCCCGCGGGGGCGCGTCCCAGTGACACCCACCATCAAGTGCTGTGGGTCCACCTCGAGGGTGCCTGGCCTGCAGTTCTCCCCCCCTCACCAGCAGGGTCCCGGCCCGGGGCTAGACAGGGAGTGGGCTCAGCCCTCCCCAGGCCAGCTGGCAGCTCATTACTGGGTCTAATTTGGTAACAGGCAAGTTGCAAATTGATATCTGCAGCTACAGGGATCGGGAAGGAGATTCTGAGGAAGTCACCAGAAAGCCCTGCCAGTGGTTTTACCATTTATATGCAGATGTGCTAGTGCAAATGAATTAGGGAGATGTAGGGGTCTGGAGGGCTCTCTTTCCTGTCTCCTTGAAGTCTTAAGTGATCAAAATGCAAATATCTATAAACAATAAAGGAGGCAGGGCTGCATCTGAGCTTTGTACTCCAGGCAACCCCCCCCACCCCCCCCCCCCCCAACCCCCGCCCGTCTGATTAGCCCTGGAGCCTGGGGAGAGCCAGAGAAGCTTCATTTGTCCTGGGCTGGAAGGGACGTCAGCTTGGTGATGCCAAGCTCTTTGTCACAGGACCCGCAAGTCACTCACGCCAACGTAGTTCATTCATTCATTCATAGAGTATTGGTTGAGCTTCTCTTAGAAGCCAATCTTTAAAGATGATGTGCAGGCTGTTTGCTGCCTGGAAGGATCTCAGGGTGTCCCCAGGGGGTGCAAATCAAGAAACAAAATACCAAGTGCCTGGGCCATGGGGGAGGTGCAGATTCCTATCTGAGCACGAAGGAGGGAGCCTTTGGGGTCCCTGGCAATTTCAAGGCATTGAGGTTTCCAGCTTATTGGTCTGATAGCTCCTTGCGAGACTTTCCACCAGTCCGCCCTGTGTACTGCACTGGCCCAGAAGGAACACGCCCCCCTGGAGGGGTTCTGGGAGCTGTCCCTGGCCCTGGATCTTTCCCGGTGGTCAGACTGTCAGGTTCCCAGGTCTGAGGCCCTGCACGGTGGTCCTGGCTGGGGTGGAAGTTGCTGAGGGCTTTGTGAATCTGAGGAGGGCACTGGAGGGAGCGCAGTGGTCTCTGCAGGCCTGGCCCTGTGGCTTGCTGGGGTGACCATTCTGCTCTGGGCTCAGAGGGACCTGTAAGCCCTGCTCCCCCATCCCCCAGCCATGCCTCTGTTTCCTCACCGGGAAACAATGATTTCATCGCTGCCTCCCTCACAGGTGAGGATTACGATGCTTAAACACAGCCGCAGGCCCAGAGCGGTTGTTCAGCACACTGTCCCGGCCTTCGCAGGAGTTACTGGAAGCAGGGCTGTGCAGCTTGGCTTTCCGCCGCCTGAGTCCGGAGCTCACTCGAGGGGCCAGGAGGGGCAGGGCCTGGGCAGCTCCTGCCTGGTCCTGCCTCCGCCTCTGGGAGGGAAGGGGGACTCCAGGGGTCTCGGGGCCCTGGAAGGATGACCCACGTGCGCCTCAATTCCTTCTTAGTTCTCTTTCTTCCTAGGGCCACCAGGGTGTGATTTATCGGTCTTTTCCTTGAGTTAATCCTTACATAAAACAACATTTAAATAATAATCTTAAATTTGCAATGACAAGTAATAAAGCTAATTAAGGGTGATCAGGAAGCCCTTTATTAACCACAAAGACATTATGGGTAACTTCAAAGATAGACAAATAATGAAAGATCAATATGGCTAGTGGAAGAAACTCAATGTGACTGTATAAATCAACAGGGACTTACTTGAAAGTAGAATATTTCACACTCGTAAGGTGAATTAATTTAAGTGTCAATAAGGAAAAACAATTACAAAATGGAAAGTAGCCAAATGTTCCAGCAGGATATGTGAGAAAGCAGACCTTGAGGAAGACTTTGCGGACTGTCAGCCGCCCAGAGCCCTGGGGGGCGTGGCCCTGAGAGACCAATTCCTGCAAAATGGTTGGTGCGCTCAGGGCCCCGTCCACCCTGGTCAGTATCACAGGTCTTAACAAATGCACACGGGAAACTAAAATCCCTTCTGATTTCTAATATGAAAGACTGACAATTAATATGCACTTAGAAATTTCAATATATTTTAGTGTTCTTCGCAACATAACATCAAGGGGCAATTATTTGAGATCCGGGCTCCTGGACATATAGCAGTATGCTATTCTGTTGATTTATGGTTTACCACTACTGCACATTATATTAATATTCCAAATATAAACGCCAACGAGTACTTGCAAATCCTATTCTGTAATGGGAAAGAAAAAGAATGACCCAAAGACTCAGTAATGAGGCAAGTGAAGCGCATGGAGCTCGTGATAAACCGCAAGCAGCGAGGTCACGCCCCCAGCACCCCGTCCAGTAGAGCGGGAGGCCAGGCAGGAAACCTTCGACCACAGACGGCAGAGCCTGGAAGCGTTAGACTGGAGCTACCAGCAGGTAACAGGTAACAGGGCAACCTGTCCCAGATGGCCCCACGCCGCTCCTCCTCTCCCAGGAAGAAGTGTCAACCGAGACAATTTCGGAGGGTCAACAGAGTCATCCTTGGTTTAGCGCATCAGGTAACACCCGGCCAAGTGACGGTCACTGTGGTAGTTCCACAGCACGTTTTCTCCATTTATGAAAGTCAGGCTCTCCCAATAATGCCGTCCTGGACTTTTTGCCTGATGGAGGCTAAATTTCCTGGACACAGCCTCTGCTTAGCTCTCTGCTATAATTTCTTTTCTTATCTGATTTCTAAAGGGCATTAGAGGCAGGAAAGCGTGGCCTAAGGAGAGGAAATTGTTCCAACTCAAACAGCTTACTATCACCCCGTGTGTGGCAGGAGAAGGCATGAGAAGGCCTCACTCTGGGCTGTCCTGAGAGCCAGCGGCCTCGGTGGAAGCCAGAGCTGGGCCTTTGTCCAGTCAGGAGTGGGGACTCAGACCCCCAGTGAGCCATCTGCAAGTGGGTGTGTGCACATAGACACACACACATACACATGCATGCGTATGTGTGTGCACACCTATGCGTTCATCTATGCATGAATAGGCATGTACACACACATATGCATCTTCCACTTGACCAGCCTTAGGTCCCAGACTGGCTGTTCTAGCACCTCCTCCCCTCCTCTTTCTCCTTCTTCTTTAAATGGGGGGACAGGCCCACACTCTTGTAGCTTAGCCCCAGGGGCTGCTGGCTCTGCAGAGCCCAGACCCTGTCCCTCCAGCCTGGTGGGGGGGGGGGGCTCCCTGCTAAGAGGACCCTTGTCCCACTGACATGAGAAGACAAGCAGCGGCTGGGTGGATGTGACTTTGACCACAGACGGGACCAACCTGTGGCTCCTTCTCTTTCCAGAGGAAACTCCTGGGATGTCCTGCTGAGGGGGTGTGCCTCAAGTGGGGCAGGAGGGGGGACTGAGCCAGCCCACCTGTGCCGTCCCCTGGGGCTAGCTTGGTAGTAGTCTGTCTACACCATGCTCCCCCTGGCTCCTTTTCCTCACCTGAAAGGCCGAGGCATCCTGAACATGTTTTCTCAGGAGCTGCTGGCACAGTCTATTGGGAATATGGTGGGGATTCTTGATCTGGCTCTGTGCTCATGTCTCCACGGTGAGAGCAAAGGCCTCATCTTCCAGGCACAGTTCAGGTCTCCTGCTCTCTGACTGGCCGCTTGCTTCCGGGCTTGAAAGTGCAGGTGCTCACTGAGCAGCTCCCCACCCCTGACCTCATCCTCCCAGTGCCGGGTGCCAGCACACTCAGGACCATGGCCTTCCGTTTTGAGGCTCTTTTCAACCCCTTCGACCTTGGAAGTTGACGAGCGTGGGCCGGCCGACCCCTGGAAACTTTCTGAGGTCCCATCCCACCTGTCAGGCACCGTGAGGAAAGGGTTCCTTTGAGAACTTGGTGAATCAAAGAGGTGCTTATGCGCTGACCTCTGGGGTCTGACCACACCACGGGTGTGGCAACATGGTTCTGAGGACTGAACAACCAACCTACAAAGGTTGGGAGCATAGTTCATTACTTTATGTTATTTTAGCAACAACAAAATACCAAATGGATCGAAGGGAAAACCCACTTAAAAATAATGTCCTGTACGGTAGGGAGTATACTGGTAATAGGGGCAGAATGTAAAAACAGCTGAGTTAAAATAAAAGGTGCTCTTCTCACCAGGAGGGGTACATAGGAAAACACCATCTTCACCATCTTCGCTGTGTTTGCCCAGCAATGTCCTGCCAAAGACAACCAGGGCTCACCTGTGCAGGACCACTGTTGGCGTCCGGGGCACCGCCAGGCCAGAGAGGGCAGCCGGTTGGCTCTTGACTCCAAATGAAACAAGGAATTCATTCTCTCTTCCACGAAAACTTGGGCTCCTGATTTTTTCTGCAGAGGTTGAAGCGCTACCATAATTTATAAGATGGAAAGAAGAGGTGTATTTTATTGATTTTAGGGGTGTGCTGAATCTTTCTAAGCTCATGCGTAATGAATGGCCTTTGATTTTTTTTCCAAACAAACTTACAAGTAGAGTTGTTGTGACTGTAACTAAATATAGTATGAAATACACACCTTGTAAAGAAACAGAGAAGATGGTTGATCAGAAGAGGAAAGTGAGATCCCTGCCCACCACAGCCCAGGGAAAGGCCCCCGCGGGGTGCGTTTGACCTCTGGTGTGCTTGAGGCCCCTCGCGGCGGCAACCTCCCCGTGGGCTGCTTTGTCGAGGCAACCACACCCACACCTGAACACCGGAGGTGGGTGTGCAGATCTTCATGCACACACACAATTCCACTCACGGGGGACGTTTAGCTATATGGCTATATTCAACTTAATATTTAAAAATATTTTTAAGTTTTATATTTATTTCTATTTTATAAAAATTGATGCATCTTCTACATATCATGTATTCTTAGTTAAGAACAAAATACTGTCCCCAAACACCCTTCATTCAGCCTAAGGACACCTGTGTGCAGACAGAGGACAGGTGTACCCATCCTCCTCCCGTTTTCCTTATAAGAGCATTTGGACACTGAGAAGTATTTTGTTCAAGGTCAGGAAACAGAAAGGAAATAATGATTGTGGGATTGGACCACAGCATTTAGGACACTTTTAGATTCTTTTTGGCCTTGCTTTTTGGGCCCGGGTGGAGGTGAGCTCGCATGGCAGGTAAGGGCACAAGTCAGGACTGGATAGTCGCCTTGACCCGGGTTCTGCTGGAGCAACCCCAGTCTTCCTTTGGAGAATTTCACACCCTCTGGTCCCTTCGATCTTTGCAGTAATCCTGGAGTGAGGGGAGCAGAGATGGTTTGCTTACTCTAAGGAAACAGAGTCGCTCAGCTGGGGAGCGGCAGAGAATTCCCAACCAGTGTGCAAGACCAGCACTGTCCTCACCCGGTAGGTCTCAGGTGGCTCAGTGCACTGGCCGGTGGGCAGGGAGGCCAGGACCAAGAACAACAGCTCCTGCTCTGTCCCCTGCAGACCTGCAGACCCCGTGCACTCAGCATGCCACAGAGAAAGAAGCTCCTGCACAACCTTCTCCCAGTTATGCAGAATGCACCTTGTATAAGGATGTTCAACACAGTATTGTTTATCATAACTTCAAAGCATTAAAAGTAACCTAAAGGTCCAGTTATAAAAGATTAATTAAATAAATTATTATGTATTGGTAACATAGGGTACTTGCAGCCACTAAGAAAGATGACACAGCTATATTTTCATTGGCATGGAAGGATAGCCTCCACATGTCGTCAAACCTGCAGAGGAGGCGTGATGGAGTGGATTACTGTTTCCACTCCTTCCTTCTGCTGTGTGGCCCGCAGTGCGTGGCCGCCAGTGAGTGCATGTCCCTGCCCAGGGATGTTGGGCTTGGTTGTGCTACTTGCTTTGGTTAATGGAGTGTGAGCAAATGTGATTCAAGAAGAGGCCTTAAATGTGCTGGTGTGGTGTGGCCTGGCCCTTTCTCTGGTGACCTGCTGGGAGATGAGAAAGTCCAGGTAGTCTGGGCCCCAGCATGGAAATATGTGGAACAAACGTGAGCCTGGATATAAGCAGAGCTCCCTGGCAGGGCCCATCCTGGAAGCACATGGACCTGCACAGCTACATGCATGAGAATAAAACCATTGTTGTATACCACTGGTGTTTTGAGACTGTTTACTGTGCAGTATTATCATAGCAATAGCTGGCTAACACAGGACTTTAGAAAAACAGTTTATATATATGACCCTGTATTTGTTAGAAAAGCTGCTACATATGTGTTAGAATGATTCTCTTTATATTTATACCTGTATGTAACCCTAGAATGATAGACAACAGAACAAGAGTGTTTTTCTTTTCGGTAGTAGGATTGTGAAGTAGTTCTATTTGCTTTTTAATGTTTCCTTTATTTATAAACACGTAATTTGTATACACATTTTCTTTAAGAACACATTCCTTGGTGAGAAATCATGAACTCTCCTTTAGTTATGCAAATGTCTCTGAAATCATAGCATTAAAATTTAAAACGTCCATCAGGGAGGAACTTTCTAGAATAGTCTCTAGATAGGGTGATGACCCTATTTTGTTTCTCATAACATAGCCCAGGGAAGTATCTGATAAATGTTCATTGAATTGAATCAAGGGCTATTCATGTGTTGCCACCAGCCTCTATTTCTTGAATACAATTCTCAAAAATTATCCAGCCGACAGATTTTTATGTACAATTCACCTACCATACTAGCCCTTTATAATACCAAAATGGCTCAGTCAGCAAACAGTGACTGATTCCATAAAATGCATGAATAAGATGTATTTCTTCCCCCAGGGATAGTGGGAACTCTTCTTTCTTTGCTTATTGGTTTGTTCCCATTGACTTTTGGTCTAAAGACGAGACACTGTGTTCCTGGTCACTTGTCTCACAGGAGTAGGACCAGGGATCTCGGCCCTGGTAGCATCATCCCTGCACAGGTTAGACACAGGGTGCCTCCCCACTTGCCCAGTGAGAGTGTGGGTGTGGGCTGGCGGGATCTGAGGCCTGTGACAAGCTGCAGAGCACGCTCAGCCTCGTCTGAAAAACCTCTTGGGTGTGCTAGTGTACGCAGTAGGTCTGTGATTGCCACTCTTTTGAATTTAATACACCAAGTATAATTTTTGTTACTAGTAAGTGGTAGTGGGCAAAGTAAAATATTGCATACGTTTCAATTTTTCTGTGCAAATTCCATGTTTTTGTTTATACTACTTTTAAGAACATATTTTTCCTCCATGGGGACAACATTTCTAAAAATTTATCACTCTAGTCTATATGAAGACATAAACCTCGTGGCCTATGTATATAGGGATAGCCCTTTTGAGGAAATCTATAAAAGTATGCAGATTCACTCTACCCAGAGCTGGAAGTAGCTTTTGATGATCTTAACAGCAAACACCAACAGGGCTGCCTTTCCTGGAGGAAGTGGCTCGTGGAGGCTCCTGGGACACTTCAAGGAGGCTCTTGGTGTCTTTGTTTTAGTGCACCCCAGGGAGGGAGTTTTACACTTGAACTGCTAATAGTTTTCTTCAAAAACCAACATTTCAGCTTGCTCTGATTTGACCTGAACAGATCCTCAGCGTGTGTGTGGGGCCAGAAGCAGGTCCAGCTCTGGGGAAAGAAGGAAGCAGCACGTGTGTGTTTGCACAGGCTCAACGTACGGGCAGAACTTCTCCGGGCCCTTCACGTACAGCAGATACCGAGATGCTCACAGGAGGAGGAGTGACGGACTTTCTAGAAGGGGGGTGCAGCCAGCAGCACGCCTTTGGTTACTCGACTGTATATGATCTTCTCACTCCTCCTGGAGCTTATCAAAATGGATCCAGGCATGCACTCACTAAACATATGTTCATTCTGTCATTTATGCTCCAGGGAAATTATCTTTTCTTCACAAGTTCAGGTCTGGTCATGAACTAACAGTCGAGGTCTCGGCCTTGGCTTCCAGGCCTCAGCGCACGGGCTGCCCGTCCTCTGTTGCCCTTTGTCCCGGCTCTCTGGGATCGGGGCAGTAGCTGTCAGTTGAAGGCCCTCCTTTAAGTGATTATTTGGTTGCTCTCACACAGGTTGTGACTTTGTCCAAAATTATTAATATAGCCTATTGGAAACCAGTGACCCATTGTTTTGGGTCATTTGAATAGATACGCAGAGTTATCAGATTACTGTGCAGTCACCAAGTTCAGTTTCCCAGACATCAGTAAGACGGGCCCACGTGTTCAAATTTTAACCACGCGTGGTCGGTTCAGGAGCCACACTTACACAGTTTCCTTTCACACAGTTTAAAGGATTAGTTCGATTAGCCAACATTTTAGGCAAAGCAACCTGAGACTCCAAGTACCTTCTGGCCCGAGAGGTCCAGAGTGCCGGCCCACACAGACCAGACTAACGAGATAATGGCACACCTGGTTCTGCAGCTTTGCAAACATGCAGAGGGTGGGCTTGCTGTGGTCCCAAAGCTGTCAGATTCCAAAGAAAGCATGAAAAGGGAGGCAGTTCCAAAGGGGGGCAGGAAGCTGGGGTCGTTCTCTGCCTCCGGGTGTGTCTGGAACTGGGGCCGCAGCCTCCATTCCTGCCAATGGTTCCGTGTCCACAGTGGGACCCAGCAGAGCGGCAGTCACCTGTCCTGGGCCACTGGACCAACCCAGAAGGCCAAGAGTGCAGCACCCCCTTCCCAAACAGCTCCTACTCTGCGCCTCAGCTCCGTGCCTGGGCTCCACCTGGGCTCCACCTGTCCCCCAGCTCTCACTTGGGGCTGACTCAACGGCCTTTGCAGCATCCCACGGGGGCATCATCCGGCAGGTGCAAATGGCTTCTGGATCGCACAAATTATACTCTGCCCCCAAACAGGCCCATTCCAGAGCTGATGCTCTACCTTGGCTGAACCAGGAAGAAACACAAAGCGAGTAATGAGGACAGGCAGCACGTGAGCCGGGACCTGCAAGCCAAGAAAAATCCACATCACTGCGACTTTACAAGTCAGTGGAATTCTCTCTGGCACGTGGATGGGTTGACTCTTTATAGAATACATTTATGAGGTTCATCTTCTAGATTAGCTAATTTCCATCAATTAAATGTTTCACAAACATCCTACAAGGCGTGCCTGTGGGTGAAGCTCTCGGCTGTGTCAGAGCGTGTCAGGTTGCCAGGTTTCTGTTTCTCCCTCAGAGACAATGTCACAGAAGGAGCTAGACACCCAGCACCTTCATGCCTACAGCATGCGAGGAACCACAGTTTCAAGTTTCATAAATTCATCGTAGGTATATTTAAGGTTTTGATATATTTTTGTTTGGCTATTTATAATACATTCTCATAAGGACAAAAAACTGCAGGCAACAAGTGTATTGGAATTGATGGTGGATGGGTCCGTTTGGACAGCTGTTCCTCGTTTTGAAAGGAAAAGTAAATGTTTGCTCTGATTAAAGGTAGAAATGCTTTTGAAGACCATATGTACAGACGAGTGTTACACTACACACTTCAGGAGAAGGAAACTGCTAACAAGAAAAGATTTCAATTTCTTTTTGAATATAATCTCTGAATAAGTTTCTTAAGCCAATTTCCAAAAATAGGAAGCAGGTAGATGCTGCAAACCATGGGGGTCACATGGTCGCTGGTCCTGGGCACTGCCCTGGGGCATCGCGCAGAGGCTGGGGACTGGCCAACGCTCGGGTGGAGGGAAAGTGTCTTCAGGGCAGCCCAATTCACCCAGAACCGGTCTTGCAAGGCTCTCACAGCCGTCTGAGGGTGACCGGCGAGCAGGTACATGGTTAATCCTGCTTGGTGAGGAAGCCTGGGCCAGTGGGCAGCGAATGTCGACCCTGGGGCGGGACTTGACGACTCCTCCCCCGGTGCCTGGGCCGGGGGCTGAGGACGCGAGGTCTGGGTGACGGGTCTGGGGTAGATGTACAAGCTGCTGGGGAGAGGCGAGCTTGTGGCGTCAGCGTGCTCTGGGGAGCAATGGATCAGGGCTTGCAGACTCCGCGCAGCTGAAGGGAAACTGCTGCCTTTTCTCCTCAGTGTGAGTCTCCACGGTAACCTGTCTGCTCAGTCGGCACTGTCAGAAATGCTGTGAAATTACAGCCCGTCTTTGTCAGGGAAATGAGCACAAGACCCCAGGAGCCACTGGGAAGTCCTCGGGTCCTCCTCTGGGGTTCCCGGTTGTCCCCATCCGTCACGGGGGCGGGGGGAGGGAAATGAGAAGTGCTGGCTGGGAAACCGTCACCCCTTGAGGTAGGTCACCCCTTGTCTCTCGCATTTGCTCCAAGACACGTCCTAGGCTCCCACAGCGAAAACATAAGCACTGAGTTCCCCGCCTGGTCAGTGAAGCACAACTATCCAAAGCCTGGGCTTGAGGTTAGTGATTTCTATCAACACCATACAGGATCCTGCATAGTTCTTCACAAAAAGAGGTGATTAAGCAATTCGTGTTTCCAAAAGAGCTGATACATTTCCCAATAAAAGAAAATTTCTTAAGTGTAAATCCATGAAAAATTCAGATTTGTGCTTCTAAGGCAAAAGATTCTCTGTGGTCTGAGGTAAGAGTCTTGCTGGCGGGTGTGGGTGGTGGAGATGCGGGCGTGCTGGCTGGCCAGAGGTTGGGGAGTGCCTGGTGCTTGGCTTCCTTTACAGCTGTGCGAATAGTACGTGCTATTGTGGCAACTCGAGATTCCAGCTGGTTGCCAGGCACGGGGTTCCCCTCCCATCCGTCCATTTTTTCATGGTATAACGTGTTTGAGTGAGATTCCAGAGCCTCCTTTTCTCTAAGTAGTATAAGCCAGAACTCTATTTTAGAAACCGTCTTTTTGAATATACACCATGCACCACTGAAACTCACGGTCCCGATACAGATTTCACATCTCCCACATAACGAACGCGCTTGTGCATCCGTCGGGGGCTTTCCCTGGGCGCAGTGCCCCAGGCTTCCTCCCCTCCCCAGGGGTAAGGCTGGCCCCCCGCACGGGAGACCTGGGGGAGGGGCAGAGAGCGTCCGCGCTGTCTCCGGACTACGCAGTGGGATGGAGACTCACGGACACCCGCCCCTGGAGGTGAGCGGGCTGGAGGTGGCGGCCAGAGGGGCACAGTGATTCCTTCCGCGCCTGGACCATGGTCTCTGCGGTGCCATCTCATAACCACAAAGAGAATCTGGGTGTGACAAGGTGAACACGACCAGGGTGTGTAGGTAGGTAATGCATTCTTGTGTAAGAAAAACTGTAGGTTTGTTTAAAAGTAAAATAGTTTTGTGATTTTTGAGCATTAATTGACATATTTTAAATGTTAATATTTATTAAAATATTAATAACTTTAAAAAATAAAATAATGTACCTTTAACAAGATACATTCAAATGATTTAATATAACTAAATACTACTTGAAGAACAATGCTAACATTTTTACAAAATTCATACCTTTCTCTGCTTGGAGCAATCTTCCTCTCCCTGGATTTTGGACATTTCTCCTGCTCCTGGTGATCTCTGACTGTACAGCTGGGGGACTCTCAACTTCGTCCAGAGTCACTTGTGGTGGACAGACGCTGAGGTGGCCCCCGTAACCTGCACCTCGTGCTGTTCACGCCTGTGTGCCATGCGTCCCTGAGAGTGCTGGCAGGATCTGTGACTTGCTTCTAACCAGTAAGACGTGGTGAAGGCGGTGGGGTGTGACTTCCCTGGTCATGTTACTGTATATAAGACTCTGTCTTGCTGGAAGACGCACTCACCTTGTGAATCCCTGTGGACGTGGTGAAAGGGGCCACATTAGGGGGCCCGCATGGCAAAGAACTATGGCAGTCCTCTGGGAGCTGTGGACAGCCTCGAGGACCTGAGAACTCATTCTAGGAACTGGCTTCCAGCCGACAGTTGATCAGGAGCTGTCAGTCCTACATCCGTGAGGAAATAGATCCTGCCAGCAACGTGAATGAGCTTAGAAGTTGATTCCTCCCCAGTGGACCCTCCGGAGAACGCACCCCACTGATGCCTTGATGTCAGCCTGGTGAGACCCTGAGTGGGGGAACCAGCTAAGCTGTGCCCAGATTCCTGACCCGTAAAACCTGTGAGATCATAAATGTGTGTTGTTTTAGGCTGCTAAGTTCATGGTAATTTGTTTTGTGCCCCAGAAAGCCAACACACCACCCAGAGGGCGGAGTCTGAGGTCTAATAAAGGTAGGGTGCGTGCCTTGTAGCCAGCCGGTGTCGCCATCCGGCAAGACCCAGGCCGGCCCGCGCAGGTCTGCAGGGAACAGGTGGCCTGTCCACGGCCGGTGCTGGGCCAGGCCCTCCGCCTGTCAGCGTCACAGAACAGAGAATCTCAGCTGCGTCTCTTCTTCCATGACCCCTTTCATGCCCGGCAGTGAGACCCCCGAGGCCGTGAGATGCAGTGGGAGCAGACAAGCGCAGGGCGTGCTGGCTCCTGGCTGGTAGGTGTTAACTTTCAGTTCCCACCTGGCTTCTGCGCTGTGGTGTGGCGAGCTGTGTGCAGGAAGAGCTGTCACTAAGGAAAGCTCGGACACTTACGAGAGGCTGAGAGCCAACCCCGGCTCACCCCAGCCTCCTCACGGCAGCTGCTGCCCTGTCCATCACCCCGACCGCTGGCGAGGGACCCTGCCTTCCTCACTCTGACCAGATGCCATTGTGGTTGGGTTCCGCTGTCCTGAGGGCACAGAAATGTAGAATTAGGCTTCTTGGCTCCCCTTCCAAGACCACGTTCCATGAGAACCTTCGGTTGACTTTATTTTCTCTGTGTGCAGCATAAGTGGAGAGCCCATGGTCTCCCGGACCACTGGCCACCGTCCTGTCCTTCTTAAAATTCTACCTTGTGCTGACCCAGGAGGAACTCACAAGATGTGGGTTTGAAGGCATTTCTCACTGCAGATTCCAATGCTGACGTCAGAGCTTTAAACACGCTGCTGCAGCGATGGGCACTGACCAGGCAGGAAGGCCACTGTCTTCATTTTGGCTGCTGAAGAAAGAGCAGGTGGGGATTGGCCCTGGACCATTTGCGTGGCCAGTGATGCAGATGCTGGCAGCGTGGAACTGGGCTGTAATAGCCTGGCCTTCTGGGGACAAAGGGGCATTGTGCAAACACTGGCCTAGTGTGGTCAGTCAGAGTGTCATGGAAACCACTGACTAAGCAGCTACTGCTGGCCCGCGCAGGCCTGGCAGAGCTGGACCCAGACGCTGGTGTTTGCCAAACGCTCGTGTCACTGAAGGGAATATCACCCAGGCTGGACTGGTCACAGAAACCTGCATGCAGATCACTCCATCCCAGCCAAACTTTTGCCCCGGGAGGGTGATGTCCATTCTGCTCAGGCCCTGGAAACAGGAAGCTCCATGTGCCGGACGACAAGGTCCCAGGAAAGCCAGGCCCCCAGGAGGAACCGTCCTCTCCTCCACGGACGAGATCTTCAGGGAATTGCAAGGTGAGGTACACAGAACTGACATCTGTTTTAAGGTGATGACCAAAGTCTAAATAGGTGTCTAAAAAGAACAATGTAAACCAACATCTTTCTAGTATGAAACAGATGGCCCATGGCTGGTGAAAACACCCAAGGAGGATGCCCACCTCCTGTCAGAATAAAGCAGAGTTATCAAATTAGAATTAGTTTCCCCAGAAATACCTGTCTTGTGCAACCCCTAAGATGCAACACTGAATGGGGTCCTGGGATGGGTGACACTGGGCAGTGAGCAGGAACCGGGGGGTTTTGTACCCTCAGGAATGTGGCCGTGGACCCCTTCTTCATTTTCTAAAATGACTAATTAAAAAAAAAAAACTTTTTTCTGACTACTTTCCTCACGAAAGAAAGACACATAGATTGTATTAAACTTAGAAATTAGATAAGCAATATCAATAAATAGAACCATCTGCAATGCCAGGACCCAGACTTTATCTCTTCCTCGTTAGCTGTGAGCCTTTCAGTGCTCTTCTGTGACTCAAGCACCTGCGTCAACAGAGGCTCTTACATTGCACGTGTCACTTTGTAACTCTTTCCTCTTGATAATGCGTTGCAAACACTCCCCACAATATCCAACGTTCTTCACCAGCATCATCTTTAATGGCTGCTTGGAGTCCATTGTCTGAGTCTGTCAGTTCCTCCATCAGTTCACCTGCTGCTGTGGGACACTTAGGGCAGATGTAGTCTGGATGTTTGGCCCCCAAATGTCACGTGGAAATTTGATCCCTGTGCTGGAGGCGGGGCCTGGGGAAGGTGTCTGGGTCGCGGGGGTGGGTCCCTCATGGAAGGCTTAATGCCATCCCGTGGTAATGAGGGGTTCTCTGCTCTGTTAGCTCATGGGAGAGCTGGTTGTTTAAAGAGCCTGGTGCCCCCTCCTCCTCTCTTGCTCCCTCTCCCGCCATGTGACACCTGCTCCCCTCCACCTTCCGCCTTGACTGGAAGCTCCCTGAGGCCTTCAGCAGAAGCAGATGCTGGCGCCAGGCTCCTTGTCCAGCCTGCAGAACCTCGAGCCAAATTAACATCTTTTCCTTATAAATTACCTCCCCCCCCAGGTACTCCTTCATAGCAGTGCAGAACAGACTAACCCGGGGTGTTTCCAGTGTTTTGATTGGATGCTTCAGATGGCCCTGTGGTAAACATCCTCATAGCAGTCTTTGATGACATCAACAGATGCTGAGGATGAGTGCCATCCCTCCCCAGAGCCACCATCGGCTCCCGGGACCCACTCACCCTCTCTTTGTGTCCTGTGCTGGTAACTTGGTCCTCCTCACCGGCTGTGCAGACTCTGCCGGTCCCACGTGCACCTTGGCCCTCAGAACCTTGTCCCCGTCTCTGCCTGTGTTCCCTGCCTTCCCTAGTGAGGGCACGTGCCCTTGCAGGAAGTAGTGGAAGGCTACAGCACGCCCTGGTCGAGGGGCACTGCCCTAGTCCCCGAGCATGGGTCTGCGCGGCTCGCCCTCTGAGTGGACAACTTTGAAGGTGGCCCTGCGCTGCCCCGACTTCCAGGGCTGTGGGTCCGGCTGTCTACTCAGCGGCTCCACCCCAGCACGGATTACCCCTGTTGGAAACAGACTTATCATTTCCCCCCAGCAAGTCACACTAGTCTGTTTCCCTTCTTGTACCCTCTGCCTTGGTCGGCACGGCCCCAGCTGCTCCCTCTCCATCCTCTTCCTCACCGATTGGTTTCCTCCTGAATTGGCCTCCTGTCTTCAGCCACAATCACCACATCAGTCTATGTCTTTTTCTTCTGATTAAAACCATGGAGCTGACTCCACGCCCCAGCCTTCCACAAGGATTGGGACAATTATCCCATTAATAATAACAGCAGCTGACACTCTTGGCACAGTTGCGATGTGCCGGTCACCGAGCTGGCTGCTCCGCATTCATTTTGTCATTTGATGCTTGCCACCATTTTACAAACAAGGACACTGAGGCCAAGAGAGTTTGCACAGGTAATAAGCAGCAGGAAGGGCCGGAATGGCGGGTTCTGGAGCTGGACTTCCATCACTTACCTGCTCTGTGACTGTACAGGTGACCCCAGCTCTTAGAGACTCACTGTTCTCATCTGTAAAGTAGCAATAACTATGACAACGCCTGCCTCTTAGGGATTTCTTGAGGATTAATTGAGTCAACATGTACTAAGCATGTGGCCCAAACAGAGTGTTTGTGCTTGTTAAGTAAGTGACTGGGAGAGGTACCTGGGGGTGTGGCTTTCTCCTGTGGCCTTGCAGGCCAAGCTGGTGAACCTGACCTGGTGTCCCCCACTGGGGGTGACTTGGAGTGTTAACACAAGCATGTCTTCTTTGTCATTCTCTCACATGGAACTTTTTTCCTGTAATTATTTTGGTGCCAAATTATATATATAAATGTATATGTATATAAAATATATTTATAAATATAAAAAGGTGTAAATACATTTATATGTACTTCATATATGTACATATACATGAAATATATATAAAATTTGTAAAAAATTTATACTCTCAAATGTGTAAGAAGTTTGTATCTACATCATAAATCAAAGTACCCGAGCTGAAAGTGCAGGGTCTCCAGATCGCAGAGAGCAGCTTCCCCCTTGCTCCGTGTTGTCTGGTTTTGTGCTTCTGTGTAGAGCGTGGTTCACGGGGGAGTCCTCAGAGCCGGGGGCTGCAAAGTCAGGACCAGACTGCTATGGGAGTCTGAGTGTGGGGGCCAGAGAAGTAGAGAATCACCAGGGGTTTGTCGGGCTTACCAACAGATTTCAGTTTTTGTTTGGGTCTCTGCTGCTTAAGACCAAGAAAGTGATAACTTAGATGAACATTATTCATGGTGCTGGGGGGGCACCAAGGACCAAAGAGTGCTGCTCTTTCATGAATGACATGTAACAACCCAGCACACAGGAACCTGTGTCTAAAACCAAGTCAACAAGGCACATACTCTATCCTGGCCAATGGTCCCCCCTTTCTGAGTTGAAAGTTGCCCGAAAGTGTTTGGGATGAATCCCAAAATCCAGCCACTTCAAATCTTAAATATGTCCATGCGATTGCATGCTGACAAACATCACGATACCTTCATGTCTTACATTCTCGTAACCATGTGCCAGACGCTATAACTGAGGAAAGGCTGTGATAAAGAAGAGACTTTGGACACTTCTGCTTCTAATCAAGACAGAGTAATTATTTAATAGGATCGTATTTAACCTTTGTCTGCAAACCATGTAAAATTGGACAACATACACCGCATGGCAGTGTATGTCATTGGCAACAAGCGCCAGTGATCCCTGACAAATGAGACGTTCACACGAGAGCCCTCGGCTTCCCAGATCACCGCCCAGAAGGAGTCCCAGCCTGCGGTGAAGGGAAGGGTGGCCCGGATGGAGGCTGGGGGTGTCCTGGGCTGAGGAGACAGAGCTGGGAGTCTGGGGACACTGGGGCTGCCAGAGGCCACTGGGCAGGATTCTGGAGAGGAGGGAGCTGTGCAAAGAGAAAGCTTCAGAGATTTCTGGGGGACCCCGCTTGAGTCTGTAGCTGAGTACTCAGTGCACATGTGTGAGGACATCACCTGAGGCCAGAGAAACCCTGCGAGGAAAAGATGAAACAATCCCAGTGCACGAGAGAGGGTTCATAGCGCCCACCCTCACCAGCCAGAGCGGAACACAAAACTCACAGGGCAGCGGGTGCAGCAGTCAGAAGATTTCACCCTAGAAAGACCTCTGCTACTGCTGCTGCCCAACAAGTCTTTAAAATCAAGAATTGAAAAGATCAGACTATTTCCAAGTAGCTCATCAAAGAGCAAAAATATTTTTAGGAATACAAAAATACACAACATCCAACAGAGTAAAAGTACAGTAGCTGGTATCCAATAAAAAATTACCATCCATATGAAGAAGCAGGAATAGTGGCCCCAAATGAGGGAAAAAAATAAATAGAAGTTGAAATTATATGTGACATAATTGTTGTACATTGATATTAAAATAGTTATTATAACCATATTTTTTTCTTCAGGAAGCTAGAAAAAATATTGAGCATGCTAAGCAGGGACATGGAAGATATGAACAAGACCCAATTCAGACTTCTGGAGGTAAGAATTGCCATGTCAGAGGTAAACATAAAGTGGGTGGGATAATGGTACGTCACCCACTGTATGAGACACTGTGCTTGGACAGTAAGTAATTAGTGACATCGGTGTCTGATTGCATTAGATATTGTATTTGTGAACTTGAATGCGTAGCAATAGAAATTATCCAAAATGAAACACAGGGGAAAAAAAAGGCAGAAAAAGTGAACAGAGCCATGCTATGAACTCAACCTAATAGGGTTGTAATCAGAATCCTGAAAAGGTGGTAGGGACAGAAAAATACTTTAAAAATTTGTGGCTAACAATTTCACAATTTGTTAAAAACTGTAAACTCATAGATCCAAGAAACTCAACAAACCCCAAGCATAAGAAACATAAAGAAAATTACACTAAGTCATGTCATAATAAAATTGTTTAAAATCAGTGATAAATCATAAATCTTAAAAGCAGCCAGAGAAAAAAGATACATACGTGCAAAGGAACAAATAAAAGAATACCAGCAGATTTCTCACTGGAAACGATGCAAGCTAAGACAGCAGAGTAAGATTTTTAAAACCCTGAAAAAAGGGAAAAGCCTGTCAACCTAGAATTCTTCACCAATGAAAATATCTTTCAGAAGCTTTGTCAGATGCACAAAAGCTGAAAGATCATTACCACCAACAAAGCCAGGCCACAGGAAACATTTAAGGAAGTTCTTTATGCAGAAAAGTAAAGTGCCAGATGGAAATGTAGATTTACATAAATAAGAGTCCCAGAAATGGTAACTACATGGATAGATACAAAGTTATTTTATTCTTTTAATTTAAATCTCTTTAAAAAGCTATCAGTTGCTTAAAGCCAAATTAACACTAATGTATTGGGAGTTTATAACATATGTAGAAGCAAAATGTATGGAAATGAAAGCCAAGAAGGTAGAAATGGGAGTAACCACTGTAAGGTTCTTATGTGTGATTTTCTCCAATATCACTTGCACTAGATTGTCATAAATAGAGATGTACATATAAACCCTAAAACAGCCACTAAAATAGTAAAACAAAGAGTTTCAGCTAACTATAAAAAATAGAAGATAAAGTAGAGTCATAATACATACTCAATATGAAAGAAAAAAACAGGAAAAAGGGAACAAAGAACATATGGAGCAAGTAGAAAGCAAAAGCAAGGTGTATACTCAAATTTAACCTGACCAATTATCACATTAAATGTAAATGGTTTAAATGCCCCAGTTAAAAGTCAGAGATTGTCAGATTGGATTAAAAAATCAATATCTAAAGACAGTAATCCTCCCTTATCCATGGGGCATATGTTCCTAGACCCCCAGTGGATGCCTGAAACTGCAGATAGGACTGAACCATATATATATAATCTTTTTTTGATCTGGTAGCTGAGATGGCTACCAAGTGATGGCTACAGTCAGGTGGCGTATACAGCAGGGAATGATTCATGCCCTAGGTGGGATGGAGAAGGACAGCATGAGATTTCATCATACTACTCAGAATGGCATCAAATTTAAAATTTATGAGTTGTTTATTTCTGGAATTTCCCATTGAATATTTTTAGACCACAGTTGACTGTAGATAACTAAAACTGTGGAAAGTAAAATCGTGGATGGGAGAAACTACTATGTATGCTAACTTTAAGAATACAAATAGGTTAAAAGTAGAGAATGGAAACAGACATACCATACTAACACTAATCAAAATAAAGTTACAGTGATTGTATAATGTTAACATCAGAGTAGATTTCAGAGCAAAGAATATAACCAAGCATAAAGGAATGTATTTAATAATGATAAGGGGCTAATTCATCAAGAGGACATAAGAATTCTAAATGCATATGCACCTAATAACAGAGTTCCAAAATATATAGAACAAAAGTGGATATAATTGCAAAGAAAAATTTGCCATACACAAAATTTAACTTAAAATGAATCATAGACTAAATGTAAAACTATGGAAGAAGAAAATGAAGGAGATAATCCTTGTGTCCCTGGGTTCAGGCAAATATTTCTTATATATGACATCAAAAGCATGATCCACAAAAGAAGAAAAATGATAAATTGGGCTTTATCACAAGTAAGTATATCCTCTTTGAAAGATACCGTTAAGATAACAAAACAGCAAGCCACAGATTGGGAGAAAATATGTGCAAGCTACATTTCTGATGAAGGACTCGTACCCAGCATATAGAAAAGACTGAAAACTCAATAGTAAGAAAACGAACAGTCCCCTGTAACAATGGGTAAGAGATTTGAATAATTCACTAAAGAAGATATGCAGATGGAAAATAAGCACCAAAAAGATGCTCAGTGTCATTAGCCATTGAGAAATGTAAGTTAAAATCACAATGATGTACCACTGTACTCTAGTTAGGATGTCTAAAATGGAAAGGCTGACATACCAAGTCTCAGGGAGAGTGTGGAGGAACTGGAACGTTCATACACGGGTGGTGGGAAGGCAAAATGGTATAACTTTGAAAAATGCTTTAGCGATTTCTTAAAAAGTTAAAAATGCACCTACTATATGATCCAGCTACTCTACTACTAGGTATTTACCCAAGAGAAAAGAAAGTATGTATCCATATAAAAACTGTATGAACTTTCATAGAAATTTTATTAGGGTGTCTCCAAACTGGAAACAACTTAAACTTCATCAACAGGTGACAGGAAAAAAAAACGTAGCATACCCGTTCCAGGGAATATTACTCAGAGATTAAAAAAAAAAAAAGAATGAACTGTTAGTGAAGGTGCAACAACATAGAGGAAACTTAAAATTATTTTGAGTAAAAGAAGCCAGTCAAAAAATGATGCCTCCTGTATGCTTTTATTTGTAAAAAATTCTGTCAAATGAAAATTGGTTTATGGTGACAGAAAGGTGAGTGGGAATTACCTGGGCTGGGGGCAGGTAGTAGGGAGGGCAGGAGGAATAGGAAAGGAAACTTCTTTTGAGGCAACAGTGGGTGTGTTAGTTAACTTGATTGTGGTGATGGTGTCATGATATACACATATTTCAAAACTCATCAAATTGTACCCTTTAAGTATAAGCAATTTATCGAATGCCAATTATACCTCAGTCAATGAGGTGTTTGTGAGGTGTTAATTTTTCAAAATGTTAGTATATGGGCAATTCTTTCTGACAAAATCTTCCACTATACCCCAGCAGGGGATGCGCAGGAGGGCACTCCATCACAGCAGTAGAGGGACGCAGATGGGAGGAAGGAATGTCTGTGAATAAGGCTCCCAGGAAGGCTGCCAGGCTTGTTGGCCACCACGGGCGCCTGGCTGGTGACGGAGATGCAGCCACGGGACCACCCACTGGCCCACCCGCCCATGCTCTGGCCGCTTTGCGATCGATTAAGTGTGAAAGTCATCCTCACCCCTTGGTTGTCTCGCAGGTCACCATGCAAGCAGAAGGAAAACCAGGAAGGCTTGCAAGACAATTTAGGTAGAAATTGCTGCCTGTGATTTATGATTTTAATTAAGAGCTCTTAAAGCTTTAATTAAAAAGGTACATGAGCATTCAGTATTTAAGAAAAATGACTTTGTGTTTGGGTCAATTGAATAACATAAAATAAAATGAGATACATATTTCTAGTCAGAAGCATCACATAAGAAAGCTATGTACGTAATTAAAAAGTAAATTTAAACTGATTTGGGCATAAAGCTTTGTAATGGGGAAGGGGGCTGAGAGGAATATCCTTTCCCTTTACTGCAGTACAGCTGGGTGTCAGATTCCACACGTTAATGCGGTTACTTCCCGGGAACTTCCCGGGATGGGGCCGAGGCAGGGACACAGACGCCTGGGAGAACACTTCTGATGGCCTCTGCCACCCCAGGCACGGGAGCTCTCCCGTGCTGCTGGCTGACAGAGTGTGTCCCTGGTTCCTGTCCTGCTGCTTTATGTGCCTTGTGTGTTCCTTGCAGCATCTGTTTGCTTCTCAGATGTGGGAAACATTGGTGAACAGAGCTGGGCCAAAGTCTTACTTAGTAACACACAAATCTACCACGCAAATGAGCTCAGGGACATGGGGTCAAGAAGGAGGAATAGAGCCCTGAAGAAAGTCACTCATTGTGCCCTTAGCCAGGGGTGACCTTGGCAGAGGTCAGAGCTCTAGGCCTCGTGGCTTTGCTACGGGATGGGGTCCAGAGCACCCACGTGTTCTCATTGCAGACCCGCAGGAGTGAGTGAATGGCACCAGGGAGGGTCACCCCAAGACAGGGGCTCGCTCTCTGAGCACCTGCACTCTGGGCTCGCAGGCCAGCTGCAGCAGCTGGAGGGGACAGGGACAGTGCCAGTTAGCACAGAATGTGCTGCCCTGTAGATAGCAAAGCCTGCAGTGCCAGTGTGTGAAGGGTTGTACAACCTACGAGCAACTGACCCAGGGCAGTCCCATGGTGCACTGCTGGCTAAACTTCTGCACTCACGACATCCTCTCACCGTGTCCCTGGGAGGTTGCTGGAAGGTGTCAGCCCCTGAGTATCATTGGAATCTCGCACATGGGGCTCTTGTCACCCAGGAACCATAGTGATGCTGACCTCAGCCTCCTCAGCCCAGACCTGGCCTGGGGTGTCATGGGTGTGTGAGATTTCTGCAACTGTGCCATGACCTCTGATTCCTCAAGCTGTGCCCACTGTGTCTTCCTTAAACCTCCTGGACACTCCCCTGTGGGGCTGAAGTCATCCCCTCAGCTCCCCTGTGTTCTACTCCTTGGACATTCTAATTGTGTCCCCACTTGGCTTTGTGGTCTGGCCATTGGCTAGACAGGACCTCCAGGGCAAGGTCCTCAGGTGGGCAGTAAGCGTGCACTGACCCACCAGTGCTAGTGAGCCTGGCTGACCCGGCCACTCGCTTGTTCCCACTTGAAGAAACTATGCATTTAGAAATATGGATTCTACCAATTAGGTGAACTGTTCGTGCCCTAAATGAGCAGCAAAAGGACTTAATCAGACACTGTATTCAAATAACAAGCTTGGATATTACATTTAAGGGACTATTCATCTTATAAAATGAATTGTTCCTGCAATGAGCGCTGCACACCTGCAGTTAGACATGAAGCACTTAAAATCCCAGCTCATCTTTCCCCTGCATTAATGGCCTTTTCTCTTACTTTGTGATACTTTGTGATTCTAAAACAACCCAAATGCCAAAGAAAAAAACATTCCAAACTATGAAGGGTTTCTACATATCCTCAAGGTCTTTCCAAAATGCTGCCCTTCCAAACTAAACTTCTGATTGCTCTTCATATGCAAATCATGCCTTGGGGCCTCAATAAGGAACTATTTTGGAACAGAACACAACTCAACTCTAGAAACATTTCCTTCCTAATTTGGTTCTACAGTTTAAATGGATTAAGAAGAGTTGCAACTTAACTCAATTACAGGGACATTTTTCAGCTCCATCTTAAATTACCCCAACAGGCGTTTTTTTTTGTTTTTGTTTTTGTTTTTTTGTTTTTTACAAAGGACTTGCTAAGTATCCTGAGGACATGGAGGATGTCAGTTTAGCTCAGGAACATGAAAGGACATATTTATTGTACTTCTCACCTCCTGGACAACAAATCAAACACCAAGACATAAATTGTCAAACATTTTAATCACTGAGCAGCTGGAAAATCAGTTTGTTTTTCAAATCACACTTGTGGTAAGGGATAGAAGATAAACACCAACTGTTTGGTTCCTTAAGTGAAACATAATGTTTTCATAACTGAGGAAAAAAACTGCAAAGAATTGACACATCAACTTTTAAAAATTGTGTTTGGAGCTGCAGCACACCAAACTCCCTGGGTCTCCAGGTTCTCGAATAGCAGGGCAGAAGACTTCAGCTCCTGTGGTCGGATCAAAGCCACAGAGCCTTCCCATTGTCCTGGCCACTGGGTGTGCTTTCGGCCTTCAACAGGGAGGAACTAAGGGTGGAGAAGGAGGAGGGATGGGGGAATATAAGCCAGGACAGCTCCTAAACTTCAGCCACATAAAACTGTGGTGCACGGGAGTCAGGGTATGGGCTCTGGGGCCAGAGAGTGAACTGACTTTAAACCCTCTGCCTGCTGCTTGATAGCTCTGCAGCCTCAGGCCATGGTGACCCTGGTCAACTGCAAACCCATGGGCCCTAAAATAGGAGAATTAAGAATCCTCTTGGTGTCAAGCTGAGTGAGGAGAGGAAGAGTGAATGCATAGGAAGGTTTAGCACTCCTGCATAGAGAAGGTGGCAGGAAAGTCGACTCCACCTCTTTGTTCTTAGTATCACTATTGAAGAAGTTTTGGAGAGCAGCTTGCAGTTGAGGAGAAAACTGAGGAGATGGGCCAGGAACAGTGGGGGAGTAGGAAGCTCCATCCACAGAAACACACACACACACACACACACAAAGAGAAAAAACACTGTGGAAATCAACATTTTCAAAACTCTGGAAAATAGTCAAAGGAAAAGATCCTGCATATTATGGGAAACATAAAATGCCATGTGTATGCCCTGTGCAGGATATAGACTCAGAAGACAGCTGAGAAGACCTAGTGTTTCACCTCTGGCTGACCTTTGGGTTCAGTGCAAGCAGGAAGTGAAGGCTAAGGCAGAGTTAATATGGACTGGCTAAATGGTGAAGAAGTGTCACAATACAGAACCAATCTGCAAGACGAGCAGAGTATTTCTTTTCTTTTCTTTATTTTTTTTGAGGAGAGGGGAAGGTGCTCCAGGTATTCAAGGAAATCTCTGTCAAAACATTGCTGACAATATCACACACAACAAAGAATACCATTTGTTGAAGAAATTATTCTTTCCCCTTTAAAAATAATTTGCAAAATTCCCTAAACAAGCAACTGCAATCCACAGCAAGGAACAACAAACCCTGAGGAGAGGAATAATCTGATTTCCAGAGTTACCACATTATAATATTCAAAATGTCTCATTTTCAACAAAAAATTACTACAAGACATGCAAAAACCAAGAAAGTATGGCTCATTCATGTGAAAAAATAACTTATCAGACACTGTCCCTAAGGAAGCACAGATATTAAACTTACTAGAGGAAGAATTTAAATCAACTTGAGCATATTAAGTTATTGAGAATATTACTGAGCATATTATTAAATATGTTCAAAGAGCGCTAGGAATTATAGGCAAAGAAATAAAGGAGATAGGAGAATGATATCCCAACAAATAGAGAATGTCAGCAAAGATATAGAAATTATAAAAGAGACCAAATAGAAATTCTAGAACTGAAAAGTCTAAAAGCTTAAATGAAAAATTAACTGGAGGGGTTTGACAGAAAATCCAAGCAGGCAGAACAAATAATTACAGAACTTGAAGACAGGACAATTGACATTGTCGAGTCTGAGGAGCAGAAGGAAAAGGGAATGAAGTAAAGTGAAAAGAGGAACTGTGAGGCCGTGGCGCCGACCAGCATACACGTATGGGAGTTACAGAAGGAGAGGAGCGATGCAAAGGGGCACAGAGATTATTTGAAGAAATGACGGCTAAGATCTTCCTAAATTTCATGAAATACATGGATGTATAGATCCAGGAAGCTCAACAAACCAGGTAGGATAAGCCCAAAGGGACCTACACTGAGACATATAATCAAATTAAAATAAAATAAAATTTAAAAACACCTCCATTTACAATAGCATCAAAAATTATAAAATACTTAGGTAAAATTTAACCAAGGAGGAGAAAGAATGGTACACTGAAAACTATAAAACATGGCTGAAATAAATTAAATAAACATAAATAAATGGAAAGACATCCTATGTTCATGGATTAGAAGACTTAATTTCATTAAGATGGCAATATTACCCAGACCTATCTGCAGACTCAATGCAATCCCTATCAATCTTGCAAGAACCCCGTTTGCAGAAATGGAAGAGATAATCCTAAAATTCATATGGAATTTAAAAGGACCACGTATAGCTCTTGCAAAAGAAGTACAAAAAAGAACAAAATTGAAGGACTCACATAGAACTAACTACAAAACTACAATAATTAAAACACTGTGGCACTAGTATAATGATAAACATATAGACCAATAGAATAAAATCTGGAGTCCAGAAATAAGGCCATGCTATTTATAGCCAGTTGGTTTTCAAGAAGGTGCCAAAGCCACTCAATGGAGAAAGAACAATTTCTTCAACAAATGGTGCCGGGACGACCACCTAACACCATATACAAAAATTAACACAAAATAGATCAAAGACCCAATTTAAGGCTAAAACTATAAAACTATTAGAGGAAGAGCAAGGGATAAATCTTAATGACCTAGGATTTGGTTATAAATTCTTCAATATGACACCAAAAGCACAAGCAACAAAAGAAACAATTGATAAATTGAACTTCATCCAAATTAAAAACTTTTGTGCATCAAAGAACACCATCAAGAGAGTGAAAAGACAACCTATAGAATTAGAGAACATATTTACAGATTATATATTGGATAGGAGTTCAGTATCCAGATTCTATAAAGAACTCTTATGACTCAACAACAAAAAGAAAAACAACCCAATCACATGAATAAAACGGGCAAAGGACTTGCATTGCTCTAGAGAATATATGAAAATGAGAAACAAGCATATGAATCCTGTTCAACACGAGTAGTCATTAGGGTGACAGAGATCAAAGCCACCGTGCGATTCCACTGCACATCCACTAGGATGGCTATAACAAAAAGGAAAAAAGGGGAAGTAAGTGTTGGAAAGATTGTGTGGAAATTCGAACGTTTGTACTTTGTGGGTAGGAATGCAACGTGGTGCAGCTGCTTTGGAGAACAGCTTGGCAGTTACTTAAAAAGCTGAACATAATGTGACCATACGACCCAGAAATTCCACTCCTGGGTGTATATCTAAAAGAATTGAAAACAGGGGTTCAAACAAGCACTTGCACAAAAGTATTTATAGTGACCCTGCTCACAATAGGCAAAAGTGGAAACGATCCAAGTGTCCATTAACAGATGAATGGATAAAAAATGTGGTCTGTCCACACAAGGGAATACTATTTAGTGATTAAGAGGAAAGAATAAACAACACGGATAAACCTTGAAAATGCTATGCTGAGTTAAAGAAGCCAGACACAAAAGGTCACATGCTGTGTGATTCCAGGCACATGAAATGCCCAGAATCGGTGAACCCACAGAGGCAGAGAGCAGATTAGTGGTTGTCAGGGCCTGGTGGGAGGCCGTGGGGCGCCTGCTCATTCAGCATGAGGCCTCCTTTGGGGTCGATGGAAAAGTTCTGGGACCAGGTGGTGGTGAAGGCTGTACAACCTGGTGAATGTACTGAACACCACTGAATTGTACACTTTAAAATGCTTAATTTTATGTTATGCAAATTTCACCCCAGTGAAAAAGTAAATAAATAAACAAAAGAGAAAACCAAGACAGTGGATTCTGGAAAACTGGAATCCAGTCTTTGCCTTACCCCTTTATGCCTGTGTGACCTGGACAAGTCACTTAACCTCCTAAGTCAGTGTTCTCATTTAAAAAAATACCACAAATGGCACCCGAGTTTTGTTAGACTAAAACGAAATGATGAACATGAATGTGCTTTCTGCAAGTACTGCACCCCTGTGGGGTCCCGCTAAAAGAATCCCAGTTGTGTTCCTACCCCAGGAGTTGGAGGAGTTGGCTGACCTTCACAAGGCCCAGCGCTCAATGCCGTTTGACCGGAGTGTAGGTTGGGAGCTTTCAGAAAGCAGCATCACCCCACCTGCCCAAGCAATGATCACCTGAGAATGGCAGAGCCAGAAAGTTTGGACGTTGAATCCTCTAAACTTTAACTTCATAAGTGAGAAACCAGTCCCGGAGCTCCTGCATCTGGCTCCAGCCTGTAGCCCAGGATCTGACAAACAATCCTTTGCACCACCAGCACCAAGGTAATGCATCCTCCTCAGACTTGCTGAATTATTGAAATCTTTCTTAATGTATTTTAATTTAAATAATTGTTCCCTTTTACTTTTTTTTTTTTTTTAACTGAACCAGTCCTTTGTGTTATTCAGTGGAAGAGCTGGTTATTTTAAAGTAAGTGTAGAGATTATTGTAAAGCCATTTTCTGCCCAAGGGGGGAGAGGAAGGCTGCATTTCCCTCACGTGTCTCATGCCCAGGGCAGCTCTGCTCCCTGGAGGCTTGCAGGGGTGTGGCCCTGAGGTGCAGAGCGTGGCCAGGGTGGGGCCAGCAGAGCATGGTTTCTCTCCAGTCTTCCTAACCGGGGAGGGGCTGGGGGTCCGGCACTGCTGGGGAGACCCTCACTCTGAGGTGAGCCCTTGTCACTGCTCCTGCCACATTCACATCCTTTGTTTATTCGGTTGTTTGCTCACCAAGTCTGTGCTGGACACCTGTGTGCTGGGAGCCTTCCTCTGCCCTCCACGCCCGGTGTCCAGCCCTCACCCCTGCCCAGTACCCCAGGGGGCAGAACTCCACGGACTGTATTCATGGCCCCCTTGTCCTCTGGTGGGTTTGGCTGATGGGGAGCTGGGGGGAGTGGAGGGAGGGAGGGCAGCGTTTTGGACATTTATTCCCTTGGACTCTCCCTTCAGGGTCACTGGGGTCTGGCTGAGCCCCACCTGAAGACCGTCCCTATGGTCGGGCGGCTCTATCTGTCGTGCTTCCCTGGCTTGGCCAGGCCGAGGGGGCACTTGTGCTGCTGCCCCCCCCCAGGGTGCCATGCTGCCCCTGGGCCCTGTGCCCGGCCTGCACCTCTGTGGACAAAGGCTTTATTAAACTCTCTCACCTGACCCTACCTCAGTGATCTGTGTTCTGCTGGGACCCCGGCTGGCACTTGCTAGATTCTGTGGTCGGTCAGACAAGGGATGCACACACGTCCTAGACTGTGGGTGACCTCCACAGGAGGAAAGACCTTGCCACGTGCAGCTAAGGCTTCAGAGCAGCCCCTACGTGATTTCGCATCCACTTTCAGCAGCTTGTCCTTCCCAGAGCTTCCTCTGGGCATGGCCCTGAGTGAGGTGTGGTGGGTGGGGAACCCCTGCTCTCCCCCGGGGGCGGGGAAGGTGTTCTGCCAGGACCCCGCAAGAAACTCTACATGTGTCCTTCCTGTTGTCCCAAGCACACCAGTGTTGCAGAGCTTGGGAGAGTCCAGCCAGGGAGCTGCGTGGGCAAGAAGCTGGGGAGAGGGCTTCAAGAAGAGCCAGGCACCTTGGGAGGGCTGAGCACAGGTCACCTTCCAGAAATCGAATCAGCTGCAGCAGGATGGGGCGCGGCGGAGGGAAGCAGGGTTGAAGAGCTGGGCCGCTCCCTGTGGGACCTGCCACCCCATTGGCGGGGCCAGCTGGTGCAGCCCCTGAGGCCAGCTGTCCCCCGCCGGGCGAGCCCTTTGCAGATGGACAGCGCCATCTGTCAGACCACAGCCTCTCGCCATCCCCCGCTGGCTTCTCCGTGTCTAGGGCAGTTCTCACGGCAGTACACAGGACTCAAGTCCCCACTTTCCTTGCAGGGCAGGAGGAGGCCCAGGCTCCATGCATCAGAGGGACCGAAGGGAGAGGTATACTGGGAGGAAAGTACTTGGTGCCCAGGCAGCTGCTGTGGTCTGAATGTGTGCGCCCCACAAATGCATACATTGCAGTCCCAACCCTCACCCGGATGGTATTAGGAGGTAGAGCTTTGGGAGGTGATCAGGCCAAGGGGGCAGAGCACTGTGGGTCACATTCTTCCCTTCCACCATGAGAGGACACAGCAAGATGCTGCCTGTGAATTAGGAGATGGGCTGTCACCAGACATCACATCTGCCAGCCCCTTGACCTTGGACTTCCCAGCTTCCAGAACTGTAAGAAATAAATTTCTGTTGTTTGTGAGCCTCCCAGCCCATGGTATTTTGTCATAGCAGCCCAAATAGACTAAGGTAGCAGTGGCAGAGGCACCTGGTTTTTGGTGGCAGCAGTTGTCATTCCTGAGGCCCAGTGAGGTGGTGGCAGTGTGGGACAGCACAGCCAGCCCTTGATGTTCAGGGTCCAGTGGTGGCTGAGGTGGGGTTTCCTTCTCAGGCCGGCTCTGCAGCATGGTCTCAGGCACAGCCCCTGGTGCTGACCTGGGTCTGCGTCCTGGGCTCTCCCAAAGTGTGAACCACCTGACACTGGGTACCAAAACCAGCCCGAGCGGATCATGTCGTGCGCAGCTCTGTAAGCCAACCCTCTCTCCAGCACTGTCAGTATCACCTGGTCAGCGTTTAAGTCCAGTATCCTTTGCTGGGGACTGTCTGGCACCCAGCTGCATGGGAATTGGGAACTTTTCCCATTCGCTTGTCTTTTTAATCAAAGCAGCTCTGGAAGCCTGATTGCTAATCAGGGAGCATAATGGAAACAGAGCCCCACACACCAACCTTCCCATCAAGGTGCCTCTTTCTGTTTTCGAGAGCTAGGAAACCGTTATATAAAAAACATGAAATTGTTATTTGTAGGGGACGAGTCTTTATTAAAAGAACACTCCTGAAATAGTACATCTTTTCAAAAGCAGGTTCCATAACAAAAATCTGTGGGCGGGAGGAGGCAGCAGCTCCCAGGAAGGCTGGAGACAGGATGGGCTCCAAGGTGCAGCCCCAGGCACAGCGTGATCTCTGCTCAGACCTGGGATCCCGGGTTCCCAGGTTCCTTGCCTTGCATGCGCTTCTGAAATGGGCTCTAGCGAGGCCAGGCAGGGAGCGGCAGAGCCCCAGTTCTTGAGTGGGATAGACCCAGGTTGGGTTTGACTCCTGCTGTCCCACTCACTGGACACAGGTCTCCTGGTAAGGTGCAGAACTTCCTCCCCTGTAAACTAGGGCAGTAACAATGCAGCTGACTCATTAGTCTGATCAGTGAGTGACAGATGATCCATGCAAAGTCTTTCCCGCCCCACATGCTGGAGCATGGTGTGACAGGCCACCAGCAGCAGTGGCTTCCTGCTCCATGGGTGTGTTGTCTGAGGAGTCCTTGCTTGTCCTTCTCTGGCATCAGGAGGGCCGTGGAACTTTTCCTGGTGTCTTCTGGTATCTTTTGGCTACCACAGTTACTGCCTAGGGGTGGGTAGTTGTGTTCTTAGCCTTTTAGGGACTTGACTTCCACTTCTGCCCGGCAGGGCCCTGTGGGTGTGTCCCGAGCCATGATCAGGGTGGGTAAATGGACCCAGCTCCTGGGGCAGGCAGCAGTGAGCATGGGCCAGCCCTGGGCCTCCCCACGCAGCACCTGGCTCACGGAGCCAAGTCCCAGCCGCCCTGACCCTACACCTGTGGGGTTTCCTGCAGGAATCCCAGGCGTGGAAAATACTGGTGAAATAAGAAATTCTTCAAAATCTGCATACATCTGACAGATGTTGACTAGTGTTTGTTTTCAATGAGGCCAAACTCTGAAATCTGTGCCCTTTGCGATAAGAATTAAACATAAAGTACCCATAAAGTATAGGTAAAGTATAGTATAATATAAAGTATTCTATAGGTAAAGTATAGTATAAAAGTATAGTCCCTTGTACCCATAAAGGCCATTAGCTGTGTGAAATGGCTCAACTCCGATTTTATCCTGTCTTCACGTATGCACGCACATGTGTACACACATACATGTACAAACCACACACATGAAGAAACACACAGGCACACACAAATATCCACAGACATACACACACAGAAGCCCACGTCCACATCCACATCCACACATATATATGCACATATCCACACTTACACACACACACAGACACAAACACACGTACACATATGCACACCCAAATGTATACACGTGCACAGAAGCACACTCATAGGTGCACACTTATACACCCCCATATGCAAGAGCGCACATGCAGGCACACTTGCATAGAAAAGGGAAACACACATACATGCACACACACGTGTGCACATGCACACACTAATACCAGCTTTCACACACTGTGTCTCTAAAGGAGCAATGCCATCGGCAGTCGTGCTGCCCTGTCACGGTGCACTCACGTTGCAGAGGGTGCTCTGCTGACCCTCCCTGCACACTCCAGGCTCCACTGCCCCGTCCACTCAGGCAGGCCATGGCATCAGCTTCCCTTCCTTGACACACACTTTTTTTGCAGCCTTTTCACATTCCAGAGCTTGAGACCCCTCCTGTGAATGCACCAGTCCCGGGGCTCCCCAGCAACGTGTCCCAAAGTCTGACAAACCCACTGCTGCTCTGAGTTTTAAGGAAACAGAGAAGGCAAGGGCAGAGAGGCTGAGTGCCTCCTCCCGTCTTAGGAGTCCTGTGACACTCTGCCCAGGTTGGGGCTGGTCTGCCTGAGGTTGGGTCATGGCACCTGTCCTCCCCCAGGCTGGGGCTCAAGCTCTAGAGCTGCCTCTGAGGAGGTGGGGTGGAGCAGCAGGGCTGAGCGGGAGCCCCAGGACTGCAAAGCTTGGTAGGTCGTTGGGGTCACCTGGCTCAGTGCATTCCAAAGTGTGTCCCGTGGGACATTGGTCTCCATGAGCTAACAGGTGTGATGCTGAAAAGATGTTTCCTGATCTAATTATTTTGGGAAACATTGGGCTAAAAATGTTTCTGGGTAGTGCAGAGCATTCAAGAGAGGACGATCTGTCCAGGAAACGCTGGTTGGACACTTGGACATCAGTTTGGGAAAACAATGAACTTGAAATACCTCACACCATGCAAAAAACAGCTCCATGTGGAGAGCGTGAAAAGCAAAACAATGATGCCTCAGAAGGTAACATAGGAGGTGACGGTCATGACCCCCATTGAGGAAAGTATTTCTTCGTGGGACACGGAAGTATTACTCGAAAAGGAAAGGTTTGTAAGTTTGACTGCATCTGTCTCAGTCTGCTTGGGCTGCTATAACAAAATCCCATAGACTTGGTGGCTTATAAACAACAGAAATTTATTTCTCACAGCTCTGCAGGTTGGAAATCCAAGACTGAGGTGCTGCCAGATCCAGTGTCTGGTGAAGCACACTTCCTGGTTTACAGACGGTGCCTACTCACTGTGTCCTCACGTGGCAGAGGGAGCAAAGGAGCTCCCTTGGGCCTCTTTTATAAGGGCACTAACCCCACTCATGAGGGCTGTGCCCTCATGAAATAATGATCTCCAAAGGCCTCACCTCCTTATAGTCTCGCCTTGATGATTAGGTTTCAACATGTGAATTTTGGGGGTCATAAACATTCAGACCATAGCAGCATCCAGATTAAGAACTTCCATCCAAAGGACACTGTGGGAGCGTGTGCCGGTGAGCCAGGGAGGGCTTTGCAATGCATGTGCTTAATAGGCTCCTGTCCAGAATATGTAAAGAATTCCATTAAATCAGCACAAAATTCAGACTACTGGGTAAAAAACGTGCATGCACACACTTAACATTGAATGACTCTTCATCCCTGAGAAAACCATCTTTGTCCTGCTTAATCCAGAAGGGCCGTGGCATCTTGATCAAGAGAGGAGGCAGGAGAGGGGGTGTCTGACTGGCTCCAGGCCCCCTGCAGGGGTGGGAGCTGCAGAGTCCAGCAGGAGACCCTTGGAGGCCATAGGGCAGGCCTTGGGTTCGTCGGTGCCTGAGGAACACGCACCCAGAGTGTGGGGACACTGGAGAGGGGCAGGGGATGTGGCACCCCCAGGAGTAGAGAGAGAGGAACGGCCCTCCTGTGCTGTTCTCAGGGAAGACAGGGGACCAATGGCTTCACGCTGGCATCACTCAGTGCCTCTGGGCAGGTGGAAACAGCTGTCCTGTTTCCCTGAGGAGGTTCGAGATGGACCCTGAGTATGGGAGAGGGGTGGGACTCAGGACACGCACCCACGGGGTGGTGGGGCCTGTCGAGGAGCAGAAGCCGTGGGCTTGGCAGGTGGGTGTTTGGGGACCTGCAGGAGCGGAGTTCCCACGTGTTTACAGCCCCTCCTTCGTTCTCTCCTGCCCGCGCTCAGGAACTGAAGCCCTAACCCGTGGGTGCGGACAGCCCCGTGCAGGAAGGGGTGTCTGTGTTTCCGCGCAGAGCCGGGCCCGCCATCATTCACCCAGTCTTTATTGGATCAGGCTGAACACAACCAAACACCAAAAGATTCAGTGAAGTTGTCAGATTGGACCACAAATGTATTCTTCCCTCGCTCTTCAGAATTGCTCCCTTCCCATTCACGTGAGAGCCACCTGGCACTACTAAAATTTAGTGCCCGCGGGCAGCAAAGGCGCTGGCTTCCCACTTGACCTTTCCCAGAGGGCGGGGGAGGGCAGGGTCCACGCAGGCTGTAGGCAGGCAGGACCCAGGGTTGAAGGCCCCAGCGCAGAGAGTCACCTCCGGGAGCAGGCAGGGGCCACAGGCTGGAGGGATGTGCCCCACGGGTGCAAAGGTCCAGCCCTGCACCCACAATGCCCACCAGCCAGGATTCTCTTTACCGAGATGCCACTTACCAGGGACAACCTTGTCTCCCAGGAGGGCTGCCAGTGTGGCCACCCGTGTGGACAGGAGGCGCCAAGCCCGCCCAGGCCCTCGGCTGTAAGGGCAGGAGCCTTGGGCACTGCTGGCCCTGGGGAGGGTGTGGGAGGGTCTGGCCTGTTCAGAGCAGGCAGAGGTTCTGCCTCAGGGGCTCCACCGGGCCTTTTGGTACCCAGATGACCTTGCTGTCCAGCAGGGTCCCCGAGTCTCCCAGGCTGCTTGAGTCCTGGGATACTGGCTTCTTTGGGGACTCTGTCCAGGTGCTTGTGCTGCCGCTCGGGGTTTGCCCCTGAAGCCACCGAGAAGGCGGCGGCCGCTGACTTCTCACTGCCAGGATCACCTTTCTCTCTCCTTCTGAGACTGTCCTCCTCTTCCTGGTGCCACGTGGCGGCTTTGTTATCAAAGGAAGTCAAACACAATGAAGCACACTTGCATGAGAGCAAAGGCACCTCCCAGCAAGCCTGACCTTCCTGCTGGGAGCGGCCACAGCAGCACCTGTGGCTCTCGGCCCTCCTCACAGCAGGATGCGGGATCCGTAGCTGGGAATTCAAGTCTTGGGGCCCCCACCTGGCCCTTCACACCTGGACTGCAGGGTGCCATGGAGGTGGCACCCCCTGGACCTGGGGCCAGCAGCCGGTGGGGCATGGGGGGCATGGTCTGTCTGTCTGTAAGACGGACCCCGGGGGGGCCCTCGGAGCCACAGTGCCCCAGAGGTAATTGGGTCAGCAGCGTGGCCATGCCTGGCCTGCGGGGCTGTGGTCTTAGCTGGCAGGCGGGGCTGAGAAGGCTGGGCTCTGCCTGGCCTGAGTCCCTCCTGCCCTCTCATTCCCTCTGCAGCCAGGCCCTGTCCCAACCTCTGAGTCTTGGGAGGGTGCAGGCAATGCGGGAAGGGCGTGCACAAGTACTATTAATAGTGTGGAGGCCCTTGTCAGCCCGGACAACGCCTGTGAGCCCCACACTGCTGTCTCCCCAGTGAGCCCGCTGTGTCTCCAGTGAGCTCTGTTGTGTCCCCAGTGAGCCTGCTGTGTCCCCAGTGAACCCTGCCCCATGTGTCCTGCAGGACTTCCCAGAGCATCGGGGAGTGGCTCATCCAGCTCCACCGGCCACCAACCTCTTTCCTCGGGATGCTGAAACCCCTGTGCTCCAGCTCCTCCTCCATCTAGTCAGACAGGATCCCGCAGAGAATAGCACAGAGCATGTGTGTAAAGCGTTGTCTGTGGTGCGTAATGATTGTGTCATATGTCATGCACCAAAGTTTCTGAACTTGTCTGAGCCCGGCTGGCCAGGTGCCCGCTGGGCCAACGGTCCCAGTTTTTCCTCAGGTGCTAGCCCAGCCCCGGGGGTCTCCTCTGGCAGCCTGCCGGGGGGGCTGGGCCTGGCAGCCAGGAAACGCCTGCCCAGTCCCTCTGCCTCTGCCCCCTCTGGCCTGTCCTGCCTGGCACTGCCAAGCCCCTTCCTCCTTGGGCTTCCTGCCAAGCGTCTCAGGCTCACAACCCCTGGCAGGGCAGCTTCCCCTCCACCCCGGGCTGCAGCTCCTGTGCCCTCCTCTCCAGGGCCACATGGTAGGATCCCTCCCTGCCATCCCCTGCCCTCCTCCCTGGCCACCTGAGTGAGGACCCAGTGGAGCTGCAGTTCTCTCCCATCCTGGGTCCCCAGGCCTGGGTGCTCGGCTCACGGTGGGCCCAATAAGGGCTGCTGGGTGGCTCCTCTGGTGCTTCCCACCCTCAGAGTCAGTCTCTGCTGAGGCCGCTTGAGCTGCATGTGGATAGTGACCCAGTTGACCCGTGGCTGGCCCCCTTTCCCCGAGGTCCCCTTGTCCCTCTGCCAGAATGTGCGTTCTCTGGGCCCTGTACAGTGCTGTCCCCAGGGGCTGTTCCCAGCCCACACCCTGTGCCGGGCCTGCTTCCTTTGCTCTCTGGCCTCCAAGGTCTGCGGAGAAGCCCTCTCTCTCTCCAAGTAGCTGCACCCCACGGACCAGCCCAGGGCAGAGCCCCACCTTGGAGAGGCAGGTGGGGGCTGGCAGGAATCCCCACAGGGGCTGCTATTACTCTCTTCTGCGCAGATGCATTTTCCCCATAGTCATGGGGGCCTTGAGCCCACCTGGGGACTGGGAGAAGCTGGGGGTCTTGGCCCCTTTTGGGAAGAGCCCCCCGGCAGGCTGTGTGCACATGTGATGAGCCGATGGGCAAGGAAGCTTCAGGGCACAGGGAGGACTCCCGTCTCACGAGATCCACGTGGCCCTGCGATTGCACCACGGGCCCAGGTGCTGCTCTTGCCAAACCCACGACTGGGTCACAGACCTCCTCCCACACCTGGCCCGGTGGCCCACAGGCCAGTTGCTAAGGAAACAGGCTTCTGCCCAGCCAGGGAGAACCAACCAAGGTCACGGGAAGCCTGCCACGGCCAAGGCAGAGTTCTCTGGAAATCGAAATGGGATTAGGACCCAGGTGGCAAAATGAAAAAGAGCCCCTGCTCCTCTGCTGTTGGCCACTGACGCCGGTTCCCATAGTAATGCACAGTAGCGGCCGGAGGGCTGGGGTCTGGTGGGCACAGCACCATGAGATGCTCTGGGCTGTGGCCTCCCAGAACCAGGTGGGGTGGGCATATGGCACACAGTTTCTACGATCAGAAAGAGGGATTTTTTATCTTAAAAAAATGCAAACTTTATCTATAATAAAAGTTTTAATTACAAAGATAGCAATATTAAGATTATGTTTTAATTTAAAGATGTATTAGAACCATGATCCAATTCTCTTACTTGGACATGGAAAATGCTTATTGTTAGAAAATACTCAGCTGCTTCATCTCCACACCAGGAGGAGGGCTGTGCCGTCAGGTGGGGACACCCCACTCCCCTTTAGGACACCAGGAGGAGGGCTGTGCTGTCTGGGGACACCCCATCCCCTTTAGGAAGACAGGAGGAGGGCTGTGCCGTCGTCTGGGGACACACTGCTGCCCTTCAGGTTTGCTTCTTTTTGCTGACAGCCGGTGCTCAGCATGTGCTGGGCACTGTCTAGTCATTTACAGGGATCATCCTCTCCTCCCTCCCCTTTTCAGTCTTTTCCTGTTCCTTCTTCTATGTTTAGAGCAGGAAAGAGTCGCTGGAGAGCCTGTACCTCTGGCGTCAGGTGTGGGGTCAGATGCTGGCTCTTACCCCAGAGCCGAGCCATCCGTACTGACCCTCCTGTGTCCCCAGGGGACGCCTCACCTTTGCATCCAGTCGTGCTGATGCGGGGTCTGGTGGGAGTTGGCCACCTCCCACACAGTGGTGGGACATGTAGATAAGGGGTTGAGGATCCCCAGCACCCCGGGCAGAACCCCCTCCAGTGTGCCGTGGGCACCAAGGACGCCCCCAGTGCTTTCCCAGGGCACTGCGGGAAGATGCACACACGTGGGCGTGGGCTGAGGGGGAACGATGGTCACTGGACCACGTTGATGATGTCCTGAAGGATATCACTTTCTCTCTTTATTTATAAAACGATTGCAGAAAACAATTATCAGCACTAGTCATGATAGCTGTGCATCCACACACCTGTGCAGCCCTTAGCGTTGCGTCCTGCAATTGCTGCAGCGGGCAGCCTGGACACTCTTGCCATAGGCTGGGCAGGGGTGGGACATAAGAGAACCCAGGGGTCTCACTGAGCTGAGGAAACCGGGGTTGGGGCTGAGGAGGCTGAGTCTACTGGAGCTGTGGGCAGAGGCGGAGAGCTCCAGAGGTCCGGAGAGGGGCCCGGGGCCCTGCCCGAGCTCTTGTCCGCTGGCACGTGGGCTGAGGCTCCCAGGGCTGGGAGAGGGTCCCGGGGGAGCAGCGGGTGGACAAGTCCTGGAGGAAGCACAGGTGGGACCGGTTAGCCCCCCACAGCCAGAACCGGGAGACTTTGGAGCAGGGGGGGCGCTGGGGCCGCTGCTGATCTAAATTAAATTCTCAATACGGAAGCTTTTGGGGTGTGACGAGGAGGTCCTGGTGGGGGACCAGAGTATGTGACTACCCGCCCCAGTGTGCCTGGGGCTGGGGGGCGTCCAGGGACACGGAACCTTCAGTGCCAATGCTGGGGGGTCTGCGCAAACGGGGGTGAGTTGGTCACCCCGGATCAGAGGGAGGTGGCAAGTGGGACTGGTGTTGCCACTTGCGTCCTCCCCCCGCCAGAGGTCCTCAGCAGGCCAGGACTTGACCAGGTTGGCTCTGCTGGGCAGCCCCTCCACACGCCATCTCTTTCTTCTCCCCTCGCCCTTGCCCCTTCAGGCTTGGAGTGGCAAAGCTGTCCCTCTGCGAGTGGCCCAGGCCCTGCCCCCTCTGGGAACCTGTACACATCTTGGAAACTTGGTTATGCACGACCCTCAGATCACCAGGTTTGCATGCGGCACAGCTCCTGCTTCTGGCCAGGACGCTGGCTCACACCCTTGCTCAGTCCTTCCTGGTTGCCCCTCCTGCCCCAGCAGACTTACGGGCAGATGCTGCCCGATATACTCACATGGTCTCTTGGTTTCGTGATTCTTCTGCATGTTGTGGGGCCAGAACAGGGTTTGGGAACTGGAAAGGACATCTTGTTGTGTGGCCTGTGCATCGGCACCATCGCCCTGGTGTATGGGACCCCTCTCCCTGGTCCGCCTCCACTCCTAGGTATGGGTCTCACCTGAAGGGCACACCTGGCAGCTTTTCTGTGAGGGAAGCACCCCCCTTCCACAAACGAGCAAGCCAGAAGCAGAGCACTGGGTCTGGGTGCTTCCTGGGCATGCTGGGTGGGCAACATCCTTGAGCTTTGTCAAATGCGGTTTGCTTCCTGCCTTTCAGATTATACTGGTAAAATATGTCTCCATTCCGGTGGTGCCAAGGAGTTTCTGGATGCTGTAACTTCTCTGAGTTGGGGATGAAAACTCTGTTCATTACCTGTTGTCAAGAATGATTGTCTTTCACTGAACACACTGCTGGCTCAGGAAGGTTTCACCACGCTCCATTATGAAGAACAGCAATTGCAGCTTCAGAAATTTTATGAAAACCTCTCACTAAAGTGCAGTAAATATTTCTATTCTGAGCATTTCATTTGTCTGAGAGTACTTTATGTTCATTTATGACCCAGGGAGCCCATATTTCAATTTTATCAGGTTTAATAGGTTGCAAACTAAGAACAGCAAATCTAATGCTACATAAAATTACTAGAAATGAGTCAAACAGGTGCATAATTGACATCTGAATGATTTTGAACTATCAACTTTTATATAGAATAATGTATTTTGGCTATTTCTACGTGAGGTTAGCCACAGGTAATACAGTTGAATTTGCTTAAAAGACATCTACTTAATAGTGTCATTTTCTTAATTAGGGTAGGCAGCTAGAAACTCATTTTCACATAATGAAATACAAGAGGGTCAAACTAAATTTTATTAAAACACCTGTGATATCTTAAGTTCAGTGTGAGAAAGGCCTGTAGGAAATAAAAGAAGGATGCAATTTGATGATGAAGTTATAAAAGCAATTTTAAGGGTATAAACTTTGTTTTTCAAAGTCATGATTTTGGCAGATGTGTTGCTGATGATGATCTCCTTGTATAAATATACATATAAACATGCAATTTCCTGCTATTAAAACCTATTAAAATTGTGCTAGGCTCTCAATTTAGCAGACATTCAATCTTAATGGAATTGGGAACTTAAAGAATGGGTCATAAATACACTCTTGGGAGGCACATGCACTCACTCGGTGTGTATGGCGAGTGCACCTGCACTGGCTGGGTCCCTGCACCCACAGCCCACTCACGGAGGCAGCACTTCAGTGCCACTGTGGTCTGTGAGAAGAGCCAGTGGCCACCACGGCAGGATGGTCAACATCACATAATCTACTGTTTGAGCTGATCCAGCTATATTTTTAATTTTTTACATTTCTTTGTCCATGTTATCATGCTTCAGAGTATGGTGAATTTTTAAAACTTATGTATGTAAGCATGATGGTAATGCCTTCAAAAGTCAACATTGATTCCTAGCTTAAGAAAACATATTTTTTTCTCCAAATGGTGAGGGTTGGAAGCTTCAGGCTCTTGTTCCCCCACAGAAACATCAAGTAAACAACTACGGACTGACTAAAATACCTTTTCAGGAACTCTGGAAACCAGTCAAAGAGCTGCAGCAACCAAGTGGATGCCCAACCAAAAAAGAGTCACACAAAATAGAAGGAAATTCTGTGACCCTTGCCCCATCCCTCCTTAGCTTGGTGCACTGCAGTGGGGAGGAAGCCAACAAATTGCTGTGTCTTCCCTCAAGCTGGAAGAAAGAGAGCGGAGCTTGCTTGCAATGTCTGACCTGTCTGTGGGCTCCCTGAGGGCCTGGTATCCATATTTCCTGACTTGGAGCTCAGAGAGAATGGCTGCAGAGTTTGGATCTCAGGTTCAAAGCCACAGAAGGCAATGGTGGGCACTGTGGCCTGTGGACACTGTAGGAGGACTATAGACCTGCAGCTGCCTGGGGCAAGAGACTACGGGCAGAGCAATACAATAGAACATTTAAGGCCCTGAAAGAAGCAGGGGCAAGGCTCACGGGGAAACAAACATTTAAAAGCAGCTGTGTATACAGAGGATTGCAAAAACAAAAAACCAAACAAAAACAAAAACAAAAACAAAAACAAAAAGACCCCACAGGCACAAGACACACATCCAGAAAAAAGCTGAAAACATTCCAGTCCTTCACTTCAGGATGATTAGTGATGATCTTCCCCTATGCACAACCAGACTCCAAAGTCTGGGAGAGGTTGTTGCTTTACAAATGCACAATATTCAACAAACGATCACAAGGCATGCGCAGAAACAGGGAAACATGACTCATCAAAGATACAAAATAAATCTCCAGATTGACCTGAAAGGAACACAGTAAGTCAAACTTACTGTACAAAGACTTTAAACAGATGTCTTAAATATGCTCAAAGAGCTAAAGGAAAATGTGGATGAGAACTACAGGAAATCGGGAAAAGGATATCTAAACAGTGAGAATATAAATAAAGAGGTAGAAATTATAAAAAGAACCAAACAAACTCTGGAACTGAAAAACATAATAACTGAATTGAAAAATTCACTAGAGGAATTTAACAACGGACTTGAACAGGCAGGAGAAAGAATCAGCTGAACTAAATCCGGGTCATTTGAAATTTTTGAGTGGGAGGAGCAAGAAGACAAGAGGGTGAAAGGAAACGAACAGAGCCCGGAAGACCTGTGGGATACCACAGGCGACCAATCGGCACCTTACGGGAGTCTCCGAAGGGAAGAGAGAGGAAAAGGGGAAGAGAGCCTATTTGAAGAAATGATGGCTAAAACATCCCTGAATATAAGGAAAGAACTGGACATACAAATACAAGAAATTCAATGAACTTTAAGAATAATAAACTCAAAGAGACACATTATAATAACAAAGTCTAAAGCCAAAGACAATATTTTCATTTATTTATCTATTTATTATTTTTTCCAACTTGACTGAGGTATAATTGATACATAAAAATTGTATATATTTAATGTGTAACAATGCTATGTTTTGATATACATATGCATTGTGAAATGGTTACCACAATCAAGCTATTTAACATATTCATTATCTCGCATAGTTACCATTTTTGTGTGTGTGGTGAGGATACTTAAGATCTATTCGGCTGGCAAATTTCAAGTATACATTATTACTAGCTATAGTCACCATGTTGTACATTAAGTCTCCAGAACTTATTCATTTTGTAACTAAAGATTTATTCCATTCTCCCCATTACCACCCTCCCCCCATCCCTGCTAACTACCCTTCTATTCTCTGTTTCTATGAGTTTAACTTTTTTAGATTCCACATGTAAGGTAGGTCATGCAGCATCTGTTTTTCTGTGACTGGCTTATTTCTCTTGGCATAATGTCCTCCAGGTTCATCCATGTTGTTGCAAATGACGGGATCACCCTTCTTTAAGGCTGTATAATATTCTGTTGTGTTTATATACACACCACATCTTTACATATATTCATCTGACCATGGACACTTCGGTTGTTTCCATATCTTGGTTATTGGGAATAGTGCTGCAATGAACATGCAGGTACAGATATCTCTTGAAAATACTGATTTCATTTCCTTTGGATATATACCTAGAGAGAGGATTACTGGATCATGTGGTAGTTCTATTTTTAATTTTTTGAGGAACTTCCATACAGTTTTCCATAATGGATGTACCAATTTACATGCACACCAACAAGGTACAAGTGACCTCATCCTTGCAACAGTTGTTATCTTTTGTCTTTCTGATAATAGGCATCACAACAGACATTTCACTGTGACTTGCATTTTCCTGATGATTTTTTTGAGCACCTTTTCTTGTACTTATTGGAAATTTATATATTACTTTTGGCAAAATGTCTATTCAGTTTCTTTTCTCATTTTTAAATCAGGTTGTTATTACTATTTTGTCTATTAAGTTGTATGAGTTCCTTATATTTTTTGGATATTAACCCCTTATTGAATATTTGGTTTACAAATAGTTTTCCCATCCTGTAGTTTGTCTTTTTACTTTGCTGATTGTTTTCTTTGCATTGCAGAAGCTTTTTAGTTTGATGTAGTCCCACCTGTTTACTTGTGCTTTTGTTGACCTGTGCTTTTGGTGTAATATTAAAAAAATTATTGCTGGGACCCATGGTTTCAAGTTTTATGTTTAAGTCTTTAATCCATCTTGAGTTGATTTTTGTGTATGGTATAAGATAAGGATTCAATTTCTTTTTTAAAAAATGTAGAAATCTTGTTTTCCCAACACTGTTTATTGAAGAGAATAAACTTATCTCATTGTGGATTCTTGGTGACTTTGTTAAAGACTAGTTGACTGTATGTGAGCAGTTTATTTCTGGGTTTTCTATTCTGTTCCACTGGTCTGTGTTTCTGTTTTTGTGCCAGCACCATACTATTTTCATTCCAATAGCTTTGTAATATAATTTGAAATCAGGAAGTGTGATGCTTCTTGCCTTGTTCTTCTTGCTCAAGGTGGCTTTAGCCACTCGGGGTTTTTGTGCTTCCATACATATTTTAGAATTTTTTTCTATTTCTGTGAAAAATGTCATTGGAATTTTGAGAGAAATTGCAATGAATCTGTAGATCACTTTGGGTAGTACAGACATTTTAGCAATATTAATTCTTCCAATCCATGAATATGGGGTATATTTTCTTTTATTTGTGTCTTATTCAATTTTTTCATCAGTGTTTTATAGTTTTCAGTATATAGATTGTTTTTCTCCTTGGTTGAATTTATTCTAAATATTTTATTCTTTTTGACGCTATTGTAAATGGGTTTTTTTCCTCTTAATGTATATTATGGATAGTTCATTGTTAGTGTATGAAAATGCAGCTAATTTTTGTATGTTGATTTTGTATGCTGAAAGAACCTTCAAAGCAGTAAGAGAGAAGCAATCCATCACGCAGAAGCATTCCTCGCAAGATTAGCAGTGACTTTCCCAGCATAAACTTGAAAGCCAGAGGCAGTCGGCAGTAGGATAGTAGATAATAGATAATAGATAATAGATAACAGATAATAGCAAGGTGCTGAAAGAAAAAGAATGCTGTCAACCAAGAATCCTATGTCCATCAAAACTGCCCTTCAAAAATGAGGGAGAATTAAGACATTTTCAGATAAACAAAAGCTAAAGAAGTTCTTTACCACTAGAGCTGCCCTACAAAAAATGCTAAAGTGGGCCTTTCAAGTTGAAATAAAAGGATGCTCAAAGCTATACCAAAATAAAAGTAACTCAAATAAAAGTAACTCAAAGCCACACCAAAATATAAAGGTCAACAGTGAAAATTTTATATCTATATATAGACATATATAGATTTTATATATATATATATAGATATATAGATATAGATTATATATGTATATATCAGTATTATCAGTATTGTTTCAATTTTGGTTCTTCACTATTTATTCCTTTATAGAAATTAAAGACAAAAGTATAAAGATAAATATAAATCATTGTTAATTGGTACACAATGTAATATATGTCACTTGTGACAAAGATGTAATTAGTGACATTAAAAACAAAGTGTGGGAGCAGAGCTTTAAAAGAGTAGAGTTTTTGTATTTGATTGAAGTTAAATTGGTATCACTTTAAAATGAATTGTTGTAAGTTGAGGGTGTTATATGTAATTTTCATGATAATCTCTCTCACACACACACAAATCTATAGAATATATACAAAAGGATATGAGAATGGGGCCAAAGCATGTTATTACAAAAAATGAACTACACACAAAGAAAGGCAGAAAGCAAGGACATGAGAGATGAAAAACCTAAAAGATACAGAAAACAAATTACGAAAGGACAATAGTAAGTCCTTCCCTATCAGTAATTACTTTAAATGTAAATGAATTACACTTCTCAATCAAAAGAGATAAATTGGCAGAATGGATTGAAAAAAAAAAAAACAGGATCCAAGTATATGCTACCTGAAAGAGGGACACTTTGGATTGAAGGACACGCATAGGTTATAGGTTGAAAGTAAAAGGATGGAAAAAGATGCTCCCCACAAATACTAAACAAACGAATGCAGGAGTGGCTAACTAGTGTCATACAAAATAGAATTTAAGTCAAAAACTTTCAGAAGAAAGAAACAAGGTCATTAAATAATGAATGATTAAAGAATCAAGTCACTAAGAGGGCATGCCAGTTATAAACATATGCGTAGCAAATATCAGAGCTTCTAAATATACGAAGCAAACATTGGCAGAACTGAAGGAAGAAATAGTTCTACAATTATAGCAGAAGACTTAAATATCCCACATTTAATAAAGGGTAGAACAACCAGCGAGAAGAAAAATAAGGAAATAGAGGGGATTAGTAAAATAAGGAAAGAGAACAATACTATAGACCAATTGGACCTAACCAAAATTCATAGAACACCCCACCAAACAAGAGCAAAATGCACATTTTTCTCAAGTGTACATGGAACATTCTCTAGAATTGACCATATGTTGGCCAGAAAAAATGTTAAGGTATTAAAAATATTGAAATCATGCAATTCTGATTCTGATCACAGTGAAATGAGACTAGAAATCAGTAGCATGAGGAAAGCTGAAAATTCCACAGACATGTGAAAATTATACAATACACTCATGGATAAACAATTAATAAAAGGAGAAATCACAAGGAAAATTAGAAAATGTCTTCAGACAAATGAAGACAAAAACACAATATAAAAATTTATCAGGTGCATCAAAAACAATGCTAACAGGGGAATTTATAAATGCTTATATCAAAAAATAAATATCTCAATTCCAGAACCTAACATTAAACCTTAACTAGAAAAAGGGAGACAAAACTAAACCCAAATCCAGTAGAATGAGAGAAATAATAAAGATTAGAGCAGAGACAAATAAAATAGAGAATAAAAACATAATAGAGAAAATCAATGAAACCAAATTTGGGTCTTTGAAAAAATCAACAAAAATTAACAAACCATTAGTTAGATTGAGGGAAGACTCGATAACTAAAATCAGAAACGAAAGTGGGGACATTACCCTTGATTTTATAGAAATTAAAAATATTATAAGAGAATAGTGTAAATAATTGTATGCCAACAAATTGGATAACCTAGACAAAATGGATAAATTCTTAGAAATATACAGCATACCAAGCCTGAATCATGAAGAAATAGAAAATACGAACAGATAAATAAGTAGCAAGGAGGTTGAATCAGTGATAAAAAAGAAAAGCCCAAGACCTGATGGCTTCACTGGTGAATTCTACCAAACATTTGAAGAAGAGTGAACACCAGTCCTCACGCTGCTCCAGATAAATTGGAGAGGAGGTAACACTCCCAAACTTACCCTATGAGACCAAGATTACCCTAATGCCAAAGTGAGACAAAGACATGACAATTTTTAAAAAGCATAGTACAGACCAATATCCCTGATATACATTGATGTAAAAATTCTCAACCAAATACTAGCAAACAGAGTCAAACAGCACATTAAAAAGATTAAACATCATAACCAAGTGGGATTTATTTCTGGAATGTAAGAATAATTCAATATATGAAAATAAAGCAATGTGATATACCACATTAACAGACTGAAGAAACAATTCGCATATGATCATCTCAATTGATGCAGGAAAAAGTATTTGACAAAATTCAACACCATTTCATGATTAAAAAAACAGTCAACAAACTAGGAATAGAAAGAAACTACCTCAACATAATTAAGGCCGTATATGAAAAGCCCACAGCTAACATCATACACAATAGTAAAAGCCTGAAAACTTTCCCTCCAAGCTTAGACCAAAGGCAAGGATGCCTACTTTTTATTCAATATGGTAATGGAAATCCTAACCAGAGCAATTAGGCAATGAAAAGAAATAAAAAGTATTCAAATTGGAGAAGAAAAAGGAAAATGATATCTTTTCATAGATGATATAATTTCATATGTAGAAAATCCCAAAGATTCCTCAAAAAACCTGCTGGAACTAATAAACAAATTCAGTGAAGGTACGGAATGGAAAATCAGAGCACAAAAAATCAGTTGTGTTTCTACACACTAACAATTAACAATATGGTAAATAAATTAAGAAAAAAATTCCATTTACAGTAGTACCAAAGAAAAGAAAACAAACAAACAAAAATAGAAATGAACTTAACCAAAAAGATGAAAGACCTGTATGCCAAAAATTATGAAGTGTTGCTCAAAAAAATTAAAGAAGACATACAAAAAAATAGACACCCTATGTTCAAGGATTGGAAGACCTAATATTGTTAAGATGTCAGTATTGCCCAAGGTGGTCTCCAGATTCAATATAATTTCCACCAAAATTCCAACACCGCTTTTTTTTCTTTTTTTGCAGAAATAGAAAAACTCTTCCTAAAATTCACATGGAATCTCAAGGGACCCTGAATAGCAAAAACAATCTGGGAAAAGAACAAAGTTGGAGGTCTCACACTTCCTGTTTTCAAAGCTTCTAAAAAGCTATGGCATCCACAACAATGTGGTATTGGCATATAGACAGACATATAGACCAGCAGAATAGAATAGAGAGCCCAGAAATAAATGCTTGTAAAAAAAAAAATCTTATGATTTTTCAAAAAGGATGTTGGGACCATTCAATGGGGGAAGAAGAGTCATTTCAACAAACAGTGTTGGGAAAACTGGACAGCCACAAGCCAAAGAATGAAGTTGGGCCTTTACCTTACACTGTATGCAAAAATTAACTCAAAGTGGATCAAAGACTTAGATGTAAGAGCTAAAACTCTCAGAAGAAAACATAGGGACAAAGCTATATGGCATTGGATGTGGCAATTGATTTCTTGACTATGACACAAAATGTGTAGGAAACATAAGAAAAAACAGATAAACTGGACCACACGTAAGGCATGAAACAATAAGAATTCTAGAAGAAGATGTAGGAAAAACTTCTAGACATCGGTCTCGGCAAAGAATTTATGACTAAGACCCCAATGGCAATTATAGCAGCAACAAAAATAAATAAATGGGACTTGATTAGCATCTGCACAGCGAAGGAAATAATCAACAGAACAAATAGACAAGCTACAGAATTGGAGAAAATATTCACAATCTACACTTCCGATAAAGGGCTAATAACTTGAATCTACAAAGAATCAAACAAATCAGCAAGAAAATAATTAACAATCCCATTAAAAAGTGGGCAAAAGACATGAACAGAAGTTTTTCAAAAGAAGATAGACAAATGGCCAACAAACATATGAAAAAATACCCAACATCACTAATCATCAGGGAAATGCAGATTAAAACCACAATGAGATATCACCTTACGCCTGTTAGAATCGCTTTTATTAAAAAGTCCAAAAACAGTAGATGCTGGTGCGGAGGTAGAGAGAAAGGAACACTTATACGCTGTCGGTGGGACTGCAAATTAGTACAACCTCTATGGAAAACAGTACAGAGATTCCTCAAAGAACTGAACGTAGACCTACCATTTGATCCAGCAATCCCACTACTGGGTGTCTATCTGAAGGAAAAGAAGTCATTTTATCAAAAAGACACCTGCATTTGAATGTTTATTGCAGCACAATTCACAATTGTAAAGATGTGGAATCAACCCAAGTGCCCATCAATTCATGGGTGGATTTACAAAAGTGGTATACATACACCATGGAGTACTACTCAGCCATAAAAAAGGATGAATTAATGCCTTTTGCAGCAATTTGGAAGGACCTGGAGACCATTATCCTAAGCAAAGTATCTCAAGAATGGAAAAACAAAAACCACATGTACTCTCTGATAAATTGGAACTAACCAGTGGGCACACCAGTGCACAGAGGAAAGTAAAAGTCATTGGAAATCAAGCAGGGGGGAGGGGAGAGGAGTGGAGAGGCAAAACCCCACCTAGCCAACGTGGACTCGGGACCAACCCAGCCTTGGAGGCAGCAAAGAGTCAGCGAAGGTCACAGACTGATGACACCACTCCCTACTCAGGATCAACCACCTGTTTGATGTCCCTGCCACACAAAGACCATTAAGCACTGAGACAGATGTGTGACTGTCCTGCCTGTGGAATCAGTCTTATCACTTACTAACCACATTTTGTGATGACAGTGTCACAGAGAGAGGTTGTATAGGGGGAAGAAAAACTGATTTTGGCTGGCTACCGTCCGAGTTAGGAGGAAGGCAGCATTCCTGGTGATCACAGGATGGTCATCAGACCAAGTTGGTCCTGAGCCACCTAACGGGTACAGTGAACACTATTCTGGTGATGGGCACATTTGTAGCCCTGACTCAAGCCATGTATCAAAATCACCTGTACCCCCTTAATATTTTGAAATAAAAAAAAGAAAAAACAGATAAATTGGACCACACAAAAATTAAAAAATTCTATGAATGAAAGGACACTACCAACAGAGTAAAGAGCAACCCACGGGATGGGAAAAAATGTTTGCAAATCATATATCTGATGAGGAGTTAATATCCAGAATATTAAAAAAACTACAATTCAACAGCCGGAAAACAACCCAACTAAAAAATGGGCAAAGGACTTGAATAGACATTTCTCCAAATGTCATGCGTCCTGGGCACCTGGGGATCGTCTGGTTTTCTGAGGACAGAGCCCCAGCAGTTGGGCTGGGCATCTTCCCAGGGCGTGTCAGGTGGGGCAGACGGGGCCGCTGGCAGCCGGAAGGACCCCATGCCCACGCCAGTCCTGCCTCCCTGGCACCCGAAGCTCGTGGGTCGTTGCTTCTCGAGGAGCAAGGGAGAGAAACGGGGCTGCCCCTGGTGCTTATCTGAGTTGAGAGAATCGAAAGTTACCGGAGGAAAAAATAGCCCAAAGGGATTTGGGAAACTAAGTGTTTCAGTAACTCAAAGGGAAATAAAAACTTTTAAGCTCCGTCTGCAAGTTGAATCAAACTCCAATAAAAACGCACACCTTGACAAACGATTCTGAGAGAAGTGGCAGCAGGTTTCTAGTTTAGGAAGTGGAGTCAGGTGTCATTATGTTGTTTCCCTCCTCCAACAACTAACGGATGTTTTCAAAAACAGTGAAAATAAGCAAACATACGCCAATAAGCACGGTTCCCCGGGAGCCCCTGAGAAGGAGAGATTGCACTTTCCGGCCATGAACTTGAGAAGTGGCGGCTGCTGCCACGTGTGCTGTGCTGGGCTGAGTCTTGCCCCTGTGCTTTGGAGCTGACACAGGCACAGAAGAGCAGTGGGCAGAGTCCCGAGGGTTCACACGAGAATCCCCCAGTGTGAAGAGCTGCACGGAGGGGGCGAGGAAGGGCCCTGGACCTCTCGGCGTGGCCAGGGACTGCTGGGCTGCAGAAATGCTCAACCGCAGGGCCGAGTTCCTGGTGCAACCCCACCCCACTGCCGTGACCCACCAGCCAGCCACCTCTGCCCCAGAGCACCCCGAGGCTGGTCTGGGAGGGAGCTGGTCAGGGCTGAGTACAGCCCCTGCCACCCCTAGACCCATCTTCCATCCCCACCCGCATCCCACGGTCCATGCCAGGAGCCCAAATCACCCAGGCCCTACCTGCCCTTGTGCCCACTGGCATCCACCCCAGACTGACCAGGCTCCTAACCTGCCCTTCCCCACACCCCTGCCCTGGACCCTCGGGCACTCAGCAGCCCCCCACCCCTGCCTCTTCCCTGAGGTCCCTTCACCTGCCTGCCCTTGCAGACCCTGGCTGGCCCTGGTGGTCATCACGTCCCCCTGGGGCTCACACTGCATAGACCTGGAGAGGCTCATGGTCTTGCTTTGCAGTGGGCCTTCCAGAACATTCTCCTCCACTAGAACCTGAGCACCTTCGCCTTTGAAGCCTCTGCCGCCCACTAATGCACCTGCCATGCACCCCTGTTCATGGAGAAGTCAGGCACCTGCCCTCTCTTCACTGCCTCCACTGCATGCCCACCACTTTCGGTGACCTCATGGTCGACACAGATGACCTTCCACACTGTGGCCACTCCTTTCCAGAACTTTCCATTTCCAATGACATATCCCTGCCCGTACTAGTCAGGATTCTTCAGAGAAACAGAAGCAACATAATGCGTAAATATAAGTATTTATACACACACACACACACACACATATATATAGAGAGAGAGATTATGAGGGACTGGCTTGTGCAACCACAGAGATCATGGAGGCTGACAAGTCCCGAGATCTGCCGTCGGCAAGCTGAGATCCAGGAGAGCTGATGGTGTCGGTTCAGTCTGAAGGTTGGTGGGCTTGAGGCCCAGGGAGAGCCAATGTTTAGACTGAGTCCAAAGGCAGGAAAAAGACCACGTCCCAGCTTGGAGCATGGTTGGGGCGGGGAGGCAGCTGCTGTACCCCAGCCCTGGGCTGAGGGGATGGGACCCACCCTCATGGAGAGGGCAGCCCCTCCCTCAGTACCGATTCCAACGCTGCTCCCATCTGGACACCGCAGACACCCCCAGAATAACATTGGACCAAGTGCCCAGGGCCTGTGGCTCAGTCAAACTGACCCCCAGAATTACCCCTCCCTTGTACCCTGGATCTTGTCACCACAATTCTCCCCCTTGCTGCTGTCTCCGACCCCTGCTTCTCCTCCAGAGCCCGCTGACCCCACCACCCAGCACTGGCCTTTGCCCCTCCGTGACCACTTCCCACTTAGTGTCCACCACCACCAGGATGCTCAGTCTCTTCTACAGGGACTCCCCTTCCATAATCCTGTCTCTCCATCACTCTGACCTGGGAAGGCCCCAGTTGCTTCCCCACCTGCCCCTGAGGCCCCAGCGTGGCTAGAAATGAGCACCCGGCTGCCCCGACAACTCACCTCTTCTCTCAGGCGTCAGCATGCGCTCCTAGCCCCGCATCGTGGCTCCGCACCTGCTCTTGTCAGCCTCCCAGCACCGCCCCCTCCACACTGGCCTGGGACCTCCTTCCCCTTCCACCAGCAAACGGGAATGTCGGAAGGATGCTACTCCATCTGCCACCACCCAGTCTGCCACCTTCTGTGCATCGCGCCCATGCTGGTCCTCTGGCCTATTTGTCTGTAGTTCACCAGTAATTCACTACCTTAATTGTTAGAACTTTACAGTCCCTCTTGTTACGTGATGAGGCAAGATAGCACATTGTCTGAGGTGTCTTGTTCCTTTGTGCTTACAAAATCATTAAAACAGATTATAGCAAAGGCAAAGTAAAAATTGAAAACCCATAAAATGGTACAAAAGGCACAGAAGAAGAAAGCATAAATAAGATGGCTTATTTATGAAGCGGGAATAAACCACTCGGCAACCCTCTTAGATACGCGGGCCCCTCCAGTCGAGAGACAGCGGCTCTCCGTGTTACAGAACCAAGCGCAACTCAGCGAGTTTGTAAGAGAAACAGACACAATGAAAGACACGGACTCCAAGAGAGAATTGTTTTCTTTTTAAGTCCTTATTCCCTAAAGAAAAGTGTGGGGCTATTATTAGTATCAGACAAAGAAGAGTTCAAGGCCAAGAACATTAGGAAAAATAAGGATGCGCATTTTATGTGGTGAGTGAAGACTGAAGATTTAACTCTTGCTGGAGTTTTCTCAGTTTAGGTTTTCCCTTAGACCAAACCCCGAGATAAAGGCCTGGTTGTGAGTGAGGTATCTGAGGGACGGTCCCGAGGCAGTGTGAGGACGTGGGGACACGGACAGGGATGGGGGCACTTTGGGGCTGGACATGTCCGGATTCCTGTGAAGTATTTACCGTGAGGAGTCGGCCCACAGGGCTATGGCCAAGTCCCAGGCTCCGCGGTGGACACGACCCAGGGGAGCTGCAGGTGCAAGTTCCAGGCTGAAGGCAGGAGAAGGCGATGCCCCAGCTCACGCGGGCGGGCAGAGAGCACACTCACACTTCCTCCACCTTCTGCTTCTATTAGGCGCTCAGCAGACTGGATGGCACCGTCCCATGCTGGGAAGGTGATCTGCTTTACTCACTCTACCGATTCAGATGCCACTCTCGCCTGGGCACAACCTCACAGAAACACCCAGAAATAATGTTTAGCCAGATGTCTGGGCACCCCATGATCCAGTCAAGTTGACCCATAAAATTCACCCTTGAAGGATGTGTTGGTGAGCTGTGAGCAGCCGGGACACAGTAGCATGGGGTCGTCCAACAACGTGGGAGCACAGCTCTGCATAGTGCAGCTGCAGGCAGGGTGCTTCCTACCCGCTGGCCGAGGGCTGTCCCTGGGGATGCTGGGCCCGTCACACATCTCAGTGTTGTCACGGCTTCCGTATACTTAGTGGGTTGTGGATGTGCAGGAAGCTGACCCGCCTGGCTGCCTTGACCCGGGTATGTGTGGATGCCACGTGGGCACTGCCTGTACCTGCTATCACAGCCACAGCATTGTCTGAGCCACACAGCTGAATGTGTTAAAAACACAAGGGAAAATGCTTCAAACAACCTGGTGGGAGATTTAAAACACTCACTGAGTTGAGTAGAAATAAAGTAGACAAAAACAAACATCTTTGAATATAATTCAAATGGTATCTAATGGGGTATAGTAGAAAGAGCTTTGTAATTAGACTAGGAGTTGATCTCTCTACTTCCTGACAGTGAGATCTTAGACGTGTTGCTTAACACCTGACTCTCAGCTTCCTCATTATTAAGATGAGCATAAAAATGCCTACTTTCAGGGACTGACATGCAAACAAAATTAAACAAGAAAATTCACGTAAAGTGCTATAACAACACTTGGAATTTAAAAGGTGTATTATTAGAATATAATAATGGTGACAGCTATTATTATTTGATGTGCCAAACTTTTAATCTTATGATCAGAAACTGTACCTTCCTTTTTCTTAAAAATATGATTGTAGTAGAATACACACACAAAAAAACACAGTTAAAATAAAAGAACACAGTCACACACAGCACCAAAGGAAATATCACAAAAATTGATGAAATTATGATTTTTAAATAAATTTTATTTTAAGAATATTCTTTGTCTTTACTTATTATGTCATTATATTTTTAATTTTACAAATATTTTCCAATTATATATTTGATTTACATTTGATCTATGCACTGAACTCAAGGAGCTGGTAAAAAAAAAAGCCAGAAATATAAATCTAAGAAAGCAGAGGAATGGATTAATAAAAAGAAAGGTAGAAATTAATGATTTAGAAGCATTAAAATCTTAGAATAGTTATACAAATCCAGTCTTATTTGTATCGGCTTAAAACACATTGCATATGGGGAAGAGAGAGCAGACAAAGCTGGAAAGAGGAAGGAGGTATGATAACCGAGTGTGAGCAGGGTTCTGTGCTTTTTTAAAAAAGAATGTTATACAGAGAAATGTGCTATTACCTGAAAAAGAGGCTTTTCTGAAAAAGAGGATTTAAAAAAAAAATCATACTAAAAACTAGAGACTGTGGAAACTCCGCTATTGATGATGTTGATCTTACACATTTTATGGCACAGTCACCTCTAGAAATGCCCTGGCCCAGGTGGCAAACAAGAAAGCTCTTTCAAAACTTCAGGAAGCCGATCATACATGTTATCCAATCTGTCCCCAAGAACAGATACAGGCGGAAAGCTGACCGGTTCCTCAAAGGACATGAACCCAATATTTGAAAATGACTCAAGAGTTTGAGGGTGTCAAATCCTAAGTAAAAGCTAACAACAACAACAAACCCCACAACAGTAGGTTAAAAGGCTGTTTTATCTCATGGCTATGGTTTGAGTTCATGTGTCCCTCTGAAAGTCGTATGTTGGAAGGTAAAGCCCAAGGTGGTGGTATTAAGAGTTGGGGCCGCTGGCAGGGATGAGGCCTTCAGGGCTCTGCCCCACGGGTGGCCCACTGACGAAGGGCTGAGAGAGGTCCGTCCACCCCCCCTTCTGCTCCAGCCGGCCTGAGAGGACACCGTTGGTCCCTTCTGCCACATGAGGACGCAGCAAGCGGCGCCGTCTACAGAGCAGAGAGTCAGCCTTCGCCAGACACCAACCCTGTGGGCACCTCGGTCTTGGACTCCCCAGACTCCAGAAGTGTAAGAAATAAATTTCTGTTCTTTATAAATTACCCAGTCTCAGGTATTTTTGTTGCAGCAGCCTGAACAGACTGAGAAATGGGTACTGAGAAGGGGGAGCTGCTTAACACACACCTAAAACGTGGAAGCAGCCTCGGGCCTGGGCGATGGGTGGGGCTGGCAGAGTCTGGAGGAGCCCGGGTCGCTGCTGAGGGCTCAGAGAAGAGAACCGCAGAGGGAGCCTGCGTCGTCTGAGAGGTTTTCTAAGTGGTGGCGAACAGAACCCAATGCTGCGGAAATACAGGTGTCAAAGGCAAGGCTGCTGAGGGCCCAGAGGGAGCCTGGAGGTCAGGCTGGCCTCCTCACAAAGCGCCCAAGAACGTGGCTGAATTGGGTCTGTGTCCTCGTGCTGTGTGGAAGTCAGTCGTACCTTAAGGATGAGGAACCAGGGTGTCTGGCAGAAGAAATCTCTAAGCAGAGTGCTGAGGGTGTGGCACGGCTTCCTTGACTGCTTATAGTAAAATGCAAGAAGAGACAAACAATTTAAAGAAGGAATTTATAAAGAAAAGAGAAGCAGAACTTAAAGATTTGGAAAATTCTCGCTCCGGCCACACTAAGAATACAAGAGTGTGTCTGGGAGAGAACACCAGGGTGTGGCCAAGCGACCACTTGATAAGGAGATTAGCGTGCGTGTAAGGGGTCCAGAGTCCACTAATCCCCACCACGGGAAGATGACCCCAAAGGCAATTTGGAGATCTTTCAGGCTTCCATGCCCATCACAGGCCCAAAGTGCCAGGGCCTTGAGGGCACAACAGTTTCCAGGGAGGGGCCGAGGGCGCCCCTGGGACCTCAGGGCTCGCTGCCCAGGGCTGTCTGGAGTTTCTGCTCTGTATTCCAGTGCAGTGCTCCCTGTACAGCCAGCTGTGGCTTAAGTGGGCCGGGGTGTGGCTTGGTCTGCTGCTCTGGAGGACAGCCTTGGCTGTGTCCACGTGGCGCTAACTCTGCAGGTGCACCAAGTGCATGAGCTATGGAGGTACAGCTTCATCCGCTAGATTTCAAAGGATGCCCCAGAGAGGCTTGGGGCTCAGGCAGAGACCTGTAGCAGGGGCAGGGCCGCCGCAGAGAGCCCCCACCAGGGCAGTGTCTGGGGAAGCCGTGGGAGCAGGGCTGCCCCCACGACTCCAGACTGGCAGAGCCACCAGCGTGCAACTTCAGCCTGGGTGAAGGACCTCAGGTGTGTGGCTCCATCCCATGAGAACCCCTGGGTAGGCTGTGCCCAGCAAAGCCCTGGGGGTGAGGCTGCCGGGGGCTTTGGGGGCCCAACTCCACCCCAGTGTGTCCGGACGCTGGGACAAAGAGCAGAAGAAGGTGATTCTGAAGCCTCGAGATTTAAGGTTGTTTGTCTTGCTGGTCGTTAGACTTGCTTGGACCTGTTGTTCCGTTCTTCGTGCCTGTTTCTCCCTTCTGGGATGGGAATGTCTGTCCTATGCCGTCCCACCACTGTGTTCTTGGAAGCAGCATGTAAATTATTTGATTTCATAGGCACACAGCTGGAGAGGAATTTGCCTCCAGATGAGCAGTGCCTGAGTCTCACTCGTGTCTGAATTAGAGATATTTAGATGACTCTCTGGACTTAGACTTTAAAGTTGATGCTGGAATAAATTAATGAATGGGTCAGTGCTCTTATAAAAGGGGTTGAAGGGATTGCCCTGTGCCCTTGGGCCCTTCCGCCTTCCACCTTGGGAGGGTGCAGCAGCCAGGCACCATCTCCACCAGATGCTGAGTCCACCAGCCTTCAGAGCGGCGAGAAATAAATTTCAATTGTTGATAAATTACCCAGTCTCAGGTATTTTGTTATAGCAGCAGGAACAGATGAAGGCACCATAGCAATGGCTGCAACAGTTTTCTCAACAGAAGAGTAATAGGAAGAGCCGTGACCAAGCGGAGGGCAAAGTATTTTACATGCTTGTAATTACAATCGTGAGTAGTGGGGATGCACACCCACCCATGCACACATGTAGTGTTGGAGCACCGTTACGTTTTTGTCAAAAAAGTAGATCTTTGCATTATGGTGTACAGTAAAATAAATTCCTATATACTCTAGAGTTAAGTGTAAAAATAAGACTTAAGACAAACAAAAATATAGGTAACTATTTTACTTGCCTCAGAGCAGGGTAGTGTTTGGGAAGAGGAAAAAAAAAACACTTCTAAAGTAAAAAGTGATAGAAGGCTAGGAACGAGCAACAGAAACATCTCCAGGCTTTGCGACTTCCTATGAACCTCTAAACCTGTTTTCTCATTTGCAAAGCAGGATCATAGTGGAACCCACCCCACAAGCTTATTGTGAGTGTAAAATGCTTGGCATAACTTCTGGCACAAGAATATCACTAAGAGTTGGTTACTTCCAAGGGACAGAATCTGTATAATGAACACAACCTATGTACAAGACAAACATGTTATTAATGTTTAGATTTAGAATAGTGAAATAACTAGAAACAGTCTGTCTGAAGTAGAGGAGGGAATAAATAAACTGTTGAATTTAATAGAAGCATTAAATTATACTTCTGATGTATGTTAATTAACTTAAGAAAAAGCAAACAATATGCTGTGTGGAAAAAATAAAAATATTAAACAGCATTATCCTAATGTTATGAGTGTATTAACAAACAGAGACACACACAACTGGAGGGAATGATACCCTGGGAGCAGGATTTCCGGGAACTCTGATTTTCTTCTTCAGAGTTTTTTGCAGTTCCTCTGTTACCTACAGTGAGCACGTGATGTTTCAATTTTATAAGATGTGATGTTTAATTTTATAAGTTGTTAATAGACAAACACTAAATCTAATAAAAATAGCACTGACATAAGATTTACATAAATGAAGACTGACATTTTTATGTTAAAAATATTAAATGTCACATCATAAACTTGCACAATTTCACCTAAAAATATTAATTTATCATTGCATTTAACATTACCTCTGAAGAAAACATATTATTGTTAATTGTAGCAATATGGATTTATCTGGGATTGTCTTGGTTTCATATAACTTTATTCTATTTAACAAAGGCCATTTAATAAATATGTGACTACATGTAGTTTTAATTTTATACTTTTGTAAGAGTTTTTATTGTAAGAGTTTCATATAATTGGAAATTAATTTAAAATTCTCATGGTCTCTGCTTTTGGCTCATTTGGTGTAACAGGGACCAGGTTTACTCTCCTGACTAAAACAGTTAAAAAAGTGGACAAAATCCATAAAATAATTGTTGTCAGGATACCGGTACAAGTCGGTGGTGGACAGTGACCCCGAGAGGTGGGGAACGGGCGTGATGGGCAATTGCACCACTTACCGCCCGCGGAGTGTTGGGGCGACGCGCAGTGGGGAACCCAGCGGAGTTCGAGGGTCTCCCTGGCTTGGCGGGAGGAGGTGGATGTGGCTGGAGCTCGCGGGGCAGAGTAGCATGGAGGGAGATACAGAAAGAGCAATTTAGAAATCTGTGGATATTCCTCCCCAGTCTTAGGCTGAGTTTGGATCAGCACATACGTGTGAGCAGCTACAGAAGGCAAGGAAAGAATCACACGCAAGGATGAGCGGAAACAATCCCTGACGCTCACACAGGGCGAGGAGTAGCTCCCACTCCCCCCAGACGTAAAGGCACGGTGGGTGTCAGAAAGGTTTTGCCTCAGCAATAGCGAAAAATTGGCCCTGGACTGTTGTAGTCCCAGCTACCCGGGAGGCTGAGGCAGGAGGATCACTCCAGCCCAGGGATTTGAGGCTGCAGTGAGCTGTGATCGCACCACTGCACTCCAGCCTGGGCGACAGAGCCAGATCCCGCCCATTTGGAAAGAATGAAGTAAAGCAGGAAGGGAGGCATCTTTCTTCTCAGGTGACACGACATTCCATGTGACATTCTATGTAAAAAAAATCCTGTGGAACCTACAAAAGAGTTTCTATAGCTAATAAGTAATTTTAGCAACATTGCCGGAGACAAGATCTATATGTGAAAATCAATTGTTTTTTTATATACTAGCAGCAATCAGAAATTGATATTTTAAAAATTACCATTTACAATAGCATCTAAATATGAAACTTTTAGGGATAAATCTGACAAAAGATGCATAATATCTAAAGATTACAAAACTTTGCTGAGAAAAATTAAAGAAGAACTAAATAAATTGAGAGATATATCATGTCCATGCATCAGAAGACAATATAGTAAGGTGACAGTTTTCTCCAAATTGAGCTGTTGGTTCCTGTAATCCTAATAAAAATCCCAGGCTGTTTTGTCTTTTTCAATTGACAACTTCACTTTAAAATTCATGTGGAAATTCTAAGTAACCAGAATAATAAAACAACCTTGAAAAAGAAGAATAAATTTGGAGAACTAACACACATACATGGTCAATTGATTTTGGACAAATGTTTTCTACAAAGGGTACTGGAACTATTTCATGTGCATGTACAAAAAGAAAAATGAACTTGAATCAATATCTTACATCATATATAAAAATTAACTTAAAATAGATCATAGACCTAAATGTAAATCCTAAAACTATAAATCCTCTAGAAGAGAATGTAGTAGAGTAATCTGAGTTATGCCAAAGATTTCTAATATTCAATACCGAAAAGGTAATCCATAAAAGAAAAATATTGATAAATTGGACCATATCAAACTTAATAACTCTGCTCTTCGAGATACATTGTGAAGAAAATAAAAAGACATTCTGTACACTTAGAGGAAATATTTTCAAAATCGCATACATGAAAGAGGATTTGCATATAGAATGTATGAAGAGTCTTGAAATAATAAGAAAACAAACAACTCAAAAAAGGGCAAAAAGTGAGACAGACATTCACAAAGATATATACAGATGGGAAAAAGCACATGCAAAGATTCTCAACATTATCATTAGTTATGAAGGGAATGCAAATATAAACTACAATGCGATACCACCACACACCTATTAGAATGCCTAAAATTGAAGCAGTTGACCGTACCCAGTGTTGGTGAGGACAGAACCACTTTAGAAAGTGCTTCATCGGCTTCTTAAAAATGAAAACATACATCTCCCACATGACCCAGCCCTTCCACTCTTGTAAATTCACCCAAGGGAAGTGACGGCATGTGTCTCTACAGAGACTTGTACACAAATATCCACGTAGTTCTATTTGCCACAAATGGCAACAATGCCAATGTCCATGAACAGGTGAATGGATGAATATGTCTCAGTATGTCCATAACGTGGAATACTCCTCAGCAATAAAAAGGAGTGAATTACGACTGCAACATCATGGTCAAATCTTAAAGTCACTATGCTGAGTGGAATAATCCAGAGCTTCTCTCCCTCAAAAGAACACATTCCCCATGATTCCATTTATATTATATAATATACTGTCTGCTAATAAGCAGCTGTCTGTGCTATCTGTGTCTGTGCTGGGGAGTGGTAGGAGGGAGATGTTACAAAGGAGCATGAGGAACTTCTTGGGAGTGATTATTCCTGTTTATTATCTTGATTGTACTGAGGATTTCACGGTGCATACGCATGTTAAAGACTTACTAAATTGTATACCTTAATATGTGTAGTTTATATAATAGTATGTTGATCATGTCTAAAATTGTTAAAAAAAAGTCATGTGCTATGATTTTCCATTCAAAACAATGTTCACTGGTCTTAAATGTAATCTAGCAAAGAAGCCAAAAGGTATCACCTTTTCTTGTCAGTGATTTACACACACATGCACACGCACACACACATATATCAGTATAATATAAAATTTCAAAGTGAGGCAACTATAGATATTATTGTAATTCATTCTGACCTATACCCATCTTGGTGAAATTAAATGATTTACAAAAGATTTTTTATATAATTACATAAAACATTACATAATTCAAAACGTGTCTGCCTATATATTTGTAATCTCCAGCATAATTAAAAATGTACAAGTACAGCAAGGTCATGCTTACCTGCATTCAGTACCCTTTAGCAGTAAAGCTCATACAGACTCTTAATTCTAACTGTGTCCATTGTGCTCATGTCTGAGTCTGCGTCTCCAATGATGACAAAATGCAGGTGGGGTCCTTACCATAAGGGTATTAACCTGAAGTAAACGTTAATGGAGGAAGGAATTAGAGGACAAAGGATGTTCCACTTTACCAATGTGCATTAATGGTCCCAGACGTAACATGATTCCTGTGCAGTCTCTCACACTGTGGATTGGTGTAATTATAAGGAACAGCCTACACATTCTTTGTGTTTATGTACAATTCTGTGGCTTGATAACATAGACTTGTAGTTTTACAAAGAGATAAACAATGAACATACCTCCTGAATTGCAGCCTCCATTTCAAAAGATACTTCTTCTGACATTGGAAAAGTATTTGCATATTTTCTGGAAGGAAGGGAGGGAAACAGCAAGGGAAGAAAGGAAACAGCCCTCAATACGCTTTGCTGTGTGCCCCGCCCCGACTCTGTTTTCTCTTCCCGGATGAGCTGGAGGCTGTAACCACGGGGCAGAGGCCTGTTCGTGTGCCACAGATGGTCACTCTGAGTGTGGGAGTGGGGACAGAGGAGAAAGCTGCATGGCCCATCCCAGATGCCCTCACGGGGCAGAAGCCCAGCTGGCTTACACTGGGCACTCAGACGTTAAGAAACCTTATCTCCCTGAAGTAACGGGGAGTCTTCGGCTACTTCTGCTCTTGACAAAGGCAGCTTGTCCTGCTTTGGTCCCCGCTGGCTCAGGGAGCCCTTCTCTCCTTCCACCTCTGCGCACTGTTCTCACTGTTCTGGTTGCTGCACCTCAGACCACACTCAAGCCCAGTGGCTTAAAACTGTGGTCCCCAACCCCCGGGCCACAGACTGGCACCTGTTAGGAACTGGAGGTGAGCGGCAGGTAAGCGAGTGAAGCTTCATCTGTATTGACAGCTGCTCCCCATGGCTCACATCACCCCCTGAGCTCCGCCTCCTGTCAGATCAGCAGCAGCATTAGATTTTGCATTATGATAAGCTATATAATTATTTAATTATATATTACAATGTAATAATAATAGAAATAAAGTGTATAATAAATGTAATGTGCTTGAATCATCCCAAACCATCCCCTCCACCCTGGTCCTTGGAAAAATTGTCTTCCATGAAACTGGACCCTTGTGCCAAAAAGGTTGGGGAATGCTGGCTTAAAACACTTTGCTACTGTGTCTCACGGTCGCATGGGTTGACTGAGCTCGGCTCAGTGGTTCCTTTGCTCCCACGTTATTGCAGCCAGACAGTAGCCAAGGCCGGACCCATCGGACTGGACTTCATACGGCCTCCCTGCTGCATGTCTGGTGTTGCAGCTGGCAGGAACAGAACCACTGGGGCTTGCTTGGGCATCCTTGTGGTGGGGGTCTCAGGGCAGGTGGGCGTGTCACATGGTGGCTGGCTTCCCCTCCATCAGGGTTTTCAAGGGGGCAGCAGTTGAACCCGCCAACCTGATTCAGAGCCAGGGGAGCCAGTGCTGAGTGCCTTTATCCATACTGGATTGGTCAGAGCAGGGTTGGGGTCCACTCAGATTCCTGGGGTGCAGAGAGAGTGTCTACCTCTTGATGAGGTTGTGTCAGGGACATGTCCCAGAAGAGCAGGTGGGCTGGGAGCTATTGTGGCCATCGGAAAACATGACCACAACACCCATCGATTGTTTTCTTCCCTGTATGTGATGAGTCTTGCCTGGGACGTCCACAGGAATGGACCAGCTCTGGCCCTTCCACTCAGGGCAGAAGACGCCCCTGCCTCTGGGGTGTGGGTTACCCCCGTGCTCTCCAAACACAGAGAAGGGCCAGGAACTTGTGTCACTCACAGCCATTGTGGATATTGGTTGTTCACAACAGAGGGATGTGGCAGTAATGGGATCCTCAGTCTCCTTAAGGGCTCTAATAGTGTTTTCTTTTAATTGACGTCATTAAAAAGCCTTTAATTTGGTCATTCCCTGCTCCCTACTCCTCCTTGCTGGTCGTTTGCATTTGTGATTAACAAGATTTTATTGAAGATGTATGCATATTTTTATTATCTTTGAAATCTGAAGCCCTTTTTCATATACTGAAATTAAGCCACAGCCTACTTTCCCAAAATTAATCAGGTTCTTTCTCCAGAGAGGCGGTGTTTTGGGTTATCCACCTGAACCGCATCGAGTTCAGGACCTGGATGGGCTCTCTGACTCAGCCTTCACGTCTGCTGGCTGCTCTTCCCATCCCACACTTGTCCTCTGCAGCCCCCAGGCTCTCCCCGAAATGTGGATCTGGTCATGCAGCTCTGGGCCACAAGCCACTGAGGGGGACCCTGCACTGGTGAAGCTCTCACCTGCCTGCCAGGCCCCGTGGCCACGCACTCCCTCCGATGTGCTCACACCGCCGCACCAGCCCATGGCAGGGCGCCTGCTGCAGAGGCCAGGGCGGCGTCTGCCTGTCCCCATGCTGGCAGCAGGGCTGGTGCTCAGTGGGCACTCGGTGAACGTGTGTGGAATGAGCACGGGAATTCTCTGCTGTGTTGCTGTCTGGGTGAATCTCAGGCTTCCCATAAATATTGACTCAGAGTTGCCACTGTTGCCCTCACTGTCTGTGGCGCGTGGGTTGGGGGGATGTGGAGACAATCCGCACACCGGCAGACAAGCCTTCGTGGAAAGGGTGTCAGAGGAAGGCTGTTGAGGTCCCCTTCTCGCTAATATCCCATGCCTTGTCACACAGGCTTTGCTTTTATTTTTTCCTGAACAATACAGTTGATGCAGGGCACCCCTTGGACCTCTCAGAATATAGCTTTGTCATTCCCTCGGATTGTTAAGCTGCTAAATGAGAAAGATTGCCTGCAGCATTTCGTGTAACATTTGGCTTTTGCTCCAGTCTCCAAAGGCTTTCCTTACATGTTTAACGTATGTTCCACAGTGATAGCCGGGCTGCTATTATGACACCTCCCTGCCAGGACCCAGCCCTCACAGCGCAGAGGATGCTCCGTGTCCTGGGCTCACCCATCAGAGCGTGCGCTTAGGCCATGGGGCGCCTGATGTTTACTGATCCTCTGGAGAAAGTCCACTGGGCCACTGCATGGAACCGATCTGTCCTTACAGCTCTCAGGAAGCACAGACTGTCAGGGGCACCCACCCTTCTGCTCACCCACTGATGGAGCAGCGGTGGGTGCTGGTTCTGCTCACTCCGTGGCTCCGCAGAGCCAGAGCTTCTGAGAGGGTGCATGTGGGGTTGTGGTCCTGCCCCTTGCCGTGGGCACAGATTCTTGGTGGTTCTGTGGCTGTGGACCGTGAAAAGCCAAGGCCGGCCCTCCTTGGTGAGGAGGGCTGGGTTGCCAGGCCCTGGGCAGCTTCAGAGCTATCCCTGGCTCTGCACACTCCCCTGCCCTCCCCAGCATCACCTGGGGTGGGGGAGGGTGCGTCCTCCCTGGGGTGTTGTCTGGGTTCCCACAGGAGACAGAGAACCTGTCCCTGCCTAAAGAAGGAGCATCGGGGGCGCGCAGGCTTCAAGGGGGCAGCTGGTTCACAACAGGCTGCAGCAGCCGAGTCTGAAATCACAGCTTCCAGCATCGGGTGGAGAGAAGGTTCTCGCCCACAAGTCAGGGGAGAAGCCAGGGCAAGCCCTCCGCTCCCTCACCCTGTTTCTCTATAGGACACCTTTGGGTATGAGGGCCCCACTGTCCCTCCTGTGGGGAGCAGGGCTGGCGGGTATGAAAGTGCCCAAGGCCTGGGAGCTGAGTCACACCTGTGTGAGCCAGGGCCCCCCATGGTGACCACTGGGCCAGCCGAGAGGGGCAGTGACGCCCCTCATGAGGGTGCTCTGAGAGCAGGTGTCCAGAGTATCCCTCCTCCTCCTCAGAAATCCACCCCAAGGCCCAGGCTGGGCTTGCCTTCCATGGGGCCACATGCGGAACCTTCTGGAAAAGGCACAGCCAGGGCCCAGTTGTCTGCAGATGGGGTTGTCCAGGGCACGTGATGATGGGCCCCTCTGCAGGCCATGCTCTGCCGTGGTAGGTCACCCAGACATTTCACAAGTTCCGCTTCTGCAGGGCTGGCCGTCCACTGGCAGTACTGTGCACCGGGGCCTCCAGGAGGTTGCCTGCCTGGGGCTGTCACACAGAGTCTGCCTCAGGCTCACCTTCGGGCCTGAGCAATGCATATGTCTCTATCCGCCCTCCAGAGAGCAAGGGTCAGTCATTTTGGATCCAGACCCTGCTCTTGTGATTGAGCCCACAGAGGAGGCTGTCATCAGGCGGGTTTGGGCAAATACGGCCTGAGCCCAGAGAAGGACTAAGGGTGGGAACTGAGGCCAAGACAGGAGGAGACAGGCCCTGCTTGGACCTGAGGCCACTTTCAGCAGTTTAGTTTCCAGTGGAAAACATAGGAGCTGCTTCCGGGTCTACACAGGCTGGGAATGGAGAACTTAATGTATTCATGTAGGGGAGAATTAACCAGACAGTCGACAAAATCTAGGGCATAATAGAGAGGTCCATTATAATGAGATTTTACTGTGTCTCACTTAAGGAGTATGAAACAGCAGTGGAAAGGGCTGTTCTCAACACACTCAGAGTACCGTGCCCTCAGCTATGCAGCAAGAAGGCGAAAATGGCTTTTATACTCTCCAACCTCAATCACAAAGGTAATTGACTCGGCAAGCTGCACGATCTGCTTAAGCCTCCAAAATGCGGACCTTCCTTCAGATGCAATGATACTCAATTGTTGGCAGTTGTATGTCAGTGAGCTGCGACATCTGTATGATTTCGGTTTTTTTATAAATGACACAAATGGCCGTGTGGAATTTACACTAAGAGAAGCTCTGTGTTTCCACATCATATTTTGCAATTGTGACTTATTTACATAAGAAATTACATTTGGGTCTTATTTGCATATCACAGTGACAAAATGCTATTTCCAACAGTGGTGGTAAAGTTAGCAGCGACAGATATCGGGCACATCAAATGTCTTCCGTGTAGATGCGAACTGTGAGGCCTCTCACGATGCTGGTTAAAACACTCACCGTGGGAGTGTTCACATAAACGATGACGTTAACTGCTCGGCACAGTCTCTGCAATCCCCACTGTATGATCTCTGGCAGGGGCGGAACAGGTTTCACGTGGCACAGAAAGCAGCTTACCCACGGCTGTGCATGTTTTAACTTGGTGGACAATAAACCCGCAAGGGTGTCCTTACAACTGATGTTTGGGGCACCGTTTTTTTCAGGGTTTTTCTTCTTGGTGTTGCAGGAATTATCCAGGGAACCTTCTAGACTTGTGGCCCAGTGCGGCAGGTGAGCAGCCAGATTGCCCTGGCCCTGTCGTCCCTGACCATGGCAGTGAGATCTCCAGAGGGCTGGGCCCCGCTGCCCCTGAAATGGGTCCCTCGAAGTGGCCACCTGAGGGGAGTGAGAGCCTGGCTGCCTCTCCTTCCCACCAGAGGATGACGAGAAAACCCTCCCCTTTCTCCGCATCCCCTGAATCCTGGAAGCTCTCTCCCCGCCCCCCAGAGAATGAGGTCCCCACCCATGGAAGCCGGGAGCTGGCAGTGCCTCAGGCCACTAGCTCTACAGAGCAGGAGAAGGAAGGACGGAGCCATCCAGCCTCCTGTCCGAGGATTTGCTCCAGGAGGCCGCGTGGCTTTGGCGCTGAGCTCTGTACAGCAGGGGCTGGACCGTCCACCCAGGCAAGGGCGTTGGCAGCCCCGGCCCGGAGCAGTGGCCTGTCCCGCTTGGGGCGTCCACACCCAGCACCCTGGACCCTCGGGAAGGAAACCAGACCGCAGCAAACCCTGGCAGCTCTGGGTGTGGTGAGGGGGCTTCCTCCTCAGACTCAAACCGCCCGGCCGCCTGTTCCTCGCCTCACTGGCCCCATCTGTCCTCTCAGAGAACATTCCAGCGTCTTCCTCACCACATGTCCACTTCTGAGTTGAAGGAAAATGAACACATCTCTCAGGGGAAGTCAGGGCCAGCCCAGGCTGTTTTTCTTTCTTTCTATTTTAAATTAATTAAATATTTTTTTCAATTGACAGATTAAAATTATGTATATTTATGGTATACAACAAGATCTTTTGAAATATGTATACATTGTGGAATGGCTAAGTCAAGCTAATTGTCACATGCACTATGTCACATACTTATTTTTCGTGGTAAGAACACTAAAAATCTACTCTCCACACTGTTCAAGTATATATTAATAATATAGTTATGAGCTATAGTCACAGTGTTGTACAACAGGGCTCTTGAACCTCTTCCTCCAGCCAAAAGGAAACTTTGCATCCTTTGACCCCAGGCCTGGCCCCGACAGCTGCCTCCTAGTCTCTTCCATGGGTTCCGCCCTGGTAGGTACCACGTGTCGGCGAGACCTCAGCATTTGTCTTTCTGTGCCTGGGTTACTTCCTCCGCGGCCTCTCTGACGCGCTGCACCCGCCCTGGCGACGGAGGCCAGTGTCCTTGGGCGGAGGAGCGTCTCTGGGATGTTTCCACGAATGAGTTACAGCGACTCAGCGCAGGGTTTGGATTGTGATGTCTTCCCCTGATCGTCCCAGGAGCCTAGTGATTTGAGGACAGCAGGGAGGCTCCCTGGCCCAGCTCTCCCTGGGCACCCGAAGCACGAGGTCCTTCTGGTGTTGGCCTTTGCCCTTTCTTCCTTCCCTGCTGTGCGTGCACACCTTGAAGGCAGGTGAGGTCCCTGCAGGGGTGAATCTCTGCTGGGAGAAGGCGGAGGAGCGGGCACTGGGAGCGTGACCTTCTGAGGGTCGCCCTCTGACCGCTGCAGGGAGGAGCCCTCAGGCCCAGCCCTGCTGTCCTGTGCCCATCGTCTTCATCCTGTCGCTCACCGCGGGCACTGAGTTCCTTGTTTGTTTATGTCTCTCCGACTAGACTCTAAGCTCCATGAGGACAAAGGCACTGCCTGTGATGTTTACAAGCAATGCCCGGGCCGGGCTGACGTTCAACACTTGCTGGCAGAACCAACGAATGAACGGGAAGGTGGGTTGGTGTTTGTCCGCAGGCCCTGATGTCGGCAGCTTCCACAGAGACAAGGGTGGGCTTGAGCATCTGGTCTCCTCCGTGCCCCCTCGGTCCTAGGGCAGGTGGGCAGGTTGAGCCTCCTGCACAGAAATGCCGGCAGACAGGCAGGAGGAAGCCTTCGGGACCCCCCACCATCCGCCCTCATCAGCTGCTCTGTACCCCGCACAGCCCGGGGTCTCCATGGCGCCTGCGCTGGAAACCCGCAGACGCTTACGGCCTGAGTCTTGGTAAACAAGGGTGACCGCGGACTTAGCTCCTGGACACCTAGTCAGCTTCTCTCTGCTTTTGGATTCTAAAAAATCAGGTAACTGAGGAAACTCTGTTTCAGAAAACCTCATAACCAGTTATGTTTATAAATGGCTAGACTTGTCAGGAAGCAAGATTGAACTTTCTGGCTGAGAAATCCCTTTTTTGGATTGGTCTGAATTCTTCCCTTTGGGACTCTGAATAGGAACTGAGGTTCAGGAAAATAAAACCTTTATTTCTTTGTGCAAAAGCTGCTCCTGGTGTTTAACTGTGGTTAGAAACCTCTCAATGTCTTGCAAATCCAAGAGGATTCAAACCTGGCACTGCTCCATCAGGGCTTTCTCCCCCAGGGCCGCTCTCCTTCCAGGAACACGCCGATGACAGCCGCTTGGTTTCCCTCCCACCCGGGCACCCTCCGCGGCTGAGCCGGAGGAGCCCGTGGCCTCTCCAGCAGTCGCTCCTTGGGTGTTTTCCAGTGTTTTAAACCGATACACAATAGATGTACATATTTTGGGAGTACATGTGATAATTTTATACATTCATGTAAGGTCTAAAGGTCAAATCAGGGTAACTGGGATATCCATCACCTTAAATATTTGCCTTTTCTTTATGCTGGAAACATTACAGTTACTCTCTTCTAACTATTTTGAAATCCACGACAGACTATACTGTAAACTGTAGTCACCCTGCTGATCTACCAGGCTCTAGGTATCACTACTTTTATCAAACTGTGTGTGCACCCACTATTCACTCTCTCTTCAAGCCCCACCCCCTTACCTTCCCGGCCTCTGGTAGCCACTAATCTACTCTCTGTCTTCATGAGACCCACCTTTTAGCTCCCACATATGGGTGACAGCGCGTGAGATTTGTCTCTTTGTGTGTCTTATTCACTTAACATGATGACTTCCAGTTCCATCCATATTGCTGCAAATGACTGGATTTTATTCTTTTAATGGCTGAATAATATTCCATTATGTTCATACACTGCGTTTTCTCTATCACCTTCCATCTAGGAGTTTAGGTGCATGTCCCAGAGTAGACCCCTTGGCCGCTTCTGCATCAGATCCTGGGGATCTTTAAAACATTGCTCTCTGGGCTGTTGTGGGTCTTTCTGTGCCTTTGGTGCAGGCTGAGGAGTCCCCCAGGCACTCGCCAGCCTGCCGTCCCTCCTCCCTTCCACTTCCTGCACCTCCAGTCTCCCCGCTCGCTGCCTCTCAGCCTCAGCTGTGGCTTTCTCCTTCCTCTATGTCCCCCTGGCCCCTCGGGCTGCCCGGGAGCAGAGCCTCTGCCTATGGCCGGCTCTGACTGAATGGTGGGTCTTCCACTGTGGACTTTTCTCTCCTGGCCTCTGGGAGAGCAACTTCATGCAGTGACTGGGCTCAGGCTGCAGGGATGGTCTTCTGGCTGCACACTTGGATCTGCTGCCCGATCGTGGGGTGTTTCAAAGAGGCAGGGCTCTGGGCACCCCGGGTGCCGATCAGCCCTGAGGAGGGGGGCCCAGCCGGCTAAGCCTGGCACCATTCAGAGGCTGCTATTTTGGACCTTGACTCAGGACAGCAGCTTGGGAAGCAGTGTTGGTTCTCAGACATGGTGCTGGCTCCAGGTGTCCCTGAGCAGGGGACGGTGGTACATGGGAGCAGCAGGGTCCACTCTAGGAATGAGGGTTAGGACAGGGGCTCCTGCCCTCACTCTGGAAAACCCCATCACAGGGGCATGCGGGCTGGTGAGCGGTTCTTCTGCACAGCCGCCCTCTCCACGGCCTCTGACACCCGCTGCTGCTCCAGGCCTTGAGGGCGCTTCCTCTGACGTTTGCCCCAACCTGTGTGCTCCTCATCTGGGCAGGGGTGACCCTGCGTCCCAGGCACCCTGGGACATTTAATTCAAGATGGTGAACACGTGGTTGTGTCTGTCCCCCAGGCCCTGAGTCTGTTGAGTGGTAAGATGTGTTTGTCTTACTGTCAGGGTCTGGCACAGGTGGGATGACACAGGGCACTGGATTTCTAAGTTGAGTTTCTAGGAGCCGCCATGCGAATATCTCCTGAGAACCAGGACATACTATCCAGCACCCTCCCTGCGTCAACCCTGCTCCTTTCCAGTCTGCAGTGTGACAGGCGCTAGAGGAGCCCTTCCCACACGCAGTTCTTTACTCTTCACAATACCCTGGCGAGACAGGGCTATATCTTCATTTTCCATTTTAAGAAGCAGAGACTCAGAGAGGTTGAGATGCATTTGCAGGGTCACACAGCCTTTGAGTCTGGACTCCGGAGCCATCTTGTGGGAATGAGGCAGCTTGGTGGCTACCTCCCCACTGCTTTCATGGTGACTGTGCCCCTCTTTGGACCCGAACCGGCGTATAAACCTTGTGTCCCTGGCACGTGCTGTCTGTGTCTCTGAGCACACCCGGTGCAAGCTTACAGATGTTGGCAGCTCAAAGGGAACAGGGAGGCCTTAGCTGTGCAAGATTGGGGTTGTCCCCATGTCCCCCCTGGAAAGGTGACTATGGCCACCGGGAAGTGGAGAGTCAGTCTAGCCCTGGGCTCACAGGAAGGACTGCCCCTGAGAAGTCCCAGGTTCAAATCCAGAGAAAAGAAGTGAGGGGGTCCTGTGCCTTCCTTGAATATCTAGAGGAACAGCATTAGTATCTATTTTTGGTAGCAGTTTTTGGCAATAAGTTCTCCTAATTTTGGCTACACACACACACACACACACACACACACACACATTTAATCATGGGTTAGATTAAACCATCAACAAAGGAACAAACACACTTCCTCATGGGGCTCTCCTTTCCCTGCCAACCCTGCTTGTCCATTTCAGAGTCCCCCACTGGGCGTGGCCAGCACATCTGGGAACAGGGCCAGACGCAGTCAGGGCGCAGACCTGCGAGCCCTGTGGGACTCCTCATCCCCAAAGAGCCACTAGCACCTCCTTCCATCAGCGAAGGTGCACAGGGGGAAACTTTCCTGCTGTTCTTATTTGCATTGGATCGTGGGAACAGGGATTTTTAAAAATGGACTGGAAAGTTCCTCCCTGGTTAAATCAGAAACAGATGGCACAATTGTGCTTTGCTCTTTTCTCAGATGTATCTCCTCTGATCCGGTACAAACACAGAAATAAACCTCTAAGGTGGCTGTGTGGGAGTGCTTGCTTTTGTCGTTGTTTGTATTATTTTTGCAGTGGGAAACCCTAACCCAGGTTGGCCTCACTTCCTCCCCGGCCCCTGGGAGGGGACATCTGAGTCTGTCTTCGCTGTGGTGAGATGTCGTGGCGGAGCGTAAAGAGTGCAGAAGGACCTGCCCGCTCTTGCTGGCGACTGCGGAACCTCCTGTCTTCTTGAACACCAAGATACAAGCTGTCACTGAGCAATCATTTAAAACATGAAGAAAAGAAAGGCCAATTTGAGAAAGAACATCAGCCTTTTAGTAATCCTGAGAAAGGTTTGCAGAGATAATGTTCCACTTTTGGTTAAGGAAGTACTGAGAGAGAAAGAAGTAATTTAGCAACACAGTGCTCACAACACCACAAAGAACGCACATCCCAGAGCCAGGGAGCTCACGCAACGTTCATGACCAGAATTTCTTTTAAAATGTTTACCCATTAAGCTGTGGATCAAGTTTTAAAAATCCAGATTCATGCATAGTTTGATGATGTAGTGCTATTTTTTCATCAAAATGGAAAGATACCAATGTGAGCATTAGTCACTTGTTGAAAGACAGACATGCCAGAGTATGTCCATCTTGTCCTAAAACTAAAATAAATCCCCCAGCACAATCCCTCTACTTCCAGCTCTGTTGGAGCTGGGAGGGGCTTTTCTCTAACAGAAAACAAAAAGAACCGGAGTCAAGAAAGAGTCTGTGGCTTCTTTGCGTGTCACTGGATTGGGTTAACTACCGTTCTTGTTTCTGAAGCCAGTCCCCACGCCAGAAGGATTCTGTCGCTATCACGAAGGTTTTGGCGTTAACGCTGCAGCTGCTGTGCCTGGAGGGGCCGGGAGGTTTTGGACAGTCGGGTCTGGGTGTTCTCAGCCTGCTGTTCAGGGCACCCTCCCCTGCATGGGGAGGGTGCGGGGCTGTGGCCCCTGGCCGCACTGGGCCAGAACACAGCCCAGCCCACCAGGAGGCCCACCCACCTCAGGAGGGCTCCATCCCCCACAGACGAGACCACCTCTTTTCAGCCCTAATGCCTTTGTATCTCAGTGCACCAGAGCACCTTGAATTCAGCCTCCCCGCGTGCCGCCAACGAGCTCTCCTGCCACTTCCTCTTTTTCCTTCTGCTTTTCCCTCCGTATTTGCAGACATTTCAGAGGGAAGGCTTTCCAGGTGGGTATCCCAGAGGGGCCGCGTGAACGCCTCGGACGCCGACAGCTGCTGTGGCGCACGCCCGCGCCCAGCTGGACCATGGCAGACCCCACACCTGCAGACCCGTGGTCTGGGCTCAGGCAGGAGCGATGGAGTATTTGTTAGTTGGTCTCGATCTATTGCCTTTTGCATTTAGCTGCAGTGTGGACCCTGGAGGACGTTTTCGCAGATGCTCACGTAGGTAAATTTGATTGGTTCATGAATTATTTCTATACTGTGGATGTTTCAAAGCAAAGTGGAGGTTCATACTTCTTTATTGAGCACAGAATGCCCAACCTCTAGCTTCTATGGGGACTAATATAATAATTACCCAAATGGGAAGAACATGGGTTCTGGAGCCATGTGGGTGTGGATTCAGGATGTGCCCGGGACTTGGCACATGTGATCTCAGGCTAGTCACTTAATGTCTCTGGTCCTCCTCTCTAAAGGGTCCTGATAAAGCTACCCCAAGCCCAGATGATTAGGGTTAAAGCAGGAAAGGCTCACAGTGTCCAAGAGGATGCTGGGCCTTCTACAGGTGTCCAGTCAGGGCTCAGCTTGAACAGGACCAGCTGGGAGTTTAAAGAGTAACCTGAGTCCATGAAGGCAGGTGTCTCGGATGCTCTGGTTTCAGTCCAATATGCAGGTCAGGTGTCACAGGTCAGTGTCTGACCAGGGAGCGCTTCACCCCGAGGCATATCCCTGTCTAGGCAGGGCAGAGCCTGCTAATTGTCTCCCTGTTCACTCTCCCCTTCTTTTTCAGTGAATGAGTGACCTGTTTTCAGCTGGACTCGAGCTGGACAGATGAAAACCACATTTCCCAGCTTCCTTTGTGGGCAGGGGCTCAGCCGGGCCAGTGGGTGGGCACACAGGGACCTCCACGCGTCCAGAAAACACACACCCACAAGCACACCTGCACTCATACCCAAACACACCCACACTCTTCCCCGGGGGTCACCGAGGGGCCGTGTGTCCCATATGATGGAGTAACAGGTCAGACGTCTCCGGGCAAATCTGAGGCACAGACCCGCCCGCCCCACCCCACTGTCCTCTCTGGGCTTGTGCTATGACAAGTGCCTCTCTCTGTGTTAAATCCCTGGGGCTTGGGGCTAGTTTGTTACTGCAGCAGACCCTGGCTTCTCCTGACCCCCTTCCTGGCAGCCATGACGACACTCAGGCAGACATGGACATTTTCATCAATGCTGCCCTGAATCCAAAAGTGAAAGCCGGGAGGAAAATTCCTCTCCTCCCCCTCAGAACACTCTCTTTACCCTCCCGTCTCCCCTGACCTGCCTTTTTGAAAACCCGGATGGCGCAGCCCCAGCTAGCAGGGAAGACAGAGCCCTGCACCCCCCAGAGAAGCAATCAGGGCTTCGGCGCCCAAAGCTGCTCTGCGCCACGGCGAGTGCTTCTCTCCCAGCTTCTCTCGAGTGGGGAAACTCAGTGTGGTAAATGCAGCTCGAGTTCTCCCCAGCAAGACGCCTACCCCAATATTTTGGGCCTAGTTGGCACTATGCATAATTCAATCTTTTGGTTCTTAGGTTTTATCTAATATTCGAAACAGCCTGAGTTCAGAATTAAGAAAACTTAATAACCTTATTTAAATAAAAACATATTTAAAACTCTTTCACAGGTAAGCCTTCAGGAAAGCTTGAATGTATGTTTGACGCACAGGATGAGTTAGACTTGGGCTGTGCTTGTGCCCAGACAAGCCCTTCCTCGCTGGCTGAGAGGGGCCCAGGCAGGATGGGCCTTTGCTCTGCCCAAGAGCACAGAGCTTTGTGAAGGTTGTGATCAAGAAGGTCCACCTCTCGGGCTTTATTTATGACTATTTACCACAGGGGCAGCTCAGTGGCTTGAGGTAAAGAATTATTTACCTTTTCTCTTTGTTTTTGGATAGAGGCCAGCAAAAATAGCCCAGTTATCCATATCTGGGTGGCAATGGCAAGTTGGCTTGGAGCGCTGGCCTTGTTCTGGGAGGGTACCCCAAGGCAGCAGGGTGGGCACCACACACTGTGGGACGTGAGGATGGTCTCTCCCTCTCCCCATGGGTCCCTGGGTAAAGTCAGGCTGAGCAGACCAGCTCGTGGACTTCAAATCCCACAGTCCCTGTGGTGGCACTGAGGGCTTGCCCCAGGAAGGGGCAGCATGGTGGGCTCCCCCCAGCTAACACTCAGCTGGCTCAGCTGTCAGGCAATGCAGCCCCAGCTCCACCCAAGTGGGGGCCCAAATCCTGCCCTGTCCCTCTGGCCACCACCCCTCATGTGGGGGCCTCTCTGCCCTTCCGCAGCTCCCAGCTCCATCTGAAAGGACGGAGAGCCAGCCACGCTCCAGAGAGAGTCCCCACCTCAGTTCTCGGACACCTGGGGGCTTCCTGTGCACCAGTACCACATCTGTCCCGTTGAAAAGCTCAGAGTGTTCAGCAGTGACACCCTCACACTCTTTCTTTGCAACTCACACCATTAATATCACATGCACATCTTTGCTGTCCCACCTGCCACCCAAGGGGCCATTTATGAACTGCTTATGGGGATGACACATCTCTTAGAAGAGTCTCACTTGTCACAGACAACCAAAGGATCAATATTTTCATTCCACTTTTTGTCTGTTCACTCCATAAAATTAAAACTTCATTTTTTTTTGGTAACCATTGTTAAAAAAAGATACAAAGACTAGGTTTTGTCGATCTTGGGTTATGGTTTCATTATTCACGTCTGCTCTACATTCCCAATGATGGATAATTCAGTTTTCCAAATATGAGTGAAGGTTTACGGCTGAGATTTCATTCTAGGTCCTATAATAACAACATTTGCTGTTCTCTAATAACATTGAAAAATCCCTTCCCAGATATCTGATTCTATGTGCTTTTACTATAAGAAAATTCAACTGAGAAAGAGCCTCATCCTCAAAATATGATTTCTCCTTTATCTGAGATAGCTCCTGAAGGTCAAATGGGACCAAGGCAGATGAAAGACAAAAGGTATCTTAGGTATCATTTGTGGGTAAATACAAATCCTTTTCTTCTCTGCAAAAACAGATAATTACAAGCATGCATAGATTAAACCATATTAGGCCCTGATTCTATGCAGGGGTCATTTATTACAGGCAACATTTGTTCGACACTTACTGTGTGCCTTTTCTGTTTGCTGCACGGATAATCTTTCACAGTGAAGTCTCCATGGGAGTTTGTGTTACAGGAGTTGTGTGAGATCAGGCACGGGGCACAGCTCCTGGAAGCGTCCTGATTTGCCGGGAGCAGTGGTAGAAATGGGCCAGCCGTTACTCCAGGATCTGAGGTGTGCTTTTCCTGTCCAAATGCACACACAGGGTTCTGGTTATACCCATGCAGGATCAACACCCTAGAGACTTGAACCATCTAGGAACAGGCCACCTCATGTTCAAGGGAAGGCATGTGTCCAACAAGAGAAAATAGGATCCTTGTCAGTGTTCAACGTCAGCTGCACCTGCACCTGCACCAGGATTTCTCAAAGTGGGGTTCCATAGATGCCCAAGGTCTGCAGACAGGTTCTCAGGGGTCTGGTTCCCTGTTTTCTGGGTCCCCTGGAGGCTGCCTCATGAATGAATTCTGCCCAGTGATGGCACACTTGGTGTGTGCAGAGCTTGTCCAAAGGAGAGGGCAGAACTTGCGCATATGTGGGTCTCAAGCTGTACCTCCTGCCTGCTGTTCCGGACTCTGGGCTAGAATCATACAAACATGCTCTCTTTCCTAAATACCACTCTGATTCCAGACCACAGTGCCCCCTCCCTCCTCCACCTGACCCGCCGCTTCCCTTCACTTGGGATGCTCTTATTGCCCATCCCAGGCCCGTCTCCTCACTCAGCACCGGGGCGTGCTGGCTCACCTGTTCCACAACGCGTGCCTGCGGCTTCCTCCAGGAGCAGGGGCCCTGGGCTGCAAGCTAAGACTCTGTAGCGGAAGCATCCTACCAGAGTGCTTGTCACATGGCAAATGTTTAGCTGGCACCTGTTGATCCATTGCCGAGAAAATCCCGTAGATCCAAAAGGTCTCATTGGTTAGCAAGTTCTTGAAGAAGCATCGAGAAACCAGCTCTGGCCTCGAGGGGCTCTGCTTTGCCTGTGGCTGCAGGTCGATGGGGACTCAAACTGCAGGGTGAAGGTGAATGCTGCACGGTGCCAGCAAGGTGTTGTGGCGGTTGTGCTCTCAGAATAAAGGGTTGGCACGGTTGTTGCTCTTCTCCAACCCAAATAATTAAAAATATGTGTACACATAAGGGATGCCTGCCTTCCCTGCTCCAGTGCAGGCTTCACTAGTCTGTCTTGCCCAACTGTGGCCCGGGCATCTGGGATGACGCCTGTGACATCGCAGCAGGCTGATAAGTGTCTGTGAGTGAGCATGAGTGAAGCCGCGAAGGCCCCTCTGTCCCTTCAGATGGGCAGCAGGCTGTGGCCTGGGCACCATGCCTGCCAAGTCTGGTTTTGTAAATAAAGTTTTATTGGTACATGGCCATGCTCATTTGTTACTGACTGCCTATGGCTACTTTCCTGCCACAGGGGCAGAGCTGAATAGCTGCAAAAGAGAACACACGTCCTGCAAAACCCAAAACACTCATTATCTGTCCCTTCCTTTGTGGAAAAAGTTTGCTGACCTCTGCTCTAAGATGCCAAATTCCAGAGAGATGGCAAGAGCAGGTATCAGTGAGGCACCATGTGCCTTTCAACCTGTCCCTCCTGGTGCACCTTGCTCAGCATGCCATGGAGACGCCCGTGGCTCTGGGTACCAGCTGCCGGGAGGTCCTCGTCTGCTGCAGGCCATGGGGACGAGAGAGGAGGAGGGGCATTTGGGTCCAGTCTTCCTCCCTCTTCAGTTATTTCTGGGGAAGGGGGAGGCCTGTGACTGGTTTGGCATTTTTGGCCAGGACTCACCTTCATTAGAAGGTGGCCAACCTCCGAGAACATGTGATGTGAAGTCATGGGAAACACCTACACACCTGGGATATCTGAGAACATGGAGTGTGACTTACTCAAATCCTGCTGAAGGTAAGAGATGCCATTGATGGCACATCTGTGTTTTCACCTTTATCCCCACAGCAGCCTTGTCAGGCAGGTACTACGACACCCCACTTGGCAGATGGAGACATTCAGGCTTAACAAGGCAGAGCAACCTGCCCAAGGCTACCCAGGTGAGAAGGGGCAGAGCTGGATTCAAACCCAGGAGCTGGTCTTGGCCACTCCCTGTAGTGCCTGTCAGTGCCGGCCTTCCCGAGACACGTGGAGGGGAAGAGCTGGACCCACAGCCGCGGGCCTGTGGGGTTTTCAGTGAGGGGATGAGATGCTCCCTCCCACCTGTGGGGACCTGGTGCCCATCAGAGGGACCCGTCAGCTGTGAAACCATGACCAGGGCCAAAAGTCTCGCTGAGTCACGTGTGAAGCTGTGCCATCAGGAAACGATACAACTGCGTGAGCAGAGGAGAGCCTGTGGTCTGGGTGACCTGCACATGTGGCCAAAGCAGTTGCGGTGAGAGCTGCCCAGTTATGGCCCCGGGGCAGAAGCTAGGATCCTTGAGCACTTCTTGCCCCACGAGTCCATCCCCTTGCCAGGTCTCTTGGCAGCAGGGACTCTTTGCTCTAGTTGGAGCAGGTCTCAAATAGGGGTCAGATTGAAGACCAAGGAATCAGAAAGTCTGGGCTTACATGTGGCTTACTTAGAAGTGCTGAAGAACTTCTGTAATCGTGAGGAATGGAGACTCGCAGATTGACTTCGGACAAGAGGACAGAGGTAGACATCAGAGCCGTAGAACTTCAGAGTGCTGGGGGGACCTTAGAAATGATCGCTGCTGTTCCCCCTCCTCGGGGATGCTGCTGTTAGAACGGTCCTTAGCATGGACAGCTCGGGGTCACTGTGGCCGTGGGGCCAAGCTCGGGGACACAGGGAGGAAAGGGCTGCTTCCTCCCCTGGGCCTGCCAGGAAGTGACCGCACAACTTGGACAGTGACCAGGCCAGAGCTGCTTAAGAGTTTGAAAAGCCATCACTGCAGAGGGCCATGATGTCTGGTTCCAACACTTTTTTTTCCTGACCTTTCATTGTGAAATAAAACACAGATACAGAAAATCACACAAAAATGCACAGCTCAAATGAGTTATTTTAAAGCAAAGTCCCCCAGGACCACCAGGTTGGGGAGCAGACCTCGTCTGTCCTCCCCAGAGGCCCCTCCAGGCCTCTCTTAGTCTCCCCCACCCCCACCCCCAAATAACATCACCCCAATTTTATCCTCACCCTGACCTTGCCTTTCCCATGGCTGATCTCTCATAGCTCAGTCTGGCCTGTTTTCCTTTTCATTTGATGACTTTAACAAAGTCTCTTTCATTCTATAAGTTCTTCCCTCCTGTTCTTTTCCATACAATTTATCTGCTGTAGAATTCACGGATTTTGCCCCCAGAATTCCCCAGTCTGGCTTTTGCTGACAGCGCAGCGATGGTGCAGTGCCACGTGCTCTTCCTCACTCTGCACCGTGCACGCTGGCTCTTGTGTGCAGAGGCCTGACCCTGAGGATGCCTTTGTTGAGATTAGAGTTGGCGTTTTGTTCTTTCACTGGGGGGCATGTAACATTTGGTCGCTTCTCTCCGTGCTGCCAGCAGCTGCTGGTGCTGCTAGGCCCATGAATTCACCGTGGGTTACAAAGCAGCTAGCCTGATCATATCTTGGTTTTCATTCCTCAATAGAAATACTTTTACAAAGAGATGCTTCCGCTTAACTATGATTTGGTTACCCGGTGGTATGGTTCACCGAGGAAAGATAGGATAAATGCTCGATTCTCTTTATCAGTTTTCAAGGTAATGAATTGGGACTCTGTTGTTCCTGGAACGTAATAGTCTCTGAATCTTCTTATTAACTTGTGGATTAGGCCTGTTTAATAGCTTTCAATCAATTGACGTTAACATCTTTCCTGAAACTCAGAGTGAGCCATCTTCCTCTAATAGGAACCTCTTTAAGCTGGCGTGTGAGTTCCTTGTGACACAACCCCGGGGTCATCTGGTATTGCCCCAGGCCCATCTTTTATCCCCCAGCCCCCACCTGAAAGCAGCCGTGCACCCAGGAAGCCCTGTTCCTTTCAGTGGGAAGGTACTTCAAGACTGTCCTCGGGGCGCTGGGCATACTCTGCTGCTGGGCAGAGCTGGGAAATGTCTCATGAGTTCAGGCTGTTTCTTCCAATTTAAATTCAGGGTGAACAGATTTTCATTTAATCTGTTCTTATTTAACATCTGATTCTCCTTTCTTCAATACAAAAATTCTAGCCGTATTCAGGACACATAGGATGATGACAGAATCAGAATATTTCACAAAATTACTCATTTATTTTATCTCACATTGCACACATGACCATTTCAGAATACAGACATATGTATGTGTGTATGTATGTTATATACCATTACTAGCATTATCATCACCAATATAATTGCTATAAAAAAGTGGGGTTTTTTGGCCATATGTGTTTCCTGTTTCCACCCCCGTTTTTGGGTAGGTGCTGTAATTACGTCGTCAGTTCACAGAGCTGGTGTGTACAGTATTTCCTCCCCTTCGACTGGCATTTTTGCAGCTCTGTAGGTACCTATGTAGATGCTTACCACCAGTCTTTCACCAAAACTTGTGCAGTCATTTTTGTTTGAAGCTCATTCTCTACTTACCTTCCTCAAGATGGGAACAATATCCCCGAATTCCTGAGTGCTGGTAACTGTCTGTGTCTTTTAAACTTGAAAGTCAATTTTGCTGGGCGTGAAACACTGTGCTCACGTTTTTTCCTCAAGCATGATACACACATATATAAGATATTAAATAGTTCTTAGTATTTATTTTGTCCCCTGCTTTGATTGTCTCCTTCAGGGGCCTGTCCGTGCACACGGTCTTCTTTGCCTGTCTTTGATGTTTGTCCCTTTTCTCCTTGAATCTGTCCCTTCATTCCTTTTTGATGAAAAACTCCTGTTTTTCTTAAGCATCATCTCTTGTGTTCATTCCGTTCATACTCCTTCTAGCTTAGTTTTCATTTCTGAAATGATTTTTTAAATTTCTGATTTTTCCTCAGTTCTGTCATCTCATTTCTGAATTTTTGAAATTATGATTTTTGTTTCTATTTCATGTTTTATATCACCTTTAAATCTCATTTGGAAATAGTGTATAACAGTTTCCATCTATTACCTGAGCCTGCATCTCTGGTGTGCTTTTATTGTTCATGTAGGTATTATTTTGTGCCTTATTATCTATTGTCTTATAATTACTTTTAGTGAAGAGATGCTGTGTCTCATTTTAAAATGATTTGTTTTTAATTGTGGTTGAAAACACGTAATATACAACTTTACCATCTCAGCCACTTTTAAGTGTTCAGGCTCAGCGGTGTGAAGCACATTCACGCTGTCCAACAGCCAGCACCAGCATCCATCCCTGGAACTTGTCTTGCAGAAGGGAGACTCTGTCCCCATTAACAACTCCCCTTCCCCGGCCCCGGGCAGCCGCCTTTCCGCTTCCTGTCTCCGTGGTTTGGCCACTCGAGGGACCTGACCTGAGTGGAGTCATGCAGGATTCATGCTTTTCTGTCTGGCCTCTCTCACTCAGCACAGCATCCTCGAGGTTCATCCGCGTCGTAGCAGGTGTCAGAATTTCCTTTCTTTGTAAGGCTGAATAATATTGCATTGTATAGATAGACTACACGCTGTTTCTCCACTCATCCTTCAATGGATTTTTGCGTCTCATTTTTATATGAAATCAGTTATCCTAAATTTTTGGAAGGAGGATGATTCAGGGTAGCTTTTTAACTCCACAGACTTCCACCTTCCGTTGTTGTGTTCAGAAATATGCTGGTTTGCTTCCTGGGACTTCCTGACACCCTGTCCTTGCCCCAGTCTTATTTGGACTCACTCTCTCTTTTGTCTTTGTTGAGATCCCCCTGCTCAGCTTCAATTCCATTTCTAGAAGGTGTTCCTCGGTGCAGAGCCTGCAGTAAGGGAGCTCTGAATGGAGGGGCTCACAAAACTGATAACCCAGATCAAACAAAACAGAAAATTAACTACATAAAGTTAAGTAGTTAATAAAGAGAATGTTTTATGCCTTTAATTTAAAACATTCTTTACTTAATATTTTGTTGTCCAGATTTAAGAAGTGTTTCTCTCATATGCTATCTATAGTTTACAACAATTTGGTAAAGTGTACTTCTGTGAACAAAGATAAAAACATTTGCTTTTTCTCCTTAATTAATTTCTCCAAGATTCAAAAACTATTCATAAATATTCTTATTTTTATTTACATAAATTTAATAAAAACCTCCTCTCTCTTTATAAACAAGATATAATTAAAAACTCTAGTTGTATTACCAAGGCTTTGACTAAAATATCATATTCAAAAATGTACATAAAATGCCCGGCTTCAAGAGTTCCCAGCCTTACAGTGAGTGAGTAAAAATTGTCACTTCCTTGCAGGCCGCCAAACCTTAAAACTATAAGTAAAATCTAAAGTTTGCCTTGATTTGGCTTTCTAGCCTCAAGAGGTTTTTAAATTTGAGGTTTCTATACGGTCAATATAAAGAGAAAAAGTTGTGTTTCTAAAAAAAAGCTATAATACACCTGATATTAGATTGTATACCTGTACATTGTTTTTGTTATCTCCCTGTAGACTACACTAGAACCTGAATTCTCCTAATTTCTTCCAATATTTGGCTATAACTCTCCACCTAAAAACAGAAGCTTCTCTGTTCTTAAAGCCCTATATGCTAAAACTAGATAAATTTTAAGAAACAAGCCTGTGCCTAATATATAGACCACATAAACAGTTCACCAAACCACCCAATGTCATGACCAAAGACATTCAAACTACCAACCAGGAAAAAAAGTTATTTTCATGCTGTAGACAGCTTTTCACAAGACATCAGAACAAGACTCCATATCGTAATGAGACACTCACCCCCTTACTGATACCTTTTTCACTTGGCAAGATAATGGTGTGATTGAAATTTCATAATCAATAGCTTCTGTTTTTAACTTAACAGAACCTAACCTAAAAAATCCTTTAGTGTCCATTAGTCAAATAAAAAAAGTCTGTGCTATTACTAATACTACATACCCTACCTAGATAAATTTCTCTGGGAAAGTTGAGACTCATTAAAAACAAACAAACAAAAACAAGCCACATAGTTATAACAGGTCTCACCTAATTCCCTATGCTCATTTGATTTATTCAAGTGGTTGTTTTGAAGCCTAGGTTAAGGCTCAAAACCATTATACAAACTAAAATTGTTATATTAATATCAATTTTACTTTGTATTTTCCCTTTTCAAACTTTGTATTTGTTACTTGTTAAATTTCTACAAAAGTACAATTCCTAACAAAATGATTCTGGCCCAGCACTTTAAAATGATAGCAAAAGAGTACAAAACAAACAAAATTAAACTTAATAATAGATTCTGGACAGACTTAGCCTAAGAGCCACCCCCTTCAAGCCTCCCGTGTGGCTCAAATATGGGTAAAAGGGTTTTTTTTTGACACTGACTCATAGCCACCAATCACTCCCCCCAATGTAAAATGAGACCAACAACTGAGACAGGTTCACCCCAACACTGGGGGTTGGGGGACATCAAAACCTAACTACAGGACGGTCGGTAGGTGATGCCTTCAGAGAAAGATCTTGATCTAAAGGGGAAGTGTGAAGTTGTTGGAGTCAAAACGGAGTCGCCAATGTTAGGAAAACCCTGACAAACTCGCTGGGGGCCATGAGGGGAAGGTTCTCACGCTCGTTGCCTGATGACAAAAGCTGTCACAAAAGACTACGAAAACCACAACCTTGCACAGAGGCCATCACAATCTTACACAAAAAAGTGCGTCTACAAGGACATCTGCCCAGCAGCTGCCCATCCAACCTCAAACTGGCATCACTCTTGTTATCAAATCTTTGTAGCCAAGGGTAATTATTTTAAAACAATTATGTAACTCCCCTCATCTTTTCCTTTAAAAACCTTTGCCTTCCTTTATCTCCATGAATGCTCACATAGTTTACAATGACATGCATATTCCCGTTGCAATACTTTATTCCCAAATAAATATCTTTTCTTTAAGAGAGACTCTCTGTTTGTTATTTGGGTTGACAGGGTATAGATTCAAACAATGAACTGTAAGAAGACATATTTCAGACAATAGGGGAGAAGGAAATATGGGCAAGTATAAGGAATTGTTTCATCTGTTAATTTTGATCAAGGCACCATTGTTGGAGGAGGCCATAGTTCTTCTCTTTCTCCTTAAGATGTGTCCTGAACTAGGCAGAGCTGACAGCTCTGTTTGTCCCTCTGCATGTGCCCTCTGGCCCTCCCACCTAGTTGTGGGCCCTGGGACACCCCCCTGCATGGACTGCATCAGTGGGCTCCCGTGTGCTCTGGGTTCAGCCAATGGGAGGTACTTTTAGGCCATCTGAAGATGGGGCAAGGGTGAGAAGGCAGGCTGGCCCCGACTGCGCCAGCCGGGCATCCTGTTTGGCTGCCCCTCTCCTGGGCCTTCGGGTCCTGCCAAGCTGCCTTCCATATTCAGCTCCTCCTCGGGGTCCTGGGAGGCAAGAATGACACCCCACTGGTGCCAGCCTCTTGTGACTTCCCTGGGTCCTGCACATCCTTTGTGACACTCTTCTTAGCTCACCCAGTTTGTGTGTTCCACCTGTGTCTCCCTGGGGTTCTGGTTTTACTGAGGTGAGATGACATGATGTCTGATGCGTGCCTTAAAATACTCCAGCGTGTGCCATATGCACACACAGTGGGGTGAGGAATAGCAGAGACAGGTGTGTCAAATGGCTGTCAAGCTTATGTGATGAGGCCATGAAAACTCGTTGTACTCTGTGACGGTACCAATAAAAAAGCCATTGGCAGTCTCAGGGCTCCAAAAACCTGATGTAACATAGACTACGTGTGGCAAAAAGTCAGTATAGAAAGGGCAAGCTCTTTCAAACTTAAAGGAAAATAACATTTCTACACTATCTATATTATTTAACAGCATAAAGCAAGCTTATTTTATAATTAATTTTATAAAGTAATCATAGCACTAAACCAAAACCTGATAAAGATAGTCCTTCCCCCCACAAAAACCCCAATATGGTCCAATCTTACTATGAATATTTAATGCAAAAATTCTAAGAAAAAATTAACACATTGTTACAGGTTGGATTTTATCCCTTCCTCACCCACCAAAGATAATTTGAAACTCTAACTCCCAGGACCACAGAATGTGACTTTATTTGGAAATAGGGTCATTGCAGATGTGATTAGTTAAGACGAGGTCACAGTGGAAGAGGGTGGGGCCTTAGTCCAATGTGACGGATGTCCTTGTAAGAGGAAGACACACACACACGCTCACACACACACACACACACATACCACCCGGTGTATGAAGCGGGAAGGGGCCATGTGAAGGCAGAAGCAGGTTGCACTGATGCCACGGCATGCCCAGGAATGCCTGGGCCACCAGAAGCTGGAAGAAACAAAGAAGGACCCTCCCCTGGAGCCGCTGGGGGAGGCAGGCACTGCCAACACCTTGGTTGCAGACGTCCAGCCTCTAGAACTGCGATAGTAAATTTCTGTTTTTTTTAAGACACCCAGTTTGTGGTACTTTGTTACCACAGCCCTATGAAACTCAAACACAATCAGATCAGCATTTTTATAAGATTAATATGATATATACAAGTATGGCTTATTTTAGAATTAAATGATGGCTTAATCCTAGGAAATACATTAATATAATTTATCATGTTAATTTTTTGGAGATGAATGTTTATATAATCACCTTGATAAAAGGGATTTGATTAAAGTTAGGACTCTATTCCCAGAAAAATGTGCCTATTTGTCTGGTACCTGCAAAACACAACCTATCCTTGCCCATCTGAAAAGCCTGAGAGAATCACGTGAAAAACTGAAAAAATGAGCACAAACAGGAAGAATGGCCAATAAAGAAATGCACCAAAATCAATGATTTTTTTAACTGCCAAACGTTAGCAACAGTTAGAAAGCATAATAAATACAGGGGCTTCCTGATGGCCACCAAACATGAATTCCCGGAAGTAAACTTAAGCATATGCAATCCCACATGAAGCGATCTATAAAGTTTTACTGAAAGAAATAAAATAAGACAAATGAATAGAAGGATTATTAACTCGATGCTATAAAGATGCCATTTCTCTCCTAACGAGTCTGAAAGTGCAATCCCTGTCAAAATCCCCAGATGAGCCTGGGGGTTATCAGGATGACTGAATGAGCACAAAGTACAGCTTTTGAAATTTTCATACTATCGAGGGGAACTCGCTCCACTAGATATAAAAATTTTTTCTAGAGTCAAAATTAAAATTGAGTGAGACTTAGGTCAGATAAAGAATGGAAAAATCAACGGAACAGAACACAAAATCTCTGAGTATTGCAGATGGGATATAACGCAGGCTACAGGTGGCACTGAAAGTCGGCATGGAAAGGCTGGGTTATCCCGTAAGTGGTAGGAACAACTGGTTAAATTTGTGGGGAAGACAGTAAATTCAATCTTTATCTCAAAGTACAAAACAAAGTCAGTTCTGGATTGGTTAAATATTTAAAGAGGGAAAACATGCATGCATCGAAGCACGGAGAATAAAATGGGTGATTTTTTTCTGTAGTACAGGGATGAGGAAGGCCCTGCTTGGCTCATCTAGTGGGGGAAGGCTGAGGGCGGCGTTGGCTTGCAGGCGCTGGGACGGAGGGTACACCCATCCCTACCTGGTGGGTTGTCTTGGGCAAGGGCCTCATCTCTCTGTTTTCCAATTTCCTCTTCTCTGACATGGGAACAAAGTCCCCCCTACCTTGTAGGATTATGCAAAGGTGAAATAAAATGACAGGTAAACTGCTAAGGATTGAGCATTTGAGAAATGTAAGCTGTGCCACAGTTTATACAACAATTAAAAATTATGCACAACAGAAACTATTCCAGCACCATGAACAAATATCAAAGAAAGGTTTACATTGTGCACGACGGGCACTGCCGTGGGCAGGGTGTTTTGAACACGTGTGTTCATTGCCATTGTGGAAGCTGTCTCCTCACGCCTTTCTGTGCTCACAGAGCCACCTTGCAGGTCACCATCGATAGCACACAGCCCAACGGAGATCGCCGACAGCGGTCACACCCCGAGGGACCCGGAGCCATTCCGCTCCTGGAGTCTGTTCCCGGTGCTCAGGTGCTCCTGACGTATTTGTATTTGCACGACCTCCCACACCTCACGCTTCTCGCCTACAGGATGAGGGAACAATGGCACCTACCTGATTAATATGTGCCAAGTGCTTGGAGAACTGATGGGAACACAGACAACCTCGTGTGTGTTTGGGAATTTGGTAAATACATAAACATGGTTTTTGCTTTTTCATATTTTAAAGTGGTTTTTTCTCTTTTGCATTTCTAAGTACATGACCTTTGCTCTGGTTGACCCAAAGTGTCCATCTTTCTGGAGATGAGGGTCTCACACAGAAGTCACGAAAAGAGAAGAAGTTGTTCTAGCGTATAAACGCCGAGGCTGCAATGAGCAACAGCTCTGGGAGCCCGCAGAGAGCAGCTTTCACAGTTTCCTTGGCCTAGTTTCCCCGTCCTTGTCTAACTTCAGAGGAGAGGAGGGGTCCCCGTCTGGCTGTGGCTGCTGACCAGGGGCAAGGAGGACGGGGGCTGGGGACCCCTCAGCCCTGGGGACTGTGGAAAGGGGGACGGGCTGGGATGAGAGCCAGCGTGTCGAGCCCGTGTCCCAGCCTTTCTTCTCTGAGCCTCGTGTGGGCCACAGAAAGGAATGGTGGCAGAGACGGGGCCCAGTGAGGCGCCACTTGCAGCTGCCCCACCCCCACCCCGGCCTCAGTGGGAGCCAGAGGGAGGCCAAGGTGCCCTTGGGACCTGAGCACGCGGGGAGAGACCAGGTCACAGGTCGCACAGCCTCAGCCTCAGGCTTGAGCAGGACAAGCAGCCACCTGGGACACCCAGGCCCAGAGCCCCTCTCCCCTGGGAGGGTGTGGGCTCCGCTCCTGCCCCAGCACACACCCTGGACGGGGAGGGGAGGCTGAGACCAGTGGTTGCCTCAGTCCCAGGATTGAGTCATGGTTTAGAACAGGCTGGACATTAGCTACGTGTCCCCTGCTCACAGGCAAGGTTTCTGGGGAAGACCAGATCAGATATGGTCAAAATAAATGAGCCCCCTCTCCTCTGAAGTACCAAATTGCAGTGAGAAATTCTTGAACCTTATTTTGCAAAGGGCTGATATATTAACATAAAGATCTTTTAGTTACCAAAAAGAAAACAGGGCAAAAACCCTGAAAGAAAAATAGGTGAAAAGACATAAAATGAAAATATAAACACATTGAAAACAAAAATAAAATATTAGTTATCAAACAAGCAAGAACAGAGTTTTTTAAATCTAATTTTTCATTTGAACATCATAATTGTCCGTGTTTATGTGGTGCATGGTGATGTTTGGGTACATGAGACTTAGAGTGATCAGACCGGGGTAATTAGCATGCCCGTTGTCTCAAACACTTGCTGTTTCTTTGTGTTGGGAATGTTCAACACCCTCCTTCTGGCTGTTTGAAGCCACACGGTTTGATCACATGCGGGGACGGCTGGGATGTGGCGAGTCCGGCCAGTCTGGGTTGGCCCGACCTCTCTGAGGGAGGCCTTGGCCCACTGTGCAAGGTGCACAACGTAACGCACACTGTACCCCCTCCCGGGAACCCCCGGTCACGCTCCTGCAGTGCCGCCTGGTGAGGAGCAGAGACAGAAGCGGCTCTCAGACCCTCCCGACCTCAACAGCTGATACATAAGGAAAACCCGGCAGTATAAAACCATGAAAAGAGAAAAAATAGTCACAACAGCTACCAAACCAGGAACGACAAACAGTGGAACGCATGGACTCCAGCACTGGCCCTGCCAGAGTGGACAGAAACCTGACATTCTCGCCAGCTCCCCACTGGGGAGTGCACAGGGCTGGCGGGTTCAGAGGAGCCCGAGATGGGCGAGCAGGGAGCGGAAGTGTCGGGCCCTCTGCAGAGTGAGCCCCAGAGCTCCCCCTCGAGCCGGCAGCCACGGAGCAGGGCTGGCTCCCGGGCAGGGCCTCTGCGCCCCGCTGCCAGCACAACCTCAGAGGACAGAGCCTGTGCAGGGAGGTGGGGGGGCTGCTGCCCACCCAGAGTGTGTGTCCCCTCCACAGGCAACTCTGCTCCTGGGGTCCCTCCAGGAGGGCCTTTTTGGCCCCTCCACCACACCTTGGTGGGGCCCGGGGCTGGTTCTCACCGGGGGACGTGTCTCCTTGGGTGGCAGTGGTTGAGAGGCAGGCAGACCCCCCACTCTTTTCTCCCCACCTCCTGGCCAGAGGCAGAGGGTTTGGGATGCCAAGGCCCTCGGGCGGTGAGCAAGCAGAGGGACACAGCCCGGGACCCTGGTCCTCCACGGAAGGTGGCCCCAAGGTGCTGGGATTTTACAAGTCTCCCCTTCCTGATACACCAGCAGCACTCTCACAGAGGCTGGAAGCCGCCTCCAGGGGGTCTCTCCTGCTCTGTTGCTCCTCGTGAAAGTCGGGGGAACAGGAGCTGGCCAGCCTTCCAACCGCGGGCCTCGAAACCAAGGAAGAAGTCACTCCCGATAGATTTTCTTGCAGTAGGTGCCCAAATATAAACAAGACATAAAGCCACATGGCCGTCAGCGATTAAGCATTCTAGTTAAAAAAACACACACATAAAAAATGTAAAGAACCCCACTCAGAAGAAAACATAATCTCACAGAACAGGGAAGAGAAAAGGAGGCCTATAGAAAAAGAAAACAGAGTCGCCGCCCAAATGACACAATCACAGAACCAAAGTATTAGGGATGAAACAGAAAAGACGTTACCGACAAACACAAAGCCGCTCACTCAGGGCAGGGCACGCGGGTGGAAAGGGAGCAGTAATCAAGAGAATTAGCGAGAAGACATTACAAAGAGGGACCGAGATGGGCAGAGAGCAGCTGGGGACCCGGCGGACGGCCTGGGACGTGCACTCAGAGTTGCCGGAGAATCTCCCCCCAGTGAAGACGGAAGGGAAATCTGACACGAAGGCCCCAGCAAGGACACAGCTTGAGCTTTCACTGAAAGGGTGACTCGGAGAGGAACACACCACGGCGCCGCCCCGGCCACCTCTGGAGAGTGGGGTCTTGGGCCATTTATTTTTATGGATCTATTTATTTGTTTTCTTGACAATATCTTTGAATTCCTTGGGCAGTGAAACACGTTAAAGTAAGTAAATAAACTCTAGAATGAGAAAAGTAGTATGAAGAAAGAGGGATTGTTCAATTATTGCTGGCGAGGTCCACATGGACACCTTGACGGGATGCCCCGTCTGCCACTTTGTAGTTTTGGACCAAGGGTTCTAACCTGGTCCTCCCACCCCCGAGTGCCTTTCTCCTGCCTCTGCCTGCACGTCTCTGGGCCTGGGGGGCCTTTCCCCTCTGTGAGGCCAGAGGCAGGGGGCTCAGCCTCTCGGGGACAGGAAAAATAGGAGGTGCTCTCCCAGTGGGGCCCTCCTCTCCCCAGCAGCACGGCTAGGTCTGCACAGTAAATCCCAGGAAAGGTTGCATTGTAGTATATAAAAATATTACTCTTCTTTCTTTATGCAAAAACTTGGTTTTGCAACACCAAGACTTTTCCAAAAACTTTTAATGAATTATTCATTCTCTAATACAAAGTTTGGGACTTTCTTGATGACATATAGCATGATCCTTTTTTATTATTTCTTGTACCTGATCCAGTGTCATTGAATTTTGTTGTCCTGGGGGAACATTTTAGGAAACCTGCCTAGAAATCACATTCAAGTGAAGTTTTAATATAAACTGCAAACAAAGAGAACAAGTGACTTTATTATATTAAGAGATCATTTATTCTATACATTGGCAGAGTAAAGTTATCTGTAGTCTCAATTTTACAACCATCTGCAATTTAAATGAGCTTATTTTTACTGAATCATAACATATTATGCACTGTGCACCTCCGCTGCTGTTTGGAATAAGACAATGCTTTTTATTTTTTTAAAATGTAGTGTCTCCACCCCCACCCTGCATTCTGAATTTCAGTTAAAGAATTCTGCATAATTTCCATGGTATATGGTAACATTTTCTTACTTCAAAATGCATAACGAGTCTGTTTTTAAAACAGCCAACACCAGCTGAAGGATCGCATGGTTTCACAACCTAATTATAAACACTCAGTGATCTCCGAAGGCACAGCAAAGCAAATAAATGCATCTCTTTGGCAGAGAAATGGCATTTTTATAGTAAAATACTCTGTGCTAGGAAAGTAATTAAAACAAAGCATTCATTCTGATCCATCTTGTTAAACTAGACTGAAATCACACCTTACAAACGCATGTGTGAGCTCTTTCTTCAACATTTTGGAGGGGACTGCGGGTCTGAAGAGAAAAGCAGCCGCCAAAGCAAAAGCTGGTGCCGTGGCCTGGGCCTCGGGGCCTCCTGTCGACCGAACACGATTTCGAAGGATGCCCACATCAGACACGGCCGCTCTGCGACCAGGGTGGGTCAAGACAAAACCAGACCTTCCATACTCCATCAGAAAACAAAAACACGGACGTTGTCCAAACCCAAGCGACCAGACGGCCCAACCCTGGCTGATATGAGTGGCTGCGGCTTTAGCGACCAGCGCTCTGGCACCATGTTTGTCCTTCTGTCCTCTGGATGAGGTCTAGTAAGATGCCGACCACAGACTCGCTCCCAAGGCCTGAGCAAAGGCCTACCTCCCTAAACCTCCGAGAACCGCCCAGCTCAAGTCCAAGTTCTGTTACCGGTTCTTGCCAGGCTGCCCTGTGGGTCCCTGTGGTTCCCCATGGTTCCCTGTAGTATGTGCTGCCCCTCGCTGAAATGTGAAATAGACTCACTTGTCCAGCCACAGGGACATTCCTGGTGATCTCTGTCTGGAAGATGTTGGCAAATGCAAGGAAGAACTTATCAAGCTAAAGAATTTGGAATTCGCCACTGCACCTTGTTTTCTCTCGCCCTTTTTGTCTCCTGCAATGTCGGGTTTCTAGGCTCCCATCCGTAAAGACACCCGAGGGACACTCTGCCCCACCCCTGTTGGCCTCTTCCTGGTCTCACCAGCTCCTGGGCCACTCCCCGCCGCTGCGGGAAGTCGAGCCCTGGTCCTGCTGGCCGGGCGCCCTGGTCTGACCCTTGCTCAGCACATCTCTGTGACACCTGTGGGTACCGTCCTGTCCTGTGGGGTCCAGTCTCTGGCTGCCTGGCCACCCTCACGTCCTTCTCACTGAGACAAGGTAGACCTCCCTTCTGCTCAGGCTGTGTGCTGTTGTCCCTGTGCCTGGAATGCCTGTCCCAGGCACCTTCGAGGGCTGGTGCCTTCTGTCATTCAGGTCTCAGCTGAGATGTCCTCTCCACGGGGAAGCTGTCCCTGCCCGCCATGGTTGACACTGCCTCCTGTCACTGTGTCTCACATGATGCTCTTGTGTTTTCACAGCACAGTTTACCACCTGAATCTATTTTCTTCCTTAGACATTGTCCCTTTCCTCAAAACTGAAGTTCCGTGAAGTCAGGTGCTGGTCTGTCACATTCACTGCTGTGCCTGGCACCCAGAACAGCTCCCACACGTGGTCTGTGCTTTTTAAGAATATTTTAAGTGATGGATTCTTAATGAAGCTTGCTGTTTCCTGGCCTGAGACATCTTGAGCTGTCTTGCCTCTTTCCTCAGGGCACCTGCTAAGTTTTGGAGCCACCCCTTCCTCACAGGGGTCTGAGCAACTCCTGGGGCAAAGCGAGAGCCCAGCAGGTCTGGGTGGTACTGGGCAGGAGGCAGGGACCGGGAGCTTGCCCCACCGCCTTGGCCTCGTCGCCCCCTGAGAGGGGCTGAGGAGTCAGGGCATCCCTCCGGCCCCCACACTCTGGGCACAGAAACATTCATCAGGCACTTTCTTCCATTGGCTACCACCAGCCTGCCGACTGTGGGATGCTAATTTTCTCTAAGTAGTGTCGGTCTTTCTTGGCCTGCATGTGCTCAGGAAATGCCCATGCCTGAGGGTGACAGTGGGCTATTGAGTCAGGGCACAGGGGTCTGTAGTCCAGGCTGATGTTCTTGTGAGCTAGAAAGGGAGAAAATGCTGTATGACCTCAAGGGACTGCAGATCCAGATAAGGTAGCCTTAAAGAATTATCTCCAAGACAAGGTTCATTTTCAAGAAGACAGCAACCTACACGATGTGCACCCAGCACAAGAGCGATCTGGACGTCTGAGTCCACCGAAGGTGCAGGTCATCTGTGTCCGTCCTGCACACGATGGTCTCTGTCTTTTGAAACCCTGTCAATTGTATTTTCAACACTTGTCCCGTCTGGTCTGGCGAATCGTGTCTTCAACTAATCCATCCTGCCAGTCTGTCTCATGCACACCCCAGAGCACGGCCCCAGCCCTGCATTGCTGCTGCTTAATCCCATCGCTCAGATGCTAGACAGGCTGAGCGCTCACAGCTTCCCTCCATGCAGAGCCGTGAGATGTCAGCTTCCATTGGCCTTATTTTCAGGTGTGCAAGGATACAGCAGTCTGCCCTCTGTGGTCCTCAGGGTTTGTTCACTGATGGGATACGCCACCGTGGCACAGGCAGTTGCCCTGGGTTTCTGCGGGGCACAGGGACCCAATCTGGGAGTGATGTTTCCCAGGCTCCTTGTAGGCAGCTGAGGCCAGGGGACTAGTTCTGGCCCGTGTCCACCCACGTCATCTTCAGCTCTCTTAAGCTGCCTGTGTTTACCCTCCTTGCACTCTGAGCACTGGGCCCAGTAGAGGGAGAGAAGGTGCCTCACCCCTGCCCTCTCTGGGGTGGCACCAGAAGTGCTGGGCAAGTGCAAGTGCACTGGCCTGCCCCCTCTGGCAAAGGAAGCGAGATAGTGGACCCAAAGACCCTTGCGAGGTAACACAGGCCAACAGAACCACGCATACGGAGACACATTCTGCCTGTTGAAAGTGGGAAAGTGAATAGTCCTGGGGCACAGAACTTAGAAAGCCCTGCTTGTGCGGGATCTCACAGGGGTGTTATTTTAATGGGAACCCCATGAAGCCAGCAAGAGGTATCCTTCCCTCGTTTCCTTTTGGAAGTTAAGAAAGGAATGGTGGGGGATGTGGTCCTATCTGGGGTCTTTGTCCTCCAGCCCCCAGTCCTCCCTCAGCATCCCAGCCCCAGGCCAGCAAGGAGCCCTCCCGCAGGCAGACTGCCCACCCTGCTGCGCCCCTGCCCTGCTGAGCTGCCCCTCCCAGCACCCTCCTTACACATCTGACTCAAGCCCCCCAGGGCTGCAGCTGCGCAGGCCTTGCTGCCCAGGGCTCAGTGCTGCTGTCTGGTAATTAAAACACGTGCTCTTACACCAAACTGCAAAGAGGAATTACTGTCCCCACTTTACAGGTAAGAAAGCTGAGAATCAAGGAAGTTAAGCCATTTGTCTAAGCTCACTCTTGGGTGGTAGAAAAGCCATAATTAACAGCCACTTGCCTGCTCTCCCTCTTCGCAAGACTCAATTCTGTGCGTGAGGTACTGAGAGGCTCCTTAGGCATCTCGTTGTCACCCACTGTCCCCAGGACCCCTTGGTGTGCCTTTGTCACCCTGGTGACAGTTCTGCCACCTGTAGACACTGCCTGGGAGGCCCAGGCTGCCTTGGGCTGAGCCCCGTGCTTTAACTTCCCCCATGTGCCATGCAGTACAAAGCACCGTTTTTACCTGTGCCTTAACTTTTGGTTGATGATGCCTGGGTGTGTTTTTAATGAATCAAAGTCTTTTTCTCCTTTTGTCATTATGGATAACTCTTACTTTTTTAGTTCTAAGGGCGTTGTTTAGCTTTTATCACCCCATGCAAGTGTAAGAGTCACTTCCTTCAGTTTATCAAGTGTTTACATCTACCCTGTGGGGACGCAGAGCTGGCCCATTTTATGGTCAAGGAGAAAGAGCCTGAGCCATGCGGGAAAGGTCCTGTGGGGGCTCAGTGGCTGCTGTTGGGGTCTGCTGGGTTCCCATCCCGGGGTTCTCTACCCCACAGCTGTTTCCACAGTCCTCGTACCTCTGCGTGAGTACACACACACACGTACACGCATGCATGCACCGGCATGCACACTTGTACATACATACTGAGGGGGCTCAGAAAATAGCACCCTAAAGTGAAGGCCTCAGAAGCAAAAGTTGTCTCTGACCCTCTCCTGTCCTCCTGCCTGGCATTCCCCTTCTTTGCTGAGGCCAGCCGCAGAAACCAGCACCTGTCTTTCCCATGGAAGGTCATAAAAGCCAGAACCCCTTTTCCAGAAAGCCAGCCATAAAACCTAAAATTATTCTATGTAAAAACTGGCTGTAAAGAAATTATCTGCCCTACCTTGTTTGACTGTAGGTCATAGACCCCCATTGCAGAGGGGCCCTGCCCCACACCCAGAGGGGGATGCTGCTCAGAGAGGCCCAGGAAAACTAGACAGGCCTTGCTGGGTTTCCCCACTCAGCCTGTTAGCATTAGATCATACCCTTTTTGTCCAATCATATTTCTACACAGCTGTCCATACTTTGTTGAACCTGACCATAAAAATGGACAACTTCCTCTGTGTCTTCATTTTCATTCTGAAGGCTCCTGTGTATACATGTTCAATAAATTCGTATCTTTTTCCTCCTATTAATCAATCTGCCTCATGGCAGTGATTTTTCAGTGAACCCTTATGGGGACAGGAGCCTTTGCTCCCTACAGTTTGGTGAACTTTTGGGGGCAAGAGGCTTTTGATCCCTCCAACACACACATGTGCATGTACGTACAACACATGTACACACATACACATGTGTACACATGCACATATACACAAATGGGTGCAACCCATATGTGCACACATGCATGTACACACGTGTGCTCACATACATGTGTGTACACAGGCACATACACACTATTTTTCAGATAAAAGTATTATAAACATTATAAGGCCACAATTACAGACCTCATAGCTTTATTATTTTTATAATTAAATGCATGCTAATTTATTATACGTAATTATTCTATGGCCAAACTGTTAAAAAAACTGAAAGATCTGAAAATACAGAAATTTATAATGAAAACAAAATTAAGGTTAATTTGCAGTGTCTCTATCCAAATTCCTTGCTATTTGGATATTTGTAGAAGGCCAAGGTGCTATCCATTGTGCAATGGAGCCACCTTCTATTTGGATATTTGTAAAATCACTTTTGAAGGTTTTTCATGCAGATTTTTTCTGTTGTTATTGCCATATATACTGGTTGTAACTTGCATTCTCACCTAAAGCTGACACCTTGTCCTGTCAATGAACACGGATGCAGGTGCTACGGCATTCCAGGACGGCCAATTTTCCAGGAGGCCTGATTTTCCTTATACCACCGTTGGTCCTTCCCACTAAAATGACAGAAAGGTCTTCAAGCAAAAACCCATCCTGAGGGGCCTGCACTGGTATGCACACCACTGGTCAAGGTGCCCACCTTCAATGGCTGCACATCATTTGTTTACGTAGTGCAACCAGTATTGTTGTCAGGCATGTGTATTATTTGAGTTCTGTGCTATCATGAATAGCATGCAGTGAAATCCTAGCACATACATCTTTTCATACTTCTCTGAAAATTTCCTTTGTCTAAATGACAAGAGGTGCAATTGCTGGGTATGCATTTTAAGGCTTTTTGTTAATATATTGCTAAATTATGCCCTGGAAAAGTTGTGTAATTTTATACTGTTATGGGCAGCAGAGAGCTGATGAAAAGCAAACTCTTGGGCCCAGAGTTGTCATTCAGATTTGGAGTTTCAAGTGAAGAGACCTTTGTTTCCCTGCAGATGTGTCCAGTCTCCGACTCAGGCATCAGAGGGACATCCCCACACCAGGCTCTGGGCGTCCTGGTGACTCCAGTGTCTGAAATCATCTTTAGAGTGGTGATTCTCAGAGTACACAGAGCTGATCACTGTGTCAGACTGTGTGGGCGATTGTTAGAAACACAGACTCACTCATCAGACCATCCGGAGTGAGACCTAGGGGTCTACGCTCTACACAGGCTGACGTTCCCAAACATTGCTCTCTGGTTTCACATAAAGAACCTGTCTTGGTACTAAGGATTCTTTTTGATTTAAATCTCAGGAAATGCATCTCTCAGTGTTGAGCACTTCATAGCTTATTGTCATCAGAAGTGAATACGTGTTGCTGACCCAAAAGAACAGCTCCATGGACTCAATGGTTGGGACAGGGCAGGGTGAAAATGTGTATTTTAACATGTTTCTTTGCTGCAGGACTTCTCAGACCCTGTATTAAGCTGATGTAAGTTATGAAGATGGGGAATAATCCCCACAGGCACACTGTGGGGAAGCTTCAGTGGGTGCTCATCCCTCCATCCTCTGGTTCTTTGCGGAGCTTGCCTGCATCTGATGGCTAAAGTGTTACACCACAAAGCTGAATTCCTTCGGTCCTGGCCTGTACAATCAATGGCACATATTAGTTGTTACTGAGATCTTGGTTTGATACAATCTGCAAGAGAAAATTCAATGTACCTCCTTTATATCAAGGCACAAAATAGTAATTAAGGGTAAATTTAAGAGTATAACATGTCTGTGAATGTTACATAGCTATTGAGAACTTTCTGTGGCCTTATAATATTTTTTCTTTCTTGAATTTAGGGGTTCTAAATCATTCTACAGAAATGTCATAGGTGGCCACCAGCCTCCTGTGTCATGAAGCCATGCAGGCATCAGAAACACACTGGACAGGAAGACAGGGCAATTGATGTCTGATCCAGGTTATGCGACTAACTAGTTGTGTGACATTGGGTATATTCCTCACCTTTTTTCTGCTCAAGTGTCCTCAGTTGTAAAATAGGAAAGTTAATCTAAATTCTTCTGGAGTTTTGTTTATGCTTTGAGGATGCTATTAGTCTAGAGATCAAAGACACGTGTCAGTGTGTTGTTCTTAATCCTAGTGGAGGGGTCCATCCAGGCAGGGGTGGCACGTGTCCCCAGCCAGCCCTGGAGCCTGTCCCTGGGCTGAGTTCGTCTGTGTGCTGTGAAAGGCTTTCTTGAGGGAGAGAAATCTATTTTACTTAGTGTATGTCTCATTGGTTCCTGATTTCTTTGTGATACCAGTTATTTATTTCTCTGAATAACTGAAGTGAGATATTTAATTTTTCTCTTGATTAAAAAATATACGAAGAAGGCTGCATCTGAGGCAGAATTCAACTTCAGCTTTGCAGGACAGCTTTAGTTAAATTCCCCTGTCCAGCAAGTCGAACTGTGGTGTCCCCACACTAGAAAAAACCATCCCGTTCACCAAGTCCACTACCGTGGCCACGCGACTCTGCCTTTCACTGGATGTTCTCCCTCCCTGGAACGCCCAGAGGAACGATGGGCCCTTAGGGTCCCTGCTCTGTCTTTCCAGAGCTCAGCCCAGACGCTTCTCCCACCACATCAAATGCTCCCATGCATGAGTGTGTTTCCCACAAATGCTGGTGCTCTTTCATCTTTGTGTTCAAGTTTTGAGCACATGTGGCCCCCAATATTTGTTGAATAGATGGTTAACACATGCATCGCAGATTCTATTCTATTAAGCAGAGGATAATGATCTTAGAAAGGATGAATTTTAAAATCTCCTTTGGAAAATATGCAGATTTCCTCTTTCAGTCTGTAATTAAACCCTCTTGCAGAAAACCTGCTCGTCCCCCAGACCCTGGAGGTCAGATCTACATGAGACCAGCCAGACACATCCGCCTGGTACGTGGAGGCGACAGTGAGTATCCAGACCTTGGGAGGGCTCTCCTGGCCACACACTGGCTCTCTTGCAGTGGTTATGGAGGAAGTTCTACCATCTGGTCCCCAGATCAGGGGTCCTGGGTGGCAATGGTGACAATAGTGGGATTTCTGCTATGATACTGTGTGGCTGCTTCTCTTGGGTGCACAGATCCTGGCTCTAAGGCTTCCAAACTGTAGCAACACCTTTCTGAAAATGTCACAAGCTAATAAGTCCTCTACAGGAGGACCTCCCAGAGTTGAATATGATGTCTGCAACTAAGAACCTGATTCATCCTGGCAGTCCTGGCTTACTGAGTCTTTGAGTGCCTACTCATCTGGGATTTCTGGCATTTCAACTTTAGTAGAAGCTATCATGGAGTCCAGCTTGGAGTGAACCAACTGAGAAATCAACTAAACCATTCCCAGTCAATCAACCTAGCATCTCAGATCCAGAATCTCTGCTAAGCTCTCAGGTTTTATAAATTTAACTTTATCTGAATGTATGTCCCTGTCTCTTAGGTTCAGTATCCTCAAATCTATACCTATAGATACTCTTCAAGTTTTCTTTGTATAAGTTAGTAAATCCTGCTATTCTTTTAGTGAATATGTTTTTTCCTCCTGGGTTTGATTGATCAGCTTCTTAGGTCGTAGAGAGAATTTGCTTCTAATTATAGGTCCAAGGATGGAAGGTCCAGGGCAAGAGAACTGGCATCCTCTTAAAATAGAGTAATCCCTGGTGAGGCCAAAGTTTCCAAGGTAGAAGCAGATCCAGGAGAGGAAGAAGGGGTTGCTCCTTCTAGGAAGGGATACTCAATGCCTTTGGTGGTTTGGAGTCCCTGGTTTCATCCTAATCCCCTCAAATATCTCTATTTCAATTTTCTGTTCCCTTCTCCTTTCCAGTTAATGCCTTATCTTTTACTTAGGAGATCTGCAGAGGCTATGACTAAAACTCCCAACTTATGTTGTAATTCAACAACCCCAGGAGTCAGATTCTGCATCTAATTTTTGGCTCTAGGGGACTGTTTAACACTATTATATAATCTTCTTGCTCCTGGTCATGTCTTAAGCTAAGAATTTTCAGCTCTGAACTTGTTTTATTTCTAAGTTTATCATCATAATTAGAACCCACTAGCCTGTCCAACAGTCCCTGAATTCCTTGTGTCCATTCTAATTCTTTGTGACCATTCTAATGGTCTATAAATGTAGCCATTTGGTCTGCCAATGCCTTGGCTTCAGAAGGTGCTTCATCCTAGGTTTAGGAGATAACTAAGGTAACTGCTTCATCATTTTGCACCATCAACTTCCTGTATCCCATCATTTAACACTAAGCCGCCAGGTCATGAAATCCCAGATTCTGCTGTCTTGTGGATTTGTTACCTGCAACCACTCTGGTATTTATAAGAATGTATAAGTTAGGGAGCCAAGCAGCAATGATTCATATTTGGAATTGAGAAAGCCAGAGAAGACATGCAACCACCTGGGGGACTAGTCTTGTGGAAACCCCACTGTCTCTCACCAGTGACATCTGTGACTCTGGGACCAAGAAATAGATGCTTCCATGCATCTGCCCTGAAGAGCCAAAGCTTCAGCCAGAGGGTCTGACCCTCTGAGTCCTTTGCTCAAAGCCACCTGGACGTTGCTCAGCTCTGCTTTGTAAGTCTGTGGTTTGCTCGGTTGAATCTAGGGTGCACAGTGGAAAATGCAGTGTTTGCTTTCTACCCTTGTTGGTGCAGGAGGGCACGCCAGAGGGGTCTGGGTATTGATGATCAAGACATTCTACAGTTGTTACCATACCTTCCAATACATTCTTCTTTTGTTTAAGTTTGCCAGCATGTGGTTCTGTTGGTTTCTGCAAAACAACCAAACAAATTAACAAACAAACAAAAACCGTGGGGTCCTGCCAGGAAACTGCATTTCTGGGTGACGTAAATGCAGCAGGCTCTGCACCCTGCATTGGTCAAGAAGCTGCTCCATGAAGCTTTGCTTGTGATTGGCCAAAAGTTTCATGAACGTAAGTTCTGTCCTCACGACTCAATTCAACACCCTCCTTTCCTCTGTGCTTTTGAATTACGAGAAGCAAAAGATTTATTAGACATTTGAGGAAGTTTGATGTATAAATAAGCACAATAAGCCTTCTCCGGTTGCTGTGCTTAAGTGAATAACCTTCCAGCTCACAAATTCCATTTTTCTTTGTTTGAGCACCTAAAATACATATATTTCCCATGCACATTTAGATGAGCCCGATTTTATGGCACCCACTTCTAAAAGTAAAATGCAATTGAATAGAAATTGAATTGAATAGAAACTGCTTTATCTATTTTAGCGCCAGATGATAAATTTAATTAATGATGACTTTAAAGTTTAAGTTGTTTATGCAGGAGATGTGAGATAAAGTTGTGGGGTATTTAAATTTTTGGTCACCTCTCAACTGAAAGTTATGGAGAGACACACAAGGATGGGGTCCCTTTCTGTGGTTTAATGGAAGCAGGGGCGGTGGCCACGGGCGCTGGTGCGTCCCTGGTGTCAGTGCCGCAGGCCACCCCATCCTCCACTCTTACGCGTCCCTTTGCTTTCCATGTTCCCCTTTTGCAAGGCAGGGCCTGGGCTTCATGGCTGGTCCTTGCTGGGCAGCCCTGCCTGAGGCAGTGACACCCGAGGACGTAGCTTCCTGTCGGGGACCTCAAAGTGCTGATCTTGCTGCTTTTCACTCTGTGAAAGGTGTTCTGGAAAAAAAGCCCTGGCCAAGTTCACCATTAGCTCAGATGCCAACTCCCTCCTCCTCCAGGAGTGCAGGCGGCTCTGGGCACAGACGTGGCCACACTCCTTCGCCCCCACCTTCCTCACCCCCACTTCCTCTTTACAAGGGTCTCTCTCCCTGAGGGGAGGGTTGCATTATTGTTCCTTCCGCCAGAGCTCAAGAAATGCTGTGTCTTCCTCTGTCTCTCAGTACCATGCTGGCCTCTTCCACCTCATTCCCCCGCACTGAGCACATAGCCCACACTCTGTACTCGCTGACCAGTTGTCTGGGTCCGTGGTGGTTCTGGCTTCCCAGTTCCAGGGGGCTGGGGCCATGACATCTTGAGGTTGGCCACCTTTGAAGTGAAACCATGCATGTGTTCCAGGAAGTCTGTGCAGTGCCCAGCATGGAGGAATGTCCTGGACAACCCCACAGAGGTAGGGTGGGGGACTTGGGTTCAGTGCAGTCTGAACTGGTACTGGAATCCTCCCTCCTGCTGTCACTCAGGTGTTGCTGGTACTTCTCCACGTACCTCTGAGCAGTGTCAGGGACCATGAAGTCTATAGCTGAGCCCCCTGGGTAGGTGTTTCCTGGCTGCGATCTTTACGTAGGAGGCCTCTCCAGTGGCTTGCTCCAAACACTTGAATTCTAGCTGCAAGTGGAAGTGAGGCCCACTGAGCCCAGATGCCCTTCTAACACCACCTGGAGAGGGATCCCCTTCCTGTCACCCCTGCAGCAGGTACCTGTGTGCCTGCAGCAGGGCTTAGGCCCCGGTCCTCGAGGGGCTCACCAGTGGGTGGGCCGTACATGGAGTGCATTTCCCAGCTAGCCCATGTCCTTGGGTCACTGTGCAGAGCTCCACATGCGGGAGCAGAGTCTGGGTGGGTGCAGGAGCTGGGTGGAGGCAGCTGCCTGAGAGGCCCTTTTCTTCCTCCGAGGAGGCCTGGGCTCTGTCCCTGAAATCTCTGTTTTGTATTGTTTATTGCCCTCAGCCTCAGGCTATCGAGGGTCCCAGCTCCCAAAGGGAACCGGCACCTCAGGCCTCTGGGCACCCCGGAGGGCACCTGAGAATCCACCCTCAGGAAGGAGGGTGCATTGTTGCTCGCTATGTGGGCAGTGGATGTGACTCCCCTGGGCTTCCCAGCCACATGGTTCCTGTCTCTACCCCTGTCATTTGGAAACGCTGTGTCCCGTCACAACTTGTCCCCAAGGTGTGTGGGCCACCCGGGACAGCTTGCGTCATGCAGCAGATCCCTGGGTGTCACTGTCATTGCACACATCCCTTTACCGGGTGCCGTGCTCTGCCTCCTGCTCCGGCACTGGACTCCCTGTGGTGGTGCGGGCTTGACTCGGGTCCTTCTCAGGCTGCTCTCGTGACCGTGCCGTCACCCCCAGCGGGGTGAGCGCTCGGGTGCCGTTCAGAAGACCAGCTTGTTACGGCAGAGGCGAGACGAGGAAACACGCGTGGAGCCACAGAGAAGGTCTGGAAGTAAGAGGGTGCCGGGGGGGGGCGGCGGGATGCTGCTCTCTGGCAGGAGGGGTGCTCAGGAGACAGACTTCACTTCTTTGCAGGAAAAGCAGAGAGATAACTTTGGGTCTGAAATGAATCAGAGTTCATTTATTGCTCCTGAAAGTGAATTTGCATGTAGTATTGTTTAAGATTCTTATCATTGTGATCAATTTAAAATATTTTCAAAATCTTCCGATTTGATATATTTCAATTAGAAAAATAACTCCTCTGAATGTACATGTTCATTAATAAATTTTGCAAGAATTTTTTTGTGTAGCAAGATTATGGAGCAGTGTCTGGCATGAGTATGATGCTTCTGGGGACTATTTTCTCAAGGAAACAGTGTGTGTCGCATTGTCACTTCTTTGACTTGATGCTTCTTTGATCATATTATAGCTGAGTGGGAGGCACGGGGAAGGAGCATGATCCGTCTGACACGTGCTGGTCCCTCTGCCAGCACCGCTGCAGGCCCACTGTGTGCCAGCACCACTGCACCTGCCCTCCAGGCGCCAGGTGGACTTGCCTGGGTGCTGCTGTCTGGGGTCACGGCGAGAGGGCAAGTGAGGAGGAGCAGGCTGTAGGCACCCCAGCACTGTCCACGCAGAGGGGACAGAGGGGCCTCCAAGTCATACTCCTGAGCATGTGACACCCGAAGCAAGTTCCCTACAGCTGCTGGTGTTTGTCAGGTGAGAAAGGCGACAGGACCCAGGCAGGGGTGAGGGTGCATCTAGGCACAGAGGCGGGGGAGCCAGAGGAGGTTTCGTGCCTGTGGAGGATGTGGAGGGTGAGTGGGGTGGGGTGGGGTGGGGCAAGGGGCCAAGAGGGCAGGGCACTGGGGCTCTCCCCACTCCATACTGGGGGAGCCGCTGACAATCCCGAGCAGGGAAAGGGCACCTGGTGATGCTGAATGGATACTGACAGGCGGCAGGACTGCTTGAGGGACAGGTAGGGACAGCTGCTAGTCGGGCAAGAGGACAAGAGGGGGCAGGGGCAGGAGTCCTCCAAGGTGGGGATCTTCAAGCCTGACCGCTGTTGAGGCCCCCGGGGGAGAATGGACACCCCAGAACTCGGGTCTGGTTGACTCAGGCAGAGGTGGAAATATTTCTGGGCCACAACAGATTTGGGAGAGAGATGAGCCCCATTTCGCACCTGCTGTGCTTGGGATTCTTGCAGGTGCTCCGGGGAATCTCCGCCAGGGCCGTGGAGTATCTGAGCCGGGGCTCCCGAGTGAGCGAGTTCTGGGTGGGAGTGATGGGGCTTTGCTATGAGTCCACTTGGGGTGACTGAGGCTCCCGTGAGTCCTGCCGCCTTTGATTTATTTTCCACAGAAGAGCAAGGATTTTACCCCAAGGACTTGCCAGGCTCTTGCTAGTGACTGACACTAGTGCTTTTAAAAAAGTGTCGTACTTTATGGGGACTGTCAGCTCTCATCTCAGAAGGAGAGATTATACACCCTGTGGCACACTCTGCGTCATTTCTGTCAGCTCCAGGACCACGTTTATTGTGGGCTTATTAGTTCCAAGTGCATGATTCACTGTTTGCATTTTGAATATGATATCTGCCAGTTTTTAAGTTACCCACTTTATTCCCAGCTGGGATTTCCTCAGGAGACAGACACCAAAAATCAAGCTGCCAGGAAGCAGCTTTCCATACGGGTCTTCAGCCCATTCCAAGATGTCTGTGATTAATGGAAATAAACCAACAAGCTCTCACTGCAGTTCAGCTGGCCTCTGCAGCCCAGGGGCTCTGGGGAGAGGCTCCTGGCCACCGAGGGGACAGACTCCCCAGCTGGTTGCTGTGTCCTGCACCTTGCTGTTGTCTCTCATGCTCTCTGTCATGCACCTGTGACGACAGGTGTGCAGTGAAGGTGATGCTGCCCATCCACAAACGAAAGCTAACGCCCAGCCACAGTACAATAAAAGTTGGGCCCCGAACCACACTGTGACGGGGCACCCATGTGACTCAGGGACCAGTGCAGGAGTTCTTTGGTCCTGCCAAACAGAATATGCTCTCACTTCCTCAAATCACCTGGAAAAGTACAGGTGAATACTTACTGACTGATGCAGCTGCGGAAAAAAGAACTGTGATGTTGTCTCCTCAGCGCCACACAAAGGGCCTCTCACCGGGCCAGTCTTACGTTTTCTGTCACTTTCTGCACATGTGTCCCCAGCCTGGCGAATGGGTCTGACCTCCCCCTGGATCTCGCTGAGCCTCCCGGGCCCACAGCCTCACGGGAGCCCGCTGTTCGCAAGGCTGCTCCGCCTGCACGCAAAGGCCCAGCCTCTCCCTGCCACCCTTGTCCCAAGGAGCTCAGCGTGAAGGTGTTCGCCAGCAGAGGAAGGGCGACCCCTGAGATCCCTCCTGTGTCACCGAGGTTTGCGGAATAGACGTGTCTGGAGCGTTTGCACATTTAGACCTTTGTGTGGAATTTCTCCTTTCTCCACACTCCGGAGGCAGCTCATTTGCTGTCTTCCTTGCCGTTCAGCACCGTTTCACAGACTCCCTTCGACCGCCCTGATGTGTCCTCCGCTTGCCACAGACAATGACAAGATCAATTTTTTTATTTAAAGAAGTGAAGCTTCTGCAATTATGTCTTTACGAGTCTTACAAGTGCACATCTTAGAGCCAAATGACATACGACGTTCTGTCACTGTGTTTGTACCATGGGTCCCACAGCACCACGGGCCACATTAACTAACATTCCTCACACTGAGGCAAAATTCAAGTTGTCATTAATGCTCAAAAGTTTAGATAGTTCTGCTGTCTGCTTTTGCCACATCTGCTTGTCTCTGTGTAGGAGATTTAGAGGCATGCCTTAAAGTGAAATTATCTAATTTAAGAATATTGAGTTAATTTATGTGGTCACTGAGTCATGTAACTGATTTATGTATTTTGTATGATAAATACTACAGTTACAAAGTGGAAATGTCTTGTCTGCGTTTGTTGCAGTAAGTCGCAGAGAGCAAGGCATCTGGTTCACATCACTGTCTCTCTCTTGGACTGTGTGCGGTCCCCCCCTCAGCATCCAGCAGAAGGCTTTGCTTCAGTGTGGATTTGGATCAGGCGCTGTTTAGGGGTGAGGGGGTGGGTATAATTGTTAAGAACCATCACAAAGCACTTACAGAAAGCAAAAGGATTTTATCATCATAATTTCTGGACTAAAAAAAAAATCATTTGTTTAACTTACTTAAAATAACCCTTTATGTCCACTCCTAGCTGCCTGTGCTGAAATCTATAGCATATTCTTGTCACTTTGCAATCACGACTCATTTGATCTGATCAGTTTATAATTTGTGTATCACTTTGGAACTTTGTTCAGGATAAATTAAAGTCTAAAAAATTGATCAACGTTTCTAAACTTGTTTCTAAAGAGATCAGTTAAGTCAGATGTGGCTTCTCAAAATGTCCACCCTTAAGAAGAATAAAAAACATGGCTCCTGCCATGGAGTAAAACATGATTTGGTTTCACCTGTAACAAAATACACCCTTAGACAAGGTAAATGAGCCAGAACATTTTAGTTCCCAGTGCCAGGTGGGCAGCCAGATCTTTGCTGGATCAATGAATGAATGCATTTATTGGTGTTTTCCATGTCATTATGGCCATGACTTAGCATTTTAAAAACAAGCACTTTGCTTAAACATCAACCAGTTTATCGTAACAGCACTTGAGCATACAGCAACATGAGATGGTTTTGTGAATTTCTCATTTCCCAGAAGTGAAAAAGCTGTTATTTTTTTAAATTTCCTGCTCCTGTAAAATGCCCTTCCAATATCTGGGAAATTTCCCTTTCTATATTGCTTGCAGGAGAAGCAAAGTACTCTTAACTTTCATTTCCAATATCAACCCAATTTGTTTGAAGCAATGACAGATGTTAGAAAAACACTTCCCCCTGGACAGGATTTCGGCACTTTTCTTACTCAGGCTTGAGGCAGAATGACGGTGATAAGCAGGTGAGCTGGTCACGCAGAAGAGTGGGAACCAACCACATTGCTCCCTGGGCTCCCAGGTAGCCCAGACCCCTTTTGAGGGCATGATCCCTCCCTGGACTCAGGGGTCGTCTCAGCACACTTGGGGAGCAGCCTGGCAGGTGTAGCACAAATGTGCCTTTGCAAAGAACGGTTGTCGGGAGAATCCGACAGAGAAGCCCACTCTGACTGGCTCTTCCGGTTCAGATTTCTGTATCTTGGAACGTGGATCACACGGCACGCCTGGGATGAACTTCATTATTAAAGGGGAACCAGGGAGCCCCGAGACTTACCATAATATGGCGAGGGAAAGTTACTCTGCTTCCTAAAACAACGGGTGTACAGGGTGGTACAGAACAGCGCCCCTGCTGAGAAGGGCCTCTCCCCAAGAGGCTCCAGGGGGAGAGGCACCTGGGCCAAGGGAGTCCCAGTGAGGGGCAGGCATGAGCTCAAACCCGGGGACCAGGGGACACACTGGGCGCTCTTCTGGTGGATCAATGTGTCCTGAAGGTGCACTGTGATGGGGAAGAGACCTTCACATCTTCCAGCTTCTGCTGATATGCTCTGCTTGGAGCAAGGCTCTCACGGGTTCCTGGCCGACCACGCCAAGGCGAGATAAAGCGAACCTGCCCCATTGACTTGCCACTTCCAAACTCCCACCGCATCTACCTGACATACTCACTTGTGTAGATCGGAAGTCAGTCTGGGGGCCTCCTGGACAAGCCTTAGGCAGCTTCAGAAGAGATGGTGTGGGCTGAGGTCAGGAGCTGCAAGGGCAGCTCAGAGAGGATGGAGCTTCTCCAGATGGTCCCCTGAGGAAGTCTCGGGAGGGCTCTAAGTGTGGCTCACAGAGATGGGAGGAAGGCACCTGACGCAGGCAGAACACCAGACCCAGGAGGAGCCCAAATCTGCAGCAGCTGTGCCGGGAAGGCGGGAAGAACTGAGGTTTGTGAACAGCCGCAGAGCAGCACAGGGGCGTTTGGAGGTCCGTTCAGAGGAAGAACAAGGAGAGAGAGGGGCTCTGTTGGGCCAAATCAATAAGGAGGCCAGGAATGACCCACTGACTGCAAGCACCATCTTCACACCGGGCGAGTGTGAGAGGGAAGAATTAAGGAGAAAGGGCAGAGTGCTGGGCAAAGACCACCAGTGAGTAAGCCGGTCTCTAAAGCCTCGGTGGCCCGGTAAAACGGGCAGGAGGCGGTTTGCCTCCTTGACTCCTTCACCTGGTGGAGCCCCACAGGGGTGGAGGTGAGCACTCATGGGCTGAGGTCACATCTGAGCGTGCGTGTGTGGCTGGCTGATGAACACATGTGCGCACACTCACAGATGCCTCTCGACTTCTTCAAAATTGGAGCTGACGCTGCGTGAGCAGTTTGGATCCTTCTTTCTCTTACCACTGAGGCTTAATTGTTCTTTTTTTATGAATTGAAAACTTTGATGAGGACTAGGTGATGCGGTGGCTGACAAGGCTCCAGGGGAATCGTGGGTGTTGACTGGGGCCGAGGCCATGGAGTTGGGGAGCAGCAAGTCCAGACGTGCTAGGGACAGAGAGCGGCAACGCAGGGGCGCCCCTTCTCTGATCTGCATGGAGCGGAAGGGGCCTCACAAGGCATCTGTGCAGTGGGGGGGGCCCGGTCTGGAGGGAGCCCCTCCCTGGGGGAGTGTGGAGGGTGCCAAGCACCAGGGCCTGGGTGGGGGCCCTTGACTGGAGCAATTTCTGGAGACTCGGAGAGCTCTGGGGCATTCCATACAAAGGCCCTGGAACGTAGACCGCCAGTTCCATGGCATATAATCAATTTGAAGCCATCCGTGTGGTTTTGAGTAATTGCCCAACCTTCCAGGTGAAGGTCCTGTGGGCACCAGCTAGTTGTGAGGGAATTTCTAGCAGTGACACCTGGGGAATTATCGCCTAGAACCTGCTATTTTTCAAGTAATTTAAATGAGTCTGATATGCCCTTTAATTCTACTTTTTATACAGGTAGCTCAGGGGTGGGGGAGGACTGCAGGGTAGAGAAGGAGCCCAGGATTTGAACAACTGAAGACTCTCCACCCTCCCCACCGCTCCTGGACGCACAGAACCACATGGGGGACAGATGCGCTTTTGAGGATGGTGCGTTTGTGTGTTTCAGTCCATTCCAGTGCCTTTCTGTTCTGACAGACATGTCTTCTATTGTGGAAAAAGATGTTCTAAAATCGTATTAAAAATTCACTTTTCGTATGCAAAATTGGCAGGCCGTGCAATAGACAGAAAGCACTCCGGCCTCTGCTGTGGGTTCTGGCCCTGAGCTCTGTCCTGCTGCTCCCTCTGGTCCTCACGCCAGGCGACCTGCTGGCCAAGGGCAGGAAGTTCCAGTCTGGGGCCCTTGACTGTGTGGGGGGGATTCACGGAGCAAGAAATCCTGCAGGAGCTTCCCTCTACCCGCATGGGAAAGGCTCGGAACCCCTGGGCTTGGGGCTGTCTGATTCTTCTGTTTATGGATTGCTGCTTTGAAGTGGTAAATAAAAGTTTAGATACATATTTTCCAAACTGGGGTATTACCGATTTTTAAGAAGGATGTATTGGGCAAAAAATTAAGCCGGGTTGTCTCCTACAGGGCCTTCCAGAGTCATTGGAATGCTAGAGTGTTGTGTGTCTTTCCCAGTGGGGTATGGATTTTGAAACGCATTTGACCCCAGAACCTTTTTTGCTTTCATGAAGTGTCTATTAACACAACCTGGACTTAGCGTGTTGTGCAGAGAGTTTGCAAGTCTGTGTGGCATGGCCTTAAGCTCTGATTCACTGGTTGGCAATTCAATCACTCCTTTGTTAATCCATCCTGGGAACTATCGAGGGCCTGCTTGGTCCTGAGACCAGAATATAAATAGGCCAATTCCCTCCCTCAGTGGAGATTCCAGTCACTATAACAGCAGCAGCACTAATGGTAACAGGTGCCATCGGAGTGCTAGGAACTTTACCTCTGTTTTCTTCTTTAATCTCCATGAGACGTATTTTATTATAACCCTTATTTTGCAATTTCCTTAAGTCCTGGAATGATTTCCCATGAAGTTGGAAATCTTTTCTGACTGTGTCTAAAAGTGAGACATATGTTTATCACGTGCAAAGACAGATAGCCAACATTCAAAACACGAGTATTCCAGACACCCATCGCTGCCTCTGGCTCGTGCATCTTCTTGGGTCCCGGGCTGCTGAGCACACCCTCACCTGCGGGGAGGGCCCCTCCAGGTGCCCCACCCCATGTGTCTAGACGGCCTCCAAGAACACCCACCGCGGTTTTCCTCCCTGCATCCCATGGTCTGCCCTGCCCCAAGTAGGTAGCTGGTGCACTGCATATTTTGCTAAATAATTAGAACTTCCTTTTGTAAGAAAAAGTGAGAACTGAAAGCAAACCCCTGTCAGTTGGCAAAGGCTGCAGGAGGCCAACAGGATCTTCCCAGCCACAGTGGCTTCTCTCTGAGGTCGGGGGGCAGCTGCCGCGGGAAGACACCATCTTGACCTGTGGCGGGAGGAGACTGAGGAGGACAGGGCTTAGGCTGCGTGAACAAGTGAAAAGGTGAGGAGGTTCAAAGCACCTTGAAAACATCATACACGCTTACAAATAATTTATGTGCCCTTTAAGCAATTTAAAAATAAAATAGATTTTTCTATAGAAATTTCCACATTTTCCAATATTTTCTAGGGCCCAGCTGGCGCTATGCACATTTTTTCATGGACAGCCCACGTAAGTGGTTAAGCTTCAAGGTCTGGGGAAGCCGGGAGTGTGAGCTGTGCATTTCCACTACTAGATGCTTAGGGGCCCTGCGCTTTTCACTTTTTGCAGATGCCTTCTTCATAGTCACTGAGTGAGGAAAAGGTGAGACTGGTCTAAAATGAAATAACTAGAGAAAGATTCTGCTTTGTGACGTGTTTCACTGCAGCTCTTGCGTGAGGGTATGTCTGGCCCTCCCAGCGCTCACTTGCACAAGACGAGGAAGTTCCTGAGGACCCGACTCGGAACGAGGAACAGGCTCCGTCCAGCGGCACGTCTGGAGCAGAGCAGCCTGTGCGCCAGGAGCCACAGGGCCTCTGCTCAGGAATAAGGTGGAGCCCGTCCCACGGGGGCGGGAGAAGGAAGCGTTTGGGTTAGAGCTGCCCTGAGAGTCAAGGAGAAGAGGGAAGAGTGAAGCAGCACTTTAGTTTTTAAAAAAGTATTTTCTCATCTTAAAAACAAACAAACATACAATAAAACAAGAAAGAAGAAAAATGAGAAAGAGAAAAGAGAGAAAAGAGCGAAAGCCAGCAGTCTGAGGGTCCCGCCCGCCCGGCGGCACCTGCACTGCTGCTGGGTTGGGCAGCAGGAGACTCTGCTGCTGCCCTGAGTTCCTGCAGAGTCATTGCCGTGAATGTTCCAGTTGCCAATCATTTGCATCTCTCTTATTAAAGAATCAAAAATAAACGTTATATACAAAAGTGTTGCTATATATAATTTGAAAACCAGATAAAATTTTTGGTGCATCACCACATTATTTCTTCCTATATTGGTGTTTTCTATATAAACTTTTACAGCCTGAGTAGATTGGTCTTATTCACGTAAAATTATTTTTAGTTACAAAAGAGATGCATGTTTTATGTTGGAAAAATTATAGACAAGGGGAGAGAATAATGAAACCCATTTTCATCGCTGTTAATATTTGGTTTACGTCCTTCTAAGCATCACAAATGAGACAGGAAAGGACATCATATCATATTAGGCTGTTTCAATTTCTCTCTTTCCATTTAATGTGATATGAGCATCTTTTTCACGTCAGTAAGTATGTATCTAATTTTCATTGTTGACTGTTAACAGTTGACTAACACCACAAAATTTATTTAATGAATCACTTATATTGGCATTTAGACATTTCTAATTTTTTCACAATTAAAAATAGCACATAGTATATAAACATATGTGTACATATATACATACATATACACATATATATTTATTACTTATTGCCACTGCTAATGCATTTTTCCATTCTGTTTTTTTCTGTTTGCTGTTAGTATCTAGAAAATCTATTGTTTTTGTCTACATTCAGTATGTTTTTAGGGGATTTACAAGTAGACAAACTTATTCTTGTTAAATAACCACATTTTCTGTCTTCCATTCTACTGTTTACTCTCCTTCTTTAGCTTACTTTCTTATAGCACACTGGGTGGTATTTCCAGCATTACATTGGATTTTAGTGACGATAGACACCCATGCCTGTTCCAGATTTTAATTGTTCTTAATGTCTAGAATTAAGTAAGATGCTGGTAGCTGGTTTGAGATAGATATATTTTGTCATGTTAAGAAAGTTTGTTTTTATGTTTTGTTTACTCTACACTTAAAAAAACAATTGTCAGTATTATAATTTATCAAATGCTCTTTCCACCCCTTATGCAAAAATCAACTCAAAATGGATTAAAGACTTAAATGTAAGACCTGAGACTATAAAACTACTAGAAGAAAACACAGGGTAAAAGCTCCGTGACATTGGTTTGGGCAGTGATTTTTGGATATGGCCCCAAAAGCACAGGCAATGAAAGCAAAAATAGATAAACAGGATTGCATCAAGCCAAAAAACTTCTGCAGAGCAAATGAAACAGTTTAATAGAATGAAGAGACAGCCCACAGACTGGAAGAAAATCTTTGCAAATCATACATTAGATAATGCATGAATATCCAAGATATATAAGGAATTAAAACTAGTCAATAGTAAGAAAACAAATATTAATGGCTCAATTACAAAATGGGCAAGGGACTTGAATAGACAGTTCTAGAAAGAAGACATGCAAATGGCCAACAGACATATGAAAAAATACTTAACATCTCTAATCATCAGAGAAATGCAAATTAAAACCATAGTGAGATACCACTTCACTCCTGTTAGATTGGCTGTTATAAAAAAGATGAAAGATAAGTATTGTTGAGTGTGTGCAGAAAAGGGAACCCTTGTGTTAGAGCAGGAGAACAGGAGACAGGCTGAGACCAGATGCAGGGGCTTGCAGAGTGGGTACAGGTGTTTAGGTCTAACTAAGGGGGGCTGATAACCACAAGAACCGGCTTCAACCAGCTTGTCAGCTATCTAGGTCACCTTACATGAACTTGGCTAATTACAATACCATTTGCATTGTGGGTTTAAAATTTCTGCACCCTTGAAATCTCCATGACAATTCCGAGACAACTGTATAAAGTATGAAAATGGGATGGAACCTAATTCTAGGAATTACTACACAAATTTTTAATAAAAACCAACCCCTTAGCCTTGAATATTCCTCCCCTCAGTTAGTGAGACTTCATTAACCCAGAAATCCCTTCCTTTCCCTGCAGCCTGACAGTGCCCTCTCTCTGGGGGGGCTGCTTTCACTTTCACTTTTAATAAAGGCTGCTTGCTTTTGGCTTGTGTGGTACATCCTGAAATTATTTTCTCCTACAATCACCAAGAACCTGAAAATACCTCCACTCAGAGGCCAGTAACATGTGCACACTTTTGGTGGAAATATAGACTAGTACAGCCATTATGGCACGCAGTATGCAGGTTCCTCAAAAAACTAAAAATAGAACTCCCTTATGGCCCAGGAATCCTACTTCTGGGTATAAATCCAAAGGAAATGAAATTGGTGTGTTGAAGAGACACCTGCGCTGTTCTGTTCATTGCAGGATTATTCACAATAGCCAAGATATGGAAACAACCTAAGTGTCCATCAATAATGAATGGATTTTAAAAATGTGGTACATATACATAATCGAATCCTATTCAGCCTTAAAAAAAACCAGGGAATTCTGCCATTTGCAACAACATAGATGAATCTAGAAGACATTATGTTAAGTGGAATAAGCCAGGCACAGAGACAAATACCATTTGATCTCACTTATTTATAGAATTTTTAGACACATAGAATTAGAGAGTAGAATGGTAGTTTCTAGAGGCAGGGATGGGGTGTGGTGGGGGAAGGGAGACATTGGTCAGCAGGTACTAGGTTTCGTCTGGACAGGAAGAATCAGTCCTGGTGACCTATTGCACTGCACAGTCACTGTAGTTAACAGTAACGTCAAAACAGCTAAAATGTTCTCACCACAAAGAAATAAATATTTGAGGTGATGGATGTGGTAATTGGCCTGATTTGATCATTCTACAATGTATACATGTATTGAAACTTCAATTTTATCATATAAATATATATAATTGATCATTGCCAACTAAAAATAAAATAAAACTTAAAAAATAAATAAAAGTTTTAACTTTCTGATAGAATGACCTGTATTTACATATTGCCCAATGCATTCCAATTCTTGCAGTCTGTTAATGCATCTTACCTACCCATGATAATTGTGCATGTGTGTATGTGCAAGTGTGTGTGCCCACACTGCTTAGGATTTTGTATCTAAATAAATGAGATTAGAATACAATGTTATTATCCATATTTTGTAGGTTCTACAACAATTTCTGTGCTGGCTTCATAAGTCAAATTGGGAAGTTTTCCTTCAACTTCATTGTCCTGGAACAGTTTAAAAGTGCACAAACATTACTTATTTCTTTGATGTTATTCTTCATTTTTGAGTGAAAATGTGCTGCCATGTACCTTGGGAGCTGCCTGCCTGTTTGCCTAACAGACTTTCCAAAATCCCCTCCAATTCACAATGCTGTCCACTTCTTCATTAATTAGCATCAGTGAGTCATGTTTTCCTGGAAAATTAACGTTTTATGAAGACCGTAAATTTATAAACATTTATAAGTTTTCATAGGCAACTGGGGTTACATCCTCTGTCTCACATCCTTCTTTAAACTTTCTCTCCCTTTGTAATTCGTGATTTTGGAACATTTTGTTTTTATTGAAGTTAGCTCTTAGCTTTATTCATAAATTCTATTAATTTTTATGTCTTTAATTCTATCTTTATCATTTTATTCCATTTTATTTGAGAGTATTTATGTCTCTTTTTCTAGATTTCTGAGCTAAATACTTAATTTATTTTTATTTATATTTTTAAAAAGTGGAACTATTAAAAACTATTAATTTTCTCTCAGTCCAATGTGCCTTGTTTTTCCTTTTTTTTCAGGTATTTGCCTCTTTGGCATAAGAAACATGTTTTTTAGAAGCATGTTTTTGTTTTATTTTAAACAAGAGATATTTATTGTGTGAGAAGTGATAAGTCCTGTGTAGAATAAATAAATAAAAACAAAGGTAAGACAGGGTAGGGCCAGGGCTGTGTTGTGTCAGCTGCTGGAGAGCTTCGCTGGGAGGACAAGTCCTAGCGGAGACACGGATAGGATGGGCAGCTGGCCCACGCCCGTGGGAGAGGTGGCCCAGGAGGGGAGAGGTGGCCCAGGAGGGGCGAGGTGGCCCAGGTGGGAGAGAGCAGGCAAGAGGCCCAGAAGTGGGCATGTGCGTGGTGGGTGGAGGAGCCCGGAGTAGGGTGGGGTGGGGGTGGTGGCCACATTGGACAAAGCTGATGCCTCGAATTCACTGGGTGCTCACCATGTGCCCAAAACTGTCCTAAAAGCGTTACATGCACAAACTTGTTTATCCTCACAATTACCCTATGAAGCAGGTAGTGCTATCATTACCTCAATTTTCAGATGGGGAAACTGAGGCGCACGGATAACTGGCCCAAGGTCAGACCTTGGCCAAAGTCACAGTTAGTGAGGAGCAGAATCAGGATTGAACCCAGGCAGCCTGGCTCCAGCACTTCGCTTTGCTGTTGTACGCCAGGACCTTCAAGTTAGTACATCTGGCGTTGGATGTGCAAGAGCCCTGAGAGATGTACGCACCTGGTCTCCCATCTCAGTGGCCCTGCCACTGTCCACGGTCCTTGGCTGGCTCAGCAGGAGCCAGAAGCTCTGGGCTCCCCAGGCCGGGACCTCTGCACACCTGACACTGCCCAGATGTCCCTTCTCTGATCTGGTCCTTGTGAGCTGCCCAAGATCACAGTCAGTTATTCCATCCACAGTGTTTGCCGGGCATGGTCCGTGTGCTGGGGCTGTATGAGAGTGTTGCTAAACAGAGCTGAGGAGCCCACGGGGGCAGGCCCTTGGATGGTTTGCACAGAGAGAGCTGGGGCATGGGGAGACACTGCTGCCTGGAAGGAGGCAGCACCTGCCACACTCCACAGGTGCACACCTGGGCACACCATGTTGCATCTGCGTCTCCTAGCAATGCTGTGGGGCAGGCCAGGTGTGGCTCCCAGCTCTGTGATGAAGGTGAGAAAACCGGCCTGCTCAGAGGTTACGGGATGTGCCAACCGGTCACATCACTGGTAAGCCAGGCCCTAGGGCCCAGGACCCAAATTCTAGGTGCCTCCTTTAAGCCCCATATCTTCACTCCTTGCAGCTCCAGACCTGGGGTCCAGGGGAAACACCTGTGGTCTGTGCTGCTCCGTGGGATGTTCCTGCTAGGAAATCCCCTGGAACCTCCAGCTGAACCTCCGCCAGGAAGCGACGCCTGTCTCGGAGGTAGGAAGGGAAAGGCTGCTTCCCTGCCCGGGTTAGGCCGTAGATGGGGAGCACCCCGCCAGGGGCAGGGCCTGCTTCTTTGCTGCAGACTGTATTTTTGACCCAGGTCACACATTGTCAAAGAACAAGCTCAAAAGCTGAGAATAGAGGTTAAAAAATGCCAGTGGCATCAGATTGAGAAAAAACAAAGTTTGACAGAATTCAACTTATTATACCAAATGAACACATTACTTGGAGTGTGTTTACCCAACCGGTATCTTCTCCTACATTAATAAGCTTTTTATTAGATTATTTAAAAGACAACAGTATTTGTCATTAACTTCTCGATGAATCATTTGAATAATGCATGTAGCTACTGAGCTAAAATTCAACCTTAAAGCGTGTGGTGATGTATTTTTGCAATAAAAATATCAAGTTCATTTAAACAATTACTTTTTAAAACACTGTCTCTCTCCCAGTGGGTTTTCATTGATCAGATTATGAAAAGACAAATGCTGTCTGGATTATTTCAATAAATCCCAAATACGAGGCAGATAAAATGATCATTATGTTGACTCACTGGCCAGCCTCAAACACATGTGCCCAAGCTGACCTCAATAACTAATAAATTGCGTTATAGGCTACAAAAGGAAAATTATAGTTAGAGTGAGGAAAACAAAAGGCTATATCTTGAGGGATTAAAATTTATTAATATTATCCTATGAAAATGAACGTTTGGAGCGTGACAATGCTGTCGCTTCCCATCACTCGTGGAGGCCGCGGGTCTGGGGTGGCCTGGCCTGCGCTGAGGGGCGGATCGACTTCACCCAACTCTCACTCGGGCCGTGGCATCGTGGCGGGCTCTGTCTCTCTGTCCTCGCGTGGCGAGACCCCGCACCCTGGTCCCCCTGGCCTGCTCGGCACCCTGTGGTCTCCCGGGCTGGGTGGGTCTCAACACACATTTCTTAGGGCTGCCGTCCTGTGCCGAGGAAAGGCACAGGGGAGTCTGGGAGAGACACGGCCTCTGTCATCTTGGAAGTGACTAATCTAAAGGTTTATGGGAATCTCTTGTGGCTTTTCCCATGGCCCTTCGGGTGTGCCCAATTTGGAGGGGACAGATGTGTCTGGATGACAGGGAGGGAGCAGGTGGGGTCCTAACGTTGGGCGTTTGGGGCACACCTGAGCGCAGAGGAGGGAGATGTGTGCCTCCAAGGTGCTGTTCCAAGGTCACATCTGTGTGCCACTTAATCTCACAGCAGCCCCATATTAGTGGATTAGTGTCCTGGGGCTGCCTTAACACATTACCACAGGCCGGGTGGCTTAAAAGCCACAGAAATCTATTCTTACAGTTCCCGATGCTGGAAGTCTGAAGTCAAGGAGTCTGCAGGGCCACACTCCCTGGAAAGACTCGAGGGGCAGATCCTTCCTGCCACTCCCCGTTTCTGATGCCCTAGGTGTTCCCATCTCCGTCTTCTCGTGACCTCTCCCCTGTGTCTGTGTCTCCTCTTCCGCCTCTCATAAGGACACCTGCCATTTGATTTAGAGGTCCCTTGGATAATGCAGGGTTATTTCATCTAGAGCTTCTTAGCTTAATCATATCTCTAAAGACCTTTTTTTCCCAAATAAAGCCACATTCACCGTACTGGTAGGTACTATGATTATCCCAACTTACAGACAAGAGGACTCAAACCTGCAGAGGTGAACTGAGCTGGAGGTCACATGGCAGAGCCAGGGCTAAGCCCTGCTGTCTGCGACTGCACCCAGGATGTCACCTGCTACACGTCATTGTCCTTCCAGGGTGGACCCATGTGAGGGCTGTGAGCAATGAATGCCATTCCAGGTATGGCCGTGCCTAAATTACCTGCCCCTGCATGGCACAGGTGTCCCTGTCATGGAAATCAGGGCTTTGTGGATATTATTGTATTTCACTACTCCACTGAATCACCTTAACCAGTGAGAAAGAAAGCTTGCAGCCTCCACTTTAGAGCAGGTCTGACCCCCCAAGGCTGGACCCTCACACTGTTACAATTGGCCTGATGCTCACAGCTGGGCCATTTTGTTCTCCTGCTGGACATGAACAATTTCATGGAATACCAACCTTAGACCAGTCTACTCTGAGGACATGATAGATCGAATCAAAACAAGGCCACTTCATAGTTCTTCATAGTTCTTCATAGTTCTTCATAGTTTTGTCTAAGCACAGAGAGAAACAAGGTCACTGTGCCCCACACCACATCCAGTCTCGGAACTGCCAGGCTTTCTGACAGTATCCACCCTAGAACAAACCTCTGCTTCCTGAGACCCTCCCAAAGCCCCGCCAAAGCCCCAGCGCTACAATAGGCTCTAACATCCTCTGTGGTCCCTGTGGTCCCTGCTCAATGCTGCGCTGCAGGGGTGCCCCTGCTGGTCCTTGGCTGAGGGGCCTTGATGACTCTCCACCGTTCACTTAATTCTTTGGGGGTGAATTGCCGCCAGCCTCCCTGGAGATCCAGAAGGCGGAGCTGGGGGGTGGGAGGGCAGAGAGGCAGGAGGGGCTCGCTCTGGCCCTCCCAGAGGCCAGATGGGGGGTTGGGGGTCTCGGGATGCCTGACAGGGGTCATCACCATGGCTCGGAGGGGGAGGACATCCAGGCATGGCAGCTGAGGAAATGGAGACAGGCCTGGCAGGGCCCACAGGGGCCAGGTAGTCTTGGGGGGACTGAGATGTAGGTGTGGTGGGGGGCATTCTGATTGGAGATGCAAGTTGCTTTGAGACCAGAGGCCTTGCAGGCACTTGGGTGGTCCAGTCTGGAACGGAGGCGGGTGCTCAGGCAGGAAGCCCGGTTCTCGGGTGTGGAGGTGGAGGTGGTGCACAGCCCTCCACAGCACTTGGTCCCCCATCCAGCGGGGACTTAGGATGGAGGAGGGAGGATGAGACCACACTGGGTGGGCTCCAGACTTCCCGTGGGGGCACAGGGTGGCCCCAGGGTGGGCAGTCAGTGAAGTCCTGCATCCCGGGGGGCTGGGCTGGGCTGGGTGGGGCCTGCGGTGGCTCTGGGATCCTGAACACAGCTGCCGGAAGCAGGGGTCACACCTGGAGAAGGGCCGGGAGAGACCCAGAGTCGTTACTGCAGACACTGGGTGAGGGCAGCTGTCCCCCACTCGCTGCTCCCCTTCATATGGAGGTAAAAACTGGAACACCCCAAAACTACTTCTAACCCAAGAGGTGGCTGGGACGTTGGTGACTGAAAAGCTGTATCCTGCCTTCTCTGTCAGTGCCTGGAGGGCCCGAGGGGTCCACTCCTGACTCCACCGAATCGGTGGGTGGTGCTGAGTGAGCTCCCCACTGTCAGCTCAGCATACTGGTCCCTCCGAGAGGGGTTGGAGGAAGAAAGTCCTCAGGCTGCCTCGGGCTCCGACATTCAATGGTCTGACTGACCTCTGTCTGGCACAAGCTTACAAAGCCTTGCCTGCACCTGCTGCTCGAATCAGGTTTTTTAAAAGAAAGTTTATACATTGACATTTCACAGAAAATGGTCCAATGAGTTTTCTCATTTTTCCCCTCTCGGAAACCTGTTATTTACTCTGCAGTGTGGCAAAGAATAAGATTGAATTCTAGGTGAGGGACACGTGTTTTCTCCACGTAGAATTGTCATCAAAGCTTCAGTAATTGGCAGAAGGGCTGTGTGTAGTTCATAGAGAAATGACTCTGTGTCCTGGAGAAAGACTGTCAAGTCAGCCACTGTCTTTCAGTGACTTGCTGGCTCCAGTGATCATAACAAAACAGCTAATCGGGAAAACACAGGCGGGAGGAGGGGACCAGCTTGCAAACCTCCTCCCCGAGATGTGACAGTGATTTGGTGGCACAGCAAGGCCCAGGCTGTGTCTCACTCCCTGGCGCTGAGGGCAACTCCAGTAAGCAGGGGGGTCTCTTTCCATCCTCCCTGCATGCAGCACCCTGCCATGACCCCAGCTCCCTAGCTGGGATTCTGCAAGTCCTCTGCCTGGCTAGGGCCTGAGATGACTTCCTTAGAGAAATGTCTCTGGGCTGCGGGTGCCTGGGGCTGCACAGGAGATCCTTCCAGGAGAGGAGCCTCGGTGGCCCAGCCAAGCCTAGCACGCGACAGCGGCAGAGGGAAGCGTTTTCCTTGGAGGTCCTGGCAAGATAGAACAAATCATTTTCCATTTAGCAGATATCAACAGAAGTGTCCCGGTTGAGGGCCCCTTTCTCCATCTGTTGTGTCCAGTGACTTCCAGGAGAGGGAGGCAGTGGGGAAACGGTTAGGGCCACCTTCCCTTCCCACAAAGTCAGAAACCTGGTGTCAGAGAGACAAGGGCTGGGGCACCCGGCAGCACCCTGGTGCAGACCCCGTGACCTGCCTTTTGAGGCCCTGCCCCCTTCTCACTGTCAGCCAAGCACTGACTCTGTTTCAAGAAGTCGGTAGATCCTAGGTGAGACCTGTGCCTTTTCCCAGCCTCACAGGCCTGGGTGTGACATGTGCCTGGCTCTTGGAGGCAAGAGCTGAGGGGACAGCTGGGGCTCAGGGCTCTGGTCCTGCTGGAGAAGGAGCACCTCAGGAGGGGTGCCCGTCCCTCCCCTCCTCCTGCTTTCCTTGGCCCCAGGCTCCAGACAGCCTTCTCTTCTGTTATTGTTAAAGGCAGTTTGATTTTTTAAAAAACGATTTTAGTATTTCATTAGTTCTGAGATTTATTTTTCTCTCCTGTTTAAATTCTTTTACAGTCTGTGGTATCTTATGCTGGCTGTAAGCCAGTGGCAGTCACAGGCCTGCAAGTGGCCCCAGACCTCACAGAACAGCTATCAGAGGCTCAAAGGTGAGTCTTGCGTGGGGACGGCTGCTCTTTGAACCCCTAGGGATGCAGTGGTGGTGGGAGTTTGAGAAGGTGGTAGATCCCACGTGTTTAGCAGCAGCTCCTGAGCAGGAGTCAAACCAGGCTCGCTTTGCAGAACTGGAGGCCAGTGTTGGAGACCAGGACCCATGCTTGTCATGCCTTGATTTATTGTACTTTAAGAAGTGCTATATCCCCAAGACTACTGATGTCATGGAGGGTGATATTATGTGGAAAAACACAGAGACCAGGGACTCTGATTTGAAAGAGATTCAGAAGGGTCAGACCCTGAATGTGGAGTTTAGAAAATCTTATCCAGTCATATATTACATTATATTATATTATATTATATTATACTGCATTACATTATAAATTGTATCACATTATATTACATATATATTATAATTTACATGCAGTTACATATGTAAATCTTAAGTGCACATTTAATGAGCTTTGGTAAACCTATGTGTAACCCATAACTCAATTGCAATATAAAATATTTCTATCCCCCAGAGGATTCTTCCGGATTCTTCCTGATCAATCCCCACCTTGGAGCCAATGTCTATCTGGATTTTTATCCCCATAGATTAATTTGGCCTGCTTTTAATGTTCATACGTGCAGAATCATACACTATCATACAGAATGTGCTGTATGAATGTTGCACATGCACTTGAAAAATGTCAATGAGGTTAAATTGGTTGGTCAAATCTTTTGTAGCCTCAATAATTTTTTTCTACTTGTTCAATTGTTTTCAGATTTCTCTATTTCTCCCTTAAAGTCTGCCAATTTTTGCTTCTATATTTGAAATTCAGTTACTAGGAATATAGACCTTAGGGTTATTATAACTTCTTGATGAGCTGTGTCTTTCATCACTTAGCAGTGCCCTCTGCGCCTTTGTCCTGCCTGGAACACTTCCTGCCTGGAAGTCTGCTTTGCTCTTGTTAACGCTCCTCCATGTGTATGTCGCAGTGCGTTACACGCCGCTGTATGTCGCGGTGCATTACACACCACTGTATGATCGTTGCTAGTGCTGCCTGCGGCTCCCTTTAGCCTCTCTCCCGCTACATTCAAATTGATTGCCTTGTTAGCGGTGTATAGATGGATTCTGGGTTGGTTTGTTTGTTTTTAATCCAGTCTGACAATTTTGGCCTTTTAATTGGAGTGTTTAGGTCATTTGCGTCTAGTGCGACTGCTGACGTGCTTGGCTCCCTGTCCCCATCGTGCTGGTCCCTCCCATTTGTCTCACTTGCACTTTGTTCCTGTGTTGTTTCTTTTTTGCCTTCTTTCGGATCTTTATGGTATTCCTTTTTACATCCTCTCTTGATTTTATGACAAATCCTCTGTTTGTATTTTAGTCATTGCTATAAGGATTATAATATGCATCTATAACGTCACTATCTACAAGGAATTTTATTAAACCACTTGGTGTAAAATGTGACAATCACACAGCACAATACTTCATTTCCCTTGTTCTTGGTATCACCATTGTCATGGGTTTTACCTCAACAAACTATTACTTCAACCTGCTACTCAGTGTTATTAATTTGCAAACAGTTACTTATCTCCAAAATAAGAGAAAATAAGAATAAAATATTTCTCCAAAATAAGAAAAAAGAGGATTGTGTGGGCCCCACATTTATGTTTTTGGTGCTCTTTGTTCACACCTGCAGACCCAAGTTCCGCGGCTGTTTTCCCTCCTCCTGCGCTTCCTGCCGTGGGAGCCTGCTGGCTGCGGAGTCTCCTCTTCCTTTGCTGGGAATTTCTTCTTTCCACCTTCTTCTTCTTCCTTCTGTTTTGCTGGATATAGAATCCCAGTTTTGCAAGATGTAGTCTCAGCTCTTTAAACGTGTTGTCTCACCGCCCTCTGGCCAGCCTTGTTTTAGGCGGGAAGTCGGCGCTTTTTCTTGTCATTGTCTCTTGCGCAGGATGCGTATTTTCTGCTTGCTGCTTTTCAGATTTTTTCTTTATCTATAGTTTTCATCAGTTTAACTATAATGTGCTTAGTTGTAGATTTCTTTGAATTTATCGTATTTGGCATTTATTAAACTTCTTGAATTTGTGGATTGCTTTTTCCCTCCATCAAATATGGTAAATTTCTAGCCAGTACATCTTCATAGCTTTGCCCCTCCCCGCTGCATCCTTCTTTTTCTTTCCGGGAATTTAATTAAAAGCAGTACAGACGACTTGCAATTCTCTATATGTTGCTGATTCTATGTTTGCTTTATTTCCAGCAATGTTTTGGATTTTTAAAAATAAACTTAATTTTAGAAGAGTTTTAGATTTGCAGAATTATTGCAAAAGAAGCAGGGACAGTTCCCACATACCCCACACTCAGTTGTCCTATTGTTAATATCTTACAGTAGTATGGCACATTTGACAAAATTAATGAATAAAAGTTGGTTTATTATTATTAGCTAATCCACAGCTTATGCATATTTCCTCAGTTTCCCCCAATATCCTTTTTCTGCCCCAAGATCCCATCCAGAATACCATGTTCCATTTAGCTGCTGCATCTCCACAGTGGTTGTGACAATTTTCCAAACTTTCCTTGTTTCTGATGACCTTGCTGGTTTTGAGGAGTGCTGGTCAGGTATTTTGTGGAGTTACCGCTGTTGGGAAATGTTTTTCTCATGGTTAGACTGGGGTAGTGTGTTTTTGTGAGGAAGACCACAAGGGTAAAGTGCTGTCACCATCATGTCACATGATAGGTGCCTGCTGTCTCCTGACTTACCACTGTCGATGTTGACCTGGATCACCTGGCTTGAGGCAGTGTTTGTCAGGTTTCTGCACCAAAGCTACTCTTCCTTTCTTTCTCCACTTTCAGACTGTACTTGTTGGAAGAAAGTCACTCTTTGCAGCCCACACTTCAGGAGTGGGGAGTTATACTCCACGTGGGAGTTCTACATAAGAGACTTTTCTCTTCTCTCCAGTTGATGTATTTACTCATTCAATCATTTATTTATATCTGTATTTTTATAATTTTGATTATAATGTAATACTATTTTACTTATTTTTTTGCCCAATTTTTTCCAACTTTGGCCACTGGGAGTTCCCTCAGTTGATCGCCATGCCCTGTTGACATGCTCCCATCCTTGTGGGTTTCGCTTGTTTGTTTGCACACTTCTTTGCTTTCTGGCACTAAAAGGTGCTCCAGGCCCATCTTGTGTATTTCCTGCCCCAGTCCTAAAATCAGCCATTTCTCCGAGGAGCCCTGGTTCCTTTCATTGGAAAATGGTGTTAGAAGCCAAGATCTGGGCCCTGGTGTGCTCATTGCTGGTGTGGTGTCATCACTTCTAGGCCTCTCAGTTGACAGAGAAGGCAGATTTATGTGTGTGCACTGATCCTTCTACATACACATACCTGTAAATATTTCTGTGTGCAACCATCTGTATCTATGTTAAGCTCAAGGTAGTTCCTACCAATGCTGCCAAGCATGTTCGCTTTTTGTGCAATCTGTTTTTTCTCTCTCTACTTAAGCTTTGATAATTTCTATTGGCCTTGTCTTCAAGTTACTGGTCGTTGCTTTTTGAGTATTCTCTCTGCTATGAAGGCTGTCCAGTGAATTTTAGCTTTCAGATACTGTATTTTTCAGTTTTAAGTATCCACTTAGTTATTTTTAGAGTTTCCATTTCCCTGTAGTTGTTTTAAAGCCCTTGTCTGCTGGTTCTAACAGGGTGATCTGAGAATCTGTGTTTCACTTGATTGTGGGAGATATTCATTGCTTCTTTGTATGCCTTGTAATTTTTTTCATTTGATGATAGACAGCGTTTATGAAAGAAGAGTGGAGACCGAAGTACAACTTTGTTTTGTTTTGCTCATTTCCCAGGTGGTTCTGGGCTGATTTTTCATATTTCTGAGACTATAATTGAGGTGCTGCTGGGTTGCCACTTCGACTAGATCAAGTTCACTTCTCTGATCTTGTCAGCATTTGACTCAGCAGGAGACGGGCTGCAGTGTCAGATATTTTTGGCTCAGCTTTGGATTTAACTGCAGAAGAACCATGAATCCAACCACTATAGGAACAAAACAGGATAAAAAAAGTTTCTTTCTGACTAGCTTCTCCTCTACTGCTGAGTTTTTGCAAAACTCGAGGAGGGTGGTTGAGAGGAATTGCTGGGCTGAACGACCTGTCCTTGCCTGTGGGGTTCTTGCTGACGACAACTCTATGCCAGCGACACACACTATCCCTCAAGGCCCCGCCGACAGCCCCCATCTCTGTAGAATCCCTGCACCTGGGTGCCTTCCCCAGGCATGGAGCTGCCGCAATTCTGCATTTCCTGGGAAGGGCTCCTTCTCTCTGAATGTCTGTCTATCAACTTTCCTTCCATCTGCTACTCTTTGTTAGCTTGATAAAAATGTATGATTTTTATTTTGTCTTATTTAAATTTTTATTACTTACTAGTAAAAGACTTTAAGGTTAAATATCTGCCTCTGATTTAAAAACTACTTTACATGAGGGAGGATGCATATTTTCGTTCCTTAGTGTCCCTAACTTATCAATCAATACAGATGTCGAAGGGAAAATTATTAAGAATGAAGTAACCCAAAGCTTTCTCAGCTGAGCAATTCTTATCTCAAACATGCTCCATGTCAACCAAGAAACCCCAGGTTGCAATAAATGAACAAATGAACAAAAATCTTTCCTACAAATTAAATGTAATTTGTACATTTAAAATATACAATTTAATTCAGATATAGTATATTACTACATCATGAATTTTTTTCCAAATTTTACAAATGCCATTTTTGTAAGATTGATCTTAAAAGAATACCAAAAACAATCTGTTAATGTGTTTTAGTGTTTGCTCTTAATATGCTGGTTTTCTAAAATATGGTTGTATGGCCTTGTACACCAGTTAATACTGTGGGAAAAGTAAATGGTACCAGAGTGTGGGGGTCTGGTCTCTTATTCCAAACTTGAACAAGATTTTAAGTAAGGTTTAGGACATGGTACTGAAGGGTGCCCAGACTACATGGATTCCCAGGTAGTTTGGCATTTTCAGAGAAAAAAAGAGATAAGAAGTGTTAGTCACATGTGTTTTGTGAGTATAAGATGTATATTCATAAACTAATTATGATTTTTGCAAATTTTAAAAATTTTCTTGACAATCATTGTGTGCTTAAAGGTTTAAATCTGCTACACGAAGCACATTTTTCAGTTCATGGTGGTTAAGAGCCAGCTGACGGAGTGTGGTTGAAAAATGTATCTTTACATCACATGTGTTATTATTTGTGTTTGAAACATTTGTATTTTCCAGGGCTCCACCGTTGAGGAATTATATGTGCAAGTCACAGGAATGGATTAATGGTGCGAAAGTGGTTTATTGATCAGAACCACTACACATGTGCCTTTTTAGTATGTGGGCAGAAGGTGAGCCAGTGTTCCTTTTCTCTCTGAACTGCTTACCTCAGTTAATTAACTGAATAACAAGATGCCAATGTGCATTCGTGACTGGCGATGGAAGCCTCGTGGCACACCCAGGTAGGGCTTCTTAGGGTGTACGTAGACCCTGGGGTCTCCTGAGCCTGCCCAGGTAGGACAACGTGGAATGGGTTTTAATGTGAAGCATCAGATATCCCAATATTATACGAAGACTTAACTGGACAAACACTTCAATCATTAAGACTTTCTGGTCATGTGAGAACTTTATTCTTTAATTGGGAAAGACAATGTGACATATCTCTAGACAAGTTTAAAAACTGCATGCAAAAGCTGCTGCAGATCACAAAGACAAGGACTGAGGTCCAATGTAAATAAGGAGTTTTCCGAGAATCCATCCATCCCTTCCTCCCAGATTGAACCACTTTGCCTTCTGGGAATACTGTTCTGAGGAATTGCTCCATCATCTTTACGTTAACGTTTGACCAAATACCCAGGATCATCGACAGAGGCATATTTGCTGCCACATGTGATGTAAAGATACATATTTGCTGCCATATAGGTATAGGTATGTTGGTAAAAATGATAAGAAATTATTTTTGCTTATTATAGAACTATATACTCAAATTTTACCTTTTTTTTTTTTAGGATTGTAATAGATCTTAAAAAAAAATCTAGCATCGATGAGCTATGCCCTCTATGTGATCTGCTGAGGCTAAAACTTTGAGAAACACTGGGCTAAGAGATGCAGCTACTCTCTACTTTAGCAAGGTTGTTCTAATTACTAATAGGAGTAGAAGCAGTGGCCATAGTAGAAGCTAGTCATTCAGATTATTGTGTGTCAGGCACAGATCTCAATTAGAGTACTTTAAATTTTTAATCAACACTGTATCTATCTTCATTCATAAGCCCTGTTTGTAAATACTAGAGAGTGATTAATGTAGTAGGTATTTTTCAGAAAATATAGATTAAGCAACCTCAGGGGTTTATTAATTGGCAAGATAATGAGGCATAAAATTATGTTGTATTTAAGTATAATCTTGTACGTTATAAGCTAAAGTTGCTTCAATAAATAAAAATCTTTCATTAAGGCTCTTTTAGCTCTTTTCAAAATGAAATAAACAATAGTATAGAGAGAAAACTCAAATATTTTAATTTTCTATACTTGAATTTTTAAAAATTTCTAGTTATCTTTAATTCTCAAACAAAATATAATTTATGATCTTTGGATAACATACACTACTGACTGGAAATTAGCCAAATTATAATATTTATTAACATAAAAGTGATGTTCATTAATATCACAGAGCAGAATTTTAGACAAGATATGGCCATAAAAATGATGACATTTATTTTCTCACATACTCAGACTTGCAAATCCAAATGAGCTACTATCTTCTAAGTCAGTCACCGTGGGAACCAAATCTTTATTATTAATAAAACAATGTCTTTTTCCCCCCCACATCTGTTTAGAACATCCAAATTGTATCATCCTTCATGAAAAGTTTATAATCACACACACACATCTTGGCACACACATCTTGGCATAATTGGTTTTGGTAAAAGAACAATTTTAAAACGTAGGAAGACACATCTTTGGTTTCTGAGCGAATCAGAACTTCTCTCCTCCCTTTGTTCATGTGGAATTCACTTCCCTCTGAAATTATCCTGATGCCTACAATTCAGAAGGGAGCATTGTTGCAAAGCAAAAGTGACGTGGTAACTGAACGCCCAGGCGAGGGGTCAGAGGCAAGAAGGGGGGCAGAACCTGGCTCTGTCTGGGACAGCACGACCCGAGCCTCACACCGCAGCTGCCATCAACACCTGCCAAAGGACCTTTTGTGCTCCTGAGATGAGGCAGAGGCCCCTAAAACACCTGCCAGCAATGGCTTCCTGGTGAGCCCAGCTATTCCCTCCTGACTCTGGAACTGAGGCTCCATCCATTTTATTTAATCCCAAGTGTCCCAGGGACATTTTGGCAGGGTGTCGAGTGGGGAGGAAGCCTGGGGTCTGGTCACATTTTGGCCTGGCTCCCACAGCAGCCACGCGGCCTGAATCAGGATCTCAGCCCCCCCTCCTGGCCCCTGTGAGCCCACGTGCTGCAGGTTCCCACCATGACCATCACCTTGTCTGAACTGTAAGGGAATCAATCTGCTCCAAGAGTGGCCTTTGGCTGAGGTTTCTCCGTTCACTGGCCACCACCGTGCAGCCAGCGCTGCTGTTTATGGAGCCCGGCCTTGCGAAGGCTCCTTGCGGAGGTCTGGACAGACCCTGCCTCATTCAGTCCCTGTGCTCTCTCCTGCACCTTCACACCCATATGCAAGATGCAGCTGGGAAAGAGTTTCTCTTTACTTTTCTTTAAGGAAGTAAAGCTCTAAGGTCATTATAGATGCTGCTTAAAATGCAGGCTTTTACTTGAACACTTAGAAACATAAAATAAAAGATGATTATCTGGGGATCATGGCAGAGCTTTGTCTCTGCATGGGCTGTCATTCACCTGTGAATTTATTAGTCTCCAAAGTCAAAGATTTCACTAGACATTTATTACAACTATAAACTTTTGGGACAAATAGGCATGTGAAAATAGGAGGAAAATAAAACTAATTTTTCAAGACACAAGTTGATCACTAAGACTTTTGGTGACATGAGACACTTGCTGGGTGTAATATCCAGTAATTGTTAAAGGTGTTTTTTTGTTCATGTCTGTGACACATTCACCCGTCATCTGTCCATAAATCCACACAACCCTCAGCCTAACATTCAAGGTTCATTGTCATACGTCCTCAGTGGCAGCATCTCCTTGGCAGATTTGGGTGAGGGTTCAGTTAGATAATCCACAGGTAGGGTTTAGCCATGCCTATTACCTACACAGGGTTCCATGAAAGTGACCCTTTACTGTTTTTAACACACGTGTTTATCTCCCTGATAAACTGTGAGTGGAAACCAAACCACCAGTGTGGATGAATTAAACATGAATGGAGCATCTCTCATGCAGCAGAGCTCAGTCAACCAAACACATTTCCATTGGAATTTACTACTGGGTTCGAGTAAACTTCAGCTCACAGACTTGATTGATGTAATTACTTGCATTTGTGAAACTGAGTGGAGTGTCCATTATTGCTGCCAGTTAGCGCAGCAGTAGCCCAGCTGGAATACTCCTCCCGTCCCACCCCACTCAGAGGAAGAGGCTGCTGGTTGGCTGTAAATCAAAGCTTGGGTACATCTGAACGTAACTTGGTGAATGAAGTTCAATGTCATGGGTCACAGCCTATTTCTTGGGAGGAATAGCATAAGAAGTTGTCAGATCTAGAGGAAGGAGCTCGGCTACCCAACGTGTGGCATGCCGGGGCTGGTGGCCTTGTCCTGGCTGTGGGCGGGTCTACCTGGGTTATTTTATTTAACACTTCTAAGGACTTTGTGGGTGAAAGTGCTGCTATTATCCCAGCTTATGAGTAAGGCAGCAGAGGCTGGAGACAATAGGAAGCTTGTCCAAGGCCATATAATTCTTACGCAGGGGGCTGTGATTTAAACCTAGGCAGGCAGACTCGAGAGTCTGCACTTTCGTCTTGTGCCTGCTGCCTCCTCATGTAAGATTGCAGACGTAATTGCCCACTTACCCGTAAGCCCCACAGCCTACAAAGCAGAAGAGGGGGTGCCTGTGGCCGTGCTCTTTGGTACCTCAATTGAACCAAGTGTGGAGAACGTTTGTTAGGCACAGAGCTCGTGCCAGGCACTGTGCTGCTTGTCAGGAATTCAGGGAAGGGGGAAATACTATAGAAAGAACGGCTCGTGTTTTCACGGACCCTGCAGTCTGTTAGGAAAGAGAAGATATTAAACGTGGACACAGCCCCTATAAACTATGCTCAGGGACACGATGGAAAAACTCGAGGCAGCACCTGATTGAGGCTGAGGAGTCGTTCCCCACTGGAGCCCTGAGAAGGACAGGAGACAGCTGCGTGGAGACAGAAAAGGATGTTCCAGGCAGAGGGAACTGCACTGGCAAAGCCTCTGAGGGAAGAAGGAGCACGTGTTGTATGAGGAGCTGGAAAGTCCAGTGTGGCTGAGTGGTGGAGGCTGTAGGGACAGGAGAGGAGGCAGGGCAGGGGCCAGGCCACCTGGGGCCTCAGGGACCCTGGCAAGGTGCACGGATTTTATTCCAAGGGCAGAGGGAAGCCGCCTAGAGTTGTACGTGGGACATGGAAGGGGTTGTTTTTTGCAGGACGGTTGTGGCTGCCGTAGACAGGTGAGACGAGGGGGCAGGCAGACACACTGGAAGGGAACGAGGGTGTCCAGGCCGCAGAGGAGGGTGGTGTGGCCTGCACTGTGGCAGGGGCAGTGGCCATGGGAAGGGTGGCTGGATGGGAGAAGGGGGACGGAGACAGATTCTGCAGGGCTTGGGGTGGGGCAGGGGCTGTGATGAGGGAGAAGGTGATGCCGTTCACTGAGAAGGGGGCTCCTCGGGCCGGGGCCTGGTCTTCCTGGCCTTTCTTGAGCCCCACGTGCCCAGAGCACCCAACAGTAGGCGCTCCAGCAGTACTCACCGAATGTTAAATGAATTACAAATGGTCTGGAGGAAGGGTTTTGGAGAACTCCAAGAGATTACTTTTGGGCACTTTGGTTAAATATCTCCAAGGCGTTTCAAAGTGGAGATGTTAGAACCCGAGTAGAGCTCAGAAGAGACACGTGAGTGGGCCCGTGGACAGAGGCCAGGGACAAGAGGGAAGGAGGTCAGCTGGACAGAGAAGGAGAGGCAGGTGGGGACAGGTTCTCTGCAGAGGAGGCGGGCAAGGGAGCCCTGGGAGAGACCCCGGTGGCTGTTGCAGGAGGCAGGGGACAGCTGTGGCAAGAGCTGCCAAGAGGTGACTGCAGGAGGTCCGAGGCCGCCCACCGGACCTGGTACTTCAGCCATGGCAGTGCCTGTAAAGGGTGAGTGAAGCCAGAAGGGAGGGGGCAGTGTCGCCCAAACAAACCACAGGGGTGGCCACTAAGCTGGATGATGCCGGAGGAAAAGGCTTTGCACCTGATGGAAGATGCTTCCAGCTCCACGCGAGAAACCTTCAGTGATCCCTTGGGCTGGTTACTCACCCCTCTGGGCCTGTTTTCTCATCTATAAAATGAGGGATTGGACAAAAAAATCAATGCTCCCTGCCAACATTTGCATTCCATGGTTTTTGGGGTGGGTAAGAAAGATACCAAAGGCAGTTTACTTGTTTTCTTTTTCTATTTCACCAGCTTTTGTGAAATCTGTAACTGAACTTTGGTGCCCCCAAAAACCCAAATGAGAAATTATGCACCGAATGCTTCTGGATGGCTTGCGTTGGCTGCACTGATAGTCCGAGGGGCCAGACAGAAAGACGTGGGGAGACGTCACCCAAGACAGCTACCTACCCAGACACCTGCTCAGCATCCTCACACAGCACCTGGGTGGAGGTTTTGCAACCAACATGGTCATTCTGTAGATGCCAAGCGATGCCTGAATTACTGAACAGCTGCCCCAAGGAAAAATGGGTGACCAGAGTCCGAGCCCATCCTCTAACTCTCAGCGAGCCCTGTCCTCAAGAAGCTGTCAATAAGAGAGTGACAAGCAGTGTCGACCACGTGCAGCTGCTGCCAGAGTCTCCCGGGAGCGTCCACACCGACCGCCTGGCCCTGTGTGGTCAGCCTGGCCTTTGCAACAAGAGAGCTTGGAGCGTGTGGTGGAGGAGAGACAGGAGCAGAAGCCCAGCTACGCCGACTGCCAAATCTGCAGAGGTTACAAAGCCCAGCATGTTCTCAGTTAGTGAAAATGTGAACATGAACTCTGCAAGCACTTAATCTGGGGAGTGGTTAGTTACGTAGTCCCTGGAATTAGCTTCATGTGCTGAGCACGATGGAGGCAGCTTTGTAAACACGAGTATTTTTTCTTGCTCATGTCAGATCTGCCTCTTAAATCCCACACTCCAGAGAGTGTCCTTCTTGCAGACAGGCTGTACTTTTGTGAGGAGACGCTCTGTTCCTGCAGAGCCAGAGCCTCTTCCTCAGCACAGGGCCCGTCTGGGCACTGGCGTCACTCCCATCGGCAGTTTCTGCTTGGAATTTTTCTGCCTCAGAAAGCTCTGGTCATAAAAAGGAATTAGCGGGAAACAAACCTCAGTTCTGTCGGGAACGTGGGCCAGGCTAGACCAAGAGCTTGAGTTTGCAGATCCTGCCTGGTGCCTTTTCTGTCCACGGATTCTGAACAAAGGGGTGTGTGTTTACCGCAGATGCTCTGCTGAGCAGAATTCACAGAGACCCCCAGGACCCGGGCCCAGTTTGGGTGGAGACGTAGACACTGACGGTCTGGCGGGACCCCAGTGCTCCATCCAGAGGACAGCCAGGTCCTTCTGCGGTGGTGCTGGAGGGGAGGGGAGGGGAGGGGCTTGGCAGCCAGGCAGCACTGCAAATGCGCACAGAGGAGCGTCGACCTCCCCCGGGCTGGGCCATGACTGAGGGTCAGCAGAGCGTAGCCAGCGATGAAGTCCCTGACCACAGCTATGGACCGACAGCACAGCACGTGGCCTGAAAGCAAGGCCTTTCCATGTTCTGGGGCCCTCCTGTCCCTCTTAGGCGGACCCCCATCTTCCTTCCAAACCCTGCTGCAAAGAGTGGAGCTCTGTGCAGCCTGGGTCCCAGAGCCACGTGCCCTTCCTTGAGCGAGGAAAGATTTCCCTTCAGCCTCATAGAATTAATGTGAGAAGCATTCCAGCCAACTCCCTGCAGATCTCTAAAAACTGCAGAGTTTATACCTCAAACCTAAGTGCTGCTGAGAGACATGTTGGGGGGCTGTTCTAATTTACATTTTGTGCACTTAAATGTTTGTATCAGGACAAGTCTGGGATGGTCTGAAAATAATGTTCCTGGCCTTCAGTGACTTCTCCCACAGATGAGCCTTTGCCTGGACTCTGGGCGTTCAGCCCTTGGCAGACTTGTCTAGGAAGTGGTGGTTGAGAGCGTGTCCAGGCAAATGGGCCTCTGGAAGAAGGCCACGCTCGCTGGCCTGGAGATCTCTTGCTCTGCAGCTCCTGGCTGCGGTCACTCACAGCCCAGGGAGCCCAGGGGCGAGGTCTTCGGCTCATCCCCCAGGCAGTGGAGGACACGTGGGGCTGTGCCTGCTGTCCCCTGCCCTGCCCCTCGCTGCTCTTCAGGAACTGCTGACCAGAGGGAATCTGCTGCAGGGCAGACCATTGATTTAAGGAGCTCTGCTCTTTCCTCTTACTTATCCGTCTGAGGAGGACCCTTCTTAGGTCCCGGATTCTTACTTTCCTTACTAACCAGCTAAGCAACGCTACTAGTCCCTGGGCCACTGACTCTGAGCTTGGTAATGTTTTGGATCCCGGCGCCAGGGTGAAATGTACCACAGTGTCGGAGCAGGGTTTGGGTGCACCATGGCCTGGGATGTGGTGCTGCACTACGTGCACTGGTTCACTCTCATGTTCATCGGCCTCCCGGGAGATGACATGCCACAGATCACACGCAAATACACTGTGGCTGCTCTGGGTACCCAGATAACCTACCTGGAAGCTCCTCAAGTCCCTTGGGAGGGCTTCTTTCTCTCTGGACCTAGGAGCCCCAGGGCCAGCAGGAAGGTGCCTAGGTGACCTCCAGGGGCACACTTGGCTCCTGCGGAGTTAGGTTCTAGTCGCGGTGGGATTCTGGCTGGGCCACGCTGAGCTACAGTTGCTCAGCAGCTCCTGCTGGGTCTGGGGTTGGCCAAGAGAGTGTCTGTCCAGTACCTCCCATGACTTCCCAGGTTGAGCCGAAGGCTAAGGGCACTTGACGTGCCTCTCGGCTGTCTCCACTGCCCAACCTGGAGCCCTCACGTCTGAATTTGAGATCCTAAGTGAGCAGCAACACTGGGTTTCTGCACTGGTGCACTGACGTTTCCTCCAAGGGAACTCCCCTACACCGGAGCACTGGGGGGGTGGGGGGCTCTCTGACCTGGGATGGCCTCTGGAGAACAGGGCCCACGTCACTAAGGTCCAAACTGTGTCCTTTAGGGGAACGCAACTGCCCAAATGCACACAGCTGGTGGGTAAGAGAACCAGGAGTAATAACTGCGTGATCTTTTCTTTAGAAATGCTGATGCCGGTGCCAGTCAGAACACTCAGGTTGTTAGATGTTTGTGCGTTAGGTCAGAAATGGAAATTCATTCTTTACAGACAAACAGAGAGATTATTCTGGTAGATTCCATTTATACAGTTGGAAAAGTGAGAAATAAAAACAAAATATTCCCTACCTTTGACTGCTCTGTATAGACAGCCTGTAGATCTCTTCTGTATCAATTTTCCCATTATTTTCCTTCATCATAGACCCCTTGTGAATTAAATGAAATTAAGGGTATAAACCTCCTAAAATAGCCCTGGTATATAGCAGGTGTGCATACACACACACACAGAACATATGCACACAACACACACAGCACACACACATACTCACGATTCTGAGCCCACACTCTGACTTTTGAGCCAGTGGTCTCACTCATACAGTACATGAATTTGCATAACAACACAACTAGTAGAGGGATCCTGTGTCCATGTTACAGTGGTTCTTTTCAATATTGCTACTATTTCTCCCCAAAGTTATCCCAGCTTTCCATGTTCTGTTTGTGCTGTCCATTCAATGTTTGTCACATTGATGGAACATTCTAGAGTGTTAATTCTGAGGCTGTGATCCTAGGATCTCAGGAGATCCAGGTTTACTAGGGAAGGCACGGTGACAAAACAGAGGTTATTAACTATCTTTTGGTAAGTTCTCTTTATTAATATTTTGAAAATAGCAGTAAGAGAGTTAAAACTATTTTAGAGAAATAAAAACATAAATAAGATTACTAAATATAACTTAAATATTTAAAATGGAAATGTTAGGTGCTTCTTAGTTAAACTCAGCAAAATTTCTAAAACACCTCCTAATTTTTCTTGTTTTTTTTGTAGAAAATGTCAAAAACAGCAAAAACCAGGAATTGTATATTATTTGTTCTAATTTAAAACTCAATTAGAGAAACTTCTTTGCTGAATTAGATGATAGCTTTGAATACCAGAATAATATTTCCTTATTAATTGTGCTATTCAAAATGTAACAGCTACAGATAAAACACACTTTTATGTTTTATTTGTGTTATTAACAATTTTCCTATCACTCTCTTGCTTAGGCAATCAACAAAATAATAAATGCACCCCTGATTTGTAGTACTTGCCAATTTCTGTGGTGTAAACACTCCCACCATGACCGATTTCTGATTTAAAACTACCAATCTGACATTATTGGACAGAGTTGGGAGAAGACGCACAGTAGCACAGCATTATATAATGCTCCTACCACATATAGATATAAAACACTTCAAGGGTATAAATAATAGTAAAATATAGAAACATAATTGGAAACAGATGGATTTTGAATATTTATTACCTGCGTTTTTAATAGGAGTTACTTAAATAAAATGTATAATTTAATTTTTAGTAATGGTCATGTTTAACAAATGAATTACAAAATTCCTGAAAGTTTAAAAATGTTACAAGCTGGTGCAAAGATTTAGGCTGAAGGAGTGTCAGTTTCTTGGAGCACACTCTTCTTATGGTGGGAGCAGACTGGCAGGAATGACACGCAGAGACACAGCACGTTCCCCACAGCCCTGTGCTCTGTACCGGAACATCCTCGTTTGCTCTCAATTCCTAGCAGCAAAAAAAATCACAGGAGCAGGACTGAGGTCAATCAAATGGGGCACACAGTTCACCCGAGTGGCCGTCCGTAGTCAGGTGTGGAGCAAAGGAGAATTTCACGTAGGTAATACAACCTCCCAAAATTTTGAACGACAATTTAGCTGGTTATGAAATTCTAGGTTGACCTTAATTTTACCATTCCATTGTCTTCTAACACCCACTGTTGATGATGAAAAATTCACTCTTATTCCAGTTATTCTGTAGGTAATTTTCCTTTTTTCCAATAGTTTTAAAGATAATTTCTTTATTCCTAATCTGCATTTTCAACATGATTAATTTCAACATGGGTTTATTATTTCCCTGCTTAATATATGAAGGATGCATGCTTTCCATGAAATCTGGAAACTTCGCAGCTACTATCTCTTTATATGTTGCTTCTTCCTTCATGATTTTCTTCTGAAATTCCCTTTAATTTAAGATCGAGGCTTAATTACCTGTCTTTTCATGCTGAATTTCATTTGACTTCCACAGCGCTGCTGTATACTCCTCTTCGACTATATCTCCTGTAGAATTGACAAATCTATTGAAATTCCAATTTCATTGACTATATAATTCATTTCCAATATTTATTATTGGTTTACTTTTATACCCATTTGTTCTTGCTTTCTTTCTTTCTGTTTTTGTTTCCCAATTTCTTATTTAATTTTTAATGTACATTATATACCCTCATTTATCTTTTTGAGCCCCCTAAATGTAATTATGTTAAAATACTTTTAGTCTCTTTTATAGAACAATTTTTCATTTAGAGTAAATCATTGTTGTAATTATTGATTTTGTTGGCTGTATTTTTAAGCTTAATATTCTTCACATGCTCTGAATTTTTGTTTGGGAGAATTTTTTTTTGTTTGGTTGTTTTGTTGTGTATTTCTCTCTCCATCTATATTTATCCTTCCAGCAGTGCTGTGACTGCCTCCGGATCCCCAGTCCGGATACAGATCTTAAAGGATGGCTCAGAGTCTCAGCATTGAGATGATATTGAGGACGCACCGGGTCCAATCGACACAGGAGTCAGCAGACTTTTTAGTCACTGGCTAGAGGGCTGCCCCAGGTCCTCCCGCCTCTGTGCACATCTGCTGGCCTTTCGCTAGGGCGTTAAGTAGCAACACACAGAGTTAGGATGTTCAGGCTTGTTGCACGAGCGGGAGGAGTCATGTGCCACGTTAGCCTGACTGCTTGCTGCCTCTCACATGGCACATTTTCAGTCACCTTTGGCCTGTCTGGGCCAAACTCCTGGAGGTTGCTGCCACCCCCACACCTGGAGACCAGCCACCCTGCTCACTGCTCTGCACTCTGTGGTTTCTGATTCACGACGCAAGATGTGTCCTGCTTCTGAGCCCTGAACTGTCTTTTCTACTTTATCCTTTTCATAGTTCATCTATTATTGCTATGTTTTTGGGGCAGAGGGGATGCATCAAAGAATGAATTTACCATTATGCCAGTTTGACCAAAATTAAGGTCATTTGATCCTTACTGGCAACTGGACTGTGTGATTCCTGTGTCTAGAGATTAATCTTTGTGGTGATGTAGAACAAAACTAAACCATATGAAACCAACTGGCATGTAATTGACTCGAAGATGAAAATCTCACACTACGTTAGGGAAGCTGTGCCAGACGATGCTTTGCAGAGATGGGACAGTTGCTATTTGTTTGCTAATCACAGGGAACTTCCGGGAGTTAAGGGAAAGGAGGCAGCATCAAGTTCCACTTCTGTGGTCACTGGGAAAGATAACGGAAGAGCCATCCCTGGGCTTGGGCACCCGCACGTCTGCATGAGGAGCGATGCTTGACCACAGAGTTACAGAGTCTTCCATGTGGCAAGAGTTAGTAAAACAAGGATTTTACCCCATTCCTGGGTTGTCCTATCCAATCACGTCCTTGAATTTCCTTTCTGCTAATTTCATCTACCACGGAGAAGCAGCTCTGGGAGACTACTCTGCAGGTCAGTAGGGAATTGACAATGAAGTAGGTCATGAGATTTGGAGAAGCCATCCTGTCACTGAGGACTTGTGACAATCAGTAGAGGGCATCAGAGCCCATCAGCTGCCGCACTAATACAGGAGATTGCAGGCACGTTGGGAGGAAGGCCAGGAAGGTGTGCTTGTGGCCTGAGAGCAGGGAAGAGCTGGGGGCGAGGGAGCACTGGAAAGTCACAATAAAGTGCAATCGGACCGTGTCATCACAAATCAATTTAATGAGAAAAAAATGAAGATTAACCTAAAAAAGCCAAAGTCTCTCTGCTGAGGTCAGCTCTGTAGAGGACGGTGACAATAATGGAGAGGTAGGGCCATTAAGACAAAGGACCTTGTGCAGGTGCTGTGGATTCTGTGTGAGTGTGTCAGAGAGGGGAGAGTTCTTGATGTGTTGAGGCCTGAAACAAATGCCGAGGAAGAAAACATCTTTCCAGATGTTCCGGCAAGAGGGTATGTCAGGAATGTTTGCGTCTCCTGTTTGGGCCATTGATGAGATTTTGATGCACAAAAAGTCTCCCCGGTTCCTCAAGGAATGGTCTTCAGACAGGAAGAGTAACCTCATCGTTGGTAAAAGTTGGGCAGAATGTTCAGGAAACAAGGGCGATTGCACAGTGGCCCATGACATCCTCAGAGGGTTGGCTGAGGAGCCCCTGAATCTGGGCTGGTGACATGGAGGACGTGTGAGGTCGAGCAGAGCCACATGGCTGAGCACATGCATGCCGTCCAACCTCCCGTGAGATGCCGGAGACAGGGACAGTGACATGCTTGTGGATGCAATGGCAACTGTGTGCAAGGTTTAAGAAGACACTGTTGAACAGCTGCTTTGTTTACAAGCAGGAAAGAAGCAGCCATCATGGGAACAAGCTTGAGTTGACCCAAAACAAGTATTGCCAATTAATGTAATTTCTTTCTTTGTCAGGTTTCTCAGGAGGCCAGGCCAGGAATGCAGCTGATGCGGCTTCAGACAGATTTGGGGGGTGACACAGGGCTCCGTCTCCTGGCTGTGTTTCTGGCCTAGGCACCGGCAGGGTCGTGGTCCGACACCGCGGCTCTAGAAGCCCACGCTATCTGCTCTGAGACTTGCCTTTTTCTGCAGAAATACCCTAAATTATTTCAAGTACTCCTGCACCTGGGATATCCAGTCAGGAGCATCACAGGTCGGGAGGCGAGCTCCTCCTCAGGCGCAGTGCTCAGGACTGAACGGTGCAAGGACAACGCATCCATGCAGAGGCACGTCCTTCCCTCACAGTGTTTCTGCGAATGGAGCCTAAGACTCGAGGAGCCTGTAGCTGCTGCGTCCCCTGTTCAGAGGGCACCTGCAGTGAACCGAAGTTCTAAATAATTTTTTTTTTCCATGGGCTACTTTTTGACCTGCAAATAATTATAGAAACATTAACTGAATAATTCTCCCAGTTGTAGCCATCAATCTGAACAGCAGCCAATTGCGGGAAAGGGTTAGAGACTGGGTCCGGGCCAGGCTGAGGACTCCTGACTTGTGGTCTGGAGTCACATCTGGACATTGGGTATGTGGCATTTTATTGGAGGTCACAATGGGAATCAGTCTTTCCAGCATTCTGCAAGAGGCACCAGGACGCTCTCTAATACAGACGATGGTGTATGAAAGCCCACTGTGTTCAGAGGGGAAGGTTGGGCACAGGTTGTCTGTGGAGGGCTTCAATGTGCTGAATAACTGCAGAAACTGCCAGCTGACTTTTTCTGTGCTACTGAGGCTGCCCCTGTCCTCCTCTGCTCAGCCAAGAGTGCACAGGACCGTTCTGTGAATGTTTAATGTGCAGCAGACTTAGTGAATACTGATGTGCTCAAGACTCCAAGCGAAGGAATTCAGAAGCAGCCACTTACCTACCTCCAAACAAACGGCTCCCCAGATTCCCTACCAAGGCACTGCTGAGTGGAGAAGGTGTGAGGGGCTGGGGCTGAGCCTGCAGACCCCCTTGGGGAGCAGAGTAAGGTGCAGAGCATGCTCCTGTCACCCCGCCTCCAGGGCGTGTGGCACGGCAGCAGGGGCTCACAGGCCTGATGGGCCGGACGCACTCTGCGCACAGCCGCGATGGGCTGAAGCCAGGCAGTGGGGGAGTGTAGACTCAGGCAAACTGCAAAGCACACCCCTAGTATGAAGGCATCAGTTTAATATTAAAATCTCAGGTTGACACATGTAAGGAAAGTGTGTGTGGCGGACAGACCTGGATGGTCTGAGGGCCTCTTGCTTGGGGACTGTCCGAGATGGGTGTTGCAGCCTTATGCCTCATTCCAAAGACTTTTCTTGTCTTTCATGGTCTGTGGGGTGATTTCTTGGCTTGGAATGTCCCAGAAGCAGGCTCTGAGACGAGTATTCCAGTGCAAGTAGTTTACTTGCAAGGAGCAGTAGCACTGCAGGGGTGTAGGGAAGTGAGGCAGGGTAGGGGGGAGGCAGCCAGCGAATGGTGCATCATCACACGGGCTGCCACCAAAGGTGGCTGGACATTAATCCAGGGAGGAAATTCTGGAAAACATGAAACACTTGCCCCAGAGTCATCCTCCCGGAGGTTGAGGGAGCTGGGGTATTTACACTCCGACACTTGTGAGTCCCGGGTTGGGGCAGATCCCAGGGAGTGGTGATGCCCCAGTACTTTTGTCCTGTTGGGTGTCTACATGCGGTCTTACGACTCCAGGTTGGTCTCCAGGGGTTTCCTCAGCTTCGGAGCCTCTACGTCCCACAGGATGGGTTGTGTGGCTTCACCTACAGCCTGTGAATTCCTCCTTGGTGCCTGGCACTCCTCCTCCAGGTGGACCTGCTGGATCACTAGGCCAAGTCCCCCAGCCTCTTTAATCATTGCACTAGTGGATTCAGTGATACCCACACCCTAGAGAATTCACACACCCCAAGGTCCACTTAGAACGTACTCTGTGTGCGGGGATGGCCTGGGGGTGACCACAAACAAGATCCTCCTGTCAGATAACTACCAACAAAGTAGAAGAGTGTAGGCTGCCGCTCTGAGTGATGCAAAGGGCAGTACACGAGTCTAGTAGAAAACAAAATATACTCATTTTAGTCATTTTCAGTTAGTCGAAGTGAAGTGGCTGGGTGCTCATTGTGTGCCGCGTACACAGGCAGGCAGACACGGGCGCTGGGGAGAGCTGAAGAGGAAGCTGCGCATGCAGGTGCCTTGCCTGAGAGGGTCGCTTGGCTGCAGGGTGGAGAGGACATTCCTGACGGTGGGGGGGTGTGCAGAGGGTACTCGGAAGCTTCATAGAGGAAGCGGCACTTAAGCTGTGTAAGAAGATACAACTCTCTGGTGTATTTCATGGAACAGGAAAATATGACCTCGTAAAGCAGCCTTGCTAAATCAAAGGGTTGTTAATTATTTCATAACGGTGATGACAGGGGAGGCACATAATTTTCTCCCCAGCATTGTAACTGGAAACATTGCCCATAACTCATCTGTGCGCCCAGTTGAAAATGTAGGAATTTATTCTTGACCTGTTCCTCATATGCCATCCCCACCAGGGCCCATCAGTTTCTCAGTCCTGTGAATCCTACTCCTAAATATTGGTCGAATCTGCCCAGTTTGCTCATTCCTGGCCACTCCTCCGCTGGTCCAGACAGCCACTGTCTCTCCCCTGGTTTATTCCAGCTGCTTCCTGTTCCTCTTCTCACGCCATCTGTCTCCCTGTCCAGGCCTCTGTCTTCTTCCCAAATATCTGACCAGTTGCTCCTTCCTGGGGCTCCAGTTTCTGGGGTCACAGCAGTGACGTCTTCCTTGGTACTCAGACACTCAGACCTTCACACCCCCTGCCCAGCTTCAGTCAGAGCTAATGACAAATACTAGGCCCCTCTGTGACACATGGGTTACAGATGCAAACATGCACACACACACTACACTTTTTCAGATTCCAAGAAACATGCTTATTTTGTAAGATTTTACAAGGTGAAATTTCAAAGTAGATCTGCTTTATGAAGGCTGATGCTTACAGGCGCATGGGAATAGACCTTTATGTAAGATGTGGTTTCTACCTTTAGTGGAATTATGAGGCCATTACATTGTCTTTTAAGAGGTTGTTTCTGTATTTTCAACTCTGACCAGGACTGAGGAGTGAATACCTTAATGAAAATAATTAAAGAGATAATTGAGCGGTTTTAAAATCTTAACCTGAGTTTGAACTCGATTGTTTTTAGGCTCGATAGGGGATGAGAATCTCCTTGCATCCATCTCTGAACTTCCATTTCAGGCAATGACCTCAGTTCTCGCTGGTAATCTATTTCCTTTAGTAGCAGATTAGTAATCACAAGTTGAGGCCTTTCAATGTGCAATTTCATTTGAGAGTTAGGAACACAGAGTTTGTTAGCATGCAACCACTCTCTTTGAAATCACCATGATGTTCCTGTTGCTGAAACAGCTCTAAGTGCGTTTAGGATTTAAGAAGGGGCAGCAAGGTAAGGAGAGAGACACAAAATTCAGCACCCTGAGTTTTCTTCCGAATTTTGCTGACACTCTAAGAGGGCTGAAAAATTCCTGAGGACTTTGTATTTTGAGAAAGAACACTGAGGGGGGATTTGTGGTGTGCTCCTGTGTGTGTCTGCATTTGGGTGAATGCACGTGTGTGTGTGTGAACACTCACAGTTATCTTATATGTAGTGATTTTTGCACAGGAGCAAGGAGGAGCATGGAAGCATCTGTCAAAGGGCCGCGGAGAAGGGCAGGGGAAAGGATGTCCTGACCCAGTGCGTTAAGGAAGGAGCCCTAGGAAAGCCCACACCTCAGCTGGGCCAGAGCTTCTGAAGGAAAGAGACATATTCTCTCTGCACTATGGAGATGCCTTTAAAGAACAGTTAAGGACATTTTGGATGGAATTCCTGCCTGGGCCCAAGATCCCCGGGAAGCCCGCTGGCTACGAAAAAACACACACGCTGCCTTTGCAGAAAGCGCAGGTTCAGTGGTCTCTGCCTTTAAAGTTGAGTTCAAACAACTCTGCACTTAAATGATTCTGGACGTCTTTCATCCACATGCCCAAGAGCTAATAAAGTTTCTGTGATATATGTAAGCCTTTGGTTATTCTGAATTTTTAGGAAAAACAATAGCTCTGATTTAAAACCAGATTTAAGATTGTGTTCATGAAAACAAGTGACAGCTGTGGAATACCATATGAAACTGCCCAAAAGGCACCGAAGCCGACACAAGGAGCCTAATTTCCAGATGGTGCTCAGACCCTGGGCTGGGCCAGGGGGGCTGTGCAGGTGCTGGGATTGTGCTGAATTCAGTTTTATTCCTTCCTTTGATCACCCGGGATCTGCTGGGTGCCCACCTGCCCCACCCTGGGATGGAGGGCACAGGTAGAGTCCCTCCCCTCATGAGCCTCAGAGATGCCAGCTGGGGAGACAGACTTCAGAGCAAGCAGCACATACATCAGGTTGAATTGCAAATTGTGATCTGTGCTAAGAAGGCAAAAATAGTGTGCTATGAAAAGAGGTGATGGGGAGGGAGCATCCGTCTCCGTCTGAGGGGTCAGGGAAAGCCTCCCCAGAAAGTCTCAATCCAGCCAAAATCTGGAGAATTACCCGGTGGGTTGGGGGTGGGAGAGGCATTCTAGATAGAGGGAAGAGGTCAAAAGTACTGGGGGGGAGAGGTGGGTGGGTGGATAGGCCAGACTGGCAGCCGCTGAGGGTCTGGTCTCTGCTGTCATCCTGCATCCTCAGGCTGACCTTGGCCCCGACCTCTTCCTGCTCCCATCCCTGCCATTGGCTGAGGCCTGTGTACCCAGAAACCAGAGCCTGCTACCTCTTTGCCAGGGGGTGCAGATCTGGGGAGCAGGGGTGAGGGCCGAAGAAATGAGGCAGGAAAGTGGGACAACCTGTGGCTCTGTCCTCACCTGGCTCCCGCTAAGGTGACTGTGCGTCGGTCCTCCCGCTGTCTCCCGGATGCCATGGACACCGCCTCCAGCATGGTCTGCAGGGTGGGGAGGGGGCGGCACAGAGGCAACCCCACCCCACTGCTGGTCAAGCGTGGGCCCCATGGTGTGCTGACTGCCTCCCACATCTGGGCTGTGCATAGATGGGTGCCGGGTGGGGTCCTGTAACTTTTCACGCCCCACCCTTGACAGGAAGACTCTGCAGAGGCCAGAGGCATGCGGTGGGCTGCTGTCGGGTGGCACCCAGGTGAGGGGGGCCCTGGAGCTACCCCTTGGAGACAGATGGAGCAGGAAGCAGTTGAGACTGAGGGAGTTTGAGGATGTGAATAGAGGGTCTGATCCTTGTTTCCACAACCAGGGGAGTTTTAACTGCATAAGTCACACTGTGTCATCCTCCCTGTTGGTCTTGCAACAAGCTCCAAACCACTGACCATGATCCGGGCGATGCTATGGACTGAATGTTTGTGTCCCCCCAAGATTCATATGTTGAAGTGCTCACCCCCAAGGTGATGGCATTAGGAGGTAGGACGGCTGGGAGGCTAGTGGGTCACGGGGTGGAGTCCTCAGGAAGGCGGCAGGACCCTTGTAGAAGAGACAGGAGAGGGATAAGCTCTCTCTGCCATGTGAGAACATGAGGAGAGGCCGGGAGGCGGGTCTTCACCAGAATCCGCTGCATCCACTCCTGGGCCTCCAGACTCCAGAGCTGAGAGCTAAACGTCTGTTGTTTAGGCCCCCGAGCCGACTGTGATGGTGACCCGGCCGGGTCTGGTGCCTGCCCTCCACCTTTCCCATGGCCTCTCCTGTGCTGTCCTCCTTGCCTGCTGTGCACCAGGGCAGGGACACTGCTTCTGTCTCTGGAATCCAGAAGCTCTTTCCTGCCTCTGGCCTCTGCCGAAACCCTCTTCCCGGCTGGCTCCATTTCACCCAGCAGGTTGCCGTGTAGACATCCCTTCCTTGGAGGGGCCTCCAGGGTCACCCTGTGGGACCCAGCCTTGACGTGGCCAGTCTGGGTGGGGCCCAACGTTCTGCACCTCGAATAAGCTCCCAGCTGATGCCAGCATTGACCGGCAACGTATTGGTAAGTACGTATTTTTAATTAGAGAAAATATGTTTTGAGAGTCATTTTGTTTGCCTTAATATAAGAAGGTTTTATTGGCCCTTGGTTAACTCTGTAAATCATTATGATAACCAGACATTTCAGCCTGCGAAATCAGATGTCTCATAAATTCATAAGAAATAGTGACAAATAGAATGTAGAAGAAAGAGGCAGAGGACTGTCACTTGGGCTAGGGATGTGGAGGCATGACAGACAGCCACACTTCCAATTCTTCAGGGTTTGTGGGCTCTAATTCCAACAGAAAATCCAAAGGAATCACTCTCCCCATCACATCCAACAGGCTGAAGCCATGGTTTTCTGAAAACTTCTCATGCCTCTATAGATACTTCAATATATACAAGCGGGGGAAAAATCCTTTGAACCTGTCAAAGTGAACATCCAAGAATTGTAAGCATTAATAAAAAACAAAAACAGCTACATCATATTATCTTTTTTGTCCATAAGTGTATTCCAAGGAGACACCAAAGTGCAGTCTTCAATAAATGAGGAAAGTCATTGACACCAACTCTCCATGTCACCTGGAGGCTGAGCGTTTAGCAGCAGGTGCCTCCATTGGCAGCGTCCAGCAGGGACCCTGCAGCACTTCCAGTCACCCTGTGTTTGGAGTAGTTGAGGGCTCCAGGGAACAAAACATCTTTAGCTGGGATGCTGAGGACCCAGTCCTGCCCTCCCGCCCACCAGCCTCCTGCCAGTATTGCAGGAACCACCACCCCTGGCTGCAGCTCCTGGTCCTACAAGGTCCCTTCCCACTGTTTCTGTGCCCCACCCATCTCCCTGCCCCAGGACTGCTTGCAATGGGCCTTTCTTAGGACATCTGGCATGATTCTGCTGCTGTGGCCCAAGCCTGTGGCTGGCTTAAGTGTTGAGAAGGTGGCTCTGGAACCCGGTAAACATGGGTGTACACCTGGGCTCCAACACTTTCTGGCTGTGTGCCAAGGCTGAGTTGCTTCTCCTCTATGACCCTCTGTCTCCTCCTCTGTGTGGTGGGAGTGGTGGCAGCACTGACAGCCCAGTGTCTTTGCAGGGCTGAAGGAAACAATGGCTACTCGGCACACAGCCCAGAGCTGGGGACGTGCACCCTCAAACACCTGTGGTTAAGCCTGTGTGTGTTTTGGACAGAGCGGCAGCTGTGTTTGTGTCTGAGCCCCCACTCTGCACTTACTTGCTTTGTCTCTGGAGAGTTCCTTGAGCTCCTGTGACTGCAATTGTCTCTGGAAAATGGGGATTTGAAATTGAGCCTAACTCATAGGATTGTTGTGAGAATTATATGAGAGAAACCCCGCAAGGTGGACAGACTAGTTCCTGGTGCACTTTGAAAGCCCAGTCTGTGCGGACTGTCATTATCAATCCCCTTGTGGCGCCCTCCCCACAGGTTACCTGTGTGCGTTCCCACTTGCCAGACCTCTTCGAAACTCACTGCCAAAGGAACCACTGAACCCAAATTATAAAGACCTATTTAGACCACAGATAGAATCTTGAATATTCTTCAAACTATAATGGTTGGACAGGGGAACATGTTCCATTAATAAGAGAAACCACAGCCTGTGTAGAGACAGGCTCGATAACAACAAAAAAAAGTAGGGACTATTTCAGCAAAGGTTCACTGAATCATAGTCCTTTGGGTGCAGGTAATGAATTTCTGCAGAGAAAATGAGGCCTTTTTCTCTACACTGCGTTTAGCCAGCCACCTTCTTCCTGTTAACTGATATTATCCCAGAAATTACTGGAAGGCTTAGGGGAAACTCACCTACAATCTACTCCCTCCAGTTCAGTCTTCCAGACTTTCCTTCAAGTCCAGATTTTATGTTCATATTGTGTCTAGGACTATCGAATCCTTTATGAAGGGTAGAAATGAGAACCGTTTAGATAATGGCTTTGAAATTTCAGATATATTAATTCTGAACTAGTGCTAGGAGTAAATACCAAGTTACACTCCCCAGGCATATTTATTAGATAAATCTATATGAGTAGATTGGATTAGATAACACTCCTACTACTTGTCTATACCCTTGTGTTTAATCAAAACGTATCATCATCCTAAATGGCAAACAGATAAACAAAGTCTTCAAATATAGTTTTAAGCATCTCAAGGCCAGAGGGTATTTGGTATTTTTCTCAGTAACCATGTTTTTTTCCTGTTGCCCAGCTCTAATTTTCTCAATCAGTAAAAACTTATTGGATATGACTTGAGGGTTTGTAGGAAACTAATTGAAATAATGTTTCATGTAATGACGACATTTTGGAACAGTGGTAACGATAAAAATCACGGACAACAGACGACGTCTCTCAGCTTCTCTGTGAGTCCCCGGCCTCTATTTTTAAATTGTTAATCAAAGCCGCCGACTTATTGCTTATGGGGAGGTAGAATAAATCTTTATATCCCAAAAGCTTTTTAAATTATTCACTGTGCTTACTACTTTGCTTCTGAAGGGAGATTATCCCTTTTAATTGGAAATCTTCTATTATTTGTGCCTGAAATATTTGAAATAACAAGTTAAGGCTCAACCACTATTAATAGCCTGCTGCCAGGGAACATAATAAAAGATGAGGTTGCTTGAAAGCTATTCATCACGAGGCATATTAACCCAGCAGTTTTCATTAATCATGCCCCAAACCTGCCGCACAAATGGCCCAGGTCCCGTTTGCAGTTTATCAAGTGTTTCGTAATTCCAGCCTCTCTCTTACTTACAGCAGCACTGTTGTTTCCTCGGTGACATTGCTGTGCAGGTGAGGCTGTTATCTTTCGACAGCACCCTAAACACACAGACACACATGCACACCAGCGCCGTCCTCACCAGGCAGCGAGGGTACCGTGTACGGACCCATTTCTGGGCTTCGCTTCTGGAAGTCAAACCTGGCTGGAGCATCACCCAGCAGGATTGCAGGAGCACAGTGTTTGTGAGCGTGGAGACCCAGGAGAGCCCAGGCTGCCCACTGCTGATTCCCAAGATCACATTTGCTTTGACAATGTGTCCTATTGTTAGTAATGTCACGCCAGACCCCGGGAAGGCTTTTGTCTCAAGTTACCCGAAGGTAACTTTGGATTTCAACTGTATTTATTTATTTATTTAATTTTTAAATTTTTTCCTTTTATTTCAGAATATTATGGGTCCAACACTTTGGTTATATATATTGCCTATGCACTGCCCAAGTCAGAGCTACAATCGTGGTCATCCCCCAAACTGTGTGCCCGGCACCCATTTGGTGAGAGCTTTCCCACCGCCTCCACCCCCCTCCCGCCTGCCCCCTGATGAATGTTATTTCCACGTGTGACGTAAGTATTGATCAGTCAGTACCAATTTGATGGTGAGCACCAGTGCTGCTCGTTTTTCCATTCTTGGGACACTACGGTGAATTAACACATCTGGTATCATCCCGGATGGAGCTAGAGCGCATTCTTCCAAGTGCGGGATCATCTGCATTATTGTTAGCGTAACGACCTCACACCTCCCAGGGTACCCAGAGTCTCGCAGCAGAAAAGAGGTTCAGAAAGACACTGGGCTCACAGAGAGCTGGGCAAGGCTTCCACGGGAAGCAGCAGTGAGGCCAGGCAACCAGTCAGCTCGGAGAGAGGGGAGTCTGCACCCCTGGAGTCTGCGCCCAGGGGCCCCACCTGGCGCCACAGCTCAGGCCTCTGTCATCCGCCAGGGGGGCAACGTGACGGAGAAACGACGTCATTTGTTACGGCTCCGTGAGCACAGCGCCTCCCACACTGCCCAGTTGACATCGGCTGTCGGCGCTGCGCAGCCTCCCAACGCAGGCGAATTTGGGACACAATTTCGCTTTTTCTTTTCCCTCCCCTCCTTCCCTCCTTCCCTCCTCCTTCCTTCCTCCCCTCCTTCCCTCCTTCCCTCCTCCCCTCCTCCCCTCCTCCCCTCCTTCCTCCTCCTCCTTCCTCCTCCTCCCTTTCCCTCCTTCCCTCCTTCCCCCTTCCCCTTCCTTCCCTCCTCTCTCCCTCCTCCTCCTCCCTCCCCTCCTCCCTCCTTCCCCTTCCTCCTCCCTTCCCCCTCCTCCCTCCTCCCTCTCCTTCCTCCCTTCCTCCTCCTCCCTCCTCCCCTCCTTCTCCCCTCCTTCCCCTCCTCCCCCTCCCTCCCTCCTCCCTCCTCCCCCTCCTTCCCTCCTCCCCTCCTTCCTCCTTCCTCCCCTCCTTCCTTCCTTCCTCCCCTCCTTCCCTCCTTCCTTTCTTTCTTTCCAAAATCTATGTAGCAACAATATTGTCCACGCAGCAACTTTCTGAAAAGTGGCTACTTCCCTCTCCGCCCACCCTACCCCTACTTCCCTGAAAATTTGTACTGAGTTTCCACCATGGGGGTGGGGATAGAAGGGAATTCACTCAAGACACTCATGTGAAATCTTCGGACCAAGAAGAGACCCCCATCCTTGGTTCGTGGGCCGAGGCACCTGCGTGGCCTGCCCCACAGGAGCTCCCGTGCCTGCCAGAGGCCCCGTCTCTGCAGACCCGTCCACCCTGTGCCTCCTTTGGTGCCCTGAGCCCTAAGACTCTGCCAGCACGTCAGCCGATGTCGGCCCCACGGAGGCCTCTCGCTCCAGGCACAAGCCTGGCCGTGCAGCCGATCCTTGAGAAATCCAGACACACTAGGTGGTCAGCCCAGAGAGAGAGTCGAGGACAGCTTCGTGCCACGGGCCCGTGTACGACATGTCAACTGATGACGCCGTCAGGTGTTTCTTCTGTAAAGCCGCTTGAAGCCCGTGTCAGTTTTACACCCCACAATTCATCTCAGAATTGAGCAGGAGGAAAAGTGATCTTCCCCAGTGACGTGGTATTTTTTCTTGAATCAGACAGGAAGAACGATTCTCCTTTGAGTCACGAAGGCCAAGACCCTCAGTTCTAAATTCAACATTCAAGTGGAGTAACCATAGAGGCATATTTTGCTGTAATTATCCTATTATATCATCATACTCTAATTACCTCATTTTAAGAAATCTATACACACATACACACTTTCTTTTTAAAAAGTTTTGTTGAGGTGTAATTTATGGACCGTATGTTTATGAATTTAAAGAGTGCAATTCAATGGCTTTGGTGTCTTCACAGATGCGTGCAACTATCACCACAGCCACTATTAGGACACTTTCATTACTCCAAAAAGAAACCCTACACCCCTTAGCTGTCACCACAATCTCTCCATCTCCCCCATCCCCCCGTCCCTGGCAACCACCATACTTTCTGTCTCTATAGAATTTCCCTATTTTGGACATTTCGTATGAATGGAATCATACAATATGTGGTCTTTTGTGCCTGGCTTCTTTCGCATAGTAGGGCGCTTTTGAGGTGTATCCATGTTGTGGCCCGTGTCGGTGCTTCAGTCCTCCTTGCGGCTGAAAGATGTTCCATTCTAAGGACACACCACATTTTGCGTATCCACTCACCCACTGATGGGCATTTGGGTGGTTTCCATGTTTTGTCTATTATAAATAATGCTGTTAGGAACATTCGAGTACCAGTTTTTGTGTGAACACGTTTTCATTTCTACTGAGTTTCACCTCCCAGGAACCGTCACACTGTTTTCCAAAGTGGCTGCACCATTTCACACACTAGCAGTGTAGGAGGGTTATAATTTTTCCATGTGCTCAACAACATTTGTTGTCCATTTTTTCCTGTTTGAAAATCAGTTTGATTTTATTTGCCCTTGTTTACAGGTGGGGAAAGGAGAGTTTCTTCAATAAACCGTGCTGGGAAAGCTGGATATCCCCATGTAGCAAAATGAAACTAGAACCCATCACTCATCCTTTTCAAAAATTAAATCGAAACGGACTAAAGACTTAAATGTAAGCCCTGAAACTATGAAACTACTATAAGACAACATTGGGGAAATGTTTCAGGACATTGGTCTGGGCAAAGATTTTTTTGGGTAAGACTTCAAAAGCACAGGCAACCAAAACAAAAATAGACAAATGGGATTATATCAAGCTAAAAAGCTTTTGCACAGCAAACATCAACAAAATTCAAAGACAATCTACAGAGTGGGAGAAAACATTTGCAAGCTGTCCACCCAACTTTTTTTTTATATGGCCATCCTAGTGGGTGTGAAGTGGTATCTCGTAATTCTGATCTGCATTTTGCTGATAGCTCATCATTTAGAGCATCTTCCCATGTGCTAACTGGCCATTTGCATATCTTCTTTGGAGAAATCTCTATTCATATCATTTTCCAATTTTTAATTGGGTTATATGTTTTTTTATTTTTTTTAATTGGTTTAACTGTAGGTCTTTGATCTACTCTGAGTTCATTTCTGCCTATGGGGTTTCAACTTCAATCTTTTGCATGAGAGTATTTGGTTATCCCAGCATCACTTGTTAAAAAATAGCATTCTTTCTCATTTCATTGTCTTGGCACCCTTGCCAAAAGTTAATAGAACATAAATGTACAGGTTTATTTCTTGACAATCAATTCCATTGATAGGTATGTTTATAGTTATGCTGGTACCACACTATCTTGATACTTATGGCTTTGTGGTAAATTTTGAAATTGAAAATTGTATGTCTTTCAACTGTCTTCTTCTATTTTGACTATTCTGGGTCCCTTGAATCTCTATATGGCTGTTTGGATCAGCTTGTCAATTTCTGTAAAGAAGTCATTTGGAAACCCGATAGGGATTGCATTGAATCTGTCAATAAATTTGGGGAGTGTTGGGATCTTAGCAATATTAAGTGTTCTGATCCATGAATATGTGATGTCTTTCCATTTATTTAAGTCTTTAATTTCTTTTAACAATGTTTTGTAGTTTTAGAGAATAAGTTTTCCACTTCTTTTGTTAAATTTAATTCTAAATATTATGTTCTTATTGATACTATTATAAACGGAATTGTTTTCTTAATTTCATTTTCAGTTTGCTCATTGTTACTGTATAGAAACACAATTGATTTTCATATATTGATCTCATATCCTATAGTCTTACTGAGCTCATTTATTAATTCTATTAGTTTCTTAGTGGATTTCTTAGGCTTTTCTGTACAGAAGATTATGTTAGCTGCAAATGTAGTTTTGCTTTTTCCTTTTAAATCTGGTTGGCTATTATTTCTTTTTCTTGCCTAATTGTCCTGACTAGAAATTCCAGTACCATGTTGAATAGAAGTGGCAAGAAGGGACATCCTTGTTTTGTTCCTGATCTTAGGGGAAAGAAAGATTTCACTCTTTTATGATTAGTATGATGTTAGCTGTGGTTTTTTGTAGATACCCTTTGTTAGAGTGAGATACATTATCTTTTTCTGTAGTGCAATGCACACCTTTCTTGGCAGTAGACTGGATGGAAATTATGAATAAACACTGAACTAAGCAGCACTGACACATTTTTAGCAATGACCACTATTGGACACTAGAAATTCAACTTGAAAATTTCCCTAGATTCAAAGTTTTCAATTGTGAAAATAAAATTATTTCCCTGCATCAGAGAAATACACATTTTAGAATGAGTTGTAAGGGCAGACTTGATTCCTAGGTCTCTTTTCCCAAAATACCTTTTTTTTTTTTTACTTCTTTTGAGTTTGCTGGAGATGCACCATTTGCGAACTCAGAGAGGGCATGAGGTGGACTGTTTGGCGGAGGCTCATCCAAGCTCTCTCCTCTCTGACTTGGCTTCTACTCCTGATTTTACTGTTTTATTCATATACTCATTTTCCTTATGACAAGAGGAACATTTTAAAACTTAAAAAATGTGTGTGATGTAATAAACCTGAGATAAGTAATGATGCCATCTATTGAGCATGATGGCTTTAATTCTTTATCTGAACTCTTTGAACTTTGAATATGGTAAAGGATCTCTGTTTGGGAAACACTTGTGGGTTCTCAGTTTTGACCTAGGGAACATTCAGAACTCGATGAGCACTTTAAAGAAAGAGGTATTCATCATGGTCGAGGATGGACCATGGCAGCTGGAACATGAACCTGCTGGTGAGGAAGACAGGCCAACTCCCATGGGTGGTCCACACTTTGGCAGCAGGTGGACTGACTGCAGGGGCAGGCAGGCCTCTCAGGACAGAGGGAGTGGGGCTAAGGGGCCGTGGGCCTGGGCAGGGAAGGGCAGCCTGACCATTTACCTGCAGGTTGAAGCTACTGTGTGTGCAGTCAGAAACACAGGCAAGCCCTGGAGCGTAAGCCTTTCTTAAATAATCTTGTTTTAGCATTTTTATTTGGAGCAAAGTGGAGAAATGAAATAGACTTTCTACAATGAGCTCAAAGAGGAACAGATCTTTGGCTTGTTTATGTAAGATGAGGCTTTGGGAAACGAAAGCTCTGATTAGGCTATGGAGAAGTCGTTCACAGGAGTAGTGCATACATACATGCACACACATATGTGTACACATAGAGACACACATTCACAAGACATGCACATATACGCAGTGTGACCCATGCACAAATGCACACATAAACACGGATACACTCACAAACACACACAAACACACATATATGCATGAAAACATTCAGACGCACATGTACATATGAACACATACAAATATACATAATATACACACATGGACATGCATATAAACGCACATACATATAAATGAGCAAAACACTTATATCCACATGGACTCCCTATTCATGAAAACACACACACACACAGATTCTACGTAGACACAAGCATACATTCATGCACATGTGTACACAGATTAAAACATATGCAAAAATACACATACATATACACATACATGCACCATTTACCATCATAGACCCAGTATGTCCTTTATCACAGGTCACAGTAATCTGTTATTAAAAAGGGAGATTGAAATGCACACATGATTCACACAATAACTAAGCTGGAGTGAATGATACATTTTTTACACATAGTATCACTTTTATGCTCATGTATATTTTTAAGAGGAAGGAAGAGGTTAAAGTCAATGGTCCAGGAATTGTGCCATACCTGCAATGTAGAACACCATCATCCTGTGATTGAATAGTAAGCTTTGGTAACTTTTATTAAATATCATAATTTTCATTTGACCCATCAATGTTTTTAATGAGAGAAAGTCTGGTTGAATGAAGTGACCCTGGACAACAAGCTAACTTTGTGCCATGCACGGGTGAGAGATGCTGTGAAGACATTTCAGAACAGCACAAAGGTTAAACTTATGCCATTAACAGCAGGACGTTGAGGCACGTAAATTTTGAAAGAAAGCCACATTGTTTTAGTTGTGTTACAAATCCCTATCAGTCCATATATTGTGTTTTTATACTCTATGCTCATTCTTCAGGAATGTACACTTGCTTTCCAGATCTACAGAGTACAGATCTGAAAGAAGAATTGTAAAAGTTGTTTATTAAGTTCATTTTTTGAAAAACAGATTAACCCCGCTGACTTTTTTCCATCAAAAAATGATAAGCTCCTGAGCGCAGTGATTGACTTCAACACTCAGATGTTCATAAAGTGTCTTTATGATTTCCAAGCTCTGCAACCTGTTTCCCCTCCCAAATAATTTTTTAAATCGGTAGATACTTTTATTTTACTTTCAGAAGACTTTTTGTAAAAATCTACGTCAGCCGCAAGAGCATGTTTATGTGAACACCTCTTGTCATGAGTTAAGTGGTGGGAAACGACTTAGCAGAGCCGCCTGGAGTAGCGGAGTGGATCATCTCAGTAACCTCTTTAGTTAGGCTTGGGCACGGCACTTTCTTCCTAAATGTCTGCGTGGTATTAGTTAAAGAAATAATTTTAAATGGTCTCTCTCTTTATCTCACAATCCCTGAATGTAGTTTTAGGTCTGCATCTGTATTGTACTAAATAGTTTATTGTTAAATTATGTGTAATCTTTATCAATCTTTATTTTACGAAGAAAGCATGCAGACTTTTTTCTATTTACAGTTGTTACGTATTACCTAATTACCTTAAAGTAATTTTGGAGGAAAATAAGCAGGATTGCTGACACACAGTTTTAAAATGACACATTTGTTTGCTTTTACAACAGGCTGTTTTCATATGTGTACATAAAATCAAACCATAACATTCAATATCATGGCATCAAAATAGATTTTAAATATTAATTTCTCAGATAGATGCTTATAATTTTTCACCTTAAAATTAAGCAAATATTTTTATTGTTTTCTTGGTTTCTTTCTGAATGGCAAAATAAGAGAGAAAGTTCCAGGATGCCATTTTGAGATAGATATTCTCTACTTGCACCCACTGTATGGGGTGACTATTTTTTGTATGTAAATAAAAAGCCAAACTGGTAAATCATGTCTATTTTTTCATTTTTGTCATTGTTTTCTAAGTTTGAAACACATTCACCCATCTTTCCTTCCATATACCCATCCATCCATCCTTCTACCCATACATACATACATACACCCAGTTACACATCCCTTCAAATATTAATCCAGCACCAACTAATGCCAGTCTCTGGACTGGACATTGAGGGGACAAAGACGGAGTTCTGACGTTAACTGTCTTTCGGGTACAGTGTAACCGTGGAAGACCTATTTCTCTCGATCAGACATTTTGCTAGGTGCCTTCCAACTGCTCTGTCCCTGTTGTCCTTCCTGCTCTGTGCTCAGGAGGTTTCTCTGCAGTACGGACTGCATCAGTGGGCTTTGTGTCCCCTGGATTCTTGCAGGGTTCAGCCGCAGGGAGCACAGCAGGAGAGCCAAGGCGAGGGGGAGTGACCAGGAGAGTTATTCCCCCCGCCCTTCCCTGAGGGGTCCTGTTCACTGGTCTCTACACACAGTCTCTCTCTCTCTCTCTCTCTCTCATACTCTGCTTAAATAAAACACAAACTAGAGAGTACTGTCTTCTTGCTTTCTTGTCCCTACATTTTCTTTATCTACTTGATCAGAGGATTGATATTCCCGTTCTCTATTGTGGTGGATGCCACATAATGTAAACTGCAAATGCTGGTGTCCCCCAAGCACTGCCCACCATTTCTTTCTTACGGATTCTTCTACAGAACTAGAATCATCACATTAATAGCTTTATCTGACTATCATCTTCCTAAAAGGTACTCAGTGTATGGGTCCCTTGATGATTTCTTTCTTGAAATTCCCATTTCAAGAAAGATTGATTTATCATACTTCCTCTAATTTAGAGATACATATTTTCAATTGGCTGCTTACATCTCAATAAAATGCCAAGATCTTTGAAAAAGCATGAAACCTCCCAATTCCTTGGTAATCGAACCTCAGTCATTCATGTTCCATCAGCTCCTCTGCTGAGCCTATTTTCTGCATCCTGAAATTGTTAGAATTGTTTATTTTTGCGTATTTTTATATGCAAAATGAGTCTTAAAATAACAAACTTCACAACCATTAAGAAGTGCATTTTTCTCCATGTGGTTAGAGAATTTTGATTTAATGATTACAATTTATGGATCTGGTGAAAATTATCTTTCCATCATGAAAATCAAATGTTGTATGCTAAGGATCCTTTGTCCAAGAACAAACTGATTCAAGTTTAACCTCATTTTCAAGGACCTTTTCATCACAATACCTGTAATAGCTAGACACAGGTGATCGAAGTGCCACGGAGTAAAAATCCCTGCTCCTGAGGCCTTAGGACTAAGCTGGGGAGAAAGCGAATGTGCTAGACCTGGCGAAGCTGTGCACCAAGTGGTCAGTCTCAGCCTCAGGGCTATGTCACAGCTTAAAAATTGCAGACCAGCAGCCACAATGGAGCTCTAAAGTAATCTGAGTTATTCTTGCGTTTCCAACCACTGAAAAGAGTCCCTCTTCTGCCCCATGGACTATGTGAATTACTCTGGTCTCTCCCATGTATCTGCTGTGAAGCGAATTCTTTTCTTCTCTCTCTTCCTCAGCCCTATCTGGCTTGTTCTTAACTTTAGCAGTTTCAGCGTCTGAAACAGTGTCTTTTTCTCCTGGTAGGTGCTATAGTAACAGTAAAGTGCTAGCGTCAGGGCAACGCCAAAGTACCTGCTCCCCCAGCCTGAATGCTCAGTTTCCACCAAGAGCGGCAACGACAGCTCCCCAAGCCCACGGGATAATAAGGTTGACGTGCTCTCAATTGTCCCTGAGATGTCATTGTCGTCTACGAGGTGGAGGCCCCAAGTCAACAGGTGAGAACACGGTTCATGCGACGCGTGTTTGCTGCAGAGGAGAAGTATGTGGCTCTCTTACCTAGATCCTGCTTGCCTGTATCAGAAAATTATCCATCTAGAGCCAGCCTGGTGGCCTGAAGGATGCTCCCATAATGAATATTTAGACTGCATCCACTGAGCCATTAGTTTAAAGGAGGCGCTTGGTGCCAGACACGCAAGGAGCTGCATCAATCATCGAGTTACTGGCCCTGGGCCACTTAAGACTGTCCTTGTTCCCTTTAAATGATGTAAATCAAATACAAACCCCAGCACGTTATTATGTGAAATTTGAGAAGTATGTAAATGAGCACTCCCTAAACAAGGAAAATGACAGTACCTCTGTCATCATCCCAATTTAAAGGAAACGACACACTCCCATAAGCTATGACATTTTCACTGTGATATTTCAACAGCCCATTGGTTCGTCCCTGCCGGCTCACGCACCGCTTTACAGCCTGGATGTTGAGAGGAAAAACAGAAACACTCTTTGCAGCTCAGGTAGGGAAGTTGCATTGTAATTTGAGAAGCTCTTAAGGCAGATTAAAATATTTATTAAGAGTCAAGAAACTGAAATACATTTTCTTACCTTGCACCCAGGTTCCTTTCAGCTTTCCAGAAATTGTTTCCCCCACATTCTCCCGCTCGATGCCTGGTCTCTTTTCTCCTTCTTCCCTCCTCCTACTCCAAGTGCAGACGTCGGCACACCTTCCCTGAGACTGGCTCGCAATGTTTCACAATAAGGGCACCTCGTTTCACACCTGGACCTTGGGTTGGGGGATATAGCCCATCTGGAGTGAGCCTTCCCGGCCCGGTTTTCCAGGTAACTCTGCTGTTTGACAACTCCACATTTAGCAGGACATGGCCTCTAGGCCAGATGGGGCGCAGAGATGCTTCTCTTGTGGCATTTGAATCTGTCCGTCTAGTGATGGGTTTGGCCTTGGGAGGCTGGGGGCTGCTTCACCCAATTACAGTGAAGTTTCTGGAAGACTTTGTTGGCTTCCATGGAGTTACATGGATCAGGGAGGAATAACAGATTTTATTTTTAACTAAATAAAGTCCTACAAGCCAAGATGTATGAGTTTTTTTTAAATTTTTGAGACCAAAAATAGCTATCATAACCCTATAAAGGGAGTGACATGTTTCCATTCCCTCCCAATAGCATAAAAGTCTCATTAGGTAAAAGATCCTACAGAGGTTAAAAGTGTCCATTATTATTATTCATTTTTTATGGCTTAATCTGGCTCCTAATTTAACTTTGGGGAAATTTGAAAACAAAACAAACCATCCTCACTCACTCATAGTGCTGGTTCCTGGTTTTGGAGATGACAGCAGAGCAAAGAGAGCAGCAGGTGGAAACTGAGGCAGGAGAGTGGCTCAGAGGGTGCCACCTCAGGCACACACACTGAGAGGAGGGGAAAAGGAGCAGGTTTTACTCTCAGTTTAAAACTTGCAGGACCACAGGTGCAGCTTGTTTCATTTTAGGGTCTGTCAGCCGTGAAGCAAAGGGTTCTAAGATGTCACAGTCACAGTCTGTGTGTTGGAATAGCCTGGGGAGAGAATGTTCTAGGAGCTGGTACTAGGGATGCTGAAATCACAAAAATTCAGAAGAGGAAACCAGACCCCCCCAAAAATATCTTAGAGTCAAAGCCTCTCCTGTCCTCCCCTCCCCTGCCCCCTCCCCTCCCTGGACGCTCCTGCCCACTGGGGAGAGCTTTGCAGAGGCACACAGCACCGGTGACTGGAGAACACTTCCATCATCCCCACGGTGGCATCTCTGCCGTCCCTCACCCAGCCTGGGGGGGACCCTCCAGGCCAAGGTGTTGGCTAAGGACGTGAACTGAGCCTACAGTGGCACAGTGGTCAGTGGGTCACGGTGGGCCCCCACGACCTGCTTGCTGCAGAGGCCAAGCTGTGGGAGGAGGAGTAGGAAACAGTCAGAAAGTTCACAAGAAGGAAATGGTGCTGGCAAAGGCCGAGTTCCTTGCCTTCTGTGGCTGTTCTGTAGATAGCAGAGGGAAGGTTAGAAACACAAGCATTTAAAGTGCCATCAGTAGTACTGATTCTCTATTTTCCAGGTTCTATACCCAAATCACCAGGTCCATGGTTGCCAGGAAGTGTGGAGGAGGTGGCTGGAGTCTGCTGATCGGACACAAACCCATAGCCAGAAAGGGTTTTTGAACTCATCTGCAAGGACGGCATTTATTCTAATAAAAGTGCAATTTATTCTAATTGATGTCATTTAACTCTTGGCAAAACAGAGCTCTTTGGCAAATGTTCAACAATAATCTTCTTGACAAATTTTTAGCAGTCACAGATTGGACACTACATAAGAAGAAATTATATTTATTAAAGAGGAGTCATTTTTAACCACCTTGTCACATGTGTTCTGATCAATTATTCTCGTCCTGGTGGCGGTGGGGATCCCCACGGCGTTAGCACCTGATGGAGAATGAAGGCATTTTAGCTGGTTAAGGGGGGCTGTGTTAATTCCTGTAGTTACCAGGCTATAATTGCACTTGAAAGACAATGTCCCTTTTCCTTCATGCTCAAAACTTTTGGAGGACTGCATGAGCACCGTGGGTGACAAGCAGTGTTTAAGTGAAGTGTGATCCTGTGATTTATTTAGGTCACAGTGCAGTTAATAATTAATGAGGCCAGGCTCTGCCGATTTGAAGAGAAGTTCTGAAGGACTCGTTCACTTTGTTTCAGACACTTGATATTCCAGGCAGTCTCCCCGATTCAGCATCTCTAATGATCTCTACTTTCCAGGGCGCTAATCACATTAGGTTGTAAAAGGCAGCAAGAATGAGGAAAACTACATTAAAAACAAAAACCCGTGTGTACACACGATAAGGAACACAGCAATCGGTACTGTAAACACAAACAGCTGTATACACGTTCCCTTAACCGGGGAATTCAGTCACTAGCAGTTCTTGGAGGGAAGGTTTTGTCACTGATGAAGTCTCTGAAAACAGGTTTATTGATGTATTCAGGAAATTGTGTCATAAAGAGAGGTCATGTTGTTCAGTGGAAAGACTCAGACCTTGGAGCCAAACAGACCCAAATTGGGATCTCAGCCTTGCCCGTCAGTAGCTGTGTGACCTTGGGCAAGTGACCTAACCCCATCTGTTAAAATAAGCAGCACACAAAATGCCACCACCTAACTTCACTTTTTGGGGGGGTTCAGGATTCACTCATTTCAGCCTCCTAACACCTGCAGGATCAGTGCTATATAAGGTACCTTCGACTGGCTGGCTTCAACAGCAAACGTTTATTTCTCACAGTCCTGGAAGCTTGAAGTCCAAGATGGAGCTATCCGCGGACGGCCGCCTTCTTACATCCTCGCATGGTCCTTCCTTGGTTGAATGCTGGAGAGAAAGAGATTTCGTGTCTCATGCTCTCTTACAAAAACACCAACTCCATTTTGAGGGACCCCTGTGACTTCATCTAACCCTAATTACTTCCCAAAGGCCCCACCTCCAAATAACATTACATTGAGGGTTAGGACTCCAATATATGAATTCTTTTGCTGGGCAGACCCAAACATTCAGTCCACGGTGGCTATTATCTTCCCCTTTTTACAGAGAAGGAAACTGAGGCACAGAGAGACTGAGTAGCTTTTGTGAGGTTCTGTAAAGTTGTTATGTACTCTAAATACCGTTGAGACCCATACTATGTTTTAAGTGCCAAGAACAAAGGCCATGTTAAAAAAATGGATGCGTTAAATACTATCACCAATGAGAAAATAGCTCTCTGATCTTCATCACTTATTCATCAGAGCTCCAGAGAAGGTATTGGGACCGGCCGAGGTTGGGAAGACGGCGTGGGAAACGTCTGCTCCAGGAGCGTCTGTCGCTGGATCACTAAGCGGCTCCTCTGCCACCGGTACAGCCTCGGTCTGAGGTCGTGGAAATTTCATTTTTCATGTAATTTAGATGGTTTGTTGTGAGGTTTCTATTCCTAGTGATAACTTTGACAGCATTGTGCTCAGGGCCAAGTAAACACCACAGATGTACTGCTGGTGCCTGGGCCTGCTGCTCTCAGCAGGCCCAGACCCCCAGAAGCCAACGCCCGGGCCTGGCTGCCAGGGAGCCACAGAGGTGCGTGTCCTGAGTGCGGGGTGGGCTTCTCTGCAGCCCGGGTTCTGCCAGGAGTGTGCCTGTGCCCGTGGCTGAGCCCCTCATTCCATGTGGCTGGAGGAAGGTGGCTAATTGGAGGGTGGACGATCACAGGTCCACCTCAGGCCCCCTCCTGGCCCTCAGGGAATGTACTGGAAAGAGCCACCTGCAGGCCTCACCTCAGTGAGCCCTTGGGACAGATGAGGGGTGGGGCCTGCGCTCCTGTGGGTGGGGCCTGAGGGGGAGAGACAGCAACCTTTGCGTCTCCACCCTCCTGTGCCAGTGCCAGCAACGCACATGTCATTGTCACCACCCTCTGCCCTGCCTGGAGCTCTGTGGAGCATTTTCTCTGGGACTTGAGGCCTGAGGGTGCAGCATTTTCCCCCGGAGTCTGGAGACCCAGGCCTGGTCAGGGTGCCCTGCTGAGCCTATGGGCTCTCCCTTGCCTGCTGCCCACCTGTGAACGGGCCACCCCGGGCAGTCGAGCAGCTCATGGGAGAAATACAAGGTGTTAGAGGCTGTCAGCACCCCGGAGGTGAGCTGTGTTCATGGGAAAGAAAGTAACAGAACCACACATTTCAGGAGGAGTTACCAGTTAGTCCAGAGGCCAGAAATGAGCATGTGTCCCCAGGTCTTCCTGTGTGGGGCTGGCCCTACGTCTGCCCCTTGCTGCTGGCTCTGCGCAGCCATGGGGAGCTGGTGGCCAGGGCTGCACCCCCGACCTCCAGGCCACACAGCCGCCGCCACGCAGTGAACCAAAATGCTCACTGGCCAAAGTCAATGCCATTTTATTTTCTTGAACATTCTCCCTAATTCCACCAGTGGGACACCCTTCGGAAGGGAAGTCAATGTGGAGGGGGAGTGTTCTTGTTTCACATTTCTGGCCCACACAATCTCCTTCGGTTTCAATGTCACTCAGTATACACTTCCGGAGGTAATTAATCTGTGTTGTAATAGCTGGCTCACACGGTGCATGCAGAGGTAATTATCGGTTTAACTTCTCCAGCTGGCCGTACAGATGCTGCGGACGGCGTCTGGGCTGAGGCGCTCTTCACCGAGTGCTGGAAAGGAGACCGCCGACAGGAGGAAGCCCCATTAGATGACTTAGGGCCACTGCATTTTGTACCAGGCAGTGGTAGAGCAGGTATGCTGTGCAAACGCCCCAAGCTGCACTGTACTCACAGCTTGGCATGCCTGGGATGGTGCCCCAGGGCAGCGGGAATTTAGGAACCTGAGCCCTAGTTCCTCGAAGAGCTGGAGTACCTCTGCAGGACGGGGACTGGCTCCACCCTTCATCTTTCCAGAAGCCGACAAGGCTTCCCGGGAGGCCCACCTATCCCCACTTGTCTTCTGACACTGAGGGATTCGTTGAGGAGCCTGGCCTTGGCTCAAGCTGCTTCAGTTTGGAGCATGAAAACCCCGGGACATTGGCTTTGCCCTGCTGTTGCTTCTCGAGCACCCCAGCCCAGGAACCATGCATGCCCTCCCTGAGCCCCCCCTTGGGTATATTTGTAATTCCAGAATTTCTAAGATGCCCTGTTGTTTCCTGCTGGAGAAAGCTCAGTACATTTGTTCCCGCCCTCTTCTCTCTGTGAGTGCCTGGGAAGCAGAACCTCAGACTGTACAGATTGTGTGTGGTTGGGTTGGGGATCTGGAGGGTCTTTGGAGGTCCCTGCAGACCCAAGGCCGGCCTGCCCAGCCAGTGGACTCCTGTCTGCCCAGGCCATCGTGGTGTGATCCTGCCGACTAGCTCCACACACACACTGAGGGGACCACAGTGATGTCCTCAGCTTCTGTGCATCCTACAACACAAGACACAGAGACATGGAGAATATCTGGAGCCCATTTAGGACACCAGGCAGTGTACCCACTTGTCACCGTCATGGCTGAACCTCCTGCCAGCCCCTGCCATCCCTAAGCTCACGCAGCTGGAGCCACCCTGCACAAGTGCCAGGAGGTGGGAGACCAGCAGTACCCAGCACAGCAGCCTCTGAGCACCGGACTCACCTGGGGCATGATGTGGACCCTCCTGGGATGAGAGAGCTGAGCTGGTGTACCGTGAGCTCAGTGGCACCTGCGTCCTGTCCCTGAGGCTCTCTTGGGAATGGACAGCCACTCTGTATTCGGGAAGGGGCAGTTGGAGCCATCAGGGACAGACAAAAATGGGCTCCTCTGCTGATGGCTGTGGTTGCTCCGTGCTCTGCCTGGGAGATGTGTGCTGTCCCCGGCCTCACACAGAGCCCTCCCCGCAAGTCTCAGCAGCGTCCCTTTGCCACATTTGTTGCCTGGACACCACCAGCTGCATCTTCCCGGGGTGTAGGCTGTCCTATGACCTCATTGTTCTGGCACCATTAGTGGATATCTACCGTGGCCCTTCTGGAGTAGACACCCCTTGGCCTCACATCATGGTTTCTGCACATGCCACCTTGCACATGTCACCCAGCCTCCACCAAGCAGGGCCACCTACGGCTTCTCAGAGGGTGCCTGCCTCCTGGCCTTTGGGAGCATTTGGTCACATCTGGCTGCAGAATAAACCACCTGAGACTCAGCAACTCAGGAAGGCACTGGCCATTCCATCTGCTCGGCTCTGCAGCCTGGGCGGACTCAGCTGGTGTTTCTTTTCTGGTTGTCACAGAGTCTGCATTGGTAAGCTGGATAGTGGGGCTGGGTCTTTCTCTTTCTGTACAGTTTCAGGGTCTCTCCCTGTTGGCTTCTCCATGTGACGTTGACAGGCAGTGCCCCTGGCAGGGTAGATGGACTTGCTAGACAGCTTCTTCTCTGGTCTCCAAAGAGAGCAATGTGGAAGTTTCCTTCTTAAGGCTGAGGCTTGGACTTGACGCAGCTTCACTTCTGTATGTTCTGGGGATGTGAATCAAATCAGAGCCAGCCCAGACTCAGGGCAGGACCAGCAAAGCTGTGAACCCCAGGACCCTCTTGGGGCAGCAACAGTCTACCTGAATGAGTTTTCTTGTGCTACTCACTCTTTCCAGATGGCTCCTGAAATCAGACTTACCTTTCAAGAGCCACCTCTTCCTCCCTGAAGCCTTTCCTGGGCTTCCAGTCAGATGTGCCCTCTCTTGTTCTGGAATCCTCTGAGCCCCTGTGAGTGTCCTGGCTGGTATGTTTGTGCTTGGCCTTGGGAGTCAGGCAGGTCTGGCTTTGGGTCCTCCCAGTGCCCTCTGAGCATAGCACCTTTAGGCAAATTGGTAAATCTCCCTAAGCCATGTTTACTGCAGTGGTAGATGCATAATTGCATAAGTGTTGATTCCTACTGGAGCTCTCCAGGAGACAGATTTACATGTCATAATGCATGCAAACCACTGAATGCCTGAAACATCGAATGTGCTCAATAAATATTACTGTTCTCTATGGCACTGGCCATATCTTAGCTTGCCTGGCACGATTGTAAGCACATTCTTCTATCCACAGGCTTAAGGGCTTGCCCAACTCATATCTACCTCTCCTATGTCTTCAGCCTGTGTCCCGGAGTAAAGCAAACACTGTATTCTCTGTTTAAGAAGTTATTTTGATATCTACTGTGTATTATGCATGAAGAGAATGTTCACAAATGTTTTAGTTTGAACTGCCAACACAAAGGTGAAGACATCCTCTCTCTTAAATTCAACCCATATCTTTGTCTGAACTTTAAACTCATTTCAAATAATAGGCAGTTCTACTTCTTGATGGGAAAAGAAACTATTTGCGACAACTGATGCAAAGTTGTCCTTCACTTTTCTCTGTAATGTATACAACTTGCGTGTCTTATTGTGGTGAGACATCTGCATAAAGGATTTAAACATTCGGCTGGGAAGCAGAGGTTGCTAGCTGGTCCGATCCTTGTTCTCCTTCCATACTAAGAGGACTCTTGATACTGAGGCACAGTCCTTGTTTTACGAGGAGCACCTGCACAGGTGTGTGGAGGGATAACAGAGCAGGCCTGGCCTCGTCATGGTCCTGCTTGTTCTGCTTGGGGACCTTTGGTGAGAGGTGCAGACACTCCAAACATTTTTTATTTGTTTGCTTATGAAATGGTGCTAAATACATTGAATCCTTAAAAAAACCTGAAGAGATAGGAAACAATATATGCAGATTGCCACTTTTCCTCTCTGCCTCAATAAATGCCTGTTGTTACCATCCCGGATAACACAATCCATTGTAAAAGGTGAGATGCGATCAGGCAGTATTGTTATTATTTATTTTTAGATATAATTTAGACATGACCAAATGCCCCTCTAAAACTCTAACAGTCCAAAATTTTGCATCAAGGAAAGCTCGGAGAGAAAGAGAACCTTAAATAGGCACAGACACGCTTTTCCTTTCTCTTCCCACTTAGGCTAAACCACGAAGGTGGCGAGGAACAGCGACCAGCACTGGGCTCACACACCCTCCTGAGTCGGGGCACGGTCGCTCCACAGCGACTCTACTCTGAATCGGAAAATGATCTTTTTCACTTCTGTTTGAACAAGTAAGACGTCCTCATTCAAACTGTCCTACCCATTCTTGAAATTCTCGAGAATAATCGGTAACATTTGCTGAGCTGAGGTTTCCTAAGTGCACACTGGCAATTACTGAGACCGAAGTAACATTGAGTGTGCCAGGCTGTGTTTCTAAACACTCCACTTGTGTTTCTTGTGTAATCTCTGTGAGCAGTGTGTCCGTTCAGGCGGTGTGGGCTCAGTGGCATGACACACTCCATGTGTGTGGTTCCTGTCCGGTGGGCTACTTCCCCCTCACAGTGGTCCTGGGACCCAGACCTTTCCGTCTTCGCAGCTGCCCTTTTGGGCTTTGGCGACGTCTGCATGCAGCTGCCAGACGGGGGGAGAGAGCAGAGAGGGAATGCACGCTTCCTAACCACCTGGCATGGAGGGACTCACGTTCCCGCTCACATTGCATCGGCTCAGACCTGTCCTGCGGCCCAGCCTCATCTAGGAGCTCTGGGAAATGCATCCCCGGCTGGGCAGATGCTTTCTCATGAGGCTTTGGCTGATAGAAGAGGGAGCATCCAATCTGGTGAACAACGAGCTATTTCCACCCACTCTCCAGTCCAGGAAACTGAGGTCGGCAGAAGCGGGCCATGCTTGCACAAGGGGCAGGTTTGAGTCAGGCAGCCTGATCAGGAGTCCACACTCCTGTGGGCCTCTGACAACACGTCTGTGGCAGATGTGGGGACAGAGCCGTGGGGATGTCCAACAGTGGGAAAACAAGTAGAGGAAGAGTCATAAAACAACAATGTTAGATTATTAAATGGACAAAATAAAGCCTAGGTACTATATCAATTGTCCAGGAGAAACCATTTCACAGCCCTCAGAGAGGCAAACACTTACGGCTGGTAATGCAAACTGTTAGCGAGGGTGTGGGAACGCTGTCGTTTCTCTTGGAATGTGAATAGTCAACAGCCTGAAGACTTGTCGGGTCAAATCCTCAGAAGCTCAAGATGCCCCTGCTTTATACATCCACACTTTCTCTCCCACCAGGAGGAAGTGTACATGCGTGCACCAGGACTCCAGGCGAGGCCGCCCACTGCGGGACGGCTGCCCACGGTAAAAGGCGGAAACAACGGGATTATCATTCAGTGGGCCGGAGGTGAACAAGGGAATGTGGTTAAGTCTTACAGTAGAATGCAAAAGTTAAACAGAATAACCTGGAACTGTGTGAATCAACATAAACAAACATCCAAAACACAAAGTTGAATGAAAAAAAGCAAGTGAGCATCATTTTAGAAAAGGGCAGGGTGAGACTTCCAGTTTCCAGTTCCCACGTAAGGAGCGTGGCAGTTGCTACTTCATCCTCACAAGTTAGAAGCTGACAGACTGTGAATCAACAACCCTTCTTGGATCCCTAAGAGACGGAGCACGCGGGGCAAAGTGTCGCTCCACGATTGGCGAGAGCGACAAGGGCAGACAGGCAGCCACGCTTCCCCGAGCAGGGACTCGGGGGCAGAAACCCCCACGGGAACCAGTGCTGGGGTGGGAAAACCCGAACCACAGCTCATGAATCCTGGACCTGAGTGTGGACAAGTCCAAAAGAAAAAAGCTCCGGGGGACCTGGGCGCAGGGGGCCTCACAGTATTATGTGATTTGCCTCAGGATTTTGATTAGATTCCACAGTAATCACCAGGCTTTGGCAGGGGGAGGGGAAAACGCCCTCTGTTCTTCACAAATCTGCCCCGGGAGAGGGCAGTTAGCCAGAGCCTCATCTAGAGGGTGTTACGAGAGCCTGACTGACCTAGGTGAAGGGAAACATCCCATGTCACCTTGCTCTGCCCTTCCACGTGGAGAGAGGGGAATACCCACCTTCGCCTTACTCTAGCCTTGTGCATGGAGAAAGGGAAACACTCAGCATCAGCCCACTCTGGTGGTCCTATCTCATCTAAGGAGGGAGAAAAAAACCTGAGAGGCGCTTGTGAAGTTCATAGTGTGGGGACACAGGCTCACTAAAAGACTGAAGTCAGACCACAGGACAACCGAATGCTTCCCCTCCCCACACTTCACCAGCACATTACTGAAGGCTTGTTTACAAGAGCTCCTTTTACCTGATGCATTATGTCTGATTCCTAAGAAAAAAAATTACAAGGCATACTAAAAGGCAAGAAACACGATTTGAAGAGACAGAGCAAGTGGCAGAGCCAGACATGGTAGGGATTTTGGAATTATCAGACAGAGAATTTAAAACCATTGTGATCAATATGCTAAGGGCTCTAACGCATGAAATAGACAGCATTTAAGGACAGATGGGCAGTGTGATGAGAGAGACAGAAATCCTAAGAAGGAATTAAAAAGAAAACACTAGAGATAAGAAAATGCTGTGCGGTAAATGAAGATGGGCTTATTAGCAGACTGAGCACAGCTGAGGAGAGACTCTCTGAGCTTGAGCATACGCCAATAGAAAGCGTGGAGAGTAAAGCGCAAAAGAGCACAGCAGAGTGTGGAGGGACCGTGGGACAGTGACAGAAGCTGTGACACGGAACAGCGAGGATACCAGAAGGAGCAGAGGCAGAGACAGGAACAGAAGAAACACACGAAACAATAATGTCTGAGAACTTCCACAGATTAACGTCAGACACCAAACCGCACACTCAGGAAGCTCGGAGAACTCCGAGCAGGGTCTACGGCCCCAACACGACACCAACGCGCATCATTTTCAACCTACAGAAAACCAAAATGAAGAAAAAATCCTGAAATAAATCACAGGGGAAACAATGCCTTTCCTATGGAGGAACAAAGATAAGAATTTCATCTGTCTTCTCCTCAGAAACCACATAAGAAAGGAGAGAGTGGAGTGAAATATTTGAAGTATTGGGAGAAAAAACCAACAAACCTAGAAGTATGTACCCACACGGAATTATCCTTCAAAAGTGAAAAGGAAATAAAGACTTTCTCAGACAAACAAAAATTGAGGGAATCTATGGACAATAAATTTGCCTTAAGAAATATATTTGAAAGTTCCTTAGAGAGAAGGAAAACGAAAAACGTCAGAGTCTCAGATCTACATGAAGAAAGAAAGAGCATTTAGGAAGGAGTAAGTGAAGGTAAAATAAAAAGTTTAAGTTTCCACGTTCTTACTTGACCCAACAGACAGGTTTGTTCAAAATAATGACACAGAAGCATGGGTAATTGAACACAGCCACCGTGGAAAGTAACGAGGCAGTGCGATCTCAAATCCAAGCAAGTTGCTTTGTGGATGTCGGCAAACTGAGTCTAAGGTTCACGTGGAGGAACAAGACCCAGAACAGCCAGCGCAGCACGAAGGAGAAGGGAGAAGTTGGAGGACTCACACCACCCAGCTTCAGGACTTACTAGAAAGCCACAGAAATCAAGACAGGGTGGTGTCGGGGAAAAAACAGACAAATAGGATCACTGGAACCGAATACAGAGTTCAGAAATAAACTCACAGAAAGATAGTCAACTGATCTTTCATAATTGACAAAAAGGAGCAAAGACAATACAATGGAGAAAGACAGTCCTTTCAACAAATGATGCTGGAACAACTGGACATCAACATACCAGAAAAAAAATCTAGACAGACTTTGCACCATTCCCAGAAACTAACTCAAATGGATCATTGACCTAAATGTAGAATTCAAAACTATATAAAACTCCTAGGAGATAATGTAGGAAGAAACCTAAATGACCTTGGGTATGGTGACAGATTTTTAGATATAATACCGAAGCCATGATCCATGAAAAATATAATTGATCAGCTGGACTTCATTAATGTCAAAAATTTACGCTCTACGAAAGACAAAGGCGAGAGAATAACACAACCCACAGGCTTGGAGAAAATATTGCCAAAGACGCATGTGATAAAGGACTATTATTCAAAATATGCAAATAAATCTTAAATTTAGACAATTAGAAAACAAACAACCCGATTAAGAAATGGACCGAAGACATTAACAGACACGTCACTAAAGATCTGTAGATGTATAAGCACATGAAAAGATGCTCCACATCATGTCCTCAGGGAAACGCAAATTAAAATGACGAGATGCCAGGACACACCTGCTGGAATGGTCAGAATCTGGGAGTCTGACAACACCAGATGCTGGTGAGGATGTGGAGCAACAGGAACTCTCGTTCGATGCTGGTGGGAATGAAAATAGTGCAGCCACTTTGGAAGACAGTTTGGAGGCTTCCTACAAAACTAAATATACTCTTACACACGATCTAGGAATTGCACTCCTTGGTGTTCATCCAAAGGAGTTGAAGACTCATGAGCTGCACACAAAAACCTGCACATGGCTGTTTATAGCAGCTTTATTCACAACTGTCAAAACTTGGGAGAGACCAAGATGTCCTTCAGTATGTGAATGGACAAACTGTGGTGCACCCAGGCAATGGGGTGCTGTTCAGCACTAAAAGGAAACGCGCTATCAAGCCATGAAAACACATGGAGGAAACTTAAAGGCATATTGCTACGTGAAAGAAGCCAATATGAAAAGCCTACATACTGCATCATTCCAACTATTTGACATTCTGGAAAAGGCAAAATTAAGGAGACAGTGAAAAGGCAAGTGGTTGCCAGGCGTGAGGGGAGAGAAGGATGAACAGCTGGAGCATGGGGGATTTGGGGGCAGTGAAACTACACTGTATGATAATTTAATGGTGGATTCATGTCGTTATATATTTGTCCAAACCCGTAGAACGTACAACACCAGGAGTGGACACCGATGTGAGCCACGGGCTCTGGGTGGTAACCATGTGTCAACCTAGGTTCATTAATTGCAAGGCATGTTCCACTCTGGGGTGATGCTGACGGTGGGGGCTGTGCTTGCGAGAGAGAAAGGGGTGTAAGAGGAATGTGCATCTCCCCTTTCATTCTGTTGTGAACCTAAAACTTTCCTAAGAAACATAGTCCTAAAAAAAAGGACGGGGCTAATCCTTGCATTTTGCCCCCAAATCATAAAATTAACCATGCTGCAGCCCCAAAGGACTTCATCTAAGTATCACGCTGGAAGCTTTGACTGTTACTTATTTGGGGATGAGAAAGAGAGAGACTAACAGAAAACTAATCTGCGCTGTGAAGCCTGGCGCAGACAGCGACGCGGCACGGAGGCGACCCGGCTGGAACGGGACCGGGAGGCGTGCGGGGCCGCGCAAGCCAGGCTGCGGAGGGCAGCAGGGTGCAGCCCGGCCGCGGTGCCCGTTCTGGGCCGCGTGGGTTGCTCAGAGCAGCCGGAAAGGCTGGGCGTGCGGGCTGGGGTCGGGGAGGGCGTCCGGGCGGGCCACGCGGGCCCCTGTAGACCAGGGCAAGGAGCCCCACGTGAAGCGAATCCGCAAGCTATCGATGTGCTTTGCGTGTTGGGAACGTCTGCGCGCCGCAACGCAGACAACAGCACGGACGGAGCGGACCGTGGATGCGGGAGAGCCCTGAGAACCCACCTCGGCAATTCGGGGGGCGAGGGGCGTGGGGTGCAGAGAGGGGGGAGGGTTCCGGGTGCCTGTGGACCTCAGGCGACCTCCGGAGGGCTGCGTGCGAGGCGCTGGGCACGCTCTCCGGCAGCGCGTCGCGTCGCGGGGCAGGACTGCGGCAGAGTCCCGCAAGGAGCAGCCTCCTCCCGCGGGCACGGGGCGCGCGCCAGCACACTGAGAAGGGGGATGGTCCAGGGAACGTTGGCTGTTTTGGGAAAAACACCATCTCATGTAGAGATGACGCCAGCAACGGTTTCTATTCCTCGGATCTCATCACCTCTCCCTCCGTCACCTTAGACGGGTTTTGGAGAGGAAACCTGTGATGCGACAGGCTGCAGAGCCGGTTCAATCAACACTTGTCAGGCCTTGCGCTGGCAGCCTCTCTGTGGGGCACAGGGTTCCCCAGCACCCCCCAGCGATTGCTGACCCGAGCCCTCTGCCCCGGGCACCCCCATACGCCTTTGCTGCGTCTGCCTCAGCCCTGCATTTCTCCCAGGGACGCCTCCCGGGGAAGACCGACTCCACCTCCCGGTGCCCCGGCCAGCCCGGTGCTTGGGTGATGGGACGCGTGGCCCACCGCCCTGCGGTGCTGGAGTGACAGCCGGGGTGAGAAAAGACAAAGCTGTCGGAGTCAACTGTGCCTGAGCGCCGAGCACTTGAAAACCGTCAGCTTAGACTCACTGAGAGTTAACATCTAAGATATGTAAGGAACTCATATAATGCAATAGCAAAACAAACACACAAACAACAACAAAGCCCGATTAAAAAACGGGCAAAGAACCCGAATAGGCATTTTGTCAAAGACACATGAATGCCCAACAGGTACGTGACAAGGTGGTCCACACCCCTGACCATCAGGGAAATGCAAGTCAAAACCAGAATGAGACTTCACTTTACGCCACAACTGCTAGGATGGCTGTCACCAAAAAGTCAAAAAGTAACACGTGCTGGCAAGGACGTGCAGAAAAGGGAGCTCTTGGAACACTGTCAGTAGGAATGTGAATTGGTTCAGCCACTATGGAAAACAGTATGGAGGTTTCTCAAAAAATTAAAAATAGAATTACTGTGTGATCCAACAATCCCATTTCTGGGTATATATCCAAAGAAAATAAAACATTAGTGTAAAGGTATCTGTACCCCATGTTTATTGCTGCATTATTCACAATTGCCAAGATATGGAAACAACTTAGGTGTCCATCAACAGAAGCATGCATATGAAATGGTGTATGTATATGTGTACAATGGAATATTATTCAGCCTTTAAAAACAAGGAAATTCTGCTGTTTGTGTAAAACACGAATGAACCTGGAGGACACTATGCTAAGTGAAATAAGCCAGACACAGAAACACAAATACTGCATGATCTTACTTATATGTGGAATCTAAAAAAGTTGATCTCATAGGAACAGAGGGTGGAATGGTTACCAGGGGCTGGAGATGGGGGTTTGGGAAGCTGTTGGTCAAAGGGTGCAGACTTTAAGTTACAAGATGAATGAGTTCTGGAGACCTCATGTACATCATGGTGTGACTAGAGTTAACAATAATGTGTTGTACACATGAAATTTGCTAAGAGAGTAGCTCTTTGCACCCTTGACACACACAACACACACACATATGAGGTGGTGGAGGTATTAATAGCTTGATTGGGGTGATTGTTCACAATGTGCATGCATATCAAATCCTCATGTGATACACTTTATATGTATACAATTGGTATTTGTCAATTATACTTCAGTAAAGCTGGAAAAGATTAAATTAGAAAAAATCTTTAAATATCCCTAAAGAAATAGCTTTATTCCTGTAGTGAGCTGAAACTCTCTCATATTTACCATGGGTCAGACTAATTAATCATTTTCTACAAAGAACATTAGGGTGATTTAACACAATGCACACACATTCTAGCAGATCAACTTGATGTAAAACACAAAAACATAAAATTTAAATTAAATTCATGATATGATGAGTAATATTAGATGGAAAGGTAGGTACATAGATAGACTTACAGACACTATGAGGTGGCTTTACACACTCCTAATGGGTTGTACAATTAGTGAGTGGCATGGAACTAGTTAAACATTTCTTGCTCAGTTGTTCATGCAAACAGTTGTCAGATTATTGCGGTAAAGCCTCTGTGATAGCTAAAATAAATTCCCAGTGAGAGGTATTAAAATGCAGTTAAAGGAGAGTCTAAGGATGCTGATTAGCTGAGGGGAGCTTCCCAAGAACCACATCACGGCCCTGTAAGTGATGCCACCATGAACATAAAGTCCACTAGACGCGGGTCTGTGCTGCTCATTAGTGCTCATTAGTGAGCTGGGGGCTTGTGTGGGAGGAAAGGAGCAGGTGTGGAAAGGAAGACACAGAACACGGCCAGGAGCAAGAAGTGATGGGGGAGTTGGGTGGGAAGGAGTCTAGGTTTGGGGGGAGAGGGAGGGAGGGAGGGAGGGAGAGGGAGACAGAGACAGACAAGGCGCTGTACAGTTGCTGTAAACTGGACATAAGAACTCTAAAGCTGTTGTCACCAAGCAGGGACAGGGCACCTGAGGACATGTCCGCATTGTCATGGATGCAACAACATTTTCATGGCAAAGGCTTGCAGCCGTCAGGAGAAAACAATGTGTGGGGGAGGGTTCAATCTACAATCCCAAAATGTGGGATCCCTATTAGAAAGACAGGATTTTCTGAGGACCAGGATAAAAGCCGTGCTGCTACCTGCACATCCGATGCAGCAGGGAAGGGAGATACACGCCCGAATGAACACTCACAATGGAAACTCAAAATGGAGACTCTTGGAAAGGAAGCAGAGAGAAATATCTGTCTAAACTTTCATCTGGAAGAAAAGATGTGTATTCTAACATGAGCAAGAACTGAGTGATTCTGAAATATTTCATGGAGTTGAATTTTACTGATTAATAATATGCATTTTTGGTTCTTTGAGTTAATAAAACTTCAGAGCTGGCCATGGACTTAGCAATTCCCTTTGCCGGGCTTCCTCTTTTTGCACCAGCAGCCGTCTCAGAAAGGAGGATGCAGAGTCACGGAGCTGGTTCGGAGATGAGCGGGGATGTGCACCCACATCGCATGACTCCCAGCCAGCGGAACAGGAAATAGAGGGGCAAAAATGAATCAGACAAGGTCTTCCGGCCCGGTGGAGGTAGGGAGCTCCTAGTCTGCTTGCCCAGAAGGAATCATGCACTGGACAAGTGACCAAAACAAGCACTCCAGTGTCCCGGGAATGGAGCAAAGTACTCCAACAGGCTGAGCTGCATTTGCTCGTGGAATCTGCTGAACTCTGGGTATGAATGGTGGGGATCCAGGGTTCCTGCTCCCCAGCACCGTGCACCCATGGCTCTGTCTGCATCTTGGTGCCGGCAGGCCAGGGCAGGCCATGCATTGTCAACAGCTTCACCGTTGCAGGGGACAGACTTGATTTGGAGCAGAAGACAAAAAAATCCCTGCCCACTGACATTGTCTGAAATCAGCAGCAATGCAGTGGTCAGTGATGAGTCTGAGACAGCTGGTCTGGCTGGGACAAGCAACAGACTGGCCAGATGCTGAAAAGGAGAAACAGGAAAGAGAGACTCATGCTTCTCCCTGCATCCCTGCCTGCCAGGAGCAGCGTGCAGACACAGCGCAGGCGTGAAAGGGCTCCACAGACAGTGAAAGTGGAGCAGGCCTGAAAGCTCCCTGAACTTCGAGAGCTCTTCTGCACCCAGACACACACCTGTCAGCAGTGGTGGGAGCTCCCCTGGGGCAAGGCACGTGAGCACACATTCTTACCAGTCGTCAGGTGACCACCAAGCTGTGCAGATGCAAGGGTGGCCCCTAGGAAGCTACGCTGAAAAGGAAACAACAAAAATCCCAGACAAGATGGACGAGTCTTGCTGGCTGCACAGTCCACAGGGAACAGAGGTCACAGAGTTAGTCCCGGCAAGATACTCAACAGACAGCAGTAACAACAACCCTCCTGGAGAAATCAGAATCTAGAGTTGCCACAATGTATCAACTAACAGATTCAGTACGACTCTGATGCCAAAGCCAGATAGAGACGTCACAAGAACAGAAAATGGCAGGCCAGTACTCCCCATGAATGTAGATGAAAAATCCTCAGCAAAATTTTAGCAAACTGAATCTAGCAAAGTATAAAATGATTGATGACCAAGAATACAAGGTTGCTTTAACAACTAAATATCAACTAATGAAGTAAATCATATTAATGACAGAAGGACAAAGTCCATGTGATCATCTCAATGCAGAAAAAGCATTTGATAAACCCATCATCTCTATTCAGGACTAAAAACCCTGAGCAAACTGGGTATAGAAGGGAATTTACTCAACTTGGTAAAGGCCACTTGGTAAAAACCTCAGCTGACATCACAGGTAACAGTGAAGGACTGACTGCTTTCCTCTAGGGACAGGGATGAGACAGAGACGTCCGCTCTTGCCACCGCTCCTCAGCAAAGCACTGGGGGTTCTGGCCGGACAATCACACAGCAGCACAACTGAAGGCATCGAGGTTAGAAAAGAAGTAAAACTGTCTTTATTTGAAGATGACATCGTCCTGTATAAAGAAAATATTAAAGAATTCAGAAAAAAGTACCAGAAATAATAAACAAGTTTAGCAATGTTGCACAACATAAGATCAATATGAAAAATAAGCTGTTATTTCTATACTTGAGCAATGAACAATCTGAAAATAAAATTAGGAAAATTATTGCATTCACAACAGCATCAAAAGAATAAAATTCTTAGAAATAAGTTTACCAAAAGAAGTACAAAACTTGTACCCTAAATTCTACAATATATTGCTGAGAGAAATTAAAGAACTAAATAAAGACATTCCATGTTTATGGTGGGAAGTTCTCCCAAATTGTTCTGTAGAGTCAAGGCAATGCCTGTGACACTTTTAAAATAGAAACTGACAGGCTGATCCTAAAATTTATAAGGAAATGCAAAGGACATAAAATAACCAAAATAATTTTGAAGAAGGACAAGGTTGGAAGGTTTACTCTGCCCTGTATTGAAATTACTATCAAGCTTAGTAGATAGGACTGTGCAGTGTTGGCATAAACACAGGCCATAGAACAATGGACAGGAGTTGAGAGTCTAGACACGACCCTTATATATTATTAGATCCACAGACTTTCAACAAAGGTGCAAATGAAATTCAGTGGGAAAAAGACAGTCTTTTCAATAAATAATGGTGAAACAATTCTATATCCTTATGCAAAAAAATATATATACACCTTCTTATTGCACACTACTCAAAATTAACTCAAAATGGATCATAAACTTAATGTAAGAGATAAAAATAGAAATTATAGAAGAAATATAGGATCAATTCTTCACAAGCTTGGGTTAAGCAAAGAGTTCTTAGGTACAAAAATACAGGCACAATCCATAAGAGAAAAATGTATAATTTAGACTTTATCAAAAGTAAAAACTTTCGTGCTTCAAAAGACATTATTAAGACAATGAAAATACATGGCAGAGACTAGAGAAACATATTTTAAAATTATGTTTCTGATAAAGAACTTGCATCTAAAATAAAGAACTCTCACAACTCAAGGAGATAAACAACTTAATTTAAAAAATGGGCAGAAGATCTAAATAGATATTTCACCAAAAAAAAAATATATATATATGTACATATACAAATGGCTGAAAAGTACCTGAAAAGGTGTTTACCACTGTTATTCCTAGTCATTAGGGAAATGCAAACTAAATTTGTCAATGAGATAGCATCACAAACCTAGAAGACTGGCTATAATGAAGAATACAGACAATACAAAATTTTGTCAAGAATGAGACGAAACTGAAACCCTCATATGTTGCTGGTGCTGCTGAGAAAGCAAAATGGTATAATCACTTTGGAAAATTGTTTGGCAGTTTCTTAGAAAAGTAATCATCTACTTAAAATACAACGGAGCAATTCTACTCCTAGGAACCTCCCCGAGAGAAAAGTATACCTGTCTCCATGTAAAAACTTCCCCAAACTGGAAGTAATCTTAATGTCCATAAATTGCTGAAATAAATAAAATGTGGGATAGTCATATTATGGGATACTGTTCAGCAATTAAAAGGAATTAACTACTAAACATACCAAACCTCAAAAACGTTACACTCTTGTACATTGTGGGCTCGGGTGCAAAATGAAGGGGGACGTCTAATGCAATAGACTCCAAGTCGTGTGATTCCATTTCTATGACACACGCAGAAAAGGCACAATTATAGAGCCAGAAGGAAAGGTAAGTGGTTTTCTGGAACTGGGGTGGGATCTAGAACGGACAAGGAACAGGTGTGAGGGAACTCCCAGGGATGCTGGAAACGTCCTAAAACTGGTTTGTGGTGACGGCTGTGCAAGTCTACACACCCACGAAGAGTCACAGAGGACGAGCTCCAGCTGCACCGACACCTTCTTCTCTGCTTCTCTTTCCTGTGTCCTGAATCTGCCATCCACTTTCACCCCCCACGGGTTCTTTCCAGCTTTTCTGACATGGAACAGATGACAGCATTTCTGTCACGGCTGAGGCTGTCTCGGCTAGGGGTGACCAGCCAGGGTGTGGTTTCCCAGGTCCCACCAGCCTGGCCCGTCCACCTCGAGGAAGGTGTGCCTGAAGCTGGGGTGTGACCTCCCTCTGTCTGACAGGTGACCTGGATCCAACAGGGTGACTTCTCCAGAGACATGGACTCTCCTTAGCGTCACAGCAAACGTGTTTCATGAGCTGGACAGTGTCACAGAAAAAGTTCAGTTGCTGCCGTTCCGTCTTTAATGGGAGACCTCAAAGATGCTATGAAATAAGCAGTTGTAGGAGGAATTGAAATGTCAGCTCAGTCAATCATGAGCTGTTCTGGGAGGTGCTGTGGAGAAACACTTGCTATTTCAGAAAGGAAATGAGTCCATTCCCACCTTGGGTAATTACCCATTACCTTGGGTAATACACTCCCACCCCACCATGGGCCTGGAAAGCCATATATATTAATGTGGGTGTCACAGCCGCAGTGTCTCAAGTCACTTCAGGTTAGACAGTCCCCAGGGGCCACACTGAACTCACTGTGCACCCTCATCATCAGAATCAGAACCACAAGTTGTCTGGGCACGCTGAAACCTTTAGAAGGGGGGATGACATTTTTTTTGTTTTTAAATATTAAAAACATTTAGACTTAGAGCTAAAATTTCCACAAGAACTAAAAATTTTCACCTGGATTCCCCTGGGATTGCTCTTGACCACTTTTAGTATTTAAATGGAATCTTCAAACATTGCGATTATTGGCTTTCGCCTTCAAATTTAATACATTTTGTAGAAGCTGCCATGATGGAATACAGAGGAGATGGATTTTCAAAGCCCAAGGTTCAGCTGAGTCTAGACAGTGTGATGTTTTGACAGAAGAACATTAACATGCAGTTGCACCTTCTGAGAGTTTGCTCATTTTTCTTTCTTAAGCACATTTTAAAGAAAGTCATCGGCTGGGAAAACTTGGAAGCCAGCCCTCCACAGTGCAGCGGGCCAGAATAGATGGGTTGTCCATCTGCCCGCTTGCCAGTGTGTTTCGGGTGGGCCTGACCACTGGTGGCCTGCCCTGGGCACAGCCTGGGGTGCTGGCCCAGGGAACACCACGGGGGCATCAGTCACATTTAATTTCACACCCCTCACTTCTGAGTCATCAGCTGACACACGGTCATTGATTGGTGGTTCCTGCCCTGATGTATTTATTCCCCTTTAGGTCCAGTCCTTTGAGATCATTAACCTCTCAGCACCTGAGCATATTTGAGTTGCATTTAGTGATGCTTTCTAGTATGTTCCCTTTGAAATGCTACTGTCAGGCATGGGATAAAAGTGCTGCTGCTAAATTGATCCAATTGCCTGAAATACTGGCTACTTTCTCCAAGGAGAGTCACATTTCACAAAAGCAATTTAGTCATTCACATAACTGAATCATTTTTATATTCAAAATGAATGCTTAGTTGAGGTTAAGTTACTTTTATATGTTCACATTTGAGTAAGAAAAATGATTTGAATACACCATTTTGCCAGAATTTTTAAAAATAAAAATCTAAGTATATAAAAATATTTGTCCTGATTTAGGAAAGCTTAATATTCAGAGATCCAAATTCACAATTAGAAGCAGTTATACTTTGCTTTATGTAAAGATTTTTTGGTTTAATTAGGATACCAGCTAGCAAAAACAACCCTAATGGAACAAAGTATCTGTTGAAAGAACTTTAACTCTTTGAGGACATTGAGGGTAGAAACTACACCAGAATGTAGGGATCTCTTATCGTAAATCTTAAGACAGTCGAAGAGAAGGTGGATCTGAACTTACAAATAATGCTTTGCACTGACAGAGTCTGACAGTCTGTCCACGATGCTCAGGACCCCTCCACGGGATGAAATGGAGGACCTTGACGTCATTGACGCCGTTGGACGAGACTGTCAGCACCAGCACCCTATTTCTCTCCAGAAGGAACTGTGCGGAGATGAGGGCTGTGGGTTCGCCCCTTGACTCTGGGTCTGCTGCCTGCACCCGGAGGCCCCAACCTCCCTACAGCTGCCCCCTGATCAGCTGCTTCCTGGTGGGCAATTAAGACGCGAAAGCAAGGGGTCGGTTTCACAACACAGTCTTCATCAACCCCCACCCCAGTGGTCTGTCTGGCTACTTACAGGCATTTTATCAAGACGCATGCAACTGTTACTGCCAAGAGTTTGTTTTAGCGAAATTAATTGAACCCAATTATAGTCTGAAGTACAATGTTTAGCCACTGTTTGCATTTCTGCTGTTGCTTGCAGTAGAGACATTTATACCAAGATGGAATGGCCAGCCATGGTCTTTTTGACAGTTGGTTAAAGATTTTTAGAATAAGCAACTTCCACGTTGGCGAAAGCCTGTTAAAAGCCAGACAATTATGATAATGGATGCATATTCATATTCCAGAACACCACACAGAAATGAACAAAAAGAAAAAAACCTTTTCTTTAGCCAAGAACAAGTATAGGTACTTAAATCAATGTAAAAAGTACTCTGGGTACCATCTGTACCATGGGAAAAGCAGCAGTGGGTACCGGGAGCCTCAGATGATTAAAAGTTCTCAGCATATGGGGAGCGGCCAGTCCCTGAGGGACCGGCTTTGCCAGTGGCCACCAAGAGGGTGCAAAATTCATGGTTCCGGAAGCTGGCGTGGAAACGTTCCAGCTGGTGGTGTCGGGGGCCGGGGGTGGGTGGAAGGTGTGCACCTCCTGATGCTCCTGAGAAATCTGAAGGAAGACCATTTTTATTATGAGCCAGACACCAAAATAGGTACTTTAAATTTTTAATCCCTACAACAACCTCATGATGCTGGTAATACAATCCACACTTGCAGAAGTTTAAATTGGGGCCATGCAGTGAGAGAGGAATGACCAAGTTCACACAGCTATTCAGTCTGGGGTCCATGGGGCTGGGGGCTCCTTGGCCATCTGGGTCTTCTGAGTCTGTAATGCATGTGGCTCAGAAGCTGGGAATGAGCCTCCTGCTGCAGCGATCCAGGTTGACTGAATCCTGCCATCTTAAATCCCCCAAAGCATGAAACAGGCCTGGAGGGGCTGTGGGCTGTGACGCAGGTGCCCCTAAGGACAGACCTGCTGTGGTAGGTGGTGAGCACCCCCAGGCAGGGGAGGTGGGAGAGTCAGTGCTGTGCATTAGGAGGGATAGTGGGGAAGCGATTGGAAGAGGCAGCTAGAGTCCTGGCTAGCAGAGTGCTGGGCCACAGAGGTGTGGGGTTTAAAGAAGGGTGGGGGGCAGGGAAGGCACACCCCAGGAGGTCCCTGGGCTACAGGAAATGTGGTGGAGCAGGGAATCTGCAGTTTGTTGTGTGTCCAGGTGTTCCCTTTGATGCGGGAGCCTGGCAACCCTGTGGAGAAGCGTGTCCAGTGAGCATTCACTCAAGTCCTGGGCCGTCAGTACCTGTTCTTCACAGGACAAGCAACAGCGCCGACAGAGCCCACAGTGACAGCTGGTGCAGAGGCTGCCAGGCTGGGAAGGAGCATCGCTGCAGAGCTCAGAACCCCGCTCTGGTGAGGCCTCTGCTGCTGGGCCTGTCCTCTGGGCAGCAGGGACACTGCGCCCCTGCCCTGGAGGGTTTCTGTGAACAGAAGGTATCGGGGGCAGAATGGGGTCTGCCCAGCCCAGTGGTCAGTTGGGTGGCTTTTGTCACTGCGATGGTGGGCTGTCGCTGCCCTCCTTGCACGCCCCCGCTCTCCACCTCACTGAGCCGCCTGCTTCCCTGCGTGCCCAGAAGCGGCCGTTCCATGATATTCTCAGCCCTGGATGGCTCCCAGCCACTCGGCTTGACTCTCTGGGATCTATGTGCGAATTGTGGAAATGGCTGAGCCCCACAGAGGGGATTGGGCTGTCCTTTCCTGCACGCTTGACCAGCATGTTGTCACTGTGACACCAGCTTTCCTTTGTCCTGAATGTGGAAGGCCTTCTTCTCACAGCAGGTGGATCCATGGGCTTTCCCAGTTATAAACACGCACAGACACGTGCCCGACACCCGGACACCCGGAAACGGTCTTGGGAGGGCACGTGGGCACTGAGCCTCAGGTGGCTTCAGGAGGAACCACGGACTTCCCGTGATGCCCTGGCAAAGCACAGGCCCCACCTGCAAGGCTCAGGGGTGGGGCTCACCCTGAACTTGGAAAACTAACAGGATGTGGTTTACACAACTGCCCAAGAGGGGAGACTCTGGGATGGTGGAGTCTCCAGAAGTGACAATGCAAATGCAAACAGCATGACGTTTTTAAAACTACCAATGCGCTTTTTTCTTCACCTTTTTAAATGCATGACTTTTTCCTTGCTCATCACAAGGCACTTCTGTCTTGAGTTATGGTGAGGGAGGGGAGTTAGGGTTTTTCCAGAAAGAATGCAAAAAAAAGAACAGCGTTAATACACAGCTTCAGATATTCAGAATGAAATTGTGCAACTAGACGAAAGGTTTGAAAGCCATGAATTGCCAGACACACGAAGGGTTTTCTAATGTCAGCTCTGGCTTAATGGGGCGGGGGGCAGGCTTGCTTCGTCCAGGCCCTCCAAGAGTTCCTCCCCCTGCCTGGAGCAGGCATCGTGTCTGCCTTTGGTTCCTCATCCGTGGGGAAGTCTGAGGAGACCTGCTCTCCTGGGGGGGGGGGGTCTGTGATTAAGAGAAGGGAGCCTGTGGGTGGGGGGCTCGCTGGAGGAGGCAGAGGAGCCCCCTCCACCGAGGGTGGGCCTCTGGGCAGGCAGCATGGGCAGCCCAGGATGGCAGGGAGGTGGGCAGACATGGGGAACACCCACCGTGTTCGTCTGTGCCCTCCTCAGCTCCTGAGTCATGTGGGAACGGCTTTGAAAGGAAGCTGCCCTCTGTGGGACCTGCCGCTGGGGTGGGTGTGAGGAGACCCCGATGCAGAGGCAGCAGGTCCCTCCGGCTGCGGGCACTCGGCGTGGACCCCGGCCGAGGGAGTTGAGGGGCCTAGGTCCTAAGTGCAGGGTCCCCTGCATCAAGGGTCTCCCCTCAGTGCTGTGAGGTTAGGGAGGCCCTGAGTCAAACACCAGGTGCCCCTTGGAGGGGAGTGGGGTGCGGGCTGGAACCCAAAAGACGGAGCCCCGCCTGGAGGGGTGCCTGGGTTGTTGCCCTGGACGACTTTACCCCAACTGAGCTGACTGAGGCGAACATGTGCATCGCCTCACCAGAGAAAGGCCAGGCCAGCCACGCACAGACCCTCCGACTCTGGAAGAACAGAGGCCAAATTCCCTATTTTAGGCCTTAATCCTTCAGGCACTCAAATATCACTCAGTGATTTTTATCTCCCCTGGGGAAAGGATAGAAATAACAAATTATAACTGTAAATACTAGTCTCAAGGAGGTTCCACCAAGATCTACTCTTCACTTTTTTTTTTACAGATTTCACTTTGATGTAACGAAGAGAGTGTGTGTACATGTGTGCATGTGTGTACATGTGTGCATGCACACGTGTGTGCCTGTGTGTGTCACGGCCCAATGGCTGGGAGGGGCTGGCTGTCTGCTGAACGGGCTCCGGTGCAGTAGGGAGGGTGATTGGCTGTCATGGCTGCCAATCATATCTGACCCTGGGACGCACCTCCAGGGCTGCAGGCTGATGCCTGCTTTGGGGCAAAATCACTGTGTCCTGGAGGGCCCTGGCCAGTCCCCTGGGGAGGAGTGGGCTGCTCACATGTTGGCACCTGCTGATGGCGCCAACACCTGTGTGGGACCCACCTGTTGGGAGGTGTTTTGGGCAGAGATGAATTGGGTCTGGTGTCCAGACTTCTGGCCATGCTGCTGATTTTAGAAGAGTCCGGATGACGCCTCACCTGATTTTATCACACCCTTAATCTCAAAACAGTGGAACCATGTTCTCTGTGTTCTCTCTGCATGTCCAAGAGCCGGAGAGGAACTTGGAACCTCATTCTGCAGCTTTTTAAGCAATGATTTGTTATCCTTACAGAACAGTTTTTGGGTTTCAAAGACCAGCAAAATTTCAAATAAAATTTGAAGAACAACATGATGTATGGGGTTGCCAGCTTTCATTTTGCTAAGGAGGGGCATGCATTAAAGAAAAAACTGACAGTCACATGCTCCTACAATTCACCTAAGACCTGCAGACCCCACACCATAGATGTGACCTGGCTATGAATAAGGACCAGCTCTTTAAATGAGTGAAATCTAGTGTTAAAGCAACAGCAGCACAACAAAATCACCACCTTGCCCTCATTCCCCCTTTGGAGGTAGGAGCCCATCTAGGGACCCCCAGCAGGGTGGTGGGCCGTGGGGTAAGAAACTGTCCCCACAGCCAAGGCTGAGGGTGTGTTCTGTGCTCTGGGGTGCCTCAGGCACACCCCTGCCCTGAAGACCACTCCTGCTTTGTGTTCTGCAGCCAGGGGAGCACAGAGGGCTGGTGACACTATGGGGACCCTGTGGGTGCCCGAATCCTCAAGTGACCCTGGAGCTCCCCCTCCCAGCCAGAATCCAAACAGCTAACTGGGGCTGCACTTGGGGGGAATCATCGAGGTTCTCCTGGCTGGCTGTGGGCTCCTGTGGGGCCCCTGGGATGGGGGCACCTGTGGAAACCCCCGAGCACCTCGTTGAGTGTCTGCCTCCCTCCTGGAAACCTGCAGTGACCAGGTCTCTGCTGTTCACAGTGAGCTTTACCTTGGGGGAGAACGATCTTATACTTTGTTTTGCCTTCCCACCCCCCCCTTCCTTTTTTATTTTTAAACTTGGACACGCAAAAAAAAGTTGTGGGGTTGTTGGGAAGCTCTCGGCAGGAGGCACCTGTTGTCAGAATCGCTGTGGGCTCCTGGCAGAGCAGCTCTGGGGCCGGTTATCCTGGGGTCAGGTTGAAATCAGGGTTTGTGACTCCAAAAGGACAACTACAAATGCAGACTATAATATGTTTTTTAGGAGAGACTCACTGTTGGTTTGGAAGGTCACACGGGCCCGGTGTTTGTGCTGGGCGGCAGCTGCAGTTTGCACTGTTGGCGTCTGTGCGTCTGCACTAGTCCGCAAGCGTTTTGTGTCTGCATTTTCACTTTCACGTTATTTTTAGGAAAGTGTCATATTGCAGAGAATTTAGAAATGTAGACTTGTGAGGAATGTGAAGCTTTCCGTATAATCATGTTCCATGTTAAGAAATAAAAATTTTAAAAATATTAGCTGAATTCTTCATGGTGAATTTAGCTAACATGTTCATTTCAAGAATCTCAAAGCTCAATGCCAGTGTTTAAATGTAGGTTTTTAAAATAATTACTTAGTAAAGTGTGAATGTATGCTAAAGAGGCTTCCACTGTACTGCTGCTCTGTGTGGTAACAATGTAACCACAATCCCACCTTAGCTATTTCTGTAGGACACTGCTCGCCTTTGCAAGTGACAAAAGCTGAGTGGGATTTTGGAAAGGAAGCTGAAGTTCATGTGCCAACTCAAGGGATGTATTAGATTTGCCAGAAAAAAGCACTTTGGGCGTATCAACTGAAGGGTTGATTCCTTGATTTTGATGTGAGATTTACTAGTATAAGATACAAGGCTTAGTCAACAGGAGAGGCTTAGACCTTTTGGAATTAGAAATGCATCTTTTATTAACATATAATTTACTTTTATGAGGACACAACCCAGCAGATCCAGAAGGAACTTTTCCATAGAACACAAAATTCACTAGCATATTATAGAAATTCAACACAAATTATAAATAATAACAATTATTTAATAGTTATGAGTATTTAACTTTATATTTCAAATTATATATATTTATAATTATAAATTATATAAAGGTGCAGAGTGGCTTATGTCTATGGTTAGGGACCCTTTTCCTTTCCTCCCCAGTTGATGACGGTGTTCTCAATGCTGACATGGTGCCTAACAAGGTAGCTGCTTAAAAACTATACACAGAGTGTTGAGTGATTGTCTCCATTGTGAAACAGCTGTCTTTCTGTCCATACTCAGAGGCTTATGAATAAGTCTCCAGCTTCATGAGACAAATACGTCTTACCAATTGGTTCCATAACAATGGACGATGACCTCACATTTATGAACTCAGTACATGTTTGTCCAAATCTTCCTATAGATTTGGTGGTAGCCAAAAACATTGATTATATTTGAATCTGTATTTGGGACTAGGTTAATTCTTACTGAATTACGATGTCACGAAGATGAGGGTACGGAAACACACTGTATGCACGGCATTCCAATGATGCTGACTACCCCGTAGCGTTCTCTACCCCGTAGGGGTCAGACCGTCTGGATGTCGGTGAGTAAAGGGAGGCCTGAGTTTGGGGGAGAGAGGGAGGGCTGGAACCTGTGAAAGTGACGTGGCTGCACAAGTCTGGGGGTTTCTAATCCAACAATGATCTCATCTGGGAGAGTTATGTAGCCTCCCCCAATGTGCCAACATCTGTTTGAAAACACGGGCATGTGTGCGCACATACACACTGAATTCTTAGCACCTTATCAAAAACAGTCTTCTATCTTCCTATCATGCTATCTATCTTGATAATTCTTTTTGATCTGACTTACATAGCCTGAATCCCCAAAATGTGTTTTGCCAGCTGGCATGGCATTATTGAGCCATATATCATGATGGTGACACTGCTACCCCTAACTAGCAGCAGTTACAGATGGTGCCAATGCATTCCCGGGAACCAGGGCCAGGCAAATTATATCATACTCAGTTTTTTAATGGTCTTTCCTTATTTAATTTTGAAAATGACAGAATATCAACCAATGTATTCTTAATTCCAGAGACTAATAAGGCCAAAAGGTTTTATTTTCTCATTGAAGATGAGTGGCTTTGACATTTGAATAGATTGCTTCCAATAGGTCCTTGGGACTTCACTCAGGTGATTATTTAAAATATTTTCCAGCACTTGCAGTCAGCCACATCTATCTAGATGCACAATTTAAGGGGAGATGGCCACACTTGTAAATTGCTTCCCACCTTGCTGGCATTGTTAAAAGTCGTTTTCCCATCCTAGCCTCTTAGGGCGGCCACAAGAGCTAGGGGTGAGGTCAGGGTTCTAGCGAAAGTTTCCCTGCAGCCTGGAGTGACTCTGCTGAGTGGACCCCCAACTGCTCGGTCTCCCCCAGGAAGCCCGCTGGCCGCTGCACACCCCTGCATGTTTCCCTGGGCATCTGAGTCTAACCTAACAACGAATTTCAAAGTTTGTAGGACTGAGTTGAAAGATGATAGCATTATTTATTCCCCTTAGAGATATTTATTGAACAATGTGTCATAACTGGGTTTCAAGAACAAAAGTCTATTTCAGTTGCTGCCCACAGAGGAAGCAGAAAGTCCTGGTGACATCTTGACGACCGTTCTCCAGGGCTTGGCTTCCATCACACAGGAGCTCTGTCTGCTCTGCTGTGTCTGTTTGTCCACCTGTGCAACAGTCCTGTAGCAGCTGTGACAGCAGAGAAATTAAACAACAAGGAAGAGGAAAGCCACCAGCCCCAGCCATTCCACTGAGGTTGACTTACCACACAAGTCTCCTCATCTCCTGAAGCCCAGTCCCTCCCGACCTGCCCCAACTCCCAACACTGAGAAAACTGAAGCTTTGCTGGTTGCTCCGTGGGCTTCCAGGATCTACAGCCCCATAGTCTCACTCCCCCCAGCCACGCCTGTCCAGGGGTCCACCATGCTTCTTCCTTCCCAGGACCTGAGTCTCTCTCTGGAGACACCTTGTGCCTTCTCTGCTTCACACAGGTACAGACTGCCCCCCTCCCCAGCACTCAGTTTGGGTGCTTCCATGGGAAGGCTTTTCCGTTCTCATTTCTAAAAGTTTGCAGATGAGAGCCTTGTGCTCACCTGGTGGAGGTGACATACTAACCACATTCCTGCTCTGCATGCAGCCACTCCACTCCCAGACCCTGCTTGCCAGCCTTTGCTCTGCTGGCACCATGTCGTGAATTCCAGTGCCACCAGCCACTGTGGTTTGACCCCTCATTCCCATACCCAGTGTGTGCTCACCTGAGCACAGGTCCCACCACCACCTTCCTGTGCTCACCTGAGCACTTGTCCTCTACACGTTCTCAGTGTGCTCACCTGAGTGCAGGTCAGCTGTGTGCAAGTGAAGGTCCATCCAGCGTCAACGTTGGTTGAATGAAGGACACAGCCCTTGTGTAGTTTCCTGTCCCCCACTCCCCACACAGTTGGCCACTGGTCCCCTCCTACTGTTGCCCAGCTCCCAGGAGGACGAGACCCATGTGACAGCATCCACAGCCTTGGGGCTCTTCCATCCTCAGAGGCTGGCCTGACTGCTCTCCTGTCCCCTTCCTGCCCCAGTGCTCTGTCCCCTGAGCCTGCTGATGCTCCACTCCCCCGTGCAGGCTGCCTTCAAAGGTCACATCTGTGTTATTCTTTCTTTGAGATGATAAATATTTTCTCCATTCTGGAGACCTGTGACAGGCATTCGAAAGATGCCGGGAGATGCGGCCCATTCCGGCAGGAGTCCACAGTGAGGACAGTCAGGGATTTCTTTGAAAGGGGAGGTGGACGAGGAGGAGGATGAGGAGGAGGAGGAGAAGGAGGAGGAGGAGGAGGAAGAGGAGCAGGAACAGTCCAGAAAAAGACAAAGTGTATCAACCCAGCTTTGGGCCGGGCCAGGCTGCCACCGGGCTGAATCCCAGGGCATGTGGGCCCTGCAGGCTCGCCCTGGGGCACCATCCTTCCAGCCTCCAAGGAGAGCAGAAATGACAACATGGTGGGTGCGTGAGTCCACAGCAGCGTTCCTGGCAGAGGTGGCCCATCCCGCCTGAAGGATGAAGGGAGGGGCAGGACCAGGGTGCTGGCCCCAGCAGGGTGGGGCTGGGGGTTTTCCTGCAGCCTCCACTGCACCTGCCAGCTCTGCCCCTGCTCTGGGACTTTTGTTTAAAATGCAAACCACACAGAATCCATTACCTAAAACCTTCCACTTTGCATTAAAAGTATAATTAAGAGTTTTAATTAGTTCACGTGGAGCTGCAGGTGAGTGTCATTAGCACATCCTGACACTGCAGCTGGAACTTTTAAAGGACGGTTTTTTCACTCCTGTTCTGGGTCTGTTCGACTATAGACATTAAACTTTTTCCAATTTAAAGTTGAACTTCAAGTAATAAAATTAGCTACATTTGTTTTTAATATGAGGAATTAGAATCCAAAGTTTCGGATCAGACTCAGGCTCTGATAATTAGTTATGGGAGTCACAGGCTCCACAGGCAGAAAGTGAACAAACTACTCTGGAAAAGGCAAAGCAAACAGAATGTGATTGGGAGGACCTGAGGCTGCTTCAGAGACGTCCTTGATTTAATTGTATCTATGCTCGTAATCGGTAAAGAATTCGAAAATCGCTTTCTGGAAAGGGAAGCTGGGGCGGAGGCAGAGGGGACACATGTGCAGGGTGGGGGCTCTGCCATTTACACTGGCATCTCGTGCCGGGGCAGGGGCGGTTCTCCAGAGGGCCCTGCCCACCCAGACGCTGACAGACCGCGGCCTCCGAAATCCATCACTGTTTCCCTCTCTCTCCCACTCACACACAGAGAAGAAATCAAGGAGTCAAGAAATGTTAAATAAAAACATAAAATACAGCTAAGTATGCAAGAAGGCATTTAGAGTTAGGACCACGAGTTTAACCGGCTTTACACTTCCTCCTCTGTTTCCAGTTTCCATCTTCATAGGCAGCAGGGCAGCCCTCAGGGCACACCCAGGCCGCTGGCCTGTTGGTGCTCACACAGGCCCCGTTCCCTCCCCTCCAGCCTGTCCTCTCCTCTGCCTCCGGGAGCTTCAGCAGCATCCTGGGCTGACTTCGTGCTCTGCGTCCCCACCTGCTCCCCACCTGCGTCCTCACCACCGCACAGCCCTGGCACACCCTAAGCCTCGTGAAGCGCAGCCTGAGTGACTGTCCCAACAAGGTGAAGAGTAAGTCAGTGAATTTTCCACATAGTTGAAGCTCTTTCCCTGTAACTCCAGCTTATTCATTTAAGCGTCTTGCGTTTTTTCATATTGCCACCCCAAAAGAAAATCTCTCAGACCTCGTGCCTCCTTAGGAGAGCTGTCCAGCCAGCCAGAGGGCTCGCCTGGACTCCAGCGTGCACCCAAGTTCCACATGCACCTCCCCTTCCTCCTCGCTCCCTCCCCCATCTCCGGGGCCTCAACTCTCCCTGCCCCTGTGCCTCCACCTCCCATCTGGCTCGTGGGTCCACACCACTCTCCACCACCAGAGGGGATGCATGGCTGCACCCACAAGACCCCAGCCTCGGCTTGGCCAAGGGCAGACAACCGAGGGAGACAGTGTGAATCTGAAGAGATGGCCTCCCTCCTGCCCTGCCTCCTTTCTTTCTACCTTCCTTCGAGCTGGGCCAGCATGGTGACTCAGTTCCTATCCCAAAGGCCATCATGCCTCTGCTGGTGGTGCCTAGGACAGGAGAGACAGGAAGGACCCTAGAGACAAGTGGCATTTTAGCCAATTAGGTGAGGCTGGGTAGTCAAGGAACAAGAAGCAGGTGTGGCCTGCTACACAGCAGAGGGCCTGGGCTGGGGCACGTGGCTGGGCCAGTGACGGCGAAGGAGCAGCCAGCTACATAATTTTGGGGGCCCAGTGCAAAATGACAATGTAGAGTCCCTTATTCAGAAATGATTAAGACTTTCAAGATGGCACAACAGAGCATTAGATCCATTGTGTGTGTCCTGAGCACAGGGCCCTGTTGGACAGCAAGTGTCACACGCTCAGGAAGCCCGCCCTGCAGGCAAAATCAACAGCTTGGCATGAAGGTTTGGGTGTGGGGTGGGGAGGGAGTTAGGGTTTGAGTCAGGCTCAGCCCTGGGCTGGCCCAGTTCCCTTGGACCTGCTGACCAGTCGTGGTTGTAGTGAGCAGCTGTGTCCCTCAGAGCACCCGCACCCAGGTTCACAGGACGGCTCCTGCAGGTGGAGTCCCTTCACAGCCAGGTGTCTGGGCATCCTGGCTCCCTGCCTTAGCCATCGGGCACGTGCAGGCACGTCCAGCTCAGCCCCTCTGAAGCTGCCTGTGCCGCTGCTGGGGGTGCACAGTGCTGCACATGCCCATCTCGCACTGTATAACTCACGCTCAGTTCACCTCCGTCGTGTGCTCTCGAAGCAATTCTACATGACCTATCACTTCCCAATTTTGAAATTTACTGCACTTTAAGCTGCTTTTTGATTAAAAATATCTTGTTAGCATTTCACTTTAGTGAAGTCGTAGATCAAGAAAATTGCAGCATATTTTTAACATTTTAGTAAAAACACTATTGGGTGACTCAAATAGCTCAGATAATAAAAGGGAAGAGTTTTGCATACTTCTTATATAGCAGCATAAAAAAATGAGACCACCCGGCCTGCTGCTCTTATAAATAAGACACAATTCTGAAAGAATTGATGGGTTTTGGCAATTTCTTGTGATAACAGTCCATAGTTTATAGCTTGTTTTCTGACAATGCTGTGGGTGGACACCCATGTGACAAAGGTGAACACTTGGATCTTTCTCTCAGATCAAACATTTCCCATTTTATGACTTTTTTTTTTTTTTTTTTACTGTTTTAAGCTGTAACATGGGGACAAGACAGGTAAAGGGGGCATGTGAAGGTGCATTGCAGCGGCCCCCAGGCAAGGCTGTCTTGGTGAACATTCCGGATGTGGCTCCCCCCGGCCACTCCACAGGGCAGGACCCCTCTGCTGGACCCAGCTGCTGTCCCTGTGGAGAGCCCGTTCCCTTCTAGCGGGAACCCTCTACCACACCGGCCTGAAAGGTCCCTGGAAAAGCCACCTCCTCCAACTGGACACAGCCACCATGCTGGGCCAGGGAGCTGTGTCCATCCCCAGGGAAACCTGTATTTTCAAGTTAACCAAAAAATGATCTGGGCTTCAGGGCCTTGAAGTTGAAAGCTTTTGACAAATGCTTAGTAAAATCTAAATTTAGAGGCATTAAATAATTGAAGTGCCCTTCATTTGGACTTGTAATTAAATAGGAATTGAAGTGCCAAGCGTGAGAAGAACTATCTTACTGGGTCTGCTTCTGTCCTCACAAGAGCCCCATGGGGCCGGCTTTCCCAGCCTAGCCAGGGGAGAGGACCCAGCAGCATCCCCCACTGGGGGAGTCCGAGTTCTTCCCGCCAGGCTGGGCTTTGCTATGCCTCACGCCAACCCCAAGAAAGAAGCTGGAAGCAGGTGCAGGACAGACTGAGCCGGGGCGCTGGGGCAGGAGGTGCAGGTGGAGCCAGGCGCCAGGGCCTGACCCTGGGCAGAGGTGCTCCGGCTGCAAAAGGCAGCAGGTCTCGAGCTGAGGAAAGACGCGAGCCTGTTGCCATTTCAAACACCTAAAGGACTGACAATGAGGTCAGCCAGGGGCATTGCCCACAAGTGGAAATAAGTGAGTGAGACCTGTGAAGGTGCCCTCTGGACCCGGGTGGCCGCCAAGCCCACGTCACCAGCACGGAGGAGTCACTGCGGGAAACGCACACAGATCAGAGCCCTGCAGACACCCGGGACGTATGTTCAGCTTATGCATTAATTGGTGAATAGGAGGTTGAGTATCCTGACAAATGGATAAAAGGGTGGAGGAACAAGTGAAGGAACGAGTGAAAGGCTGTTTATCAACAGAAGCGTAAATAAATGCGAAAAAGGAAGAGAGGAAGCAAGGAGGCAGGAAGAGAGGGAGCAAGGGGGGAGGGAGGGGAAACAGAGCAAGGAACAGAAGGGAGAGCAGAGGAGAGACAGGGTCCAGGGAGCGTGTTTGGGCCTTGCCCTGACGGGGCGGGGGTGGCCCGGGAGATCTGCCTCAGTCTCTCTCTGGGTACACGGGGCCTCCAGTGACATCCTCAGTGATCTGCACAAGATCGACGTGCACCCCTGCTTTGCAGAACACTTTGTACTTGGGCAAAGGCGGGAGCGATCACAGCTTGAATCCCCTGCGGGCAGCCAGGCTGTCTTCGTTGGTCATGGTAGCGGAGTGTCCAAACACACACAGGCACCAAGTTCCAGCCGCCTCCCTTGCCCAGCAGCGGGGCCTGGGCGGTGTGGCCAGAGCCGTCATTTCCGTGGGTCCCTGGGGAAGGTTCGGGTGGGACTGGGTGGTGCAGGCTGTGTGCCTCGTCCTCCAGCATCTGGCTTTGGCTCCACTTTCCCTGCTGAGCAGAATCAAGTATGTTCTTGGAGCAGATTCCCTGTGAGCGTCGCTCATTGCTCATTAGCTTGGAGCTGGGCTCTGCTCACGGGCATCTGGTGGGGGCCTCGTGTGCGTCCCAGTCGAGCACAGGGGCTTGGGCTGAGCTTTCACTAGGCCTCACAGGGTGGGCACTCTGAGACTCCATGAGTCCTCCCACTCTTGAGGGCTGCCCCCAGAGCCATAGCCAAGGCTGACGCTTTTCCTGAGCAAACTGAGGCCTGCGGAGGCAAAGGGACTTGTGCAAAGCCACAGAGATCAGAAGGGTAGAGCCAGAGTCCAAAGACTCTCTCCCTGTCACTGAGCCCTAGACAGGTGTAGGGGTCAGGGTGCAGGTGCGCTTGGCCACGGTGGCCTTCCACGGCCCCTGCTGTCCCAGGTGGCACAGTCCCCAGGCAGAGAAGGTAGCTGTGGCCGGACAGGAGGGCAGCAGCCCATGTGGAGCTGGAGCTGCACCTTCCCCACCCCTGCACACCTCCAGGGAGGACCAGAGGCAGAGGTTTTGCCATCAAAGGTCACCATGTGGTGACCATCATTTTCCAACACCACCTTCACTTGCATGGACCTCTTGCATTTTAATTGTAAACTATCAACTTTGATTTATTTAATCGTTTTGCATTCTCTTTTGTTATAGGCAAATATTTGCATTCCAAAAACAAAACCAAAAGATAGCACTGAGGTTCTCAGCTCACTCTAAATGAAATGTCTGGGTTTTTATAATGCAAATTTCTCTTGTGGTCCAGCATGCCAGTCAGGAGTGTCAGCGATTCACAGGATTCCAGCTTCCTCTGGCGGAGGGCAGCTCATCACCTTTCACTCCCTCTGGACTTGCTGCTGGCTCTGCTGCTCAACAGGGGAGGAGAATGGGCCTGCTCAGCTTGTGGTCTAATAATTTCCCGTTTTCCCTGTGCCTATTAGGGAGGAGGAGGGGCGAGGCCAGGATGGGGGGATGGGACCCAGTGGGCACGTGGGACCCGGCTGCTGGTGGAGACCTTCTCACCTTCCTCTGGCTGTCCAAATCCCTAGTCATTCTTTCTCTGAGAAATCTCCAAATTTATGTCACTTTTAGGCCAGGATTTGATGAAGATGCCCCTAATACCACAACTTAAAAATTATGATGATTCTAGTGTTCTGCAAAATTTCTCTTCACAATGGAAATAAATCAAATACTTAGAAGCAGGCCTTCAGATGACAGGCAGTCCCGGGGTCCGTGTGACATTAGCACGTCGCCTGACAGACAAGTGCTGCTTCCTTCAAGCCCCCAGAGCTTTCTCCCTTCCGTATCTGCATATTCAAGATTAGCATACTTAGTCTGATGCCAGTGTTAAAAATTGAAAGTTGGGTCTGCATTTCAGCCAACACTGTTTTTGCTGGGGTTGCCTCAAACATTAATCAGTCTTCTATTATAAATGGCTCAGCTGTGGAGCAGAGTTGGACGGCATTCAAAGGCTCCCCCTGTAACGAGCAGCACCGATGGTTCCCAAAGCCAAGAGGGTCCTACCTGGCAGAGGAGGAGAAAGTCATTAGAGTCATTACTGACTGCGGCTTTGCTGTAAAGGCTGCTCGGGTTCTGGGGACGAGTTAGCTTTCCTCTGGCAGCTGGGAAGCGATTCCCTTCTTTTATTCATAAGCCTGTTTCTCATTAGCCTCCAGTTATAGATCCTGGCAGACCCGGGGCAGGAGCCTCAGCCTCGGGGGGCTGCTGGCGGTCCAGAGCCAAAGCAGAACGCTCCACTTTGATTTTTGGTTTTTGAAATAAAGGTTTCAGTCCACGCTTTGTTCTCTGGCTAGCAGATGTGTGGCCTTTTCATGAGACGGCAGTTTCTGGAAGAAACCCGTGACTAATAACACTTCTGTTGTTGATGAAGACACAGTTTCTCAGCAGCCCCCAGAGGTGCCCTGTGGGGGTCAAGCCTAAAGTCAGCCTCCGCTGGCCAGAGCCCACAGTCCCAGCGCTGCAGGCTTAAGTGAGAATATTCGGGAACCTTCTGCTGGGTTCATGCAAGGCTGTCTTTGCCCGTATGTGGCAGGGTTTAGCAGAGCCCACCCGGTCAACACATCTGCGTGTCCCAGGGCGGGTGTGCGACGACCCTTGCAGCTTCAGAGCCACTTCCCCTGGCCCACATACACTTCGCTGCAGGGAAGGGGATCGAGAGGCAGAAGCGCCACCAGTGGGAACCTGCACTCCCCGGCCAGAGTCCCAGGGAACCCTCTGGTGCCTCAGGGTAGTAGTTCTCTGCACAAACACCTGGCCACACCACACTGCGCAGAGCACGTGCGGCTCCTCCAGGAAAATGCAGATTGCTCTCGTGATGTGTTTCCCACTCTGTGCCTCTAAGAAGAGTCTAAAACAAAGACAATCACAACAAAGCAACAACACTAGCAATTTAAGCCATTGTATTTGGTCCAATTCTCAGTTTTAGGCTACATTTATTGTCACCTTGTACAAGAAATAGACTAAGACACTTACAAAACATATTTAAAGAACGAGAAACCGTAGACTTGCAAAAACAGTCTCCTTGATGAACTCTTTATAGCTATGTTCTGGGAAAAAGGCATGGTTGGCTGATCTTCATCTTGTCATGCTGCCTGATGTCAAAAAGTGACGTCACATGTCTCCCGGCTCTGAGGATGCTTGTCTGTCCAGGGAGCCTGGGGCTTCCATGGCCACTCCAGGCCTGGCTGCCGTGGCCAGCATGCACCACTGGCCCACGTGTTTTCCACCACTCGCCCCTAGAACGGCACACTCGAGGCCTTCAGTGAGGCCTGCTGCTTTCTCCTTTCCTACTAGACAATCTGCTTTTAACACACTTCTCGAAAACCCTTGTAATACATGTGGGATTGAAACTAAGGTCAGACAGTTCAAAATGAAATACTGCATAGTGCTTGAGAGTCTTAGTTTAAGGCTGGGTATTTCTGATGAGGGTCACAGGGCACCATATGGTCTTCAGACAGGGGCGGTTCTGTCATCAATCCCAGGCCCTTCCTTCCTTAGTAATACACACACACACGTGCACACACACGTGCACACACACATGCACACACACTTATGCATACATTTTTTTTTACTGTGACCAATGTTAATAATTAAACTATTATTTCACATGGTTTTCAAATGCATACAACTGCCCTTGACCTAAATAGAAGATTTATTGGGTCAAATATGCCCACATTCAGTTCTGCACAGATATGAGTTTTTTCTTTGCACAATCAGTACCTTTCAGAGTCTTACAAGTTCACCAGGGAACATCCCCACCCCGCCCCCACTGTTCATGAGGACCACCATTTGCACAGTGGGTTTTTCCATCCATATGTTGGTCAATGAGCCCTTCCTCTACGATGGTGGCAGAGAGGAGGCCAAGGACTTTATGTCCACTGCACATGCATGTGCTTCCATTCATGTAGCTCAGGGGCTTCTGGAAAACGCTCCCTCTCAAATAAAAGTCATGTCCACTTCCACCTGAGGAGCTAGACACCCGCTGTCCAGACTGCTGTGGGCAGTGGGACTCCTGGCAGGGAACACCCCCTGCCCCGAGGGCTGAGGACAGACTTGGATTCAGGGAGAGGCCCAGCCTAGTAAGCTCACTGCCCTGCTCTTTGGGCTTTAGGTTCTTAGATATAGACAGGCATGGCTACACAATGTGATTGCTCTGGGGTCCAGGGAGGAGGCTGTTAACCTCAACTGGGCGAGCCTGTGGGCTCTTGGAGCTCAAGTTCCCCATCTGGAAATGGGGGTACAGTGAGCAGCTGAGGCGGACCTGCCCTGCGGAGCCTGGCCACTTTTTTCACATCTTGCTCCTAGGCATTTGGGTTGGGACAGAGTGGGGCACTGTCTGTTCCATTAGATTTTCAGCACTTTCATGTTTCTCCATTGAAAATGGACCTCACACTTTCTTGTCACCACACCTAACTCAGTTCCCACAAACAGTGCATGCAGCACTGTCACACACCAGGTTACTACGAGTTACCAAGAAGACTCGGCTTCTCTGGGCCTCACTTTCCCCAGGTGCAAAATGGGGTCCGAACAACCCTCCCCTGAGAACTGAGGACACAGCCTAGTGCACGGCCCGGCACACTACAAACTCAAAAACGGGGAGTTTTATATTAGGTAATTATAAGAAACTTGGAGACTTCTAGGCTAAGGTTGTGCATGACAGGAAATTTCTCTTCTTTCAGAAGCAGGACATTATTTATTCCCTCAGTAAGTATCTATTAAGCACCTGCTACGGCCCAGGGACTAGAGATAGATCAATGTGTGAGATGAGCCCCAGGCCTGCTCAGCCAGCCTCGGGTCTGTGCAGCTCCCGACTCTCCGATTCCAACAAGCAGCTCAGACACCACTGCCCCTCCCTCCGCCGCTCCTCCTTGGCCGCTGCACTTGTCTGTCCTCATTATGTCCCCGCATCTGTCTGTGCGCCTGTCATCCCCACTAATTAATCCCCACCTGTTCAGTCGCCTCTCATTGCAATCCCTGTCAGTGCTGAAGTTTCTAGAGCTTCTTTAGAGAGTGGACGCACCCAGCAGAAAGAGTGGATGTCCATGTCCTCAGGAGCCACGAGCTGCTCCATAGCCACCCTCCCCTCTCCAGCAAGGGACTCAGATGTCACCAGCTGATGTCACATTTCCCAATAAGCAGTGGTCTTCAGGACAGAGAATAAACTGAGTCACACTGCTCCAAGCCCTGTGTGTCTTATCCCTGGTGTGCAGCCTTTCCTGGAGTAATATGCTTTTAAATTCTTGTATTTATTTTAAAATTAGATTGGATAATTTCTAATAATCAATCTCTTTCATTAAAGTCTATATTCAATAAACAAATTCACATGAGAAATCTTAGTTGAACAACATCATCCAATGACAGAAGTTTTTCCTTTTTCAAAATGCTTTTATATGTTTTTCTAATTTTAATATTTTTATCTAAAAAAATCACAGCCCTTTGGAAAATATCATTCTCCCATCTTAGATGTGAGATGAAACCAGCAAAGCACACCTCTCTGGCCCAGGTCCTGGGTCCTAGTCGAGTCAGGACTCATGTCCAGGCTGTGTCGTTTTCAGTTCTGCTGCCTGGTTTTGAGCATTTTTTCTTACCACTCCACAAAGTCCTCCCTGATGCCAGGACAAGTGGCCACACACCTCTCTTTAGCTTCAATGGAGACAGCCCTTCTGCCCTTGGGAGCACCTTCCTCCCAGGCATCACCCCTGCAGGATGGGGCCCTTCTCTCCTGCAGGCTCAGCCCTTTCACAACTGCCCTCTGAGGACACCGCAGGCCCCGTCTTGGGGACCTCTTCCCCTTTGCGCATACTCCTAGGTGTAGTACCTTAGCACCTGCTGGGCGCCGGCCTCGCTCTCCAGTCCAGGACTCTCACAGGAGCCCTTGCCTGCACCTGCCAGAGCCTCGCTGGCTTCACCATGCAAACACCTCCCAGCAGGTCCCGCCCATTGGCCTCATCCCAGACCCAGACCTGGGAGCAGGTCTTGATTCTCTCTTCTCACACACTCCCTAAATGTAGACCAAGATAACTCCTACTGACTTCTTCCATAAGACATTCCCAAATTGGTCTGTGTCACTCTACTTTCATTGCCACCTTTAGACCTCAAGGAACCATAATCCCTCCGCTGGATCACGGCAATGACTACCCAACAGGTCTCTGTTCTTTAATTCTGGCGCCTCTTCAATCCATTCTGCACACAATAGCCAGAGGGACTTTCTGATGCATGAATCTGGTAACTCTCTGGCTGTAAATATCCACTTGGCTCTTCCCAGTTCTTTGCCATGGCCTACATGCAGGGCCACAAGACAAGCCGGATCTTGCCTGCCTTCCCAGACTTACCTCCTGTCCATTTCTTCATCCACTCGCTCCAGCCACACAGGCTTTCTCTAAATCACTGCAGGAGAGCTAAATTCCAAGGTCCTTCTTGCCTCTGGACTTTGGCCTTTTTTGTTCCCCTGGCCTGGGGCACTGTTCACTTTTGTCTTTTCATGGACGGTCATAAAATTCAGGGTCAGCTTTAATGTCCCTTCCACAAATAAGTTCTTTCCCAACCATGGTAGTTAAAGTGGGTCTGTTCAACCTGCCCTGGGCGGCTCTCCAGCTCTGCGTCCTGTTGTATCAATTGGTAATTATTTATTTGTTTGTCTTCCTCAGTAGGGTGTGAGCTCCACGATGACAAGGTCATATTTGGTTTTGTGTCCCTCGACTGGTAGAGTGCCTGATGCCAGAGACAATCCCTTTACACTAGAGTAATTTTATTTACTTATGTATTTTTCTGTCACCCAGACTGGAATGTAGTGGCATGATCACCCCTCGCTGCAACCTCCAACTCAGGCTCAAGCAATCTTCGGGCTTCGCCCTTCTTAAGTGCTGGTGCAATTTTAACCTTTACATGAAGTTTGAAGTAGGAGAGGCAGAGCTGCTCTCCAGGGAAGGTTCTCCTACAGGTAAAACAGCAGGATCATTTGTTCTTTCCTTTGGGTTATCTGCATTCTGTGATTAAGACCATTTTTAAAATTAGATTTGATGAGAAAAAGGGTTCTTCAACATACTTAATGCCATGGTTTCCAAATGTTTATTAGCAAACATTAAAAAAAATCAATTCTAGCCATTAAAAGGAAGGGCATTTAACTATATGTAGGGCTAATGACTTTCTAGTTTCAAGATATATTTACAGCACAGGAAATTATGCAGGCTGCACCAGGAAGCAAGGAGCATTTTCAGAGACCCACTTCTGCAGAGCCTGACTTCTCCACTCAGTGGCTGCAGGCGCTCAGCCAAGTCGCCAATGGCAGCCACAAAGGTAAATTTCTTCTTACTTAGAGCTCATTAGCAAAGAAGCAGCTGTTGGCTCATCCAGCATTAGCGTCCACCGTCTCGGACGGGGTGAGTTGGTGTTGACTCTACCTTTTACCACTCCTGCTAGATACCTGTGCCGCGCTCAAGGTGACCCACCACCCCCTAAGTTGTCCTTGGTGAAACAGCAGAGGGACAGTTATGATATTCTATGGTTATTCCCTCTCGGGGGACTAATACTGTGTCATAATATTTTGGAGACTAAACCAGAGCCTGGCATTTGAAGGTGGTGATGCAGGTGTAGACCCACCACAAGAGAGGTGGGGCACAGGGCAAGTGAGACCCATGTGCTGTCACCACAAGGCAGGAAGTGCAGGTGTCCTCTGGGGGGGCAGACCAAGAACCATGAGGTGGACACACACCTGCCACCTACGACTCTTACAAAAATGAACTTCTGCCCACATTTCTGATCATCTACTTATCAAACACCTTCCCAACTAGTTTAAGTACTTCTAACACATTTTTTTGGTAGGGAAAAAAATACATTCCTTAACTTAATTTTTTTTCTTAATGTGAAATCAGAGAAAACAATGAGAAAAAATTAAGGAAATAAGAACAATTGCAATAGAGTTGATGTCTTCCTTAGATAAGCTAAAATTCTGGGGTGAATGGAAACGTTCTTTTGGAAAGAAATAGAAATAGAAATGATGGCTGAAAGATAAGAAATGAGAAAAACCTGAAGCATCCTGACATTTTTGGGCCGTTTTACTTGCTTTCTGCATATTTGGCCTTGGTGCCCATGGGGATGAAACAATAGGATTGATTCTTTATTATTTATAATTCATTTAACAGAAAGGGATTTAACTGAGGTTATTCCTAAGAATCGACGTCAGGAATCACGTGGACCTCGAAGAGGTCAGGCCCGCTTTGGCCGTAATGACAGGCTCTCGCGGTGAAGCCCCCGCCCACCGTCCACCCCGGCGTCCAACGAGGCCCTGGCCTGCCCCAGCCCCCTCCCCTGCCTTTCCCGTGTGAACAGTCTCTGGGCCTGGCTAAGGCGCTGGGTCGCCCGTGGGAAGGGTAAATTCTCACAGCACCATCTTGAAATCACGAATGACCTCACCCCTCAACATTTGATAACTTTCCTCCAAAGTTAAATTTCAAAATTACAAACATCCTGTTCATGTCAGAATCCTCTGGCCATGTGGTCCCAGACTGGATTTTAGTGGCCCAGTTCCAGGGACTTTAGAGATCTCCCATCAATTTAGAGAGAATGCGCACACACGTCGGTAGGCAGGGGGACCCTCCCATGTGAGCCGCTCTGCACCCCAGCCCGCCTGGCACACACCACGTTCCTTCCTTCTTCCTTCACCGCAGCACGTATACCGCTCTGGCCGTGCTAACCACCGTGCCTCTGGTGACGTGCAGCTGCCCCGGGGGCTGCCCTGCAGGAGTTGAGTGGAGACTGTGCTCCCTGGCGCTGGCTCTCCAGGGTGCTGGAGGGACAAGGCAGAGTAGACAGGGTGGACGTGCATGGACACGGCAGGAGCTGGGGCATGAGGAAGTAGCCCGAGCCGTTGTCGTGGCTTCTGGTGCCCAGATTGCTGGCCCCATGGGAACGGTACTGCCAAGTGAGAAGCCGACCAGGCCAAATCAAACCCGGGAGTCCAGATGTTTTATGTGCAAATTCACTTATAAATGTCTCATTGGAAAAATCCTGAGGTCAAACGAACTAAGTCTGTGGGTGGTGTCCATCCTCTGGTGTCAGGTGTGTGTCTCTAGATTGGGTCAGTTCCACGTTTCAACCTTCCAGATCCTTCTGCCGGAAGCAGAGGAGAGGCCGAGAGGCATGGGGGAGGCTCTGCTCTTCCTTGGCCCCTGTGCTCACCGCCGGGGCCAGGCCGTCCGCCCGATACTGCCCTCTGTTTCTCTGGCTTAAGCCCAGACTGTCTCAGCACTCTCAGGACAGTGGGGATAATATTTAAAAAATAAATGAACTGCAATTAATGTCTAAACAATATTCCCTATTTTGATGACTTTTCTTAAAGATGGCATTTTTGCAATGTTCTTTCTCTCTCTGCCTTGTATGAGAAAGTGGTAGTTGACAGAAGTGGGAGCTTGCAGTGGAGAGTTCTTTAAACTGGCACTTGTTAGGGCACGGATCAGGGCCACTGCAGAGCTGGGGGCTCTCGGTGCCTTTCCGGGAGGCTGGTGGGGCTGGGACTGGCCTGCATCAGTGGAGGAGGGAGTCCCTTTTTCCTCCCGGTCCCCAGGCCTCCCAGTAACCTGCTGTGCCCAGACAACGGAGCCTCTGGTATACTCATTGCTTCCAGGGTTTCAAACAGCAGCTGCAGGCTGCGTCTCCCTCACCTGCGAGGGCTGGGGGACAAGACCAGACATGGGCAGGTGTGGAACGGGGGCCATCGATGGCAGCCAGGGCAGCTTGAGGCCCGTTCTTACCTGCTGGAGCATCCCACGTCATCACCTGGTTTAATCCATTGTAGATGCTGTTACATTCAAATTCTATAGGAAAAGAACAAATAGAAGAGGCGTTTGTGAGGCAAGAAGCAGTAACGGAACCCTGCTACGAAAATTGCTTGACGTTGCACCATGGTGAACAAACTTAAATATGCCCAAATTAATGTTTATTCTTTTCAAACAAATGCTAATTAAACAAGCTATAGTCTAATTTTCAGGTTTCTAGACAGGCCTTGATGTCTAGAAATGATAGATAGAACTTTCTCGCTGTTATTTACCTTATGTGTTCAGAGAAAATGCCCCCCTTCTGGCTTGCATATTTAACTGTTGAAAGAAACATCTGTCAAGCTAACTAGTATTTCTTTTTTTTTCACTGTTATTGGTCATTCATTTGTAATTCCAGTAAAACTCAGGAAATCTGGCCATGGTTTGGGGTAGATTTAATTATTTTAATTTGCAACCCCCTTCCCCAAGACAGAAGGAGGAAATGTCCTCTTGAGGTTGTCCCCTGGGCCAGTAGCCACAGCATTGCTGTCCTATGAGGAGGACATTATTGTTCCCAGTTTCTAAATGAAGGACAGAGGACCAGCTCAGAGCCAGGGAGAGAAGGCAGCAGAGCTAATATCTAGATGTAGGTCCATATGTCTTAGAGACCTAGACTTTCTCATGAGCAATGTCCTGTATTCAGAAAAGAAAAGACAGGACTACATTGTAGGAATTAAAAGCATGTGCTCCCTCCTGCCCACCCAACTGTTTGATGACACCACCAATTCCTTCTCCCTCCGCCCAGCAGAAGCCAGAGCCAGGCCGAAGGTCTGCTCGCCCTGTAGCAAGGAGAATGTGGGCAAATGCCAGGTGCCCGGGCAGGCTTGCTTTCTGCCCTGCGGTGTGTGCACTCGGGCCCTGAGTGAGGGCTGCGCTCTCAGTTTGGAGGCGTCCAACTTCCCGATGGGGAGCAAACGAAGCTCAGTGCTGGGGTGGGGCTGTGGTGAGTGCCACCAGCCCTGCATTCACTGCGCACTCTGTGCCACCTGCACTGCCAGGCTGTCCCCTCATCCTGTCTAAGCCCCAACTCCTGTCTGTGCCATGGGGATGATGATAGGGTACATTTGCTGTATGTTTGCTGCAGGGTTAAGTGAGAAAATCGCACACCACCTTTAGCGCTCAATACATCCCCACATCCTGATTATCCGAGGAGCAGCCCAGTGTGTAGACCCCCTTTTGAACTTCACTGGGCTCTAGCGTGTTGGCACTCACAGCCCAGGTGCTGTGAATGTCTTAGCTGTGTTTCCAAGCACGGAAGGTCTGTGGGGTTCAGTGTGTGCACAGGCATTTAAGGTCCTGCATTTACTGGGTGTCCAGTCCAGGGGCAGCTTTTCCTCACAACAGCAATAGAGATGCTGTCTGTGTCCTCAGTGTGGTTCAATAGCAGCCTCTTTCACAGTGTCTTGGCCCTTAAAGTTGCTGGTTCCAGCTATAATCTGAGAAAACAAGGTCTCCTAAACTTGAGTGATGGGCACATTAAATAGGGAAGGCAAAGGGATTTGGGAGCAGCTTTGACCCAATGTTCTGGCCAAAACTTGGTTATCTGCCCAGACTCAGTGGCTCCAGCCCCTGCAAAGCAAGTCCAGCCACGGTATCTCCATACGACATGAAGGGAAAGTGTTCACCCCCTGCCCGCCTCCCTCCTTCTGGGGCCCCTTTTGAAAGTCCACACTCCTCAGGCTGCAGTGCTGGTCGCTGCTGAAAGCCCATGCTGGGATGGAAGCAGATACTCCCGGCTAGCCTGGCTGGACCCACGTCCTCATTGCTGACCCTTGGGAACCTCACAGACTGTCCTCTCCTTCATCTGTGCTGTGCCCCAAGATAGAGAGGGAAATGGGGTGGGGTTGAGGACTGAAGATGGAACTGACATCATCTGTGTCCTGTGTTGTTGGCTTCACCCAGTCTTGTGATGTGGCAACAGGACAGGGAAGGATCCTCTGCACCTGCCCACCCGGTTCCATGCCTGCCAAGCCCATTGCTCAATTTCTCATGCATTGCTCAGAAAAGGCCTTAAATCTTTCTTCTTAGCCACGTGCGTTCAGGCAAAGACTGTGGCTGCTGTTGGAAAGCCAGCGCTGGGAAGTAAGGTCCATGTACTGCAACGTCCTGGGACTGAGCAGGTCAACTCCGGGGCTCCGAAGGAAGATTCCTGGGCATGGCACAAAGGGCAGTGCACCCTACTCTTGGGAAAGGGGTACAGCGTGGGGGTGCTGTGGGCCCCAAGGTCACCTCAAGACCAGGCCTGCCCCACCACTCCAGGCAGAGATTGTTGGACGTCCCACTCACCCTCCAGTAAGCCCCATGTGCCCAGCTCTCCAGCCAGGGTCTCCTTCAGAGAATCTGATGCAAGACCCAACTCAAGGGAGTGGTCCCAGAAGGAAGACGGTAAAATGGGATTTTAGAGTTGGATCTTCGCCCAGCCGCGTGGCAGCTAGGACCCAGTTACTGATGGGGAAGGGGATGGACACCTCCTGGCATTCTGCAATGGTGCACTTGTTAGGGCATCTGCTGGGGCTGACCAGAATGGCACAGGAGTCGAAGGGCATGCATTGGCCACTACGAGAGAAACAGCAACCACAGGGCTGTGAGGGTTGTGGAATCCGGTAGGTGTTGCTGAGAACCTTTGATTCACTCAAGAGATGGAGTGAGAATCTCAGGGTGAGTAATTGCCAATTTAAGGCAAAAAAGTGGAAGCAGGGGGCCCCTTGGTAGCACTGGAGGAAACTGCAGTCGCCTGTAGCAGGAGGACAGTCAGGCACAGGGCGAGCTCAGGGCTTACGGGCGAGGGTGTCAGAGACGCGGCAAAGGTGCATTTGCAGCTGGGGTTGGTCTCCTACACCAAAGTCAGGGCCCTGTCGGGCAGGAGCAGGGCCTGGGCCTTGAAATGGGCCCTGCAGGTAGATGCAGTTGACAGACGGCGTCCACTGACAGCCCTGTCCCTGCCCCCACCGGGACGGACAGGGTGACTCAATCCTAGTTTTTAGAAGACAATCGAAGGCCCGCAAATGAAATAGGTGCCCTGAAAGACAGGGCTGCACTCTCAGTACCTACTTGCCACCCTTCCTGGACACAGGGTGACAACGAGGGTGAAACTCCAGCCCTGACTTGTATCTGGCCATTATGAAGTAACTGGTACTGGACTTGCCCTCCTCTGGTCAACAACTAGCAAACTGGACAAAATGAATGAACATCTGTCTCCAGACACTGGACAACAGGCAGAGCAGGTCGTGATCCTGAGAGAAGGGAAACACGTCAGATGAATCCTATGAATGCCCTGGTTTCTGCCTGGAGGAATTTTCCAGAAGGCTGCCAGGGAGGGAAAATCAGCCCAGAGCAAAGCATTCTGCCTGAGAAGAAGAGAGATAAATAGGAACTTGGGGGGGCTGAGGTGTCTCAGGTGTGTCTGGCTGTGTCTGGGTCTGCGGACTTTTCCCTGGTGTTCCCTTTGCCCATCCCAGAATGTGTAATTGGAATGGCACATGGGGTGATTGGAGAACTCTCCCTTTGTTCCCCGACCTGTGGGGTAAGAGCTGTCATCGTTCAGAAGACCATGTGGAAACCCCCCGACCGTGAGCAGTCCCCCAACTCCCAACTGTCCTTCCTCCAGTGCAAGAGAATAAAAACCAGGCAAACAAACAAAAATACCCAAGACTTACACCTCAGGGGGGAATGTCAGAGATCACTGCCACCCCCAAAGGCTTAAAGAATGCAGGGATAGTGGCCACCACTATATACTATTTAATTTACCAAACTGGCCCATAGAAAACTCGGCTAACTCGTGGCAGAAGACCTTGCCCTACCACAGAACCCAACTACATAGCACCTCCTCTTGCAACCGCACATCCTCCCAGTGAGCAGAACTCTGGGGCATGCACCTGATCTTACACCTTGAGTGGACAGAGAGGTAGCCTAAGGCAAGAACAGACCCAAAATTACAAGTAGTAGCAAATAGCCTGGTTGGTTGTCCAGGGTCCTGGGAAGGCAAAGAGTGGAGAACCAAGGACTAGAAGGGTGTGGTAGAAGAATATAGCTGGACCTTTGGGAGTGGACATAAAGTGTGAGCACCTTGTTTTGCAAGCTGGCATCCATCAGAGAGCGTCCACTCAATAACCAAATAGGCAGGAGGGCTCAGCCAGTGATGTGAGCTAGTGCCTCTCATTGGCCACACTGTGCCTGGTGCATGGGCACATGAACGGATGGAGGGTGCTCATGGGCACGGCAGGGTGGGTCTCTACTCACTAAGGTTAATTGAGCTTCTGATACTGCCTAATGTCCAAGCTGCTAGCAACAGAATTGATACTGAGCTCCCAGTACACTTACAGCATCATCCCTTAAAAAGACCAACTAGGAACTTTAATATATTGAGCCCCTTCCACCTGGAAAGGACAGTGATTCATCTTGACTGAAATCCACATGTATCCTGATGTGAATTTACCTAACCTGCCCACAGGGCTTTGGACAATGCCACTATTCAAGGACTTATAGAGAGTTCTATCCTCCAAGTCAGGGTACCACTTAACATCTCACTAGACCAAGAGACTAATTTTACAGCAAAGGAGGTCTGGCAGCGGGCAGGTGACCAAGGAAGCCACTGTCCTATCACATACTGCACCACCCAGAAATTTCCAAGCATGAAGAGCATTAGAATGGCCTCTTGAATGTGCAGATGTGGCATCAGCTCAGGAATTTTCCTCTGGGGATGCAGGGCCATCCACAAAGATGCAGGACACCTAAATCAATGCCCAGTGAATATATGAGGACACAGCAGATGAAAGTGCCGGTGGCTGTTCTCAACGTCATTTCTAATGACAAATTTGGAAATGTGTGCTTCCAAACCTGCACTGGGGACTCTGAAGGTTTAGAAGTCCTGGTACCCAGAGGTGAAATGCTCCCACCAGGGGACTCAGTGAGGGTTACAGCAGTGCCCTCAGGGGACAGACTCAGGAGCCAGGCTGCCTAGCACCATCACACAGGGGCTGTGACCCTGGTCAAGTTCACTGGCTCCATGCATCCCTCCAGTGTTCACCTAGCACAGAGACTCTGCAACAGACACTGCCTAGACCTCAGAATACGGCAATGAATGTGGCAGCCATGGTCTCTGCCTTCATGCAGCACACGTTTTATGAAAGAGAAAGACAAGAAACAGGCAAAAAATGTACAATAAGTACAAGGAAGGGATTCAACTGTGGGCTCTGATGTAGAATAATTAGGAAGCTTGCAGAGGTCACCTTTGAGCTACAAAAGAAAAGGATGAACACTTGCTGTCTGTGCAGAGAGCTGGAGCAGACCTTGCAGGTGGAGAGCTCCGCGGGCACAGGAGCCTGACAGGGGAGGGCCAGGCTGCTGGCCTGCTCTGGGGGTGAGCGGGAGGGCAGGGCTGAGGGTGCAGGAATGAGTGGGTGGAACAGGCTGAAGGGGCGGGTGTGTGATGTCATGCGAGCCTTAGGGTGATAATGGAAAGATTTTATTTATCCTTCATTCCGAGAGCACTGAGAAGTCACATAATCTGATTTATGATTTAAAGATGACTCTGCCCCTGGGGTAAACTCTACGCAGAATAGAAGAAACAGAATTGGGTTGTGGGGGCAATTAGGATGCCATGATCTCTAAACCCCATTTTCTTTTTGGTCATAATACCTGCTACACAGGCCCACTGCGAAGGCCAAGTATGTTCATCCGTGCCACTTGCCTGGCACATAGCAACGGCTCTGGAAGTCACCATTGTATAATGCGCCTGTGGAGCTCTGCCTTAGCTGAGAATCAGCACCGAGTGGAGAGGAAAGTTCAGCATAGTTTTGAGTTACTGCAGGTGCATTGTCACTTAGCCATTAACAATAGTGTGAAGTTTGGTGCACCCCAGAGCCTTCACTGCCCTGCACCTTGAGGGGAGCAGGTGGAGGCCCAGCCTTTCGTTCCAGTGGGTTGAGCCCTCAGAATGGGGACACGGAGGTGTTAGCCCCCTTCCCCACCCTCCCTGCCTGGCCTCTCCCACCCTTGGCCACAGGCTTCCAGCCTCTTGCTAGACCCTGAGTGCGTCAGCATCCCTCGGTGCCCTCAGCCTGGCCCGCTCCCCTAAAGGTCCTTCATCCAGCTCTCCGAGGTTCAACCCGGTGGAGGCCCATCTCTTTTCTGCTAGAACCCGACAGACACAACGACACTGACATCGGACTTCGCTCCTCGTGAACGTCCTCCTTCTGCCTTTACTGTCCAAAGCCTGGCATACGGCGATCATCCTGAGAGCAGTCACCGGGTGAGGCAGTTATCAACCCGTGAGAGCATTAGCGGACAGAGACGCGTAACCATTATGCCCACATCCCACGAAGTCAGAGGGAATTCTACAGAAGTATCCTAAATCAACACCACTTGATTCTTTATTCTCTTTTAAATTGGCCATAGACATTTATCATGTGGGATGTTAAAAAAAAAAGGCTTTAGCTGCTCTGCATGCAGGTGAAATCCTTACTTGTTGCTAAAAGTAGTTAACCAGAGGTCTAGAATGAAATTTACTAATTTTAATGTCCAGTGCATTGTTGTTTATCCAGCTTCTTAGTGGAAAAATAATGCACAATAGCCCCTAAAAGTTAATGCAAGGGGGGAGAGAGTAACTGCAGAGATGCATTTTTATTTTTTTAAAGTTGCAATAAATCATTCTGTGCCCAGGGCTCAAGCACTTCCTGTAGGAGTCACTGTCTGGTGCATTTTGGGGTGGCAGGTGCCCAAAGCCACCACATTTATCTTTTGTGTTCCATGGGGCTACCTCTTCGGGAAGATGTTTCACCCTCAGGTTGTTACCAAGCCTTCGCTGGGTGGGCGTCTAATACCCCAAAAGAGGTCCACAACACTTTCTCTTAAAAAATTCCTTTTTCTTCCTATTATGTTTCCCAATTATAAAAGATTATAAAATAATTGTAAAAATAATTTAAAGTTCAAATATTACAAACATAGTTAACTCCAAAATAAAAGTCAGAGATAATTTGTGTTAAAATATTGTGTCTGTTCTTTAAGATATCTCCCTACACATGTATTATTATTATTTTATGTGTGCATTATAATTATAACAGATGACATTTATTCATCATTTTTATATGCCTGGCTGCATCTAAGTGTTTTATGCAGATCAGCTCATGAGACACAAAGAAGCTCTGAAATTTGCTTGAAGTTGCACAAAGCTGGGATTTGAACTCAGACAATCTGACTTTGGAGTCCCACACTTAACAACAACCACAAAGTATTTATCACAGTTCATACTTTTATAAGTCCAAGTAGTCTAATTATACTCACATTTTTGAAATCTGTTCTTAACTTCACCACATAACTTAGGCATCTTATATGTAAGATTTTTAGATTATGTCTTAATGGCCATAAAATATTGCACTTGTCCCAAGAATTTATGCATTTAGTCTTCTATTAATGGACTTGTAAGTTGTTTGAATTATTTTTTCTATTACACCAAATGCTGTAATTGTTATCGTGTTACATCCTTGTTGGTGAACTTGTGATGGTATTTTTTTTTGATAAATATCAAGAAGAAAACCTGCCACATCAAAGGACCTACACACTTTCCATTTGTCAGAGATTGATAAATCGACTTTAGCTCCCAGCAACAGTCAGTGAGAGTTACTTGTTCACACCCTTGCTGAATTTGGGTATTATTTTCTTTTTTCTTATGCCTTTGCCAATCTGATAGGAACAAGTGTAGATATTGTTTTTATTTGCCTTTCTGTGATTATTACTGAGATTGGGTGTCTCTTCATACATACATTGTCCATTTGGGTGGCTCTGTCTGGTGGGAATTTTATGTCCTTATTCATTTTTTATCCCTTTATTATCTTTTTAGTTTTATTATTTTATAAGGTCTCCTTATATATTAAGGATACCATTGGATTACTATGCTGCAATTAGAAGCAATAAAGGAGATATCCATAAACCAACATGGATTATGGAGTTGAATGAATTAGTGAAAAATAGAATAAGGCCTATAGCATTATACTCTTTATGTAAATTAAAATAACACATGCATGAGTTCTTCTGGAAATGGTGGACAAGTTAATTTAGATCAACACGACCTCTGAGAATGATTAGAAAAGCTGGGAAAACTATGCTGAGAAAATTAAAGAAGACCTAATTACATGGAGGGATATGTGAGGTGCATGAATTGGAAAATTCAATATTGTAAAGCTGCTAATCTACCCCAAATTTATCAAGCAATATCAATCAAAATACCAACAGGGTTTTGTGGTTTTACGTGTGGGGGGAAAGGGTTATTTATTTATTTTTTGTAAATTAATAAGCAAATTCTAAAATGTGTATGAAAATACAAAGGCCCCAAATAGTCAAGTCCTTACCAAAAAAGAAGAAAAAGTAGGAGAACTTGATTTCCTTCACATCAATATTTATTTTCAGTGGCATTTGGAATGTTTGTTATTGGAACAAAGATAGACATACAGGCCTTTGTGACAGAATAGAGTCCAGGTACCAAGCCACGTGTGTGGATGCTCCATTTACTGCAAAGTGGGCACCTGCAGAACACAGGGAAGTAAGTGGTGACAGGACTATTGGATAGCCACACGGGGAGAAAAACAAGCTTTCCCCTTTTACCACTAAATACAAAAAGTAATTCCAGGTAAATCGCAGTTCTAATATGAAATTACTCTACAAATTTTAGGGTAATTTCCATTTCAAGGCAGGATGGAGCAGCTGATGCAGAACAACATGCCCACTGAGGACAACCAGAAAAACACAACAGTAGTTTATAGGATCGGAGCTGCAGCAGCTGTGAGAACTGGAGGGCCAGAACTGACACACCAGGGGCACTTTTTGTCTGGGGCTGCTTGTTGGTTCTCTACACGAGGGAATAGGTTGAGGATTTGGGCTTTGCTATGGCAAAAAATCAACCCAGTGACTGGCAGTCTCCCATTACTGGAGACATAAAAATGCAGACCTGAAGCTTCATGGCACAGTTGGGAACTGACCTGGCCTCTGGAAGGTAGGACGGGGTCTTTATCGGGTTCATGGCATTGAGTAGGCAAAAGCAGAGCTCACGGCCCAAGGGGAAGAAGCGCAAGTGAACTCACCATGTTCTCATGAACTGCACTGAGGGCTACACCTTAACATCTTAAGAAGGTGGTATAACGAGGTAGACTGAGCCTCACCAACATTGCAATGTAGGCTTCACTTAGCTTTTGTTTAGACCAGTGGGCCAGGGGTTGGTAAACTTGTTCTTTTTCTTTATTTGCAAAAGGCCAGATAGTAAATTAGCAACTGTTCAACTCTGCCGTTGAGGTGAGAAAGCAGCTATAGACGACACAAGCAAATGAATGTGGCTGTGGTACAATAAAACATTATTTATGAACATTGAAATTTTAATCTCATATAATTTTTATGGCATGTCTCCTTTTGACTTTTTTCCCAATGATTTAAAATTTAAAAACTGTTCTTAGTACACATGCTGTATAGAATCAGACAACAGGCCACATTTGGCCTGTGGGAAGTAGGTTGCCAATTCCTAGTTTAGATAAAGGTGATTAATCCCAACTTTTTTTGCCTATTAGAGGAAAGGTAAACACTCTCTGGAATAGATAACATCCTTTAGACCCTCCACAATTTTGTATATACAATGCCTGGCATTCAATAAAAAATTACAAGGCATGTGAGGAGATAGGGTGATATGATACAAAAATGAAGTGGAAAACAAAATAGGAAGAGACTAATGGGAGATATTGGCATTAACAGACAAGAATTTTAAAATGTCAATGATCAATATCTCCAATAAAATAAATTAATAGATGGGCAAAATCAATAAACAGATGAAGAATTTCACCAATCAGATGAACACTCTAGAATTGAAAGATACAATGTACAAAATGAAGGGTGGATTTAACAGTAGGATTAGACACAGAATAAGGCAGTATAAGTGAATTGGAAGACAATTGACAAAAATTGCCCAAAACAAAGCACATATAGGTAATAAGAATAGGAAATACAGAAACATCACAGGAAACATTTGGGGAAAGGTAAGGGGTCTAAAATAGTTGGAATTGGAGTTCCAGACAGGGAGTAGGCTCTGTCTTGTTTTTAAAAAGCTATGTTTGGAAAGGTATTTAAAATTACAAAATTTGAATTTACAAATTTACAAATACTACAGAATTTCTATACAATATAATACCATAGATTCAAAAAGATTTGTGAACCCCAAGAAGGACTAAATAAAATACAATAATAAAAAAAACCAAAAATAATCTAGGCTTTTTGTGAAATAAATGCTGAACAGAAGGAAAATCTTAAAGGAATTTACAAAAGAATATCTTCAAAGGATCAACAGTGAGACTGACAGCTGACTTCTCGATAGAAAAGCGAAAACAAGCCGGACGAGAAGGGAAACGTCACTAAGTGAGGCAGGAACACCCTGTGAACCCCGAGTTCTGTACCCAGGGAAAATATCCTTCAACAAAGAGTAAAAAATAAAGATATTCTGTGACCAAAAACCCCCCAAAAACAAAAAAACAGAAAGAAGCAGCAGCAAAAGCAGAGAATATCGCCGGGAAGCTGCACGGAAAGGAACGCTGAAGGGAGCCCCTTAAGCAGCCAGACGAGGGCCCCAGACGGAGATGAAAACCCTCGTGGCGCCCGGAGAAGGCCGTGGAAACTCGGGGCTGAGGGGAAAGGGTGAACGTGTGAGTAAATTTAAAGGAACGTCGATTGCAAGAACAAAATTAATCTTGTGTGATTTTGAGCATAATAAATTCAAATCTTAACTTCTACAAACTAAAAGGCCCACCAACAACTCAAAAGCAGGAAGGAGACAAATGGAGGTCAGGACTCCAGTGTTCCAGTATCGTTAGGAAAGTGAGAAAAGCGCTAATTCGTGTTAGATCATAATGAGTAAATAACATGTATTTTGATCCCTAGGGCAACTACTAAAAGAACAATGAAGGAATGTATAGCTATCAGTTCATTAATAGTAATTAAACATATTTGATTATCTTTGGGGAAAAAAACAAAAAGGGAAAGTAGAAGGGACACAAAAGAAGTAGGTCTAAATTGAAAAAACACATTACAGTGGCAGATGTAAACCAGAGGAAACAGTGATTTCACTAAATGTAAAGTGACTAACTCAATTCAAGGCTGAGACTGTCAGATTAGGTAAAAATTAATAAAATTCAGCTCTATACTCCTTACAAAAGATGTTATGTTTCATATAAAAGCACATAAATTTTGAAAGCAAAAAATAGAAAAGTATAAACCATGCAAACACTATCCATAAATCTCTATGTACTCAACAACATAGCTTTAGAATATAAAAATCTGAGAAGATTATTCAGATGGACATAAACTCACAAGAATGTCCTCCTCTTTTTTAAATTAAATTGTGAAATACAAATTAAATTAAAATGTAATATTACTACAATGGCTAAAATATAGATGGAAAAATTTGGCAAGACTGTGAATTAACTGGAACTTTCCAGCAGTGTCTGGGGTGTAAAAATCGGTACAGAGATTAGTAAATCCATTTGGTATTATCCGCTGAGGTTGAAGATATTCATACCTTATACCCCAGCAACTCTTCTCCTAGGTACACACCCAACGCAGATGCATGCACGTGTGCACCAAAAGATCTGCACAGGAACCCTGCATTCAAAATAGCCCCCAGTTGGAAGCAACCTACACAACTTCCAGCATGAAGATGGACACATACATTTTGGTATATTCATGCAATGCAGTACTGAAGTGAGCAAACACAACCACCTAGAACACCACGCGGATCTCACAGACATAACGTTATGTGAGAGGAGCCAGTACGGCGGAGGATGTGCTCACAGGACTGTTTATCCAGAGTTTGTGCTTTCAGAACCCAGGATAGTGGTTACCTTTAAGGAGGAAGGTGCAGTTACCCAAAGGTGGCATGAGGGGATTTCTGGGGAGCAAGTGATACCCTATTTTTTGACCTGGAAGATGTTCATGCTTATTTTTATTTTGTGGAAATTTACTGAGCTGTGCATTTATGATCTGTGCATTATTTTCAATAAAATAGTTAGAAATAAATTCACATGGAAAACAACACTAACACAGTTTATCAGGATAGGGATCGAGGATACACATCCAGCATGTTAGAGCTGCTGCCTAAGGCTGACAATGGAATGCAAGTGGGTAAGAAGTGGAAAAGGGAACAAAGGAATTAAAGAAGAAACAAGAGAACGGAAGACAGGAGAGAAAGAAGGAGAGACAGACAGACAGCACCGTGGTCTGAGAAACGGGATCCACTCCGCCTACTTCTCTGGGGCCCCGGGGAGAGGGCAGCTCCTCACGCGTTTACTCGTTTAGCCCCTGAAGGATATGCGTGTTTGCCCGCGTGTTCTTTCTCATAAACATCTCCACAGGCCCCTTCAGTGGCCGTGGAGCGTTGGCTGTGATTCATTGAGAGTGAGTCTGGAAGCTGACACACACAGGTGCTGTATAAATACATATAAAGCATTTGTAACTCCCATTTTATTGAAAAAGAAACTGAGGTTCAAAGAGGATGAGTGGCTGGCTGCACCTCAGTCGTCCGTGTGGAGGAGCAGAGATTAGAACTCACGCAGGAAACCCACGGTGAGCTGTGAATGTGCATTAACGCTTTCTGAAGGATCTATTGCTCTCAGCAGCAAAGCAAAACTCAACACAACTCAACACCTTTTAGATGTTTCCAAAAAAAAAAAAAAAAGAAAGGATCTGGGAGAATTATCCTCAAGAATATAACATATTATCTGTGCACCTGAAAAGCATACACTGCAAGGACGCATTCTTCTCTTGATTATTGTGTGCACAAATGGCTTCATGGTTCAAATGGGTCCTGGGAAAGTTCATAAAATAAAAATGTATAATACAGGCTCGGATGCCTTAGTTTCGATAACTAACACACAGCATTCACCGTGTCCCACTCACTGGTCTAAGCACTGTACGTATATTAGTTCATCTTTTAAAGCCACAGTTTTTTTTTTTTTTCTTTAACCATCTCAGCCTTTTTAGTCTAAGACTCAAGTTCAAAGCTGCATGACCCAGCCAGTCTCAAGCTCTGCAGCTCAGCAGCCTCATTTAAGTGGGGTTGCTGCTGGCATCTGCATCAAAGGGGGCTTCTGCAGATTAAAGGAGCTCCTGCACGTGGAAACGTCAGCCCAGATATGAGACCGACGTCCCGTGGAAATCAGAGTTGCAGCCGGCTCCCACTCAGACCCAAGCCTGGGCCTCCAAGACAGGGAAGAGCTGAACACAGGTGGTCCCACCTTGCTGCCTGCAAACTTTACCTGCCTGCAAGGATGTCCACATACTGAGAGCTCTCACTGGCTCTCTGGGGAGTGATGGGCAGATGCCACCCTGGTTTGACAGATTAGGAAGGACAGACTTTCCTCCAAGGGCACCCATGCTCTCTGCAGACAATTAGAGGAGAAAAACCCAGGCTTCTAATTTGCAGTGTAAGCGCCATCCTCCCAAAATGCACTTGCAAGAAGTCATTTTAGCAGCAGTGCAATGTAACGTTCAGAAAATGGATCTAAGTAGAACCATACCTCATGTTTATAGGTTTTTAAAAGCATTCTAAGGACATTTACCCAAACTAGGTTATTAAGACAACTTTTTCTAGCTGTCAGATTCATTCATTGGCTCTTCTTCCTTTTCTTCACTTTCTTAGCCAATGAGAACATTAAAAGGTTTGCTTAGTAAACTAATTTTTAAGCTCAAAGGAACATACAAGCTAAGAGTTCACATTGCCTCTTCCCTAATCTTTTCAGCTTAGTGAGAAAATTTACTGTGGTCTTCTCCATTTTTTCCTTCACAGACCATCGGTGACACATCTCCAGGGCTAACAAGTGAGAAAATGAAATTCTCTCTGCCTTCCAGAGACGCACACACCCACCCATCAAGCCCCTGGCACCTTTATCCCTCCTTTCCCTGTAGCTCGCTGTGGGAATGGGGGACTCTAGCGATACCTTCGGAAGAGAAACACCGAGGTTGTGTGTAGCCGTATTGCCGTCTCTTTTGAAGTGCATTTCCAAAATAATCTCATCATTACTGGTTATACTCTGATAGGCAATCTTGTGTGTTGAATGGTTGGAGTGCAGGCCCTCAGAACTACTTTTTACAGCTGGGTGCCGTAAGGTATTGTATTTTTCTAGAAAGACGAACAGAGAAAATAATTTTCAAACTGTTCACACATCTGTGGAAGACAGTTGTGTTACAGAACTTATTAGGAGGGGAAAACGCGCACAGTGAAAGGTCTCCGGGGACCTCTGCAGTCCCGTTTCTATGAGGTTCTCCGCAAGTTTCCAGGGTTCTCCGCGGTTCCCCATCGTTCTCCGGGACTCTCCAGGGTTCTCCGGGCTCTGCAGGCCCCTCCGGGTCTGTGCAATGAGGCCCTGCTGCTTCCTCGCCACCACCACCTGACTTCTCTGCACTCGTGCTGTGGGGGACACACCAATCTGTGCGAGACAAAACCCCGGTCAATGCCATTTGCTCCTTGCTAACGGGCGTGACAGTCACGTGGAGAGCCGCAACTATGGCTGTTCTGTGGCTGGACTGCTAATGGGCTACAGGCCCTTCAATTCCTGTCTACACGGAATTCCCGGCCGCACCCCCCACCTCCCGAGCCCACCCCACCCTTCCCCCCTCCCCTCCCCCCCAGTGAGCCCCACTAACCCTGTGAGCCTCAGGCTGTCTGCCCTCTCTTCTGGGGGCTCTCTGGCCCCTGGGTTTCAGGTGGGCTTACCTTCCCACAGTCCTACTGAAGTAGGGCTCTCAGTGCACCCTGATATCCCCTGACTGTGCCTTAGCCCCCTAAACCCCCAGCCCGCCCCCACCCCCTAGCTGGGAGCCCTGGAAGGAGAGGAAACCAACTAGTCTGTTCTACACTTAGAGCTGCAGCGCCTGACCCAGCCCTGTGCCTGCAGACACTCTGCAGCACTGTCTGCTGATCCACTGAGCCCAGGCACACAGGAGGGAGGGAGCAGCGGGCTGGGCATGAGGCCATGAGCTCAGTACCCCATGTGCATCCTGAGGGTGAGTCAGCTGAGGACAGTCTTGACAACTGGGGTAGGCTGGGTGTCCCCAAGAGAAGGTTTGGGGCCTTCAGCAGGCAGTGGTGCAGGGCTGGGGCAGCTGGAAAGGGGCACAGGCAGGCCCCTGGCATCCTTGTTTGTGGCTGCAGACATGCCCGGTACTGTGTAGGACGGAGGGTCCAATCCATGCTGCACTGGGCAGAAGACCACAGGGCTGGAGCTCTCCCTGGCAGGGGCCAGGGGTACAACTATGGCCAGGCTCTGCTAAAGGGTCCACCAGTATTGTTAGGGGTGGCTCAGACCCCTGTTACCATTTGACCTGGCAATGTGGAAAAGACACACCCGCAGTGGGCATAGTTAATACCTCCCGTGCTGTCTGGTGTGTGCACCGTGGTGTCACTGGGTGGAGTGATGTATTTGTCTTCACCTGAAGCTTGGTTATTAAAGATGGCTGAGAGCCAATGAAAGTCAGCAGAAGTCAGGTTCCCCGGAAAAGGATTTATTGGGGACTTGACTGTCAAGACCAGGGCTTATGTGCCGAATATGGCTGGCCACATGTTTTTGTATGGCCCACAAAGTAAGAATGGTCTTTATGCTTTTAAAAGGTTGGAAATTTTAAAAGAAAAATGACATTTCATGATGAGCAAATTGTGTGACATTCAGATCATAGCGTCTGTAAATAGTTCCATCTGACACAGCCACATGCTTCTGCTTACCTGTTGTCTGTGGCTGTCTTTGCAGTGCAGCAGAGGCCACCTGCCCACAAAGCCTGAAATATTTACCCTCTGGTCCTTTACAGAAAGGTTTGCCGATCCTTCTTTAGGAGATAGAAACACGCAGAACCGCTGTGCTAGAGTGTCTGAGAGGGGGCCCGGGGACATGCATGTGAGGACGCATCCTGGGAGGTTCTTACCGCGCACTGAAGTGTGAGAGCTGTGGATGTAGAGGACTAAATGGCAGAGAGCACTTCCCAGAGACAATGGTAGCTTTGGACTCCCTGGAGTTCACAGAGGTTGACAGAAGTCTCAGTTTAATTTGAAGACCTATAGACAACGTGCCTGGGGTAATCATTGTGTCAGTTTTACACTGAAAGAATAGAGTCGCACTGGTGCCATTACAAGATGGAATCAGGCAATGGAATCAGGGAACATAAAGGCCCTGGAAGGAAGATTTCAGAAAGAGACTAAATTTGAGGAGCAGCAAATCTCCCGTCTTGCTTGTGGGGGTCGGTGGCCAGTCTGGCTGCTGCCCGGTGCTGGATCTAAGGGCAGCATGAGCTGTCTCTTAACTGAATGTTGTTTGTTGGCTTCAACACGCATTGTAATTGGTATTCACGTACATTTTAATTTCTATCACGTCTTCCTCCTCACTATTTGAAGCAAATTTCCCTCCTGCTGAACACGTGTTTGAAGTTTCCTTGTAATGAAATTAATTTTTATAAAATTCAATTATAGTTTCCCCTTTCCTTGCCCTAGTGGAAGTTTTATGTCCTCTCCTACATCGGAACCTATCAAAAGTAGCCACGCCTTACTCAGGCATTTTACAGAAATTGCCTTTCTCTGGAAAGTTAACACTTGAAGCAATGTGACTATCTTATGAACAGTAAAGTGAAAACTTTGTCTTTTTCTTCCTGTGCTTGGGACAGAGCCTTTGTCCCCAAGCTCTGAGATGCCTGAGCAGGGAGGGGAAGGTGCCAGCGGTGATGGTCTTTGAAGCATCCTGTCCAGGTAGCTGAACATGACGTGTTTTTGCATTTACATGGGCATTGCTACCAGACGAGCTGCTTTTGAGTTGGCCGTGTTGAATGGAACGGGGGCTTTACCTTGTAATGTGCTGTCTGAATGCTGCTTGCGTTGTCAAATCAAGGTCAGGGCTGAATTAGTTGTTGATTGTGATGCACATGTTAACATCTGGGAAAGGACAGTGTCCAGGCAGCCCCTACTGCAGCGTGCTGGCAATTTCAGCCATCATGTCTGCTCCTGGGTAGCACGGCATCGCGGTTCTGTTCTGCACAGGCAGCGGCACACATGAGGCCAGATGAATTGGGGTAGATGTGTTGGTTCTCAGGAGTCTGAAGGCTAGAAATGTGAATTCCAAGGTGGGCAGGGTTGGCTCCAGGGCCCTCTCCCAGCTCTGTCCTCGCGGCAGCCCCGGCGCCCCTGGCTGGAGACATCGCTCCGGTCTCTGCCTCTGTCTTCCTGTGGCCTCTCCCCTGTGTGTCTCTGTCTCTTCTCCTCGTCCTGGGGGGACACCAGCCATGGGATTCAGGGCCCACACTCATTGAGTGTGGCCTCATGTTAACTTGATTACGTCTGCGAGATCCTCTTTCCAAGGGCACCTGGGTCAGGACTTCCACACACCTATTTGGGGGACACAGTTCAACCCACGGAAAGTTGTGTGTTCCTTTCAGTTCAACACCAAATGGGCTGAGATTGTGAGAGTAAAGCCCCGGTTACTTGTGCATCTCCCTCCCTGCAGGTCGGGTGACAGGACAGGCTTTCCCGGAAAGGGTACTGACCATCACCGACAGTACTGTGGCCTTTCGCTTGGCCCTCATCATCCCTAAGAGAGGCAGATGCCACAGGGATTGCATCCTACGCAGGGATCGCCACCCACAGGCTCTGGACCACATGCAGGCAGCGTTGGGGCTAGAACTGGGCTTTGTGAAGCTCCACCCATGCCCGCCCCACCGAAGCACGTGGTCTTCGAAGATACTTCCTCAGACACAATTCTCATTAGCTGAGTCTTCTTCTCCTGCCCACTGTTAGTCTTGAGTTTTCTCTGCAGACAAAATGTAATAAGCCCAGTTCTCACTCGGGAAAATGGACTGCATCTTTATTTTGTAATTGGCCTGAAGTTTTGGACTGGATTAAAATATTTAACATGATGGCATGATCTTAGCAAGTAACAGAGAGACATTCTCTTTTAGAGCAACCCCACAGAACTTGGGTCAACTTTGCTGAGAATCAGTTGGCCACCTGAAAGATGTGACCAGCCACGGGTAGCCGCCTGCGGAAGGGAGCCCCGGGGTGCTGGGGCCAGTCCTGAGGTTCCAAGGGCCGTGTGAGTGTCTGCCCTTTCACTGGTGAGCCCAGCCTTGGGCGTTCTTGACGTCCCTAGGAGCATCTAGGCCTCTTGTGTGGCTTCCTTCCCGTTCCAGTCACTAGCTAAGGCCTCTGCAGCCATTTAGACGATCAGTGTTATTGAGCGAAACATGTTTAAAGTGTTTTATTATTATGGATTAATTTTAAATGAGGCTGTGTAGCTCTTATCACAAATTTATCTCCTATTGATATACTTGTCACCTGCATTTTCATAATTACCCTGCTTTGATTTAACATTAACCATTAAAATGAAACATAAACAAGAATAGCTGTGGAATGGCCACCATCTCCGTTTGGTGAGGAAAGCATAACGGGTTTATGGAGACAGCTCGTCGGGTCCGGAATCCCCACCGAGAGGCAGGAGTTAAATCAGGTTATCTCTGTAGAGCGATCCCTAAAGGGGTGTCTGTTTCCTGGGGCTGTACTGCTAGTTTGAGTCTGAGCGCTTGCAGAGCTTAGGACCAAGTCAGCAACGACAACTCCGCATCCGAGAAAACGCAGGTGAGAAAGTGAGGCTGCAGGTTGAAGATGTCGCACGGCATCGCGTCTGTGTGACGTCTGCAACTCTTTGGGTTTCCTCACGTCTGTTAACAACTTCCCGCAAGAGCACTCCCGTCGTCCTTGTTTCCCAGAAGGAAAGTCGAGGCACAGAGAGGTTCTGGGATTGGCTCTGGAGGTCCCTAGACGGCTTGTGGTGGGACCCGGTGCCCCGCTGCGGCCCTGGACATCAGAGGCCTCGGGCTCCGGCAGCTGCGGCTCCTCGGGCTTCTTCTTCCCGGCTCCCACTTTGCTCCAGAGTGACAATGACCCACCTTCTGTGGGCACCGTGTGCACCATCTCCTGCCTCCACAAGGCCCCGGACTGCGCGATGTCCCTCCCCTGCACTGCTGAACCCTGGTCCCCTCAGGAGGAGTTAATCTGCTGGAAGTTCCCCCAAGTAGGTGCCAAGAGCAGTGTCCAGGGAAGGTGCTCTCCTCCCGCACAGCTCAAAAGGCCTGTCGGAGGTCTGGCCTTTAACACCAGCCAGAATGCTGCCCTGAATGCTGCCCTGCAGAAGTGGTTCCCCTCCAGGGATGCCTCTTCCCATAACTTGCCGAAAGTGCCAATCAGGGCTCCTTTCCGGGTGGGCGACCTGCCCAGGCCCCTCGCTCGAGCCCTCCTGTGTGCTGTGCTCCTGAGCACGGCCCTCAGCGACTGTGGGCTCGTGCAGATCCCCCCATCTCGCTGCTTCTCCTAACACGCCCAGAGATGCCGCCGTGTGGCAGGCTCCCGGGGCCCTGCAGAGCCTCGGGCGGGCAGCTGAGCGCTGGGGCCGCGCGTCGGCCGTGCTGGGCTTGCCCGGGCTTCCGCCACTGCTCACTATTTCTCAGTCATGTGGCCGTGGCCGGCCGCTTGATTTCTGGACTTCTGTCCCTTGTGTTTAGATGAGAGGAGTGACACAGCTCTGGGTTGTTCTGGTGACTAACCAGATGACGTGAGGAGAAGGACTGGCCCAGCTCCGGCACACAGTAGGTCCTCAAGAATGGAGTCGCGAAGCTGCTGCAGGTCTCAGGCCAGGACCCCGGGCCGCTTGGCTACCCTCCCTCTTGATCCGTGTGTGGCAGTGTCCCCTTGGGGTAGAAGCCCCGTTCCTGCTGCAGGTGACTCACATTGTTCCCCGAAGGTCCATTCTGCTAAGTCCCTGTGGACACTGAGCCGGTGAACACTGACGCCTTGCTCCTGAGGGAAAAACAGGGCTAGGTTCCTACGAGCTCCGGTCACAGCATTTTTGTCAACAGATCTGCGCATAATCTTGTTTTATGTTATAGTAGTTTAAAGGCACCTTATTTCACATGTGTTGTTGATCCATCAACATTGAACTCACGGCCAGCAGCACCGCCACTCACACTTAGGAGCTTCTCTAGCCCAGCATTTCCTCCATAAGACACATCGCGGCCTCTTGTGTTCAGGAACACGAGACAACACTTCACACCATGCTCAGGCATCAGTGGAGCAGCAAAATCATCAACAAAAGCATAAAAATGCAAAAAGTTCCTGCCACACTAAATATACTGCAAAAAGGACACTTGCTTATAGCATGAGAGCTGAGACAGGGGCAGAGCGTGTGTCACCCAGATGGGAATGTGTGTGCCGATGTCCCTCAGCTCCGTCCCGTCCCCTTCAGAGAAGCCTCTGTGGATGCTGAGTACCCGGCCAGCCGTTCCTCAGAGGGGAGGGGACTTACAGCCCCCACGCCCCCGTCTCCTGAGCCACCCCCCACCTCTTCTCTGCCTGCTCCCAGAGCCTGGCCTAGGGCCTCCTTGAGGAAACGACATTTATGTCTGTTTAGATACTCCTCACAAACAAGGCTTCTAATGTATAAAATGTCTTCGTGTTATTTATTGCCATTTCCAGCAAGAAAATCTGAATTTAGAGCCAAGTCATCAATATTATTTGATATTTCCAACCCCGAACATTAATGTGAAATTCCGAAGTCACCGTCCCCATTTATCTGTCCTGTTCTGCATCCCTGGGAGCGCAGCCCGTGTTTCTGAGTCTCAGCTTCTCTGTGGCCTCCACCACGGGCACAGCACAGATCCCCCCATGCACTCGCACAAAGGGCAGCTTGGAAAGAAAGCCATTCCCTGGGGTTGACAGTGAGGCCCGCGGGGGCTGAGGAAGGACGTGGTGTACTTTGGTGCAGAGAACAAAGGGGCTTCCTGGCCCACGGTACACCTGCAAGCTCTTCTTTGCTGGGTGGCCAGTAAGTAGGAGAGGTGAACTCAACGCCTCCCTGACCCGGTGGGACCCTCAGGGAGGGGTGAGTCTGGTGGGTGGGAGGCAACTATCGTTACAGAGCCCCCCAACACCATGCTCCAAGCTTTGGGGGGCCCTCCAACCTGGCCAAGACTTCGTTGGTAAGACATCGGACAAGGGCAGGAATGGTCACTTTCTAAACTCTCGGGTTCCCTCCAAGGGTCATCTGTGCTCTTAGGTGACTGTCCTGTTGCCCTGCTCCATCAAGGTTTTGGAGGTCGCAGTCAGCCTGGGAGTCCAGTGGGTGGTGTCGGCGTCCCTCTTCGGCTGGGCCCGGCCACTGCTCCAAGGCCTCGCTCAGGAAGCCCGGCTGGGGGTGGGGCTGGCTCTGCCAGCTGCTGCTGCAGGTGCCACCGGGTGCTGCTGGGGTCAGCCCCAGCTGTGACCCCTGCCCCATCAGCTCTTCCCTCCCACCCACTCCTGCAGATTGGATTCCTCCTGCACTCCCTTTCCCTAGTGAGGGATTTGGGGGGTGAAGTACCGGCATGACCACCCCCTTCCCTTGCCCCGAGGAAGGGTGTCTCCTCCCTTTCCTCAGGCCGAGCTGCTGCAGGAGCAAATAGAAACTGCTCTCACCAAGTTGCAAGCTCTGAGTCCCCAAGTCACCCCTGCTGCCTGGGACCCAGAGGGGTCTGGAATGGGAAGTTTTATAGCTTCTGAAGTGGCCATGGCGCTTAATGGCCTAGCGGCAAGCTGAAAATGGTCAAATTAGGAGGCGCATTCAGTTTTAAACCAGCACTTTTTCTGCTCAAACTCTTAAAAGTTGTCCTCTGACAGTTCGCGTCTCCCTGTGCTGAACGCTGGCTCGTTTTCTTCCCTCTGTGGGTCAGACACCACAGCCTTTTGATCTAAGAACTGAAGATCTCTGAGGGCAACTTGCTGTCGGCCCTCGGTTAAGTGCCTCAAAGTCGTGGATGACAGGCAGTCAGGGGCATCTGTTTTGACTTGGTGATTTGAAGACGTGGGAGACTTTCCAGAAGCAAAGTCACTGTCACTGGGCAGCACGACTCCCCACTGAGAGGCTGCTGAGGAGGGGGTCACATCTGTCCCATGTTAACCAGATTAAAACAACCACCCTGCCTGTTAGCATCATTTGGAGTTAGGAGAGAGCCCCCCCCTTCACAAATCTGCCCACTTTTCAGCAGAAGTGTTTGATGTGGATTTTGAGAGTCATTAACAGGCTGGGATCAATATTAAGAGTGACTCAATACACAGGAATTATCTGTGGCTGAACTGTCCCCAGACTTGTAAGTGATCAGCAAATACTGCACATGGTCTGGGAGCTTTAAAGAGTTTGCACAGAGAGATGGGAGCGCAGTGAAGAAACCAATCAGGAAATGGTGCTTGAATCCACGTTACTTCACAGAGAGAATAAGTGAATGCACGTATGATAGGATACGAGGAGAAGTGACATGATCCAGCAGAACATGGTGCAGGGCCAGGAGGGCAGTGGCACATGGGCACGGACACACAGGAGCCCTGGATGGAGGGACATGGGCTGGATGGAGGGACATTGGCTGGACCGAGGGTCATTGGATGGACGTTGGCTGGACATTGGCTGGATCCAGGGTCATTGGCTGGACCGAGGGTCATTGGCTGGGCTTTGTCTCCAGTCCAGACTGGAGTATGTGTGTATGTTTGTATGTACACAGCTGGCCCTCTGTATCCATGGGTTCCCTATCCATGAATTCAACCAACCTCAAAGCAAAAATGTATTTAAAAATTGTGTCTGTAGTGTACATGTATAGACTTTTTTCCCTGTTATTCTCTGAACAATACATTATAACAACTATTTACATAGCATTTATATTGTATTAGGTATTAGAAGTAATCCAGAGATGATTTAAAGTGTACTGGAGGGTGTGTGCAGGTTATATGCAAATACTACAGCATTTTCTATCAGGGACTTAAGCTTCTGTGGGTTTTGTTATCTGCAGGAGGTCTGGGAGCCCATCCCCCATGGATACCTAGGGACGGCTGTGTGTGTGCGTGTGTACACACACACACACATATGTAGGACATATACACACACAGAAAGAGATTTATTATAAGGAACTGGCTTACAAGATTATGGAGTCTGACAAGTTCTGAGACATCCAGGGTGAGTCAGTGTGCTGGAGACCCCGAGAGCTGATGGTGTAAGTTCTAGTCTGAAGGCCACAGGTTCAAGAGTGAGGAAGAGCTGATGTTTGAGTCTGAGGCAAAATAGCCGATGTCTCAGTTCCGAGGCAGGAAGAATTCTCTTACCCTGGGAGGTCAGCCTTTGTTCTCTGCAGACCTTCAAGTGATCGGATGAGGCCCCCCCACGCTTAATTCAGTCTATCAACCCAAGTGTTAACTTTACCCCCAAACTCCTCACAGAATCACCCAGAATAATGTTTGACCAGATGTCTGGGCCTGCTGGGCTGGCTCCTCGCACATGCCCGGGCCTTGTTCTCAGCTGGGTGACTGAGGTACTGAGGGCAGAGTCCACGTCTTCTTCATCTTGGCACTCAGGATGGTGTCTGGACTGGACATAAAGCCTAGTCAATGACCCTCGATCCAGCCTGTGACCCTGGATCCAGCCAACGTCCAGCCAGTGACCCTGGATCAAGCCAATGACCCTCCATCCAGCCGATGACCCCCCCATCCAGCCAATGTCCCTCCCTCCAGCCAATGTCCCTCCATCCAGCCAATGTCCCTCCATCCAGCCAGTGACCCTCCATCCAGTCAATGTCCTTCCATCCAGCCAATGACCCTCCATCCAGCCAATGTCCCTCCCTCCAGCCAATGTCCCTCCATCCAGCCAGTGACCTTCCATCCAGTCAATAACCATCCATCCATCCCCCACAGGCACTTCCCCCACCCCCTTGTACCAAACAGCTAATTGCTGAGAGTTTCTCTTGGTTCCAGGGAACAGAGAATCCTCTGCTTTTAAACACCAGCCAGTGCCAGGGGAACCCACACCCCAGAACTGAGAGCAGGCCAAGGCCTATAGTGAGCGGTGTGCTGCTTTGGAATCACACTTTGTTCCTCTCCTCCCCGCTGGCTGTGCTCACAGCCTCCACATCCTGTCAGCTTTCAGAGTCCCATGTGCAGCTGGCTGGCAGACTGCTCCCTGGCCTCCCCTGGCAGAAGGTCCCTCCCAGACAGCACCTGTGCTCGGGATCGCTGGCTGTTCTTGTAGACTCTTTGCTCATAAAAACCTGGTCTGCTTGAGAGAGTCTGCACTGAACTCAGTCCGCAGGCAACACAAACTTTTAGGAAGATGGTCTTTCAATACGACATGAGAAATGCAAGCAAACTGCACTCTCTGTGAGAGTTAACATTTGCTTTTGGAGACTAGAGTTTTTCTTTCAGCTGGACTTCATCAATTTACTCTCAGGTTAGGCTACTGAATTGGTAGGGTAGGGTTTGGAGGCTGGGTTGGGGTGGGTTGGCTCTGCAAAGGGTGTGCTGAAGGAATATTAATGTTGGCTTTATGGTGTGCTTCTTCCACCTGTAGTCAAATTTCACCTGCATGCCTGCTGTGCTTTAATATTAATAATTAAGCAAATATTTTCTACAATAATTTTTAATAGTTTGCATTTCTCTTGCAAATGCAATGTGCAGCACAGTGGTGAGTGCACTAGACTTGCACTGAGGTGTAGAAAAATTAGCTTACTCTAGAGAGGGGTATATTAAGAAATATCAAAAAAAATTAAAAAGAAAGAAAGAAAGAAACATATCGTCATGCCAGTCCTGCCTTACAAAAGAAGTGAGAGTTATGAGGAAGGTTTGCAATTTACACTCCCTTGTCAGAGTGAAGGGAGGAGTTCCTTCTTCTTCCTTTGGTTTAAGGTCTGGCAAGGTATGACATTGAAACACCAGTGTGCAGCTGCTTGTCTGAGGTGTGCTCGGGGTGAGGACATCAGAGGTAGAGTGGCACAAGGAGGCCACAGCACCAGGCGGAAGCCGTGAGCTCACACCTGCTATGATGCCCAGACTCTGAGGGGTGCGTCCTGCTCTTCCCAGTGAGGCTTCAAGAACCAACTAGACCTTGGCTTCCCACCGAGCCGACTACTTTAGTTGGGCTCAGCAGTCCCCACGCCGTTGCCTGGAGACCCATTCTCCCCGGGGAGCCACAGCCACACAGGAGAGTGCAGTGGCACCTGACTCTGGCCTGGGAGCAGGCGTACCATATCAGGAGGTGGGAACTGGGTCAGTGCCACAGTGTGGAACAACAGAGCCCACGTCCACCATGTGCTGGTCTGTCCCCGGGATGAGTCCCTGCTGCTCTCCAGCCTCTACCTTCCTTGCCTGCGAGTGAGGACAGTAACCGTATCTAGCTTTAGATTATTATGAGGATTACATGGGTTCATGCATAGGAAACACTCAATGAGTCAGCTCTTACGATTTCCTAACGTCATACATAGCCCTGACAAGACGCCCTCCCGTAGGTGGCAGGGGGTGCTGAGTCCTGAATTTCCATGGCCGCGTGTGGGGATGGGTTGGTTAGGACTATGGCAATCTGTTTAGCTCCATCCTTTTTACTCTTGAGAATTTAGGGGCCATCTGGAATGTTAAGGTTAAAATTTTCCTAGGAAAATAAGTGTAGATAAATAATCAAGAAATAGGCAGAAAGTGGGAAGGGAGTGGGCTTTGGGGAGGGTGAGTCGGCATTTGTTGAGCCCTTGCCATGAGCTCAGCAGAAACACTTTAATCTATTGTGGAGGATGTTCTGGGAAACATCATTGAACATTTTATAAGTAGAAACTGTAACTGCATCTTTATGTTTGTAGTTGCAGCTACATCTCCTGGCTCACTTTCAGAGATTCAAACGTGTATTCAAATTATAAGTATAAACTATGAATCAGGGTAGCTAATCCCCTTCCTGTCCAGGCTGGGAGCTCTCACCTTGGTGCATCCTGTCAGAACTTCGACTCCAGGGCATAGAATAGAGTTGTGAAAATAAAGGGAAGAAAGAGGCTATACTCTAGGCTTTTTTAAATTATGAAGCACCCTTAAAAAATTTGTCAAACTTGAACAATAATAATGTCCATGGCAAAGCCATGCAAGAAAGCAAAAGATTTGTAAATAGGTGGCCAGCATGTGTGCAGAAACAAATGGTTAGGGACTCGATGAGCATGCTCCCTACAAAATCCTGGCTCGAGGAAAGATCCTTGCACAGCGCACTGCAAGGTTATTCAGGCCCCAGAAACCACAGGGCCTCATTAGCCAGGAATCCTCTGAAATTACATTTCTGCCTCCACAGCCAAGTTCCCTCCCCCTTGAAGAGATAATGTCACCTTCCAGGTTGCACTGAGCTTGGCCCCTAGGCTGGTTTTCCTTAAACATGGGCCCCTAACAAGCCTGCTGGAGTACCCTGCCTCCCACTGGCACCAAGTGGGCCGTTCCCTGTTTCTGCAGTTGGTGGATGTCCCGGGATTCTATTCTCAGGGTCTCCCCAGGCCAGGCTTCTCCCCAGCTGTCAGCCAGGGATGCAGTGATAATTAACAACAACGTTAAGATAACAAGACTTTTCTTAAATGTGAACATTGGTTGAAGATGAGTTCACTGTGTTGGCTATGCAGGTGGTGACAAATTGATCCTCCTGCCCCCGTGTGTGTTGTGCAGATAATTGCTTCTGTGCTACTGGTTTGTTGTATTATTTTGCAAGACAAAGATAAGCAGCCTCTAATAAATTAGACCAAGCTCATTTTTGAAGAGTTTCTCTTGAAGTAGACTCTCAGTAGCCTCTTTAAGAACATTATTAAAATGCTGCTTGCATTTTAACAATGTCCATTGCAGCGGTGGGACACAGAGGGTGTGAATCCACAGGAATAAAGGGTTCATACCCAAACACTGTCTGCACAGTCAGATGAAAATCTCCCTCGAAATAATTGGCAAGATAACAGAACCCATCCAAATAGCATGAAAACTTGAAAAGAAAATGTCAACAGACACAGAATTCAAGTCGACTGATGAGCGTAGCTTAATTTTAATTTTTTTGGAAAAACTTTTTTCAGTTACCTTCCAGGCAAAAAACAATTGCTAAGTACCACAAACACAGACATGCAAACTCTTAACTTTGAAAATCTCACCCTGGAAGTCATAAGTTCAGTTTATATGTGGCCCGGGACAAGTGTCAAATGAATAGTTCTGAGGCTGCAGAGCTCCTCCCCACCGGGCAGAGGGACTGAGCCTCCCTGGGCCTCAGCTACAGGCTGCAGGCACAAGGCCAGCCTGGCTCTCCTCAAAACCGTTGCCACTTGCAGAGACTGCCAGGTGGGGCTGTTTTATGGGCAGGAAGCTGGTGCTGGCAACATGGACTCTTTGATAAGTATGCATCAGGATTGGCTCCATTGAAAGATTCTTTGCCCCTGGAACTCTGAGTTTGGTGTACGTGTGGGTGGCTTGTTAGTGACACTCACTGGGAAACACTTTGAAAACCAGACTAGTCTGTGTACTGAGTTTCTTTGAATGAGTAGCAGATTGCATATTATGGAATACCTGGATCCGAATACATTCCCTTATTCCTTATAACATTATCTCTTTTCCTGTTAAAATAGTAGATATTAATAACTAGACTAGCCTAGTTGGAGATTTAAACTTGCATAAAATACAAGCTCTCAGGTTCTTTGAGGCCAAGACAGTACCACATGGCCTAGTGTGGGACCTAGGGAATGTCCACAGTGCGCATGTGTTTTTGTCTGACCAGCAATGGCCTTTCTGTCACTTGCTACCACAGGTGTCCTCAGCATGGACCCTGCCCAGCCCAGCTTTCAAGCAAATGGTAAAATGAATCCACATAAACTGGCATTAACACTATAAAGTATACGTGCACGTATGCATGACGTGGAGGATGGGTACTTCTCTGGGGGTAAGGCTGAGGGTGGGGAGGTGCCAGCACCTCAGGCCCACTTATACATGGCCTGGGGTCATAATGGAAGTGAGCTGGACTGGGCCATTTCCATGCCCAAACAGGTCTACTGGGCTGCTTTTCACTGTGACTGGTTTTGAGGATCTGGTGTGATCTCTGGATATCATGTAAGTCCATCCACCCACCCACCCATCCACCCATCCACCTATCCACCTATTCATCCACCCACCCATCCACCCATCCACCTATTCATCCACCCACCCATCACCATCCACACCCATCCACCACCCATCCACCACCATCCACCCCACACTATTCATCCACCCACCCATACATCCACCCACCTATTCATCCACCCACCCATACATCTACCCACCCACCCACCCATCCACCCATCCATCTGTCCATCCATCAATTTACTTATTTCAATATACATTTACGGGCAGCTCCGTGGCCAGGCCCCGTGCCAAGTCTAGGATAGTGAACAAGAGCGATAGTCCTCGGACTGCAGAGCTCATGATGTGCTGAGACACACCATTGTCAGCTGACGAGTGCCCCTTTCACAGGTGTCCGCCTCCTGATCCGTAGAACCTGAGAATGTGCCACCCGCTCAGAAGTGCCTTCCTAAGAGGCTGACAGGAGGGCCAGAGTCGGAGAACGTGATGTGACCAGAGCTGGGTAGTCGGAGGGAGATCTGGACATGCTGCGTGGTGGCTCCGAAGACGGAGGAAAGGACCAGGAGCCGCAGAACGCAGACGGCAGGTGGAAGCTGGGAAAGGAAGGCAACGATTCCCCCGAGTTCCAGAAGGAACGCAGCCCTGCTGACGCCTGGACTTCAGCCCGGTGAGCGGATGGTGGGATTCCGGCCTTCAGAGCTGTGAGACGATCCCTCGTATTGTCTCGAGCCACTCAGCTCCTCGCAGCAGCCCGAGGAAACGATGCACAGAGGCAGCCAGGCGGACTGTTAAACAGGCGGTGACAGGGCTGTGGCGGGTGCCCAGGTTCCTTGGGGACGTCGGCGGGGATTCTCCCCTAGGCTGGAGTCGGGGAAGATGCTCTGAAGGCAGCAACAACGGAGTTGAGACTTCAAAGATGAGAGATGAGGTGAGATCAGAGGCCGCAGGAAGGGAGAGCAGAGGATGCACAGGCGGGAGGGCAGAGCAGGCACAGTCCGTCCCCAGAAGGGAAGGAGCCTTGGGAGGGTCGCACTGTGCGGGGAGGAGGGCAAGGCCTGAGGCTGCCGCGGCGGGCGGGGGCTGGCCGGGCCGGGGCGGGCGCGGGCAGGGGCGGGCCTGCAGGGCCTGGAGACAGACCAGGGCCACCCGGACTTTGCACACTGTGCAGGAGTTACTCAAGACTTTTTTGTATTTCACAGAGAAGATCACTTTGGCTTCAGAAACAGGAGAATTGGATTAGAAATGCCCAGAGGATCTGCATGAACACGGGGAAACGTCCCCTGAATGAGGAGTCACCACACTTGCCACAGACATTGCATGGTTGTTTGTAGCAAGAAGGAAGAGAGCGGCGGGGGCCGTCCGAGGGTCTAGCGGGTTGTCAGAGAGGAAAACCTCTTTCTACATGCAACGCTGAGCTATTAGTTCTCAGTTTCAAAGCAGTGAACGCTCTTTGTAAAACATCACACAGCCCAGAGGGTTCCTGGCTGCCCCCATGTTCCCACACACCCAGTTCTTCAGAAAGCTGCAGCATAAACAAAGGGCTTTTGGTTAAATGCACTGGGACATTCTAGGTGGGGCCACATCACCATCCTGGAAGTGGGTCCTGCCCGCTGCCCTGAGAGCAGGGGATTCTGTTGGTGAGGAAGAGCATTAAGCTCAAAATTGGGACACAGAGGAGGACCTGCGAGGGTTGAGTCACCAGGGTGTTGAGATACACAGACCAGCAGAACGAATGCTCCCCGTCGTTGCTCCTGGAGGGAACACAGCAGCTTAGATCTGCTTCACATGGAGATATCAAGAGGGAGATGAGGCTGGGGCTGGAGACCCGCCAGCCACTCCACCACTGGCTTCGTGCTTTGACGCTATCAGAACAGTCTGAGACTCAGACCTTGGTTTTACATACTCTCGAATGAAATAGGCCAAATAAGGAGGGCTTGGCAGCTCGTATGCAAATGGCAGAGCAAATTGAAGAGAATGTGCTGCCTGCACATACAACGACACCCTCTCCCCCCGCAACACCTAATTCAGAACAGCAAAATGTGGGAGACCACCTGACAAAGTCAATTCCATGTATTGCATTGATGAGCTCATAAACATGTGTAGCTGCACTTGAAATGGATTAAAATGGAATCCAGAGAGACGTTGCAGTGACTGGATTTGGTTGGCTTACAGGCCTGACCTCCAGATGCCTGGGCCCGGGTGGCAGTGAGGCAGCAAGACTTCCTGAGAGGCAAGGGCTGTTCCATCCCGGACCACATGGGTCTCTGGGTGCCACCGCCCAGAGACGCTCAATACTCCTCCAACTTCCAGAGCGCTGCGCTCAGCAAGCTGACCGGTGCACAGTGGCTGAGTTAGCAATTAGCACCAACTGCTTCAACACTCTTAATTTTTTATCACTCAATGTGCTTATGAATAATACTGATCCGATCAGACTTATTGTCTATAATTTCCTGGTATATTGCTTTACTGCAGAGAAGAATTCCATTGGGTCTCGCATGTCAGCTTCCTACAAATGAACTCTGAGGAACAATGGGCAATTTGCAGTGAGGGCTATTATTGGTGAGGCTGCAACACTCATTTTTTAGGGAGTATACTGAGATTCAAAGAGTCTTGTGTTTCTTTAGATTAACTCAAAGGCTATGCATGCCTATAAATGCCATTGTCTCTAATCTTTGGATGGCAGTATTTGTACTTCTGCTCCTTGTGGCAAGTGGTCTGTAAGATATGAGTCCCAGCTGTGGCCACAGGGGAGTTAGTGGTCTAATTTCATCCCATGAAAATAGCTAAGTGAAATAGACATGCCGGTAGACACTGGGGTAAACCTAGGAGTCTGGGATGGAACTGACATTGGTCCAATATTTTAAAAATATGGCTTGAAGTACGAGTCAATGGATCCTGTCTTCTGCTTCCTGTGATTTATTGTGATTCAAAAAGATCAACAAAGTTGGTAATTATTATTTATGAAGGTCTTTTTCACATAATGCCAAATCAGCAAACACCAAAGAGATTGCAGTCGTTGAGCCCCCAGTGCACAGCTAAACATCCTGCTCAAAGGAACAAAACCCAAACAGTGAAGCATTGCATTGACATAGCTGTTGAGCACATTTTTTCTTTATCCAGGAAGGCTCTCCCTAATATTAAAGGCTTGGAAGATGGTCTCCAAGTTCTTCTAATCTGGACACCTAGCCAATGCTTCAATTTGCTAATAGCTGACTTTGTAGCTTTACGAGGAATTGAATGCCCGGATACTGGAGTGAGGGGACATGGATATCAGAGGAAGCTTACGGTTTTTATAACTGGGCGTTCTGTTATTTTGATGATAGGAGCAATTCATTTTGTGATCTACTGGTGCAATATTCCTGAAGGAACTTTGGGGATGGTGGGGATTTTAACATAGAATGCAAAATGCTAGCGCCTGAGTCTGTTCAAAGCAATAGAATCATGGTGCTTCATTTGCGTCACCTGATTGGATTCCCACACCATGGGCTCCAGCCATTCTTCAGGACATGGAGGCTTGGCCACCTACGCAAAGCCAAGGAACTCTCAATGCTGGGGCCAAGGTGGGAGCCCCCCACAAGAACAAAACAACACTGCACAGATAGCCAGCACCAGGCACAGATTCTGGGGGCAAAGCCAGAGGAGATAGGGAAGAGCAGGGGCCAGAGCCAGTGGGGAGAGAGGAGCCAGAAGGACAGGTGAGAGCAGCCTGTGATGGTGGAGCTGTGCACCCAGGGGGATTCCACAGGGCTGGGGAGGCAGGAGATGGGAGGGGCAGGAGATGGGAGGGGCGTGAGTACCCAGCTGGGAGAGGATGACCAAGTGCTTCATTTGAGCAGGTGCCTGTGCTGCCAGTCTGAGCTCTTCCCTGGACCAGGTGCAGCCAGGGCCAGGCACCTGGACCCATGTCAGCAGGCATTTCCTCAGCACCAACAGTGCCAGGGCCTGTGCCAGGCACAGTGCCCCTCTGTGCTTCCTTCTCCTGATGCTGAGGCAGCCATACTGGGGAATGCAGCCCAGAAGGGACAGAGGCTGGAGTGCAGACCATCGTAATGGAAAATGGGTCAGGAATGCTGCAGGGGTCCTCCCAGGAGGGAGGCCTCCCTATCCATTGGGATATCCACTGGGTCCTGCCATGAAGACCCCTGGAGAGCCCACAAGGTGCTCGTTCCCAGGCATACTTGCTCTTCAGTGACATGGGGGCAAGTCCAGGCTGTGCAATGATCCAAAGCATGGGACCGTGTTGGAGAACACACTAAGGAATAAGAAGCCACTGCCAGAATAAATGTCCTACTTTCCAGAGAGTTCCAAGAGTGTGCCAGAAATTAATCACATGGGAGTTAACATCATCCCATCCCATGACTGTTCCTTGAAGCAGCCTAAGGTACATTTGCACCACATAGGTATGGGGCACAAGAGTGACTGCTTGGAGTTTGGATTAAGCTTTATCTCGATGAAAATGCAATGGCTTGTTATCCTATAGCAGCCTAAACCTCAGACCCAAATGAGAAGGGAAAAGCCCCCAGTTTCTGTCGGCAATACCAAGGACAGTGTAAGCACACTGACTGTGCCCAAACAAGTCTCCTCCTTGGTCACTTCTGGGCTGCAGGACCAAGCTCCCCCTTCCTCAGAAGTGGTGAGTGAGGCCTCTGTGTGCTCAGGTTGTATGGCCATTGTGTGAGTTGGGGGGCCATCTTTGGTGCGCAGCAAGGGGGGTGATGCAAACGAGAATCGGGTGCCGGCAGAGGCTACTTTCCCACCTGGGTGGCTTTCGCTGGGGATCCTTCCAAATGCCCTGGGTTTATGATGCAATTTTAGTATAACTAAAACCTGAATCACTCAAATTATATAATTAATCACATTCAGCTTCAATCACAATTTCTAATTGATCCCAGTCTGCTGGCTCTGCACCTGGAGATCTTGGTGACACCAGGAGCAGAAAGCAGGTGGCTTGGCCCATTGCCTTCTTGCTCCCATGCAATAGCCAATTAGGGGTATGTTATTCTGCTGCTGGACCCAGAGGAGGCAGGCCCTGGTGAGTGCACATGCCATACACCTCTGCCCATCATACACAGCATGGACAGGGCTGTGCAAGGGCTGGTACATTGAAGACACAGCCATGAGAAGACAAGCTGGAAGACCAGGAAGATCTCAAAGCCCTAAAAGTCTGATAAGAGCTGTGTGGTGTGAAATGAGCCAAAGGACCAGGCTGTTATGGAGACTTGGATTCAGTGTGCTTAGTTCAGTAAGCACACTGTGGATGTCTACACCTGCTAGACCCACCTTCTCTAAAATGAGCCCTGCATCTTATGAGAGAACCCTGTAAAATGAGCTAAAGATAGAAACAGTGCCAGAGAAGTTAGGGGCCTGCCGTAATCCACACCATAGAAGCTGTAGCCACATGTGGCCTCACCACTCTAGAACAATTTCCAAACCCCTGACCAGACCCATCAGACAATCTATGGAGCTAATGCTAGAAATCACTGTAGAAAACTGGGTGCAGGAACCACACGAGAAGTACCGTGGATGTTTCAGAACGTGGTCCAGACCTTTTTCACAGATGCAGATGGCTCTTGTTCATCTCTGGACTATTATGACACCTCAGCTTCTGCAAACAAGCCAGTACAGGGGTATTACTTCAAGGCACATGGCCCAGGTGGCATCCTGGGGCACATGCACTTGTCCTGGGCCACGTCAGAGCACGCTCCAGTCGTGTCTTTGTGCAGATTGGTGTGGGAGTTCGGATGCTCTTCAGATGTGAGAAACTGAAGCCTATTGAGAAAGGACCCCTTTTCCTCATCCTCACAAAGGCTCTGTGCCCTTTACTGCTGTCCCAATTTCTGGCTGTTATAAAGGCAGAGTTAGTTGAAAATTGGTGTCCACATGAAAACCTATACACGGACGTTTATAGCAGCTTTATTCATAATGGCCAGAACTTGGAAGTGACCAAGATGCCCTTCAGTAGGTGGGTGGATAAACAAACTGGTGCATCCAGATAGTGGGATGTTGTCCAGTGCTGAGAGATGACATGGGGGAATCTAAATGCCTATCGCTAAGTAAAGAAGCCAGTCTGAAAAGGCTCCATGCTGCATGACTCCAAGTATAAGACATCCTGGAAAAGGCAAAACTATGGAGACAGTAGAAAGACCAGCGGTTGTCAGTGCTTGGGGAAGAGGGGGAGGAATAGATGGGTGCAGGGGATTTAGGGCAGTGGCACTGCTCTGTATGGCACTGCGACGGTGGAGCCGTGGCACTTTACCGTTTTCTGAACGCATGGAGTGTGCGGCAGCGAGAGTGAGCCTTCGTGTGAGCTGTGGCTCTGTAACGACATGTCGATGTATGTTCAAGGACAGTAGCACTGACAGTCGGGGCCGGTCGTGGGGGCAGTCCACGTGCGAGATGGGGACTCTGTGCCATCTGATCAATTTTGCTGTGAACCCAATACTGCTCTAAAAAATTAAGTCTTTAAAAAATGTCAGTGCTTGGAGTGCTAGAGGTGTGTCAGTGATGATGGTGACAGTACTGCCACTGCTGCTGGGCACAGAGGCCAGCACTGCCTGAGGTGGGCAGGTGCAGAGGGCGGCTGGGGGCCCCAGCAATGACAGGGGTTCCGGGGGGTGGCTGGGAAGGCCCACGGGGTCTCAGGTTGCCCAAGAGAGGGGCCGGGAGGAGCAAGAGCGAGGGGGATGCCCAGTGGCAAGGGAGGCGCTGAGCCGGGGAGCTGGGTTCAGCTGGGGGCTGGCGCACCCAGAGGGGAGTTAGCTCTTTCCGGGCCACAAGTTCTGTCTACTCCACAGACATGTAGAGTAGAAGGAAAACTACAACAAAACCAACAGATAAAACCAACAGTGAAGCCAGAAAGAACATACAGGGCTGATTAAATTAACAACCTGTAACTCTTCTGAAACCCCTAGCAAGCAATCTTTTAAGAATTCCTAAAGTCCAGTTAAATAGGATCTTTTAAAAAAGGTTTAATATAATCATAGTGAAGAGAGCAATATATTAAAAAATCATTTGAAAGAAAAACACAAGAATAAGACAAAAACGCAAAAATAAGTGCCGGCTAGTGCAGTGGGATGCTGGAGTCTGGGCTGGCGAGAAGGTGAGTATTTGGCCTGGTCCCCAGGACAGTTGGCTCTCCCAGTGGGGGTGACAAAGTCACCCGAGTCACAGCTGGCCCAGGAGTGAGCTGTTGAAGCCCAGTTACTGTGTAGGGCTCTTCACTTCAACACATTTTTTCATTTGTCACCTCTAGCAAGAGTTTCAGTTTTTGCAGATAGTCCCACAATTAGGCCCGAGGGATGGTGAAGACCTCAGGGAAGTTCCCCAGCCTAAGGCACATCAATCAAAAACTCTGCTCACCTCTTTGGTGTGGCCTGTAAGGTAGTTCAGAAACCCTCCTCCTCCACAAGTTTGTGTGGGAAAAGAATTTAAGAGAAAATGAAAACGTGGGGATGGATGGAAGCTGATGGTGACTGGCTCTGAGTGACACTAGCCAGTAATTCCAGGTGGAGGTGACTGCCTCCTGCTTTCACCTCTGGGATTGTTAAATAAATAAAATTAATTTTTCAAAGTCTTTTAATAGTTATTCACTATTCCAAGCTTTCAGTTTAGGTGCTTTTCCCCCCTCTCTGTTTACTTATATCTGAGTATTTCCCCTCAAATCCAATACACATTTTACTCAAGTTGCTTGTTTTTCAGCAGGATACTGTTTGAGCCCTAGACGTGCAGTATCTGCAGCAAAGGTCTCAGACATTCCAGGAAGACTCAAATAAAATGTGTACAAGTACCCGAGTTCCAGGGGGCTCAATTCCAAGTCCGAGGAACTGTGTAAATGCAGCCTCCAGCTCCAAGTCTGGAAATAAAAAATATAAGACATGAACAATTTTGGGAAAGAAGCAGGTTGCATTTGTTTTTGAAAGTAAAAGCTTAAGGCCAGAGAGTATTCATTATGAAAGATTTATATAAAATATCTAAATAAAGCCAAGGAGAGTTGAGAAATTCCTGTGGAATTTTGTACCTCCCCCAGTCCCCTGCCACACACACACACATGCACATGTACAGACACACACATGCACTGTGCTGAGCGAGCCCCTCCAGTGGCTGCCGCGTTGGAGGTTGGTGGGTGAAGAGGGGTCGGGGTTGCCTCTGAGTGGGGAGGGGAGGGGTGTGGCTTTGGGGTCAGACGAGCCTGTGCTGAGCCCTCCACCTCACCCTGGACCAGACATGTGGCTCTGAGCCTCAGTTTCCCCACTCACGAAGTGCGACATCATGACCTCCAGGGCTAGTGTGAGGCTCCTGGGGGATGGGATAATTTGGGTGATAAGCATTTGGTAAATGTGTTCACGTTTTGCAGGAGAATCAGAGAATCCTCCTTTTGTATCCTAATTTTCTACCTTGTATAGGGACTCTCACGCCTGCCCCTGAGTCAGAGTCCCAGTGTGCCTGGGACTTTCCTGGTTTTAAAACTGAAAGTCTGGGAAACCCTGGGAGACCCTCAGGGGTGGTTGTCATCCTGTCCCCCGAGCAAGCCCCTCCACATGTTTTTCCCCACTCCTGGAGTCTTGGGATGGCATTCCGTCACAGTAAGGGTGAGGAGCTATTGGGAACAAGGGCTTTGGAAATGCAGGCTGGTCTGTTTCATAGACTGGCTCATGATCGGGAATTATAATGGGTCATTCCTTATTAAATGCTTACGATTGAGCTTATGATTTCTTTAAAGTTCTTTAGAATCTGTACAAAGAATTGACTTATTGACACCAAAAGTTCTAGACAGATGACTTCACTGTGTCTTAGATGGACATTTTTGTTTACCTTTTTTTTTCTTTACATGTAGTATAAACCCTTAAAATATGACTGTCAAAATAATTATTTTCATTTAGATTCTTTTCTTTTGTTCAAAAAGTTTGCACAAAAATCATTGAGCATTCTCCCATTCTCCCATCAGGTGTGTGTTCTTCTGTTACTGTTTTTTAACAGTCCGTAGTTGTGGTGGGCAAGATGATGCCCTCTCAAAGCCATCCATGTCCACATTCCCAGGACCTGTAAATAAGTTAGCTTTCATGGCAAAGGAGAACTTGAGGCAGCAGGTGGAGTTAAGATTCTCAATTAGCTGACCTTGAAGTAGGAGGATTATCCCGATCATCCAGGTGGACCAAGGTAATCACAAGTGGAGGAAGGCAGAAAAAGACAGAGTTGTGACCACCCGGCAGGGCTGGAAGGAGGCCGTGGGTCCCGGAATTCCAGCAGCCCCGAGAAGAAGGAAAAGGCGGGGAACAGAGTCTCCCCTCGAGCCTGGGCTCTGCTCAGGGAGACCCGTGTTGGACTCTGACCCACCAATCTCTAAAGGAGTAAATTGTGTTGCCAAAGCCACCAAGTTTGGGGTAATTTGTCACAGCAAATAGAAAGCTAATGCAACAGTAGAGGAGGTTTCATTTAGATATATTTTTACTGATAGGTCACAACATTGGAAAGAGCAAAACAGGAGTTGGCATTGGTGTTCGTGTTTCTGTTTCCAGAAGGTGTACGAGAGACTAGACAGCTATTCCCTGGGGCTGTGGAGGGACAGCCCACTGAGACAGGTGCTGTGGGACGCCTGCTCCGAGTTCATCCTTAATGTGGTGGCCCAGCTGTGCAGAACAAGGGCTGACCAGAAGGCCCATTGGAACCAGCTGCCCCCGAGGGTTGCTGGTGGCACTACCCTTCCCCTGGACTACACAGCAGAAAGTCTGTATGGGGCTGGTTTCTGTTCCAGGGAGTGGTGGGCCTGAGTGAGGGGTGGGCCCCAGATAGGCCTGGAGGTGCAAGCCGGGCTCACTCAGTGTGCAGATGGTGGGGGGTCATGGCTGTGGCCCCACAGGTGGGCACTGCTGGCCTCAGGACCTCATAGGAGGCAGGTTCAAGCAGCCAGAGGTGGGGCAGGCAGGAGCCAGGGCTGTGTGGATGGGTGGGGAGCTGGAGACCTGGGCAGGGATGAGGATGGGCCCCGCTGACCTGTCCTCAGCCAGACACCCCATTGAGATGGTTATAACCCCAGTGCAGTGCCTGGGCACGTCAGGGATGGGACCCAGGGGTGCTGGATTGAGTCGGGGTCCTACACATCTCATTTGTAAGCCATGTCACCTTCTTCAGGAATGTTTTATGGCATCCACCATGCAGAGGTGACACAGGTCTAGGAGGCCACCCAGCTAGGCAGAGGCAGGGCCCAGATTCAAGTCTACGTGTCTGGATCCCAGACCCCTGGGCCTCCACCGCCCCGACAGCATCCCAGCTGGCCCAGGCCCTGAATGGGAGACAATCTACATGGCTCCCGAGTCTGCAGCGGGATCGGCTTCTTCTGTCTGACTTCCAAGCACACCCCCAGAGGTTCCTGCAGCAGCCACGGACAGCTGCCCATCTTGGGGCACCGTCCTCCCTGCTGCCTCTACTCTCACTGCCCTCGGGGCTCTCCCTGCCTGCCCACGCTCCACCTATGGACCGCCATGGGCAGGTCTTCCTGTCTGCTGAGGGAACACCTGCCCCTGCTCAGGAACCCACCTGCTCCCAAACACCAGGTGACAGGTGACGCTGCAGGTGCCTTCCCACTGCCCAGAGCCGCTGCTGTCCCGGGGCTGGGCTCCCCACAGCACTGCCGCATAGCACAGGAAGAGCCTTTTGTCTGATGCACAGCGGGCTGGTGGGTGGCTGGTAAATTGGAAAAAGTCAGTTAAAAAGGAAAGTCATACTAAATGTTACATAGCTTAAATTTTGTATTTTAAGTGAAATCTACACATGAAATCTTGGTGTGCCAGGTGGTGTGGAGCCAGGGTCCTGCTCTTGAGTCTGCACGTGCTGCCTGTGGCTCTGCCCGATTTCCTCCCGCTCCCACCGTGGTTACGCGTCACGGCCGTGACTGACAGGCCGAGGAGCCATTCTCTGTTGTGTCACAACCGGGATGGCTCCTGCCTTACCTGCAAGTGGCTTTGGGAGACCGTGAGCTCGATGCACGGAGCGACCCATCCACTGTCTCTTTCTGCTTTTCTCCCTTCTCGCTGCACAACAGAACGAAACAACACGAGAGACACAGGCAGAGGCGAGAAGCAGACAATGACAACGCTTGCACACACACTCTTAAAAATACTTGAGGCATTCAGAGAATTACTCCAGTTCACATGAGGCGCCTGTGGGTGCCATTTACTGGACTTGAGAGTCAAAGCCTTATCCTGTGATGGTCGATCTCCTCCAAGAAACTGCTCTAAACCCATTTGACAAAATTTGTTTCTCACAGAAAATTTACAAATATTCCCACCTGAATTGCCACGTGTGAAATAGGACCAGTGTGAACTTGGCAATATTTCTGCTCAGGGAAAGAATAATTCTCCCAACAGGACCTACAGTTTTGGGGCAGGAGCACTGGCCAGAAGAGAGAACAGCACAGAGAATGATTTCCTAGAAAGAGACCCCAAAAGGTGCATCTGAACATCTTCAGCTGATGTTTCATCGGAGCCCCTGCCTTGGGATGTAAAGTCCACAATGGTCTTTGAAATAAAATTGCAGAACAAAATTCTGGACTGTGTAACTCGAGAAGCTATCTCCACAGGAACGCCTCTGATGAGCTGGGAGAACAGTGACAGACCAGCTTGGCCGTCCTGATGGTGTGACGCATCCCACGGCACATATTCCTATGGCCGAGAGGTGTCAGGGCCCCGGGATCCTGCTCCAGAGATTTGGGAGACCGAGGCTTGACCCAAAGGGGAGCACAGGAGACCCCACCCTTGGCCTGAGGATGAGGAGCTCTGCTTCCTGGGGTTTCAGAGGAGAGGTCACCGTGTGGCTGAAGGATTCAGACTTCCAGTGGCATCTGCTGGTGGGGGGCACACTGGCTGGTGGGAATGGGGAGTTTGTGTTGAATGGTGGTGCCTCCAAATTCACAAACTGTTCCTCAGGTTCTCTGTGAAAACAACCAAAGCACAAGAGGGTTAAAATAAGTGTTGGAAGGGGGGCCGGCTCTGCTTGTGGGAGATAAGACAGGGCCCAGAGAACACAGCTCTGGCGCCTTGACCTTCTCGCAAAAGTGTGATCCTGCCACAGCAGTGGAGCCCTGCACCCTCCCCAGGCCTGGAAAATCCCCCCAAAATAATCACACGCAGCTCTTGGTAATCACTTTCCTTTGATTTTGAACACCTGATAATTAAGTGGAAGCCTTCCAAAACGTGCCCCAGCACTGTGGGAAGAGCACGTTGATGGCGACGCTCCTCTTAGTCTGACCAGACACGTCAGGGCATAAATTGGGTGTCAGATACGGATATTATATTTGGAAAGAGATGTCTGATTAGGCTGAGAATTGAGGTTGGCAGAAACAATTTCACTCATTTTTTATAAAAAATTACAATATCTGATTGAATTGTTTTCCTTGGTATTAGCTTCGTGTGTTTGTAAAAATACAGGAATTTTAAGGTGAGAACATAAAGTAAAATGTTTTAATTTTAAAATATGAACATTATAAAATATCACTTAAATATTGCACATTTATGGCATTGTTAATATTGTCAGTAAGCGGAACAACTGTTGAAAGTGGGTTGTGGTCAGACTCCCTCTCTGTTTCTCTCTTGTCTGTCTCTCGCAAGAGAGATTTGCTGTAGAGAACTGATTCGTGCTACTTGGGGGGGTGGGAAGTCCGGGATCTGCGGGCGGCAAGCTGGAGACCCCGGCGAGACGATGGCGCAGGTCTCAGTCCGAGTCCTTGGGCCTGAGAACCCGGAGAGCCCATGGTTCTAGTTCTGGTCTGAGTCCATCTGAAGGCAGGAGAAGACAGACATCTCTGCCCAAAGACAGGCAGAGAGGAAGAATTCCTTCTTCCGAGCCTTTCTGTTCTATTCAGGCCTTCTGTGGATTGGGGGCCCGCCCATGTTGGGGAGGGCCATCTCCCTGACTCAGTCCATTTATTGATTCAAATGTTCCTTATCCAGAGGCACCTGCACAGACACACCTAGAATAATGTTTGACCAAATACCTGGGTGCTGTGTGGCCCAGCCAAGCTGACACATAGAATTACCCATCACATACTCCTTTTCCTACGTGTGGGGGATCGCCCACCCATGAGTTTGGTGGGAGTCAGGAACCCGCCTGCCTTGTATAACAGCTGCCAAAGCCCCTCACCTCCCACCTCCCCGGTGGTTGAGTGTGGGGTCCTGTCCTGGGCTCAGACAGTACCAAGGACTCACCCCAGACTTTGCATCAGGACCTGGGGATGCCAAGACACCAGGGTCTGAAGAGGCCCTGCTGGTGAGACCAAAATCCCAGAGCAAAGGATCCCAGAGCCAAAAGGGCAGCTGTTCCGTGCAGTTGGCCAGAGCCCTGCCTTGGTGAGCCAGGGCAGACTTGGGACCTGGCCGTCTGTGTGGTGGCAGCACGTCCCCTCAGGGCCACCGGGGCCAGCAAGGATAGGGGTGCTTTCCTGTCTGCAGACTGTGAGCTGGGTCCCCATACCCCCAGGAGGTTCTGTGAGGTCCCCAGTACGGTCCTAATGAAGCCACTTTGTGACTGAATCAGTAGGAGTCTTGTCAGTTGTTCTTAGAAACCCCAGGTGCTGAGCCCTCAGAGGAGAGGCCTGGCAGGAACAGGCTGCTCCACTCCAGGACCCCTGATGCCCTGAAGGAGATCAAGAAAGCACACCTGCCCACCCAGCTAGTGTTCCCAGTCTGGACGGGTTTGTTGAAGGCACAGCTGAGTCTACTGGGTCCTGAGGCTCGTGAGGGTCAGGAGATTCCAGCAGCTGCAGGATCATAGGAGGCCCAGGGGCCCCAGGACTCCAGCAGGAGGGTGGTGCAGATGCCCCGAAATGCTAGTGGGAGGCAGGTGGAAAACATGGGCCGTAGGAGACAGCAGGGTGCTGCACACATGTGGAGCTCTCCCCTCTGCAGGCTAGTGCTGCCTGGCCCATGTGCTGCCCTCCCCTCCCCTCCCCTGTGGGCTGGGGCTGCCTCAACCATGTGCTGCTCTCCCAGGAGCTGTCCCTGTTTCCCAGCAGAGCCCAGCCAGGGCTTGGGCTCCTGACGTGCCGCCTCAGGCTGGCATCCTTGGGTGCACCTGTGGCTTCTCCATGAGTTGTTCTCATCCCCTTAGCTGATCTTGGGACACCCTGAACTATCTTTCTCTTCTTGTGTTTCCTGCAGGACCTGGGCTCAGAACTCTGTCTGGAATCATGCGGTATTTGTCCTTGTGTCATGGGCCTAATCCACTGAGATGAGCAATCTGGAACTGTTGGGGCCACAGGAGCAGAGCATAGGAGGGGCTGGGGAGGGCACAGGGACTTGCTCGTGTGAAGTTTCAGTTGTATGAGGGGAATAAGCTCTGGAGATCTGATGGACAACATTGGGCCTACAGTTAACGGTATTCTACTGCACACTTAACAATTTCTTAAGAGGGTAGATCTAAAAATGAAAAAAAAAAAAAAAAGAAAGAAAGAAACAAAAAAAAGAAACACCAAACAGACTTGCCTGGGGTTAAATTGTTAAATTATTGACAGAATAACGCTTACTGGGGTGATCTACCATGGAGATAACCTCAGCGCGCAGTCTCTGCAGTTCTGGAGCACGAAGGTGTCAGCCTTGGAAGGTTTGGGCAGAGATGAAGCCCCCTCGTTCGAGGTTCATCCATCAAGTGAGGGCACCACTGTTTACTGAAGATCCCGGTGGCCTGCGACCACATCCTGGGCCCTGCTCGTGAAAGGGAGCATTTGTCCAGTTGGTGGTTAACCTTCTTCTGGCCATTCGTGTTTGCTCTAGAACTTCCCCAGACTCACATCTTCCATGGTAGTGGCTCCAACAGGACTCCCCGGGGCTGGACGCTCGGGGGCCTCTCTTCAGCGAGGGCAGGGCAGGGCCCATGCTCCTGTGTCTGCTCCTTCCATCCCCTGCTCTTCCAGGAATTGAGACAACACCACAGGCACAGTCGCCTCTGACGTCCTGCACGTACACATGCAAACATGTGCACACACGTGTTTACATCCACTCGAGTCACCTTTACATGTGAGGTCACGCTCCAGTGTTATTCTTACCCAAACCTCATGTATGAAATGCTGCAGTAGCCACTATGCATGAGGCTTGATGGTGATTCTGTGCAGCAAAGTAATCCACATTTTCACTCCTGTGCCACCAAGGCCATAGCACTCAGGAGCTCCGGCAAGGACACCTCTGGCTGGCTGTGACAGTGGCCGTTTCCACCTGGAGCAACACACCCAGGAGGTTGAATGGGGTGCTCTTCCAGGTGGCCATGTGCCATGTCGAGAGTCCATCTTCTTCAAGACCTCAGGTCAAATGGGTTCCAAAGTCCGGTTCAGGCCAGTTTGAGAGCTTTGTGATGCAAATCATGTGACAAACTCCAAAGGGAGCCTCACTCACAGGGAGAATGCGAAGGGCTCTGAGTCTCTATCCATGGAGGAGATAAAAATAAGTCCCAGGGCTTGCAGTGGCCCAAACATAGACGACTGTGCTTTACTTTATTTCAGTCCATCCTCGGCATGGACAATCCAGCAGCCGCCTGAGCCTGAGACCAGATCCCACAAGGCAGCCTATAGGAGGTCTACGAGGCAAGTTCTATTTAGCACCTCGAAGAGACACGTAGAGCACAAACAGAGAAATCGATGCCTTGTCAATCAACCTTTGCAAAACCTCCCCCGCCCATCAAGCATCCCCCAGCTAATCACCAATCGGGACCAATCAATGCACCATGGTCACAGTCTCTCTCCTTCCCTGCTGCCAACTTCGATCTCAGCAGAGCCAGGTGGGTTTTATGTAGGTTTTTTTGCAGCTGGTCTACTCCTCCTGCCCATTCATCACCACCCACAGCTCTGATTACACTGCCCTGGTTCAGACAGAAGAAAGGCGAGGCTCCCGGGGAGAAGGGTGGGCTGAGGGACGGGGTGGCCAGTGTACGCGGAGCAGCTTCGGGGCCTCTGAGGGCAGCGGGGCTCTTCCTGAACACCCACGGGGCAGGGAGGGGCCTTTACCGGCAGAGCGAAGGCTCTAGATCTTAAAGACTATTCAGATAAAATCATTCCAAAAGCACAGAGAATCTTCCCAATGGGTGAAAGTATGAAAAGTCTTGTCACCAGAAAATTCTTTTTAAATGGAAATATCACATAACTATTTTCAGAGCCCAAAGTAACAAAAGTACGCCTTGATGGGGGTTATTGTAGGGGTGGTATTAAATACTACAGCTTAGATTTTCAAGGTCCAAAAGGTGCCTATAGATAAAATGTCATCATTCCAGAGGCTAGTTCATGAAAATAAATTCCCACTCAGCCTTTCTGAGTGCAGTGAGAATGTGACTCAGACAGGCAGCAAAGCACGGCTCCTTCCACAGCCAGACCTTCTGGCTCCTGGGTCAGGACAACTCCCACTGTGGCCGTTCACTCGTGCATGTCCATCCTGACTGCCGGCTGGGCCAGGCACCCTGGGGGGCACACCGTGGCAATGAGGCCTCAGGGGTTACTGTCCAGTGATAGAGGCAGACGCCACTCCAATAACACACAACTCAATGTAAGGTCCAGTGTTCCAAACGCCAGGAGGGAAGGATCCCAGTGCTACGGGAGCTGGCAGGGAGGTCTTCTCTGTGGGGGGAGCACCTGGGATGAGGTCCCTATGAGTGTTGGGGGAGGGTAAAAATGCCAGTGTGTTGGGGGCACAGAGATGCCTACAGAACAGCATGTGCCAAGGGCTGTGGTCGGAGGACGGAGGGTCTGGGGGAGGAAGGTGGGTGTGCGATGTGGCAGGGGAGGGTCTGCCCAGAAGGTTATGGAACATGGTATTCGAGCTGTACTGCAGTTGTTAAGTAAATAAATGGTATTTAAAGTCAGGTCATTGATGGAAATTTTGAAGTCAACTATGCTTTTAAAAGTAATTTCATTTTATCATTCATACACGGTGATCTTGGTTAAGGGTTTAATCAAAATGTAGAGGAATTCAGTTATTTAAAAAAAACTGCTCAAGGGGATAGAAAAACTCATTTAAAATATCCAACTTTAATAATATAAAATAAGAATATTCCAGTAATTACAAAAATCATATTTAGCAACTGGTTTGGTATATTTTTAAATTTTATTGTGATGAAACATATTTTCTCCATTTATTGTGCTTTGGGAAGGTGCTTGTCGGAGGATATGAAAAAGACATTTCTTTTCACCATAAGACTATATAAGCTGCCTTGATTTTGCAGACCAAGGCCAACTTAAAGAAAGTCTGTTAATCACAAGGTCGCCTTTTCAGCTACTATACGCTGTTGGTGACCTGAGCAAGGGGGGTACTTTTCGAGATAGGGAATGAGCAGCGTTTGCCATGCAGAACATTTCACGAGAAAAAGAAAACATCTCAAAATCGTTTGTATTGTGTGGGTAAATCTTAAAAATGGTAGAGGAAGAATAAAACTATAAATTAACATTTCTTTCAACTTAAAAGCTTTAAGAGGCTTAGATTCCAAACGTTTCATAAAGGAGAAGACAGCATCCCAGGACCCAGACCAGGCCCTCTCTGCCTGCCTGTCAGCTGCCTCACACCCTGATTACAGCCTTTGTGCTGGTCCTGGGCAGGGCAGGCAGGGGCTGATCCACAGACGGTAAGGTCCCCCACCCTTACGGGGGATTTCCTGTGGACAGTGGTCCTCAACCCTGGCCACATAACAGAACCATCTGGAAAGCTTTGAAAACCAAGCCTGGTCACGCCCTGGAACAATTCAGTCAGCATCTCGGGAAGAGATCCAGGCATCAGCATTTTCAGGACAATTCCAGTGCGTGCCCAAGACCGAAAACCTGGTCATGGAGGTGGCACTGGGACTAAATATTGAAGGAAGAGGCTGTGGGCAGCAGAGAGTGTCTTGGGCAGAGTGTGGGGACAAGCCCTGCTGTCCCAAGGCTTGTGCTGGAGCCACCTCTACTTCTCTCCAGGAGTGTGCACCCTGAAGCACATCCACTCCCACTGCTAATGCGAGGGATTGCAGGCTGCAGAAGTTCTGCAGGGACCGGGGCCTTCCTGAGCCCCCTCCATCTTGGCTTTGAGCAGTGACCTGCCCTGGGGACAACCCTCTCTTTCCCCTTGACACCCCGCATGTTCCATGTGAATGTGCTACCCTGAACCTCCAGCGTCCTGGAGCCTGGCCCCCCCGTCGCTGGGCACAGCAGCTCCCCGGAGTCCTCCCCACCCGTGGAGAAGTCCCCAGCCCCCAGGCAGCCCTGGAGTGCCCTGCTGCAAACAGACTCGAGTGGCTCTGAGGTTCATTGTGGATCTCAGTGTGTATTTGTTGAAAAGAATATGGGAACTTGAAATGGGGGTCCACGGAGCTTGGTGAGAATGCCCGCAGGTCATTTGCCTGGTGATGCAGATACAACGGACTCAAGGAATCCCCTGCCTCTTCTGCTAATACTTCTAGAGCAGAGTGTTAGCGTTGATGGAATGTGAGTTAAGAACCCAGTTCCAGCGCAAGGAAGGCCAGGCCACCACAAGATGGAGGATGTCAGCCTGAGGACACCGGGTGCGGCCAGCCCCGTCCCCTGGACCACCCATTTCTTCACTGGCCCCCAACTGTGAGGCCGCCCACGATGGTCCAGGCGTGAGTGCGGAGGGCCTGGGGGACGTGCAGATGGACACAAGACACCCTCAAACTGTCCTGATGAGAGTAGAGCGAGGACCTGTTTGCGACCTGCCGTCATTTTGGATGTGCAGGGGTCAGAAAGAATGACCAAAGCAGTTCCAGAGAAGCCCCAGCAAAGCTGCTCCCCAGCGAGGCTGGTGCATGCCATGCCCCACCCTTCACCCTCTGCACAACTGCATGCACTTTCCTAACGATGACTTTCTGTGGCTTCTCTGTAGAGTGCCCACTAATCACTAATAAATGTTGCTTAATTAAATTTTGGAAACATTGGGTTAAAATAAATAGTTTTCTTTGTGGCAAAACTCTTCAAAACCTTTAATAGCTAATATGCATTTTGAATTCCTAAGAAGGAGATCTTGCAAAACACCACATTTAGATGACCACAGAACTGTTTTTTTCCTTCAAGGCATCTCTTGGGACTATTGTTGCAGAAAACACACTTTGGAAAATACAGTTTCATACTAATTTTAGCTGCAATGCAAGAAAAAAAAGATAGAACGAGTTACTATTATACACAAACAATACCCAGGTGGCAAAGGTCTGTTTCGTGCTGACTCTGGGGAAGCAAGCTCTCGAGGCAGGCTTGTGTGGAGGAGAGGGGGACTGCCAGGTGGTGTTGTGAGGGGCCTGGAGCCAGTGACCCCTGAGCTGAGAAGCCTTTCACAGGCTGACATTGCACCCCCCACTGCTGCCTCCCCTCCTTCTGCCAGTGCCTGCTCCAGTTCTGTGCCAGCAGCACCATCCTGACTACACACCAGGGCTGACAGGGCACTCGCTACCACCAGTGGTGAGGTCCCCTGGCTGCCACCTGGCAATCCCACCCCAAATCCAGGAGGTGCTTTCAGGAAGTTAGGAAGTTACTCAGGAGCTCTCTGGGCAGTACCACCCAGGAGTATCGAGGGGAGCAGTCAGCAGAAGGAAGAGGTTGCCCTGAACTGTGGCAGGGGGCTGAGCCTCTGCTCCTGCACGCACGCAGACCAGGGAGAAAGCTTGACCTTGGGTAAGGAAGCTCCCTTTGGCCAGCGCAATTCCTGGGGAGGGACGAAGCTGTGAGCCCTGACAACACTCCTGGAAGGCAGGGAAAGGGGTATTTTTGCTCTAAAAGGAGAGGATTTGGGTGTATCACAGCATCTACTGCCCAACCCAATAAAACACCTTCATGCTTCTAACAGAGTGAAATTCAGATTAAAGAAAGATTAGATAGTATGTATGTATATAAAAATTTTAAGTGCTATATTTCCCCTAAACATCAAAGATATTAAAAGGTTAAATTTCAATAATTATTTTTAAAAATTTATGATATAGTCTCAATTTATTTCTTGGCAACTTGAAATACAGATTTTTATTAACAAAGACTATTTAAAATTTAATATTGTAAAAAAGTTATTTCCCCAATAATTATCCTATAATTTAATACATTTTCTATAAAATCTTAATAGTGCTTTTTGGGAAACACACTAACAGATGCTAAGACTTGTTTGGAAAGATAAGGGGAAAGAACTAACTCTTCGAAACATCAAAAAGTATTACAGCTGTAGCAATTAAAAAAGTATATAACTACTGCAGGATAAATAAAGCAATAAAACCATGCAACAGAACAGAGAATCAGAGATGTATGTGTGTTTCAGATTGTCATAGTCTGCTTTGTGCTGCTAAACAGAATACTTGAGACTGGGTGATTTATAAAGAACAGAAATTTATTTCTTACAGTTCTGGAGCTGGAAAGTCTAAGGTCGAGGGCCTCACATCTGGCAAGGGCCTCATGCTGTGTCGCCCATGTCCATAAGTGGAAGAGCAAAAGAGGGAGTATGGGGACAGAACTTGCCCTTTTATGATGAACACACTGTGAGGTAACAGCATTAATCCATCCGTGAGGGCAGAGCCCTCATGGCCTAACCTGCTCATTAGGCCCCTCCCAACACTGTGGCGCTGGAGATTAAGTTCCCAACCATAGCACAGGTAAAGGCAGAATTGTAAATCACAGGAGGAAGGACAGGTTATTCAGCATACAGTCCTGCAACAACCTGACTTTACTGGGGAGGGAATTTTGTTCAAGCTCCATGTCATGTGGATTTTTTTATATTCTACATGGATTAAACATTAAAATACTAAGAGTAAAACAAGAAATAGTACCAGAAGATATAAGATACAGAAGGTTTTTGTTTGTTTGTTTGTTTGTTTGTGAGATAGGGTCTCGCTCTATTGGGTGGGCTGGATTGCAGTGGCCTGATCATAGTTCACTCCTGGGCTCAAGTGATCCTCCTGCCTTAGTCTCCGGAGTAGTTGGGTAGCTGGGACTACAGGTGCACACCACCATGACTAATTTTTTTTTTATTTTTGTAAAAATATGGCCTCACTATGTTGCCCAGGCTGGTCTCAAACTCTTGGCCTCAAGTGATCCTCCTGCCTCAGCCTCCCAAAGTGCTAGGATTATAGGTGTGAGCCATGGCACCCAGTCTAGAAGGTTGTTTTTAATCTCAACGTGCAGGAGAAGACCTGCTGGAGAATGAGCCCAAACCATAAGGGAAAAATTCACAGATTTGACTGCACCTGAACAAAGTTCCTCAATGAGATGGAAGAGCTGATGGAAAGCCACTGTTTCTGCAGAGAACAATTAAACAAGCAAGATAAAATAAAGAAATTACCTTCTTTAAGACAGCAGAGTCATAGAAGAACCTTCAACGCACTTACTTCTGCAGAAATTTTATTCGGGCTTCTTAGCCAGCTCTGGACATGGGTAGGAGATGGGGAATTCAGCTTTGCATCCAGGAAGAGCCTGTAGTGAAGACTGGGGGGCATCAAGAACATGGCTAGGTTTTCCTCATGAAAGTTGGCAAATCCCAGGGCTGCCCTGAGCTAGAAACTAAAAACCTATGCAGAAAACCTCTGAAAAGTATGAGCATTTATGTCAATTTCATAAGCCACAGATCAGAACCTATGACCCACGGGAAGGGAGGTGCTGTGGAGAATATGCCAGACTCTCAGGTAAAAATCCCAGAGGGCCATGGGAAGATGGGGTTGCAACCCAGCCTTAGTTAGCACAGTTCCTGGTTGGAATAAGTTGATCAACGACCATGTGTGGGCTTAGTAACAGATAACATCATAGATACTACAGTGTGTTATACACAATTTCCAGGGTTCAATTAAGTGGTATCTTCAGAAGGCAGTGCCATCGCCACGAAATTAAAGAGATAAAATGGACAATAGAAGCAGATCAACAGATGGTGCAAAAGTTTGAGCTAGCTGACAAGGACTTTAATAAAACTGTGACTAAAATGTTAAATAAAATAGATATGAAAACATGGAGGACACATGAAAAAATGGGAAATATTACCAAAACCAGGGACTTATAAAGGTGAATCAAATAGAAATTCTAGAACTGAAAAAATAACAACTGAAATTAAGAATCATTGTAACAGCAGATTTTAAACAGCAGAAAAAAGGGTCAGGAAACTGGATGTCAGATCAACAGACATACACAAAGTGAAGCACAATGGGAAGAGTAAGTGAAAAGACAGAATATAAGCATTAAATTGGATGTGGTATAAAGTTCTAAAATATCTGTAAGAGGAGCCCCAGAATGAGAAGACATACATAGAAAGAAGGAAAATCCAATGAGTAACGATCAAGGGTTTTCTGAAACACGGGAGGGAATTCCGGGAGACTGTGGTGGGGGGATTTGAAGGGGAGGGTACTCACGAGAAGGGAAGTTCTCGGAAAAAGAGCTCCAGAAATGTGCTCTGGGGGCCCCTTGAGTCGTTAGCTGAGTTCTAAGGTGAGAACATACAGAGTGAGACTCCCGGAGTCTGGATAAAACAGCAGCCACGGGCAGCAGGTTGATGAGGTCAACACACAGGGACATGTGTGCCGCAGCCATTCGCTGATGGGCCAGCCCGGGACACCCACTGCTGTCATGGAGACGCAGAAGGACTGGGCCTCAGGGGTGGCTACTCTAGACTGATCTAAAGTAGCATTAGATCAAGCAAATAATGGAATGGACAGATATATCACTGGCCCTTACCTCACTCTGCACATAAAATTCAACTTCAAACAAAATACAATGAAGTATAAAAACTTAAAAATATAAAACTTCTAGGAAAAAACAAAGGAGCAAACCTTGAATTAGGCAAAGATTTCTTAACTGTTCTTAATCATGCATGAAAAGATTTGATAAATTGGACTTCATCAAAATAAAAACCCCTTTTTGGCCAAAACCATCAAAACATGAAAAGGTAAGACACAGACTAGGAGAAAATATTCACAGTGTTATAATCCACAACAGACTTGTATCCCGAACAGGAAAGTAACTTGCAGCTCAAAAAGACAATAAAGAACCTAATTCAATATTGGCAGAATCCAGGCATTTCTCAAAAGATGGTATTTGGATAACGAACACATTAAAAGATATACAACATCATTAGTGATCAGGGAGTGAAAATTAAAACCACGGTGAGGGGCCACTACCTGTCTGCTGGAAAGACTGAATAAAAATTTTTAAATGACAATACCAAGTGAAGTGAAACAACTGGAAATCTCATACTTCAGTGGAGGGAGTGAAAATTGTACAACTGCTTGGAAAATAGTTTGGCAGTTTCTTATAAAGTTAAACACACACTTGCCACACAGCCCAACAATTCCAGTCCTCAGCATTTACCCAAGAGTAAAGAAAATTATATGTTCCCAAAAAGACACAGGTATTAGTGTCCATGGCAGCTCCACTCATGACAGTACAAAACTGGAAATGATCTAAATGTTACTCAACAAAAGAAAGAATAAAATTCTGTGGAATATGCATACCATGGAATAATATTCAGCAATAAAAGTGAAGCACCGACTGGCGTGACAACACGGAACTCAAAAGCACTATTCTCGTCTAAAGACACCAGACGCAGAAGAGTCCATGCTGAACGCTTCTGTTTACATGTCCATGGAATTCCTGAGCAGCAAAACTAATCTATGGAGACAGACAGCTGTTGCCTGAGGACAGGGGTGGGAAGTTTGACCAGAAGGGAATTAGGGATTTTTTTAAGGTGATGAAAATGTATATATTTATCAAAACTCATCAAACTGTACACTTAAAACGAGTACATTTTATAATATGTAAATTGTACTTCAATAAACTTGCTTCAAAACACAATGTTGTGCACCACATACTCAGCAAAATGGCGAAAATTTAAACAGTCGATAATATTGCGTGTTTGAAGAAATATGGAGCAACTGGAACACTTACAGGCTGCTGGAAGGAGTATGAGTTGGCACAACTGTTTTAGAAATCTACGTGGCAATTCTACTGACTGAAATACCCGGCAATTCTATTCCCATTTAAGGAGCCAACACAAGTGTGTACATGTGTTTAACGACATGCGTGTGATATAATGTTCATTGTAGCACTATCGGCTGTTGCTCCAAACTAAAGCAACCCAGGTGTCCATACGTAGGACTACAATAGAATACTGAATGGCAACTAAAATGTAGGAATTGCAGCTGCATGCAAGGACATGGACACATCTCACAAACCCAATTCTGATTTCAAGAATACAAACACAAAAGAGTACACCTTGTGTAACTCTGGTTAAATAGAGTCCAAAACCTGGCAAGCACAGGCTGTGCCGTCACAGGCTTGGCTTCCCTTGGGGGAAGGGGGTGTGCTGACCAGAAGTGGACTCCAGGGAGCTGAAATGACTGTTCCTTGGTCTGACTGCTGGGGACACAGATTTGCCTACGTCCCGAAATTTCATGAAAATGTACACTTACGAAGTGTGCAGTATCCTGAATGTAAAATCCACTTAATAAAAAGTATATATATAGAATGTCAAAAAAGAAGAAAATATAAATGTCCCAATAGAATGATGGGCAAAATTTTTGACTAGAGTTCAAAGAAATGTAAAGGGGACCGAGGCACGTCAGTCCAGGTGGACAGTGAGGGAGCTTGGCGAGCCGCGTGAGGGTGGCAAGGACGCGGAAGGTGGCCTCCTGCTTTCGACGGACTCCTGCTGGGTCTGATCAAGCACTTTACTTTTTCGATGAACAATCTGGTACGTTTGCATGTGTGCTCTTGCACGTACGAAAACATTTCATAACCGACACTGAAACTTTCATTGACTAAGGCGGTAACTGACCGTGTGGGGAGAGACACATTTAACTGATCCTCCACTAGTACTGCAGGTACTTACCAGCAGATTCATCTGTCCATTTGCAATAATCTAAATAAGTTCTGCAAAGGGAATGAACAAAACATCATCGTCCAAAATCAATAGCTCTACTTTACGTCAATTAGGGAATGTGACAGAGAGACAGAACCCATGTGTAAATCTGAACAGACATGACCTTTGGTGGCGCCTCAGTGTGAACTACAGCTGGAAGCGGGGAGAGGCCTTCAACCCACAGGAGGCACCTGACCTCACCTGAGATGCGGAGAGAGCCGCACCTGCTTGCCTGGCATGCCGTGCAGCTTTCCAGTCCATATGCTGTTTGGAGAACTTGCTCTCAAAGCTTGGTCTATGCTATAGGAAGTGGTGATTCATTTGCAAGAAAAAATATTCAAAAATAGACATTCCATGAAGGAAATAGAGTTGGATCATGCATATCCCTTTTTTCCTACATAAGCATACCATTTATTCAAAATTAGTGATGTTGAATACTGGTTAGCAGAAAGAAGTAAACCTCTGTCAATGTGTGAGATGAAAATAAGTTCAGAAACCCTCGTGCCACGGTGAGGTTGTGCCCACCCTGCAATTTTTGCAAAGGAAAATGTTTGGAAGGAAAGAGAAGTATGCACATGCACTGTGTTGGTAGGTTAGACTACAAGGTGCAGCAGAGGATGAAAATGTGAGGCAGGTACGTCTGACTTGGTACCTGCCTCCCTCATGTTTGGATCTCTAGTCACAGAGACCAAACATCTAATAGAAAGGTAAGAGGAAAAACTATCTTAAGTTGTCCCAGGTCTTTCATATCAACAACACAACTTAATCCTATGATAATTTTATGAAAGAAGAAATTGGGGCTCAGAGAGGTGAAGTCCCTTGATTAAGCTAAGCACCTAATTTGGACACCACTACATCCAATTCCAAACTTCCAAACTCCATGTTCCTGCCTCTATTTCACGCTGTTTTTAAAAGAGTTTTGGTTTTTATCACCTGGCAAAGCAGAAAACCTGGTTCATTCAGTGTAATTGGATGTTCTGCTTTCCTCAAGGTCGCGGAGTGCTGAGTGGCTCCCTAATTACACTGGAGACCCCCCTTCCTCGCTGAGGAATGGGCTCAAGAACATTCTCCCCCTAGACGCAAGTGATGGCTGTTTCTCACACTCAGCATCTTCCCCCTCGCACATGCACTGCAGCAACGTAGCAGCTGCCCTCAGTGCCACCTAAGGTGTGACAGCAACCCCCAGCTAAGTGCTAAGCAGGGGGACAAAGGCTATTTGGTCAATGAGGTGGCTTACTTTGGAAAAATTATCATTCCAATAACCAAGGGGTAAAATGTTTAAGACGTTTTAAATTCTTGCGTAGAACTAACTTTTCCACAGCACTCACTTTGTGAACCATAAGAAAAAAAAGCTGGGGCAGAAATGCTAGTTTAATTTACATGTCAGAAAAGCAGCCCAGAAAACACTGAACAGCTTGAGAGTACGGTGCTGCCAAGTAGCATGATGTAGAAATTCAGTTCAACTTTGTAAGGAAAATATTTCTTTTCCCACTTCTTCAGAGCACAGAAGGAAAAGCCCCGCGAACCTGGGGGTTGGGTAGAAACGTAACAGCCGCAGCCTGACACCTACTTTCACCTGTGAAGGTGCAGGACAGGCTGGTAATTGACTGTCCACAGGGTTAAAACCTTGTTCTGTGATGATGTGTCATTTCCTGTCTTCAGTCTTGAAACTGCAGAAGGAAGACTTCGCTTCATCAACCACCAGAGTGAATGAGGGACCAATGCAATGGAGCTAAGAAAACAGGTCCCGGTTCCCGGACCGAGGTCCAAGGAGAAGTGAGACTTGACGACACCGTTGGAGCGTGTTCCTGTAGTGAGTTGCCAGGTTGCGGATCATGCTTGATGCATCGTCATGGGCCCAAATGTGGCATGGTACCTGCCACCTAATAGGTGCTCAATTAACATTTGTTGACTAAATGACCCTGAAAATAATGCTGATAATAGCAAAACAAAAGGAATGTTCGACGTTCACAGGTACCCCTTTGGATAATCCTGTGTTCTGGGCAGGCACTATGCTAGGACACCCAAGTCCTCAGGACAGAGAAGGAACCTGGTCCGGGTCACACTTCCAGCTAGAGGCAGAGCCATGACACAAAGTCGAAACCGCTCGTTTTCTGGAATCAAAGCCTCTTCCCTGTCTAGCGCACTGGGATTGTAAGGGAGTGCCTGGACGTGGGAGAAGGACTGCCCCTCCCAATACGCTGCTTAGCTTAGCAATGGGAGGCTCGGACACGTAAGTGGCTGGTGAGCGTGGCAAATGGCGAGTGTGTGCGTGGAACAGGATGTCCGGGTGTTTTCTCTCACCACGTGGACTCTTGGGCTCCCTGTGCTCCCTGCACCCACTCACTCCCCATGCATGCTGTGTACCGCTGGGTGCCAAGTGTAGCTCCCGCTGAGACACATGCCCTGCCCTAACAGGGGTCCTGGCTTAGCAAGGGGAGCTGGCCCACAAGAAAGGGATGAGACAGTGTGTGGCTTGTGCATGTTACAGGGTTGTTCCTGTTGTCCTGAGGCACATTAGAGAGAGACTGACCATCCCCATTTGGGTGTCGGACAGACACGCCCAGACAGGTGCATCGACCTAACTCTTGGAGGGGAGCAGGCAGACTGGCGGGTTCAAGAGAAGGGCACAGGGCTTGCAGCACAGGGAAGCTCACAACTGCCTGGCACAGAGCCTGGGGTGGGCAGTGAAGGGATTCCTGTGTGGTATCACAGGCGCCGGGAGGCATCAGACACTGTCAGCGTGTAAAGTGACATGTCATGAGCCAGTTTTACAGAAATGATTCCAGCACAGACATCCTGTGGATGGTGCTATGTGAAGGGAAAGGGCAGGCCCCGAGGCTGGGGGCCTGAGAGAGTTTGCTCTTGTCTCCCACTTGGACTGGCTGGCTGCAAGATGGAGTGCAAGGCTGAGACCTCAGAGGGTGGAGCAGGACCAAGGGAGTGGTTAGCACGACCAGGGGAAGGCAGTGCACTCAGGCAGAGAGGACCAGGCGGAGACGTCTGGAGGGCGTCTGGACGGCTGGGGCACCCGGTCTGAGCAGGAATTCAGCAGGGGACATTGTAGGTGTCTGGGGAAGCTTTGGTGTGTTGGTCTGCGGGTGTCAGCTGTGCAGCTGGATGGAGCTTGGCAGAGCCTGGAGTTGGGGCCAGGGAGGTCAGGGCCAGCACCGTTTTGGGTGAGGTCACTCGGGGAAGGTGATCAGGGGGAAGAGGCAGCAGAGAATGGATGACTCTGAAAAACATCGGAGGGCGAGCTCGGCTGACGAGAAGGCTACGGGACATCACTAGGAGTGCCTGAAGGTCGGCTGGAAAAGGGAAGAATCTATAAAAACGTGGGCACCCAGAGTGGAGAGGATGGAGGCACAGGCTCAGCAGGGCAGGCGTGGGAGCAGAAGTGAGTGGGCTGAACAAAGGCCGTCGCTGGCCTCAGGCTGGGCCCACCAGGCGAAGCTGAGGCAGGTGGTCCCAGAGTGTGGAATGTTCTGGAGAAAAGGCCATCACTGGCCTCAGGCTGGGCCCACCAGGTGAAGCTGAGGCAGGTGGTCTCAGAGTGTGGAATGTTCTGCCATATCTTCTTCTCTGGAATTAGAGTTCCCAGTGTTCAAAAAAATATTTTAAATCTGAATACATGAATGAACCTGTCTTCCCTGAAAGACCAAAGTATAAGCCACAGAATCTGTCAAAGTGCTTAACATGATGCCCTGTACAGATTTGCATCAATTAAACCCTCAGTTTTAATGAGACTCAGTTCGTCTGGTGAAAAATTAATTGAGAGAAAATATGGCCATTAAAATCCTCAGTCCTGCTGCTCTTGGGCACAGGGGCAGCCAGTTGTTCTCTGGTCCCCACCCCTGCAGGGCCGCTGTCCTCTTTCCCTGGGGGGGCTCCAGGGCAGCAGCCACACTCCCCAGGGGATGCTCGGACCCTCAGGACAGGACAGTCCTCTGAGAGTGGGGACTTGAGAACTAACGGCTCCTGGCCTTAGGCCCGGAGTCCTCGCCTCCCGAGGGACTCCTTGGCTGCAGGGTGTCTGGATTCAGAGCAAGGCGTGGCTGACGAGCAAAATCGCTTCTCACTTCTTGTGGGAGCATTTGCGGTGTGGTCGTGAGAAACAATGATCTCTGAAATCTCTTCTCGTAAAGTGCAATTGGCACTTGGGAGCAGGCCTTTCTTTAAACATGCCCTTTCTCACCTGCAGGGACTTTTTTGGAGTTGAACCAAGAGTCCATGAACCCTTCTTGTCCTAATATTATTGAACAGATACAATTACATTGTGATGGAAGAAGCAAGGATATTTTCTACATAGAATTAGCATGTTTTCCCCCTCAAGTGCAGGTGAACCTTAATTTTTGCAAGATATCTCCCACCACCAGAGGCTGAACACGGGCTGGATCTCACTGTGCATGACGGGGCTGTCCCGGCTGATTCTGCACCAACTATAGGGAAGGCAGTCCTTGGTGTGGCAGGCAGGAGCCTTTAGGAAATTCTGGGTCCCCTTCAGCATCATAAACACCCCTCTCCCCACCACAAGACTCTCTGGACAGCCTTACCCATTTGTACTTCCCAGGCGCTGTCCCGTGGGTTTGCTCCTTGCTTCTCCTGGTGGCAATGCCACCCCTGCTATGGTCAGCATGGCTGCTGTTCATTAATACGCAGTCCTTACCTCCTTCCCCACACACAGAAGGATCACTGTTCCCGAACAGCTCGGAGTCAGGTGGAGCCACACAACTTGTTCAGTCCAGTGAGTTGAGGGCAGAATTGAAATACGTCACGACCAGGCCAAGCGTTTAATCCTTCATGGGAGAACTTCCTGCAGCCTGAAGGAGGTGAGTGTCCAGTGCAGATCCAGACGGTCCAGCCTCTCTCCCTGACTACTGAGTCACCACATGTCTCCAGGAGAGCTGCCAGAACCACGGTGGATTTTGCATGAGTGGGAAACTCAGCTTTGTTTTCAAACCCTAAGGTTTGGGGAATTTTTGTTACTGCAGCATAACCTCCCTGTGCTGATGGCTACACCCACTTTGAACACTGTAGATCTCCCTCTTCCGAGTTTAAGCTTAAGCATCTGCCCACCCACGAAGCGCTCTGTTCTTTCCCACCCACCAGGCTGCACTTCCGCCTGCCTCCTCAGGCTCCTGCTGTTACGTGAGCACAGCTCTGGCCGGGTGCTTGGTCCCACGCCGTTACAATTCCTCATTTGCCTGTCCCCCCTCGCTCTCTAGCATGGGCTCCGTAAGGCAGACACCCGTCAGTCTTAGTTGTAGTTACAGCCTCAGTAAGTGCCCAGGAATGTTTGTGGAGCAGATGAAAGAATGAAAGCTTCACAAAGAGAAGAAAAATTGTGTACTGCCAATGACCACTCACTAATTCGTTTTGTGAATTGGAATATTTTATGTTGGTTTGTTTTAAATGGGGCGTATATTGTACTGCTGGTTTTGTTTTAATCTTTCGTATCTCATATTGTTCGTGAACAGTTCGGCTTGACACGTTCTCTCCAGCACGTGAGGCTGGAAGACAGCTGGAGCCCACGAGCAAGTCAGTGCAGACGCGAGTGGACACTGTTCTAAGTGGGGCTCCTGGGGGTGACGCGAGCGGCCGTCCGCATCCCACGCGTCAGACAGGTGGGGAGGGCGGGAGGCGCAGGCAGGCGCTCTCCTCCCGCTGACTGCAGGTGGGGGGATGGCCTCGTTTGGCTTCAGTGAGTGGAGACCTGGCTCTGGTTCTACTAACTGCTTTCTCATGTGCACTCGTGTGTTCACTTTTCAATCACTAATTGACTCACTCTGCACAGAACTTGAAAGCCCCCAGCAAACAAGCCACAGCTCTTGTCATCAAGGAGCTTGGAGTTTCTTTCTCTGGTCCCCAGTGTGCTTAGGCTGTCTTCCCACAACCCTTCCCCATTAGGACACATGAACACACATGCACACACAGATACACACACGCACATGCACCTACACATGCCTGTACACACAGACACACACACATAAAGGCGCACACACCCCTTCAGACTCAGAGCTTGGTGGGAGAGCCGCCACCACCAGGGGCAGGGGCAGTGGAAGTACCATGAAGACACGGCACTGCTCGTGGTAGCTAAGCCTGAAATCGCTTCCGTGATAACCTGCAAAGGAGCCAGGTGTAACCATGGACTATCTTTAAGCAGGTGCCATGGCGCTCTTGTCATGGGACATGTGGACAAGTTTCTGAGCACTGATACTACAATCACAACTTAATGAAGGGATGTTATCTGCTTTGCGGAATTTTGCCAACTGCTTTTCCTTCTCCACTTCGAAAGAAAGTCCAGTCAGCGTGCAGACCACGTGAAGAGACGATCCACGGCCTTCAAGAAGTGAAGCTGCGGAGACGTGACAAGCCGCTAGGGCAGCAGTGAACCCCGAAGTTCCGGCTGGGACACCCCGGCCACCCGCTCGCCGGGGCGGCGTCATGCTCCCGCGAGTCCGTCCAGTTAGGAGGTGGCTGAGCGTCGAGCGGGTGCCTGCTCACGTGCTTCAGGCCAGCTTCCTTCTGGAATTAAGAGAGGTGCCTCTCGTTTTGCTTGTGTGAAATGTTCTAATGGAAACTGACTCAAACAGTCCTACTAGCAGGTGTCAAGTGCTAATTTCTTAAGAGAGAAACAGACACGCGGAGAGAACCCTCAAAGTTGGAGCCCCCTCGTGGTACACACGAATATTACCAAATGTTTCACTGTCTTCACTCTGGGGGATGCCCCTCATTGGTCAGGACCTCTTATGCGGATGGGGCGCGTGACGCACCTGGCGTCGGGAGCTTGCTCAGGCACAAGGATGGCGGGCTGGGCTAACGGGAGTCTCTATCCTAAGGGTAACATTCTTTGCTCTTCTCTTGCAGTCACAAATTATTGATCATGAGGAAAATAAGGTGCCAACCACATTCTCCAGCGCGCCTGCCTTGTTTTGTCTCTCTCGGTTGCATCCCGAGCAGGTGAACATTTTATGTTGCTGACACAAAGTGATAGACTGAGTTAGAGAGGCTGCATGGACAGACTCCAGGTACAAGGGAGGAGATAGCCCACCACCCTGTTCCCTTCTGGGGGCAGACAAGTTATCCCTCAGAGCTGGGCCGTGTGTGGTTGTGAGCTGCAGAGTCAGAGAATCAGCAAAATATTTCCTGCTAATGTGGGGGAAGAAAACAGTTATGCTGAGTAGACGTATTTCTCCACTGAAAATCTGCAGTAATTGATTTTTAAAGCTACTGTAGGAAATGCCATCTTTCCTGTTCGTTTTTCTGTTGTTAAAATACAGTTTCATGTGAGCACAGTACTGCACCTATCCCCTCATATCTCTATGCAATAACTAACAGTTTTGTCAGGTTCTTTTGCTGGGATGTGCCCTCATATTTCTTCAACTAACGCATCACTTGCAAGCAGCCTGGGCTTGCCTGAGCAGAGCTGGGAGGAAAGAGTCAGAGACCGTCTTTGCAAAATGACAGAGAAACAATGTGAGTGGTTGACTGATTTTCAAATGAATGACACGTAATTAATAAAGGGAATAGCCTCTGTTTACTCAATATCACTTTACAGAATAAGAGATGTTGCATATCCTGAATGTGTAATAGTCATGTGGGGGTTCAAACCTAGAAGATCGGGTTAGTCTCAAGAGGTGTCAGGATTCCACATGAAACTTTGTGATTATGATAAGCTGCATGTGTGATTTGGGGTAATTCCAGAGTGATCCCTTACTGAGATGTGAGCAGCTGAGGTTTCTCTAAAGCACGCATGTGATGGCAGCATGAGAACCTGCCATTCTTGAAAATCAGCATTTGTTCTGCACTTGGCATCAGGCTGACAGCAAGGGCAGGGCCTGGGATAACCGAGGCCTGTGTGGTGCTTGGTGACAGTGCCACACTCCTCACAGAGAGCAGCACCAAGTTGATGTGTGTCAGTAACAAGTCAGGCAGCAGACAACCCTTCTTGTGAATGTTGACATGAAAACCCAAAGGGCAGCATTTTTGCTGATGCATTTCAGTTGAACTTGCATGTTTTTAGAAACCATCCCTACCGAAGGAACATAAACCCTATGTTGTGCTTTAACCCACTCTTGGTTTAAATTTGTGATAGTGCTGGCAGTTTTAACACTGGCCAGGTTGTGGGGTCATTCTCCAGTTTTGGGGATTTAGTTGACTCTTCTTCCTGGGACCCTTTGTGCTCCGTCTCCCCTCTCTTGACCGTTACCACATCCCCACTCATCAGAATCTCGGTATTAGCAGGAGGCAGAGACAACAGCTCAGAGAGGAAAGGGCTTATCAAATACCAAGACCCAACGGCACAGCACTTTTTCTACTTTGAGCTAGTCACGTGGGGGGGAGAACACTGAAACCCAGAGTGAAGAAGGAGTGACTTGCCCACAGTCCCAGGACACACTTGGGTTCAAATGGCAGAGGGAGAATGGAGTTCCAGGAATGTGCCTCATGTGGAAGCTTGAGTTCAGGGTAGAAACAAAGCTTGGGGATCACAGATGGAGTCTACCTCCCTGTCACAGGGTCCCCCCTTCATTCCAACAGAGATTTCTGTGATGGAGGGAAAGGACGCACATTAGGTCAGTTGGTGCATGTTGGTAACCATTTCCCCGCAGGCTGTCATTGTCAATTCTATGCTGAAACACATTCAAGGGAAGGGTTTCTTTGCGTGACACTGAGCTATAAACTCCTGTGGACTGAGATAAACCAATTTGGAAGGAGGACTATTATCCCACTACATGGCAAAGGAGAGAAAAGAAGTTATTGGCTCACACTAGAAAAAAATCCTCAATAAATGGGAAATTCACTGCATTTGGCGTTGCTTCAAAGCATTTTCAGTTTCTATTTTAATCAGGTGACATTGAAAATAACCCCAAATTTCTTTTTAAACTCAGAAAATGAGAAATCTCTTCAGATATTCCCTGCCATAAAAATAAGTCCAAATGTTAGGTGAAGGGATTCTAAATTATAAACTAGGTGCACCTTGGGTCGCCCTGTGATTTTAAGCCCCAAATTGATGTAGTGAACATGATCATTACTTTCTGCCAAGCACAGGAGAAAAAAAGCAGAGAAGTGAGTCTCCAGTGCTACAGATTCCTTTGATTTCTGTATCATTAAAAGGTAAAATGGCAAATGGAAGATACTGGCCAAGATCTCAGGGATGACACAAAATTGGGTTACAGTGAAAAGAAAACGCAGCCTGCAGTTAAGGATCAGAATCTAGATTCCTTCATTAACTAAAATTCATTGAACACCTGGGACACACTCGGTGCTGTCCGAGGTACTGAAGATGCACCAGGCGGGAAAGACGCTGACAACCCTGACTTCCAAGGCGTGAATGGATCCAACCAAACTCAGCTGAGCCCGGCTCAAGTTGCAGAACCCATATGCTAACCTGTAGACTCATTAGCGATAACAAATGCATAATGTTTTAAGACAAAACCAAACCAAAAATAATATAACACATCTCTGTTCTCATAGTGCTTATGGTTTACATTCTAGTGCATAGACACAGTTAGTAAACAGAAAATATATGAAATCTGTGGCAAACTATGTGACAAATGCTATGGAGAAAACCAGGAAGATTTGAAGTAGGGCTGAGCCACCTGCATACCTGGGAGGACGTCACTCTGGGCAGAGAACACAGCAAGCGCAAGCGCACGGCTCCAGGCAAACGTGTGCTTGGCGGTCCCAAGGGATGGCAAGGAGGCCATGTAGAAGGAAGCATGGCTGGTAAGGGAGGGACAGACAAGGACAGGTAGAGCAGGAGCTGGGCAGCCAACGTGAAGACCTGGGCTTTTGTTCTGAGAGGGACAGGCACCCTGGAGGGCTCTGGCCCATGTAGCGCCTTGATGTGTCATGACCAAGAGACAGGCCACTAGTGTGGAGCAGGCCACAGAGCATTGAGGAAGGGAGGATATAGCAACACATGAGAGGCTGAGACCCCCAGGGCATGGGGGGCCGGGGGGGGCCAGGGGGAGGGGGGCTCAGGTGCAGTGTGCTGGTGATGCTGACAGAGTGGACATGGCCGTGAGGGCAGGAGAGAGGTCATAGACTGTGGAGGCTGTGCCTGTCCTCTGAAAGGAGGGTCACTAACTGACAGCAGGAGAGAGAACCAGCTAGGAGATATAACAGGGTTACTGGGCTGTGTCCAGCCCACCCAAGGGCCAGGCCATGGGTCTGCAGGGGGGACACTCAGCATAGCTCAGCATCTCTCCAGCCACAGTCAGCTGAGGGGTGCAGCATGTAACAGGTGGGGACCTGGGTTTAACCAGGTTGGTGGGTTTGCCAAAAAGTGGGGTGAAGGAAGGGAAGGTGCATGCACAAAAGTAACTGTGATAGTGACCCATAAAAATCAGCTTGGCAGGGTGAGGACACAGGAGGGGAGCACCGGAGTGTCAGTGTGGTCAGTGGGTGACATGGAGGGGACAAGGGGTGAGCCTCACAGATGACAGGTGGTGTTCAGGGAACATTGATGAGTGGGATGCAGTTCTTGGCAATGACAATGTCAAGGGCATGAACTGGGAAGGTAGGATGGATCGGGGAGAAGGTCCTAGAGGAAGGATGTCCAAAAGCAGGTGTGTTGAGTGGTTTGCTTAGGTGGAAACTAGGACAGAGGTGATGCTGAAGAGAGTGGGTCAGCTGTGAAAATCAAGAGATGGGCGTTGGAGGTGGGTGTGGGTCGCTTGACAAGACCTTGGCAATTACTGGTCTGACGTGTGAAAACAAAGTGTGAAAACACTGGGACCAAATCTAGGAGTCTGTTCTCCTTTGGGGTCCTATGGATGAGGGAGGGGCCATGCTCCCCGTGTCATGGACTAACCTGTCCTGGGCCAGAGCTGGGTGGACGGCTCGGTGGGTCAGGCTCCAAGAATACCTGTGCTGTGGCTGGTGCAGAGGCTGCTGTGTGCGCTGCCCAGCAGCTGCCGCCTGCTGCAGTCAGGGGTCAGAGGCTGGGGGTCTGTGAAGTGATGTGTGGTGGGGGTCAGGGAGCATCCAGTCATTAGTTAATATCACAGCCGCCAGGTAGAATTCCATAGCTGGCTAACACTTCGTATTTGGTCCTCAGCTGTTAGGCAGTTCTGGCTAGAATTACTGATTCTATTTCTCAAGTAAAGAAATTGAAGCTCAGAGAGTTTAAGGGACACCCAGGGCCCCATCCTGTGGAGCTGGGGCTCAGGCCTGGCTCCCACCCCGCTCCTGGGCTCTTTCCACCCTGAGCAGCCACCGTGGGGAGAAGTGGCTGTGTAGTTCAGACGGGGGTCTGCCAGCCCAGGCGAGGTCAGCACACTCTGGGAGGGGACCTCAGTCCTGGCCATGGCCCTGAGGCAGGCGCTGAGCCCTGAGTCGCGAAGGCCAAATGCCCTCCTGCGCCAGTCACACCCGCGGCACAGGTTTGCTCCCACCGCAGGGCTCATCCCTGTCTCTGTGCAGATCCTGTGACCACTGTTCCTCCCCTTTCTCCTTCCTCCAGCCCGTGCCTCCTCTGTCATCTCTGGGATGTCCCGAAAGAAGAGCACTGGGTGTCTCTGCGCCTGCCTGTGTCCCTGCTCACAGCCCCATGGGCAGCAGGACAGGCGGGATGCTGAGTGACGGAGCAGAACCTCTCACGTGCTCCCCTTGGAGTCTCTGGGACGGACCTCGTGTCTGGCAGGGAGAACTTGTATGCTTCTAACCCTAGAAACAAGAAAACAGGGGATGTATCTGTTCTGAAACTGAACCCTGAAAAATTTGATTGGTGTGGTGGTCAGTCTCGTGTGTCCACCTGGCCAGGCTGTAGTGCCTGGGGTCCAAATCAAACACTGGTCCAGGGTGGCTGTGGACGTGTTAGTAGGTGTGGTTACCCTGTGGTCACCTTCATAATAGGGGCCTCGTCCATCAGCTGAAGCCTTCAGAGTAAAGACTGAGGTTCCCCAGAGGGGACATTCTGACCTGCGTCTGCAGCATCAGGTCCTGCCTGCTGGATTTGGGATTTGCCAGTCCCCACAATCCTTTAATTTTTTAAAAAAATTAAGCTCTCTGTTTCTTTGTCTCTCTGTCTCTGTGTGTCTCTGTTTCTTTCTCTCACTGTCGTGCTCTCTGTGTATATATAGATGTGTATATATCCACATCCTACTCCAGGGTGAACCCCAACCATGGACCCTGCACACACACACACACACACACACACACACACACACACACTTTCTTCCAGTTATGTTTCTCTAGAGAGCCCTGACTGATGCACTTACTCATAACACAACGTAGAAAAGCAAACCCACATTTTATTACTATCTTTTGGCAAATATCCAGAGAAAGCTCAACCTTTTTTCCTCCCAAACATCTTCCCAGATGTCAAACAAAGTGTATCTGACCAGGTGCTGGGGACAGGGAGCCTGAGAGATCCATCACCTGCTGAGCCACTTCCTTGTGTGGGAGGATTTTATATCAAATTATTAATTCTAATAGCAAAATTACAAATCAACAGCTTGAATGTTGTGGAGTCCAATCCACTCACGACTTAATTGACCCCCTAGAAGCTGTCTTGGGGGGGTTTTATTGAGCTGGGACTCAAACAATGTAATTCTTTGTTGGGCTATTTTGTAACTGAAAATTCAAATTTCACAATAAAGCAAGCATTTATTTAATTCCTTTATTTAATTTCTATTGGATGGCACCACTACTAATTTGCATGTGTTTTTTTTTTCCATAAAGAGGAAAAACAAAGCAAAACAAAGTCATTTCTCCCCTTACTAGCTGCTGGGGCCCTGCCGGGGTCAGGGTCCCTCCTGGGCGTGAGTGGCCCGTGGGCCAGGGGCATCGCTAGCTGTCAACCTTGCTTCCGACAAAAAAAAAAAAAGAAAAGTAAAAAGAAAAAAAGACAAAACAGCAGCAGTGTCTGTCACAGGAGTTCACCTCGTTTGTTTCCTTTTATTTCTTTTATATTCAGGGGTAGATAAATGCCAACGATGTCAACGGTATTTCTAAACTCACGGGGATCAGAAGCGCAGATGGGCTGCGCTGCCTCTCCTGCCCTGCGGATGAGCAGAGGGTGCTCACGGGCTGATCTCAGCCCCTCGCGGGAGGGCAGGGCTGGCCAGGGAAGAGGCAGGGACCGGGGCTTGGGTGATCAGGCTTGTTCTGCAGAGGGGGTGGTGCGGCCTGCCCCCGTCCTGCCCATGCTCCCGGGGACTCCCTGGCTCTGGCCCTGGCAGGCGGCCCCCGGGAGGAACGCTGCGTGCAAGGCTTTGCCTGCTCCATGCCCAGGCCCCCGGCACTCTCCATAGAGCGGGGGTTCTTCTGTCCCAGGCCCCACCCAGGGCACCCTCTGAGCCTCCTCCAGGTGTGTCCCGAGCCCTGCACTGGCCTTCACACTGGTCCCAGCTCCTGATGGCGAGTGTCCCAGGCAGCTACTTCATCTTCACGGGAGGCTCCACCAACGCAATGGGAAGTGGCTTTGAACCAGACCATCCTCATCTGACAACGGACTTCCCATCTCTTAAGCAAGCTTTTTATTTACTAAGAAAGTTGGCTTCCAGTGAAGCTGTATTAAGCTTGCCTCTGTGTGCCAAGCTGCGTGCAGGAGTGATGTCTGATGCCTCCAACTGGGTAAACTCACAGGGCACCACATTCATTTCTTCCCTTCCTGCTGCACAGACCCTGAGATCTTCAGTGTTTACTTTGTGCAGTTTTCACGATGTGTTTGGGGCCTGCAGGGTGCAGGGTAAACGGACTCTAAGCTGGGCTCTAAATCCCTCTCTCGCTTGACTCGCTGCTTGGCTGTAAAGTGGGGGTGAGGATGATGGGAGCACCTGCCTCGTGGTGCTGCCAAGGCAGCAGGGAAGCTAGGCAGTCACGCCTCGCTTAACAATGGGCATGCATGCCGAGAAATGCATCCTCGGGCCATCCCGTCACTGTGTGAACATCGTAGAGTGCACTTACACAGACTTAGAAGGTACGGCACACTGCACACCTAGGCTGTGTGGCACAGCCTATTGCTCCTAGGCTACACACCTGTGCAGCACCCGACTGTGCCGAATACTGTAGGCAACTGTAACACAGTGGTATGTGTGTATCTAAACATACCTAAACATAGAAAAGGTACAATAAAAACAGGGTGCTATAATCTATGGGATGGCCATTGTATACGCAGCCTGTCGTTGACCGAAACATTGTGATGTGTCACGTGACTGTGCGTGTGAAGGGCTAGACAGTGCCTGGCACGATTGGGCACCTCACTGTGTGCTGTCACTGTTTGAAGACCCATCACAGCTCAGGTTCTGGTCAACCTTGTTCTTCACAGCACTTTTCCATGTCTGAAAACTGTGGTGAAAACGTACCTGTGGCTCAGGTCTCAGGAAATGAATTTAACACCTGGTAGAGCTGGGGGCCACGTCTCTGGTCCTGACATAGTTATCAAATCCCCACAGCCCCAAGGTAACCTGAAAGAGCCATAGCACCCCTGTGGGCCACTCTCGACACTATGTCTCTGTCACAGAAACAGGGCCAAAATCGGTCAAAACAGCCACAGAAAGAAATTCCTCCTTAGCAGGTGGGAACAGGACGGGGGAAGGAGGAGGAGAGGATATTGAGGTTGCGCGTGTGTTAACTGTGTCCTGGGTACTCGCCAACAGCGTCTGTCTCTCTAATGGGCACTGTTATTATAACAGTCACTCTAATATGACAGCTCTGTTTCCTGCTGTTCTCACCAGGATCTAGGAGGGGGAGGGGAGTTTGGATGGGAAGGGCCGGGAAGGCAGGCTGAGTTGAGTGTCAGTGCAGGACCCCAGGGATTCTGGGCCCCAGCTTGGAGACAGCTGCACTTTTTTGCAGGTTAGTGGCTTCAGTCCAGAGCCCTTGTCCACCGGCCTTGCCAGGGCCACTGCCTGGCTGGAAACCAAGTTCTCCTTGGCAGGGCTCTTGCCAATCTCCTGCCTGGGGGCTCTGCCTTCCCTCCTCCTCATGCACCCAAGGAAGAGGGTCTTGAGCCACCCTGTCATCCGGTGTGTAACTCCCGCTGGGCTCCCCTGACAGCCAGGGGCTCCTCCATGACGCCCAGGGGCTCAGGAGAGCCCGCCCCAAGCCAGCTTCCCCCACCAGCTCCCCAGCCCCCAACTTGCCGGATCCCAGCACAGCTCACTCCCCACCTCTGGGAATAGGCAATGCCTTCCGAGACCGAGCTTTTATCAAGAAATTATTTCCTTCCATCAAGGACAACTGCAGTTTGGCTCTTCGAGATTTATGGACAATAAAGAGCCTCGCACACATAAAGAAGTGCTTACAACAGACACATGACGTGCCCGGCAGCAGATCGCAGAGGAGGAGGAAAGTCTCCACCTCTGAGCTGCCTGCTGTTCTGTTGTCCCAGCCACCTCGTAACATCTGGGTGTTGTGTTTGCATCAGTGAGGAATGTCAACACGTCCCAATTCAGCCAGCCCACTGGCCGAGGACAACCAGAAGGAGCTGGCTTGGCAAAACAATAGCTGTGAGTCCACGGTAAATACGACATCGACATCGAATAGCAAACCCCTGGAGTACAACTGATCCTTGGGTAACATAGACTGAACACACCACTTCCCTCAAAGGTGCCCGGCACAACTTACACTGAAATTTACACTGATTTTTTCTTTGCAAAACCGCCACCAAATGAGGGTCCTGGGTCAACCCAGTTACGTTTTCACATCTCTGACCCACTTGATGGGCATCAAGAGTTAAAAGTGTCAACCCCCCGCCCCTCCTCTGCAGGCTGAGAGGCCCCACCGCTGTGTAGGAAGCACGTTCCTCACCCTCCACCTCTGCTGTGGGCAGGGATGCTTACGGGGAAATGAGAACTCAGCAGTGACTCTCAGGCTGTCACATACACGGCAATTACCTGGGTTCAAATACCGGTTGTGCTTCCCACAGCCTGGGGTGGGGTCGGGAATGTGCAATCAAGTGAGGGCCCAGGTGGGTGAATCTGACCGTGGAGCCACGGACACAGCGTGAGAAGTGCTGCCTTACAGGAGGGTGCAGAGGATGAGGACGGCCTCCTTTGTCTACTCTTCCCGAAAGTCTAAGTGCAGCCTCCCGGTAAGAGAACCAAGGTGGAAGGGCCAGAGGGCCAAGGGCCAGAGGGGCCAGAGGGGCCAGAGGTGCCAGGGCACGGCTGCGACCTAGAGAGAGCCAGACCTGGGCATCTGTGACCAGAGGCCAACCAGAAGACCCAACGGCTCAGTGAAGGTGTGGTTGGAATGAAGGTGCGTGCTGGCGGCCACACTGGGGAGGGGACACTGGGGAGGGGAGATGACAGAGGCTGCCTCCCCAGAGGCACCTCAAGAGACACTGTGGAGGCATTGCCAGTGAGTTTCCCAAGGGTGAATGCAGTTAGGGCAAGGCAGGGGACTTGGGGATTTTGCTAAGCACCACTTGCAGAGCTCTTCATGGGGAAACTTTGGGGGTCACAGCACAGCACCCTGAGCAGGAGCTGCTGGAGCGAGGCCTTCGTGTCGGAGGTTGGACTATGGCAGAGCAGGGACATCTCAGGTCTTCTGCCTCCAGGCTCCTTCCAGAGGCATCACTCCAGCTTGTAGAAGGAGCTAGAACCCAGGAAGAGTGGTGTGTTGTCACACAGGTGATGCACACAAGGTACAAACAGGTGGCAGACACAGGTGGCACATATGATGACACCAAAGGTGGCACACACTGGTCATGCTCACAGGTGATTCACACAGGTGGCACATGCAGGTGACACACACAGGTCATACTCACAGGTGATGCCACAGGTGGCACACACAGGTGATTCTCACAGGTGACATACACTGGGAAGGTCAGCACCCCCAGGGCTCTGCTTCCAGTTGCTGCCCGGCTCTCTTGCAAACATCAGCAGCTTCCCCAGGCCTTGGCATGGGGAGGTGGACAGCACATGAGAGCTCTGCCCAGACAGTTTACATTTGGCTTGTTATGACTGAGCCCAAGTTGACAAGAATGAACCTGAACATTGCTTACCTGAGACGTGGTGGGTCTTTGCCAGAGTCCCTGGTAGAAGGATCCACCCAGGGTGGCTGAAGAGGCCAGCCTGGACCAGGCTGCCCCTCTGACCATCGCATCACCACTGTGGTGCTATTGAGGGCTCTTCACAGATGACCTTGCCTGACTACAGGCACACAGCCCCAAGTTACACCCCTTCCACAGCAGGGTGGCCCAGGTGGGAAGCTGCAGGTGAGCATTCTGCACAGGTACACACAGTGAAGATTTCCTAGAGGACCAATCACCTGCTCCTCTTTGTCCTGGCAACTTAGGACCATGGGTGATGTGTGCATCCCAAAGTCTGGGTGCTTCCTCCAAATCCTGCCCTCCCCCCTTAGGAGCTTAGACAGCTGGGTCAAGTCGCTCAGCATTTGCTTTGGTTTCTTTGTAAGCAAAATTTCAGCACCTATCTCCAAAGCCTATTGAAAGTTTGCATGAAAAGACTTATATATAAAGGGCATAAAATAGTGCCTGGCACATATTAAGGGCTCAGCAAACATATATGATTATCTCCAAATAGTTTTACCACCAGCCCCTGAGAACTGAACTTTTGCTTCCCTGTATTATGTGATTTTCTCTCAGTAAAACTGAGAAAATGCTTTAGTTTCAGTGAAGTCTTCACACCTTAAGGGTGAAAAGGCCTCACCGACCTCAGCAAATGTTAACGAGCCTGCCCGTTGTTCCCTGGCAAGTTCATTCAGGCCCCGGAGCGAGGCACAATGACATCCTGCCAGGGACCATGCCGTTCTTGTCCTCACCCCGGGGCCGGGGGAGGCGAGGCCTGTAGGTCGTCACCTGCTAGTTCCTGTGTCCTTTCCATCAGCCTCTTTCCGGTACAGGCTGGGCCAGCTCTGAAGCCCTCCTGTAACGCGTTTGGGGAAAGAGGTCTCACGGTCCTGGGAGGAAGCGTTTCTGTTGGGGAACCCCAAGACTGCAGAAACCCGTCAAGTGAGAGGACGCCCTGTGTCCTCAAGAAGAGCAGACCCAGAATCCAGCGACCTGCAGCAAACTTCACGCTCCGGGTCCGTCGGGGATGGCCTGACACCGGAGGGTGGTGGGTCTCAGACTTCAGGGGTGTCAGAGCCTACCGCAGGGCCCCGGCCAGAGTGCCCGAGTCAGTGGCTGGGGCAGGGCCTGAGGGTCTGCGCTACGGACCAGCTCCAGCAGACGCTGCTGCCGTGCCTGGGGCCCGCTTTGAGAACAACTGCCCGGACCTCTGTTGGCCTGTCTGTGGTGGGAGGGCCAGGAGGGGGAGCTTGGACGGAGGAGTGAGCTCTGCCAGGCCCTGCTGCACCAGTGCCCGTCCCCGTTAGAGACCACCCGCCCTGTTCTCCTGCTGTCCAGTCCCCCCAGGAGGTCGTGGGCAGGGGTGGCGGGAAGGCAGGGCAGTGCCACGCACTTCCCCACCCTGGGCAAGGTACTTGGCCATGTTAAGCTGTAAGCCAGTACACTGCCAGGCTTGGCACCTCCACCTCTAATATGCCAAGTTACAACGACACCTGCATGTTTCAGAATTTTCAACTACAGCAGGTCAGTTTTTAAAGCCTCACACATTCCAGCCAGCCACAGTGACTACAACTCTACAGCAAACTTTCTGTGGCACAGCACCTGGCTGTGATGTGGTTTATGAGTAATAAATCATAATCATGGATCATTTATTAAAAAGCAAATGAAATTCTGTTTTTCCAGTCATATTGTCATCATCATCATCTGCCTTCTTGGCTTGTCTGCCGGTCCCCGGGAGCCATAACTGTGGGCCTGGCCCTCAGGCCTGGGACAACGGGACATCGGAGGAGGGAGGGACAGAGGGGGAGTTAGTCCATGGCTGCCACGTCCACTGTCCAGTCTCAGTGACCCAGGAACCCAACCTAGGTTCTGATGGCCAAACTGGTATTCAGTAAATAGCTGGTACTGAATGCACAAATATGATCGTTCTGCAAATACGTAACGACAGACTTCTCTCTGCTCAGCTCCAGGCCAGGTGCCAGCAGGAGATGCCAAGCAAAGCTGACACAGCCCTGCCCTGGCGGTCTGGGGCCCCCACTGTCTGCCTCGAGACTCCCTTTATAATATGAGAAAACCCCAACTTTACCGGTCTCTGCAGCTGCAATGCCGGTGCCTCACCCATACTCCTGGTTGAGCCGCCTGGTGATGTTCCTGCAGAAGTTCCTGAGGCCTGAGCAGGCTGAGTGAGGCCCCAACTTTGGAGGCCTTGGCACTCCCAGCAGGACATTACATCTCTGGACCAACATTGTGGTTACCCAACAACCAAGCAAAACACAAAGACAGACCAATATCTAGGAATGTGTTCATCCCGTGCTCCTGGAAGATACTATGATTTTGAAAGTCATAATAATACGTTATTGATATTTTATTTGCTGTATGCCATATATACATAAATCTCTATTTCTCACAATGAAACTAAAAGCAAGACTTATAACTGCCATTTTGGAAATGGAACAAAAGAGAACCACAGGTTTTACATAATCAGCTCAAGCTCACACAATTAGCACTGAGAAAGCCAGAGTCAAAAGTGAGCAGCTGCCAAATCCGAAGGGAATATTTCCCCGGATGACAAAGGCCCTGTCCCCTGAGAACACTGACAAGATCTGGGGTGCAGGATCAGGCTGGAGAAGGGACGCTAAGCCTGGCACAGTGCCCTGTGCTGGTGGGCTTCTCCCCGGAGACCTGCCATTGGAAGAGGGACCTTCATGCTTGTGTAGCTGTGAGCCCCAGGCCTGGCAACGCCCCCTCCTCACCATCCAGAGGAACAGCCTCGTGGTCAGGGGCTGCAGAGAAGGTTCCTTTCCAAACTGCAGAGGGTCAGTCTCAGACCACACCACTGGGCACATGAGGCCTGGCCTCCCTGCTCCGAGATGCCCTTCCTCAACCTCGGATGGCCTGCCCCACCTGTGGTCCATCCTTCTGGCCCCCTTCTCCCTCCCCCAGGGTCTGGCACACCCATGGTCCCTCCTGCTGATAACTGAGGTGTGCCAACAACATGCCAGGGCCGGGCCTTTGGGTCCATGTGACAGACAAATAGAGGGGCCACCATTCTGGGTCATAACAAACTTTGACTGCCACTGAGACCATGCACAGGGGTTAGTCCCTCTCCCACGCCTGGCTGCATCAGGCCAAGACCACCCTTGAGAGGAGAAGGATGTGTACAGGATGGAGTCCACCAATAGAGGGCCAGAAGTGGGTCCCGCTGTGATGGGTCCCAGAATGGTCCCAGGCACCATCCTCCCATCCCCACGTGGTGCCCTCCCACTTGGACTCCAGTCTGCAGTGGGGTGTGAGCAAACGTGATCCGAGCAGAAGCCCAGAGAGTGCTTGCCGGGCTCAGCTTCTCAGGCTGTAGCTGCGCCTTTGCGGAGCTACCTGCCAGGGGAGAAAACCAGGTCAGTCCACGTGCCTTGGACAAACCTGCTGTCAACCCACTAACAGCCACCCAACCCCCAGTCAAGACCAAATGACCTCTTAGCTAGCACAGGGGTTATGAGCTAAATAAATGTTTATGTTTCAAGTCACTGAGCACGGGGGCCATTTGTTACATGGTGGGTCCTGTGACCATACGTAACTGACACACGTACCTGAGTTGGTGATTGCAGCCACAAACCAGCGTGCCTCTCCCTCTGGGTGGGCCCAGGCTGAAGGCCAATGCCAGGAGGGCGGGGATGACAGACACCTGCCTGCTGGGTCCCTGTGGGGTGTCTGCCCTGCCTAGTGCAAACCCTGCCCGGTACAAAGCTCGAGAGGACGCTGTGCTTGTTGAAGGAAAGGAGAGGAAATCACCTGCTGCACCTGTCCTAGACTCACCTCGTGGTGCTCAGAGAACTGCTGCCGCCTTGTTCTGTGCTTTGAATGATGGCATCAAGTACTTCATGGGAAAGGGCCAAAGGAGGGGATGTGCTTCCTTTCAAGGAACAAGTGTGGCACCTTCCTTGGGCAAACTGTGCTTCCAGGGAAAGGACGAATCACAGTCCTGAACAGAGTCGGGCAATCCCTGGTTTTCCTTTCCGAAATGGATGGTCTAATCTCACCGTCAATGCCGCTGCATGATTTGACTTGGCTTTTGCAGCACAGTGTTGTAATAATCAATGCTAAAAAGATAAAGTGATGCGTTTGGACAGCGATGAGACTGAGAAGAACAGGATTGGCGGAATTAAATTAAACAAAAATCTGAAACAGAATCAGGCACTGACTTCCCATTATCTGAGTGATAGAAAAATTCATTTCTGTACCCATTTTTCAAAGAGAGTTCATCTAGTTATTTCACGATCTCAATTACTCTTGAAAATAAGACAACCTGGCAATTTAAAACAGCTTTCTTTTAACTATTCTGTGCCAAAGGAAAACACAGAAATGACTCCATCTTCATGAGGAAAACTTGCATAAACTACAGAGCTTGCGTGAAACCTTGCATCACATCGTATCATCTATGTGTGTCTCCTTTTCAAATGGCTAACATTTAAAAATACTCTCAGAATCAAGAAAAATGTTGCATTAATCTTACTGTTCCGTAGTCTAAAGAAAGGAGGGAAAAGAAAGAGCAAATGTACGTTTCTCATTGAAAAGTGGCATGAAGTCAAGACACCCATAGATCCATGATCACGGAGCACGTGGGCTTCTCCGGGAAGTCCTGCAGGAGAAGAAGGAAGCCCCCCCTGGACCTACGCTGGAGCTCTGGGGGCTCAGAACCCTCATGGAGGGCGTGCACCCCTTCTTTTCAACAAGGTACTGAGCCCCCAGGCTGCACGGGTCCACCTCGAAGCCCCGGTGTGAGGCAGTCCAGGGAGATGCGGTTTAGGGGCGTAAGGAACGTCACCCCTGTGTGTCCGACTGCACCCACCTGTGACTGCCCATGAGCGATGACGGTGCCCTGACGCCCAGGATGTCCACTCTGGCTGAACTTGACGGGCAGCCAGTATCAGTTTTCCGACCATGCACTTCGCTCAGAGATGCTGTTTCCCCCCCAGATTTCTGCCTCAGTCCTTGCCAAAGGCCCCAGTTTGCCTCAAATTTGCTACTAAGGAATGTTGGCCAGTTTCCCCAGCTCCTCCTTGGATGAAGAACCAAGTTTCTCTCCACTTGGGCCCCTGCTGCAGGCCCGTGAGGAATGAGGCAGAGGCCTCAGAGTCATCAGAGCAGCAGCATTCATTCCCTCATCCAGGAAGCACTCACCGAGGGCCTGCTATGCACAAACAGATGGGCTAGATTTCTTGTCCTCAAAAAAGTCATGTAAAATAATCCGCAGTGGTATAATAAAGACACAATGAGCTGTGGGAGCACAGAAAGGTGTGGGATTAGGAATGTCACAGAGGTAATAAAGTGCTGTTCATAGAAGAAGATATTTGAATTAGGCCTTGAAGTATGAGGATGCAAAGAAAAAGGGGTGCAGTGACCTTCTCAGGCAGGGTTTGCACGAGGAAAAGTGCTTGCCCCTCGGGAAAGTAAGCAAGAGGCATCACCCAATAATTCACAAGAGAAGACACACACGTGGACTCCTAGCTAATAAATATCTTTTAGAAAAATGATTCAACCTCAATAAGAATACGGTATATGTAAATTAAAATGATAAAAAGGTATCGCTTGTTGCCAAGCAGGTTAGAAGGGTTTTTAAAATGATAACACTCCATGAGGTAAACTAAGCACACTCAGACACTACAGACTTAGCCGTATGGGTCAGGGATTGTAAAAGGGTCCATCCACTCAGCCTCCTATAATCTGAAGTGAAGACAAAGATTTGTACTCAAAGACTGCCATCCGGTACTGTGCGTATTAGTAACAGCAATGTTGGAAAGCCCCAAATAGTCAACACAGGAATGTGGAGGACTCCTACAAGAGTTCTTGTGTAGTTGTGAAAAATCACGTTGATAAGAAGTGTTTAATGACGTGGGGAAATCATGGTGATATACATAAAAGTTTACATCCCAAAGTGCATAATGAATGTTGTCTTAGTTATATCAAATTTGCATATTTGGTTGCATGCCTTCAGACGTAAGTAACAATGTGTGACTCAGATAATAAACTCCTCTTACACTATAGGAGTTTATTGTCACCCAGAACAAGATTTTGGGACATAGGTGCCCTAAAGTAAGTACACGGCACTTTTGAGGACATGTGCTCCCGCGCTTCCTCTCTGCTGTTCTCACGGCCTCGGCGCCCTCCGGCTCTGGCCTCTCCTGCTCACAACACGACTTCAGTGTCAGGGGCTCACACAGCTACGTCAGGAGGCTGCCCAGAGAACAGCCATTCTTCCCTCCCTCTATTCTTCATGTATACACATGGAAGCTCCTTTAACCAGCTCCCTAGCAGACTGTGCCCTATGCCTCCCGTCTCCTTGGCCACCGTGCAGTATGTCCACACCAAAACTAATCTCGGCAATAGGAGGGGACAAGACAAAGCCGACGTTCACTTTCTGGTGCTGAGACGGAGCCCGTGTTTTCCAAACACATTGTCACCTAACACGCCAACGAGGTTGCATTAACCTGCTCGGGCTGCTACAGTGAAATGCCACAGACTAGGCAGCGTAAACAGCCGACACTTACTGTGTCGCAGTTCCCAAGGCTGGAAGTCCAGACGGAAGTGCCGGCGGGGTCGGGTCCTCCTGAGGCCTCTCTGCTTGGCTCCAGCTTACAGGTGGTGCCTTCTCACTGTTCTCACATGACCTTCCCTCCGTGTCCTAATCTCCTTTTCTTATAAGGACACAAATCAAAAGGATTAGTGTCACACCCTTGTGACCTCTTGCAGCCTTAGTTACCTCTTTAAAGGACCTATCATCAAATACAGTCACACTGGGGGTTAGAGTTTCAAACTATGAATTTTGGGGAACACAATTCAATCCATAACAAAGGTAAATAATTTTGCTAGCAAGAATCATGAGTATAGGGAAATGCCTGTCGGGTAGGCAACAAAACGTCTTCCATAACATACTTGGAGTAAAGACAAAAAATACTCTAAAAATTTAACCAGTAATTATCTCTGAGTTTTTGCTGAGTTTTATTTTCTTCTTGATTTGGCTGAAATTTGCAGAGCAGAAAGGAGGAAGTGATGCAGAGAAAGATCTCCAGAAATTTTCACAGGACCCCCATCGTATATTTGCCTGAATATACAGGTGCACATACGTAATGTGGAACTTCATAAGATCAGTGAAAGAACAATTTCTGTGTGGTTGTAAAAGAAACAGTTCCCAGAGCTCACACAGAGCTGGAAGATATTCGGGTTCTGATAAGGCTAACAAAGGAGAGTGACCTCATTCAACACCAGGGCATTCACCAAAGACCTAAGAAAATAAAATTTTTAAGAAATGTACTGTGAAGTTTATAACATGTATAGGAGTAAAATGTGTGCCAATAACATGAAGAGTGGAAAATGAAAATTGCAGTTTACAGTTATAAGTTTCTTATATTAAATATGAAGTTGTATATTAGTTGAATGGGTTGTCATAGGTTATTGTAATATTTTAAATATGCATGTCTCTTATAAAAGTATAATATTTTATTATCAAGTGGTGATTATTTCCAGAATGTAAGAGTGGTTTACATTAAAAATAAATCAATTTAATTCACCATATTAAAACAATAAGAACAAAAAGTGATCTCAATATATGTGAAAAATAATTAGACAGAAAGCTGCCTCCATCCCTGGTGAGAACTATCAGCAAACCATGAACAGAAGGGACTCCGCTACCCGCTGAAGAAAATGATTGACCTTGGATCTTCGACCTTACTAAATTCACTTATAAATTCTCCAGTGTTCTTTTTTGAAATTGTTTTGGCTCTGCTAGGTATTTTTAATTTCATATGATCAGACTATCTGATTTCAGGACTTATGACAAAGCTGCCTTAATCAAGAGAATGTGTAATTTGCATAAGGGTAGACAGGTAGCTCAGATGAACAGAATATAGCATCAAGGTAATTTATGGAGAGAATAGTCTTCTAGAAGCCTCTATCCCAAATGGCTAGGACCTGTGGAAATCCACTACTCCATAAAAGCAGTGAGAACACTGTAAAGAATTGCCAAAATCAATTTTTTCAGGACTCTGCAAATTAACCATAAGCTTGCAACAATCTTAGGAGCATTTATTCAGAAAAATGGCTGATTCTTGGAATTGTATCCAAAACATATAAATAACTCAAAGAACTCAATAAGAAGATAAGCAATCCAATAAAAATGGCCAAAAGGTTTGGACAGACACTTCAACGAAGTATTATATTAGTGAACACAGTGAACTATAACTTTAAATGAGTACATTTTATTCTATGTAAATTAAATCTCAGTGTAATTGATTTTAAATTTCAATACTAAAAACTCAGCAAAATATTTAAAGAGCTACCTGATAAAGGAACACATGTGAACGACCACTCAGCATATGAAAAGCTGCTCCATATCATTGGAAATCACTGAGGGCAAATTAAAGCCCCCGTGAGACAGTACTACATCACGTCAGCACCGAAAAAATTTTAAAATAACAATTTTTGTGACTATGAGAAGCGACTGACACCTCTTAAAGTTCTGGAAACATTAAACGTGGTGCAACCACTTCAGAAAACAGTTTGACAATTCATTGTAAAGTTAAACGCGCACCTTTCACCCAGAAATTTCACTATTTCCTAGGAAGAAAGGAAAAGATACGACACTGTGAACAAATGATTACAGCAGTTTATTCCTAAGGGCCCAAAACCTGAGACAACTGAAAGTCCATCAGCATATAAATTGTTAACTAAATCTGGGCTTATTATACAGCAGAACGGACTTTATAATAAAAAGGAAGCAACTCCTAAGGCTCCTGAAACACGCATGAATCTCAAAAACATTATGGTGAGCGAAAGAATCAAGATACAAATGTACACATACTGCAAAATTGCTTTTATGTGAAATTCTAGAACAGGTAAAACTCATTAATGGGACACAATGCAGGGGACTGGTTGCCTGGGGCTGGAGCGGGCTTGTGGGATGGAGCCCGAAGAGGATGCAGGGTGACGGGGAGGTTCTATATGCTGACTGTGGTGGTGGTTACACCGGTGTTTACATTTGCCAAAACAGTTAAAATGGCTGTGTTTTACTGCACGTAATGTACCGCTCAGTAGAGTTTATTTAATAAGTTTACAAAAACTATGAAAAGCAAAAACAAAATAATTAGCGTTCTCCTACAACAAAGTTATCTGCCCAAGAAATTTAATAGGAGAAATGACATGCATTTCTCAAAATTCTAGGAGAATGTCTGACACATCCTGAGAATAATGTGTGTGCATCTGACCCACTAGCAGTCTGTGGTCCCTAAATGTGTGATTTGTATGGCATCTCAGAACCTCAAAGAAACTGCTGTCATGCATGGAACAGAGAAGCTATCAAATGAAAAATCACATTCAAAAAGGTATAACCGGAAAGGGGGCAGTCTTGACACAGACGATGCTAACCAACAAAAGCACTGGGTGTTAAAGACACAAGCTTTGGGAGGGGGATTCTCTCTACCAACTGGCCCTGCCTCCCCTGCCCCCATCACAAAGCAAATCGTTCCTTTCTAAGTCCATGCGGGTGACCAGGATGATAAGCTTCCAACCTCAGTTTCATTCACTGTACAAAACAAAAGTAATACCCAACATGCAGTTTTTTGCAGATGGAATGTGAAGGCCTGCAACATGCCAGGCACAGGGAACTTGAGAATCTCACTCAGAGTTAATCACAGTTGAAATCAACATTCACACTTAGTCACTTAACCACTATTAGAGCATAGTATCTCCAAAAGGGCATCTCAGGTCTTATGTAGATGAGATAAAACACAGTTATGTAGAATGCAGCTCTAAAACCATTAACACAGCATACTGAAAATTTATTTTATTTCATTTTTTGCACAGAGTAAATTTTCATGGAGTATTCTCCAGGGTTGAGATTTCAAGTTGTTATCTAAAAGCCTCTCTTTTATTACAGAGTAATAAAATCTTCAGCTGAGACCCCCTCACCCCAGTAAGTCTAAAAATCACATTTCCCAGACTGCCTTGCAGACAGGTGTGACCACGTGACTGCATAGTGGCCAGTGGGCTCTAGGTGGATTGGCAGTGTTTGGAGCCCTCCTTTGGAGTGGCGAGTATGCACCTGCTGACTTTTCTCCTCCCCTTCTCATCCTGCTTGTCCCATGGCTGGAACTCCATCTGGGACCACCTGGGACACACCAGTAGGGCTGTGTCCCCAGGGCACCCAGGAGCACAGCCCTAGCCCTGGACTGTTGGCCTCAGCCGTTGTAGTTGTGTGAGAGAAAATCTCAAATATTAGTGCTAAACAAAATAGATAGCCATTTATTTTGCTACTTATTAGCTGAACCTAATATCAACCATGGGTAGAAAAGTACATGTAATTTTATTTTGTGGGATTACCTTACCATGGAGTGTTTATATTATATGCACTTACCGAGAAAATCATTTGTTGTTTGTGTGAGTCGAGTGGGTCCAAAGAAGACAGAGAAAGGGGCCTGAGGCGCCACTCCAGAATGTGAGATGGGCGGGGATGGGGTTCTCTGTTTACTCCACGTGGAGGGAAAATACACCATGCCCAAGGGGCCCTGGGAAGGAGAATGGCTCAGCCATGTGCTCCCAAAAGCAGGATGCAAAGGACCCTTCTGGGGGTGAACGCCTACCTGGCTTTGCTTGTGTTGCCAAAGCTCTGGAAGGTGCACGTTAGGATGGCTATTCCACTTCCCAGAGGAGGAAGCTGAGTTGCAGGTGTTAAGTGCCTTGCTCGGTGTCACTCAGGAAGTGGTTGAACTAGGATTTTCACCCTGACAGTCAGACTCCAGAGCCCATGTTGTCCTGAGCCCAGTGCCTCCCTGAGCTCACCAGCTTGCTGACGGTGGAGAGGACAGGACAAGGAGTGCAAAGAAGGATGCAAAAATGAATGGGGACAGCAACAAAAGAAACAATAGATAAATCGGACTAGATCAAAATTTAAAACTTCTGTGCACCAAAGGACACACTCAACAGAGGGCAAAGGTAACCTATGGCATGGGAGAAAATATTTGCAAATCCTGTATATGATAAGAGGTTATTATCCAGAATATATAAAGAACACCTACAACTCAGCAACAGTGAAACAAATAACCCTATTAACAATGGGCAAAGGACCTGAATAGGCATTTCTCCAAAGAAGACATGCAAATGGCTGGTAAGCACATAAAAAGACGCTCAAAATTGCCAATCATTAGGGACATGCAAATCAAAGCCACAATGCGATACCACCTCACACCCATTAGGATGGCTATCATCAAACAAAACAAAACAAAACAGAAAATAACAAGTGTTGGTGAGGATGTGCAAAAATTGGAATTCTTGTACACTGTTGGTGGAAATGTAAAATGGTACAGATGCTATGGAAAAGAGTATGGGAGATTCTCAAAAAATTAAAAATAGAATTGCCATAAGATCCAGCAATTCCACTTCTGGGTCTATACCCAAAAGACTTGAATGCTGGGGCTCAAAAATATTTGTACATCCACGATCATAGCAGCATTATTCACAATAGCCAGAAGGTGGAAGCAACTCAAGGGCCCACTGACAAATGAATGGTAAACAAAATGTGGTATATCAATACAATGAAATATTATTCAGCCTTAAAAGGAAGGAAATTCTGACACATGCTGTAACATAGATGAAACTTGAGAACATTTACATGCTAAATGAAATAAGCCAGTCACAAAAGGACAAATATTGTATGATTTCAGTTATGTGAAGTCCCCTGAGGAGTCAAATTCGTAGACAGACAGTAGAATGGTGGCTGCCAGGAGGATGGAGGGTTAGTGTTTAACAGGGACAGAGTTTCAGTCTCGCAAGATGAAAATAATTCTGGCGATTGGTGGTGATGGTTGTACAACAATGAGAATGTACTTAATGCCACTTAACCATACACTTAAAAATATTTAAGATGGTAAATTTTATGTTTTGTGTATTTTACCACAATTTTTGAAATTTTTTAAAAGTTCAAAAAAATGAATGGAGAAAATTGGAGGCATTGAACTTAGCATTTTCTCTGTGGAAAGATGCAGAGAGAAAAGAGAAAAAAGACACAAAGATGCGCAGATTGAAGACAAATGAGGGGGTGAAGTCACTTGCTTTGGAAGAGTTCGAATTCATATGCATTTTGCAGAGGTGGACTCGGTCAGTGAGTGGACAGAAGTAGCTGTAAAAATCATACGGAAAAAAGGTACACATAATTTTTCAGTGTCTTTTGCATCCCACAATCCACCCCCATAAAATATTCTAAATAACTTCTAGCGATCCGCATACCAACTGTCCTTTAACGCTGAGGCTTTGCACGCAACCCCTCTAAGCAATTTGTGAGAAATGATGAAATAGTGTGTGGGTTGATGGTAATTAATCCCTCAGGAGACGTCTGTCCTTGGCATGAAACAGGATCCCTCCTCATCGGCAGAGGAAGTGTGGGTTTTGTTCAGGGCTGGTGGTGCGGCTGGGTGGGTGGGCTTCAGATGCTTTGAACCTTCCCACATAACACCCAGAGCAGCCCGGGGGGACAGTTTTTGGTTTTGAAGTTGCCTCTGTCTGGGTGCTCTGCATTCTGGTTGCAACAAAGCCGACTCACGTGCGCTACAAAGGATTTTGTGTATAGACTGACATATTAAAAGAGGAACAGTGCCGTTTTATACTCTATTTGTTGCAGGTATTATTTTTAGATATTTTGAACTTTCTTGTTTGCTTCACTATGTATTAATATACTCAATGTATGACATATTATATATGTATGAGCACTTATTTGGCAAGCTAATTGCATCACTGGCCGTGCATTACATGTGTTATGTAGACAGCGTTAAAGTGTCTCCTTCATTTATTCACCCATAATTTACTCATTCATTCACTCATTTATCCCTTAATCTATCATGAAGTTGATGAAATGTCTGCTACCTTCAAACCCCGGGGTGCGTCCTTGGGAAACTGATGATCTCCCAGTTTGGGGAGGAATGACCAACACTACGATATTTCTCGGTCACCTGTGCCCATGCTGTGTGAGCACAGAGAAGACAGTGGCCGCCAGCCCTGCCTGGAGATCCCAGGTCCACAGAAAGTGACTTTTGAGGGCCTTGGAGGAAGAAGAGGGTTTACACAGCTGGGGACAAGCGGGAGCAAGCAGCACATTTCAGGGAAAGGGGACAGCAAAGGCCAAAACAAGCCCCAACAGTCTGCATGTTTGGGGAGTAGCCAGGGCCCAGGCGACCTGGGAGAGAAATCGACCTCTGGGATGACCCTGTGCCCACTGATCTGAGCGCCGGGGGCTTTGCTCAGGCTCCACCCCGCTTCTCCCTGCAGTGTGCAAAGCCGTCCTTCCCCCCACTTGACTTCCCCCAACCTTTGTGAGTTCTCAGCCCATGAGGCTGGACTGCCCTCCTTCACTGACGCTTGTCAGTAGTGTAAGTTCCTGCCTTTATTCACACACCAGTGTTTCCTCATGGGGAGCAACTCTTGACCCACGGAAGAAGCCTGCGCTAGTCAGTGCGAGCTGCCACAACAAAGTGCCACAGACTGCGTGGCTTGAACAGTTCTGGAGGCTGGACGCCCAAGATCAGGGGGCTGGCAGGGTCGATGCTGGCCAGGGCTCTCTTCCTGGCTTGCAGACAGCCGCCTTCTCACTGTGTCCTCACCTGGAGGAGAGAAGGGTGCTCTGGTCTCTCTTCCTCCTCTTATAAGGACACTGACCCCATCATGGGGGACCCACCCTCATGACCTCATCTAACCTTCCTCACCTCCCAGAGGCCCCATCTCCAAATACCTTCACATTGAGGGTTAGGGTTTCAACACATGAATTTGGGGGAGACTAGCAATCAGTCCCTAACAAAGCCTTTGTCAGAGGCAGAAAGGAAGAAGCTCCGGCTCCAGAATCTACATGGGGCACAGTGCTAATTTTGACCCGCTTTTCTTTGAGACTTCCCAGGCAGGTTTGTATGCATGTGGTGAGCACACGGTGTGCTTCTCTGCCAACACCTTCCTGAGAATTTAATGACCGCTGTGTGTTTAGCAGCATCTCTCTGAACTGCTGCTCCCAGGGAGCGTGGTGCACCTGCTGGGGGGTCTGGGATGCCGCATCGCCCACGTTGCAGTGACCTGGCCTCGCAGCGGCCTCTCTTCTGCAGCGAGGGCTGCTCTGGTGCTCTTTACGGCGGCAGACACACCTCCATGTGGGTGGCCGGGTTGTTGCTGGTGTGGAGAGGAGCTCAGGCCTCCTGAGTGAGGCTGGCCCGCACCCCTCACGCCCCAAGCCAGCTTCCACAGAGCCTGGGAGATAAGGCTGCCTTTGCATCTTTTATTCATAGGCTCACCATCAGCTGGGCTCCCAGTGGACGTCAACAACACGCGAGTGATGCTGTGTTAAAGCATCTGGCCACTTGATAGTAAAAGTGGAATTATTCTTGCAGTGCAATTCATCAGTCTCTAACTATGGCTTCTTCATGCTTTCTCCCATGGAAGGTCAAGTTTCCATGTAATGGGGGGGGTGGCATTGCTGGCGGCCACTTGCCTCTTTACTTGATGTTCTCCTATGAGGAATATGAATAAGGAATTCTCTTTTTTGGATGTTCAGTGGAGGGCACTTTTGCTGTAGCAAGAACCCAGCCCACACCCCCTGAGAGTGGACACGTTCTGTGGCATCAGCTGATGCTGCTCTTTGGCAGTGTGGGAATGTCGGGAGACCAGAGCCCGGCCCTCCTTCGGAGCAGGGGCTTTCATCAGCAGGGGTGCAGGGGTCCTCGCCAAGGTGAATAGAAGCTCCTTAGCCCAAGTCCTCCTGGCTAAAATGGATTGGAAAAAACAGACAGCCACTGGGAAAGTGCAGACTTTATGCCACAGTGCGAAGGCCTGCCCACCTGTCCATTAAAATCGTTGACCAGCAGACTTAGGGATCTGCTTGCCAACCTCCACTCGGTGCTTGGCATGTGCACACAGAGAGATGGAGCTTTAGTTCAGGGAGTAGTGAAGGTATCTGAAGGCATCTTTTTAAGACAAGGTTACCAAAGTGGTCCAAGGTGCTCCAGTTGACTTAAGTGTCTGGGGCTGGCATGTGAGGGTGTGTGACTACTACCAGGTCCTGTTCCAGACTCTTGCACGAGGTTCTGTGCTGGCCAACTCGATGACGGGTCTATTGACGTGGCTCCAAGTTTCTCCTTTTTTGCTGTTCTCTTGATCTGTGATGTTGGTTCTCAGTGTGGGCTGGGAGAGTTCCCCTCAGGGGATACTTGGTATTGTTTGGAGATATTTCTTGGTCACCATGACTTGGGGAGTGCTTCTGGCATCTGGTTGGTAGAGGCTGGAGATGTTGCTAAGCGTCCCACATAGCCAGGATGGCCCTCCCACAAGGAATTATCCAGCCAAAACATCAGTAGTGTCAAGGTTTATAAACCCTGATCTTGGCTATTTACATGCCCATAACACCACAGCCATTGAAATAGCATATAAGATGGAAAAAGGTTAGTAAAAATCAAAGACAATTCTAGAGTTATTTCATTAGGAACTTTGATCACACCACAAAATAGGTGCACCTTAATTTTTATATAGAGATAAACTGAGAAACAGGTAGTAGCACTGATTGTAGAAATAGTGACATTAAAAGTATTTTTCCAGAATTTTATTATATGTAGGCATTACCCTAAGTACTGTACATAAATTATACCACTTAAGTCTCACCACTACCTTGTAAAATAAAGATGAATTAGCCATTTTGTAGATAATTAAGGATAAAATAAATTTTAAAATATTAATAGCAAATATTGACATGGGGCATATAACAGCCCAGAAGCTGCTCCGAGGGTTTTATACTTTCTGATTTACAACAATCCTTCCAAGCAAGTTCTATCATTATCCCTACTCTACAGATAAGGAGACACACATGTTCAAAGCTAAGTAACTTGCCCACAATTATACAGTTAATCACTGCAAAGGACAAGATTTGAACCCTGGCCGTTTCTCATTAGCGCTTGTACCCTCCATCACGCCTCTAAACCTAGCCTACCTGTGAAGGGTGGGGCCAGGCCTCCTTTAACTCAGGTACCCCCAGAACCAGAGCCCTTCAAAATCACTCTGCACTGGCAGATTTAGGGGTCTTCCTTCAAGTCCCATGAACAGCCAGTGCCTGGCCAGGAGGACAGTGCCCTCGCTCTCAGGGGTCGCATCCCCGAGCACTCTGGGCAAGCAAGCGTGCCCCTGGGGTGGGACCCAGCCCAGCCTAGGGGGTCTTGGCCCTGGCAGTGGGAACTGAGTGAGTGTGGAGGCCACCTGCAGCAAGTTGCCTGAGTGTGATCAGTGGGCAGTTACGGGGCTGGGGGCAGGGCTCAAGCGGAAATAGGCTCACTGCTCAGAAAGCCACCCAAGTCCCGCAGCAGTTAACTGGAGGAAAAAGAAGTGGCAGAGATTGCGCCCCCAGCAGTGAGGTGGTTTCTGCAAGTCGCCCGGGAATGTGCTTACTGGCAGTCCGCTAGGGCGGGGGTGTCGGTGTGCGCACTTGGGGTGAGACATGAGAGGAATGAATTGGAGATGGATTATTTACTCGGAAAATACTTGGCGGGTGATTCTTAAATTTTTATTTAATGTAAAATGTAGGCACAGAATAGTTATGACAAACTATTGCTGATAACTGTAAAGCTCGTATTTTCCCCTGGGTAAATGCAGCCCCTCCTGCCTTCTCAGAGGTTATCTATTATTCTGAACTTTTTTGTTTGACCATCCCTGAGTTTTCTTTATATTTTTCCCACATATATAGTGTTTGGTTTTAAATCATTTTTGTGCTTTGTATAAATGTAGTAATATTTTTAGGTGTTTTTCTGCAACTTGTGTTTTTACATACAATAGCGTGTGCGGCAGGGCGTCGGTTTTCACCGCTGTGTAGTATTCCACCCACACCCTGCCGTGGTTGGTCTTTCCCCCTGTCAGTGGACATCTGCTTTGTTTTCAGGGTTATGAAATTGTCTATTCTGTGCACACTTAAACATTTCTCCTGGCACAAGAGTTTCTTCAGGGTACACAACCAAGAGCAGAATCATTAGCAACATACTTCAACAGATAATGCCATGCCTTGTCAAAGTTGCTGTGTCAATCTTCAATACTTTCAATAACATTTTGTTCCAGATAATTCCCAGCACTTCACTAGGTCAGACTATAATATTTGACTACGTGATAGGAGTGTTATGGTAACTCATGCTTTTAATTTGTGTTTTTGTTATTAGTAAGGAAGGTGAGCAAATGTTCAAAGCTTAACTGGCTATTATCATTCCTTTTCTAAAAAATGCCTTTTGGTTGTTTTGCCTAAGAATCAATTGACTTGTTTATCTATTACTTACTGATTTGTAAGTGACGAGTTCCTTGAATTTTCTTTTTGTCTCATATATCCCAGACTTGGAGCTGAAGAATTTGGCAACCCAGAAATGCAAAGCAAAACAAATCAGAAGGCTGTTCTCTTCAGACGAAGAACCAGGGAAGGGGAAGCCAAACAAGGGGGAAGCATTCAGGCGGTGACAGCTCTGCTTCAGCTCCACACCGGCCCCGCCCCCAGCAAAGCCTGAGTGAGGAGACTGAAAAATATAATAAGAAAAACAGAGACAAAACAAAGCTCAGTGACTGTACACAGCAGTAGAAGGAACAGGACAGAGGCAAGAATACTCCAGGGAACCTGAAGACAGAACAGTAGAAATTCCCCAGTCTGAATAACAGAGAAAACAGACTGGAAAAGAAGCAAACGGAGCCTCAGGGGCCAGTGGGACTATGACATCGGAGGTCATGGGAGTCTCTGGCAGACAGAACAGAGAACACTGGGTTAAAGAAGTGCTCATAAAAACAACAGCTGAGAACTTCTCAAATTTCACAAAAGACATAAAACAAGAGATTCAAAAAGATGAGAAAGCCCCCAGTATGATAAGCCCCATTGAAACCAAGGCACAGCATAGTCAGACTTTTGGACACCAAAGACAAAGACAAAGTCTTGAGAGCAAAAATGGAAAAACAGCCAATTACCTATGAAGGAAAAAGAGATTCAAATTACAGCAGATTTATCATCAGAATGGAGGCCAGAATGAAGTTTTAGCATTTTTCAAGAGCTGAAAGAAAAGAACTGTCAACCCCAAACTCTATACCCAGTGAAGACATCCTTCGGGGATGAAGGAGAAACCAGGACACATGCAGATGAAGGAAAACTGAGTTACTTTGTCACCAGGAGACTGGCCTCGTGGGAATAGCCACAGGAAGTTCCCTAAATAGACAGGAAACGACAAAAGAACAAACCCTGGAACACATTAGGATGGAGGAATATTCTAAGCCAAATATGGGCTTATACAATAGATTTTCCTTCTCCCTTTGAGTTTTCTAGATTTGTCAGTTGATGCAAAAATTATGACCCTATCTGATGTGGTTGCCAATGTCTGTAGAGGAAATATTTAAGACAATGTATCTTAACAGAAGAAAATGAAGGACTGTAAAGAGAGAGGAGATTTCCACACTTTACTTGAACTGGTAAAATAAAAACAGTGGTAGATTATGACAAGTTATACATACAAAATGTGGTATGTGTAGTACATGTAGTACCTAGAGAAATCAATTAAAAAGCTGTACTCAAAATCTCTATAAATAAAATCTATAAATCTCTATAAGTAAATAAAAATGTAGTTCTAAAAAATGATCAAATAACCCAAAGGAACTCATAAAAAATAAAACAGACAAAGATAAAACAGAGAGAACAAACAGAAAACAAGAAGTAAAATGGCAGACTTGTGCCCTAATATATCAACAATTATATTAAATGTGAATGGCCTAAATGCACCAATTCTGAGACAGAGATTGATGGAGTGGATTAAAAAACATGACCCAATATATGCTGTCTGCAAGAAATTCACTTCAAACATAACATTAGAGTCAGATTAAAAGTAAAAAATAGAAAAGCTATATCATGCCAACATTAATTAATAGAAAGCAGAAATGGATATAATAAAATCAAATAAAGTAGCCTTAAAAACTAAGAAAAATACCAGAGCCAGAGAATGACATTATATAATGATAAAAAGTTCAATATATCAAGATGACATAGCACTCCTAATGTATATGTATCAAATAACAAAGTTGCAAAATATGTGAATAAAATATGATAGAACTGAAAGGAGAAATAGACAAATCACAATTTTTATTTAACATCTCTCAACAAGAGATTAGAGACTTTAACCTCTTAACAATTGGTAAAGCAATTAGACAAAGCAGCAGCAAAGATATAGAAAAACTTAACATCACCAACAACCAATAGGTTTAATTAATATTTATAGAATATTAATGTTGCTACAAAGCAACAGAAGAAATGACACTCTTTTCAAGTGTTCACAGAACATATAGCAAGATAAATCATATTCTAAGCCACTAGTATCAACATATTTAAAAGAATCAATACCTTTCAAAGTGTGTTTTTCTACCACAATGGACTCATACTAGAAATTCATAACATGCAAATCACCAAATACTTAGAAATGAAACACTGCATGTCTAAATAATCCATGGGTCAAAGACAAAGTGTGAAGAGAATTTTTAAAAAATATATTGAATTGAATGAAAATGAAAATAGAACATATCAAAATTTGAGAGACAAAGCTAAAGCAGTAGTGAGAGGAAAATTTATGGCATTAAATACACAAATTATTATAGAAAAGAGGAAAAATCTCAAACCAATAATATAAGTTCTCATCTCAAGAACATAGAAAAGAAGAATAAAATAAACCCACATCCAGCGGAAGGAAGGCAATAATAAAGATAAGATCAGAAATCAATAGAATTCCAAACAGAAAACAATAGAGAAAAATCAATGATACAAAGAGTTTTGAAAAGATCTATAAAACCAATAAACCATTAGCAAGACTGACAAAGAAAAAAATAGAGAAAACACAAATTACCAGTATCAGGGAAAAAAACATGGGATATGATTATAGACCCTCCAGACACCAAAAGGATGATGAGAGACTACTGGGAACAACAATACATGCATAAATTTGACAACTTAGATCAAATGGACAACGTCCTTGCAAAACACAAACTACCACAATTCATCCAATATGAAACAGCTGATTTAAATCATCCTCTAACCATTAAGAAAATCGAATTCATGAGTTTAAAAATGCCTCCAAAATGAATCTCCAGACCCAGATGCTTTCACTGGAGAATTCTCCCAAACCTTTAAAGAAGAGTGAACACAAATTCTACACAATCCCTGCCAAGGAATGGAATAGGAGGGGACCCTTTCCAATTAATTTTATGAAGCTGTACTACCCTTATACCCAAACAAGACAATCGCAGTATCAAAAAATAAAATTACCAATCAATATCCTTCATAATGAAGATGCAAAAATCCTTTAAAAATATTAGCAAATAGAATTCAGCAATATATTAAAAGGGTTACATATCAATCAATTGGGATCTATTCCAGGGATGTAAGACTGATTTAATGTCAGTTGATGTAATCCACTGCATTAGCAAGCTAAAGGAGAAAAATCATGATTATATCAGTCAATGGAGAAAAAACATTTGACAACATTCAACACCCACTGAAATTTAAAAAAAAAACCTCTCAGAAAGATAGAGGGGAACTCCTCCACATGACGAGGAGCACCTGCAGGAAACCTGCGGTTGACATTATGCTCGTGGTGGGATACTGAGCGCTTTCCTAAAATCAGGACTGAGGCAAGGATGTGCGCTCTTCCCAGTCTTATTCGACACGGTGCTGGAAGTTCTAACCAGCACAGTGAGGGAAGAAAAGGAAATAAAAGCATACAGATCAGAAAGGAAGAGATAAAACTGCCCCTGTTTCTAGATAATATGATTGTCTGCATAGAAAATCCCAAGGAATCTACAAAAGGGCATACGCTCACACAACACACAAACAAAAACTTCCCAGAAATAATGAGTGACTTCTCCAAGGTTGAAAGATACATGAAAATATGTGAAAGTCAATTTTATTTCAATAAACTAGCAATGAACACATGGGCACCAAAATTAAAGTACAATATCATTTATAATTGCTCAAAAAATAAAATATTTAGGTGTAAATCTAACAAAACATGAACAGGACTTGAGTGTTGAAAACTATACTATGCTGATGAGAGAAATAAAAAAAGATCTAAGTAATCCTGTTCAGTGACTGGGATTAACACTGTGGAGATATTAAGTCTCCCCAAACTGATATGTAGAATTAATGCAATTTCGATCAAAATCCCAGTAAGATTTTTTGGATACACATAAAATAAATCTAAAATTTATATGGAAAGGCAAAGGAGCTAAAATAGCTAAAACAATTTTTAAAAAAGAAGAAGAAAGTGGGAGAAATCAGTCTACCTGATTTTAAGTTAAATAATTATATAGTTACAGTGATCACCAGCGGGGTATTGTATTGCTGGAACTGAAGACAGATCCCCGAACTAAAGACGCACAATTGTGTTAAAAACATACTTGACAATCCATGTTTTCCCCCAATTCAGACCAAGGCACTTCTGCTCTTGAATTATTTCCTGCAGCAGGTTTGCTGTAGTGTTTCCTGGTCGGGGCCCTTTTGCTTGTCCGAGCGCAAGGCGCCTGCGGTGTAACAAGCCACCTGACAGCCCGGTATGCCTCTCCACAGGGACGAGGTGTGGGAGTCCCCAACCCCCTTCTCAGCTGCAGTTAAGAGATTGGGGAAAAGAACACCTTTATGTCGGGACAGTTCAGAGCAGGGTTAACACAGCCGCTTCCTCTGGGTGAGATCAACCCACTCTGGTGTAACAAAATCCAACTACACATAAGTATACATTTTGTGTCAAAATGGGACATTTGTGTGTTTTCTGACTGGCAAAAGGCCTACTTAACACGAATCATTATGGCTTTCTCGTTGTTTGCTTGGGCTTTGCAGAGAAAATGCAAACTATTTCATGTCACCAAAACTCACAAATCACGCCACCATATGTGTGCTCTGAACATCAGGCAGAGAAATTGCGCGGCCTGTGAGGACGCACACAGCACGCCCTTCTCTTCCTTCCTGTCGGGAGTGCCCCGTACATCATCTTCCAGTAAGATTAAAGACTCCTGTCCCTTCCCGCAGCAGCTGGTACTGCCAGACAGTCGCGGGACAGTAAAGGGCACAGGAAGCCGCCATGGCCAAGGGGTCGGCTGTAGGGTGCCCCCAGCAGTGCCAGGAGCCTGTCCTGGGAGTGTCCAGCTCCCCCTCAGCCTCTGAGCCACCCCCCATGTCTTTGCTCTTCTCTTCTTCCCCGTCTGTCCGCACTTCCTTGCCCTCCCTGGTATTCCTGGGTCTAAAGAGCAGAACGAACAGAGCTGGGGTGGGCTGCGGGATCCTGGTGCCCATTCTCAGGAAGGTGCCCTCTGGGTGGACACATCCCTGTAGCTGGCACGTGGCCTGGCATACAGCTGGGCCAGATCCCTCTCCTCTCCTTGGCTGGGCACCCGCGTGCAGGATGCAGCCCCCAGACCCCTCGCTGCAGGGGTGTCTGTCGGATGCGCGTGCAATGAGGTCGGAGCCTTTGTGTTATCCCTGGGGTCTCGGGCCTGGGTCTCCTGTGCAGCTCAGGGCTCTTCTGTTCCGTTCCGGGAGCATTCGCTTGCTTTCTCATTGTGTGCGGTGGAAGAGAAGCAGGAAGAGCCCATGGTTCCTGACACTCAGGGCTCTCATCCAAGCCAAACAGAGAGGTCTCTGTGTGCAATGTCCCCACACAGTGTGGGCCTGAGGAGCAGCTTATGGGCGGGTGGAGGGCACTGGCACAGGAGAGGAGCTTCCTTCCTGTTGGGGTCTCTGTCTTGACCTGAGCATCCCGGGACCTGAGCCCCGCACAACTGCCTGCAGTGTCTGGTTTTACTAGGGACACACTCAGCCCCATGCCACCTCTACACACTCCATTGTTTGGGACATTTACATATGTCTTACAGATAATAGATAGGTAGGTAGGTAGGTAGATAGGTAGGTAGATTTTTTTTTACTTAAATATATAATATGTAGTTATTTTCAGTTAAATTAATATTCTGTAATACGATTTTAACTACAGAATAGTATTCCATCATATGAATATTTTATCATTTATATCACCAGTCTTTGACTGTAAATAGTTACATTTTTACACTAGAAGATATTCTAATATATTTTAAAATAAAGTCTTAACATTAAGTTTATCCCTGGATATGCTGGTGCCCGGGATGCTCTCGGTTCAAGATCCCTGCATTAGTTACATCTTCAAGGACCTGTTTTCCTAACAAGGTCATGTTCACAGGTTCCGGGCAGACATATTTTTTGGAGGGAGTATGCATAATTCCACCCACCATAGTAAGTTTGTGACCTTCTTTCTGTACTAAACGAGTTAAGTGGTGAGTCTGGGTGGGTTGGCTCACAAAGGGGCTGGGGTTTCAGGAGGACCTCGATGGTGAAGCCCAGGGGAGAGGAGGCATTTCAGGGACGGTGGTTGCTGGAGCCAGAGTACCCTGCTGGGAAAGTGGAGGCGTGTTAAGGAACACGGTGTGGGATTGTTCTGTAACTGCATTTCTGAGTGCATAGGAGGCGAGGTAGTTTGGGGTGCCTCTTTCAGAGGAGGTGGAAGGAATGTGTTCAGAAATGTCTCAGGACTTGGGCAGCAGCACTGGGGAGCAGGCAGGGACCCAGGCCCCTGGCCGAGGCTGAGTCTGTCTGCCAGCAACCCTGTCCAGAGCTAGAATGGTCAGACAACCAGGGGGCCACAGCAGGCCACAGGCCAGCATCTGGGGAGAAGAGGCCACAAGCCAGCAGAGGGATAGGGGACAAGGTCCCGGATTCCAGGCGGGAGGCTGAGAAGTAGGCCTCACTGTCCTTTAGCCACAACTAGGGAGGTGGCCCTGTGTGGAGTGGTCCTGGGCTGGGGAATGCCAGAGAGCTGCTTCAGGGGACAGTATTCCCAAGGGGAGGGAACATGAACTTCTACACATGAAGGCCCCAGGGAAGACATGCAGCCAAAGTGGACTTGTATGCCACGTGCAAGGCCCAGGGCCTCCTGGCTCCAGGCCAGCACTGCCCGGGGCAGAGTATGGTAAGCACATGGTGGCTGGGAGGGACAGGGCTGGGGCATGGTGGGCAGAGGCAGAGGAGATAAGGACCCAGCCTGGGGGTCTCCTGCAGCTGCCATTTCCCTGCTTGCCTCTGTGTGGGGGTCCCAGCCCCCAAATCTGGATACAGGTGCACAGGGTTTAACCAAACAGGCCCAAAGCTATCCATCTAAGCTAGTGTGCACCCCTTCAAGCAGGCTCCTTGGTGGGAAGCCACATTTGTTACATGTCTGCTCTGTGCCAGCTATTAGGGCTGCTATTTTTATACCCATGATCCTATTAAGTCTCAAAGTTGGCACAGTGGATGTGAATCCAAATCTTCTGTTAGATGGACACAGGGTACACTTACCTAAACTTCCACCTGTCCTCACTGAGGTATTTGCTCGGCTATTCACAAGTGGTTTCTTCTAAGATTTTTAAATAATGTGGGAAAATGCTTATGCTATGACATTGTGTGAAAAATGAGATTTAAAGTTATATACAGTACAAGCTAAATTAAGACTACCTATATTAAAATATAGACTAATATAAAATGTAACACTGTACTACAAGATGAAATATGACATGTATACACTGTCTCCGTATAACATACATGGAGGGGTGAGTGGGAAAAACCCTGTGGAGGGAAGGACCACCAAGAGGTTGGCCGAGGGGTTTGACTCATCATGCTATTCTGCATTTTCTAGCTATTCAGCGGTCACCCATTTGTAACAATAATAACTACAGCACCCTCCATGAAACAAGCACACTCCCGCCTGCCTGGGGGGCCTGTAGGCCCTGTGTGCCTCGGTCTCCCTCCCTGTTTCGTAGGGGGCCTCTTTTCGCATCACTTGACCCCTGGAACAGCCTCCCCTCCTCCCACCCCGCGGGTCTTTGATGTCAAGCACCACAGGCAGCTGCCACTCTCAGTTTTGTGCTAACTCCAGTTTCTGTGGCTCCATTCCACACCTTGCTCCTGAACTCAGACTGAAGTTTCCAGCTGTGACTAAGACAGGTCTTTCAGGTGACCCCAGACTCACAGCCAGTGCGTCCTTGCCAGCCCCTCTGCCACTGGCCATCCCCAAAGGCCCCTCCTCTCTGGGCGTGGGGGGCGGTGCTCAGCTGCAGCCTCTGCAGCCTCCTCAGCCTCACAGGGCCATGGGCTCTCCCACCCTCCTCCTCCTCCTCACCCACACTGAGTCCGGTGTCAAGCCGCCAGTTCCTCCCCCAGATGTGCCAGGCTCCTGCAGCGGCGGCCTGCTTCTGTGCCTTCCACCCAGGGCTCAGCATCTTGAGGTTGGCGAGTTTTCAGCAGGGAAGGACCTGTGGGATCGGAATTTGTTTTGGAAAGATGTTCTGGCAGCATGGGTGGGTGGGTGGCGCAGGGAGCGGGTGAGGTGACATCTGGGTCCTTGACCTCCCTCCTGCTCCCCGTGTTTATTTTAACTCTGCAGGCTTGGAGGGAAGCATTTTCTTGCTTTCCTTTTTTTTTTCTTGAATTCTATTCTATTTTACTTAGAAAAACAAAACAAAATAACTAAAAAAAAAATAAATAAACCTTCTACAGGCTGCAAAATCTTATTCTACTGATCTCTCCCTAACACTCCACATTATTTCTTCTTGAAAGGTAATAAACAATTCAGAACTCATTAGCATATGTAGATAATTCACATGTTTTCCCCTGCTGTGGCTCTTCTCTTGCTTAGGTGATATCCTGTCTCACCTTAGCAGGCAATTTCTGCTGGTCTCGCCTGAATAATATGGACAGACTTAAGGTTGTTTCTACTGGTTAGGAGAGCTGGAGACTAGATTGTATATAAAACCCTTTATAAAACAAATTTCTCTCTGATTTTTACGGGGAGATGAAAGGCTTGAGTTTACGGGTGCCAGGCACCTGCCCTGCCCAGGCTGACCTCTGGGGGCGCTGACGGGTAGGCAGATGTGCCCACCAGCAGCACATATCTCCCCGCCATGAAGCCTCGGCTCAAAGATGGGCGTGCGCCTGGTTTCTCATCCCCAGGGAGAACACCGTGTCCTGCTTCTTTGAGTGACAGCTGGCATCCTCCCCTGTCTCCTTCGCATCCTCTCTGCCTTTGCTTTTCCAACCATTACCATTATGTTCTATGACCTTCATAGATCTGGTTCCTCGCGTCCTCTTAAGTACCCACTGACATGAGGGTATCTGTGAGGGGGCTTCTCCTATCCGTGGGGTGTAGGGTTGTTCCTGGGTTGAGTGGGGAGAGGTGAGGGGCAAACCCTGAGATGATGATTGAAACAACAGCCAGAAGTAGGGGTATAAGCCCATCTCCTGTGTCCTCTGTCATAGCAACTAATTACTGGGAATTGCTAATTCCCACTGTGTCATCCAGGGCTGTTTCCCCAGAACTGAGCACACACAGTGATACAAAAAAGGGGTTCAAAGCATTGTGATACATGAATACAGTTAAGCCTGTGGCAGGAAACAGCAGAAGAGTTTGGGCTACTTTGAGGTTCTTTGCATGGAATTACTTGTGATTTTCTGGCTTTTGTTCAGAATTATGCAGTCGCCGAAGGCATCATGAGTTTAGGACACTAGAAAGCCCAGGGACGGAATATCGTTGGTTGGCAAAAGCTGACTTTAGCAGAACTACTCCAGGGACAGTGCTGTGTGGGAGTGGGGGTGGGACACCCCCCAAAGGAAATACTGAAGCACCCACAGATTGTGGCTGACTCCACCTTCCCAGGGGCATGGGGCCCACATGTGGGAAACTGCTTTGGCTGAGAGCAGCATGTAAGCTGGGCACCACCTCTAGTGGTCTCTGTCCTCACCTCCAAACAATGAAGAAAGCCCAATTAAAACACTGAAACAGGACCATATACGGGGCCCACGTCTCTAGCCTGCCTCGAGATGCCTGCCCGAACACCTTAGTCTGGCTGTGACCGTCAACATCAACACGTATATAACACATGTGCACATACAAATATATGCACATGAATTAAGGGTTTAAATGAATAGTAACAGCCTTCGAATCTGCAGAGCTTTCTGATTTTAGGTGAGAAAAAAAAATGTTGCCAGTACTTTTGCATCAAAGAGAGAGAGAAACTTGCTAATTGAAAAATGGTTTGCATAGAAGAAAATATGGAGATGCCAGCTATGTAAATTAGCATATGCCCAGATCTAAAAGAAATCATGCCAGGCCAGGAGGAAATTAAGCAAATCAGGAGTACGAGGAAACAACCCTAGAAGCAAATTGAAAGCACTCGGGGGCTTAGTCTATCCCAGGAGGGTGGCGGGCAATGAGTTGAGAGGTGAGGAGAACACGTGTTTGGAGAGTCCCAGGTGTGTCTGTGGCTGTAGGTGGGTGGGGGCACGCTCCCCCCCCCAGGCCGGGGGTGGGGGGTGCTTTTCATGCAAGCTCTTAAATGCATGGATCCTAACACCGCCCTTCTGCTTTAGGCGGGCAGGAAGCCCCTTAATTCCCCTAAGAAGCACTGGGCGTGCGACGGCCTTAACTGGCTGGGTTTCTCCGGTGCGGCGCCCTAAGGGTTTTACTAGCCCTGCTCTCAGCGAGCTGCCCGGGGCTGGCCCGCGGTCGCGGTGGGACAGCGCCACGGCCCAGGGTCCAGGGACTGCGGTGGCGGGGGGCGCCGCCTGGCGGTGACTGCGCGGCCTGCGCCACTGCGCGAGCCCTGGGTCCAGCGGGGGTCCTCGGAGCTAGGGTCTGTCCACGCCGGGGCAGCTCAGGGAGCAGCGGCAGGGGCCGCGTGTGGGGGATGGACAAGCACAGACTGCGCCTGGGGGAATGCAGCACGAGTTCACGGAGGGCAATCCCGCCTGGCACGGGGACATCTTGTGCAAAGGCCCTGAGGCCACCTACCTGGTGCCTTGCACCGGCGCGAAGGGGGTGTGGGGTGGGGGGCCCCGAGGGAGAGGAGGACGCCGAGGCCAGCAGGTATCTGGGCTGCAGAACTTTAGACCAGGCACCAAGGGGACCTGCTGCGGCCTTAGGAAAATGTTTGGCTGATTTACCTGGGAGAAATCCACCCATGCCTAATAGCGTCCAGATGCCCGCCTGGCGTGGGGATCGGCAGTCCAGTGTCCCGTAGGGCCTGCGTCTAGACCCGACCAAACCAGGTAGAGAGCGGCCCGCGCTGTCCCCATGGCCGCCCTCAGCCCCGTCGGGCACCGGGACGGGCCGGCTCGGGCGCCGCCACCTCGGCTTCTGCTCCCCATCGAGCGAGGAGCCCGGAGCCCGGGCCCGCCACACTCGCCTCCCTGCGGTCCGCGAGGGCCAGAGGCCACCAGCTGCAGCACCGGAGTCCGGGCAGGCGGGATCAGCTGAATCCCGGCCCGGCGCGCCCTCGGCCCGCGCCCACCCGCGTCCTCAGCGCCCGGCGCCCTCGCCCGCCCCCGCCCCCAGGTCCAGGGACGCAGACGGCCGGGGGCCGGGGCTGGGGACCGGCCGGGGGGAGGGGTGAGGCGGCTGGGACCCGGGGGAGAGGGGGACGGGGGCCGGGGCTGGGGACGGACCTGGGGGAGGGGTGAGGGGGGCGGGGGCCGGGGCGGGGGCTCGGCCGGAGGGAGAGGGGGGCGGGGGCCGGGGGCCGGGGACCGGCCGGGGGAAGAGGGGGGCGGGGGCGGGGGCCGGGGCTGGGGACGGGCCTGGGGGAGGGGTGGCGGGGCGGGGGCCGGGGACGGCGGCGGCGGCGGCGGCGCTCGGAGGGGCGGGCGGCGGGAGGAGGGGCTCCCCGCGCGGGGCAGGGGCGGAGCGAGCGGCCGCGCCGCGGAACCCGGCGAGTTCGCTCCGGAGCCCGCGCCGCCGCCGGCCCGCACCTCGGGCGCCCGCCGCCCCCGCCGCCCGCGCCGCCGGCCGCGCGGGGCCGTAGGATGCTGGCGGGCGCCAGGTTCCAGCGGCGGCGGCGGCAGCCGCAGCAGCAGCCCCGGCGGCGGCAGCCTCTGCTCTGGCCGGTGAATGCGGACCCGGCGCCGCTGCCGCCGCCGCCCTGTGCGCCGGACCACGCCGCCGCCGCGCTGCACTACCCCGTGCTCAGCGGGCAGGTAACGTCCCCGTCCCCAGCCCCGGGCCGGGCCGCCCCCGCCCCCGCCCCCGGGACCCCGCCTCGCGCCGTCCTGCCCGGCCGTGCTCGCCGCCGCCGGCCTCCGGGACGCAGCCTGGCACCGGGCGTCCGCGGGAACGTGGGTGCTTCGGCGGCCGCGGTGTCGCCGCCGTCCGTGCGCGCGGCGTCGGGGCCCGCGGCCGGAGCGGGGACAGCGCGCCGCAACTTCGGCCGCTCGGCGGGCGCGGTCGGAGCGCGGGGCCGGCGTCGCGGAAGTTGTCGCCTCCCCGGTCGGCCGGCCCGAGGAGCGCGCCGGGGCGCCGCGGCGGTTCCGGTTCTGACCTGGTCTGGGCTTTGCTCCCTTTCGCTTGGAAGCGGACGCGGGCGGTGCTTGGGAGAGGCCGGAGCGGAGGAAGCCGGCGGCGAGGTTCTGCCTTCCGTGCCCAGAGGCGCTGCCTGCCCGGGCCGCCTGAGCCCACCGGCGTCGCTGGTGCCATCTGCCACTTCAGGAGAGTTTGGCGTTTAAAACCTGACGTTAAAAAGAAAGAGTGACTGTGCCTTTGATGAGGCAGGCTGGTTGGGGCAAGATTCATTGCTTGCCATGCAATTGTGCAGATGCGTTTGAAGCAGGGGATAACGTGTATTTTATTCCAAGGACTGACCTCACTGGCATATTCAAATGAGTGTTATGTTAGAATACACCATTTAATTAATTTAATTCCGATATTATCCTATGAGCTTTTCCAAAAGATGTTGTTAAACGCCTCCAAAATTGGTCTTTAGAATTAATGATATATCACATATGTGATGCTGGATATTGTATTTTGGTGTGTGATGCAGCTCATATTGGGTTTTATTGAATAAAAGTTGGTAGTTTTTGCCATATTTTGGAGGGGTTGTTATAGCAGAGTGCTACCGCTAGAGGTATATAATGCCAAGGAACTACATTTTCTTTTTCTGTTTAGAAAACTGCATCTTTTCCTTGGATAAATTTAAAAAGAAAAATCCTAAACACTTAGTATTAATATTTTAAATATTTTTGTGCTACACATTTTCTATTAAGTAACAATATTTAGGACCAGAGGAACGTTTTCATCTAATAGGAAAAATTTTAAAAGTGTTTTTATGATTTTAAAACAATAGATATCGATGCAATTCCTGTCATTAAGCAATGCATCTTATTGGTTCACCCCCCCATGAGGATTCTGTTATTTTAATTGGGGAGACGGTGTCCTGAATTGCCTGCCCCTTTTCAATGTTTTCTGTTTTATTCTGTGCATTGGGATGTTCAGTTATGTGGTACTTAGATTTTCTTTGCTGTAGAATCTATTTCTACTGGTGAGCCTTGGGAAACTTTGAATCTTAACTTGGAAATACCTAACTGTAAGGTATTTTCATTTTGAAAATATTAGTTAAGTGTTTTTAAAATGATAAATGTAATTAGTACAAGATGTTATATTGAAAGGAGTTTTGTAAAATATAGCTCTATGATTGCTTATTTTACAAATTCCAGAATTATAAAAGGAATACCCAGAATTTCTCCTTTCCTTGGTGGTTTCTCATTACCTAAGGGCAGAAACTCATTTCTTACCACCTCATGGTTTTGTGCTTAGAAGTTCTTTTTCGATATTGAACAATGCAGTGTTGGTAATGCTTTGTGATGATTCAGATATGAAAACTTTTATAAATATTTCTTTGATTTGTAAATATTTATAGTTTTTCTCAACTGGGGAAAGAGGGAATTTTCCTCATAATCAAATGCGTACATTTTAAAATTCCTTTTTCAAAGCAGTAGTCTCAGCATCTTTTGGTACAAAGTAGCGTGGATTACCCCGGCTAACGAGCACTGCCTTCTCTCTCTTGGGTTGCAGTGGCTGCTGAGTGGCCATTCTGCGTCCCTGGGACTGCCTCCCGCTTCCACTGTGGAGTTGGTGCCCATTTTCCCACACGTCGGCCCTTCTGCTCTTCCACCTCCTATTGGGAAAAGTTGGATAGATAAAAGGATACCTAATTGTAAGGTAAACATGCAAGTAATTTAATTGGATAAGTGGGCTTTTAATTATTAAGTTGCTGGGTATTGCTATAACAACTAAAAACACTATATTATTTCTAACTGCAATAAATTGGCCATGTAGGTATAGAGAGAAATCATTTGGGAATTAGACTGATCTGTTCAAAACGACCAGCCAATTGAGAGGGGTATTTTGTTTTAGCTTAAAATACTTGGATTCAATAGAACAATGTAAAATTTCCAATTTCTGAATCCGAATTTTTTGAAATTTTTGGTTTTTTAAGTCTGTAACCATGTTCAAAATCTAGCCTTAAACATTATATAATGTAAGTTTAAATTTTAAAAGTGAGTTTTTCTTGCTATTGTTACTTTGCATTTTCATCTTTCTGATTTGTTTTTTCTGTTTTTGAATTCAAATTTGCTGACTACATTTTGCTTACATGAAAACTGAAGAAAAAGTAATACCTTCACTTACGGCACAACGTACTTGTGACCCCACTGTGATTCTTTAATCTGTAAACTGACCGCTGACCTGAATTGACCAAGTCAATAGTTGAAGAAAAGCCCAAGGGACTTTAACTAGAAGATGATTCCTGTCTGAGCCCTGCAGATCTTTCTTTAAGTTTTGGAATGATGCTTTTATAGAGGCCATATTAATAGATTGTCCAATGTTTGATCAATGCAAGACAACATAAATATTTACCCGGTAGTGTTAGCTTTTATCATGTGCTTTGCCTTAAATGTTATACTTGCATTATTTTTGGACAGATCTTTTTAAACAATGCCTTTGCTCTGGACTCAACATGGATACATCCTGAGGAGTCAAGATTGTTCCACAGGCATGAAAAGCCTCATTTGCTGGCAAATCAAGTAGCTGTGTCTCTGTCCAGGCCTCTCCCCACGGTGGTGTTAACATCTCAGCCTATTCCAGGTTGGTGCCAAAATAATATTGACAGTGTACAATATTTTTTTGCTTTAGTCATAAGTGAGTTTCAGGTATGAAAACCATATTTGTCATTTTAATGAAATAATTCTCTTGGTAAAGTATAATTTATTTTCATGAGCATGAATCTTTTTTTACGAAAATTGAGTCTTGGGTAGCTTATTCACTATTTTTTTGAATATAGGATATATTTTTAAGATGAAGATATGGCTGAAGGGATGTGCACAAAATCGTACTTGCAGTGTCTTTTTAGGATTGGATCATGATTTCTACTGATAGCTCTTCATAGGGCACTAATTGATCAGTCAACTCATTAAAAAATGTTACTTGTCTGGAGCAGGGTGCATGCAACGAAGTTCACTGGTCTGTAGGACACAGCTCCATAAATGATTTCTGTGAATTTTGCCTTCATGCTGGGGGTGATATGGAGATGGGCTATAAAGTGCCCTGTTTGGAAGATGGATTTTGTTCTATCTTTGGAGTTTAGTGACCTGAAAGAACGTTTGTCCTGGAACAGATGCCCATGAAATAATCCCTGGATGAAAGATTGTATAATAAACCTATATAATAACAGGAGAATAAAATCATCTTGTGAATTTTTAAATTGATTTTTAAAATCACCTTAACATATGATGATCATTTTATAAAAGCAAATGCTGCCCGTGCCAAAACCATCTTGCAACACCTTCCATTATGGAATATTTTATGACTTCAGGATTACATTATCTGCCTGTAATTTCCTACCTACCAAGCTTGTCTCAATATGTGTCTCTGAAATTTAGTAATAAGAAGATGGTCCTGTGGATAATGCAGTGCCGGTTTAGGAGATATATTTGTTTACTTCTCCATTTGCCTACATGTTTGTTTCAATTTGCTATGAATCTTGTTTAGTAGTAAGTCAGGGAGGACAATTGAACTATCTGTGTTTCTCACAGGCCTTAATGATTCTTGAATGAAACTTGCCTTCTTTCCTTGTGATTATTTAGTGATTTAGTGATTGACTGAAATCTGAGTGAGCAAGGTGCATACATTTATAAACATTTTACATTAAGGTTATCATGTTTCCTGTTTAATTTAATGATGATGAAAAATCACTAGATGGCTTGTATTATATGAGGATGACATGGCTTTGGATGGCTCTTTTGATATAAGAAAAAATAATATTTTGATTTCCTAATGCATTGGCAATAACTACCATGAAAATAATCAGCAAATTTAGTTTTAAAACAATGGAATCAGTTCACTTGTTCCAGCTAAATCGTTGAGTAAATGTTCCTTTTCTCAGCTTATCCCTGAATATCATATAGATGTTTTCCAGTATTGCCTTAATCTTCTTAGGAAACTCATACTATAAACATGCCAAATATCTATTTAGTTGGAGAAGAGCTTATAGCAACCTTTCACAGATTTTCTATCTTGTGGATATTGTTTACTTACTATTTTGTGGAAAATATTTAATACTTTTTTGTTTCAGAATATTAAGGGGGTACAGATGTTTTAGGTTACACGGATCACTTTTGTAATGCTTGAGTCCTGGCTAAAGGTGTGCCCGTCACCCAAATAATGTTCATAGTACCCATTAGGTAGGTTTTTGTCCCTCCCCTTCTCCCCCCTCCCCCTGGTTGATTTCCACTGAGTTGTACTTCCCTCTGCACATGTGTGCTCATCGGTTAGTTCCAATTTAATACCAGGTATATGTGGTATTTGTTTTTCCATTCTTGAGACATTTCACTTAGGAGAATGATCTCCAGTTCCATCCAGATCGTTGCAAAAGGTATTAATTCATCTTTTTTATAGCTAATAGTCCATGGTGTACATATACCACATTTTATTAATCCAGTCATGTATTGATGGGCACTTGAATTGATTCCACATCTTTGCAATTGTGACTTGTGCTGCAACAAACATTCGAGTGCAGGTGTCTTTTTAATGAAAAGTCTTTTTTTCCTTTGGGTAAATACCCAATAGTGGGATTGCTGGATTGAATGTTGGGTCTACTTTTAGTTCTTTGAGGAATCTCCATACTCTTTTCCATAGAGGTTGTACTAATTTGCAGTCCCACCAACAGTGTATAAGTGTTCCTTTCTCTCTGCATCCATGCCAGCATCTATTGTTTTTGGACTTTTTGATAAATGCCATTCTAACAGGGGTAAGGTGATATCTCATTGTGGTTTTAACTTGCATTTCTTACTTTATTAAAATCAAATTCATATTAATTTTACCTTTTGACTTTTTGACAAATGTAATAAATATTAGAATAAGCTTTCATTCTAACCTAGTCTACTATTTGTCAAATCTTTGCTTTTTCTCTTCCCTGTTTTTTTTTCCTTGACTTAAGAATCAGAAGTGAATATAACTTTACAATTTTATTTATCTTTTGGGGAGAAATGTACCTGAGTCTCTAAGGTAATTTAATAATAATCAAATGCATCTGTTCTGAGGTGGGGGTTTCTGAACTGCTTCATGAAAAATTTAATTTTTTGATAGATTTTAGAATTCTTAGAAATTACCCAACTTTGGAAAGCATATGCTGAATGTCCCTTAGTTCAAATAACACATTTGAGAGGTGGTTTATGTGTTACTAACTGCTTATCAGAGCATCTGCCAGGGGGAGCAGGTGGAAGTGGAAGAGAGGACGAACTCCCAGCCAGCTAAACCTGGAACACACCCTTCCCATTTCACTGTAATCAATGAGAAAATAGAACTCCACTAAGATATTTACATGTAAACTCTCAGATTTGTTGTTCTTATTAAAAATTACTATTAAATTTTTACATCCTATTATAAATTAAGAAATTTGTATGTTATACTTAATTTATATTACAAATATGTATTATATAATTTATAAATATATAACTATATGTAAATGTGTAGTATGTGTAATATATAATACATAAATATATATTTTTACATTATGTTGATCAATATTATAAATTTATATATTCAGAAATAAGTGGCCTTAGAGTCAGATGTATTTTTATTGATATCCTTTAAATTAATCAAAGAAACAGAATTAGAACTCCCAGAACACTGTAGAAGTGAGTCAAACCCCTTCGTTCTAAGCAGGCTCCTAAGCTAAGCTCATTTTCCTTTCTTGGATAGATAGTAATTTTTAAGCACTAATCATTCTTTAAGCACGTTTTTACTTGCACTGTTGTTTTAGGGATAACAGCTATTTGTACCATGAACTCAGACGATGTGACGCCAGCAAGCAGTTCTGTTTGAGTGACATGCTGTTTGCTGAACTGGGTTGGGTTGCCCTGGGTGGAGATGCAGGTGGGCGACTTCGGAGACTAATATTACCCACCCCTCATCTGTTGTTGGTTAAGAATTAAGTGCATGGCACAGGTCTCAGATAATATGAGCTCAATTTGAGTGAATTTGGATAACCCATCTAAACCTGAATAAATAGTATAAAGAACTTTATTTTTTAAATATACTGGACTCATTTATGATGAGAATGATGATAAACATCTGCTCTTATACTCAGACCCCCCCAAGAAAAACCCTGTTGGGTTTTTATTTCTAGGTGTAGAAACTAGTGCTTTTTTTAGTGTACTTAGTGTATTTATTTCTAGGTGTAGAAACTAGTGTTTAATGTTCGTATTCTTTTCCTCATTCGTGAGGCAAACTGTCTTTAAGCACCTTCTCTGCAGGCTGGTACCGGGAGCTGGGGCCACCCTTGGCTCTTGCCTTGGTCAGCTCAGGCGGCCATGGCAAAAGCAAGGCAGACTGTGGAGCTTAAACAACAGACATTTGTTTCTCACAGTTCTGGAGGCTGGAAGTCTGAGATCAGGGTGCCCACATGGTTGGGATGTGGTGGGGGCTCTCTTCCTGGCTTGCAGGTGGTGCCTTCTTGCTGTGTCCTTGCGTGGGGCGAGGAGTGAGGCAGCTCTCTGGGGCCTCTTTTGTAAAGATGCTAATCCTGTCATGGAGGCCCCATGGGCCCCACACTCATGACCCCATCTAACCCTAATCACCACCCAAAGGGCCCATCTCCTAATACCATCACCTGAGGACTGGGGCTTCAACATACGAATGGGGAGAACACAAACATCCAGTCCATAGCCGCTCACAGTTCAGTGGGGAATATGCAAGTCAGTGGGCAGTGACCCAACAACGCAGTGATGTGTACTCTGGGACAGGCGGCAGGTGCCCAGGCTCTGGGGGCCTCTTCACACAGGATGGGTCACAGTGGAGCTGTACCCATGAGTTTTGGCTGTACCAGGAAGGTGTGAATTCATCCCAGGCAGCAGAGAAGCCACCGAGGGGGCAGAGGGCCTTGAGAAGAGACACGTAGGAAAATTCTTAGGCAAACATAGATGTGACCATGAAAGTAAGACCATGATAATGGCAGGAGGTGGTAGGATCAGTGTGAGCACATTCCAAATAACCAAATAAAACAGAAGTAAACAAAATCCAAACAAAATAGAAAGCAAACAACAAATCCGTATTTATTTGACCCGTTACAAAAAAAGCAAATAGAAAGCAGCTGCAGTGGTGAATGTGACAACGCGTGCCATGTGTCCTCCCTGTATCCTGGTGACACTTCTATGAATGGGAGCAGTAATGCAAGAGCACAGGAGCTGGCTGTCTTCAGATCATTCCACAGTGCTGGACATGGCTAGTTAATGGGGAAAAGTTTAGAGAATTGTGAGGAGAGAAGTTTGTGACTGAGGAAATTTATGCCCCACCAGAATGTCATACAAATGCATAAGCAAGGAAAAGACATTCTCAAAAATGCAATGAACTGACTTTGCCACATACAATGTTTTTACGTCAGATTCTACTTTGTCTAGAATTAATGTTGCTGCCTCTCGACCTACATCTTGCATTTTATTTTCCTTATCAATTTTTGCCTTATTTTTGTTTTAAGCTCAGGTTAAAAGCACAGTCTCTGCCTTTGCATTTTAAAAATGCAGTTTAGCATATTTAAATTTGATTTACTAATTTTATATTTTTCTGTCATTATAAACATCCTGCTTTTTTATATTTTCTTGTTATTCCTTTGATTCATTCTGTTGTTATTTTTATGGGTAACATTTGCGTTTTGTTTGGTTTTGTTTACGTTTGTTTTATATGGCTATTTGGAATGTGTTCGTACTGATCCTATTTTCTCAAACAATTATCAGTAAGATTTTTTTAAAAACAGATTTGAGCTTATGTTTTCTTACTTTTTGAATTATGATAACATTGATACTTTAGAATCAGTTTATGAAACTTAAGAATTTGGAAAAAGTTTGTTTCATAAGATTTTATTTTTCTCTCTTTAATTTCTTCAGCTAATTGAGAAATAAAAATAAAACAAAAACTAGTAATGGAGAAGTCAGTTTTCAAAATATCTATAATTATTAACAATTTTTGTTAATTTTATAGAATATGTGACTACTTGTTAATTTGGTTACAGGAATGAGTAAAAAATTCAAAGTAATTTTCCTGATGAAGAAGAAAATGTTACAGTAATTATAATCTGGACACATAAGCTCAAATTATATTGGTAAAATTGAGGAAGGGAGAAGGGAGGAACATGAGGGTATGAGCCCTTTGAAAACTGGGGTGTGTGCATAAACATGAGAGAGATTTTTGCACACCTCAGAACTTCCCCTAAGCAAAAGGCATTGTTAAAGGATTTGGAAGCTGTGAGGTATTGAAGTCAACCATGACAACAAAATCCAAATCCAGTTCAACTCCTGAATATACTGACACAACCTAATTCACTAACAACTTGTTACCAGAAAGGGTGTGTCCGTTCCCAGGAATAAATCCTATTTATCTCATTCTTTATTGTTCTACTCATGATGTCTAGCATTTGATAAAAAAGTTACAAGACACAGAACCAAGCAAGAAATGATAAGCCATTGTCAAGATACAAAATAATTAACAGAACCAGACCCTATGATGACACAGATGTTAGAACTATTAGTTCTAGGATTAACTGCGATTAATATGTTCAATGATAGAATGGAAAGGAGGGCTACATGAATGAACAGATGGAGAATTTCATGAGAGACATGGAAAATACAAGAAAGTCAAAGTGAAATATTAGGAAAAACAAAACATGGTATCATAAATGAAAAATCACTTTGAGGGACTCTTGAGTAGGTGTGATACAACCAAGGAAAGAATCAGTGAAGTTGAAGATAGATCAGTAGAACTTACTAAGACTGTAGCATAAAGAGAAGACAAGTGAAGACCTGGAACGTACTTTCCCAGAGCTGTGAGATAATATCAAATGGTTTAACTTACAAACAGTCAAAGTCTCAGAGGATAAGGAGAGAATATGGCAGAAAGACTATTTGAAAAGATAATGATCAGAGGTGATTAAAAAAATTAATGTTATCAAACCACAGATCCAAAAAGCTCAGCAAACCCAATCCTGAAAAACAGCAAAAACAAAAAATAATCTGAAACTGAAAACTAGATAAATCATAGTCAAACTTCTGACTCAAAGATTAAAAGCAAATCTTGAAGACAGAGAAAAAGACACATTACACAAATATGAACAAAGATAAAAATTTCAGGAGTTTTATTGTCAGAACCTATCTGAGCCAGAAGAAAATGAAGTGACATGTATGAAATACTGAAATAAAAATCTCTCAATTCAGAATTTATACTAAGCAAAAACAATTATTAAAAACTAAAGTGAAATAAAAATTTTTTCAAACAAACTAAAGCTGAAAGGAATTCATTGCTTGTAGACCTACAGTTCAAGAAGTTATAAAGAAGCTTATCAGGCAGAAATAATGTAATACCAGAGAGAAACTTTCCTCTAAACAAAAAAAATAGAGTTCTAGAGAGAGATGGGATACATTAAGATAAAATATATATTTTTTCCTTTTTTTTAATTACTCTAAAATGTAACTGACAGTGTAAAGAACAAAGAATAGTGATGGAACATGTAAAATCATATGTATAATAAAAATGTGTGGAAACAATTTCACAAAGGTTTGGAGGTTGGAATTGGAAGTATAGAACTGTAAGGCTATTACACCATGCATTATGTGGTATTGTATTATTTGAAGGTGATGAATTAAAGAGATGCTTTATATCTTATTTTATATATATATGTATATATGAAGATATGCCATATATATGTAATGTATAATAGTAAAGCACAGAGCAAGCACTTAAAATTGTAAAAAGAGTTAAACTAATAAAACAATTGTGGAGATAAAAATGAAGCCATAATCAATCCTCAACCTAAAAGGCAGAAAAACATAGCAAAGGATCAAAGTATGGTTGAAACAACTATGAAGCCAAATCTGTGAAATGGTAGATTAAAATATAAACGTCTAAACTCCCTGATTAATAGGCAGAAGTTTTCAGATTTTCAGCCCCAAATATGTGATGTCTACAAGAAACTCACTTTTAAAACGAAGACATAGAAAGAGTAAAAACAAAAGCCTGGAAAAGATACGCCACGCAAGTACAAATCATAAGAAAGCTGGAGTGGCTGTATTAATATTAGGTAAATTAGAATTGAGAACAAAAAGTATTACCAGGGATAAAGGGGAACATAACATAACTAAAAATATGGAAGTCAAAACTTACAAAGAAGGTGCAACAATTATAATAAAAGAAATTAAAAATACATGGAAAAAACTGGTAGATGAGAACAAAGGCATAGTCATGCCTACAGTTGGAGTTTTCAGCAGTCATCTCAGTAATTGATGGAGCAGGAAGGCTCATCAGTGAATATCAGTGAGGATTTAGAGAACTTATACAATGCTACCCAACAACTTGACCCAAATGGCATTTATAGACCGCTCTACCTTACAACTACAGAGTATGTGTTTTTATCTGCACTTAAAACATTCATCAATACCATCTGCTAAGCTATAAAACAAGCCATAAAATTTTAAATAATTAAAAATATACATAATTTATTTTCTGACCACAATAGAATCAAGTTAGAAATCAGTAACAGAAAAATCTCTAGAAAATCTCCGAATATCTGAAAATGGAGCAAAACACTCCCAGTTAGTACACAGGTCAAAGAAAAAGGAAGAGAGGAAATTAGAAAATATTTTGAATTGAATGAAAATGAAAATCAGTATAAAAAAAATCTCTGGGCCGTAGCTAAAGCAGTGCTTTGATGGAAGGTTATAGCATTAAAATGCCTATATGAAAAAACAGGAAAAGTCTAAAGTCAATAGTCTAAGCTTTACCTTAGTAAACTAGAAAAGGGAGAACTAACTAAATACAAACAAGCTGAAGGAAGGAAATAGTAAAGGTAAGAGCAGAAGTCAAATAAATTAAAAACAGAAAAATATAAAGAAAATCAACGAAACCAAAAGCTGATTTTTTAGAAAGATCAATAGAATTTATAGACCTGTGGCTATAGAGAGTTAGGGAAAAGAAAAAGAACCCAGATTACTGATGTTAGGAATGAAAAAAAGACCATTATTATAGATCTTAACACTAAAAATGTAATGGGAAAATATTATAAACTGCTTTATGACAATAAATACAACAGCTTAGATGAAATAAATTCTTCATAAGTCACAAGCCACCAGTACTCGCTCCAGAAGAAATAGAAAACATGAACAGTACTGTATCTATTAAAAACATTAAATTCATAGTTTACATCTTTCAATAGGGAAAACTCCAGGCCCAGACAGCTTCCCTGGTGAGTTCTACCAAATATTTAAGGAGGAAATAATACACAAATTTAAATAAACTTGTTCAGAAAATAAAAGAGGGAATAATAGTGCTCAAATCATTTTTTTGAGGTCAGCATTACTCTGATACAAAAACCAAATAGATGTTACAGGGAGATAATAGCAGACCAATACACTTCGTGAACATAGATGCAAAAACGCACAAGATAATACTAACAGATCAAATCCAGCAATATATAAAATTGATAATATATCATGACCAATGGGGATTTTTTTGAATCAACATTAGAAAAGTAATCAGCAGTCTTTTAACAACATAAAATAAGATAAAAATGCCACACACTGGGAGAAATATTTGCAAAACATATAAAAAAGAACAGAAAGAAAACATCATTTCAAAAGATTCAGAAAATGTATTTGTCAAACTCAACATCCATTCAGATTTAAAGAACAAAAACGAAAACACCTGTAATTCAAGTAGGAATTAAAGGGGATTTCCTCAGAATAACAAAGGACATCTATGAAAGGGCTACAGCTAATGTATTTCACAGTGAAAGACTAATGCTTTCCCCTAAGATGAAGAAAGAGGCAGGAATTTGTGCTGAAGCCCTGGCTAGTACAACAAGGCAAAAAGGCAAGAGAAAAAAAAATAAAAAAATAAACAAATTGGGAAGAAGGAAACAAACCTGTCTCTATATGTAGACAAATGCCTGTGTAGACCATGTCAAAGAGTCTACCAAAAGGTACTAATACTAATAAGTGAATTTAGCAAGGTCGCAGGATGCAAGACCCATGTACAAAATTCAGTTGCATGCATATATTACTGGTGATGAACTGGAAATTAAAATATCAGTATCATTAAAATAGCACCCAAACCATGAAATATTTAGGGATTAACCTAACAAAATATGTGTATCCTGAAAACTACCAAATGTTGATGAAAGAAAGCAAAGAAGACATTAATAAATGAAGGGATATTTTGTATTCATAGACTGGAAGGCTCTATGACATTAAGATGTCAGTTCTCTCCAAATTGATCTCTGTGTTCCATGCAGCCTTAAACAAAATCCCAGTTTCATGTAAACTGACAAGCCAATTAAAGAATTGATATGGGAAGGCAAAGGGAGGAGAATGGCCACAACAGTTCTGGAGAAGAAGCAATAAATGTGGAGGACACATACATAGGTGATCTGAGTGCTTGTGATCAAGCAGCTGGAGGGAGGCCTTCTAGAACTGGCAAACGTGCAGAAGTGAAGGTCAGTGGAACACAGTAGTGTACCATGCAGAAGTAGACAAACACATATGGTCAATTGATTTTTGACAAAGGTGCAAAGAAAATCCAACAGACGGTTTTTTCAACAAATGGTTTTGGAACAATTGAACATCCATCTTTAAAATAAACAAACAAACCTTGACCAACACCTTGTTCCATATATAAAAATTAACCTAAAATAAATTACAGACCTAGTTATAAAATCTAAAACCCTAAAACTTCTGAAAGAGATCATCGAATAAATACTTTGTGACCTCGATTTTGGCAAAGATTTCTTATATATGACACCAAAAGCATGAACCATAAAAGAAAATGCATTGATAAACTGGACTTCATCAAAATTAAAAACTGTTGCTCTTTGAAAGCTCTTTTAATGAAATAAAATAAGATAAAAATGCCATATACTGGGAGAAATATTTGCAAAACATATATCTGTTAAAGAACTGATATCCAGAATATGCAAAAACCCTCACAAATCAATAATAAAAAAACAAACAATCCAACAAAAATAGACAAAATATATGACCAGAGACATCATCAGCAAAGAAATACAGATTGCAAATAAGCACATGAAATAGGGAAAGATTTGTTAAAGGATGCAAAGTTACAGTTAGATAGGAGGAATAAGTTCTACTATTCTAAACCACTGTAGAATGACTATAGTTAACAATCATATATTCTATAGTTTCAAATATCTAGAAGGAAGATATTGAATGTTCCCAATACAAAGAAATGATAGATGTTTGAGGTGATTGATATGCTAATTACACTAACCCAATCACTATACATTATATGTTTGGAAACATCACTATATATCCCATGAATATGTACAATTATTTTGTCAATTAAAAAATTAAAAATTTTAAAAAATAGTCAACATCATATACCATTAGGGAAATGAAAATTAAGTCCATTATTACAGTCTCTACGTATTTATTAGAATGGCTGTAATTAAACAACAAAAAGCCCTGACAATACCAAGTGGTAGTAAAGGCACGGAGCTGCTAACATTTTCATAACTTGCTGGTGAGAATCCAACAAGTTTCAGTCACCTTGCAAATCAGCTGGGCAGTTTCTTATAAACATACCCGTATCACACAACCCAGTAATCTCACTCTTACGTATTTGACCAATAAAAATAAAAAGATATATACCTACAAAAACCTGTACACAAATGTTTATAGTGGCTTCATTCATAAGCAACGTTAGCTGGTGAATGGATGAACAATCTTGGGTATATCTAAGCAATTGGCCAAGACACAGAAATAACAAGGAATGAACTTCTGATATACGCAACAACATGACTGGATCACAAAAGCATTATGCCAAGTGAAAAAGTCCAGAATCAAACATTTACATCATATACTATACCACTTTTGTGACATTCTAGGAAAAGCAAAACTGTAAGAGCAGAAAATACATTAATGGTTTCCAGGGGTTGGGGGTGGAAAGAGGATTTTGGCAAGGGGAGGGCAGAGGGAAGGTTTTGGGGTGGTGGGCATTTATCTGCCTCTGGTGGTGGTTACATGACTATATGCATTTGTTGAAACTCAGAGGACTTTACACATCAAAAGAGTGATTTCCACTGTATTTAAATTGTACCTGAGAGCATCCAACTTAAAGAAAAAGAGAGACTTAAAAAACATATCTAACAAAATGGGAGGATTTTGTTTGATCCTGGTTTGAACAAACCAAACAACAAAAAAATTGAGACAATCAGAGAAATCCAAACACTGTCTATGTATTTAATAATTTTAAGGAATTATTGTTAATTTGCAGGAGTTATAAGGGTTCTATGCTTAGGTTTTTTAAAAAGAACTGATATTTTTTAGATCCTTCCTGAAACATAAGGATGAGATAAAATGATGTCCTGGGTTTACTTCCAAATAAGCAGGGGCTGTGAGTGTGGGTGTTGTTGACCTACAGGAAGAAGCTGAGGCCACACTACTGGTAGAGGGTTTATTCCGGCTGATGTTCCGGCTGATGTGAAGGACCAGGACGCTCTGGACACATTCCAGGTTGCCATGGGGAGTGCTGCGGAGAACAAAGGACAGGCTCAGGTTTTTAAAGAAAAAAGGGATGAGTCAGGAGAGGGGGTTGGTTACAGAAGTTGTTCCTCAGGAATTTCCAGTGGTTTACAGAAATAAGGATGGTTAGTGGCTGGTGCACATTGTTGAACTATAGGGTGTGTGGCATCTCACGGCCACCTGGCCTCAGGCTGCAGCGCACATAGCAAGTGGCTTCAAGAGGGAATTATTTAGCTCAAGGGGGGACTTGGAAGTGGCTGCCTGCTGTTTCATTCCAGTGCCTCTCTGAGCCTGATAATTTAAAGGGCTCACATTCCTCAGATAAAAAGTTTCTTTTTTCTTTCTTTTTTCCACAGTGTAAAAATGGGGATACAGGCTCATTATACTGTTCTTTATTATATTATTGATGAAAGTTGTCATAATAAATATTAAAGAAAAAAGAGTAAAAAATGTAATCCTACATAATGCCATGAAGCAGACTTCAAGAAATTACAAAAAGCTATCGCATAAATCTTACCTACAGAACACCATGCAACTAAACCGAAAATTAGTGATGGACTATAAAGAAACGTCCGTCAATCTTGAAGTTAAAAGACTACAAAAATAAATGAGACAGAAATAGAAATTACAGATATAAACCTTTTATAAAATAACCAAACGTGAAGTGTATATATTAGAATGAATCAATTGCAGTTAAATAGTATGAAACAAGTCCAAAGCCTGAAATGATGATGTTAAACATGAAAGCATTGACACTGCATAAATTAGCTTTCAAATCAAGGCATTAGAAAATTAGAGGAGAAAAAGGAAAATATGAGGAAGTAAATGATAAAAATAAAGGTAGACATTCATAGTTTTAAAACAGAAATAAATTAAAATGATTAAAAATTCTTCTCCCCATAGGCACAAAAGCAAATTATATGAAAAAACGAAACACTAAATGGAGATATCTGTGCTCAATATTTGTAATTTTTAGTAATTACATTTCTGGGACATAATGAATTATTCAGCTCGACCTAGACAGGTCTCCCAGCCCCATCTGATTGGACACATGCCATCCTCTGCCTGCATCCCGAGTCCCATCTGCAATATAGGTTTTACCGGTAAAACCTCCCCACCTGCAAGCAGAACCTTCTCCAGATATAGAGTTTGTTTCAGAATATAGAAAATGGTGAAACTCTAATTATATTATGAAGTTGGCTACCAATGTTTTTAAAAATAGAAAAAAATAGAAACAAATAAATTAAATAGATAAATCTCAGTTATAAAGATAGCAATAAAAATCCTAGAAGTAATATTGAAAATTTAACAGTACAGTAACAAATAACATGTGCCAGGATCAGGTGGAGTGTGTTTCATGATTGGAGAAACTGTAATAGTAAGAAAGGCATTGACAATGATATCGCATGTGTGTTTAATAAGAAAAACTAGATCCCTAAATAGACTATATGATGTGTTGTTTGATAAAATGCGAACACAACAGGCATTTAAAAACTCAGAAGACTAAAGAGGAAGTAGAACCTGATACACACTAGTTACCTAGAAACCAACCACCACGCTACAGCAAACGTTGCTCGTGTTCCTGCGATAATCAGAGTCCCTGTTCATCATTTTAAGTATTTTCTGGAAGTTCTAGCCAATGCAGTAAGAAATGAAATAGAAACTGAAATACTGCTTGAAGGATATATGCTTTTATATTTTGAGAACTCACAACAGCCAGCTTAAAAACTCTCAGAATTAAAAAGACTTCAGCAAAATGGATTTATATCATATAAACATACACAAGGGAATATATTTCCTACATTTTTATAGTTACTTAGATGTTGTAATTGGAGAAAATATTCACATAGCATAGAAAAATGCACAAAATAGGTGGGAACAACTATCAGTACAGATGGATGGACCATAACCTTTACTTATGTCTGGAATCTAAACTAAGAAAACTATAAGAATTTGCTGAGGAATGAATGGTATTTTTAAATGGAGAGAGACGACTGACTATGGTCTTGGATAGGAAAGTGACACATTTAGAAGGGTTACTGATGGACGGTGCACATGAGATTAACAAAGATAAATCTTTTTTATATGAGATCCTATGTGTGTGTGTATATATATATGTGGGATCAAACTGATTCTAAAGTTATACCAGTTTGTTTTTTTAATATGGTACTGATATAGTAAGGTACACATAGGTCAGTACAGTAAGTTTTAAAAGAATTACTATATGTGACAGTTTATTCTAATACCATAACAAAAAAAGAAATTAACACATGACTCAGAATGATTATAAATGATCATTATGAGATATATCTTACTCACAAGTAATTCAAGGAATGCAAATTTAAACCACCAAATATACTGTTCCTCTATTAAATTAGCACAGATTTTTAAAAAATTTGGCTCTATTCAGTGTTTGCAATATTGCAGTAGAACATGGATTCATTCTTGAGCACTATCAGAAGTAGTATGTGATGGGTTATACAACTTGATTTTTAGATTTTTTTAAAGAAGTTAATATAATTTCATTCAACAATTCTAGTTCTATGGCAGGTTAAAGAAATAACAAATATGTATGAACAATGATATGGCACATCATTATTGTTAATAATACCAGAAGGAAAAATAAAATCTCAAATGTCCATGACTAGATAATTAAGTGAATTATGATACATCAGTACTAAAAAATGAATAGTTTTCAACCACTAATAAAATTACATTTAGAAGATTATTTAATGACAAAGGAAAATGATCTTGTTTTGTTTTAGTGTTAAGTTTCTAAAAGATTTTAAACTGAACAGTAGGAGCCAAATTTTGCAATCACTATACACACATGCACATGTGCACACACACAAACACTCAAATACTGACACACACACAGATAAAAAACAGAAAGCAATATACTAAAATGATAGAAGTGGTTTATGTCTAGAGGCTGGGATGGGTGGGTAGTTTTATTTCCAACTATATACTATCTTTTCTTTTCCATATTTAATGAGCGTGTATTATTTTTATCACCAGAAAAATGCCATACATACATGAAAATGCTTCTTTTTTCTTTATACTGTTGAAATTGAGAATATCACCTGCTGCTAGAGACTCTTATCAGCCACATAACATTCACAAAATGAAGATAATGGACTCTTGTCCATCTGTTCCACAACGAAACAGCCGTGCTAAGGCAAAGCTTGATTTAAAAAAAAAATTAAGTAATTTACTATATAAAAACATTCTGTTCTTAAATTTGGTTTATTTTTATCATGTTATTCCAGAAAATAGGAAGAATTTTTAAAAATTCTGTAACCCTGACTTCTGAAATTTTGTATCACTTTTGAGAATGAATACATATTGTATTAGTTTCCTAGGGCTGCTGTAACAACATACCACAAACTGGGTGGCTTAAGTGGACAGAAATGTGTTTCCTCACAGTTCAGAAGGCCAGAAGTCTGAAATCAAGGTTTTGGCAGGATTGGTTCCTTCTGGAGGCTCTGAAAGAGAATGTGTTCCATGTCCCTCTCCTGGCTCCTGGGGGTTGCCAGCAACCCTCGGCATTTCTTGGCTTGTAGACACATTGCTCCAATCTCTGTCTCTGTGGTCACATGGCTGCCTTCTCGGTGTGTCTCTCTTGTGTGTTCTCTGGGTTTAGGGCCCACCCTAATCCAGTATGACATCATCTTAACTAATTAAATCGGCAAAGATTCTAATTCCAAATAAGGTCCCACTCTGAGGTGACTTTTGTAGTTGCAGTGTTTGACACCCGGCAGACCCTTGGGAAGTGGTCTTTTGTGTCCACTTTGGAAACATGACCCTGTTGGTCCTTGGGGTGGAGGGTACATCCCTGTTGTCCAGCACAAGCGGTAGCATCCGCCTTCCCTTACAGCGAGCGTCCCTGCAGAGCATCTGTCCTGAGAGGTTTGGTCTGGGCCACACCTACAATTGCGCATCCACATGATTGTGGTGGGGTGGGGTGGCAGGTAAGATGTAAATTAAGAGTTAATACTCCTAGTCAAGAATCTGCACCCACGTACTAGGAAATAAAGCTGTGCCCACACAGCTGTTCTTTACCTTAGTTTCTCTAACTGAGTTGGGGGCCTAGGGCTGAGCAGTTTCTGAAGTCAGACGATAAACAGATAAATCATTCTGGATCCCCAGTTTTACTTAGAAAGTTGGGGGAGACACACTGCTTTTATATTATGGAAAAACATATGTCTAAGTAGGAGACACAAGCTGCGTTGATTTTGTAGGCTGTGGGGGCCAGTGTGGGCTTCCCCCTTCACCGCCGGGACCTTCATACTTCCTCCAGTTCCAGAGAAAACTATGGGAAAACAAATCCAAGAAGTACTGGAAGAACTCAGAAAAATACTTGCATATGAAACATATTTGTCCAGAGCTACCTTCTAATCTGCTATTTAAAACTGTTCTTGGAAAAGTGGTGTCACATAATGATTGAAAGCCAGACGTTAAAGACAGTCTGCCAAGTTCAAAGTGACTTCTGTCACTTGCTGGCTTCCTGACCTTGGGAAAGTCATTTACTCCCCCGTGCCTCAGTTTTCTCATCTGTAAAGTGGGGTTACTGCAAGAATTAAGTGCATTCTTTTTATCGTGTTGATAATTGATACAAATGGGTACTGCCTGTGTAGCATCTGCGGTGCCACCACCCTTGGGACTATTCCCGCAGACGTCGCCCAAGCGAGGCATGTCTAGGTAGGCCAGAGGTGGATGCCGTCTTGCAGATAATCTAGGGACAGCTACCACTTTGGTCACTTCATCTCTATGTTCTCTATGTCTAGACTGTACTTCAAGGCATCATTTATATGAAAATTAGTTGTGGCCCCAGACACATTGGTAAATTATTTAGACATCAACTAATATTGAAGGACTGCCTAGATCATGAAAATTAAATAAGATTTGTATTTACTAACATAAGTCATATCATTTTAAAGGACTAGGGATCTGTGCCCCTGTGATCATTATTTTCCTGGAATTTATGGTTGACGGTACCCAAGATAATGAATCAGTTTGTCAGAAGATGAGAGTTCTAACTAATAGATACGATACTGAATCATTGTATTAATGCTGAGATTCTATTAAGAAAATAACTAAGGAGAGATCAGAATTCCATGATAACGGTGGACTTTGACATCTAAATCAGAGATGATTATTCCCCTACTTTCTTCTTACTGGAAGTTTCCAGATTCTAGTACTTATTCTAACCCAGCATCTCCATTCTCCAGCAGAATTTAATGTCAACCACATATGGAATTTAAAATTCTCTGGTACTCATATGTGTAAAAGTATAACAAAACAGGTGAAATTTAATAATTTATTTGTTTTATGTAGTCCAGTATATCCAGAATATTATCATATCAACATGTAATCAATATAAAATTAACAATGAGATATTTACCTTTTTTTTTGGTCGTTGTTGTATTGCCTTTGGAATCCAGTATGTATTTCACATTCACAACACACTTCAATTCAGACCAGAAACATGTCAAGTGCTCCATGGTCACATGAAGCTAATGTCTCCCATATGGGAAAAGGCAGAACTGGAAGATAATAACCATGTTTATTTGTGAAGATCTCAAAGATCTGTTTGTGAATGTATTTTAGAGGCTATTCAATAAGATTGAATAAATAAAGTTTATTATTAAATTTACTTGATGCCAATTTTGTGAACAAATTGAGCCCAATGTGACCTCTCTATGCCTATGATCTTGTAAGAATAAAGTATCCATTTTAATCTACATATAAGGTATTTAAATGGTATAAACTTGTATAGTGTTTATATGCACAAATGGTTTGCCTCTCGTTTCACCATATTCTATTTTTCCCAATATAAGAATAATTCATGTTTATTAGATATAAAAAAACCCTGAAAGTTACTAAAATGTAGAAGGAAGGAAAAAACATTACCCACAGCTCCAGTAAATATTTGTGAATAATGCTAGTATATTGGTGTATTACCTTACATGATGCAGTATTGCAACCACAGTCTTGTCTTCTACTCTGATTTAATATTTTAATGTATGTTCTCCATGACATTATAAATTAGTATATGTTATCTTTAATAAATTTTAAAAATACAGCTGATAAACCAGAGTTTACTTAACATAAATACACTGGGAAAATTATTTCCAAATGTTCACTGTGTGTAAGCTCTTTTTACTCATTTAGCACCGTATCTTTATGTTAACTTCCCAGACTTCTTAAGGGCCTCTTGACTCAAGTATTTCCCCTGTTTTAAGGGACCTAAGATGACTGCTGGGCAAGTACCACAGAAGAGTTTATGTACAGGGAAAAGACTTATTTCTTCCTTTCCATTCTTGTGCTTTTCTAATTTAAATTTTAAAATTTTTATTCTTATCTTTACTGCCTAGGACTTCCAGTGCAATGTCTAACGTGGTGATGGTGGCAGGCACCATTGTTTCAAGGGCATGCTGATACTTTCCGTTCACAGCGTAGCGTAGATTTTAACCACCCTTCATCTAGTTTAGAAAGTTCCTTCCGTCCTAGTTTGCTGGTGGTCATTTTTTGTTATCATAATTTAGTGATGAATTTTTTCTATGTGTTTTTCTTTTTCTGTTATGATAACTACATTTTGTTCTTTTAATCCATTATTGTGGTGTGTAACATTTAGAAAGGTTATAATGTTAAATCCTTCTCGTTCCTTGTTCTTTGTAGTGAATTGCCTTTCTGATGTGCGTGGTGCAGTTTTTGCTATCAGTTTGTTTAGGGTCTTTCACCTGTGTGTGAAACTGCCCTGTCGTCTTACCTTCTCCTACAGACCCACCGGCTTTAGTGTGAAAGGTAGATTGGATCCTGGAATGCATTGGGACGTGGCCCCTTTCTTTTAATTCTTTGGAAGAGTTTTACAATATTAAAATGGAATATTCCTTAAAATACAATTTGTAGAACTTTCTTGTTAAAATATAAGGACCTAGTCTTCCCTTCGCGGACAGATTCTTAACTACCAATTTAATGGGTTTAATTGTTACACTACTGTGTGTGCTTTATTTCTTATTCTGGTGGAGTCACAAGTCATACAGTTTTTTTTCTAGAATTCATACGTGCATTTAAGTTTGCAAATTACCTTTGGTATAAGATTGTTCAATACTTACATATCTTTTTAATGTGCTATATTCATAGTTATCTCTCTTTTAACGTATAGTAAAACTTATTTGTACCTCATTATTTTAAAAAAATCACTTGTTCAACTTCACTAGAGGTTTGTCCATTTTATTAGCTCTTCAAAGAAACAACTTTAAGTGTTTAAAAATATTTTCTGTACATCTTTCAACCTTATTGAATTCTGCTCTTATCTCTATTTTCTTCCATTTTCTTTGAATTTATTCTGGTTTTTCTGTTTTCATAAATCCTTAAGTTGTATATTTGCATATTAGTTCTCTGTCTTTTTTTCTAATAAAAGATTTAAAGCTATACTTTTCTCTCTAATACTGTTTTTACTGCTTTCCATAAATTTTTAAATTAATATTTTTGTTATTCAGTTTTATATTTAAATTTTTAATTTTCAATATAATTTTATAGGTTATGATTTTTTTTTAGAAATTTCAATTCAATTAACTGTCTAATTTATGGGGATTTAACATTTTCTTTTTGTTATTCATTTGTAACTTAAATAAATTGTGGTGATATATGTGGTCTGTATAACAACAATGCTTCTGAAATATGTTTGCTTTATGGCCTATGCATTATTAGTTTTTATAAATGTTCCACATATGGCTGATAAGAATGTGTATGTGATAATGTTGGAAGCAAGGTTCTATATATGTACATTTGGACAGGCTTGATAATTACCTTGTTTAATTATATTTTGACTTTCAGAAATATTTGAGAAAGTTCTTAAATATTGTAGTATGGTGGTGGATTTCTCAAATTCTCCTTGTAGTTTCATCTATTTTGACATTATTTAATTAATTTTGTTCATATTTTGAGTTATATTAATATTACAGGGTGTATTTTACCTTTTCTCCATTTTTCTCTCTTACAAATACAATTACACGCTTTCCTTTTGTTTGCTTTTGCCTGTGTCTTTTCCCATATCTTTGCCATCGGCTTTTCTGTGTGTTTTGCCCTTAGAATTTGTGCCTTTTTAAGACATTAAGTAGCTGGATTTTTCCCCCCAGTTTTTCCAGTTTTCTAAAAAGGAGGTTTATTTTTTAACTGGTCAGTTTGTCAATGTACATTTATTACCGATATTGAGCTATTTGGACCTGTTTTTACCTTCTTGGTTTTATGCTTCATTTTTCCCTAATTTTTCTGTGCTCTATTCTCATTTCTTATCTTTTTTGTTAATTAAATTTTTTGCTCACTTTCAAATTTTATTTTTCTCTGTTTGTAATTTACACACTCTATTTTTATCACTTAAATACTCTGAAGTTTATACCATAAATATCTAACTTAGAAAGTCTAAATTAAATGCTGTCTTGCCATAACCATGGCCCACTGACAATACAGGGACAGTGCAGCAACTTGGTATCGACCGCCCGCTGTTCCCTGCTCCTCCTGACTTAACAGGTGTGTAGGGCTCATCACTTAATTTTTAAAAATCATTATTATTTCTATTTTATACTGGTTAAATATTGGATTTTCTCAGATGATTATTCCAAGATAATTTTCTTCTTTTTTATTAGTGCCTTTAGAATTTCTTTTAATGAAGGTTAGCTAGTAGTAAAATCTCTCAGTTATTGCTCATCTGAAGATATATGTTTATTTTTCCTCATTTTTAAGAGTAGATTTTCTGGTTGACAGTTATTTTTTTTCAACTCTTTGAGGATATTTTTTTCAATGTCTTACGACATCCATTAATTTCTGTTGAGGTTTTCCGTCAGTCTAGATGATATTCCTATGCAGGTCATATATCTCTTCTCTCTGGATGTGTTAGAGATTTTGTCTTTGACTTTCGGATCTACAGGTTCATTACAATGTTTCTAGATGTGTTTCTCTTAGAAATTCATCCCCCTTGTTACATGTTGTGCTTTTGTGGATTTACGTCTTTCGTCATTTCTGGACACCTTCATCCTTCCAGTGATGCCACTGCTCCATTTGTCTTCAGAGTCCCCTTCTGAAATGTTGGTGTGAAATATATTGAACTTTATTGTTATGGCTTCCGTATCTCTTAGTTTTTATTGGGTTATCTATTTGTTTTCTATGCTTATTCTGGATAATTTCTTTAGCTAGATTTTTCCGGTTGCTGAGTCTCTTTTCATCTATGTTACCTCAGTTCAGCTTTTTTAACTAAAAAGATTGGTCAGCTCTGTGGCCTACATATACTTACCTCTGAAATTGTATAATAAGACATATTCTTCTAGTGGAAAATAAATATCTGTCTCAAATTATGTACCCTCAAATGATATACTCTGATTGCCAGGCAAAGAGAGAGATGGGCAGGTTCATAGGTTCCTCTGGAACTACAGATACCACCTGAACTCTAATTTGGTCAGAAAGTTAGGGTCAAGACTCGTAAGAAATGAACTTATGAGAAGTAATACTATGACACAAAACTGAACGCTCCGCTCGCCCCATTGGCACTTCCTTCCTTTAACAGTTTGCTGTCACTGTCTCGCAGGTGAGACTGTGTCGTAAGTTCTTGAGGCCTGGGGAAGTGCCTGGTATAATAAGGGCTTGATAAATATCAAATCAGTAGTCAATATCACAAGTATGGATTGAGCACCTACTGTGTATCACACCCTGGAATAGGTGCTACAGGATAGAGCAGTAAACAAAACAGATATTTTTAAAAATCTACTTCCATAGGTGTACTTCCACAGTCAAGTTTATTTTGTTCACGTTTTAGTGTATTGTATTCACTTGTATTAATAAGTTAATAAACTTCTGGTGAAACTTTGAGTTAGGGAGATTTAGTCTTCCTGGTGCTATGACTAAGGCCACTTTCACTGGTTTCTATAGTGAAGAATTAATTCCCATCTGCCTAGTGGGTATTACCAACCACTACAAATTTTCAAAAAGCTACTGCATCAGGAATCCTAAAAAATAATGTCTGTTCCTAAAAGGCCTCATGTGTCACAGTCATATTTCCCATAACTACATTTTTTGAATTTATGAAAATGTGACTTCAAATAGAATTCTGAGAAATTTGAAAGCTTAAGATCTGAATATCTAGCTATTACATGTGCTTTAAAAAATGAAGTTTTGGGTAAATTCTACCTAAGTGGCTCTGTGGGAGAATGGGTTTTCATTTGTCTCAGATAATCTTCACTTTTAGGTGCTGAAAGTGGTAGCAGAGGCAGACCAGGCTTTTTGGACCTTGGAATTTAGGGGGATCCTCTTTACGAACAAGAACACAAAATTACCCATAGGGTCCTAAGGATAGGGCCTTGGGAGGGTTTGTGTAAATGAGGTGGTTAAGAGGCATTAGCTGCAAGACTCATCTGCCTCTGGAAAGAATTAGAAACATGAGTATTTCCTGGTGACAAGCTTTGCGTTTTGTTCTTGGGCTAATGACCAGGCGGTCTCAGGTTTTACTTGCAGCTTTCTTGTTCGTCCTGTATCAATATACATGCCTTTTATATAAACAATATGACATTCACTGTTAAGGAAAATAACTATTCATTTCAGGTAGCATTATCTTTAATACAGTGGATTTAAAAAAATTGGAAATGAACCTTGCAGTTCTTTTGATTTAATTAGTCTAATGATCAAATTGCATTCATTCTCCACAATACAGAGACAAACCTGCATGGTAGGTTCACTCGGACAGCACGGGGAATGCAGGGCAGTCCTCAACACGCATTGCTGTGAGACCTTGCACATAACAGACGTTCAGCAAATGTCTGCTGGTTTCATAACAGGGAGATTGAATGCAATTTGAAAAGCAGAATGTGATATTTTACAATTTGCAGTAGAAGTAGGGAACTTAATGACTGTTGGTAGTAGATTATTGCCATTGAGATTACGAGAAAGAGACCTATAAACATTCATGCAGGCTTTGTACAGGAGATGAGAATTCCCACGGCGGACCACAGTGATAGTATGAATAATGCCTTTTGAAATGACATTTTGTGATTGACTCTAAAAGGTCAAGATATGAATATTGAGTCAGAAGAGGAAGCCAAGGCCACAGGCTTACTCAGCTTCCCTGGATAGCAAAACTTCTTTTTTTAATACCTGAGAGGTAGGAAGATAAGTCGCTGGGGCTCCCAGGAGGGCTGGACTGGAGCGAGGCGCCTCTGGCTGAGTTGGCCGTGGATGGTGGGGGCGCTGGTACAGGCTCACCGCTGCCTACCTTGGCCCACCATGGAGCCTTTCCAAGGCCACCCAGGCAGACATCTGGTTGTTCACACGCATTATGGCCATAAGGGAACAGGGGTATGTGTGTGGCTTTCTCAGACATGCCCGAGCACGTGCAGTGGCAGCAGAAGGGCCCAGTGGGAGGCGTGTGGTGGTCCAGGAGTCAAGTCAGGGCACCTGGGGGCCCACGTACGCATGGGAGGAGAGCGTGCTTCCTCTTCTTGAGGCCCCTGGGGCAGACACTTTCAAGGGCTTGGGAGTGACTCTTGGTGCGGAGGCGCCGACCCCACAGGCAGTGAAGCCCGGGAGTCGGAAGGGCGACCAGGCAGCTGTGGCCAGGTGAGGATTCTGTGACAGGTTAGCGGCGTGGTCAGTTTGGTATCTTGAAGACGATGTGGCTCAGTGTTGAGATAAATTGGAGGGGATAGGAGGGGCCTTGTTGAATCTGCACAAAGGTGTTCTAGGAGGGTGTCCCTACCCCCATTCCATAGGTGAGGAAACTGAGCAGGCTCTGCCCGAGGTCACGCGGCCCAGCTGGGGGTGTGCAGCCTGGCAAAGGCGCCACCCAGGGCACTCTGATGCGTGGCTCCTCCACATCCTTGAGGGACTGTGGCCCCGGGGAGCAGGCATGGCCCTGCTGCTCTCTCCAGCTTCCTGCCAGGATTTCCCAGACTTTCCTTCATCTGAGCTAAGCCTTAGGGAATGACTGATGCCCGTTGTACATGGAATGAAATCCAGAGTCCGTGGTGGCTCCCTTAAACCCTCTGCTCTGGCCCAGCTGGCTTTTTCCAGCCCACGCCTGCCACACCTCCCTCTCTCAGGAGGCTCCTGTCCCCAGCTTCCTTCCATTATCCAAGCGTCTGCCTCGGGGCACGGCCTTTGCAATTGCTGTTCCCTCTTCCAGGACACCCTTCCTCCAAACACCCTGACAGCTCATCCCTTGCTCCCTTAAGATCTCTGCTGAGACCCAATCTCAGAGGCCCCGTCTCTGAGTTTATTCTCCTGCTTGAGGCACCGTCCTCCCCACCTTTGTACCCTCAAGCCCCTGTTTGCTTGTCTGTGGTCTGTTCCCCAGGCTAGAACATGGGCTGAGAGGGCGGGGCTGTCTGCCTGCACTTGGGGGGCTCCACAGACACTCGTGAAGTAGACGAGGGTATGGAAATGTGGGGATGGGCCTTAGCGTGCTTGTCAGGAGGTGGGGAGCAGCCCTCTCATGTGGCTGAGGTCTGGGGAGGGCCACCGCCTGGCCGTCCATCTGTGCAGCTGCAGGGACTGGGCCTGCTATCAGAGCTTTGGGACGCACACACTGCCATGGGGAGCCCCTCTCACCATGCAGTGGCTGGAGCTCGAAGAATGAACTCAAATCTCCTCCGTGTCTTCCAGAATCTCTACAATCCGTTTGCCAGTTTTAAGTCCCCTGTGTCCTTAGTGGTCCCCGTTCACTCATGGGTGCAGGAGCTGTCAGTTCTGAGTGTGGTCCAGCAGCCCCAGGCCCAGTCTGCCTGTGCCAGCCCCCTGGACCCTGCTCCCTGTAGCTCCCAGCTCCCAGCTCACAGGATACTGGTCTCTGAAGTCCTCACCAATGCCTGGACTCCAGACTCCCAAACTCTCCTGTCGCTTAGGGTATCAGTTCTAGAAGAACAGGCGCAATTGTATCTTTTTACACCATATTGCAACAAAAATTCAGTGAGGCTCATTTCAGCGGTAGCTGCACACGATGAGGAACTTTCCCTCTTAGGTTTTCATTCTCAGGTGCAGTGCGTGTTCCCTGGGGATGCGGGGAACCCTGATCCAGAGCCTGTTTCCTGGGAAGGTGTCTGGGTTTTAAGGAATAAAGTCATCAGTGTGGACACATTTACCTGTGATCCATTAGAGACCTGAATAGTCATGAAAATAAACAGCTGCATGCGTTTACCTGGGGAAGTTCAGGAAGAGAACCCACTCTGGCAGGTGGTGGAGGGAAAAGCGTATTTGGTATCTCAGTGATGAGGCATTCAATCATCTTTATTTCATAACGAAGATAGGCACAGCAAAGTGGGAAAATTCCTAAAAATCGTCAGCTGGTTGATTGCATTGTGGTCTAAATGCATCTCCAAAGAGAAGGACACAGGCTGAGAATAATTTCCTGTGCTTTATTACTGCCATGGGATGTTGTGAGACAGGTAAGAGGTGAGTGTAAATTGTGTGTGTGTTGAACATAATGAAGTGGTTTGAAAACAGCTGTCTGATGATAAACAGAGAGTTTTGCTTAATGCGTTAAAGAATCCTTCCAAACTTTATTGTTGTGCAAACAAACAGGATTCTGCCCTGCCTTCAAGGTCAATAAAACCTTGGGCTGCCTGTTAGGGATAGAGTCTTCCTGCTGCAGCTTTCATGGGGTAAACACATTTATTTTAGGGCAAAGGCATAATCTTTTGTCAATGCCGTTGCATTCCATAGAAGATACTCTTTTTACTGACAGACATGCACACTCTTGGGACCCTCTATAGAGGGTTTATTGCTGGATCCCCCAAAGGGTAGGCCCTTACCAGGAATACACTTAGAAGTAGAGGAAGCTGTGTGAACCTTTCTAACTCACCAGAGCCACACACTGAATGAATCTTTCAAGAGACAAATGTTGTCCAGCAGCCACTCAGTTAACATGTATTTGTTAAGCACCTGCTGTGTACACAGTACTTGGCCACATCCTTTGAGCACAGTTGGGCCTCTGGAGTTTATGGATGTGTGTTAGAGGTAGGTGCATCTTGGATTCTGATGGAAGGGGAATCTGGGGGCGGCAAGGCGATTTTCTAGGCCAGCCCTTGAGTCCAGTTTTGCCAGGACTCGTGGGCATTGTCACAACCCACTTCCCACCAGGTGCCCACACCGGGCCTTCATGTGAGGCCAGCCCAGGGTGGCAGGCTGGGCTGGCAGGGCTCAGTAGAAGGTACGGTGAAGCCACCCATTGTTCCTCATGGAGAACATCGCTACCTGCTCCTTCTGCCTCTTTCCTTCTGTGGCCCAGTTCGCAACAGCAATCAGGACGTTTGAATTGCCAAGTATTAGCAGCAATTTGTTCTTTTGGGTAGTGTGATTAATCTCTAATTTTAATAAAATGAATATTCAAATTATTGTGTATGAGGTTACATGAAATCATAAAAATAGCAGTAAGTTAATATTCCTAAACTGATGTGCAAAGCTAAGTGAATTCTTAGCATTAAGTAATTTCCCCATTTGCCACAGCTTGGAAGTGGTGATACCAGGAGATGGACGCCACCCAGCCCTGGCTCAGCCCCATGGGAAAAGTGGGAGGGAAACAGGGTATATCAGGGGCCAGGGGTTCCTCCCAGTTCTGGGGCCTGGGAGGGGAGTTGGCGTGACTTGAAGGGTGTGTGTGGATGTGTGGACAGAGTCAGGGTAAAAACAAGCCAAATAGCAGTAATGCCTTGTATTGGGAAAAACTGGTTCCTAACGAAGGTCTAAATGAAACACACCTAGATTGAAAACAGTCCTTTGCAAAACAGTTTTTATGCACAGACATGTTATTCCTGCAAATCGATAAAAGCAAAGGAGGGCCTATATGGATGAAATTTAAAAGATTTGTACAAGAAAGTGACTTTCAAAATTTCTTCAATGAGAGAGAGGTAGAAAGAGTTATAAAGCTAAGACTGATAACTCACCGGGTCTCAGTTGTGTGGCAGTGCAAGGTTTACAAAGCTGAGCAAATGCAATTGGGAACGGTGTTGAGCAAATACCATCCTGGAAGATGGTGGTTGTGTGCTCAATCAGCTTCCCATAGTCTGGTTTCTGTGCGCTGAACATCATTTTGAAGGAACAGAATGATCCTTTTAGAATGTGAAAATGTGGGTGTTTTCTGAAATGCAGTTTACAAGAATCTTTCCTTTCCAGTGTCTGCAGGATACATGACCACGAGTTGCATGTGATTACGGCAGAACATGAAAAGCAAAGGGTATTTTCCTTCTCCGTGATTATGAATAAATATTAAACAGCAGTTGCTTTCTTATCCCATGCCAATGCCCTCTTATTCTCTCAACCAAACAGAATGAAAGAAAACAGGAGATTTAAATGAGTTTTATTTCTCCTGTGACAAATTATTTCTTTCTATTTGGGAAGCTTTTCATTGGGGAATATTTTTCCTCTCATCGCTGACTCTCACTTTGGAATAGATAGACATTATGTCCTTATTTCCTAGAAAGTCCTATGAAGAGGGGTTTCCAGGACCCACTCACCAGCACCCCCCGAGTTCGGTTTGGCTCCATGAGCTGTTATTGGGAACTGGAGCCTGGGCCCCCTCGGGAAGGGAGATGCCCACGTGGGCGCCTGTGCCGAAGGGAGGCCTGTGCTGGGCTCCCTGGGACCTGAGGTGGCACGTGGCTCAGGGGCTGACAGAGGAGGCTGCCTGGGCAGGAAGCAGGTGGAGCGCAAGTGGGTCTGTGCCTTTGTGGGTGTGGCTGTTGGGGTGTGGGAGAGAACGGGCCCTGCCAGGGGTGGTGCTTTGCCCCACAGGGCCGGGGAGGCCCCAAGGCTCCTGAAGAGGAGGGCAGGGGCCCGACTCGAGTGCAGTCTGGAGGACGAGGGGGTCTAGGCTGCAATCCAGGCTGGGGCAGATGAGGCCCCCACAGTGGGGACCAGGAGGGCGTGGGTTGAGTATAGGCTGGTGAGTGTCAAGACCTGGCCGTTGGTCAGAGGTCCAGCCAGAGGGAGAGCAGGAGTCTGGGTGAGCTGGGGGCTTCTGCCAGGGTGACAGGGCCTGGGGGCTGCCCTGAGGTGGGGCACAGCAGCGGGAAGGCACTTTTGGGGGAGGTGGGTGGATGAGGTTGATTTGGGGGCACTGATGGTGGGGGTGTCTCTGGGACTATCCACTTGGCTGAGTGGGCTCTCTGTGGTTCCACAGGAGGAACTGGTGCTCAGGAGAGAGGGTTACAGGACCGCCGGTGGACGGGGCCTGGGACCCAGGGCGCACACGGTCGCTGGGGTGGCAGGGTGAGCAGGTCGAGTGTGGGATGGACGTGGGTGACCAGATGGTTCTGAGAGATCCTGGCTGGATCTGAGGGATTTACAGGAAATGCCCGGAGGTGAGGTCAGAGCAGGGGAGGAGGGTGGGTGGGGCGGGTGTGGAAGCCTCTTCAGGGAGGGGGCAGGAAGGAGGGGAGGACGGGGAGGGGCCACAGAGGCCGAGTGTGCAATGCAGGTGGCCGTGGGGGGCCCTGGTGGGCAGGGCCAGAGCTGCTCCCCTGTGGGGCAGACGGTCCACGCTGTCCTGGGTGACCAGTCAGTGGTCAGTGGCAGAGGTGGTGCTGCATGGGTGTACATCACGAGGCCTGCTGGGTGCCGGCCCAGGTGTGTGAGGCAGGGGGACACGTGGGGGCTTAGAAGGAGGGAGGCATGAGGCAGGCTGTGAGCTGAGGCCACCTGCATCACTCACCAGGGGCCCTTGAGGGAGGACCCCAGCCCTGGATGCATGTCCCGCCACGGCTCTGGCTGCCATCAAGCTCACCCTTCCCACGTGGGATAGGACTTGTGAGTCCACTTTGGGGCAGTGGGGCAGGCTCTCCTGCACCCCTGGAGTCCTGTGTGGCAGCCCTCCGGACCCCGCCACCACCGCCACGCCAGCAGGCTCTGAAGTCCTGGGGCCACCACGCCCACTGTGGAGCTGGGGGCAACACTCTCCTCTGGGGCCTCCTCTCAGTGCTGGAGCCGCTGGCCCAGACCTGAAGCTGGGTCACCCCGGGGCTGTGGACCGGGACAGGAAGGCTGAGGTCTGTGGTCAGGTCTGTTCCCTTGGCTGTGTTTCACTTTGAGAGTCATCTTTTGAGTGACAATTTCCAAAGCCTCGTTTCTTGGAAAGTTTCTCATAATTTTCAGGCAAAGAGAATGAAGGTGCGTGTTGAGTTTGCGACAGCAAAACCCGAGGTGTTGTCCCAGGAACTGTCCTGGAGCAGGCAGTTATGGCAGGAATTTGGTCACACCCAGGGAAGAGGTCAGCACCAGAGTCCCCAACAGAAACTGCCCAGGGAGGATCCCATTGTGTGGTCACTGTGGGGCCTCAGCTGGCCACCCAGGCTGTGCCCTGACACCTGTGGGGGGTCCCAGGCTGGGGTTCCCAGGTGGCCTGGCTGTGTGGGCACCCCCAGGAGTGCAGGCCAGTGGCTTTGTTGCCAGGGGACGGTGACCCATCCTAGGCCCAGGGTAGGGGAAGGTAGGCAGGGGAGGGGGTGGTAGGGCCGTCTGAGTGAGAGTCCCCAGGCCTGCAGGTGAGGCCGGGCCAACCCCACTCTTGCCCCCATACCCTGGCTGCTCTTGTCTGAAGGACAGGCCCTGAAGCCTCATTCCTCGTAAAGCTCCTCACCCTCAGAGGGAGAAGGGGAGAGACAGGGCCACAGCAGGCCAGGCCAGCATCCAGGCCACCCTTTGGTCCTCTAACAGCACTGTCCCCACTTCACAGATGGGGAAACCAAGGCCAGGAGCCTCCATGACCTTCTCTAGGTGCTGCTGCTGGTTGGGCCAAGGCCCGGTTTGCTGAGCCAGCTGAGGTCCAAAGCTGGCATTCCCACCATCCCCGACAGGCTGGGCAGCAGCTTAGGCCATGTGGGGTTCCATGCAAAGAGACACTTCTGAGCGCTGGGCCCCATGCTGCCCCGGGCACTGGGATGGCAGAGAAGACAAATGTGGCGGGTTCCTTGGAGACTCCACTGTCCAGCAAGAGCTGGGTTGTAGGACACCTCACTTGGCAAGTGAGATGAAAGGGCCCAAGGAGCCTGGGAGGTGATCTAGGCCAGCTTAGAGGATTACGTCCTTGGCACATTCAAAACTTGCAACTGTACCAGGAATTGGATGTATCCTTCCGAAAACCACCAGAACAGCAAACGCCAAAAAAATGCAAACATTGGCCACGTTATGAAGCAGCGATTCAAACACACGTGGTGGGATTTGTACTGGCTCCTCACTCAGACATATGAAAACCTGTCACTGGTCTTCCAAAAAGGAAATGGTCCTCCTTGTGAGCTGTTGAGGCGCAAGAACATGGCGTTGTCAGAGGACAGGGAGGAGAAAGGTCCTGTGCTGGTGCTGGGGTCTCTGCACTGGCTCAGCCCCCCGCCCGCTGCCTGCCGCAGGTCAAAGCCACACGCACCGATGGAGACCCAGGCCCAGCTCCTGTGAAACCCACCACTCCCGACCTACACACCTGAAGTCTCTGTCCTGACCCATCATTTTTGCAGAAATAATTGCCAGTTGTTAGGTATATTGCCTGAAGGATTTCCATCAGAGCTGAAGTCATTTGTTAAACAGACATAAAAAACTAATGGTTGTGTATTTTTTTGAGTGCGTTGCTCAGCAGAGCTCGACAGCTGGTGTTTGTCAGACCCAGGCCTCTCCTCAGCAGAGGACCCTCGCCGGCCATCCTGCTGTTTGCCTAACACCCTCTGCCGTCCTGGAGTCCTCAGGGTCTCCCCTGCACAGGGGCTCTCAGAGACAGATGTGTCATGCTGCGGCCTCGTCCCCATCCTTGTAAAGACACAGAAGGTTCATATTTCACATTTTATCTACTCTGCAACCCTCTGTGGTTATAATTACCCACGTAGCTTCTGAGAACTCCGCCAGGCCTCGGGCCATAGCGCCCAGGATACTGGAGCTTTCCTTGGGCAGAGAGGCCCGAGGCCTGGGCCGGTCTACCATGAATCCTCCCCAGCGTCCTCTCCACCATCCTCCCCAGCGTCCTCCCCACCGTCCTCCCCACCATCCTCCCCGCCATCCTCCCCAGCATCTTCCCCACCAGTCTTCCCCACCATCCTCTGCCTCAGTCCTCCCCACCAGTCTTCCCCACCATCCTCTGCCTCGGTCCTCCCCACCAGTCTTCCCCACCATCCTCTGCCTTAGTCCTCCCCACAAGTGCTCCCCCCAGTCCTCTGCAGCCGCTTGTGTGCTTTGGCTCCTGCTCTGCGGAAAGCAGGGAGAGACGGAGACCCTCTGGGCTGAGGCTGGCGCTGCCCCCGAGTGCCCCGAGAGGAAGAGGAGAGCTGGTGCACCGTCCGCCAGCCCTGCGTGGGCCTGAGCTGCACCGTGCTGGGCTTGGCCTGCCCTGCCGTCCGGGTCCCCACGCCCACCATCCTCTCTCTTCCTTCCTCTCACTTAATTCTGGGAAAAGAAAAGTCCAGTTGGTGGGTAGGTCCCAGGCTCCGGAGGCAGGAGCTGAGAGCATCAGCAGCCAGTCTGCCTCCCAGGAGGGAGGCCTCGGGGGCCGCCTTCTCTCCCGGCATTGCCGAGGCCCACGGTGTTCTCAGAACGTCCATGTGTCAATCATGGCCTGTGCACATGGCCCAGGGCGGGCTCTGGGGATGCCCAGGAGCGTCTCCAGGAAGCTCTAGTCCTCTCAGATGCGTCAGATGGAAGGAGGCTTCAGCCCTGCGGGTGGGAGTCAGGCCAGACACACCCGACTTGGGAATTTGGGCACCATCACTTACCACAGGCCTTGGAGCAAGTTCTGCAAACCTCGCTGAGCCGACTTCTTAGTCTACATACAGGGCAATGGAAGTTCCCCTTCACGTGGCTGCTACAGGATTATTTGAAATAAAACATGCAAAGTTCTTATGCAAGTGTGGCAGCTAGAGAGGAAGGTAGGCTGGTGGTAACGATACGAACGTCAGCAGCGACCAGCTCAGCGGAGGGCTGAGGGCCCTGTACACGGAGCTCCCTGGAGCTGCTGCTCCCCCACCCACCTCTCCTTGGCTGTCTTCAAGGGAAGCACACGATTAATTACTGTTTTGCTTAAAATATTGATTTTTATAAGTAATCCTTATGGGATAGCATTTTTGGCTTATCTCTTAGCAGGCTTAGCAGGGTTTTTTTGGCTGGACCTATCTTATCTCACGGTTTATTTACTCAACTAAGGGATTCTCTGCAGTCCTTTGGAGAGAACAAGTCATGATTATTTATCAGTCGACACAATGGAGGCCTGCTCATCTTCCAAACACTGCTAACTCCCTCCGGGGAGCAGCTGGCATCCCAGGGCTCTCGTGAGCTCCACATCCTTCCTGGCTGGTGTCCTTGGGCAGTGTGTACCCGAGGGTGTTTATCTCTTTGCATCGGTGCCTCCTGTCGTATAGTCTTTCTGGTCCCAGAGCCGTGTGCACTTGGGCTCCCTAAATGTCTGATCACAGGGTTCAAGGGAGGAGATGGGGAGGAAAACACAGCAGCTGACAACTTCTCTTCCCAACACCCGGCTCGTTGTATGTTACTGTTGCAGATCCCTCAGTGAATGTGTCTGAGTGCCCCCCCCCCCCCACTTACTCTTAGGACGTGCACGGGTGTGTTGCTGTGCTCTGTGGGCTCTTTGGTGGTTAGAGGGTTGGTGTGAGGTTCTGCTCACCACAGTAGGTGCAGGCACACCTCCTTTTATCATCTTGCACTTTATGCACTTTATAGACACTGCGTTTCATAAGCTGAGGGTTTGTGCAACCCTGTGTTGAGCAAGTCTATCAGTGCCATTTTTCCAACAGTGTGTGCTCACTTTGTGTCTCTGTGTTACATTTTGAGAATTCTCACAATATTTCAAAGTTTTTCATGATTGTTGTATCTGTTACGGTGATCTGTGATCCGTGAACTTTGATGTTACTATTGCAGTTGTTTTGGGGCACCACAGAACGCGCACCCAGGTAAGGCGGAGAACTTAATCAATAAATGTGTGTGTTCTGACTGCTCTGCTGATGAGCGGCCTCCCTATTCCCTGAGATACAAGAATATTGAACATAGGCCAGTTAATCACTGTGCAGTGGCCTCTAAGTGTTCAAGTGAAAGGGACAGTCACATGTCTCTCACTTTAAGTCAAAGGCTAGAAATGATTAAGTTTAGTGAGGAAGGCTAAGCTTGTCAAAAGCTAAGATGGGCCAAAAGCTAGGCCTCTCATGCCAAATAGTTAGGCAAGTTGTGAATGCAAAGGAAAAGTTTTAGAAGGAAATGGAAAGTGCTCCTCCAGTGAACATGCAAATAGTAAGATAACAAAACAAAACAGCCTCATTGCTGATGTGGAGAAAGCCTGAGTGGTCTGAACAGAAGATCAAACCAGCCACAGCATTCCCCTAAGTCAAATCCTAATCCAGAGCAAGGCCCTGACTCTTCTCAGTTCTGTGAAGGCCAAGAGAGGTGAGGAAGCTGCAGAAGAAAAGTCTGAAGCCGGCAGAGGTTGGGTCATGAGGTGTAAGGAAAGAAGCCGTCTCCACGACATAAAAGCACGAGGTAAAGCAGCAAGTGTGGATGGAGAAGCTGCAGCAAGTTATTCAGAAGACCTAGCTAAGATTGTTGACAGAGATAGCAACACTCAGCAACAGATTTTCAAAGTAGATGAAAAACAGCCTCATACTGGAAAAAAAGGCCATCTAGCGCTTTCATAGCTGGAGAGGAGAAGTCAATGTCTGGCTTCAAAGCTCCAAAGGACAGGCTGACTCTCTTGTTAGGGGCTAATGTAGTTGGTGACTTTAAGTTAAAGTGGATGCTCATTTACCTTTCCAAAAATCCTAGGGCTCTTAAGAATTATTCTAGGTCTACTCTGCCTGTATTCTGTAAATGGAAGAAGAAAGCCTGGGTGATGGCACATCTGTTTACAGCATGGTTTACTGAATATTTTAAGTCCACTTTGAGACCTACTGCTCAGAAAAAACATTCCTTTCAAAATATTACTGCTCATTGACAATGCACCTGGTCGTCCATGAGCTCTGATGGAGAAGTACAAGGAGATTAATGGTTTCAGTCCTGCTAACACAACATCCGTTCTGCAGCCCATGGATCAAGGAGTAATTTGAACTTTAAAGTCTCATTATTTAAGAAATATTAAGGTTATTAAGTATGAAATGTCCAATTTCATCAAGTACTAGTTTGAGAGTTGATATCTCTGACAGTTCACTTTGATACTTCTTGCATGATTTTTATTGTGAAGGTACATCCTTAGTCTTTCAAACATATGTTTTAGCTTGTGATTATCTGTTAAATTTTTTCTTAGAGCAATTTTTGTGAAACCATGGATAAGTCAAAAATTCGTGTTATTTTCAAATATGAGTTCCATCGTGGAACCAGTGCAGCACAGACGACTCGAAATATCAACGAAGTGTTTGGGAAGGATGTGGCTAATGAACACACAGTATGTCGATGGTTTGAAACGTTCCATTCTAATGATTTTAATCCTGAAAATGAGCCACGTGGGCAACCTGAGACCAAGGTGGATAATGATGAGCTGAAAGCTGTCATGGAAGTGAATCCATCTCAACCTATGCGTGAATTAGCAGCAAGGTTTGATGTTACTATTCCAACAATATGGGACCATTGGAAACAAATCAGCAAGGTAAAGAAGCTGGATAGATGGATCTGCATGAATTACATGAGCGTCACAAGAGAAACAGTCTCGAAGCTTGCCTTTCTTTGTTGTCACGACACAAAGGCAAACCATTTCTATAGCATATTGTTATGTGTGATGAAAAATGGATCCTTTTTGACAATGGCAAGCATTCGGCACAATGGTTGGATAAAGATGAAGTGCTGAAACACAGTCCAAAACTGAATATTCATCAAAAAAAGCTAATGGTGTCTGTTTGGTGGTCCAGCGCTGGTATTATCCACTACAGCTTCATGAAACTTGGTCAGTCGATTACAGCAGGTATCTACTGCAACCAATTGGATGAAATGATGAGGATGCTTGCGATGAAGCAGCTGATATTGGTCAACAGAGACAGGCCAATACTCTTGCAAGACAACACTTGACCACATGTCACACAAACAACACTGCTCAAACTACAGAGGCTGGACTTGGAAACTCTCTGTCATCCACCGTATTCACCAGACCTTGCACCAACTGACTGCCATTTCTTCCAGGCTTTGGACCACTTCTTGCAAGGAACAATATTCAATTCTCCACAAGCTGTGGAAAATGCCTTTCAGGATTTTATCACCACTCACTCTCCAGGCTTTGCTGCTGGCGTAAGCAAGCTACTGTTAAGATGGCAAAACTGTGTTGATAGTTTAGGCACATACTTTGATTAATTGTACTGCTTCTTGCTTGAGATATAATAAGCTAAACTTTGATTCAAAATCAGACATTCCATATTTAATATCCTAAATACATTTCATAAGGCTATAGCTGCCACAGATAGTGATTCCTCTGATGGATCTGGGCACAGTAAATTGAAAACCTTCTGGAAAGGAGTGACCATTCTAGATGTGATTAAGAACATTCATGATTCATGGGAGGAGGTCAAAAGGTCAACATGAACCAGAGTTTGGAAGAAGTCGATTCCAACCCTCATCGATGACTTTGAGGGGTTCCAGACTTCAGTGGAGAAAGTCACTGCAGATGGGGTGGAAACAGCAAGAACTAGAATTAGAAGTGGAGCTTGAAGATGTGACTGAATTGCTGCAATCTCGTGATGGAACTTGAACAGATGAGGAGGTGTTTCTTACAGATGAGCAAAGAAAGTGGTTTCTTGAGATGCAATCTACTCCTGGTGAAGATGCTGTGAACAGTGTTGAAATAACAACAAAAGATTTAGAATATTCCATACACTTAGTTGATAAAGCAGCAGCAGGTTTGAGAGGATCGACTCTAATTTTGAAACATGTTCTACTGTGAGTAAAGTGCTGTCAAACAGCATCACATGCTACAGACAAATCTTTGTGCAAATAAGAGTCAATTGATGTGGCAAACTTCATTGTTGTCTTATTTTATGAAATTTCCACAGTCACCCCAGCCTTCAGCAACCACCAGCCTGATCAGTCAGCACCATCAACACTGGGGCAAAACCCTCCACCAGCAAAAAGATTACAACTTGCTGAAGGCTGAGATGATCATTAGCATTTTGTAGCAGTAAAGTATTTTTTAATTAAGATCTGTAGATTTTTTAGATATAATGATATTGTATACTTAATAGACTATAGTACAGTGTAAACATAACTTTTATATGTACTAGGAAACCAAAAAATCCATGTGACTTGCATTATTGCAATATTGGCTTTATTGCAGTGTTCTGGAAAGGAACCGGCGTTGTCCCTGAGGTCTGCCTGTGCTCAATGGTCATCATGTGTGAACACCACGCTTCCCAAGGGCCTGGAGCCTGGCAGAGGACTAACGATAGGCCCTTACCAGGACCTCCTCTTTCCACCTTACCCACCTACAGTGCAAATCACTTTCTGATTTGATTATTAACTTTCTGTCTCCACCGGTACTCAGTTGATTTTATGAACTAATCACAGCATGTTATGTCTTTATATGTAACCAAATGAATTCAAAGCATGTTCAAAACTATCTTTTTAAGTTTTTTTTTAATAGGCAGATAAGAAAGCTTACTTGGTTTTCTTTTTAGTTGGCGCATGATTTTTTAAACAAAATCACATAGTAATAAAAATATTTTCACACTTTTGTGTGTGAAACACCCTCACCTTAACATTTGTTTCTTTTAAAAAACATTAAGTTATTATACTTTGTACTCATTGTTAAAGGTCATCAACATTTAAATAATAGATCAAGTTTATGTTTTTTTAAAAAAATCACTAGACATCACAGAAATCATGAAATTTGACCCTGTCTTTTATAAGGACAATCCCTTAAGCACTATGTCCACTAGCAGAGCTAGCTCTGAGGTGTTCATGGTCACTGCCCATCTCATCGTAACAGACTGCGTTTTTTAAAGACAGTTCTTTAAAGGTCTTGTGCTCATAACACAGACCACGTTGAGACATCCACATCTGAAGTGTGTGGTCAGCAACATTTCAAGATAGAGGGAAAGAAGGGCCCCCCACAGGGACCTTCGGGGTCTGGCAGCCCATGTGGACGCGTGACCTTTGGGAGAAGCTGTGAATTGGGGAGTTCAGGGAGATGCAGCTGAGTTGCAGGGTGCCAGAGGAGCATTTATAGCAACAAGCCACAAAGGAAGGCGTTCAGCCTTTAGCCACTTACTGGGATGGTACAGGCAAGAGGCTGAAATCGGAGGAAGCAGTGACTCCCCCACTGCAGGGTGCACAGGTTTAGAGCCCAGTGAGTCTGTGCAGACATGGGGTCCTCTCGCTGTGGGGGAGAGTCAGGGGAGAGCTTGCAGGGGGGAAGGTCCCCCCATAAGGGGGTCTCACTCAGCAGAGGTGCCTGGAGGACCTTGGCGCAAGGCCTCAGATTTCAAACCCAGGAGTGAGGCCCCACCGGGCTGGGAAGGCAGATGTGGGGGGAGCGTGACTGACCCTAGAGGGCGAGTCCTTGACTGCAGACCCCTCCGTGCACAAGCTGTGCCCAGGTCTGGTGTGGGGATGCAGCTTCCCCGTGAGACCTGCCTGGTATTGCATAGCTGCCTGTGGTCAGGCCTGAAAAATCACGCGTAAGTTTTTAACCAGGAGCTGGATGCCTCAGGTGCGAATCTGCCTGCCAAATACCAGCACAGCTTCTCTCCTCTCGTTGTCAGAGCTGGATCAGGTCTGTAGAAGTCCGGGCCTTTCCTTCCTGTGGGATGGTCTTGCGCAGGCCCTCTTCCACCTGGGAGTCCCCGCCCGGCCCCGGCCCCGGCCCCAGCGCCCCGTGCAGCCCGCACTGTGTCTCGGGGCTGGTCAAGCTGTGGGGGTGAGTCGCAGCGTCCCGCGGCAGGGAAGGCCAGGCCGGCCGGGGGCCTTGGGTGCTGGCAGGGGTATGAGGCCTGTTGCAGCGGCTGGGGGGCTTTGCACATCTACGCCCCGTCTCCCACCCACTTGTCCCGCGACCGTAGCATCCAGTGGTCCCTGTGACTTGGGAAACTCCCTGGGTCATTCTGACACCACCTCTTCCTGCCTTGGAGTGCCTTCCCAGCAAGGACTTTAAAGTCTGCGCTCACCCGAAGAGGCTCGCCGTGCAGGGCGAGTGGGTAAATTCCAGTGGAAACAGCTGTGGGGAGATGGTATGAAACGGGGATTCTGAGGGGAGAAGCCACATTGAGCAAGAAACACTTGCTTAGGGCTTTGGAGCATATTGAAACTGCCACACAATTACCTCACTAGACTGACACACACGCCCCCCACCCTGAGCATCTATCCTGTGGAAATCAATGCAGAAATTAACTTCTTTGCACACAGTTGTTTATGTCGTGATGATTTGTAATAAGCAACACCTGTTATAGTGGGGTGGGTAAGTGACTGGCAGATTTGTGTGGCTTGTCCATTCCCTGGAATACTAGGCTTCCATTAATAATTGGACTTTTGAAGGTCATTTAGTGAAAAAGGAAGTGTTTATTTTGTAGCATCTAATGAAAAAGCCATGGATCCAGTGTGATTGTGATGCATTATCAACACAGCCAGAACATGCTACCAGAAAACTACAATGTAGCAAAAGATTAACAGTGCTCAGCTGGGAGGCCATGGGAACATTTTTATACTTGTTCACTCTAGTTTATAAATTTTCTATAGTGTGCTTTTATTATTAAGATAATGTATTTTTAATAGTGCTTATTTTTTTCTGACTTTAAATCTGTATATGACAACAATTAGATTCCACTGCATACCTCTTAGAATGGCTGAAATCCAGAACACTGATGACACCAAGTGCTGAGAAGGATGTGACCCAACAGGAGCTCTCATTCACTGCTGGTGGGAATGCAAAATGGTACAGCCACTTTGGGAGACAGTCGGGCAGTTTCTTGAAAAACTGAACATACTCTTATGATGAAATCCAACAATTGTGCTTCTTGGTATCTTCCCAAAAGATTTGAAAACCATCTTCACACAAAAAACCTGCACACAGATGTTTATAGCAGCTTTATTCATAATTGCCAAAACTAGGAAGCAACCAAGATGCCCTTCAGTAGGCGCATGCATAAAGAAACTGTGGGACATTCTTTGATGAAATATTATTCAGCAATAAAAAGAAACAAGCTATCAAGCCATGAAACAACATGGAGAAACAGTGCTAAGTGAAAGATGCCTGTTTGAAAAGGCTTCATAATATTGGATTCCAATTATATGACATTCTGGAAAAGGCAGATCTATAGAGATGTGAAAACGTCAGTGGCTGCCAGGCATTGGGGGGAGGGAGGGATGAGCAGGTGGAGCACAGAGGATTTTTAGGGCAGTGAAACTATTCTGTGTGATACTGTAATTGTGGACATTGTACATTTGTCAAAACCCATAGAATTTACAGCACATAGAATGAGCCCTAGTGAGAACTCTGGATTTTAGTTAATAATAATGTATTAATAATGTATCAGTATTAGCTCATCAGTTGCAACAAATGTACCACTGTAGTGTTAAATACCTTCTTTGTGCCTCCAAAAGTCTTTCTCCAGTCTGGATGTCTTCCTTGAAATCAGGGCTCCTTAGGGGCTGGCACGGAGCCCATCTGAACTGGCTACTGTCCCCTGCCTGTCCCCAGCAAAGCAGGCAGGCTGGAAGTGGGAGCTGGCCCCCCCAGTGCTGTGCGCCCCCCCCCCCGCTCCCTCCCACAGCTCACCTCACTTGGAGAGAAAACCCATTAACGCACCTGTGTCTGTCCCCGGCTGCCCCATTTGTGCATCCCCCCACGTTCTGCCCCTGGCCCTCTCTACCTCAGCCTCCCTGACCTCCTTGCAGCTCCTGGAACACACAGGACAGGCACCTGCCACAGGGCCTTTGCACTTCTTGTTACTGCTCGCTGCTCTTCCCCAGGTGCCAGCCCATCTCCTTGCCTTGCCTCATGCATACTTTGACCTGCGTGTCTCTTCCCAGTGAGGTCTTTCCTGACCACCCCTCTTAAATTGAGGCCCACTAGCCAACTGTGTGTTCCCTGCTGCCTTCCTCTCTCCATGTGCCTGTCGACCTATGACATAAAGCAAATACGTGAAAAAAATGAAGGCCGTGTGTCTGCCCTGCCAGGGAGGTACCGTCCCCAAGGACAGGCTGCCCCGTGCCAGGTTCATTGCTCTGTCCCTCAGAGCTAGAACATGCTTGGCCTCTCGTCAGCTAAATAAAGATTAGTTGACTGAATGACTATATAGTGTAGAAACTTACATGATTTTCTAACCTGTTTCATTTACTGAATATTGTGAGCCACCTGCCGTCTGCTATGGCATTGCATGTTCTTCCTTGGTATGATTATACGGACTGTTTGACGTCCCATTGCGTGGACACACCATTGTTCATGTGACCATTAACCTTCTACTGATATTTCTAACGCCTCATTATAATCCTTTATCTTTAGGCATTAGGAATGTGGATGGACCACAGGAGGGGATATGCCAGGTCAAGAGTTGTGAATTATATTAAGGTTTTTAAAACATATTTCCAAATTTCTGTCCAGAACTGGCCAAACTAAGCTTCCACCATCCATATAAAATGGTGCCTACAAAATACTTCTTAGAAACCACATTTATTTGGGGAACTGAGGATTCTATTAAAAGAAAGGAAAAAAAAGCTTTACTGAAAAAGCACAGAAACTTTCAAATGCTTCTGTTAATGCCTAAAAAGACAAGCTGGATTCTAAGCCTGGAGCCTGGCTCCCTTAAAGAACTTCCCATGCCCCCCAGCCGGCCCTCCCTGCAAACCCGCCCCCCACGTCCTTTGAGTGCCACCTGGGGCCTCCGTCAGCCACTGCTCCGAGTCAGTGCACGTGTCTCCTGATCAATCCGATCACACGTGAGTCTTGTGCACCACAGCAAAGCTGGTTCTCTTTAGGGCACACAGGTCCTGGCTGGGCCCTGGTGACGGTGAGCTCTGTGGCCCACTGAACATCACACGCCGTGTGCGCTAGGTGCACGTCAGCGTTTTCATGGATGGAGAACGCATCACAGACATTTACTGTGGGATGGTGGCCACAGCAGGGCTTCCCCTAAAGGGGGTTAGTGCCATGCTCATGTGTTCCTGGGAGCTGGTGTCTCGATGCTGTGGGACGGGCATCTGTCCCCACGCTGACCCTCTGCGTCCCTCTTCTGCAGGTGGTTGCCAGAACAGCCTTAAGCCGGTCAGCCACGGTCCCACAATCGCCATTGCTGCCGCCGCCACTGCTGCCATGGTCTCCGTGGACCCCGAGGGCTTCCGGGCCCCGTCACCCTCCAGCGTGCAGCCGTGCCACTTCCTGACCTTGGCACCCATCAAAATACCCCTGCGGACTGCCCCTTTTGCAGGTAGGCACAGAGCGCGGCCTCTCCATGCCTTGTGCTTCTCCCAGTACCCACAGTGTGTCTAGCAGGCCGGGGCCAGCCGGCCCCCAGGTCAGCTTTCTGCAGCTGCCGCTGGCCCTGGGTTTGTGCCCCGTGGGAGGTGGAAGCCCAGCTCCGGGGAGGGATAATCGATTGAGGTCAGGTACGTTCTACCATAAAGCCAAGTCTAAAGTTTCTGTTGGAAGAAATGAGACTTCCCTTTACTAACTCTTTAGGGGGAGTAATGCACGTGCCTGGTAGTGCAAGGACCCCGAGAAGATGTGATTTTCTTGTGTGGAGCATGGAAGAAACAAGGGCAGTGTGCAAGAGCAGCTCAGCGTCTGTGCACAGTGCTGTGCCACACGCTGCTCTCACCAGGCTGCCCACCTGGGCATCTGCTGGCCCTGTGCTGCACACATGGGCTGGGGTCCCACCCACCATAGCAGGACTGAGTACCAGAGGTGTGGATGGCCACAGAGACATTGGAGCTTGTAAATGCAGTGGGTGTGCTTCCTTTTCAAAAAGTCCTGAGGCAGGGGCCGGGCTGGCAGTCGATCTGGTATTCTGAGAGGTGCCGAGGTGTGTTGTTGAAGGCTCAGGAGGAGGACTGCAGTCCCGGGGTCCTGGCCTGGCTGCAGCTCTGTTGTCCACCTGTGTTGACAGCTATACGTTTCTGCCTGTCAACTGTGACCAGCACGCTGTGTGGCCCAGCCACCCTTCTGAAGCGTTTGGCTTCTCCAAACAGCAATAGCAATGTTAATTTTGAATGACACTATGATTTTAGTTTTAATTATTCATGTAATATGGAGAACTTAAATAGAAATTCTGTGAAAGACAGTATTAATATCATTAATTGCTAGATTAGCAGTAACAGAAAATATCACTAGATTTTCATATATGCACATATATAAATATATACGTACTAGTTAATGGTAGAGAGACAAATAACCTAGTTTCACTACTTTCCAATTTCTGGAAGTGTTTTTGGTTTGTTGACTTTGTTTCTGGTAGATCTAATGCGGTCTTTTTCCATGCTGGACCTTTGGCACTCGTATTTCTACACTGGCTTGATGAATTACTTGATAAGTAGGTTATTGTATTCTCAAGAACAAAATCTTGTTTCTATCTCACATGCCAGTGTACATGCATTTAGGGCATGATGGAGAAAATAAAACACACAAATAATCTCTGTGTGGAACATAAATTAGAGCTGTGTCAAGATTTTGGTTAAAATTCATCATTCCATTGGCATTTATTAAGGGTGACTTACTGTTTTCCAGAAAATTAATCTTAGAACCAAAAACTGTGTCCCCTGGGGGTGGCTTCACTTTCCATGTCCCTTATATGATTTATAAAGTGACATAATCATTAAGCATCTTTTCATGTTTGCATTTGATAAAGTTCCATAATCAAATTTGCCATAATGTGCATTCAGTTAGAAAAAGACGAGCATCAACATTATCTATCTTGTAGAAATCTGGAGAAACGGGCTGTCACAAAGATGAAGGGGGCGTTACTCAAAGGGTGGCTGGGAAATTGCCTGTACAGAGTTGGCACTGATCATTTGACCTGAAACCCTGCTCTATAGGAGGGCATCATGTGAAAGTTGAACCACAGTCAGGGGCTGAGTCTAGACCAGTGACCAGGTCTGAGCTGTGAGCAGTTTGGCCAGTTCCAGGCCCTGCCCAGGGGTGCCCAGTGAGGGGCCGCTGGGCGGTGGGACCTCCTGGTGGTGTGGGCCTTGCTGTCTCCCTTAGACTTTTGCAGAAGGCGGTTGAGGCCATGCCCATAGTTCAACCTCTATAAACCACCTGGGGTACTTTCTGAGAAGCAAGGCTTGGAGGGGATCGAGGGATGGAGCTTGCCTGTTCCTGTCTGTTTCTCAACCGCTGCCCCACAGAATGCCCGAGGTCGAGGTGTGGCTGTTCTGTGAGCAGTCCCAGCGACCGGACATTCCTGACACCCTTCAAATAGTGCACTGGGCAGGGGCAGGAGAAGGGTGAGGTGTCCGCAGGAGGCTGGGCGGGGGAGCGGCCCCTGCCTGGGGCAGAGGAGACAGGACCGCAGGACAGCAAACAGGCCTGGATAGACTCAGAAAGAAGCAGCTAGCTCGCTGGGAAGTTTGCTCCACATTCACATTGATTTTATGAAGGCATGTGACCTTTAACTTATCTACAGATGAATAATCCTGTTTTTATTCATAAAATAATTCCCATTTTATATAAATGAGTTTTACTATTTTATTTACACCCTTGGCATGGCAATAAAAGCCAGATAACCTTAAAGGCCCCACATGGTTTGGTTAATGGCTCCCAACTGGGGGTGCTTTTGCTCCCGGGGGATATTTGGCAATGGCTGGAGACAGCGTTTGGTGCCATGACTCGGGGGTGAGGTGTGACTAGGATCCGGTGGGTGGAAGCCAGGGAGGATACCCCAATCCTGCAGCCCCCAGGATGACCCCGTGGTAGAGACTTACCTGGCCCAAAATATTAGTAGAGCCCCTGTCAAGAAACCCCGGTTTCCGTTACTAGAACTCCACTTAACAAACCGTGAAACCTGTGTGGGCGTGAGCATGAGCTCACCTGGGGTTAATGTTCCGTTAACTGAAGGGCCCTGAAGGAAATGGGCTCCGTGTTGGAAAGAAGACAGAGCCATAAGGATACACTTAATTATGTGCCTTTCAGGAGATTTAGAGTTTCGAGTAAGATGCCGTATAATGTTTAAAGAGCCCCATGACCAGGTTCAAATTCAGTCACAAACGAGGTTTCTCTTTCAGAGTGTTGTCGGCATGTGCAGCAAGGCTGGTCCCTGCTGCCGCACATCCACAGTGTGCAGGTGGCCTCTTGGCCCCCTGTTGCCCTTGGTCTGTTTACCAGGCTGTAAGTCACCCGCGGTGCGGGGGTGGGGAGGCGCAGGGGTGGCTGTGCCTTTCTGTCCCCGCCCTGCCTGCAGCGGGCACATGTTTACTCAGCTGATGGCCATGTGCACCCAACCCAGCAATTCCCTGGGGCCAGGGGCCCCTCTCCACGTTGTATGTGGATGGGCCGAGCACCTATTTGCTCTGAATCGGTGGGTGCGGTGGGGAGTTGAAGATGCAGGACAGGGTTACTTGGAGATGTTGTTGCCCGTCAAGGTGGCGCCTGCCCCTTCCCCCTGCCCCCAAATGTGGACTCTGAAGAGCAGAGGAGTGTTCCCCTGTTCATTTTCTTCAAGTGGTTTCACCTAACCCCGTGGGCCTCATTTCCAGCTTTTCCTTCAAGCCGTAGCGCTTCAGCCGGGCGTGATGTCACACACTTGCAGTCCCAAGCTACTTGGGCAGGAGGCTGAGGCGGTGGGATCTCTTGATCCCAGGAGTTCAAGACCAGCCTGGGCAACATAGCCAGAGCCCCCCACCATCTCAATTAAAGTAATTTTTAAAAAGACTTTAAGCCTTAGAGCTTCAGGTTAAAGAAGGAACACATTCGGGATGGGGGTGGAGAAGTGTCTTGTATCCTGTTTATTGCTTAGTTTTTAGGAAGAATGTGCTGTTCATTAAGGGCAGAATGAAGGAAACGTAGAAGGATTTGCCGAAGGGCACAGAGATGCCTCTTGGAGTTCTCCAGGACTGCGTGGCCCTGGCCTGTGGTCACTCAGCAGCTGCTCCGCTTGGCCGTCTTGCCAGGCAGGGAGACGGGGCCCATGTTCCCGGGGAAGCGTTGTGGAGCCAGAGCTCTGGTCCTGCCTGTGTTGGATGGAATGTGATGTGATTCTTCTTTTAAGAATGAAGATATTTATTTTTAAAACTTGGCCCACCATTTCTTCCGCATTCAAGTGAGAAAGGTAAAATATGAGTGAGTAGTTTTGGTCTCTAGTAGAGCAAATTATAATACTATCAAATACAAATATTAAAAAGTACCATCTGCCTGGGAAGCTATTTGCCACCTGTTCTTTTGCTTCCAGAACTATTTAATGGTTTAAATTTAACATTTTGTCCTGCCACAGAACAGCTGGGAAGTGACTATTTTTTTTTGTTCTACCAGTAACTTACCAGCCAAGCTACATAACAAGTCAGAAAAGTCTCCAAGCCAGAATTCTACCACGCAGCCTTTCATGTGGCTGTCGGCTTCCCTCATTAGCAGAGTCTGCAGATGCCAGAGCAGGTTCTATAACAACAATAATTCAGCCATTTGGGGATGAAGTCTTTTCTTTTTTTATCATCCAGGAATTGTTTCCTCCTCCACTGTAATAAAAAATGTCATAATACATATTAACATTTTAAAGATTTTCAGAGACAAAAATACTTTAGCGACATAATTACTTACATGCCAAAATGCCTGAAACTTAGCTGGCTTCTGTGAGAAAGACATATGTGTTTCTAATGGAGGGATTGAGCTGCCTTTAGTAGAAAAAAATATTGGATTTAAACAAATAAAAAACCTTTGTATAGTTTACTATCCATGATAAATGAATTCATATTAAGAATGTACACTAAAAGCCCTGACTTAAGCCTTATACAAGGTATCCATGTAACAAAAACATTTGTGCCCCCTTAATGTTTTGAGATGAAAAAAGAATGCAACCACCAACATCCCAGCTGGCACTATGACATTTAGGCATGTAAGGTGCAGAATTTTCCAAATGGACACCCACCGTGTTGGGGTTCAGGGTGAGACTTGCTTTCACACCGAACCCCTCCTCTCACCAAGATCTGGATTCCTGTCCAGGAGAGGATGCTCCTGGGCCTCCTGTTCCCACTGCTGTGCTCCATTCCAATTCACTGCCAGTTCACTCTTTCTTTGAAAGGAGAATTTGGATACGTCGTCCACACAGAAGCATGTGTAAGTTTAGGTCCAGTATGGAGAATGCTTATGCAGTAGGCATCAGATGCCTCCCTCCCAGCCTAAGAAGGTAGACGTTCCCAGCACCCCAGCCTTCCTGGGAGGTCACTGCTCTCCTGAATGTGTGTCTGTCATTCCTTTGCTGCAGTTTTGTAAAAGATATGTTTACGCATACATATGCATTATCTCTAGACAATATGTTGCATCATTTAGGCTTTTTTAAATTTTACGTAAGTGTAAACATAGTTTGTGCATTCTTCAGTGGTTATCTTTTTGCTCAAATATGTATTTTCTTAAGAGGCACCCCTGCTGATGTTTGTAGTTAATACAGTTGTGTTCATGTTTGTGCATCGTCCCTTCTGCCGCTGGTGGGTGTTTGGGCTGCTTCCTCAAAGGTCAGATACAGGTGTCATCTCCTCCCTTCCGAAGCACTTTTCTCTGCTGGAATTCCTCCTGGGGGGTCTTTGCACAGGTCCTTACAGCCCCGGCCCTCCTTTCTCTGCAGCATGTCATGTGTTTTTGTCCTGGATAATAACTAGTGCTAACTTCATCTTCCGCCTCTGCTTCCTCCTGAGCTTTAGGTTGATAGAGCCAATTTCTCCTTGGGCACCTACACTTTCTAAGGGACACCTCAAACCTCACTTTTCTATAAAAGAAGTATTGATTTTCCAGCCCGTGATTCTATTCATCAAAGACAAAACAAAACATCTTTGCTCCTGTGGTCTTCCAAGAAAACCTGTTCCCTGTCCCCCAGTTCTGCCAGGTGGTTAATCGTACCCCGTGCTGCCCAGTGGTTGGAGCCCCACCCCCAAAGGTCATCTTGGATTCTTCCTTTTGCCTGATAGCTCACGCCCAGCCCCTCAGCACCGCCGTCCTCCTTCTGGCCGACACCGAATCCGCAGGGCCTCTGCCTCTCCCCTGGCCCTCCCACGTCCATCCACGCCAGCACGGTCCTCTGGCTGAGGCTGCCACACGTGCTTTCTCTGCTTCTTCTCCACCCTGTGTCAGCCATTTCCCACAGCGGAGCCAGTCCAGGCCTTCCCCTGCTCAGAACCCCCAGTGGTTGCCTCCCATGGGGCTTAGAAGAAATCCCAGACTTCTCCTGAGTCTCCAGAGGCTGTCTGCATGGCCCCTGCCTGCCTTCCCACTTCCCGAGCTGCTCTCCCTGTGCCCACCGGGCCCCAGCCATACTGGCCTGTTGGCGTCACCTCAGTACATCGTGCCATGGCTGCCTCAGGGCCTTTGCACGGCAGTTCCCGCTGCCTCGAATGCTCTCCTCCTCTCCTCCGAGCACTGTTCCTGTCTGGTTTCTCCTCTCCCATTAAGGCCTCTGCTCCGAGAAATGGCCCAGGTCCTCCCATTCTAAAGTACCCTTGGGAATAAACTCCTTTCCATGACCTGTGTACTTACTTTTTAGCATGTATCATTACCTGGAATCATCTTTGGTGTCTATTTGTGGCTTATTTTTTCTTCTCCCACTGAAATGTTAGATCCACAAGGCCGGGGCCTCCCATGTCTTACTCACCACTGCGTCCCTAGTGTCCAGAACTGTGCTTGGGACAAAGTCATCTCCCATTGACTCTCTGCTGAGGGGAGAACAGCCAGTAGCACATTGCTGCTGTCAGTTAGCACTCAGACTTCTGGGTGATCCTCACTGGGCATTTTGGGGTGTGGTCAGCACTGCTCTCTGTTCTCTGTGAGGTAGTGAAGAGACGAGAGCCCTCGTCTGACTCCAGGCATCCTGCACCCCACCCCAGCCCAGCCCCATCCTAACAAACAAGCAAGGTCAGGACAGTGGTGACCAGCTGTGTGCCATGGGTTCTGTGCGGCAGTGGTGAGCCAGCACGTCACCCAGCCCCAGAGGGGGTCACCCGCTCAGCATTGATCAGAATCTCTAATCAGGAAGCTCAGGCAGAGACGGAGGCTGTTTTGTAAAGGGCTTCAAAGGAGTGCTCATGCCCCAGACATTACATTCTTGTAGGATTTGAGTTTCCTAGAATCCAAAACTTTCAAACCAAAAGGCCGGTGGACCTTATGTAGCCAATCCCATCACTTAGGCTAGGAGACGGTGCCGAAGGCCAGCAAAGACTGACCCACCCAAGTCCCAACACCAGCTGGGAGCAGAGTGAGGCCAGGACTCAGCTCCCCTTGTCCAAGCGTTTTCCAAGGATTTCTTCCCCATGCACCACCATCCATCCCACCCACCTGCAATGACGCGCATGCATCGGCAGAGCCATCGTGCTGAGATCAACGGCCTGATGACTGGGACTGTGGCTGGGCTGCTGGTGCTGAAGGGTGTTGGATGAGTCCAGCTCTGCTGGCTGGGTGGACCCAGGCTGAAAGCCCACAGGAGGCTGGATCCCACTGTGTGGGGGACCCTCACTGGGAGTCTGTGCCCAGCCCTGCAGAGGAGGGAGCAAGGCCTCACTCACGCTCACCCTGCACAGGCACCACCCTGCATGGTCCTCGTGATCTTCAGTTAGGGGCCGTTTTTGGAAGAGACCCTGGTAGGACTGTGAGAAACAGGTTGGTCTGCAGACTGGGGGATGAGGGGAACCACCCATTGTCGCTTTAACAGAAAACAACGTGCAAGGAGACTGGTTGCTGGGTTGGATCATGCTGCTGTAGCCACAAGCCGGAGTGCTGTCTTAGCATACTCATTGTAATAAGAGCAGCTGGCCGCTTCCCGGGCAGGGACACTTCATTTAATTTGTGATAACAGCACTGTTGGAAATAGGATCCGTGACTGGTGGCCGTCAGAGGCAGTGACAGTGACATGTGGTTGAGAACACAGTGGAGGAGGGGGAGCCCTGATGGGCAGTCACTGGAGACAGCTGGTCAGTGGCTCACACTGGAGTCTTCGGTTCTTCATTCTCAAGCAGACCCTTGTGGTACATGAATAAGGTCAAGGCCATGTGGGAGGCCTGTGCGTGTTTAGGAGCATATAGACCTGTGTTTATTCAGTGGCCCGAGTTGGAGGGAGCTGACGTTTTCCTCTTGGTGCTTAAATTTCTAGAGACCATGTGGGAGTTGCTTTGAGCAAACATCCCCAAGGCAACTTCAGTGCTTCAAAGTAACCCTACCTGTGGAAAACTCTATGGCGGGTCCTCAAAAAGGTAAACACGGAACTACCATGTGATCCAGCAATCGAAAGCAGGATCTGGAACAGACACCTGTGCACCCATGTTCACAGCAGCATCACCCACAACAGACAAAATGCAGAAGTGATCCAGGCGTCCACTGATGGATGGGTGGGTAATCAAAATGAGGTCTAGCCATACAGTGGAGTATTACTCAGCCTCAGAAAAGGGAATTCTGACACCTGCTGCAACATGGGTGAGCCCTGAGGACATTGTACTAAATGAGATAAAGCCGGTCACATGAAGGACAGATACTGTGTAAGTCCACTTACAAGAGTTCCCCAGGAGAGTCCAGCTCATAGGGACAGAAAGTGGAACAGTGGGTGCTGGGGCTGGGGAGGGGAGAATGGGCGTTGGTGTTTGGTGGGGGCAGAGTGTCAGTTTGGGAAGAGGAGACGTTCTGAGGGTGGGTGCTGGTGGTGGTTGCACAACAGTGTGAATGTGCTTAATGCCCCTGAACTGGACACCTAACGATGGTGAGAAAGATGGTAAGAGTTCAACGTGCATATATTGTACCAGGATGACAACTGCGGAGAGGAAAGTGGCCCTCTGTGCACCAGGGCCTGCCTGGAGCAGCCGTGGGGGACGCCCATCCTCTCTGGGCTCCGGCTGGTCCCTGTGTGCAAGGCAGGGAACCGTGTTCTCACACGCACATGAAGGAAATCCATTTTAGGGAATTTGGAACGTGCCAGAAGAGTAGCATGAAATAATCAGCAGTGAAAATGTCGTACTTACACCCTCCATCGTGAGTTACATCTCTGTGTCTCCTCTGGTGCAGCTCCACAACAGCCTTTCCAGCAGCCAGACTTCTGGTGACATTAGCCGTCTGGAACGTAGCAGAAACTGAGGCCTGTGCACGGGGGTGGGAACAGCTGGTGCAGAGTGCATGCGCTGTCCTGGAGGCAGCCGGGCAGACTGGTGGGCTCTGCAGGGGCAGGGGAGGCAGAGCGCCTAGGGCTGGCCGAGCTGCTGTCGCTACAGGAATGAGCGGCATCTGGAATGGCAGGGGAGGGGTGTCCTGAGGTAGGACAGGCATGCGGGGCACAAGGTGGGGGAGGAGCAGGTGAAGGGAGAAGGTGGCAGGCGGGAAGGTCGGGACTCGCTCTTGGCCTGGGCAGGGAGACCCTCGAGGCTGGGCTTGGGGCCCAGGCAGAGGAGTGGCATAAACAACCCAGCCGTCAGGGGCCACAGCTGAGGTCCACAGGACTGAGGAGGTGGTGATGTGACATCTGGAATGCTTTGCTGCCACTGTATTTTCCTGGAATTGTTCAGTGCCCCGAGAGGGGGCCCTACTTGAAAGATGAGCGGGGTTCCCTGGACAGACTTATTTCCCGAGGGCGCAGTGATGCTCCAACAAGCTGGATGACTCCCCCGGCTCCAGCTCTCCCAGGCACGAGCCTTCTGAAGCACAGGTGGGAAGTGGAGCCCAGCGGTGGCGGGGGAATGTGAGAGCTGGCCAGAGAGGGCCACCCTGGGCCGAGAGAAAGAGAATGCGGGCTTGGGAGACCAGCCAGCCAGGAGAGACACATGCTGCCCGGTGTTCTGGCCTCACCTGTCAGGGGGCGGGCAGAGCTGCTCACCCCTGAGAAACCAGAGAAGTGCACCAGCCGCTGCTCGAGGGAGAAGGGAGAAGGTGGTGCCTCAGGGCGGGGGGCGGGCGCCACTCTGTGCCCATTCACCTCTGGTCCCTGCTGCAGGTCTCAACCCAGGTTTCTGGTGACAGCTGTGACTCGATTCGCCACCTGAGTGTGTCTCCTTGGGACTCCCCAAACCGTGATATACAGGCCATCTTTCCTTTTGGAGAGTCTGATGTTATTAAGGATAAGGGCTAACTTAGGGAAAAAAGTAGAAAGCATAAATAAGAAAATTAAAATTGCCCATAATCCCTCCACCTCAAGTGAACATCTGCAAACCTTTGAAGCATCCCCATTCGGTACAGGCAATATATGAGGAACAGATTAGCCTGCGTGTGGGGGTGGCACCCTGTGTCAAGCACTTGCTAGTCCGTGTTCCTTCTTTAAAATTATGAACCACTGTCTGCTTGAGGAAGCCCCGTGCCATCAGCTAGGGTCTGGTGGTTTGATGTGGACTGTCTCTAGAAGGATCTGCACGGGAGCAGCGTGGGCTGTGCCAGCAACTGTCAGGCATGCACTCAGGACACCCCTTCATTTGATTCAGGGATCCCCTGCCCTCGTCCCCCGCCCCCTCCTATCAACCACACGAGTATAATTGTGGTGCTTTATGCGTCCAGGGTAGCCCTGCCTTTCCGGGAACAGTGTTTGCTCAGGTGTTCTTTCCGGATCCTCAGGCAGGTGTGTGCTGTTTTCTGTAAGTAGAGCCGCCTTTGCTGAGAGAAGACTGATGTTTGAATTGTTCTGTGTGCAAGCGCAGGGTGTTTTCTGTCCCCAGGTTCTTATTTGCCTGGCTGAGCACTTTTGCTTTTCTGCAACAATTTGAAAAGGAGGGAGCCCTACCTTTGCCACTCACGATAAACAAGCTGCCGATGTGTGCAGGCCAGTGCGTGTGGACAGCGCACACACGAAGTCCTAGCCAAGTAGAACCAGGACAGGGGGTGCAGATAAATGATTTCAGTTTTTGACTGGAGGTATGAACAGTTTGGCAATTTGCACAGGTGGAAAGAAAGGTTATATCTGAGGCTTTTCAAGAAGAAACTGAAGTTAGGATAGTTTCCAAAGGAAAGGCATGTGCTTCTGTGCTGAGGAGGACCCCAGTGTGTGTTTGCCATCCTGGGAAGGGCCGCTGTCCTCCAGGGGCTCCCACACACTGTGCTTTAAATGACTGCTGGGGAGCCAGGGTGCAGCCGGCCTTCGGGGTCACGGAAGTCCAAATGCTGGTGCTAGAGGACGGCATTCCGGAGCCTGCTGTCTCCTCTTCCCTTTCTTTTCTTCAGCTGGGGTGTTGCATCTGCTAAGATGGCAGGGACAACTGCTTATGTCTGCTTAAGATATGTATGGAGTAAATCTGAATTTTCTTAAATAAATCATTCCATTCTGTTCCCCAGTTGATAAATAGGTCAGCCACCCCACTTTTCCTGGGTCCCCACTAAATCCCTAGCACTAGGCTTGGTTCTGAGTATTTACAAGCAAGCACACAAGAGGAGCCTCTTCCCTAAGAGGACTTAGTGCTCTGGGTCGGGGTAGCCACCTACATGGACAGGGTCAGCTCCCACTGCATCCTGTCCCTCAGGGCTGGCCTGTCCTGCCAGGAGCTGGCCCCGGGCACCGTTACAAGGATGGATATGACTTGGAAGAACAGGCCTGAGCCAGGGATCCGATGTGAGCCTGGGTGGGGGTGTGATGGAGCCAAGGGGGCCTCTGCAGGGCACATGCCCCACAGGCAACAGGTCAGTCCTGCTGGGTACTCGGGCAGAAGGGCGTGTTTTTCAGGGTGTCCCATTCAAGGAGTGAAGAGGCCAGGTTCTTTCCCATCAACTCCCACCTGCGTCTGGTCCTGGGCAGCTCCTGGAGGCTCTCGATCCCTGGTGTTTCTGCCACCTGCCCTAGGCCAGGGTTGCCCCTCAGCCAGACACAGCCAGGGCAGAGAGAGTCTTAGGCGGCCACAGGCAGAGGCCACCGGTATACATGAGTGCCAGGTGTGGCTGGTAGCAGGTGGAATGTGGCATGCCCTTGCTGCCAAGCTGGGGCAGTGGTAGAAAGAGACCACTGTGGTTTGTTTTGTGACCTGACCTCTCTAAGGTTCATGATTATTGCAGCCTCAGTGCTGGAATCACGCAAACCCTTCTGTCACTCTCACAGCCATGACATTTCTTGCCCAGGCCCAGCCGTAGGGCCTGGATGGCATCCATGTGAAACAAAGGGCTTCCCTTGGCTCACTGTGGATGGAGGTGTTGGCGGGAGGAAGGAGGCCCCCAGGCTCTCCTTCGGGGCTCCCCCCAGGCCGCTCTTGCCCTTGGACCACCATTCTCCTTGGCACCTGGGTGGTGATGCCAGCTTGGCAAACACAGGGGCCCGGGTGGAGTTTTCGACGACGACGACCAGGTTGAGAACCTGGTGCCAGGACCGGGGAAGGTTACAGCTTCGTGGCTGGCCTTGGTCCTGGGGGCCGTCCAGCACGTGGTGGGTGTTGCGTGCACTTAGTTGAATGGGGGAAGCGGCCCATGGACAGGAGAAGGAAACACCAGCAGAACCAGCATGAAAGGCTGCTGTGAAGGCAGGTCAAGTACCCAGCTCGGGAGGGTGGCCTTGGGATAGGGGTGTGTGCAGAGCCAGCAGAGCCCTGGCACCCCCAGAGCATGGGCACATCCAGGCACAAGGCAGAAGAGGGCCCTGGAGCAGGGGCTCTAATGCTGAGGGCTCTGCAAACTCCCTTCTGCCACTGTCTCTGGCATCAGACTCCTCACTGGTGAGGAGCCTCTGTGGCTCCTGGCTCTCACACGTCACATGCCCGTGAAGCCCAGTTCAGTCCGTGCACCCAGGTGTCGCAGGGGTGCAGGACCAGGGTGGTCTTCAGGGTCAGGCCAGGACCACAGCCAGGGCTCCAGGGCAGCTGCCGGCAAATGCCTTCATGGCTTAATGTTCTTGCATCAACCCTGCCAGGTCTCTGTGATATATGTAAAGGTATCGTGCAGTCTTTTTTGGGTTAATTTATTCATTTTTGGACAGTCACCCAGGCAGGGCGCTATTGCAGTAACGTCAGGGGAGGGGCTGGCAGCTTGGACCAAGCATTAAGGGTGGGTGTTGAGGAGGGGTCAGACTTCGGATCTGATTTGAAGGTATGGACAGCAGCCTGGTTGGCAGAATGCTTGTGGACGTGGGAGACAGAGTCAGGCATGACCTCAAGGACTGTGTCCTGGGCAGCTGGGTGGATGGAACGCCACTGACAAAATGGGGCGTCAGCGCTGAGGACAGGGGAAGTCGGATCCGGAGCTCTCCCTGCCCCTGCTGCTCCCATAGCTGTCTGCCTGCTTCTCTCCTTAAATAAAATCCCTCCAAATAGGTGTCTGTCCTTAGCTGGTCTCCATCCCTCTCCTCCTACTTTCTTCTGAACTCAATCCAGGCTGATGTCAGCCCCTCTGCACCACTAAAATTGCTGTCATCTGGGTCACCAGTAGCCCGTGTCTTCCTGAATCTGAGTGCGCTGCCTGAACTCCTCTCCCTGCCCTTCTGTCAGCATGTGGCAGAGGGAATCACCGTCTCCTTCCTGCAAAATTTTTGTTTGATTTGCCTCCAGGTCACCGCACGTGCCTGGTCAGTCCAGCCTTCCGGAGGAACCTCCTATGTCCTGTTCTCTCTATACGCTCTAATTACTGAGCAAATCTGGGCCCGCCGGAGGGAGGGAGGGACAGGGGAGGCAGGCAGAGGAGTCCAGGGCAGCTGTGCCTCAGGCCTGGGCAGCACCAAGACCGGGCTCAGAAGGGACAACACCGGTGTCTCAGGGGAGAGTGCGAGCCTGGGAGGAGCAGTCTGGACACCGGAGCCACAATGGGCACTTCCCCTGCAGGCCCGGTCTTCAGAATGAGTCACTGCCTATTAAAAGGCAGGAACCAGGGATGCCACTAGGGGAACTGTGGAAAGATAATCCGGTACTTAGTTAACTAAACCTGTTTTACATGCTTACATGTGCATATGCACAGTAAGTACTAATAACTGGTAACCTGTGACTTTCAAATTTATTTTATTATTTTCTCAACTGCAAATAAAATTGTTTAGGACTTTTTTCCACGTTCACGGTAGCGGCTTCTCAAATACCTTTCTTGCAATGATGCCATTGGAAGGTGATTTGTAGTCTAGCTTTGTTTTTAGTTCCAGCTGAGGCCTTGGGAAGGGTAGAGCCAGGTCCCGCCCTACTGACTGCCTCCTTGTCAACATCCCGTGGAAAGGGTGAAGGTGTGAAAACTGCGAACTGTGCCCTGAGAGAGCCACCAGAGTCAGCCATAGTTGGTGTTTCCTTCCTTCCTTCTTTCCTACCTTCCTACCTGCCCTCCTTCCTTCCTTTTTAACCAAAGGGTTGTTCCTCCATGTTCCCAGGTCACCATAATGTCCTCCTTTAGCCAGAGTCACGCACTGGGCATTTCCAGTGATGCTGCCATGGTTGCAACATTCAATAACTCACATTGTCCCTCAAAAACAAATACGAGAAGTTTTTCTTAATCAAAGTCAGAGCTTTCCAGGGCTCAGAGTGAGAGTTCACTCATCCCAGTGCGCCTTCCCTGCGGTGGCCAGGCTCCACGCTCTCCGGGCCACTGGCCGGCAGTGTGATCCCACGGAGTACAGTTGCTTCTGGGCACAGAGGGAGGACACTGCCTGGCAGGCGGCCTCTCTCCCAGGCTCCGAGTCCCCGTGTCCACCCAACCCTCTCCCCACCTGCAGCTGTGCTCTGAGCATGCACGGTCTCTCTGAGGACCACGCGTGGAAAGTAGCCCAGCAGCGCTGCGGAGGAAGCAGGCTCCCCACAAAGCTTCTGGGGAGACGGTTACTTCTGCTCGAGGAGGTGCTTTCAGAGTGATTGGACTCTGAAGTGTTTGAGGCTGACACTCCGAGCGCGCCACCGAGGGCACACTGCTGTGGAGCCATCGTTGGTAATCTTCCCCGTTGGAGAAACTTCACACTCGTTAAATGCATTTCCTCATGTATGAGCCAGAATGCGGATCTTTCTTAATCTTTTTTGCTCATTTCAAAGATGATAGGGATCAGGGGACACATTTCTACCCCGAATTCAGAATGTTTTCTCCGGTTTGCTTAGGGACTTGCACATGCGAGAGCACACGTGCACGTGTTGAGGGATGTGTGTACAAGGGTGTGAGCACGTGTGTCTGGTGTGGGTGTGTCAGTGTGGTTTTCACAAGTGTCTGTGAGTCCTTGCGAGTGTGATTTAAGTCATGCAGCAGGAGTGGCCTGCGGGTGGGAGGGAGGGAGGCAGCTTTCAGAATGAGACTTCAGAACCATTTGGCTGCCGGTAAATGGACCAGACTTGTGAATTGATCAAGGGTGGACTGTGGGGAGGGAGAAGTCAAAGCTCATCTATTCTGACTCCTTTTGGACGGTGCCATCCCTGAGGATTGCTGTTCACTCAAAGTTCTTCCCATCACTTTTGTCACATTCAGTTGTTCTTATCAAGTGATAAACTCTGTGCCTGCAGAAACCTAATCTCGCATTTATATGCCCCGAGGCTCTGTCAGGGTGCGTCCTGCAGGTGTTGACTGAGGACACTGAAGGGGAAACTCCTGGGGAGAGTAGGAGGCTCACCCTAATCCTATAGAGGACGCTGATCCATATACACACTCTTCAAAATGCGTTCACGGTGAAAGGAATGTGCAGATAAAATTTGTTGTGGCTAATGCATAGCATAGTACTAGAATACGATACTCAACTTAGAGTAATTCATGGAAATGAATTTACACATTCAAGCCACTTTGTGCCTGCCCGACACAAGGTTCGTCTGAGTAAGCCTGGCATGAGTCACTACTCCAGTGAAGATGTGCCTGTTGCCATCTGTGATGTGGGTGCGTGTGTGTGTGTGCGCGCACATGCATAATTCACGTTCACTTCTCCATCTTGGGGTAGTACTGTAGCACCTGTGCTCAGTGGCTGCGGAATGAATTAACATACTTACCTCCCTGCACAGCCCATGCCTGAGCTTGGGAATCCCTGTGCACCAGCTCGGGGGCCTTGGGTGTGGATGGGATCTGGAAAGGGCATCTGCTGGTTATGTTTGAACCCTGAGTCCCAGAGCTCTGTCCCCAGAGTTCGTAACCTCTCCTCTGTGCTCAGGGTAGGACCATGCGTCTGGGCTTGTGTTGCTGGGAGGTCGCCCCACACCTGGGGATGCTCAGCCTGAGGGCTGGGAGGTGTCTGTCCAGTTTGCCCCTGGTTTTGCCACTTCCCGGCCCCTGCGTTCCGGCTCAGGCAGCGCCCACGGAGGAGGAGTAACTTCTCAGGCCCCTCACTTCTCTGCTTTTTGCTGTCCTCTCAGTGGGAAATGCCTGGTTCTCCCTGCCCCCGGCTCTCCCATGCTTTCTACGGCCTCATGTAAACTGTAGTGTGCCGCCCCACCCCGTGGACCGCCCACCACTGGGTCTCTGCCCAGCCAGGGCGGCCCTCTCCAGGGCACATGCCACCTCCCTCTTCTCCCCACGCTCAGCACTTCCTGAGTCTCTCGGGGCCAAGCCTTCCTCCTCGGTGCTTCCAGCCAACCATGCTCGTCCTCCAGCGCTCAGTCGTGCCCCCCCGGAGAGCCTGGCCGAGTGCAGCCTGCTCCTCTGTCAGTGTCGGTGCACATGGTGCTGTCCTCCCGCCAGGCTGAGAGCCGCACGGCATAACTCCCCCAGCCCAGCACCACCCAGCACCCGGGAGGCATCACTTCCCCTCAGCCTCAGTTCCTCCAGAGGTCCCAGCACTTCGGGGGCTGCTCGACCTCTATTTACTGAAAACCTGCATCATTTACTCCCTGGGGACGAGCCTGGGCCTTGCTTGGGAGCTGCCTCCTCCTGGGAGCTCTTTGTTCTTGTGGTCCTGCCCTTTGCTCATGCCTGGTACGTGGGCAGCTTGAAGGATGGCTCTGTCCTGAGCAAAGGTGACAGCTGCCCTTGAAAGTGGCAGGGTGGAGGAGGCAGCTTCCCCGTGGCCGGCGCTCCTGCGGGACCCCGGCCAGCCTCCCCTTGGGCCTCAGCCCCAGCCCCAGAGCTCCCGGCTCCCAGAAGGTGGCCCTCCTGCCAACTCAGGACTTAACCAGACCAGCTCTGTCAGGAGGAAACATTTAACCCATAAGCAGAGACCCTTCAGAAGGCTCCACTGTTGGTCTGGGCCATTGCCACTGAAGTTGCTGGAGGACCCTGTGCCCTGTGCTGCTTGGCTTCCTGGGGGAGGGGGAGCTGGTGACGTGGCCGCATTTCATGTCTCCTGCTCCTGCCTTAGGAGAGCCGCGCCTTCGCTCTGGTGACAGTGCACCTGAGGGAGGGAAGCGGCTGTACCTTTCAAGCGATGAGACCGTGGGCACTTAGGAAGCCAATGCCCTTAAACCTCTCTCAGTTTTTATAAAATTAATTATTTAAAACCTACTAACAAGCTATGATGTCAGCTGCTATTCCCCAAAATAATTAATCATAGGCAAACTCAAAGAACTCCAAAGAGGTTCAGCCTGGCAACACTGCCTGAGAGACTAAGTGCTACAATTAATGTCACTCATGCAGACTGCTCTCATTTGACTCTTTAATTACGTTCTGCCGACACTTTGTGCAGTGTGTGCTGGGGTCACAGTTCCCTACTCTGCACGCTGGTGGCTGGCTCCTTCGGGAGCCAGAGAGGTCCACCCGGCTTCCATCAGCAAGGTCTGTCCCCGAGGCATCCTAGTTTCTTTGGCAGAAGCAGTGGCAGAGGCTGTCTGCGCAGGGGCCTCCCATCCTGGAGACCACGTTTCTCACGCAGGCGGTGCAGGGTGGGCTCTCGGAGCAGCAAGAGAGGACGAGCCCCAGCGTGCAGTTTTCAAGCCTCTGCTTACGTAACATTTGCTACTATTCCACTGGCCAGTGCAGGTCCAGTGGTCCAACCGAGGGTCAGCACGGGGGACTTCCAAAGGGCGTGAGCATGGGAAGCCGTGAGCAAGCTGGAGGCTGTTAGTGCAGCGCCCTTCCTCCAGAATCTGGTTCACTTGCACAGTCCCACAAAATGATACTCGTGTAACGTTAGATGTTTAAAACTAATTATTCTGAAATAAATCATAATGTAAATAAAGCACTCAAACCTCTCATTCTTCTTCCGTGAAATGAGTTTCTTTCACAAAGTCGTCACCTTCTTCTTTATAATGTGAGGGTATTAACACTGTGTTCCCACCTCAGTTCGTGAGTCCCGACTTGTCTCAGTGACCACCTTTGCTTTTACATTTTCCACGGTGTTGATAATTATATTCTGTCCTACAGGCACCACCAAATTTTCTAGTTTTGTCCATAGACTGATTCTACAAGTTAATAAATAAGTAAAAAAAAAAAAAAATACAGGTTGAGCGTCTCTAATCCAAAAATCTAAAATCTGAAATACTCCAATGAGTGTTTCCTTTGAGGGTGATATTGTCACTCAAAACAGTTTCAGATTTTGGAGCATTTCCTATTTCATATTTTCAGATTAGGGATGCTCAACTGGTATGTATTTCTGCAAGTATTTTGAAATCTGTAAAAGATCTGAAATTTGGAACACTTCTGGTCCCAAGAATTTTATATAAGTGACACTCAGCCTGTAAATTTTCAATAATATGATTAAGTAGATGTTGTTTCAGTGACAGCCCCAACCCCTGGTACAATGTTTTAACATCAGAGTCAAACGAATAACTTCACTCGTCTCTAGTGGCTTAACATCACCCCTCTCTTCAGCGTGCTGAAGGATCAGCTCCTGCCTTCCTTACGCACTTCTGTTTGCTTGTCCTGCCGTACCTCATTTCTTCCTCTTACAAATTGCCGATCAGTTTTTTCCAAATTCTTCACCGTACCTTTCTGTTCTGTTTCTCTTCCTTTTCCCCCAGAGGCCCCTCCCTCCTCAAAGCATCCGTCTTCCTGGTTCCCGTGCTCTTGGCAGCTTCTCCCCGGGGCTGCGGCGCTGGAACCCCCCGTCGTTACCCTGCTGGCTCGCAGCGCTGCTCTCGAATTTATCCTCTTCTCCTTCCTTTCCTAGTTCACAATCGCACTTGGCGGGAGCATATCCCGAAATAACGTCCCAATAAAAGCTATTTCCGCTTCCTTTGCTGTTGAAATTCCTGATCTTTCCTTCACACTTGATTGATAGATTGTCAAGTTGTACAGTATTAGCCTGAGTTGTTTTCCCTCAGAATTTTAAAGAAATTGCTCTACTGTCTTCTAAATTCTGAACTCGCAAAGAGAAAGACTCACTTGTGTTTGTGTTACTTTGTGGGTGATGACTTGTGCTTTCTTTCTGTAAAAATACTATGGTGATGGCATTCCTTTTATCTTGATGTTCAGTGATCTTCTGATGATGTCCAGACATTTTTTAATATTAATTCTGTGGAAAACTCTGTGGGCGTTTTCAACCCAAAGATTTTTATACAGACGAGGCGATGTGTGCACTTGGCGTATACTGTGCACGTTGTATGCTGTGCCACCATCACACTGCGTGCCACACAGATGTGCCGCATGCTCCGCGCGGCATGGCGGCGCCTGCCCACGACCTCTCCGTGCGTGCCCGTGTCTGGCCGCCGGCGAGCTCTCCGTCACTGTGATCATCTCTCCCCGTTGCTTTTTCTTCTTTCTCGTGTTTTTTGCTTCTTTGACTTTTTTCCACTTTCTGGTAGACTTCCTTAACTTTCTTTTCTAAATCTATTGCATTTTTTTAAAACCCTACTTCCACCTCTCATTTTTCGCTCATCCCCGAGCACGGCTCCCTGTTGTCTGCCACCGTCTGCTTGTCCTGTGGTGCGCGTGACGTCTGCTCGGCTGTCCAGACGCGCCGCGCTGTCTTGCTTCATTTCGCGTCTGTTCCGCCCTCTGGATTCTCTGTGCCCACCTCCTGGGCGGGCCCTCCCCTTTGCTCACCTCGGTCTTCCTCTCTTTTGCCACCTCGTGGGCCTTGGCTGTTCTTCCCTCGTTGAGAAAAAGACGTGGGGACGGGTCTGGGGTTGGGGTCTCCTCTGCTCTCGAGTGGCCACCGGCTGCAGCCTCTTGGGTTTCAGCCAAAGGCCCCCTGTGGTGCTGGGCTTTCCCCGGGCCGGGTGCCATATGGACTGGGGTGGTGTCCCCACAGGTACCAGCGCAGCTGGGGGGCCCGGGGGAGGCCTTCTCCCCCAAGCCGGGTGTCTTATTCCCTGGCCACTGGACATGCGCCTGTCCAAGCAGACGTACAGCATCCCACCAGACGCGAAGCCACCCCAGGGAGGGTCACTGTTCGCTGTATTGTGGGATGCTTTAAGATGACGCCCCACCCCATTCTAGGGAAGGATCTTGGCTCTGACCAGAAACTGCTGCACTGTCCCTGCACACAAGGAAGGGGACACGATCCTCTTCAGGCAGGAGCCTGGGCGGGAGATCCAGGGGCAGGATTTCCACAGCACTGGGAGCAAACTGTCCGGGGGCACCGGGTGTCTCAGGCCCTCAAGGTCAATCCTATAAAAACCTCTCTGCCTGCCCTGCTCTGCTGACCTCTCATGACCTTCTGTCCTGGCCTGCTGGGTTCTGAATGGCAGTCCCTGCAAGCATACATCTGGAGCATACAGTGTGGTGTCCTGGAAAGATGTCTGGTTATTACCAAACTTGTTTTCATTATTTGACCACTTGTCAAAGTCTGCAAACAGCTTTCTTTGAGGTAATAAATAAATAAACAGACAACAAGGCAACATATTCTGTTTTTGACAAGCCTTTATCTTTAGGAGATAAGATGTATTCTGGCATTTCATTCTCATTTTTATTCTGGGCACTGCTATGAAAGTCTTCTGCGGCAGACTCTCCTCTATCTGTTTATCTTTGGTTCCCATATCAGCAAACACTTTATGGGCTATTGTTTATTTTTTTAAAATGTCTGTTAGAGGCTGCATTCAAGTGAAGGCATGGGATTCCATTTCAAAAAGCCAATTGCTGTTCTTCCTTCTGTTTCTGGGTCAAGTGCAAGGCTGTGTCCCAGGCTCAGCTCTGTGCTGCCTTCCATCCCAGCTTTTTGGACTTCAGCCGCCCTTAATAGACTGTCCCTGGGGAAGGCACCCTCTTGGGCTTGTAGTAGGTGAAAATGCATGCATGTGATTGGGGGCTTCGGCTTTTATGTTCCAGGGTTTCAGTGTGTGGCAGGCAGGGAGGCAACAGAACAGAAGGCACCTGCCTGGTGCTCGGAAACACCCGTGACCAGAAGGATAGATCCCATTTTGCCCAACATGCTCTCCCAGCACTGCCCGACTGAGCGTGGCTCCAGATACTGCGGCCCTGGGTCAAAGCTGTGGCCCCTGCTGCCCCTTCAGCCCCACACGCGTGGTGGGCATGAGGCGTGGACTGTCTGGGAACAGATACAAGGGCCCGTTTCCAGCATGCAGCTGTCAGCACTTCCAGAGCAATCTTTACCAGGGTTGCAGATAGAAGAGTGACTTCCTATTTTACACAGACTCATGTGTGCTTGGATGAACACCAGAGATAATGAACGTGCTGGAAACCTCCTATTAGGAATGTGCGTAACTGCCTGGAAGCCTCTCCCCTGGGTGAGACTTTTTCCCATCGCTTCCTTGTAGCCACATGTGAAACAGGCCTCTCCCTGCTTGCTGGCGTGTATGCAGACGGCTCTGCAGCTGGCCCCTGGGTGGGTTTGAGCAATGCTTGGGAGAAGTCCTGCCCCAATACTACAGTCCCTCTGGAGGGCTGGCCTCCATTGGTCCTTCTTTTGGTGAAAGCTTTGCAAACTGTCTCTAAATATTATACCTAGGGGAACAACAATCATTACCTGTACTCTGATTCGGGTTCTTTAATGAGGTGGCATGGGCAGGCTGCAGGGCAGGACTGCCCGGGCTGGACCCTGAGGGTGCAGTGGCCGGACCTGAGATCTGGGAGCAAATCTGGCAGGCCCTGAAGCCTCTAATAGCTCCTTGATTTCTCAAGAAACGAAAAGTATTTTGACGACAATGTGGCAATTTATTGCACCATGCTTCAGGTAGGAATGCTCTAAGTTAGGACTTTGGGGGTGGGAGGGCTGTACAAAATATTCCTACTCAAAATCAATAAAATACCTAAACAAGGGGCACACAAATGATGAGCAAATGCAACTCAACTCTTGGTACATGTGGTCAAAGAACATTAAGACTTGCAAACCCTTAGGTGTTACAAGGTCCGAGGCCCTTTCCACCTGCAGGGTAAATCTGAGGAGAGAAGCAAGTTGACCGGCTGACCTATGGAACTGACATTTTCTGCCCAGCTGACCCCTTGACTAGCTACTTGAGCAGAGAGGCATGGAAGGCTTTCAAAGTGGGGACTACACAACATTTGACGGTTAGGAAGCCAGCCCCTCCCCACCTCCCACCCACGTTCTTTTGCAAACCTGCAATAAAGTTGCTGGCTTTTTAGAACAGTTTATCTCAAAGTAAAATATGAAACTGTCCTAACTCAACTTCATTTGCTGTAGGGCTGTGAAGTATTTTGGGTGAGATGAAAAGCTGCCCTGGATACTTCCGGGGTCTCTGAACACTCTCTGGATGGACATGCTGGAGCCCCGGGCCTCCCTTGACTCTGTCAGGTACGACAGGGTTAATCCTCTGTTAATCCTCTGTCCTTTCAGCAAAGGTTTACTGCCCGTCTGCCCCGTCAGACACGTGCGATGTGGACCACACAGCACAGGGCCCCTGGCCTTGCCAAGCACACGTTCTGCAAATTACGACAACCACCCCCTCAAGAACCCACCGGTAGGAGCATATATGCTTCAGATATGCCTCAGAGATAAACCTTTCTTTTGGAAATCGTTAACACCATTTTCTCCTTTTTTTTTTTTTTATTTCAGAGTATTATGGGGCCCTATTTAAAATGATGAAATTTTATGGGAGTCCCTCCCTGAAATTATCCATCTGCAATTTTACTAAATCAGATACAATGCAATTAAATTATTAAGCTAGTAGATGTATTAATTTATTTTCCCTAGTTTGCTTATTTATTCACTCACGAATTTCGATAAATACTCATCCAGTGCCTACTAAGTGCCAGGAACTGTTTTTGGTACTCGGAAAACCTTGAGAAACAACACCAACATCTCTGCCCTCGTGGGGCTCCAGCCTGGCTGGAGAAGAGGCACCGACCGTAGCTGTGGGGGACCGGTGAGTCGTGTGTGGTGTGGTAGGAAGTGCCGGCGCTGTGGAGGATGGATGCAGCAGGCGAGACAAGGAAGCTCGGGCGCAGCCTTGCAGCAGATGCAGGGAGCTGTTACCACGGGATCCACGTGGGCTCGCGGAGAAGCTGGCCTTCCGGGCACAGCCTGGAGGACGGGGGATTTAGCTGTGTGGCTGTCTGGGGAAGATGTTCCGCAGAGGGAACGCCAACGCCAAGGCCTAGGTCAGGAGGGAGACTGACGTGTTCACAGACTGTCAAGGAGGTCAGAGGGGGAGGTAGGAGACGGGCCAGGCGGCAGATGGGGAGCTGCGCTTCCGTGGAATTTCCAGGGCTGTCGTGCACTCCGCGTGGAACGGGACACTGCAGGGCTTGAAGCAAAGGTGTGCCATGGAAAGGCGTATGGTTTTAAAACTGCTGCTCTGGCTACCAAGAACAAGCCTTCGGGGCAAAAGATGACGCAAACTGTGAATACGATGAAATGTGTGAGAACAATGGATTGGCGATCCACGTAAAACAGAAAGATTACGTGAAAGCTTTACGTGCCCCAGCCCCTAGGAACGTGGATATGTTCTTGGTTGTCTGCCTCGATGCTTTCCTTCTCAGAGTATAAGCTCCCAGCAGATTCTCATCACAGACGCAAGTACCTCGCTTCAGCCTCCCCACGCCTGGAGAGTGAGCAGCTGGGCCCCGAGGGGGGAGAGAGCTGGTAAAGAGGTTTAGAGCTCTTCTCCCCAGTGGGGATGGCCATAATCGAATGGATGTCATTTTTAACTACAGACAAGCTAAATAGGAGGGATATGCTACAGGATACAGTGACAGGTGAATGTGGAACCTCACCTTCAAAGACAGTTCTGTGAGGGGCGGTCACCACGGGGCCCTGTGACCCTGGAATGTCGACATGGCCACTGCACATGGTCTGTTGCCATTCTGAGCCTGATTTCCATGGCTGATGAACAAATGGTGGTTTTTATTAAATTGTTTAAAACAATGGCAGTAATAGCTGATTTACTGAGAATCATTGGATGATTTTTATGGTTGAGTTTATTAGATAATAGATCACAGATTGATGTGTGTGATCCCCTCATATATGAGCTTGGAGGACTAATTTCCACCACAGGGATGACAAGATCAAAAGGCTACAGGTTTGCATATAAGCAAGATACACGGTGTCTTGGGAGATAGGAGTGCAAGAGTCATCCTGACATTTGGGGTTCAGATTAGGAATTTCAGGGTGACTCACTGCCTTGCACAGACTTTTAAGTGAACCTAAATGCAGGGAAATGTCTCTAATTTGCTTATATTGAGGGGCACCGTTTGCATCACAATCATATTATAGTTAGTATGTATTTCTTTAATCAAATAAAGACATTCTATAGGGATTTACTATTGTTTTTAAAGGAATATATGAATGCATTTTCATTTGATAACATTCACGCACAACAGAAGTAGAGAATGAGACACACAGTTGACCACCACCAGCCCCCACAGCACTGGCTGCACTGTCTGCCTTTGGCAGCCCCTTCTGGATCTCTTTCTGTGCTGCAGACATGTCCGGTCTGTTCGGCTGGCTTGCAGAGTCATGTTATAAATGTTGTTCTATGTGTTGATTTTTTTAAACTGTTTTTTATTGGAACGTTTTCCATATCAGTAGATAAAAATTGACTTCATTTTGTAAAGTGCAACAGAATATTCCATAATTTTGAAGTGTCATCATTTATTAAATTACTTGCCTATCAATATTTTTATAGTTATTTTATCATTACAAATAATAAATACACATCTTTGTTCTTATTTGCAATATTTTTAGGACAGACTCCTAGAAATGGAATTGTTGGGCCAAAAGTTAAGCTCCCCCCCTTTTTTAAAGAGATGCTGTGTAGGGCTTTCCAGAAAGGTTCTGTCTTTCTCTCTTACCACTGGGGAAGAAGAGCTGTTTCCCTGCCTGTTTGTGCTTCTAGAGCAGCCTACTTCTACCCTTCTCTCAGGCAAAATATCCATCTTTTATTTATGTCATCATCATTGAAATTCTCTTAGAAAACTACTTTGTTGGTACACTTTAAAAGTAAAGTGCTCTAGGCATAGGGGTTTTCATGGGTGCTGGTTTTGGGATTTTAATCAACCTTGGGCACCCCCTGAGTGACCCTCCTGCAGATGCAGCAGCCTGTCTGTAGCATCTTGGCCCTGCTGCTGACTGGACTGTCCCGCTGTTGGGAAGCTGGCCACCCCACATGGCAGCCTGCCCCTACTCAGTAGAATTGTCTTCAGTCGAGAGAACCGGCAGTGCTTCTCGATGACACCTTCCAAGGTGGTGGTAACTTTCTGCCCTTTGGATCAAGAGGAAGTAAGCATCCGCTTCTCTCACATGCAGGCCGAGGGCTAATCTGAAGTCGGCTCTCTTGAGTCCTTGAGCCCTCCTGCCTTCAACTCAGGAAACACTAGTTTTCTCAGAAGTTTTCCAAGAAAGGTTTTAATAATTTTGCTCCATAGGTTTCATATTTTATTCCACCATTTTGGGAATTTGGTGTGCCTAACAGCTAGTAATAAATTGCAAAAATATTATTTGTAATGGCAATGATTCGTGAAATCGCATTAGTAAAATTAGCCTGTCTTACCGTGGAGTATCTTTCCAACAGCATCCTTAAAAGGTGGCATGGGCTCAGACACAGTGGGCTGGGGTGGATCGCAGTAGGAAATAAAATCGAAACAGAAGTGCCTGGTGATCTGCTTCCGAGAATGTTTGAGGAATTGTCTTGTTTCATTTTGTGTTGCTACAACAGAATACCTCGGAATGGGTTACTAGTAAAGGAAGGAGGTTTATTTAGATCGCAGCTCTGCAGGCTGGGAAGTTGAAGAAGCGTGGTGTGCGCACCTGCTCCGCTTCTGGCCAGGGCTTTCGTACTGCGTCACAAGGTGGCAGAAGGTCAACCGGGAAGCAGACGTGTGTGGAGAGGCAACAGCCGAGGGACCTCCTGGCTTTGTGACAACCCGCCTCGGAAATGAATCCATTCCCACGTGAACTAACACAGTCTCTGAAAAGCGAGAGCCCACTCGCCATCCTGAGAAAGGTGCCGGCCATTCAGCAGGGACCCGTCCCCTTGACCCAAACGCCCCCCACCAGGCCCCCCTCCCAACACGACCGCAGGCCGCACTGGGGCCAGATTTCAGCTGGAGGTGTGCTGGGGACAAACCATATCCAGAGTAGGAGTTAAAAAATTTCTTTAAAGTTTAATGGAGATTAAAATGACAGATTCTCTTTTCACTGCAATATATTTTTGATAGTTTCAAAATTTATGTTTTAATGTAGCATTAAAAATGGATTATAGAGTTATATATAAAAATCAGTGCTAACCAGGGAAAATATCCAGAGGGAAAAGGACTAGTAAATTGTAGAAATGAAAGAAAAAAGCCACAAAAGACAAGACTGGGAAATTTGAATGCATAATCAAATTTCGTGTGTGTGTGTGTGACATATATACAGGACCACAATCTCTTATTTATAAAAATGAAATGGCTGTGAATAAAAGGGTCAAGAAAGGGGAAATACGTAAGTTAATAAAACACAGAATAATGGTAACCTCATTAATAATCAAAGAATGCAAATTGTGACGACGAGGTCTCAATGATTTGCTGCCTAGTTTCCTTCCTTCCTCTCTTCATTTCTTTCACATTGTGTGACCTGAGCTGGAAAGGTTGACAAAGAGTCGCAGACATGCTCATAGCAGAATAAACTCTCTTTTGAAAACACTTTGGGAATTTGTGTCCCTGGCCTCATGCATGTGGATATTCTCTGACCAGTAATTCTCCTTGGGAGAATTTAGCTCTGGGACACAGGAGATTTACTCCGGGCAGAGCCGTGTGTGATACTTAGCATTAGCAGCAACTTGCATCTCCAGTCGTACTGTATAAAACTCCTCTTTGAAGTAACTCCTCTACATAGCCTTTTTAAAAAGCTATTTACAAAGGTTGCAGAGTAACACAACATGCTGATCACGCATTGAGTTTTGCTGACGTAGAGGCTGGAGACTGGTGGGGAGATTTTCAGGGCAGGAGCCCCTGCTCCCGGGCCTGCCTTCCGGTGGGCGAACGGGGACACTTGTGTGATGGAACCAGGAGGTGGAGGTTTGGCGTCTCCATTTTAGCACCTTCTGGCAAAGAGCTCTCAATCCCAAATACTCCTTGAGCTCCTGTACTCTTAGAACACAACAGCTTCACTTTTAGCAATTTTGCTACATACTGCAATTTTAAAGAGAAAGAACCAAGCCTATTTTAAAACTTTTCTCAGGATTCATCAACTTCTCTTACTCATTTTTTTGTGAACACAAATTGGCTACGGACCAAAGCGTGTGAAGAGCGATTCAGTTACACAGGTGTTTTCAAAGCCTCTTCATCGAGGCACACGTGTGCCCACGCTGATCTCAGGTGTGACCCTGTATCGGTTCTCTATTCTCCCAACAGTGCTGCGTGACAAACTGCAGAATCTCAGAGGCAGCTGGCAACAGTGTCTGGGCTCATGCCTCTTGGCTGAGCTGGGAAGCTGCTTGTCTTGGCCGGGTTTCTCCCAGGTTGAGAGGTTGGCTGGTCATCCTCACATCTGGAGTGCCTTGTGGAATGAGGGGGCCGCTCACCTGTGAGCCACACGTCCTTCATCCTTTGGCAGTCCATGAGCCCGCCCAGCCATGTCTTCATGGGGTGGCTGAGCTTGAGCGGGAGCAAGACCAGTGGTGCAGGTGCTTCAAGCCACACTGTGTCACATTAGCCAACATGCCGTCGTCCCTAAGCCCAGAGCCAAGAGGGGCAGGACCGCCCCTTCCAGGGTGGGTGGGCACTGCAACATAAATGACAAAGCTGGGGTATGGGGAAGAACCGGGGTCATTGCTGCAACACACAGAAAGCATACTTCCTTATTTTCCTATGCTGTTTCTGTCTGAATTAGCTTCCCACTTGGCAGGAACAGTTAGCCTCCTACCTGGCCATCTCCACCTGGACTCCCTGTGGAAGGGGAGAGTCCTCCTTATACCTGGAAGCCACTGCGCTCTGATACTCAGCCAGGTCTGAGTGTGTTCATGCTAAGTGGAGGTAAAATCTAACCTCATTAGACACGTTGACTTCTCCCTTATGTTCCCGCTTCATTGGCTCTGTCTCTCTTGCGAGGTACACGGATGCTGAGTCAGAAGGGTCATGTGCATAGACAAGAAGGAGAGAGGCCATGGTGTAGGTCAGGAAACATGTCCCCCTTACTGCCCCACATCCCCCTGTGAGGGCTCCGAGCTGTGTGCTCACAAGACTGCACTTCCAAAAGAAGCAGCAGAGCTGTGCTGGTTTGGGGTGTGAGCTCTGCAGTCAGGGTCCAAGCAATCCAAGTGCAGCTGGAGGCTTGCTGGCTCTAGGGGCTCAGATTGTCTAAGCACCAAAGCTGTTCCGAGGCCTTTGCTTCAGAGGCAGGAAAGTTGTAGGAAGGTTTAGGAAGGAGACCCTCAGAGAGGCTAGAACGAGACACTTTGGGAACAGGATTGTGAGCAGGCATGTTTAGGAACTTCGCTCAGTTGAGACCCTGACAACTGCAGGCAGGTGAGCTGTTCTGTCCCAGTGAGGACCCAGAGGTGGGGGGACATGGAGGGAGGGAGCCCACCTCTGTGAACCACAACACACCCCACAGCTGGGCACTGGAGTTAGAGTTCTCTCTGAGTCAATTCAGGTGCCCTGCCTGGTTCAGTGTGTCTCGAACTCTCATAGTGGGCACATGAATCACTTGGGGAACTTGCCAAAATGCAGAACATGACTCAGCAGGTGGTGGGGTCTGAGAGTCTGCATTTCTAACATACTCTCAGGGGATGGCCATGCTGCTGGGGTTCCAACCACATGAGAGTTGCGTCTGGTTTAGTGCAGCTGAAATCATAAAAGATTGTCAGTTAAATGCCTCATAACAGGTAAGTGAAGTTTCCCTGCAACATGTATTCAAATGTTAACCATTAGAATTCCAAAATTGTCTGTGAGAGTGAAGGCCAGTGTTTAAAGGTATATGTATATATCATACACATATATACATATATAAATCACATATGTACATGTACATGTGCAATGCATATATAGAGAAACAAAACTGGTAAACTGCAAACTGGTTGTTTATATAAGGAAGGTCTCATCCTCTTCACAAAATGTTTTATGCAAGTGTCTTAAGTAGCAAAGCTCCCCGATGAGTTTCCAGGGCTGGTCCTCACAGTTCCTGCACTTGTACTTTAGGGGCGCACACTCTAATCAAAGCAGGCGTAACCCCCCCAACCCCGGGGACGCGCACCCTGGAGGTGCAATCACCAAACACCGACCTCAGCACTTGGCCTTGGAAACAACTGGTGATTTTGAAAGTGGCGCTAGGGCTGACGGCGGTCAGCATAGCGCGCTGGCCCATGACTCCAGGGGAGCCCCATGGGCCTGGGGCGGTCTCTGCTCCCTCTGCCCTTGTGCATCGTTTGCAATCAGCTGGAGTCGTGCTGGGCACTCTGGACGGCTGCAGGTAGAAAACACGTGGTGCTAAAAACCGTCTCACGTGGAGTGTGGGCAGTCAGTTCGCCGTGCTGAGTGGAGTTCATGGGTAACCGGTGGCTTTCCTCTTTGCTTCAGAGAAACTTCGGGGCTCGGAACCGGTTCTGTGGAAGGGAGGGCAGATGAGGAGCGCTGCCCTGTCCTCATAAAATGCAACGAAAGAAAGGGAAAACTTCCGTAAAATGAAGTCACGTTTTCCTACAGCCAGACTCGTACTCTGTTGAGAAGGTTACTCAGCCTATTCCTTTATTCTTAATCATCCCTATATGTCTTGGGCTATTTTGGGATTTCATTTACCTCCTAGAATCAGAAGTCGATGGTTGTGCTCATTGGTAATTAGCATTTATACTTAACATTTCTTGGCTTTTACTATGACTTTGACCTTCACTTACCAGCAGTGACATTGAGTAGCCTTTTGCTGGGCTGAGTGTTCGAGGGGGCATCTTGGCAGCTGGCTCGTGAGGATGGGAAACATAAAGTGTGTGCGTCACTGACGGCCGGGACGTGTTCTTCTTAAAGATGTGGATATGGTCTGTGAAGGTGTTTCGTTTCCTCCCCTGTCACCGCGTGGAAGAACTGCAAAGTGTGCCTGGAATTCTGAAGGGAGAATTCGCCCCAGCGGCCTTGTCCTCGAGCAGATGTGCTGGGGACGAGCGGTGCGGCCAGGCCTCGCCGTGCGCAGGACCTGGAAAGACCATGAGGCCGCGAAGGCAGCGCCTGCTGGGCTCCAGCTCCAGCGAACACCACCGGGACGTCGCTGGAGGCGCCGGGCAGGGCAGTGGGCAGGGCCGAGCGGGAACCCCGAGGCAGGGCGCCTGAGGATGCCTGAGCCAGAGGGGCCTCCGCGGCACTTCCAAACAGCCCGAGGGTTGACCCGACAGACAGCTGTGCTCACCGTAAAATCTGAATATCAGACAGGGACCGTGAGGAGCGTTTCCCTTTTCCATTTAAAAAATGAGAAAAGGAGAACGTTATTCATAAGCGATCAACATTTTAATGAGTGTGACTGTAGTCTTTTTCGTAACAATCAGAATGTGTCTTAGACCGTTTGCGCATGTCTGTAACCCGTGCATCTGTTCAGTCTAAAATGGCCAACGTGGAGGTTCAGAAAGCCTCGGCCCCTCCGCTGCTTGGCTGAGCTGGGACCCGTGAATGCAGCCATGCGCGGCTTCGCCATCCTCCCCCTCGGTCTCGTGGGACGGTCCTGGAGGTGTCTGCTGTGCCAGGCCCACCTTGGGTGTGGGGTGCTGGGCGAGGGGGCTGGTTGCTCTGCGCCCACCCAGGCCCCGACAGCAGGGGGAGCTGGGCCACCCTGGAACTAGCCGCAGCCTGAGGCCGCCTCTGCCCACTCCCTCCTGGGTGTCCCCGCTCTCCCGCTCGGCCGACTCCATCTTTCCCAGGACCACTGCTGTGCAGGATGCAGTTGCAGCCGCCACGGGCACAGGCGCTGGGCCGCCTCCCACTGTGGCAGTGGCACGTCGAAGAAAGGCTCCCACCCACGGCAGCAGCCACAACCCATGGAGCATGCGGAGAACAGGGGCCCGAGAGGGCAGGGCAGAGGCAGGGAAGCCGGGTAAGCACCTGGCAGACGGTCACCTGCCCTGCCCAGAGCCCTCCTGCAGCGGCGGGAGCAGACAGAAGCCAGCAGGTGTGAGGACATCCCATTCTGCTTTCTGTTTTGCTTCCGTGTTTTTATGCTGAGGCAGGACACTTCCGTCTCCTCCAAGTTTAACGCAAACATGAAAACACAGCACTTTATCTGGCCATCTGTCTCCAGGCAAGAACAGGATTTCTTTTTGTTCAGAATGAACCTAGTTTTTGTTGCCTGGGCATTTACACTCCTAAGCTATAATTATTTTTGATTACATGTATTTACTGTGTGGCTAATTTACCTTGAATGCCTTGAAATTGGATTTGGGGTGTGTTTCTCTCTCGCACCGGCTGCGCCACTGATTGTCCCTCACCTCCCGTCCTTGTCTGCGCATTTAGACCACGCTTCGGTTCCTCGGCTGCAGACCAGGAAGCCTGTGTCTTCCAAATGCTAGTTTTCGTGGCCGTAATCCTAATTTTTATGGTTCTGAAGGAAAACTTGAAAACCTAATCCTTTTTTGGATTCTCCACTATTCTGGACAGATGGTCACCTGTTTCTGGGACAGACTAGAATTCTGCTGAGTGAAGAAATTTACTGGGCAAGTTCAGTGTTTAAAGGGAATTGGTGTCGGGAGTCCGGGGTGTATGACGCTGAGACGCATGTCCTGCAAGTCATTTCTTCTCATTAAGATGATTTAAAATAACGTCACTAGTTTTGGAACTGCATTCATGAGGCGCTTGAGTTTAGCCTAAACCTGACCTGGGTGCTGTCACGTGCATGAGGCACTGGGGGGGAGGGGGTGCCACGATCAGGATTCTTCTCATTCTGCAGGACACGCGGCCACACTCTGGGACTTAGCGGGGAACAGCTCTGCAATGGTCATGAGGTTTGGGGTTTTCCTTCAGATGTGTTGCTTTGTTCATCAGCATTATGGTACCAACAAATGGTGACTGGACCAGGAAATTGATTAAAGTGAATCTTTGCTCTGAAATAAAAACAAGTGTGGGTGTCGTGAAGGCAGTGGGAGCTCAGACGCAGTGCTCTGAGCTGGTGTCCCTGAAGTCATTATTTTTTAAAAATGAGGAATACCTCTGTTCTCCCCCTTTCTGCGTGTGGGTAGACTAATGTGGTTACGAGAGTAGATGCAATGATGTCCTCTGAGCCATTCCTCTGGGGTCCTTACTAGTGACTCTGGCACAGCCTTTTCTGCTGTGTGGTGTGGCCAGGAGTCTGTCCTCTGAACTTTGCTGCTGGACGTTGCGCCAGGAGCATAGGGCCCATCACAGAAGCAGCCTTATCAGGTTGTGGCAGATTTGCTTCCTTCTTCCTCACGACTAGAAGAGAATCCAAGCTCTGGCAGCAGGTAGTAGTGAGTTGGAAGCCTGGTTCTATGGCCCCGGGCAAGGGACTGGACACCTCAGAACCTCTGTGCTCCCATCTGCGAAATACGCAATGCCCAGGTGTCTCTACAGTGTGACTAAGCAACGGTGCCCAGGTCAGTGCCTGGTGCACGGCTGGCCCAGGACTGGCGATGTTTGTTACTGTTAACCACATTATTATCTTCATAACAACAACAGGCTCTGCTTATCCTTCTATTCAGAATTCCTAAGGTTCAGGTGCACCGATTACAGTAGAAAATGTGTTTGTATCAAGACGTGAACTTGCCAGAGGTTGCTGTTTTTTGTGTGCCACAGCTGAGTGCACTTTAAGGACTTGGGGCCAGTCCTGACCGACTTGTTCACTAATAGACACTCACCGTCCCTCAGTCCATTGGCGACAGTTACTGTGGTGTCCGTGGAGGAGCCCGTGGCGGAACAGATGAAAGCCCTGCCTCCCAGGGCCTCGGAGTCTGGGGGACAGAAGCTGGACAACTAGTGTAATGGCCTGTTCGTAATGGGGGGTGGGCAGGTGGCCACGGGGATCAAAGGGGCAGGGTTGGAGGGCATTGGGGGGTCGAGAGGGCCTGGCGGTGGGCGGGGCCCACAGGGGAGGCTGAGTGGGGAGAATGCACGCTGAGGACTTGGGGACAGTGCGCTCTTGGTGCAGGGAGGTGCGTCCCTGGAGGCTTGGCACCCAGCACCAGGGAAACAATGGGTGGCACGTCCAGAGTTCAGGTCTTAGCCAGGACCAGAGAGGACACAGCAAGCGAGGAGCTGCGTGGAACCAGGCAACAGGGAACAGGCAGGGTCCCAGGGCTTACGACCCACTGGACGTGGAGACAGACTGTGAAGTGATCACCAGGTTTCCGGAGTGGAGCTATGGCCTTGGTTGCCGTAGGCTCTGCAGCATGGAGGGAGGAGGCCCAGGGAGGAGGCGCGGATGGGCTGGGCAGGGCTGCCTGGGAAGGACAGGGCTCTACTGGTTAAATAGGAATTGTCTGGAAGCTGGTCATGGTGTGTCCTAGGACGTCTGTATGCAGTGGGTACAGGGGAGGACCAGTGTATACAGTGGACATGGGGGAGGACCAGTGTATGCATTGAGCACAGGGGAGGGCCAGTGTCTACAGGGGGAACCATGGGGGGGCAGGGGCAGATGCAGAAGGAGACTCCAGGGCTGACTGGAGGGCAGTGAGGAGACTGGCCGTGGGTCCAGGAGGTGCTTCCGAGGGAGGGGGTCCCCGGCGTCTGCACAGGGGGCCGTGCAGACAGAGCCCAAGGACATCCTGTCGCATCTGTCTGTAAAGTCACTAATGGAAGCGGGCTCAGAAGCTAAGTTGATCTGATTATCAGATTATTGGGGGATGAGGGAGCTAAGGAAGCAGGGCTCGGACTCAGAGCACAGAATGTGATGGTTCAGAAAAGTTCCATTGGAAAAAGCGTCAGCCAAGTGGTCACTGGATGCTACTGGGCTCAGACCAAAGTGCAGGAGTGCGTGTGCAAGTGTGTGTGTGAGTGTGAGTGTCGGTGCAATAGTGTGCATAAGTGTGTGAGTGTGCGACAGTGTATGCAGGTGCGTTTGTGTTTGTGCACATGTGCTTTGTTTTTGCTTTTGTAGCTGTTTATTTTTAAGGTAAAAGACACACAGATATGTTTATAATCTAAGGAAAAAAGAGCCAACAAATAGAAACTGCGGATGTAGGGAAGGGTGAGCTCAAAGAATATTTGAATAAATCACAGTGGGCTGGCGTTTTACCCTCCCTGGAGCAAAATGCAAACCGAGCTGCAGAAACTGAAGGGAGCCCTTCATGATGGAACCCAAGTGAGGCTAAAGGGCAGGAGGGACAGTGTCCGACCCAGGTGGGCCTTCCTGTGGTTGACCGGCTGGGCTGGGGGAGGGGAAGTGCTGGTTCCCACGGGGGTCTTGATGCTACTGAGACCAGCGCTGCAGAGATGCCAGTACCTGAGTGGGACCCCTGCTTAGTGGCGGGGCTCACTGACAAGTGGACAGGGACACGCCCAGGCCATGGGTATGTCTCTGCTCACTGAGCATGCAGGCCAATTGGCCACCTTTGGACCCCTCCGCAGACCTCCAGGGTGAGGCTGTTGCCTTGCACTGACTGCCCACAGGTGGGCAGGTGTCAAACTGGGCACAGCCACTCCCGGGCTGGCCGGAGGCCCCAGGGCTTCTCTCATGACCTCCCCAGAAGGCTCTGGTTTGGGATGGGACCTTTTCCACCCTCTAAACAGTGTGTCGCAGGCATGGCTGTGTTAATGAGGCCATTTCCATGACTGCATGGACACAGTGTTTTCCCGAGTGGGGTGACCCAAACGGCCAGGCCACATCATTGTCATTTCATGGACCCTCGCTTGGGGGAGCCCTGGCAGAATCCACTGTGCTGAGTCAACCATCTGAAAATCTAGAACTTTCTCCTTCCTCGTCAGGGAGTCCTCTTACCCTCCTGGGGCTCACACAGACGCTGCGGTCGCTGTCTGATTGGGTGGAGAAATTATGGCGAGTTTCCCATCTGCCAATAGGGAGATAGATGTGTCTTTCTCAGGATGCTGAATTTTGCTCAAGAAGCTGACACATCTTTCAGACTCACGGCCCATTTAGAATAGCACTAATTCATATGTAAATAGTAAGCAGAACGTGGCTTAGAATGCAGCCAGCACTGCCCAAACAAAAATATCTTTCGTGGATGATTTTGAAGCATTTGTCAGATTTGGGGCACTTGGAATGCCTGAGTGTGCGTCAGTAATTCACTCTTTTGATGGACAGTTATATCTGCCATGCCAGCACTCGCACATGGTGGGGACACAGCCGTCTTAGTGGTCTGGAGCTTGCAAGGCCGTTTCATGTGTACTGTGTAGTGCGCTGCGCAGTTGCTTTCTAGAGGAGTGGGCAGTTCCCTGTGGTTTCGGACTGTTGAGGAACGTGAACTAACACAAGGATTTGAGAGATTTTGTGTGTTTCCATATTCTCTGGAGAAATAGGAATTTAGAGCTCTGCAAGCTACAAGAAATAAGTAGAATCGCCCCATGACCACAATCTGCCTTGACCTCACCTGGAGGTCAGGTGACTAGCTGGCATGTCCACCCAGACTCTTGTTTGCTCTCCAGAGCAGAGACACTGCTAACGTGAGAGTGACGGGACAGTGGTCTGCAGAAAGATTCCACATCTTGCTGTAGGATTTTAATGCGAATCCAGTCTGTCCTCTGTGTGGTGAAGATGCGTCCTGGTGCCTGTGTCTGTGAGCCCAGGGCCTGGCATGGGGACCTCCCCTGCTGTGCAAAATGGTATCAAATAAGTTCATTTTGGGAGGAAGAGGCACTCTAATCTGTGTTTATTACACTTTAATAACAAATGTAATTTTACACATATGCCTAGTGCATTTTAAAAAGGTGGTATCTTTTGAACACCACATCCCTTCAGAAGTCTTTTAGAAGCCGCCCGTGCGGAGACTCACACGCGGTTGGAGCACCTCTCTGCCTCCACTGCCTTCTAACTGCACATGGCTTCTGGGGAGAGGGTGCTGTCACCCTGGGCAGGTCCTTCTCCACCATCTTTCCCTCCCCCCATCCTGCTCACCCCCACCTCCCCTGGGACACTTTCCGGTAGATTTCTCTGGAACCGTTGAGAAGAGGACCCTCAGTCCTGTTTGACAGTGGGGTCATCTCTGAGTTCAGTGTCTTTAGCATGCATCTCCTTGCTAAAGAAAAGCAATTCAGTTTTTCAGAATTAAAAATACCTCTGCATATACATGACTAGAGTAGTTTAGCATAAAAGAAGAAACAAGGTTAAATTTTAAAAATTAACAAGAAATATAACCTTTGGCCATCTTTATAAATTAAAGGCATATAAATGTACAATTGGTATTTCCAATGAAATCTGCCTCTAGAAAAGAGGTGACTTCCTTGATAAAAAGTTTTAGGTGCATTCTGTCTAAATTTTCTCTAAAATGCACAGGTTTGGAAACTCTGAATACTTCATTTCTGTAAAATCAGACAAGGAGCGTTAGAAACAGCATGTTCCTTGGGCTGCAGACTTCCTGGAGAGTTAGGTGGAACATTCGGGTCTCAGACATGGAGAGGAATCCACCCCAACTCACTTGCTTCTCTCCCTGTGAGACCAGGGTCTGCCCCGCCTGTCACCTGGGGGAGGGCTGGGCTGGGACCTGCCAGTGTGCGCTTGGCCCCAGCCATGCTTAGGTGTTGGGCCAGTTTCCTGGTGTGTTTGCAAAGTGGGAAACTAACTCAAAGGGAACCTGTCCCATCTTGCCCACTCTTTGATCAGTCCAAACCCACAGAGAAAGGCCTTTGTAGTGATTGATAAAGGTCTAGGAAAGACAGGACACCAGCCAGTGCTGCAAAGTAATAATTAAAAGAGCATCTGGCATTTATTAAGCACGTATTATGTGCTGCGTATTTTTTACCACTTTCCCTCACTTAGCCCTCATAATCAGTCCATGGGAAGGTACCGTTGCTATACCCATGACACAGAGGGGAAGCCAGTGCCCAGGAGGTGGAATAACTAGCCCATGGTCAAGGAACTTCTCAGAGGCAGATGCAGGACTGAAACCTGGGCTGTTGGGCCCAGAGCCTTGGCTGTTGTGGAAAATGTGCAGAGTGAGGTTGGGGAGAAAGGACGAGACCCTCCAGCCTTGCTGGGGGTTTTGTTTGTTTTGTTTTATTTTGCCAACATCTCAGTGAGAGAACCAGACACATTTCCCAGGTTACAAAGGCCACATAGGATGGTGGAATCCAGACAGGGACAGTTCATGCTTGGTGGAGGGGAGAGTGTGCATGAGAGTGAGTGTGCAAATGTGGCCAGCATTCCCGGGGGCCTGGGTCACGTTGCCTCTGAACTCTGTCTCGTTCCCTCTCAGCTCTCTGCTTTGGACTCACTAAGCTTATGAACTCATTCACACTACAGTGTAAATGGCTGAAAATGACTCTGCCTGGGTCTGCGTCTCCTCTCTGCTAGGGTCCCAGTGGTGGTGTTGGCCCTGGAGGTGGGAGCTGGAATGAAGCCTTTCCCTCAGAGGGGCCAGGGTCCCAGCGAGCCAACAAGACTGTCCTGCTCCGTGCTGGGATGTGCAAACAGCCCCAACAAAGGCATCCCTCAGGAGCCTCTTGTGCTTGTAGGTGGATCAGCCTTGGCAAGTCCTGCCTCAGTCCTCAGTCTCCCTGGAGCAGAGGGGCCCGCGTTGCTGAAGGCCCAGGCAGCTCAGCACCCCAGCCTGCCCTCCCCTTCTCCCAGGAGCTGCCCCCTCCAGCCCACATGGGCCCCACATGCTCTCTGATGAGGGCCCCGGGTGGTACCAGGTAGAAGGGTCCTGGAAGGACCAGTCGGGGCGGGCGGGCTGGCTCAGGCAGCCGGGAGGAGGCAGCAGGAAGCGGGGACCGAGTTTGGAAGCTACAAAGTCGGGGAGGCGCTTTGCTCCTGGGCCACCCTCAGGTGCCCACCTGACCACCTCCCTTGGCTTCCAACAAAGCCTCCTCCCCGCACTTTGGTTTTCAATACTTGCTTGTTAATATGCTGCAGTGAACCCCCTTAAACTGTGATCTCTTGAAGGGCAGTGGCCCTTCCTGTTGCAGGCATTTTTCTCAGCACTGCATCCCTAATGCCTAATGCAGAGTCTCCTTCAAGTTGGGCCCGTGAGAAATGTTTGTTGACTGAATGAGTGAGCACAGCATGTCATCAGGCACTGAGCCTTCTCTGTCAGGGATGGCGGGAGGAAGGGGGCCCCTCCTCTGCCCATGTGTTGTGCCCGTGGGGGGCCACCAGCACTATTGGTCTGTCCTTGTCCCTGGCCGTCCACCCCGACCCAGCCGCATTTGGAACACAGATTTCCTCCTGCCTCTCCTGCCTTCCCTGCCCCATGGCAGGCTGGAAGGGAGCTGCACCTCTCGTGGATCGCAATGGGAGGCATTCCCCACCTGTGGTTCCGTCTGTAGTCCCTCTGTGGTCTGCGGGGATGTGGGGGGGTCTCAGGGACCGTACTGCAGGTCCCCCGTTGCTTGTTGCAGTGTAAGCCCTGGATTGCAGTGGCCCTGGCCCCAAGGCAGAGCTGAGACCACACACACCAGGGCACAGGGTCTGGGCAGGGCAGCTGGGTGGGTGGCAGAGAACAGGGGAAAGCAGGACCTCGCAGCAGAGGTGTGGGTCCTGGACCCTCGCCTGGTCAGTGCCTAGTCCCATGGGCAGGGTATCGTAGGTGCAGAATGGAGGGTGGGGTGAAGTGGCATGGCGGCCTGGAGCGCTGTGACCTAGGTGGAAGTCACGACTCTACCTGCTACTGTGGTGGGACTTGGGAGCTGCCCCACAGCCCCTGAGAAAAGCATCTTCCTCTCTTACTGCGGCAGAGGCGCTTCCCTTCTTGGACTGTTTGGAGGGCTCCGATGCCTGTTGGTGCACCCCCCTCCCATGCCTGGCCTGTGGTTGGCAAAAAAATGCATCTTTTTATAAATGCCACTAATCGCTATTTGCCCACCGTGATCAGTGGAGGTGAAATGGTACCGCTTTGGGCTATTTTCTTAGCTCTGTTTTCTGTTCCTCTCCAGGTCAGATCCATCCCTGGTCGGGGCCCAAATAAAGAGGAAGAGACAGTTTTTAAGCTTCAGAAAAGTTGGTCGCGGTCCTGCCTCTGGCTCTGAGGAGACTCGGTTTCCTCCTTCGTAATACATGAGGATGACGTGATAAAATGTACTTTGGAGTTTCCAAAGCAGGTCTATGCTCATCTTCTCCCAAGATTCTCAAAACAACCCTTAGAAGAAGCAAAATATTGTCCAAACTGATGGCCTCAATATAGTAAACAGAGAAGGCAGTTGTAGGAATGAGAGTAGATGGTGCAAATCTGAGGGGCTAATGCTTCCAAAGCGATGCCCACAGGCTCTGAAGCTCCACTTTGCCCCAGTCTCTGCCCCTCCCTATTACCTCACACCCACTTCCATCTCTATGTCATCTCCTCAGGCTCTGTTTGTGCTGGTGGGACTGTGTTTCTATTTCTCCATCTCAAACAAGAGCAGAGTGAGTGGGTACTGACTAGCTGGTGACACCTGGCCGGATTCTGTTAATGTGAAACTGATTTTTATTTAAAACAAATTGGTTCCCTTCCAGTCTCCCTCTAACTTGCAGGCTGACACAGTTCACTGCCCTGCCCTTCCCTGTGCTGGTCAGGTTCTGTGTCCCGGTGAGGCCGGCAGCACAGGCTCAGCTGTGTCCACACCTCGGCTCAGACTTGAGCTTCTGCACAAGCTGCAAACCGGTGTTGCTCTGTGCTGTCTCGTTTGGTCACTATTTTTCTTGGTCATGTAATTCTCCCAAGGCAAATGTTTTTATGTTTCCCTGCATCATGGCTAGATTGTCCTTTTCTCTGGGCACTTTTTAGGTACTGCTGCCTTGGGGGTCTGAGTAAACCCTTGGCCCATGACCACTTTCTTCCTGTGTCTGTAGCGATTTCCTCTGAAGCCCTGGTGGGGGGCTTCCCTGCTCTCCTCTTGCCTGGCCGCAGCCCCTCTCTCGGCTGCAGCTGAACGTCCTCCCACGGCTGGACTCAGCGCCCTCGAAGCCTGAGTCTCATGCAGTCGCGTTCGCTCCCGGTGAATCTCCCCTGGGCTCGGGTTTGCTTTCCAGCGGTGCACGGCCGGGGCTTCGGCATTTCTGCTGGTGAGAGTCCCGCATCTCGTCCATGAACGTGGAGCCTCCACAGAGAATTAGGCTGTCACCAATTATGTTTATTCAGCTTTAATCAAACTGGAGTGGATTGAAATTTTCATTTATATTTCAATATACATTTTATGGTAATTTTCTTTCAGCCGTTGACGTGTTTATCTAGTGGTGAGTTCCCAATTTAAAAATAACTTAAAAACAATCTTATCTGATTAGCCATTCATGTCTGGCTCCTGTGGGGCAACGTGGGTTCGGCACAGAAATCGTGGGTGTGCAGGGTTGGAAAGAGCCTTAGAGAACTTACGGCGTGGAGGTTTTCAAATGAGAAAAAATCCTTAGTGGGTCAGAGTCAGCATTGCTTTTCCACAAAGTAGCGTCGGACAGGAATATTGGGGTGTGAGTGTGTCACGCTCAGGAGAGGTGAACGTTGGTTCTGGCCTGGGCTGCGTCCCCACAGCTCCGCTTGTGCCACGTGATCTTGGACAAGCTGCTCCACCCGACTCTGAGCGTCAGCTTGTCCATCTATAAGTGGGAACAGTGACAGTGGCCCAGTGACAGTGGCCCACAGACAGGGCTGTGATGAAAATTCCACGTGACCATCTTTGTGAAGGCCCTAGCGGAGTACTTGGCACAGAGTAAGGGTTAAGTGTACTTGTAAATTAATTAAAATAGATTTCATTAAATATCAGTATTGTTCACTGGCTCTTGCTGTCAAATATCTTTCTCACTGGTCTTCTGGGCAGTAGGTTTGCCCCGTCCAGCACCAGCTGGCCCGGCTGGTCACCCATGGAATCTGCCTTCTCGGGGCTTGTTCCCGTGCATGGACTCAGCCGCTGTCCCTCGGGCACCCACTCCATCTTCAGGTAATCGGAAGTGCTAGAAATCCTTCTGCACACTGACCCGAAGCCTGCCCTCCTGCATAGCATCTGGCATGTCCTGAGTGTCAAGCTTTGTTGGGGATGCTGAAGTGAACGGGGCAATGCCTTCTCCCTCCTGACACTCACTGTGCGGTGAGCACAGCAGGTTTACATGATGGGGGTGAGCCCACTGTTGAAAAGCATATGTAAGTAAAGACTCTAGTTTTCTATTAATAGAAAGAGGGGTCCTAACTCTGGGAGGGAGGAGCCTTGCAAACCAAGAGGTAAAGAGGAGTTGGAGACGGCGTGAGAGCTGCTGAGAGTCACCAGCTCCACCAGGGTCCTGGGAAAGGAGAGGTGAGCAGTGGCAGCAGGTGTGGCACAGCCAGGCCTCCTGGCTGGTCCATCTGACCTGTGCTCTGAGCACAGGGGAGGCCGTCTGGAGGGAGGGTATACAGTGGAGATGCCAGGGGCCCCTGGCACCAGCTTAGGACAGGCTTCACTTCTGAGGCCAGGACAGCCAAATGTGAGCCCAGGCCCCACCCCAGCCCCCGCCTCCCCCTCAGCAGCCTCTTTGAGGCTCCTGAAGAGGATGTCAGGAAGCTGTGTGCATTTCTTCAAGGAGTTGTGAGTTCACAAATGCCTGCCCAGTTCTGCAGTCAGTGGGGTCATTGTGCATTGTGCTTATTGTTTTATTGTTTGTGTGTGTGTGTGTGTGTGTTAACATTCAAAGCATTTTCTCATCCTCAGCTAAGTAGGGGCCCTCTGCTAGGTTAAATCAACATCCACAGTCATCAGAGCTGTCCTCACTACAGGACAGATGGCATTTGTGAGCACTTTCTCAGGACCCAGGAGACTGCAGGGTGCCCAGCTGGGTCATGACCTCCTCTAGGACAGGGGTCGTGTTTTCCTCCTGTTTCACCCCCAGTTCCTGGAGCAGAGCTCAGCACATGGCCCTGGGCTTTCACTGAACTGGATTTTCACATTTGCGTGTCCAGGGCTCCTCCATTTAAGGTATTCTTCAGCAAACACTCTGGCGAGCAGGACACAGAGATTCCCAGCACCACCTTGCTCAGGGCTAACCTGGAGCCAGATGCTAAACTAAGTGCTTTCCATAAATTAATTCGTAGATGGGGACACTGAGGCACGGCAGGCCAGACAGACAGAGAGTGGCCCAGGTGAGCTAGAATCCACACTGAGGCTATGGGGCTCTTGGACCCTGAGGGCTTAGCTGCTTACTGATACTTCACTAAGAATTTGAAGAACAGAATCATGTTTAAATACTTTGTGGGAGCTTACAAATACCTGTTCTTAATGAAGAATCATTTTATAATATGAATTATTGCTCCAATTATATCCATTTTTATGTTTGAATTTCTGTAGACATTTCTAGTAAGTGAGCCCCTGGGTTTCCAGCCCTCCCCAGTTCCTGGGCCAGTACACAGGTGCTGATTTGGCGTGGCCTGGACTTTCCTTCCTCTCTCCTGACATGTGCCATCTTCCTGAGGGCCACAGACCAAGGGTTGGGAAAGCCTGTTTCCCCTGGTCACTAGGCTGGCCCCTGGGGGCTGCAGCCAGGCCTCAGCCCCTTGGAACCAGCACATGCCCCTCATTGCTGCTGCAGGCTCCAATTGAGATTGATTAGGGAATGGTTTTCTTGGCTGCCTGCCTCAAAGGAGTGGAAAGGGGCATTTCTGGGCTGATGAGTGATTAAAATCTTCAGATCCAATGTACATCTGAAAGTTAAACATTGGGCTGTTAGAGGAGCTCTTGTCTAGAGCCTTTCTGTAAGAAGTACTCCAGGGCCAGCCCCATGCAGGTGCCTCTGTCGTGTTTCCTACCACATGTCATACAAGGTCTGCACCAACAGTCCTATTTTAAACCATCCTAACTACGCATGCCTTGGTTGTTTTTGTCTCTTATTGTATAATGTGCTTTTATTTGCATCTGTGGTTGCTCACTAGCATTCATAAGTTAATTAGTTGTTTTATTAGGCTCTCAGAGATAGAACTAATGTGGTAGTCTCAGGTGTAATTAAGAGTCTTCGAACTGCAGATCTGTGGGTGTGCAAACTGGAGATGGCAATTTCAGGAGGATAACCAAGACCTTCCAAGGGCCCTCTGTGTGTATTTGTGAGATCACCTGAAGTCTTGCCTCTTTCATCTACCATTCCACTTTGGGGGCTAGATTTAATGATGGACACCTTAGTTAAGGCCAATCATTTTGATCTTAGAAATGTCAAGTCTTGATGAAAGGAGTTTCCCATCATGCATTTGGGCTGGGTGAATAAAGTTTCCTATCAGGCATCTGGGCTAAGTGAATGGAGTTTCCCATGATGCACCCGTGACACCCTTAACTTCAGGCCATAGATGTGGACCCCAAAAAGGATGCTACCTTCACGACCTTTGCGTTACAACCTTGCAGAATCAACTGTGCATGGGTCTGAAGGCAGTGGGGGAGCAGCTTTGTTGCCCAGTGTCTGCATCTGAGTTGAGATGGTGCCGGTGGGTGGAGAGAGTGAACAAGGAGGCAGGCACAAGCCTAGCCAGCCACACTTTGGTGCAGGGATGGTTCCAACATCAGCCCCCGGGGGGACAAGACCGTCTCTCATCCACTGGGAGATTAGGATGACGTGGTCACACTGCACACTGGAGCCACAAAATCTTGGTGCTTCGCGGCTTTGAGCTTTGCTAGACTGAGGATGAAACCAAGAATTAAACTCAGCTGGGAGATTTTAGCAGTGGGGGCTACTGTAAGCTTTATTTGGAAATAGAATTCTTCTCCCTAAGCCAACTCATGATTCTAAATTGCTCCCTCAAAAAAATCTAGGTTTCCTATGTGAAACTTTTAAATAATCCCATTAGAGAATAATCATAGTAGTAACAGCAATCACTACCTCCTGTCTTGGGTTAGGCAGGGTTCTAAATACTCATCTTGATCTCCTTGCAACCCCACAGGGAAGGGACTGTGAGGGGCTATTGTGATCTCTCCAGATGGGGAAGTTGAAGCACAAAGAGGTTGTGCCTCTCTCCTGATGCCACACAGCTGGAAGGAGCAGGGAAGTTTCTTTCTGGAGTACTCTCCCTGTGCTGCCCAAGGCCCCCAGAGAGAGAATGCCTGTGCACACACGTATTTGTGTATTTGTCTGCATAAAACCTTAGAGTCACTATGTTTTATCATGTTGTTGCTTCATAATCTGGGAAAGAAATGAGAAAAATATCTACAGATGGTCACGTGTCTTCTCAGCAACAGCAAAAAGATGCTTTTACAGAGTAACTAATGCTGTGAATTTCTGTTTATTTTATTACTTGCACATTTTACAGTTCTTGCATAATCCTTTTCCATCAGAGAAATGGATGCTGCCAGCTGCCGTGCATACAAGAGGCCATGGTGGCCAAGTGTCCCAGCAGGCCTGGTTCCCTGGTGCTGCTGGGGTGGAGCCCACCTCAGGCCTGAGTCCACCTCCTGCAGGCATCTTTCCTCCATGTGTGAAATTTCTGTGTTGCATCTATGCAGCATGAAGCTCTGAGTGTTAATAATGTAGCCTGTATGCATGAAAGAAGCCACCTATAATCTTTCTGGTAAATTTCCTCCTTTGGTTGAAACTTCAGCTCTCCTGGCTAGGGCTGTGCGTTCACCTGTGCCAGGGTGGGAATGAGGACAATGATGTGCATTGGGATGTTACTTGTCATGGTAACTTATAGAAGAGAAGAGGTTCCAGCACATCTAGTTCCTGCCACAGTGTAGGCATAACACCAGGAAGGGGATTGTAGCAGGAAGGCCTGTGCCACACCCTCAGGCAATCTGGCAGGGGACACAGAGCTGTGGCTGGCCACACATTGAGGCACCTCACCTTACCCATGGCTCAACATGTGCTGTCCTGATTTGAGACATCTAATCTAACTCTGGCTCTATCTGCTGGGGACCTGCGGGCCCAGGAGGGTCTCTACCACCCCCAGCCCCCAGGTTGGCCTATTTCTCACACTTGCTGGTACAACACTGTGGTGCTTCCAACAGAGAGGGCCTGCATACTGCTCTGACCTTGTCCCACTGCCCAGATGGTGTCCCCTACGGCCCCTCTGCTGCCGTTCCCAAAGCACAGCTGCACAGGCTGCAGGCAGCATTGGAAAACAAATGTTCAGAAGGTCCCCATGTGGGTGTGAGTCAGAAGGGGAGACAGAACAATGTCCTTAGATTCAGACATTAAAGTGCATAGCAGCACCTCATGGAAAAGTGCAAATCTTTACTGAGGAAAATGAGTAAACAGCAAGGATGTGAAATAATGACTTGGTGTTCCAGCGGTCTGCAGTGCCTACTCGATTTTACATGGGACTGTGCATTGCTGCTCACAAATTAATTTCTGGAAAATGAGTTATTGACGGCAGATATAATTTATTACTAATAAGCAAGATGTGTTATGTAACCTGGGCCTGACGGGGTAGTTAGCAAAGCAGGAAGAAGGAATTATAAGGAGGAGGAGGAGAGGAGGGAGGAAGCGAGGGGGAGGAGGAGAAGCTGGCTCCGCCAGCACTAGGCCTGCGGGACCCTCAGGACATACAGCGTAACCCTGCAGCGCCTGACGAGCTAAGTGCTTTCCTTAGTAGTCTTAGCTGTACAGTCTGGAGATGAAAATAACGTGCAAACGGTACCGCTCCTGAGTGGAGAAGCCCAGATGCCCACCCAGTGTTAATTTTTCCCCAGATATCTCTTCCTCCTTATGTTCCCTGTGATATTGCCCATGGAGTCCTGGTCATTCGGCTGTCCCCTGCCAGAGGGACTTTGGAGCAAGCACAGGTCAGAACTGGCTCTGTCTCCAGCAGGGACTAAAGTGAGGGAGGGGCCGGGTTCTCTGCTCCCGCCACGGGGGAGTTGGGCGCGGGTGCTGTGGGCTGTGAGTTGACACTACCTGTGAAGCCGTGAGACCTCAGGGAAAGCCAGATGCCTCTACCATCCGTCTCCTCTTCTGCAAAATGGGCACAATGACAGCTGTCGGTGTTTTCCTTGGAATCATGGCAATGATCAGAGAGAGAGATCATGCCAAAGTGCTGGAGAATCTGGGACGTCCTGAATCTCATGGCGGGTCTCTAACTTTTCTCCACGTTATGTCTGTCTTATGTTCCTTGCGTAGCAAAAAAACGTGGGCCAGGGAAAACATCTCCTAGATCTTTAAAATCTCACTTCTGTTGCTATGATCAACGCAGTGAAATTAGGTTGGTATCACCAACCTGGTGGCATAATAATACAGTATGATCAGTGAATGTTGTATTTCTAGGTGTAGAGTATTTTGGTAATCTTGCTGTTTTGGGTATCACATCATTAAGATTCTGATATATTAAACATTAATTTTTGAAAGTATTTATCTTTGTAAATTATTATTATAAACATAAAGTCTTCCTTAAATTTAAAATTATTTAAGTAATTATATTTATTTAGATAATTATAAAATATTTTATTTCATAATTTATTTTAATAACTACTTACCTCTTTATAGAGTATAATAATCGTCAACCTGCTATGACATGGTGTTTGTCGCTGTGCGGGGAAGACATGAGGCCGCCAGAGCCTATAGAGTGAGAACAATGATTCGGAGAAAGTCAGTAGGCCCCACAAATGGCAAAGGCCGTGTGTATTTTATATTCGTAGGTGCATTTATCTAGACAATTTACATTGTGATAATAGAATTATTTTCCTAGTCATGCCACGTGCATATAAAATGTCTGTTTATTAAAGTTCTGATAACGATTCCCTAGTGCTTTTAAAACAAGATTCCTGTATTTAGTCATAATTCCAGTATGTGAGTATCCACTTTCTCCTTACTGTTACACTAGAAATTATGAACAAACTGAGTCCGTATTTCTATTTAGGTGGTTCATGGCTTTCTGGATTTTCACTTATTTGTTAAAACCAGGCTGAGAAAGGATGTTTTACAGCTTGAGTACCCCTTATCTGAAATACTTGGGACTAGAAGTATTTTGGATTTTGGAATTTTTCAGATTTTGGAATATTTGCATAAACATAATGAAATATCTTAAGGGTGAGACCCAAGTCTAAACACAAAATTCATTATATTTTATATACACCTTATACACATAGCATGAAGGTAATTTTATACAATATTTTCAATAATTTTGTGTATGAAATGAAGCTGTGACTGTTTTGACTGCAACACACATAGTCTTCATGGAGAAGTGGGGCTTGGAGCCCCTGGTGCCTCCCGTTCCCTGGGACGCTTGCCCTCATCGCCTCGCTCCCCCATGAGCACGCTGCCTCCCCCTGTACATGGTGGACTCTGTGCCTAGGGCCTGCGCAGGGCCTGGCTTGCAGCCACCCCAAGGATGCTCCTTAAATGGGTGAGACAGCCACGATTCTGCCCTTCCTCCTGGCCTGCTCATGTGGGAGCTGCCCTTCCCTTTGGTGGTGTGTTGCTTCTCCAGGAGGGCTTGTCCTGCAGGTGGACTCCACCCTTGCTGGGTTGTCCCCTCGGCCCCTGAGTGCACTCCTGGGCTGCTAGCGCCAGCAGGACTGTCCCTCCTGGTGACCCATAGGGCCTTCTTGTGAGGATTTGCCACTGACCATGGCCTACACCAGGTGGGTGGTTCAGTTGTTGCCCAAGGCATCCTTGAAATCCAGTCTGTACCTTTTATTCCAGAACACGGAGCTTCCAGCCAGGTCTCCAGCCTGGGAACCCTGAGGGATGCATGTCTGCAGCATCCTGTGCCACCCCTTCAGGGACTCCCTGGCTCTGTGGACCCCCACACAGGCCTCAGGGATGGAGCCAACACCTTGGCCCTCAGTCATCAGCTGTGTCCTGGACTCTCTGCGTCCATCCTGGGGGGTCCCACAGCCTCTGGTCTCTTGCACAGACTCTTAGGAAGGACGAGCCCTCTGCAAGCTGCGCCTGCCAGACCAGGCGTCCTCGGCAAGCTGGCCTCAGGGACCAGCTGCTGTCCCACAGGGGCCCTTGGAGGGTCAGAAGCGCCCAACGCCAGGCCAGGAGAGGTGTGCACAGGGAAGGCCGCAGAGGCAGCTCCACCTCCGTGTCCACAGGGCTCTGCTGGGACTGCTTAGGGTTTTGTTTTTTTTTTCCTCTTCTTTTTTTAAATAAAAGTTCAGCCTGTTAAAAAGTTTCATGGTGTGAGAAAGAGGCTGGTTGAGGCAATTCCACAGAGAAATCACTGCGGGAATAATTCGCATCTAACGTGGTTTTGTGGAGGATGCTATTTCCAGAGTCTAACTTTTTCTCTCACTTTTTGATTTTATTGCTATTTTTTTTACATTAGGAGAAATTGAAAACCTACTTAGATTTCATAGCTTCACATTTCAGAAGTAAGTGACACAGCCAATGGTTGGGAGGCCTCTAATTTGTGCTTCACAATGAGACCGTCTCTTCGTTGTTAATTATGTGGCCTTCCGAGAAGGGGAGAGGCTGGGGTAAAAGAATAAATTGCTAAGATTAACATTTTCTTTCCCTTTTTAAGGGAACCACTTATCAGTCACAAACAGCAATAAAACCAAGTGTGATGAAATTGGATCGCAAGAGAGGCAGCGTCTGAATTCACGAAACGGCCGCTTGGTCTGACTCGGCTGGGTTCTCCGTGCGCGGCGGGGCACGGAGGTGATAGGCCCAGGACCGAGGCCTTGCGCCAGATCCGGCCTACAGACAGGGCCCTGGGCCGCAGGCAGGACGGCTGCTGGGCCCTTGGTAAAGCCAGGGGGTGGGCTTCTCTTCCGCAGCCAGCCTGCTCCACCAGGGGCCGGGCTGTGAAGGAGCTGATGTGCAACGTCCCCTACTCCGGGGGGCCTGTCCCTGAAGGGAATCTTCTTCCCTGGCTTTCCCACCCATGCCTCCCTGGTTATTTTAGCCACTAGAGGAAGATGCCAGACAGATGTCCCTTGACGGGAGCTAAGCTGGCATTGTGCTCGCCCCGAGCCCGTGGAGCAGGTGCTGGGTGGCTCTACTGGGGAGTGAGGCTCACCCCTCACGATGGAGCTCCCCCACCCGGGGGAAGGGCCTTAACAGGTGCTTTCTGGCCTTTGGGGGGCGTGAAATCATCGTCAACACTCATTTTTCAGCTGTGTGAGCCGAGGATGAGTGGACAAGTGGCTTGCCAGAGTCTTCAAGCCTGCTCCTGGGGCGTCAGCGTCAACACCTGCGTTCTTTCCTGGAAACCCTGGAACCCTTCACTTCCTTGGATCCAGCATGTGCTGAGTTCGTATGGACGTAGGAAAGAAAGAGCCTTTCATCGACTCAGAGGGAGCTGCCTCTTCCAGGCCACGCTGACCCCCACCAAGACCTCCCACAGCCAGCAAGGCCGGTGCACATCTTGCTGCCCAAGCACCTTTCCTTGTTGGAGGCCTGGTAGCAACATCCACAGCGGCTGATTGATGGGGAAATGGCATTCAAAACGGATAAAATGTAGTAGAGAAACAGAGTTGGGTAACATATCCTTCCGCAACACACCAAAAGCAGATGTCATCAAAACATTCCACTTGTCTCTGTGATGTACTGAGATCCACTCTTGGTGGGTACGCCCAGAGGCCAAAGGACCCAATTAAAATGGCTGTAATTAAAAGCAGAAATTATAATTAACTATCTTCTACAAAATATCGACTTTATCTTTGGGGGAATCCAGTGTTCCTCAACAGAGAAACCCTGTCCTTAGAGCAATGATGTGAGCTGACAAGACTCACTGATGCCCATGACTATCTTCCTGGATGTCCGAGGAGACCCACACAAGGGCTCTGATGGGCAAGCCCCAAAGGGCCACGGGAGGTGCCAGAATCTGGGAGCCCTGATGAGTTGTGGCTCGCCTAGGGGTAGAGCCAGTCACACCAGCCCACGTCTTGGTTTGTGACCTGTCTCAGTGTGTTCCTGCTGCTCTGTGCCTCAGACCAGGCAGTTTACAAAGAACAGAGCTTAATTTCTTACAGGTCTGGGGGATGGGAGTGTAACAACAAGGAGCCAGTAGAGTCAGTGTCCAGCGAGTGCTGCTCTCGGCTCCCGTGGTGGTGTCTCGTGGCTACGCCCTCACACAGAGGAGACAGAGGGCAGCAAGGTCATAGCTAGTTCCCTCCGGCCCTTTGATAAGGTCACAAATCCCAGTCACAAGGGCTCCACCCTTATCACTGAAGCACCTTCTAAAGGCCCTACCTCTTAATACTATCATATTTGGTATTAGGTTCCAACTGAGGACTTTTGGGGGGACACACATGTTCAAACCATAGCGTGGCCTAATATGCCATCAGTTCTCTCCTGTGGCCGCTGTGCTGTGGTGGAGACACTCAAGGCTTGCCAGCCCCTTCCAGGTGTAGGGTTGTAGCTGGAAAGTGGCCCCAGAGGCAGCTCTGTGCTTCCCTTGTGGTTGAATCTGAGGAGGTCCATACGGCTGGTCCCACCCAGCAGAGTGTGAGAAATGGCGGTTAGGAAGAGGAGCCACTTTCTCCACTTCCCATTCCCTACAGGCCTTCGAGATTCCCACCACGCTGCAACCCTGGGGATGGCAGAGCCACAAGAAGGAAGGGACTGTGTCCCTGAACCCCTGCTGCTGACGCTCACTGGTCCTTACAGGAGAGATGCATAATCACCAAACTTGAGCAGCTTAGCGTGATTGCAGTGTTTTTGTGGCAGAAGCTAACAAGTCCTATACGTGCATTTCCTTAAAATAGAAACATCTACATGTGCTTGGGGCCAACTTGAATATTCTACACAAACGGTTTGTCTTATGACAGAAGAGCAGTCCAAGGGAACTTCCTTGTCATCAACCTCATTAAACCCTCCATCCTTCACCAGAATGAGCTGGTCTGAAGCAAGGAGCCCCGTGAGCGTCACTGCCGTGACGTATGGGAAGTCGTAATGGAGAGCGTCCCCCACGCAGCTGCGCTCAGTAATTGAGCGGGCGCAGCTCGGGTGGGGGGGTTTCCATGGCATTTAAACATCATTCATAAATGCAGTTACGACTGCTTGAGACTCTTTCAATCAAAACTCTTTGAAGGCTGTTGTTCATGGTTCTTGAATTTATAAGTGGAATTCCTGGCGGTTGTGTGATAAGTCAAGCACGTCAGTGTTGGTGTGGCCTTCACCTCTTTCCCCGTGATCTGTGAACCAGCCTCTTCACCCCAAACTCCGTGTAGGGTGGCATTTAATTCACATAGTCATAAAGCAGTGAAAACTGAGCTGTATGTTTCTGTGGACTATAGACTTAACTATTGAAATCTTTATTTTTTTCTAATTAAACTTTAGAATGTGAACATAGTCCAATTTAAAAATGGAAACAGTTTAGAAGCATATAGAATCAACCTCTTCCCAACCTTTTTCTTCTCACATAGGGAACTTCTATTAAAAGTTTGGTGTGAAAATCAGAATATTCCCAGCGTATTCTGTGCATGTGTATGTATTCATAATAACGTGGGGTTTTTTTTTAACTTGAATGTGATTGTATAGTGCACATATTTCTGCTAGGTGACATTTTTAACTTAGCCAATATACCTTGAAGACCAAAATGTAGTGACCTAGAAAGAATTTCCAGTCTTAACTGCTCTAGTAGTATCCCATGGTATGAGCATACACATATTTTATTTGATGTTGGGACATTAGGCTGTTTCTAATGTCACTACAAACAGTTAATAGTGAATATTCTTCTACATGTGAAGAAGCTACTTATCGGCGGTAGCGTCATATGCAGCTGGTAAAAATGTAATTTGGATTCAGTGTTTCTGGAAAGAAATAGGTTAATATGAATCAAGACTCTTAATTTTTCTATAGATTTACCCCAGCTGTTCCAATCATGGGATGCTTTCATAAAAAACACTCATCAGAAACCTGTATGGGTCCCGGAGCCTGCTAGACCTGGAGGGAAACCCCGTCCCCTATGTACCCCAGGGTGCAGGCACATTTCTGATTTCTGTGATCTGCTCCTTTCTCATCTCCCAGGAAGGGCTGATGGACAGCCTGTCAGCATGGGGCACTGGTGGATGCGGGGTAAGGTGAAGGGGTGAAATACTTAGCAAAGTGGCCAGTGTTATCTTAAGAACTCAATAGCAACTGGCCATTTAGAAAGTCATTACAGTCCTGCAGAGAATGATGCATAAGGACATCTCACAGAATATAGGATGAAATCAAGAAATTAAAAATAAAAAAGAGTCTAAATGCCCAGGAGTGAGGCTGGGTCTGTGTCTTTGTACAGATATCAGGCAACCATTAAAATCATGCTCATAAAGAGCTTTTGATAACATGGAGGATGTGTATGTTGAAATACTAAGTAAAGCAAACAATGCTAAACCTCCAGTGATGGGTTGCAGAGACCCAAGGGAAGCTGAAGCTCTGGGACCCTTCCCTTTAGGACCCTCAAAGCCCGGGGGGAGCTCCTTGCACCATGTTCCCAGGATCATTCGTTTCTGCAAAATCTGCAAGGATGTTTCCACTTCACTGCCTCCCCCCCAGTTGCTGTTTCCATTCTGTGTGTGTGTGTGTGTGTGTGTGTGTGTGTGTGTCCGGGGATGGAGCATCTGTGGGTGTGGCAGGATCCAGCCGGGGGACACGAGTTGGGAGTTCAATAGTTTGAGTTTGGTGGCGTCTGTTTACGGGGCTCATGTCAGTGTCCAGTGAAGTAGAGCCGGCTATGCCAGGGTGGGTATCACTCCCAGTGATTCTGCGACCTCTTTGTCCTCATCCCATGCTGTAGTTGAATTTGTCCCCTCCACAATTCAGGTGTTGAAACTTAATGGCCAACGTGATGGTGTTAGGAGGAGGGGTCTCTAACAGGTGAGTAGGCCATGAGCGCCCTGCTCCCGTGATGGCACCACGAGGCTGTGTCCCTCCTGAGTCCTCACGTGGCAGGCGGAGGGTGGAGGGCAAGAGGGTGAGGAACACTGTGTGAAACCTCTTTTGAAAGGGTCTTAACCCTGGCACCTGGGAGTATCCCTCATGATCCCCAGGGGTCCTGTGGGTGAGGTCACCAGGAGCCCTCGCCAGACAACCAAACCTGCCGGTGCCTGGGTCTTGGACTTCCCATCCTCTGAAACTGTGAGAAATAGGTGTCTGTTCTTTACAAACTACCCAGCCTCCGGTATTTTATTGCAGCAGCACAAACTAGATTAAGACAGAAATTGGTACCAAGAAGAGGGCTCTTGCTACAACAAATACCTAAAACTGCAGACTGGGCTTTGGAATGGGGTGGCAGGCAGAAGGTGGGATAGTTTAGAAGTTAATGCTGGAAAGAGCCTTTGTACTGTGCAGGGGGTACTGACGGTGACTCCGGTGAGGTCTCAGAGAAGAAGAGCTGTCGGGAAAGTCTCCTTCTTAGAGGTTTCTTACGTGGTTGTGACCAGAACACTGGTAGGAAGTAGATGGCAAAGGCCATCCTGACAAGGTCTCAGGTGGAAATGAGGAATGTGGACCTCAAGGAAGAAGCTGAGGCACAAAATACATTTTAAAGAGTTTGCTTGAGCCAACGTGAGGACAGCTGCCCAGGACAACTTCCAAGTTGCCTTGGAGAGGGCTCCATAGGCCTTTGTTACAAGGTTTTTAAAGGCAAAAGGGGACAAGGAGTGGCCAATACAAAGGAAAAAGGGACTGTCCCTGGTTTGCAGAGGTAACACAGGTCAGTGACTGGCTAGTCCTTGCGGAGCTGCAGGCGTGAGTTGTGGTGTCCAGTGTAGTGTTGTTGGGTTAACTTCATGGCGACTTGGCCTCGGTTAGTGCAGAGCCCACGTGGCAGGTGGCTTCACCAGGTGAGTGCTTGGCCCCAGGGGGCGTGGGGTGTGACTGCTGTGGTGTTTCAGTGCCTCTCTAGGCCTGATACTTGAAAGGGGCGTGCATTTCTCATGTAGAAAGTTTCTTTCCTTTCTCTGGAACTGAGGAGAGGGCATCCTTGTTACGAAGTGGCAAAGACCTTGGCTGAATTGTGCCTGTGTCCGGGGACTTTGTGGGAGGCAGGACGCGAAAGCAGTGAATGAGGATATTTGGTGGAAGAAATCTCTAAACAGCACAGTGTTCAGGATGCTGCGTGGCTTCCCCTAACTCCTTACAGTACAATGCAGAAAAAGAGAAATTAAATTAAATTAAAGATGGAATTGATAATTAAAAGTGAAAAATAAACTATAAGAGTTGAACATTCTGTGCCTGGCCACGTGGAGAATGAAACAGGAGTGTGGGAGAGACTGCTGGGGGTGTGGCCAAGCTACTACTGATGAAAAGGTTCGTGCAAAGAGGCAGCCGCCAGGACCCTGCTGGCATCTCAGAGAACCTCGGGCTGGCACGGCCTTCTCAGGCCCAGAGTGCCAGGGGCTTGAGGGCAGAATAGTGGCCCTGGGACCTTGGGGCTCGCTGCCCAGGGCCACCTCTAGATTCTGCTCTGCGCGTTCTGACCCAGCACGCCTCAGTCACCCCAGCTGTGGCTCACATGGGCCCAGGTGCGTCTTGACAGGCTGCGCCAGAAGGTGCAGGCCGTGGCCCTTGGTGTCACCCATGTGGTGCTAACTCTGTAGGTTCACAGAGTGCAAGCACTGTGGTGATTCAGCTTCCTCTTCCTACCTAAACTTCAAAGGTTGCCCTGGAGAGCTTGGGGCTCAGACAGAGACACACTGGTTGCAGGTGCAGGGCCTCTGCAGGGAGCCCCCACGAGGGCAATGCCTGCTGATCCTTGGGAGCAGGGCTGCCCCCAAGACCCCAGACCTGGACAGTCAGCCTGGGAGAGCTGCCACCAGGAAGCTGTGGGCTGGGGCAGCCGGTCCTCCTCTGACAACGGACCGGGGGAGCCCTGATCAGGGACTGCCCAGCCTCCAGAGCTGTGAGAACATAAATTCCTGCTGTTTATAATTTAGTCTGTGGCATTTTGTTACAGCAGCAACAAAAAAATGGATTAAGACACCTCTTGTCATAAAATGAAGGTATAGGCCAGAGGTTCTGTCTTGATGGAAGCTACAGGGCCTGGCACTGCAGGAGCAGGTGGGTCACTTGGAAAACAGGTTTGGGATGTGTGGAGTTGGAAGCCGGACACTCTTCCGATCACTGGATGTGTAAAACTGTAACAGGAGGATTCCTTTCTCAACAACAGCTAGTCACACTTGAGTTCTCTCCTACCAGAATATCCTTGATAATGGGGCAGTTCTGGTGACAAACACAACACATGTGGCTGTAACTTCCATGGAAAGCCCACAAAATAGAATTTACCAGAATTCCTATGCCGTTGGGCAGAGATCTGTAGCAATGCTATACCCATGAGCGTGTCTGCACAGGTAAAAACATCTTCAGGCATAGCAACTGTTAAGAGTAAAAGAAAAGCAATTTTAGTCAAGGATGCTACACGAAAATCTGAGTAAAATATCTATTCTTCCATAGAAAATGAGGTTACACATTTTTTTTTTTTTAATGAAAAGGTGTTTGACGAGGATGCAGCCCAAAAACAGGAGCAAAAACTAATGTAGAAATGTGACAGGTAGTTGGCCTAGATATTAGGCTACCTTTCTGGATTTTGTTATGTTGTGGTACTTTAAATTGTGTGTGTGTGTTTGGAATGCATTGTGATTTCTGTTCTCACTGTAAGTGAAGGTACACGTTTGTATCTAATTTTGCTTGTGTAATGTTATGCTCTTTTTCCTAAAGAGGGCTCCTCACCTGTGCCGGCTCTGGCCCGCGTGCCTGGCCATCGGCACGGTGCTTTTACATTCTGGGTGGTCAAGACTGGGATGTAATGAACTATCCCCAGGGTGTACGGCAGCTGCCTCCTGATGCCGGGTCATAGCTACTCTCCTTCGTTTTGCATTTTATTCCTTTGCAAACTTTCTGCAGTTTGTGTCAGAAAAAATAGAGGGGAGAAGGAAAATCTTTGACCTTATTTAAGGAGAGTGATCTGAGCCAGGTTCCCGGCTGAAGCTGCGATGAGGCTTCTGCTCCCTGGTGCTGACCAACCACACAGGAAGCACCTGGCACTTGCATGGGGGCGGTGGGTGGGGCGGTGGGAGGGGAGCTCGGCAGCCTCTCCCCGTCTTTCTGTTTCTCTGGAGCTCCGTTCCCCCTGCCCGGTGAGGCCGGGTAAAGGCTGTGCTTTGGGCCTCACGTACACAGCCCGGTCTCCCGGGAGTGCTTGCTGATATGATCTCGTGAGATGCCCCATTTTATCATCAAAATGTGACAAGTAAAAATACTCACCTGCTGCCCAATTCACTTGTGTTCCTCAAGCCTGTAGGAGCAAGTTCCAAGCGTGTGGAACCTGACACAAGGCCCGGGCCAGTGGGGCGCAGGCCCAGTCTGTGGGCACCAAAGGCTCTGGCCGCAGTCGGAGACCTCGGTCAATGCACCTGGGCTTAGTGACATGTGCACTGCAGCAGCCGCGTTGCCGTCAACCTTCATTGCTCTTAGATCTTATGATAGCATGTGTGTGTGCGTACACGCGCAAAAATAGGGGCTCTTTATGTAAGTATGTGCATATATGTCCAGGCATAGGCTCAGATACCTACAGGCACTTAATTTGTGATGGAGAAGGCATTTCTTCTTCAGGTGGGTCATTCAGGTGATGCTATTGAGGAAACAGGGCAGCCACCTGGTGAAATATAAAGGTATATCCACCCCGCACACCTTCACCCAGATACTGTCCTAGGGAGCCAAAAACGGCCTGCAGAAATGAAACATGAAACCTCTAGAGGAAATTGGGAGAGAATTATTATGTAGTTTTGGAGTGAAGAAAGCCTTTATCGATACAGCACAAAATCCAGAAATTCCAGAAAAGAATGGAAAGTTTGACCACCTACAATGAAAATTCAGGGCATGGCAACCAAGATCACAAGATCACAAACAGCCTGTCACGATTCTTACCTGAGACCCATGGGCCTGCACACCTGTATGATGGACAAATCCAAAACCCAAAAGGTTATGGCTCGGGGCACAGAATGTGGTTCACAAAAGGGGACGTGAAGGTGTCTCTCTTAACCTATAGAAAACTGCTCAAGGCAATGATGGCACTATGTCCTGTTTCCCTTCAACGGAATGTAAATTCCCCGGGCACAGAGAAAATTGTATCTGTTTGTTCTCTCCCATCAGACACTCCCCCAGGCCAAGAACAATTCCTGGCACATGGTGGTAGGTTCTCAGTAACTGTTTGTTGAATGGGCGGACAGTAAGCAAAGTGAATCTCTATTAAGATCAGCGTTGTCACCTCTCAGATTGGCAAGGATCAAAGCTCTGTGCCACACTGTGTGGCCAGGGTGCAGGAAGCCAGGCAGCCTGCCTGGGGTTGGAGGTGTAGACACTAATAAGCACAGCATGTGAAATAGCCAATTTGCAACGTGATGAAAATCACAAAGATGTGTGGCCTGGAACCAGCCACTTCACATAAACTTCCTGGGGTGCTAGGTGGGGTGTATGCAGGGCTGCACTTGCAACAGGATCTGTAAGTGCTGGAAAAACCTACGTGCCCATTCGCATGGGGTGTGTTAACCACATGCTGGTACAGCCATGCTATGGATACTGCGAGCTGTTAAAGAGGATGACACTTTATTCACCGAGATCTCAAAGATACTAGGTTGTTTTAAAGGTGCAAAGCAAGTATATATTATGGTACATTTGTGTACAGAATAAAAGAATAGAAAGGATATGTACTCATATTTGTCTGTAAATGCATAAAATATCTAAGGAAACTCACAGAGTGGTGACATTCATGACCAGGTGAGAATAGTGTGGCTGGATTTAGGAGTGGAGGGAGGCCTCTCATGTTATGCTAGGCTGTACCTTTTAAAATTTGAATCGTGAATATATTGTCTATTAGAATTTAAATTGATTTTAAAAGAAATATATAGAGTCATGTCCCACATATAGATATGGTTTACACATGCAAAAATTATCCAGAGTCAAAACCATTGAAGAATTTGTGTGAAACATCTTTTGAATTTTCCATAATAGTTGTCTTGAGTTAATGCTAATTATGTGCCCATTATTGAATATAGGAGTAATTGAAATATAGAAAGTCAGCCTTGTTTTTGCTGTACTAATTAGACATTGGGGGCTGCCTAAAAGTAAAGTTGTTTTTATAAATATTTGCCTTCTATTTCAGAGGTTCATTTCTCTCAGGCTGTGGTCTGTATATTGCCAATGTGGATGAAGTAATTGTGTGGACAAGAGGGGTCTTTTATCTCCCTGTAAAAACTTTGAAACCCATTTTCTAGGTGCTCTGCATGAAAATGAGCAGAGCACACTCATTTTTATTGTGTTCTATTGTATTAGGTGGTACTTCAACACCCACTATTTCAACTCATAAACCTTGCCATCGGTGAAACTAATTGCATCAGAAACAGCCAGGGAACTTCACAAGCATTCAAAACACATAAATAACACGACCAATTAGCCGCTGGGACAGCCGAGCCCTCCATCTTCTTGTCAAAAGCCCTGTGCTCTTGGCTGTAATTGCACCCAAGGCAGGGAATGGAACCGTCCCTGCCTGGCCCTCACTTGGGAAGTGTGCAGGGACACTGGGGAGGCTGCAGGGCGTGCCTTCGGTTCATTCCAAACTGACCCTTTTACATCAGGTGACAGGCTCAATAGCAAAGGAATGGCCATCGTGCCGAACTTATGAGTGCCAGGAGCACCCACCTCCGCTGGGTATGATCTTTTCTTTTCTCTTTCACCTGTTAACACTAAGTCCTCCCAAAACCCTCAGAGCCAGGGTCCAGACCAATCTGGAGCTCGGCCATTGCTGGCTCTGAGGTTGCACGGCCTTAGTAAATACCTATTTCCTCATGTGATTACTCCGTTGTTCAACTCCATCGTGCATGAAGAACAGGGCTGGGGGTGGCCTAGTGGTGCTTTGACAGGCGTGCTGTCGCCGAGGTCACCGTCGCCTGCCCACCTCTTGGCCTGTGCTTCTCTATTCCTTGGAGCCATAGCACACATCAGCTCCGGGGCACGTGCTTGGTTGTGGGGAGCCAGAGCGTGCGCATTGGAGGGGGTGAGGCAGAGGGCCGGGAGCCCCGTGGGGTGAAGGGCAGCTTGCCTGGGGGCTAGCTGTGTGGGTCAGGGTCAGGTACAGCCCTCACTCCCACCTTCTGACATTTCAAAGCTCTAACAGTGCTTCTGTGGGATAGATTGAGGCATTACTTCATACCTTGAGACTGATGAAGAAAGGCAAAAACCTACCAATGAGCAAAGTAGACATCAGGGCAGCTCGGTGGTGTGCAATGCCCACTGCAGAGTGGCAGACCCAGATCTAGAACCTTCCGTGCTGCAGGCCTCTGCCCCTCACTCCAGACGCACAATGACCAGTGTCTTCTCAGGGACCATATTTGATGCTCTGCCACCTCCAGCCTCTGCTCATCCTTTGCAGAGAATCGGTTTTATTTTTCTCTCTGTAACTGTCCAGATTGATGTGTACCCCTGGTGTTCCAGCGTATCGAGCTGATGAGTCCAGATAGAACTCTGCAGCCATTAAATCTGAAGCCTGCGCTTCTGGGGCTTCCAGAAAATCTTTTCTGTCACTCTCTGTTGTGTTTCTGGACCTTCTATTAGTTGGGTGTTCAACTTCCTGGATTGAGTTTTTTATATCTCCATGTTTCTTACCTTTTCTCTTTTTTTTAATTGAAGTGAAATTCACATACCATAAAATTAACCATTTTAAAGTGAACAATTCAGTGGCATTTAGTACATTCACAGTGTTGTGCAACCACCGTCTCTGTCTAGTTCCAAAACATTTTCACCTTCCCTGTTATTCAGCTGCTCCCAGTTTTCCCTCCCCTCAGCCCCTGACACCTACTAATTTGTGTTCTGTCTCTACGGACTTACCTATTCTGGACGTTCCATAAATGAAATCATGTAATGTGTCCGGCTTCATTTACTTAAGGGGATGTTTTTGGGGTTCGTTTACATGGTGCCGTGTATTAGTACTTCCTTCCTTTTTATGGCAGATTAAAATTCCATTGTGTGGATGTACTACACGTTGTTCATCCATCCATTGATGGACATTTGTGTTGCTTCCGTGTATTGGTTATTATGAATGTGCTGCTATGAATATTTGTCTATGAGTATTTGTCTAAGTGCCTGTTTTCAATTCTTTTGGGTATATGCATCACAGTGGAACCACTGGGTCTCATGTTAATTCTTTGTTGAACTTTTTAAGGAACTGCCCACCTTTTTTCTAGAGCACTTGAACCACTTTACATCCCCCATCAATGTGCAAAGGTTCCAATATCACCAAACTCCTGAAAACACAAATTTTCCTTTTTTAAAAAAAGTGGTTGCCTTCCTAGTGGGTGTAACATGGCCTCTCATTGTGGTTTTGGTTTGCATTTCCCCAGCAACTAGTGGCAAAGTGTCAAGTGCTTCTTGGCCGTTTGTACATCTTCTCTGGAGAAACGACTATTAAAGTCCTTCACTCATTTTTAAATTGGGTTGTTTGTCTTACTGAGTTGCAAGAGATCTTTATGTATTTCAGACACGAGACCTCTGTCAGACATATGATTCTCACTCTGAAAGTTGTCTTTTCACTTTCTTGATGATGTCCTTTGATGCACAAAAGTTTTTAATTTTGATGAAATGGAGTTTGTTTTTTCCTTTGTTGATTGTGCTTTTGGTGTTATACCTAAGACTCCATCGCCAAATCCAAGGCCTTTCTCCTTAAAGTGTTTATCACACTCTCTTCTGTTTTGGGGTATTTACTTGATACTGTGTTTTAAACCTCTGTTCATTTTTTTTCTATTTGAAATACATCTATATCTATCTGTCTGGATCCATCTTGTTCTCTGTTCTTTATCTGTATATGCATCTATATAATTATATATGTATCTATGTGTATAATCTATATCTATATACCTATATATCTCTTTATATGTAAAACAGTTATAGAATCAGAAAGAGCTTTGGGAAATGTAACTATAATAGGATATTATATATATGATATATAAAAATGTATATCATATGTGTATCTCCTAGAGAGTTTATTTATATTTTCTAATAGTTATTTTTTGGTAGCATTTTGTTCTTGTCTCATGGCTAAAGTCCCTTAAAGTTCCTCTGGGGACATGGTGAGGATCCCAGCAGGGAGGTCTTGCGTTCCCTCCGTGTTGCATGAGGCCCACTGTCACCTGTCAGCCTGGTTCCTACAGTTGCCCATGTTTCATGCTGAGACTTGCTCTGGTGTCTGGCCGTCCTGGGCTGCCTGTTCAGTCTTAGAAGCAGCAAGGAGAAAGCGAGCTCTGATGGCGACCTCTGTGTACACATGCTGAGCTGCTGGAATGTGGATTTGTTTCAGGTCTAGTGTATCGGGAGCCAGCCATTTGGTGGTGGGATCCCTAAATGACTGGTGTGGGGGTTTTGTTCTGGAGTAGCAAACCTGCACGCCAGCTGCCTTGGCTTGGGCCAAGCACTGCATCCCATATATTGTTTATTTGCTGATTTGTTTCCCTTTTCTTTGATGGTGCTGCGTGCAGGAAGGGCACGTTGACAAGCCCATTTATGTCTTCAGGGGGATAGTTGTTCACTCATTTATGTATACATTTAGTCAGCCAGCCAGCATGAATTAAACGTCTACTTTGTGTCAGTCACACAGTTGATTTAAAGTAGATTTAAAGATTAAAAGACATGACTTCTGTTTTCAGAGAGATCACGTCACTTGGATGTGATATGCTAGAATAGAAATAGGTATAACATTTTTAAAAACACAGAAGGACAGTAAAGTCATTACTTGATGTAGCACTCTAAGTGCAGGCTGTTCAGGGCCATGGGCATTTGGAACTCTCTACTGAGAGGAGGAGAAGGAATTTGTCAGTAGAGAGGGAACCAAATTCCAAGAAATAGAACTTCCAGTCTGGAGGCACAAAGGTGGGGAGTGTGGTGGGTTCTGGGGGAAATACCCCACTTGGCCCCAGCAGGTGCAGGAAGGAGGGCTGGCCACTGAGACGGGGATGTGACCACCAAAGGAGGGAAGTGGAACCCCGCGACGCCAGTGCCTGTGCAAGCACGGGGCAGATGCAGTGCTGAGGACACAGTCCTTACCTTTAAGGGGCCTGTCTTCCAGAAAGAAGGCAGACACGTGAGCCAATGATTTTAGTACAATCTGTAAAGAGATAAGAAATGCAGAGTGGAGGATAGAGCCAGGATGCTCCCCTGGCTGTGGGAGTCGTGGACAGTGTCCCAGAGAGGCTGGCCCTGGGCTCAGTTTGAGGGAGGAATAGGAGTCAGTCCGTAAAAAAGGCCGGGCCGGGTGGGGGGGTCAGGGGCTAGTGTTCCAGAGAGAGCAGGTGCATTAAACTGCACCCTGTGCTTGTTCTGGGGAGGGAGTTCAGACAGTGGAGAATCTCTAGAAGATACCAGTGAGGAAGGATGGGATTAAATTCTCTCCTGCAGAGGGCACAGAGTTGCTGAAGGGCAAGCGGGGTACGAGGTCAGGCGTACAAATAGAACTGTTGGTGGATGGGCCAGAAATTCCGATTCCAGTTGACAAAGAGCTGACTCATTTGGTAAGCAGCCCATAGAACTGGGAAAAGGTAAATCCCAGATAAGAACCTTCAACTGAGTGTTTCGCAAAGGCTCTCTTTTCACCAGATGCTTCGTAATAAGTCTAGGATTGATTGTTTTAAATTTTTTTAATACCTTTAGAAGCAATAGTCATTAAAAATGCCAGTTCCTTAGGAAACACCTCCTGTGCTGTAAGCCAGAGCACACCCCTGTCACGGGTAGCCCCAGATAGAACGTAGTCACGCTGGGTCTCCTCCTGCTCCCCGTCGTTTGAAAAATGTGCCTGCCCTTGTCATAAAAATGCATTTTGTGTGTATTTGGGGGTGGCCTGTCTTCCCGATGGCCTTGGCAGAGGAATAATTCTTTCAAGTGACGGGTGGTTTTCTTTGATGCCAACCCAAATTGGATTGTGCGCCTGACGTTACAAATCAGTGCCATGGGCGCAGCAGTGTTTTTATCCTTTAGCACACAACCAGCAATCCCAAGCCTGTATTCGTTAAAGGCTGTGTTTGCTTTAAACTAATTAAAGCCATTTGTATCAAATGGCTGGGATAACTTCCCTTTTCGAAATCAAGAATATAACTGAAAGAAGTTGGCTAGAAAAAAAAGTCTGAGTTAATTTTATCAACTGAGATGAGAACTGCACTATTAATTTTATTACTTTAAGTGTGAAAATACATCAGTGAGGTGAGTATTGCATCTTCACACGGATCAGTCTGCAGAAAGTCAGAGCTGACTTGGTCTGTGCTCTCTGGAAAATAACAGGCCCACAAGTGCTAAAGTAGTATGATACCAGTCAAAGGCTACCAGCCAGATATGCAGAGGGATCTCTGCAGTTCTTTCAAAATCAGCTTTTGTTTTAGTCATGTAGAGTTACAAGAAGCGTAAGTGTACTTCTGTGCGTAGGGCGTATACCCTTGCAAGCTTCTGTTCATTTAAGTCATGCCGATGGGTTAGATGGGGATGGATTTATCACAAAACATGGTTTGTATCTAAGAGAATGTTTTAAATATATGTTTATTCCTTTAAATTATATTCTTGCTGAAACCTTCTGGTGTTAGGTCCCCAGCTGGGAGCAGGGGACCCACAAACACTGAGTGAGCCGCCAAGGACCTCCTGGTCTTTATTTTGATGTAATCTTAATATGTGTTTTCCTCTTTGTTACTCAATGACAATGCAAGTTGCATTTTTATGAGAGGCAAGAGAAAGTTCTTCAGGGCTTTTGCCCGTGCCCACTCACACGGGAGACCTGTAAAAGGGGCTTGAATATTCAGTGTGTGAAAACACAAACACATGTGCCATGTGCACTCATACAGATGCACTGCTGTTCAGAAGATTTCTGTGTCTGGATTTGCAGCTACATCTTCACATGGGCAATGCTGCTTTGGGAGGAGTAAGTGGTCTTTCCCGATGTATTTGCAAAGAACATCTGTCAAACATTTCCCTTAAAATGTTCATGATAGAATAATCGCTACCACCATTTTTCAAAAGACCTGGCTGGAGGAACAAGCTGCATTTTGCACAGAAGATACGTGGACCCAGAGGGGCTAAGTTTGGACAGGAGGCCACTGGGGACACAGAGAGCCTCTCTCTGCTCCTGACCCGTAGGCCTGACCCTCTGTGCTTCTCAGCCACGGGCAGCCCCTGGCAGTGGGCAAGGCTGGCTCAGTTGGATCCCACCCCAACAGTTGGTGGAATCCTGTTCTATGAGTACCCGCCACGGGCAGACATTGTGCACGGCGCTGAACACTCAGAGGCTCTGTCCACAACCAGAATCTCCCATGCCGTGTTGTTTTTCCTCTTCTCTCAATGGAGAAACTGAAGCTCGGAGGAGGGAAGTGGCTGTCCCCACACGTCACAGCTAGCAAGCAGCCGAGCTGGGGGTTGATGCCCAGGCCTGCCTGAGGGCAAACTTGAGCCTTTGCGGAGCACAGAGGCCTGTCTGGGTCCCTAGGGTTAGTGGTGGTGCCATCTCCCCCTCGCCTGGTTCTGAGCCCCCAGACAGGTGAAGGGAGAGGGGCGGTCCTTGGCTGAGCCTGCCCTGCGCACCACTCTCTTCTGGCCGAGCCCCTCCCAGCTCCAGGCCTTGGCTCTGCTGTGGGGGGTCCTGGCCATGGTTGTCCCCAATATGTGGACCAGAGAGCAACAGAGACCCCCAGACTCTGGGACTGTGGGGTCATGTCCATGGTGGCAGTGGTGGGGGCTGTGCCCTTTCACGCCTGACCCTGAAGGTCCCCAGTCATGATAGTGGAGCCGGCAGGGGCTCCTGAAGAGCACACTAAACCCAGAGCCCCAGCAGCACAATTCCCTGCAGGGTGACAGATGTGGCTAATAATAGGACTGCATTCAAGGAGCACAATTCCTGTGCTGGAAACAGGGGTTCACAAATCTCCCTTTTATATCACAATTGCCTTAATATTGAAGCCTTTTATTTAACAAAAATGTTCCTATTTGATAAAATTTAATGAAGTAATTTAGAAGGTGAATATATTTAATCATGCGTTTCTGTTCCATATATAACTGAAGGTTATGTAAAAAGGTATTTTAAAGAAGTTTTAAAGTTTGAAGTTATGAATGCTTATGCTAAGATAACTAAAGTGTTAAATACAGTATTTTAACTGTATGACTGCAGCACTTAATTTTAACATTGTCAAAGTGCACCTAAGAGTAGTACAGGCCCCCTCTTGAAATTCTCTTTCTTCTGTAAAGTAACTATAACAGTAATAACAGTAACAGTAGTAAACAGAAACACATAATTAAATATATTACTATTCTAAATTACATCCTTGCATTTTATCAAACAGGAACATTTTTGTTAAAAACAGAGTAGCCTTAAAAAATCTTCAATGTGAAAATACAATTTAATCATTTTTATTTTATTATATTTCTAAAACTATATAATATACTATATATAATGTATTATATATAACATTAACATTACATCAGGAATTTAATGTCGGTGTCCTCATATTTTTTAGCTTTCGGAGCTACCTGCCATGCCCAGAGAATGTTGCTTTGGGCTGGGCCTGCTCTGGCCACCTCCTCTTTCTGACCCTGTCTTCTGTCACCTGCCCCTGTGCCAGTCATAGCTGCCTCCACTCCAGGATGTGTATCCGCTGTCCCCACTCTCTGTGTTGCAGTGTGTGCATATCCTACTCTACCCACTCCTTTCCCGTGCTCGGATTTCAGTTCAATGTCACTGTCCCTGAGCCTCACTCCACATGGGTTATGTGCGCAAGTCACCGCGGAGTTGGTTGGCCACTACCTGCCACCAGATGAGGAAGACCATGTCTTTCTTTCCCTCTGACCTCCCTTGGTCATAGTGCTGTGCTTAAAGCAGGGTGATGCTTGGCACATACTTTTATCCAAAAAGTGAAGAAATCATCTCGAGGCAAACTGCTGTCACCAGGAGCAGAATTGGGAATTCGAGGACCTCGAACATGCTGGTGGTCACTTCTCTGTGGGTCGGACCAGAGCCAGCTGCCGGGGAAGGGTGCCTGGGCCTTGACCCCACAGAAGAATGCCCCACAATTAGCATGTAACAGAACTGTCAACATGCATGTAACATTCCTGTCATGGTGAAGTACAGCTCAAGGCTCTGTCCCTCTGCTACAGAACAGCAACATTTCTGTTGCCCTCAACACCAAAATCACAAGGCCAGAAGAAATTGCTGGGAGCCCCCACCCTCTAGCCCCCCGTGGTGGCCAGCCACATTGGCAGGAAGGGCCTTGTCTGACCTTTCTGGGGTCACATGGTTGGGCTGGTTTGGTCACCCTGGCTGCTGTCCAGGTTGGAGAGGGTGTTCCCCAAGGGTGGGCCCAGGCTGCCCCGGTGTCTCTGAGGGAGGACAGGGCTGTGTTCTTTACACCACCCTCAAGTGGCACATGGTGGTCTTCACGCCTCTGTTCAGGGTGTTCTTAGATTGAAAAAACAAGTTTAAAAACCAACTGATATCTCATTGTGGTTTGGATTTGCATTTCGCTGATGATTACAGATGTTGAACATTTTTTCATATGTTTCTTGGCCATTAGTCTATCTTCTTTTGAAAAGTTTCTGTTCATGTCTTTTGCCCACTTTTTAATGGGGTTGATTTTTTCTTGCTGATTTGCTTGAATTCTTTATAGATGCTAGTTATCAGCCCTTTATCAGATGTGTAGCATGTAAATATTTTCTCCCATTCTGTAGGTTGTCTATCTGTTCTAGTGATAGTTTCCTTGGCTGTGTAGAAGCTTTTTAATTTGATCAGGTCCCATTTATTTATTTTTGTTGTTGCTGTGATTGCTTTGGGGGTCTTCTTCATAAATTCTTTGCCTAGGCCAATGTCCATAAGAGTTTTTCCAACATTTTCTTCTAGAATTCTTATGGTTTCATGCCTTAGGTTTAAGTCTGTTATTCATCGTGAGTTGATTTTTGTGAGAGGTGAGAGGTGTGGCTCCTGTTTCAGTCTTCTACATGTGGCCATCCAGTTTTCCCAGCACCATTTATTGAGTAGGGATTCTTTTCCCCAGTGTATGTTCTTGTCTGCTTTGTCAAAGATCAGATGGCTATATGAGGATGGTTTTATATGTGGGTTCTCTGTTCTGATCCATTGGTGCATGTCTCTGTTCTTGAACCAGTACCATACTCTTTTGGTTACTATAGCCTTGTGGTATAGCTTGAAGTCTGGTAGATTGATGCCTCCAAATTTGTTCTTTTTGCTTAAGTTTGCTTTGACTATATGGGGTCTTTTCTGTTTCCATATGAAGCATGGAATTATTTTTTCTAGATGTGTGAAAAATGATGTTGGTATTTTAAGAGGGATTGCATTGAATCTGTAGATCTCTTTAGGTAGTATAGACATTTTAAAAATGTTGATTCTGCCAATCCACGAGCAAGGTATGTTTTTCCATCTGTTTAGCTGGCATGGATGTGGAGATATAGGAACACTCATACACTGCTTGGGACTGCAAGCTAGTACAACCTCTATGGAAAGTAATATGGAGATACCTCAAAGAACTAAAAGTAGAACTACCATTTGATCCAGCAATCCCACTACTGGGTATTTACCCAAGGGAAAAAAAGACATTCTATAAAAAAGATGCCTGCACTCAAATGTTTATAGCAGTACAATTCACAATTGCAAAGATGTGGAAACAACCCAAGTACCCATCAGTACATGAGTGGATTAATAAAATGTGGTATATGTATACCATGGAGTACTACTCAGCCATAAAAAAGATGGGGAACTAACACCTCTTGTATTAACCTGGATGGAACTGGAGACCACTCTTCTAAGTGAAATATCACAAGAATGGAAAAACAAACACCACTTGTACTCACCATTAAATTGGAACTAATCGATCAACACCTATGTGCACCTATGTAAGTAACATTCATTGGAAATCAAGTAGGAGGGAGGGGGGAGGAGGGGATGGGGAAATTCACGGTACAATGCACACTATCTGGGGGATGGGCACACTTATAACTTTGACTCAAATGGTACAAAAGCAATTTATGTAACCAAAGTGTTTGTACCCCTGTACTATTCTGAAATTTAAAAAATAGTAAAAATAAAATGAGTTCTTTCCAAAAAGAAAACAACTGAAATGATGCAGATTTTAGTGTTTCTATATTTATAACTCAGACCAAGAAACCCCGTGCTTCTGCCTTTAAGTGTGGTCTTGCCTCTCACCATGACCGGGAAATGGAAGCAGCCAGATCACAGGTGTGGCCTGTGCCCAGGTGGCCACATGGGGACCCCCAGACAGCCTGCTCTGCCTGTGCTGGCTTTGGGAGGGGCTGTCTCACCTCCTGGCACAGGTCCCACAGTGTGCAGACCGGGGCAGGGGTGTCCACAGAAAGCCCCGGGCCCCAGGAGCGTGACAGTGACTCGGGGTCAGAGTCTCCCTTGCTGTCTGGGGGGAGGGGCTGCAAGGCGGGACTGACGCCGCCATGAGATGGAACCGGGGTGATGGCCGCGCAGAACGCGTCCCCGAGGGAGGAAAACGAGCACTAATGAGCACATTTGAGTTATTAAATGCGAGTCCGATGAAGTAGTTAGCAGGGCTCTATAGGAATTGCTTTGTTTTCTCATTAAACAATTAATTTGTGGCTCTTTGGAGAGTGCAGGGGAGTCACATCTGTTGATTCTGTTATTAATATTTAACTTGATAGCAGAGAGGGCCATGAAGTGTGGGAAAATACGTGTTCAACCCCGGAACAGTTATAATGAGGCAGGTGCTTCAGGAGTCGATCCTGAGGGGTGCAGGAGCTACCTGGGGGGCAAGGGCAGCCATGGCACTAAAATTATATTGAGTGCTTTCCGGGGCCCCAAGGAGTGACCAGGTATGTCGCAGGTGTTGACTGAAGGTCTCCACACCTGGTTTAAGGCCTGTGTTTCCTCCCAGGCTCTGTGGTCAGACAGTCAGACAGGCACATGCCCTGAGAGCTGGGTCTCCTTTCCTGCATGGTTCGGGAGTTTCACCGTCTTGGGTCGGGCCTGGAAGCACACCCACCATCTGGCAGATCTTTTGAGCTGTTTGGAGACAACTCAGGGCTGTGAGATGCTCATTATCCATGTATCAAAGCTCAGCTGAGGGAACAAGAGACATTCAAATCCAAGCCTGTGTTGTCTTTTTCCAAAGCCATCTCGAGGGCCTTGTGTTAGCTGGCTTCCTTGTTTCCTATGTTAGCCCAGGAAATCCCTGCCTATCCTCCAGGAATGTCATTTGTGCCACCATCTTGTTCACACACAGTTCTATTCAAAGTAAGATGGAAACCTCACCATGCGAAGGCTCCGAGCCGTGTCCAGTGGTGCCACCCAGAGAGCTCAGCTGCGAGGCAGGGTCCTCAGGGGCACGTGGACAGGGCTGCGGCCGAGGTGGGTGAGGGCTGTGTAGCTCAGAGCCGCCGCCAGGCTCCAGCCTGTGGCCCCTCCCCACAGCCCCCTTGGCCCTCCCACACCGACATTAGCTGATGTTTGCCCGGAGCTGCTGCCCTGTGCTGGCCCTGGGAGTGCACGTTGGCTGCATCACTGGGGGCTGGCGGGACACGGAGCCCCAGTGCACACACTGTCCCTGACATGCTTGGACGTGTTAACACCCATGAAAGGCGAGGTGACACAGTCGCTTTGGCTTACTACTCGCAGAAGGGACTGCTACACTTTGGGACAATTTTCGCAGATGGCCGTGTTGTGAAAGCAGTGCGCAGCATATAATTCTTACACTGGAGACAGTTGTTTCTGATGTCACCTTTAAAAAGGCCACAGTGCTGACATTTTGCTTGTCCATTTTCACACATATACATCAGCTTTTCATCCATTCTTTTACGACAAGTGTAGGGCACAGGGTAACATAGCTCAGCAGTGCATTTAGGAACAACACATTTATCCTCAGTGACAGCTAACAAGTCATGATCAGGCACAATTTGTACTTTTTGTCTGTGTGTGTGCCTGTGTGTGTTGTGTACGTGTGTCTGTGTGTGCACGTGTCTCTGTGTATACACATGAGTGTGCAGTACCGCCTCTCAGATGGGCACCTGAGCCTCCTGGTGCCAGCTCAGATACCAGGTAACAGCAGTTCTGAGCCGGCTCTGACTCTCACGATGACCAGTCGGGAGGAACACCCACTGCCGGGTGTGTGCTCCAGCATCCGGAGGACCTGGCGGAGCGGCAGGCTGAAATTCCCCTTCTGTCCGCAGCTGTAATTTCTCTACTGCCTTGAAAGGTGGACGTTGCTTACGTAACTCAGCCTGGTACTGTGGATCTACACTTTTTGGAAAAAGTTGGAGGGAATTGTTTTAAATGATTGTTACACGTTCACTCGGATCTCTCCCGTCTTCTCCCCCCGCCTTCCCACTGAACCTCCACCTCAGTCCATCCACGTTTCCGGCCCCATCTGCCCCCCCCCACTGCTTTCTGCCACCTCTTCTTTTCCTGGCCCAAGTTCGGGGTAGGGTCCTACTTGCTTCACTATGTGCCCAGCACCAGAGTGCTTAGACTGTAAATTTCTTTTCTTATAGAAATTGTCTGATTGCATGAGTCTCTTTTGCCTTTAACATCCCTACTTTTGGATAAAGATTAGAACTTTGAACATCATTTCTGAAATTACATGGGGCTCACGGGCAGCTCATTCCTTTGTTACTTGAACACGTGTTTATTGAGGTCGAGAGGTGGACGGAGGAGCTGGCTCTATGGATCACTTCCTGGACACACCCTGTGCACAGGTGCCAACTTCCTCTTGGCACAGCAGGACACAGCCTGCTTCTGGGTGGGCCACGGCACCCTGGTGACATGGGAGTAGCTCTGTGAGAGGGATGCGGCATTGAAGCCGGCTCCTGTCGCTGACCCTGACATGTGCGGCGCAGGCCACGTGGCGGCGGGGGGAGCTCTGTCTGCTCCTCGCTGCCTTCCCGCAGAGAAGGGGGCGTCTGTGCTGTTGTTGCCATTCCTGTTACCAGCATTCGAAAGCTCACTGTGCGGGCTGCAGCACTGCCTGCACCCCCAGCCTTGCATTGTCCCTGCTCATCAGAAGCCTGTCTTCCTCACAGAAGCAGAGTGCTTCAGGTTCCGGAACACTCTGGTGAAAATGGTCCATCGCCTCCCTGGGACATCCTGTCCAACGGCGACATCGGATCCTCCCTAAATCAAACGTTCCAGCAGAGGAATCTGGAAACTCTGGCTGGGGATCAAGGGCAGAGTAAAATCATAGGGGTGCATCCCTGCTGCAGGAGTGAAGTCACTTTAGAGGGGCAGAGTCACCTTCCGGGGTGGAATCACTGCTCAGTACCACGACCCTGTCTTGGGGAAGAAGCCAAGCTCTTGTCCCTCTCGTCTGAGTGTTTACAGCCCTTTGTTCCTGCAAAAAGAAATCCAGGGTTTAAAAAGGAGTAGAAAATTAATTCTCTCAGCAGCTTGTCAACTCTGAAATCACTACCTATGAAAAATTTAGGAGGACTCAGAAATGATTTGCCGTTTATGTGAAAATCATCTTCATTTATAGTGGAGTAGAAGGAGGTGCTCTGGGATCTCGTCTGCCAGCCCTTTGCCAGGGGACGTGGGGCGCTGGCTGAGGGGCCGGTCCCACACGGGCAGCCTGCGGTGTCTGGCGTGCACCAGCCTCCTGAGCAGAGAGGGGAGTGTCTCGACAGAGACCTCACCTGAGGCCACTGTCTTGTTCTTCCTCGTTCCCCAGGAGAGGCCTTCGGAGTGGGGCTGTGGTCAGACGGTGAGGTCGTGCTCCCGATCCAGCAAAGGTGCGTCGGGTGCCACTGTCCCCAGTGCTGTGTTTAGGCCACGCCGTCGCACCCCCAGGTGTCTGGTTATTTTGACTTGTGGCCTCATGTTCCCGGTTGTGTCAGCAACTCTGTGTGGTAACAGGCATCGTGAAGGGCTGGAGACCCCGCCTTCGTGTCCCCCGGTGACAGGAGGGGATGGGATAACTCTGGCTGCACAGGGCCCCTGGTGACACGGGCCACCATGACCACCAGCTCCTCCCGTAGCGGTGGAAAGTCCAGCCTGGGGAAAGGCTTCGTGACGTCTCCCTGAGGACACGGTAGGGAGTCTGCGCTGTGCCCCAGGGTGTCTCTGGGGGGGCAGGCGTGCAGAGAGAGGGATTTAGGGAGCTTCTCCAGCCTGTCCCTCCCTGTTCCATGGCCCCTTCTCCCAGCTGCAGCCGGCCTCCCCAGCGCAGCTCCCACCCAGCCCAGGGCCCCGCGGACCCCTGGGGTGCTCTCGGTTTGGTTTGTTTTTAATCCCTGAAATTGGCGTGGGTCTCTCCTGCTTCCACCCTGCTCCAGGGCCAGCGCTCAGGCAGCGTCAGGACTGGACTTGGGCACTCGCCCACAGACAATGGAGGTGCCCTTTGATGTGTCAGCTCTTACTGAGGAGGCGGGCTCTGAAAATCAATGCCCTCACCAAGCCTCATTTAGAACCATATACAACGGGCCCTGAGTGTGTCATTTTTATTATCTTAAATATAAATTGCATTTTCCCCTTATTTTATTATCAGATTTTCAAAGGAGCTCAGTACTGCTTGAATTGACAAATAATTTCAGCCCTCCCTCCTGGCTTACTTTGCAACCTGGAAAACGACTCACCTTTTCTGCTTTTCTCATGTGTAAAATGAGATCATTGTGCCTGCTTTGTCTGAGTATCTTGGAAATTATTTTTGAATGGTGCTGATGGGGAGACAGTGTACACGATTAAGATACCGTTCACTATTCTCCCCAAGACAGTCCTGCAAGCGGGTGAGACATTAGAAGCTCTTGGAGGTAAAAACATTTATACATGGAAACGGGGTCACTAGGTTGTGGCAAACACAGAAAAGGGAGGTCCAGGGACTCCGGGATTATCCCTTATCATTAACGTCTGGCAGGGCCTGGGCATTCTCCCTGGGAACGGAGGTCACTGGTCAGACAGGCGTTTCCAAGCAAGTTTCCGGTGCGCTTGTCTCGTTGTTTACTCCCAGGACGCTGCGTGCTGAGGCCAGGGTGCATAGAGGGTCTAGTGGTGTGAATTTTCTTTGTAAACCCTTCCCGTAACAGCCAAAGGTCTACAGCAATTGGGGGACTGAAGTCCTCCCTCTGTTCCCTCCAACCCCATGGGCACCTGAGGAAGCCACTGTCAGGGTCATCTGTGGATCAGGGTCCCCTGTCTAAGAGGAGATTCCCTGCCTAATTCCCAAATCAGGGGAGGCTGGTTCCAAAGGAGGTACACCAGTGGTCACTACTGGCTTTCTGAATGGAAAGGTTAATTCTCTCTCCTGCCCTATTCCTTGAGGTTCATTCATTTCCCCAAGTCAGCCCCCTCCCCTGCTCCCCTGACAGAAAACCAGAAGTAGAATGTTCTGACAGCCCTCCACAGTTATAATGGCATCTTCTATTTCTTTGAGATTTACTCCAAATAGTTCCACATGTCCTGTTGACTTTAGAATCTCAGAATTGGGAGAGACTCAAGACATTAGTTCCTTTTTTTTTGAGACTGTCTTGCTCTGTTGCCCTGGGTAGAGGGCACTGGTGTCATCACAGCTCACTGCAACCTCAGACTCCTGGGCTCAAGCGATCCTCCTGCCTCGGCCTCCTGAGTAGCTGGGACTGCAGTTCCTTTTGTGGATAAGGAAGCTGAGGTCACAGGAAGTCAGTGGTTTTTGAATTAAAATTAGCCTGAGTTTCAGAATCACCCTTTGAATTAGGAGAGACTGATATATTTCTAATATCTTTTTGACAAGTTACACAATTTTGACTTGCCTGCAGTAGTTCTTTATTTTAATAATCTTTAAGAAGCAAATTTTTTGAATGTTAGAAAAATTCCTAGTGCTTTATCCCGTGTAAGTAGCGTGTGCTGACATTGGGGCGCATGATTACCACACGACCATGCCATCTGACCGGACTTGCATACTTATGCTGCCTTTGAACTGTGGCCTGACACCAGACAATGCCAGGCACCTCTGCGTCTTCACGTTCTGGGGACTCCGAGAGAACAGGTGGCTCGGGTCTGGACTGGTGGCCAAGAAGGAAAATGCTAGGAAGCTTCTGTGGACACTGACCTCTCACTAGGACACAGGCAAAGCCACCTGACTCTTTTTTTAGGGAAACAAGGTGAAATTGATTGCTGAGCTCCAAGTGTCCAAAGCCATGTCCTACCCAAGAGGTGGAGCGTGGTTTTTCACTCCACGCTTTTCCGAGGAGATGAGTTGTTGCTGCTGTTCTTCTTCAAGGGGCTCTTTTGTGCATTCCGCTCGAGGACACCCTCACCAATTCCGCAGCACTTCGAGGAAGGAGCCGTCTGATTGCCTACACCAGCGTCTTCCACCGCCCCCGCCAACACCGAGGGCTGCGGTGGGTGCCGTGTGGGCGGCCAGCACGCACTTGTCAGGTGGCCGAGTCTTCGGCGTAGCCTCCTTTTCCTCCCTCCAGACTCCCCGCGACCTTCCCCGTTCTGTTCATCCGTCAGCACTGCCAGGAGCAAAATCACACCCAAGGCCATCAGGGAGCTCTTCACATCACAGAGCTGGGCTTGATCTGCAGATGAACAGCCCGGAAGATATTACCAGCATGCCTCTCCCAGAGGGCGGACATACATCATGTGCTCCCCAAAGTACTTTAGCGCCCATGGTCATACAACTTGTTGATTTTCCTCCATAAACTACTTCTCTTGGCCACTCAAGGGAGTCTTTTACAACAACATCATCAGAGTTTGTGGAGAGGCCCAAAGCAGAGATTACTTAAGCATGTCAGAGTGGGCCCCAGAAGTGGCCCACGGGGAGCCGTAGAGTAAGCACTTCCATGGCGCAATGGCCGAGCCGCAGACCCAATTACGTGCATGAGCCCCGGGTGTTCACTGTCCTGCCTCCAAGGTAGCTGCAAAATCAATGGCTGTTAAAAAGTGCCGGTTATTCAGAAAACTATCCAGGGCAAGGCACACACATTTGTCACAGGTATTGCTGGGGATGTGTCTGTGATGAGGGGCTTTAAAATGATCATCAAAAATATCTTCTCTAAGAAGCACTCAGGAGGAACAATGTAAATCCATTTATCTCAAAAGCCAGATTTTAAGGTCTGATTTTTACAAAGATCAACTGTTTTCAATACAAGAGGTATTTAATATGTTTTCTCAAAGAAATGCAGATGAGATGCAGCCGTGGTACTCTCATTTGAGAATGGTGTTACGGGCTTATGGTTGCCAATTTTCCTGACACTTTGTTTCATGGTGCATATTTATTTCCAAGCTCTTAGGAGATACTGACCTGCATTTCTGCCAGCGTGACGGCTATATGTTTTATGAGTGGCCACCATGTTGGAGACACAGGGTGCGTGGTGTAGAGTCAAAGTGCACCTCACTTTGCCTTGCACAGCCCATCCAGACACGCTCCACGGGGCTTCCTCTTTGCTCCACCTTGGATAAAATTTAAACCAAATGACTTCTGGCTCATTCTTAGGTAGTAAAAAGCCAGCCATTCATAGCCAATCATGAAATAGGGCCGAGTTCTGTCACTAAATACGTGGAGTCCAGGGTAATCAAAATACCCACCTTCATTTGGTGTTTGACTTTTCTCCTCCTTTACCTTGGGCCTGCTTTGGGTTGGGTCTATGGGGGAGCTGAGGGCAGGGAGGGTCAGCTTGTTTGTCCTCCCTCCCTCCCCCCCTACCACTCTGTAGGTACCTCTGGTACCTGCAGGATGGAGGCTGAGGGATGGGGACCCAGGTCCTGCCTGGCTGGTTCTCGTACTCAGACACGGTGCCTAGGGCTTGGCTGTTCCCCACCTGTTAGCCCCTCTGTGGGACATAGATGCAGTGACTTCCTAATCCCATTTAGGTGGAGGAGGAAGTAGAAACGGGGCTGAGGACAGGATTGCCCATCACACCTGACAAGGAATAGCCTTTTGGGAGTAATTCCTATAGAGCTCTGAAAACCTTCATGCAACCCAAGGGCTCTGCTTACCACTCTGAGTGACAGAATATATTTCCTCTGCCCTTGAATTTATTTCTTGACTCAGGCATGGTTATCCAGTTCAATGAAAGTGGATCGTTCCTTCCCCAAGTTTGATCTTGAAATGGATCTGTATGTGGCCTTACCAGGCTGAGGGTGTCTCTTGGTGGTGGCCATGGCTGTCCAGGGGCCCTGTGGCCAGCACTGTGAAGGCAGAGTGCTCGGGAGAGGCTCAGCCCTGACAGTTAGAAAGAGATGGCACTGACAGGCAGACACACTTGTTGTAGAGATGGCACTGACAGGCAGAGCCCGGCAGAGTCAGGGGTTCATGCTCAGCTTGTTTGCCAACAGCCTGAGCTAAGGGCAGCTGCTTCTTAAACAGTAAGGACCAACCATCTGGTCCCTGGACAGCCTGAGGGCCAGGACATTCTTCAAAGTAACAGCAGTGGACGAGAGCCTTGGTGTGGTCATAACACCCTGTGGCCATTTGTCCATCCACTCACCACATGAAGGGGGAGCCAAGGAGGGGACCCAGGTGCCTCTGTCTCCTCCACACGCTGCGCTTCTGGGAACAGGGTCACATGGTCCGGGCCCTGGCTGCCCCGGCATTGCTGCTCCATGTCTGAAGCGCAGGTGCTGGCCGAGCACTGCCTGAGTAAGGGGCTTCCTGCCAGGGCTCTGGAGAGGGACACCCACAGACCTCGTGGCTCCGCAGCCACAACCCAGGCAGGTGCAGATGCGCACGGGGGGCGTGATGGTGGGGCCTGCGCAGGGACCAAGACTGCCTGCCCCTTCTGCAAACCTCCTTCCTAGGACGGGTGCTGAGGGAGCCTGAGTTTTCAGTGGGTTGAGGAGGGCAGCAAGAGTGTGACGTGCTGGGCGGGGGGGTTCCCAGCCTTGCCCCTCTCCCACCCCACCAAAGCTCAGCTGGGTCCACGTGCAGGAGGCCATGGATACCCTTCCCGTGTGCCTGTGTGTGTGCCTGTGTGTGAGTGGTGTGTACTCTCACGTGGGAAGTGATTCTCATCGGTTCCCCTTCCTTCCTTCTGCCAGGAAGGAACATACCTGAGACCTTTCTAACTGTTGGGCAGTCAGGAGCCCCAGGCCGAGCCATGTCTGTCTCCCAAAGGGTCCTGCTCTGCAAACCCAGGACACTCCTGCAAGGGTTTTCTTCTTGCAGCTTACCTATTTTTAGGTTGGTGCATGGTTAGATGGTTTAGGTTTTTCTTTTCATTCTTAGTATTAAACGATGGTCAATCTCTCTTTGTTAGCTTTCACTGAAACTATTTGCAAAATTTTCAAGGTTATTTAGACATTTTGGGAAAAGGTGGGAACTTAATCTTTGTTCTCATTTTCAGAATCCCACATTTTTGCCCTTTTCTGTCCTCCCTGCCCCACAAAACTACTTTCAAAGTGCTGTGTAGTTTGGCTCTGGGACAAAAGCCTGTGCTCTCTTTGGTGACCAGCAAGCCGTGGCACCTGGAGGCCTGGCCAACCTGGAGCCCCTCCCATCCCCCTGGCAAGGCCAGGCCAAGGCTGCCCATCGTGGCCACCAGCCGTTGAAGCCTCCACAAGGCTGGTTCTGCTGTTCCACGTCAGTCTCTTGTCCTTGTCAGGGAGGGCCTGTGTCCTATCCACCCATGACCTGCGTGGCGTGGTCCACAAAGCATGGACCATGGCATTTTAGACAGTGCCCAGCATGGCATAGATGGAGTCTAGGGAACAGTTTGATGTTACTGGAGAAAGGTCCCATCTGCCTAGAGCCCTGGGGACCCCAGGAATGTGAGAGAACAGCTCTGAGGTGCCCACACACCTTGGCACAGCACCTCCACACCGAGCCCACCAGGGCTGTGAACAGTGGGCAGTGTCCGGGCCATTTGCTGGGAGAGTTCACATAGCCTCCCCCTGAGGGTGTCACAGGTGGACAACAGGTAAGCCTGGGGCCTCTCCTCCGGGCATGCTTCCTCAGCGTCTTTCCCCAAGAGGCTGTGGGGTGGCACTAGCGAGTGCCTTTGCACACAGGCACGGAAGGCACAGCTGGAGGCTTGGGCCTGGAAGTCCAGGGTTGGGCGGGGGCTGTGTCAGGAAGGGGCCCAGAGGAGGGGCCCAGACCTCTGATTCTCTGCACACCCACCGCAGGTGCCCTCCCTTTGGGATGAGAGCTTTGTCACTAGACCTCCATCTAGGGGACGTGACAATGCCACCCTCCTGTGGGATGCACAATGTTTGCCAACCAATTTGAATTTTCAAGGCTACTTTTTATCTTTGATTGCTTAGCTTTTCCAAACTGCTGTGACAATGGAACGTTAATGACAATTGCTTTGGTCCAACAGATAAAAGTAAAGAGCTCTGCCGTGCACCCTGCCCCCCTGCCCTGGTGCTACACACGGAGAGGAAGAGCCGGGCTGGAGACAAGGAAGACAAGGTCAGTTTCTGGACCTGTGTGTGTCTTAAAGATGCAAAACTCCAGGTTTGGAGGGTCAGGCCAGGACCCCTCACATCTGTTTCCTACACGGCCTGTGTGCACGACTGTTGGTGCCGTGTGAAGCCCTGAGGGGCCCAGATAAGGCCTGGAAGAGCACTGAAGGGCCCGGGCCAGTTCTGCCCAGCTCTGAGGTCCGGAGCCTGCTGGGGGCCACTCTACTGGGAGTGGATTTGGCTTCTCATGTACATTTTCAAAAGGAAGAGAGGACACATCAGTGGTCAGGCTGCAGGCAGACTGACACCGCTTAGGCAAGGGTAAAGAGAACCCAACACACATTTGTTTTTTTCCAAAACCTTCTAATTTTAGGCCTTTTTCTTTGCCTGTTTGCCAAATGGCATTTTAAGGATGGATCAGGACATTGCATTTGATGCATTTAATGTTTTTAACAGCACTGTCCTTCCCCTGAGTAACCCAAGGGATTCACTTTTATTGCTACATCAGAAAATCACAAATCACACTTAATTTGCTCCCATCTGTCAAATAGTGTGGAGGCTCTGGTCAGACACATTCTTTCTCACTTTACCTTTATCAGGTATTGCCCTGCCTCAGGGCCACTGCGAGTTTTCTACTCTCCCTGGTTTCTGCACCAGCTCCCTTAGAGTGTTTCCAGGACACAATTCCCATGTGGCTACTTCTCCTTCCCGATCACCAGTGCCCACGATAAACAGTGAAAATTTATCACAAATGTTAGTGCAAATTAAACTTTTGCCCCTGATGTATGATTTTTCCATAAGAGATTAACACCCAAGCCGGAATTACATATTAATTACACAGATAGCCTTTCTAGTGCCTTAAATAAATACTTTCTTTATCACTGGGTTCTGTGGATCTAATTCACTTTTATTACTTTAGTGTGGAACAGGAATTTTATACCATGATTAGCCATTTTTATCACCAACAGGAAATCATAACCAGCGTGTGCCTCATGAAGACGACCTTGGTAATTAGTGGTGGAGAATCCCAGCATTGCCAAATTTAAATGTTAGTCCCCATCACAAATTACATCCTTCATATTTGTGTGAATAATTAGCTGAGGTAATCTACTACTCAGAGACTTCTTGTAGAGTTTCTATTGTTCAATTAACTTCATAATGAAAACCCCTCTAATTTCTCTAATTGGATTAGTAATATAAACTCTGGTCTTAATATATATTTTTTGAGGCAAGTGTTTCTGCGTACTCCCTGTTATGCTAATTATTTATCCTGACTTTATTTTCTCATAGGAAACAAAGATATTTTCTACTACCAGAAAATCTAAAACATTTTTTTTCTTAAACTTACAAATTTAAGGATAATAACATAAATTACAGATCGTTTATTAAATGGAATTATCTGTCAAAATGAATGGAGTGCTGGGGAAGACCCCGGTAGAATACCGGGATGAGCACGCATGAAGGAGACGGCCCCTTGGTTCTGGTCATTACTTGTGTGTTTTAAGATGCCCTTCCCAGACGCCCCTCATGCCAGAGACCGAGCAGGAAATTTTCTGCCTGAATATTTTCTCTCAGGGCCTCTCACCCTTCCCTCGTGGCATGTTCTCCTGGCACTGGCCATGAGCTCTTGATAACACGGTCAGCAAAAGGCAGCTTCGCGCTTACCGAGGGTTTTACCAAAGGGCCATGATTGACACGTTCACTTCTTTGGGATTTATGTCACCCTTGGCTCTTGAGGTTATTTTCACTTTTTGTTCGAATTTTATGCTTCTGGGTTTCTGTAATTTAGCACTTTCCTGACTACTGTGTTTGAAAGGTGGCTGACACAACGAAAATGAGCCCTGGCCCCGGGGAGCCCTCGGGGCCCACAGACAAGTGTGCGGGGCTCTGGCTCAATCCCCGCCGCCTGTGTGCAGCTCGCAGTGCGCTGGGGTGCACCCCGCAGGGCTTTGGAACGTCAACCTCATTTAGTTTGGGTCGGTCAGATGGTTGACCATCTCCTCACCTGCACTATCTCATCAAGCCCTGACATTAATGATAGTAAAAACAGAGATCCCCAAATTTTCGGATGACATCCAGTTTTTTTTAAATGAATCTAGAGTTTTAATTGTACCTGACAGTCTCAGCTCAGGACCAGGTTTTTTCTTTGATTAATGCACTGATACCTTTTAATCTCACCTGATTTTCCAAGACAGAGAGAACGTAATCTTTATCATAGCATTTTAAGTTTGAGATTAAAACCATGTAAACAGCTGGGTGAAGAAAAAAGAAAAACGTTTCCTCCCACTAGCATTTACTGTACTTGCTGTGAGTTTCTTTCTTTTCTTCTCCAAAATGTTGGTGATACTTTTTTATCTCTTTTAAAATTCCTCGTTGTGATTTTGCAGTTCCACGGGTAGAAATTTGGGTGTGTTTTCCCGTTGTTGAACAAAGATCTGAAGTCTGTCGTACGTCAAGGCAGCTAAATAAGTCCACCTGGATCTTGGGTCTCTGATCATGTTGGAGCTGTGATCGGCCGTATTTTCTACACTCGAGCAACTTTTACTTCTCTCCAAATTCTCTTCTGTAGTGAACACTGATCAACTGCCTCAGCCATAGATTTTTTTCCTTTTTAATTTTAGGTATTAAATCTTCATTTTATGCCAGGTGATGTAATGTTCAAACATTCTTTGTTTTCTAAGACGCAGAGACAGAGTGATGCTTTTCACACCTGACTGAGCATCACGATCACCTGACAAAGTGAAACAAGCCCCTGCAGCCCCTGCCCCTGCTGGCTGCTCTAGAAAGGCGGGGACTGCTGGGAGCAGCCAGACGCTGTGGGGCAGAGTCATTGTTTAAGATTATGGGCTTGTCACTTCCTCCTGCCTCGACAGGACCTGGATGTGCCACCCCCGCTGCAAGTTTCCCTGACACTAAATACGGTTTTTTTGTGGCACAGTAACTTCAGCAGCTGGGTCGGTTCATTTCCAGAGATGGATCCAGGGGGATTTTCTGTCACAAAGACATCAGGCCTCAGATGCCCCCTCTCGGCTGCCCCGTCTCTGTTCCTGGAAAAGCAGGCAGCATAGACAACTTAGGACAAGGAGGGGTGCCTTTGTCCAAGTTATTCATCACGGTCTGTTGTGCCATAGTTCTATATTCTCAGCATAATCGCCCGGCCCTGCTGGCTTTGCTGTACTGAGAAGGTCGTTGTCTGGTGGCTACTGTGGGCAGGTCTGTCTGCAGGAGACTTTTGTTATTCTTCACTTGGTTGCCTGTAATTGAAGAGGAGTGTTTAAAACTAAAGACAGCTCTCTCCTTCTCTTGCTGCTGTAAGGAGCCCCCATCGATGCTCCGGAGGGGAGAGGACAGCGCAGCCAGAGGCAGCAGGCCAGTGGCCTCCACCCCTGTGCCCGGATCCCCCTGGTAAGATGCGCCAAAGCCCGAGGGCAAGGAGAAGTGGCAGTGTCTTGTCCCAGCATTCACCAGATGTCACCAAAGAGAAAATGCATGCTCCTTAGGTATATTGTGTTTTAAAAAATGAATTTGCAGCTCATGGCAGGTATAATTCTACACTATTGTCACATTCTTCAGGGAAAAAGATAGCATTCAAGTGATAAGTTACCCAGCTCTGATATATTTGTGAAAGTGCATTAAACTGGCAGTGCTGTTGTGTAGCTATCAGTGAAAGGCAGTCTGAGAAAATACAGCCTTAAGCTTCAGAGGACCTTTTTCCCTCCAGTCTAAGAAGAATATTAAGTGAATGTTAATTAAAGACGTGCCTTGCTCTCGCTGTCCTGTGAGGGTTCTGATGTCTGAGTATGCCACACTTCAAATACCCTCCACGAGGGAGCCACAGTCTTTGGTTTTTAAAAATGCCCTTTTATAATGCAGTCATTTGGAAGCAGAATAAAAAGGTTATTATAGTAAAAATTAGTTTTAAAACCTGAAGATTACAGTGCAGTATACAACTGGGAGGAACAGCTAATTTAAAGAACAGGAATAGCAACCACTTGCATCAGTTTAATGTGCCTGACATTAAAGGTGCATAGAATTGGCCTGCTAATGACCTCAGGGCCCCACGCCAACCTTGCATATGAAGTGAGAGCCTCCCTGGTGACTCAGGGCTGTTGTACCCATGGCTGTGCCCTGATTCCCTGTCTACTATGGAAAACCTCGTTCTTCCTGGAGGGAGGGGGTGACCAGGCAGGGGTGGCCTCTAGCCTGCTGCCTTTGGCCAGGGCACCTCTGCACCCTGGTGGTACCTCAGGGGGTGAGGCCTCCCGTGCTGATGTTGTGTTGTTCCTGACAACAACCAGCTCTCCAGCTTCTGGGTGTTCTGCAAGTCAATTCAATTCCCACCCTACTGGAGTTAGGTCAGCCCTTGCAGGCTAAGGGCTCAGTGCCACTGGGCTGCCCCCACTTCAGACACCAGCTGCAGGCAGGGTCCCCAGGCTGCCTGCAGTTCTGCCCAGCTGACTACACATTCGGGGTTCCCGTGACCTCCCCTGGGTCATGATAATTTGCTAGAATAACTCACAGAACTCAGAAAAGCATTGTACTTATTTGCAGTTTTATTATAAAGAATACAACTTGGGAACAGCCGGATGGAAGAGATGGACTGGACAAGGGGCGGGGGCAGGGGACAGACACAGCCCGCTGTGTGCCCAGGCCCTGTGGTGTGGTGGCCTCCTGCTCCTGGGCCACACACCTGCCCACACAGCATGTGACTGTGCTCAGTGTGTTGCAGTGTCAAGTATGTGTGTATCTAAATATAGACAAGGTACGGCAAAAATACCTTTATAATCTTATGGGATCACTGTCTTATATGCGGTCTGTGGTTGACCAAAACAAACTGTTATATGGCCCGTGGCTGTATGCATATTTTACTATAGCACAGACTCTGTCTCAGAATTTCTATAACCAAATGCTCAGCTGTGTTTCAGACAGGCACATTGCACAAATGGTATTTGAGGGGATTGGGAAAAATTCACTAAGACTGTGCACCTGTCACGCTGCTCCCAGGACACTGCCCTGAGGGGATCCTGAGTGTGTAGAAGACATGACTTTGAGCACAGAACCTCTCACTGTGAAAGCTGCTGTTCTTTTTCCATGACACTGAGTGACGGTGCAAAACACTAAATGACACCTGGTGCACCAACACTGCTCCACGGCTGCCACTCCGCCCTCTCTCTGTGTGGGCCGTTTACCTGTAAATTGTAAAGCAGTGCGGGCCCTCTGGCCCTGGTGAACTGGTCTGGTGATTATCGCGTGGCTGCGACGTGAAGCCACCCCATCCTGCACAGCACATGTTCGGGGCACAGGAGGAGAACGAGGGTGCTTGGCCCACACGGGCTGGAGGACTCTGACTCAGGACAAGGACCATGAGCAGGTCCTGGTGGGTTTCTGAGAGTGGACAGCGGATGATAAAACAAACCAGGGTGTGGCTGGGGTGAGGGGAGTGTCTGGGAGCAGGTCGGTTGGATTGAGGCGGGGTTGGTGAGGGCTTAGGCCTGGGAGGGCAGAGGAAGAGTAGCCGAGGTCCCCAGGACCTACAGACTCCCCAGTCTTCACGCTGAATGATGCCAGTATGGTGGAGTGCTGGCTCCTGGCTGTATTATCTCCAGCCGGGGCCAGTGTGATGGAGAAAGGGAACCCCCCCAGGAAGACCCAGCTGGGCAGTGGCTGGGTTATTCTGCCATAGGAAAAAAGCTAAATGACTGAAAGTGGATGGAGAAGCTCCCTTGTGGCATGTACTGTTTGAATCAGAGCTAGGCCTAATGTGCTAGGACCTGTGCAGTATCACAGATGGAATGGAGACACTGCTGAGGCTTCCCCACGTTCCTCCTCCTGTGCCTTTCTAACCTCAGAACCACTTGAATGCAAGCTCCTTGGCTTTGTTGAGCAGCTGTGGGGCGAAGAATGTTTGTGTTGGCAGACCCCCACCAGACCACGGGGGCTGGGCTTGCACTTGCCATGGAAAGTGGAGGGAAGTTGACATTGGAGGGTGAAGGGGCTGCTCCAGATCCCAGCTTCTGTTGCTGTCACATGCTCTGTTGAGAAGGGACTCAGTGTGCATCCTGACATGACAGCTGATTAATCTAGGCATCACGCACAGGGAACCTCAGAAATAACACACCTTCCTGACACTGCAGTCTGCCTCCAGGAACAACACCCCCCTGCCACAGAGCGCTGTGATTGCTTCACTCAAGTAACTCGAATCTTCTGCTATGGTGCCATTCATGGGCGTCTGCTAGTCTTCGGCCTTTATCCTGAGTCAGCCAGGTTCTCAGGGAGACCCTTGGGTGCGGGGTGGGGGGCAGGGGCTCACTCCATCATGGGTCTCCCCTTCCCATCTGAAACCACCTATGGCTTGGGAAGGTTGCCCTTGCCCAGGTAGAGAATGTTCCCGGGGCAGTGGCCACCTTGAACTTCCTGGTAAGACCACCAGAAGTCTCGATAGGACCTTGGGCAGAGCCCCCAGGACCGAGGAGGCGTGCAGAACCGGGACGGGGCCAGTGACGGCTTCCGAGAGGTGCAGCTGCCCATCACGGTGTAAGTCGTGGCTCTTTGGCTTTCATCTCTGCAACAGCTTAGACCAAGAGGTCAAGCCTGATGTGACGCTGTAAGGCTCTCGCGCGTGGCTGGCAGGGCGTGGCTGCTCTGTGCCTGTTTGTCCTGAGCGGACAAGCCGAATCCCCCTCCCCGGCTCACTGCCCCTCCCCCTGCGGAGGCCTGGACCGCAGCGTAGGGCGCCCTGGCGGCTGTGAAGCAGGAAAAGGTCCTGCACTTGGGCTGGGAGAGGTGTTCCATGTGGAAGTGGGTGGGAAGGATGGTGGGAACTGACCAGGTCTCTAGAGGTGAGCTCAGGGCCACTGGGACCCTGGGGGTGCAGCCAACTGAAACAGGGACAGGATGAACAGTCCGGACGGCGGATGGTTCACCCAGCGAGTCTCTTTTCTTCTCATGGTGAAAGCCCAGCACCCTCTGCCTGGTCTCCGGGGTCTCCTCTCGTCCGTCCCGGGAGGACACGTCCTCTCCACAGTGGACGCTGGGCGGTCAGCCACAGGCCCCCTCAGCCAGGCGCTAGGCTGCCAGCTCAGGCCAGATCCCAGAATCAGGCACTTTGTCTGCGTACTTTCAGACCTCACAGTTCTCCTAAGAAAACTGACTTCCAATGGGTCTGTGCAGGCGGGGCAGGCTGGGCTAACACAGGCTCGGGAAGTGTATGTCGCGAACACCACGTAGCTGTTGGGGGCAGCTGGAATCGCACCAACAAGGAGGCAAAAAGCTTTGGAATCTGCTCAAAACATCTCAAAATGAAAATCAAATTGTTCTTACTCTTGGTTAACTTTTTCATTGTGGTTATATTTTTAATAAAATCAGGGCTGAGAAATGAAATTTTTGAGAGGACAGCAGAGTAAATCAGACCCTAAATCTCATGTGTGGAATCGTAGGGGAGAAACTTACTTTCAAAGGTGAACATCCACCAGTATTTTTGTGATTGGCATTTGCTCCTAGAAAAATATCCTACAAAGTGGTAAATTTGTAGAAATTGCTTTAAAAATGATGAGAGCAGAAGGGTGGTGTTTCTCCTGCTCCCTGCTAGAGACTCCCTGTCAGTGAATCTGTGTGGATGCCAAAAGTAGACAGCAGCATCCTTAGTTATTCTTAACTGTACACGCTTCCCTCTGCTATTCTAGTTGCCAAGAGAGATGGCCAGATGTATAGCCTCCTTGAAAGTATTAATGTAGTGCTAAGCACTTGAGAAATGCAAAGTCGATGGCCTGACAGTGAATAAAAATGAAGAAGAGAGTCATCTAGGTTTCTTGCGTAACTGCCTGTGCTGGTTTAACCATTAGAAATGGTTTCAGAGTCCAGAACAACTTCCGTGGCCAACCCCGCTATTCAGAAACCAGTTGGGCTTCATGCTGTCGGGTGGTTTCAAGGATACGGTAATCCGAGGTCTACCATTTTACAAAGACAAAAGGAAAAGAAGGCCGCACATCCACTTTCATACAAAGTGAGAGCCTACCCCCTGTGAAGAAGACTCAGCGTGTGCAATGAAATTAAAATTATTTTTTTCAAATCTTCTGTTTTTAGGCATGTTAATGCTAGAATAGCATTGTTTTAATCCTTCAGGATTATCTATTTCTTCCTCTTCTTCTTTTCATAATTTGGCTTTTGACCCTAACAGTAATTCTGAGGGAATTAAGCCACCATCTTATTGGGAGGTAATTGAAATGTTTTCCTTAGAGTCGTTGATGTCATTGGGGAAATTTCAAAGGTGAGTGCTCCACAAAGTGTAAAATCCATGAGCATGTAGCTTAAATAACAATAAATATCCAGGCCAATGATTAGTTAGCATCGTAAAATTACTTAAAAGACTATGGATTTACAAATAATTAGCTATTTTTATGAAATAAAAAATATATTGAACATTGGTTTTAACATCATATCATTTTCTAAAAATTCGAGATTGATGTAGTTAAGTTTGAGTCAGTGTTCTACAGCTAGCACAGCCCAAAGTTCTTTGTCAACTGCCTTGGGAAGGGATGCAAGTGTGCCTCAAGAAAAAGGAGGGACATGCCGCGTCCATCAGAACATTGACACTGTCAGAAGGTGCCACTTCCTAGCAAAGCTGATTCGTGTTTATTGTAAGAAGCAAAAGTGGTTAAAATGCAAGGGCACACAACGCACTACTGAAATGAACAGGGTGCATTCTTACGACATTAGTGACTGTGTCTAGCCAAGAAGCCAATGGCCGATTTTACATTTCTGCCTTGGAGAAGTAAGAGGCGTGGCAGACACTAGCGATGCTAGTGATGTGCTTTCACGGAGCTATTGTAGATGTCAGCATCCTATGAATAGCTGATTAATGTCTCCAAGTCCCAGGTACGCTCATTGGTGCTCCTGATTTTATGTTAATAACTTGTCTTCAATTTTGACTTTGATATTTTAGTACCTGTTGATGACATCTTTTTATTAATGCATAAGGATATATTGGGTATAACATTTTACAAATTCATCCTCTGGATATTCTAAATACAGGTATTAAACGTGGTTGACTTTAAACGAATCAATATTACAAACATGTTCTGTGATGAAGCTGGTAGAACTTTTCTAGAAGGAAAGGAAAAGTTTCCCTGGGCATAATACATGCGGATGATGTCTGACAAGAAAAAGTAATTAGAAATTATGGTTATTAAGAGAGATGCCGGGTTTGGTCACATCAGCGTATGTCAGTTTTTCCTGTGCACCGCTGCTTGACATGTGATCGCACTCCGCGAACTTAGAGGCAGCACATCACTCTTCTTTGAATATAGAGCACTGAAGAGAAACTAAATGTCACTCCATCCCCTTTGCATAGTCAAGGCTTTTATTATGTCAGAGAAGGGGCAGGGGAGGAGTTCCTTGTCAGGGAGGGGATACTGATGTTGCCTTAAATGTCAGAGTGGCTTAGTCAGTCAGGTGCAGGAGGAGGCCTGGGGAAGCTGCCGAGAGCCACGTTGCGAGGCCTGCGGCGAGCTCCCTGGAAGCCTTTCTTCTTCGGAGACAGTCTGGGTGATGCTCTAACAGGACAAGCCTCCCGAAGGCTTTGCGTCCACTCCCTGCAAGGCTGGACGACAGTCTTCCGGGGCTCCGGGCTGGCCCGTCAGTGACCACTGACCACTGGCTGGTGTTTTTACACTGCTCATTGTTTACCAATGAGAAAATAAGTTAATGTGAAATAATGAAAGATTGATGGATAAAATCTTTCAACAGTTATGCAAAGAAGTGAAAAGTGATGACTTCAGGAGCACACGTGCGTGAGCCCAGGTTTGCTCAGAGTCCCGTTAGCAGTGGAGGGAGCACCCCCGCCCCAACTGGCCGGCCCCTCTTTAGATCTCTGCCCGGCGGACCTTCCCTGTGCGTCTCTTACCTCAGAAGGAAGAAGGTGGAGAGTTGCTTTTCTCCTTCAGGAAAATGAAATAAAAAGGCTGAGTGGTTAAAAAAGCTGAGGCCATGTCCCCTCAGGGTCCTGGACTCCAGCTGTGCAGCCTCCACCCGCCCAGCACCTCGAGGAGCTTCTGTCTAGAATGTCGTTGGGACACCACTAGCCCGAGCAACTTTTGCAGAAACAATGGCACTGCCCACGTCATGAAGCTGAGAGATGTCGAACAGGCACACAGCAGGCCCCCAGGCACAGAGCTGGCCTTGCGGTCGAGTGGCAGCGCGTGTCTATGTTGGAGTACCCGACAGAACACCTGCAGAGCTGTGTGTTCTTGCGCAGTGAATGCTGGAGGTGGGGGCAGCTATGGCCAGAGACGTTGGATTGGAGAACGTGCTTGGGGAGGGGGCATTCTACTTCTTCTCCTTGAATCTTGTGTCACCAGCCTCACAGTCCCGCACCCAACAGCCAAGCGACGAACCCTGGCCACTCAGTCCTGCCCAGGTCAGCCCCTTCCTTCTGGGAGGCAGAGCCCCAGAGGAGGTAGGGAGAAGGGACGGAGCGAGAAAATAGCAGAGGGCACAGGCACTGCCGTCCGTCCTCAGAGATCTCAGGCCTGACGGGTGGGACGAGCAGACAGAGCTCCTGGGACAGGGCCCGCAGGGCGCCTTTGTGTGTCTGGGAGTGGGTGGGGGCGCGTGTTCCTTCTGCCAGTGAGCTGAGACTGAAGCTTGGGGAGGGGAGCAGGAGTGTTGTCCGTACCTCGGAGCTTACACCTTGGGGTTTGCTATCTGAAGGGTGATTGGATTATGAGACTCCTTTCGTACAACAAAGCAACAACCCCGGTTTTCATTTGCTCAAATTCGGATCTTCATATATTACGGCTTCTAAGCATGGATGTACTGTACCAGACTTAAATAACTCTGATGCACTAATTATACCCTCTGGGATATGGGACAGTTAAAGAGAAGAGGGAATATGGCAGCTATCCAGAAATTATACAGCGTGATTAAAGAAGGGGAACGTATACATATTACTTAGAATGAGCATAAATGGTACATAAAATTAATTTTGCATGTTACAGCTGGCTCCATCTAGTTGAAACCAACCATAGCAAGTGGATGGGTAGATTTCTCTTGGGGAACCACGTTTATTTACCTGCTGCCGGCTCTTTGGTTCAATTCCACACGTTTCCCCAGGGTGCAGGAACTGGGTTCTTTGTAGCCTGGATATAAATGTGTAGCATGTTAATTGCTGTTGCTCTGCCCTCTCCTGGGTAATAATCCCCTATTAAGTGCTAATTATCCCCACTCCTCCCTGGCTTTAGAAGTTCGTCAGTGGCAATTTAGGGAGTTGCCAACTGTCTCCTACACTGTGGGGCATTCTGGGGTGCTGGCTGTCCCCTGCACTGGGGCGTGCTGTGGGCGTCTCTGAACCCCAGGACTGGGAAGTTAAAGAGTCAATGCTTCTCCTGCAGCACTGACTATACAACAAAGATGATGGATGTGGGGAGAATTTGTCCAAATAAATATAAAACCCCAAATGTAAAGCCTCTATCTTAAGTTAATAGCAAAGCTTGGAGGCCGGCCGGGAAAATACCTCAGGAACTCAAAGAGAAAATGAACTGGGTTCACCGGGTGAAGAACCAGCTGGGACCTTCCAGCAGGAGGACTCAGGACATGCGTTTTCTAGGGTCTCAGCACGTTCATGTCTGTAGGGAAAGGCACACGCCCACACTAGGCACAAGGCCAGCAGCCCCCAACAGAGAGATGGAGAACCAAGTTCCCTTGAGTTGTTCTGATCTTTGGTGAACGCTTGGTTTTCTGTGGAAACCAGGACGCCTGGAGGAATTCAGGTGGATCCGACAGCTCCTGCCTGAGGTCAGCCTCACCTGGGCAGCCCTGCCCTTTCCTCCCTCCATGACAGTACGTCACCTGCCCAGCAGCCCTCACACCATTCAGCTAGCATTTGGGGGGCTCCAGTAGGGCTCCTAGCTCCCTGCTGCATGATGTCCCAGGCCCACCTGCCCTGACCCACCTGAACAGATCCACCTGGACGGATTCACCTGTCCAGACCCACGGACCTCACTTCGGCCCAATGTTGGGTTGACGGGAGATCCGTGCTCATTGCTTGGGGCCCAGAGCTGAAATCCTGTTGCTCTTGAACCCCACAGCACTGCATGACAGGGCTGCTGCCCATGCCGAGCCGGGGCAAGGACCCACCCCCTCTTCACAGCTTTTCCTCTGGCCCCCCCGTCCTCTAGTCCCCACTTTGCTCAGGACCCCACCCCCCAGGGTGCTCAGGAAAGCTGACCAGCTGCCACCAGCCACCCGGGGAGCTGCTGTCATTCCTCCCGGGCAGCCAGTGCCCATGGTGGGGGTGGGCGTCCCGGCCTGGTAAGATCAGTCTGCAGGGAGGGGCATCAACAGTGGCCATGGCCGGGGTCCTGGCACCAGATCAGAAAATAAAGAGCAAAGAAGAACAGAAGCTAGAACTGAGGTGGGAGGGACTCGTCCATTAACCTTCATAACTGAGGACACTGAGGCGCACAGCGGCGAATCCATTCCCTGAGACGATGCAAACAGACAGTAGCAAAGCCCTCCCTGGAAGGCAGCCCCCGACTCCCAGCTGAGTGTCCCCTCCCTCCAGTGACTCCTGAGGAGATCACAGGTCCCTCCGCTCTGGAGGAGGCCGCTGGAGGCTGGGGTGTGGTGCCTGGACCCTGGGGCAGGATGACCTCCCGCCAGGTCCACCTGCTGTACCTGGGCCACAGTAAGTTGTTCTGTGTTCTCCATGTGAGATCAGGGCTCCTGGGAAGACTTCTGGGTCCATACAACAGCTTTTAAGTCTTAGGTGAATAGGCAGGGATGCAGAGAGCCAGGGATTCTTCTAGAATGTTCTATGCAGGCCAAGTATAGTGAAACATGGAGAGAAAACAATCCAAGCAAGACTGTTAGAAATAGGCCCCCAGCTGCCGGGAGCTTCAGTCCTGGAGCTGTTTTTCCAGCCACAAACTGGTCAAAGAAGGCTTCTAAAGCCCATGTGTGGGGCCAGGGCCGGAGCTTGGTTCCTCCCCCCACAAGCCTGACTGGACGCCCAGCAACATGAGGGGAAGGGGCTCAGGGCTTGCCCCACACCGCTGTACTGCTGCTGGCCTCAGGGTCTCCTGCATGACATTAGCCACTGTCCTTGTAGATTTGAAACTGGAGACCCAGCCCACTGTCACAGCAGGAAAACCATCCACCCCCAAATAGCTCAGGCTTCATGGGGTGCTAAGGACAAGCTCTGCAGGTGGCCGACTGCACAACCCCACACCAGGGAGCACTTCACTCCAGATCTGCGTCTGAGGGAAGGGGTCTAGCTCCTATGACGGGTTTATGTTCCCTGCTTACCCGCACTGTTGGAGAGTTCACACCAGAGCTGAATTGTGCATAATCCACAGCACAGTGTAATCACCTTCAGTGCTGCACTGTGAAGGCACATGGCCTCCTTCAGGTGCCCAGAACTTGGGCACCTCCTACCTAGGCTCGCTGGGGACCGGGTCTGCCTGGCCCAGGAGCAGGAAGGGATCCAACCTCCTGATTAGATTTAGGGTGCACCTAGGTAACCCAGGACATCCCCGAATCTCAAGATCTTAATTACATCTGCAAAGCTCCTGTCACGTAAAGTGACACATTCATAGGTTCTGGAAATTAGGTTGTGGACATTTTGGGGGCCATAATTTTGTCCACCACACCCGTGAACCAGGTGTGACCCAGACCCATAGACCCTCTGGGAAGGGTCCTGGTCCTCCCAGAGTTGCCAGCACACAGGGACTTAGCCCCTGGCCCTCTGCCCGGCCTACGGGACGTGGCTAGCTGAGTTGAGCATGGAGTGATTGTCCCAGATCTACACTCTTGCAGACACCGTGTGAGGCTGGCTGCAGGGAAGGGGTGCAAGTAGACTATGGGGACCCAGGCCGTGCCCAATGTGCCCCCCATGGGCTGGGGGCCCTCCCTCAGAGGGAAATCAATAGCCAGAAGTGCACATATGGGTGCACATGTGACTGTTTCTGCACATTCCCAGGTTATCTGAGAAGTCCCAGGCAGTCATGGAGCTAGAAGGAACCTCCCAGGTTACTGTGGGGAGGGCGGGGAGGGGGCCCTGCCCAGGGGAACCTTCTCGGAGGTCCAGACCAGGAATGGACCTGGTGCCGCATGGAGCTGGTTCTCTGCAGCATCCTAAGACCAGTTAGGGTGCAAAACCCAAGGCCAGAGGCCAGCCTGGGTGGCCCTGTCTAGCCATGTTCGCTGGGTTACACTGGGGCCAGAACCCAGGTTCCCCAGTGTCTTCCCCTTGCAGAGTCACTCTATAAACCCCTTAGGAAGGGAGTTTCCTTCTCTCTCTTTATTCTTTTCCTTTGCTTCATTTTTTTCTTTTTACTCTTTTCTGATAACCTTCTACAGATAAAGGGTTTTAAAATTGCAAATTATTCCTTTTAGGAATTGTAAATTTCCATTTATGAAAGTACAAAACTTAATTCTTTGCTCTTCTAAAAATGAACAGCACATCCAGGGCTGCACTTGCTAATGAAAGCAGCCCATTTAGTATTTCCACTGCTGGAGAGTAATGAGCCGCGGCCTTGTGTATTCCTCCACGGCCACGCAGAGCTCAACTGCAGAACTTTAGGGAACCACTCTCCAAATTACTCCGTCCCTGGATTTGGGGCCAGAGGTGCCCCAGAGCACTGAGGATCGGAATTGGAATTTCACTGAAGCAGAGACGGCTGGTGTGCTGGGAAGAGCTCTGACCTTGTGTGACCTTGTTAAGCTGCTTGGCTTCTCTGAACATGGGTATCCTTAGTGGCTAAAGGACAGTCGTGAGGATGTCTGCCTGTTAATCAAATGAGATAAAATATGAGAAAGATCTGTAAAGCAGCCTAAAAAGCCAGGCTTCGTCATTATTGTTCATACTCTGTATAAATAAGCTTTGTCAACGTGTGGATTTCAGACCTGAAGCCTTTTAGGGTGAGGGCTCATGCTAACGACTTTCTAACTGAATGTCTCTGCCAGCGACTGAGATGAATTTTTTCAACTCGAACAGGTGCGTGGTCTGGACGGGAGATGACCGGGTTTTCTTCTTCAACCCGACGATGCAGCTGTCTGTCTGGGAGAAGCCAGTGGACCTGAAGAACCGCGGGGACCTCAACAGGATCATCGAGGACCCTCCCCACAAGCGCAAGCTGGAGGCCTCAGCAGGTGACTAAGAACCGGGTTGTGTGCACCCACTTGGCAGAGTTTAAGCTATGTATTTCTAATGAACATGAAATGAAAGCATGTTTTTTTTTTTGGCTATGTTGAGAACTGATTATTAAGGAATCATGTGCATGATTGCAGAATTTAGTAATTAAATTTTTATGGCACTTTCTGCAGAAACCTTGATTCTCCCAAGCCGTTAGCTCTGGCTCTCCTTCTGCACCATGTAGGGTGACTAATGCAGAGAAGGCTGTTCACTCCATCAGCCACTTGAAAGTCTCTTTCCTATATCACCATTATCCTGCATCTTATTCTTGTTCCAAATGTCTTTCCAACTCCACTTGAGAGACTAGCTGTGCACAAATGGGAGTATATTTCCTTCTGCCTTACACATTCACTTTAGACCTTTGGACTAAATCGATACGTTGTTGTGTTTGGATGGAGGCCTTAGTTCAATAAAACCCTGTGCTGGGGAGAGGAGAGGACCCTTTCAGCTGCATAGGACTGGGGTTCTTGGCAGAGGCAGTTGTTTCTGATGTGTTCTTGTAAATCTTGCTGCACCAAGAGTCAGAGAACTTTTAGCATTTTCAGAAAGGATCCTTTCCAATTAGATCTGATGCATTTTTTATGGGCTGCTGAGTTGGGAAAGCCCCACTCCTTGGGCACGTGGGTTTGCGTAGCATTGACTCCACCGGAGGCATTTGGGAGCAGGAGCCCCTGCCCACCTGAGATGCGGAGACGCTCCTCTGCAGGGCCAGGCAGGTGGACGTGGGATCTTGAGCCCTTGAGAGAGGGTCTTTGTTTCATTTTTGTGGGGTGTTTTATTGGGTCTGTAATGGTATTTTTGATTCCACATCATGGAGGGCTAACACTAGATGATACCAGCGTGTGCTTCTTGTCAGATCCAGCGGCATTTGACGGGAACATTAGAAGGCGGTACTATAAAAGTTTTCTTAACATTTTTGTCAGTGCTTAGAGTTATGGAAATGGCTGCTCTTGCAAGGCTGGTGCTAGTCTTTTAAGATTGAGACAAGTTGAATATGTTTATTTCACTTAAGATAATGACAACGTTCTCCAGAGAGCTCTAGTCAACTGATGTTGGGAAAACAAAAAATGTCCTCGGTGCATATTTAACTGACTCTGTAAAAATGTGACTGTATTCAGGGACAATAAGGATTGGATTTGGTGATTTTGTTTCCTCCTTTGATCAAGTGGCATTCATTATGAAAAGGGATATTTCGCGTCCTGAAAGAATGCTTAAAAAAAATCATTATAGAAAACAGTCTCTCAAGGTTCTGACTCGTGGACAAGAGCGTCCCGCACGGTTTAGGAAGATCATGAGACCAGACCTTCAAATCCCAAGAGAAACGTCGCGGCGTAGTTTATCCTAACCATGGTTTTATTTGCTTGGTCAAAGGCAGATAATGCAGGCGGATTCCTTGCTCCTTTCCTTGCTTGTGTTCTTGTAGATAATTGGGTACTGTTTCATTTTTTCCCCAAAAAATCGGTAGGAATGAGAAAGAAATGAACTTATTAAAAGTCAATGCGTGGTTGCTCTCTCACTTCTGTTGTTTGGGCCGAATCAGGCCAGGTCTGAAGAGAAACAGGGAGGTGTCTGCAGGACATCTACGGGGTAACTGGCTGTCCCCGGGCTCGTGAGGACTGTGGGTGGAGGACAGAGACCCGAATTACCTGGGTCAGAGATGATGCTCCTTTCACTGTACTAACAGGAGTCTCATTTCATACGCAAAAAGGTAAAGAGCTGGGCCTTGACTCTAACAAACACAACCAGAAATATCTGATTCATTCAGACGTAACATGTCACGGCATTTCCTCTTCCATCACTTTGCTATGGTGGCCCCAACTACCCAGGTAGACATGTGATCACGAAATTACATGTACTTACAAAACGACTTTTAACCTTCCCTCCCTCCTCTTATAAAGAGAGGAAGAGATTGTCTTAAACCACTTTTTTTTAACTTGAATTTTAAGAGTATGCAAAAGACCTCAATTCTCAACTTCCAGTTGCCAGGGTAGCATGGATATTTAAGGACATAACTTCTAATTTCCCAAGATCCACCCAGAGAGCTTTGCCGCAAAACAATTAGGACAGGAGGAGTTTCTGGAGGATTAATTAATGAGAAGGGGCAGAGTTGGTGACCTCCAGCCATCACCAGCAACGTGGCACTTTCCCTGGCTGTCCGCTCAGCACAACTCATCAAATGACTTAACCCTAATTATTATAACAAGCTCTAGGGGAGATTGCTCTAGGTGGAGAATTTTTGTTTTTCACATTTTGTTCAACCATGAGTCATGTAGATTTGAATATACTGATACCTATTTCTAGTGTGAAAGGGAACAATTAAGCATTTCAGTCGATACCCGTTATTTTCAAGAGGCAAGTGAAGTAAATGAATTTTGTGAGGTGGCTGCCACGCCTGACTGCTGTTAGGCCACAGGCGTGTGCGTGTGCGTGTGCGGGGAGGGTTTAAGGCATGGAAGTTGTAGCTAATGGTGTTGGGCAGTTCATGGGGCAGAGGACACAGAACTGCCAAGAGCGCAGAGCCACTTGTCATGCAGCAGATGAGGACGGAGCCTGCTTGTTCGTTCTGTTAGCAGTGCTGAGGGGGTCGAATGAAGTCCTGAATTATTCTCGAATCGCCTTGCAGTGCTTCCAGATTCCTCACGGCTGTAGGAGCTGTGCCGTTAGCTGAGGATAAATGCCCGTTGCACCAAAGCGAAATGAGAAGTACCAGGCCCCCCCAAACCCATCAGTTACGCAGCATGATGTTCTCAGGGATATCACAAACTCATCAGTTTAGAGGATGCCCACTTTGGGTTTTCCACCAGCTTCGGTGTTCCTCAAACCTGCCGGAGGCTCCGTTCCCTCACTGTGTCCACCTGCAGCAGCCCAGTCCTCTCTTGGTAGAGATCTTACGGCCGTGTAGCTGCTGACACACCTGCAGCTCTGCCACCTTGGCCTGCTCTGCCTGCCCTGCAGGGGCTCCTGTCCCTTCTCTGGGAGGTTTGTGCAGCCCGGCGGGATGTGTCTGAGCTACTAGACAGGAGAACTGAGGAGGGGGGCACCCTCCTTGCTAGGGGGCAAGGGGCCTCTTGGTCAGCATGTGGCCCTGACTTGGTTCCATTTGATTCATAGCCCCATGAGATGGTGCCATCAGTATTGTACCCATTGCTGCTGGGTACAAGCAAACTATCACAAAATGGCTTAAAACCACACAAATTGATTATCTCACAGTTCCAGAGGGAGGAGTCCCACATAAGTCTCATGGTGCCGGCAGGGCTCTGTTCTTCCAGGGAGCACCCACTCCTTGCCTTGCCGGCATTGAGAGGTCACCTGATTTCCTTGCTCAGGGCCCTGGCTCTGGCCTCTGCCTCCCTCCCCCACTGTTGAGGGTCCTTGTGATTCCATGGATGACACAGGACTATTTCCCAGCTGTGTAGCAGCCTTAGCTCCCCTGCACATGCAGCCTAATGGACTCACAGGTTCCAGGGCAGGATATGGACATTGTTGGGGGACATTATTCTGTGACCCCGGCCCATTTTACAGAGAGAGAATTAACAGAAGGAATTTAATTATACACCTATATCGAGTGGGGGGGGGCTGGGATTTGCATCCCAGGGTCTGACTCCAGAGCTGAGGAGGGCAGTCTGTCCAGGCCCCCACCCCCAAGTACTTGTGGAAGACAGCTGGCCCTCATGCCAGTACAGGAACAGCACAGGAACAACCCAGGGCAGGCAGCTTTGTGCGTTGACACTCGCTGGTCCCAGCCTGCAGTGGAGATGACATGGACTTCACTGGCTTCAACCGCTCTGTAAACATTTTAGCCATTTATATTCAGGACAAATGTAAATTGATAATAACATTCATTTCACCAAGTAGGATATAGAATCGTCCCCATGAGTAAACACAGCTGTGAGCAGTGAATGGGTCACTTTCCTAAGCATTGTTTGGCCAAGACAGTGTACACTGGATGCCCAAATCACAATGGGTACAGGTGGCCAGAGGCAATCAGCAAGGCCTAGGACCACTAAAAATGCAAATGCTGGACCTCTCCAGAGTGGCAGGGCTGTCCAGAGTGGCAGGGCCCTCCAGAGTGGGAAGGTTGTACCTTGTTCTTTTCAAGAGGACTCAGAGTGACCTGTGAGGCCCTCCCCACACAGAATTCATTTGCCCTGGGCTTGAGGAGGAATCTTGCCTTTCATACGGGACCTGGGTTCCATATCCGGGGAACACCTGCTGGCCTCCAGTACCTGAGCCTCCTCTTTGCACAATGAATTAACCAGGTGATTTGTTCTCTAAGCCCATTTTGGTCAGTCTCTGCAACATGACACCAAGATAAGGCAGGTGAGCTGAGACAGGTTATCCCTCCATAGAATGCCTAATAGACTTTTGCAGGAACCAGAACATGTGTTGCCTGTTTAACTCCTGGTGGAGTTGCAGACAGCCCGTGTTAGGGCAGGAACAAGCCAGGATATACAGGCACTGCGGAGGTTTGTAGGATGCTCTAATGACACTCACCTTTCAGCTTGCTGTGTTTGGCCTCAGCAGGGGCCCAGGTGGGCAGGGCAGAGGTTTGCCCAGGTTTCTCGATGCACTGCTGAATTCGTGTTGATGCAGAGGCATGTCAGGGAGAGACTAGAACAGCATTTTTCAAAGTAGTTTCTCCCAAACCCAATGTTTCACATTGCCACCCACCTCCTGGCCCAGGAGCAAAAGACGGAAGGGGGGGGGGCAGTGCGAGGAGAGGGGAGAAGTTAGCTTCCTCCTAAACCAATCGTTTATTTACTTGGGAACTTGTGACTGGCCGGCCACTGAGCTAACACAGGGCGCCAATGATGAGCCCGTGCTGGGCAGAGGGCGACGTGTCTGAGATGTTTGGGGCAGAGAGGATGAGGCAGTGGCCGTGTGGAGCTAAGTGAGTGCACAGCCCCGGCCAGGGGTCCTCCTTGAGGAAGTGTCACTCACACTGGATTCCAGGAGATGTGGCTGAGCTGGAGGCTGGAGGCCTGGGGATGCTGACAGTGAGCACCAGGACACGGGAGCCTCTGGGAGTCCCCACAGTGTGGTAGCACTTGCAGTGTGGCATTTCCAAACAGCCACGGGGATGTCCCCCATTGCAATTATTGACCAAGTGCAGAACTTCCTCCCTGTGCTTCAGCTGGGCCCAGCTTGGCCTGGGCTCTTTCTTTGCCCAGACGTTGTATTCATTGCATGTCTCTTACTAGTTGCGTGCGACGTAGGAATACTGGGAAGATTGATTTTGGCCTTTGTGGGGGCCTTGGCTGGACCTGCTCATGGGAAGGTGGGTCTGACCCAGCCCCTCACACCCAGGGCCTCCCGGTGCAGGCTGACCTCCCCCTGCAGCAGCTCCACCCCACATCACCTGAGCAGTGGCCCTGCCTGCTCTGACGGGGGTGGGGTTGGGAGTCGGGGGGAGGGGGCTACTGCCCTGCACCTTGCACACATGTGCACCACTGTCTGCCTCCAGGGCTCCCGCCTGGCTTCCCACCATGGAAGAGTTCTGACCCCTCCCTTGTGAGATGCTCGCTGGGGACTTTGGCCGTGCAGGAGGCCCCAACCTGGGCCTTCTTTGTGCCCAGGAAAGCCACAGTCAGGGGAGAGCACGCACTCCGCTGCATAGGTGCTGGGCGTGAGCACTGCCCAGGTGGGGATCACCTGCTGCTGAGGCAGAACTGGGGTTCCCACCGATTTACAGGTGTGAGTGCTGTCGTTCTGGGTGCAAGGGAAGCGTGCCCTCTACCTTACCAAGTCCCAGCTACCATGGAGCCCAGGTGTACACTGCACACCACGGAGCTCACCTGAATGCAAATGTGCCTTACACACCAAAATTCAACTCCTAGATTCTTCAGTAAGTCCTAACCAGGGATTGTGCCTGCCCTTTCCAGGAAGACTGACATAATCAGGTATAATCCCTCCTACTCACAGAAAGGAAGACATTTGGCTCGCAGAGACTAAGGACTTTTACCAGCTAATCCAGCCTCATTCCCAAGCTCAATGACTTTATATGTGTGTATGTGTGTGTGTGTGTGTGTGTGTGTGTGTGTGTGTATATATATATATGCAAGCCCTTGCTGGCAAATGCATAAAACAATACATTTGTAAAACATATAGATTGTGTGTGTGTGTGTGTGTGTGTATATAAAACATCTCAGAAATTGGAAGGCTGCTGCGCCTTCTGTTCCGCACACAGCTCACGTTAACATCTTGGCTTTTCCACCTTTGCGTGTTGAGTCTCTCTCTGTCTCCCTCGCTCCCCACCCCGTCTTCTACTTCTGTTCCTCCCTTCTCTCTCTTCTACCCTCCTCTCTCGTCTGGAGACGTACTGACTTCATCAGACCCCGCTTTTTGATGGACTTCTGGGTCATTTGCTTGTTTGTTCTGATGTACATAATGCTGGTAAGCACATCTTTGTACGTATATATAATATATATTATATATTTATCTTAGGAGTGTTTTTACAAGTATATCTGTTGTATAATTTCATATTATTGAAATTGCCAGGTCAAAAGGTATACGTTTTAAATTTTTGATGAATATTGCTAAATTTCCCTGCAAAAAATCTCTTTGGAGATTCAAACTCCTGCAATAGATTCTGTGTACTCTCATATGCACTGTAGCTCATTGAAAGTTAGTTTTTAAAGTCATTCTTTGTTTCAGTTGGCATTTCCTTAATTTTGAGTGAAATTGAACAGTTTTCACAGGTTTCTTGGCCATTTGTTTTGTTTTGTGTTCCTTGTCTTTCTTATTGAGTTATATGGACTCTTGTAAATCAAGGATTTCAGTGTTTAGCTGTAATATTATTCTAATATTTTTCTTTTTTTTAATTTGTCTTTTGCCATTAAACAAGTTGTTCTTTTTTTTTTTCTTATTGTGGTAAAATATATATAAATGAAGTTCGGCATTTTAACCATTTGTAAGTGTACAATTCAGTGGCAACAAGTACATTCATGATGTTGTACAACTGTCACCACTATTTATTTCTAAAGCTTTGCATCGCCCAGAACAGAAACAATTAAGTGGTAACTTCCTATCCCTTCCTCAGACCCTAGTAACCTCTAGTCCACTTTCTGTCTCTGTAGACTTGTCTATTCTGTATGCCTCATATAAGTGGAATCAAAACAATATTTGTCCTTTTGTGTCTGGCCTCTTTCACATAACATAATGTCTTCAAGGCTAATTCATGTTGTAGCAGGTGTCAGGGCTTCATTCCTTTTAGTGGATGAATAATATTCCATCATGTGAATAGACCACATTTTGTTTATCCACTCATCTGTTGATGGACAGGTGAGTTGTTTTCATTTTTTGGCTACTGTGAATACTACTGCCATATGATATTGGCATACAAATATCTGTGTGAGACCCTATTTTCAATTCTTTTTGGTGTGTACCTAGGAGTGGAATTGCTGGTTCATATGGTAATTCTTAACTTTTTGAGGAATGGCCAAATTTTTCCAATAGTGTCTACACCATTTTGCATTCCCTCCAGCAACAACGCACAAGGGTTCACTTTCTTCACATCCTTGCTGACATTTGTTGTCTTCTGGTTTTGTTTGTTTGTTTGACTCTTTGTTTATAGCCATCATAGCGGACGTGAAGTTGTACTGAACTGAGGGTTTGATTTGCATTCCCTGATGACTAATGATTTCGAGGACTTTCCCACGTGCTTCTTGGGCCTTGGCAGATTCTTCTTTGGAGAATGTCTGTTCATGTCCTTTCCCATTTTTTAATTGGGTGATTTGTTTTATGTTGTTGTTGAGTTGTAGGAGTTTTATATGTAGTGTGGATATTAAATCCCTTATCAGATGTATGATTTACAAATATTTTGTCCCACTCTGTGGGAAGTGTTTTTACTCTGTTGGTAGGGACCTTTGATGTATAAAAGTTTTTCACTTTGATTAAGTCCAATTTAGCATTTTTCTTTTATTGACTGTGTTTTTGGTGTCAAACTTAAGAAATCATTGCAAAATCCAATGTCATGAAGATTTCTCCTTATGTTTTTTTCAAAGAGTTTTATAATTTTAGCCTGTAAGTTTAGCTTTTTAATCCATTTTGACTTAATTTTTATATATGGGCTCTTTCAGGGGTAATTTTTGTCATTTTTAAAAAATTCAGTGAATGGGCGTACTTTCCTGTTTCTTTGTATGGTTCGGAATTTTTTGTTGAGAACTAAACATTATGAGTATTGTAATGATAATGTGGCAGCTCTGGGAATCAGATTCTCCTACTTCACAGGGATTGCTGAGTGAGGCTTGTGGAGGGCTAGAGGCATCCATTTGTGACTTTCCCAAATTACTTTTATGCAGTGTGTATTCCTCGTCGTGTGTGGTCACTGCAGTTTCTGTTCCATTATCTACAGTCAGGCGAGGATGGCAGCCTCCCCCCTCATGCAGCACTGAGTTGTTATAGTATCTGAGCAGGTCCTTCTGAAGTAGTTGATTCCAACCACCATCCCAGCTCAACGGTAGTTTTGGTGGAGGAACCGATCCTGAGAGACGTCTTCTCCCCCATCCCCTCTGGTCTATTTTTGAAGTCAGTCAAATTTATAAATATTTTCTTTTATGGTTTCTGGATTTTGTATCTCAATTAGGAAGGCTTTTTCCAAGTTGAAATTATTCAAAGCAAACAAATAAAAGCACTCTAAAAATAACCAATATTATACACATTTATTTTAAATAATACCTTTGTAATTGTGTGAGCTCATTGTTTTTTAATTTAAAGAAATTTTGATGTCTCCCCTCGGGCCTCCCTCGAGTGTGTCCTGTGCTAGAATGGGCAGGAGGCTTCCTCCTCACGCCTGATCTCTGCCATTCTCGTCTCCTCCCGCTTCATCTGCCTGAGAGACAAGTGCATGACCAAAAAGTAAATCCCAGTCATTCTTTGGGACTGAGCAAGAATGTCACCTCCTCTGGACACACCAGGCAGGAGGCACAGATTTCAAACAGCACCAGTTGTAGACAGGCAGCCAGGCCTTTGTCTGGAAGAGCCCGTGGAGATTGCAGTTCAGCAGGGTGAGGGGGCAAGCAGGGCACAGCGACAGCCTGAGGTTCACATGGAGCATAGGCAGGGGACAGTGTGCACAGGCTGAGCTTGCTCAGTGTGAATGTGCTGAGCCGGGTGCCCACAGGGCGGGGGCAGAAACGCCAGGAGGTGGGGGGCAGGCAGGAGTGAAGCTCAGGGGGCAGAGGAGGTGACGTGTGTCTTTCAGGGACCTGCACAGAGGGCTCTGTTGGAGCCGTGGAGGGGCTGCCGTAGGGAGGGAGGATAGAGAAAGGAGGGCCAGGCCTTCAGTGTCCTTGATTATCGCAAATGACCTTTCATTTAGGCTAGTGGCTTTCCACTGGGGTAGGTGAGATTTTAGCCTCTGGGACATTTGGCCATTTGGGGAGACATTTGTGGCTGTCACAAGTGGGAGGGTGCTGCTGCTGCAGGTGCCCAGTGGGCAGGGGGCACGGCTGCCACCGAACAGCCTGCAGTGCACAGGACAGCCCAGGGCAGTGAGGAGCCACCCAGCTCACATGTCGGTGGAGCTGAGAGCCCCAGCGGAGAGCCTGGGGACCGGGTCACACCGGGCTGAGGCCTGCCGGCCCCTCCTACCCTGTATTGCCCGGCAGGAAACCCTCTCTCTTGCACCAGTGTCATTTTGGAGAGAGTGGGGCTGCCTATAATGTCTCCTTGCTGGCAGAGCCCCTGCACAAGGGGTGTGAGGGAGGCTGCTGGCCTCACCAGAAGGTGCAGGACTGCGTGCCCACAGCAGGGTCCTGCTTAGGAAGCCTGGGTGGATGGCAGAGCACTTGTGCAGCGTGTGGCCGGGCGGCCCTGGTGGAGCAGGCTCCTCCAAGCAAGCTTTGGTGTGGCTGGGCCCAGCGGGCTTCCAGGACCTGAGCATGGTCTTGCCAAGGGCCCCGCATCGCACACTGAAGGCAAACCTGTGCATAGATTTGAACTGAGAGCTGGTCACAGAGGCATTATTGGGATTCCAAACACAGTGTGCACGGAGAATTGTCAGATCTTATAAGATGAAGAGGCGCTGAGGGCTCAGCAGCTGTTGGAGTTGGCGTCTGTTCCTGTAAACCCCGCGTTCATTAAGAGCTGAGCGGCATTCCCACGGCAGAGCCTGGGCGGGGGTGGGGGAAGAGCAAGCAGCCTCGGAGATGGTGGTTGGCAGGGCCAGGCCAGGGGGCCGGCTGGGGACGTGGGGGACACCCTGACGAGCCCGCCTGCTGCCCACACTGCAAGAAGCCTAGTGAGCACGTGGTTCTGAGAAGAGGTACACACAGGGTGAGGAACCGGGCAGGAAGGCGCTGGTGATGCACGGGAGCGTTTGGAAATCATTCCGCCTGTCAGGACAGAAGTGATAAAGATCGAGAACCATCTGTACACTCATTTTTCCTCTTTCCCTCTTGGAGACCAACACAAAACACCAAAGTATCTTCTTGCTTTTTCATTCCGAAAGCTCATCAAACGCTTACAGGGCCGACCTCTTCAGGATGGAAGTAGGGACCGTGTCCTCAGAGTCCATTTGGCTTTAGAGGTAGACACAGGGTCAGTGGTGACCGCAGGCCACACAAGGGGACTCTGGTCACCTGCTGCAGTGGATGAAGGGGTGCTGACAGCGGGACTAAGACAGAGCACCACTGAGAGCCAGCCCTGTACTGGGGCGGTGGGCAGTGGCTGCCCAGGGCTCGGGGTTCACAGGCAAGGACGCGAAGGCGCCGTGCAGGAGAAGGGCCTATTCGCAGGCCCTTACCCCAACGGACAAGGGAGGGCTTAGGCAGATGCCCACCCTCATTTCCCCATCCCCTAGCCACTCCGGAAGGCCTGGCCGCCTCTAAATGGACAGTGGCTATAGATGACCTCTCTACAGAACAGCAACATCAGATTTCTCTTCTGCTGAAATATAAAAGAATGTGCACCAGGAGAAAACTAGTTGTAGTATTTCATATCAACCTTTAATAGAAGTCTCTTTTTTTTAAATTTCCAGATGAATCCTTTTGGAAATGAGCACTGCCTAGTGGTTTGCCCCAAGCTCTGAATGCTGGTATGCCAACCCTGTTAACTTGATTTTCTTCCAGCCCATAACAGCGATGGATCTAGTTCTGAAGATGGCAGGGAAGACCAAGACGTGAAAACCAAGCGGAACCGGTAGGTGCCAATGTTCTTTCTTAGTGGGTCTTTCCTTAGTGGGTACTTAGGTGGTGAGGAAAGAAAAGGCATCGTTCTGACTATACTGACTTTGAGCAGGGAACTAATTCATCTGCTAAACAAAGGGCAAGAGGTGTCAGTTCTGTCTTAACAGCTGCCCAGGGAACCCATCGGAGCAGGTGTCTCAGAGGCTCCAGGCACCTCAGACACTGTGCACAGAACTTGCCTCCCGCAGCCCACCCCGGGCGTCCGTGAGCTCTGCCCTGACTGTATTTCCTAAGCCCTGCTGGAGCAGCCGGGGCGGCCCAGGGTCACAGGTGGTGTTGTGTGCTGGGTGAGAGGGTAAGTTTCTGGCCTGGTGCTCCAGCTCTGTGTCTTGCTTGCTTATTGACTTTAGGCAAAGTAACCCAACCCCGGGCTCAGATTTCTCATGTGTAAGATGAGATGTGGCAGAAGTCCTGATGGCTCCTGGTTGAGACAAGGCCTGTGTAAGTGGCGCTGCACGCGGCCTGCGGGGAGCTGGCCATCCAGGGCGGCCTGTCGGTGGTTGCGATGCCCAGGGTGGGGGATCTGTCTTTCCCTTCAAGCCAGGGGTGGCTCTTACCCCTCTCGTCCCTCCCATAGGCTGTTGCTCTGCCCTTCCTTACATGCTGAGTTTCACATAAAAAGATACAACTGGGGGAGTAAGTCTAAGATCCCCAGAACAGGGAAGATGGAAGGAATGACGTCTGCTGCGCCCGCCTCTGCAGAGAAAGGTGGGGTGAGTGTAAAAGGCAGCCCACGAGGGGTCTCAGGGGCCGCTTCCTGAGCTGAGTCATTACTGGCCCAGGTGCTGCCTGGGTGGACATCCCACCCCACAGAACCTTCGTTCACGCGCCAGGTCATGTATCAGCCCCTTCATGGGACACCCTAAACCTGCAGCAGGAACCCCGATGGAGTGGTAAGAACGTTAGCACTGAGTGTATTTTCTCCTTAAAAACTGTGCCTTAGAAAAAGTAATACTTCTGCAATAGCAAACCTTTGCCATAATGAAGGAAAAATGAAATCTTGCCTCGGAACCTGTGCCCCTTCTCGCCTCGTCAGTCTTTCCTCTTGCGACTTTTCAGCAAAGGAGGGAGGGACAGTGAGGGAGAGGGGGCGAGAGCAGGGGCCAGGCCAGTGGGCCCTGACCGCCGCGGGCCAGGGTAGGCTCTGCTCTCCAGCGGAGCAACGGCCCCGCAGGATTAGACCTGAGTGGGCTCAGTAACAAGCAGACACCACAGAACCTTCCAGAACAATGCAAGGAAGGGAAACACTGTCCTCCCTAATTAGGGAGCTGGTCTGGGGGAGGCAGGGCTCTCCTCCTCCCGGGATCTTGCACCTTGTGCTGCGCACTCAGGAGCCAGACAGTGCTGCCTGGGGGAGACCCGGGCACACGTGGACAGCAGGGGCCTCGCCAGCTCTGGAGTGAGGACACCTCCCACCCGACCTCCAGGGCCTTGCTGCCCCAAACCTCCTCCTCAGAAAGTCGCTGCTGCGGGTCGAAGGGCACTGTGGGCCGCAGAGGATGGATGACGCGTGCCTTTGGCGGGGGCTGAGTGTACTCAATCAGTGTGGTCTCTGTTCTCACCTTCACACAGGGATGTCAGCTGAGCCAATCTCTGCTTAGATATTCTGGTTTTTCTTTGATGTATGTATTTCTTTGATTTGTCTTTGGATATATATGCTTAATTTGAAAAACAAGATGAGCTTCCTGAGGCAAAAGAGACATGGAAATGTAGCCGTCACTTGATGAATTTTCAACTTGTGTAGGAGGAAGAGCTCACAGCATCCAAAGTAGCTGAGACGTCTGCCTACATCACCCAACGGCCCTCCTCATCCCAGGGGACTGGCCTCAGGTTCTGAACAGTTGGCATTTACATAACGTCAAAGCGTTAATTTTGGTTTTAATCATCTGAATGACTTCCATAATGGAAAACTAACTTTGAAGCACACATGGATGTTTTGCATGGAGCTGCCCCTGTTTTGGCAACTGTACGTTTCCCCTTTTGTTTCTGCCTCTCAGATTCTGTGTGAGAGGAAGAAGCTCAGGTGTCCGTCCGTGTTTACCAGCCGTGTTTACCAGGTGCTCCCACATCACTGCCGGGGTGGCCTTGTCCCCCCAGTGAGATCCGGGAGGAAAGTGCTTGGGAAGTCTCAGTCATTATGCAGCAGACGGCAGACCTGGCACGTCTGGCAGGCCTTGGCCATCTGCTTATGAGCCAGGTTACACGAGCCATGCACCTGCCGGGACACCCTGCCCCTGTGCAGCTTCCCTGCCTGGCACCTGTTTGCACGCCCCTGGCTCAGAGCCAATGGCCCCAGGCTGGGTGAACCACCAGCATCATCTTGGCCTTTTCCTCTCTCTTTAGGAAGGTTTAGGAAGTTAAGTCCAACTTCTCAAGCTCGTAAATGTTTCTATGTATTTTTACATAGTGGAATCTGACATTTATAGTAAGAGAACATGCTCCATAAAGCCTGTTGAAATCAGTGCATTTTGACCTGCCCTTTTTGCATAAATAATGTAATTTTTCCTCATCAAAACCACTTGAAATCCTCCTGCAATGTGTGACTCAGCAGCACTATGTTATGAAGTTTAAGAAACAAGGGAACAAACTGGGATGCAGATTGTTTTGGATGCTGGTCTCTGTCCTTACATTTCTCATGAACCTTGGAAGGATGGATGGACATTTCAGGTATTCATACATAGATGGAATTAAATCGATTATACAAATAATTCGGGCCCAAATGAAACTTTTCCAAAAATTCTTTTGGAGGAGAAATATGTCACAATGACAAGCTTTAAAATTACTAAAATATTTTACACTAGCTGGTGAGTGTCATTTCAAATAGCTTGTTATTTATGATTTAATGGAGTGCGTTCCTGTTGCATGATCATACATCTTCTCTGGGACCAGAAAATTGATTGTTTCTTGCCCCTTCCTGTGTGGTGCCTGGAGGTTCTGCCAGTTTCTGATGTGTAGATATTTTCATAGTTCAGACCTGCTTTTTGATTGTTCTATTTTAAGGCGTTGGGATTTATTTTAAATAATCAAATTGAATTATTTTAGGGATTCAGCAAAATTGTGTCATATGGCCTAAAAATCAGAGTGAAATTATCCATAAAACACATCAGAGAAGAAATTGGCAGCAATATATTAATATACAGCTTCTAGCCCCTTCATGAGGTGCCAGGTTTTGCCAGTTATGGGCCTGGGCATGTCTGCTAAATTAACAGCTTTTGATAGCATCTAAGTGTAAAATTGCTCCCTTTTGTTTTATTATCATTGGCCCAATGGCCTTGTAAGCATATTTAGGTTTCTGTGACATTTGGTGTAGATTTCTTGTACTATAGGGTGACCAAAAGAAATCTCTTGGCTTAGAATTTTTGTTTATGTTGGTAGTTTGTAAACTTTGGGGATGCCCATTGATGACTTTGGGTGTGTGTGATAAGGTTGACCTTCTGCCATAGAACTGTAGCATCAACTAGGTGCTTTCCTGCATCATGTACAGGTTTGGGTGATGACCAAAATGCCCAGGATGAGCAAGAAGTTCCCTGTACAGTCATGTTTCTGATTTCCCCAAATATGCTCTCTATTACTCTACTCTTAGCAAGCCAAGGTGGCCACAGTACACTCTAATACATGTCCTCTGGGTGGTCCTGGGACTTAAAGGACTTTGGGCCATGCCGAGGAGTAGTTCCCAGGAGGAGTCCCATCCTCCATGCCCACACATGACCTTGATGTGTCCTCCAGACAGCCATGTGGCTATGATCTGTTTACCCGGGGCTCTGCACCCCACCTAGGGGCAAACTAGGGCATGGTGGGTCCTTCCAGAGCAAAAGAAGACCACCACCATCCAAAAGACAAAATAATACAATGGTAATTTTTGATCTGCATGATATAGTGCCAACTCTGGAGGCTTCGTAGCCACTACCAAGTCAGGGCCACACCTGTATGGAGCCAACTATAGGAGGAAAAGGAAGGAGACAGAGACAGAAAGCAGCTGTTTCCTGTGGCAAGGTGAATAATGGTCAAGGAATGTGCTCGGTGAGGAGGAGGGGCCACACCCCATGCCCCTGTACTCACACAGTGTGGGATGAGCTCTTCTCAGGTCTATGTAAACAATTTCTACAATCACAGAAAAATTAACTATTGAGAAAGGGAAAGCATTACTTCTTTGAAAATGCTATAAGATAATGCTGTAAAATATGTGGACTCCAAATTAAGATGGCTGTAGAATTATATCTTTGGTTTGCCTCTAGGTAACAACTGAATTATCTGCATCCCAATGTCAGCACCAAAGTGTCCTTTAATTCTCTGGTGACTTCATAAGATAGGAGAGTACATTTGTCCCTTTGTGGTCTTTGACATACCTGGAAAACAAATTATTAACATCCACTTACTTTTTAAGTTCCTCTTTGTACTTAATTCGTGATTTTAGTTGATCAGTTGGTCCTATATGGAAACCTGGGGTCTCTCAAACAGTATCGCGTCTGTGCGGTGAGTCACGAGGACATTCTGCGTGGGGTACCGCAGTAACAGCTACCTTCGAGAAGACGGAGGGTGTAAGCAGCGGTTTGTTGTGGGTTTCAATTTGTCTTTTTAGGCTGAAACAGATATTTCCTGGCATTTATTTGCTTTTCAAAAAAGACTATCAATGTCTGCACTTTTCACTGATCATGAGATCCATGTGTCACAACCTTTGGGGTGACACATGGACACGGCGGGTGTTGCTTCCTTGAGGTTAGAGGAACAGGCAGAGTTTTCTTTCCAGTTTCCTTCAAACTTTTCACTCAAATGGAGACAAAGCTGAAATCTGACCACGAGGAGGCCAACCTAGAAGTGGTTCTAGAGCCCTTGACCTCGGAGATTTCGTCCCTGGCTCTCACTTAGACCCTCCTGCCTTTTGCTCTGTTTGACTCCACTGTGCAGCAAACGCTGGGCATTGGCTACGTCCCGATCCCCACACGAGTGCAAAGGAGGGCTGGCAGGCGCCCCAGGCACTTCCTCGCTGGCAGGAGACACGTGAATTCTGAGACAGAACGATGATGCCCATGTTGTGTCTATCCCTCCCTTGCATGAGGGGCCTGCTGCAGAATCTCCTTCGTTGAGGGGTCCATTTATGCAGCCAAGAGCACCCCGAGTGCCCGGTTTGCTGGAGTCATCCAAGTCTAACGCAGGCCCCCATCCCCCATGTAGGTAGGTCCTCCACGGCTGGGGAGTGACAGGAAACTCTCCAATGGCGTGATAGCAGACCCTATTTCCTCTCCAGCCCTGAGGTTCTGGTCCAGCAACATATCCAGCACTAAGCACCTGCTGTGTTCAGTGCCCTGTGTACAGGGCCCCAGTGTGACCCAGGTCTGGGAGTTTCCCTTCCCCCATCTCACTGGTGGGGTAGAAATTTCTGGGACAGTGTGGGGTCCATATCTCTTGCCAATTGTGCCAAAGATGGTTCTGCCCTCCCATGAAAGGTCATGACCTGGCAAGGTAGGTAAAGTGCATGGATGAATAAATGAATAGCCACATTCCCAGATCATAGAAATTCCTACTCTCCCCAGCCCCAGGTATCATGCATTGAACAAACCTCTGTCACCACTGAGGTGTGTAGTCCCTGGGGACACACAGATTATCAAATGTCATTCTGTGTTTCTGGGAGCTCTTGTCCAGGCAACAGAGAGAGCTACTGCTGTGCCAAGTGAGCACAGTGCCATGTACTCATGGTCCTGGGCCCAGCTCGTCCGCAGCATCTCAGACACACAGAGGAGTCACACTGCAGTGCAGCTCCCACGGGGAGTCCTGCTCTCTCCTTGGCTTGGTGTACCCTGGTGCCAGCTTGTTATAGCACAAATGTCTACATCTCCTGTGCATTTTCCACTGTCACACTATCCCCATTCTGCTCTGATTATGAGTTTGCAGTCTGACGTTCTCACTCTGTGGAAGCTCCCAAGCCTACGATAAACCACGAGTCAGTGGCAGCCACCACCCCTCTTGGCACAGGGCCCTCTGCTGCCCCTGCCCTGGGCTGCACACTCCAGTCCCTTCCGCTCTCTCCTTAGGGTCTCTGCCTGACAGAGCAGCAGCTGCTGTCCTATTTTATTTCCTGCCCCTGGATGGGGAAGGCCCTGGGGTCAGGTCTGACAAAGTCCCATCGACCAGAGCAGTCCTGCCACCATCCACAATGCCCTGGGAGAAAGGTGTCCAGGGGTGTCTTGAAAGGCTGTGGTCAGCGGGCTGGCAGGGAGGTGGTGTTTCAGTTGCATCATAAATAATAAGTGGAATTCGCCAGGCTATTCAGGGCAGTGGGGCATTTTCTAGACGGGAGGATGGGGAGACGAGCTGGATTTTGGTTTCTCGCTGTCCTCTGCCCTCCACCGAGATGAGCACCCGGGGACCGAGCTTTGGGAAATCAACCTTCCCTGAAAATGGACTTTAATTTTACAAGATGGTTTTAATTTCCAACTCCACTTTGATGTTGTGACTTTAGAATTGTCCCTTTTAAATGGGATCTGGCAAATTTCCTACACCCAGAACTCCTTCTATCCCACTGACCACCATGTGCCCGGGGCGGCGTGTCCATACTGAGCAGTGTCACTGCTGTTGCTCATTCCTGGGGAAGGAGCAACTGAACACCAGAACCCTGGACATGGTGGCTCAAACCACACTTAGGATTTCTGAAATTGCTGCAGCTTTTTGAAGTTGAAATATATTTTCTTAAGTCACCAGCTGTGCCCAAGGGCATGTGAAATGAACAAGGTGTAGCTTGCACATCAGTACCACTAGAAGGCCCTACCAATTTGTTTCCTTCCCAGAATGTGGGTCTGTCATCAGCAATCTTTCCATATGATTAAGTTAACCCATGTTTATGGTGTGACCATGGTTAGTCAGGGGTTTTATGCATGTCACTACAGGGATACAGGGACATCTCCACAGGTGGGGGAGTCAGTTTCCCCCCAAACCTCACCCCTTTCTTCGCAAGGCTGGATGTCAGGGATGTGGGCTCATTCTGTAGCCCCTTGGAATATAAATTTATAACAATCTGAGGTCGCTTCCTCCTGTCTCCCCTGGAAGAGAATGTATTTGTCCTATATTTATGAGAAATGATAGGTTGGTTCTGTTCAACCTGATTATCACTTCTGTAGTAAGAAATGCTCGCCTCAGATGAGACAGGAGGAGATGGTTAGAGCAGACCACAGCACAGTGGGAGGGGGGACACAGAGGGCCATTGGTCCTGCAGGGGACGCGCCAGGGTGAGAGATTGCTCTGAGGGTGGGGAGAAGCCACAGAGAAAATGATCGTGGGAGGGGAACAGGTTAGGTACATCCGAAAGCTCCTGTTGAGATGAGGTGATTCCCGTCAAAGACAGCAGAGGAGTTTCAACATGGTAGAAGAGACAGGCAGCTCTGCGTGTCTGCCTAACACTCGGCTGGAAAGGGCCCAACACAGTGGAAATGTGTGTAAATACTCCGTTAAGGAGTAAAGTTATTTTACCCACTTTCACCTTTTTCTCATAGGAAAGTTCAACACAGGAAATGGAACAGAGCTCTTAACCCCCACATACCAACGTCCCAGCTTTAATACTATCTTATGGCCAATATTGTTCATCCCTAGTCCATTTGCCCCAAACTGTTTTGAAACCAACCCCAAATATTATACAAATTTCATTTGTAAATATTCTAGGACACAAGACTAAAATATAAGTATTAAAAATATAAGCATAGTAATGTAGTCACACCTAAAAGACAGCAATAACTCCTTAACATTGTCAAATGACCTCACAGTCATTGTTCAAATTTCCTTGATTGTTTTATTTGTTCTTATGATTTTACAACCTTAGTTTTCGAATCAGTATCCAAATTAGGTCCCTACACTGCAGTCTTCTCTCTCCTAAGTCTCTCTTAACCCGCAGGTTTCTCCCCTTCAGCTCCACTCATTTTTTTCCTTTATTTGTTTTTAAAGAAGTGAGAGGGTTTTTTTTTTTTGTTTTTCAACCTGGCCCATGTTGATGTTTTAATCCATTTTAGGTATTACCTTTATCCTTCAGAAGTCAGTGATAGAGAGTGCCTCATTCCTGGTGGGTTTTGGTCGGCTGTTCCAGGTATGAGATTGCTGTTATTGCTGTCCAGCGAGCCCATGTTGAGGGCAGGTGGCCTGGACAGCGCCCCTGGGTTCTCGGCTCTGGGCCTCCCTCCCGAGTCCATCCCCGTTACACAGTGTGTGCTTTTGGAGACCTGCCTGTCTGACCCACAGTGTCACTGGTATCTGGACCTCCCCTTCCTTTCCCTGGCGCCTCTGTCTGACGTAGCTCGTGCTCACACCAGTTTGTCTTTAGGGCCAGGTTTTACCCCTGAAGGGAGATTTGCAGGCCCCACCACCACACCTGCCCATTCAGCCTTCCTGGACCACCTCAGCTCCTGCATGGCTTGGAACCTGGACCCCCTTCCCTCTCCAGCCACTGCCACCCTTAGCCTGCTAGCAGCCAAGGCCCAGGGCCTGTGTCTCAACCAGGACGCCTGCTCAGACTGAGCTAGGGCTTGTTGGCACTCAGGCCTGCCACCCCTGACCTCTGTGCGGGGCCGTGCCCGCTGCATCCGCTCCCGTGTGAGGTCTTGGGGATGCCTCACTCCTTAGTGTGTGGAATGTTGTCTGTGGGCTTTCTGTGCTGTTACTGGAACAGCTCTGTCTGCTTTTGTGGGTAGACTTGGGGGAGACTAAATATCTTTGCTTTATTTAGCATCACGAGGTTTGTTTTTGTTTTAAATCTTAGAATTCCTTAGAGTCCTGTGTCCTGAGATGAGGTGACTAGGCCGATGTGTCTCCTTCGATATTCCCCAAAAACAACACCTGGAGGCAGCAAGTAGAGGCAAGAAAATAGGTTTTTTTGGTTGTTGTCTGTTGTCAGATTTGTGTGTGTGTATATGTGTGATTAATCAGCCTCTGTCAGATGCCCCAAATACTCAAGCCTGAGGGCACCTGTGCCCAGCTCATCCCTCTCCTCTCTGCCCAGGTTGAGAGCCTTGGTCATCTCTCAAATCCTGCTAGAAAACTGCCCACGAAAGGACAGGACCTGGCCCGGTCCATGTGCTGTCCCTGGGTGACTATAGGTGCTGGCTCTCTGGAGCCCCCAGCGTGAGTTTCCAAATGAGGAGGCTGCACAGGTTACAGGTATGGAAATATGTTCTGGGAGGTGCTCAAGGACCTCCTAACTGCTGGAAAACCCTTTCAGATCTGGCCAGCAGGGAGCAGGACAAACATGTTCCCAGCAGAGCCCATCATGAAGCAGGAGCCCAGCTGGCACCCGCTGCCCATTCAGCACAAGCGGACGTGCTTCCGTGATGCCGAGTTCAAGCTCACCAGGGTTGTGCCCCACCCAGAGTGAAGCCACCTCTTGTGAACAGGAAACACTTTTTAGCAGGTGTCTCGCCACCAAGGGAGGCAGGGTAGCCTCTGAGTGACATGTGAACCTGCAGCAGGCAGAGCCTCTGGGCCCTCCGAAGGTCTTGCTGATGGGACCCATCACAGGCAGGCTGTAGCTCCTGATCCCATGGCCCGGTTGTTCCCCATCCTGTGCCCCCCTCCCTAGCACAGTTCCTGTGCCAGAACCAGCCTATTAGACCATGGGGACTGCATGTGCAGGAAGGGAGACAAGTGTGATCACACTGAAGACTCGGAGAGGAGCTGTCCAGCCATGGCAGAGTGTGCCTAGCCTTGGCCACAGCCAGAAATGGGTTTGGTGAGCCCCACTGCCCCTCCCTGGAAGGTGTCATCAGGGCCAAAGGAGCACCCACAGCAGGGACCAGAGGGTGGGGCCAGGGCACAACTAGAAGTGGTGAAGAGAGCAGGTCAGAAAGAGGGTGGTAGGCAGTCATGGTCAGCCAAGCAGGGCAGCTAGCAGGGAGGCTGTGGCTGGGGACAGGTACCTGGAGACCTCGAGCAGCCCAGACCCCAGCCTGGAGCCCATGCCAGCTCCACCAGGCCAATCTTGCATCCCTGCCATCCTAGAGCCCTGGTCTCTGTACACTGGGCAGTGTTTCCTCTGTGTGATGCAGGGGAGCATCTGTTCATGCTGAGCTTACCCGGCTCCTTACACAGCTGCTCACAGCCAGCACCAGGCCTCACAGCCAGGATTCTGCTGGTGGCTGTGATCCATCTTGATGCTATCATTGGCTTTGAACTCCAGCCATCTACGTGAGCAGTGCGGTGCTGGCAGAACCAATGCCCCTGTGCTCTAGTCATACCCAGAGGCCCATAGCCCACCCTGGTTGATGTTCCAATCTCTCTGGCTGCCAGAGGCACGCTTCTGCACTGCACAGTGTCAAGGATAAAAAACTAGAGAATCTGGACCTTTCGAAGTTTGTCTCATCTGAAGACCATTTGTTACAACCACACGATAGAATGTCTAAGGCCCCATAAGGCAAAGTGATTCACAGAAACTTTGATTCCTGCAGAATTTCGTATTGTGTCTAACACCAGATTTACAGTCTGGCAGTAGTTTGATGATAAATTCCCAGCCCTTTTTGCTGGAAGAAAGAACAAGTTCTCCCCATTTATAAAATCAAGTAAAAGATGAGATGTCACCCAGATGAACAGAGGGCTGGAACCCGGCCTGGGGGGAACTAGTGTGGATGGTCAGGAGTCTCCAGAGACAACAGAGATGAAGAATCATCACCGTCATCATCACCACCATCATCGATACTGTTTACAGACAAGCCATGTGTTAACTGCTTTGGTTGTGTTATCTTGGTTTCCCCACCTGTAAAATGGGGTTGTGGTGCAGGTGCCAGGGAGGAGAGGGTCTGACACACGGCAAGTGGTCAGCAGGTACCAGGGATTCTTTTTTCCTTTTGTTTCATTTAATTCTTACAAACAAATCCTACGTGGCCAGTGCTGCTATTATTTCTACTTTATTGAAGAACCGGAGCATCAGCGAAAGGGTGAGACTTGCAGTGGACGTGGGGCAAGTTCAGGTCTGTGCCACTTGGGCATAAATGTGTAACTGGCACCTGGCAAAGGCACAGAGACCCACGTAGGAGAGGAGGAGTGTGGAGCAGGTGGGCAGGAGACGAGGACATGAGGAAGCCTGAGGTCCTTCTGCCAGGGACGTGCCCTAAAGGCAACAGGGAGGGTGCAGACCCAGCATACCCTGGCCCGGGGGCAGCACACAGACTGGCCTGGACTGTGGGACACACCGGCCCTGTGATGCTGCAGCTATAGGAGACACTGGGGACAGAAGGCAGGTGCAGGCAGGCAGAAGGTGGCACAGAGAAGCTGAGACCTCCTGGCCCAAGCCTGCTGTGAACGCTCCAGAAAAGCCCTGTGAGGCTGGACGGTCACTCCTGAGAGTATGGGGAGGTGACTGTGCTTTCTGGATTGGGCTGGGAAAGTCTGGTCCTTTGCTGTACCTCCAGGGCAGCCCCATTCCAACCTGGTGCCCATGGCCTCTGATGACCGAGGAAGCCCCTGGGAGTCCTGGGGGGTCCTCACTCTCTTGCCCAGCAGGGAGAGAGCCCGTGAGGGGATGGAGGAAGGGAGGAAGGGGAGCACAGAAGGAGTGAGTACGACACTGGTGAGTCTCAGACGGGCCCTCTGCAGCTCAGGACCTGACAGCAGGGCCCCTGAAATGCAGCCTTGCAGATGTGTCAGAGGCCAGATGCACACAGGGTGGCCAAACACTGACTGAAGTGCAGCACCTGGCGGTGGACCCTGCAATGTCGGCAGGTCAAGGAGAGGCAGCGGCACACTCGGTTTCTGCTGCTGGGATGGGAAAGTGTCTCGCTCGTGCTTCCGGGAGCTCCCACGGGTGCAAGGTCCTGTTGCATTTGCTTTGCGTCCTCAGGCAGCATCCACACATACATGCCCCATGTGGGGCAGCGGATGGTTTTCAAAAATGCATCAAGGAAATAGGAGTCACTCAGGAGTCCTTTCCTGTCCGGGAAAGCATTTCTGAAAGATGTTTGAGTGGACGCAGCCCCTGGCAGGGAGCGCGCGCCAACCCAGGCTCCCAGGTCCTACCAATGGTTGTCTATGGACTACACAAGCGGGTCAGGACCCAGGTTCATGGTGCTCTGCTCAGAGCCACCAGGGTCCTCATGCCACTGGGAGTCAAAGGTCACATCCCTCCTGTGGCCAAAGAGACAGCAGGACCCAGCCCCTCACTGACCTCTGGACACTGCCCTCCTCCCCCTCTGGAACATTCATTCATGCTCCCACTCAGGGCCTTTGCATGACTGTGCTCAGGGCCTGGGGCGTTCTTCTCCTGGACACACATGGGTTCCTCACCACCTGCCAGCACTTGCTCATGGTGTCCTGCCTGCCTCATGCCAGCCACAGACCCTCCCCTCACTTGGGTAGGATTGCTTGTTTTAGCTTCCTAACCGGTAACATCTTTGAGTACACCGCCTGATTAACTTATTTAGTAGAGCTGATTATTTTTTTTACTGTTTGTCCCACACTCTAGAACGTGAGCCTGGGGGGCAGAGAGCAGGGACTGTGGGCCCCAGGGTCCAGAGCAGTGCCCACTGCAGACCCAGCGGACACATGCTAGCAAAGGGGCCGTGTCCGCCCTCACCAGGCCTTCCTGCCAGTGATGGTGGCTGGGTCTCAGCACAGCTGTGTGGGGTCGGCAGGGTCTGGGATGGATGAATGAATCCCGAGGCTCAGGGAAACTATGCTGGGTGCCCAGGTGAGGGGGGACCACACAGTTGGCTCTGGAAATGCCTGCTGAATGGAATTGAAGCAGATTTATTAGGTCATTAAATATGAAATGTCCCATTTTGAATCAAAAGTGCAGTTTATTATATCTCACACAAGCTGTACAATTAATCAAAGTACGCGCCTAAACTGTCAACACAGTTTTGCCATCTTAATGGCAGCTTGTTTACGCCAGCAGCAAAGAAGCCTGGAGAGTGAGTGGTGATGAAATCCTGAAAGGCATTTTCCAAGCTTGTTGGGAATTGAATATGTTTCCTTGCAAGGAGGGGTCCAAAGCCTGGAAGAAGTGGTGGTCAGTTGGTGCAAGGTCTGGTGAATACAGTGGATGACAGAGAAATTCCAAGTCCAGCCTCTGTAGTTTGAGCAGCGTTGTTTGTGCGACATGTGGTCGAGCGTTGTCTTGCAAGAGGACTGGCCTGTCTCTGTTGACCAGTCTCGGCTGTTTAATCGCAGGCATCATCATCAGTTCATCTAATTGGTTGCAGTAGACACCCACTGTAATCGATTGACCAGTTTTCATGAAGCTGTGGTGGATAATACCAGCACTGCACCACCAAACAGACACCATTAGCTTTTTTTGATGAATATTTGGTTTTGGACTATGTTTTAGCACTTCATCTTTATCCAGCCATTGTGCCGAACGCTTGTGATTGTCAAAAAGAATCCATTTTTCATCACCCGTAACAATACGGTGTAGAAATGGTTGGGCTTTGTGTCGTGACAGCAAAGAAAGGCAAGCTTCGAGACGATTTCTCTTCTGACACTTGTTTGATTAATGCAGAACCCATCTATCCAGCTTCTGTACTTTGCTGATTTGTTTCAAATGGTCCAATATTGTTGGAATAGTAACATCAAACCTTGCTGCTAATTTGCACGTAGGTCGAGATGGATTCGCTTCCACTATAGCTTTGAGCTCATCATTATCCACCTTGGTCTCAGGTCACCCACATAGCTGATTTTCAAGATTAAAATCACCGGAATGGAACTTCTCAAACCATCGACGTACAGTGTGTTCATTAGCCACATCCTTCCCAAACACTTAGCTGATATTTTGAGATGTCTGCACTGCATTGGTTCCATGACGGAACTCATATTCCAAAATGATGGAATTTTTGACTTATCCATGGTTTCACAAAAACTTCTCCAAAAAACAAGGTGACAGAAAATCACAAGCCAAAGAATGAGGATGTCCCTTCACAGTAAACATAAAACAAGAAGCGTCAAAGTGAAATGTCAGAGATACCAACTGTCAAACTTAGTACTTAAGGAAATGGGACATTTCATACTTAATAACCTAAATAATTTGACCTAAGTTCTGACAGCAATTCTCTGACACCAACTGGGTGTCCAATAATCCAATCCAATTCTGATACTAATGACCCCAAGATAGCACAGACCCCACAGGCAAATGGCTCCAGCAAGACTGCCTTCACCCCCGACACCAGCAGCAAAGGGGTCGCCGGGCTGCCCTTGCATCTGCCTGACTCGGCTACAAATTTGGGGCTCCCACAACTTCCTTCAGGTTTGATAATCTGCGAGAATGACTCACAGAACTCTCTGGAAGTTACACTTATGATTGCAGTTGTGTTATAAAGGTGACAACTCAGGAACAGCCAGATGGAGGGACTCACAGGGTAAGATCGGAAACCAGGGCAGGACGCTCTGCCCGCCTGGACTCTGCGTGCCCGACCCTCCCAGTACGGTGGTGCCTTCGCCCACCGGGATGCTCCTGGACCTCGTTGTTCAAGGGCTTTGTGGGGGTTCATTACAGAGGCGTGATTGATTAATTAATTGATCATTGGTGGAAAGATTGAATTCAGTGTCCAACCCCTCTTCCCCCCTGGATGGGGATGGCAGGCAGAGCTGAAAGTTCCCTCTAGTCACATAGTGGCTTTTTCCCGGTAGAACTTGAGGCTGTTTGGGGTCCTTGTTAGCATAACTCAGGTGTGGTGTGATCTCCTCATGAATAACAAAGGACACTCCCTCCTTCCAAGAATTTTGACAGCTCTCTTCCAGGAACTGGGGCAAAGGCCAAATGTATTCTTCATTATATTGCAGGCCTCACTGCTTGGATACCCAGCCCACTCTTTCCAGCACACCATGCTGCCTACTGGCCCTGGGGAGGCTGGCAGCGTGTGGCGCTTTGCAGTCAGTAGCTGTCAGCACAGCTGCAGGAGACACAGATGCATCACAACAAAACCGAACTAAGGGTCTGCACAGCCTCTGGGAGCCACCATGGACTGGCCGTCAGCAGGGACCAGATGGCGTCGTGGTACCTGCAGACCCAGACATGCCTCATGGGAGGTGGCCCAGGTCCCTGGGGTGGCTCTGCCACCTTGACCACTTCCCTGGCCTGGCTGCCTGTCACCAGCCTGGATGAGAGAAGCTGTCCCCCTGCAGGTCTGCGGCTGGTAAGACCTGCTGGAAGCATCTGACTTTGGCATTTCCTGCTGAACATTTTATGAACAAGTTGGATGAAGACGCGGGAGGCCTGTTCATCAAATTTATAGGACTGCAAAATTGGGAGGCAGAGCTAAAAAGTTGATGGCAGAGTCAAGATGTTTAAATATTTCAACAGGATGAGATTAACAGGATCACATTTGCATCATAGAATTGTAGAGCTGTGAGTCATTTTAAGATCATTTTGTCGAAAATGTCTGTTTTACCACAAGTAAGATCCAGAGAGTTTCCATAATTCGGCCAAGGTTGTACAATAAGTCATGCTCACCTGTAACGCTCAGAAGCACCTTAAACTCAACTCATCTACAAGTGGAATTCTCCAGAACACAGCCTCACTCAGACGTCAGCATTTTCTCTACGTAATATGGCAACACCAAGGTGCCAGTGACCCCTCTCAACCTGAGTCCTGTTTGTGTCTGTTCCTCTCTCATGTTCTGCCTCAGGGCAGTGGTCAACTCAAGTGTCTTCTGTTCATTTGTAGTCTCTCAAATGGTGGTGTTAGTGGGAACCTCTACCCAAAGACTCCACAAGAAGCCCTGTGGCACTGAGGTCCCTGCACTGCAGACTTCAGCTCTGACACACCCACTGCAGCTGTAGCTTTATGTGTGTGGGACTACTTAATTCACACCCCACTGGACTGTAAGATCCTCAGGGTGGGGGGCTTGTTTTGGCCACAAACTCCCCTGTGCTTAGTACTAGGCAGGGCACATTCTGCACACACTGGAGAAGGAGGGAAGGAGGGAGAGAGTGGGGGCTGCTCTAGGGGATTAATTCGGATCATCTGAAATCCTCACAACAGCCGTATGACGTGGACGCTGTCACTACCTCACATGAGAATACTGAGGCTTAAAGACATGAATGTATGCCACCAAATAGAGGTTTGAACCTTGATCCATCCAACACTGCGGTCTGAGCTTCCACCCATCTGGGTGGTGCAATGAAGACACACTTGGGTGTCCGTGTGTGAGTGGTGGATGCCTCAGACTGGCTGAGAAAACAGAATAGTGCAAGCTGGTTTGCTCTCGACTGGAGCAGGCAGCTGTTTGGTGTTTGTGCTTTTTTGCCAGGACAGCTGTTGTGACCTCAGGATGGCTCCACAGAAACAATCCAGGTGGATAAAATCTCGTCTGAGACTTGGGGCAATGACTGGGCTCATAGCTGATATGCAAAGCCCAGTGGCCCGAGTTCCCTTGGCCTGAGACAAATAATTAAAGTTTGTTGTTCATAAAGGAAAAATAGCTGCTACAGTTTCAGTGTCTAGAATCCAGCTCCACTGAGTTCAGGTCTTATGTATTTTCTGAATAATGTGCTGCCTTTGCACGAGGGCAGCATCAGAGAACCTCAGCATTACAGACTTACCAGCAGGAGACTGATGCACATGCACGTGCAAAGGCACACACACCATTAACAGCTTAGTCCATGAGCTCAGGGGCGGGGGGAGGGCAGAACCCAGGGAGGAGAGCCCTCTGCCCAGGGGCGGGTGCTCACCAAGGTGTCTCAGATGGGCAGAGGCAAGGCAGGGGGTGTGCTGTCCTGGGGAGTGAGGGGACTCCAGGGCTGTGGTTCCCAGATGTGGGCAACACCTGCCCCCGGCGAAAGTTTGGCCAAGACCAAGCCCCTTTCAAGCTGTACATTGGATGCAGAAAATTTCCCAAAGCAATGCATCCAATTCCCAAGGCTCTGAGATGCCGTGAAACTACCCCCACTCCCCGCGACCAGCAAGGCTTGTGGGAAGCAGTCAGTGTATCACGGGACGCCGGCTCCCCGTCAGTAAACTTTGGCTTGAGCTGTCTTTACTAAACCTATTAGAACTGACTTTTTGTTAAAAGTACAAAAATCGTTCAGCCATAAGAATATTAGCTAGTTTGCATTTGCTTTTGACCAATTCTAATTGAACTGATAGCTTAGCCATCTGGAAGGCATCCAGTGGTTCTGAACAAAATATTTTGTTGAATAAGCTATAATATGCCATCATCGGTGAGCTCAGAATGTTCCTATTAATCTTATTTCAAGTTACAACAATACAAGCCTTGTTTCACACTTCTATTTTTAACTAATGAAAATTTATTACAGAGAAATCCTAATTATACCCTTTGGAATATGATACAATTGCAAATCCGCTGGTAATTTTTTTTTTTTCAAAATTCCACATAATCGCCTAAGAAGCAAAGAATGTAAGTTCTCCTGAAATAGTTGGTCTATAAATAAAATTCCCTAATGGGCTGAGCATTCTTTTCTTTGCACATTGTATATTAGTTTGGATTAATCCATATTGCAGCCCCTGTGAATGAAAATCCCTTGTTAGACATAGAACATTGTATATTCTGAGCACATCCTAAAAATGGTAGCTAACATATCTCACATTTCCTTGGACAGACCATGATGGAAAAGCTGCTCACTTGGCAGGTGTCGGGAGGCCTGGACTGGCCTGGTCTGGCCCTTACATGACTTTGTCCCTTTTGCTCTCTGTCCCCTCCCCTCCTCTCCAAGTGACGAAGCAGTGCAGGCTTCACTTGGCATCCACACCTCCTGGAGGCAGCCGTTGGGAGGATGACCCCGGGTGTGGGGCTGTCCTGTGCATCATAGGACGTTTAGCAGCTCCCGGTCTCTCCTCCGAGGTGCTAGCAGCACCCCCAGTTGTGACAGCCACACATATCTCCAGACATTGCCAAATATCCCTTGCAGGGGAAGTCACCCCCAATTGAGAACACTGTGCAAGTGTCAAAGAAAATCAGAGCTGGATGGTGGGTGAAGCAGTAAAAACAGATTTTATTCAGGACTATTGCAAAGGAGGAAAGGAGACCTCAGCGGAGAACCAGGCTCAAGTCCAAATTCCATGTGGGCAAGCAGGGATTTACAGCTGGAGAGCAAGCAGGGTGGGGTCAGTGACTGGAAATTACCAAGAGCAAATGTCGGGGGAGGGGATTTGGGCTCAGCCCACCCCAGGAGTCCTTGCTGAGACAGACCTGGAGGTGGTGGAGGGGAGGAATCTGGTAAGATGTCCAGGCCTCAGATGTCAAGGGTGGGGCTTCTGGCTGTCTGATTTAGCGGCATTCTTGCTCAAGTTGGACAACTCAGGTGATCATGAGAGTCCAAAATTCTAGGCCTGCTGATGAGTTCAGGTGAGCCCGAGTAGAGTTTGGTCCAGGAGAGAATCTGTCACCAGGCCGGTGTCAGAAAGCCCAGACTTCCGTGGCGTGAGGGACTTCACCAATCCGAGTCCTAGAGTGAGGCTGGCTTTGCGTTCCCCGTGCACGTCTCCTGCTGCTTCCACCGCCGAGCCCCACGGTCCTTCCCGTGTGGAGAGGCCCTAAGTTGCCTGCTTCTGAGCGGACTTCGCTTTGTGATCGCCTGGCCAAGCTCCGCCTAAGTGCAGCAGAAACTGAGGACTCTAACATGAGGGGTCTGATGCTGGAAGTGCCACAAAAGCCCGACGGCACCTGTCGTTGTGAACGGCCACTGCCCTGGGCCTGGCCGTGGGTAGGTGTGGGGCCAGGGCCCGGCGGGAGCAGACCCGAGAGGGGTCGGTGTGCTCAGAGTGAGGTTACGCTCCAGCCAGCGTGGGCCCGGTCTGCGCGTCACGTCGGGACAGGCTGAGTCCCTGAGGACGGCTACAGCGGGACTGACTGGCTCCCGGGCAGGGCCAGGCCGGGGCGGAGGGAGAAGCCAGGAGTGGGAGTAGCAGTGTCTGCATTTGGCCAAACGCTCTCTTCCAACTGCAAGCATTTAGGTTTTTTAAAGGAGGTTTCCAGATGCTTTAGGATAAGGTGTAGAACCATGAAGTGACCTACCAAATGGCCTGTTAAAACAATGCAAGGCACAGAGTTGGTGCTTAATAATGGCAGGCCTCTCCCCTTTCTTCCAGAAGAGGAGGGTCTCCCCTCCCTGCCCTCCTAGGAAGGAGGGAGTGATGATCAGCGGCTCAGCCGGGCGAGGTTGGCTTGATGGATCGCCCCCTCCCCGCAACTCCCCAGTGCCCACTCGGGGCCCTGCCTGGGGCCACTCCGGCTGGCAGCCCAGAGTCCTGGGCTCTGGCTGGGGCCATCCATCTGCAGGGGGAGGGAACATTTTCCAGGGCCCCCAGGTGACTCCACTTTCTACTGTCCTTTGTGCCCAGGGTAGGGGTGCCAGCTTCCCTCTCTGGCATCGAAATCCTCGTTTCGGGTTAGATCTTAGGACAACGCGCTCTGTACCCGGAGTGTCCACATATAGTTTTGCACATAACCATCTTCCACGCATTTGTCCAAAATGAAGGAACCGTTCAGGTGATAAGTCTGTTCCTTCACCTGCCCAATGACGGCGTCTGTGCCCATGGGCCCAGAAGAGAGGGTCCCACCCACAAACCACCCTGGATGGCGGCGGGGGTGCAGTTCCACCTGCACGTGTGCCCGCCGTCTCCTGCCCAGAGGCCAGGGCTCTAGTCCCAAAAATCTCTTTGCTGAGTGGACTGTGTCAGGCTTTAAAAAGAATTTTCAAAGGTTCTTTGTTCTTTGCTTCTTAAAGAGTTCCCTTAAGGAGGGTTTTCCAAGGTTGCAATGAAAACCAGTCGCGTCTCCATAGGTGTGTTCAACTCTGCGTCTTGTGCCCCTGCAGCACTGAAGGCCGTGAGAGTCCAGAGCCGGAGGAGGCAGAGAAAGAGGACAAAGGCACGAGGACGCCACCTCCCCAGATTCTCCTGCCCCTGGAGGAGCGCGTGACCCACTTCCGAGACATGCTCCTGGAGAGAGGGGTAAGGACGGCCCACCGGGCAGCGCAACGGTATCCACCTAAGAATGGCTCCTCGGGGATCTCCCCTGGAGCCTGAGGGACGTCCTTGTCCTCACTGAGCTGGTGACTAGGTTGGGTGACATTCGCGTGCTAAATGATCTGAGGCCAAGGGGGCAGCACAATGTGAAAAGGAGCCCTGCTTCTCGTCTTAAAGGAGAAAAGGAGAGTTTGCAAGGTGTGGAGGTGTCAGGGCGGCTCCTCCACCTATGCGTGGAGGTTCCTGAGAGGCAGGCGGGAGGGGCCCCGAAGGCCCAGGTCCCCGGGCTGCGCACAGGATGCACCTGCCTGTGTGGGGGAGAGTCCCGCGGAGCCAGGCCAGTGGCGGTGCCCGTGCCTCCGAGCCCCGCGTCCCGGTGAGGGGGATTACCCAGTGGGACTCCCACGCCTACGGAGTAATGTGACTGTTTTTTAATAAAATTAGGATCTCTTAATTGCAGCTGATTTCTCAGTCTCATTTTGAATTGGTTGGGGGCATTTTATATTCAAATCTTCCAATGACTTTTATTTCCTGCCTTGGCTTTTGGGTATAAAGTGAGCCAGATGCAATATTTTAGCCCAGTGTGATGTCCTCACAAAGTGAGACTGAATGCAGAAGGTAGTCACGGAGCCTCATCTGGTGATAATTGTGATGAACACTGTAAACGGCCTTGTGGGTTCAAAGCAACTTTCCTCTGCAGTCAGCACCCAACCCCCTAGGGCGCCGCTGGGGGCTTGGTGCAGGGCCTGGAGAGAGCCGCAAGGGTGCAACTGCCCGGGGAGACGGGTCTCCCCAGAACAGTGTGAGCGGGGCTCCCTCAGGGTCAGGGTGGGGAGCTGGGATGGGGGCGCTGACCTGGGGCTGGGTTAGGCCCTGGGAGAACAGGAAAAACGGCCTATCCCAGCTCTTAAGCATTTTAAGCAGGAAGTAGCGTGTCCCGCCACTCCCTTGGGAGACCCCCATTTAGATGCTGTCCTTACAACGCACGGGGGTTTCTCATTCTGGGCCAAAAGACTGGCCTCATGGTCTCAGTTTGGGACTAACGTCACTACCCATCACAGCAGCCAACGGCCTCTCTACTGTCCCACCCGCCCCCCGCCTCTGGGGCCGCCACCCTCCTTCCCCTCTTGGTGTGGGGGCCTTTGCTGCAGTTCCCCTACCTCTGTCTCTGGGGAGCAGCTGTAGACTCCAGCCCTGCCTGACAGGGCTCCGGGGGAGGTGTTAGGGATGTTTATAGTGTGCCCTTCACAGATAACCTGGGAGGTGGCCTATGGCCTGAGTATTCCACCCGTAATCAGGTGTCCCTCTCACACAATCTCGTTTATAACAAGGGATGGTTACTGAACCAAACTGGGGTCCGCTCACCCGGTGCAGCAAAGCCAGACAACGAAGCCGAGAATTGCAGCGGGGGGAGGCGTGTTTATCGTGGCGCCATGCAGGGAGAACAGGCAGCTAATGCTTAAAACCCAAGCTCCTCAATGGCTTACAAGCAAGGGTTTTAAAGGCAGGGGTGTGTTTCAGGAAAGCAGAAGTTGCAGACAAAATTTTAAACCAATACATGGAGGTTACACATTGGTTTGCCCCCAAAAGGCTGGGTATCTTGAAGTGGGGGCTTAGGGGTCATGGGCAGATTCAGAGATTCTTTGATTAACAATGGAAGGAACGTTGAGGTGGGTGCGACTCTCTCCAGCCCCTCAGGGAGAAATTTAGAACAAAAAACAGGGACCGTCAGAGTTCAATGCTCAGCTCCCCTTATTTGCAGTTTCCTTCCAGTGGGGGTTTCTGAAAAGCAACTCAAGCACAGGTGTTAAGATGCCATGTTTAGTTTCCATAGGGAAGCACAGCGCTCTGCTCACGTGGAGGACGTTGCCTTACTGTCCTCCTGCTCCTCTGGGTACCCGTGTACTTCTCAAGGCTGGCTGAGTGCCCAGAACTTACCTTGAAGGGATTCAGATTTTTCCTTCATTTTCATGTTTGAGGGGCCCCGGCAGGCCCCTAGGAGGGGTCCCTGTTCCATCTCAGAGAGAGCAGCAAGGCCCTGGGGGCTCAGTCTTTATGAAGGTCCATGGTGTCATCCCCTAGTCCTTCTCTTGTCTAACCAGCCAAGAAAATGTGCAAAAGGTGAGCTTATCTACGTGGCTCTGAAAGTGACCCTCACATTTTAGGGTGCTTGGCAGCAGTGGGGTGTGCCAGGTTTGGGGTCGGTGGGATGAGGGACACACTGGCAGTGCTGGAAACAGCGGTGCCGGAGGGATGTTTTAACTAGGCCGAAGGTGACCAGGTAGGACTGAGTTTAAAAGAACGTATGTCAGGCCTAAAAGTGGGTGCTGAGGCAGCAACTGTGTTGGACAGATTTGTGACAGGATCCCATCCCAGGAGGCCCGCGGCCCTCTGCCCCACCCAGACTCTCCCCATGTCCCTGCCACGTTGCCAACCTTATCTTGCCAGACCAGGCCAGAGGGGTGAGACTTTCTGGGGTTCCTTGGGGTTCCCAGCACCTTGCAGGAGCTCAATGACATCCCTGGGATTTCCTTTGTGTCCTTTAAATGCTGCCCCGGGACCAGACCGGCTTTCGTCTTGTTCACGCACCCTGTGGCCTGGGGCATGGCCCTGATTTCAGCAGCACCCACAGCGCACATGTTGAAGGGGTATCTTTGGTGGTAGCTGTTGTTTGCCTTTTCTGCCTGCACTCCAGTTCCCGCAACGCAGCTATGGAACCTGGTTTATGGAACACTCATGTGAATGTCACAGAACTGGCCCTTTGACCCCAAAGTGGCCAATCCTGGGATTCCTCTGCTCTGGAAACCGGTGGGATGGACACTCTGGAGTTTCAGCGTGGTGCTCGCTGGCTAAGGGAACTGCAGGCAGGAGGCTGTCCGTCCTTCCCCTCTGTGCCCCTGCGACTGCAGGGACCTTGCAGGAACACATGCAGTTCTGAGTTTCTGAACAGACCTAGCCAGTCTGGTCTGCTTGGCTTACCTGCCAGGAGACGTGACCCATCCTCCCTGAAACAGGATGACATCATGGACATTTCAGAAATACAAGCAAAAATTCATTTCATTTTGTTAATATCTAAGTTTCCTTCTCTTTGTTTTGGAAACCAACCAGGCCCAATTTACCAACACAGTTTTAAATGAACCTATTTGGGGGATTAGCCCTGCCTGAGGGGCCCGCCTTTCCTTCCCACAGCAAGGATGCTGCGAGCTAAGTTTATGTGGTCGCTTGAATTTATCCAAATGGCCTTGGTTGATGGATTTTACTAATGAGATTTTCAGTGCATTTTTGCCTCATTGAGGGTGGGTGATTCATTTCAGCCTTTTAATCTGAGATTCTTACGGGAGAATCGGCACAAACATCAGGATGTGAAGCAGCAACCCCAGTGACGTGAGTTTACACTGAGGGAAGGAGACTGGGGTGAAGCCCAGATCCTTATCTTATGAGGGTTTTGGGAGAAGCTCACACACAGCTCGTGAGTAGAAAAGACCAGTCCAAATTCACTACTGATGTCCTAAAGCAATGCCACCGTTTATGACTTTATATAATATGCCAGCAGATTTGCTCATGCTCATGAGAATTTGACGGCTAGACCCATAAGATTTCTAGTTGCTTAAAAAATGAGAGAGAAAGGTCATTTTTTCATGGACTGAGTGATTAATAAGATTTCTTATTGCATTTGTTCAATACCTGAGTTCAGAAATTCATGCGCTTATCAGATGATGAAGGGTGGTCCCTGGGCTTCCTAGCAGTGTAAGAAGGGCAGAGTCTGGACCTTCCCACGGGATTGTGCATTGGGGGAGGGGCTTTGTGGTGGTGTGGTTTTGTAGTGAGTGAAGGCTCAGCAGGAGGTTAGTGTTTGTGTTTTTGTTTTGTTTTTCACTAGTGCAAACTACATTCGAGGTTTGTTTTAAAACTTAAGTCCATAAAGGGACGAGTTTATTTGAATAGCAGATTATTGATTTAACCCTGCCTATCTAGATAAATGCATTAGAGACATTTTATTGAGAACGTTTTCCTTCTGCAGAGCATCCCTGGGAAGCAGGTAATGCTTACCTTGGGCAGCAGAGAAAAGGCCTTGTGAGAATACTAGATCTTGATACAGGCTCCGGGGCTGCACCTGGGGTCCTCTGTCTGCGGTGACCCTTGGCCAGCTCCCCAGCAGTGGTCAGACTCAGGGACGCTGGCTGACACTGGGGCCAGCAACGTAGCAGAGCCCCTGGGGTTTGGACCCACCTCTGTGTTAGAGGGAAGACTTCCCAGACTTCCCAGGTCTGGCTACGACGGTCTCTCCCTGCACTAAGGTGGGCACTGGCCATGAGGTTGTTGGTGTGAAAATTGTCCAGTTTGGGCATTTTAAATAATAATACTCTGACGATCACTTTGATATGTGAACTTTTGATTTGTGTGTGGGATTTGTTTCCCACAGGCTATAAATATGTGACCTATATTATTAAATTGTTTTCTACAACGTTGTTTTAATACAATTTATTCTCCCATTAGCAATGTCTGAGAGTCCTGAGAACTTGTTTTGCCGGCACACTCCATCAGCGTTGACTAGTGAGAAGTTCAAATATTTACTGTTTATTATCCTTATAGTCTCACTGTTTTCCCTTGATTTGTGTCTCCTCTCGGCATCTGCTGCAGCTGCTCTGCCCCGGCCTGACTGCCCTGGCCTTTGGCCATGTCACTCCTAAGTTGTCCTCATGGCCACCTCTCGAGTGACCAGACCAGGTTCTAGTCATGGGGATGCCCTGGGGGAACTGTGCACCCCCCCACTCAAGGTTCTAGGGTGGGATTATCTACCCTTAGTGTGAAAATAACCTTCAAAAGTAAGTGAAATCAGCTGACTATGTTGTGGGATAACAGTGTAAAATTTTATTTATTCATCAAAATACAAGAAAAAGCTGAATTGGTACAATACTATGAGCCCTGGTGATGAAGGGCAGGAGTCAATATCTCTGTTGCCCAGTGATAGGGCAACACGGGAATGCTGGTAGAAACCTAGCTCTGTGCCCCTGGGCTCACTTCTGCCTTCACCTGCGGTTCCCCTGGGCCTATCTGAGCTCACCTAAGTTCTCCCGGGCTCTTCTGGCTCTCTTGGGCTTACCTGGGCTCACAGGAAGTCTGTATGTGCTGACGAGTTTCCCCACTAAATTCTAGGGATTTAAAATCCCCAAGGGCAACCCTCAACCAAGGGGGTTGGGGGTAAGCAGGTAATACTCCCACTTCCCAGCCCTTTGTGGGGTGAATCTCAGGCAGGTTTGAGCATGTTCTGCATGAGCCTCCCATTTAGCCCTCCGTCCACCTGGTTACTGCTCATTTATGCACCGTCCTTGGCTGTCCTCCTGTGTGTCAGTTTCCAGCACTGCCTGGAATCCTCTCCCAAAGGCACCACCTGTGCCCAAGCCCTTGCTGTGGGGCTGCTTTTACGGGATCTGAGATGAGGGTACTGGCCCCACCTTCAAGGGTGAGGAGGGAACACAGCCTCCCTGCAGGCCTGGTCCCTTTGTCCTGGGCTGCAGCGCCTTGATTGTCAGGGACTGCAGAGCCGGAAACAGAAGACACAGCAACGAGCTCGAGGGAGTTGGGTAAAGAGGGTGGCGGCATTCAGAGGAACAGCGTTTTGTTCACCATCCCTGCAGGCGGAGTGGAGGGACAGGAGGAGAGGGGACTGCTGAGGGCTGTGTTGGAAGGGACAGAGGGCAGCCAGGTGGAGTCTCAACAACGAAGCCGTCCGTGTGGAATTGGCGTCACTAGGCCTGTGGCAGACACAGTGGGGGCCTGAGGGTCCGAAGGGGAGTCCCGGGGGGGGGGGTCAGCTGGGGCGGCGAGCTGAGGACGGAGCCTGTGGCAGAGGGCAAGTGGGGGCCCCGCAGGAAAACCCGGACCAGCTCAGGGACGGGGGGGCCCTGGAAGCAGAGGTGGGTGGGCTCAGGCCCGGGGGTCCTTGTGAACCCCTTCAAGTGGCCGCTAGAGGCCTGCGTGGCCTCCGCTGGGGGGAAAGGACGTCACCCCTGGCTGAGCCTCTGTCAGTTTCCTGGAGACCAGAGGAGACAGGAGGAGGCGGCAGGAAGGGGACACACGACACGGCGCCGGCCATCGGCGGGGCAGCCACAGAGTGTGGGGAGGAGAGGCTGGGCGGGTCTCAGGCAGGGACCAAGGGTGTCGCGTGACGCCTTCAGCTGAGGGGTCTCCCTCGGCAGCTGCCAGGACAGGCCACTCCATGCACGCCTTCGGGAAGTCTTGCTTGTCGGTTTTTCTCCTTCTGGTGTTTTCAGCACAACGTAAAAGAATGTAACGTAACGTTACACAGAAGCTTCATTCACTTCTTTACATTAATGAATTCTGCCAAGGCGCCGAGGTAACTAACCGTGTCCTCTGCCCAGGGGAAAAAGCGTGCTCTGAAAGGAGATCGTGCTGGTATTTCAAAGGCGCGGTGGCATTGTCATCAAGGGATGATGGTGATTGTGACAGATTGCTCTTTCGGCAGGACATCTGCATTCATAAAAACCAGAAGGAAAAATAACCTCTAATTTGATTAACAGTTCATGCTCCAGGGTTAATATGGCCATTTTAAAATACAAGGAAATAAAAGAGTAAATACATTTTGCTTGATAATCAAATTCGGTCAAAAACATTAGCTTCTGAAGTAACTGGATTCGTGTTTGAGATGGAAATTGGCCACATGCGGGAGGTCCTGACACCGTGCGGGCCACAGGCTCGGAGCGGTGAGGGTGGGCGTCGGGTGCACGGTGCAGACAGGCAGGCAGACAGTCACCAGTTCTGCAGGCGCTACCAAGGGTGACACGGGCATCAGGGTGGAAGCCCACGGGGTCCTGGTTTACTGTGAGGGCCGTGGATCGTGCCCACCTGCCGGAGGCCTTCTCAGGGCTGGAGGGTGGAGCTGCCAGTGCAGGACTTGCTCGGAGATCCTTCTGTCGCTTCCTCCCTTTCCTCTGGCCGGTAGGATCCCTGGCCTTTTCTATGATCCAAGAAAATTACTGGAAGAGACTTTTATGGTTTTAAAGATGGAAAGCGTGCTCTGCTTCCTCTGGAGCCCGGCTGAGGATGGGAGCCCCAGGCTTCCTGCCTGCCCAGACCTGTCTGGTGGGTAATGACCCCCGAGAGGCCGTTGCCGGCGTCGGGCACTGACAGGACCTACGTCATCCTGCTCGTTAGCTGTCCCTGAACTCTTTCCGACCACTTTGTGTAAACTGAGCCCGTTTTTCTCAGAGCTGAATCACCCCCAGGAGCAATGCAAACACCTCATTTCTGTTTCTGGAGAGGCCTTTGGTGAAGCTGGGACTGAAGCTGGAACCAGTTTTATCTGGTATGTTTTAGAAATGGTCAGCACCCTGAGGTGGTATTTTCTTCTTTATGCACCAGATCCGTCCCCTCCAGCGGGTCCAGCGTGATGCTCCGACAGAGGCTCACCCCCGTCTGTCCACAGTGTTTGAGGGGCTCCCTGCTGCAAGTCTGCTCAGCCTGGAGTGGACGCTCAGGGCACGGGGCCTCATGGGCAGCAGCTCACAGCTCAGCTGGCCGCGGCGGCCGCCACCTGGGAGCTGGGAGGGCAGCTAGGGCCAGACCACGAGGGCCCCGGCTGCACAGCCGAGTGGTCACCCCGTCTGAGGGCTCCGGGGAGGTGTGGACTGAGGGACTGAGGCAGGGGTCAGGGGAGCAGTGAGGAGACAGGTGTGTCCATCCAGGCACCGGTGACCATCTCCAAAGGCTGCAACGACAAGCTCTTCTTGCTACTAGTCTCACAGAGAACACTGGAAACGGCTATGAAAGAGATGGACAAGGTGCCTGCTTCTCCCCTGAGCCTCTGTCCCTGCCTCTCCGTCAGTCCCCTGTGAGCTCGGACGGCCACGCCACCATCTGCCGCCTGGGATGCCACCTGCCCGCCAGCCACTACACAGGGTGATGCCCGAACGAAGGTTTCTGCCGTACGGCAGCGTCTGTCGGGGTTTGGACTCTGCCGCCCTGGTGTGTATCCACACGGCACCTCCCTCTGCGCCTGTTCTGGGCCCGAGTTTCAAGGAATCAGCTCTGGTTCCTTCCCTTGTGGAAAAGGGAGGGGATATGTGGCAACTCGGACACTCGTGAGACAAACGGGAACCCCGGCCTGCATTCCTGTCCAGAGGGGCGAGCCCCCAGTGCACAGGCTGAGGGCGCGGAAAGGCTGCACTCCTGCTCAGCCCACGGGGACCCCGTCACACTCCGTGCTTCTGGCAGGGCAGAGGAACGGCGCTGCCGTGCAGGCGAGATGGAGTGTGCGGTGTGGGCAGCAGCACAATCACAGGCAGAGCCAAGGACGCTCCTCCCCCGAGCCAGTGGCTCCAGTTCCCAGACCGCTGAGCCCTGGTCTGGGGTCGTGTTGCTCTTGGTCGGGAGGTGCCGCGAGGGTCGCAGGGCGGGCTGAGGAAGTGGCAGAACTGATGTTTTACCCATCAGGCTGTGGCGGAAGGACAGAACTTCTGTAGGAAAGGGCCTAAAGTCGACTGGAGAATTCAGCTTTTTAAGGACCAAATCACATAAAAAATGCCAACGAATCAAAGAAGTTTTAGGCAACAGGAGTGACAGAGATCAGTGCTGAGAAATCTTCATTTGAAGGGGAAAATGGCGTGTGTGAGTCTCGGGAGCCGGTGGTGTGGGCAGGACTCCCAGGTGGCCGCCGCAGTTGCTGCCCCAGGTGTGCACATCCTGATAACGCCCTCCCTTGAGTGTGGGCGGGACCCCCGCCTTGACGTTCCCCAGTGGCACGTAAGACTCGCCTTGGCCGCCGGCAGGGAAGAGGTGGGCTGCCCCGCTGTGGAGGGCCACGCGGCGGGGGACTGCAGCACCTCTCCCGGGGGAGAACGGCTCCTAGCTAGCTGAGGAAGCGGATAACTTCAGTCCCGCAACCACAGGAGTTGAATTCTGACATCAGTGAGCTTGGAAGAGGACCCTGAGCGTCAGATGAGAACATGGTCGGCCAGTACCTTGATCTCAGCCAGTGGGACCCTGGGTGCAGGAGCCATTTAGCCCACGCTGCACTCGTGCCCCCTGCAAACGGTAAGATCATGAACAGCTGTTGTCTTTAAACCGCAAAGTTTATGGTAACTGGTAATGCAGCAATAGAAAAGTAACATCTGAAGCAGGTTCAGCATGCGCTGGTTACCAGCTTGTCTAAGTCTGGTGAGACGGAACACCCAGGCACATAGCGAATTACTCAGGTTACTTGAAGTGGGTTCATCACCTGTAGGCAGGCAGCGAGGGTAGCAGGAGCCCAGCGCATTGTGAGCCAGACCTCAGGCTCAGGAGAGCTGAGAGGGGTGAAGGAGCCTCACCTGTGGGCCCCACTTGCACTGCAGCTGAGGGACCCCAGAAAGCAACCCGCCCCGGCTTTCATGCCCTTGGGTTCCGTGATGCGCTGGGGGGCCCAAACAAAGCCTGCTGTCCTCGGGATGCTGCATTCCCAGCACGTGCTACAGTCGTTCCTGAGAAGGACAAGCCAGAGGGGGGAGCACCGGTCTGCCCCAGGCCACCCAGAGAATACCCTGCGACATAGCTGCCTCCTGATTGTTTTTTGTTTTTTTTAATTTATTTATTTCAGAGTATTATGGGGGTACAGACATTTAGGTTACATGTATTGCCTTTACTCTGCCCGAGTCAGAGCTTCAAGTGTGCCCATCTCCCAGCTCTGCACCCCTTAGGTGTGAATTTACGCATCCCTTCCTCCCCCCTCCCACCTGCTGCCTCCTGATTGTTGAAGAAAGCTGTCAAACTTGCCGCCTACTTGAGCCGACAATCACTCGTACCCTGGTTACTCGGCAAAGTTGGCCTTGTTGCTGTGCTGTGTGTGTATGGGGGCACACATGTGCATACCTATGTGTATGAGTTTGTATGCAACTGTGTCCATGTACATGTTTGTATGAGTGTATGCATGTCTATGTGTGCATGTATATAACTAAGTGTGCATGTCTGTGTGCCATATGTGTGCATGTGCATGTGTGTGCGCACATGCATGTATGCACGCACCTCTATGCATATTTGTGTGTACATGTGCATGTGTGTGAGTGCATATGTGTGGTGTGCATGGCTTATATGTATGTGTGGTGTGTGCGTGTGTGTGCACTTGTGTTGTGCTTGGTTTATGTGTATGTGGGGTATATGTGTGTGTGAGTGCATATGTGTGGTGTGCATGTGTGTGCTCGTGTGTGCACATGGGGCAGTCTCTGCCCCATAGAATGAACATCCTGGGCAACATAACTGTGGGACACAGGCCCAGGGAGGTTGGGCCCTTCTCAGGAGCGATTTGATTCACAGGATTCATTATCACTGCAACTGTCAGGACTCCTCTTTGACAGAAGCTCTGTCTCACAGGAAAGGTTGTGCCCCCCTGGCGGCAGTGAAGGACCCTGTTCTACACAGCACTGTCTACACAGCTCTGACCTCAGTCCCAGGTCCCACCCCAGCCCCCCAACCACTGTGCTCTCTCCCATCTGTGAACTTTGCAAGCGTCCCTTAGCATGGCTGTTGGTGACAGGGTGTGGTCAGCTTTATCATCGTGAACTGTAGTCATTGTAGAGATGGCGTATCTCACCATCTATGTAGATAATAATTACCTTTGGGGGCAAGGACTATATATTATTAATTTTTTAAAAATTTATTTTATTATACCTCTAGAACTCCAAAAACTTTTAGCAAACTGGAGGAGTTAGTTATGTTATACAAGTTTCTGATCATTCTTTGCCCTTTCTACAGAACTGGGACCTTCTGTGGTGTCTGTAGGTCCCTAGGAGATGGACGCGTACCCATGTGATTAAGTGGAGGTGGGCCGTGCTGCCCTCCCCGACAGCACCGCACGTGCCTGTGGCCAAGTGTACTCTGTCCAGGAAATGGAGTCGTTCTGCCTGGACGTGCTCCCAGCGTCCCCACCCCCAGCCCCAGTGTTACGGTGACATTTCACCGTGTTCTCAGTCAATTGAGGAAAATCCTTGGGTTGAACTCGAGTCATCCCACCCAATAAAAGAGCTGGTGGATATAACGGAAAGGGCTTTGATTTGATTATTGAAGATAGAAATTGTCAATTAAGAAAATCCATATGTTGTAATGTACAAATGAAGCACATGTTTATTGAAATAGTACCTCTGCCAGGAAGATTTTACGAGTGTGAATGGGGTTTTGTTTTTGTAAACTTTCAATTACCTTCCCTCTCCACTTTGCCCAGGAACTTGCTCCCTGCCTAGACCCCGGGGAGGCCTTCCTAAAATGCACGCCACGCCTGTCTTCTCTCGCATCTCTCTCGAGGTAATGACAGGTCTCTGCCTGTGCCTTGGACAGCCCTGCGGCTTTGCCTCTGTCGCTCCTGCCTGCTCCCGGCCCCTTCATCCCTCCTTTGCACCAGGCTTGTCCAACCCCTTGCAGTTCTTGCATTTCCCGTGGTCCATGAGTCCCAGCCCTTGTGCCCGTGGACAGCCAGTCCTGGAATACCCTCCCAGGCCTCCTCACGAGCCATGAGGAGTGTCCGTGCTCCAAAGCAGCCACGCTCTAGAAGCCCCTCCCCAGGCTGCTGTGGCTGACCCTGCAGAGCTCCCCAGGGCCTGGGCCTGTGTCTGGCCTGGCACTGGTGCCCTCTCAGCAGCCCATTGGTTTTCTCACTGGCCTTACCCTAGACCATGGGCTTCCTAATGTCAGCAGCCTTGATTTATTTCCTCTGAATCCTCAGTACCCAGCATAGGGCCCAAGGCATAATCAATATTTGGTCGATATTTTTAAATGTATTCATTTATTTTTTAAATGACTTAAGCATTCCCTTGCTCTATCAGCTGAGAGTCCAGAAGCAACAACATCTCAGTAGCAACAAACACACCAATGCCCAGATAGTGGTTTCCAATGTCATTTTCCAATCACAGGGACCAGGGCTGCTTAGGGAACTGGCTGAGTCCAGGGCAAAGGCAGGAAATACACAAGATAAGCCTGGAGAATCTTACAGTGGCATAAAATACAGAAGTTTCCCAAAGGCAAAATTATGAGCATGTGCCCAAGGGCCACAGGAGCCAACAAAAAGAACCCTCAAAGGCCAAACTTGGAACAATTTTATTTTCCTTGGAGCAGGAAAATAAATAAAGTAGTAGTGGATTCTAACCTGAAGTGTGAGCTGAATATCCATGAGTCCATGTTGATAGAAATAAACAATCAAGTAAACAAGTAAACATGGAAGAATGGACAAATATCCCATCGAGAAGGATTCCAAATCACTCATGTAGCTACTCCCCCCCAGAAGGGGAGCATAGCCCCTAAGTGTGGGCTGTGCTTGGTGACTCCTTCCAGAGAGGACAGTGTGGAAGCGGGAAGATCCACTCAATAGTGAAGACATTGGACAGACACACCTCAGCCTGGGGCCAAGCCAGCACCGTCGGGGAGAGGTCACATAGGCAGTGTGCAGTCTTGATGCGGTGTGATGAAATGGCGGGTTGCCTGTGCTGTCTCCCTCCAAAATCCATAAGCTCAGTTTAATCCTGAGAAAAACCTCAGGCAAATCCCAGTAGAGGGGCATCCTGCAATGCACCTGACCAGTGCTTCTCAAAACGGCCAAGGTCTTCAAATGAGGGAAGTCTGAGGAACTGTCACAAGGACATGACAACTGAATGTAATGTGGGATCCTGGGACAGAAATAGAAAATTAGGTAAAAACTAAAGAAATCTGAATAAAGTGTGGACTTTTGTTAATAGTACTGTATCAATATTAGTGGTGAAAAATCTAGCATACTATTATAAGATGTTAACAATATGGGAAACTGGGTAAGGGGTATATGGTAACTTTCTATAATATTCTTGTAATTTTTATAAGTCAAAAACTATTGCAAAATAAAATAGCTTATTTCAAAAAAGGACCTACCAAAAAAGGTTAAATGTTGATTAAAAATGAATTAAAAACATGCTAAACTCAGCCTGTTTGCAAGATACTGCCTTTTGTTATAGCCTGTGGGGTTCTGAACATTGTCAAAAACATCATTTCTCCTTTCAAGATGTGATTTTCCAGATGCCATACTGGCACAGGTATAACTGGGACTTCAGAGCAAGGGCATGACCCTGGAAGACACCCAAGGAAGAAAAAGTCATGAGTTATGGGTCTAGAATTACATTTTATAATGTTCTAAGTATTGATTTTCTTAGGAAGTTTGATATGTCTAACACTTACACAACACTGCACCACTGGAGCCATTGTACCTTCTCACCATTGATCATTTCAGCACGACCCGGGCTTAGCATTAGATGTTAACAGCAACTCTATTGAATGTCTTTCTTTAGGTGTCAGCATTTTCCACCTGGGAGAAAGAATTACATAAAATTGTGTTTGACCCACGCTATCTCCTGCTAAACTCTGAGGAACGAAAACAGGTAACGCGGTGGTGGTAAGGCAAGATGACAACTCTAAGGAGGCAGCATTAAAATAACAGCTTCACCGGGGATCCAGGGAGCCTTTTCCTTGCTGAGAAGCAGATGTCTGTGTTTTAACTTCGTTACTGGGGAGAGTTGTAGATTGAGTACTGTGGCTCGAGAGCTTGGGAATAGCATGAGGTGGGGGTACAGAGGGAGGTTATTCTGATAATTGTTCTTATCTAACCATTTGATTGTCACTGCATAAGACAAATACTCATATTCCAAGGTGAAAAGGCACATTTTTGGAACATTAATCACATTCCAAATGACTAATACATTAAAAATACTAAATACTTAAAGTCTTATATAAAAATAATGAAATGGGAGATCTTGTATAAGACCTTAAGGCTTCATATACACATAAAGCCTTATATGATGTGAAAGTTGTCAGCATCCAAATGGAGTCACTAATGTTAAGACAACCCTGACAGGGCGGGCGCGGTGGCTCACACCTGTAATCCCAGTGCTTTGGGAGGCCAAGGTGCGAGGATCGCTTGAGGCCGGGAGTGTGAGGTCAGAGTGAGCTATGATCCTGCCACTGTGCTCTAGCCTGGGAGACAGAGCGAGACTCAAAAACAAACAAACAAAAATAAAAAGAAAACCCTGACAAATACAGCAAGAGGAAGCCACAACCTCGCACAAAGGCCGCCCTAACCTTACACAAAAAATACTTTTGTGAGAACATCTGTCCAGCAACTGCCTGTCCAGCTTCAGCTGTTTCCACCCTTGTTGAACTTTGTGGCTAAGGACATTTATTTCAAAACAATTATGTAATTCTCCTCATTGTTTCCTTTAAAATCCTTTGTCTTCCTTCACCTCCCTGAGCACTGGCGTAGTTCACTGTGACGTGTGTGTTCCCAGTGCAGTGCTCCATCCTGAATAGACATGATTCCCTTTGGAAGAGCCTCTGTCTGTTACTCAGGTGGACGACAGCAGGCAGTAGACGAGGCCCAGAGAACAACAATGGCAGCTCAGGGAAAGGACGGATGTTCTAGAAATCAGTCCCAGAAGAGCAAGGAATGGATTAGAGGGATGTCTGGGGCCATGTCAAGGAGAGGCGTGGCAGGGGTCCACCCTAGTCCTTTACAAAGTAGGTCATGAGCCAACACTGTTTTCCAGACCAAGACCGAGGGACAGACTGTTGACTGGCTCGGGGGTGGTTGTCGCTGGGGAGGAACTGGTGGCACGATGGCGTCAGCTTGCGCAGCCTGGATCCGTGTGGTCCGCGGGGCACATCTGAGAAGCGGCCTGAAATCAGTGCCGGAAGGTCTAGGTTTCTCTGCCTCTGATTCCTGTCCCAGTTGCGCTCCCTGTTGGGGTCCTGTCTTTCCCTCCCTCTGCCCTCTGAGTTTGGAAATGAGGTGCATGGAAAGTGTCTTACCAAGAACAACCACTGAGGACGGAAGCCACACGGGAGTTGTTTCAGAGAGGAAGGGTGCTGTTGCCACGGGCTCGTGCAGCCTCCGTCAGGTTCCTCAGGCAGCAGAGTCTGATCCAGCCGCAGACCAGGATCGTGGAAATTGCAATTTTGCTTTCAATTCTGTCATCGGCTCATCAGGCTCCTTTAAGTAAATGGCTGCGATGATGTCAAGGAAGCAGCAGGCAAGCACATCTCGGTCACGTGGATCCACACGGAGTAGCCCAGCCCCGCCCCACGCCCACCGCCCGTCCCACTGGCCCTGGAAACTCTCCCTCGGGCGGGCTCCCTGGCGGCTTCCTAGGATTGACCACATCCCAACACAGATCCTGGACCTGTGAAGAACTTGGAATTAATTATCCTTTGTTGCCTTTGAGCTGAGTTTCATTTTCCAGAAAGAAACTTTTTAAAACATGTGAGACATGTTGTCAATGGCTCAAAATAATGCTACAATAGAGTAAGCTGAGTTTGAGCATTATGTGTATATATATATTTTTTTCCTATAGCTAAGGAAAACTGCAGACTTTAGTAATTGGTAATATTTCACCATTTTGTTGCAATATTAAAAATCTAAAATTCAACTATGAAAACACATAGTAAGAAGCTTGTTTGTTTATGTGACAGGATCACCTTAGACCATAGGTCACAGCCACAAACTGGCTAATGTCTAAATACAACCCACAGTTCTGTCAACGGTGCTTCCACTGCCTTGTTTGTTGTCATCAGTTCTCTCTCGATGTCACGGATGGTTTGGGGGCCATTAGTCCCTTTAAAGGAAGTTGAATAAGTAAGAGCATCCCCAGCCCTGAAAGAATAGCCCAACTTAATGATGAGGCCCCTTCCAACACTTGCAGTTGAATGCTTAAGTCATATCTCTTAGGACAACTTGGAGCACAAGGAACACCGTTTGCTTGCTGGATTGAATTGGTTCATGGGCAGGGCACCATTGTCTGCCCTTCTGAAGTCTGGGGGACATAGCCGTCCTGCATAAGACTCGTCCAAGGGAGCGTGGTGAGGCTGGACTTCTGCAGGCCCTGGTCAGAGAGGCCGACGCCAACCTAGTGGGGCTGGGCTGTCCTGCCCTTGTCTGGTGTCTCCTCTGCAGATAGATCAGACTGGAATGTCAGCTCACAGCAAGAATCCATTATGTGGGAGAGCCTGAAACATCCCTGTGAAATCACCCAGAGGAAACATCAGGCCTGTCTTAACATACTGTAGCATGGTCCCAGAAGGCCCAGTGAGGACGAGAAGGAAGCTGGGTAGCCGGTGCACTGCCGCGTCCAGACGGCACACCGAGTAAATGCCTGCAACCTCATCAGAGGGAGATATTACAGTGTATACAGAGTGGTGCTGAAGCTGAACTGAGGAAAGAAATAGTATTTGGGCTCCACTCACAGAGCACAGTCCTATTTACGAAGAAATTGGGTTAGCAAGCATCAAACACAGAATCTGCACAGGACCTACGGTCACACAGTGTTCCATGGGGAGAACTGAGGCCCGGGGTGTGAAAATGACAACCATCCTTCTACCAGGGGCCTGCAAAGGAGGAGAGAGTGATCCTAAACAGAGGGTCAGGGTCGAGGGAGTGCAAAACAGACCTGTTTCTATGGTAACAAATAGTGTTTTGTTTTATTACATGAGAACATACAGCAACAGATAATGGCCGACGGTATCTCTTTTAAAAAGTCATGTCCCACTTTGGATAAAACTGGAATAATATGTTAAGGAGGAAAAAAAAATCCTGCTACATTAAATTATAGCAGCATAAAATAAAGTAACAGAGCGAAGGGAGAGGGAAGAGGGAAAATTTTGATTAGATGGATAAATGGTTCGAGGCAGAGAAGAAGCAGATATCCTGACTTCACCGCCAGCCAAGCTTTCTATCTGGATTTAAAGTTAGTCGAGCAAAACTCTGGCTCATGATGGAACAACATGCTTTTATTTGGATAATAACCCTGAATTCACCTTTTATATGAGTTTAAATTATAACACAGCTGGGGAACTTAAGTTACTATTTGCCTTGAAGGTAAAACAAGCCAATCACATTCATACTTAAATATATAGGCACGTGTTCTAAATTTAAGTCATATTTGTGAATATTTCATGTAGCTGCTGTCTGGAGGAGCTGAGCAGCATTTTGTATGTATGATCCTGTGGAGGTTTGCCCTTACTGAAATGGAACTGAACCAATACATCCAAGTCAAAGAGGGCCCCTCTTGAGATAGTGAGGGATCAAGGCTCTAATCTGCCAGCCTTTTCTCTCCCTTCTCCATGCGCTCGGCAGGAGTTCTCTAGATGAGCTGAATCCGTGGCACTTAAGTCAGGTTCTACGACCTGCACGGCCATCAATTGGGCTGGTGCAGAATTGCTATTTATTGGCCTTATACGATCATATGTCGATGTTTTATTGATATTTTTATTTATGTATGCGTAAACATTTAAGTTATTGCCAGTTTTTTTTTGGTAATGTTCTTGACTTTTAGATAGCCTTAGGAATGCAACAACTTGGCCCCCTTTGACTTTATAAATAACAATTTTTCTGACATTGGAACGAGTGCTCTTACTCTGGCAGGATTATTCTGGGGACTGTGGCAAAGAGATTTTGTCTTATTGTATTGGCTGCCAGTTACCTAGAGAAAATGCCCTGGAGTCTTAAATGGATACGCCTACCAGACGATGTCCCTGTCCTTTACACTAAGGAACAGGGTTTCCTGTTTGGATCAGCATTAGAAACACACTCCTGGTCACTGCCACCGGCCCAAGGGTCAGGTGTCCTGGCCGGCTGTTTCTACGCTGATGATCCATGCAGCCAAGAAGCCGGTGACGTCCTTAAAAGAGGCCATCTTGTCTGTGCTTATGCCAGGATCCCACATTCAGAAGTGGGTTTTCTTGGAAACAAGAGTGTGGGGAATCAGAGATGCTGGATTTACTTTCTTTTCACAAATTAAAGTCATTTTTAGAGACTCAAATGCCAATTATGTCACCATAGGAAGTGACTAGAACAAATTAAGTACTCTAATGTGCTACTGATGTGGAAGTTGACAAGATTATGCATTACTGAAGTGCTACTCAGAAAGTCCAAAATAAGAAGCACTGTGGCATTTAGAGCCGGGTTCCAAACTGTCAGTTGCTTCCAGACAGCTACAGAGAGGGCGACTAAATTGTTCCTGGGATTTTTCAGGCAGGGCTGATTTGATGTTTGACCCAGAGATGGTATCTGTGTGTGCAGAAACATGTCAGGGCTCGTGGGAATCCAGGTTTAATTATTTAGACCACTTGGTTTCAATGAGAGCCGCAATTGAAGGGCTATTGCCTGCAGCTGCAGCAACTAGGAAAAAGAATGGCTTGCTGCAATTCTTGATGTTTTTTTGTGTTGTGCTTGCAATACAAGATTTCATTTCTGATATGCAATTTCATAATACTTTTCTTTTGTGTATGTGTTTTAAGATATTTGAACAGTTTGTCAAGACAAGAATAAAAGAAGAATATAAGGAAAAGAGAAGTAAATTGCTGCTAGCCAAAGAAGAATTCAAAAAACTTCTAGAGGAATCTAAAGTGTCACCCAGGTATGGAGAGAGAAATATGTCAGGTGATTTCTGGGGCTAGAAGCTTATCAGTTATGATAGGAAAACCTTTAAAGCCTGTCTTTTTTTTGAGTTTATTTATTTTTACTTTTTTATTATTTTTTTTATTTCAGAGTATTATGGGGGTACAGATGTTTAGGTTACACATATTGCCTTTGCTCTGCCGGAGTCAGAGGTACAAGAGTGCCCATCCCCCAGATAGTGTGCACTGTATCCCTTACGTGTGAATTTACCCATCCCCTCCTCCCCACCACCTGCCTGACACCCGAGTATCAGTTTGATGGTGAGTACACCTGGTGCTTGTTTTTCCATTCTTGAGACACCCGCTTAGAAGAATGGGCTCCAGTTCCATCCAGGATAATACAGGAGGTGTTAGTTCACCATTGTTTTTTGTGCCTGACTCGCACTCCATGGTATACACTTACCACACTTTCTTAATCCACTCATATATTGATGGGCACTTGGGTTGTTTCCACATCTTTGCAATTGTGAATTGTTCTGCTATGAACATTCAAGTGCAGATGTCTTTTCTATAGAACGTCTTTTTTTCCTTTGAGTAAATACCCAGTCGTGGGATTGCTGGTAAAGCCTGTCTCTGTTGAACCACATGAGTGCGGACTCTAACGGCCTGCCTGGGAGAGCAGCCTGACTTCTCCCTTGCCGTGGCCTCCTTCCTCACCTGGCCTGAGTGTGGGCTATTTGCGAATCAAATGCACCATGATCCATGATGGTTTTAGTCCTGCCCTTCTGCATTTCACAGCCAGCAGCCCAGACGCCACGGCATGAACAAGCAGGTGTGCACCCATGAGAAGGGGTCTGATTTCCGACCTAATGACCAAGGAGTGAAAACGCAAAGCAAAGGGGCAACAGCAACGTGAGCCCCACCTGCTGCCCTGGTGCCGGGTCTTAGCAGTCAGCCGAGCTGAAGTGCAGGGACACCCTGGGGGGCAGGGACTGAGGCGACTTGGTTGCTGGAACTTACCTAAGATAATAAGTAAGGTTATATTTCTATGAAATAAAAATACATAAGCTTAACTCTTCTCTAAAATTAGCTTTAATTCAATCATTTTTAAAAAAATAACTAGGTACTACTTCTAGAACTATGAAACAACAACTTTTATAAATATAAAAATGATTGATTTTAATGTATTTTTATTTTAGATTGAAACATGCAGTTTATTTTTTAAATGGACATTAATAGATGCTTTCTGTGAGGCCTCCGTAGGATGATCTGTAACCCACTTGGTCAGTAGTTCGGCGACATACTTTAGTGTTGGTTACATGATCCTCATAAAACGTCTCTAACTATTCAAAGGACAGATACTTGCTGAATGGGAAAAAAATTAGTTTGAATTATCAACATCACAAAACGCTAATCTCAACAAGCAAATGTGTGTCCAGTTGCTTATAAATTGTGATTTTTCTGTGGTTAAAGCAACCGTGAGAATTCTGGGTTCCAGCCATGGCTTAGCTGTGTCTGCCCACGCGGTGGCCGTGGGAGAGGGGCAGAGAAGCGTGCGGTTCAGGAAACTGGCGCGCCCGACCCCGTCTCAGTTCATAGTCTGTTCCTGCCCCTTCTTACCCTGGTCACAGGGAAAGGGATTGGACCTCCCCCGTGTACGTCCGTGTCCTCATCTGAAGTTGGGGATGACCACACAGGTCTCAGGAAGCAACAGGAGTCCAATGTGAGTGGCCTCAGGGAGGGACCCGGCAGTGCCCAGCAGGAAGTGAGAGCTGGCACTGCCATAAAAGACGTTTGGCCAGTATCTTTCTGTCCACAGGTGCAGTGTTAGCAAGGAGCTCACATGGTCCCTTTCCCGTGAATGTGTTATAAAGACCAGTGGGGAAATACTCAGAATTTATTGAGCAATTGCAAAAAGATCACATGCACGCGCGCGCGCACACACTCACACACACACACACACACACAGAAGGAAAATGAGTTAAACTTACTGTTAAAATTAGGTTTAACTGACTGCTATTTTTAAAATAAATTTTATTGTGTGTATTTAAGGCATATAACATGTTACAGGACACATATAGATAGTAAAATAGTAACTATAGTGTAGCAAATTAACATTTTTTTAAAAATTTACACTCGGCATATATTACTTTTATAATTATAAAACTATTTTTTATTCTAAAAGTAGCTAAGTCTGCAACATTTTCAAGAACTTTTTTCAGATCTTCTTTCTGCTGTTTTATAGGCACCCAAGTAAAGCATGTACAATTCAAATCACTGCACACTGGACAGCCAGGCGCGTTTAAATGCCGGCCACCTCGAGCACCCCTGGAAACAGCCCCTTGGGTCTGTAGAGATCCCTGCAGCCATCCATGCAGGTCCTGGTTGCTCACCCCAACGTCTGTCCTGACAAGCTCCCGAGAGTAGTGGCGGCAGTGCAAGTCCAGAGCACTCCTGGACAGCGCCTAGCCCTGCCCGGATTTGGCTATGGGGGGAGGGGCCACCAGGGGCGGTCCCCAGGCTGCAGGAGCCTGCAGTGGGAGTGACACTCGGTGCTCCTTCATGAAGGCCACAGCGGCCACAGCCTTTAGCAGCAGGCTGGCCCGTGTCCCCGTTTACCAGATGGACAACAGAGATGCATTGACAATGACTCAGAGGACTTCCTCGTGCTCACAGGACAGCCCACCAGGGTCAGCAGAAAGACAGCACTGCCCTTGGCGTGGCTAAGGGGCCACAGAGATTAATTCTCCCTTTCCAGGGACACTTCTTTTCAGAGATGCCCAGAATAGGGCCTGTCTAGACGCTGCCCCTGCCCAGCCCCCAACAGTGCTCAGGCTCCTAAATAGCCAGGTGGCAGGAGGAATAAGCCTCAGGTGCATTTTACTTTTCATAGGCAGGTCAGTCATAAAGCACCAGCCAGTGTGTGTGAGGTGAGCCCCCCATGATTGTCAAGTCATGGAAGGACAGAGGGGAGAAGGAAGGAAGGAGAGAGGGAGGAAGGAAGGAAGAGGAAAACCAGAAAGAAGCGCTTTTCTTTTGGAGAAGTGTGTAAACAGGCACCCAAGAGAGTGAACAGGAAAATAGCAGCTCAGTGAGGAAGGCATGAGACTAATTGTTCAGTGACAACAGTGAGGACGAGTCTGATGATTATTTGTCTTGTCTTCTAACAGCCATGCCAGTATAATCTTGTTGTTCAGGTATTTAAAAAGCTATTACGTTACAATAATTCAATACAATAATTAAGTGCCTGCAAGGAAATATACATTTCTCTATAAAGAGAAATGGGGGGTAACAAGAATCCCCTGGACAAAGAATGGAGGCATTTTCCAGGCGCCGGGGACGCTCCTGCAGGTGAGCCCCTGCTCCATGGTGAGGACCCCAGCCCAGGAGGGAGGTGGAAACTTGTCTGTCCCTGGACGGGTGGATGCATCTACACTGGCCAGGTCCTCCGGGCCTCGGCCACTCTACACCTGCCACCACTCCTGTCTTCAAGTTCAAGTCTGGGCGAATAGGAAGCCGTGAGGTCCAGTGCTGGCAAAGGTTCCCTTGGTCGTTACAAAGGCACGTCCACTGCCTTGGCTTTTTGAGCCACCCCAGCCCGCAAGGATGGCCTTGGTCCCGGCTGGCTCCCTTGAGTTTTCCTACAGGCACCCCCCAGCCTGGAAATTACAGGTTGCTCCATTGGTATCTGATGCGAATTGCACACCAGCCCCTTGGCTGGACACGCAGGATGTTCACTGGAGACCAGAGCACATTTGGTGCCCGCATTTGAGGGAGGGAGAGTCCAAAGTGCACAATTAAGGTTTAACAAGATCACAACTGTGATGGGGCCGTGAGAGAGCAATTCAGCTCTGCGAGCCCCTGGATAGGGCGAGTTTCCCAAAGAAGGTGCTCTGGCCTGGCAGAAGACTGATGAGTGGGCACTGACTGGGCGAGGAGATAAGGGAAGAGTGTGCCAGGCCGAGGGGACGGCACGGCAAAGACGCGTGGCCAGCGGGAGTGCGGTGGGGGTAGGGGGTGGACTGAAGGAGACCTGTGTGGGCGAAGCTGTGACGGGGGCGCCCCGGGGGCCGGGGGAGCTGAATGAGCTGAGGCCGGGGAGGCCGGGCGGTGCAGGGCCCTGCAGGCGCCCGTGGGGAGCAGCCAGAGCTGCCCAGGGCCCGCGGCGCCTGGTGCCAGGGGCTCTCCGGCGCTGCTGCCCTGGAACGTGCAAGGAAACCACAGTCACTGTTGGGAAAGGTGTCTTAGGAGACTCTTTCTTTTTTCAGGACCACATTTAAGGAGTTTGCTGAGAAATATGGCCGGGATCAGAGGTTTCGACTTGTTCAAAAAAGGAAGGACCAGGAGCATTTTTTCAACCAATTCATACTTATTCTTAAGAAACGGGACAAGGAAAACAGACTAAGGCTGCGGAAAATGAGATGAGTTTGCACAAATGCAGGGAGACCCGAGGAGGGCACGGGGAGTGCCGGGCGGGGGGTCGCGTGGTGCAGACCGAAGCTGGGGCGCCCGCGGGGTGGGGCGCTGCGGGGTTCGATTCTCAGAGGATTATTGTTTCATATTGAAGCTCTCTTTTGTACAACGTCCAGAGTTTGATGCATTTCTAATTGCTATGATACGTCGATCCCTTAATTGTTTTAATTATGCAAATTACTTGTAATATACACAAATTATAAATCCACTGCAGGTTTGTAACTAAGCAGAAACAGGAACCATCTATAACAATCTCAAGGTGTTTCATCACTTAAGATAATTATCTAAAACCTTTCTGAAAACCTTCGTGAATTGCTTCATTCCCCTAGGATTTCCTAACTCAGTCCTAGGGCTGGTCTCGTTTTCTGAGTAGTAGCAATAGGATATTCATCATCAGCCATAGTGACAACCGTGAACCTCCCACGCTTGGGACATGATCACTTGCAGGTTTCTAAGGGTGGTTGTTCATTCCTCCAAGAGGGGCGTCCAGGCCTGGGGAAGGGAGCCGCACTGGCCCTCACAGGTCCTACTTACAAAAGAATTATTTTGTACAAAATCATCATATTAATATTTGAGTTATTTTTATTGTATGCCCAGAGTTTGCATGAGATTTTTCTCATCATCTTTGTATAAAAAATTTTAAATTTTTTTTAATCAATAAATATTTTAAACTTCATTTAAAGTTTAAATGTGCTTAAATGTGTTTTTGTGCCTAAGACATCCATCACAATCTTAAGCAGCAAAATTGTGTTTCTACTAAATACACCCAGTTTTGAAAGATTTAGGGAAATAAAATCTGATTGCACGTAAGGGCTGTGTAAGTACTGTTCAAACAAAATCTGACTTTCCAACATGCTCACTGGTACTGGGTAGAACAATGTTTGGTAAAACCTTAGCTAATTAATTGTGTTGTTTAACTTGTTGGACATCCATTTATTTATTTCAGGTTTATGGAGCCTGCTTGGATGCGATGCCTTTGCCCCTAGCAAACCACAGTGCAGCCTCCTCACCCGCCCTGTGCTTGTTAGTTCTTTTCCTTTCTTTTTCTTTCTTTGAGACAGAGTCTTGCTCTGTCACCTGGGCTACACTGCAGTGGCCTCATCACAGCTCACTGCAACCTCCACCCCCTGAGCTCAAGCGATCCTCCCACCTCGGCCTCCCAGAGTACAAGGAGACAGGAGTGAGCCACCGCGCCCGGCCCACAGTTGATGTCTTAATCCATTTTAGATGTTATCTTTATCCTTCAGAAGTCAGTGACAGAGAGTGCTTCATTCCTGGTGATTTTTGGCTAATTATCCCGGGTACGAGGTGTACTTCATCAAAATGTGGGTAGATGTCTTCCTTACATAAGGACATTCTTCGTGAGTTGTTTTCTAGCATTTGTTCTGTTTCCTGGCTCTCAGTACCCTTGCTGGAGGCTCCCAAGCACATGCTTTGCTTCTTCTCTGCCTTTCTCCTGTGCTACTTGCTCTGCCTCCTTCTTTATATTCCATCATTGCTTCCTGATTGTCCCGATGGATAGTTCCTGGGAGAACTTTCTGCCTCTCATGCTAGAATGTAACTGGCAAGGTGGGGTTCGCTCTGCAGTGGGGTTCTCCCGGGTCCTGGCACCAGAACCGTCAGCAGATCACCTTCTGCGCCGGCGGCTTGTGTGCGTCCCAGGGCCGTTGCTCAGGGTCAGGCCGTTTCTGGTGTGAGCTGCCCCCCCACCTGCCATGACTCGGTGGTATCGGACGTATTCCAGGCGGTGCTTCTGGAGCCAGGCTGGAGAGGCAAGTGCCAATTGTGGATCAGTCAGGGTCCAGCCAGAAAGCAGAAACTGGTGTTTGAACAGGGACATGGTGATGGGAGGAATTATTACTATCACAGTGACAGGAGTCCTGAGGCTGGTGGGTTCAGATAACCGTGACTAATACAGGGATAACATGAAAGGAACAGCTCCCACTCGTAGGGCTGGGAGAGGGCATCCCAGGAGAAGCCGCCCCCCAGCTCCAGGGCGGAGATCTGCACCCCGCTGGGGAGGCCTGACCATGGCTCAGTGAGAGGCAGACAGGTCACCCAGGTGTTATGCGGGGAACTTGCTGGAAATCCAGCCCCCGGGTGGTGGAGACAGTTGCTTATGTGGCAGGTCTCAGGTGTCCCATTTGGCACACTCTGCCCAGAAACACCCGGGAGGGGTGTCAGTATGGGGGAAGCCACAGGCCGCTGGGTGCTGATGGCTGTGGAACCCCCGGGGTCAGGCTGGAGAAGCAGCCCCTGCTGTGGGGTTGGGGAAGGGGAAGGCACTTCTGGGGACACCTTGGGATTCACACGAAGGCAGTGCCTTCTCCTGACATCAAGTATGACCTATTTGAAAAGCCCCTGCTGGCCCGTTTCTTGCCTGGGTAGACCAGCCTGTGACTGCAACCTGAATTGCCCATCCTGGACTGTCCTCCGATCCGCATGACAGAACACTGCACACGCACAGCACCGTTTCATCTAAAATGGAGGTGGTATGGACAAGACTGGTCCCCGAGCAGTTCTGGAAGGTGTAGATAAACTCACATCCTCTGGCACCCACCCCTGCCCCTGGGGACCTCCTCCTCACCCACCGACAGAGGAGGGAGGTGCAGGCGGCAATGGTCGTCCACGCCGGCTGTGTGGGCTCCAGCAAGGCCGCCTTCCCTTTGTCACAGCCCCGCTCGGGAGGGTCCTGAGGCTGTCCTGGGGGCTCTCAGGGGTGGGACTTCAGGCTGCAGGAACGACGGCCTTGTGCACGTGCTGCCCACTCTGGGAAAGGAGGACGCTGGCTTGTGGCTGGGGCTGAGGAGGTGGCAATTGCCAGCGAGAGACTGGAGGGACAGTGACGAGGTCCAGGAAGAGGTGGGACTGGCAAGGACTGTGGCGGTGTTTGTGTCCCCTATCCTGAGGGGACCCACTTCACACAGCACTCTCCAATACCAGGCGGGCAGGGGGCACGGTCCTGCACCGTCGGCCAGCGCCTTCCCTGACTTACTCAGCGGCCGACGTCAGAGTGACCCTGATGTCGGGGACGCAGGGTCTGCGCGAATTCCGCAGAATCGCTCATCAGGGCAGGTGTAGCTGCTGCCACAAAAGGCCAATGTCCGGTCCCTTTTACGGCATATTTTCTAGGTGGATCACACGGAATTCTCTCATTAATGAGACAGCAATTTCTCCTCAAAAACTCCTCCCCCAGAAGCAGATTTTCCTTCCCTGCTGGAAACCTCCCACCATGATCGCAATCCACGCTCTCACAGAATGACACATCCGCCGCACGGAGGAACTCAGTACTGGGGAAGGTGGTGGCAGCAAAGAGCACGTAGCCACCAAGTCCACTGGTATTGCGTGTGCCCGGTCCCCAGAAGCAGCTGGCTGGGTGGGGCCGGGAATGGCCTGCTGTGTCCCAGGCACAGTGCCGTGTGGGGGACAGCGCCCGCCCTGTGAGTTGTGCTTTCCCACAGGACAGGGAACATGCCTTGGACCAGCAGCCAACACATGGAGGTATAAAAAGTGGAGTGTGAGGCCCCCTCAGTATTTTACTCAATAACCTGCTTGTGGAATTTCACCTCTGTCCCCACAACCTGGGGTTGGTGAGTTTGAGGAGCCTGTTGCCCCAGGGAAGAATCCACCTGCCATCTTGGTTCTGTCAAATTGGAGGCTGGATTGCTTCCCGGGCCGTCTGGACCCTCCCTGGCACTGAGACAGAGGCAGAGGAGGGGATTGCTGTGCCGGCAGGGGCAGGGTGTCCCGGCCACGTGTGACGGGGCCGGGGAGGGCTATGGCTGGACGGCAGGCTTGGCCGGGTGTCTTTAGCATCACTCTTTGTGCTTAGCACTGGTCAGCAGGTGACTCATCAACCCGTGAAGCCAGGAGTAGAGAAGACTTAGGACCTGTGGAAAGCGAGTTAGGCTCCCCCACCGCGTTGCAGCAAGTCTGCTCTGGGGCACTGGGCAAAGGAGCTGGATGGCGGTGGGAGGGGTGCCTGTCCTTTTAGGCCTCAGGACTGTCTCTAGAAACAGGGCCCAAGCTGCTGTGTGTGCACTCGGAACTCCCCTCCATTCCTTCCCCTGGGCCATGTGGCCAGTGGGGATGACTTGGGGTTTCTGGTGGGCAACATCTGCACCAACCACCCTTGCCAAGATTGGGCTCCTGGCTGGATTTTCTCCCTGGTTGGGCCCCAAGTTCTGTCTGCACTGACGGCAGTGAGTGCTCTGCAGGGCAAGGGCAGGCTGGGGGCAATAGTGGCCAAATATCCCTGAAGACCTTCTCCCACGTGTCCCCCCCACCCGTGGCCCAGGAGCCCCCACACTGCAGCTGTGGCCCCCCGCTTTCTGGCTCTTGGTTTTGCCCATGGGAGGTCGCAGCAGGGCATGGGGGGCTGGGGGAGAGAGTTTGGGATGTCTGCTCCCTGTCTACCCCCTCTTGGTCTGGCTGGTCTTGTTGTTTTCCTTGCCCAAGGCCATGGCTCTGGTCAGGTGGCCTTTCCCCAGCTGAGGCTGGCCTGGACTTTGGTGGCAGCTGCCTTCTGGCTCTTTCCAGCCCAGGCTGGAAGTGGAGTCCTGTGGTGCTGTCCCCAGGGACTTCCCATGAGCTGGGCTCCAGGATTTGCGATCACCCCTCTGGCAAGCCCTCCTCAATCACTCCTGGGGAGCGGGCCATCTGCAGGCTGTCAGCCTGTGACCCTCTGAGCAGCTCCATCGTCATCACAGTTGGGTGGCAACTACCAAGTGCTCACCCAGACACACAGTCACACCAGAGGTGAGGTCAGCAGGAGTGCACAGGGGGTCCTGGCCTGTGCTGTGGACATAATGTGAAAAACAACCAAACTCTTAGTGTTTAGAAATACACAGGTGCCATTGTCCTGCAGGGAAACTCCTAGACGTTTCTGCTTTTCATCCAAATATTTGGGAACTTGTGTTAGTTCACATAATCATGATTATGAGTCTAAGAAAATTAAATTATTTAAAGTTGTAGATCGATGGCAGATACCTCTGTATTTATGGCTACGTCTGTGTTCATACCTATCTATGGACCAATTAGCATGTTGTTGAGAGGAGAGGGGCACTCAGGTGTGATCAGGGAAGTGCTCTGGGAGAAAAATGAGCTAAAAAAAACTGATGTGTATGAATATGTAGTGAATATTTACATTTTTTTCTACTTTGAGGGCTGGAGACATAATTAAGGTTTTTTTTAGTCTTCTATATATATTCAGGATATTATAGAAAAACAGTATTAAGTTATAATTTCTTTTAATTTTTGCTTATTTCACTTTCATTTTAAATGCCACTAGCATAACCTAGATTAACTCACTAGTAACCTCTAAACTGTTAAAATTTAGCAAAAACTAAAATAAATGTTCTGCCAGAGAGTGTCAGTCAGTTAACACTGAATCCAGGCAAAGTGCCGGCAGGGGTGTTGGAGGAAGGCAGGTCCTTCTGTCCTTGGTCGTTGGATTGAAGCCGTCCTTCCATGCTCCAGAAGCCACTGGTGTCATAGTGGCTGTGGTCCAGTCCTGTCACTGACCTCCAGAGACGCCTGTGCCTTGGCCTCCCTCCCTCTCCCGCTGTCCAGCCTCCCTGGACCTGCTCCTCCTTCCCACCTGCCCCCAGGGGCCTGGCGCACCTGTGCCCTCTGCCCGCAGTGCCCCGTCCCTCACCTTCTGCCTGGCGCTTCTCAGCTCCTCCCTGCTGCTGCCGGACCCGTCAGCCCCTCAGCCCGGCACAGCCCCTGCCCAGGGGACATGCTCCCCCCTCGCCCTTCTCGCTCCACGGCCCCCACCCTGTGGGAGGCCCTGGGCCTTCTGGCCTCCAGCAACCGGGACCAGGAAAGGAGCTTGATGTGACCGAGGAGCATAAACCCGAGCGCGTCACATCCCAGCTGTTCCTTCACGGTCGTCAGGACACGTTTCTTAACCTCCGTTTGCTGAGTGTCCGTTTCCTTACGGAATGTTTACTGTCTGTACCACTGTTTTCTTGTTGCTTCATTCGAATGATCTGCTTCAAACAATCCATTAACAACAGTAAGAGAAAGCTGCTCCTTTGTCTTTTCTCCCCAAGTGCGTACACCTTGCTTTGCTTATATATCCTCCATTAAGAATATAAAGTGTGATCCAGGGAAAGACTCCCGATTATTCGTAAAACGCTGTCAAGATAATGAAGTGCCGTTGCCGGAGCCACTGGTGTGAACAGATGCTTAAAAAATGGTTAAAGAACGGCATTTTTAAAACCACTGTGCTGTCCTTTACAGAAAAGCTGGTGGGGCAGTCCCACGTGAGAACAGCCAGGGACAGACCTGGGGGAGCCGGGGCCGGAGAGGAGAGGGGTTTCAACAGCTGCTCAGGAGGGCAGGGTTGGAGGCAAACAGGGAATCGTTACCAGGCAGTTTTAGAGACTTTCGTCATGTGATATAACCCCTCCCTGCCTCCACTTTATTTTCTAAGAACAATCTTTAAAAACTACACTTGAGCATAATTTTGTGATCACCAAAATAATACACACTCATCGTAGGAAAGTGGGAACCATGTAGACATAACCTTTCCACAGACTTTGGAGGCTTCTTCCCAGGCGTAGCGCTAAGCAATGTCCTTTCATTCTGGCACAGGTCGTGTCTTCCCTGTAACATGGCCTTAATTCACTTCCATACATACAGATGTATCTCACAGCCCTACCAAGGGGTGGGGTCTGGGTCCCCTCCTCGTGAATCTGACGGGGCCTGTGACTGTGCCTCCAGAGAGGACGGCAGGAGGGATGCATATGACTTGCCAGGATAGGTCCTAAATGCAGCCTTTGCCGGCTGCTCCTAGCTCAGGACACCTCCCTGGGAGCCACCATGTTGTGAGGAAGCCCAGGCTGCAGGGAAAGGTGCCAGCTGAGGTCTCAGGCGACGTCAGTCCATGAGCCAGCCCTTGGGGCTCCCAGCCTTCCAGAAGTTCCTCCCAACACCGAGCAGAGCGGACCCCAGCTCTCCCCACCAAACCCCACCAAAATCACACAATCAGGAGGAAAATAAGAGGGTCATTATTTTAAGCCACTGTCCTATTTCCAAGTGACCACAGCCCTTGATCTGTAAATAATCCAGATATTATTCACAGTGGATAATGTAATGAATGCTCATTCTAGATCTGGCATTGACCCTCACCGCTTCTGCCCCTTGCCTCATTTTGTCCTCTTGACAGACATTTGAAGTTAGTTCTATTATTCTCACTTCACAGAAGGCTCTGAAGTTTAGGAAGTGTAAGCAATTTGCCCGAAGTCACCCTAATAGTGACACAGCCGGGATTTGCACAAAAGTCTGTCTGACTCCAGAATCTGCACACGTCTACCTGCACGGGCCCTGGGGCCTCCTCCAGGGCACGTGGGGCCTGCTGTTGTTAGACGTAAGGACATAATCCCTTCCTTCTTGTACTTATTCCTTTGCTTGTCTGGGGTGTAGGTGCATCTCCTGGGCCAGCACTGCTGGAAGGAAACCTCTAAGCCTGGGCTTCAAGCAGCTTAGAGGTGAGTGGGAGGCCTGGCCATCGGCATGCAGGGTGGCAGCGCTGCCTGGGGGCGTGTAGGGAGTGCTGGGCGGGGAGAGCCAGGGGCCAGAGCGAGGGGGAAGGAAAAGCCCACAGGCTGAGCTGGGGGAGCCCAGGGGCGGGCGAGGTAGAGACACAGACAGCCTTCCAGGCAGAGGGAGCGGCACCCAAAAAGGCTCAGGGGATGGGGAGCAAGATCTGCCCGGGGAATTGCAGCGGCAGCTGTGCCCTCAGGGCGTGTCTGGTCCTATGCATCTCAGCTCGTAGAGGATGGAGCACATGGCTCTGCGTCCAGGAGTCACAGGGGCACACGCAGAACTGCTGAGACATGACACAGACCCACCACGAGAGGCTCCTCATAACCCCTTAAGTGGACATCCGCCGAGAGTTAGATGACATTTCTAAATGACCTCATTTATTCATTTATTCAACAGATGTGGCTGAGCTCTCGAGATGTGCCGGGTGCCAGCGTCCACACACAGGGCCTGGGAAGGCAGAGGGAAAGCATGTGGGTGCATGGTGTCCCCGGTTGCCATGACCACTTACCCTGGGCTGGGGGGCTTCTATTTCTCACAGTTCTGGAGTCCAGAGGTCTAAGATCAAGGTGCCGGCAGAGTCAGTGTCTGGCGAGGGCCATTCCTCGTAGACGGCACCTCTTGGCTATGTCCTCACATGGCAGAGAAGGGCCAGGCAGCTCTCGGGGGTGTCTTTATAAGGGCACTAATCCCATTCATGGGGACTCCACCCTTGTGACTTATCACCTCCCGAAGTCCCCACCTGCTAACAATATTACTTGGGGGTTAGCTTTTAACATTTGAATTTTAGGGGGACATAAACATTCAGACCACTGCAAATGGCATAATCAACTGTGATTTGTGCCATGGAGGGAGCAGAGGCTGGGCCCAGGGTCAGGGGTGTGGGGTGAGGCCGGTCACAGGCAGCTTCGCTGGGACCAGGGATGGGCGAGCCAGGAGTGGGGTGGCACACGCTGGGAGAAAAATTCAGCAGGTCCAAAACCAGGGAAGGACCCTGGAGCATAAGAACTCAGGCACCCCGTGCAGCTCCTGGGCACACGGGAATCTCCTCCTCCCTCGGGTCACTCCTTGAAGGAGGTCACACTAGACACACCAGCAGGTGGCTGCAGGGCAGGGTGCCCCCTTTATGGTGACTCACTCCATACTGGCATCTCCGACAGCACAGAGAGCAGGATTTTCCTACCCCCAGTGCCAAGGTGCCCCAGACAACAGTAACAGAGAGGGTCATCGTGGCCAGACAGGCTATCCTGGAGGTGAGGGAGCCAGCCCTGGGGGCAGCCTAGCACTGCTCCTGTCTGGGCCTCGTCACATCTCTTCGGGGCCCAGTGGGCTCCAATCTTAGGTCTGGGAGCTGCAGAGCCTGAGCTGGTGATCCTGCTTGCCCGAGCCGCCGTCTCTGACCTCCGGGGAGCGCATAGCACCAGCCGGGCACCAGCTGGGCACAGCTCAGCTCCACTCCTGACCTGACAAATCCCGCACAGAACAGGGTGGGAGATAAGGCCAAGGAGCATGTGCTGTCTCCCGTGTTAGCTTAGCACCCCGGACGGGGCTTTTCAAGTGCAGCTTGTGTCGGGGGTGTGTGAACGTGCAGACTGGCTGAGAAATCCTGAGATGATGAACTACCTCCAGCCCCGTCACCTCACCCAGGTGCTCAACCTGTCGTGACCTCGCCTCACAGACCACATGTGGAAACAGCTGCTCTCCTGCTCCGGCAGCACCTCTTCCCCACACATAAAAATTTGTAATCAGGAGACTTTGCCAACTCATTCCCTTCAAAGCCCAGCACAGGCATTTTGCTCTGGGCACCGCCAGAATAATTCGTAAACAGAGACTGTGCCGGAATGGCACTCTCCCCATAACTGAGTGGCTGAATGACAGCTTCATCTCCACTCTGCACAGGACGTCGGGCAGCCTGCCTGGGCCTGGCCAGGATGCGGTGCCTGCGGCTCCTTGGCCGTGAACTCGCCTAGCAGCTGCTCTCAGAAACCCAGACGGACACTTTGAGAAAAGGCTGAAACTATCACAAGTGTTCTCCAGGCTCCCAGCATTGAGGGCGGCGGGGGGGGGGGGTTAGGGTGGTGTTCAGGGGGTTGGGCAGGTGTTTCTACATTGGCAAGTTGGGCCTAATCTGGATAGACGTTTTTCCACTTTGCCATTGTTCTTGTGACCCTGGGTTTATCCCTGGGCTGGAATGATCTGGGGAATCCGAGTTGTCCCAAGAGTGGCCAGGACGGTTTCATTTGCAGAGATCACCCTGACTTAGGACGCAGCTCTCTCCCTGCCTCCCCCACCCGCCTTGGGGCCACCTTCCACTCAGGACGAGCCTGTGTGGATGAAATTCTCATTCCTGACATTGGCAGTGTTGCCCCAGCGGTGGCAGGTGAAGCTGCAGGTACAGCCTCCTGCCAGGTGAGCGCCGCCTCCTGCACTGGCCAGACCTCCCCCACCTGCCCCACCTGACCCCACGCCCAGCAGCCTTCAGAGGACTCTGTCTTGGAGACACCGTCAACCCTCCTGGAGACCCAAAACACTCAGGTGGGCAGATGCCAGCCAGAGAGTCTCCCTTCCCCCCAGTGGGGGACTCCCAACTGCAGGCTCGAGGAGGCCATGCTGGCAGAAACTGGCCCATCTGGGGACAGGTGGCTGAGATGCTCTTGGGCTACTGAACTTCGCCATTTGCAGTTTTTAGACTTTTGACAGACCTAGGGCAGGGAGGAAAGGAAAGTAAAGAAAAAGTAGCCTACAGTCCAGTTCCTCATTTTCAGGAATGCTACCGAGCTCATTGGAATAGCCGAGTGACCCTCCTACTCCATGGTGGCCGGCGTCCTAGCTTGCCCACTCCATCTGCTCTCACAGGGCCTAGAGACTCAGGTCTGGCATCCCAGACTCCTGGCCCTGTCTGCACAGCAGGCCTCATCCTGGCTCCTCCTGTGGCAGGGCCACCCCAGGCAGGTGCCCCAGTGTGGGGCCCATGTGGGAATAAGTTGGGGATGCTGACCCTGGATGGCCCTGTGGGCCTGCCAGGCTTTGGGGACCTGTCCTACCAATGGCCACAGGTTAAGAAGGGCCTTACTACTGGCCTCTGCCTGCTTCCTTAACTCCCCCAAGCCCAAAACTCTTCCCACCCAATCAGACACCGTCTCTTCCAGAGCTTGCCCTGGCTCTGTCTGCGGGGAGAAGGTGGAGATGGTGGAGTTCCCAGAGCAGAGTTGCAGCCACGCAAACCAGTGCTGAGCCAGCACAGCCAAGCTGCTGACGTCAACACTGGGGTGTGTGTGTGTGTGTGTGTGTGTGTGCCCATGTGTATGCGTGTAAGTGCATGTACATGTGTGTCTGCACATGTACATGTGCATATACGTGTGCATGCACTATGTATGGTGTGGGGGGGGTACGTGCACTTGTGTGCATGTATGTATGTGCATGTGCCTGTGTGTGTACTATGTGTGGTGTGTATGTTTGTCTTTGAAAACCTCATGGCTCCAAGATGGTGTCCCTCTACCTATATATGCCCCCCAATAGCTCCTACCTGGGTGGGTCCTTCTCTGGGAGGCTGTTGTAGGGTGTGTATCACTGACCAAATGCCTGAGAGCATCCACATTCCTGAATCTGCATGCGCCCCTACCTGGATGTGTAATTCTGCAAACTCTCATCTGTGCGTCATTCCCATGGGACCCCGTCTTAGGGCTGTGTGGCACCATTTGAGCAGGTAATCTCCACCCCAAGCACATAGAAGTCAGGGAAATGAAAACAAATTGCTCCCCAGGGAGGACAGATTATTTCTGCATACTTTCAGAAAGAGTGCATCGTTGGCCACAGTGCGTAATTTTACTTGACTCATCCCCACATCCACCCGAGATGGTCTCTCCATTCTAGTCCTCTAATTCTGTCCCTGAAGCCAGGAAATGTGGGCGTCCATATGCTTTTTACAATAGATCACCTTCCGGCAAAGTGTGCTGAGAAATGAGTCATTTTTACAACCATTTCAACTTCCTGCACTTCTCCAAAACTCACGTTTAGTAACAAAGTCAGAGATCTACACCCTCATTTTTTGTGGCTCTGACTAACAGACTTGAAATGCTCTCTTGACTCAAATGTATTTGCAAATGTGCTGTCTCTGCCTACTCTACCTGTCACATAGCGCACTGCCCTCAGAGATAGGGAAAGAGAGTTCCCGATCTAATCGCGGGCTCTCAGTGCAGAATCAGCACGTCGCATGAAATGGCTCTGAGAAGCTGCTCTCCCTCCGGTCACTATGCTCTGTGCAGGAAGGGCTCCCTCCCGGCCGAGGGCGGCAGGACACGCCCTTGGCCGCATGCACACAGCTGCCCGGAATGATTCTGCTCAGGGTTGGAGAGCTCCACTGTAGCTCATGTTCACTGCCACTAAATTTTGGCTAAATCACAGGACCAGGACCATAATGGGAAGACATAAAAGAGGCCCACAAAACACTCACAATTTTTAGGTTTTATTTAGGGTATAAAAGAAATATTTATTACAGTCCTATACATAATAAATACTTCTTGCCATTTGCATCATCACTTTGCAACTTACACCATATTTTAGAAATGGAAATGGCCCATAAAGGCCCCAGCAATTCCGCTGTGAATGTATCGACATAGCTCAGTGCCTTGGAAGCACAATGAAGTTTGCTCTGCCCTTGCTTGGCAGCCGTAGGCGCTTGCAGCCTGGCAATAAATTGCTCCTGGTGCGGGTTCATTCCATCCACTCTTACTCTGCCAGCCTGAACTCTGGCGGCCAAGTCATTTCCTCAGAAAGTCGGGACACCAAATCCCGGGTGCCGACAGGGGCCTCCTGTCCAGGTGGGGCCCCTCGGCTGCCTGTGCTCCCTGCCCCCCCTCCCTCCAGCTGTGAGGGCAGAGCAACTGAGTCATTCAGCACCACAGATACTGAGCACCTAGGAAGTGCCAGAACCTGCTATTCTGGGGGCAGACACGGGGCAAACTCAGGCCCTGCCCTTGAAGAGCTGGGGGAGACAGAGCGGAAGTGGGAGATGGAGTAGCCTGGCTTAGTGCGCCAAGTTCTGTGCTGGGACGACAACATCAACAACCACAACCCAGATGCCTGCAGGCGTCTCTCTGAGTGATGCAGGTGGTGACTCATGTAATCCTCACACGCACCAGGAAGCTGTCAAGATGAGTGCCCCCACTTTACATATGGGCAAACTGAGGCACAGAGAGGCATCGAGTGCTTGGGCTGAGGCCAGAAGGCAGGCAGGCGGCCTGGAGGACCTGGGTGTGTGGCCACTGGTCCACACAGCCCCACAGCAGTGAGACCAGAGGTGAAATCCCAGGGGAGAGCTTCCCATGCGGCAGGCACGGAGCCATGTCCATCCACCGGCACCAGCTGCCCCAGCACTCACAACACCTTTGGGGGCTGCCAGGACCACCCGTCTAGTACTCACTAGGCCTTGGCTTCCCTCCAGGGTCCATGGAGGATTCAGAGGTGTTTAAAAATGGAGCCTGTGGGGTCAGAGAGAGCTGGCGATTATCGAGGGAGCTTGGTAAGTCCTTTACATTCTGTGAAGCTCAGATTCTTCTCCTGCAGTGGGGGCTGCAGGGTGAGGGGTTGCGTGTGTAAGGGCTGGCATAGAATGGGCTCCAGTCAGTGCTGGGCACACTAGGAAGACAGCTTGTTCCCCACAGTGTCATTGTCACCTGGGGGAGGAATCTTGGCTCTAAGCTGCCCCGGGGTAGGGGGGCAACGTGGGACAGGGTTGGAGAGCTCCACTGTAGCTCATGTTCACTGCCAGGAAGGTGGCAGGTGCAGGGGCAGAGGAGTAGGCTCAGCCAGCTCGGGCTGGAATGAGACCATCTTTGCACCATGATTGCTGCATTTAATTGCCCTGCAGAGGTATTATTATAATCCAATTTTCTTATTTTTCAGGCTGAGATAGGATAGAGAATATATAACCTGATCATGCACCATATAATGTATTAAGCCAGGAAGATCTTATAATTAAAACATTTAGAAAGAACTATCTAGGGAGGTAGTTAAAATCCATTTAAATCCTTATCAAATAATGAAAATAACTTCAGAAAAAAAAAATCAGCCTTTTAGCTATGTGTTCACCTCCATGATCATTTATGGTTTCAGCAAGAGTCTAAAGGCAAATTTACATGAAAATATTGAGGGCTGAACAGTCCTTTTTGGGCACAGGCTGAGTGAGCAGGCTGGCTACAGGGTGGGCTTCTTCAAGGGTCTCTAACCATGTGGGGGATTGGTGGCCACTGGGCAAAGTGGGTGTCCTCAGCCTCAGGGTGTCTTGAATTCCCTGCTTGCCTCTGCCCCAACACCCCCCACCAGCAGGCACCACCTTTCTGCCGCAGGGCTCAGTCCAGCCAAGGCAGCGCAAGCTGGTATGGCCCAGGCTGATCCCTTCTCCCCATGGCTTCTGATTCCCTAGCTGAAGGCTGAGGGTTTGATTCAACCATTCCTGAGCCCATTCTCCTCTGAAATCCAGGGTTCTCACACCCTGGCAGAAGTGGTGGGTGCTGTGCCCAGAGTTAAGCTGGAGCTGCCTTGTCCTTGGGTCCCCAGGGAGAAGGTGGTGCCCTCATGGTGCACCTGTCCAGCTGTAGTGCACCAAACACACAGAGGACCTTGGGAGCAAAGACAGAGAGGGCCTCCAGACTCAGCTTTGGTGATTTACAGGAGCTTGAATTTGGAGATTTTGAGTTTCCAACAGGCTCTGGCCTCCTCTAGGTTCCTTAACACGGGAACTAATTGAGCTCAGGGAATTAATCAAGCTGTGATTAGTCAGGTGAGTAATAAATCACCCTGGCCAGTGAGCAGGGAGGGGCTGTGCCCAGTGGACAGGTGCCTGCAGACTGTGCTGGGGCCAGGCTCAGGAGACATGGACAAGAAGCAATGATGAGGCTCTGAAGGTGAGTGCATCGACCTTGACCTGCACATGATGTTGACTAAAGCATTGTCACTTACATCTTTAACCTGAGTTGTTTCTCTATAACTCTTCCATGACTCAGTGGGACATTGGCCCTGGAGGAATGAGGACCTTTGAAGGATTTTTATGATACAATTCTTGAAACATGGAGAAGTGGAGAGAGAATGTAGTGACCCCCAAGTCTCATGTCAGGAGCCACCAGACTCTGAGCCCTGTTGCTGTGCACCCCCCACCCTCCGCCCAGAGCCAGGCTTCAGGTCCCCGAACCACCGGGCACTCCAGGGTTCACCACTAACTGACCAGCATGAGCACAGTACTATCACCACACCAAGGACACGGGCGACTGGTCTTCACACTCCGGCGGGAGTCTCCAGGGAGAAGCTCCTGCCCTGGCTTCCTGCAACTGTGCTTCTGTGGGATGTGACACAGAGAGAGCAAGGGACCTGCCACACCCCTGCACAGCTGCGTCTGAGGGGTGGCTCGGGGAGCTGCAGCCTGGATTTCTTCTTTCTCAAATAAGTCACAGTATTAATTAGCTTGCTGTAAATCCAAGTCACTGAGAAATAGCCAGACCTTGCATCCCGTCAAAAGTTAATCTTGGCTAGTGGCCTCTGCCTCCCGGAGGTCAGCTGAAAGCCAGCACTCTGGCTGGCATGGTCGTCCACGAGCCTGAGTGTTTAGGCTGTGAAGACTGGTTTCCACCCAGGCAAAATCTGGTTCACACTTGGAAAGACAAGATTCAGCCACGTGCAAAGCCTGCTTTTCCGTCTGGGTCCAGCCTCTTACAGTCCAGCCGGGTCCTTGGTTGGCAAAGTCTCTCCCGCCCACCACCTGCCACCAGGTAAGGCCAACCAGCCTGCCTTTGTTTTCTGGACCTTACAATTAGCAGCTCAAAATATAAAATGCAGTGAAGGTCCAATAACATGAATTTTCAGCTTTGGAAATTTACAAATTTACAGCTTTGGAAAAGTTTAATGATAGCTAGAGTTGTTGCATGAAATACTGATTGATTGAATGTAAGTTTTTTTTTCCATTTTGCGAGAGAAATATGTTGAGAACTCTCCTGGTTAGACTAAAGTTGGACAGCAGGGAAAGCACGCATTCCAGAAACCCCCGGGCCCAAGAACTGCGTTTTGACGGGAATTCAACTGCAGGAATCACACTGCTCCGCAGCCAGTGCTCACGGGGCACCTCCCAGGAGGACGGAGCCCTGCCGGGGCCCACGGCCCGCCGCCTGCAGTGGGGACAGGAAGCCAGGCTGCCTTCCAGCGGGTCCCACGTGCCGCTCCTGTCAGGGTTGTGTTTGCTGGTGGTTGGGGCTGGAGGAGAAGGGAGAGTCCTGGGGATGGGTCCAGTCTTGGCCCAAGTGAGTGGGCACAGCTGAGACAGAATACCCCTACATGTGAGGCATCCGGGCAGAGTGGCTGTGGTGTGCCCGAGGAAAAGAAGCTGGGGTCCACGGAGGGTCACACGCATGAACTGAACATGCATGGCCCTGGTGCTGCAGTGTGTGACCCTCGCATGAGCTCAAGACCCCCCCACCACATCCAGAGCATGCTGAGGGACTCTGGCCCTTTTGTCCTGTGTCCTAGGCAGCCCTGGGCTCTCAGTCCTCAAGGGGCCACTGTGGTTCCTTTTGCTTTACAGGGACATGTTTATACTCCTTTCCCTCCTGACAGCATCACCGGGGCCAAGACCAAGGCCAGAGTACCGCTCAGTGGGGCGCTAAGGCAGGCACTTCCCAGGAACATCACAGACTGGGTCCTCCTGCAGGGTCAGGGCCACGTCTGTCCTGGGTGCCCAGCTGCTCTCAGGCATGCAGGTTCTTCCTATGGGTCCCCAGCCCAGGGTTCTGCTCTGCTCTCCCCAACTTTCTGGGCAGTTTAGTTAGTGGCTTGGAGAAGGGGACAGCAGCAGAGGCTGGACTGAGGGCCAGGGGTGTGGGTTCAGGGCAGAGACAGCCTGAGCTGGTCCCCAGACACAGGGCCCTGGACACTGGGACACCACCCCATGGGGAACATGGACCGAGGTCAGGACACTCTGAGCTCTCACCACCTAAAAGCACAGATACTGGAGGGACATGCAGTATGGGCTGAGCCCTATGGGTTAAGCATGCAATAGACAGATAAGAAACACCTGGAAGCAAGGACTCACTCTCGTGTGTGTATATGTGTATGTGTCATATGTGTGTGCACGTGTGTACCTGTACATGTGTGTATATATTTGTGTGTATGTGTATATGCACGTATATGTATGTGTGCACATGTGTATGCATGTGTGTGCACATGTGCGTGTGTGCATATGCATGTATATGTATGTGTGTACATTCTATGTGTATATGTATATTTGTGCGTGTGTATGTGTATTTGTGTGTGTGTGTGTGTGTGTACTGGGAAAGAAGGGGAAGAGTTTGGCATGGGGAATGATCTGTCCACAGTCAGATTCTAGGATTGGCTTACAGGCCGTGGCATGGTAGGACTTCAGGTTTCTTGACAATGGGAAAAATGAACCTCTGTATGTGTGTTTATTCAATAAGAGACACACTCACTGCACGCTGCTTCAGCCCACTCTAGAAAAATGCAAGTGTTCGATAATTTTGGGCACAGAAATTATTAAATGCATAATCTCTTTTTGAAATATTAATTTTATTTTGCTATAAAAATTTTTAATGAGCACATAAACATAGAACATCACGTACTTGTTATATAAATGGAATCATGAGTATGTAGATTAGTGTGAACAATATTACAAACATATTTTAGAGGAATATGGCTCAGGAGAGGGGAATGTTTTTGAAGAACCTCTAACTGGGCATTGGAGACCAGCCACAGGTCAGAGGCAGGAAGGGCTTGCTGACGGTCAGGGCCAAGGCTGGGGGCATGGGCGTCTTCACATGGGGCCTATGGACCCCTCTGTGTCTATTTTTAATGGCACCTTCCCCAAGAACCAAGGGACATCTCAAGCCCAGGTTAGCCTCTGCCTCAGACACTTGCTCTTCTGAGGGGTTCCTTCTTTTCAAACCAAATTATCTCTGACTCACCTTTTATATCAGTGATTTTAAAAATCAGATAGCTTTTTGTACATATAATTGTTCTTTGTTACCCAACTTCTACTTTGCAAATTTTTTAAACCTATAGAAAAGTTGAAAAATAATAACATGAACTCTTGTATACCTTTCAAATTCATGATTTTTCAGCATTGTGTTGCATTTGTGCACTTTGTGTGTGTCTGTTCATACATACACACACAGAAACACACATATATACATTTTTTTCTAAACTGTTTTAAAGTGAATTTGACATCATGACATTTTACTTTTGAATATGTCAGCAGGTATCTTCAAATAATAAAGACCCTTGCCCACCTAGCCGAAACACCATTGTCACACTGGAGACATTTTAACATTAACTCAATAATAGCACCTAATAGTTCACATTCAAGTTTCACCTATTTTTTTAAAAAATGTCTTTTCTCCCTAAGGATCCAGTCAACTTTTATTCACTGTGTTTGGTTAGCAGATCTCTCTAAACATTTTAAAATCAAAATTTCCCTCCCCACGCACTTCCCGCTGTTTTGTTTGTTTTCATGACACTGGCCCAGCACTCGAGTTGGGATCGTCAGAGTGTCTCAGGTCAAGCATTTCTGCCTGGAACGCCACAGCCAGTGTTGTGTTCTCCTTGCTGTCTGTCAGGAACTGCACGAGCTCACTGTCCCCGGCTGGTGACCACTCCTGTTGGTGTCCAGGCCCCTCCTCTTCCTCGATCCAGCTCCCGACTGTGCTGTGGTTCATTTGAGCCTCCCGCGACGATGGCTCTCTGGGCTGTTTCCAACACTCTGCTCCCGTAAAGCAGTGCTGCAATGAATAAACCTGCAAACGGTTGATATTTGGGGACCTTCATCTTGAAGGGAAATTGCTAGATGTGTAGCTCTAAGTCAAAGATTGTGCTTATACCACTTTCTTAGACACTGTCCACTCCCCTGCACAGGGCGGTGACATTCTGTACTCCAGCCAGTGACTCGGTGGGGCCCCTTTCCCTTTGCCTTGCCAAAGTGGGTGCTGCCAAGCTCTGAATTTAAGTTGATCTGAGAGGTGAGAAATGACCTCAACATGCAGTTTTAATGTGTTATCCTCCTGTCCTGAGTAAACTTGTAAATATTTTCTCGCAGTTTGCCATTTATCTTTTGAATTTGCCATACAAATTATGATTTTTGTATGGCAGTGATTTTTACCATAAATTAACAAAGTATGTCATTGCATTTAATGATCTTTTATTTTACTTCTTCTAAATTTTCAGTCTCAATTAGAAAAGCTTTTCCTCTCTCCAGGTTAAAAATAAATTTACTATTTACCTGTGCTTTCTACTAATATTTGTATGTATTCAGTTTTTACATCTAGATCTTGGATCCATTTTAAATTTGTTCCAATGAATAGTGTGAATCATGGGTCCAATGTTCCAAGTGGAAATCGAGTTTTTCTAATATCACTTTTAAAAGGTTTATACCTTCCCCTGGCATTTTAGAGACGTCCTCTTTAACATATACTCAATTTCAGTATGTATTTGACTTATTTGTGGACTTCTGTTCTCTTCTGTTGGTCAATCGATTTGTGCCCCAATAACACACTGTTTCCATCACAGAAAAGTTACCTATTTTTGATCCTTAGTAAGTCTTCCTTTTTTGCCCTTCTTTTAACTTTTTAGAGACAGTTTGCATTTAGTTTCCATATGAAATTTAAAATCTACTTGTTTGGTTTCAGAAAAGAAAGCTTATTAGCATTTTTATTGGTATCACACGAAATATTTGCATTAACCTGAAAAAACTGGTGTCTTTATAATTTTAAGTAGTCCCATCCAAGAACAGGAACTACTTCTCAATTCAGGGAAATCCATTTTTTTTAAAAGGAGTACTCAAAAGTTTTTCTCATATAAGTTCAAAGTTTTTAAAAACTTATTTTTTATGTATTTTTATTTTTAATGATATTTAAATGGTGTTTTCTTATCCACTGTATCTTCTATTTGGTCATTCTTTGTACATGTAAAGGCTATTTATTATTATGTTAATTTTAAATCCTGATATTTTACTGAATTTTTAAATTTGTTTTGCTTTTATACATTTAGGTTTCAGTTTTAGTTTAGTAATTTGTTTCATCCTTCATTCCCTTGGGTTTTTCCAGGGACATGCTCACATCGCTGCAAACACAAAGAGTTTCACTTCTGTCCCTCTTTGACCTCCTCCTATCTGATGGCATCGACTGAGGCCTCCACACAATGCCCCCCAGGCCTGGCGGTGCCGGGGATTCTGTGTTTCCTACTAGGTACATGTTTCCTAGTGTTTTCCTACCAGGTACAGCCTGGTTTTGGGGCTGAGGAATATTTCTTTATGCCCAGGACACTACCATTAATTCCTTTTTAACTGAGTGTCTTTTTGTTGTTGTTTGAATCAGGAAAGCATATTGGAATTTGTAGAAGCCTCCAATAAAGTGTTAATCTTTGGCCAGGGCTGTCCAAGGCCTGTGCAGAAAGTGACCATGGAGATGTCTCTGGCAGCTGTTACCTTGGAGACCATGGGGGAAATGGATGTGCAACGCCGTGGCCGTCTGACCTGCTCAGAAACCCCCGCAGTGCGGGCTCAGAACCTGAGCACTGGCTGTAGCTTCTCTGTCTCCGTGACCCACATGCTGTCCGGCTCCTGTCCTTGGCAGCTGGACACGCTCCAGTGGGAGCAGACCCCAAAGATGCTGTGTCCCGGCGTCCCAGGGAGGGCTTTTCGTGCGAGGAAGACACCATGTGCACTGCACCTGCCTATCAGGCTAAGGAAATGGAGGATTAGATGAACCTCTGTGTGCCGCTGAGTTCACCCACGGGGCAGGGCTGAGGTCTTTAAAAATTCACACTCTCAGTTCCTAGACTTAGGGCTATACACTGTCCTTCTATAACAAGCTCTACTTCATTTTGGATCGCAATGTTCTCAAAGCAGTGCTTGGGGGTGACATAGGTTTAGGGGGTGACCAATAGATTACCCCACGACCACACACCTCTCATCCTGTGCCTGCTGTTCTGGGGCTGTGAGCACCCAGGGGAGCTTTCAGGGAGCACCGCCTGTGTCTGACTGTGCATTCCACCCCCAGACCTGAAGTGAAGGGGTGTCCTTAGAGGCTGCTGACCTGCTGTGCTAACACAGCCCCTGGCATGTTAGTTGTACAAAGGCCAGGATGCTCTGCATAGCTATTCTCATCAGGGACTTGCCTTTATGGAGCTTCAAGTTTGTCTCTGAAGCTGAATAGAAATTTAGGCTAGAACTACAGATGCAGGAAACCAACTTATCTTAATTGATCCCACAAAGCCAACTTGCCACTAAGACATTCATTTCCTGACTGTCATCAGGGAATAGACCTTTCCAAGCAAACGGCTTCCCACTGCCCAGGGCACCTCTTCTTGTGGTGAGGATGCCAAAGGAGCCATATCGGCCCCAGAAGTGTTCTTGCTGAGTGTCAGGTCAGGGCAGAGTCCACTGGGTGGTCTTGGGGGATCTCTCAGGGAGTTTGCTCATCAACACCGTGTGGAACAGCAAACACTCCTCCCACCTCATTGCTGGAGAGTCAAGCAAGACTATGGATATGAGCGTCATTTGTAAACAGTAAGCATCTCAGTCATGTAGGGATATGTACTTCTTACACCTCCCCTGAGCATTTATCAGGCACATATCATATGCCAGGAACTACGGATTGCAAACTGATCAAGAGTCGTAGTCGCTGCCTCATGGAGTTTAAAGTCAAATCCTGTTTTGTTTTCAATTGTTTACACATGAGGGCAGAGAATCGCTCTTGCTTCTGTGTTTCCAGAAAAATATTTGCATTCAAAATGCTCAGCGAAAGATTTTGTGTGGAATTATGACTGGTCAACCCTGAATTTTCCTTTGATGAACTAAACTAAGGATGTTCACAGAATACAGTAGCTCTCTATTTTTTTAATAAAGGACCTTTTTTTCTGTATGTCCAACAATCATTGATTTTATCATGTTAGTGTTATTGCTAGAAGACAGTACATAGATAAGCTGTGCATTCACTGTTGACTTCTAAAAGGGTGTCTCTTTCTTGATGAGAAACACCACTTGGAGGTTCCGTGGAAGTTATATTCTTCCCTGCCCCGTATTTGCTCTTGTTACCTTTTGTTGTTAGAAACTACATTTTCACAGTCTTATTTGCTTATCTGGGCTAATCCATTGATGCACTGTCTAGATTAAGAGAAGTGCTGGAAACTATGATTCTGGTCCATTAGATGCACTTCCTAAGTGGTCCAAGAGAAAAAGAATTTCTCAGCATGCACAGTGCTTGCACCTAGACGGGCGCCTTCCTGTAAACTGTGATTTTCAAATGTGGTTCCATAAAATCTGAGACATGTTTTGTAGGAGGTGTGCGTTTACTCCTTGTGACTCTGGAGGGCACAAATCTGGGTAGGGGGCGGGAAGCTCCAGAGGAGTAGAGAAGACTTGGGTCCCCATGAGAGCTGCTACAGACAGGTGGGCCACTCAGCTGGCAGAAGGCCAGCAGGGCAGTCGGCAACAGCTGCAAGCCTAGAGTCAGGTAGTGCTTAAGAGTGGGCTGGAAGGCCGCTAGTGTCTGATTTGTCTCCAACCTTCCGTTCCCACGTGGTTGCAAGTGGATCATAGGGAAGCAATTGCAGTGAAGGAGTGATGTGCATTTCCTTCTTTCATACGTGCCCACAGGGCAGTTGCTTCAGCTTGGATAGTTGGAGAATATGTGTTTGAATAATGAACCAGTCAGAACAGCTGAGACAGTTATGAAAAAAGGTCTTAAAATGTTATGACCCCATAGTAGCTGGAATAGTGTAACACTATTGGAAGAATAGAGAGGTCAGTACAAAAGAAAAGACAGTCCAGAAATAGACCTAACTGCATATAGGGGCATAATGTTCAACCAGGGAACTACAAATCAGTTAGGAAGGGGTGCATTAGGCAACATAATCTATCAAAAAATTTTATTATTTTGATGAAATCTCAATATTTTGGCTTGGGGTCCTCACATCACACTATTATACCCAAATAAAAGCCACCTGGGGCTAAGTGCAGAAGCACAGAACAGAGCAGGAAAAACAACTGCAAAAGAAGAAAATTTAGGAGATTTTTACTGGATATGCAGATGGTAAGAATGTTTTATTTGATTTTTGTTTGTTTATTTCTTTGAATCATATAAACAATAAAATAAATCACAAGAAGATTATTGTCTTCTGGATATAATTAAGTGGATATTTAAAACATTATTTCAAAACATATTAATTATTAATTATTAATAATTATTAAATGTAACATAAATCCAGGGGTCAGGATTTATACAAATATGTCAAATAAAGGCATTAACTGGCACAATTAAAAGTTAATTTCCAAAATGACAAAAACTCAAGAGAAATCAATAAATTTAAAGTATTTTTTTTCTTAATGGAAAAGTAGCTGAAAGAAATGAGTGAATTATTTACAAAAAGATTATTGACAAACATAGAAAGTATTCAAATTTTTTGGTAATTAGGAAGAGATAGTTTACCATAGTAGTTGGATACTTGTTACTTATTAAATTAGAAAAACTTTAAAATAATTATAATATCCATTACCCATTAGGGAAAAGTGAAGCAAAGATACTCCTGCTACTTACAGACTGTTAATTGCCTTGTACTCTCCTGACTTGCATAATTTGATTCAATGGTTCCTTTTCTTAGTATCTGTTCTAAGGAAACAGTCATATCAACCATCAAAGACTTCTTTGCAAAGGTCTTCATCCCCATATTATCCATAATAGTGAGAAAATGCAAAATTCTTATGTCCAACACTCAGGGAATAATTAAATTGTGCTATATCATACAATAGATAATTACATAGCCATTAAAATGCTTCTCTAAAATTGTCAACGACTTGTGGAAAATTTTACAACACAATATTAAGTGAAAAAAGTCAGGATATAAAATTGCACATGCAGTATAATCTCAATTATGTAAATATATGTGCATAAGACTAGAGGGAAATGCAGATGGATTTAACAGTGCTTACCCCTGGGTTACGGCATTATAGATCTTTAAAAAATGTTTCTTCTTTATACTTTCACATGAGTATGTATCACTTTCCAAAAATAATACCAATGACAAAAAAAACAGATAAGAGTCCTTTAAAATACAGAAGTGAATCTACGCACTGTGGGCCGGGCTCGGGTGCTGAAGCTTCAAGACCCCAGTGCTGCAGCATAAATCATGCCCACCAGAGCTGCAGCCTTCATCGGCCTCTGCAAAAATCAGACATTTCCAGTCTGCCCTCTATTGATTAAAGGAACATCTCATTATACATCATTACACATTTATAGATCTTAATTTTTTCAGTCTGTATTTTTTTCTTTCTTGGTTTACTGTTTATTCAGTTTATTTTATCTTAAGATGGAATCACAATTTTGGTTTCTTTATTTTTCTCCTTAGAAATTACATGTGTCTACCACTGGGCAGATGCAGCTCCTGGAAGCTCTTGGAGGGGCAGTTTTGGAGGCAAGGAATGACTCCTTACTGTCCCCACCAGGACTGTCACCCTGTCCATCAGCCAGGCTTGGGCTGTGCTTTCCAAGAGCCTGGGGTGGCCTGGGTGCCTTTGGAGTTGGGGCCGCCAGGTGCTTCCCTGAGAGGACCCATGGCAGCAGGTGCCAGGGAGGAGGAGGGGAGCTTGAGAGAAACCCGGAATCTCATTTTCTGCCTGTGTAAATGGGCAGAATTACTACAAGATTAATTCAGGTAATAAATGGGAAAGTGTTTTGTAACTTCCAAAATGCTGCTGCTGGGATAGCAGGTGGTGGCCTTGTGATTCACACAAGAGCAAAGTGAGGCCACTCTGTGCCCATCAAGGCTACATGTCGAATCCCACCTGCAGCACATGCCTGGCACAAGGGGCAAAGGCCCCCAGTCGTGAGGCTCACTCCTGCCCCACACGGTGATGGGGCTTTGGGTCTGGAGGCCTCTGCCAAAATCTGGAGGAAAGGCCCCTCTCAGGAGAAGGGCCCTGGGGCCAGCTTGGACAGGGCCAGCCCTTTTTAGCCAACTGGGAAGGCCTGGGCACAGGTGGGAGCAGGGAGGGGCACCTTGGTGGATGGTTGGACCTGACCTGCTGGGCCTGGCCCTCTTAGGAAACCCTCCAGCTGGACTCCACAGCCCTCCCCTGTCCCAGGACCCTTGGGACCCACCATGGCCCTCTGCTCTGTTTCAGCAGGAAGGAGGGGTATGCTGGGGCTGGGCATAGAAGTCAGGACTTGCCATAGCTGTGATTTGCACCACAGACCTGAGAGGTAGGAAACTGTGGCCCTGTTTGAATCAGTGAGCAGCTCACAAGGCCTTGCAGCTTGGCCACAGGATGCCGCCTCCCTGAACACCCAGCTGGCAGCCCCCAGCCCCAACAGCACTGTCCCAGCTGGCCACAGTTGTGCTGTGTCTAGCCCCAGTGATCTGGCCTCCAGCCCTACTCCCCTCCTTCCTTCATTTAGAGAACACCCAAAACCTTCCTGCCTGCCTTGGGGCCAGACCCCAGCTGTTGGAGGCCCTCACCTGGAGACCCTCACCTGGCGGCCCTTCACCTAAAGGTTCTCACCTGGAGACTCTTACTTGGAGGCCCTTCACCTAGAGGTTCTCACCTGGAGACCCTTACCAGGAGGTCCTTACCTAGAGGCCCTTCACCTAGAGGTTCTCACCTGGAGGTCCTCACCTGGAAACTCTCACCTGGAGGCTCTCAGCTAGAGGTTCTTACCTGAAGACCCTCACCAGGAGGTCCTTACCTAGAGGCCTTTCACCTAGAGGTTCTCACCTGAAGGCCCTCACCTGGAGGCCATCTGAATCCACAGCCAGTCAGGCTTGCTCACAGCTATTTGTCTTCAAGGATGCTCTTCGTTGTAGTGCGGGTGTGAGCCGAGCGCCCTGAAAATGGCAATGAGGGCACAGGCAGGCTCAGGGGAAATAGGGGAAAGTTTTAAAGTTAGACGATGTTTGATCTGGGCTTTGAGGCACACATAGGAGTTTTTCAGGTAGACAGAAAGTAGATCAAGGAGGTGAAGGCAGAGAAGGTAGCACAGGCAGGGAAATGAGTTGTTTCAGGATGTGGTGTGTGGGTGCACAGGGCTCAGAAGAGGCCACCGAGATAGAGGGGGACGTCCATGTGCCCTGGGGTCACTGCAGGTGGGGAGGGGGTTGGGGCTGAGGGGAGCTGCAGGCTGTATGCTGGGCATGGGCTCTTTCTCCTTTCGTAAGGAAAGCTTGTACTTCCTGTTGCCCTTTCCCCTGTCCTTGCCCTGAGAGAATGTCCCAAGTTGCCCAGTAGCTCCGTGAGGGGGGCTCAGATGCGGGATGGCCTAGGCCAGGTGCAGCGTCTGGGAGAGGTGAGTGTGGACGTGCGGGGGGAAGTGGGGAGTCGCGATGGGCTCAGTGCGGGGGCCCTTTCGATCAACAGTGGGAGTCTGATCCTTGTCCCCTGAGAACACACCCCCCCAACCCACCACTAGCTGGCAGGATAGGTGGCGTTGCTGACAAACGGCAGTGGGGACTTCCATGTCTCTGTGCCCGGCCCACCTTCTTATGCCTCGAAGTCCAGATGCTCAGGAAAGGGTGCAGTTGCTTTCCTAAAATGTAGCCCGATGCTGCCCGGGGTTCACGCCCAGCTCCTCACAAGCCAGAGGCAGAGCTGCCCCAGCCACGGTCAGAGCAGGAGGCTGCTGGCAGCACCGTCAGAAACAGGTGACTGGGGTGGAACATTAGCACTTGGAGACCTCAGCAATAGTTCGTCCGCCCCTCACGTCACAGTTGAGGAAAGCAAGGTCCTTATCTCATACTCTCAAGAAAGGGAAATTATTACCCAGAGTTAAAGCTTTCCATTTTTGATATGTTATAGTCGGGCCATTTTTACACAGAGACTAGCGTCAATGTCTTGGAGACCGGCGAGTGCTCACTAGGAACGTGACGAGGGTGCAGGACAGCGCTGGCTGAGTGGCACTTTGCATCAAGGACTCCTGGGCCTCTGTGCATAAATTTGCTCCAAACTCAGTGTGTCACTTCTCTGTTTGCTGAGGACAGTGGCGACTTTTCCATTTTTTTCCCCCTTAAATACATAGTATTTAGATGGTCTAAAATGTAAAATAATTCCTTTTGGGAAATTTGATAATAAAAGTTGTAAGAGTCTAGAAGTTCAGTGATTCTTCATTTTTTTAAATCACAGACCTCTGTATTCTGAGAAAAATGATAATCTACTTAGTCATACTCCTAACAATTTGCATACAATTGTGCTTTATTGCATTAGAAATGACTAATGACTAATGCATTAGAAAAGACAAATGACTACATTTAGTAGACAATATCTTTTAGCTTTTATTTTCTCATGCAAAAGTTGATTCCTACTTCATGTAAAATAATTAACACAACTCTTAGTTGGGATAAAAAACCAAAAAGTGGACTTTAATAATGTACAAAAGAACAAGAACATGAGGAGGCGCCCATGCTGGGCTTCCACACCAAGTCAAAAGCGAGGAGGTGTTCGGGCTTGGCCGAACACCAGTCACCTTTGGTGTCCAGTTGCTGTTGACTCTCATTTTGAGGCGGTAAATGTTGAAATGCGGATTTGCAAAAACTTCCATTTGCAATGGACTTGGAGGCTCTAGAATTTTATTTGCCAGGCAAGAGTCTGTTTTTGCCAAGGAGGGAAAGTGTCCCTGAGTTCAGCGTGGGTCACCTTGCTCCATTTGTTCTCAGCCAGTGAAGCCACTGCTGACACACTCTCCCTCGGTGACAGCCCGCCAGGGTCAATGGCTGAGAAACACACGCTGCGGTATTGTGTCCTCTGAGCACGCTGACCAGCACAGGAGCTCCGCAGCATTGCTAGGTACCTGCAGATTCTTTTTCTTTTCTTTTTTTTTAAATTTTAATGTAAGTTTTTATTTTGAGATAGTTGTAGATTCACTTGCAATTTTAAGAAATAATGCAGAGAGAGCCTTCATGCCCACTACCCCATCCGTCCCGGTGGTAACATCCTACAAAACTGTAATACATTTGAGATACGGGACATTCCATCAGCACAGGGGTAGCCCAGGTGGCCTGTGGTAGCCACGCCCACCCCCTTATCCCCACCCCTTCTAAGCCATGGCGATCCCTAATCTATAATTTTGTCATTTTAAGCATAAATGGAATCACACCACATGTAACCTCTTGGGATTGACCCCCCACCCCAACCCCGAGTGTAATTATCTGGAGATTCATCCAGGTTGTTGTGTGCATCGGTAGCTTCTTCCTTCACATTGCTGTGTAGTATTCCATGACGTGGATTTGCTTGTTTAAACATTCACCCACTGAAGGACATCTGGGTAGTTTCCAGATTTTAGCCATTATGAATAAAGCTCCTATGAACATTCAGGTATAGATTTTTATATAAACATACATTTTCATTTCTCTGGCATAAATGTCCAAGAGTGCAATTCTGGATCATATGGTAGTTACGTATGTAGTTTTTTATTTGTTTTGTTTACGAAGCTGCCAAACAGTCTATTGTATTTACCTATATTCTTGCTCACCAAGTTCTGTCTTCTTTCCTGGTATCTCAAGGTTCCTTCTTTTATTTCTTTTATTGTCTAGAAAACTTCCTTCAGTCATTCCTTTGAAGCGGGTCAATTGGCAACACAGTCCCTTAGTTTCCTGTCCTCTGTGAATGCCGCATTTCCACATCATGCCTCACATGTATTTTTGGCAGATATAGGATCCTAGGCTGACGGTTCTTTCCTTTCACTACTTGAAAAATGTTAAACCTTTTCCTTGTGATCTCTGCGGTTTCTGGTGAAAAGTCTGCTCTCACTCCAGTTGTTTCCCCCGTGGGTAAGGTGTCCATTTTCTCTTGCTGCTTTAAATTATTTTCTTTGTCTTTAGTTTTCATAAGTTTGATTATGATGCGTGGCCTTCATAAGTTTAATTATGATGTGTTTTGATGCGGATTTCTTTCAGTTTTTCCCATTTGGGATATGCTCAGCTTCTAGAGTTTGTAGCTTCATCTTTTACCAAATATGGGAAATTTTCAGCCATTATTTCTTTGAGTACTTCCTCCTCCCACCCTCTCCTTTCCTCCTGTGGACACAAACCTCAGATCTTTTGTTATTGTCGACAGGTCCCTGAGGCTCTGTTCGTTTTGGGTTTTTTTTGGCGAATGTTGGCCCACTGCCTGCATACTGTTCAGATTGGATGACTCTGTTGTTCTATGTTCCAGTGGCACGCACTTTTCCAGGTGCAATATAATCTGATTATTTCCTCTGCCCCCTCTACTCTGCTGTTTAGTGTTTTGTTATTGCATTTTTAGGTCCTAAAATTCCTTTTGTTTCTTCTATAAATCTTTCTTTGCTGAGATTTCTGTTTTCATTTGCTTAGGTGTGTTCACAATTGCTCATTGGAGCATATTTATGAAGCCTGATTTAAAATCTTTGTCATCTAATGCTAACATGACTGTCCTCGACCTCAGCATCTAGTGATTTTGTGTTTTAATTCAGCTTGAAATATCCTTGGTTCTCGGTATGAGTGATTTTCTATTGAAATCTGGCCATTTGGAGGTATTACAAGGTTCTTGGTATGACTAAAATCTTCTGTTTTGGCTGGTGTGCGCTTACATCACTCCAGCAGGGGAAGGAGGAGGTACCACCTGGGTACTGTCAGGTGGGGGAAGATGTCCATTTTCCCACTTGGGTTCCACTAATACACAAAGAAGGGCCCACTATTATAGCTTGGGTGAGTGTGGCAATTCTGGTTCCCCACTGGGTTTCCACTGATACTCCCATGCCTGGGAGGGGTAGGTGTCCCTGTCACTGCCGCCATGTGACCTCCACTGACAATGCTGGGGATGGGAGTGGCCTTGCTACCTCTGAGCAGTGGTGAAAGTCTTGACTCTCCCCGAGGCCTCCTGTGATACCACGCAGCGGTGAGGGGCAGGCATGGCACCTCCTCACTGCTGGGTGGCTGGAGGTCCAGCCATGGTCTCCACGGGCAGCACTCCTGGGTAGTGGAGGCAATATTTCTTACAGCCAGTGGAGGTGAAAGTCCTGGCTTTCTACTTAGCCTTCTCTGGCACCACCCCAGTGAGGGGCTGGGCGCCCACTGCAGCCAGGTGGGGGTGGAAGTGTAGACTCCTCACCCACCCTTGCACCCACCCTTGGGATTGAGGCATTTTCTGTGTCTTACTCGGCTGCCTCTTTCCTGATCCTTTGGCTACAGAGAGAAGGCACTGGCTGAGGCTTTATTTTCTGCTCCAAACTCAGTGTAAGAATTGCCTGCAGAAGTACTTTAGAGGCAGCTCTGGACTTTCCGGGACAGGACAAGCCTTGCTTACCTTGCTCAGGTGTCAGCAAAATTCACCAAATGAGCCAAGCCAGGAATTACATCCTCCCTGCCAATGGTTCAGCCAGCGAGCTCCTCCTTTTTCCCCAAAGTGAAGTTTGTATATGAAGTTCAAGAACACATTTAAGAACTTTTTCTCCAAACAGCGAAAGAATTTTTGTAGAGAAAAATCTTACATCCTGCTTCCGTTTCTTGACAAAAATCTTGTGAAAGGCAGTAATTCAAGACTGTCCCTCGTGAATCTAATAAACTCCACAGTCATAGATGAGGCGTTTTGCAGCTTATTGGTGATGGTCTTTGTGTATAATCTGATGGCAAAACAAGGAAACATGAGGGCTGGGGGGACTTCTTTCTACCCAAAGCAGGAGTTGTCAGACAGGGAGGCATTCTCTTTGTGTATTGACTACCAAGTTTGTTTGGTTGGTTTTTTTATAGTCAAAGTTATTCTTGGAAAAGAAAGCTTCTACAATTTGAAAGATATATATATACACCCTTTTTAAAAAAGAAGAAAGAGAAAGACAAAAAGCGTGTGGACTCTGGTGGCAGAGGGGCTGCAAGGGGAGCTGGCTGGCTGCAGGGACAGACACCAGGAAATTCACCTGGCGCATGACCTGCTTGGGACTGGATGGAATATGTCAGCCATTCTGGAAAGGGTCTCATCCTTCAGAGCAAGGTTTCCCTTACCTCGCTCTAGTCCCAACCACAAACCCAGAGCTTTCTCCGGGGACCCTGGGTTTGCAATGGTTTCCTGCTTTTAGGTAACTGCTTTGACTTGAGAAGAGCAGCCCTGAGGGTTGTTTCAAGGTAAGGGTCTTGCCTTGAGGCCAATCTGAGTTTTGTTTAAATTACAGTCTTTTCAAAAAGAGCAATATTCCTCCCAGAGGATCCATATTCTCTGGTGTTTTTACGCAGATGCACAGAAGTAAATTCCTGCATTGATGGTCAATTGTCAGCAACCTTAACAAAAAGTACTGCGCCCTTTTGACTGCCCTCACACTCTGGGCGGAAGTAAATTCAACAGACACTTTCACTTGTGATTTCCTATCTTTGTTCACTTCAGTTATGTTACAATAAACGTCAAAGAAAAGCATCAATAATGGCAAAGTAGTTTTCTTTAATTCCTACCACTGGTCATAATGATTATAGAGGTTATGACATGACAATAACGATTCTTATTTTACCCAACTCTGCACAGTAGCATCTCATGCATGGAGATGATACCATGTATTAATGAGATTATTTGACTTTGCGTTTTGGAAAACTTCTAAGCAAGGTGTATGTACCCCAGGGGACCTCAAGCAAAGAACTCCTATTTTCCTGTTTTGAATGATATTTATACACCAAGAAAAACATCCTTTAAAATGAACTCAAGTAAATTGGAGCCTTAGGAAAGTGACTTATTTATCTTCTCTCAAAAGCAAAAGTTGTAAACAGAGAGAGTCGATGTTACCGAAGCTGGAAAACCTAGTGCTTTGTACTGGAAATGGTTTGACTGAGGCCTTAGGACAAAAATAAGGGAGGTTCAGGAGGAGATTTGAAAGACATAAAGCCTCCGGATTATAGAGTCGTTTTGATTCAGCTTTCTATTCTAACAGGAAAATAAGACTCTAAACTGCAGTAATTCTGAGGGGAAAAAACCTCTGCTGATTTCCTGCACAAATTCTTTCTTCCTTTGCTTTTCTTGTACTGATGTGGCCACCGTAAAATAAAAAAGTAACAGGGACTAGTTGACTCATAACTTTACTCATTAATTTACGGGATACAATCTCCTTTACCTGTAGCTAGGATGCTTACTCACTACATGTGGATTTGGACAATTGGGGGAATATTATCTTTACCTCAAAAATATATACATTATTAGAATATTCTACACCAGATTGTTTTTTATTGAAAGCAGACATGTGAATTACAACATTTCCTTATTCTTATCTGCTTATAGGGGTGCAATATTATCTTCTTCTCTTACTTTATAGAACTGTGTTCTTCCAATGACTTTGGGAATAGTACTGTTAATAATAAACAATAAAATGTGTATAACTTTTTTTCATAATTTTACAGAGAACTGAGAATTTTGGGTTTGCTAGAAATGACAGGGAACATGAACTCAATTTTCTATGCATTTTGAATAACTAACCTTTGTAATAATGTGTCTGGTCTTTCTCCCCAGTTCCTGGAGGGAGCTTCTAAACCCTTTTGGTTTCCCAATAGGAGTAGACACCTTTGTCATTCATGGTGGCCTTTGGAACCACGTTTGAGTTCTTGTTGGCTTGGTAGCTCGTGGAGAGCGCCTGCGTGGTCTCAGGGCGGGGGCTTGCAATGCTGGAAAGACCAGCATGCGATTACAGGGTGGGGCTTTGGCCCAAGTGTCACCAGCCTGAATGGCAGGAGAGAGAGGAAGTGTGATCAAGTCAATTAATCATGCCCGATGATAAATTAGTGACTCAACCAGTCATGCTCCTGTAGTGGAGCCCCAACACAAACTCTGGACATCGAGGCTCAGGGGAGGGTTCTGATTGTTGAACTCATCTGTGGGCTGGGAGGGTGACATATCCTCGTTGCACAGTGAGGACACAGAAGCTCCATGTTTGAGACCTTCTCAGATGTCACCCTATATGTCTTTTCCTGTGACTGGTCCTGGTTTATTTTCTTTATTATTAAAGTATAATCATGAGCATAGCACCACCTGAGTTCTATGAGTCATTCTAGTGAACTATCATGCCTTAGTGGGTTGTGAGAACCCTCAAATTTGTAGCCAGTGGGTCAGAAGTATGGGTGGCCTGAGAACCCCTGAATTTACAGTTAGCATCTGAAGAGAGGGCGGTCTTGTTGAAGGCTGTGCCCTCAACCTGCAGGGGTCTGTGTTCATGCTGGGTGGTTAATGCCAGAACGCACTGCAGAATTGCACTAACACTTTGCTATTTTAGTCTCCAGTAGCACAGCTGTGCGGAGTCTACGTGCTCAATGATGACTAAAATGCTGGGTCCAGATGGTATCTCAAGAAGATCTTCCCTAAACAGTAAATATCTATAAGCACTATCTTGTTACACCCTGCATATATAATTCAAGGACTCAGTAATTAATGGCATGGGATCCACTAGAGTCCTAGAAACATATGAAAGGTGTGGGTGCCTATGTTTAAAATACATAGAGAATGGGGAAAAGGCAATTAAATATAAGATGATAGAACTCAGTCAACATGTTTCAGGACCTTTTTGGTACGGTGTCACAGTGAATTCCTTAGTGAGAAGAAAGTAAGAGAAATTGTGGGGATGCAGTATGGTGACAGAAGCTCAGGGGAGCAGATGTGAAGGTGACCACATTGGTGGAGATGGTTGGGGCACGGGAGGAGCAGAGGGTCATGGTGTTGGCTGCAGGACCGGAGGGTTGAAGAGGCTCAGCCCTGGAGTCCCCGGCCTCGGGTAGCTCCCAGACACGTCACAAACCAGGGTGCAAGTGGGGGAGCAGCACGACTGTCCTGCCCAGGGAGCTCTGGGAGCACCCGTCTGAACATCTACCACCAGAGCCACGCACCACGCCGCATTAGCTCCGTGGGGAAATCCTAGTATTGTCCACCTTTAATCAATGAGGAAGCCAAGCCCTGGAAACAACTCTCTGGAGGTCACCCACTGGTTAGCAGGCAGGGCAGGATTTGGTCCACGCGGTCTGACTTCACAGTCCACAATCTGAGCCACCAAGGAGGCCAGAAGGAGTCACTGCAAGTTCTTTGGCAGAGGATTGTGCTGAGCGATTCCTTAACGTGGGAGCCTATTGAGCCCCTGAGACGGGTCAGGTCGAAACTGCAATGTGCCATATGTTTGAAAGGCACCTGGATTGCCAAAACTTAGTATGAAAAAAAGTAAACTATTTTATTACTAATTTTTGTATTGATTACATGTTGCAATAACGATATTTTGGATACATTGGGTTAAATAAAATATTATTGAAAATGTCACCTGCTTCTTTTTATTTTTTTAAATGTAGCTGTTTTAGAAAAAATTTTTAAAAAGTTGTGTGTGTGGCTTGTTTTATTACATCACAATAAAATTGTTTTGTATTTCTATCGCTTAATTTCTACTGTCTGGTAAAGTGCTGCTGAGGAGAATGAGGCCAGGGGTGGCCTGGAGGGAAACACAGGTGCCCAGACAGCACGAGGCAGCACCCACGGGGCTCTGAGACCCAGTTACCCAGCACAGGTGATGAGCAATTGAAAAACATTGCCATGGACCCCATCACTGTTTCCCCTGGGCCCTGCTGGGACTTGGTGCGTGCCCCTGCCTAGTGACAACACCGCAGATTAACTGCAGGTGCAGCTGGGGGGTGGGCCCATCCCTGTCCCTGCCTTGCTGAAGGGACTTGGCGCGACTGTGCCTGTGGGGTGTGGGGGGGGCGGAAGCGCTTCTCATCAGTTCACTGAGCAAAGAGGCCACCTTTCTCACAGAGTAAATGGAATCCACCCTTTACATTAAAGGGTTCCTACTTTTCCGTAAGTAGATGTGAGTCTTTACTTCTGAGCAGATACTGGCAGGGAGCCTACAGCCTTCATTACACATTGATTGGCATTATATCCAAAGTCATCACCAATGTCCACAGTGTAATTGGGGATATTTGGATTTTGATCTTTGCTCAAGACTGGGCTCAGTTCCAAAGCGTGGTCCTGTGTGGGTGTTGCAAGTCCTCGCAGACTGGGCTTTCGTGCTCAGGGGGAATGTCATGCTGTCCCCTTTACGCCAAGGCCTCCAGCATCTGTGACTCCAAAGTTTGAGACCAGCCTGGTGCTCAGGGGTGCTTGCGGGTGGAGCCTGAGTGGGGAGCTCCCAGCCGAGAGGCATGCCCTCTGCACCCCGAGGGCCGCTGTGTGCTGCGTGCTGCAGCGGCTGGAGCTGGAAGAGGATAGGATGTGACTTGAGACGCCCAAAGCGTCTCCCGTGACCCTTACTGGCTACTGCGAGTTCCAAGAAGGAAAGAAAATGTTCACCCTTGCTCTCAGCTTGTGCTTCGTCTTTCTTCACATAAGAACCACAAAATTCTTCCTGTTGTTTGAATCCCATGTTCTCTTTTGAAAAGCCCCACTTTTCCTCATTTGTCATCTGCTCTCCCTCGACCTTGGGATTTGGCCGTCATTCCCGCCTTTGCTCAGGGTGACCCACGTCCCCCTGAGTGAGCCCCCCGCCTGGCCCTGGCTACTTTTCCTCATCTGGCTGCCCCAACCTCTACCACACTTGAGCCCGGCACCCAGGTTCATCTTGGAACAGTGGCATCTCCAAAATGTCAAACCAAAATGCGCCCCCGACTTGCCCCGAGAGCTTGTCGTAGACCTGCCTGCCTGCCTTTGTTCCCGCGGTGGCAGCAGCGGCCCTTCCCCTACGTCACAGCCCATCAGCTCCTTCTTGTCGCCATGTCCTGCCCCAGCCGTTCTGCACCCAACAACGCATCACTGTGTCTGAGCCACCTGTCCTTCCACTTCACCCCTGCTTCCCCCCAGGAAACGCTGAGCCTACTGTTGGCTACTCTGTCACTTGCCAGGCACTGCTGGAGTGAAGAAAAAATCTTTGAAGAAAGTCAATAGAATTACAAGTGTAAGTTAGGGAGAACAATGCAAGTTCATAATGTTGAAAGAAAACACAACAAACTACAAATTTAAAAATGACAAATACCACAAACATCACAAAACAATAACAAAAAAGTGTCTTATATGTACAAGCTGCCTTCCACCATGTCATTCTTTTTATTTTTACTACGTTTTGTGGCTGCATACTCTTAATGACTCTTCGTTTAATGTGGTTTATATACACACGTCACCGTCTCTGCTGTGGTGGTTCCCCTCTAAATCACAAATTCTCTCCCTCTGCTCTTACTGACGGGGGCGTGGACCTTTATGCGGCGCTAACTTCCTGCTTTTCAGTATGGTCTGTCTCGCCCCCTGTGCACCGTGCCCAGCAAGTTATTACCTGTAACATCAGATGATCAAATGTATGGAAAGCACATCACAGTATTTTCAAGTCGGGACCTTCTCGGTGTAGGAAAGTGCTGGGAATTCCACCCACAAAGGATACTTACAGTGATGTGTTAATTAACACAGCAAGGACTTGATCTGTTTTATCTACCACTGTATCTGCAGCACCTACCGGAGTATTTTGTTGAATGGAGACGCTGATAAGATCAAGATGCATCCACAGGAAAGGAATTTGTAGCCAAACCTTTTGCCCTAAGGTAGGCGGGTCCCTCCCTGCTGATGGCTTCGCAGCCAGCCTTGTTCTTCAGGGGGCTCCCCGCCCCCACCCAAGCCAGGCACCTACCTCGGTATAGGTTGGACTAACCCTCTAGGGTTGAGGACAAAACAAATTGAGGTTACATTTTCTTTCCAGGCACATTGTAAATAGATCCTGTGCCTGGTGGTTGCGACGGGGTTGATAAAGTAACATGCTGATTGATAAAATATTAGGCAAGCTCCCTTCCCCTCCCCCTTCCCCTATAAATGGGCGTGGAAGGCGGATCCCGCCACCCAAACACTGCGCACCAGGAGAAGGGGGTGCAGAGCCCCCGCGGGGCTGGCGACACGTCAGGGGCTGCTCTGGCTCCCTTTGCGGCTCTGGTCGATGACGGCTCAGGCAGGGTGCTGGTGCCCACGGCGGCAACACCCGCTCCCAGACGCGGAGCTGACGCCCCTCAAGCCCAGCACAGCCCCGCAGGCAGCGTGTCCACGCCTTTCTCTCCACAACCTCCTTCCGCCCCTTCGGGACTCGCCTTCTCCTCTGTCCTCCGGGTCCCTGGCCGGTGCTCCTCCCCCTGCCCAGGCGTTTCTCCTCCGGGTCTCCCCGGCTGTCCATCCAGGAAAGAGCGAGCGCTGCTCTGCCCACGAGGCTGCTGTGGCAGGGAAGGGTCAGACCCTGGCCCAGGATGCGGTGACAGCCACCACACTGAGCGACCTCCTGGCCCCGCCGGGGGTGACAGGGAACCAGGCGGGACTGGGGATGTCCTGGAAGCCCACTTCAGGGGGGTCTGCCAGAAGCCTGTTCTGTCTCTCCCCGTGAGACTCCGCGAGTCACAGTGAAGACCCGTGATGGCTGTGACAGGGATGACTGTGTTTTCAGTGTTCCTGAGTGGTGGCCAAGTGTTTGGGGAGTAAAGGGGAGAAAAACAAGTTTGGCAGGAAATAGTTTTTCGGAGGAATTGTGTGTGTGTGCGCGTGTGTGAAAGGGGCTTTGGGGGACGCTGCTCGTGTTGTTCAGGATTACGGGGAGACCGATGATGAAGGGAATTTGGGGACAGTTACGCTGCATCTCACCCACTGTGATTTCTCTTCACAAGCCCTGAGGAAAGCTGTCTATGAATATTTGTTTTACACTGTAAGGCTTTTGGAGTCAAATTTATTCCTCCTGGGTGGGTGACCAGGCTGATATGGACCTTAAAGCAAATAGGGGAAAAATGCAGATTTGTTTGGGTTTCATGATTACTCGGGACTGATCTATGACTGATCTTGGTGTTTCACACAGGAAGAAATAGAATAAGCAAAAAAAAAAAAAAGTCACTATGCCCCTTTGTGTAGTTTTATGAAGTTACTAATTAATTTCATGTACATTTTAGGGCTAAAGTTTGTCTCTCCTGCTTGAATGTAGACAGCACGGAGGTGGAGGAGGCCCTGCCGAAGCCAGGTTGCCTCTGGTCCCTGTTCACCCCCAGGGTCTGCTCACGCTAGGACAGAGCAGACGTGATGCATGTGCATTTAAACACGTAGAAAATGTGCTCTGTTTTCCTAGTCACATACTAAGTTATGAAGTTTCCCTGTTCTCCTTATTTATCAGCTGTTTCTGTAGAATTTTTCTAATGCAGAAAGTTCCCATCTATAAGCTGTACCTCCGCAATGCCAACGTAAGACGCCCAGGGTGGAAAATCCAAGCAAGGATCCCCCCTCCCTCCCTCCCTTCCTCTCTCTCTCTCTCTCCTTCATGAGATGCCAAAGGAAGGAGGTGGTGGCCGCCCCCTGCTTGGTAGGCGCCTGTGGCGAGGTTGATAGGCTAATAGCACCATCTGGGCTGGGATAAGCCATGACCAGGTGGTAGGTGAACTCACCTGCCTTCTCCAGTCTGGTGCCCTGGCCTGCTCTGGGCTTGGGCAGGGTCCCTTGGGCACTGTGGGGCCCTCAGTCCCCAGGAGGGGGGCAGACCCATCCATCCTGGGGACTGGGGGGCTGCAGAAAAGGCCTTTCCTAGAAGCTGGTTACTTGCTGCAGATCCAAGGACACCAGCGGTCACCAGCCCCCAGCAGTGGGCCTGGCTCCCAGGGGCTCTCCACAGATGGTGGCTTTCCTCCTCCTGGTCCTGTGGCCCCTTCCCCATGGTTGTTATTAATGCAATATCAAGGATCAGTGGTCAAAAGAGGTTCAGCTGCACCGACACAAACACTCCACAGGGTGCAGGGAATGAAAACATCTGCTCTTGTTGCCATGGAGATGAGAGAGCGAGAGAGAATGAATCTTATTGTGCCTATTGGTGCCCCACGGAACCCGGGACGTGCCTATGGCTTCCTGGGCACACTGGGGCAGGGGACAGGTGCAGGCCTATGTCCTCCCTCACCTGCACTAGCCAAACCCTGAGGTCCTGCAGGGTGTGTAGCACAGAAGGAGGCCGAGGCCCTGCCTGACTGCCCCAGGGCCCCTTCCTTGCCCCTTGAGACACCTTTCCCCTCCAGAAGACATGAACACTAAGGGATCCATCCCAGCATGCAGCACCCAGGTGCAGGGGAAGGACTCAGCAGGTCCCTGCAAGGCTGCTGAAACCCCTTTGTAATGATGCTGTTTAAGGTGGCCAGGCCTTAACCTGTGGCCTCAGTAGCAGGGACGAGCTAAGACAACTGATGGTCATCTGGGAACCACACAGGCTGCCCACTGGCACTGGGACCTCCCCATGGCTGCAGGGCCCTGGCTCCCCTCAGGCTCGGGACAGCATGTGGGTGCTGGGCAGGAGGGAGCCCCGCAGCCCCAGCTCCTGAGGAGGAGTGACACTGAGGGACAGTCCTTCTGCACACCCACGTCCTCTGCCAGGGAAGGCAGAGCTTCCTCCCACTCAGGCAATGAGTGGCGAGGCCCCCGCCAGGGTCAGCAGTTGAGTTCCCTCCTCCCAGAAATAGTGACCAGGAGGAGGGCATGGCAGGGCGCCACTGAGACCCAGGCTGCCACCTGTCCCAGGGGGAAGGGACTGGCAAGCCTGTCCCTTATGAACATAACCAAGGAAGGAGGAAGGCAGTGGTGCTGGGAGACTGGGTTTAATTAGCCTCCTTGCTTCCCTCTCAGATGCTCTGCTGCCCTGGGCAGTGAGGCAGGCTACGGGCAGACACCCAAGGCCGCCTCCCCTTCAAAGGCAAGTGTGTGAGACTCAGCCCCATGCCTCTGCCCCATGCCTCTGCCCCACACACCTTCATTCCTGTGGCTGCAGCACGTCCATGGCCTGATGTTCTGGCCTTGCAGGCAATCCTTAGGACCACTGCTCCAAAGCACACCCCTGGCCGCTGTCCCTCCTCCCCACCCACCCCCAGACCCCTCTGGCCTGGCTGGTCTCACTGAAGCGTCACTCAGACTGCTCCTCTAATCAAAACTCTTCAGTAGCATCCCATGGGCTAGGTCAGCCAAGGCACGTCCATTCTGGTTCTTCTGCCCACTGAGTGACAGTGAGGAAGTCTCAGGGACCACATCGGCTTGGTCAGGAAATGCGCTGTGGCCTGCAAGTGAGGGACGCTTTGTGGGGCCAGAGGGGGTGTGGCACATCGGGTCCTGGGTCCCTCCCTGCCCTGACCCAGGGCCTGGGTCTGTGCACCTGGGCCTGGCACTGTGGTCTCCACGTCCTGGCTCTAAGCTCTCTGCTGGGCCTCATCTTGCCTGGACAGGGCAGTGCTGTCACTGCCTGGGGCTCTCGTGTCCCCCCCCAGCCACCTGCCGTGCAGGGCAGGGCTGCCCCGAGGGCGCGAGGTGGAGGCAGCAAGCGCAGGCTCTGAACCTCCCTCAGGATGGGTGGATGAACGTGAGGGGAGGACAGAAAGTTCCTTCCGTCTCCTTTCTGTCTTGAAAGAGGCTCCCCAGGCAGGACTGTGGCGTCCCCAGGCAGGACTGTCAGTGCCCCCAGGGAGGGTCAGAGGATTCAGCCCCCACAGCCTGCTGGTCCTTTCCTTTAAGCCAGTGGTTCACGTTTTGTCGTCTTTCTTACCCGTCTGTCGCTTCTTGACACTCTGCCAACCGCTCCTTGAAGGGAATCCACTGAGGTGCAGGAGACATTCCCAGCACTGCGGTGCTCCGGCCAACATGGGTAAGGGAAGCCTGGGTCCTGTTCATGCTGGCGGTAGCCCCGGGCCTGCTCCGGGGACAGAGAGACGAGTGCGGCCCTCGGCTAGCCGTAGAGCACCTCGGGGCCCCGAGCCCCACCCTGACTCTCCATGGGCAGGTGCAGCAGCCGCAGCCTGGTGAGGACATGGGGACCCAGGGGCCCAGACCCCTCAGGGATGACAGTCAGTGACCCCAACATACAAGCCACATGGAGCAGGGAAGGGCCAGCCAAGGAGGGGGATCCCTGGATGGGTGGTGGACAAGGAGCCCTACGGCCTGGGCTCAGCCCTCCCTGAGACTGACACAAGGATGCTGGGGAAGCTGTGTCTGGATGGGGTGGGCTTAACCTGAAGAACAAGTGGATCGGAGCAGTGCAGGCTGGACTCAGAGGATGCCCCAGATGCCCCCCAGCTTCCCTAGGACGATGCACTGTCCCCACCTCTTGAGAGGGAGCCCCCAGTACATCAGTTGAGCATCGGTTCCCACATCCAGCTCTGCTTCTGGGGAACCAGAGCTAGGCCGGCAGCTATGCAGATTCTGCAAACTCGGGACTTTTAGGGGGTTTGTCAGGCAGCATCTTAAGCATTTGATGCCCATGCAAAGCTCCCCTGATGCTGAGAAAGGTGAACAGCTGAGCTATTAGCCCCCGCCAGGACGATTTCCACTGACACTCCCAACCATTCTTTCACACAGACACACCACTGGGTCTAAAATTAGGAGCATGGAGTCTGACTATGAACCTTTGACACCATTAGCATTAATATTCAAAATTTATTTCCATCCAATCTGCGCTGTAATCTAAATTGCCCTGTGAAAGCAGGGCCTGTGGTCTTTGGACGCTGGCCATGCGGAGTGGCAGTCCCTCAGGGAACAGTCCCTGGGCAGCTTTGCTATCTGCATAAATATTGGCATATGTCCACAACTTTCCTGTTAGCCACAATTAACCACACAGTGAACTCAGATACGCATCTCTGGAGCTGCAGCCTGATTTACAAAGAGCTCACATGAGATCCTTTGAAAACCTATTATTATATTAACGACAGGTGCAGTGGCCCCTTCTGGAAAATCTACGTTGTTTCCATAGTGGGTTTGTTTCTGATGGTTCTGCCTATTGTCAGCCTGACCAAGCAAAACCTGAACATAACCTAAAACATGTGAAGTTCTCACAATTCTGTAGAACAGAGGTGGACCCTAAAATTTGGGAGTTTGGCCAGTCGTGAGACCATTGACAAGCTGTGGAGGTTTGCCTCACTCCTCGGAGCTGGGACGGACTTCCCCCTCCAGCTGGGTTTGTTGGGACTTGCATGAGAGAAGTTTCCTCCATTCCCTGTTGGGCTCAGGAGTGTGGACTCTGGGACTGAAAGGTGGTGAGTAATTCAACCACACCAAGCACCTCGTTGACTAAGATGGGGCATCTGTTCATATGCACCCAACTGCAAGCAAGAGAAAACCCTAGCCAGATCTTGAAGAATAAGGACATCTATCATTTACTGGACAAGAGGTCTGGAGGTCTCAGGGCTCAGGCTTGGTTTGGTGACTCTTTTCTTTTACTCAATTTTTCCTGTCACATTTTTTCTCATCCTTAAACATTTTACTTCATGATCTCAAAATAGCTGTGACAGCTCCTGGCATCACATCATCACAATATTCAGAACTGAAAGAGAAAGGGAAAGTGGTATCGGCCGTCTTGTAGTAGTTCTCTATTATATCAGGGAGGTAAATCTTTCTGAAAAGCAGCCAGTACTTCATTCCTTATGCAAAAGTGAACTCTAAATGGATCATAGATCTAAATGTAAAATGTAAAACTATAACACTTTTAGAAGAAAATGTAAGAGAGAACTTTCTTGACCTAGTGTTTGGCAAAGAGTTATTAGGCATGACACCAAGACACAATCCATATAAAATAATATTGATAAATCAGACTTTATTAAAATTAAAAATGTTCACTCTGTGAAAAATTCTATTAAGAGAACTAAAAAATTAGACTGGAGAAAATATTAGCAAATCTCACATCTGACAAGACTTGTATCTAACATCTATAAAAAACTCTCTGAACACAACAATAAGAAATCAAATCATCTATTTAGAAAGTTGGCAAAAGACTTAGACACTTCACCAAATATTCACAGCTGCTCTTCCTTTAGATAATAGGATGGCAAATAAGCACATGAAGGATGCTTAATGTCATTAATCACTAGGGATATGCACATTGGATCTGGAATGAGATCATTCTACACACCTATTAGAATGGCTAAAAAATGTTGACAATACCAAGTGCTAACAAGGATACGGAGCAAATGGAATTCTTACACATTGCTGGTGGGAATGTAAAATGGTATATCCATTCAAGATAATCGTTTGTCAGTTTCTTACAAAGTTAAACATATATTTATCCTATGACGCAGTAATCACACTCTTGGGTATTTATCTTAGAGAAAAGAAAACTTACGTTCATTAAAAAAACTTGTGCTCAAATGTTCAGAGCAGCTTTATTTATAATTGTCCAAATTGTAAACAACCCACATTTTTTTCAAGAGGCAAATGGGTAAACAAGCTGTGGTAGAGCCATGCAATGGATGCTAGTCAGCAATGGAAGCAGTGAACCACTGGCTCATGCAACAATTTGGATGGATGTCAAGGGCACCATGCTGAGTGACAAAACCCAGTCTCAAATGGTTACGGTGGTAAATTCCATTTGCACATTACTCTAAAAGTGACAATATTATAGTGCTGGAGAACAAATGGACAGCGGCCAGGGTGGCCTGGGGCAGCTTCTTTGTGGTGCTGGAATACTTTGCGTCCTGGTTGTGTCGATGACACTTGAATTTGTATATGTGATGAAGTTTCTTAGAACCATATGTCAAACTTGAAAAAGAGTTCGTGTAAAAACTGAAGAAATCCAAATAAGGACTGTGTCTGAATCGACAGCATCATGCCAATGCCAACTTCCTGGTGTTGGCAACGTATGGGGACGGCGTGAGATGCCGGGGTGGGAGGGGGGAAGGAAGCTCGGGGACCCACGACACGATTGTTGCAACTCTTGGGAGCCTTAAGCTATTTCAAAATTTAAATATATATGTATTAAGTGTATTATTAAAAGTAGCATCCAGCAGACTTTGGCTTCTCATTTGCCAAAACCGGGTCACATGCCACCCAGGGAAAGCAGGAGCAGATTATACATCGATGGGGACGCGTCCTGAATCTCCTTCTGTGGCTGGGGAAGAGCTGTCCAGACCCAGGCAGGACTAAGTCAGCAGGACAGAGGGGCCAGGGTGGGGCCACAGCAGGCACGAATCCACACAGCGGCGTGGGTCCCCAGGAGGGACCGGGTACCACCCACACAACTTTGTGGATTGAAGGGGGAAGGCCAGAGACTGGGCACCCGGGGAACCTGAGTGACCTCGGCAGGGACAGAGAGGCCTGGCTGACATGGCTTCTCATTCCTTGAGGACTAACGCTGGACGCTGGCTTTGTGCAAAGCCCCATATTGCTCCAGCACAGGGGTGGGCAAAGGCTTTTTGAGGGTGGGGCCTGTTAGCTCACTAGTGGTAGCCCAAGTCCAGACACACCGTGACGTCCAGTACACTAAGAGTTGCACGTGATGGAATCCCCAGCCAGCAGGCCATGGATTGCCTTGTGGAGCTTGTGATTTCAAGGGCAGCTTCAGGCATAGCTGGATTCAGGGGCTCACATGATGCTGTTGGTGCACACTCTCTCCCCCTCTTCCTCTCTCTCCCTCTCTCCCTCTCTCCCTCTCTCTCCCTCCGTCTCCCTTCCTCTGTCTCTCTGTCTCTCCCTCTCCCTCTCCCTCTCTCTCTCTGTCTCTCCCCTTTTCTGTTTCCTCCCCATGTTGCCCCAAGGCCCTGGGAACTGGAGCTGACTTCTGAACAGAGTGGGCGGCTGGTTTATGATTCAATGCACTCCATCAGCTTCAAATGCAGGCCGATGATAAAATACAGAAAAGGAAGCCAAAAATCATAGCAAGGCTCAAGGATAATATTAAACCATTTCTGTGTGTCAGAAAGAGAATAGAAACCAAGAAGTAAAAGGAAACAGATTTTTTAAGTTTTAGAAGAATTCTTATGATAGTATCATTGACACTGGGGGGAGGGAAAGATTTCTTAAATAAGGCATCTAAAACAAAAGTCATAGAGGAAATGACTGGTAAATACGTTAACATTAAAGTTTTAAATTTCAACAGTGATGATACCATAAACAAAATGAAAATACAAGGCGTAGACAGAGAAGAGATTTGCAATGCATATAATCAATCTCTAAGATAGATAAAGGTTAACAAATCATTAAGAAAAAAGGCAAAACCTGAGAGAAAGACAGCTAACTTACAGATGAGAAGCCACGGGCAGCAAGAACACGCAGTGTGTGTTGTTTCCACACCTCGCCCAGGGCCTGGGAAATGCACATTGAAATACGAAGCCGTCGATTTAGCTGGTCAGACTCCATGTTGGGCAAGAAAGTGGTGTGACTGGACCTGCCATCACTGAAGGGGGAGAGGAAATTGTTCAACCATATTTTGGAGCAATTTAGCAAAAACTAGTAAAGTTGAGGATGCCTCCAAAATTGTATTTCTAAGCAAATGCATGTACCCTTTAGAAACTCTTCCACATATGCACATGGGGACATGTATCTGAATGTGTGTTGCTGTATTATTTGTGATGGCAAAAAACTGAAAATAATTGAATTTCCATGAATAAAAAGAAAGATAGATAAATTGTGGTAGGCTTATAGGACACAACACTACACAGCAGTTAAAATAAGCAACTTGGAGCCACCAGTATCAATGTGTGTAAGTCTCCAAAACAAAACAAGTGGCAGAGAGTGCAGCATGGCATTTATATAGACTGTTAGAACAGGCGAATTGTTATGGATTTATATATAAATCACAATTCTCCCTGGACATGCGCAACACTTTTGTGCTAATAGAACGAGGCACCCTCTGGGAGGACACATTTGAAGGAAGTGGGGCTGGCGCTGGGCCCGGCGGACCTTGGTGCCGGGTGCTGGACACAAGTTCCGTTTTCCCCGGCTCAGCCCTGGCCTGGCACCTCATGCAGGGCACAGCCTCCCTTGCCCCCGGGGCAGCCCTGATACAACACAAGTCAGAAACCGTGCAGTAAGGGACAGCCAGTTCACGAGGGCGGGTGCCTCTGGGGAGGGTAGGAGGGGAATGCACTTGGGGAGGAACCGCAGGGGCCTCGTGACATCCACAAAGTTTCACATCTTAAAAATCTGAAGAAATTAGGGCCAAAGTGTTAAGATTTGTTAAAGCTGCCAAATGGGTTTCTCGGTTTTTGTTATGATGTTCTCTATGCCCCTTTGTCTTTAAATATTTCATAGCTTAATGAGGTAGAGATTTAAACTAAGAGCTGCAGCCTGGCTTGGTGGCTGCCCCCCAGCCTGCCTCTGCTGCCAGGAGACTCCTGCAGCTGCCTGACCCACCCAGGGCCCCACCGTGCAGGTCCTGCCTCTCCCTGGGGACCCCGCCCTGTCTCCCCAGGGGCTGTGGAGGGGCTCGTGTTGGTGTCCCTTGTTGTCCCTGCTGCAGGTTGCCTGTTGGCTCCACATGCCCCCACCAGGTGACCACCCACCCTGAGGACATCCTGCTTCCACAGTGACACTCTCTGGAAAGGGAGCATTTCCGCAGCTGCCGTCCTGACAGCTCCCTTGTGGCTAGATGAGGCTGGGACAGGATGGAAACAGGCTGTCACCTGAAAAACCCCACCTACCCTCTTTGACACCACCCCCAGCTGCACAGGACATCCCAGTCACCTGGGTAAAGTGTCTTGAGCTCAGTCCTTGCCCAAGGTCTGGCCTCTGCCCCCCTCCTCAGTCCCCACCTGGAGTGCCACCCCCGTCTCTCTGCAGGTCCAGACCCCACCTCCTCCTCGCTCTGGCATCTGCCTGGGTCCTGCGTGGAGAAGCCTTGGCCAAGGCTCACACTCTCCGGCTGCTCAACGTGCTCCGTGTGCTCCCAGGACAGTGTGAGTGTGTGCTGTCCTCAGGGGACTATGTGCTCCCAGGACAGTGTGAGTGTGTCCTGTCCTCAGGGGACCATGTGCTCCCAGGACAGAGTGTGAGTGTGTCCTGTCCTCAGGGGACCATGTGCTCACAGTGTTCAGCAGGTTCTGGGCTCGGTACGCCCCGACACCGCAGCCTGGCTGCATTCTCACATGCGCCCTGATTCTACTCTGCTCAGTCTCATCTCCCCAGTAAGATCACAAACTCCAAGGGGCAGAGTCTGTCCCCTCCCTTCTGCTGCCGCTCAGCAGCCCTGCCCAGCGCTGGCGCTGCACACCTGGTGCAGACCGGGAGGCCCAGCCTGGCAGCACCTGAGCCTCTTTTCAGATCTGGCAGGGTCTGTGTGTGCTCTGGGGGTGGGCAGGGCTGGGTTGCCCCACTCGGTTTCCTCCAACCCTCTGACAATAGGCGCCCTGATCCCTCCGGGGGGAGGAAGCTGTCCAGGGGAAGCCACCACACCTCGTGCCAGGTGATGCCATGAAGGGGTTTGGGGTCCTGTGGGCCTGGTTCAGTGCCTGGTGCTGTGTCCTTGGTGGGTACTATTGACTCTGTGTCTCTGCCAAAGGGAATAGGAACACCTACCTCAGTGGGTTGCTTTGAGAAATAAATGAGGTGACAGGAAAGTAAGAGCATTGTCAGTAATCATGCCCTCTGTCCGTGCACGGCAGTGAACAAGAAGCCCGTGGTTACGGGCACGAGGGTCCCTTGGTCATCCTATGAATTCATGTGTATGTCTCTTCCACTAGAGAAACTCCCTAACCTCAGAAACCACAGAAGTGTCCTTAGCACGGCGGCAGATGTCTCCGAGAGCAACCAGAGATTCTCCTGTGACCTTTCGGAGCGTCCGTTGGACCAGCTCAGGGGAGGAACTGCTGCCTTAGAAAGCACAAGTCTCCGCCTGTCGGGTCAGAGCTCTGACTGCTTTCAGACTGGCTGCGCCGCGATGATGAACGAACACGAGGTAAATTGGCCTTGTTGAGAGCAGTGATGGAGCCGGGCCAGAGGCCGCTTCTCTCCTCACCCCTGCTCCTGCCTCAGTTTGGTGTCAGCCTGCGCTGGGAAGCCCACAGAATGGAACCCGAGAGCCAATTGCATTACTACCTAAAAGAGAGGAGACAATAAAAATGTCACTATAACAACAATTCCTGTTGCTGTTAAATAAGAATTAAAGTTTTAAAAATCAATCTTCAGGTGTATAACTTTTTAAATAAGTAGAAGAATTATGGGTGTGATAGGAACTCAAAAACTGAAAGAGCAGAGAAAGCTGCCCTGTGTGTGTGCTGTGCTGAATCCATCATCAGCTGAGTCCTTCCTTACCAGGAGCCAACCGGGCACACATCCGGGTCGTACATTTCAGTTAATCAAACAGATTCGATCCGTGGGATAGGTCAGGAGGGGAATATGAGCTGCTTGCCACGCTGCCACTGCATCCTCCCCCAGTCCACCTCCCCTTAGGCTGCTCTGTCCAAATGGCCAGACTGGTCATGGTGTGAACCAAGGGCTTGACGGACGGAGGTGTTGCAGATGCCCCGACTCCAGTGAGGACCCTGAGAACTAATAAATTCGTTCTGGGTGACTTATAAAGAAGAGAGGAAGAGTGTGTTTGGATTCCTGGAATGAGAGTATTGACACAAACAACTCACAGGTCTGCCCATGGAATTGCAGTTTCTCCACACAATAAGGTCAGTTAATATTTATACTGAGCTTCATCTATCTGTACAGGCAGACCTGGGAGATATTGCAGGTTTGGTTCCGGACCACTGCAATAAAGCAAATTTTGCAATAAAGCAAGTTATCTTTTTTTTGGTTTCCTAGTGCATATAAAAATTATGTTTATACTATATTGTAGTCTATTAAGTGTGCAATAGCATATGTTTAAAAAGTGCATACATTATTTTTTAAAATACTATATTTCTAAAAATAAAATGCTGGTAGTCATCTGAGCCTTCAGCAAGTCATAATCCTTTTGCAGGTGGAGGGTGTTGCCTCGATGTTGATGGCTGCTAACGGATCACGATGGTGGTTGGTGAAGGCTGGAGTGACTATGGCAATATCTTAAAATAAAACAATGAAGTTTGCCACATTGATTGACTTTTCCTTTTAAAAAAGACTTCTCTGTAGGGTGTGATGCCCTTTGGTAACACTGTACCCACAGTAGAACTTCTTTCAAAATTGGAGTCAGTCCTCTCAAACCCAAACTGCTTTAGCAGCTAAGTTTATGTAATATTCTAAATCCTTTGTTATCATTTCAAAAATGCTCACAGCATCTTCACCAGTAAATTTCATCTCAGGAAAACCACTTTCTTTGCTCATCCATAGGAAGCAACTCCTCATCTGTGCAAGTTTGATCATGAGGTTGCAGCAATTCAGTCCCATCTTCAGGCTCCACTTCTAATTCCAGTTCTTGCTGTTTCCACCACATCTGCAGTGACTTCCTCCCCTGAAGTCTGGAACCCCTCAAAGTCATCCACGAGGTTGGAATCAACTTCTTCCAAACTCCTGTGAATGTTGATATTTTGACCTCCTCCCATGAATCATGAATGTTCTTAATGGCATCTAGAATGGTGAATCCTTTCCAGAAGGTTTTCAGTTTACTTTGCCCAGATCCATCAGAGGAATCACTATCTGTGGCAGCTGCAGCCTTGTGAAATGTGTTTCTTAAGTAATAAGACTTGAAAGTCGAAATGACTCCTTGATCCATGGGCTGCAGAATGGATGCAGTGTTAGCAGGCATGAAAACAACATTCATCTCCTTGTATATCTCTCCAAAGCCTAAGCCTAATCCACAGCAAGCCTCTAAGTCTCTTCAATTCTATGGAGGCCGAGAGAGGTGAGGAAGCTGCAGGAGAAAAGTCGGAAGCCGGCAGAGGTTGGTTCATGAGGTGTAAGGAAAGAAGCCGTCTCCACGACATGCAAGTGCAAGGTGAAGCAGCGAGTGCTGATGGAGAAGCTGTGATGGAGAAGCTGTGGCAAGTTATCAGAAGATCCAGCTAAGATCAGATGCCCAGGAAAGGTCTGGCTCCTGCGTGGGAATCCCAGCGAGTCATCCACGCTGACTCCAATGACGAGTTCCCATTCGTGGCCTAATTAGAGTCAAGGGTCTAAATTGCGCTAACTATGTAATGGCTTTGGAGCTAGTTTGCATGGGTGCACACGTGTGCATGTGTGCATCTGTGTATGTGCGTGAATCAGACTTGGGAGACTGAATGGCAAATGCTTTTTCACTGCCTTAGCCAAGCTTCAGCTGGTATCTCCCTGGCCTATGTAGCCCTGCCTCTTAGGAGAGGGAGAGGGTGGCTGTGTGCATCAGCGTGGCTACAGTGTGTTGTGTAACAAACAGCTGCAAAGCTCAGTGGCATCCGATAACTTGCACTGACTTGGCCCATGGGTGGTGCACAGCTCGGGCCTGGCTGCCCAGGTCTGGGCTGGAACCTTGTCTTCCCCCAGCTCCAGCAGGGCATGCCAGACACGCTCTGAGGGTAAAGGCAGAGGCCCAAGGGGCTGCCCTGCTGTGCAGGCAGTTTCCGTGCCTTGGTTTGCAGACACACCTGCTGTCACACCACTGCTCAGAGCCAGCCACCCAGCTGCGCCTGCAGCCAGCGGGTGGGAAGAACACCCACCCACCCAGGAAAGCCCCCGAAGGGGGGGTGGAGAATGGGAATCACTAATGAAATCTGCTGAGTGTCTTTTTACTTCCCAAACCCAATTCTGCCCTCAGTGCCTACTTGAGGTGTGTGTAACACGTGAACAGGAGGAAAAAGGGAGAGAACAGAGAGAAAGGACTTTAATTGTACCTCGCTCTCCCTCCTCTGGCACCTGCATTTTGACACCCAGCACTAGTGCAAAGCCAGAACAGCACTTGAGTGACTTCTCTGGGAACCCATCAGTCACGTTTTGAGTGTTGTTGCTAACTTCTTCTAAGCCCACCTGACGTATGCTTCCTTCCTTCCTAAATGACTGAATTTGTTTAAGGAAAATTTCTTTAAAATAACAAAATAAAAGATGGAACGTAGCTGCATGATGGCTTTCCACCTGCACATTCGTGCTAAGGCACATGTTTTTCCCAATCAGGAGCTTTGCCAAAAATTGGAGAGTGTGGCAGCTGTGTGGGCTCCACCCGTGAGCACCGGCCCAGGTGTGTCTCTGCAGACCCACAGAAGGACACAGGCAATGTAAGGGCCTGCACAGTGCAATGACAGAAAAGCTGCAGTTAGAGCCGCCTGATGCTCGTTCTCCAACTGGGTCTGGCTTCCTTAGCCGCCCACTGTTCCGGGTGTCTCTCGGGGTTTCTGAGACTCACTGCATGGTTTCTGATGCTCCAAGTTCTGCCATAGCAACGGGCTGGGCACGTCACTCCCCTCCCGGTCTCTGTCCGTGCCCGCTTGCTGTGATGGCCTCCTGAGCCCTCCCGCTCCAGGGCACTGCCCCAGGGCATAGGTGTTCCCAGAGTCTGGAGTGGGCACAGTTTCCTCTGCAGATGTGGCTCCCTTCCCGCCCTTGGTACAAACCCTGCCTCGTACCCAGCGTCTGTCCCAGGACATGGGAGCCCAGGCAGATCCTGCAGCCTGTCCCGAGGCAACTTCACAATTAACTCACCATGCCCCAGGATGAGAGCAGGAAAAGAAAATGGTCCCTTGTGTGGTCATTTCAAGTGGCCTTGTCATCCTCCAGCTGTGTCGCAGCCTGGTCCATGGGCTCCTCCCCGTCCCTGAGGGGAGATCTCCAGTGAGGGGCGTGTGTGAGTGTGGGGGTTCTGTGCTTCTGGCTGTGTAGGGAGCCGGGTCCCGTGGGAAGACCAGCTGGGCATCCTTAGAGAGTTGGCTGCTGGATTCTGGTTACTAAACACTCACTCGCAGAATCGTTTGGCCTTTGTAGGGTCATCACATACTTGTGCAAACCAGGAAGCTTTTGAGGGTGAACAGGATCTCTGACTCACTGCTCTGGCCAAGGGATGTGAAAGTGGCATGTCCCTGTCCCATAAGCCAGGATGTGAGATGACCCTGTTTGTGAAGCCACATTCCAGGCTCCTTGCCCAGTGCGAGGGGTGGTTGGGTTGAGGTGGGCAGTGATAGACGTGTGGTTCTCACAATTCAGTGGCTCCTGGAACGAGGCAGTTGATGGGCAGGAGGGCACGGTGGCTGGAGAAGGTGGTGGGAGTGAAGTCCAGACACTGGCCTCAGCCCAGGCCTGCAAGGGAGGAGGGAGGCAGCCGCCAGGCTCGGCCAGGACACGCTGCTTCAGGGCAGCGCCACTGAAATCACTTTCTGTACATTTTATTACCCTTAAAATGCAAAAGGAGAACGATATTAATAGCTCCAATTTGTTCCTTTTACCTGCAGAGACTCCGGATTTTAATGCACTAGACTCTCAAATCAGGTTATATCATGTGTCTCTCCAGGAGGAAAACATTCCAATCAGGACTAATTTGCCTGTCCAGCCAACCAAGGCTGTGACAATGATGCCATGGTTCGAGTGTGTCCCCCAGAGTTCATCTGTGGGAAACTCAGTCCCCAACGCCACAGTGCCGAGAGATGGGACCTGGTGAGCAAGGACTGGGTCATGAAGGCTCTGCGCTCACCAGTGGACTCATGCTCTTAGCACAGGAGTGAGTTTGCCACGGTGAGAGTGGGTCCGTTATAAAAGAGAGTTAGGCTTTCTCCCTCACTCTCTCCCTCTGCCCCTCTCTCTTGCTCTCCTTTCACCCTCTTGCCTTCCGCCATGGGAATGTACAGCAGGAAGGCCCTTGCCAGGTGCTGGCACCTTGGTATTGGACTTCCCAGGCTCCAGAACTGTGAGAAATACATTTCTTTTCTTCATAAATTATGCCATCTGTGGCATTCTCCTCTAGCAGCACAAAGCAGACTAGGACAGATGGCCGAGCACAGCCTTCATCACAGAGTTTCCGAAAAGCGGTGGTTAATCCAGCACCTGCAGTGTTTCCTGAGTCCTCTGTGTGTAGCATCCACCATCTTGGTGATGGGGTCTTTGCTGGTGAGTTTGGAGAAATGCCTTGACCTGGTGATGTGTGGAATATTCTAGGGCGAGGTTCCTGGGGATGCCCACACCCCCCAGGTAAGGGCAAGTCACGCCCCAGGCGTGGTGTGTGTAAACCCCACCCCTGAGCCAGCCTGCGCCCCTCCTGCCCCATTTCCAAGGCAGCCGTGCGTCGCTGTGCCTGCACTTGCGGTTTAATTGCCGTGGGTGCAGGTGTTCCATTGCATGCTACTGAGGCTTGCGTTTCACACTAATGCAAGGTGGCAGTGCAGCTAAACGCCACCCTTTCCCTGCAGCACCTGTTAAATGATTGGGAGGAGGAGAGTACGCAAGGGGTGAGACTGACAAGGTTTTGTGCCAAGGCTAAAAACAATGATATTCTTGGGATTTGTGTCTTCCAATGAGCTGTAATAGGGGATTGTCAGGTGCTGACTGTGCCTCGTACATACAGCAGGCTCTGCACACCCCTCCGAGTCCCACAGCAGCCCCGCCTGGCACCACCATCTCGTCAAGCCGTGATGCTTGAAGAACAAGCCCAGGGCACAGTGCGGGGACTGTGGGGCTGGACCAGGATGCCTGTGCTGAGGCTGCCTCCTGCGCGTGGGACAGAGGAGGGGGGAGGCTCGCGGGCTCTCCCTCTCCCACCTGAGGGTCTCTGCTGCTCCGGAGGGCAAGTTCTCGTTCCCAGTCCCTAAGCTTCAGCACTTTCCTCCCCGCCCAGAATGCCAGCAGTCAGGGAACTGAGGACAGGACCCTGTGCAGCTCCTCCTGCCTGCGAGTCAAAGTGCTGGGAGAGCTCTGCTCTCCTCTGAAGCCCCAAGGCCCTTTCTTTGATCATCCAGCCACCTGCCTTCTCCTGCCTTGTGCTGTGGGACCCTGAACTGGGAACCTGAACTTCCCACTCCCCTGCCCTGGCCTGCCCTGCATCCTTCTGGAAGACACTGACTCCCAGTCTAAGGCTCATGGGGCTGGGCCAAGTTTTCCTGGCTGGATTCTCTGTTTCCTCACTTGTGAGATGCACCTGCTAATCTGAGAAGTCACTGCCTTCCCTTCTGACTTGGAAGAGATGTGTCTTTGGTTTGACTTTACCTTTGGTCAAGCCCAGAACTAGCGGCCCCCACCCACATGGATTCCAAGTGACCATCACCCCTGCCCTGTGTCCCGGAGGATGACAAGCACCCATGCACCTGTCAGACACACTTACAGCTAAACATAGGGCAGTAAAAAAGCATGAAGGAGGAACCCAAGCCAGGAGGTGGGACTTTGAGCTGAGGCCCTTATGCTGGGCCTGCAGCTCCCTCAGCAGGGAGGTGAGAGATGCAGAGAGAATGCAGATGAAGGGGTGCTGGCGACAGCGCCTGCTCAGCAACTTCCCTCCCAAAGAGCCCCTTCATAGTCTGCATTTCATGGGAGAAAATGATCAGTTTATCAGCTGAACTGGCCCAAGAGAGATCCTGTAGAACTTAGAAAGTGTAAGTCATTTTGTAGCCGGGGATGCCAGATAAATATTTAACTTGGAGGGTTTTTTGCTGCCATGATGTCTATAATTGTTTCTCTCATAGAGATTTGATCATCACATGGGGCTGCTGAAGGGGACACCAAAGCTGAGGTTATAGATCCTGCTTGAGCAACCAGGCTGTCCCCATTCAGTAAATGTCACAGATGCTTAGTAGGACTGCAAGCCCTTGATTCCCAGCCACTTGGTGCACAGGGTTTGGTGGTGCTATTTGCTGCTGATTTCATCTGACCTTCACTTCCACCTGGTAAAGGGAGCCCTGAACATTCATGCTGCTGCACAGGGAGGTATTGTCCACCCGCAATGCAGAGAGTGCTGTATGGTACCCACTGCTGTGTAACAACATGTCCACGAATTCAGTGCTCAAAACAACACACATGACCACATCAGTTTCTGTGGGTCAGGAATCCAAGCACAGATCAACGGTGCCATCCGCAGGTCTGTAATCAAGGTTTGCGTGGGGGCTGGGGTCTCATCTGAGGATTAACTGGGGATGGATTTGACTCCAAGCTCACGTGCTTATCAGCAGTTTCTTGGGGTGAAAGGACTGACAGCCTCCACTTCTTGCTGGCTGATAGCTGGAGGTCACCCTCATTTCTACACAACCCTCCCCTTAGGGAGCCCACGGCATGGAGGCTTGTTTCTCCAAAGCCTCCAGAGCCCTGAGCGAGATGATGTTACAGTCATGTAAGCATGCGTGTACTGTCTGTCACCTTCTCTGTTCTATTGGTCAGGAGCACGTCACCGTCCCCCATGTTCCAGGGGAGGGGCTGCCCTAAGGCCTGACCACCACACTGCCTTTCAGGGGAAGATGACATTTGCTTGAAATTGGATCCAAAACTTGGTTTGTTTATTAGGGTGTGAAAGGTTTTTGGTTCAAAAGGCTTGGGAAGGTTACTCTGCAATGCTCTGGTTGCACCTGAGCAGTGGATAGCCATCCCTTTCTGGTTGTCCAGAATGACTGTCCCTTCCTCACAGGGCCCTGATGGTCTTTTGGAACCCCTCCAGTTTGAGCAGTCATGTTGGAAAGGTAATTTCTCTGCTTGTCGGTTTCTGCCACCAGGAGTGCTGATAGCTAAAGGGACCACAGAGTTACCTCCCTCCCCCAAGGGAGCTTACCTTGGCCCCTTGGATACTGCACACCTGAGGCATGGACCTAGGTACTGACACAGGGCATGAGAGAGAGCCAGTGGTCTGTTGCCACGGGGCAGTGGGTGTTCACCTGTCCCTTCCTGCTGGGAGAGCATCGCCGTGCCCTTTGCCCAGCCTGCAGAGTGCCATCCGGCCTGGGGCCCTGTGGCTTGTTCCCCAATCTGTGGATCTGCCATGAGCGCCCTCGTTTCCTGTTCACAAATTTCCCTTTTCTCAAGGTAGTCAGACATCAGCTGTATTTGAAATAAAATTCCTCATTGAGAGCACTGGGGCAGGTGATGTGGATGCCACAGACCCTATGAGCTATGGGCACTTTCAGCCAACAGAGCACTGTGGGAAGAATAATCGAGGGTCGTAGGAAGCAATGACATTGGCTCTATGGTCAGAAATGGCAGCGTTAAGATCAATGAAGAGCTCATTTGCTTATATTAGCAGGAAAGCCAGGCCCGCTGCCACCCCGCGTCCAGACTGGAGGGACTGGTGCATGAATAGTCACAGCTGCAGAGTTTCAGCTCCTGGCAGAACCTAGAGCGTGGCTCTTACTTCTTGACTGATTCTTCCCTTTCTCGCTGAAGATATGCATCTGTGTAGTTACCTACTGCACGACACACATGCAGGGTTACTGAATTCGTAGTTTCTGGGCACCATTTCACATGCAGAGCTGCTATATTTTAACTAAGACAGAGCGTAAAGCGTGCTTTGGTGTCTGTGGCAGATTTGCTAAAGTAAAGCTACTCCCGTCTTCGGTGCTTTGCATGTTTCCTCATCGACTTTGCTGGTGCAGCACGTGTTAGGCACTTATTGTAGTTGGTCTTTTTTGTTGCTGCTGCTGTTTTATGTCCCTCCAGCTCACTAATCCAACAGCAACGGCCACAGTTAGTGCAATTGCCAAAAGTTTAACTTTGTTTCCTTGTTTAAAACCAGACCATTGTAGAAAACTTCTCAAAAAAATAATACTGTGTTATAAAAAGAGTACTGAACAAACAGCCATCGTGTTTTTGCTGTTCGTGAGAAAAGGTGACTAGGCCATTCCCTAGGAGTGGGAAACTGGGTGCCATTTTCCTGAATAAAACAAGTGAAAAGCCAAGATTTTCATGATATTTTTCTAGGCTTAACAGTTTATTTACTGAAGAAAACACTTTTGAGAATAAAAGTCTCAGGTAAAAATTGATTTTTAACTGGAGAAATCACATCTATCTCCACTTGCACACACGCAGGAACTCGCAGTGAATCGCAGGATGCAAGAGGGCAGGCTGACACAGAGCCCTCTTGACCGGAGCCAGGGCTGTGCCCTGATGGGGGCACGTACCCCAAACCAGTCTGTCTCAGCAGTTTGCTCAGCAACAGTGTTGAGTGAAACTCTTTTCTGCTGTTTCCCGGAGCCCAGGGGACAGTACACAGAGTGCGCCAGGACCGACCCGGGGATCTCTCATATGCACTGCAGGTCTGGGCATCTGGGGCTCTGCACTGAGGGGCACAAGAGAAGGCAGGACCTGCCTTGGTTTCCCCCCAGCTTCCCCTCCGTGGGCTTCCAGATTCTGAATCATGGAACAAAAGCTTTTCCAGCCCCTCCTCAGCTGGGCAAGTTTCATGTTCTTTGGGCTCTATTCACTACAGCAGTGGAAGATCTTCAGAGAAACGACGGGGTCCTGTCTTTTCCAGCTGTCTTACCCCCATGGGATGAGCCGAATCCCAGCCAAGCAGGTCTCCTGGCTGTCCCCGACCCACATCGGAAGCCTCAGTTGATGCTGTGCCCAACCTGACCTTTCCCGCTTCCTGTAGGTGGCCAAACCCTATTGGTCTCAAGTCCTGGGATTCTGTGCATCTGCTCCAGCCATGTGCTTTCTGCCGTTGTCCACAGTGTTTGCCATTTGTCCCCCTGCCTTTAGAACCTTCATATAGCTGCCTTGGATTGGAATTGCCTTGACTATTGGTGTGTATGACCTCTGTTGCCAAGAGGTAGTCAGCCCAGAAATCAGAGATGTCGGTAGGTACAGTGGGTAGGTGGGTAGGTAGGTAGGCAGGTAGGCAGATAGGTGTATATATAGATGAATAAAAAATTCCTCTCAATCCTATGTACATGGGGGGCACCAAGAAAGTGCCTATCCATTGAATAAGCCGAATATTTCAATGACAAAAAGAATTGTACTCAGAGAAATTTTTTAGGTACATTTTCACAAAATTTATCTCTCAATTTCTAAACATCATGTTGAAATTTTACAATTTTTCTTCTAATCTTACAAAATGCCAGATTACCCAGGTGACAATGCAGGGATGGATATGGGAATCAAAACCTAGAAAATTATCAAACAACTAAGAAAAATACACCCCTTCAAATGATTTTTATAATTATGCTCAGGCATACATTTTATGATAGAAATATTTTCAAAATAATATCTTACGATTAAATTCTAAATGTGTGAAAGGATGATTCACCTAGTATATCCTAATCTGTTACTGATGGGTTATCTGAGTTGACAACGTGCCTGCGTGCTTGGGGCTAGGCCACCCTTCCTCATCATCGAGATATCTGCCCTGGGTGGACACCGGCTGCCTCCCCCGCCAGGAGCCCTGCCCTTTACCTTCCAGTTCTCCTCTCCTCTGGAGAACCGTCCTACGCGTGCCCGAGGTCATGGCGAGACTAGAGCCCAGCAGCCAGGGGCAACCCAGGCCAGGCCAACCAGCCTCTGTCTCCTGGAAATGATGCAGCCGGAGCAGCTCCTGCCGCCCTCGCTCCTGCCCCGCGCAGGGTAAGTCTCGCTCCAACGCAGGAGCCGCCAGAGTATCTTCTGTGCATTTCCATTTTTCTAAAGGCTCCAAAGGAAGTTTCCAGGACTTTCCATCAAAGAAACCAACCCACCACCAGGCATTCTCTACCAACTGTGTTATCTCAAACCAAGGGTGCCTGTGCAAATACTCTTTTGTTAAATCTTGGACAGGGAACATCTTAAAATAAAATAAGAAACACATTTTTCATAGGCTATGTCCCTTAAGATAGTAAATTATTAACTCTAAAAAGCTTCATTTGTACCATTTATGAGTAATTTTGAAGTTGCTATCATTTGAAAATATTTCCTGACTTTTTTGCGTAAAGTAATTTCTGCATTTAGAAAATAAAATTGCCTATAGAAACAATTAACTGAATGTAAGTGATTATATGATTTAAAGATATAAAAGTTATATTTTTCATGTGCGAAGAAAACTCTGAGCTGTATCATTTGCTTTTGGAATAAGGTGGATTACAATAATCATCCTCTGACATGCCGAGGGAGGCCACCGACCCCACACCCAAACTCAGCCATGGCCACTCCGCAGATGGTGACTCTGAGGGCTGCCTAGAGCTGCCAGGCTCCGTGTGGGCTCCAGGCTGGGACCCACCTGTGCTAATCACGGGGAACATGAGCCACAGGAGTGGGGCAGCTCAGGGCGGCCTGCTGCGGTGCAGGGTGAACACACTGCTCAGCACCAGGGCTCTGGACGGGGAAGATGCTGACACCGCAGGGGACACGCATCCTGGAGGAAGTATGGGTTCCAGAGGTCAGGGCTGCAGATGGCCGGTTAGAACCAGCCCCATACAATGACCGGCCTCAGGGAGTTTCAGGTGGGTAGAGTTTGACAGCTGGTATTCCCGGGGCAGGTATCACCCAGACAGACAGCTGGGTGGCAGGCAACCTGGCAGGTGTGTGGGCAAGCTGCACACTTCAGCCTGGGGCCAGGGTTCAGGGGACGGGCCCCACGCACACTGCAGGTACAGACTGATGGCGGAGGTGCTTCAGCTCTGGGCCAGTTTGTCGGGGCAGAGAACCCAGCCTGGGAAACAAATTAGGCCCAGGGTCCAGAACGAGAGGAGAAAACGTGTGCTGGGCTGGGGAACATGTCAATAGCCCATCCATCCAGCGGAGCAGAGCAGGAAAGGAAGGACAGTCACTCTCCAAAGTGCCGGGCGTAAGCTGTTTCCATTCTTCATGTCTTGGGTGAGGCTTGCTGTGGACAGAGGGCACGCTGAGCTGCAGGTGGGCCGCATGCATGCCTCCCCTTCACCCCTGTGGCAAAGGAGGAACATCTGCCCCAGGGTTATGGGGATGGCAGATCTCACAACCTCTGATCCAGGACCCTTGAGATCCGTGGTGGTTTATTAGTCAAAAACACCCACGCCCGGGGGAAGAGGACCCTGCTCGCCACGCAGGGCCCTGTGGAGGGCACACGTGGAGCAGACTGGGCCTACAGAGCTGTGGGGCAGGCTTTGTAGGAACAGGAGGGTGAGGTGTCCCTGGTTCCTGCAGGAGGATGTGATTGTTTTGTCTGAATAATTCCGTGGGCTGCCAGGAACCTGAAACCCACTGCCCAGGGATACGCAGGAGCCACATATGGCCTGTCGGATCGGGGGTTGGCTGGCGAGACCTGCCTGTGGGGGCAGAGGCAGGAGGGAGCTCACCGTTGGACCCCTCGCAGCCCTCCCAGTTCTGGATGTCAAGGAAGCACGTAATACTCAGCCTGAATTTTAGGTCTTGCACCACAGGGGTGTTTAGTGGGGTCTTAGCTGTGGATGAAACGGGAGCAGAGGGCAGGCATCTTCACAAAGCCAGCATCGCTGCTTGCACTCTGAAGCTCTGACCTCACCTTTGGTCTCGGTGCTTGGGCTCTGGGTTGTGGCCAAGCCTGCCTGGCACCTGGTTCCAAGAACTGGCTGTTCTCTGACTGCTGCCAGCTTCTCCCATTCCTACACATCCCCGACCCCTGCTCTGCCCAGGGAAAAGAATTCTGCTCCCGAGCCCCCTCCTCGTGAACAGGTTCCTGCGTTTCCTGGGTCCTCCCCAGGCACATGAAGCATCCAGAAGTGTGGACTCCAGAGTCGGGGGGGGTCTATTGCGTTCCCACTTCGATGCAGGGAAGTCCTCGAGGGACCACTGCGCTCTCAGTGCCATATTTATAGAGCAATGCTTGACAAAGTCCTGAACCATGGCATGGGTTGAGGAGGAACAGGCACAGAGCCCAGTCTTGAAAAGAGCAGGCCCGGTCTGAAGTCCGAACTGTGCGGTCTGCATGGCTCCAGCTCAGACAGCCCCAGACCCAGGCCTGCAGGTGGGAGATCCAGGGAGGCAGTCAGGCTCCCTGGCCTCAGGGTGGGCTCTGCGTTGGGCCCTGCAGGTGTGGGATTGGGTCCTTGGCACCCGTCTACAGCCCCATGCAGCTCCTTTGGCCCTGCAGTGATCGTCCTCTCAGCCCACGGCCAGCTGGCCCTGCCCCTCGCCTGACACTTTCCCCCAACTGCATGGTGAGGTGGAACTTGTCCAAGCTCTTCCCCTGCCAAATGTTGGAGAAGATCCAAATATTACAAAGCACCCTAGAGTTCGAGAACGATCCAATTAACCCACATGCAGAGGTGGCTGCGCAGACTGGTGTCACCAGTCGTTCCAGCCTGTTGGTCTGGCCGCTTGCTAGAGAGCATTCCTACCCCTAGTCTCTTGGCCACTGTGCTGGGCACATGGGCTGCAACCTGTGCACCCCAGATGTGGGTCTCTGGGCTGCGCAAGCCTGTGGCCGAGTGGCTCTCTCCCGGCTCTGGGCTGGTGCCTGGGAGGATGGGCCCCATCTCTGGTGCGTGGCCTAATCCTGGACGCCCCTTTACTCCCCCGCTGTGGTTCTGCCCCTCACTTTTTCTGGCTGCATACCGGTGGCAGCAGTCGTCGCACAGGTCACCCACCCACTTGGGAAGCAGCTCCCACCTTGCAGGGACGCCAGCAGCCCACACCAAAAGGCAGGATCTTTCCGGGCCCCAACTGCCTTGTAGGAGCCCTCATGGCAGATTTTGCTCATATGGCAAAGAAGCCAAATGCTACTTGGAACCAAATAATGATTTGATGGCAGGAGGCATTAAAAATAAAGACTTAGTTGGCTCAAGTTTTGGACACTAAAAATAAATAGATTTATAAATATCACTAGATACTTATAATTAAAATTTGCCCATCTTTTGCATTTGTATTAGCTTAATCTCAGTAACCACCCTCAAAGATTACCAGTGCTACCCCATTTTATGGAAGAATGTGTCCTCACATATATAAAATCCCTATAGGTAGGGAGAATCTCACAGGTCAAAGATAAAAACATCACTTCTGACCAGAGGAAACATTCCCAGAAATTCATCCACATTTCATTTGAAATGTCAATGTGGCTTACTGACTCGAGCACAAAAATCACTCTGTATTCACATAATTCCATTCCACATTTCCCCCAAGCTAAGACTCATTGAATTCTCCAGTTTCCAAATCACTTGTATTGACAGCTTGATGTATGAAGAAATAAATAATATTTCTAGGGAGAAAATTAATTCTGAAAATAATTAAAGATGATTAGCTCTTGGTTGAATACAAAAGAGTTTTAGTTTCCACAGAATGTCATCCTGAGGGTTTGACATACCACTTCAGGGTCCAGAAAATGAAGAAGACTAATTCTAATTACATGAATAAAAAAAATTCTTTCCAGACTTGCTCTTGATGGTCTGTAAGAGATTATTACTATGCTGAATTGTCTTTCTTTGCATATCACTGACAATTCTAATAGAGGAAAGGTTGTCCTTGAAGTTTACTAACACTTAAAACATAAAACATATTCCAGTCTCTGTGACATTAATAACCAACACAGAAGCGAAATACAGGATGTGGGTTGGACATGTTCTGGTGCGGGAGCAGAACTTCTGATTTCAGAACAATTTTATCTAACAGCTTAGGGACTTGTGATACGCTTCAGAATAACTTGCAACAATTACTGTCATATTAGAAAAGAAAATCCCGCTATATTCTGAAGGTGAGAAAAACAGCACCGTTAGAGAAGCCAAAAGCATGTCTGGTTGGATGGTGTGTGCTCCCTGTGCTGGGAGCGTCTGTGCACGCGGCTTGGGTTTCCTCCCCTCGGCCCTGTTCCTGGAGCCTGGCGGGCGGGGTCCTCAGTGCAGGCACCTCCTGCAGAGGCCTCCCCTACTCCTTCTGAGCCCGTGTTCCTTCTGCTTGAAGTCCATCCCTCCGAATTCCCTGTAGCAGGGTCTGAGGGTGGGAAACTGTCCTGGTTTTATCCTTCTGAAAACATTTTTTTAAAAATTTCAATGTGGTTTTTAGAAGTAATGAATTTGCTAGGTCTACTATTTTAAATTGACAGTTATTTCCTCCTTCACACTTTCTGGGTATTTTTCACTGGCTTCCGATTCCATTCCTGCTGCTGCGGAACCCGCGTCGGCCCTGCCCTGGGTCTTCCTTAGTCTCCCTCTGGCCGCTTCAGAGATTTTCTCACTTCCTAACGTACTGTGATTTAATTTAACTTAGCGGTGATTTGATGGAGGTTTTTTCGGTTTTGTCTTCATTATCCTGCTTTGAAAACACTTGTTACTCCCATGATTTGTTAATAATTTGAAAAAAGTTACCTATTATCTCCACAAATGTTGCTTCTTCCTTATTCTTTCAGTGGGTCGCTTCTGGCTCTCTGCTTAGATGTGTCAGAACGTCTCACTCTGCCCTTGCACGTTTTTGCCTCTTTCCGTACTTTTACTTTCTTTCTTTCCTGTGTACACTCTGGGTAATTTCTTAGATTTATCTTCCAGTTCACTAAATTCTCTCTTTAGTTATTTCCACTTTACTTTTTAATTCACTTATTTGCTTCTTTTTTAGTATTGAATCACTCAAAATTCTATTTAGTTACTCTTCAAAATGTCCATACTACTGATAGCAATCTACAGATTTAATGCAATTTCTATCAAAATTCCAGTGGCATGTTTCAGAGAAACAGAAAAAAAATCCTAAAATTCATCTGGAAACATGAAAGACCCCAAGTAGCAAGAAAAACTCAGCTGGAAGCATCACATTTCCTGATTTCAAATTATATTACAAAGTTATAGTAGTGAAAACAGTATAGTACTGGCATAAAAACAGACACATAGACCAGAACAGAATAGGTGCCCAGAAATAAAACTACGCATACATGGTCAACTAACTTTAAAAAAGGGTGCCAAGTCATGAAAATGGGAAAAGGTCCATCTCTTTAATAAATGGTGTTGGAAAAGCTGGATACCCACATGCGAAAGAACAGAATTGGACGTGCATCTTACAACACACACAAAAATGAACTCAAATGGATTAGACATGTAAGTGTAAGACTTAAACCATAAAAATCCTAAAAGGGAACACAGGGAAAAAGCTTCTTGACATTGGTCTGGAGAATAATTTTTTTGGATATGACACCAATAGCACAGGAAACGAACGCAGACATGAACACGTGGGAATGCACTAAACCAAAAGGCTTCTGCACAGTAACGGAAACAGTCAACGAAAGGAAAAGGCATCCTATGGGATAGGAAATAGTATTTTCAAAAACATGTATCTGATAAGAGGTCAGTATTCTATTCAAAGTACACAAGGAATTCATACAACTGAATAGCAAAAACAGCAACAACAAAAAGTTACCCAGTTAATAAGTGGCAAAAGACCTGAACAGATATTTTTCCAAAGAGGACACACAGTGGCCAACAGGTGAATGAAAAGGAGCTCAAGTCACGAGTCACCAGGGAAACGCAAATCAAAGCCTCGACGGGCCATCACCTCACGTCTGCCACGAGCACTTTTACTAAAAGAACAAAAGATAGCAAGGTGCCTCGTCATTTTTAATTTTTTAAAATTTCTTACTCATGTATGCAATACCTCCTTCTCTTGTTTACTACTCTAAACATATAAAAAGCTGGGTGTGGTGGCCAGTGCCTGGAGTCCCAGCTACTCGGGAGGCCACCATCGCTCCACTGCCCTCCAGCCTGGGCTGTTTCTAAAATAAATAAACAAACATGAAACATGTTATGTTTTATATTCTGTTTTTGATGATTCCAATAAGTGCAAGCTTTGCAAATTCTTTTCTTTTGTCTTTTATATTTGTGTTTATTCCTGGTGTCTTATTTCCTCAGCAACTTATGGTTTTTATTTATTTAACTTAATTTTTTTAGTGTAACCTCATATCTGAAGGAATCCTATCTGGGAGGATTCTCAGAGGCCCAGATTGAAAAAGTGTTCTCCAGACGATTCATTTCTGTTCTTGACAGGCACTTGGGGACACCATTAACCTGCGACAACTTTTTAATTCTTAACTTGAGATTTTTTGGACCCTCCAAGTTGTATAAATTCAGGTCAATAACTTGTGTGTAGCTAACACAGTGGTTACAGTTTCTCAGAGGAGATTCCTCACTTCCCTCCAGCCAGGGTAAGGTTTCTTGTGACCCTTCCTCAAAGGGTGGATTATTTTCCTCTAGTTAATTCTTTTGCTGAGAGCACAGCCCTTTAAGTTCCTGGCTTCCTGGAGGAGGCTCCCATCCAACCCTCCTCTGGGTGGGCCTGGGTTCTGCCTGCTTCCCGGGGGAAGGTCACCAGGGCTGGCCCACGTGGGCGGAGCAGCGGCGCCTGTGGAGCCGGAGGAGTCTCTAGTTTCCTGCTCTCCCTTGGTGTTTGCCTCTGAGGATTTTCTTTACTTCCTGCCAACTTGTTGCTGTGTTCAGAAAGATTTGTTTATTTGTATCACGTGCAACATGTTTAGTCACCTTGAAGTGGAGGAGTGTTCGGAGTCAGTGCTGCAGGAAGGGAAGTGCCGTCTGCGGCTCTCCCAGCTCCACCGGGTGTTCGCAGCCTGAGTGTCGTCTTGTGCAGCCACAGGTGAGCCTCCCGGCTGCTGTCCCTGGCACGGGGACTGTCCTGCAGGCCCCTCCCTGCAGCTCCAGAGGGCATCCCAGACCTCATCCGGAAACTTCTTTATTCACTTCATTTTCACCACGTGCACACCACTGTGCTCACAAATGGAGCCACAGAGCCTAGTACTGGGAGACAGACAAAACCGATCATTGTAGTGCGTCTTTGTGATTGCCAAAAAGGTATATACGACAAGTTTTAAAAAATTAAAGCAAAGAAACCAAACCAAACCAAAAAAACACTCTGACCTTTGAAACCCCTGCATCATGTCTTCATGCCCAGGAACCAGGAAAAGGACGGTCAGTTTTCGGCAGCGAGGCCCCCACACCGTGCTGGCTCCACTATCAGCCTTCCCGAGGGAGGGACCCTCTCTACCTCAACCCACAGGCAGGACAGCACTGTGGTTGGGGTCGGCCTGCCAGGGTTCAAATCTCAGCTCTGTCACTAAACAGTGTGTGACCCAAGTGGCTAATGAACCTCCCTGTGCCTGCATCGGACCCACGGATGTGCCCCTGGTTCCATTCGGCCCCCCCGTGGTTGGAGTCGCCCAGAAGCTGGCCACTCCCACCATGTCCAGAACCAGACGAAGTGCTGTGCCCAGGGCAGGGGACCTGGTGTCAGGAGTCCTCACCCTATGGGGGAACATCCTCCCATGAGGACGGGGCACAGGAAGAAGCAGAAGAACAGGCAGAGGCCACTGCCTGTTCCAGTCCAGCTGAGGCCAGCTTGGCGGCGACCGTCCTTCACTTGCTTTTCTCCCTCTTTCCTACCTCCCTTCTGCCACACCCTTGCTGTCCTGGAGCGTGCACTGTCTCAGGCAGCTCACGCTGCCATGGCAAAGCACCATTCACTGGTGGCTCAAACAACAGACATTTACTTTCTCACTGTTCTGAAAGCTGCCCCTGAGGTCAGCGGGGAGGGCTCACCTCCTGGCTTGCGGACGGTTGCCTTCTCGGTGTGAGCTCACACGGACTTTCCTCCGTGCACACACACGCGGAGAGAGAGATCTCCCTCCTTCCTCTTCTCATAAGGCCACCAATCCTATCAGATCAGGACCCCACCCTTATGACTCTGTCTAACCCTACTTACCTCCTAAAAGCCCTATCCCCAAATACAGTCACTTCGGGGGTTAGGGTTTCAACATACAAATTTGGGGAGGGACAGAGTTCAGTCTGTAGCAGTGACAGATTTTATTAGAATATGCAGCTCTTTCTTTTAGTTATATGTTTATTTGATTATTTTTATAATATTATAACTACCTGTTAATCCATCACCCAAAACAAAAATTACTATCTTGACAAAAAATATCTGCCTCTAAGCTAGAGTGTCTCCATCCACCATTGCCTCCCCCGACCCAAAGTAAACATTATCCTCAATCCAGGGTCATCATTCTTTTGTTTTCCTGTTTATATATTTTATATACTTTTCCTAAAATTATGTGCTTTATTTTCATTATTATTAACTTTATAAAAATGGTATATTCCTGCATGTAATCTTTTTGGGACTTAATTGTTCACGTAATATAATGTTACTACTATTAAGCCACATTGAGTATTTCATTGCATTTGCTCACTGTGATTGCTGGGAAATGCCCCACTGTGTGCCTATATCACAGTTTATTCACCCATTTTCTACTGGTGGGCACTTGGCTTATTTCCAGGATTTTGCTATGGTCAACAGTGCTGCTAAGAACTAATGTCTGTCTCTGCTTGTTCAGGTGCAAGAATTCCCTTTGGGCATTTATCTGGGAGTCGAACGTCTGCGGTGGGACACATGAATATCTGACTTTAGGAGCAGATGTCAAACTGTTTTCCAAAGTGATTGTACTAATTAATACCCCACCAGCAACGGGCAGGAATCCTGCTGATGCTTCTCCTCTCCAACACCTGGTGCCAAACATAATTCCATGTGTTTATCAACCAGGGGCCTTTCCCATCCAAGGGGGGGGTCATAAAGGGACAATAGCCCCCCCTCCCCGGAGGCAAAACTGCTCGGATGACAATCAGGATGCTCTACAGGACACAACAATCCAAGCAGAAAGGATTTTTAACGTGGTTCTCAGCAAGGCGTAAAGTGGATATTCACTTAGAATTTTTGGACTAAGTGTTCGTTAGTGTCCAGCATTCAAAAATGGACAAAATAGCCCATGTTCCCTGGGGAATCACAACATAGTTCAAATTCCCACCATGTGTGTAAGCCCTGAAGTTATTCACAGGATTTAATACAAATCCACAGGCATTTCTCGTGTGACCTGTGGAAAGGTAGTGTAGATGCAGGCTCGAGTTCTACCACTCTGCATGCTGAGCAGGTCTGTGGGCATCCGCTGGCCTCAGTTTCCCCTATCTACCATGCAGTTTGTGCCTACAGGGCTGCTGGGAGGAGCAGGGAGGGCACTGGAGGCAAGGTGCCTTGTGAACCGGCTCCAGCACCAGGTGTTTCTTTGCGGTCACCTGGAACAGAATGGTTCGCAGGACACAGCTGATCAGTGGCTTATAAGCACACATTTGTATACATGGAGTGAATGTGGGTGGTGAATTTGCTGCTACCTTGCCCTGATAAAGTCTGACCGCCTCCCGCAGGTGCCCTGTGCACTGGGGGGGAAAAGAGGCCCCCTCTGGAGGTGGGGCTCCCACGAAATGCTGTTTATCCCACTGCACCTGCTCAATCCTGATACAGTGAGAGCAGATCATCAAGTCTTCATGCCTCCACAGGGCTCAGCTCTTTCTGTCTGGAGCACAAATCTAATTTCTCTCCTCGTGGCTGGCAGCACAAGACAGACTCATAATAGCCATAAATATAGAATTAGTTTTGACCTATTCATTTATCACAAAATTTTTGATTTAGATTTGTTACTTTGTGAGTCTTTATGTGTTTCATTTGCAGTGTTATATAAACCACTCCATATTTTAGCACCTCAAGGTCAATGTACAGGTAATTTAACATCATAACGAAATAACATATTGATTAATGCAAAGAAAACAATCTTTCTCAGGACCAGTTCCTATTTTATCTTGCACAGATGGCCAATGTGCATAGAATTACCTGCAGACTGGAAGGGACGGGGTTTTAGTGGAGCCATTGTGGGGGAGGGTATTAATAAGTGGCTCTTTTACCACAAATTTCCCAGCCATTAGTCCTAGAAATGAAAAGGAACGGTGACACACAATCCCTTTAGCAACCCTTGGGGATCCTCAGAGTGCCGAGAACCAGGGGCTTCTATCAGAACATAGGTCTTCTGTCTCTATCCTTTTGTTCTCAAAACCAGGGCCAATGGATGTGATCAGATGAAGAACCATTTTAAGAACCAAGATGGTAGCTCTGAGAAAACTCTATGAAGCTGCTTGTGGGGACTTAAACTGAAATCACAACCTTCATTGCTTCTGTGACAAGACAAAGCAGGTGAGACAGAGGGCTTGGTGATGTCTCCTCTGATGCCTGATGCTGAGGTCCCGTCTCATCACCAGCCCTGCGTCATTCTAAGTCCCTGAGAGGTGCCTGACTAGCAGCAAATAGGGCCAGGACGAACCCAGACATTGCAGGAGGGACAGCCCCGGCACATGGCAGCAGCCGGCACCCACGGCACCACCAACACCCAAGGCACCGCCTCACTTTGAGGATCCCTGAAACAGGTCCTCATTTTCTGTGCTGCTCAAACAGAATTTGTTGAAAAGATTTGCAATTCAGTATGCTTCCTTCAAACTTGTCCATGATACTGGATTATATTTTTGTGCAAAGCCAGGATGCAAATGACTGCTGGGGTGGCCAGGCCCCCTGGAGAGCTTTCGGAAGCATTCTGCAGAGGGCAAGGGAAGTCACTGATGTAAATTTCCTGAACTGAAATAGCTCAACAGGTGGAATCTGTATTCCCACCACATCCTTTGCCAGAATTCACTCCCCGTCAATGCCTGCCTTATGTCTAATAAGAGAAAACAAGAATGTTTGTATTACCTTGCTTTTCCTACAGAGCCGGTAAGGACACAGCTTTATATTCCTTATGCCGAGAAGCAGCTTCAGGCCGGATACAAGGGACCATCCCTGGACAGCCCGAATCTAAAGCTGCCCCAGGATTACAGATTCCACTGGGGTATTTTGAGTGCGGGAGGCTTCCTGCCATTCTGTGCAAAGTAGCTCGCTGCTGAGAAAAGGAAAAAGGGTATCTCCCACCCCCACACCCATGGAAGCATCTCCAGCCAGGGTGGGGTTTCTGGGTCCCAGAGCCTTAGGAGCGAGTGTGAAGATTCAGAGAGAAGGGTAGCTTCAGGCAGCAGGAACGCAGAGGCTTCAAAGAGATGAGTCAGTTCATCAAAGCCCTTCAGCTCAGTGGTTTCAGGCGAGGGAGCACGCCTTGAGCAGGGGCAGGACGCCACGCTGTGATTCTTTAGGAAATACGAGTTTCTAAGAGGGGCAGCCCTTTGCTGTGTGTGTACTGGAAGCCAAGGGACAGAAGCATCAAGGGACTGCCTTGGACGGTGCCCTGGGGTCTGATTATTAATGATCAAATCTGAGCACCTGGAAACCCTGTGACTGGGGCCAGGGGAAGGGGTCGAGCAATAGATCACATCCCTCGCTGAACTTGCAACACTGCTTGCATAAAAAACTCTGAGGGGGTCCCAGGCATCAGTGTTTTGTGAAGTTCCCTAGGGATTACTATATGCAGACAAGACTGGGGAACACAGGGCCCAGGAGCCTGAAGAAGCAGGTGTCCTGGGACCAAGGAAGACGACACAACTCAGAACTTGCTGAGCACCAGCATGGACTTTAGATGGCAACGTGAAGAGGGACGCCCAGACATCTGGTAACGCACACCTCTGGGTGTGTCCGTGAGTGTGTTTCCAGAGAAGATTGGCATTTGAATCAGTGGACGGAGTAAAAAAGACGTGGGCACTCACCCCCAGATCCGCTGAGAACCTGGATGGAACACACAGGTGGAGGGTGCGCTCTCTCTCTCTCCTGGTGCTGGGACATCCATCTTCTCCCGTACTCGGACGTCAGAGCTCCTGGTTCTCAGACCTTTGGCCTCAGATTAGGAGTTACACCCTCTGCCCCACTGGTTCTCAGGCCTCTGGACTCAGGCTGAGTTATACCCCCAGCCTTCTTGGTTCTGCAGGCTGCCGATGGCAGATTGTGGGACTTGGCCTCCATAGTCATAGCAGCCAATTCCCATAATAAATGTCCCTTAAATATGTCTATATACAAACCCTATTGGTTCTGTTTCTTTAGACAACCTAATACACTGAGGCAGGTGCTGCTGTGATGCTTGGCTCCCAGGGAGAGGAATGTACCTGCAGCACATGCCTCGGATGAATTCCAGACGCGGAGTCCTGGATGGCTCAGAGAGACCCTCTGGGTTTTTCTCTCCAACCTCATCTCCATGTTTGCTCATCACCTTGGATTCACCTGTCAGTTCCTGGAATGCACCTTCAAGTAACTTTTACGTGGAGGGGCACTGATAGAATTATTTTCCGAGCCCCTTTCTTTCATATGTGCAAGACATCTTGACTACAAACCAAGGTTTAGGACTCAGCCTTTTTTCTGCGTTGAGTTCGGTAGAAAGTCTGAATTCACGTCTGGCATGAAGCTGAAGAGTAGAAGTCTGAGGTCAGGTCGAAGGTTTTTCCTTGAGAGTAGTATTTTAATTTCTGTCTAAAGACTGGTTCTCCTTCCTTCCCTCCTTCCTTTCCTCAGAAAATATTTGCCAGAGTATTTCTATGTCCAAGTCTCTTTTCATGAATTTTCTTTGTACTCTAAAAGCCCATCACGCAAACACAGGTCTTTCTGCGCTCAGAATGTGCCTCTCACTTGTGATGTTGACAATTTCCTCCCTATTAATCGAGTTTCAATTGTAAATGACTGTGAGTCAAGGGATAGCAAAGCTCTTTTAGCACTTAGACCCAACACAAGTGTGCGAGGAGCTGGGGGGTTGTTGGAGGATCACAGGCGTCATCTCTGAGTCAGGGGACATCCCGCCTGTGTGGGAAGAGCAGGACGGGGTGGGTGGCCAGCCTGCAGGGCGCTGTCATCTTGACAGGTTCTTAGGATGTTGTTCCCTTTTTGGCTAGAGAGACTTTTCTTTGGTGATTTGTGCTTGTGTACCTTGCACTGCTTTTGTTCATTTGCTCATGTTGTTATTCACAAATGTGAACCCATGAGGCTGAGCGCTTGTCGGCAGGGGGATGAAGCGGTGCGTCTTGCCTTTGTCCTCTGCTTGTTCGTTCACTGATTGAATTTACCTTTCAGATTACACCTGGGTGGTAAAAGATGTGCATGACTCCCAGCCTAGTCCCGAATCCTGTTTGCACAGTCACTCCGCACAGCTCCAGGACTGAAAAGGCGTCTCTGTCGGTCGGTCCTGCTGCCCGGCTTCCCGCCCAGGCAACTACCTGTACAGAGCCAGTTTCAGAAGACGGTCCCCAAGAACTTGCTGGGCACGTCCCCTCTCTTCCCATCTCAGCACTGCATTTGGGGGCTTCATCTGCCAGGATGCAATGTTCTCCCCACTCCTCACCCCACTCCTTTCCTGGGTGCTGGCATGGATCGGGGTGGCGGGAGAGAAAACCCCGGGGGATGCATCCATTGTCCTCATTGGCTCCGACTTCTGCTGTCTGGTGGGGGCCCGGGGAGGCGGGGGAGGCCCTGCTCATCCCCTGCTGGGGAAGATGCATTGTGTCTTCTGAATATAGGGCAGTCAGTATTTTTTTTTTTAATTGATCAGAACTGATGGCCATAAAACTTCAAAACCAGCTAGCAACTTTGATTTCCAAGTGAGCTCTTGATTAGCGTCTCGTTAGTGGCCAGGACTCTTAATTTCTTGAGCATCTGAACAGGCCTAAATTATTTGGCAAGGCCTAGATTAGAAAAGCATACTGGTTATTCATGTCCTGTGAACAATGCACAACAATTTAAGATGATGCGGAGTCACATAAGACGTGGGACTTCTCCCACAGGGCAGGACACAGTGAGGGCACAGCAAGGCCTCTGGGGTGCAGTGTGACTGAAAAGCTGGTGAGCACCTGGTGGGCTCCCACTGCCTTCTCAGCAGGGCAGCTGCATCTCCCAGGGCCTCTTGCTGTGCCTGTACCTGGCTCTCCCAGTGGGCACCAGGGAAGTCTTGCTCATGGTGTCTGACCGTGGTCCTGAGCAAGAATGCCAGCCAGGACTCCTCCAAAAGTCAACAGTCAGGTGGGTGAGGAGCTGGGCCCAGTGGAGGGTCTCAGCCCCATGGGTGGTATGAGAGACAAGAGGTGAAAACACCAAGCTTCATCTTGGCCCCTGCAGGGATTGTGTCTGAAATGGGGTAGAGCAGAGGGCTCTGGAGCCCTGAAGAAAGGATGGCACCTGGCCTGTGAAGCAGAAGGGCACAACCAGCACCAGGGGTGGAGGGCCAGGGCCAAGCTCATCTTCACCTGGCGTGTGCATCTGTGAAGGGGACATGGAAGGTGGGGGGAGACAGGAGAAGCTGGGGGCCCAGCCTCCTCCACACTCATGCTGCAGATGCCTCCTGAGCACCTGGCCCTGAGAGAGCTCAGCCCCGAGTCACCAGCCTGGCCCTCACTGACACATGGCTCTCTGTGTGAGCCCCATGCCCCCAGGGCCTGCCTGAAGGAAGCTTGGTGTCTTTGCCCCATGGGGTATGCACTGAGGCTCCCCCCAGCCAGCCCCTCCTGATGCCCCTGCCCCTTGTGCTCTGAGGTGGGGCTCACCTGACCCTCCAGGCCTGCTGGCCCCAACCCCTCTCTTGCTCCCTTCCAAGCGTCTCGTGTGGTCTCCTTGAGCACAGACCTTGTCTCCTCTAAGACAACTCTTCCCAGGAAGACGAAAAGAGAGAAAATGTTTGTTATCATCCCTATAATGATGACAACATTTCTTTATAATTTGGAAAAAAGACTTGGAATATCTTTTAGAAAGGGGAGAAAGTGGTGGCTAAAGCCATGAGGCCCAGAAAGGAAATGTGTCCATTTCCAAGGAAGGCAGTCTTGAGATTCTGGAGCTGGGACAGCTGAGCAGTCAGAAAATCTCAGCACGGTGGGCCGGGGGGCTCTCCTGGTGGACAGTGGCTCAGGGACAGGCGGCCAGGGTCTGGCCGTCCCAGCTGGAGTGAGCCCCGACGGCGGATCCATCTGCACTCAAGGCCTGCAGCTCCCGCCAGCCCTGCCTAGTGACTATCGGAGAGCGTGTGACCCCGTGGGGCTGCGTCAAGTGGGTGAAAAGCTGACAGTGCGGAGGGTGGGCAGACACCTGGTTGTCTCCGGTCCCCTTACCTGGGGAGCCCCGTGAGGCCCGAGGAATCGCTGAGCAGCTTCTCCCAGACTGAGCCCAGTGGACACGGGTGGAGGCCGTGGACACGGCGTACAGCAGTCCCCTGTGGAACGCGAGACACGACACTCCCTAGTTTTGTGGGACCAGTTGTCTCTCTCTTCTTCAGTTCCATCACCCGTTCACCGTGGACCCTCAGGGGCAGCCCAGCCTGTCCCGAAGCCCCCAGTGCCGGGCAGCAGAGCCAGGGCACGGGGCCTGCTGTTCTGGAACTCTGTTTGCCCACGCAAAGGCCACATGGGCCTGTGTCTTTTCAAGAGAAATCTTTATTAAACATCAGGTGGCTGTTAATTTTTTAAATAGGGAAGACATTGTTTCCCTCATGGAGAACTCTGCCGTGGGTGTGTTTCTGTTGACACTTTCTGTGCCCACAGCAGAGTGGTCTGTTGACCGTGGGATGGGGGGAAGCTGGGTCCTGGTCCCAGTTTGGCCACTAGCCTGCTCGGGGACTGTTCTCTTTCCTCACCTCCAGAACAAAATGACGGACAAGTCAACCTCTAATTTTCCAGAACTGAAATGCTGTATCTTTCCTTATAACCTGGCCGGAAGTGATTGCTGTGCCTTGCTGTCTGAATGTGAGAATAGGACGGGACCCCTTAGCTTCTGTTGTCCAAGCAACAAGGGAGGCAGGAAGGGTCTCCTTCGCCTCCCCTACAACCTGTTGCTGAGAAATGGTGTCGCTGATGACGTAGGGGAAGGAGGAATCTACTTCTCCAAGAAGCCAGGGACCACGGGGCTGAGCCGCGGGGCTTCCCGGGCCCTCACCTGTTGACCTCTCCATGTGCCTCAGTGCCATCGCCTCCCCTCCTGCTGAGACAGAGAGACGTGTGTCCCCCGCAGGCCCATCCGGCCATCCCAACGCAGAACGCCACGCCCCGCACCCGCCCAGGACTGTCCTGATACTTACTCAGTCCTACTTCGTTACTATCAAATTCTCTCTTTCATTTAACCCTCCTCCTCAGCATAGAAAGAAGTACTTTTTCCACCGTTGAAAGAACAAACACAGGAAGTAAACAAACAAGCCACAAAAAACAAATCCCCCGCCCTCTGCTCCCCACACTGCCTGTGTGGAGTTTCTCAGGCCCACTCTGGAGTCAGAGCTCTGTCTCTCCACCTGCGCGGGCTGCGGCGATCTGCCGGGCGTCCCGCAGCAGAGAGGGCCTGTTGCCCAGAGCGCTGCTGCCCTGGGGGGGCCCAGCACTCACAATTTAGCATCCTCTGCACTTCAGGAAGTATCAGGAAGTCGCTGAGACCCTAGGAGCAATCTACTAGCTCATTAGGTAACATATGTCAAAGAGTGCAAGTACCAAAATAATTGATAGAATGGTCTCTGACACAGTTTGATTGAAACCCCAGGGAAACATACAAAAACCTTGCCAGTAATTTTTTTGTGGATACAATAATTATACTCTGATTTTAGTACCTCATAATTTAGTCACAGAATATATTTTCTTGAGGTGACAAGTAGCAGTTAATGATTGAGGCTACTGTCACCATCATGTTGAGTTTCTAGGTTTTGTAGACCTAAAATGTGGCCTTAAAAACATTCTTTCTTCAGAATCCAGAATCAGTGTCACTTAACCAGATCTTTAGCAAAACTCTATTAAAGGTTAATGACAGAGTAGCTTAGCCAAATTTACTCTCACACAGATAACAATGACAAAATCTGGACTAAAAATATACATTTTTTAAAAATCTCTCTGCAGGCCATGGAGAAAAGATCCACAGCAAGGAGAGCACGCAGGGGGTCTATGCCTGAAAGCTAACTGCAGAGGTCGAGGTTTGTGGACGCTTAGGTTTTTAACTGAGGACGATGCACCGTTTGCAAAGCTGGGGTGGTAGAACGACAGCTCATGCCAGTGAGACAGTGCTGAGGACAGATGTGGGACTGGCATTCCATGTGCAGCCAGAAACAAATGGGGAAATTGAGGCAGGGAGAGAGCCACAGTCAGTGTGAGCCTGCAGGCTGTGTGAGCTCTGGCCATCCCTGGCTGACCTCTACAACAACATTCAGGGAAGGAGGGGGTTGGTGGGAAAACAGGGCTGAAAACTGAAATAAGAGAGTTGACGTTTCAGCTGCCTCCCCCAACAGAGGAAACAGACTGTGGCTGACTCCAGGCAAGTTAATTGTCTCTGCAAACAAAAATCACCCTTCAAAGCAAAGGCCAGGAGCTCTACAGCATATCACTGATAATGACCAGTATCCAATCATAACAATATCTATAAAGAAGAAAATGTGACCCAAATACAGAAAAGAAAGAAAAACAGTTGATAAAAACTAACTTTGAGATGACACAGATGTTGTAATTAGCAGACAATGACTTTAAGTAGCTATTGTAAACACTTTCAAGGACTTAAAAGAAAATACAGACACAATATATAAACAGGTAGGACTCTCAGCAGAGATATAGACAATACCAAAAAAAAAAAACCAAAAAGAACGAAGTTGAGATTTGAGACCTGGAAAAGTATAAAAAATTAAGTAAAAAGCTGATGAGGAGGGCTTAACAGAAGATTAGAGGCAGAAATAAAGAGTCAGCACACTTGAACATAGACAAATAGAAATGATCCAATTTGAAAAAGAAAAAAGAAAAAAAGTTTAAAAATATAAAGCAGATCTTAAAGAAATGTATGAAAATATCAGAGATATATATGTGTTGTATATGTATGTCCTTGGAGCTCCTGAATGAGAAGAAACAGAATGGGGAGGAAAATATGTTTAAAGAAAATAGCCAAAAAATTCCCAGAGTTAGTGAAGAACATTGATTTATAGATCTATGAAGACCAGCAAATACTAAGTAGGGTAAGTACAAAGAAAACTGCACATGGGAACATTGTGGTCAACTTTGCTGCAATCCAAAGATATAGAGAAAATCTTTAAGGTACCCAGAGAAATATAACAGATCACACAAACAGAAAGAAAACCGTGTAAACATAAAGCAGACTTCTCATCAGAAATAACGGAGGTCAGAAAACAATGGAAAACCATCTTTGAAATCTTTGAAATGCTGAACAGGAAAAAAAAAGGCAAAACAGAATTTTACATCCAGTGAAATGACCCATCAAAAATAAAAGTGAAATAAACTCATTTTAGGTACAGAAAAATTAAGAGGATTTGTCAGGAGCAGACTGGTACAGGAAGTCCTTTAGGAAGAAGGAAGTGGGAGCAAACAGCATGATGTGCATCAGATACGGTGGCCACGTGGGTGAACGGGACCGTCTGAAGCAAATGGACGTTGTCGTGGTACTGTGAAATGTTAATGGGTGTGAATGTAGTGCACGTGACAAGGCTTAAAGGGAGTGGGCACCCCCCAAACACTCATCCTGAGAAAACAAGAGGTCCTATATTTATTCCATGCAAAACAGATCTAAGTACAACTAAAGGTAAAAGACTGTTTCAAAACAATAAAAGTATCAATACATCAGGAAGTGCTAACAATCGTGTGTGTGCCTGATGATGGAGCCCCAAAATGCATAAAGCAAGAACTAACAGAGCTAAAGGGAAAAACAGACAAATTGCAACATGCTATTAGCTAAAAAGCAAACGTGAAAGCAATTTTAGGGATGGAAATATGTAATGAAACATCAATTGCAGTGACCAGCACATAGTAGGTTCTGCATCAATATACATTGTTTCTTCCCTTACTCTTTATTGGAAAATTTTCCACTGGGCCCTTGAAATTTCTCGCAAGTATCTGAACGTGCCAGTCTCCAAGGTCCCTGGGAGGGAGCCCACAGGCAGCGCTGATCCGGGCTTTATCCCAGGGGCTGAGCCCAGAAAGGCCCCCGACCCCCGTGAGAAGTGGAAAATTCCTACCTGGACACTGCGCCTCCCAGTGACTAATGTTCTTTGCACTTGACTTAATATTCTAGGTTTATTTTCCTTCCCAGATGCTTAATTCTGAGCCCAATGACCTGAACTGCATTATTTGATTTTTCAATATAGTAACGTACTCTACATTGATATGAGGAGACACAGAAGAATGTAGATTTGTGACTAGAATAGGAAAATTGTATCATTTCTGGTTTTTGTTCTCATTTTAAAACTTAACAAATGGAACACTGAATGGGATAGTGAAATCCTAGGAGTGTAAATTATTGACTTGATTAGTTTATTTAGTTACTCACTCATTTGTTTGGACAATGTCGTCAGTGCTGTAAAGCTGGGCAGAGTGCCGGGCACTTAACTTAAAGGACAGTGACCCCTGAGCGACTGCGTCCACAAACGGCCCCCGCGGGGAGGCCAGGCCTGCTCTTCTGTGCTCCGCGTGTGCACTGGGTGCGCGACCTGGGCTCTCAGAGCAGTGCCCTCCCCACCCCCATCCACACTCTGCTCTGCTGGCCTTGGGGTTTCTTCTACTCACAGCAGGATTTTAAAGCCCCTGTCTCCAAGTGGGCCTCTGGTCTCTCTCCAAGGTCAGCGTTGCTTTCCCTCCTTGGGGCTGAGGATAGAACAAAGTCTTCTCCCTGAATCCCCAGCCATTTTGAAGAACCAGAGGCACAGGTGATAAAGTGGTCTGGTGTTGAAGGCTGCCCCCCAAAAGATGGGTCTGTGTCCTAACCCCTGCACCTGTGAACGTGACCTTGCTTGAAAATAGGGTCAGATGCGCAGATGCAATTAAGTTAAGGGCCTTGAGATGAGGTCATCCTAGACTTAGGGTGGACCCCAAATCCTTACGGGAGAAAGGGAGAGGAGGTTTGACACTCAGAGACACACAGGGAAGACAGGCGGAGAAGACACTGGTGTTTCCACAGGCCAAGGAACCCCAAGGATCGCAGAAACCACCGGAAGCCGGAGGAGAGGCACGGCCAGATGCTCCCTCAGCTCTCAGGAGGAGCCAAACCTGCCAACGCCTTGCCTGTGAACATCTGACTCCCAAAACTGTGGGGAAGAAAGAATCTGTGTTGTTTTAGTCATGTGTAGCATTTTGGTATGGCAGCCACAGGGGACAAATGCAGGCTTTGGCCCATGGGCTCCCTTCTGGGACAGCTGCTGGGCTGCGGTCCCCCATCACACGCCATCCCGGGCTCTCGGTGCCCTGGTCACTCCCCACGTAACAAACACTGCCTGCTTCTTTGTAAAGATGAGGATGAGTGCCCACTGCCTCAAGCACACTGAAAACACAGGGACGGGCTGGCCATTGTGCCCGCTGTGCCACGGCCCACTGGGGCTGGTGTCCAGTGTGGCCACCCAGAGGAGAAGCCCCCGGCAGAGCAAATGCATTTTGCAGAGATCTCCCCGGGAGACTGCTGCGTCAGGTGACGGCTGGCCTGGGCGTCCTGCCCTGAGTGTCCAAGTGGGACGGGGCTCCCCTCACTCCGTCGGCGCCCCACACACTGCCCAGGCAGCTCCTGTCAGAATAAACGTTGCGGAAAGCACTTCTGGAGGGGAATGGCCAGGAAGTGCTGACCAAGCACGCGCTGTTTTTCTCACGCTGAGCTCCTCCCAGAAAGACGGGGAGCGGAGAGCAGCCGGGGTGGAAGCTCTGTGTCATGTGACCTGGAGGGTCAGGAGAGTCAACCCAGGGTGCTACGGGGACACTGCAGCCACGCGGGCCTCGTCCCCAGCCCCACGTCAATGGCACATTGTGAGTAAGATCCAGGCTCGGCTCCATGAGTCTGAGACCAGAGACAGAGCCCAGCCCTGCAGGGCCCTCTCCTATGGGGCAGCTGACGCGTGTCCCAGAGTTGTCCACACAAAGGGGTCCAGAGCTCACGCCTGGCCGTGCCGCGGGGGCTGAGGGCAGGTGGAGAACTGTGAGACAGCCTCTGGAGCAGGAGCGTCCGGGAGGGCTTCCAGGAGAGGGTGGTGCCTACCGCGAGGAGCTGTGACCTGCCATGGCCTTCCTGCGCCCATTCCGTTTCCAGCAGTGACTGGGAATGCTCCCAGAGGTGGTGCTTCCAGAATGGGTCAGACCCGCTGTGTTAGTTTCCATCTACTGGAGGCAGCTGCCTTGGTTTACCTCCCACGTTTAAGCACCAGCGAGCTGCTCTGACACATCTACAAGTGCCTTCATCTTAACCTCCAGCATCAGTGGCTTTCTGGAAATGCTATAACAGGCACGGAAGTCCCCTGCAGTTCGGTATTTCCAGCTCTGTGCCTTCCAGGTCCGAAATAAGATCAAGAGCCCCTACCCTTGAAGACACGAAGCACGACCTTGAGCTCACTTTGACTAATGAGGTGTGAGCTGAGGGACATGTGTCACTGCTGGGCAGAAACGTCAAGCGCCAGTGGTCGATTTGCCACGTTCCCCTTTTCCTGCCAGAACAACTGGGAAGCGCCGGGTGGGGCCTTGCTCGGCCTGAGTCTCTCAGCAAGGATGACACCAAGCAGAAGCCGAGTCTGGTCTGACGGACACGCGGCGAGCGTGAGATGCAGCCCTAGCTGTTCTGTGACAGTGAGGTCTCCAGGTGGCTTGGAATGCAGCGTCACTGCCCTTGTGGCGGCGCACTAGGGAAGGTCAGTCATTGAAGGATTTCCCCACAGGCATGTAACGTCAGTAAATGTCTTCATACGTTGGCAGAATTTGTCAAGCTGGTGTGAAATATTAGATTAATTTCTGAGCTACAATTGACAGAGCAAGTTTTAAGTGACAGCCTTAGTTACTTTACATTTAGAAAGAATAAAAGATTTTTAGTGAGTACAGTAACTGTAATGAAGAAACACCTTTTAGAACTTTGTAAAGCAGAGACAACTCCCCTTAGGAGGTTTTTGCAGATGTATTTCTCATGTAGTCTTATTTAGTAGGAAAGAACCCCCATTGCCTTTTGAATAAGGAGGTAAGCAGCTGAACTTTAATTCCCATTATTTACAAGGTGGTTAAATTCAGGAAGAGAATTGCCAAAATTGTAAAACTGTTGGCTTGGATCATCTGCACACCATTTTCCTTACGTAACGGCTACAGTGTCCCAGAACTGCATTGATGAGGCGCTGCCATCTAAGGGGTGGCAGGAGGCAGGGGAGAATTTTTATTTGCCTTTTCCTTTCTTTTGACCATTTGAAATACTAAATATAAGACAGCTTGGGTGTATTGCTCAAGCACAACATGCCCTTCAAAGTCACCCATCCTCTTTGCCAAATGCCATCAATTTCACTAAAAAAAAAAAAAGAAACTAAGATTAGAAGAAGAGGACACATGTATCACCTGTTACTCCAGCCCTCGGTGTCTGCTGATTGCTGAAGCAACTAGTGACCTGGGTGCTCAGTGGCTGACAACTTGACCTCACATCTTTCACAAGTACGTGGTGCCCACCAGACACACTGCTCAGTAGCTCCCTGACCAAGGTTGCAAATGGACCCACGTGAGCTGCAGGACCCAGATCTAATGGTGCTGTGGGTGCCTCTCTGGCTTTCCATGCAGGCAGCAGAATCATGTGTGCATTTCGTATTTGTCATGATGCTCTCCCTATGCAGCCACATAGACATGTACACACACAGACACAGACACAGATATCGTAGAATATTTCATCCAAATATACAAGGAAGAGGAATTGTCTCACTAAAATTTGGCTCAAAACACTGGTGAACGTTATTTGTGGGGACACTGCCAACTCTAACTTGAGCCCGTCAACAGGTCTCATGTGGGATCTGACCTTCCTGGACTTTGTTCCTTCCAGCTAAAGGCATGTCGTGCAACAAGTGCATTGAGAAGAGGAAGCATTTAACGCGTCTTTAGTTTTAATTTTTATGGCTCTGCTGAGGCCTACCCATTGAATGCTGGACAATCCTGGGATTTAGAGTCCCTTCTCTGATTAAATCAAGTGAACTCTTTCCTTTATCCAACCACGGATCTTTCCTGACCGTGTTTGACGATCCGTCCTGGGAGACGCTGGTCTGTGCTCGAATACCTCTTTTGTCTTTTCGCAGGCATAATTGACTGAGTAGTAACTGCTATTGACGTTCCAAGTTTTCATCTGTATCTAGATGACAGAAATCTTTACCCTTCTGGGTAAGCATTGAATAGACGAATCTGCTTTGTGGGACATTGCCAGTGAGACCAAATTTATCACATGCTATTTCTAAAGACTTGACCTTCGACGTCATGGACTTCCACTGTAGATGACACGGGCATATTGGGAATTTTTTTTCCTTTAGGAACTTTTGATTCTGACTTTTTTTCCCCCTGCAAATTTCTCTCTGTTTACGAGGAAGATGTGATTCTGGAAGATTCTCCCACATTGAGAAAGCTTTTACAGACAGCCATGGCATAGTACTGAGAGGTCCGAGTGAGCAGCTTGCCTAAGGCTCACACTGGACACAGGGTAACGAGTGGCCCTTGTCCTCAAGGCCGACTATGCAGAGACGTGGAGACGCTTTGCTGGCCTGTTTATAAGCCAGTTAAATAGCATGAAGCTGGCACCAGAAAGCAGGCGGTTGGCTGGTATTTGTTTTTTAAATGTGTCCAGAATTCATTGGTTTGTATATCGGTTGGCGCTGAATCCTGACTAGATGCTGTAAGACACCGCATTGAAAAATGACTCCCCACTGTGCCCTCCAAATACAGAAGGCAAATATTTGTGTATTCAATGGATAATGCAGCTCATAATCTCCTGTTAAACTGCACATCCCAAACCCATCTGGAAAGTTCAAAAGAAAACTATTTCCCAATTATATGTTCCGCTGATTGTTCTTTGTTCTTACTATTTCATAGATGGGACTTTTGTGACAAGCATCAGCTTGTTTACAAATGTTTTTAATTAAAGCTGAGGGAAGCTGGGAATCAGGTCTTTGGATAAACAGCTTGCCACTTAAAAGGCTGTTCTTCAAATGTGTGACAGGACAAGAGTCATTTTGGTAATCCCGCCCTGGCAGGAGTGGGAAGAAGGCAGAAAGGAGGAAGAAAAACAGAGGGAGGGAGGGAGAGAGGGAGGACAGCAGGGAAGAGCCTGGGGCCTGGGGACATGGGTGTGGGTCTCCTCCCGGGGCTGGGGCCTGCTCTGAGATGCCTGCCGGGTGGCATATGCGCCCTGGCGATCACGCGCATACAGTCAGCACACGTTGGCAAGGCTGCAGCTTGCACTTTCATCCAAATCCACAGCCTCAAAACAAACGACTCTCCAGTGCACTCAGTGAGCCAGGGGAGGCTGATCACCAGCCTCTCTGTCTGGTAAACAGCTTGCTCTGGGTTCGGCTAGTCCAGATCCCAGCCTGTGGGGGTGGAAACTCTGGATGGGGGTACGTTGCAGGTGCATCGAGTGGTACCAGGCCCCCCAAGTGCTTGGTTTTGATGGAGACTTTGAGCTCGCTCTTGGCCCAGCCGGCACTGTGGACAAGATGATCTCAATGTCTACCCTGGAATCCATCCTTCTCCTGGATGGAGACTTGCCCAGTGGACCCCACCGTCTGCCAGCCTGTTAATCCTGTCTGTTTGGCCTTGAGTTAGTTCCCCCCTCTTGGCAGGAGTGCAGGGGTCAGTGAGTAATTTAATTATCACTTCTGTTTGGCTTCAGATGTAGCTAATATTTGCACAGAAGGGTCTTCCAGGTAGACTGAGTTTCAGCTCATACTGGCTCCACTCTCTGGCCTTGAAGAGAGAGAACAGGGCCAGAAATATGCCGCTGGAAAAGAAAAACCAGGCTGCGATGGAAAGGGAGGCTGAGGAGAGGCAGCGTGGCAGCGCGGCCAGTGAGCTCTCCTGAAGTGTCTTCATCAGCACGTGTCCTGCCCTTGCCTGTGACTTGACACTTCTTGGGTCTCCTGTCACTCCTCCCTTATCTTGCTGGAGCGCATCATCAGACATGCCATTGGAAAAACGTCCAGAAGTCTTGTTCTTGGATGCTGCTGGGGTGCATCCCCACCCTTCCCAGGGTCCTCACCTTCCGGGGGCCTTTGCTGCCAGGAACCATCCTAGGAGCCCGGTGGGGGCTCAGCACAAACATGGCACGTCAGCGTGCTATCTCCACGCCTGGCCTTGGCTCTGGGTGGACAGTGCACACGTTCATGACCATGGAGAAGTGGTGGACAGGAGGAGCACCTCCCACTCCACACTGCTTCACCACCTCAGATCCTTTGATGATGTGGGGATCAGATGCCTATTTTCTGATCTTGGATATAATTTATGCATGTTATTTAAACTTCGGGCATTAGAGAAATGTAGGACGATGACTACAGAGTATGAAAAGTCCTCCCCAAAGTGTCAACGAGTTGGTGCATATTCTACCCCACCCCCAACACACACACATACTTTTTGATTTTATATAGTACTTTGCAGTCTGTTTTGTATTTAATCACAAAAGACTGTGTGTAATGGGTCTGCATCTTTCCGGAAAGAGTTTGCAAGTGTTGGCGACCCTGGGAGGTGTGGAGGCCGCTCCCGCCCACGTGGGTGAGGGGCTGGTGGGACTCCATGAGGCTGACCTGCTCTGAGAGGACATCGTTGTCCAAGGAAAGTATGAAAGAGAAAAGAGTGGCCCTCCTGGGGAAGAAGGGGGTTGCTGCCCAGGGACCTGGGAGGGTGGCAGGTCCCCACTGGTGGCAGGAATGGGGAGTCCAGGGAGGAGGCACGCCCTCTGTGCCTGCCATCTGACCATGACAGGCAGGGTCACTGCAGGCCGGGGCTGGGGGAGCACAGACACTGGAATCAGAAAGAAGCCCAAGGCCCTGAGGAAGTGGGAACGTGCCAAAGATTTGCTGCCTGAGACGATCAGAGAGGCATGTGGGTCTCTGACCTCCAGGAGCATTTTGGAGACAAAATGCCCATTTGCCAAATCCCTGGAGACCCAGCAAGTATGTGCTGAGAAGTCCTGGTTCTGCGTCCCCTGGAGTTGTGGAAGATGACTCTGAATGTGTCACAGCCCAGCCGGGAAGCTGTTGTGAAGAAGGCATCTCAGGCGGCTCAGACAGCCTGGATCTCAGGACAGGGATTCGAGGGGCCTCCTGCAGGCCAAGGGCCCCCCAGAGCCGAGGGGGGAAGGGCAGAGGGACGTCCCTGCAGGGCTGTGCCCATGGGGAAGCAGGGCCTGAGGCTGTGGAGGTGAGGCTGACGGGGCCTCCCAGGCCAAGGAGGGGGGTGTGTGTGACCCCCAGGTGAACCAGAGCAGCCAGGCAGGCCATGCCGGACACCCTGACGCTGAGAGGACGGAGAAACACGTGTGCACTCGGATCAGAGTAGTTCCTGCTGCAGCACCACACAGGCGGGTTCTCGATTTTAAAGCTCGCGGATGAGTCAGAGTAAAGCACGGTGCCCGTGTCTGAGCTCACAGCAGACGGCGGCCAGCTTCTGGGCCTGGCAGAGCAGGGCCAGAGCGCGGAGGCTCTATTCATGCGTATTTCACGTCACGCGTCCTGGGCTAGACCTTCAGTCACTGGTGGAGATCGATCCCCCTGTGGGTAACCTCCTGCCAGCCCAGAGGATCCCATCGTTTCCATAGCAACTGGAGCTCTTCGGAGTGGAAACACGGAGGGTTGGGGAGAGGAACAAAGGCAGAGCTGCAGCTGCTGCCCCCGTGGCCTAAAGACGCCCCAGCCCCCTGAAATCACCCTCGTCCCTCCCAGTGCTCCCCGCCCTTATCTGGTGGCTTAACTGCGGCTCTCTGAAGAGCCCCGGGTGTCCCAGTAATCACTTCTGGGCTGTATGAGTCTTTTCTACCAGGGGCTGTTACAAATGCTCCCGTACTGGAAATGGGCTGGGAGAGCTCGGGAAGCAGGGAAGGAAATGGGGAGGCGGGAAAGGTAGTTGTAGGTGGGGCACATTTCCACGTCAAGTGGCAGGAACGGCCAGAGTGCACCAGCCGGGCAGGGGCCGGGCTCTGGGGTGCCTTCGGCTCAGGGCCGATCACACAGAAGCCTCAGCGCCTTCTCGGAGTGTCCCCTGCAGGTGCTTTCAGACCTGTTCCAACCCTGCCCTCCTCAGCTGCTCTGGCCTTGGGAGCTCTAAGTCCTCGGCACGAAGGTGATAGATCTAAAAGTCACAAAGTGCTTTCTTGCCTTCTGAAGTGCTCATAGGAACACTTGAAGTCTTATGCCAAAGACCAGGCTCCTGAAGGTAGAAGATGGGGCATTTGTTAATCATGAGAAAGGCACTTTTGTTTCAGAATCAGGAGAAATACTCCTGAAATGTTTCCTTACCCTAAGGCATGTGTCATGGGTCCTGCCAGATAGGTGACTTTGTCCCGTTCTCAGAGAGGCCGGCCTGTCCTATCCTCGGGCAGATGGTGTTTTACTCTGACAAGGCTGGAGGGGACCCTGCCAACGGCAGGCATCAATTGATCCCAGCATGCTAGCAAGGCGGGCGCTGGGCTGGCTTTCCCATTCCGGATCAGGCAGCCCCTGAAGGCTGACGACCTTGGCCCCAGTGGAGAAGGGTCCTCCGACTGACCCTGTCCTCACAGCAGCACAGAGCCAGGCTGATGGTCCCTACATCTGAGCGTCCAGATCAGACATCCCTGCCCCCCGTGACTTTGCCATGATCATGAGAACACCACCGTGTGCACGGGAAACTGGACCCGTGATTAGGGGTGTGCTGCTTAAATTACCCCTCACTGCCTTGCTCAAGCTGTTCTGCCTAATCATTCCCCACTTTGCAAAAATCATGCCCTGAGATTTTTTTTATTGAGCAATCTTCTGCTTCTCGGAATATCACAGGCCTGAAGACAGCTAAAAAACGACATTCAGGAACATCTGAAATAATAAATTGATTTTTTTATCTTGCCTGATTCCGTACCACTGGGAATCATATTTTTGCCAGGTGTGTTGTCATGATGACATATGATCCCCCCTTTCCCCAGGGGACTGCTAACACCGCCCCTCCGTCACAGGCATGGGGGCAGACAGCATCATAAACCTTCTCCCCTCTCCTCCCGCCCCACCCTGCTGGCCTGCGGTGCCCAGATGGCCGAGGAAGACCCTGTCCAAGTAAGACGACAGCTGAGAACACCAACAGCCAACCCGTCATTTCACGAGGGAGACAAAAAGGAGTTAGTTGACGGATGTTTCACTGTCACCCAGATGCCACGGTGTGGTGTAGACCCACACGTGGGTAGACACACAGTAGGGCCGAGCACAGGACTCGGGCTGGGGCAGGGTGAGAGCCCCAAGCTGCCTGGTGGATGCTCTTCTGGTGAAATGCCCCGATGCCCCTCATGCTTGTCGGCTTTGCTCATCTGGCTTCTCTAAGACTCTTCAAAATTTATTAATCAAACTCCAGACCCAGCAGCTTGATGCGCAATTAAAGGCTTCAGAAGTAACGGATGTGGGGTGAGATGGGTATTGGGTTCCTGTCCAGGAGGGGCCAGTGGAGCCGCCTTCCCCAATGAGCCCGTGGAATGGACGTCCTATATGGGGTGCGTGGCGTTTCCTGGGGAAAACTGTCAACCCAGGTGTCCCCCGTGCAGGGAAAGCGGGGCTGGGTGCAGCAGCCCCCCTCCCTCCCACCACCGCCTCCCGGCTTTGGCAGTGAATTCCAAGCAGGGGGGGCGGGAGCTGCCTTCCACTCCCCATGAGGCAGGCGTCTCAGGCAGACGTTCTCAGGATCCACCGTTTGCCGAGGGCTGTGCGAGAACCTGCAGTGGATACAATCGGAAGTCTCTGCCCCGCGGTGTGGTGGCCTGGCAGGAAGCGTGTCCCAGAGGGGTGGCAGGCCTGATGAAGTAGTAAGGGCGGGGGCAGGGCCTGGGGGGTGGACAGCACCGGAGAGAGCTCAGGAACGTTCCCTGAAGAAACCCCATCAGTGGAACAGCTCTTTGGAGAGCTCTGGGTGGGAGTGGGGTGAGTGTTCCAGGAGGGCGCAGGCCCCTGCTCCGGGTGGCCAGCCGGGGGGGGAAGAGGCAGGGCCCTGGGAGGGGCCTGTGCTCTGCTGCCCCTCCTGGGGGGCTCCACAGGTCGGCAGCAGCAGAGCCGGGGAGCAGAGTGGCCACGGGCCAGAGACACCAGACTCTCTCTGCACAGCATTTGGAAGTGTTCGGGGGCAAGGCTCGCAGGGCAAAGAGTCTCAGAAAAAGGCCCAAGGAACCCAAATGGGAGCCCAAGGTTTTCGTTACTCATCCTAGCCAGGATGAACAGAAAGGAAAAAAATGGAAAATGTGTGGACCTCCGGCAGGGTTCACACCAACGTAAATGTCCAACGCGTGAACAGTGGGTCCCACCCCATCCCCCAGAGGTGCCACTGTCACCTCTTCTCCTGAAAGGCCCACAGCCTCTCACTGTGCGGTGAGCTCTGTGATACATTTTGAGACCCGGTTAACCTGTCATCTTTGTAGTTAACTTTTGTCTGATTCTTACCCAGCCACAGGGGCCTGGCTTCCTGTCTCTGACCCCACCACAGACAATCTTTGACGGTGGTTGTGTATGGTGACTGTCCCCGCTTCCTCGTCCCTGCTCCTCTCCCCAGACGGCCTGACACGTGTCAGGTCACCGCCAATCCTCGGGGCGCCAAGTGCAATGAGCACCCCCGTCCTGCTCAGCATCTCCACAAGTCTTCACAGGGGACCTTCCTTGGTCACAACTTTCTCCTCTTGGCCTCTAGAGCGTCACATATCCCCAGTTTTCATTCTCACTTTCTTTCCCAACCAACCAGAGTGGAAAATCTCATAACGCGTGGTGCTCAGCAGGGTCTCGCCTCGGTGGCGGGGAAGGACCAGCCTTACACTAAAGGCTGCTCTGGCCCCAACCAAGAGAGCTTAAAAGCAAGACCTGAAAGAACAAAACTGTTTCGAAGTAACCGACCTGCATCCCAGAACAAGACTGTAATACCGCCCAGCATCCAGCATCCCACCAAGGCTTGACAGCAGCGCAAAGAAACAGGGAACTATACCCGTAACGGAGCATGAATTGACCAACCAAAGCTAACCCACCGCTGACACAGAAGACAGAATAGATAAAAGTATCAAAGTGAAACTGGCTGAAGAAGAGACAGAAAATCTGAACAGACCATAACAAGTTAAAGCAACTGAACTGGTAACTACAAACTTTCTACAGAGAAAAGCCGGGCCCAGGTGACCTCACTAATGAATTTTCTTAATGAAAGAATTATTATCAATTCTCACAAACTTGTCCAGAACATAGAAAAGAAGGAACCACTTCCCTGATCACTTTATATCCTGACACCAAATCCAGACAAACATTTGGCAAGAAGTGAAAATTACTGGACATATGTTTTATGGATAGCAATGCAAAAATCATCAATAAGAGAATATAAAACAAAATACAGGAGCACACAAGAAGGATTATACACCATGACCAAGTGGGATTCATCCCTGGAATTCAAGGTTGGTTTAACATCTGGAAATCACTCTCTCTAATACCCCATATCAAAAGTATAAAGGACAAAATCCACATGATCACTTCAATACTGCACAAAAAGCATTTGACAAAATGTAACACCCATTCATGATAACAACACTCCACAAAATAGAAATAGAAGGGCATTTCCTCAACATGACAAAGGGCATCTACAAAAACCCCACATCTAATATCATAATTCGTGGTGAAAGACTGACTGCCTTCCCCCTAAGGTCAGCAGCTAGACAGGGAAGACTGGTCTTGCCACTTCTATTCTAGTCTGGTACACTGGAGTTCCTAGACAGGGCAATAATGAAAGAAAATGAATAAAATCCATCCACACTGAAAATGAGGCAGTAAAACTAGCTCTATTGGCAGATAGGATAAGGTATATTGAGAATTCCAAGGGACCCACAAATAAAACCTGTTAGAACTAGCAGACAAGTTTAGCAGCATCGCAGAATGTAAGCTGAGTATACAGAACTCGTTTGTATTTCTAGCCACTAGCAACAGGTAATCAAAATTAAATTTAATAAAATAATTCAATTTACAATAGAATAAAAATAGTAAAATACTTACAGGAATAAAGTTAATAAAAAGTACAACACATACTCTGAAAACTATAAAATATTGTTGAAATAAATTAAAGATATAAATAAATGGAGAATCTTTTGCTCATGGATCAAAACATTTTATTGTTAAAGTGGCAATATTATTTAAATTGATCAAAAAATGCAACATAATCTCTATCAAAACATCAGCTGGCTTCTTTTTTGTAGCAGCAGGAGTTGAAAAACAGATTTCTATGGTACTTTCTACAGAAATGCAAGGGACTCAGTATAGCCTTACATATGCCACCAAACCATAAGCGACTAAATAAAAACAGACAAATTGGACTTTATCAAAATTAAAAACTTCTGTATTGAAAATTATACCATTAAGAAAGTAAAATAACAACCCACATAATGGGAGAAAATTGGCAAATCATATTTCTGATAAGGGATTTATACCCAGACTATATAAAGAACTCTTACATCTCAATAAAAAATAACACAATTGAAAATGGGCATATAATTTGGATAAACATCTTTCCAACCAAGACAAACAAATGGCTAAGAAGCAACCACAAGTTGGTCAACAATATTAATCATTATGAAAGCGCAAGTCAAAACCACAACGATGTACCCGTGCATGCGCACTAGGATGGCTATAATGAAAACAGCAGACAGCAACCAGTGCTGGTGGGACATGGAGAAACTGGGACTCTCATCTGTTGCTGGTGGGAATGTAAAATGTTGTCACTGCTTTGGAAAACATTTGGGAATTTCCTTAAAATTTTCAACATAGTTACCATATGACCTAGCAATCCTACTACAACAGAAATGAAAACGTATGTCCACAAACGTTTATGGCAGCATTATTCACAAAAGCCAAAAGGTGCAAACAGCCCAAATGTCCATGAACTGGTACGTGGGGAGAGGAACATAGTACAGCCACACAGTGAAACACCAGCCCGCGGGGCAAGGGGCAAGAGGGGGAGCTGGAGGCTGGGATGCAGGCTACGTCTGGACGGACCGTGGAAATGTGTCAAGCGACAGAAGACGGTCACAAAAGAACACACGTTGCGTGAGGTCATTTACATATATTTTTTTTTTTCAGAATTGAGGCCAAAAGTAAGTTTCTAGGGCTAGCTAGGATGGAAAAGATGGGGAGTGATTGCTAATAAGTGCTCGGCCCCTTACTGGGGCGTGAAAATGTAAAAGTAGATTGTGGTGATCATTGCGCAATTCTGTGGATTTACTAAAAAACATTGAATTTTACAGTTTAAGTTGGTGAACTGTGTGGTATGTGAATTACACGTCAACAAAGCTTTTTAGAAAATAAGATGATGACTGAACAACCTGTAGAACACCACACTTAAAGTTTTAAGTGCTCAGCAAAATACTACGTGTATTTTGTGAGTTCCTCCCTCCATACCGGGAGTGTAGAAACTTTCGTGGGAAAGAATCCCGGGAGCGTCGGATGCCATCTTCCCCGAGGAGGGGCGGCTGGCAGTCGGACGGTGAGGTCAGCGAGGATGGTGGGCATGAGCTCTGTCTTTTTCTTTCTCAAAAGATTAAACATTAGTGTTGTTAACCTGGGCGGTTCCTGGCCACCCCTGTTACTTTTCTCCACGGTTCTCCTTACTTGACGTTTGTGTTTACTTACTTGATGACATCCCCCCTTTGCCCAGGGGAAGGCAATCTCCCTGAGGACAGTGATTGCCAACTCTTTTGTTCTCTGCCCGATCCTGAGCGGCTAGAAGAATATATGGGACATGATTAGGTGCTCAATGAATATAGGTTGAAATAATAAATAAAATTTGAAGACATAAAATACACTGGAGAATATCCTATCATATTCCCATTCTGGATGACTATGGGTAGCACAGGAGGTATTGATTCCCGGGACAACGTTGAGTAGAACTCAGCAGTAAGAATGTCTGTGTCAAGAGTTTAAGCTGATGTCATTCTTTGATCATAAGCTCTTGACCTGAGTGAGGAATTGTTAAATGGCATTTGAACCACTAAGAGTTAGATATGTATTTTGTTCTGGATGAAAACGAATTACCTTTCGACTTCCTGTTTGAGGAAGCTTAGTGTGTCCTTTTCTACAAATACACTATACGTGGCTTATTTACCCAGTGAAAACTACTACCATGTAGTTAAGACATCAAATTTGTTTGATCAATTTTATTTTATCTAGAAATAAATACATAAATATAATATTGCCACCTTATTTTTGGATAAATGTTTTATTGAGATTCTATTTGCACAGACATCTGAGGCCCAGAGCATTTACAAATGCGGACAGATGTGTATCTCCAACTTCTGGTCGGAGACTCCCCTCTCCTCAAGTTGGAAGTGAACTCGGCACATTATGTGCATCCTAACTGTGTGCATCTGCTCCTGCACGTGCAGTGCGTGCAGCACATCCCTCTGACACACAGACCAGCAAGGTGCCTCCTGAGCCATTGCAGAAAAAGATACAAGATGGGACTCAGGCCTTCCAAAAACTAATGCCCAGCGGCCAGGTGGCTGGAAAATGAATACTTTGTCATATAAGGAAATAATTTTATGGGTAAACTGTGACTATATTTCACCAGTTTTGTGTCTAACAGAATTCAGGGGAAAGCTGACACATGGAGGCCATGGCTAGTGTCTCCTTCTGGGCAACTGCATACACACGGCTCAGTGAGTTATGTTATAGGCCAACTTTTTGTTCCACCCCTTCCTGTCATTTGCACAAGTCTCAGCTGCAGACAAATATCCATAAAACCCGCCCCTCTGCCTTCCTCAGCCATCTGTGTACTGATCTAAGAAACTGCTGCCTGGAGCCAGGACTGGACGTGCCTTCTCCTTGAAGTTCACTGTCAAGATGGGTCTGAGCTTCCGCAGCGGCAACCTGAAAATGCACCGGGGCAGGTAGGGTGGGTGGGGCCTGGACACCCCAGAGGTAGCTCCTCTCCCAAAGGCACAACCTCATGCTGGTGCACAGGGGTGGGAGGCCTTGCTGTGCATGCTGTGACAGGGCTGCCCCGGCCCCAATCGAGCCTGCTGTGGAGAGTTGCAGGAGAGGCTTCCTCTGCCCCTGTCATGGGCAGGGGCCAGGGCCAGTTGCCCAGTGTTGTCACAGCCAAGGCCCTCCAAGCACAGCACGGGGGGCAGGGCTGTCATCTTGCACAGCCGCAGGCTGGCCAAGCTGCCCACAGTGCCTGTTTGGCAGATGTGTGGGAGCCTGGACCCCACCGCTTCTCAGAAAGACCCCTGAGGAGGGGACCATAGTTTATCCTTCCAAGCAGCCCCTCTGAGAGTGAAGGAGGAGCTTTCAGAAGCTGGCTGTGCTGGGAAAGAGGTGTTGACAGGGTGACTTGGGGAACCCGAGCTGACGGCTCCTCCTGCCCAGGAGGGGCCTGGCTGGGTCTGCCGCCCTTGAGGTCAACCTTGGATCTGAGTGAGCAAGGGGGAGGCATTGGAGGGAAGTGTGACACCTGGTTGTTCCAGCAGAGGATTGCTACGTCCAAACCCCCAGTCAATGCGTTGTAGCTGAGAGCACCAAGCACTTTTGTTGTAGTTCATGACTTTTGGGGTCAGAAGCCCTGTGGTCTCAGCTTCCGGCAGGGCTCTCTGCTGCTGTGACATCAACTGGACACTCGCTCGTGACAGGCACCGTAGCAGAACAGCTGCCTCACGGGCCCCACTGGGCCCTTGGCCAGAATGCCTAGAGCGTGGTGGCCTCAGGTAGGAGGACTTTCAAGGGCACCTCTGGGCTCCCAGAAAGAATGTTCCAAGAGGTAGGAAGCAGAAGCTCCTGGGCCAGGACACAGTGTCACGTCTTCCATGTCCTGCCTGCCACAGACGAGGCTTCCTAGACTCCAGGCAGGGGACAGGAGCCACCTCTAGGAGGGCCTCTGGTGACGTGTGGCCACCTCACCTCACTGACTGCACTCAGGCATCCCCTGTGTGTGCTGTGGGGACCCTCCCTGAGACGTGGTCCCCTCCTTCCCGGGGTCACAGTCTCTGCTCCTGCCTGGCCTCATCCCATGGGAGGGATGACGCTCCTCATGTGTGTTGCCGCGTTTCACTCTGTTCATGGCAGCTTTGACGTGTAAAGGAATCACTCTCCGTGTTCACCTGTGGTTCTGGCAGTGCCTTGGGGCAGTGGGTTCTATCAGCACCTCCATTTTACAGGCGAGAGAACTAAAGGCTCAGTGACAATAGAGAATGTCCGAGAGTCACAAATGTACTACTGGGGGTCAGTGTGCAAAAGCAGACCCCATGACCAAGACTGCCCCCCCCAGGCCACATGGTGCCCCCGTTGCTGTGAGCATCTCTGTGTCTGTCCCAGGGTGGAAGCTTCACAGTCATTAGGCTGAGAAGGTCTTCAACGGTAACTGCGGATATCCTATATTTAAAGCCAACTTTATTCAGGGCTGGTTACACACAGCAAAACCCACCTTTGGAAGTGTACCATTCCCTGAGTTTGGACAAACGCACGCTGTTGTGTAGCCCCCACCACGGGCACCAGTGGAAGGTCCTCAGCATCCCCAAAGCCCCCCTGCCCCTTTGCCTCCAGACCCTGCCCCAGCCCCAACCACCAACCCTGACTGACCGGCGCCCCCATGGTTGTGTCTTGTCCAGAAGGTCTCTCCAACACCACACGCTGCCACTGGCATGTTTGTGAGATTTAATCACCCTGTGTCATGCATCACCAGTTTCTGTCTTTTTATTGCAGAACAATAATCCGTCACGAGGCTCTGCCCAGCCATTTACCCGGTGGCAACTTTTGGGCTGTTTCACTTTCTGGCCATTGTGAGTAAAGCGGCTATAGCCTTTGCAAACAGGTCTTGTGTGGACATTTGTTTTTATTTCTCCTGGATAAATTTGCAGGAGGGAGGCTGAGGCATTGCATGGGATATGTATGCTTAACAGCTTTACTGAGGTATAGTCCACTTACAATAAAACTCACCTATTGTATGAGTACAATTCGACTATATTTCATTTAAATTTTTGGAGTAGTGCAACCGTTACCACAATCTGCATTTAGAACATTTTCACCCCAATAAACTCCCTCGCACCCATCTGTGGTTTAATTTCTGTTCCACTTCCAGCCCTAGGCAAACATTGGTCTGCATTCAGCATGTACACATTTGCTTTTTCTGGACATTTCTTATAAATAGAATCATACAGGTTATAGTCTTTTGCATCTAGCTTCTTTCATTTAGCGTGTGTTCGAGATTCATCCATGTTGTAGTGTGTGTCAGGGGTTCCTTCCTTGTGCTGCTGAGTGGTGTTCCGTGGTCTGGGTCATGCATTACCCAGGTAATGGGCATTTGAATTGTTGCTGGTTCTGGGCTGTCATGAATAATGCTGTTATGAACATTGAAGCACATGTCTTCACATGGACTTGTGTTTTCATCTTTCCTGGGTAGATGCCAGGAGTGGAGTGGCTGGGTTTCGTGGTAAGCTTGTGTTTAACTTGTGCAGCTTCTTTTGTTTAGGAACTGTGTTTGGTGTGGCTGCAATCCACTGGGTTAGGTGGCAAAAGTAAGTGTCCTAAATCTCTGATGCGTCCCTGGGAAAAAGAGCACTGAGTGCCTCAGGAGACCAGTCCAGGCCCTGCCCCCGGAGACTGCAGTCCTTCCAGTTCTGCTGAGGGGAGGCCAGCTTCAGCCCCGGGGGCCGCTGAGAGGGTCTGAGCAGATCAGGCACGACCCTGGAGGACACTGTGGGCATTTCCAGGCAGGCCCCACACTGCCAGGTTTCCAATAGAGGGGCCCCCCAGGCCCAGCACCAGCCCTTGGGTTTGGCAGGGAGCTCAGTCAGGACCCCTGAACCTCCTGCCTCACTTCCCTTTGCATGTCTGGACCCTGGGTCCACAGGGCCACAGAGAACCAACGTGTGGGAAGACCTCTGGCTCAGATACACTTCCACACCACCCACGAGGGCAGATTTCTGCAAACAATCTCCGTTTGAGAAGGACAAACATCCATGAAGTGGTTGGCTTTGCAGTGCCTCGAGGGTTACGGCTTTGACCAAATACCCGCATCTCTGATCCTTCGATTCAGAATGAGCAGGGCGTGCCCTAAATGGAATGGTTAGTGTGAGGATTGGCCATGGGGGTCTGTGAAGATCCAGGGGGTGTTCATGTCTTTGGAGACCTTGGGATATCAAAGTCTCCAGACCAGACACGCGGCTCGAATGTCTCCGCCACCAGGATTTGGAGGTTGGTTGTTACTACGGTATGCTGTACCCTGCCCTGACTGACACTTGCATCCTTTACATAGCACACACACAAAAGAAACTAAGACTCAAGTTAACCAAAGAAGTGAATCATCTTTTATAGGAAGATTACTGCACTTTACTGAAAGACATTAGAGGAGACATAAGTGGGGAGGATGCCAAGTTCATGGATAATAAAGCCAAATATTGAAAAATCTGAGAAGTCTTCCTAAATTGGTCTAATTTTTCAATACAATTCTAATCAAAATCCCAGCAGGGTTTTTCATGGAACTTGACAAACTGAATCTAAAATTTACATGCCAAAGCAAAGAGCTGAGAAGAGATAAGAGACTCCTTATCTAGAAGAGGCAAACAGAGAAGTGCCCGGCCTGTAAGGATTTTGTATCATAAAGTTATGGTGATTTGACAAGGAGGAGCTGGTGCAAGGAAAGGGGATAGATCAGTGGGGGAAATAGCCAGAACTGGACCCCCACATCCACGGAAACCTCCTCTGGCACGCAGGTGGCTCTGCAGGGGACAGGGGAAGACTGACTTTTTCATTCACAGGTCCTGAGACAACCAATCCCACGTGTTAGAAAAAAATTGAAATTGGCTGTTAGTCATTTTAGAGAACTTAGATATTCTGTAGTTTTGTTTTTACTCAATGTTATCATTTTAAATCATGAAATTATCAATACTATTTTATTTATGAAAACATATATAGCAAAGCTGTGGGCAGAAGGGTAAACACAAAATTCGGGGAGGCAGGAGGGCAGGAAGATGTGAAGATCTCCTCAAGGGTGGGTACCCAGGGACTGCCTCTGAATTTCTATTCTGTAAGCAAAGTGATGGGTATATTGTTATTAATTATGATGTTATTTATGCCTTAGATACTTTAGATATATTTTCTTGAATGTTTGAAGTATCCCAAAACAAACATTTTAAACCCAATCTAGTCTTTTTCCTTTAGGAACTGCCTTGGGTCCATTGCCACGTTCTTCTGGCAGAGGAAAGGGAAGAGGAAGTAAGGCAAAAGCCTGGAGGAAATGTGTGGTGGTTTGAAGGTTTCTCTACCTTCCAATCCTTTACAGAAGCTTTTGTATAAATGTTGAAGAACAAAGTATTTAGAATTATCATTTATATAGCCATAGTCTCATTTCTGAAATTAGCTAATTCAAAAATTATTTTTGAAAATAATTTAAATAAAACTAAGCCAGCCTCCTGTCATTAGCAAAGTGCCTATCAGCTCTGTTTCTCGATAATTTGAACTTTTCCATCTTGGAAATACGTATAAGGGCAAACAGTGTGCTGGAGTTTCCCTGGTGGTCGGTGCTGCAAATGAGGCTGGGTGGGGCCATAGAGCTCCCATTTGGCACCTTCAGGGTCCAGTCTGTCATTTGATCATCATAAACACCACATTAGAAGTGAACTAATTTGGCCCTTTTGTGGTCCAAAACAACAACTATAAAAACCGAAATAATTAAGCGCTCTGGCAGATGAGGCGGGGCGCATTGATACAGACAATTTGAGTTGCTTTTTCAGATATCCATCGGTTTCAACCTCAGGGAGGAGGACAAGCTATTAGTTGAAAGATGGAATATTATGTAGAAGATACTTGAATCCAATAAAAATAGATACTACCCTCACAGTTTGCAGGAGATTTTGTTAAGCTCCACCACTTGACTCCATCAGTAACTCCAAGTCTGCAAGGCACGGAGGGCAAAAACTCCCAACTCACCTTTACCGGTGAACTCACTGATCCAGGACTTGACAAGGCAACCGGACGTCTGGTCAGTGTCTTCCTGCCAGTGGCCCTGCTGTCTCCCACAAGGATGCTGGGCCCCTTTCCAAGGTGACACGTCTTTGTGTCTTTCTACTAAGACTTGAAAAGGCAGAATTGGATTGAGTAAATGGATGAGGGTGGATGAAGAAAAGGCCCAGGCCCCAGAAGTTTGGTTTGCAGGCAGGGGACACGGAGGCCCACCTGGGCTCTCGGAGCTGGGACAGACAGCCGGTGCACCTGCGCATTAGTGGTGAGGAGCATCAGCGTGTCAGCGAAGCTTCCAGGAATGCTCCCTAGATGTGGATGAGCTGCAGGGCCATTTTCCTAAGGACTCTCTAGATCTAGGGATTATGAAGCTGGGGGAAGGTGCCCCTCAGTGGAAGCCCTCCAGCACCATTCTGTTCTTTCTTCTCCCTGGGAGGCCTGGGAAAGGGCACACTTGCTTCTGCTGATTGGAAATGGAGGTAAAGTGGTATTTTCCCAACTCCAGCATGGGAAACAATGTTTGACACTGTAGAAAATACATAATTTCCTGCTGATTTATTCCTGTCTCCTTCTGGGCCTGGCCAGCATGGGGGAAGCAGAGATGTACCTATTCAAATGACAAACATATCACAAAGACGGGGTAATGCGTTGGCACTTCCAGCATCCCAAAGCATTAGGCTGCGTTTCTGGAATACATTCTGCCTTGACATTGTGCTAACTCTTTGTATTTATGTAGCACTTTTATTCCCAAAGTGTCTGTGAATATATTGTCCCCTTTCCTCCTCGCAGGCTAATGCTTACAGACATCTCCCCGGAGTGTGGAACTGCCAGAGAAGGACAGGTAGATGGTGGCCACGCTGATGTGTGGCTCTCTGCCCCACCCCCGCTGTGCTCCCTGTTCCTGCTGGGAATCAGCAGGCGGAATCAGAAGGGGCCGTCCTGGCGAGTTGGACTTTGCTGTGTTTCCTGCAAAGGTTTCCTCCTCCCTCTCGGTGCGCCCTCCCCCCACCAGCTCCCTGGCCCTTTCTCCTGCGAGCCTCAGTCCCCTCCGCCACCTCACTCTGCAGGGCCTCCCCTGCCTGGGGAGACTGTGAGGCCCAGGAGGGCAGCCCCCTCCGTGTGGGGGGAAGTGAACACACTTCCCACCTGGGGCCGTACCACCCATCCGCTCCTGGTCCCTCCTTGGTGGACTCAGCCCTTGGAGGGCCCTTCGCCCCTTCCTCGTGGGTCACTCACCTGTGCCCTGGGTCTCAATTCTCACCATCGTCTGCATGTCCCCTCCATGCTACCCCAAAGCTTCACCTGCAGTCCTACCCATTGCTTTTTTGTCAACTGTGTTTCTGGCTGACTGGGGACAATCCTGTTCTAACCTCAGTCTGTGCAAAGATCATATCCTTCAGAGCTTCCCAGGTTAGTCTGAGCATGGCTGCCCAGCCTGCCCAGAGCTGCAGATGGGGACATGGGCCATTCTGGCTGCTGTCTTCCCTTCACCCCTGCACAGACGCTGCATTGGTCACCTGCAACCTTCTCAGTGGACGCCTGGGTGCTGGAGCCGCCTTGCCCAAAGGGTCCTGGACTGTGGGACCCCCAGCCCAATCGGGGTGGCCCAGAGAGTCCGGGTGGGGCAGATGTGCCTGTGACGTGAATGCTTGGGAGCCCCTGCTGGCCAGGCTGAGGCTGCCCGTGGCCCAACGCCAAGTCTTGTTCAGCTTCTTCCCTCTTGAGGCTGCTTCTTCCTCCTTCAAAGGCTTCTCCCAAGACGCCACCTGAAGCGCTTGCCCAGGAATTCTCGTTTCCAGCTCTGCTTCCAGGCAACCCGATCTAAGACAGCTCTGCCAGGTGAGGCTGCGGCGCCGGGCCACTGCTTTCATCTGGGTTTGCCTTGGGGTCCCCTTCTCCATCCTCACCCTTCAGCCCTGCTGCCTTGCGGTCCTGCTGTCCTCCCCTCCTTCTTCAGCCTCCTGACACCACCCAGCGAATCTTCCACCCCTTTCTGCAGGCAGCAGTTCACCAGACTGGGAATCAGAAGGGCAGGGTCAGATTTCAACTCTGGTGACTTTGAAGGTAGTTAATGCCTCAAACTCAGTCATTCATGCAAGGTGAGGATAAACACACTCACCTGGCCGCTTCACAGGGTGGTTGGCACGATGACACCAGGCAAGACAGTGAGTGTGAAAAAGTGAGAGGGCTGGACGACATGAGGGGCTTCATCACGTGGCCGTCCTGCCCTCTAAGACCTGCAGTGGCTCCCTGTTGTCCAGGTCAGAGCCTCAGCACAGGGTAGGTCTGCTCACCTTTCCCCAGCAGTATCACCCCCTGCGCATCTCCTGACCGACTGCCAGGCACGCTCAGACCGTCAGTGCAGGGCACAACCCAAGGCTGCTCAGCACTCTGAGGTTTTAGCTGCAGCTGCACTAACAAGAAGGAGGCAGCACTCAGCACAGCGAGGGCTCTGGTCTCGGGAGACGTGAGTGGAGCTGGGCCTCGGGGAGCCTGAGGAGGGGACAGGACAGACGCAACGTCTGCGGGGACGATGCTGAGGGCACAACGGAGGCAGTGTGGTGAGCACAGAGAAGGCAGCCTGCGAGCTGAGCAGCGGACCGAGGAGGAAGCCGCGCACCTCGGAGCTGGGCAGAGCTGGAGTGAAAAGACACCTGGGGAAGGAGACTCGGAAAGGAGGGGCGAAGAAGCAGTCGGCTTTCTGCTCTGAATCGGAGCCTCCCTTTCAAGGAAGGCAGTTTTGCTTCCATCAACTAGTGCAAAAGACCCTGGGTACACACACCTGACTCCAGTGGGAGCAGTTCTCACGCTCCAGCTATGCGCCCCGAGAGCACTGCGGGCGGAAGCGTCTCCCCCGACCCCAATAATCACATTCTTCCCCTAGTTATCGGCACCCACGCGCCAGCCTCTTCCTTCAGGAAATTTCTATGGCATTTATCTTCCATACTACACCTGGGTGCTCAGCTGCTCCGTTTATGGTGGTTGTGTCCCTTAAGGCAGATAGTAACTGTCTTGGGTTTAGGGTGACGATACTACACGTCCCCTGAACATTGTCCGTGTCTTGTCACTCCCCCAACACACCTCAAGGTACATGCATTTAGTCGATTTTCACCATTACTCTTTCTATCTGAAAGAATAAATATGGTTACAAAGTGAATTAGTTGCACGGATGTTTTCCAAGGTCCCTGGCATTGCATTTAACAAGGAAACCTGATGGTTGTTCTTGTGTCTCACCTGGGTGTTTATAAATGATCCCCACTTAAAAAAAAAGGCAAGCTAGAAAAATGGGCTAAGTGCACCGCCAGGGCAGGGGCACTCGCAGATCTCAGTTCCTGTGTGTTTGCACCAAACCCAGTGGCTTCCAGCCAGAAACAGGTGGAGACAGGGACCCGGCTTGGGTACCCACCACGAACCACCTCCGGGAGAAAGACAGAGTGGACAGAGGCAGATCTGACCTTGCATCTGCTGAGAAATATGTAGAACGATGAGGCCTGTGACAAAGCCAGGTGCCCTTAACAACGGTGTGGGCCCATTGGAAAGTTTAAAATGTATCCCAACTTTGCAAACATTACAAATTTGATCACTAACTTTGCCATGTATCCCCCACAGATGGCAGGTGCAGGAGGAAGCAGGCCCCTTTCTTTGACTGGTTTTGGGGGACCTGACTGTGCTCTCTGTGAGCCCCTCAGAGATGCCAGGGCCCAGGTAAGGCCTCAGTCTGAAGAGGTGGAGGCTGCAGATGAAGGCTCAGAATCAGCCTGAACTTCCACCAAGATGAAATAGGAGCAGCCTGAACTTCCACCAAGGTGAAATAGGAGCAGCGTGAAGTGAGCTAAGACACGTGAGCTTTGCTGCCTGCCTCTCGAAGGTGGCACATCCCCTCCCCACCCCACACAAAGCTCAGCTCTGGGGACAGAAGCCAAGGACAGATCAAGAACAGGCTGTGGAAGCATTGTTTTCAGCCGTGGCAAAGTGCCTTTGACCTACAGCCCCCCATTCTATTCTTACTCCCACCCAAACACCCCCTGTGCAAATCACACCATCTGCCCACCCCTCCTCTCTGGGACCTCCTTCAGGTGCAAGGTGTGCACATGACCCAGGCCACCCATTCCTGTGGCTGGGGTGCTCTCCTGAGAGCCCCAAACAGTTGGTGCAACCCTACATTTCAATCAGACAACATGCTTCCGGCATGTGGGGACATGCCTGGATTTCCCTTCAATACTAGCACCCCCACCTCTACATCCTCAGCCTGAAATGCAGTAGAGTCTTCACAGCAGACTTAATTGAGCCCCCAAATTTTTGTCATCGCCACTCATCACGTTAAAGCTTCTACCGTGAGTCAATCTCTGATAAAAAAAAAAATGCACAAGTGTGACGTCCCCTGTCCACAGGGAGCTTCCACAAACGCGCAGGAGACAAGCAAGCAACCCCACCGTGCAGCAACCAGCTCTGCAACAGCAAATGCTGGTGAAGCAACTGAAGCACTGGGGGCTGACACCCCGCCTCGGATCTCCCACAAAAGCTCAGGGACACAGAGACAGTGATTCTCTGAGTCTTTTGATCCTGAGAAGCATGACAGTGTGTGCGTGCGTGTACGCACTCACATGCATATGTATATACAGTTGTCCCTTGGTATCCATGAAAGATTGTTCCCAGAACCCTGCACAGACACCAAGATCCACAGACACTCAAGTCTCTTATATAAAATGATAAAGTTTTTGCAAAGAACCTACGCACATCCTTCCAATGCTTTAAATCATCTCTAAATTATTCATAATACCTAATACTATGCCTACCCATCACTTCATTCTCGTGGATTCAACTTAGTTCCAGGCATGCAGCAATTACAAGTTTTGCTTTTTATAAATTTTTTTCCCTAATATTTTTGATCTGTGGTTGGTTGAATCCATGGATGCAGAATCCACAGACATCGAGGGACAAGTGTATTATACATCAAATAGCGTCCAGTGGCTATTAGGGTAATTGCCTTTCTTCTTCCCCAATCTAATTAGCTGTTAGCTACACTCACTGCCTTTTTGCTCTTTTCTCCAAGCATGACTGATTCCTGTAGCACCCTTTACTGTAACCCCCCCAAAACTGTAAGGATATATACTGCATCCATCTTTCCGAAGGGGATTACTAAGTGCTTATTTATTGCTGGTGTAGACAGGCTTACAAGATATCATTTCGGCATGTGCCCCAGGAAAGAAGACGAGCCCGTGGCGGAGCTGCAACTAGAGTTTTGCAAGATATTCCCCCTGAGAAGCTGAGTAAAGGGTACACAGAAATATCTGAGTTATTTCTTATAACTGCATGTGAATCTACAATCATCAATTATCTCAAAATAAAAAGCTTATTTAAAAATAAATGTATGTATATAAATAAAAATAAATACACCTATAAATACACACACATACATGCATGTGTGCACACACATGCACACGCATACACATGCACACACACATGCACGTGCACATTTGCGTGCACATTTGCATGTACATGCACACATGCACATGAGGGAGTGCAGCACACCCTAAGGCTCCGTAGGATGCTGCATTGGGGCTGCTCCATAACGATCACTGCACCATCCTCGTCTTACTCCAGCCACCAGCTACGTGAGCCGTGCCTGTGTCCTTCTGCCCGATGCCCTCTTGACTCCCCTCCTGCCCAGGGCTTACTCCCTCCCAGTCTCCTTCGGGCTCTTCCTCTTATCCCACCCCTCCTGATGCCAGCGTGTGCCAATGCAGTCCCCGACCTCCCTCCCTCCTCTGCTCCCTCCTACCCATCGCTCCGAAGACATTTCCACTTGGGCGTCCATCGACATCACGTCCCCAACACACACAGACCAAGCTCCGCCCCGTTCAGCGGCACTGGGTGGCCTTCGCATCTCTTCCTCCCGGTCACTCTGGCTGGAACCTGGAAGCCTGTGACTCTTCGCTTTCTCCCACACCCACGTTTAATGCGTCAGCAAATTGGACTTGCTCTAGCTTCAGAATGTGTACAAAAGCTCTCAGATCTCACCACGGCTGTTGCTGCACCTTGCTTCTCCCCTTTTCCCCTACAATATATTCTTTATACAGGAGCCAGAATAATTTTTTCAAAGCCAAATTATTTTACTTACATGCTTGAAACACTGTAATAGCTCCTCACTTACCTCAAAGTGAAAGTGAAGGTCCCTAGTACCTGTGCAGCCCCATGTGGTCCGGCCACCTGCCATTGTGATAGATAGCAGGAGAGCGGACCTGCTTGGCTCTCCTCGTTTCTCAGGCAACCCAAGCCACACTGACCTCCTGCTTTTCTCAGACACACCAGGCTCATTCTTGCTTTGACCTTTGCTCTGAGCATCCACTCTGCCTGGGATGATCTTCCTCCACGTATTTGCTTGGGTAACTTCACTACGACATTCAAGTCCCTCAGTTGCCGACTTCTCAGTGACATCTGTTGTGACACCCCTACTTAACCTCTCTCCTCTCCTCCCCACCCCCACCCTTTACAGGATCTGTCACCTTCTATAACTAACTTTATAATCTGCACAGGTAACACGTGTGTGGCTTATTTTTGTCTTCCCCTGGTGGAGATAAGCATCTCAGGGTCTAGAGTCTTCACCTGCTCAGTAAGGCTTCTCCAGAGCATATAGCACACAGTAGATTCTCAATAAATACTTATTGAATGAATACAGTCCAAGCTCGGTTCAAATCCTATTATAGCTTGGATAATCACCTTATTTTTTTTTAAACTCTCTTGATCTCAGTGTTTTCATCTGGAAATGGTGTCGTAGACTATAAAGGAATCATTGTGAAGATTAGCTGAGGTGTCATCTGCAAAGTGTGATCCTCCCGTCTGGCATGGAGCAAGTGCAGAAGCAGCTGGTTCGTCTGTCCTGTAATCTGCTAGATTCTCTCAGCAAGCTGCATCCTGTTTAGAAAAAGTGGCCGTCACAGCGCTTGCCTGTCAGGCGTCCCCGCCTTGTGGACAAGGTGCAATCGATCACATGCCTCCCACAAGCCAGGTGTGTGCCGAGCACTTTCCAGGTGTGGCCACATTAAACCTAATTGCAGCACTGCCATGTAGGTGCTGTGGTTAACCCGTGGCGAGGAAGCTCAGAGCCTCCTCCCTGGTGCAGGTCACCCGGCTACTCAGGGCCCGTCTGCCTTCAGAGCCTTCTCGTTCCACAGTTGTACGACTATTCCTCTAATCCATCTGCATATCACTTCCACCAAAGATGAAAGTTATAAACGGCTCTGCAGTGAGCGCACAAGCACGTCACTTCCCAAGTCCTTGTCTGATCATGCATTTAAGATGCATTCCTAAGAGAAAAATATTGGCAAAGTTTTTTGACCGTATTTTAAGCTCTTTGATACTATTTAAGAAATTGTTCTTCTGAATATTTTTTCAAAATTTACAGTCTCATCAACAGAAAATGAGAATTTCCAATACAAAAATAAAAACTACTGAAGATCACACATTTTTTCATTGAATATATTTTTCATGATTTGTCGTCAGATGTTTATTTTTAATTCATGGTTTTATAAATAAAGCTCTTTCAACATCTTGATGAATAAAATGCTTTCTCTCTTGAGGAGTTCCCTTCCCTTGGATAGATTTCTTTGACCGAAAGCTCAAGACTCATATTTGAAATTCTTTTCTGGAAGAGACCGTTATCCCTTTACTCTGTCCCCAAGCACTGGCGGGGCTGCCCGCAGCCTGGCACTGTTCCAGGTTCTTCACAGGGAGAAGGGCCCCAGATTGGCAGTTGTTCCTATTTGAAATGAGTTTACCCTTTTCTGCGCCTGGAGGGAGCCTCATCGTCTTCCAGGGCTCCTCCGTGCCGCTGCCCTTGGGAGTGTCCGCTATTCTCCTGGGTGGGGGGGACTGCTCAGGCCGCGTGCACGCCCCGGGCTTGCAGAAGTAGAGAAGAGGGCCACCTCCCCGCCCCCGGTTTCTAGTGAAGAAAACAGAAAGGTAAAAAGACACTTTTTTCAGACAGTCTTGTTGGTAATGTGGATGTCAAAATTTAGTTTTATATAGAAATTTATTTTTACTGTTATTAACCACTTGGCAACATTGAAACAAAACACAAACATTTTCTATTTAAAAAATGGTGAGCTCTTCTAATATTTGGCACTCTTTTGAGGCCAGACCTTCAACATCTATGTGTCTTCCCTGGCAACGTACACTGAGGTTATTTGTCAGTGAGCTGCGGATTCTCTTAGGAGAAAGCCAATCTTGTAGCCTTTAAGTTGCGTGAAAGGGTTGTGTGTCAATGCAGCTTCTGGAGGCTAAAGTGGCAGGAAGAGCCACCCTGGAATTGTGGCCAGGGACCGACGAGGGAGGAAACGGAGGCACAGGGTGAGGACTATGCTTGCGCGGGGGCTTTTGTTCCCCCCACTCATCTCCAAGGCCACCGTCTGTGACCGCCCTGAGTCGCCAAGTCTGGGAGTGAGTGGCTTCCGCACTCCTGCCACCACGTGAAAAACAGCTGATAGGATTTTAACTCTGGTGTTATTCTCCCTCCGTTTTGCTGATAAGTCCTCAGGATTGTTTAATTAAGCGAAGATTGCAAGGTAGAATAAGGCTGGAGAACATGTTCAATTTCTCTATATAATGCTATCCAAGCAGTCTTGCCCTTGCAAGAACAGTTTAACTGGCCTCACAGCTACTGCTTGTTTTGGCACCACTGAGTTGTTAAACACACTGTAATTGTGAGTTGGCCAAAGCATTCTAAGATATAATTTTCTTATCATGTGCTTAAGCTGGCCATCGACTGCTCATCACACCAGAACGTTCCCTTTGTTCAGAGAGTGGCCGTCTCTGAAAAATGCTTCATGGTGGCCATGAAGCCCAGGGCACGGTGCCGTCCAGGGTGATTCAGGGCCATATCTGTCATTGGCATGTACGTTTCTCAATGCCTGTACTCAGCTTTCCCAGTTACTGCGTACTGACTCACATACGAGATTCCAGAGTCACAGAAATACATGCGGTCACCAGGAGAGGGAGGGACAACACGGAGAGCTATGTGCCACTGTCCCTAGGGCTGAGGATGGGTCCTGTGGGGCTCCTGCACACTCAGGGAGTATGAAATGACCTTTCCTCAGCATGAGGGACTCTAGTCTCTGGAACTCAGTGGGTCTTGTTGGATCAGTGCATCACGCTCACTCGGAGGCTGGTTAGAAATGCAGCATCTCGAGCCCTGTCCTAGATCTATTGAGCCAGCATTTGCATTTTAACCAGATCCCCAGGTAACTTGCGTGTCCACCGCAGTTTGAGAAGAGCTAGTTTGGGTCTGTGGTTGTAAACTCGCAGTGTTCAACAGAATCACTTAGAAAATCATGTTTTAGAGTCTCATGCTTGGTACCCATTGCAAAAGTTTGTTTTTTGTTGTTCAGGGATGAGGACCAGTCATTAGATTTTTAAAAGTCTCGCATGCAGCCAGGGGTCAGAACCCAGGGCTAGACCCCTGTAGCTTTAGCTCCTTGTATCAATACCCACTTAATTTCTATCCAGGTCAAAGAACCACGCCCAGATCAAGAAAAAGTTTGGACCATCAAATGGTGACTCAAAAACGCCCCGGAAAAAATATTTAAGTCAACTGCACTGGTCGGCCCAGGCAAGAGGACAAAATTAAATGTGTATTCTGGCGTATTTAGGAAACAGGGGCCATTTAATTTCTCAGTGTACTGGTGGTAAAATAAAACCAACAAATGTGACTCATCCCCTCCTTGGTGTTCTGTCTTGCAGTGTGGATAAATTTAATGTCACAGTGCTTTCAAGCCCTGATAGATTTTATAACTATGATAAAATTTTGACATGAAATAAATTTTGATCCAGGTTTGGTTTTATTTGGAGGTTATAACTGATAGCATCTTAAAGTGCCTGGAATTATGTTACAAAGCTTCTGTGGATTTCCTTGGTTTACAGCTAGCTGCATCCTTGCCTGAGGCGGTGGCCGTGAGGCCCCCGGAGCACCCCATGTTGTGGGGGCTTGTCCCAGAGACACTGCCTGGCTGCCCAAAGCACCACACTGTCCGCGGGGCCAAAGTGTTCTGAGGATGGCCTGGGCAGCCACGAGTAGAGGGATTGCCACTCACTCGTCATGTCCCAGCAAGACTGACTGTGGCAGGAAGGGGAGGCCCTTTTCCTGCCAACACTTGGGCTAACTCAACCTAACTCAACCGCCACTTCCCTCCTGCTGGTGTGCCGTTACAAGGTCTCACCCTGGCCAGTGGGCTGCAGTTGGCACTGTCATGCCATGATCAGCCCAGCAAGCAGACAGGGAGAGTTATATGGCACGGGGCAGGGGTGAAGCTGGGGTGTGGGGCTCTCAAGCTGGGAGTAGCTGGGCCGGGCTGAGCTGAATGCACGGGCGCGTCCTGCAGGATGGCTTAGTCAGGGAAGAGGACAAGAGCAGGGAGGCACTTCAGCCTTCGATCAGAAGGAAGGTGAGTCCCAACCCTGCAGGCCTTGGGACAATAAGAGGTGGCCATGGCGCCTGGCCACGGGGCTCTGCCCCGGGCTCTTCTCTGCTGTCCGGATGATTGTTCTGCATCCACCTTGCATGTCCCGCTAGGCAGCCCCAGGCCGTGGGGTCGGTTGTTGCATGGAGAAGCCCCGTGGACCAAAGACAGGGATAGCAATGCACTTCCATGGTGTAGGAGCAAATGCAGCTCTGTGGGGACCCTCAGAAAGAAAAGTTACAAAAACAGAGGGAGTGGCAGAGACCAGGCTGCTGGTGGAAGGTGGGGTGTGTGTCTGCGTTAGACAGCGTGTGCTTCTGGCTGCGTGTCTAGTGCACAGCCAGAGCACCTCGTCCCCCTGCCGTCTGCACGGTCGTCAGGAGCGTGCGGCCAAGAACCCCCCCGAGCTCGTGGAGCTGCATGACTGAGTCCCCCGTGGAGAGAGCGAGGCGGCGCTCTGTCCCAGGCCACCATTCCGTGAGCAACAGCAGGGCGCACACGCACTCTCCGGGGGCCCTCTGCGTTCTCTGTGATTCCCTGGAGTCCTTACTGCTAAAGCCGCCTCAGCCACTTCAATCCTTTTCCAGACGAAACCCCCCGTCCTCCAAACCTTCCGTGTCCTGCACCAAATGAGCCCGAGCAACTGCTGGTCGAGAGCTCAGTGGTCGCCGGGCTCGCTGCTGCCCCTCGCGTCTGAGCGAGATGTCCTCACTCCCAGCGCCCCGTGGCGCCGAGGCAGACGCAGAGCTGGGTGAGGAGACGCGGGGGGGGGGGGGGCGGCCCCCAGACGTGTGGGCGCCGGGCCAAGTGCGGGGTCTGCCTGCCGCTGCGTTGTTCTCACCCCCCAAGTCCCACCCACCCTGTACCCGCAGGGCAGGGCCCAGACCTCCTCCTCCTCAAAACCCAGCGCGCGCTCGTGGCCTGCTCACACTTGCTGACGCTTTGGGTGCTGGCTTGGCAAATCCCCTACATTTGAACAATTCATTTCTGATCATCTGAAATGTCACTCTGGGAGGACTCTTCAAAGTTATCCGGGCCACATTTCTACCACACATTTTGTTCCCCATAAGCACCCCGATAGGCAATGATCTTCGTCCTTTCCCTCGGTCTTCTGTGATAGCAGGAATCTCCTTGTTAACAAGAAATGACTCCAGTGTTTGCCCGAAACCGAATCCTCAACTTAGTGTCGGTGCGTGTCCCTGTCATTGCCATCGCTGGTCACATGGCGCTGAAGAAAGAAGCGATGTGTTTTTCCAGATGGCGTCCCTGTAGGTGTTTGGCAGCCTCCCAGCTTCCTCAGCTGCCTCTTTCCTGAGCGACATGTCCTTGGTCCCTTCCCCTGTGCTTCAGAGGGGAAACCTGGCCATCCCAGGGAGGGATGCCTGACTAACTTGGCATGAGGTGGACCCTGCTGTCCCCACCGGGAACCCAGGATTTTGATGGCTCTTTCCTCAAAGAAAAATTACATCTGGTTTGGCTTGTACTTAGTGAACTTATTTTACCCCTTTCTGGAAGGAGTTAAAGCTCACACTTTAAGGAATTCCTTGTTGAACTGCGCCCAGAAGGCAGGCTGGCCTCGCACGTCTGATCGTGTTTGGCAGCACTGACCTTCCCAGTCAGCATTACAGCATTGCCACTCGGGGTGTCCCAGCATCTTCTATGTTAGGCGCACCTCGTCGAGAATTTCTAACGAAGGGGGAACAGTTTGCTCAGTCTCTGCGTCTCTGAGCCTGTCTGGAGCAGCCGCCCACCGTGGGCTTGTAGCTCGTCTTAACCCTGTGGTCTCACGGCTTCCCTTCAATGCAGCTGTGGAGACGAAGGGCATGGGTTTTGGTGTCAGGCCTCCAGGTTTCAAATCTCAGCCCTAACACCTAAAGTCCCCAGGCTTCACTGAGTCTCCCTGGGTCTCGGTGTCTCGCTTTGTAAAAGGACACAGTGAGGTCCACCTGCAGGGTTTGGTGGCCTTTGAAGGGACTGGCCCGGACACGTGTTCTGGTATCCGCACGGAGGCGATTACCAGACACTGCACTCCTTTCCCGTGGGAAGAGGGCCACCTGCTTGTCCCTCTAAGCCCAGCCCAGGTACAACATCTTCCACGTGTGCAACGATGGGTGTGAAGCATACACCTGTGTCCACACACACTCTGCTGTTGTGGGGCCCCTTAGAGCGTGGAGTGGGAACTGGTCACAGCTTGGCTTTTCAGCTTTTGTTACGTTCCTGCCTAGAATGGATTGCAGGGGCCGGCTTAGTCAGCCTTCCCAGGCCCAGCACCAATAGCAATGCCCAAAGTATAGAAGGAAAGAGGTTGAGGACCGAGAAGAGAGAAACAAGAAAACGTGCCGGTCTCCTTGCGCCACTGAGATGACAGGGGCTTGCTGAGGACAAGGGCACAGGCTGTGTGCAGACCCCCTCCTCCAGGCTCGCACTCGGCGTGGGTGTTAACTGTCAGTTGTGAATTGCCTTCATTAAGGACAATTTGTGGCATTAGTTCAGGCCAACCCCTTCCCCATAGGTGTAAGGTAGATAAAGTTATTGAAAAAAATAACATAGCGTAGAAACAAAAGCCATGCAGTTAGAGACATGAACTAAATACGTCTCCACACCTCAGTGGGGGTGGGAGGGGAGTTCACCTTCCGTCGCTCCTATTTTTCTGTAAGTAAAGGAATCGGTGTGTGTGCAGTTGCACACAGCAGTTCTGGTGTTTCTCGGAAATTCAACTTTGGTATTAGAAGGCGTTTATTAAATCCCTTTTAAAAGTGTCAGCAGCAGGAGAATGTTTTTGTTCAAATATCCTGACAAAGCCAGGATACCAGCAGGAGAGGAAATCCAAGCAAGATTAACTCCAAAAACCCAAGGAACACTGGAGCCAGATTCCCCACCCAGATGCACGCTGCCTTCTTCTCCTGCCCTCAGCAACCCTTGGACCCGAGGGACCTGCTTCCTCTGAAATCAGGAGCCGCCCCCCACGCCACGCAGGCACGAGAAGTAACCTGCAAAATCTGCCTTCTTGCAGACGGCCCAGGAAGGGATAACTGTGGCTGCTTCCCCCGAGAACGAGGCTTGTGAGTCCTGCTTCCTGGCAGACCCCTGCTTCGTGTGGTCCTCCCCGGACATCTGCGCTGCTGAAGCGAGGTACTGGCTTGAGAACATCTATCATATGGTGCATATTTTTTCGTAGTATAGTATTTTCCCAGTACGTGTCTGATGTAGGTTTCTATCCTCCAAACACCTGGGGGAAGCAAATGGCTGCCAGTAATAATGATAATGATAATGTCTTTTTTCACATTTAAAAAGAAGTTCTGCGTTGGGCTCCCGGAATCCCACACAGCTGAAATTCACTCCTCCCCGTGAGGAACGACCTGAGCTGGAGCTGTCGGTGCCTCAGAATCTCAATGCAGCGTCTCCCACCAAGGGGGTGTGAACAAAGAAGAGGACACCACGAGAACTCTCGTCTTCCCTGAATTGACACAAATTCTGCTGTTCTCACTGTCTGTATTTTGCTTTATTGAGGAAAAAATGGTACCTGTCTTCCATTGTCTTAAAAAAAAAAACCGAGGAAATATGAGAAAAAGTTGTTTCCCACGTGTGCGGCAAGTGGTTTCCCACGTGTGCGGCAAGTGGTTTCCCCCGTGGCAGAACATCATCAGTGAACATCCGCAGGTGGGACTGTCAGCGCGTGTGGTTGGTCTGGGGAGGCTGGGGGTGCGCTGTGTCTTTGCAGCGGCAGAAACGCGCGGCCGCGTGGCCTGATAATTGCCGTACCGTGTAACCAGGCGCAGGGGCAGCCGGAAGGCGAGAGAGCCCTAATAGAGGGCTTGCATCTGGGCGCAGCCATTTATCTCTTTGTCTGTCACCCTTAGAACGTGGGGATTTTGAAATGTGGTGGAGAAGGGTGGCCTGGGGCACATCCCTCTTCCTCCTGATGGCAGGAGATCGTGTCTGACTGGGCTTCGGGTCCTCTGCCCTGCGCACAACACCCTGGTACACGGCGGATGCTGTGGACACAGAGGCTGCTGAGAGGCATCCTTGTGCGTGGGCAGCCAGCGGCAAGGGCCACCTTGGGAGCGGGTTCACAGCTGGAGAAAGAGCGCTGGCTTGCGTGCCAGGCAACAGCACGAGAACGAACCCTCCCCGGTGCTGGCTCCCATGGACGGTGGAAGAACACGGCTCTTCCATGAGAAATCCCAGGATTTTAGCCAGAGGTGGAGGAGCCAGACGGAATTTGGAGGCTACGACGTCCACTGCGAAGGGCCTGTGCATGTCCAGCACTCCTCAGGGATTCCGAGGGCGCTGCAGGAGGCCCTGGGAAGGGCAGTCACAGCCCCCAAGACCCTCGCTGGGCGACTCGCTTCATCAGACGTGTGGGGGCACCACTGGGAAAATGCTAAAAACCTCCAGCGCAAGCCAATGACACTGCAATTCACAAGGATGAGACCCACCGTGAGAAACCAGAAAACGCCTTTCCCCGAAATGCATTCCCTGCAAGAGACAAAGTACGTTAGAGTATTTACGCTTGCTTCTCCGTGGGAGTCTGGAGGTCTGAGCAAGCAATCATAAACAGGAAGGTGGCAAGAAAAAAAGTTGCACGGAGATAACTGAAAATTGTGCACTGAAAGCCCAAGCAGAGGCGGTGCACGGCAGACCGGACACAGATAAAGCTGTAGAAGACAGTCTGACAGTTGCTCACGACTCAGAGATCGGAGAGAAGAAACGAAAATATGAAAGCAATGGCAGAAAGTGCCTGCAGGAGAGTTTGGAAGAGCCGACGCGCGCGGCAAAGGGGTGCAACAGGCCACCGCAGGGGCGAGTTATTCCAGGAGAGGAGTTCAGCCGTGAGCGGCTCCTCCGGGAAAGCATCCCAGCAGCAGAAAGGCAAGTTCAAAGGCCCTATTGCCGCAGCGGGTTCAGCATTTTCCCAAACATAAGCAGCGTGGCCAAAGCCTACCGAATAAAGCACGGAGTAGAGCTTGACGGGGTCTAGCTACTCAGGCAGGGGTAGGCTGCTGGGAGGCTGTGCTATGGGGTTTCGACTTTATTCAACCTGAAGCAGGTCTGGTTTATGCTTTAAGAAGGTAAGGAAATCCTGGCGTCTGTGGTAACATGGAGGGAATTATGCTAGGTGAAATAGGCCCGACACAGAAAGACGAATCCTGCACGATCTCACTTACGTGTGGAATCTAAAAGCAATGCTGGACTCACAGGAACAGGTTGTAGGAGGGCTTGCCAGGTGCTGGGCAGAAGGGGAAGAGAGAGGCCGGCCCGAGGGTCCAGACTGTCAGCTGTAAGGGACTGAGTCCTGGGGAGCCCCCACACAGCGTGCGGACTATGGTTAACAACGTATCGCGAACTTGGAATTTGCTGAGAGGGTGGATCTCAAGTGTTCTCACCATACACAAAAAGGTAACGATGTGGGGTGATGGGTGTGTTAATTAGCCTGCTTATGGTGGTCATTTCACAGTGTATACACATATCAAAACATCACTTTGTACATCTCAAATATATACAATTTTTATTTGAGCAAAACAAAAAAATACAATTTTCAAAAAGGGGGTGACTATAGTGGACGCTATGATGTGCCCCCAGGTACCCTGTTGGGAGCAAGGGTGTGTCCCCCAGTGGCTGTCGGTGCTTCCAGAAGATGGCTCTGCGGCAGCCTTGTGTAGGGATCGCCTGGGCTGAAGGAAGCTGCCTCGCCCAAGGTCACACCTCCTTCTGGCACAGCCCTGGTCCCAGCCCACCCCAACTCAGGTCGGTCCCTGCTCAGAGCTCCCCGTGGGGTTGGCTGAGGCCTTCCTGAGACCTCACTGTGGCCCATCTTCTCCCTTCCACAGGGGTTATCCCAGGAGCATCCTGAGTACATGGTTCAGGGGACACCACCTGTGACAAGGGCAGTGGCTGCCATGAGAAGAATGCATTGTAGTGGGGACAGAGGGAGGTGGAGGGTCCCAAGGCTCTGGGGCCAGCGCAGGAGCGAGAGGAAGTTGGCTTGGACCTGAGCAGTAGAAGTGAAAATGCCAGTCTGTGATCTGTGTCAAAGGAAGAGCAGACAGGACTTACCTACTCCAGTAGTTTCCAGCTATTTTAACGGCAGGAAAATGTGACCCAAACTGTAATCTGGGTGGGGTGTGAGGCCCAACTTGGCCTATCACACCTTTCACCAAAGGACTGTGAAAGGGCGTCCGGAATGTGCTGCTGTCCCAGACGGAAAGCTCTCTGGGCTGTGGCCGTGAGCTGCACCTGCAGGGCTCAGCCACAGGGGCCTTCACAGCTGCCCCCAGAGTAACCGAGGCAGGCCACCCCCTCTTACCCAGGGGAGCTCTAGGGCGACGACCAGCCAGGTTTAAGCTCTGTGTCTCTGGAGATGTCAACTATCCTGAAGTCCCGGGGAGCGCTCTGCTCTTTGCCACCCCCAGCCTGGATCCCGGCCCCAGGCCAGCCTTGCCTGCTTGGAGGTTGGGCCCAAAAACAAGAATTTTTATGGAAGTCGACTTTACTCTGATCCTTTCTAGCTATGATGTTTGAAGAAGCATAGAATACAAAAGCTGGAAACAAGCATAGAGAAAATAAAGCTAGATCCCTTATTTTGTAATTGCAGAACTGAAGTCCAGAGAGTTCAGGCGGGTTTACCATCATGACTTGCTAACTGCTGGAGGAGCCGGCTGTAGACATCTGCCCCCTGACTGCCGGACTCCTGGCCCCTTCCAGGCCCGCCCCCACTGCTTCCCGCCCCCACTGCTTCCTCTCAGCGGTCTTGTGACCAGAAACACAGGCGGAATTTCATGCTCCAAAACGACACAGACCGGCTTCTTATTAGAATGGGTTAATTGCTTTCTCCTGTTGAAGGAAGATATTCAATGGGTCACCAGGCAACGAGTTATAGCCGCAGCACCTCTTTCTATGATTGCGCAAAGTGCAACGACACATTAAAAGATAATTTATCAAACAGCCTTCCAATGAAGGTGCAAATCTCAAAAATATTTTAAGATTTAAAAAGAAAGCAACGAAAAGCAGAATGTGTTGTGGGCCTGCACCCATTCGCTCATCTGAGTACAGAAACTGTATTTTACTATTAATATTTATTCCAGAGCATGGGCTGTTGTGGCTGCAAGTGCTTCCGAGACGCCTTCTGTCCTGTGCGCACAGGGCTGTGCTAATGTGCCCCAGGGTGCCCGGCACCTGCCGCACCAGGGTGACGCCCTGCCACGCTGGTCATGGGAGCCAGACCCAGAGGCGGCAGAGGGGTCCCGGAGGAGGAGGATGCGTGGGACTCGGGGTAGCTCAACATCTAGCCAGTGCCACTATGACCGTTTGGCACCAGAAGATCAGAAGGTGGCTGATTTCGAGGGACCAGAAGCATTTCCTCTCATTTCTGCAAAAGGGCCTGGGAGGGCCAGACCGGGCCCCGCCAGCTTCCAGAAGTGGGGAAGGTGGAGACAGGCCAGCAGGCCAGGCCTGGGCAGCGGCTGCAGCTCCTCACGGCCCCCGGGGCACTGAGCCCTCCCTCTCCTTTCCGCTCTTTCTCTTTTTTATGCCAACACTTTTTCAATAAAATTTCTCAAATCTGCAGAAAAGTTAAAAAACAGTACAGTGATGCACCCTTCACGTAGGTTCACCAACTCTTAATATTTTACCAGATTAGATCTTTCTTTCTTTACTTTCTTTCTCTATGCATACATACACACATATGTAATTTTTATTTTATATAATTTATGTTTATTGTTTTCTGAAAAATTTAAAAGTAACATTAGACATTCCATCACTTTACCTCTAAATATTTAATATAATAGTTTTCTCCTGAGAACAAGGACTCTCTCCCACATAACCTCAGTACCACTGTCATGCTCATGAAACTTAATCTTCATGTAATAATATAGACTTTGTGTTAAAGTTTCCCTTATTGCCTCAGTAATGTTCTTTAAAGCTGTTTTTTTCCTAAGTTCAGTATTCCTTTAATCTCACGTCAGAATTTAGTTGTCATGTCTTTGTTGTCTCCTTTAGAGCACCCCCTGCCCTGAACATTTTCCATGACTTTTGTTGTTTTTTGCCTCTGCTAACATCGAGTTTTTGAAGAGTGCAGGCTAGTCATCTTGCAGAACACCCAGTATTCTGGATTTGTCTGGTGGTTTTCTCGTAAGTAGATTCAGGTTGCACATTTGTAGCACCCATACTCCACCAATGGCGCTGTGTCCTCAGGGTGCCCACGAGAAAGCACATTATTTCAATATGCCCCATTGTTGGTGACATAAGTTCACTCACTTGATTTGGGGGATGTTCCTCAGATTTTCTGTTGTAAGAGTACCTTTGTGTAACTTAAAATTAGTAAGTAATCTGTGGGGTTCCCCAACAAAATGCCATGCATTTGTTCTAGCATCTCTTTGTGATTCTTGGCTGAGTGAGTCACTCTGCTGGGGGTTGTAAGACGGCGATTTTCTGATTCTGTTACCCACTCCATATTCAGAGCCGGAAACCTCTACAGATCTCCCTTCCTTCCCCTTGTTGTCTGGGTGTAACTTGGACTCACAGCTTTTTTATGCAGTTATAATGCTGTTGGCATTATTCTTTCAATGCACAAATAGTCCCGTCCCTGTCAGGTTCTGAGCACCTGCCTCCCTCTTTCCTGCACCGCAGTGAACCCAGGCTCATGGCGACCTCTCCCTGACCCCCGTGGACATGTCCACTTCACCTGAGCTCTGATTCTTCTAGGGGGCATGGAGGTGACACTCCTTTGCTCTCCTGGTCTGTACTTGCATGTCCCTCTTCCCACAGCGAGGATGCTACTTCCCAGCAACTCCACTGTGTTTGTGCATCTTTTCTGCTCTACAATCACCCAGCATAGCTGCAGAGTTACTAAACAATACCACTTCAACAGCAAACCTGCTGAGTGAAGTCCAGGGTTTCTTTGCAGTTCGCCTTTGAAAATGTATTTCTCTGTCTTTAAAATATAGCCCATAGGGTGAGTAATCAGAGTACTGTGCTTGAAGGTTGTTTGAATTAATCATTTTATCTGTGTAGGCATGCTGTCAATTTGATGTAGGGTTATATTCATTTGTTTCTCTTTGCACTCAATTTTTATTTTTTTCCATACCTAATGAAAGATATTTTTGAAAGTAAAATATTAACATGATTCAAAAGTCAAAATTATGTATAAAGAAACTACATACACACAGAGAGGTGTCACCCCTCTCCCTAGATCACCAGCCCTCTGCAGGCAAGCACGTTCTTTTAGTTTGCACTTAATTTTTCTATATTTCTTTTTAAATTTTTACTTCATTTTAAAATATTTAATTGACAAATAAAATTGTACGTATTCAAGGAGCACAGCGTGATAACTTGGTATACCACATACTTTGTGCAATGATTGCCGTGATTACATTAACCTCCTTTTGTAAATAAAGAAGTGGAAGTATTTATAATATACTCTCTATTATATTACAAGGACAAAAGGGGCACACCACATACACTCATATGGACTCAGCTTTTTCATTTGAAATACATCCTGGGAATCATTCCAGGTCCCAAGCCGGGCTTTTCCTGGTCCTCCTGTCTGTCTGCACTAAATTCCTTCGCCTGACAGAGTCCATCTGCCCAGACTGCCATGTCGGACCCCTCAGGCTGTTTCCAACATTTTCTAACAAAGAACACTTTAAGGGATAATCTTGGTTACATGTTGTTTTGCATTTGTGTAGGTGTATCTTTAGGGTAAATTTTTAAAGGACAACTGTGTCCAAGAAAAATGTTTATGTGGCTTTGTTGGACATTGACATTGACCCTGCAGGTTGTAGTAACTTTATCCCACTGTCCCAACATCATCTGTAAAATGTCTTCACTTTGAGATCTGCTGCAATACGCAAAGTACCTGTTTCCCCCACTGCCTCAACACAGGATATGTTGTAAAGCTTGTGAATTATAGTCACCTGAGAAGATGAGAAATGACAATTCAGCATGTGTTAGTTTGCGTTTCTATTAACAGACGCGAAGGTGAGCACCTTTTCATGCATGTAAGGACCACTTGCCAGCACTCATTTGTCTGTTCATGTGTCTTGCTCAGGCTGCTATGAGACTTTTGGTCTTCTTTTTGCTCAAGAGCTAAGAGTTTATTAGGAAAATTACCATTTATCTATAATAGATAAGTAAACTAGTGAATACAAAAGCTAAGTTGAGTACACTTTTGAGAAGCATTTTCCCCCCCAGCAAAATGTATTGCTAATCCTTTTTGTTGTTTTTGGTGTTATTGTTATGTGGCCAAATTTACCAGTTGTCATTACATGTGCATTTGAAATAGTTGTTATAAAGCCTTTCCCTAAGCCCAGAACATAAAAAGGGTTTTTTAAATATATATATATATATTTATATATATATTTCTTGAATAAAACTTATTTTTTACATTTAAACACCCATTGGGATTACATGTTGCTGTAGGGTGTAATGTGTGTATACAATTTTATATTTTTTCCCAATGGTTATTCAACTGTCCCAACACCATCTATAAAATGTCTTTACTGCCTGGGGAACAGGGGCTCACACTTGTAATTCCAGCACTTTGGGAGGCTGAGATGGGAAAATTGCATGAGGCCAGGAGTTTGAGACCAGCCTGGACAATATATCAATACCCCGTCTTAAAAAAAAAAAAAATAGCCAGGTGTGGTGGCGCAGACCTGTAGTCCCAGCTACTCGGGAGGCTGAGGCAGGAGGATGGCTTGAACTCAGGAGTTTGAGGTTGCAGTGAGCTGTGATTGTGTCACTGCACTCCAGCCTGGGTGACAGAGCGAGATCCTGCCTCTAAAAATATAATAATAATAAAAATACCTTTTAAAAATAAATAAAGTTTTTACTTTCTGTGGTGGACAAAGATGCCACATTATCACATACTAAATTTCCATATGTAGTAGGTTCCATTTCTGCATTTTTTTTCTGTTCCACTAATCCATCTATTTATGAACCCTTGGTCATTTTTGCTATGGAGGTTTTAGAGTCTATTTTAATATCTGGTACAGCTGGTCCTTCTAATTCCTATTTTTGAAGTGTTCCTGAATGTTATTATATGTTTACCTTTTCCATATAAACTTTAAAATTAGTTTGTCCCGCTGCAAGGAAAAAACCAAACAAATAAAATAAACAAACAAAATCACTTCTCCAGGCACATGGCCTGTGTTTTCAATTGCTGGGGTCTGACTTTGTGACTTTCTGGGTGATTGTTAAATATTCTTCTCTCACGAGTATCCGATACTTCTTTAATCCCAAGAATTTAATCTTTTTTTGCTTTCTATTGATAATAGGGTTTTCTTTTCCATTATTTATTTTATTCCATGAAGTTTTCCATTATTGTTTAATACATGAAGATGTTTAGTTTTGTATCTTAACTTCATATCCCACTATGTTAGTGAATTATAATATTGAGGTAGTTTTATTATTGATTTTCTTATTTTTTTCCAGGGATCCTATTATGTCTTCTGAAAATAGAAATGGTTTTACTTCTTTTCTCAATAGTAATGTTTCAAATTGTTTTTCTAATTGCATTGGTTAATGCCTTTAAGATAACGTTAAGTGGCACTAGAAATAGTGGCTGGCCCTGCTTTTTTCCTGACCTTAGTGAGTGTTCCCCTTCTGGTCTGTCTTATGTTGGGTTTGTGCTGGGGACGTATCTGTCAACCCATATTTAATTCAGTGTATCATCAGGAGCGAACGATATTGCACTTTGTCAAAGGACATTTTAGTGTCTGTGGAGACAACTATATAATTTTTATCATTAGATCTATTAATACGGAGAATCATATTACTAGTTTTCCTAAGATTTCATCATTGTATTATTGGAATAAATCCTACATGTTTAGAATGGAATGTTTGATTCTATTTGCTAGTACATATGATTTTTTACATAGATATTCATGATATTGGTCTTTCATTACCTTTCTTGTGCTATTGTTAACAGGTGGAGGTATCAATGTTATATTTCCTTCATGAAGATAATTTAGTTTTCATTTTTTCTATCTTTTTTTCCTTTCTATATCTGCTTTCCAAAGGGTTTATAGAATTCTCCCGAGACACCGTTTTGGGTCTGGTAATTTTTTTGTGTGTGATTTCATTGGTGTTGTAGAAATTAATTTATTTAATCTTTTCTTCTCCTTTGGGGTCAATTTTAGTAAATTATATTTTCTGGGAAATTTCTTTTTGTTCAAGTTGCTCAAATATATTTGCAGGAAGTTGTGCAAAGTAGTTCCTTGTGATTTGTTTAAAGCCTGTTTTCAATGGCTATTTCTCCTTTGTAACTTATTATTTTGTATAATTTTACTTTCTCACTTTAAAAAATTAGATTATCTAGTTTGTCTATTTTTTCCAAAGAACTGGCTTTTTTCTTTTTTATAAATTCTTCCATTTTTTGTTTTCTACCTCATTGATTTGTGCTTTTATCTTTATTTTTCCTTCTTTGGGTGAATTTTATTACCCTATTTTTATCCTTTTGAGTTTGGAATTTACTTTTTTTTGTTATTTTATTTTTATTCATATCTAAGACTATGAATTTTCTTCTGGCCACTGATTTAACTGTACTCCATAGATTCTGATATGTCTTGTTTTCATTATGGTTATTTTTTAGAAATGCTGCAATTTTGGATTGTATTTAGCTTCCCCAACGAGTTGTTTTATAGAGTTTTCAAATATCCAGAAGGGAGAACCTACTGAAATTACTACTTTTATTGTATCATGAATATTGTTTGCATTACTTTCATTTTATGGAAATACTTGGCACTTTTCTCTGACCTAACATATGGCTAATTTCTTCCGTAACTTTTTTGCAGCTTTGTTGAGATGTAATTGATACACAGTGAACTGCACACATTTAAACTGTATAATTTAATAAATTTTGGCGTATGTGCACACCCATGAATTAGTTTCCACCATCAAGACACTGAATATATACGTCTCACCCTCAAAAGCTTCCTCATGCCCCTGCCCTCAGCTCCCAGGCAGCCACTGGTCTACTATCTGGCATTAGAGATTTGCTTGCATTTCCTAGAAGAAATATATAAATATATAAAAGTATGGAATCATATAGTATGCACTCTCTTTTAAATTTTTTTGTCTGGTGTCTTTCACTCAGAGTAATTATTTTGAGATTCATCTATGTTGTGTGTATTAATAGATGGTTCATTTTTCCACTAAATGAACACAATTTGTTTATCTAATTTGGACTTTTTTATGATCTTTAAATTCCATTTTTTCAATTTTTTTTACAGATACATAATAGATGTACATATTTTCAGGGTACATGTGAAAATTTGATACATTCATATAATCAAATCAGGGTAATTGGGATATCCATCACCTTAAATATTTATCTTTTCTTTATGCTAGGAACATTGGAATTATTCTCTTCTAGCTATTTTCAAATGTACAATAGATTAATGTTAACTACAGTCATCCCATCATACTGACCCATCGAACACCAGGTCTTCTTTCTTCTAACTAGGTATCTGTACCCATTAATTAACCTCTCCATATGGCTAACTTTTATCAGTGTTCTATGCATGACCAAGAAGATATATTCTCAATTATTAAGTTGTAACTTTTGCTATATATTCATGAATTCTACCTAAGGTATTATATTCATTTTTTATATTTTTACTTGTTTTTAATCCACTGGACTTGTCTTAGGCTAAGAATAATACATTAAATTTTCTTAGTAAGAATTATTTCTATTTGTCTACACATCTCCTATATATGTTTTTTAAGAAGGTGGTTGCTATGTTCTTTAGTATATGTGTAGTCATCTGTTATATTAATAACTTCATTTTGAATAGTGGTATTTATAGTATAGAGTGTTCTTCTTTGTGACATTTATTTTGGTGGTAGGAGGGTTAAATTTTACTGTGTAATATATCAGGGTTAAAATCCCTGCTTTCCTGTTTCTTTCCATTTGCCTTATACTCTTGTCTAATTGTTTCGTTATTATTATTTTAGCCTTTCTGAATCATTTTAAGTGTGTCTTTTGCACCACACAGAATTGGAATTTTTTTCTTATGGTCAATTTGCAAATCTTCTTTTAGTGGGTGAGATAATCCTAGCTGTTTGTTGGAATGATCCACATGTTTAATCTTATCTCTGAATTATTGATAGTATTCACTGGTGTATTTGCTTGATTTCTTTCTGTGAGGTCAGTTCTCTTTTTCATATTAAAATATATGCATTTTGTTGTTTAGGAAAGTGTGTATTTTTATTCTATGAAAACATGTATTTGATGACTTTTTTTCTAGCCATAATCACACTTTGCCTTACGCAGGCTTCAACTGTTCGGTCGGTCAACTTTGAAAGTGTTGTCCTTTGACTCCCACCTCCCACCTCCCACCATGCAACAATCGGTGAACTTATTTTACTTCCCCTTTCTTTCTCCTCTGTCTCCTGTCCTTTGTGTTATTCCGAATTGTTTTCGGAACATGTAACATTTGCATACTGCTGTTTCACCCTCGTGCCCACGGTGTTTCAGCCTCAGGTCTGCAGACGCATAAACTCAACATTCACGTCCCATCCTTTTGCCCCAGTGTCCCCCGCTGTTTCTTGATGGGCAGAGCCCCTCCCCTAATATACTCCTCCAAACGGCCTGCAGACAGTTTCCTGCTCTCGATAGCTGTGGTTCTGCTGAGTTGGCGTGTGGGGTAAGGCTTGGCTGGACGTGCACCCTCGTCTCACGCGGCCTTTCCTGGTGTTTCTTGAAGACAAGGTTCTGCTGCCGTCTCGCTGTCAAGATAGCCGATGCCGTGCCGATTATTCTTACTTTTAAGACCCCTGGCCTTCTGGTCTGGAAGTTCTGGGAAGTCGTATGTTCTAATAGGCTTTCTTGCGTTGCAGGAAGCTTCCTTTGGATCATAGTTTAAGGGTTGACTCTGCGTTCATCTCGTTTACCATCTCTGGGGACTCCAGTTGCACAGAAGTTGCATCTTTTGCTCATCTTTTACTTCTGTCATATTTTCTCTAATCCCTTTTACGTCTTTTTTGTTTTCATTCATTTTATTGTCAATTTTCAAGATTTTGCTCATGACGCTTATCATATTTTAGCCAACGGTGCCCTCGGGGGGCTTTGCAGCCCCGTCTGCGTTTTGGGAAGATTTCGTCTTTGCTTCAGTTTCGTTTCCAGGTTGAGTCGACTGCCATTTCACACATTTCTAGATTTTCGTCTATTTTTGCTCTGAGTTTTTGAAATTCTGATTCAATATGCTTTTCGCATCCCAAGCTTAAGTAAATTCATTGAGGCTGGCCGTTGTGTTATGGCTTATTCTGCTGTGAGTGTTTTGATTTGAGGGGATTCCCTTTAACGGATAATACCTGCTCCTTTGCATCCCCTTTGAGGTGCCTTATTTCACTGCGCCGGCACCTGGCGGGGGGTACATTCCTAGTAGGCAGGGATGAGGCGCAGGCCCCCCGGCTTCTCAGCACAAGGGCTCCTGCTCCTCTGTGTGTAACGAGGCGCATCTCCCCGACCCCTGATGCTCTTTCCCTGGGCACTGGGGGGCACAGGGTCAGTGTTTGGTGCGTCTCCCTTGTTTAAAAACTGTCATCACTTGTTTGCTTCCCGCCACGGCACACCTCACCCTCCTTTCTCCTCCCCCACTGGTCCCCTCCTCCAGCGTCACGGTCCCTCCCGCGTCGGTGCCTTCCCACGCCTGGCCTTCTGCCCCCACATCCCCAACCCCCTTCCTCTGCCTTCGCAGTAGCCAATGCTCTGACCCACCAGACCTGCCCCTGGTCTCAGGGTTTCCCCACCCGGGTGCGATTCCTCTTTCTGGAGATGATTTTGTCTGGTGTCCACGACCACCCGCCCCTGCTCCCGTCTCCTCATGCTGTGCAGGAGCCGCCCGCTTCCGGGCAGGCTCAGGGTGGCCCTGCAGGACGTGGCTGTTCATTTCCACACTGTGCTCTGTGGGGCTCCCTGCGTCGCCCACCAGCTGTGCTCCAGGACGGGGCTGGGGGTCTCCTCAGCTCCCCGGCTGAGCTCTGGTGGTCTGGGAGTGTGTGGAGCGGGAGAGGCGTGAGCATCTGCTATGACCGTTTTGTAACCACAACACCCCTTTCTTTTTTTATTTAAAATTTCTTTTTTACAGAACTGTGCTTGTGCAACATATGAAGTTGTGTGTGTGTTACTTTATGGTGACCAGGCATTCTTTTTAATAGCGCTGCACTGGATAAGAATGTTTTTAATGGCTTTATAATATTTCATTCTGTGGGTTTAACTATTTACTCATTTATCGAACAATTTCTCCACTACTGGACACTGATAAAACTGTTGCACATTTCTTCACTTAGAATTATTTCCTCAACGTAGATTTCTAATAGTGCAATTAGTTGGTAAAGTGTTATAACATGTTTTAAGTTTCTTTGTACAATTTTTAAATCTTTTCCCAAACCCTCATGTGGCCGGCAGGCGGACAGAGCTGAATGACCATCAATTGCCCCCACTGTGCACCCCGAGGGGGTCCTGGTGCACAACGTGGCACCGTGGACACGGGCAGCATGAGGAAGTGCCGCAGCCCCTGCAGATGCCGCCTTGTGGGGACACACATGTGCTCGTCTGTGTACCAACAACTCAAGACCCCGCTCTCGAGCATGGTGAGGACGTGCCCTGTCCACCCTCAGGCCCCCCAGCAGAGCCCCCCGATCCACGCCCTGTGGAGCAAGTCCCGTCCCAGGAAAATACCACTGCCACAACAAGCCAATCATTCATCTTCTTTGTCTAACCCGACATTCTTATCTTTTTACTTATGTTGCATACCAAAACCCTTCAAGACATGTTTCCTTCCAAATTATTACTTCATTTTAATCTCTAAACCTGTTTGCATCTCTTCTTTCTGCTTATTTTTAAAATATTACAGTTCTTATGCTAGGGTCACAGGCTTCAGGAAATTCATGGACCCCTGGAAGTAAACGTACAACTCAGTGTGTGAATGCGTGTGTGTCTATATGTGTGTTGTATTTCTGGGTGGGGAAGATTCATAGCTTTCATCAGATTTTCAAGAGTGAAGAAACACTGCTTTAGATGGTTTTAAATATATCCTAATTATTAAACATACCCTAATTGTATTATTTTGCACCATTAGTCTTAATCCCTTAGATTTCACTTGGACATACACTGAGAAAAAAGCTTCAGTAACAATAAAGGTATTGTGCATGTTGGTCTTGGTTTTTCTACCACAGGCAGAAGAGACAAGTGACTTTCAGTTTGTTCTCTGTCCTTCAGCCAAGTTGTCAGGTGCAGGAAGCTGCGTTCTCTGAGCTGGTGGTTCTCAGAGTACAGTCCCCACTTGGAAGCACTGGTTCCAAGAGAACTTGTTTAAAAAGCAAGTCCTTAGACCCCACCCCACACCAGCTGAGCCAGAAACTCTGGGGACGAGGCTGGAAATGTCTGGTTCAGCACCCCCAAGGCGACCCGGATGCACACTCAGGTAAGGACACAGAGGGAAGATGACAGCGCGTCCCAGGTGCTGTGCCTCCAGGAGGAGGGAGGGAAGGAGCGAGCACCCACAGCTGCCTTCCCCGCCTGCACTGGGCTCAGCGTTTATCTGAGTTATCGCGTGCTAAGTGACCTCTTTATATTCCTAAAATGTTTAAAACCCATCTGCTTATTTGGCCTGTGGAAGGAATTTGTTTTTTACAGTTAATATCAATATATTGAAGCTATGTAGGCAGAGAAAATGATTTTCATATTTCAATCACATAACAAATGAGGTGCTGCAACTAGAAGCTGCGTTCCCTAGAGGTACAGCACTCTGCATAGCAAACAGTAATCTATTTTGCTCATAAGCATTTGTCAACATGTTGGAAGACCTCCCTGTTAACAGTCTCAGTTGCTGTTTGACACTCTGCAGTGGTTCCCTGGCCTGAGAGGATTTTGTCCCACAGCAAGTGCCTCTGACCTGGCTTCCTCGTTACAGACTCTCCTTGGCCAGACTTTAGCCGGGATCCTCTGGGCCTCTGTGGGCCCTGCCCTTGGTCTGCCTTGCGGTTTTAGCAGGGGTTCTGCTAAGTCAGGTTAGTGCGGAGCCCCACCTCCGACATCTGATCTCCCTGGTACCTCATCAGGTTCCTCAGCCCCCCCTTGATGTCCCAGTCCTCAGCCTGCTTTAGCAAGAACCCCCTGTCCGGAGGACTACTCTCAGTAATTTTCCACCCACTGAGCCCTCACTCTGCTCCTTGGCTATAAATCTCCAGCTATCTTTGCCAAATTCGGAGTTGAGCTGTTTTACTGAAGCCTCTCTCTAGTCCTGAATAAAATCTGACCTCATCTCCTTTAACTGGCACTCGCTCTATCCTCTGTAACATCCACCTCGGCCTGTCCACCACCTCTGGCACGCCAGAGACACTGCCTCTCTTGCTGGACATCACGCATGATGTAAACCTCCAGCTTCTGCCCCGTGCACACCAGGTCTAGAGAAGCTACAACTCCAGGAGGATTGAAGGAGAAAAGAGTCCCTCGAGTTGGAAGCCCCTTTGTCCAGGAACTGCAGTGGTATTTGTCAGCTCTACTCCAGTGTGCATCATGTAGTGTGCATCAGTCAGTGTGCATCCGTGTACTCATGTAGCAGTCAGATAGGCTGAGTGTGGTAACAAACATTCCCCAAACCCTAGTGACCGAACACAACAAAGTGTTTCCTGCTCAAATCACAGTCTAATGGGTGACAGCAGGGACTCTGGGCCATGTGGTCATTCAGGAGCCTCCAGAGGCCCTGCCCCCCCACCCAGAGCCTCTGGGTCCTCCACTTTGGCTCTGCTCCCCACCCACAGGTGTTCCTATGCCAAACCCCTCAGTGTGGATGAGAAGACCCACCCTTAACACTCACACTCTGATGTGAAGGACCAGTCACTTGGGGGCCAGGGCCCAGCTCTGTCCTCAGGAGGAGAAACAGAAGGCCCCACAGCCATAGGGGGAAGCCTTGCAGTCTCTGCCAGGGCAGTCAGCACAGAGGAAATGCTCATAATTGGAGAGATACGGGTGATCATTCCCACGTGGCCTGGGGTGATCTTAGACTAGGTGAGTCCAGAGAGGCTGGGAGTCCCTGGTGCTGGCATCTGCTGCCACCCTGAGTCCTGCAGGGCCCACCCTGGTGAGCACCCCTGTCTGCATGGAGCCCCCACGTTCAGGTGCTGCCTTTCTATATCCCAGGCTCTGCCGTGGGTCCGTGTCATCCACTCCTTCTCCAGCCAGCCGCCTTCTGGCTCTCTCTGCTCCAGGCCCCACACACATACCGAGGACATCTGGGGTTATCCTGTGCTTTGTCTTCTTGGACCCGATGGGAGTTGTAGGCCTATAACCCCGACACGTCTCCGCTGGTCTCCACACAAGCCCTCCGTGCATCAACACTGACCTTGAATCCGCAGCCTTTCTCCTGACCTGTTTCTCCTCCCGCTGCCTGCCTTTGTTGGCTTCCCTGTGCCACAGCCCGCTAACCTCAGAGCCAGCCTGGACCTGCCGCGTGATCCATTCCCATGTCTGTCAACAAATCAGATCCATCCTGGGGTGCAGTGAACAGCTGACACTCTTGGTGACTAAAATGTTGTTCAAAGCCCCCGTATCTTTCATTACATTTCACTGAACCACTGTGCCTTTGCTTTTAGAAAATGCTATGGCTAAATTAGAATAACTGTCACCCAGGCAGCCCTGCTCTTCATCAGACCTACTGTGTGCTTCTCTTGTGCAGGGAATGCACCTGTCACCCTAAGGACCCACATGGCAGGGCCGTGTTTGGGGGGCAAGGCAACAGCCACTGCCATATCTCTGCACATGAGAGTTACTTCCACACCTCAGACGCCGACTGCAGTTTCCCTCCTTGCCAATGTGCTCAGGGTTAATTCAGTCAGAGATGATGACTTTATACATGGGTTCTTGTTGCCGTGGTTCCGGTGTCTGGGCCTGGTGTTACTCTCCCCAGACCTGCAGACCAGAGTTGACACCTGTTGTGATTTAGAGGTTGGTGTTTCCTTCCTGAGTTTCTGAGTCCAGAGGAAGCACTTGCCGATCCACTCTCACTTGGCAAAATGTGCATTTTAGAGCAAGAATGTTGCCTGTGAGGGTCAGCTTGGCCTTGAAGCAATAGTATCTGAAGAGCAAGAGGCTCAGGCACAAGCTCCGACCCCGCCGGCACCCAGACCCCAGCCTGAGACGGGACTGATGGGCGTAGCTGGCAGTGTGGAGCTGGGCCGCGGCCGGGGCTGGCGTTTCCTGGGGCCCAGGTGGGTTCAGTCTAAGTGGGTCCATCTGCAGCTGACTCCCTCCTCTTTGGGGTTCAGTGGGGTGTCTGACACTTGTGCGGGGCCCTCACCCATTGTGGGCGTTTCCTGGCTTCTGAACACTGAAGGGGCACATGAGAAGTTTCTTTCCTAGAGAAAAATACATAATAATACTTAGACCTTATGTGGTGCTTTGTATCTTCAAAGCAGTTTCACACACAGAGCTATAAAAATGAATGTAAATGTATGAAAGTAACACTATAAAGAAGCCTGGAAATTACAAATGTGCTGTAAGTAAAATTAAATTGTCGTGATAGTAGAAGCATTATTTTTATGCCTAGAAAGCCTTAGTTTACAGATTGACTGTAGAAAATACTATGACTCATATATTTAAAGTCTGTATTTAAAACAATTATCGGCTGTGCACGTGTCTTAGTCCAGCCTCCAGGAGGACATCACGCTGTGGTGGTCTTGGGTGTTACCTGCAGCTCCTCAGGCAGAGCCCACCCACCCTCCACTGCCCACAGCCCTGGGCGAGTCCTGCCTTCCCTGCCTCTGTAAGGTCTGATACCGGTCCCTTCCCTTCCAGAGCCTCCTCCCGGGACCAGTGAATGACCACTGTGCCCAGGAGCTACAGGTCTGTCCTGAGCTGTCTGGCAGCAGCACATCAGGAGCCTCCCGGAGCCGCAGTTTTTATCTACCCTGCAAGCAGTGGAGATCTGCTGTCTCCCTCTCAAGGCTGCTGGGAAGGCCCCAGCTGGAGCCTTCCGGACTCCCAGTGACCACCTGCATCAAGCCTCGCATCTCTTTGGTCGTCAGCTCTTAGAACTGGAAGAATCCTTAGCAGTGACCTCAGCGAGGGCCTCGCCCAAGGTGCAGGAACCCATCCTGCAAGTTCCCTGCTTGAGGAACTGCCAGCCTGGAAACCTCTGACCCCTCGGGCTTGCTGAGCATCTCCCCGTGCTGTCCTCCGAGCCACCAGAGAGTTCCTCAAAGCTCCCACATCTTTCATGGGACTTCACAAGTGGACCAGGCTGCCTCATGTTTTACAAAAGGTTACAGCTGAATTAGAGCAAACCCCACCCAGCACCCCGTGTAGTGGGTCAACTGAGTGTGAGTCACCTGTGGGGATTTCTAGTGGGGCCTGGGGTGACCCTCCCAGACCTCCCCCAGGGCAGTGGTCATGTTGCAGACACCAGGACGGCCCTGTCCAGTGCACAGCCCGGTGCGCCTGCTCTCCCTGAGGGTCTCCAGCCCAGCTGTCCCTCCCCCAGCTGGCCATGCAGGGAGCAAGTCAGGGCAGGAGCACACCCGCCCCACCCGAGCGTGCACAGCGCCCAGCACATGCCCTGACCCGAGCATGCTATCTCAGTGCTGAGGAGGGTGCAGCAAGAGGAGGAGCTGACAGCAACAGGGCCTGGCCAAGCACCAGGCACCCCTGAGAGGACTGTCCACGTCATCCCTCAACTGCATCCATCAGCTCTGGAACAATTTGGCCTCTCTTGGTAAGGAAGGGAAGGAGAGGCAGAGTAGGCCATGTCCCACTGCAAAGGAGGGCCCCACCACACATCTGGAACTGCCCGGGAGCCAAGCACTGGGCTGTCTGTGGAAAATAAGAGCCAGGTTGGGGTTTAATCCAACCCCAGGGCAGCATGGAGGCAGTGTCTTCTGTCAGGGGCTGAGCTGCCATGCATGCCAGGGGACAGTCATTTGGTGCTGGTGCGAGGTTGAGGTGGTGACCTGTCAGGCCCTGGCAGCAGCCCAGAGGCTGCTGCCCCGTGGTTGGAGCACCTGGTGGGGGTCAGTGAATCCAGCCCATATACAGAGAGGAAGCGAGGCCCTGGAGGGCCAGTGCAGAGCTGCCACCAAGCCAGCCATCCCCTGGGGATCCCCTCAGGGATACTTGATGGCAAACACCCTTTCTCCATCTAGAGGCACACAAAGCACATACATGTTTTTATTAAAGAAGGACGTAATTCCCTTCTGAAGAACTTCTACACATGTCTCCTCGGAGTTGGGCAGCCACATCCCCAGGCTAGTTTCAGGGGGAGGTTCAGCGTCACTCCTTAGAGCCATTTCCTAGAACAGTCTCCAAGGACAGCCCTGATGTCTGTGGCAGGATGCAGCAGGGGGGACAGAGGGCTTCACTATAAGTTCCAGAGTGAACAGCTCCTGGCAAGCTGCAAAACCTTCCAGTCCACACCACCTGGCATGGCTGAAGGCTATTTCTCTATTAAATAAGACAACACCAAGGAATAATATAAATGATGTTTCCGGTTTTCATGTTTTATTTCAGAATAAACAGTGAACGACGTGGCCAGGTGTGTGGTGTACCTGTGTGGGCAGAAGGAAGCTTCCGAGGACGCTGTGCACCTGACCGTGGTGCTGCTGGGTCCTGCATTTGCATGGCAAGGACAGTGGCCTCAGGTGTACCCGAGATGCCTGGGAGGAGAGGCCCTGCCAGGCAGTGTCCTCAGAGCCCACAAGGACGGCAAGAATGCAAGGGACAAGGGCAATGACCAGCAGTGTGAGAGGAAACACCTGAGTTGGAGGGGACTGGAGAAAAGTGACAATTCCAAATCCTTCTTATGAAAAAATGGAACACTTTCATGCTTGATGGGGGTTCAGGGGAGTAAAGCGCCTCAAGGCTCGGCTGTCTTTCCCCCTTTCTGGCTCCCATCCCACCTGCATCTCCCCTTCAGGGTGTCTCCCCGTCTGACTGCCCGCCCCTCTTTGGGTGTGGCAGGCGTGTCCCAGGTGCCTCCTCGGCCTTCCCAGCAGAGCCTGGCCTGGGGTCTGGAGTCTGTAGCTCCCACACGTTCTGACCCGGCTATGGTGCCATCTCCCAGCCCTAGTCTTTCCTTCCGAGGCACGCCCAGCAGGAAGCCTGGTGCCACATGAGCACTCCTGCCTGCACACGCACCTCTCTCGAGTGCTCATGACCTTCCCACGTGCTGCTCCATCCGGGGTCAGCTGCCTCTGGGGACGTCGCCTTCAGAATCTAGACTGCATTTTGGAGGTTCTCAAGGTGGAAAACTGTGCTGGCTATTCTCCTTTGCGTCTTGCCCCCCCCCCCCCCCCCCGCCGCCCCGATCCACCTGTGTCTTTGCTTTGCTCTGTGCTCTGGCAGGAGGCAGGGGCCTGCGTCCCGCACTACATCCTGGGGCTCCCTCGCCTGCCAGTTAAGCCTGGGTGTGGCCAATGGGAGACGCTGACATGACACAGGACTGCAGGAGAAGCATCCATGCCCCCCTCACCCCCTGGCTTCAGACCGTGGCTCTGACCGTGCCGTGCGTCTCCACGACTGTCCTCTCTTCTAGGCTTGGATTCTCTCCCATCGCTAAGCAGGGACAGCGTCCCCTCCACTCCCTTCAGGCCTGGAAGGAGTAACACGTTCCTACATTTGTCAGTCCCTGGGCTCAGCGCCCCTTACTGACTCCCTTAACCCTGTCGTTACCTCTCCAAATAGTTTATCCATTAAGTTTCTCCAATATCCCAGCTCAGTGTGTCTTCTATTTTAATCTGGGATCCCAAATGATACAAGTTTTTCCCTCTTTAGGTTGAATTTTATTTTTGGAGACAACTATATGCCATTATGATACAATCAAAGGATGATTTGCTGTGTGACTGCAAATCCCAAGAATGTTAAGGGATGAGGAAGTTAATCTAAATAGCTGGAAATGTACCCCCAGTATCTCTCCTGAAGGTGGAAAAACTGTTTATTTGTGGTAAAATCCAGCAGCATTGTGCAATGCTTGTGTTTCTAATCTGCAGGCACCCGTGCGCTTCTACATGTGTAATGCAGGACTGAAGGAAGGCATCTCATCCCGCTGAAGGGGCTGCCTCATTAAATGGGGATTTCTTTGTGGAATAATCCAATGTGCTTTGCTCCCATTATAACAAGCCCAGCTGAAGGCTCACCCGCTTCTTCCCATAACTCATCGTCAAAAGTGACCTCCCTTCTCTGAACTCCTTCTTGCACGTAAGATAACCTAATAATCCGTATTTGCATATGTAGCTTATCTCCCCTACAGGTCTATAAATGTCTCAAATGAGCTACTTATTTGTGTGCCAGGGTTGATTAGCAGAAAGCCTGGCAGAGCGTAAGCTCAGAAATGTTCCTGGTCGTCTGACTTATTGGATAGATGAATTTTGTAAAGTAGCTTTGAACACACAAGCTCTTTCCTGCATTCTGAGAACACAAAGATCAGCGATACATTGTCTAGGTAGCCACTGAAAGATTTGTATTTTATCATACTAAAAATATGGGGGGAATTTTCATTTCCTTATAGTGTGTACACTTACCAAGAGTCCAACTTATTATTGTAAAAAGATGGGTAAAATTCAATATTCACGATTATCTAACGTTGCTATATCTTGAACTATAATTAAGAAAGATTTGGATTAATCAGAATGAAATTCCTCACAAAAACACAACCTTTTTTCACAAAATTATTTCCCATTTTCTTTGTTTTGAATGCAAACATGAGTGTTAGGTAGCTGCTTCTCTTCCCTCCCTCGCTGTATCCAGGGACCCTGGCGTTACCAGTTCCTGTGAGCGGGAAGAAACGCTTCCGTCTGGGCTTCCCACAAGGCCTGTGTCTACTGCTCAGAGACTGGTGGGTTTAAACTTGGGGGTTCTTCCTATTTAACAAAACGAAAGGAATCTAAGATGATGTAGCCTCGTTCCACCGCGGCGGAGCTGCTGGAGCCAAGGATTGACCAGAGAGGCACTGGGAAGGAGGAACGTAAGCTGGGGTTGGCCTCACGCCATGTTGCTGGTGCGGGTGTCCCGCTCCTGCCAGGGGTGGAAAACTGCCAGGAGAGCTCGGGCAGAGAAGGCGCAAAACACACACACACTAACCCACACACACCCAAACACACACGCACACTCTCACACAGACACATACACACTCGAGACATATACACACTCACACATACACACTCGAGCTCACACACACGACTGCACTCACACGCACATATACACACTCACACATACACACTCGAGCTCACACACACGACTGCACTCACACGCACACATACACACTCACATTCATACACATACACACTCATACACACTCACATATACACTCATGTTCACACACACAACCGTACTCTCACACTCACACCCACTCAAGCATACACACACTCCCACATATCACACACTGACACCTCACACACACTCACACTCATGTGCTTGCTTACACAACCACACATTCACACACACAACCAGGACCAACTTGAAGAATGTGAGCCTCTTTGATCTTGTGTCAACAATCAGCGGAGCTGCAGGTCCCTGGTCCCAGTTACTCCAGGGCCTCAACCGTGGTCAGGTTGGGGAGCAGATGGTCCTGCCCATACAAGCACCTCGTCTCTCTGTCCTGCTGTCCTCCGGCCCCACCAACTCACCTGCCCCCAATCATCATGCACTGCCTTCAACATTCTCCTGAAACCTGACCCCTTACCTGCTCAGGGACGTGGAGCAGGGCTGGTTTCCGGAAGCTAGTAAGGCTGAAGCCTACAGGTAATTGTGCTTGTCCTAAGAATAAGACCTGGACGTCACACTGCACAGCTCCCGTCAGGAGCTGAGTGCAGGGGGTCGAAAGGGTGTGGGGCAGAGACCCTGTCTCTGAGGAGGGATAGAGGACCCTGGTGCAGTCCCTCACCAGGCTACTTGGAAGTCTGCAGGGGAGTGGCAGCATGAGCTGCAAGCATGTTGCCCTGAGCCACACCAAGGCCAGGGAGGTGGCAGTACTTCTGCTTTAGTGACAGGGACCCCACAGGGCTGGCCTGGCATGAGCTGCTGTCCATGGTGCTGACACAGTCTGCCATTTCTTAGCATGGTGCAACCTCCTGGTAATCGCAGGGCCCAAACACAGCCCTCTGGCTGCACAGGAGGGGGAGGCTTGAAACCACAAACAATGAATCCCAACAGAGCTTCTGTCTGGAAGGAATAAGAGGAAGCAGCTTGGAGCAAGGCTGAAACTGCAGAACATCTTTCTGGAAAAGAAGCAATTGGAAGGGCCCCGTGGCCTTCATACAGCACAAGGAATTACCAGCATGTCTGAAAAGCAGGAACGTCTTTGAACACCACCCTGGGGCAGGGACGTCTCTCGGTTTCATGAGCACCATCACTCCCTGAAGATTTCAATTGCAACATCTTCCACCATTCCTAAATCAAGTCTGAGAGAGATTTTGGCAACCACCCCTCACCAAATGACTCAGGGAAGACCGCCTACCTACAAATGGAAGTGTGGGCTGTAAAATTCAAGGCCAAGAATCTGTGAAAAATCAGGGCAGCAATTTGCTTTCACAAGTCTCTGACATCCCTCTCCTGTCATCTGGCTCTGCCACATGATAAGCAAGCTGGGAACTGTTGGAGATGTGAATGCCAGACCAAGGCACCCCCAACAGGTGCATGGGGGAGGGGGTTTGCCCCAGAAAGGGCAGACTGTGAGTCAGGGATCCATGTGGAACATGACAAGTGCACTACAAGGGCAGGCCAATGAGACTGTGACTCGGTGGACCAAGTTCCATGTAGCCCAGGATTTATTTAAAAATATTTACTTATGTCCTACAAAGGGTTGCATCCTACATGCACTGGGAATCTTATGGGGATATTGAATCCAAGATTGTACATGGGCTCCCCCAAACCCAGACTTTTACTCCTGGATGGTTGCTCTAATACTGTGATATTAGCAAGTATTGCAGTATCCAATACCACAAGTACTGCATTATTGATTTATCCAATCCTAGCACAATTGGACAAAGTTCTCAGTCTCTCAGCCTTTCAAACCCCAAAGGACTTTTTTTTTACTGACTGTGCTTCTGCTGTTCTACTTATTTTGTTGTTGTGTGTAATTTCACATACACGTGCAGTGTGGGAAGGCCTGAGGCTCACATGATGGAACTATTCTGCTAAACCCATTGATAAAAATGCCTTCCCTTTACTGCTGAGATGATATGATATTGTCAGACTCCCTGACACTAAATAGGAAAACAACTTTATCCAAACAGTGTTTCCGGGACGTTTGTGCTGACCTGAACCTTTGCTGCAGGGAAGCTTCCATTGCCCATCCTGTGTATGAAGAGACAAAGGACAATGTGCCCCTTAATGGTCACCTACATGTGTATTACATACAAGTTTACATGGCAGATTTTCCATGGGTTTCATTAGAGTCCATAGTCTAAGTTGAATATCGACTTGCTCAGAGGGGGCCTACCTGGAAAACAGTAAAGAGGTCTTTGTAATAGTAAGTTTTCCCAAAGTCAGAGTTCAGTTATTAACAATGGTGTTGCAGAGGAAATATATTTTTCCAAGAATGTGGTCAACTTAGTCCTGACTTTCATGTATTAATCTACTAATATTATTCACCCAATTTTGAATGCTTTGCAGTCGAGTTAGAAGGTAAGAAATACATCTACCTAAAACTAAAAGGCAGTCAAAGGGGACAGGTCCACAAGCAACAGAGCATTTCCTCCTTCTTTGTGAAAATGATAGTGCTCTCTGAGGGGAGTAGAAAGAAAATAGTTGTTTTTGCAGCAAATGCAATGATCTAACAGTTCGGGTAATTTTATATAGAATCTGCCAGTTACATACATAGCTTTTAGTAATAATTTGCAAAGAGGAAATTTTGCCATTAAATATGGCACTTCTCATGCAATGTAAAATGTCACAATTCAGCATTTCCCTTGCTGGGATTGTTAGTGAGGAGAAAATGCACGCAGGGAAGCAGCTGAAAAAGGTGTGTTTCGCTTGTACATTTCACTATATCAACCTGCGTGGCTCTAGCAGGCTTGCTGTCTGTGGTGTCTCTCCTTGCAAGTGATATATGTGCATTTTAGCAGAGACCATCTGGAGACAAAGCCATAGCTTTCAAGCTGTGGCACTAATGTGGCATGTTGTGCAGGATTCTCCTGTCAATGTGACATCACTGCCACCCGTTCTAAAGAGCTACTGCTGCATTACAAGCAGAAACTAATTCTTCCATGAATTCCCCAAGAGTCCCTTCTCTGCACATGCTGGGTTAAAGTCATCCAGAGAGAAACGTGGATGAGATTTGCAAGGTGCAATAAAAGGAAGGTGTTTTCCTCCAGAGGCAGCTGGAGACGGGACATGGGCAGATGTGAGGTTCTCGGCAGCTCTAGTAGTTGAGTTTCCGGTACTTACACTCTGGGGTCCTGAAGCTGAGGTGGGGGCAGGAGTTTCCGGCAGTTCCTGAGATTTGCAGAGGTTGGGTCGATCCAAACTCTGTGTCAGGCCCTAAGTGTCCCTGGGAACAGAAGATGAACATGGCAAAGTCACTCTTTTCAGAAGGCCCAAGGCTGTCATGGACCAATAACAGCAGCAAGTATCTCTTGTGTGATGCGTAACACGCAGGAGGTTTGAGGCAGGGCTCGAGGAGCCAGAGCGTGCCCTGCAGATGAGGGCGGACTGCCACAGGGTGGAGAGAGCCAAGCGGGGATGGAGGAGGACAGTGGGCTGTTACTTTTTGAAAGTCCTCCCAGAGGGTGTGCTGATTCAAGCCCCTGAAAAAGTCAACCAGACTATGTACAAGATATATGTGCAGAAAGCTACAAAACTCTGATAAAAGAAATCAAAGGAGCTACAAATAAATGGAGTTATATTCCCTGTGTATAGACTGGAAACCTTGATGTGTTTAAGATGCCAGTCCTTCCCAAAGTGATCTATAGATAACACACAGTCTCATTCAAAATACCAGCGAGTTATTGTGTGGATATTGACAAACTGGTTCTAAGGTTTACACGGTAGGGAAAAAGACCCACACCAGCCAATACTTAAAAGGAACAAAATTGGAGGACTGATAGTACCCGTCAATAAGATAATAATCCAGACAGCATGATATTGGTGAAATAATAGACACATAGATCAATGGGACAGAACACACAGCCTGGAAATGAACCCACACAAACAGAGTTGACTACTCTTTGACAAAGGAGAAAAGGAAATTCAGTGAAAAAAGGGATAGTCTTTTCAAGAAATGATGTTGGAATGATTGGATGTCAATGTGACAAAAACAAATCTAGATATAGACCTTATAACTTTCACAAAAATTAACTCAAAATGTATCATAAACCTGAATATAAAATGCAATCCTATGAAATATATTGAAGATAACATATAAGAAAATCTATGCAACCTCAGGTTTTTAAACAAAACACCAAAATAATGATCTGTAAGTAGAAAAATTGGTAAGTTAGACTTTATTAAAATTTTAAAAGTCTGCTCCATGAAAGACACAATTAAAAAAATGAAAAGGCAGGCCATAGACAGGAAGAAAATATTTGCAAAAGGGCTGATATCCAAGATATACAAAGAACTCTCAAACTTAACAATAAGAAAACAAACAACCCAATTATAAAAATGGGCAAAGAGGCTAAACAGACAACTCACAAAAGCAGATATATAGACGACAAACATACAAAAAGATGCTCAAATCATCTTTTATTAGTGAATTGCAAATTCAAACAACAATGAGGTACCACTACACACAAATTAGAGTGGTTAAAATCCAAAACTGGCAACACCAAATGCTGACAAGATTGAAAACAAAAGGATCTCTCCTTTGTCGCTGGTGGGAATGAAAACTTGCACAGCCCCTTTCAAAGACAGTTCAGGAGTCTCTCACAATGCAAAACACAGTCCTTCCATGCCATTCAGCAATCATGCTCCCACGTGTTTATCCAGCTGATTTGACAACTTAAGATTAAACAAAACTCTGAATGTGAGTAGTTAGAGCAGCTTGATTCATAATTGACCCAAACTGGAAGCAATCAAGAGGTCCTTCAATAGGTGAGCAGGTAAACAAATTATTGTACATTCATGCACTAGAATGTTATTCAGGGATGAAAAGAAATGAGCTATCAAGCCACAGAAAGACATGAAGGAAACTTGAATGTATATTCCTAAGTGAAAGAAGCCAGTACGAAAAGGCTACATACTGTATGACCTCAATTATATGTCATTATGGAAAAGGCAAAACTATAAAGACAGCAAAAAAAAATCAGCGGTTGGCAGGTTATTGAGGAGGGGGGAAGATTGAATACGTGTAGCACAGGGATTTTTAGGGTAATAAACATATTCTGTAAATACAGTAATAGTGATATATGACATTATGCATTTGTCAAAACCCATAGAACTTTACAGCACAAAGAGTGATTCTTAATCATGCAAATTTTAAAAAAAAGGATGTAGGAGACTGGGACATCCCAGGAGGAAATACAGAAGAGATTGGTGATGTCTACACGTGTTACAAATACATGAAACAGCCTCACTGAAGGGGCTGGGAGGTGCTGACTGTAATAACTTTGGGAATGAGTGTGTGTCACCTGTAAGGCTGCAGGCAAAGGGAAATGCACATTAGCACTGTACTCTGCTTGATGATGTCATCCCCCCCACCCCAGGAATACCTGTGAACAATTCAGATACTGCTTCCCAGGCATGCTGGAATTGAACAATTAAGTAAATGAATGGTGGGAGGCGGGGGCCTTGTTTCTCACTGTTGGGGTGGGGATTTATACATGAGCAAGGGAGGAGGCTAGCATGACCCTCCCTGGTTGCAGATTGGAGCTGGAGCAGTGAGTAAGTCCAGGTAAAGATATTTACATGTGGAAACATGTGCAGATATATTTATATACATGGGTTTGTATACACATATACATTTCCTTCCTCTGTCAGCTCAGAGGCCCTAAAAGCTGTGATGCTCCAGGAGCGACGAGCACACCAAACACCAAGTCTGGGTTTCTAGCACCATCGTCCAGTGACAGAAGCCCATGCTTCCTGGAGAAATGGCCAATTCTACAGAGCAGGACATACACAACCAGCCCAAAGCATCACGTGGTGCCAGAGAGTAAGGAAGTGCTAAAAATTCCACATTGATCAGGGTGTGCCAAAGGGGCACAGGAGAAAGCTGAAGGGAGTCACCAATGCCCAAAGTCTGACTGATAAAGGAGTATTGGATTATAACCCATAGTGTAAAATGAATATTCATGAGTTCAAACTGATGTAAACAATGAGGAATAGTTTCCTGAGGTTGTTGTAAGAAACTACCACACATTTGGTGGCTTAGAACAAAAGACATTTATTTTCTTACAGTCCTGAAGTCCAGACATTCAAAATCAGTGTCGCTGGGCTGAAATCAAGTGTTGGGAGGGCAGTGCCCCCTCCAGAGTCTCTTCCGGCTGCTGCCAGCTTTCCTTGGCTTGTGGCCACTTCTCTGCGACCTCCAAGGCTGGCATTTTCAAATCTCTCTGTTCTGTCCTCATGTTGATTTCTCCTCTGCACAATCCCCAGTCCTTGGGCAGCCAACTGTGACTTTTGTCCAAAGAGGGCAGAATGGAAAGGAGGAAAAGTTACAGTCTATAATCCTGGCCCACATGGCCTCAGCCAGGCCACCAAGGCCCAGGCTGACAGGCGTGCATCACGATGATGGGGTGTGCCCTGATGTGCCATGAGAAAAGTGATGCTTTATCTCTGTGACCTTCCCCAAAACACAACCCCAGCCACTCGTGCAAAAAATTCCAGAAAACTCCAACAGAGGGGCTTACTAAAAATACCTGATCAGTACTTCTTGAAACTGACAAGATGACCAGAAACAAGGACAGTCTGAGGAACTGTCACAGCCAGGAGGAACCTAAGGAGAAATGACAACTAAATGGAATATGGGATCCTGGTACAGAAAAAGGACAAAAGCCAGGAAATCTCAGTAAACTGTGGACTTTACTTAACAATTTCCTGTGGTGTATGGGAACTCCGTGTGCTATCTTCTCATTTTTCTTTAAATCTAAAACTATTCCAAAAATAAAAAAGTCAACCAGAAATGACAAATAAGAAGAGTCATTCAATTATGTAACACCTGTACTAGAAAAACACCTGTCTCTCTGTTCCCCTTCACTCTCAGGATGGAAAGTAGTGAGCAGGTAGCTGCTGCACAAGCATTCTCTGCTCCAGCTTGTTCTGAAATGGCCCAACTCCAGATTTTGATGTGGGTTTTGGAAAGAAAGGAATTGCTTTCTAAAATGTACATGTTGCTACAAGAAAAGCCATTGTTAAACCACTGGAAACTTGGCAGCCCCCTGCCCTGAGCAGATCCAATAGCTGCTCCTGGCACAGAGGAAATCAACGAGGGACCTTTACACTGTGTGGCTCTTCCTTCCCCATCACACCCAGAGGCGGGATTAACCAACCCCTCGTCTCTTGTAGACAAGCCTTGATCACTTAGAGGATGTCCAGAGTTTACCTGCACACTCCTAACTTGCGGGGCCAACCTTCCAGCACTCATTCCAGAGCAGCCCTGCCCTTGCTCGCTGGCCCGGGGCTCCTGGGAATCAGCCAGGGAGCCCTCCATCCACACCCACGTGTGGCCGTCCTTCCTTCTCCAGGAACTCTTGCAGCATCTCTGTGCAAGAAAAGCTCCCTGCCAGGCCCACAGAGTCCCAGTGTGGACGGCGGGAGGACATCTCTTCTCCCAGGGCAGACCACAACGGTGGGTCCCCAAGCCCAGGGTCTGTGCTCAGCCTCCTGCTAGCTGTGGAAACACCGAATTTCACTAAGCCTCCGTTACTTTGTCTATAAAATGACCTTGTAGAGTTGGTGTAAAAATTAATGTAAGTAACAAACTTAGCCTGGATGTAGGCATAGATCGAGTGTTCAATACATCTTTAATAGTTTCATTTTCTTTACATTAAAAAGAACCTGAAGCTTGGGTATGATTTGCCATATGAAGCTGGCACCAAGAGAATTCAGTGTAAATAACATATTCTCTTCAGCCTTTACTGTGAGCCAACTGTTGGCACGACTTCTGATGACAAAGATGCCTCTGTCCCAGCACCTACTCCTGGGGTGCTCAAGCTGCCCCCGGCCTGTGGGGTAGGCTGGGGACGTGAGGCTTAGGATCTGGGTTGACTTATTCTTTTCTGCAAGCTAGTCACAGAGATAGCCGAGCACCTCTTTAAGGATGTGGTGACGTCTCTGTGTACATGTGCGGGTGGGTGGGGGGAGGCCGGTGGAAGAATCCTCTGTGACATTTTGGGCTCAGGGTTTTAAACATTCTTTTTTCCACCAGAACATGATCCAGTGTGATCACCCAGTCCAGAACCTTCTCCTCAATTCAGCAACATGAGGAGGGGGCTCTCTTGTTCCTCAGGATGGTTTTGCAGCCCCTTCTGCAGGGTGTTCTGCCAGACCACAGGCTTTGCTCTGCATCTCCCAGCCTCTCACAGCCCAGGACCCCCTGTTCTATTCGGGCCATCCTTAGGCAAAGGACCCCTCCGGCCCAGGTCAGCAATGCCTTCTTCATTCACGTACTAGATTGTCGACTTTTTCACCCACCTGTCAGTCGTTTATTGAAAGTGTAGAGATTACTAGGTCCTGGGCTAACAGGGATCTGGGGTGATCAGCCAGGTGCACCCTTGCCTTGCCGGGACATGGGTCGGTGGGAACCACAGACGTGTAACTCGTCCACCCTGCCGCATGAAGTCAGCATCACATCTCAGTTAGAGCAGTGCGCTGGGAGGGTTAACTCTGGCTGGGACAAAGACAAAGGTTTGGTTCAACAAACACCTTACTGAGCCTGAGCCTAAGGAGCTGCCATACGAACAATGAAACAGGAAAAAAATGAAGTTGAATATGGCAAAAAAACTCAGGAAGGCAGAGATATAGCTTCCACATGTGAGAGAAATAAAATAAATCCTGACATTTTGATGAAATGTCTCGATGGTTGAGAGATACAGTATTTTTATGGTGCTGCAGGTACATTGTAATTGATCAAAAAAGCTCTTTGAACATGGAACGCTTTCAGGTCCATAGCAGATCTGGACCATAAATCGCATTGATTGTGTACTTCAGTTCGCACGCCCGACTTGGGCAGAGTATTGGGAAAGTTTTTGATGGATTTGCTTATTTTCCCTCAGGTCTCTAAAAGGAGCCGTGGGGACGGCAGCGGTGCCTGGGGTGTGATTCACGTGTTGCATCTGTGGAGCTCTGAGGCCAGCTCCCGAGGCCTCTTGTTCAAGGATCTCAAGGTGGGGACAGGGGGAGCCTCCCTGGGCTGGGGGCTCTCCGGCGAGCACAGGGCCTGGTGACACAGGTGCCCACGTGGTGACCTGCAGATCCCTACTGGCCCTGCTCCTTCCTTGGCTCAGACAGATCCTACTCAGGAATCTTCCACGTGGATTCTGGTTCAGCATTGGAACTGCCTGCAGTTGGGCAGATGGTTCTTCCACTAGGATCCCCCACTGGACAGACCACAAAGGTGGCTCATGGTCTCACTGTACCAGGACCCCTCTTTCAATCTAGCACCCTAGGAGGCCAGGGTTGGTGCTGAGGGCAAGTTCAGCCTTTGATAGCTTAGGAAGTCTTGTCCTCCTTAATCCCAACTCTCACTGACCTCCAGCCCATCTCAGGAAGGGAGAGAGTTTTCAAGAAGTTTCAGTGATGAACTACTGCCCCTGTGTCGGTGTTACCACCAAGCCCTAACTATAGTGCTGTTCTCACTCCTCAGGTCCTATGACAGCCCACCCTGGAATAGCTTTTAATGCTTAGCATTTCTGAAATACCTTCTTAGGAATTCCTGATGTTTAGAATCTATATCACTAATTAATCTGTCTAACTTGTAGACATTTCCAACCATTCTCAACATGAAACTTGAAGTACCTTTGTCATCCCCACCAACATCCAGCTGCCATGTTCATGCAACTTGTAATTAATCAGCTTGTTCATTCACTTGACAGCTATGGTGTGAGCACTGCTATGTATCAGGTGCCACCCTGGGGACTAGGGGATGGAGAGCAAACCAGACGAGGTCTGTGCCTCCATGTGGTCCCCTGCTGGCAGAGGAGATGGGCAGCTTTACAAAAATATAAAATACATGTATGCATCCCATTAACAAAAATGGGTGCACATCCATAATCTTTCAAAACAATCTCTCAGCAGTATCAATTAGGAAGAGGAGGTAAGGGGTGATCCCATGGGTGAGGGATAACCAAAGGATAGGATGGGGACTTTTATAGAAAGAAAGGAACCTGGAGTAGGCTCTTTGGCACCAAGAAAAAATAAACATAAGCCCCTTGGCAGGTTTCTGATTAAAACACAAAGAAGAAATTCACTGCAACTCTTTCCAACTCTGTTTTATTCCAGGTCACTGGGAACCCGGAATAATATGAGGCAATGCAGGGATTTTCAGGTGCCTTCAATGGGAGAGAAACAGGGAGAGGCAAGGGTTAGGGGAATTGCTCATCACCCACAGCCCATGTCAACTCACTGGAATGTCTGGCGGTGAGCAATTAAGAGAAGGCTGCAGCTCCATCATGGCAGTAAGCAAGATGGTGAGCCGGCCAGAAGTTTAACAGAGAGAACCATGAAAAAAGATAGTCATGAAGACCTCTCCTGAGGTCAGAGCAAGTCTTAAAGAGTCTTAAAGTCTGCATCAGCAAAGAGATTGATTTTAAGTGGATCAGATTGTGCAGCAATTTATGCCCCAGGATGTTGTCAAAAACCATAAGCAATAAGGTAGAAATGGGGAGGGTAAGAGTTGGGTGTGGTACCAACACAGGCAGGCAGCGAGAAGCTTAACCAGTAAGGCAGAGAAGGTGAAAGTCAAAGACAGCCAGAGAAGGGGTCAGGGTGAAGTGGCCAAGGTGGTGCCCTCTAAGGGGCCACACACTGCTGGAAAGAGGCTTCACTGAACTAGTTCTATCAAGTAACTAGAGGGGAAAAAACAAACAAGTAAACGACCAAAATAACAAGCCCTAAGACAGGAGGAGGGAAATCAGTATCTTAAGTTGCTATAACATATTTCGTAATGCCCAATTTTTCCACAAAACAAAAATAAGAGACATGCAAAGAAACTAAAACGTGTGACACGGACAAAGGGGAAAGGAAACAGGCAGTCAAAACTACCTTTAAGACAGTTCAGAATTAGCAAAAACAAGTCAAGCAGCTGTTACAAATAAGCAAGAAGAGCTAAAGGAGCAATACTTAAAGAAATGCAGGAAGCCATTATGACAACGTCCCATCAAATAGAGAATATCGCTAAAGAGTTATATTATTATACATATGAAAACTTATATGTAAAATATGTGAATTTTTTACATATATATATTATTTTTGGAGTTGTAAAATACCATATCCAAAATAAAATTTCACAAGAGAGGCTCAAGAGTAGATTTGAGCTAGTGGAAGAAAACCTGAAAGTGGATTGATAAAGATTATGTAGTTGAAAGAATAGGGAGACAAAAGAATAAAGAAAAATGAAAAAAACCCCAAAATCTCAGAGAAATTTGGGATATTACTAAGTGTACCAGCTTTCACAATGGACATATCAAAAGGAGAGTATGAAGGAACAGAAAACAATTCGAAGAAATAATGGCTTAAAACTTCCCAAATCTGATGAAAAACTCTAAACTACATATTTAAGGAGCTCAGTGGATAATGAGTAGTTTAAACAAAAGGACACTCACACCTAACACACCAGCGCCAAAATGCTGAAAGAGAGAAGAAAAAATCTTGAAAACTCCAGGAAACATGTGGCTCAGCATGTACAAAGGACCCAGTGAGAGTAACCGGTACCTGCTCGTGAGGAACAGTCGGGCCAGAAGTCAGTAGCATGATGTGTTCAAAGTGCTGAAAGAAAAACTGTTAACCAAGAATCTAACTAAGAAAATAACACAAAAATATAGTTAAAACTAATGAAAATATTTCAAACATTACTCTAGAGAGTATTCACTTGATGCAAAGGAAAACAGTAAAGGACAATCAGAGAAACAGAAAAAGACATGAAACACACAGGGGGGAAGTAAAATGGGATAAATCCAATTATGCCAATAATAACATTGGTGTGAGTGGATTAATCCGTTCATTCAAAGGACAAAGATTGTCAGACTAGATTAAAAAAAGAAACAAGATCCAACCAGATTTTGTGTACAAGGCAGGAGAAACATTTTATGTTTAAAGTTATGAATCAATTGAAAGTAAAAGTGAAGATATCACTTGCAAATAGCAAATATAAGAAAACTGATTAGATAGTATCAGACAAAAAGTTTTTAAAACAAAAATATTGCTAAATGTGAGGAAGCACATGGACATACCTGCATCAGACAAGCCCCAAAACACATGAAGCAACAACCAACAGCACTGAAGGGAGAAATAGTCAATTCAACAACAATGAGCTGGAAACTCCAACACCCACTTCCCTGTAGTGGATACAACTAAGCAGAAGAGCAACTCTATGCAAAAGGCTTTAACAGCACAACAAGCTAACCAGAACTAACAGCGTCTGCAGAGCACTGCACCACCAATGGCCGCATGGGAAATCCTCCAGGGAAAAAAGCCTCAATAAATTCATAAGGAATGAAATCACACAAAGTATTTTTCCAACTATGACAGAATTAAACTCCATAAGAGAAGAAAATTTGTAAATCTACAAATGGGTAAAAATTAAGCCACAGACTTCTAAATAACCAGTGGATCAATAAAAAAACCACAAGAGAAAACACTCATAGATGAGCAAGAGTGGAAACACAGCAAGCTGGAACTTGTGGGAATCTGCTAAAGTAGGGCTCGAAGGAAAATACATAGATTTAAACTTCTATTTCAATAAAGAAAAAGATCTCACCTAATCATACACATTAAGAAATTGGAAGAAAGCGAGCTAACAAAACCTAAAGCAAGCAGAAGGGCAGACATAATAGAGATTAGAGTGAAAATAAATAAAATAGATAATAGAAAAACAGAGAAAATAATACTAAAACTGGTTCTTTGAAAAGATCAACAATGTCGGAAAACTTTTCATTAGCCTACAAAAAAATTAAAAACTTAAATTAATAAAATCAGGAATTAAAAGAGGAGACATTACCAAAGACCCTACAGAAATAAAAAAGATTATAAGGGAATAATATGAATAACTGTACACCAACACATTAGATAACTTTGAAGACATGGAAAAATTCCTAAAAAGGCACAAAATATTAAAACTGAATGAAAAAGAAATAAGAAATCTGAATAGACCTAAACAAATAAGAGAAAACATATCTTGAAGAGAAGCCCAGGGCCATATGGCTTTGCTAGCAAATCCTACCAAACATTTAAAGAATTAATAACAATTCTTCACAAACTCTTCCAAAATTTAAAGAGGAAAGATCACCTCCTACTTCATTCTATGAAGCCAGTATTACTCTACACGAAAATCAAAGACTTCAAAAGGAAAGAAAGCTACTGAATAATATCCCTTATGAATAATCATTCAAAAATCCTCAATAAAACACCTGCAGACTGAATCCAGCAATTCATACAAAGTTTGCCTTGGGTTAGGCAGAACTTTCTTAGCTATAACAATAAAACCACCAGAAACTAAAGAAAAAATAAATAAATTGGACTACATAAAAACTAAAATTTTTTGTGTCTCAAAGGGCACCATCCAGAAAGTGAAAATACAGCTCAAGGTTGGGAAAAAACATTTGGAAATTACATATTTAATAAAAGACTTGTATCCAAAATATATAAAAACTCTTAACAACTCAACAATGGAAAGATAAATAGGCAGTAAAATGGAAGAAAGATCTGAAAAAACATTTCTTCAAAGAATGTATACAAATGGCCAAGAAACACATGAAAAGGTCAACACTGTTCGCCGTTGTAGAAATGGAAGTAAAAAGCACAGAGGACACCACGTCACACCTACTAGGACAGGACGGCTGAAATAGGCAAGACAGACAACAGCAAACGTTAGTGAGGATGTGGGGAAGTTGAGGAAATCAGCATGCACTTTCAGGTATTGCTGGTGAGCATGTAAAATGATGCAATCACTTTGGGAAACAGTTTGGAAGTTCCTCAAAATGTTAAACATAGAGTTGCCACAGGACCCGGCAATTCCACTCTGAAATATCAAGAGAATACACACTCCACAACATTTGTGCATGAGTGTTCACAATAGCTAAAAGTGGAAACAACCTCAATGTTTGTCAGCTGATAAATCGATAAAGAAAAGGTGATTTATCCAAACAACAGAATATTATCATACAAATAAAAAGGAAGTACGGATACACGCTACAACATGGGCAAAATTGAAAACATTATGTTAAGTGCAAGAAATCAGTCACAAAAGATCACATAGTTTTTGATTCTCTCTCTATAAAAAGTCTATCATAGGCAAGCCTAAGACAGAAAGTAGACTTATAGCCGCCAGGTGCACAGGCTGGGTTGGGAATAGGATAGAAAGTAACTGTCAATACGGACTTAGTTTCTTCTAGGGCTGAAGAAATGTGCTAAAATTATATTGGGATGATAATTGCATGACACTGAATATACAAAAAAACCCTCTGAATTGTGTACTATAAATGGGTGAATTGTATGCTATAGGATTATATCTCAATAAAGCAATAGCAATTAATGAGTTTGTAAATGGTACATTGGTCATATGAGATGGAGCAGCTCTGAGGATGAGCAGATGCCTATAACCAAGAAGATAACCAAGAGCAATGCTTATCCAGCATTGCACGTAAGAGTCCACTCTGAGCTGGATCCCAGCTAATCAACGGGGGATACAATCATCTGTAACCTCAATTACTTAGACTTACTGGAAGCATTGTGATATGCCAAGTGTAGAGGAGAGAGGCCCAAGTGTGGGTGCCCCCAATGGGAAACGGAAAGGAAAGTATGTCTGGGGGACCAGGGTGGGTCTCAGGACCAGCTGGAGAGGATGGGCCAACACGGCTTTGAGTAGAACCTGGGTGGCCATCAAGTCTGCACCAGTCTCCACACATCCAAGTTTTTAGAGATAAATTACCTTACGGATTATATAGAAATTTCTATCTAATTTTAAAAGTTTGCATAAATGCTGAAATGAAAAAAGACGTTAATGCTAGTTTCTTATAAAGTTAACCATACGCTTACCACATGACCTAGAAATCCCACATCTAGGCATTTACCCGAGAGAAAGGACAATTCATATTCACAAAATACTTGTACGTGAATATTTACAGCAACTATATTCATAATCATCCCACACTGGAAATCACCCAACCGTTCTTTAGCAGATGAGTGGATAAACTAGCTGTGGTTCATCCTACTTAACCAGTGGAGAGGAAGGAACTATTGCCACACCCAGCACCAGGGATGAATCTCCAGTACGTTTTGCTGAGTGAACGAAGCCAGACTCAAAGGTTACAGACTGTATGATTCCATTATATGACATTCTGGAAAAGGGAGTGCCAAGGGAAGAGGAAACAAAGTGGTAGCTTCGGGGACAGGGGCGAGGGTAGAGCTGCCTACAAAGGGGAAGCAGGAGGCATTTAGGGGAACAGGAGTGGATCTGTCATGACTGAGTTGGTCACGACTGCCTGCATTTGAAAAATCTCTAGAACTGTCCACCAAAAAAGTGTACTTTGCTGTATGTAAAGTATACTTCGGTAAACCTAACTAAACAAAGAGAATACAAGAAATACAACATAAACCCCCTGAAATACCATTCTTTTCATCCACCAGATTGGCAAAAATAAAAAAGACTATTCATATAGAGGAGAAACAACAAAAAGTTGAAGTGGAAACGCCAGGAAGCTGGCTGTGCCTCTTAGGGTCAGACCTTCTGGAAAGTGCATTTCCTGAGATAGTATGTCTGACCCGCCCAGCCGGTGCAGAGCTGGGGTAGCCGCTCAGCTCTGCAGAGGGCAGAGTGAGTTGCAGATGGACTTTATGATCACACCCAGAAGGGTCCGATTAGAAAGGCAAGTTCTCGGACTTCACAAACAGACCCCAGAGCACCTTTGTGCTGAAAATGAAACCTGAAAACACCAGACCATCCTTAAAGTGCACGGTGCACGTGCTTCCCTATGCATTGCCCCGGGCTGGCTACCGGGTCTCAGGCGCGCCTGCAGGCAGTGTCCTCAGAGTTCAGCGCCTCCCCGAATACTGCTTTATTTGTAGGGGCGAGACGGAACGTGCTCTTGTCCAGAGCCTACTCAGCACGCTGTGAGGCAGCCTTGTGCATGTTGTCCCAGCCTGTCCTCACAGCAACAGTGAGTGGTGTCACAGCGCTATGGTCATTTTAGCAGGCGGGGAACTGACACCAAAGGACATACATTACCTTGCCCCAAGTCATATGCTGACTAGGGAAGGAGATGTGCCAAGGTTGGGCCTGTCTGTCCCCAAACCTGCGCTCTTTTGCCTCACTGTCCAGCCTCCCCCAGGAAGAAAGAGGAGGTGGGAGATGGTGGCTCTCAGGCCATGCCCTGTGCTGTGGCTTCCAGGTGTTATCCGATTTGATGGCCACCACAACTCACGGGACAAGTCTGTGCTCCCTCGGTGCACCCACTAAAGGAAGCAACTGTCCCAAGAAGGTTCAACACCTCGCCAAGTTCTCAGATGGTAAATGGCTCATCTGCAACTCGAACTTGGGTCTTACTCACCCAGTCACCTGCCACTTCCGTATGTTCTGCTGCTCCCTCCCTCGTATACCGTGAAATCGCGTGCCTGGGGAAGTGGGCATTGAGAGGCAGTTTTCTAACATTCCGTGATCCATAGTTAGCTGCTCTTCCCTAAGGTTCCTCAAATTCTGTTTGTCTGCAGCCTTTTCACAGCCATTAATTATGGACTTTGTGACCGTTCCTCAATTTCTAAGTGACTCATATTTACCTCTTGCAACGTAGCTTCACTTATCCCAACTCATTTTCCCCACACAGATTGTACATTCCCTAAAGTCAGAGCCTGCCTCTGAGGTCTGCATGTGCTTCTGTCTGTTGAGGGAAGGGTTTTCTGCAGAGAGAAGGCAGCTGCTCCTGACCCTAAATCCCAGGAAGGGCCTAAGTCTCTGTTGACGCAGCTTCTGCTGCAGGAACAACTAGTCCTCAGATCCAGTGGGTGCTAACAATGGGGGTTTATATCTCTTTCTCTCTGTGTCCATTACAGACCACCCAGGAAACTGCTCTGGACCCGCTGCTGGACACAGGGGATGAGGGTCACCACCTGGAAGTGCACTAGTCCGTGCAGGGAGCTGTGGGAGGGTCTCTACCAGAGGGGATTCTAGCCACTTCCCCTCCTGACTTTTTGGCCAGAACACGTCACTGGGCTTCCCCAGCCCAAAGTAGACCAGGCAGAACCACCCTACCTGGGCCCCGTCAGGCAGAACAGGACGCATCTGACAAATGGCACTTGGGTGGAGAGCAGAGTGGCTCATGGAGCATCACGGGGCCTGAGAGGGAGCAGACACGAGCATTCATTGAAAGTGAGCTGGGAAAGGATGGCAGGTGGCAGAGCCTTCACAGACCTGCTGGTGGTAGAGTCCTTCATCCATCCATCCATCCAAGTGTTCATTTATTCAACAAAATTAGCAAACACCTGCCATGAGCAGGGAAATCATGCCCAGTATCGGGCATGTAAGACAAGCCCCGAGAGATCCATGTCGAGGTGGGGAGGAAGACGAGGAGGGCAGTGATGCAGGTGAGCACAGGTGGGGCGTGAGCCAGGTCTGGAGAGTGCAGGGGCGAGGTCGGGGGGAGGCCTCCTGGGGAAGGGATGTCCCAGTGACTCCTGGATCCACGGAGTTAAGCAGCAAGCAGGGCTGTCCAGGCAGCACATGCAAAGGCCTGGCTGGTGTGGGGGGACGGAAGGACAGCTGAGCACTGAGGGCGGGCAGAAGGCAGGTCCAGAGTTAGGGGTGCAGGGTGGGGTGGGGGGCTGTCAGGCTGAGAGGTGTGGGATTGATCCTGAAAGCCGAAGCGGAGAATTTGACTAGGTTGCAGTTCATCACTTTCCTCTTTCTGGTTTAAAGGAAGGAGCTCGCTGTGTGATCTCTTCCAGCGCTAACTGTCCAAGATTCCAGACTCGGTATGGAACCATTTCTCCCCTGCGTTCGCCTTGTGGCGGCCTGGCCTTGGCTGTCTACAGCATGCGTGGGTCTCATCTGCATCTGAGAGGCCTCGGAGAGCCTCACCATGCCCAGGAAGACAGGGCCTCTGAGAAGTGCCCTCTGCACCCTGGTGGCCCTGGGTGTGTCCACTGGGCCTGGGGCCAGAGGGTCTGTCTACCCATAAAATGCGAGTTCCAAGGAGTCAGGGCAGGGAGGGGCAGGCACCCTGCGTGGGCAGCCTTGTGCTCCGGGTGGGCTCACTCTCACGGTGAGCCAATGACAGAGTGAGACCTGCCAACCCTGCTGACAATGACCCTGAGGGGAACTGCCTCAGATTGGGGCTCTCTCCATTGCTCAGATGTGGCATCCTCGAGAAACCCCTGGGAGGAGGTCACGGGTGCCTTCAGCCCCTGCTCAGAGACTGACCAACATATGCACATCCCCCACTCCAGTTCAGGGGGCCACAGCCTCCGCACCACATGGACACTGGCCCAGAGAGGGGGGATCCCCGACTAAGGACAAAGGGCTTGGCAGGCGGGAAAGCAGGGCCAGCTCTCACCCTGGGGTGGAGAGAGGGTTTCCAAAGTCCCTTTACAAAACACACCTCCTTTAGATCAAAAGAAAGTATCAACCTTCTGCGGCCCTGGCTGTGGGGGTGTTAGAGCTGCTTTGGAGCAGGGTGGATCCCTAGGGAAGGGCTCAGAAAGAATCACCCCACACCTGGCCTTTTGTCCAAGGACCAGGGGGTCAGTCCCGAGCCAAGGAAAAGTTGTTGAACCTACAGAGGGACAAATCTGTGACTTCTGATGAGCACTGCCCTCTGACACCTGGGCCACTTGGCCATCTGGCCACCTGGCCACCCGGGCCACCTAGGCCACCTGGGCCACCCGGCCAACTGGGCCACTCAGGACACCCAGCCTCTGCCTAGATTTCTTGTCTCCATGAACAGAATGCAACCCCTGCCCAGTCTAATCTCGGTGCTCACGTAAACATCACGTGCAGTAACTGCTAGGCGCCCCACAAGGGTTTGTCCTTATCCAAGAGCCGTGGGAAGTAGGTTCACGGTTCCCTTTAGACTCAAAGGACACAGTAGCATTGGGTGCCTGGCAGTTCACCACCCCACTGGGTGTTTTACGCTGAGTTTCACTTCCCTGTGCAGAGGGAACCCCAGGGTCTCTCTGAGTCTGGTGGTCAGGTGCCCTAGAGGACAGCCACACAGCCAGACAGATGGGCCGTGGTGCATGGGCATGAGGTGGCCTTTGGGGGGGTCTGCAGGCACGGCACCTCACCAAGGTGGGGCAGGAAGGTTGGGGCCCAGCGAGGGGCAGCCAGGCCAGGCTGCAGAGGCCTCTCTAGCCAGGAAGGGGGCACTGCCAGAGCTGGAGACTGAGCGGGAGGGCCCCTTTGCCCACCGCCCGCCCTCTTCCCTTGCCCTTTGGTGCCCCCCTCTCTCACTGCCCTCTGTCTACAGGGGACACCTGCAGGCAAAGGGGCCTCACCTTGCCGTGGCCTCGCAGATGAGGGCACGTGCAGAGAGGCTACCCTGAGGACAGACGGCCCCTGGAGTTAGTGTCTATGAAGTTGGGGTCCCCCAGACCGTGAGCTCGGGGGTGTGGCACAGCGTGGACTGGGCAGAGAGAAGGAGGCTGGAAGGAGCTGCTGCCGTCCCGGGAGCCTGGTCAACAGCTGGGCGTTTGCTTTGTGTTCCCAGCGGACAGGGGGAACGCCAGTCCTGCAGCGCATGCTCTTCTGTCCCCAATTTCTAACATTTTACTTTGAGACCCTGAAAAGGGCTAATAAAATTCCTCCAGCTTGAGGCTAAAATGCTCAAAATAGTCCAGAAGGACTTAGCAACATCAAGACAAGAAATAAAAGCCTAGAGCCTGGCTGAAAAGGACATGAAGAGTTGAGGGCAGAGCTCTTTACCCAAACTCCGCTGTCTGTTGCTTCTGCCACCGCAGGCTGCCTCTGCCTCTCCAGGCTCTGCAGCCAGTGCAGACTCAGTTGGGCCTGGAGGGCCGGGGGCCAGGGGGCCTGGGGGCCGGGCCCTCCCAGCCAGGACTCCCAGTGAAGTCTCAGCATTTCTCCAAGCCCCGGGGTCCCCTGCCCCCGAGGAGTAGATGTGTCCACTGGGTCTGGGGTCTCGAGGGTCTGCCTACCCCATCAGTGTGGATCCCACCAGGGCAGGCACCCTGCCTGAGACCCTTCCAGCTGGAAGTCAAGCAAGGCCACCACGGCCTCCAGGAGGCAAACAGAATCAAGCAGGGAACAAAGATGATCATTACTGAAGACAATGATTGGTTTAATGGAGTCATTGTGCTTCATGAAATGGTTTAAGAGCTTTTTCAATAGACAAATCTCCTCCCCACTTAATTGCTTAAAAGATTAGAGAAGGCAAATACCTCCATGGTTTGTCTTAACTGTGACAGGAAGCTGATTCATAACACAATGGCTTTGACAGAGTGTCAGAAAAATAGCCATTTGAATGGTGAAATCAAACTCAGTGCACTTCGTGCCTTGTAGTCGTCCCTTGGGAGTTGGCAGGTTAATAGCCGACTCCTACACTCACAAATCCCACAATTCCTATTACAGACCAGATTGCACGGGCTCACAGTATGCTCAGGACTTAAACATCCTGCTAGAAATCGGCTGCTGGAGTGTTACCGCCTGTATACATCTGATTCAGGGTCAGGGAGAGTCAGCAACCCTAGCAGAGGCCCATCCCCGAAAGATGTAACCTACAGAGTCAGATCAGGGAGGGGAGCCCAGAGGTTGAGAACACCTGAGTCGAGGGCTGTTCAGCTTATGCTTCTCTGGGTCAGGGATTTTGATCAAAGTAATTTTCAGTAAGTGAAATGACAGTAAAAGTCACAGGTGCCATATACCTGTGATTTTACGGTGGAGGGAGTTCTGTCCCACTCCCTGTAATCATAAAACCATTGCCCTCCATATATCATCATTTTCTATTAAGTTTTCAAAACTTTTGCCAGTGTAGAGAAATTGCAAAAATATTAAAATGTCCATTTTTTAAATCATTTATGTCTCCCTTTGTTATGCAAAGCTTATATTGCCTGAAGGAGTGATTGAGATTAGACCCAGTGAGCTGTCTGCAGGACGGAAGCCAGGGAATTGAGGAGGAGGGTTGGCCACTCACCAGTGGCCATCCTGGGAGATGCGCTTCCCAGAGCCCCGGACAGGCCCTCCCCACTCCCAGATCAGCTGCACCCTCCGACCTCCTAGCCAAGGACCTCAGCATCCGCTCAGAGGCAGCGCCGGTTCCTTTGAGAGGCTCTCCAAGAAGCATCTAGGATCTGCCTTAGCTCTTGGAAGATTCCCCAGGGTGCGGGGGACCCGCAGTCATAGATAACACATCACTTCCTGAGTTCTCTCTGATCTGCCAGGGCCAGGAAGCCCCCGTATTTCCAGCAGCGGATGTACAAGTGCCTCCTACTTAATCCATAATCACACACTCCACACCAAGGATGTCCTGCAGGCTACTTCTGTGTGCTGCTTGCTGAGAGAAAATACTTAAAGGAGCCTAAAGAAGCCAAAAGAAAGAGGGAACATGTCACCCTCCCAGCAGCCTTCAGACAAGGCTGGCCAAGGACCCGCTGGCTTTGCTGTAAGCCGCCCTGCAGGGTGTGAGACCAGTAACTATGCACAGCGGGGAAGGGACTCGTTCTCCTAGCTCCTGAGGACAGGAAGCGCTGGCTGGAGAGGAGATGGTGAGACCCCCTGGTGCACAGCTCTTGGCTGCAAGAGTCCCCTCCCAGTGGCTCCGATATCCTTCAGAGATCAGTTACAGGGAGGACGGAGAAGTAGCCGCAGACGAACAAGTCTGCATGGAGGCCTTTACCTGCTGCGAATCGTGGGGAAGAACCCACTCACGCTTGTGAAAAACGAGGATGGGGCATTCCCTTTTCAACCCAACCTACAGAATGATTTATTTTTACTTTAGTACTGCAACCTTGTTGGAAAAATCTTAACTAAATTAATTTTATTTGGCATACAGACAGGTATTTGGGGACCACATTAAAATGAAGCCTATTTCCAGGAAAGACGAAATAAATTATTCTCTCCAACTACTCTTTGTTCTAAAGTTCGTGGAAATTGCAAAGACCCTCCATGAAGTGTTGCCGGCTTGGGAAAAGAATTAACCAACGAGTCTTCTCGCTTGGGCGGTGGCTACCTTCTAAGTTCACAGTCGCAGACTGTGAGATATTGTGCTTGGCTTCCTCGCCGGCTGGGTCATCATTTGTCTTTGATTCAGCCACGTGGCTGAGCCCTGCACTGGGTTTGCTGGTGCAGGTGGGGCAGGATGCACAATGGCTGAGAATCTCTCCAACCTCCAACCTGGAGCTTCGGGGTGTGAGTGACAAGCCAACCCACAAAGGGGGGCCACCGTGGGACAGGGAGTCAAAAAGACAGTGGGTGCATTTCCATGGTGCTGCTCTGCGTCCCCCCAGGAGCAGCACCAGTGACCACTGGGCCGGAGCTGAGATGCCCCAAGCAAAGTGGAAACACAGAACCTGGTGCTGAGGCAGGAGTGACACGGAGTCAAGGTGGCCTAAGGCTCAGCTCTGATGCCCAGGCCCCAACAGCCAGCTCACCTCCCAGGGGCCAGAGCCACAGTTTCTGCCCTGGCTCCCTTAGCTCCTGCCAGGGCGCTTGGTAGGACAGCCAGCCCTCAGGTCCCATCCCAGCCTGCAGAACTGGATCTGTAGCTTCTCCAGATCCATAGGTGAGAGTGTGCCCCCTACCCCTCCCAGGTCAGAGTTCACCTTCATCCCCTCTTTGTCCCCACCAATGCCCCCAGCACTCCTGGCTCAGCCGCAGCTGCCCTGTTCTCCCGGCCTTCTGTGTTTCTAACACAGAAACATTATTGGCCCCATGGATGGGGCCCCAGGATTTATTATCTAAGGGGAATCAAATCCATCGGCTTACGGATCCTCCCAAGGAGTGTGATTAGAGACAGGGCTGCCTCCATCGTGCTGGGGCGGGAGGCCCTGGGATCCCATGGGTGCAAAGAGGACCATGTGTGAAACCTGTCATTTCGCTCAGCTGGACTCTGGGGGCACCTGCTGTGCAGGCACCATGGTAGGCCGTGGAGACACCATGGGGGACGAGGCAGGACGCAGGTCAGTCTCAGGAAGACCCAGGCACAAGCAGATCGCTGCTGATACAGTAAGTGCAGTGGAGAGTTGATGGGAAGGCAGAGGGCCTGGGGGTCCCTGCCAGGCTGGGGGGACCCCTCTGAGTGGGTGGTGGTCCACAGCGGCCAGCCCCTCACCACACGGGCTCAGTTTGTGTCTCTGGACTCTTGATTGTGCATCTGTCAAACTCAGCGTCCGGGAATGAATAGTGGATAGAGAAGCTCTGGGAACCTCAGGAAACTCGATGTCCCACGGGGCCTAGGAATGGCCTCCCCCTGTGAAAATACAGAGTGGATGATCTGATCTCAGAATCCCAGCTGGACCCAGATGGGCTGGAAATGCCCAAAGACGAGGGGAGAGAATGGGCCAGGGCAGGCGCTGGCGTGGCAGAGGGCTGGCCAAGCTGGGACTCTTGTGGGGCCAGCAATTTGCTCTGTGCTGGGTGGTCAGGGTCCAGACACAGCGAGGTGAAAAGGCTTTCCTGGGATCACCAAACATCCACGGTGGCTTCCCAGGGGTGGAAGTCTTTGTCATCCATCCATGAGCCTGAAGCTTTGAAAACACTGACCAGCCTGTCAGAGAACAGGCTTCTCCTTCCCTTGCAGATCGTGTGGGAACTGGCCATACCGCATGGCTCTGGGGCAGGCAGGGCACCACATGGGGACGCTGTGAGCTCCCAGACCCCTCTCAGCTGGGGAGGTGAGGCCGGGACTCCTCACTGGCCAGGACCCTTGCCGGTCAGGACACCCTGCTGACTAGGTCCTCTCCAGACTGGACCCCTCCAGCCGGTACCTCTGCTAGCCCCTGCACCAGCTCACGGCACGTGGCCCCCAAGTCCCCACACTGTGGGGACTGCAGTCTTGCCTTCTCTTTCATCTTCTGGATCTGCAGCCTGGCTTATCCTCCCCCAGCTCTGACCTGGGTGGACCTTCGGGCTTTGTCCCCCTCTGCTCCGGGCATTTCAGGAAGCCCACGTCCTGCCCCCGCCTGGGCAGGAACACCACTCCCAGAGCCAGAGAAGGGTGCATGGGAGGCACCTAACAGGGATCCAGGATGTGTCAGAAACGGGCAAAAGAAAAAAATGTGTCTTCCTCCAAAGCCCCCCTTCTGCATGCCAACCCTGGCACAGTTCTCAAACAGCGGTAAGATTGGATTATCCCTCGTAAGCAATTACCATTAACGGAATATGTTTTTGTAACCCAAGTAATACCGCTGGCAGTTGTCATCACACACAAAAATTTAAAAACAGGATTGCATGAGAGCTGGTGGGGCAGAAGCTGAAGGCCTCGTGTCACGTAGGAGTCGCTTCTGAGCATGAGACCTTTGAACGCGGAGTGTGATGAGCCACGGGTCTGGGTGTGTGGGCTGTGGTTTTGTTCTGCTTTATGTATTTGTCGTCCAGATAATGGCTTTTCAAAGTAAATCCAACAGCAAACGGTATCTTCAGAGGTTTCTTTTGAGATATAAATTAGAACTTGTGTGTCTTTCAAGTCTTGAGATGATATGGCTGAAGTGATAAGGGTGCATTCATGCTGAACCCTGCAGATCTGCACAGCAAACGTGGTGTCTGAGGTCGTAAGAATGTCATGGTGTGACTCTGCCTGATGATAAGAGAAAATCTACCTTGGAGAATTTAAATGACACCAAATATTTTGAAAGGAAACTTTTGTAAACAAAAATATTTGGCAAGAGCAAAGGTAGTTCATGTCCTTTGCCCACTTTTTAATGGAGTTGTTTGACTTTTTCTTGTTGATTTTCCTAAGTTCTGTATAGATTCTGGTTATCAGCCCTTTATCAGATGTGTAGCATGCAAATATTTTCTCCCATTCTGTAGGTTGTCTGTTCACTCTAGTGACAGTTTCTTTGGCTGTGCAGAAGCTTTTTAATTTGATCAGGTCCCATTTATTTATTTTTGTTTCTGCTGTGATTGCTTTGGGGGTCTTCTTCATAAATTCTTTGCCTAGGCTAATGTCTATAAGAGTTTTTCCAACGTTTTCTTCTAGAATTCTTACGGTTTTATGTCTTAGGGCAAAGGACATGAACAGAAACTTTTCAAAAGAAGACAGAATAATGTCCAGCAAACATATAAAAAATTGCTCAACTTCTCTAATCATCAGGGAAATGCAAATCAAAACCACAATGAGATATCACTTAACTCCAGTGAGACTGGCTCACATCAAAAAGTCCCAAAACAACAAATGTTGGCCGGGATGCAGACAGATAGGAACACTCATACACTGCTGGTGGGACTGCAAATTAGTACAACCTCTATGGAAAGTAATATGGAGATACCTCAAAGAATTAAAAGTAGAACTACCATTTGACCCAGCAATCCCACTACTGGGTATTTACCCAAAGGAAAAAAAGACATTCTGTAATAATGACATCTGCACTTGAATGTTTATAGCAGCACAATTCACAATTGCAAAGATGTGGAAACAACCCAGGCGCCCATCAATACACGAGTGGATTAATAAAATGTGGTATATGTATACCATGGAGTATTACTCAGCCATAAAAAACAACGATGAATTAACACATCTGGTATTATCCTGGATGGAGCTAGAACCCATTCTTTGAAGCGAAGTGTCACAGGAATGGAAAACCAGGCACCACTGGTACTCACCATCAAATTGGTACTAACTGATCAATACTTATGTCACACATGGCAATAATATTCATCAGGGGGCAGGCAGGTGGGAGGGGGGTGGAGGGGATGGGAAAACTCTCACTGAATGGATGTGGGGAGCACAGATTGGGATGTCCACGATTGTAGCTCTGACATGGGCAGTGTGTGCGTGGGCAATATATATAATCAAAGTGTTGTACCCCCATAATATTCTGAAATAAAAAAAAAATAATAATAAAAAGAGCAAATGTAGGAGGTGATATACACCTGGATTGAGCATTATTCATTTGGAGAGCATTTGTGGTGTTTTTATTTTCTGTATCCCTCCAATAATGACTTTAGGAAATAAGTCAGTGATGTCTGAATACTCAGAATTATGCAAATTCCCACAGACTTGTATATGTATGTGAAAGAGGGCTACCCAGGACAGTTGCACAGAATGGGCACTGTGCCATACCAAATCTATGTGAATGGTACTTTCTGGAGTTGTGTGCTACGGAGACCGTAAAGAAGCATCATCACTTTTCCTTGGAATTACTTAGTTTCCCCTAAATTTCCATCTAGCTGGGTTAATAAGGAATTTAACCTCAGCCATTCTTTGGGACCCATGGGGTAAAGTGTTAAATGATATTGTCTTGGTCTGCTTGTGTTGCTATAACAGAATACTTTAGACTGGGTAATTTATAAATAATAGAAATTTATTTCTCACAGTTCTGGAGGCTGGAAGTATAAGATCAAGGTGCTACAGATCCACTGTTTGGTGAGGGCTAGCTTTCTACTTCCAAGAAGGCGTCTTGTTGCTGCATCCTCCCATGGTGGACAGGTCAAACTCTGTTCTCACATGGGAGAAGGGCAAAAAGGCATGAACTGGCTCCCTCAAACTCTTGTATAAGGGCCCTAATCCCATGCCTGAGGGCAGAGTGCTCATGACCTAATCATCTCCTAAAGGTCCGACCTCTTGCTATTGTTGCATTGAGGATTAAGTTTTAACACAAATTTTGGAGGGACATAAACATTCAAACCATAGCAGATATTGGCTCCAAGGCAGTGGGGAGGTTCTTGCAGCCAATGGTCAGCGATACATCAGGATACTCCCAGGACACCCCTGCCCCAACCCACATGATTCCTTAAGGGCCCCAGCTTGAGGGTCAGGAATTTTTGGTGAGTCTGGGGCAAGGTGACCACTCTCTTCTATGCTCTTGCCATCTCCTGGAGGTCTCTGAACCTACAAACACACCTTGTGACTTGAGTCTATCCTACACAGCCCCCTGAGACTTGAGGGTTCTCCTATCAAAGGCTTAGACACCCCCCCCGCCCCCACGCAGCCTACAAGGGAGGAGAGAAGGTCGCCTTGACATCAGCAGAAATGCCTACAAGAGCCATGTTGCTCTGATGAGTGACCCAGGCACTGACAGGTCCAGCTCAGCCCCTCCCTGAGCAGGTGGCAGGTGTGTGCTGTGAGAGCCCTGCAGTGAGCCAGATTGTCACCGAGACCAACCAAGCTGCCTCTTTACATTCTCCCTCCTTGCCAATACTCCCCACCTAGACGCTCAGTATACCTCACTTGTGCTGTCCCAGAAACTTCCACACCCAGCCCCCACCACCAACCAAATCAGTCAGCAACCCGCAAGAAGGCAGATCGCCTGTGCTAATGCACAGTTGGGTCCAAGCCACTCTTCTGCCCTAAAGCCTCTCACAGCTCCTCAGTGCTACGTGCACGGGGCACGACTGTGCAACTCTCTATACAGTGGGAGGCTCTGTGTGCGAAAGCTCGGTCTCTTTCTCCAAGTGTTGCTCCCACCTCTCTGTGCCCCATACCTGGGCTGCTGCAGAACCAGCCTCCTCCCTGTGTGCTGAGTGGATCCCACACTCTCATGTCTGTGCCAATGTTTCCCTGCGGCCTGTGGTCAGAACCCACAGCCTGCTGCCCTCTCGGAGAAGGCTGCTGCGTTGGGCTGCTTGGAAGAGAACAAGGGGGTCTTTGTGGGTAGACCCAGGGCAAAGGGGCTGGGCCGAGTTTGTTGGCTTAACACATTTTCAAAAGTATTTCAATAAAATCACCCACTAAACTGTTGTCATTGAGGAGATAGAAAAATTCTTACTCTCCACTGTGTTTGGCAAATATTTGTTGAATTTGTTTGTTGAATGACTTATAGTCTTAGCTGGGTACAGCAGGTCTTTGAATAAGGTTGTTTCATTCAATGTTGTTTTGTTATAACATTGATGAGAAAGAACACTTATTCCCAATGGGGTCGCTGTCCGTGTGCAGTTGGCACAGACCCATGTCTGTGTGGGTTTTCTTCAGGCACTCAGGTTTCTGCCCGGTCCTGAAGCGGTGCCTGTGAGGCGGGCTGGTGTGTCTCTGTGGCCCCAGTCCGAGTGAGTGTGGGGGTGTGTGAGTGTGCACGGCCACAGGATAGCGTCCTGCCCAAGGCTTGTCCCCCGCTTGCACCCTGAGCTTCCAGGACAGGCTTCAGCCACCTCCGACCCTGAACTGGAATAATTGCGTAAATGATCATCTTACTTGTTTTAATTAATCTTTCTTACATGGCTGCACAGCTCACGTTTATTTCAATGGTTAATGTTAGAAGTTTTTTGGGTTTTATCTAGAAGTTTGGTGATATTTTGGTGACCAGAAATATGCCCCAGGAAATTACCTCTTGTTTATGGCAATTAGCCCCTGAGAAAATGAGTTCCCTCATAGGGTGTCCCACTTAAAGTCGCGGTTTCCAAGAACCCGCCGCCAGCAATACATGAGAACTTACTGCGGCCCCCACATCGGAACCAGTCCGCCCGGGCCTGGGGGGATGCGGCGTGGGCGCCGCGCCCTCAGAGCGCACGCACCCCTACTCGCAGCACGCGGAATCCGGCTCAGTTTCCATCCAGCCGGCGTGTTCACCGCTTCTCTGCGCGGCTGCACCTCTTGATGGTGAGCTAGATTTCCTGAAAAGGTATTATCTTTGTGTCAAAAACAGATTATGAGTTTCACCACTAGGTCATTTAAATTCAGTGTGCTCTGGCCCTCACCCCCAAAACTCCAGCTGCAGCACTGTAGGACTTCTCCAGCTGTTGGAATAATGAGGTCTCTTGTGAATCTGCCTTTCAAATCCCTCTGGTGTATTCAGGGCTGCTGGATTGGGTTTTTTTTCCCCATAAATAGGTGATGAAAAATTTGTGTCAAATTGAAAGCTCTAAGTCAAGCAAGTAATTTTAAGAATATATGGAAACTTTGGCCGTGTTTACCGAGAATGAAGAGAACAAAGGCCCGTAACCCAGAGTTGAGCTGTAGGTTGGTTCTACATAATCCAATGATTTTTTTCTAGCAAATTGGTTCTCAATGTTAAGCTCCTGAAAATGCAGCATCAATCACCTCCCCTCGCACGGTTTCTCCACTGCCGGGTCCCGTTGCTCCTCCAACAGGCCTCAATTAATTACACAGTCTGCTTCTTGTCATCAAAGACCCCGTGCTTTCCCCAAGGCGGGTGAGCTATGCAAACTCAGAGGTTTGCAGTAGGCTTCAAAATCCGTGCAGGAACAATTCAATCTTGCAAAGATCTTTTTTTCTCTAAAGTGGGGTTGTATTTTTGGTCCTGGCATGCTATACACTGTGCAATCTTTATCTTGAGTTGACTTTAAAAAAACATTCTCTTGCTAGAAAATGTAAGGCAACTTTTTGCATTGCTTATGCATAGCTTACATAAGAAAGGAGATTAATCATTCGTCAGGCCTCTATGGTGGGCTCACCTCGCATGGGGTGACTGTGTTGGAATGCACAGTTGAGGCTGGGGACAGCAGAAAGCTTCACGTTCTATGTATCATGCAGCACCCCCAGTAGAATCTAGGCAGCATCGTATCATCACAATCATTGATATCTGTGCAGAGAAATGCATGAATATTTATACTAAGAGGAATAAATTAAGATTATAAATGGCTTTACATCAGATCAGAACAGGTTTTGCTGACAAATGAATTTTTGGTTATGCAGAAGGAAAAAAAAATTAGCTTTTTGGATTTGGGCATTGCAGATAGGAGTCTATGACCCTCTGCTCCCCCTGCCCGGACACCCAAGGAAGACCAGTTCTATTTCTCTCTGGAGTTGCCAGGTGGAAACAGCCCCAGGCAACCCTGCGGGAGTCTGACCCGTCACCCCAATATGGCATCGAGGTGCAGTCCTGAGGGTCCTGGGCACAGGCCCACGACGTGGAAGCCCCGAGGCTCCAGGGCCCTGGCTGACGGCCACAGCAGCTGCAGAGGGAGCCCCAGGCTGAGGATGGTGGCCCCATCAGAAACCAGGAATGGCAGGGCAGGTGAGGAGCAGAGACCTCCCCTCGGGTGAAGGAGGAGCCACCAGGGACATGCTGACGATGGAGGCGAGGGCAGGGCCTTGTCCCAGCAGGGTCGATCACCCGCATTTTCTGACAGGCAATTCTGTCTGTGGTTCCCCTTGGGGAGCTACTGATAGGAAGTGCCAAAGGTTCCCACCATAGCTGATCTTTCTGGCACTTCCATCATGCTCAGTGTGTCCTTTATTAGTGATTTGGCTCCTCTCTCTCTCTCTCTCTTCCTTTTTTCCTTTACTCATGCTCTGGGCATGCGAACAGAGAACAAATACATTTTCTCTGCTGTGACAATTCTGCTGCCTACCCCTGTGTGACACTCAAAGTGGAAAACATCCCTTTGCAGCATCTGGAGGAGTCTCCGACCTAACACCTGGGCGTCTGGTCCATGTGGGGAGGGAGGAAAGAGCAGTGGCTTCCATCACCTTCTTTGGCCAAGAAATAAATTTTTGCACACATTCCTAATTATTCTCCCCCACCGGCCCCCGTGGAAGAGCCGAGATTCGTGGAGGGCAGGAGAGAAGACAGAGACGGCAGGGCTGAGTGCTTTTCTGGCTCGCATCTCTTTGGGGTGTGTGAGACATGGTTTTTAATTTAGTTCTGCCATTTCTCCAGAAACCAGATCATGCCAATATTTACATGGTTCTTAATACTACCAGACATCTGTCCAGTTTAAGAACCAAGCTACAAAAATGTCACCTTATGTAAACATAACCATTCTTCAGCTAGAGAACAGCTTTAAAAGAAAAATCTGAAATGCTAAGAAAAACTTTATTTAATCAGTAGCAGATATGAGAAGTAATATTTTGGGGCTAGAACACTCATAAGTAGAAACTAAGTTTACACAGAGCAGCAATACTTTTTATGGCTGATAGTTTGGTTTTCTGCAAAAGTTATGATGACTTAGCTGAAATTGGTTTGGGGATATTTTACGTTGATGTAATCTGTACTTCTGACTTCTACAGCCTAATGCAAAGTATATCAGCAAGATAACCTTTCCCTCCATCCCTCAGGTGAGAGTATTAATTGCAGGTCATTTTTCTAGAGGCCCCTGAAATTTGACAACTTCCTCAAGATGTTTGGGGACACGGGCAAACTGAATGCCTTTATCACGGACCTAAGAAAACAGCTTCTTCATGTCTACAATGCTGTGTCTATAGGTCTCCCCACTAGCCAGTCACTGGGAGACCAAGTGTGAAATCCACATGTGTGTGTGTGCACCTGTGTGTGTGTGCATGCACACACATGCACATACACTTTAGGTCAAAAGAAAGAGCGCAGTGGCCCAGCAAGGTCACTGGACAGTGCCCGTGTGGGGCTAAGGCTGCAGGTGGCACCAGACTCAGGGTGCATGTCGTGACCATGCAGAGACAGGTCAGTCTAGGAAAAGCAGCACCAAGCACGCCACCCTTACCAGCCCGTCCTCAGGCTGCATGAGCTCATTCACGCATTCTCTTATTTTTAACAGACTTTTTATTTTAGAATTACTTTAGATTCATACAAAAGTTGTGAGAACAATGCAGAGAGCATTGGCGGGCTGTGGGGTGCGGGGCCCATCCAGGCCAGGAGCGGGGGAGCCTTTGCTGGCTGCTACGGCACAAGACCTTGATCTGTGCTCCCCATCTGGGATGTGCCAGGCCAGGAGGGCCGGGACTGGGGTCAGGGCCCTCCCCACAGAATGAGGTGAAGTTGCCATGGCAGGGGGAACCCACGATTTGCAGGAAAATTTCCCATTTAGACAGGGAGTCTCTCCCTCCCTCCTTCTCTCCCTCTCTCCCTCCCTCCCTTCTCTCTCTCTCTCTGTCCTCGACTGCTGTCTCTTTCTCTCCTTCCACCTGATTTTAGCTACACCATGATCTAGTATATTTTGATGTTTTCAAATTTTTCTCACCTATCAAGGGCAAGAAGAATTATATGAAAAAGCGACCCCTTTATTATTTCTGTTTCAATATGAGGTTTTGGGGTTCATAAGGAGACTCCAGACTTCAGGCACTCAGGGGTCATCGTGTCAGGCTGCCAGTGTCCCGAGGTCTCCCAGCCCCCGCAGCCGTGGCACAGGCACACTTGTGGTGGCATGTGGGATGGTGCTCACCGTGACCCTTGGAGAATTATCACTGCAGCAAACAAATACCATTGAAAGGTGAAAAGTCGCACTGGCCACTGGGTGTGGGATTGTGTTACTTCCCATCAGCACATAATGTATGGCTGTTACTTTAGTTACAATGGCTGAGGAGTCCTCTAGATCCGTCTTCCTTAGCTTGATTTTGAGTCTGTTATTCAGACAGGTGTTTAAGTTAAAGGCTGGTTTATATTTTCATTATAACATCTCAGAATCCACAGAAGCACGGGGAGTGTGCCCCACACAGCCAAGTCCCTTCCTCCGTCAGCCGCCACTGGGCAGAGGGTGGAGCTGCCCATGTTGCGCTGACATCGGGAGGGAACACCAGCTCCCCGGCCTCCTCCCCAGACCTCGGCTCTCTGCAAAAGGAGGATCCAGCTGGACCAGGCAGGGACACATTCTAGCCCCTCTGTGTTCCTGGGCAGGCTCTTCTTTAGCCCCCACGGACTCCCATGGGCTGTGTGTTCCTGCAGGCAGCTGCTTTGGGCAGCGTGGGCAGTGCCTCCGCTAGCTGGGTAGAGCAAATCCAGGCTCACTCCTGGACCTGGCATGTTGACCTTGGAATGCCCTTGTCTTACCTGGCCAGGAGGTTATGTTGCCTCCCAGGATTAGCAGCAGCAGGGCTGCCACACACATGACTCAGCAGTCACCCACACATGGTGTCACCAGCCTCGGGGCTGCTTTGTCTACTGCCTTTGACATGCTGGCCAACGCCTGACTCTCCTCCTTGTGCACGGGAGGAGACTGCCTGGCAGGCCCTGCCCTCTCCATAGCACTCCACTCACCCCTGGGGCCTCTGACCAGGCCACAGGCCTAAGGCGGAGGGGAATGTATGAAGGCTATGCCTGCAGGGCCCTGACTCCAAAGACCAGCAATGCTCCTACCCTGGGGACTCTGGCTTTGACCTGGTCCACAAACAGAGAAGCCTGAGGCACCTCCGGAAGGACATGGCCAGCGACTTGGTTCTCTGTGAGGACGCTCTTGCTCCGTGGCGAGCAAGGGCCGTGGCTCGGGGGTGGGGGAAGGGACTCTAAGTCCCTAGGCCACTGTGCCACCTGCCTACAGCCGTGTGCCAGGGCCGAGGATCGAGTGGGATGTGTGGGCTCTGCAGTCAGGGAACCTGGGTGTGGGCGCTCCCTTGACCTCTGAGACCCTCGGGTTCCTTTTCTGCAAGCACAGGGTGTTGCAGCCTCATGGTGTGGGCTCGGGGTATGAAAGGAGGTGGCCTCAGCCACTCAGTGCCCTGCCGTCCCCCTCGTGCCTTTCCCCACAGCTGAGGTTTGGCCACGCTGCTGTCTGGGGAGCAGGTGGGAGTTTAGAAGGACCTTGCCTTATTCCCGCATCAGCCCCGGTACTATGTGGCACATGCGGGGCTCGTGGGCGGTGCTGAGGGACTGAGGGGGGTTAGGTGCCTCACCTGCCCCACGGGGCCACCAGCAGTTTAAGCATCTGCAGGACACAGCACTCCTCAGAGGACACGGGCACACAGGGACACAGCCAGATAGACGAATAAACACTGACCTGGCCTTCGGAAGGCCTGGGTCCGAATCCTCTCCCTGCATTTGCTGTGAAACTTAGGAAAATCCAACACCTCGTGGGGCTTTCTTTTCCACCACTGGCAAAGCCCCAGCTAACAGGGTGGTCATTGGCCTCCCTGCCCTGGTGCCCTCTGAGTCTTTCACACTGTTCCCTCTGCTTGGGGTGCTCTTCCTACCCCAGCTCCAGCCCTGTGTTATCACCTTCTCCCGGCAGCCCCCTGGGGCCCTCCGGCGATGCCACCTGCCTGTGACGCCCCTGCCCCTTCACCCCACAGACATCATGCTCACTCCCCTTGCCTGACTCCGTCTCTACACTGGGAACTCGTCCAGGGCAGGGGCACATTTTATTCATCTCAGTTGCCCAGCGTCTCTCAGGGTCTGGCACACAGTAGGCACTTACAGATAGTGTTTCACTAATAACCTGTGACCTGAAGCACATCGTGGATCAGAAGAGAGTTTCCTATGTGAGCCTTTTCTAATTAACCCTCCTTTGCCACAATTCTGTGTTCCTGGGTGCGCACCCACATGCAGGGGCAATGACCCGCTCTCCCGACAGTGTTCCCTCATTAGAGCTGACCTCATGGAAGCCTGTGGCCACTCTGCTCCTGGAGTGGGATTTAATTAAAGTTGCCTCTTCCCTGGGGAAGCAGGAACAGGCTAAAGTGCAAATGGATTAATTAGCAAGGGTGTGTTTCACAGGCCCCCAGGCCCAAGACAGGCTGGGGTTTCCGTCCAGGCAGATTTCTCCGTGGGTGGGGTCGGCATCCTCATTCTGCCTGATGCTCAGACGTACTGTTTGAAGAAGTGGGTGGCAGGTATCGGTGCAGGGTTGGGGTTTGTGAAGGGCCACCCCCAGCGTGGGGTGCAGCAGACAGTCCACAGAGGCCTGTTTAAAGGGGGGGTCTGTGGAGAGCCCGGGAAAGCCCTGCCTCCCCTCGCCCCGCATCCTCCGTTCATTGTCCGTTTTCCCTCTCGCACACACATGTGTGTGCACATGCACTCACACGCACACACACACAGGAGGAGACTCCCTGGCGAGGCCACAGCATATTAAGAGGCTTCCTGATGCTGACCTGGTGCTGACAGGAAGGCCAGGGCCGGGGCCCACGCGCTGCCTGATGGATGAGGCTGTGCTGTGCCTGGGCTCTCACACACTACCAAAAAGGAGGAGCTGTTGCTCCCAGGCGCGCTGGAGCTCCCTGCTCAGCTACTTGAGCGCTGATGGACGAGAGCTGTGGGCGTTGGGAGGATTGTGTGCCCTCAGACCTGCCCTCTGCCTCCTGAGGTCCAGCAGGGCCATTTGTGGATCAGAAGCAATTTCCAAGCCTGGATTCTTCCGTCAAGCTGGAGGCAGCAAGGATTCTGGGAGTTTCCAGGGCCTTGATCTTTGGAATGTTTCTTTTGAATTTAACATAAGGATGACAAACTGAGATGTTGACTTCATTCCCATTGATTTAGTAATCTGTGCTCTTTTATAAGTTGGAATAAACAAATGGTCAGCAGCTGTTCATACCTACATAACCCCAGAAATAGGGGTTTCTCGTCTGTAACATGGAGGTGCCCATCACCCCTGGCTCACAGGGTTAACCGAGGAAGGTGAATTTTGAAAAGGGCTTAAGTATAAAATGTCTGGCCCATAGTAAGCACCCAGTAAGAACTGGCCATTATTTTATTATTGCCAATAATAAGCCACCAGTTATTCCACATGGACTCATCTCGCAGGGCCGCTAGGGGAGTTGCCAGCTTTATTCCATTTCATCTGCAATTGTGCGTTCCCCATGTTCTATGCAGGGACAGGCAGGTGAGAGACAGCAAGGAAAGGACATACTTGGGAGGGCCAGGATTTCAATCCACCCCTGGCTCCAGACCCAGACGCTCACCTCCACTTACCTGAGGTTCTCTCTCCAGAACATGCTGGGCCTTGGGCCTCCCGGGGCTCTGAGCCGTCAGGGGGAAGGACGGGTGTTCAGCCTCCCTCTGCTCCTCCTTTACTAGGAGTCAGAAACAAGGAGAAATGATCCCCACGTCATTTGCCGTGTACGTTGCAGTTGATTCTTATATTTCAGAAATATGAAAAGGCAAAGACAAGTAACAAAGTGGGAGAAATTATTCACAAATTGGCAAGAACAAATAAGAACCCCACAAATCAATAAGAAAAACAGAAACAGCCCATTAGAGATGTGGGCACCAAAGACATTCAGCAGAAGAGGAAACACGTGGCCAACAGGTCAGTGAGGATGTGCTCCAGGTGGCCAAGGACCAGGGGACGGCATACGGTGACCACAGTGAACAGCAATTCATACCCAGTTGATCTCAGAGACAAAGGCATCTGACCACACCAAGCACTAGAAAAGATGTGGACCCGCTGTATAAATGTATCCACTTTCTATACATTTATACACTGCTGGTGGGAGGGTAGGTCCATACAACTACTTTGGAAGAAAATTGGATCTTCTGACAATGAAGATGCACAGCTGTGGCTCTACAGTGCTGTTGGTGGCACACACATTGAGGAGTCCTGGAGCAGGCAGGGAGGCGTGGTTGAGGTCGGTCATCAGAGCATCGTGGATCATGGACCCCCCCCAACAGAAAAGGAGAGGGACAGAGGGGGGCAGGCAAAGAACAGAATATCCTACAGCAGCATCTCCAACCTTTTTGGGACCAGGGACTGGTTTCATGGAAGACAATTTTCAATTTTTCCATGGATGGGAGGGGTGTGATAGTTTCGGGAGGATTCAAGCGCATTATATTTATCGTGCAGTCAAACTCTCTGCTAATGATAATCTGTATTATCCCAAGATAAACTGTGCAACCTAGATCCTTCGCACGCACGGTTTACAGTAGGGTTCTCGATCCTATGAGAAGCTAATGTCCCCGCTGATTGACAGGAGGCGGAGTTTCCGCGGTGTTGAGCGCAATGGGGAGTGGCTGCCGCTCAGCTCCTGCTGTGCGGCCTGGGTCCTAACAGGCCACCTAGGCCACCGGACGGCACCAGTCCTACAGCACGAAAGGGAAAATGGCACAGCAGGAAGAAACACTCATGAATCCTAGGGGCCTAATTTTAAATTAAACAAGTGAACTCCCAAGATTGCTTCCAACATTCCCCCTTTTTTCCTAAACATAAAAACAAAATAAAATGTTAGAAAAGTACTGTAGGGTTACCTGCAGATGCAGGGGATCAGGCGAAAGGAGGCGCAGACGGGGGTGGGCAGCGGACGACGGCAGTGGGGGGGCCGGACCTGAGGTCCGAGCTGGGGCCGCGCCTGTTGCTGTCGGGTCGAGCTCTTGCTCGGGTGGAGGCCACGGGGCTGCCGACAGTCCTCAGCTCTGCCCTGGGCTGTGGTCCCACTGCTCCCCCCTGCTCTGCGCGGGCGCGCAAGGCCGGCTTGGCCCGCCCGGCTCCCCAGGGCTCCCGGTAGTGGTGCGGGAGGGCGGCTTCCTACCCCGCAGGGCAGTTTGTTCTGGAAGCACCTGGCTCCCCCGGCAGCGTTCTCCACACTTGCAGGGTCAGCCTCCTTGTATTCCTTCGGGCACCCACAGGAGCTGCGGGACCCCTCAGGGCGCTGGGCTTCAGCCCCCCGGACCCTGCTCAGAGCTCAGGGAGCCCAGAGCCCGCCGGGCGGCGCCTCGTCCCCGGGCCCCCGCCGAGCTTCTCCGCGTCCATCACCCCAGTGCCGCCCTCCCCGCCCAGCCCACAGGGAGACAGCTGCCTCCTGGGCCGCTCCACGCAGCGCCTTCTTTTTGAACTTCGCTGCCTGGCTGCCTCCTTAGCGTCTCTTTACTTCAAATTCTGTCTATTACAATACCAGGTGTGGTTTCTGTCTCCCAGCGCACCCTGACTGCTGTTGGTGCTTACTAAATTATTGTAAAACATAGGAGAAAACAATGTTGGTGAGCAGAGGCAGAAGCTAACTGAGGGAACTAACGCTGATGCGTGAACCTGGAGAAGCCCCCTACTCCGCGCTGGCGCCTGGCCTGCGCCCCTGCGTCTTTTGCTACCGTCTCGGACCAGCCGGCACGCTCCAGATGGAGGTGGGCATTCCCACGGGAGGGCTGGTGAGAAGGGCCTCGTAGGTTTTTAAACAGCCCCAGCCTGCTGCTTCCCGAACCGGTCTGACCATCTGAAAGTCACCAGCGTGTGGATCCGCGGGTCCCTCCCCTGGTGGTCTGAGTCTGCAGGTTTCCTGTGCCCGCCACTCACCCTGGTGCGAGGCCAGAATGCCTGGAAAACCCAGGCTGAAGCCAGGCCGGCATGGCTCACCCAACAATGTGCCACTGTGCATGAAGAGGGAGCGGGAGCAAAACGCCTGATCACGGCCCGTGACGGCCGACGGTGAGTGCACAAGCAGGCGCGGGAGGCCTGGGTGCCATCCACAGGCTGTTAGGAGCGTGCGGGCACCATTCTCATGGATTCCAGACGTGACACTCGGCTTATAGCTTGGAAATCCAGCAGTTATGAAAAGGCAGCTTTTCCATGCAGAGGAAGAGCGTTTTCCCAGCTCCCCTGGACACCGGGTGTCACAGCGGCGCCTCACAGCACTGTCTCATCTAACTTCCTCGGCAACTCTGAAGGTGGCTAATATCGTCCCCATTTCGTACATGTGGAAAATGAGGCTCTAAGAGTTTGAGCAACGTGTCCAATGTTGTTAGAGACAGACTCAGACCTCTAACCTTAGTCGTGTGTTTAAATAACTCGACACACACGTGCACACACGTGTGCACTCTCACAGACACACCTCAGTGCCACTCAGCCCAGACCAGACCTCTTGCTACCTGAGGTTTCTCTCGTGCCCCTCCCTGCTCCCTCTATCCCTCTAAATTTCAACTTAAAACAAAGATGAAAACAAAAAGACCCTAAACAGTAAAAACAAAAACAAAAACAAACCTCTAACATGAGCCAAATCATGCTAATTGGTATTGTTTGAGAGCTAATTAGCTAGACCCCGTGCTTAGCACTTGACAAGCGAGAAGTGAAGCTTTGAGAGGCTCAATTGCTTGCCCAAAGTGTTCAGCTGAAGCACTAGGCAAGGCCCCTGTCCAATGTCTGACTTCAGAGCCCAGGCCTCCAAACTCCCCTGTGCAGCCTGTTTTCAACAGTCACACTGAAGGTGTTCTCCCAGGAGCCCCGCAGCATGCCCGGGAGCTGGCTCTGGACACGTTGTGTGGCTGGGCCACAGAAACAGGCCCCTGACCCTGGCTTCCCCACCCCGACCCAGTCAGGTGGCCACAGGTGACTCACAGCCCTGATTCCCTCTCCTGGTGAGGGAATTCCCTGTCCATGTAGGGACACTGTACCATAGGTGATGTCACGGCTTGGTGCCCAGGGTCCCCAGGCCTCTGCTTCTGCTCCAGGCTCCTTGTTGACTTGGAGATTCAGAAACTGTAGCGGTCACTTTCCAGGTGGCCATTCTCGTTGGAGGATGGAGAATCCAGCTAAGGATACTTGGGTCAATGGCAGGAAGGAAAGTCCAGTTTGAGAAACTGGGACTTGGATTTGAAGTCCTCATCCCTGCACTTCTCCTGGGACCTTGGCCGGGCCTTCTCCCTCTCTGGTCTCTAGTTCTGTAACTAAGATAACTGGGTCCATCCAAGTAAAATCTAAGGTCCTCACCAGCCCTTGCCACCTGTGTGTTTCAGAACAGAAACTTATTGCCAGGGCACCCAACTGCTCTTACATGTATCTTGGTGCTGCTTTTCAATGCGTGATTTGTTTGGGCAAAATTACATGGTTGTAATGTTGTTTCTTTGAGCTGATGAGAAGGAAAATGGCTTCATGGGACAGTGGAGAGAGCACTTACTGCACACAGCACACTGGGTCGGTTCATTACAATGCAGTTACCTCAAGAGGCCCTTGAACTGTGCGCTGATGCCTTGTCAATGTATTTGCAAATGTGTGTTGTGCAAGCCATGCAGATGCTACCTGTGCCATTTGGCTGTGACTCTGTAATTCTTGTAATGGCTTCATTCATTGTGCCAAATATTAGCTGCTTATAACTTGTTTGGGGTTGTGAAATTGCTTACTCGTTGCTTACAGGAAAACACAAAAAAAGCCAATCTGTGAGTAGGGAAGTTTGTAAGAATTGATTGTCTCCAAGTTGGATAAGTGCAATTTTCAGCTTGTTTATCCATCCTGCTAGATTTTAAAATAAAAATTAGATCATTTCTCTTACTCTGAAGAAGAAACAGAAGCTGTAAATAATAAACAGATGCTATCACCAATAACATTGTGAGACTTTGCATCACTAGGAAGGAGTGGTCTGGAGAGAAAATAAACAAAGACAAAAAACACACATTTACTCAGACCATGTAGTGGCATCAGTGGAATATTGAATAGTGATTAAATCTAATCAATAAAGGCAAAAAGTAATTCTATAAAATTCAATAGAGAAAATTGCAGCTTCATTGAGATACTGACAGTAGGATCATTGTGTCTGAAGCACAGAGGGCATGGCAAAATAAAGAACTCTGGGGTGGTGAGGATGTGCTGAGAGCACATCTAGCTTTTGCAGCCGGGAAGAGGGGGTGTAAAGACCTACTTGGTTGATGGGCTGCCTGCCTGGCCTCCCCGCTCTGCTCCCTGAATCATGACAGCAGTTGTTGCTCAGTTCAGCCACCTGGTCCCAAGAATGCAATCTAAGGTGTCCGTTTGCTTTGTGTAGACTGGGGAAGCATCCATGGGAAGTGACCGTGCTCTCACTATGGAACCAGGGCAAGGGGACTATGCACACAGCAGGACATGGGCCTCCCAGTAGCCAAGGAAACTGCAGAGCAAGTGAGCACAGGTGAGATCCAGGTATCTTTTGTGTATTCTAGGAATACAGTGCCTAGCACAGTGGCTGAGAGCGCTTAGACGTCCCAGTAAATACTGTTGTTTGGATTGTTTGTGAAGGCAAGCACAGTTACGGGGAGGGCATAGGATTGTACATTTATAAACTTTTCATGCTAATAACAGTTAAAAATATATTACCTATGGAATTCTGATGTAGGTGGAATTGTTTGAGCAAAGGTCTGAGCCGAAAGAAAAAGCAGACAGAGATAAGATGCAAAGCCAGGGGACTTCTCTGTGCTGTGGCATCATCTGCCCAACTTTACTCGATCAGAGCCCAGGTCCTCTGTCACACTGGAGAACTTGTCCCCCATGCCCCAAGGAGACAGAGAAAAGCATGGAGACAGTAGTAAGGCGCTAAGTCTACTGCAGTAATATGACATTAAGGTTTGTTGAAAAATCGTGAAATTAAGCATCTTAGTTGAGGATAAACTGAGATGTAACAAGATTTCCTTTTTTTACATAGGGGAAAGCAATGAATTTTCTAATCTCTTAGAAAAAAGTTTTGCCTATGGCAAAGAACATTCTATAAATGTCCACTCTACCATAAAGTTAGATTTCTTTAGGTGTGAAATGCAATTTATCTGCTTCAATGTTCTCTGCATCCAAGACAACAGCTTTAAGGACAGTAGAGAAAAACATAAAGACCACATTGCCAAGAAAATTTGCTTATTTAAAAACCATAAGAACGAGTAAGTAAATAACTATTATTAGCTATAAACTTCTCCACCTTTCTCCACGGAGTGAGAAATGTACTCAGCCATCATGAGGGGTCGTGGGAAAGCTGAGCTCACTGTGGACGTGGGGAGTAAAGCTGTCGGACACCCCTGAGGCGACAGTGGGTTTAATGCACAGTGAGTAGAAATGTTGTCTGCGGAACCTGATAAGTCCAGAAGTGCAAACAGAAGTCAATCTAGGACCACTCTGATGGGTTTTTCTTACCTTAAAAGTACGCATTCCTTAACTTGCTGATTTATATACTATTGACGGTGTTGGTAATTCATAAATTGGAGTTCTCAACAACACGTGATTAACACATCGTGTCCCAGTGGACATTTCTGTCTTCCTTCCACTTTAGGCTTTACTCAGCTTTCCTGCATGGGAGACACACTATACAGCTTATTGAAATGAATAAAAGAGATTTATAGATAGAGCTTGTTTAGATAAAGGCAAAACATCATCCATCTGGAAAGAGGAGCTTATCTGCAGTAGATATGTGTTTATCGAGGGAAATTGGCAGCACATTAAACCTCACTGCCCTATTTTGAAAGGACATAAAACTACCATTGACAAACCCAGTGGTCTATCACAAAGCCAGCCCCTTGGGCTCCTGCTCTGGATATACTGGGCTATTTCTCTCCAGGGCAAAGCAAGGATTATTCCAGTGCAGCATCAACGTGAAAAAGAGAACAGAATACACCTTTAATATATGCTGGGTCTCCCATCATGCTCACAGAAGTAGGAATAATGATTTCTAAAGAGATGCCTCTGTAGAGTGTTAAGTTTTAGGCTGTGTCTAAAATGGTACAAATAATCCAGTTATGACCTGAAACTAAACACACACTTGAAGAATTCTTCTCTTCACCCCTCCAATTGAAGAATGCAAAAGGGATCATTTTATTTGATATAACATGGAAATTTTTAAAGATCGTCTCTTGCAAACTCATGTAACTTTTTCCTGTCTTACACTTTACAAGATTCTTAAGCCCTGTAAAGGCTTTACACCCCATGAATAATTTGTGTCACAAAGTAATATGGAGAGACCGCAAAGAACTAAAAGTAGAACTACCATTTGATCCAGCAATCCCACTACTGTGTATCGACCCAAAGGAAAAAAAGACATTCTATAATAAAAACATCTGCACCCGAATGTTTATAGCAACACAATTCACAACTGCAAAGATGTGGAAACAACCCAAGTGCCTATCAATACACGAGTGGATTAATAAAATGTGGTATATGTGTACCATGGAGTATTACTCAGCCATAAAAAACAATGGTGAACTAACACCTCTTGTGTTATCCTGGATGGAGCTAGAGCCCATTTTTCTAAGTGAAGTATCACAAGAATGGAAAAACAAACACCACATATGCTCACCATCAAATTGGCACTAATTGATCAACACTTACCTGCACATATGGAAGTAACATTCATCGGGTGTCAGGCAGGTGAGGGGGGAGGAGGGGGTGGGTATATTCACACCTAATGGGTGCAGTGCACACTGTCTGGGGGAGGGGAATGCTTGTAGCTCTGACTCAGGTGGTGCAGAGGCAATATATATAAACTGAATGTTTGTACCCTATAATATTCTGAAATTTAAAAAATAATAATTTTTGTCACCAAATCTGGTGTGTTCTTGTTCCAAAGGATATCCTCTCAAAGATACTCAACTCTACCAGGACGTGATCTGCCATTGGTTTGTTTCAGTGGGTGTAAGGTATTCCCAAAGTCTTAACAGCTTATGATCTAATAGAAATTACTTCATTTTATTGAATGGTGAGAGTTGAATCTGAGTAAATTTCGGGTGACAACTTATTTTCCTTTGCTTTCGAAAATAGCACTAAATGTCTAATTGTTCCTGCCATTGTTGAGCACTGAAATGGTGTGATCGCCTCAGTGGAAAATGATGGTTGTGCGGTCTGCAAGACACCAAGATGTTTTGAAAATGGCAGCTGAGCTCAGAAACAAAAACCAAGTGGTTGTCCTGTTCTAAATCTTCTCTGTGGTTATGATTGAACAAAAGATAATTATCATATCTTCTCTCAACACAACAAGATGTCTCCTCTTGCCTTTGATACGACTGTCAGATGTGTGTATGAGCTGCTGGAGGTCCTTGGTGGAAGCCAAGATTCATTGTGAGGGCAGCTGGCTTGGCATCTTCCAGAAGCACCCAGGGAGGGGAAGACCCCCATCCCTTGGTAGCACTGGTAGTGAGTGGTTGATGTTGATTTGAAGACCTGGTATCAAACCAGGCTTTACTAATGCAAGCTGTCAACAGCCATCGGCTCTCATGGCCATGGGACGTGTGGCACAGAAACTGTATTTTAATTCAGCATCCCATGGTCTCTGTGTCAGGGTCCTTCAGGGTTGTAACAAAGACTCTGCAGAAAACAGGAGCTATGTCAGAGTCCAGGCATAACACAGGAACCATACCATTATTTAGTAGGGATAAATTAGTTACTTTTAAACTAAATGTTGGAAAATTTAAAAAGCAACAAGGAAACACTGAGTTATCACAGAGCGGCAACTCTTTTTAAAAAGCAGCCAGAGCTGGGAGAACAAAGGGAAGATGTTGGGATTCTTCAAATTCAGAGACGTGGAGGAAGTAGCCAGATCTGGTCCTCGGAGGAAGGGATGCCGTGTGGCTGTGCTGATGTCCCGAGAGCTCGGGAGCCCACGCTTCTGAGACTCAGATATCTAGGGAGGAGGTGCTGGTCACCTGGGGCTGGTGTCTCTGAGGAAGCACGTTGAGGATGGCTCTGGAAGTCGGGGAAAATAAAAGCAAAAGAGAGCCCAGCGTGGTGTTGACAGGCACTGCCGCTGCCAGGCGGGCCCCACGGAGCTGGACCCGACAGCACAGGGAGTGAGCAGGAAGGGGTGACTTTCTCGGCTCCGCTGGGGGCCCCTTATTTGCGGTGTCCGGCGGGAGCGGCTCAGCTCTCGGAGTCCTCCCGCTTTGTGCCTGGGATGTTGACGTTACTAGACGTCCTGCCTGGTCAGGCGGCAGTTTCAACTTCAGCTCCCTGGAACTGCAGGTGGATTAGTAGATCCTACGGCTTGAACATTTGTCCCTCCAAAACTCGTGTCGAAAGTGCTATTATAACAGTTTTAGAAGGTGGGGGCTTCAGGGGGTGATTAGGCCATGAGGGCTCTGCTCTCACGAATGAATGAATGCCATCCTGGGGGCGTGGGTTCATTATTGCAGGAGTGGGTTTGTTGTAAAAGGGCGAGTTCGACCCCCTTCTCTTTCTCTCTTTCTCCAGCCCGCCCCTGGCCTCTCTCCTTCCGTCATGGACAACACAGCAAGGAGGCCCTGACAAGACGCTGGCACTTGATATTGGGCTTCCCAGCCTTCAGAACCGTGAGAAATAAATTTCTGTTTATTATGAATCACTCAATCTTGGATATTCTGTTACAGCAGGAAAAATGACTAAGACAGTAGATGTAGTAGCAAAAGGAGCAATTTACACTCCCACTGTGGGATTTCTGCACCCACACGCTCTGGCTAAGAGATGAATTACTCCACAAATGGTTACTCATTCAAAGTGTATGTGCGACATCCTGTGATATGCAAGTCAACACATTCAAGAGATTGCCTAGAAAATGGTGCTTTAACTGTGTGTCCTGTAGTTTAGTATCTGTCTCTGATCGACTCAGCCCTTCTGGGTAATGGTGTGTGGTAAACCCTCCAGATGCCCAGGGCGTGAGTTCATGGTAACACTCTGTTGCAATGAAATGAGTTTTATGGTCAGGAGTGATGTTGTGTAGAAACCATAGTGGTGAATATTGTATTTCACAAAGCCCACACATGTTAGTGCATAGTGAAAACACCATGGTCAGGGAATGCAAATCCGTGTCCGGAATATGTGTCTGTCAATAAGGAAAATTGCTACCTTTCCATGATAGAAGTGGTTCAGTATAAATCAACGAGCAACCAAGTGACTGGCTGATTACCCCAGGAAGTGGCGCCATGCAGGGCTGGTGGCAGGTTAGCATTCACTTGTAGCAGGAGCCAGATAAGCTGTGGTAGGAGGAAGTCCATGTTGCTGGGACCGTTCTAAGCATGTCTGTTACCATGGCCACTTAATATTAATATTAATATTTTGGCCCATGGAGAAAGTCCACGAGTGGCTAGGGAAAGAAGACGTACAGATGACTTATATCACCTACTTAGCTGTCTATCAATATTGGTATCTATTGATCTATTGATATCCACCTCTTCTGCAGCAGATGCACTTTTGTGAGCATGCACACAAATGTCTCTATATTCTTTGCCCATTCTAAGAATAACATCCCCATACCTTGTCCCCAGAGCTCCTTGTCACCAATATTCTAATTCTATTCTTCTCAAGGCCAGGCCGTTTGGGGGAACCATTAGCAAGTGCTCGCGTGTAAGTGCTGACTCATGCTCCTGGACATCCCTGAGTCGATACTCAGTGAGCTCAAGTCTCTGCTGTCAGGGAGGACTGTCTTCTCTGCCACGTTTCAGCCTCTCTTTATTGCGTGTGTAACACTTCGGGAGTCCACTCCAGGTGGCGTCAGCACCTCAAGGGGGCCGTCCCTATGCCAGGGCAGAGCTTTTCCCCCTTGGTCAGCTGGTCACAGGAACTCACAGGAAATGCTCCACGAGCCGCTGTGTGATCTGAGCTAGAGAAAGAGATGCAGCAGGAGTGGGTGTCAAAGAGCCTGAGAAACCTCCTCCTGCTCTAGTTGTGCCTTCCGGACCCGCTCTGCGGCCTCCCGGTGCCTTCTCTCTTTCCTGCTCTGCACGCTGCAGCTGCACATCTCCACGTGGGTCAGGGGATACAGTGGCGTGTGATGTGCAGCTAAAACCACATGGTCCTTCATGCCCTGGGGACAGGCATTGCGTGGGTTGAATTGTGTCTGCCCCTCCTCCTCCTAAAAGACACATGTTGAAGCCCTAACCTTACTAGCTCAGAATGCAATCTTACTTGCAAATGGGGTTATTGCAGATGTAATTAGTTAAAATAAGTTCATACTGAAGTACGGTGGGGTGGGCCCCTAATCCAATATGACTGATGTCCTTATAAAAGGGACAGGTGATGGCAGAGACACACAGAGGGAGAACATCACATGATGACAAAGGCAGAGATTAGACTGATGCAGCTCCAAGCCAAGGAACACCAAGCTTTGCCAGCAAACCACCAGAATGCACCTGCCGACACCTTGATTTCAGACTTCTGGCCTCAAGAACTGTAAGATGATAAATGTCTGTTTTTCTACAAAATCAGGAGCATTTATGCCAAGGAAATAGTTATCTTCAAAAGACAGAATATATTTCCTCCAAAACACTACAGCAATGGAGCCCAGCATGTGGGCTTTGTACCAGAAGCAACAGGTTCACCTAAGAACTTGTTAGAAATGCAAATTCTTGGACCCCACTTTAGACCTACTGAGTCAGAAAAGGTGACAAAAACAATCCCCAAATGCCACTTTGAGTGTCTGTTTCCTGAGACCACTCCTGACAGTAATTTTTATATCAATGTCCAGAAAACAGATAATCACACTCTAGATAATTTAACATAAAGACTTTTTACCCTAACAGTGGAAAACTGAAAGCAAACAGGAAACGCTGACTTTCATAGAAGTCACACCTACAGGGAGCAGCGCCCAGCCCTGGGGTGGAGAAGGGAACGGGGTAGTGAGCTTAGAAGTTACTGGAACCGAGACGCTTGGGAGACAGTCCCTCTAGACTTGGGCACCAGACCTCCGAGGAGGGCACCACCAGACTGTGAGGTCCTGGACCCGAGGCTGGGTGTGGCGTGAGCAAAGACAGGGGCTGCAGGAAAGCGTGGCTCCCTCAGGCCTCAAGCAGCTGGGGCGACAGAGCACAGGCGGGCGGGGACACGGCGGGGGCAGGTGGCAGAAGGTCACCCCGTGAGGTGGTCATGATGCATCTTTCATGGCACGTGGAGGGTTCAGATTCCTCTTGTTTGAACAACGGAGAATCATTGCAGAGGTTTAAGTAGGAGATCAAAGAACTAGGTTTTCATTGTAAAAAGATAACACTGGTGATGATGTAGTGTCTTGAAACCCACCAGGAAATGGCTGGAATAGTCCAAACGGAAGGGGACTGTTTGGTTTTTCAGCTCAGAAGTGTTGAGGATGGAGGCAAGAACAGGGCCCCAGACAGGGGCAAGGTTCCGTCCAGCCGCCCTGCGGGACCAGGCGGATCGGCACCGAGCGAGGGAGAAAAGTCGAGTCCACTTCCTGGGATTGGCTTGAGCCTGAAATGTAGGAAAGTCCCACTGGTGTCACCACAAGTCCCCGCATTATCAGAAACCGTCTCACGGCGCCCTGCGCTGTCTCGGGGGGGAGGTCTCTCCTCAGAGCCTCCCCTGTCTTTTTGGTGGATTCCAAGCAATTATGACCACTGAATTTTACTTTTTAGGAGAAACAAAAGCCAGGATTGAAACTGAGGATGGCGTCTGAGTAGAACCAAACGTTGAACAGACCCTCCGTGGCGGGACAGTGCAATGCCAAACACTTGAGAGTTTATGTTCCTTGCACCAAAAATCTATTACAGGTTCACTGTAATCTCCTTAAAAGCAGAGATTTGTGTTTTTTATCTTGGCCTTTATCCTCCCACCAGCCCAGGAACAACACTACAGACGTTCGCATGCTGAATAAACGTTGCGATTTGCTGAATGCTTGATCGTGTAAATAAGCTGGAAGATGGATAAAGCACCTGTGCTCCTTTCTTCTGCACAGTTTGCCTCTTCGCGTAAGTACTGTTCTCAGCGACGTCATGACGGTATTAGGCAGGCAGCTCCAGCAGCGCATCACACTCTCATCTGTAACCTGTCAGCACTAATTAAAAATTCCATAGCTGGCATTTCATTGGCTTAGCCTGTGCCTGCCTCACCTCTTAAATGACACGAGCTTTTTATTCTATGAAACATGAATAAATTTTTATCCACATCATGATGATTTACATTCTTGGACAAAGACTAAGTCCTGAGTTGAATAGTTATCCTAATTTAATTTTTGTTTAGTGTCAACACGTAAGTCACATCTGCTCAGTGGGAACTGTGTGAGCAACTCCTTTTCTAACGTTAATCCCCCAACTTATTTCTAGATGTGTGAGGAGGACGCATAGCAAGTTGAAAAGTGGGTGTTTTCTGCAAGCGCGTCCGCAGTTCACACAGGAGAGGGTTACGGAATGGCTGCTGTGTGCCGAGCCCACTCACAGATGCCACACAGGAAAGGGAATGAGGCCAGTCCCCCCCGAGGGAGCTCGGAGCCCTGTGGGAAAGGTGAGGCTAGGCGTGGGGCACCCAGTGCCTTCTGGCATTTTGGGGAAGGCTTCATGGTAGAACTGCCTGTGTGGTTGAGTCTGGATGGAGGAATCTGTTTTCCAGTCGTAAGCAGGAGCAGAAGATTCCAGGCAGAGAGAACTGCATGTAGAAACTCATTATTGACACATGTGCATGTGTGTGCGGGTGTGTGTGTAAAGGGCAGAGGGACAAGCCCCTGGGAAAAATGGGGTCTACTGTGACTAGAGAACAGGGCTCCTGGGTATGTTCTGGTAGCAAGAGACACAGCCGGAGGTGCGAGCTGGAGTCAAGAGTAAGGGGGCCTTGTGTGTCCTCTGGAGAGGACAGGTCTTTATCCTGTGGCAGAGGAGAACCTGCCAGCTGGCACACAGGTAAGTGAAATGACACTTCTTTAAGGCCTACAGAGGAGAGCACAGAAACGAGGTTGGAGCTGGGAGAGGCTGGAGGCAGGGAGATCTCAGACACCACTGCAGAGAATGGCTGAGGTGGCATAGGAGTGATGCAGCAGCTGGGGCAGAGGGGATGGGGGCGCGGTTTCAGGCCAACTTGGGAGGTAAAATTAGCTGGAAGAGGTTGTTGATTGGATATGAAAGCTACGAGAAAGAAAAAGACAAAAGATGGCTCCAGGGTTTTTCATTAGATGCTGCAGGATGGTATGCCACTAATTTAGAAAGTAACTTAAAGGGAGCCAGCAAGTGGGGACACAGGGGGGTGGCAGATGGCTCAGCCCAGCCCTGCTTGTCCACACACAGAATGCCTGTCACAGGAGGCCTCAACACAGGAAGTGATCAGAGAGAAAAACACTGAGCTTTTTTTCTTTGGCAGCTGATTATTTACTAAAATAGAACATAGACAGGGGCTTTTGGTGAGGAAAGAAAACAAAACAAAACAAAAAAACTCTGGACTCAAAGAAGATCCAGAATGTGTGTAAGTATGAGGCCTCAACTCAGGGAATCAGTGGGGTTCCTGGCAGAGTAGCTCCAGGTGACAGCACATAGGGGTGGGTCTTCTTAAAAATCTTGGCTGTATTCATAAATGGTTTTAAGTGTGTTTATTAGGTATATGAATTAAGCCTTGTGTTCAGCTGTTTTACCAAATAGTTCTATATTTAAAAATAAAAGGGTAATTAAAAGGAACATTGGTTGTAATTTTTCGTTTACTAGCAGGAATTTATCTCCATTTTTAATGTTGCACTTTTATGTCACCAAATAGCATATGGAGCATTCATCTTTTCAAATGAACAATTTGTTGTTTAAAAAACATCTAACCCTACCTAAAAAGTACAGAAAAATCTACCCCATATTTCATCAAAACAATCAAAATGGTTAATCTTCTGACATAAACCTCTTATTTTTACTACATCATAATTATGAACTGTTAGCCATGTTTTATCCTGTATTACTATTTTATTCAACATAGTTTGCTTTTACATAATTGCAGTAAGCATCAGATCTTACGGATGGCACTGTTCACTCACGGCCACATGACCGGAACCTCAGGCCCCACGAGCTTTGTCTCATTTGGCACGTCCTGCCTCATCTTGTGGCCAGACCACGATGTCCTTTGCCATCAGCTGCTGGGTATTTCTGTTGCTTCTGATTTTCCATCTGCCTCCCTCCTCTCTGCACGTGGTCTGTTCTCTGCCCCCAGACTAGTGGGTAGAAGCTGCTGGGCGAAAGGAGGCCACTGCCCCATCCTTAGCAATGTGGCCCATTGTCCCAGAGTCACTCACCAAATGTACAGTCCTTCTTGAGCAGAAACACTTCCAGGGAACAACCTGTGTTTTCTCAGAGTATGCCCCTCACCAGGCACCACCCAGGAATAAATGCAGAAAGCAGAGGTGAGTCAGTTTGCAGAGTAACGACTCATGCTTGAGGGGTAGGGCAATGGAGCCAGATGGAGGGGCAAACGGTGCAGCCTGTGTACATGGGACCCGACGTGAAGAGAGTCAGTGCATGGGGGGCTTGACTCCAGATTACATGGCACTGAGTGCCTAGGGGGAAATTGCTCCTGAGGAGGTGGCCAAGGCTTCCCCTCCAGGGACAGGTGGGAGGCAGGTGGGAGCCTGTTGTGAGCACCCACAGGATCCTTGAACCTGGGGGTATGAGTGAACGGCATTCTGAGGGAGCTCCTCTAGAAAGCAGTGGTAGCCTACAAAACCCTCTTAAAGGGAACATATGGATATCTTCCATCAAACAATGGAAATCACATTGGTCTTTCCTTCAAAATATGTTCAATGCTGAAAAACAAAAATGACTCAAGAATGTGTCTTTCGCCAAACCTCTGGGCTGTTGAAAACCTCTGGATGTGAAGCAGCAGCCAGGCTGGCCATGCACCCCATGTGTGGGTCTCCTGCCCCTGTGGCATCTGGGGCTGGGCTCTGCCATGCTGGGCTGGGCGGTGCCCGCAGGTACCGAGGCCTGCGAGGCTGGAACACCTGGGCCACCGCCTGATGCCAGAGGATCATGATTCCCTGCTGTGGTAAAAGAAATATGACAAATCCAAAACTTCTTTCCTAAATCCTCATTTTGGGCAATGTAGACATCGCCATTGGAAACTGACAATATGGGTAGGATGTGGTTCCGGCCTCAGGAGGATGTGAGATGATGCTGCATTTCTGCTGCTGCGGCGGGTCTGGCTCCATGTTTATTGTGGCAGCTCACCTTGGCTAAACACACTATTTGGAAGGACGTAGAACTATGCTGTGTTGCGATCACTATCACTAAATATATATAGTATTTAGTAGCTTGTGTAGATTCTGTGCGTTCTTTTCTCCCTACAGCCTCGCGGGAAAGGGGCCACCACCAGGAGGGAGCTAAGAGCACTTGCAGACCAGTAATGCTGAGCTTCACGGGTGCTTAGTATCGCTGCCTCCCCGCCTACATCTCTGCTCCATCCAAAACCGAGCTCGGGCTCACACTTACACGTGCAGAGTTTTCTATCAAGAGCTCTTGGGGGCTGCAGCCCACAGCTGTGCACTCCGGCACTGGCGACAGAGCATTCTCCCCGCTCCCCCAAGGTTCAGCTCCTCCCGGATTTACATTCCTGACAAAGAGCCTCACAGCTGTTCCCCATGATTTTGTTAATGCTGACATTTTGAGCACACAATGGAATAGAAAGGTCATCAGCTGGCTAATTTTAAAGCAGCATTTTGATCACTCATCTTCCTGGAGTGTCAAGCCCTGTGGAGCTGGTGGAATTGACATGTACTTATTACTACGTTTGGGTTCCTGCAACAGAGCTGGGTAATTTGAAGAGCTGTCGTGGGGAGCTCTGGGGAGTCCATCAATCAGTGGCATAATCACTGAGAAGGGTCCCTACCCAACACTGGGTGGCTGAACATTCGGCAGTTTCACTGCTGCTTTGGAAATGTTGCTGCATTTTCCTGTAAGACAGTTTTGGGGGGTCAGAATGATGATAGTGATAATAATAATTTATTGGATACTTGCTATTTGTCAGATTTTATTAATAGCATGAATTATTCAATCCAGCATCTAACAGCTCCAGCAAGGGGCACTCTCCTGATCCACATTGTTTATAGTGGAGAAGACAGAGAAGTGGCAGGTGATGTATTAGGTCTTTAACTATGAAAAGTCCGATTTCGACTCAAAACTGTAGTTCATTATATCTCAAACCAGAGGCAGTGCAATTAATCAAAGTATGCCCCTAAACTATCAACACAGCCTTGCCATCTTAACGGCAGCTTGTTTATGCCAGCATCGAAGAAGCCTGGAGAGTGAGTCGCGATGAAATCGTGAAAGGCCTTTTCCACAGCTTGTTGAGAATTGAATATTTTTCCTTGCAAGAAGTGGTCCAAAGCCTGAAAGTGGTGGTAGTCAGTTGGTGCAAAGTCTGGTGAATACAGTGGATGACAGTGAGTTTCCAAGTCCAGCTGCTGTAGTTGGAGCAGCGTTGTTTCTGTGACACGTTGTTTTGCAAGAGGAGTAGCCTGTCTCTATTGACGAATCGCAGCTGCTTAATCGCAAACATCCTCATCATTTCTTCCAATTGGTTGCAGTAGACACCTGCTGTAATCAATTGACCAGGTTTCATGAAGCTGTAGTGGATAATACCAGCGCTGGACCACCAAACAGACACCATTAGCTTTTTTTTGAGGAATATTTCGTTTTGGACTGTGTTTCAGCACTTCGTCTTTATCCAACCATTGTGCTGAACACTTGTGATTGTCAAAAAAATCCATTTTTCATCACACATAACAACATGGTGTAGAAGTGGTTCACCTTTGTGTCGTGACAGCAAGAAAAGCAAGCTTGAGATGATTTCTGATGCTCGTTTGATTCATGCGGTGCCCATCTATCCAGCTTTTTTACCTTGCCCATTTGTTTCAAATGGTCCATATTGTGGATAGTAACGTCAACCTTGCTGCTAATTCACGAGTTGGATGAGTCGGATCACTTCACAGCAGCTTCCAGTTGATTACCTCCCTGGTCTCAGTCGCATTATCCCCTTGGTTCAATCACCAGAACGGACTTCTCAAACCACCGACGACTGTGTGACCATTACCACACTCCTTCCCAAAGCACATCTTAAATGTTGCACTGCATTGGTTCCACGATGGAACTCATATTCAAAAATAACACAAATTTTTTATTTATCCATATTTATCCAAATTTTTCAAAAAAAATTTGAAAGATAATCACAAGCCAAAATGTGCATTCAAAAGACTGGGGATGTACCTTCACAATAAGAAAAAAAAAACAAGAAGTGTCAAAGTGAAATGTCAGGGATATCCACTGTCAAACTTAGTACTTAAGGAAATTGGACATTTCATACTTAATAACCTAACAGTTGCCTTGGGCTGCACACCCAGGAGGAAAAGAAAGGGGGCCAAACCTTATCTGTTCAAAGGGCTCCATAAAAGGTGGCTTCTACTTATTTCTTGACTGTCTCTATTATCCTTTTTTAAATTAACATGACAAAAAATTGGAGCAGCCCATCACATTGCACAAAATGTTTTTACTTTATGTTATAATAGAAAGTAGAGGAACTTGTGCTGCACCCTGGCCAGGAGCCGAGCGGCTGCCTCACTCCCTCCGTAGACCAGCCCTCTGGGTGGGCACGATTCCAAAAGTGCAAACGAGGAGGCTTGGGGGCATGAAGTGACTTGCCCAGGGTCGCACAGTCAGCGTGTGGCAGGGCTTGGCATTGGACCCAGGACTTCCGACTGCCATGCTAATTGATTTTAGGATTTGATTGGGTGCCATGGGATGGGGCACAGAATGTGCGTATTATATGAAAATTACCCAACCTTAGAAATGTGTTTACATGAAGTCCAGATACAATTAAAGAAAGCTTCTTAAAATGCTTAGAAAAACAATGTCTGATGACAGTGTTGAGTGCCTTCTGCCCTTACTTTTTGTGTCAGCTTTTGGAGCATAGGCAAGCACCAAATGTGAGAATTATTGAATAATAGTAATTAATAGTTATTGAGCAATTACCATCATTTCTCTGCACTTGGCCATTTGATTGCTACAACTCTACAATCCCTGCCCTTTTGCAGATGAGGAATACAGGGCTGACCAGGGCTAAGGGCCTTGCCTGTGGTGGAGGAACCCCAGCGGCTCCTACCGCATGGCCTTCTTGCCTGCCCGGCAGGATGCGCGTGGGTCCCGCTTTGCCTGCCTCAGGGGCTGGGGCAGATCTATTAGGAGGCTCGGCCAGTTCCACCTCCTCACACCCAGCTGACGTCCTGCTCCCTGACCTTGGGTCCCCTCCCCGCCCAGGCCAGGCACCCAGCCTGGCCTTGTTCTTCCTTGAGCCACAACAAGAGTTTTGGTTCCAGGGACTAGGTCTCCACCTTGAATCCCTGGGTCTGAGCCTGTTTCTTGCCATGAGGTTTCTCCCAGCCTGGGGCCCTCCTTACCCTGTGATTTTTCCAGGACATGATGTACTACAGCAAACATCAGCCCTGGGGCTTCCCAATACCCATTTGGGAGCTTCCCAGGGGCTTTGCCATACCCATTTGGGAGCTTCCCAGCTTCTCATTCCACGTCGTGAGCTCCCTGCTTTCACTTGCCCGCCCCACACCCGCCCCTGCCGATGTCCGGCTCCCCGGGCCATTCCCGCAGGCTCACTCAGGGAAGGCCACCCTGATGTGTTATCTGTTTCATTAGGATGATTAGTAGCAATTTCTCCACTACCAGTCTCCCCCAGCCGTCTTTGTTCTGGTGTAACTGAGAACTCTTTTCTATCCCACTTGGTGGAGAGCTTCTTTTTCCTTCCTATAATTACAGCTTTGATGATCATCTCTCATCTCTCAGTAGGAACCTGTTTGCTCCTCCGTGTAAACCTTTCTGCTTTGCTGTCAAAATTCCATTCATCGTGATAAAAGATAAAAGCACATTTCATTTCACCCAATCCTTTAAAAAATGGGTATCTCTTTTGTTTCTTTTAAATTTTATTACCTCTGTGAATAATTATTTACTTATTTTTCTTAACAGATGAGAAAGAGCGAGTCTCTGTGATCCAGGCATGGATCCCAACTGCTCATCCATCACAAGAGTTTCCTGCTGCTCGAACTCACATCCTTAACCGGGGTGAGAGGGTTTTCAGTCAGGGTGGTGTTGGTTACGCTGCAGTGACAAACAGCCCAGTTAGTCAGTGGTTTGAAATGGCAGCTTATTTTTCCCTCCTGCTACACGTCCATGGTGGGCCAGCTGGCCCGGGCTCTGCCTCCCCGGCATCCTCACCATGGGCTCGAGCCAGAGGGACACCTGGACCTTGGCCAGTGGCTGTGGTGGAGGGAAAAAAATAGTGTGGCTTGTCTTGAAGCTGTCAGCCTCAAGGGACACACATCACCACTTCCACTCACAGTCCATGGCCAGAGCTTGTCAGCAACCCCCGTCAGCCAGTGGGGAGGTGGGATCCTCTCACAGGGCACAGCTCAGAGCACGCAAGTGCAGTAACACAGTCTGACACAGATGACAAACTTGGAGAAGCAGAGGTGCAGAGAGATGGTTTGATTTGCCCAGGCCACACAGTCACTAGCCACCCCTGGGCTGGTGGACACCTGCTCTGTCCCAGGCCAGGGGCCGTTTGGCTTCCCCACTCCATTCACCCACGGTGGTGCAGGGGGTTGGTAAGGTGGCTTCCCAGCCAGTCACACAGGGCATTGACATCCTGCTTCCCAAGGACATGGAGCCCACACAGGTTCTCCAGCTCAGGGTTTCCTTTTCTGGGATCTGATTCTGTAAGACTTCCAGACATTTTGATACATGGGATTGTACTGCAATGGCATTAGGTGTGTGTGTATCATGGGAGGTGCCCAAGCAGAGCACTGCTAGACCCCTGCTCGGGTGCCTGTGGAGACAGGACCCAGGGCTGCAGGAGGAGGCCATGAGGCAGCCTCGGGAATACGGCTCCTGGCTCAGAGAAGAGGAGAGCAGGAAAGAAGACAGGGGCTGCTGGCCTGCCTCGGTGACGGTTAATCTCATGTGTTGGTGTGAGTGGGCCACAGGGTGCCCAGATTACATACTGTTCCTGGTGTGTGTGAGGGCATTTCCGGACGAGATCGGCATTTGAATCAGTGGACTCAGCAGGCAGATGGCCTCCCGGTGTGGGTGGGCATCGCCCCACCCTCTGAGGGCCTAAATAGAACAGAAGCCAGGGGAGGAGGCTCTGGACGCTTTTCTCCTGCCTCTTTGCTTGAGTCAGCTCCTCTGACCTCACCTTCCCTGCCCCTGCACTGGGATTTGCACCCCAGTTCCCGGGTTCTCGGGCCTTGGGACTCAAACTGAATTACACTAACTTCCTTGGTTCTCCAGCTTGCAGACTGCATGTCGTGGGACTTCTCTGCCTCCATCGTTGCCATAATCACATGAGCCAATACCTAAAAAATAGATATAGATAAGAAATCTGTATTTATATAGAGATATAGACAGACAGTCAGATCTACATATAGATATGTCCTATTGGTGCTACTTCTCTGGAGAACCCCGACTGGCACACTTGATCATTGTCAATGTTCATAATCTCTGGGCTCTGGGTGTCATTGTCAGAGACAGAACCGACTGACCCTCTTGTGGCCACTGTCACCAGGCACCAAAGTGGCTGGTGCACGGGGTCCTGACGTGCCTCCACCCACACACGCGCACCGTGTGACCACGGCCCGACTCTCTGCCATCTGCCTTAGTTATATATAACAAGATCATGGCCACAGTGACTTGAGTACTGGAGTAAAGGGTGTTGGTGGCGTGTACAGTGCTGGGTCATGTTGAAAGAGGCCAGGTGCATCTGCTCAGTAACCTGCGGTTATCACCTGTGGGACCAGTGCAGGATGTATGGAGAAGATGTTTGTTTCCAGTTTCCTTTTTTTTAGGTCCACAAAGCATGAGGTTTTTGGCTTTGAGAATAATGGTAAAATCAAAATGTGATTTGGAAACTAATTCCATTGTGGTTGATTGAAGTTTAAATTTATAATTAGTTCTGGGTAACAGTGAGTAGGTCCAAAAAGTCAAACTATGCCTTTTCATCTGGAGAGGCACCGCAGTTTAGCATGGATCTCCTCCTCAAGCACCCTGCAGTGACGTGCACTGTCCCCACCTCCATAGACACTGCGTGTTGACACACCCCTGCCGCCTCCACAAGCACATGCAGCTCCTATCTGCCTGGCTGGGAAATTCTGGCAGCATCACTCAGGAGATCGTGTCCTCTGAGCAGAGTGAAGAGAGGAATAGTACTTAGCGAGCCACCCACTACCCCATAAACTGGGGAAATTGGTTACTTGTCAATGAGAAGGCTCTGCTACTAAAGAATCAGATGGCAAGCACTTTTGGAGATAGCTAGCGTGTGTCAAACAACTCTTCTTGCTGGCTTTGGAAAATAAACCTGGTCATTCCACCTGGTGGGATGTATTCAAACCCAAACAGTCATTTGCAATGGAGGAAAAGGTGCTCAGATTTGTTCTGGGCCATCGACAAGATGTTCTCCACGGTTGCAACAGTAACGGCTTGAGCAGCGTCAGTCAGTGTGTTAGGAATGACCGTAAGGCCTCTGGCATGCACAGGGTACTCACCCCAGACTCACACACTCTGTGCACATCTTACAGCCCTGCTGATTCTGAGCACTGTCAGTTGTGCCTGTGGGTAAGGAAAATGTCATTCACTTGACTTTAGTATAAAGACTTCCCCCAGGCAGCACCTTCGTTTGGCATTCCCGTTGTAGGAAAAGCAAATATCAAGTGAGGGCTCCCAAAACCCATGCAGTGGTCAGTCCAGCCAGATAAACCTACAGTAAAAAGGCAGATAAAAGCTGGAAAGCCCTTACACAGCTTCACAGAAATGGCTGCACATTAGTGTGGTGGCCCAGGGCCACCTTCCCAGGAAGAGAAGGGACGAGACTGTGAGAGGGAGCAGGTCAAGCCAGGAAGACTTCTTGGAGGAGGCAAGTTAGATGGTTTGATGGGACAATGCGGTTTTGGTTGTTAGAGACAGGAGAGGGCAGAGCGAGCGTTGAAGAGGGCAGGGTTTGGGGAACTGCCTTGGCTGCGCCTGGCAGCAGGGCTAAGTTGCACAGAGGGGTGGACCAGAGGAGGGGAAGAGGGAGCAGGCAGTCCGTAGGGGCAGCAGGTTGCAGAGGGTGCAGAAGGCTGGACGGCTCCATGCCTGCTGCTTCCCAGCCCCTCATCCCAGCTCTCCTGGAGATGACTTTGTTTCCCTGTGCATTTTCATGTCACGTGTTCTGACATGGAGAAAAGTGTCTCTGAAAGTGCAGTTCCCCAGTCTGGGCCATGGGGAGAGCCGGCTGGTGACCTCCTGCCTCATTGACCCTGTATCGGGCTCAGCCTCCGGCAGCACGTGTCCCCAGGGACCAAGACAAGGCTGGGTGCCCCCAGCCCTCAGATTTCCTTCCTGAAAACAGGTGCAATGGGACTCCAGGTTACAGAATGGAGCCCACTGGGTCCTGGTGACACCACCGGGGACACAGCCACCATTGTAAGCTGCCACTAAGCACGGGCTGACACCTTCTCCGAGCCAGGCACCGGGGACAGTACACACAGACGTGCTCATCATCATAACAGCCGTACATGGTGGGCGTTGGAGAAACCAAGGCGCAGACAGGTGAAGTAGCTGGTCCAGGTCACAAGGCTGGGTTCCTGAGCGGGGATCTGAAGCCAGGTCTACCTGACTCAATGCCTGGGCTCTGTGATCTCCTCCCTCCCCCCCCCCCTTCCTTTCCTCCTCCTCTCCTTCTTCCCCCATTGCATAATTAGCAAGGTGAGACGTTCAAGAGGTCGAACGTACTAGGAGATCCTGGCCCTGGTGCCAGGCCACAGTGTGCAAAGTGCCCTCCTTTGCCCAGAGATCACCGTTCCTTCAGTTTGGGGCTCTGAGCCGCAGGGGTGGCTGAACAGCTGCCCGAGGCTCAGAGCTTAGAACCAACACTGCGTGCTCCCACGCGGGTGCCCAGCTGCGGTGCTCCGTGGGGTTTGGCCTCTGTGCCCCCTACAGCTGCGCCACTGCCCCGTGGCTCTCCCGTGGTCAGGGCTGCAGCCCTTCCTTTCAAACATTGCCGCCTTTAACATGCTTGGAGGCAAGTTGCCTTATTGGGAAGCTCCCTGGTTGAGGAGGGGGCGGTTCATGTTCACCTGTAGGTTTCGTCTTCCCTTTTGTCTGAGAACATAACTTTGTGTTAACTTTACTCTGACCCCGAGGCTTCCCTACCCTTCTTCATTCTGATCCCTGGGGTGAAGCTGGGAGGGTCCACTTCAGTCCCCGGGCTGTCGAAGCCTGGCAGCCTCCCTGCGCTGTGTGGGTGTGCGGTCTCTGTTCTCTCCTCCCACCCCTTGCTATTTTATGCACGTTTCCCTGGAGATTATCTCCGTACTTTAGTTTTCCAGTAGCTGCCTATTAGGAAGGATCTGTGTTTGAATCTGAGGAGTGTTCAACATTGGCCCAGAGACGGACAGTGTGCCTGTGTCCTAGAGCTACAAAGTCTGGTGGCTCGTGGGGCCTCCTCCACCTGGGGAGAGAATGAGCGTGCTTTTGAGTGTGTGGCGGACAGCTGGGTTTTGCTCGCTGGGGAGAGGCTGTGCACTGCCGGAGTGTCGCAGCAGAAGGGTGTGCATGGAAGCTCCGTGCCGTGGCCCTCTGGGCAGACCCGCTCTCCCGTCCCCGGCCGTGACGCTGTGGCGGGGACTGTGTACCTCACGTTTCTGATGCTCCAGCTGCCTCCGCATCGGGCTCTGCCAAGAGGGGGTGCCAGAGGGAGGCAGCTGGACAGGCCGATGAGGAAGAGGATTGTTCCTCCTCCCACCCAGAGGCTGGGGCCAGCTGGGCAGCACCCACCCCACCCTCCAGACAAGAGGGCCTCAGCTCCGTGGGAACCCCTCCAGGCTCAACACTTTCCTGATCCCAAGCTCTGCCTTCAATCTCCTAGTGGCCTCAGCAGTTACGGCCCCTGTGAGACCTCAACGTCTTCTGCTTATCTGTCACCCAGTTAACAACTGTATACCAAATTTGCTATTTTTATATTACATGATCTCTGTTTAATGGCTGGTGCAATTTTCTGCTCCTGACCAGGCCCCACCTGGTATACAGTTGGTATAAAAACTGTATCCTCTAAGAGGAGTAGGCCACAGTGAGCAGATGTCTGGGCTCCAGGGTCACTGGCCAGGCTGAACCACAGGCCCGGCCACAGACCAGCCTTGAGAAAGTCACCGGACTTTCTGCCCCTTGGTGCTGTCACCTGTGAAGTGGGGCCTGCTCCACAGGGCTGCAAGGACTAAGGCAGTTAGAAGACAAGGAGCACCGAGAATATCCCCAGGAAGATGAAGAGCCGACCACACATTAGCTACAGTTATCATTGTTACTGTCAGAAAAATGCAAAAGGGTACTTTTCAAAAGGTAAAAGAAAAGAAATTCCCCAAACCTTGATTGCAAATAACTATTATTAATGTTCTATTGGTATTAATGCGTATTTTTATCTACACACAGATGGAAGAATAGAAATAATGAGTATGAGAGTAAGATTTTATTATAATAGAGTCATAATGTATGTTATTGCTGAATAAGTGCATTAAGTTTAATTTTACTAGAATTAAACAAAAATGGAACAAAAGTAAAACTGAGGAAATTGCTGAATTTTAGATAACTATCTCTTTTCTTTATGTTTTGTTTCATACAAGATCTTTCTGAGATTTAAAATCAAAATGGTATGAAATACATTGAAGTTTCAGTCCTTTGTTTAAATAAAGTTTCCATTTCACTCAGTCATGATTGACTGGCTTTTCTGGAAGAGATTTAAAAGTCATAGAATTGTATCCACTCACTTCTGACCTCCTTCCATTTTTGTTAGAGCTAGCACAGCATCATTATTGTGATTATTATTGTCAAGATTTATAAAACATTCTGTTCTACGACTGTAATTCTCCCAGCTGCTTATAGCAGGGCTGGGTATGGACGAATCGGCGCTCACTGAAGCCCTGTGCACGATTCCTTCTAGGAGCTCTATTTATCATCTCTGGTTTCAAAGTCAGTTGGCAATAACTTCAAGGATATTGTCATGATTCCTAAGCCCCCCGCCTTAGGGACGTCGCTGGCTGTCACACTATAAAGACAATTCTTTACTATGTATATGTTCAGAAATACTTCAAGTTTCATTTATCATTATTTTCTTAAACTGACAACAAAAAGGTTCTATAACAAGTTAAAAACGGGTCAACTCGCAGTGTATTAGGACCACCAGCCTCACCCTATTGCAATGAGAAATGGACTGGCTTGGCCATACTGACTCTGGTGGGCCTGTCCCAGCTGTGCTACTCTCAGAGGAATGCCCCCTCCAGGACTGTCCTCACCTGCCGAGGGGGCAGCTTGCATCCTGGAAGGCTCTGCAGGGAGGCTGCACCACAGTGGTGAATGGAGCGGGCCAAGCCCCTAAAGCAAAGGCTTTTTATCCCTCACGGTCCAGGCTTCCCTCTGGGACACTTTTCTGAAAAGCTGCCTCTGCTTGTAGTGTACCATGTAGAGCAGTTCTGATGGAAATAAATTCTCCTAGCTTTTGTTTTTTCTGAAAACATGTTTACCCTTTAAAAAAATGAGCTTTGAGGTATAATTTACATATAATACAATGCACCTATATTAAGTGAACAGTTGAACAAGCTTTGACAAAAGTCCATCCATGTAACCACCACAGCAATCAAGGTACACAGCACCTCCATTATCCCAAAAAGGTTCCTCGTGCCTCTTTGCATCCAGTTTCCCAGGCCACCATGCCCCAACCCCAGGAAATCGGTACTCTGCTTTTTTCCTGCTCTAGACTTCCATATGGATAGACCCACACAGCGGCTGCTCTTTCTGTCCAGACCCTGGTGCTCAGCACAACACCCTTGAGGTCAAGGACGCTGAGTCAGTGACTGTGTCAGTGTTGCCACGCAGCACTCCACTGAGCAAATACTCCAAAATGTGTTTATCTTTCACCTCTTGATGTCTATCTGTGTTGCTTCTGGTCTTCCCACCTCTGTTTTTGAACTGTAACTTAACAGGGCATAACGTGGAGGTGTGAAGCCTCTTTCTTCAGGCACTTTGTGGATGCCATTCCGGCATTTCCTGGCGGCTGGGGTAACAACGGCCGCCTAAATCTGAATCTCCCCACACAGCCCCAAAAATACAAAACAGCAAAGTGAGAAGAAATAAAACATTTTCTGCCTAACAAAGAGGCAAAGAACACAACAAACTTCAAATTATTGTTGGCAGAAAATTAAAGACCAGATTGTAGTAGCTACATCTCTTGGGATTCCATGGCAAGTCTTTGTGGAAATCTAGTGGAATTTTGGAAAATGCATAGCAAAGGAAGGAGGAAAAGAAAAAGCCTAAAATGTGCCTAAAAACAACCAGTCAATAGAAAGTCCAAGCAAAATGTAAAACTTCTGAAAAGATCCCATCAGATGAATGTACTGACTACAGGGGAAAGTCTTCAGTTAAGTGGGGCTCAGAAAGACATTGTTTCTGGGGGAGATGAAGGCAAAAATTGAGGGAGGGCCCCCACTGGAGATTGGGTGGTAAAAGGAAAAAAGGGGAAAAATCCAAAAGGTCAAAGTTTAGAATCCTGCAAGATAAAACTGACCCAAAGACATCAAAGGACTCACACCCTCCACCCCAGTAACTACACTTTGCTACACTGGCAGAAGTCACTCTTAAGATATAAAACTTGTAACAGCCTCAAAATCATCACTATATGAATATACACAAGCGGTCTTCATGTGCACAAAGCAAATGTGAGAATAAATGGAAAATTTCAATCAAAGCATTTAAGCAGATGAATCCACCCACCAAAAAAAAAATTCAGAATAAAACTAACACAACATTCCAAAGTAAATTAAATACCCTAATATGAGTATTTAAGATTAAAAAAAGGGGGGAAGAAATCAGATGAGAATTTAATGGACTCAGAAAAAAATAGAAAAAGTTACTGTCACGTCAGAAATAAAGGCAAACTTACAAAACTATCTGAAAGAGAACATCTTTGAACACAGATTTTAGTACAAGTCATGGAAGAAAGTCACAAAAATAACTAAGAGAATGAAATGCAAGCGAGAAGGAAGTGGAAAGGATCAGAGCCGAAGCAGAGGAGAGGTGGGAAATGGCCCAGTGTGCACGCGGTCCGAGGCCTCAAACAGCAGCGAAGCAGTGGGTCGCGCCTGACACGCAGACCTGCAGCTCCCGGATACGTCCCAGAAATAAAAAAGACCTAAGACGCGTCTACGTCCTGCAAGGGGCTGCAGGGGCCTGGGAAGGTTGACCTAGAATTATGAGCTATAAGCTCTTAGCTGCCAAAAACTGTTAGACTTTAAAAGTTTAAAAAAGAAAATCAGGACCTCAAGTCAAAAATATAAAAGTAATACACGAGGACAAGAAAATTAGTCTATCATCTCAAGGCAACAGTGGGGCATTTTTAAAATAAATTTGGAAAAGACTATGTTATTCAAGGACTTTATATTCAGCTAAAAGCAGCCTAATGTCAAGGCTCTAGAATAACAATTTTAATCATGTAAGAACACAAGGAATGTTGAGCTTCTCGTGAGCTCTCGAGGATTCTCCTAGAAGATGAGTTTCATCCAACCAAGAGAAGACTAACAAAGCACAGGCAAAAGGACTGATGATGATTATTCAATGTATCTAATTGAGTATGTAAGACTGAAATACAGGTGGGTATGAGAGTAGGAGAAGAATATATAAGTATTTTATATTTTAACAAAATAGACATAATAAAACTAAAAAAGGAGAAAAAGCTAAAACAGAAAAGGGAAAAGAGACTAAACTCATCCCTTGTGATGTAGAGCACAGGTCGGTGACCGTCAAGGGTACCACGAAAACCCATGTAAAAATAATGGTCAGCAAATTATTAAATAAAAACACAGAAGATGAATAGGATTTTAAAATGTATAAATACAAAGGTACCATTAGAAAAAAATGCAAACCTAAGTAAATATGGGAGGTGGAGGTAGAGTGAAAGAAAAACTAGAAGAGTGGAGAAAACACATCAGAGAAGGAGGGAAAGTAGCCAGTACACGGAGTAACTCCAGCATCATGACATGAAATCTCACTATCGCAGTAAGACCAAACGTGCAGCCCTGTGGATGAATATGAATGAGTTTAACTGGCCTATTAAAAGCAAACCACTTTCAATTTGTGTCAGAAAGCAGGACTGAACGCCACGCTGCACGCACGAGACACTGCTGAAAACAGTGATTCCAGAAGGCTGAACAGACCGAGAGGCTCAGGTGCAGCAGGCAGAGGAGAACAATGAGAAAGCAGAAGTTACGGTCCTGAGTGGAAAACGTCACAAAGACGGGCGTGTTTTCACGCTCAAAGCATACTTCACGATAAATACGTGACAGCTATGAATATCTATGCCAAAAATAATAGCAACCATCTCCATAAAGCAGAAAATACGCAAATGGACAAAAGTAAGGAGGTGGAGACATTAGCAACGTGAGCAATGAAGTAGATCTTACTGAACTATTTGAGAATGGAGAATACAGCTTCTTCCTTGCCAGGTAGGGAACATTCACAAGAACTGATCATTTTTTAGGTCCCAAAGAAAATATCGGTACATTCAGTAAAGTAGACAATTGCAAACAATCCTTTCCTATCGCAGTGCAGTAAATCTAGAATCTAATGGCTATAACAAAAAGCAAACAAAGAAATCGTTCAGCCTGGAAATTAAAATTTAAAAGAACTTTTGTTAAAAAAAACTCTTACATAAAAGAGCAAATGCAAATTGAAATTACGGAATTTCTAAAAAATATTGATAACACTTATGAAATTCATTGAAAGCAATAATCAAAGGAAAATCTGTAGCTTTAAATACCTATATCAATGTAGACAAAAACAAATGAAAAATCTAGGAAAAGAACAAAAAGTAAACTAAAATAAAGCACTATGGAGCAAATAATAAAAATTAAAATTAATGTAGTAGAGAATAGAAAAATAACAGATCTAATTAGTAATCGAAATATTTTTTCAAAAACAATGAAAATAGACAAGCAACTAGCTAACTTGATTTTAGTAATTGAGGAGAAAGTGCTACTATAAAAAGAGAGAGGGAGAGAGAGAGAAAGAAGGAAGGAAGGAGGGAAATAACCAACCTCCCCCCAAAAAATAAAAATTAAGAACTATTATAGGATATTATTTACAAAAATGTATGCAAATTAAGTTAAAAGTTAGATAAAATAAACAATTTTTTTCTTTTTTATTTGTTTATTTTATTTTATTTCTTATTTATTTTTATTTCAAAATATTACAGGGGTACAAATGTTGTTAGTTACATGTGTCAATTCTGTAATGATTGAGTCAGGGCTGTAAGTGTGACCGTCGCCCAGATAGTGCTCATTGTACCCATTAGGTAGGTTTCCGCCCACCCCCTCCTCCCCCCCCTTGATTTCCACTGAGTTTTACTTCCCCCTGTGCACATGTGTGCTCATCCTTTAGTTCCAATTTAATGGCGAGTACATGTGGTGTTTGTTTTTCCATTCTTTAGATACTTCACTTAGGATAATGATCTCCAGTTCCATCCAAATTGTTGCCTAAGGCATTAATTCATCCTTCTTCATGGCTGAGTAGTACTCCATGGTATACATACACCACACTTGTTAATCCACTCATGAATTGATGGGCACTTGGGTTGATTCCACATCTTTGCAATTGTGAATTATGCTGCAATAAACATTCAAGTGCAGGTATCTTTTTGATAAAATGACTTCTTTTACTGGCCTTTTGTCTATCTCATTTTGAAAAGCTTCTGTTCATGTCTTTTGCCTACTTTTTAATGGGGTTGTTTTTTTTTCCTTGCTTATTTGCTTGAGTTCAAGATTCTGGTTATTGGCCCTTTATCGGATATATAATTTGAGAATATTTTCTCCCATTCTGTAGGTTGTCTATTTGCTCTGCTGATAGTTTCCTTAGCTGTGCATAAGCTTTTTAATTTAATCAAGTCCCATTTATTTATTTTTGTTTTTGCTGTGATTGCCATTGGGATCTTCTTCATAAATTATTTGCCTAGGCTGATATCTAGAAGAGTTTTTCCTACATTTTCTTCCAGAATTCTTAGGTTTCACACCTTACATTTAAGTCTTTTATCCATCTTGAATTAATTCTTGTGAGTGGTGGGAGATATGGATCCTAAAATAAATAATTTTTTACTGAAAATAGAGTTCTCCAAAATTGATCCTATTAGGAATAGAAGTTTTAAACATAACAATTTTTATAGATATAAAGAAAGTTATTGAGAAAGTACCCACAAAAAGATGAGGTCCTCCTGATAATTTCACAGGGGGATTATATTAAAACTTCAAAGATTAGATATTCCCAATGCTACTAAAATTTTTCTGTGCATAAAAAAGTGAAAAATATTTTTATAATGCAAATGAAGCATTTACATGTAAACCTAACAAAGACCGTATAAAATAGTCTACTCAACATTGTAGGAAAGCTAAGTAAAATCGCACTGAAAGATCATTTCTCACCCATCAGATTTTCAAAAATGAAAAAGTTTGCCAACACTTTTGCTGGCAAGGCTGTGAGGAAATAGGCATGTGTATATATGGCCATAGGAAGGGTAATTGATACAGCCTTTCAGGAGGCGAAATTGGTAATATCTAACAAACTACCCATGCACTTACCTTCAACCCAACAACCCTACCTCTATGAATTTACCCCAAAGTTACTCAGTCAACTATACAGAAGTGTAGATTAACAAAGTTATTCATTACAGTGTTGTTTGTAGATGCAAAATAATGATAATACCCTAGCAGGTATCACCAAACTAAGTCTCACATGACAGCTGCCAGATTTTATAAACAAAGTTTTATTGGAACACAGACATGCCTATGAGTTTATGTATTATCTATGGCTGTTTTTGAACTACAAAGGCAGAGTTGAATTGTTACAACAGAGACCCTGGAACATGCAAGTATCAAATATCTATCATCTGGCCCTTTAAGTAAAAGGTTGCCTACCCCATCCTAAGGACAATACACAGGAGATCACTTGATTAAATTATGGTGCATCCACACCATGGAGTTTGTGCAAGTATGAAATAGTTTAAGGAAGATTGCTATTAACTGATATTAACTGAATGTATTGTTAGGTAAAAATGAAAAGAACAGAACAGTATATATGATATAAAAGAAGAAAAAAATAAGAATATCTATTGGTTTATTTTTGAAAAAAAAAAAACACATATAGGAAGAGTAAACCAGAAGCTAATGAGATTGGTTACCTATGGGACATGTGGGCAATGGGATAAACTGGGTTGGAAGTGACACTTTTCTTAGTGATACTGTGGTATCCTTTTGTATTTTGGAAACATGTTAAGATTTTACACGCTCAAAATCCCTAAAATAGAATACAGGAACTAAGTAGCATACCTTTATTTCAATTGAATAACATATACACACTGAAGGGAGAAAAATAAAACCACAAACTTTGAACACAATAATTTGACTATGTAGCCTGATCATAAAGATGGAAAGAAAGACAATAAACAAATATCAAATTGTAGTAAGTTTGTTTTCATGGTGATGTGAAGTATTTCAGAGATAAAGGGACACCATGCCTGCAACATACTCTTAAATGAGGAAAAAAATACATATATATCATGTGTAGATACGTATGATTTCAGTATATATACCCATTGAGAGAGAGAGAAAATGCACAAATAAATATGAGGGAAATGGAAATAATTGGTAAGTTGGGGTAAAATGTATACAGGGGATAATTTACTATTCCTGCATCTTTTCTATTTTTCAAATTGCATAATAATAAAGTCTCCCAAAATGATACTATTCCATAGTCTTCCAGATTTCTACTTGTGTGGAAATGTCAGCTTTCAGTTATTGTTGCTTCTCAGAAGGTAGTGATTCATTTTGCCCCCTCTGGCTACTTTTAGGATTTTCTCATTGACTTTGGTTATTGGCAATTTGAGAATGATGCGCTTGGGTGGATTTTCATTGTTTTCATCCTGCTTTGGATTTTGAGAGTGTGTTGACTTTGTGATTTGATAACTTTAATTACTTTGGGGGCATCAGTTAGGGACTAAACTGTGTTCCCCCAAAATTCATATGATGAAGCCTTACCCCCCAATGTGACTGTATTTGGGGATAGAGCCTTAAGGGGGTAACTGAGGTTAAATGAGGTCATAGGGGCTGGCACTAATTTGGTAGGACTGGTGTCCAATACGAAGAGGAACAGACATCAGAGCTCTCTCTGCACACACAGAGCAAAGACCAAGTGAGGACACGGAGAGAGGCCAACCCTGGCAGCACCTTGACCTTGGACTTCCCAGCCTCCAGAGCTGTGAGAAAATAAATTTCTGTTGTTTCAGCCCCCAGTCTGTTGTACTTTAGCACGGCAGCCCGAGGAGACTGATACAACATCAGTTTGGGGCCTCTTCGGTCAGCATTTTTTCAGATGTTGCTCGTCTTGCTGTCTCTGCTCCTGACAACCACAGCTCTGTTCCTGCGCCCCACACGCGGTGTGCACTCTGCTTTGCCCTGTCTGTTCTCCTTCCTTTCCATGCATGCCTTTGGCTACTTTCAACTGAATTATCACATGGTTTAGCAATTCTTTAATCTGATTGTCTAATCTCTTATTAAACACATATGTTAAATTATTAATTTAATTTGTGGTAATTTTAGCTCTAAAACTTCTATTTAGTTTTTTTGGTTTTTTTTAAGGGATTCTAAGTGTGATGAAAGTTTTCATCCTTTTCCCTACATTATTAATTATATTAATCGTAGCTATTTTAAAGTTCATGATTTTAGTTTTTCAGTACTGATTTTTAGAAGGCCTTTTAACTTTTTCTTAGATATCAGACTTTGAAGCTTTGCAGATAAAAATAAATTTTAGAGGCTCAGAATGATGTTTTCTTTCCCCAAAGAGGTTAAGTTTTGTTCTGGCAGGCAAGCAGAGCACCATGAGATCACATTGGTCCTGTCAATAACTACTTTTGGGATTTGTTATGTTTGACTTATATCAGCTTTTCCATTACCCTTAAGATGTGCTCTTAACTCTTTGGGCGTCTCCCTTCTGAGCTCTTAATTGACAGCCTGTGGTGCTTACCAACGCCCTTGACCTTGGCAGGGTTTGAGCTCCTGTCTCATCAGCGTCCGGTGGCTGTTGGAAAACTTCTTTCAGTTTTTTGACCTGTCAGCCACTGTTTTCTGCTCATTTCGAGGATTCTTGCCCTGCACACGCGCGGCTTGGGAGTCAGCCCACAGCTTTCAGGGAAGTTGTTGGCACCGTTTCCAGCTCACGTCTCTGAGGTTCCTTTCTCTCTGGGATTTAGCCCCTGAATTTTCAGCCACTTTGTTGTCCCTGCGTTCTCATCTACATATAGTAAAATTTCTGCTCTCTGCTGGAGTCTCCCCGTTCTCCAGTCCTCCCCTCCCAGTCAACGTCAGCCCTTCGTCGTGGAATGAACTCTTGGGAGAAGTGTCCAGGTGAGTGTGCCACGGACCTCCTCTGGGGGATCATAGGTCCTGCCTGCACCCACTACTCTCCACCTCTCCATAGCAATTCAACACACACGTGCACACATGGACACACATGCATATACACACAAACACACATGCACACATGTATACACACATGCAATGCTATTTTATAATTATTTTCACCAGGAGGCTTATTACGATACATCTGTCATTGCCGGAACCCATGTACTGTACTTTTTCAGAAATGGATTTAAGCAAAGGCCCAGAAAAGTAATATTTGATATTTGAAATACTCCCCCAAATTTTAAAACAATCAGTAAATCATTAAAGGTAGCATCTTAAATAGAACTACAACTAGCAAAATTATTTGATCAGTGAAGGAAGAAAACAAATCAGCATCTTGTAGAGTTACTTACATTCAAATTTAGAAAAAGAAAACCTCTTTACAATATATTATTAGCTCTACTAAAGCATTATCCAGTGTCATAAATTCATTGTTAAAAAGTAAGGAACGAATAATCAAATTTAAAACATTCTCCAAATTATCAAATTTATTAAACCATGTGTAATATATTTTATTCAAATCTGAAATTTTATACCAAATTATTAGAATTTAAAAGTTACTTGCATAAATAATAATCCTTTTTTTTTTTTACTAAAACTCATAAATTCAAAAACCCAAATAAGACCAGGATACCAGGATAAAGAACATTTAGAAGAGTTTAAAGAAATCAGGGATGAGCCTATGAAACTTTGGTAAGAAAGAAGGGGGAGAAGACGGTTGTAGTTGAGGGTAGACACCCTGGGTTCAAATCTTGACTTCTCCGTCTACCAGCTGGTGACTTGTTCACGTCTTGACGTGTACATCTATGGTAGTGACACCTTCTTTGTTCACATAGCTGAAGCTCCTAGAGCAGCACCTGGCACACGGAGGCACTGGATGCTTCTGGCTTCGATTCAGAGATAGATGCTCCCAGCAGGCCCCGATCTCACCTGTGGGCAGCCGTCAGGATGATGTCAAAGGAAACTTTGAGAGCACACACCTTCCGTGCACTGATCCTCCCTCTGGAATGCAGCAGCGTGTCTAAAGGTGCTATTCCCGTCATTCCATTAGGGCAGGCTCAAGGTGTATGCTGTGACGTTTGCTGCCTGCTCCAGGTCTCTGCCACACCCTCAGCAAATGGGGCAATGGAGCCTCTCCTGGGAATAGAAGGGCAGAGCCAGCCCTGTATTACCAGGGGTCGAGACAGACGCGGCAGGAGGTGCGATATGGCACATTGTCCTGGGAGGTGTTGCTGTCACCTAGGAGGGATGGCACAGTGAATCAGCAGTGAGTTACACTGTAGAAAGGGCTCAGTGTGACTTACATACTTGTGACCGAAGGATGCCAGCCCTGTGCTAGCAGCTTTTCCATGGAAACGGGACCTCATGCCGAGAAGATACCAGGCCAGAAGACGGGATGAGGGCTTAGCTTGTCACTGCCACTGTCCTGCTCTGTGACCTTGAGCTGATTAGCTTGCCTCCCTGAGGCTCAGCATCCCCGCCTGGAGGCTTAGGTGCTTGGACTAGAGCTCCCTAAGGTTTGTCTGCTCTAACATTTCATGAGTCCGAGATAGGCCGGTTAAACTTTACCTGGCTCTGTCTGAGACTGCTGCTGCATAGTCAACTGCTTAATCATGAGAATTATTTCCTTTGTTTGGAAAGAAGTCCACTTGCTTCTTGCTGACCCTGGGGAGTTGTTTCTTTGTGACCCAGCTAGTGTGATTAGTAAGTGAGCACTCAGCCACCTGGAACTGGGCTGGGGTCCAGTTTCGCCTATTCTTCACTGCACCCTAGGCTGTGTATAAAGTGGGGCTAAAAACATCAAGGTTGTCAGGAAGGTTAGAAATATGTATGTAAATGTGGGGGATGCCAGCGACCCGTGGGGGTTGATCAGTGCAATACGCTGTCCTCATCCTTACAAGGGAGCAACCTGAGGCTACCGCTACTCACAGGGCTTCTTGGAATAGTGCATGTAATTTCTGACTTGTGAGTTTTCTTTATAAAAATTAAAAATAAAGAAGTATTTTGGAAGAAACTCTATATGTATCCCAAATAGCCAACTCAATCAAGTTGAGTCTTGCTGACCTGAAGTGCTGTGCCATAAGTCTAAGTATCTCTGCAAAAGATAATCTGCTTTAAAATAACCGTCTATAAATTGCAAGTCATAATGAAGACAGTGATCCACAAAGGGACCTCCCCGGGGACATTTCCTCACATACAAATCTTGGGTTGATCCAGAGCTTTGCATTTTAGGAAAGTAAGTCAAGCAACTCCAAAGAGGCCTGTCAGCTCTGCACCAGTTCTCAGTACATTCTGAAAGATGCTTTGATCTAATTTAGGAAAAGAAGTACTGCCGGCTTGAGGAGTGAAAACAGACAAACAGCCCAGTGAGAGAGCACGTGCAAATCACCAGGAGAGTGGCAGCATCTCCCAGAGCTGGCAGCAGACTCGGGGAGAAGGCGTTGATGCTGGCCCTGCCGTCCACTCAGCAGGCTCACGTTCACCTGTGCTCGAAAGACCCCAGCAGGTCCTGAAGCCGATGCTTGGGCTGCTCTCTCAAGGTCCCTTCTTGAACTTATTTCTGTAAAAAGACTGGCATTTTGGTTTGAAAAGTGAACAATGGGGTGTTGACTGTCGACGAAGAACCAATAATTTTCTTGTAGGAGGCAAGACATGGATAGCATTTGATTTACTTTGGAAATTAAGGTAACATACAAAATTAGTTTGGAAATTAATGCAACCTATAAAAGGATTTTTAACGTGCTTTTTCCAATTTAAATGTCAGATCTAAAGAATGTTATAAAATACATGTTAGTTTTTGTGTTGCAGGAAATGCTGAAATTGTTTTCTTGTCCAAGAATGAATCCAGGCTTGCTAATGTGTCTAATCCAATGGGAACTGCAGTTTTACAGCTAGTTTTGCAAGGATTAAAAGAACAGAGTGTGCCAGGCCTCTTGCTGATCGGCCTCTCCAAAGCTCTCTCAGGCCCTTCTGGCATCTATCCATGGACTTGAAGCCAGCATGAGGGTCAGACCTCCTGCTCTGGCCTGGGATTTCTGTCCTAATTGTGTCACTTTGTACAAACTCCTGTGCCACCACAGGGCTGTTGGGGGAGTGGCTCCTAAATCTAGAGATGGGGTGGGGAGGGAGACACAAGGAAGAAATGATTGTCAGGTCCAACTCCCCAGGTACCATCTCCAGGACAATGGACCAATCCCCACTAACCACCTCTGGGCAATAGTGAGGGTTGGGGGAAGGGAGGTGTGGGGTGCCCAGGACTCTCTCCTGCAGGGTGGGAGTCCCTCCGGGTGCACTGCTCCCTGGAAAGGCTGGAAAACAGGCTGGCCAGCTTGAGAGGTTAGCAGGCCCCACGTCTTCTGATCCCTCTGTCCTGTTCTCTGTGGCCAGGGGAAGGGCAGTGGTGCAGAGGTTCGAGCCTGCCTCCTGCTTGCACACTCTCCCCAGGCTCCCTCTTCCTGGACCACCTGTGCCCTTGTTCTCAGGATGCTACAGGAGGATGCAGGGCAGGGAAGGAAGGTGGGACCTCTATTCAGACACCCACCCAGGTGCAAAGTCCCTCCCACCACCAGTTAAGATAGAAGTCTTAACCCAGTCTGGGCCTGATTACATCTCTGCTGTAGGATTTCTAAGAACAATCCTCAGAGGCAATTCTGCAAGGACCTGTTCACAAAGCACTACACACTAGTGGGTGTAGTGGGTGGCCCTATTGGTTGTACTTCATTTGCAAGGACAGAAGTGAAACAGTATCAAGTCCTAAACTAGAAACCTCATTAGAGAACAAACAATATTTATTTAAGACAGGACACAAGGTCCCAGGCATTTACTCAGCTACAGAGAAGTGCCCAATAATACAACTGAGGAATTTCTCCACAATGCCCTGGAGACACAAGGATGCCAAAGACCAGCACTGCCCGTAAGGAGCCTGTGGTCTGTTAGGAGGGTTGTGTGTGCTGACTGTGGGGTGACGTTTTTATTGCCAGCAACTCCCTGACATTCCTAGATTACCTGTGGCAGATGCATTCCTTGTTTCAGAGGAAGACTTCCACCATCAATAACAAAATGGTCATGGCTAAGAGCTGAGTTTTAAAAGAGCATTTCTTATTTGGTTTGCTAGTATTTTGCTGAGGATTTTTGCATCTATGTTGATCAAGGGTACTCACTTGTAATTTTTTTTTTTATTAGTGTCCTTGTCTGGCTTTGGTGTCAGGGTAGTGCTGGCCTCATAGAATGAGCTGGGAAGTATTCTCTCCTCTTTATTTTCTGGATGAGTTTGAGAAACACTGGCATTAATTCTTCTTTAAATGTTTGGTAGAATTCAGCTCGGAAGCTGTCCGGTCCCGGACTCTCCTTTGTTGGGAACTTTTGATCACTGATTCAATCTCTGTACTCTTTATTGGTCTGTTCATGTTTTCTATTTCTTCATAATTCAGTCTTGGTAGGTTGGTAGGTTGTATGTTTCCAGGAATTTAGCCATTTCCTCGCAGTTATGCAGTCTGCTGGGATGTAATTGTTCACAATAATCTCTTATGATCCTTCTTATTTATGTGGCATCAGTTGTAATACCTCCTTTCAGTTCTAATTGTGTTTCTTTTCTCTTTTTTTCTTAGTATGTCTAGTTAAAGGTTGGTCAATTTTGTTTATTTTTTTCAAAAAACCAACTCTTAGTTTTGTTGATCTTTTTTCTTATCTTTCTAGTATCTATTTCATTTATTTCTGCTCTGATCCTGATTATTTCCTTCCTTCTACTGACTTTGGGCTTAGTTTGTTCTTTTTCTAATTCCTTGAGGTATAATATTAGTTTGCTTATTTGAGATGGGTTTTTTTTCTTTGTTGATATAGGCATTTATTATTATAAACTTCCCTCTTAGGGAGGCTTTTGCTGTGTTCCATAAGTTTTGGTATGTTCTGTTTCCATTTCTGTTTGTCTCAAGATGTTTTCTTATTTCCCCTTTGATTTCTTTGATGCATTAGTTGTCCAGGAGTGAAAGAAAACATTTTTGGTTTTTAAAAGTTAAGCTTTATTGAGAGAGAGAAAGAAAAGTTTTCTAGGAGTTCCTGGGGCTAAGGTACCCTGAACTAGGGTGATTTGATATATAAGGAATCTGGCATGTTTTTACCGAGAACTACAGGGTGGGAAGGACAAGAATATAATGACACATCCTGGCATGCAGGAAGTAGAACACATTTCCTGGCTCTGAGGTGGGGAAGTGGGGACAGCATGGGGGACAGAACACGCCCCACCATACACACGCCCTAATCTCTGAAACCTGTCAATGTTACCTCAAATGGAAAATAGGACTTTGCGGATGTGACTAGGTTAAGAATCTTGAGATGGGGAGACGGTCCTGGGTTGTCCAGATGGGCCCCAAGGAATCACTAAGATTTTTACAAACTAAGCACTTTTACCAGCTCAGTGAGCCAGACAGATCGCTGCAGGAGAAAGTGCCCAGCATCACCGGCTTTGGAGATGGAGGAAGGGGCCTTGGGCCAAGGAATACAGACAGCCCCTAGAAGCCTCTAGAAGCTCTAGAAGCTGGAAAACACAGGGAAATGAATTCTTATCCAGAGCCCCCCAAAATATACAGCCCTGATGACACCTTGGTTTTAGCTCAGTGAGACCCATGTTGGCCATCTGTTGTCCAGAATAGGAAGACAATAAATTTGTGTTGTTGTAAGCCACTAAGTTTGTGGTAATTTGTTACAGCAGCCATAGGAAGCTAACACAGACAGGGAAAGAAAGAAAAGAGTTTAGATTGGAGGATGCTTCTCTCCCTCCTGCCCTCAACCTTGGAGTCAAAAATCCTAGGCTGGGGCTGTGGGAAGAAGGTGTAGTGGACAGAAATACCCAAATGTGCTGGACAGGCACAAATCTGCTCCCACTGTGTGGTCCTGAGCCCCCAGCACAATCTACAACCCATTCCAGACCATGTGGAGAGCCAGGTCCTGCACTTGAGTCAGAGGAGCCAATGTCTGATCACAAAGAAGACTTTCCCACCCCCTGGGAGCTGGCCGGGCCTGCACTCACTGTCCCACCCTCAGCACGTTCCCCTTCTGGTCCTCCGGCTAGCCCTGCAGTGCTCCCTCGAGGACACGCTGTTGAGGAAGGAGGAGCAAGACGGGAGCAGCAGGGACTCCAAGCCGGGCAGGCCTCTCCCACAGCCACACCTGCGTGGACGAGAAGGAAGCCAGACATGAGCACTGCAGCCTCTGGGGAGAAGCGTGCAAAGGCCCCGGGGCGGGGGTGCTCTTGGAATGTTCAAGAAATAGTGAGGATGGGCTGTTTTATACACAGCCGTAACCTTAGAGCCTTGAGCGGTGCCCAACACATCACGGGTGATAATAAACACTGGCAGAATGAATAAAGGAAGTCTTGGACACTTAATAAACGTGTGTTGAATGAGATGAATAAACATTGCTTTCCTGAATCTGAAGTTATCAAAGGAATGGCCAGTCCTGCCTGCAAGTCCTCAGAGCCTTGAGGAAGCAACAACACAGATGTGGCAGAGACTCAGGTACAATAAGAAAGCAAACACCAGGGCAGCCAGCACGGCCTCCCAGTCTAAATTTCCCAAAGAAAATGGCAATTACCGTGAATAAATGAAGATAAAATCTTGTTAGCCTTTCTGCTGAGAAATCCAAAAACGGATTGTGCTCCCTGCACAGATATAGGAAATAGAAGTCGATGGTCTCGGAGCTCCATAGAGGGTGTTTGCACCACAGGAGTGTCCAGCTGGGCCAGCACCTGGCTGGGAAACTAAGGGCCAATGTCCTTGTCTAGTCACCACTGACCTGCCATGAAACTGAGTTTCCTTGTGCCTATTTGGAAATACACAATTCAGAAAAGCAATCTCAGCAGTATTTTCAGGTGACAGCTGTCTAATTTACTGTGGCTCTTCCCACAAATAGCTCTGTGCCGTTCAGTGACAGGCTGGAGATGGACACCGAGCTTCATTTTCCCTCCAAGGCGCGTTGTCGGTGGAGGCTCTTTAACTGCATTTCACAATCAAAGGTTATTTTCAAGTGTATAACTGGAGTTTTACTAGAGTAATTCTTTCTCCAACCCCCAGCACAGATAGGCCTACAAATACCTTTTAAAGACAAATACATGTAACAAAGAGTGGCAAACTGATTTGCATGGGTTATTGGTGAACACAAAAAAAATTAACAGTGTGATGGCAGTAGAATAGCACTTTTCATCCCCAGGCTGAAGGGACAAAGTTCACTCAGTGGGAGTCCCTCCCACCTGACCCTGCGTGGCTCACGGGAAATGACAGCTGCCGGTGCCTCCCCTGGGGCCCAGACTGGGAATGAATCCACACAGGAGGCCATTGGGTGCCTCGGGGTGCGGTCTCTGGGTTCTTGGTTGCGATGTGATCCTGCAACAGGTGCTCAGAGGTCGGGAGGAGGCCGTCAGATGGCAGCTGCTCTAGGTTAGTGTGTGCTGGGCTGCTGTCACACATTGCCACACACTGGGTGATTCAAATAACAGAAACATGTTTCCTCTCAGTTCCGGACGCCAAAGTCTGAAATCAAGATGTTGGCAGAGCTTCTGCAGGCCCAAGGGAGGGGCCCTCCTTGCCTCTTCCAGCTTCTGGAACAGCCGCACTCCCAGAGTTGAGATGCTGTGCAGGATCTCGCATGGGCACACTCCGGTGGAGCAGCCATCGAGGCAGAGGGGACAGCAGCACAGAGGCCAGGAGGTGGGACTGGGCAGTCCTGGGGGTTGGAGTGGATGGTGTGGAGTCAGGAGTCCGACCCGAGCACCCTGTGGGCCAGCACAGCCCAGGGGACGAGTCTCATCTGAGAGGGAGGTGCTGCACCTATGCTCTGAGGGTGGCTGGGGGTGACGTGCTCAGCATCCCTGCAGGGGGTGCTCCCTGCAGGCACACTGGTGCCCCACAGACCTGCACCCGCAGTCACAGTGGGCAGGCCACGCCGGCTGCCCCTCCCTGCCTCCCTTCTCATATCCTTGGGACATTAGGGGTCACCACTCACTAAACACACCTTTCTATTATTTTTAAGAAGAAAGATGGGACACAGGGGGTTATTGAAGGCAAACTCGGCATGCGACTCCCTCTCTGCCCCATTAGGCGTGGCTAATGGCTAGATTTGCTTCAGAGCGTCCCAAGGGCAGGACCCCTTGTTCTTCTCCGTCTGTCCAGCCCAGTCCTCAGGAACGGCCACAGAGCTGTCCCCAGCGAAGTCTGCTCAGCCCATGCAGGTTCATGCTCTGTGTAACTCCTGACTCATCCTGGCGCCCTGCTGTCCTCTGCTCGAGGCCTTGATTGCATGGCAGCAGCTCTGACCCTCAGTTCAATCTCAAGGCACCAGGAGACCTGAAGAGCTGTTCCCAGCGACAGGGAGAGGAGAGCATGTGCCTGTTCTGTAGAAAATCAACTCGGCAGCCCTGGAACGGGAGCCTGAGCTTTATGAATTTATCGGTTTTCTCGCTATGCAAATTCAAGCCTTTTGTAGGGCAGCCACAACATCTCTGTAAAAGTAGCCTTCACAGGGATGAAATTATAATTTCCCATCTGCAGAGAAGAGCTTTTGTTCAGGTGCTGGAAACAACATGGCAAAAGAGAGACACTTGTTCCCTAGACGAGGGGCGGTTTTGCCAAGTTTCCACGTGAGTGAGGCCACCCCGCTCCCGGAGGGCATGGCCAGTGGGGGACTACGGCTGCTCAAAAGCTGAAGTCATGACGAGAATTTACTTTAAGTTACAAAAGCAACATATTGATGGGGAAAAAAAACCCCCACAATTCTGTAGAATAACACGCCTTGACTGTCAGGATTGTGCTGAGAATGAGGATATTCTCACGCAGCGGAGTTAACACACTCTGCCTTTCCCAGGCTGCTGAAGGTGCCGTGTGGACACAGGTTCCGAGGGCGGTTCTCAGCCAAGCCAGATGTGGCGGGGCGAGACACGGGCCCTGGGGGATCACCTCCCCTCAGCAGCCTGGAAGGGAGGTGCCCTCATGGCAGTGCCCTGAGCCTGCCCAGCCAGCCGAGGGGCAGAGGGGGAGCAGGGAGGCTGTCTGTGTTCTTTTCAAAGGGTCATTTGCTTTTCTTTCAAATCATTTGAAGGCTGTAATTCTGGGGAAAATGTAGGTTTGGAGTTATGCTGTGTTGAAGGATGAGTGTTTCTTGCCTTTTTATGAGCTAATTATCATTCCATGCTTCACACACAATGGGTGACCTTCTGTTGAGTGTAGTAACCCTCACTCTCAGCTTGCTCGTGCTGAAGCGGGTTTCTCTGTAGCTCCAGATCAGCCCCCAACCCCCGCCCAGTGACATGAAGGGGCACCATTTAAACGAGCCCTGGCCAGCCTAACAGAGCTCTTCTAAAAGACCCCACAGCTGTTGGAAAACAACTTCTTGTAGGTCCCTGGGGTCACTGTTTAAATCAGAGATTTCATCTCCAATATTAAAGCTCATTTGATCTTTTTTGATGCACATCCTTAGAAGTCCTGGGTATTATTAATGTGCCTGATCCTTGTTTCCCACTTATGAGATAAATGCTGAAAACATTAACTTCCAAATAAAGTAAAAGTCATCCATATTCATGTAATGTTAATTAAGGACATCCTGACTTCATTATTCTCAATTTTAAAAAAAGAACTCATATTCTTTTTTCTGCACCCAATTTTGCTGCCTATGGAGTGGAAAGAATGTGTAAAAGCGTGTGTGTGCACACGCACACAGGCAGGCACAGGTGTGTGAGGTTGGTGTCTCTCAGTCTTCAAGGACATATTAGACAGTCCTTTACCAGGAATGGCTAGAACCTCATCTGATGCACGTTAGTATTATTTGGGAACTAAGATATCCGAACTTAAGAACCACCTTATTTCTAAATGGTGACAACCCACCTGAATGTTATTCCCTGATGCTGAGAGCCAGAGTCTATACTTCCAATATGATGTTCAACAGGAGCAGTGAGAGGAGACATCCTTACCTTGTTCCCAATCTTAGAGGACAAGTATCCAGTTTCTCATCATTAAGCACTAGCTGTAAGTATTTTGTGGACTTTTTCTTCAAGTTGAGAAAGTTCCCCTCTATTCCTAATTTGATGAGGTTTTTCTTTTTTTAATCTTGAATGGGTGTGTGATTTTGTTAAATTCATTGCTGAATTAATTGATGTGACCATATGATCTTTTCTTCTTTAGCCTCTCGATGTGGTGTATTTCATTAATTCATTTTCAAACGTTGAACCAGCCTTCATATTTAGAATAATACTTACTTGGTTGTAGTGTATAATTCTTTTTATACATTGTCAGCTTTAGTTCCTATCAATTTGTTGAGAATTTTTGCGTCTATATTCATGAGAGATATTGGCCTATAATTTTCCTTTCTTGAAACATATTTATCTGGTTTTAGTAGTAGGATAACATTATCCTCATGGAAAAAGATGTGCGATTATCCCTTTACTTCTACTTTCTGGAAGAGATTGTAAAGAATTTGTATAATTTCTCCTTAAATTTTGGTAAAATTTAGCCATGAAGCCACCTGGGCTGGGTATTTTATTTTTTGCAAGGTTATTAATTATCAATTCAATTTCTTTAATAGACTTAAGCTTGTATAGATTATTGGTTTCTTTTGAGTTTTGGTAGTTTGTGTCTTTCAAGAGATTAGTCCATTTTATATAAGTTTTCTGATGTATGCACGTAAAATTGTTCAGAATATTTCCTTATTACCCTTTTAATGTCCATGGGATCAGTGATGGTGACTTCTCTTTCATTGCTGAAACTTGTAATTTGTGCCTTCTCTCTTTTTATCTTAAACTGGCTAGAGGTTTACCAATTTTATTTATGTTTTTATAGAATCAGCTTTTGATTTTTATTAATTTCCTCTATTGATTTCCTGTTTTCAATTTCATTAATTTTTGTTCTAATTTTTATCACTTCTTTTCTTCTGAGTGCTTTAGGCTTAAGTTGCTTTTTTTTCTAGTTTTCTAAGGTAGAAACTTAGATTATTGATTTTAGAGCTGTCTTATTTTCTAATGCACACTTAATACTATTTATTTCCCTCTAAGTGCTGCTTTTGCCGCATATATTTTATAAGTCATATTTTCATTTTCATTTAGTTCAAAATATTCCACATTTATCTTGAGGCTTGTTCTTATCCCATGTGTTATTTAAAAGTGCATTAGTTAATCTCCAAGTATTTTGGCATTTTCTATATATATTTCTGTTACTGATTTCTACTTTAATTCCACTGTGGTCTGCAAACATACTTTATATAATTTCTATCCTTTTAAATTTGTAAGGTATGTTTTATGGCCTGGAATGTGGTCTACCTTGGTGAAGGTTCCATGTGAGCTTAGAGAAATGCTGTTTTGTTGTTATTGGATGTAGTATTCTACAGATGTCAATTAGATCAAGTTGATTGATAGTGGATGATATATCAACTATATCCTTACTGATTTTTCTGTTGGCTTTATCTACAAATTTCTGAAAGAGGAATATTAAGGTCTCCAACTATAATAGTGGATGTTTCCATTCCTTCTTGAATTTATAGCAGTTTTTGCCTCACATATTTTGATGCTGTATTATTAGATGCATACACATTAAAGATTGTTACATCTTCCTTGAGAATTGACCCTCTTTTCATGATACAATTTCCCTTTTTAACTCTGAAAATGTTTCTTGTTCTGGTGTCTACTTCGTCTGAAACAAATGTGGCTACCCCAGCTTTCTTTTCATTAGTTAATATGGTATAGTAACCTCTCTGTGTCTCTATGTTTAAAGAAAGTTTCTTGTATACAGTATGTGGTTGAGTTTTGTTTTTTAACCACTCTATTTGTAGTTCAATGGGTAATTACTTTCATTAAATAATTACATTAAAGGTAACTTTTGACACAGTTACATCAATATCTACTATGCATATACTGTTTTCTCATGTCCTTGTTTTTGTCTCCCTTGTTGCCTTTGGGTTTCCCTAGGAACTTCTTCTTAAATAGAGTCTATGCCTTTCAGCTCTTTCAACCATAATCTGCTGTTATTGTACTGGAGCTCTGTTCCTGTCATGTGAAGGTATAGGGAAGGGGATACATTCTATAATCTTATGATTAAATATAAGTCTTTTAGTGGGCCTGTGTTCCTGGGCTTCCCCATCACAAGTTTTTTTTTGCTTTTCACTACTCAGATGAGACAGGAAGGCTAGAGGAGGTTGGAGTAGATTAATTGCCTTTAGTAACATCTTTCCTGCTGGAACACAGCCCTTTCTCATTGAAAAGACTTGGGTTTATTTCAAACTCGTAACTTTTCCCTCCCCTGCCAAAGCCCTGAGGGGATTTTTTCCCTCTTGACTGTGAGAACGTTTTTGGGTTCTTGGAGGTAAAGCCTATGACTGTGTGCCCCTCCCCACAGACTGAAGCCCCCAGAGTTTCTCACTGTCATGCCAGTCCACAACTCAGTCCCCAGGAAGTCATCAGAATCATCATTTAAGACTTCCTACCAATTTTTTGGCGCAAGTGTGTTCTGTTCCTGGTTTGTTTCTCTTCACTGTGATTTCTGTGTTCACCTCTCTCTCTCTCTCTCCAGATTTTGGGTAATAGGTTGGCCTGCAACCTCAGTTCTGTGATAGGTCCAAGGAAAGTCATTGATTTTCACTTTGTTTAGCTTTTTGTTTGTTCAACTTCCACACTCTTTAAATATCAGTACTTAAACCACAGTCTCTCTCTGCTATTTTTAATTATTTGCATTGGAAAGCACCATTGCTGAGGAATACAGAGGGCATTAGCTCCTCCCCACAGTTGGGCCAGGCTTCTGCCTATTTGAGTCATTGCCTGGAAGCCTCTGCTAGGTCTGGCTGTTTTACAGAAGTAACTGAGGGTGATGACTCATTTCTGCTGGGTGATAGTGATCAGAATCAAATGCTGAAATGCCTTCAGGAACTGCCTTAGAAAACACTGATAAACTAAGGGAAGTGTAATTTAGCAACTAGAAGATAATTAGAAAGCAATTACTAAACAAAAAGAAGCCCTGAGTACACAAATAAACAATTAGAATCTATTCCAAATTTATGGTCGTGCCCAAAGACTGTGTTTTAATACCTGTGTGGTAGGAACACATTAGGAAATCCAAATTAATGCCTAATTTGTACAACTGACCTACTTATTATAGAAATATGAGTGGATATCTAATTGCCTTATGTAATCAGAGAAGGCTACAGATCTTTTCCTCTTCATTATATTCCAAGATAATGCAATAGAAAAGTTTTATTGCATTTTTACCAGAGCACCTGAAGCTACATCTCTTGCACATTGCTGGGGATGCTTTTAAGACAAGAGCCCAGCAGCTGCAAGGGCAGCATTTGGTCAGCGCTGTGTGTGCCGCACGCCTTTTGCTAGGAGAGTGATGCTGGGGTTCCCTCCCTGTGGCCCCCTTGGTCCTGGGACCAGTTCTCAGCATGAGCTAGACTGGGGGGAGGACTGCAGGGACCACTCTTGGCCAGTAGCTTGGCGCTGTGGCCAGCCGTGGGTGCCCTTTCTCTGTCCGTGGAATGTCCACGGTTTAAACCTCCAAGGGCCGAATTCTCCCCACGTCCTTCTCACCCCATCTCAGGATTTGTGCATCCAGGTCTCAGCCATCCTCTCAGAGCCAGGCACAGGCCACGCTAGGAGTGATGCGTCCCCCACACCCCTCCGGCCCTGCTTTGTCCGGGCATTTCTCTCAGCACAAAAGCTTTGGACCAGAAGCTCCAGGGCATCCTCTGAAAACTGTGGGCGAGTGGGGAGTTTCAGCCACAGTGGCTGCTCGACACAGCCTTTGGGTACTTTCTGAAGAGACCCTTTTGGGGGAGGGGGGTCAGGCAGGAAGCAGAGTGGATAAATTAGGATATAGAGAAAATTCAAATGGCTTCATCATGCTTGTACAGTGAGTCTACAATGGGGCACGTGTGGGTGGATGTGTGTGTCTGTGGATGTGCATGTGTGTGAGTCTGTGTGCATGTGTGTCTTTGTATATGTGCATTGTGTGAGTCTGTGTAAGTCTATATGTATGTGTATGTGTCTGCTTTTTTCATTTTGATTAAAAAGTTACCTGAACCTGCACATTTGAACAAGATGTAAATTAAGTGATCATCCTTGGTTGACTCCAGTTTTCTCCCAACATGGATGCGGGGCTCTGGCTTGGGTTCTCAGGAGAGAGACAGGAATGGGTAAAGTGTTGGGTTCCCAGGGCTTAAACAGGTACCCCCAGCTTTCAGGGACAGAGGGAAAGAGCAGCATTGCTCCTTTAAGGTGCTGAACGTTATCTCTGGATTCCTGCTTCCATGTGAGAGATGGAGGACTGTCTTGCAAGAGACACCAATGTCAACGCAGCAATCCAAGGTCTGTATTCTTCCTTTTTGGGTTGTTCACTTTGAACCATGGCATCTGCTAGTGTTGATAGAATCCCCTGACAGACCTCATCCCCTTTGGCCATCATCCCCTAGACATGATTCTGGTTAGATCCACTAGCCTTGCCATGGGGGGCTCCAGACAGTTGCTGGAAGTCCCTTGGGAAGACTTTCTTAGCAGGGAAGCAGTGGGTGGCTGTTCTGTTCATCAGCTTGTGTGCCCCACCTCACCCTAGCTTCGCAGCAGCAAGAAGCACCAACAGAAGTTGGGGACCCGTGGTCACACTGCATCTCTCCAGTGCTGCCTCAAGATGCACCAAGTCTCGCAAGTCGTCTGCGGCTCATTAGAGCTCAGGGCCAGTTGGCCTGTGACTGTGATAAAAGTAGGTCCACCCTACCTTTCCAAGTAGATACAACTTCATTAAAGAGCAATAGATAGGATGTTTCCCCTGCAGGGTATGGCAGACACTTAGGACCTTCCTAATAAAGCCCAGCCATCGTAATCCTGGAAAGAACAAGGTCCACCTTGTTGGGCTACAAAGGTGTGGGGTGTCAAAACCAGGCCGGCAGGATAGGCTACGTCACTTGCAGGGCCTGTTCAAAAGACACGACGTACTGCAAGTTGACAACAGGAGGTCATTAAACCACTGAGTGCATGGCCTGTGGAACTGCCTAGTCACACTTTCAAGAAGCTGGCCCTATAGACAAGACCCAAATAGTTCGTGTGGCGGTCTGAAAGCAGGCTTTCTCCTCTCTCCTGGCAGACATGTGGGTCCTTCCTGTCTTTCAGTACTCCTCCCAGGATGGTATGGTTGGAGGCTGAGGTGTTACCAGGTCCTACAGCAATCCTGAGTGCCTGGCCACCTGGGCACTTACCTATTCATGTGGCACGTGCTTCTGAGCACCTTGTACATACCAGGCACTCTGCAGAGTTCAGAAATACAGCTACACCTCAAATAGACATTGGCCCTGAGCCCACTGTCCAATCAGAAAGACAGACATTGCATAATTAATCACTTGAAAAATAAATTGTAAGAGTGATAGGTGTTATCAAGTAGTGAGAGGTGTCATGCAAGGAAATAACAGTGAGCATCGGTCTTAAAGACTCCAGGCTCTCTGTGTAAGTGTGCTTGTGCAGGTGTGAGTGTGTGCGGTTGTGCATGTGAGGCTACCGGGGTGTGCACGCAGGTGTGTGATTGTGTGTGTGCAGGTGTGAGTGTGTGAGTCTGTGGGAAGGCAGTTGCTATATGTACATAAGGTTTTACTGTGTGAAAAAAAATCATACTGTGATGTCGTACTGCATTCCAGGTATGTAATGAATGTTCTATAATTTACTTATTGAATCCATGTTTCAGGGCATTTTAACTTTTTCTGTCCCCTCCCTCCTTCCTTCCTTCTCCCTCCTTCCCCTCCTCCTGTTCTTGCTTCTTTGATTCTTCCTTTTCTTTTGCCTACTATAACACCTTTTGGTGAATAATCTTGCAGCCTGTATCTTGTATAATTGCCCAATTATTCTTAGGAGAGATTACTACAGTTGGAATTGCTAGGTTAAAGGCTATGTACATTTAAATATTTAATACACATTTGTCAAACATTTGTAAGAGATTTGCAGTAATTTATATGCCCACCAGCAAGGTATGTGAATTTTCCCATAAACTTTCCAAATATAGGCAATATCATGTTCATAATTACTGTCAATTCAATAAGAAAGAAAAATATTTCCTCATTGTGTGAATTTATATTTCTTTGATTTCTAGCGAGGTTGAATTTTTGATAATGTGCATTTGACATTTTGTTTATTTGGGTTTTATTGATTGCTTATTCAATGGCTTAGAGCATTCATTTCAAGAACAATATAAAACATGGTTACAAGATTGGGCTCAGGATCAAACAAACCTCTGTCAAGATCCCAACTCCGCCAGGAGACGTGCAAGCTTGGGCAAGTCACGTCACCTCTTTGTGATAATAGTTTCTAACTAAGAGGATCTGTGTGAGAATCTAATGGAATAATTTAGGAAAAGTATCTACAGAGTGTGCACTAAGCACTAGATAAATGATACCTGTTTATTTTTATGGAAATTTATGAAAGTATAGCATGGTTATAGAAGAGTCCAAAAAGCCTCAGTGTATAGCATGGAGAATTTTCAAAAATAGAGTATATCTGTAGCAAGTGGATCACAAAATAAACTCAAAAACCCCTGCTACACCCATTCCAGCCACTAAACCCCCTCAGGGGTAACTACTAGTCTCAGCCATCATAGATTGGTTTTGCTTGTCATCAAGCTTTGTATTATATTATAGATTATTCCAGTTACCCACTGCTGCCACGTGCCACACGCTCTCGTGACAGAGGCCTCTGAGCCCGGCCTTGCAGCCATCTCAGCCCAGGCGTAGGGCTGGCAAAGTCGTCTTGCAAGTGGACCTGCCAGCCCCAGCTGCTCTGGCCTCCGCCATGTAAGTCACAGCAGACACTGGGGGCTTTCCACAGAGATAAGCCATCCTCTCTCCTATCCATGAGCACATACAGCGGCTATTGTTTTATGCCACTAAGTTTGGGGTGGTTGGTTCTGCAGAGACCAATAACTGAGCAAGGTGGAGCTGCATGCTCTCTTATGGCCTTTTACAGCCCAGGGAGTCTTGTGGTGCCAGGGCTGCTGTATACGTTAGGTGGAAGCAGTCACAAGCCCGTGGAGACTCGAGGGGAGGAGCATAGACCACCCCCTCAATCCGTGGATGATACCAAAGAAGATGGGGCCATATTTTAAAACTGCCACTGCAGTGCTCCCTGTCTTGCATCTGACTTCTTTCCCCCCGCGTTGTGCTTGCGAGATCTGTCTGTGCGGGGGGGAGGTGTTGCAATTTGCCCATTCTTCTTGCCGTGTAATTGCCCACTGCCTGCACATGGCACAGTGCATTCAACCATTCTGCTGCCAGCAGACGTCTGGCTGTTTCCAGTTGGGGGTATTTTCTGGTATATTCCAAAGAGTGCTGTTATGACCATCCCAACCACCTCTTTGGTGTGCATGTGCACACATTTCATATGAACACTTAAGAAGACTTAAGAAGTCTTTGGATATCACGGATTGTACCCGATCAGTGTTCACAGGCAATACCAAACTGCTTTGCAAAGTGGCTGTGCCAATTGACCCTCCAACCAGTACCTGGCAAGAGCCCTGACCCCACATCCTCAGGACATGGCTGTAGTCTGAGCTCTTAGCCCTCCTCGGGGCTGTGTTTTGATATCCCATTACAGTTTAGTTTGCATTTCCCAATGACTACTGAAGTTGGACACTTTTTCATGTTCAAGCTCAAATTGGATAATCGTTTTTGTAAAGTACCTGGTCAAGTTTTTCATCTTTTTTAAAAAAATTGGGCTGCCTATCTTTTCCCTATTGATTGGTAGGAGTGGTCAATACATTCTAAAGATGAATCTTTGTTTGAATGTATGTGTTGTGAATATCTTCACCTACACTGCAGCTCGACTTTTCACTTTCTTAAGGGAGTCTTTTGGCAAAGAGAAGTTTGTTTTTTTAAAAAAATTACTTCAATATAGTCTAATTTATCAAGTTTTCCCATATGGTCAAAGCCCATTCTTTCTTTCATGTTTAAGAAATCTTTGCCTACTCCAAGGTCTTGAAGATTTTTCTCTGTTATCTTCTAAAAGCTTTATTGTCTTCTGGCTCATGTTTAAATCTCTGATCTATTTGGGGTTTTGTTTGTTTGTTTGTTTTTGGTGACTGGCATGAGGTAGGGGCCCAGATTCATTTCCCCCGGGAGATACGCACTGGACCCTCGTTTTCCTTTTCCCACTTCATTGCAGTTTCGCCTGTATTATAAATCAGGTGACGGGACATGTCCAGGACAGCTGCTGGGCTCTGTCTGCATCCCTGTCCTTGCTCCTATACCACACTGTCTTAATAAGTGTCGTTGCTTTATAATATGTCTTAATATTTGGTAATGGAAATGACTCCAATTTTTAAAATTTTCTTTATTTCCTTTATTAGCTATTCTCAACTCTTTGCATATCCATGTAAGGTTTAGAATCAAATAGTCAATTCACACAAAAATTCCTGCAGGTGTTTTAGACAAGATTGCATGTTGTATTTTGATTGTTACATATTTTTCCAGTTATGGAAGTGGGGTGGGCAGTGAGAAGCCTGTCAAGTTATTAGAAGAGCTGTCTCTTCTCTTCTGTTCCTCTCTTAAAATATGCTTCTAGCCTGTTATATTTCTAATCTGATTTAAAAAAAACAAATTAGAGATCTCATGGGTGCATCCGTACATGAATGCACCACCATGTTTGTGGTTTTGAGGTGTGTGTGTTTTTCCTCCAGTTTGGAGGAGGTAATTTTCTATTCAAACAAAGAATACAGTGTTATCTTTGGCCATTAGTTTTTATTGATAATTTTCAAAATGTTGTTTCTTCAGCAACCAATAATTTTCTTATTTGTAAATATAAATCTGGGCACTAAGAAGGTATCTGGCAAGTCACTTTTTCTGCACACACGGTATTACATTTTAGTAATGAGTACCCACTGAATGCCTTCTATGTGAAGAGTCATGCTAAGTGCGAGTGGTGGTGCCCACATGGGCAGTAGTTATTATTATCTTCTAGAACTTTCCATGTGTCTGGTGGGACTGATACACACACACAACCTACAAGCGAATATGCACGAACACATATGCACACACTCACATTTACACTCACACATGCATACCCAAACACACACTCACACACACATACAGACACACATACACACACACACACACACACACACATAGCTCTAGTGTGAAGACAGAATGAGGGAGGGGGTGTCTGTGTAGGGCCTCTTGAGAGCCACAGGGCACCACGTGAGTGCCGGAATGGTGTCTGCAGTCTCTCCGCCTAGGTCACTGCTTGGGGTCAGCCGCACCTGGGCCTTGGAAAGCCTCCTCTGCAGCCTGCGGCTTGGCAAGAGGCCTGAGCTTGGAGTCTGCAAACCGCAGCTGTGGGTCCCTGCTCTGCCAGCTCCTCGCCGGTGACCGGGGGTGTGCTGAACCCGTCTGACCTCACCCGTATAATGGAGACAACGATTCAGGAAATCAGTGTAGATAGAACCTAACATCACATAGAGACTGTTTGCAAAAGCATTGTGTCATCTGTGAAACAGGTTGAGCTGCTCTTAAATAGCACATAAATAGAGCATGTAATGGGGGTTTTACACAAAAGCATAAAGCTATTTCACTGCATGAGGAAGCTTCCGGTAGCATCCCTTCACACTGGTGTGTCCTCCACACCTTCCCCCATGTCCTGTGCAGCTCAGAACAGGGCCTGGACTCCAGTGGCACTGCCAATGAGCTCCCCGCACCAAAGGAGGCTGCTGCTTTGGGTGTAGCCAATGAAAATGGAATCAGCATTTCCTAGGACAATTGTGACATCCTGACCAACTGTTTGGCTGGAACAAAAATAGGAATTGTGCTTTTCTCCTTGGCTGTGGCTCTCTCCAAGGAAACTAACAAAAGGCAGCTAGCTCCATCCCGGCCGCTCTGCACATCTTCCCCCTGCCGCAGTGTGAGGGACACGCATCTGATCTATGGAGATTGGTTTATATGTTTATGCCTTGCTGCCAGCACACTCTAAATTAAGCCCATCTGTCTTTCCTGCTCCCATATTGGAGCTCGCATATTTGTTGTTCTGAAATGTTAATGCCTGACTTTATGCAGGCTAGTGGCAAAGTGAATTTTAGTTTCTACTGTCAAAATGTTTCATTAAAAAAAAACACACCATCTCAATTAAGAATGATGCTCCTGTCACAAATTTATCCTACAAGGAAATTGTCTGCACAGTGACACACCTCGTGAAAGACACATTGAGCGTTTGGGGCTGCAGGCGCTCCCTGAGAGTGGTCGGGGGCTGGGGCCAAGGCAGGTGGAGGGAGTGCAGGGCTGACACAGCAGGAGGCCAAGTCCAGCCACCTCTTTGCTCCTGAACTAGGAAGTGGAGCACTGCCCAGGGAGCTGCCATTGTGATGGGTGCCAGACAGGCGCGGTGAGAGCAGGCTTCAGATCTCCCCAGTGTGCAGGGTGGCTCCTGGCTTGTAGCAGGTGCCTTGTACCTGCATGTGGAGCCAGTGGTGACCGAGCAGAAGCAGGACCCTCAGGACCATCTGCAGCCGCTGACCCTGGGACTCCTGCCTGTGTCATCAGACCTGCCGTGAGGCTGGCAGGTCTGAGTGCAAAAGCAGGAAGGGCCACTGGCAGCAGATTTCCACCTGGCTGGCTCCTTCCTCCCATGGAGAGGGCTGGGGCTGGGAACGGCAGGTTTGGGCAAAATTTGTGCTCTGACACATGCCAACCTCCTGTGCTGCACACCTTTCCGCCATTAGTGCCAGGGGGTCCCACCGCCCTCTCACAGGGCTATTCTGGGGGTAGGGTGATGGATACAAACTCCTTGTACAGAGCCCAGTGTAGAGTGTGTGTCCAACAAAACATAGCTACTGCCATCTTGATGACAATTTCATGACATATTAATAGACTGATGAGACTTGAATATGATTTTGCTTTTTTTGCTTTTTTCCAGCTTTATTGAAGTATACTGACAAATAATTTTATAAATTTAAGGTATACAATGTAATGTTTTGATATATGTATACACATTGTGAAATGATCACCACAATCAAGCTAATTAACACACCCATTACCTCATATAGTTATGTTATTTTATAGGGAGGGCATTTACGAGCTACTCTCTTAGCAAATTTTAAGTGTGAAATACAGTGTCATTAACTATCGCCCCCCTGTACGTTAGGTCACCAGACTTATTTGTCTTATAATTGAAGGTCTATATCCTTTGACCATAATCTCCCATTTTCCTCTCCCCCCAACCCCTGGCAACTACTCTCTGCTCTCTGCTTCTGTGAGTTTAACTATTTCAGAGTCTACATATAAATGAGATCATACAGTGTTTCTCTCTCCATGTCTGGCTTCATTCACTTAGCAGAATGTCCCCAGCATCATCCATGTTGTCACAAATGGCAGGATTTCCTTCTTTTTTAAGTCGGAATAATATTCTATTACCACATTTCCTGTATCCATTTATCCCTCCACAAACATGTAGGTTGTTTCCACCTCTTGGCTCTGGTGAAGACTTGAGTATCTGGTTGGAACAACCTGGATGCAAAAAGGGCACCCGGTATGGGGCTTCTGGCCCCCTCTGGACCCAGGAGGCTGCCTCATAAGCCTCTTAAGCAGGTGCCAGAAACTACGTGGGCTCCAAAATAAATTTCTGCCCTGGATCAGACTCCAGGATAGAATTTGTGACCCCAGCAGCTGTAACCACAGGAATGAACTCAAGCTGTCGTCATGAGAACGAAGTTGACCAAGTGACTCTGGGGCAAAATTCCCAGAGCAGGTGACGGATGTGGTCCAGGCACAAGAAATGTTGGCAGAATCACCTGCCGAGGGCAGACTTCCTGCATAAACCTGCCGAAGACCAGAAGCTCTTATCACGCTTCAGTGAGGAATAAGTTATATTTTTGAATATAAATGATAAAAGACTAAAAAAAAACATTATTAGTAGCTTTGTCTTGGCTGGCTTTGATTTAAACTTCCCTTTGATTTTTATAAGATTTCTCTTCCCTAAACAATAAACGATAAACTGATAGTATCATTTACATGCAAATTAATGTGAATACAATATCTATGACTTTTTATTTCTTGCTGTTTAAAGTTTTTAAAAATAAATTGAGACTGATAAGTTGAGTTATTTCATTTGGTTCTTGGAGAATACAGGCACATAAAGAAAAGTGAAAGGAAGTTATTTTTCACTTCATAGCAACATTGAGATGAGACTTTCCTTTTTTAATTTAAATTAAAGATAAATATTAAAATAAAATTACTTAACGTATAAGCAGAGGTAATTAAAACAAATGTGGTCACTGAAGACTTAAACATTAAAATAAATGGGGCTCATGTAAAAGTTGGGCAACATTGACTAATATTGCATATTTAATCAGGGCTCAGTTGAAATTGATTAAATATGCCCTTGAAATTAATTATTGATCATTTTTAACTGGTTGGATGTAACCCAGTTTATTTTCCTATGGATTCAGACTAAATTTCATAACTTAAGCAATTTCTAAAAACACTTGTTTACTTCTTATTGATAGCAAAGTGTTTTGATATCAGTGTGGAACTGCGTAGTACAGAAAACATTTACAGAAGTATCTAAGTAAAAGCCAGTTTTTGTATCAGGATATTTGTGGTCCAAGAAAACTATAAAAGAAGGAAAGCACAATTCAGTATTTTCACTTAATCTATAGATTAGTAAATTTACCAGTTTAAGGGTTCCCAGGACTCCATTTTCAGATGGGGGTAGGGTGTGCCCATTTAACTTGGAACTCAATCTCTACCCGTAGAAATTATTGAGTGTTCTCACCCATTTTCCCTCAACATGCAAATTCCTTTCCACTTCCTAGTGAGTCTTCATGGTCAGCTTTTCTTTTTCAGGAAACTTTCTTTCCGTTGATAAGACACATCTGCAGTTCTAGGACCTTCCCTTTAGCCTACAAAATGCAGGGCAGAGCTCAGAGGCAGGTGTCATTTGTAGGGAGGTCTTAGCTGCTAACACCACATGAGGGTGTGGGTTATAGGATCTGAAAGGAGCACGCTGTGAGCTTTCCCAGGCCCCCAAAAAAAGAACAGCTAAGTGACTCTGTTGGGGGCAGGAGAGGCATTGAGAATAGTTTATGTGCTGTCAATTACTGACTGGGATAAAGTTTATTACTTCAGCTGATGGCACCTCTCTTAGCATTACTGAAGCAGAGAGAGGGTTTTTAAAGAGATTATCAATAAAAATCATATGTCTACACAGCATTTTCCTATATACAGTATTTAACCTCTCAATTTTCTGGATATATAGCTCTGTTATTAGTAAGTGTCTACTTAAAAGGAAAAGTGATTCGGTTCAGTCTTAGCAGGACTCTATCGGAGGGAAGCATTTGAGTTCAAGCAGGCTCAGTCATGACATTTACAGATATTAATCCAGGCCACCTCTAATGTCTGCATGTGTACTTGTGTTAAAATAGTCTTCCGTGATGTGGAAGCTGGGAGGGGCTGGCCTTGTGAGTTTGGCTTGGGGTTCTCACATATGTATACACCTGTCGGCAGCCACAGGTAAGCCCTGTGACATGAAGATAGGACATGGGATCATGGCCAGGACTGCCGGGCTCTGGACGTGGTCCTCCCTGATGTGTGTTGTCATGTCGGACAAGTTTGCAAACTTCTGTGAGTCTTTTTTTTCCCATCTGAAATATAACAGGGCTTAACCAAAAAACATGGGCAACAAGATTGGTGGTTTTCAAACATCTTTTACAGCAGAACCATTTGAAAATAAAATCCCTGAGGAACCCTAGCAGATAAGATGAAAGGAAGTTGAGCAGTGCGCTGTAGGGCAGGGCGGTGCGGGGGGGGGGTGGGAGGCACGGATTTCCCCTGTGTGGCCTCTGTGCACCTCTGAGACTTGCCAGGTGCACAGAACCCGATTTGATGACCGTTGGGTGACGACCAGCCACATCCCGGCTCTGGGAACAGGTGGCTCCAACACGCACGTGGGCATCCTTCATCACATCCTTGCTTCTCTCCACCGAACGGTGCGTTTGTCTCCGAGGTGTCATCACGTGGGACGTGGGAAACACTCCCTGAGTAAGTGGATGAGGCAGTGGAAATGTTACTAATCACCTTCAAACTCCACATTTCTATGGTGATGGTGAGTACATGTAATTTAATTATCTATTGCTGTGTAACTCACCATCTTCAAACTTAGTGATTTAAAACAACCGTTGTATTTTCTAAGGGTTTTGTGAGTCAAGAATGTGGGGCGGGCTTGGCTGGACATTTTAACCTGGTTCTGGGGTGTTAGCAGGTGGTGAGTGGTGCACTCCTGGTCTCCCTCTCTCTCCATGTGGGGTCTTGTCGTTAGACTAGACCCTCCCAGGTGGCAGCTCCACCCAGCAGGGTTGACTTGGTGGTTCCATTTCCCACCTGGCGGTGGCTCTGAATGACACTTCCCAGGAGTGAGGAGGAGGAAGCACCAGGCCGATTCAGGTCTCGGTCCATGTGGGCACAGCACCACTGGCTCCGTCTCCCATTGGTCAGAGCAAGTCACCAGTCCCCCACACTCAAGGGACAGACCCCCCCCAGATGGGGGCACAACATCTAGACATTGCCGCAGCCCAATGTGGAAAATCAAATCTGCCATGTTAGGAATTCTAGAAGTAGATCCTCCCAGGTGAAGCACAAATGCAGAATGCTGATATTCCTGAAAGGCAGACACAGAAAAGCCCGTGTCACAGAGATGTGGGAAGGAGGAGAGCCCAAAAGCCCGAGGAAGAGCACTTGCTTGGTGTCTGGGAGACCCGTCCTCAGGGAGGGAAGCCACTGCTCTCTGCGGCAAATGCTGCCACCTCCCCCGGTCCCACCATGGGGCCACGAGCAACGGCGCCCCAGAAAGCACGTCCTGAACCCCCCAAGAGGGAGCCTCAGGGCCGCAGAGCCCATGCCTGCTCCTGGGAATCACACAGGTCACAGGCCAGTCCCACGGCAGCAGGGCACACAACGGCCCAGTTAAGAGAACTATGGACGCTGGGGAATGTGCGCCTCGAAAGTGCCACCTCCACACACGCAACGGACTCTCAGGACTCAGTCGGTGGGCAATGCCTCTCCGTCATGATCTGAATCTCTGCATCGTGAAAGCCCGTCACATGCAGCGAGAGGATCAAGACAGCCTGCGACAGAAGGAGCTGATGATGGAACCCGCCTCAGGGCAATTTGCAGAAATAATGCCCGTGACTCCTGCTGAGCGGATTCTGCTCTGCGGCCTGTGGCCTGTCCTTGAGTCTGATGGAGACAGAAGAGGCGACACAGGGTGCTCCTCCCTGGGGCGTGTCTGTGTCGTAAGTAGCCTGGCCGCAAGTTAACGTGGAAGGCCAGTCTGTGTTTTTCAAGTGGAAACTAAAGGATTTTTGCTTGGTTCGAACAAGGCTTGGAAAAGGACTTTGTTTAGATGACCTGAATTGGGTGGCAGTGAATCTTTCCCTCTGAGGCACGTTTTACCAAATGGGCTTCTGAGATGGGGTCAGGGTGGGGGTTGGGGTCGTCTCAACCCCCTTCTATCCGCTCGGGATGGGGGGATCCTCACCCTCAGGTCGCCGGGCTACGACAGGACACTGACGCTGGACAGAGGAGCTCCACCGAGGTTTGTTCCTCACATACCCTCCCAGCCCGGGAGGACCCTGCACACCCTGCGGGCCCACACAGGAGCAGATGGGGGCTGCTGCAGCCAGGCATTTCGGTAACGAGAAGGGGGTGCCCGTTCCAGCAGGAGGACGTGGTTGGCTTGTTTGAACAATTCCATGGGCTGGCGGGGAATGGAAACCGCACTCAGGCGTAGGTGGGAACTGCTCCTGTGCTGTGACAGGACAGCTATTTGCCAAGGCCCTTTCCCACAGGAGCAGGGATGGGAGGGGACACATGGTTAGGCCAGACAAGGCTCCCCCATCCCCCGGTTCCACCAGACGTCAAGGCGGCACGTGATATCCAGTCTTAATTCTAGGTCTTACCCCACAGGGCCTCGGACTTTGACCTGGCCCTGTCCTGCAGTCCCCTCCCCAGAAGCAGGTGGAAGACGCTGTTGCCTCGAGAGAACCTGCCTTCCCCGTGTGGGGCAGGGAGGCAGTCGGTGCTCACGGGGACGCAGGGAGGCTTGTCCCTAAAGAACAACTTGGTCTTGTGCTCCATGCAGCTTTCGGAAGATGAGTATTGCTAAACACAGCACAACTCCCTTCTAGGAAGCCTGGCTCTCTTGTTAAAAATCCATACCACATAACTGGGAAGAAAATAGCTTTATCTTGATCCCTCAGCAGCTTCTATTTCACATTGCAGAACATTATCCAACACAAACGTTGTATTTTCTCCTGAAAGAGTAGGTGCTAAAGGCCATCGCTTATTTAGTTTACTCTGGTTTTTAATGACTTAAAATGGAATAAATTGGGCAAATAAAATCTAGTGCACTCTGAGTGCCACACACAGTGTTTTCTGCTCATTGGGGGTTCTGGCCTCATTAGCCCCATATGGATGGGGATGAAGGCATTAGTGGAATTACCCGTCTATTAGGTGCACGTGACCTGTAACAGTTGTCCCAGGTCCTCTGTCCTGTGTGTGGGCCCTTCCTGCATAGTGCGTCCCAGAGCCTCCAGCTGAGCCAAGCACAGCCTGGTGTGCACAGCCAGCCCTGCAGAGCCAGCCGGACCAGGCCCAGGCTCTGGACAGGCTGGAGGGGACAGAGGACACAAGGAGAGAAGAGGAAGGCATGTACCGCCAATGGGACTGATGACCTGGGTGGCAGTCAGGACACGCACTGCTCTCACCCATGGAATGTGCCAGAAAGCCTGCTAGTCCAATCACCATCTGCTTCCAGCATCCCTGCAGCACAGGAGTAGCCTCTCTACTCCAGTGTGAAGTCTCCAGACACGGGAAGGAGCTGCCTCTCTCCTCCACTCAGCTGAGACAGCCCAGCATTTCTGAAAACACACTATTGAAGTAAAGGAAGACAAACTCGACACCTGCAAGGTACACGCCAGAGAGAAAAACGTGTGTGCCTCGGTTCCTGGATCTCTCACAGCAAACTCCAAAACTGGGGGTGGGCTGCCAACCCGCAGCCCCCCTTCCCCAGCGTCGCCCTCAGTCCTGTCTGAAGGCTCCCCCCCAACCATAGAGGGCTGTGGCAGCCCACCCCTCCTCACCCTGCCACTCCGTCCAGGGTGAGAACAGGGCAGAGGCCCGGCCTGGCCTCCATTCTCGGGTGGTGGGGGACGCGGAGATTCCGGCCATCTCTGTGGGTCCTTCCTCTGCCTTCCTCCCTGCCTGGTGAAAGGCAGAGGGACATTCTCCTCAACACATGTTCTCTCTTTTTTTCTGTTTCTCTTTCCCCAATCCAAACAAAGGCATGCTATGTTCAAAACCACCCAGCCAGCCGAGAGGCTTTCTGAACTTTCTCCAAACACCTGGGGGAGTGGCCTTGGTGTGACCCAAGGGTTGCTGTCTGAGCCCGACACTTTCCTGCTGCAGGACATACCCAGGAGGTGCTGAGATGACCAGAGACAGGGTGGCAGGTAGCCCTTCCACAGCCAGGTCACAGTCTGCCCCCGTGCTGGGGGGCCCACCCCTAAAACCTTACCCAGCCCTGGGCCCAGAGCCGCTGTACAGCCCCCAGCCTCGAGGCCTTAGTGCCAAGGGGCAGCAGACATCGAAGGCCCAGCTGCCCGGTCTCTGTGGCCCTCCTGTGTCTGTTAATCCGTGACCAGCTCCACCCAGAACTGACCTTCTGGGTGCACCTCTCCCCACATTTCATGGCAAGTCTAGCAATCAGAGATCAAAATCCCTAACAGGTTTTGGTATTTGTAGAAACCAGGAACTACAAGTTAAGGAAGAAAAATCTGTATCTTTCTAGCCTAACCTGTCCACTTGTCCATAATTCATGAGAGAGAAATTCATAGAAAGTGTGTCCAGCATCAGAGTGAGCCAGGCAGAGCTACCAGTACCTGGGCAGTTAGAAGCTGCCTCGGGCTAGTGGTGGGCACAGGTGGGCGTGGTGTGAGCAAAGCCTGTGCCCCACAGGACGGCCCAGGCTTGCTCTCTGTGCTCAGGTGTCCCTTCCTTCTGCCTTGCCCCATGATTCCTCCTTTGGATGCCCTTGCCAGAACCTCTCCTGAAGGATGCAGGAATCAATGGTCTCATTGGGTCACCACATCCCCAACGTGCCGCAGGTAAGGCTCTGGAGCACTCAGTCTTTATGAAGTTTGAGTGCCCTGTAATCCTTTTGGGGTTAGGTGCCCAGTGAGGCCAGGCCCTCAAATGGCAACAGGTGGGCGTGGGCAGCTCTGACATTCAGTGTCCTCCAAACACTCACGTGAGCTCAGTGCAGGCCTGCTGTGTGCCAGGCAGTCCTGGGATTACCACCCCCACCAGAGAAAAAGGGCTTTCAGCCCACTGACTCCCTACATCCCGGGCAATCGGGAGAGGTACTTGCAGCCCAGCCAGATCTGTTTGGCCATGACATGGACTTTTAGGGTGTGGGAAGTGAACACCCAGAGGGGACATCAGAGCCATGGCCCAGCAAAGGGGTGGTTTAGAACAGGCTGCCATGAGGAACACAGGCCCCAGCATTGTCCTGGAAGAAGAGATGTCCTCATGGACTATGCAGGGCCCAGCCTTCTTTGCTGCTGGGTCAGACCACACACCGCAAGCTTTAGGGCATAGGAAGTGAATTATCATTTGCAAAACCAATTCACCAGCCACTCCCATGGGAGCAGAATTTCCATCTATATGAGGCTCAGGAGAATCACATAAGAGCAGTTTTAGGGTTAGGAACTGAAACCTACTGCATCCATTAGCTTCAGCAGCAATGAAGCTATTGAAGCTAATGTTATAGCCATAACACGAGGTAAAACTCTGATGAGACTGTTATGAATATTTAACATAAACAGTTTTGAAAATGTCCTAGATACCGAGATGTAGAAAAGGAAGGTCTCCATGTGCATTTATGATATGTGAATAATAAGCACTTGAATTCAAGTGTGAGTCCCTGGGTGAACGGACAGAATCCCAGGCAGGGGCTCTGTCGCCCTGGCCCTCCTGCCTCTCTGGGCCCAGCCCTGGCCTGGGTCATCCTGAAGGATCTGCATCCACGGATGTGCCCTCCTTCCTGGCCCCTCCAGCTAAGACCCATTCTCCCACTCTCAAAAGTGACCAAAAATGCATTGACAGACTACTTGGGGTATGTTTTGTTTTATTTCCTAGGACAAGGGAAGTTGTGAAAGTTGTGAACGTTGGGGGAAAATACCATCCCTGTAGTGGCGGACAGACCGAGGGTGGTCTGGGATGAAAGGGAAGTCAGCTCCCCGTGAGAGGACTTGATGCCACACAATCCACAAGGTACAAACTTTGAGTGAATATGAACACCCTCTGTTTTCAAATGTATTCATAAATCCTCTCTCCTGACAGATGGTTTTCTTTGATTATTGCAGGTGATAGCTGATCGTAATCCTGGAAGATATAATCCTGAATGTTGAAATCCCCAAAATATAATTCTGGAAAAAATAATTTAAAAATTCTTTAAAGCATATTTATTTACATTTTTAAAAGAGGATTTTTTGAGAAGTACATGAAAATGCAACAGAGCATTTCATAGGCCACTTTACACAATAAAATAAGCAACAAAAACACACACATTTTTGCAAGCACACACACTCAGGAGTACTAACGGCAGTCACAGGTGTGTAACAGTTATGAGCAGACAAACTGTATTCATAAAGAAATAAGTCAAAAAGCAAAATGTACAAGCACCTACCACTGTGGGATAACTTTGTGCTCCAGCTTTGTGGCTGTGGCCATCTGGAGTGCCCTGACCAACAGCGTAAGCCTGAGTTCTGCCTGGACACGATGCCGCTATTCTGTGGTTGTGACTTTCAGAATTTTAGTCCTCAGGGATTTTAGACTTTAGGGGTTTTTATCTTTCTGGGTTTCAACATTTGGGATTATGGTCATCAGGACTGTATCTTTCAGGATTATTAGCCAAGCCCCTACAAGTCCCTTGTTTTCAAAATGTATATTTGAATCTGTTTTCAATCATGTATCTACCTTGGTGACTGTGACACCCTATTTTCAAAATGTGTGTGTGACTCACTTTTAGCTGAATACCTCGCAAGCTGTTTTCTCCTGAGTACAGGGTCTCTCTTTCCTCTGACACCAGAACGGCACCTGGAAGGTGGTGGGTGGAGAGGGCTGTAGCTGCTGGGCTCTGCTTTTCCTCGCTGGGACAGATTTGTTAAGAACTGAGGTCGAGGGGTGCTCATGTTCTGGCTGGTGTATGCCTTCCTCATCTCTCGCCAAACACAGTGTTTGTAAACAGCTGCTCTAGTTTCCTGGGGGCCATAAAAAATTGGCGCAAACTCAGTGGCTAAAAGCAAGAGAAACACGCCTTCCCACGGCTCTGGAGGCCAAGTCTGAGTTGAAAGTGTCTGCGGGGCTGGTTCCTTCTGGAAGCTCTAAGGGGGCATCTGTCACATGCTCCCTCCCAGCTCCCGGAGGTGGCTGGCAGTCCTTGGTGCTGTTGGCTCGCGCAGCCTCGCTCCAGCCTCTGCCTGCGTCCTCATGGGCCCTCCCTCCTGCGTCGGTGTCAATCTCTGTGTCTGTCTCTCTTCTTCTGCTAAGGACACCAGTCACTCGGTCAGGACCTGTTCTAATCCAGGGTGACCTCATATTAACTAATCACATCTGCGAAGACCCTGTTTCCTAATAAGGTCACATTCTGAGGTTATAGAGAGATGTGAATTTGGGGAGGGGGCACTCTTCATCCCACTATGACAGCAAAGTCCTATTTCACTAGGTTCTGAGTCTGTGGCCTCACTGCCAGAGCAGGCAGCAAGGGGAGGGTGTGCACCCTCACTGCTCATGGGGTTGCCTCTAGATAGCATCCCCTGGGGCCCCTGTCATATATCCAGGTGACCAAGCCCTGGGGCCCCTGTCATATATCCAGGTGACCAAGCCCTGGGGCCCCCGTCATATATCGGGGTTACCACCTGGGGCCCCCATCAGATATCCAAGTTACCAGGAGGCCCTGGCCCGGGAATCCTGTCCCACAGGTCTGATTGGGGTACTGAACAAATCACTCAGAAATTCTTATCTTCATGGAAGTGGGAGAAACCCCTCAGAGGTCCTGCTGACTGAGGGGAATCCAATCAACTTCCCAGTAAGTAAAACTTCTACACCAGTGGTCCCCAACCTTTTTGGCACCAGGGACCAGTTTCACGGACGACAATTTTTCCTCAGATGGGGGGAGAGGGGATGGTGGCGGAGCTCGGGCAGTGATGCCAGCATGGGGACTGGCTCTAAATACAGATGAAGCTTTGCTGGCTCACCTGCTGCTCACCTGCTGCTCACCTCCTGCTGTGTGGCCCCCCTTCCTAAGTCTCATGGAAGACAATTTTTCCATGGAGAGGGCAGGGGGTGGGGGCACGGTGGAGCTCTGTGGCCCAGTCTCTAACAGGCCGAGAAGCAGTGCCGGTTTGAGGATCAGGGGTTGGGGACCGCAGTTCTACACCGAGAAAGACAAAAACCTTTAATAAGAGGAGGCTTGGTAGGTACCAAGGGTGCCTAGCCTGGTTGGTGCCCAGTTGGTGTGTGAGTTTGTGCCATCTAGTAATTGGCAGCAAAGAGAGGCCAAAGAAAGGGAAACACTGTGCCTGCGGATGGGGGTCCCTGCGAAGCAGCAGACCCTCCCCCAGCCTGAGGGAGCTCTGAGGTGGGAGCTGGGCACGGAAGGACAAGGTGGCCTGAGACCTGGGGAAGCCACCATTGGACAATTGCCAGGGGGGCCCTCTGGCCACTGAGGAAGGAAAGTTGGTGGGAACTGGTTTTAGGGTCCTGACAACAGACAAGGAAAGCATCACCAACACCTAGAAACTGCAGGAACAGGAGGGGGGCGTGGAGCACACCCAGGAGAACCAGCTGCACATCTGTTCCAGTCGCCTACTAAGCGCCTTCCGCAGGCTGGGGCTATGCTCAGGCCCAGGCCACAGTCACCTGCCTTAACAGGCATCTGACACCGCGTGAGCACGTTCTGTGCGCCAGACACAGTGACGGGGCTTCCAGCTCCACTGCACTGTACCCTCACGTGACGCCAAAGGCACGGGCTGAGGCTATTTCACAGACGGCAAAGAAACTGGGGCTCTGAAAAGTTTATTCATGTGCCCGAGGTCGCAAACGCCAGCACTTCGGGAACTGAGATGCAAGCCACCGTGTTGAGTGGGTCCTGGTTTTCTGACTGCACAGCAACACCCTGTTCCATGAAGACCCTAAGACCTGACAGTCACAAACAACCCCCACATGCCACAGTCGCACAGGTGTTGAGGAGTAAGAAGCTTCCAGAGGCTGAGTGTTGACTGGTTTTTCTTCACTGTCAGGATATTTCTAAAATGCTCCCACGTATTCCTGAATTCTCCATGACGATCTGACGGAGAGCTTTCCGTGGACTTCCCGGACCCTTTTCATCTGGCATGAGAATAAGAACACCCGGATGCTCCATTTACAAGTCCGCACGAAGCAGTGCAGGAAAGCGAGTCGAGAGTTCAGGCTCTGGAGTAGCCCCAGGAATGTCACTTAATCCCCGTGCACCTCAGTTTCCTCGCCTGTGACGGTGATAATAATGGCCCGTACCTCCTGGAGATTTTGTGTGCATTGATTCAAACATGTGAAAGTACTCAGGCCTGGGGCCATCCTGCAGTGCTGCGATCAGTCGGCTTCTCTTATTTCACCCTCATCACCATTTTCATGACCCAAACGTGTCCGGCCCCCGGTGGGGATTTGTTGTTTCACCTTTGCACTTCCAGGGAATTCGACCCATAGCAGAACATGGGCTCCCCCAGGGGACAATGCAGCAGCCACTGTGTCCCTTGTCATCCAAAGAAAGGGGCAAGTGTTGCTACCTGAGTGGGAATGCTCCTCTTTCTAAAAGAAAAGGGAAATATCCTCCAGCCTTCAAGTTTTCTAAAGACACAATTCTGTCTCCTGCTTTTCACCCAACATGGCACATCAGGAGGGAAACAGGTGGCCTCTCCTCACCCCACCAGTGGCACAGACCATGCCCCACCGCCCAACCTCCTCGTGCCCCAGGATCCTTCTCAACACGGGAGTCCAGGCCTCCAGTCGAAGCTGGCCCACAGGTTGAAATCAATCCAGGTTCTCCTGGTCTATAACTATTCTTCTGTCTCTCTGTTTCCCCATTTTATACTTCTGAACCCGTGAATATTTGAAAGATAACCTAGGAAGGATGTTAAAACACCAAGCCCACTAGAGCACGGAAACCTGGTTCTAGATCCATGCTGTCCTGCGTGGAGGCCATCCTGTGCCCCGTTAACACCCGGGGGGAGAAACAGAACTGTTCTGAATGAGCCTGGGCTTCCAGTACCCACCATGTCTGCGGAGATCTCAATGTGGAGGAAGCACTGACGTGCTTGTTAGGGAAGTCCCCGAGAGCAGTGTGCTAAAATGATCCTACAAGGAGAAGGACCTTTCTTTGTGTGCAGTAACTCTGTCTTTGGTGATGTGTGCGTGTGCAGGGGCGGCAGGTGGGGTGGCTTTCCCAGCAAACACCTCCAGGATGTTTAGAAGACGTCCAGACCTGGTAATAAGAGGTAGGGCCAAAAGAAATATACTTTCCTTTCCTGAGAGAAAATTTTTCATTGTGGGATTTCCTTATGATTTTTGACTCTGTCTTGTGAGCAAATACAGGATATACTTAGGGGTTATTTATTATAAATGAAGTAAGCAAAAATGCTCTGGAGAAGAAAGAAATATGAGCACCAGGAAGAACCAGAAAATTGAGCTTTCAACAAATGCACCTATGGCTGCTGTTTCATCTGCTTCTCCTTCTATTTCCTCTTCCTCAACTGCTACTTGAACTGACATGAAGGTAATTAGATTCTGCTTTTTCATGAGTGAGAGAGTTATTAATTTTAGCGTTTAAGATTCTGCAGTTCTCATGCCTTTTCTGCACACTCTGCTTTCCCCTGTGGTCGGCAGTGGCCCTGGCAGCCTTTCCTAATGGGGACCCTGTCCCGCCACCTGTCACCCTGTGGGCAGAGAGGCCAGAGCAGGACCAGGCAGATCCCACAGGAAAAATCCAAGACTCCGAAGGAGCTCCCCAGTTCTGGGCAGGGCCCTGAGGCTGTCTGGTGTCATTGTTCATGGCAGCCATCTCCAGCCCCACCCATACCCATAGACACACATGTGGACACACCCCAGGGGCCATGGCCTGGCCCAGTACCGTCTGTGTAGGAAACCCAGGGCCCAACCCTGCTGGAAACACTGAGGCACTTCCTCAGTCGCTCTGCACATCTTCACAGAGTGTTTAATGCAATGGCCATTTGGGAAAAAATGCTGGGTTTTCTTTCTGTCTCGGTTGTTTAATTTTTACTCATTTTTTTAAAATTAATGTGCTGAGTGCCATTTTTTTCATAATGAAATGCTCCTCTGTTTCAAGAGACCATGTGGAAGACGTGGATCATGGGTCAGTTTACCACTTCCCCTGATGGAAATAGGACGATTTTAGGAGGATTCACTCTGCCCCGAGCAGCAGGGCAATTTAGTCTAGCTGAATATTAGGATTCAGCCATGTGGCAAGATGCCGTCTGCTCTTCCCCCTCCAGCAGCCTGGCCCCCACCCTCCAGGGTCTCTAGGCAATGGTGGCTGGGGCCTGCCATGCTCAGTCCCCTGTGGTCCCCAGGACAGCAACCTGAGGACTCGGGGCTGCTTCTGCCACCAAGTGAAACGTCTTAGGATTAGGAACCAGGTTGTAAATCCAGCACAATGCTGAACTCAGTTGATGTTTTATCAATTAACTAATTAATTCTGGTTTTTTTGATGGTTATTCTGGCCGCTTAGGTTTTAGGGAAGTTGTCAACGGAGAGGGGTTGTTCACATCTGGATGGGGGGAGTACACAGCCTCTGCTTTCAGGCCCCCAACACCCTTATGTAGAAACAGAACTTTTGCTTTACTACGTATAGGTGTTTTAAACGTCAGAGCACATTTTAACTATAAATATTTTTAAAATATTTTGAGAGGGAGAAGGTGTTTTCTAAACCAATTAAACAATTCTGTGTACAAACAGAGCAACGTGAAAATGGCTTGATTACACATTTATAAGCATTTTCACCACAATGTTTCATGAGTTCTTGGAAACATTAAGTTTCTGGTCTTTCCCTAAAACCTGACAAACAAGTATGTGTGATCTTGTCTGCTCAGCATGAGTCCTGACACAATCAGGTTGTTATTTTGCCCACCCACAGAGGTCCGTGTGTCCACCCCTGAGGCCAGTGTGTCCACCCCCGAGCCCAGTGACCTTCATGTGGGGCAGGGACTGAATTATGTTCATGTCCTGAGCTGCTCTGGGGGACGCCTGCAGGTGCCCAGACTTCATCTCACCAGTTCTACTCGTAGTCTAACACAGCCATGGCGAGGTGTCATTTGTAAGCTGCTTCTCTGCAAAAGGGTTTGAGCATGGCTAAGGGACAGAAAGCTGTTAATCCCAACTCAAAACAGAAGCAAGGGAAGACCTCATCTATTTGCAGGTCACACACCTGAGCAATTTCTGTGTCGAGGGCACTGAAGAGGGAGGTCTTTGTACTGAACCACTGCTGGCATCAGGGCGTTGCCTGGGAGGATGGTGAGTGTGCCCTGAGAATTAAGGGGAAAGTGGACCAAAAAGAGAAGGGAGTGTTACTTGCCTGTTCCCCACATGCTGTTTATCAAACCTGTAAGAATTGAAGAGTTTATTATTGTTTTAAAATAGTGTGTGCAAGTGGTGAGGATCCAAACAGATTCCGAGTGGGGGTCCAGCCCAACCTCCTGGTGCCCACCTGTTCCCTTTGTGAAGCCCCCTGACCAGCAGTTCTGCAGGGAAGATGTGTGTCACCTCTGCCCTGACCACCGGTTCTGCAGGGAAGATGTGTGCCACCTCTGCCCTGACCACCGGTTCTGCGGGGAAGATGTGTGCCACCTCCAGGCCGTGGGTGGACCTCGCCTATTCTTCTACAGCACTAAATGTCCAGAATTGCAATTGACATTTCAAGGGGTATTGTTTATCATCCTTGGTTATGGTTCTGCTTTGTTTTAAAAGCTTTAGCTATTTTCCTTCATAAAGGTAAAATTTATTTATTATAGGAAATGTAGAAAATACAAAACATTGGAATGTATATTTTTCTACAAAAGTCCGTATGAGGCCTGGAAGGGGCATGGACTTGGGCATCCAGCAGCCTAGGGTGAGCCCCATTTCTACAGCAACCACATCACCTCCTCTTGAAACAGGTGCGTTGTTGCTTCAGAGTTACCTCGTGGATTAAATACCTTCCACTCTCCTGATGCACCTGCCAGATGCTGAGCACACAGTCACGTTAGCTTTTGCCCCTCAGGAGTCCGTGTCTCCCGTCAGGGTGAGAGACCCTAAGACCAGCGATGGTGGCATGCTGTTCTGAAATCTGTGTGTCGGCTTGGCTGGCCATGGGGTGCCCAGATATTTGGTCAAAGAATACTCTGGGTGTGTCTGTGAGGGTGCTTCTAGGTGAGGTAACATTAGAACCGCAGACTGAGTCAAGCAGATGGCCCTCCCTGAGGGGCTGGACCTCATCCAATCCGCTGGGGCCTAAACAGAATAAAAGGCTGAGGGAAAGGGGATTCTTTCTCTCTGCCCACCTGCCTTTGGGCTGGGACACAGGTCTTCTCCGACTTTCGGACTCAGACTTGGACTCGGACTAGACCTCTCTCTCTCAACAGGATAAATATAATCCCGTTGGTTCTGTTTCTCTGGAGAACCCAGATTAATACGTCACACGTCCTGTGTCCGGCATAACAACCTCAGGGCAGTGTTTTGAATCACTGAGAGAATTAGTAAGAGAACAGGAATAAGAAAAAATAAAAACAGGGTGGAGGAAAGACGACTACAGGGAGAGAGCTGAGAGGGCAGGAGCGTCGGCGCGGGGCAGGCGGGCACCGTCAGCGCCCCGGGGCGCCGGGCTTGGGCGGCAGGCAGGTGGCGGGAGGGGGGAAAGGGGACCAGGGGCAAGCGAAGGTGACGTGGCTGAGCTCCCGGGGATGCTGACTTTGGAACTGGAGAATTAAACGCATGACGGAGTCTGGAACTAGTCAGTGGGGATGTGTGCTCGGTGCCACTGAATCATCTACTTTAAAACTGTTAAAAGGCAAATTTATGTTTGTGTCTGTTACCATAATTTAGAAAAACCAGAATGGTTGCAAGAATGAGTTAGAGGTTTGTATGCCGTAAGAGTTTTTAGACTGTTAAAGAATTTAGGAAAATCGTGTCTGAGCCAGGGGCAGTGGCGGTGTAATGACACCCTCCAACCTCTCGCTTGCCTGCGCGGGACCTTGCATTTCTTTGGATTGTTTTATGGCACCCACAGTGCGCTGAAGCCTGTGGCCGTGCCCCGTGTGGAAGGTACTGAAACATCCGCGGGCCCAGGATGGGCGGACAGGAAGAAAACACAGGCCCCGGGTCTCGTTCCTCTGGAAACAGCAAGGATCCCTTGGAGTGGAGTTTGCTCCGTGTGCTTTTAGATGGAGTCTCCCGGGAGAGATGTGAACAGCAGTGCGGTTTCGGGCACATCCACCGGGCTGCCGCAGCCACCGTGGGCCACAGCCTCTCGGCCTCTCGGCAGAAGGACAGCACAGAGCGTGCACCGGGGACTGTGCCGGGGAGACGCGGGGCGGGGTCTCTGGCTGGCTTCACTGTGTCATTCAGCACCAAATATGGCTCGGAGCTGGCGGAGGAGTGGTATCAATCCAGGAGACAGACTGCTCACCCGGCACCCAGGACCACTTAGACAGACGCGAAATGACAAAACGCAGCCCTGGATGGATGAGGAGGTCCATTAGTGGAATGAGAGGGGGTGAACTTTCGAGATAGAACATCAATCATCGGCACTGGGCCATGGCGGCGCACAGAAGGAGCCGAGCAGGACGGATTTGTCTGGCCCCAGGTTGAGGTTCTGGAGACCAGGGAGCCTCAACGTGGGGATGGCCGTCCACACTCCCCTCCCTGCCCCTGCACCCGCTCAGCCCCGACCCTCTCCTTTTGGGAACGAGGAGGGGGTGCCCCACATTTGTGGGAGTCCCCATGCTGCTTTCGAAGCTTCCCTTGGAGGCTGCAGCAGAACGAAGCAGCAGGCGGGACGGCCACTGGCCCACGTGGACCCGCAGTGCCGGGCTCCCACGCGTTGGACCAGGTGCTCACATCCACACCCTCTTTGGGCCTGGTCTCTCATTCTCCATGAGACTGGCGTTTGGCCTCAAACATGCAGCGGACAGCGTGGGGGACTCATGACTTTTAGGGAACTTTGTTAGGAATGCGGCAGGGCTAACAAGCCTGTACTTGGGAAACCTGAGCCATTAAGGGACCGGCAGGGGAGGGGGTGGAAAGTGAGTCCGGGTCAGGCCTGAGTGGGACATTGGAAGAGCGGGGGGTGAGTCACCACAACCCCAGAGGCCCTTGGTGGAGGGCGACATCCTCTGAAGGCGGCCGGCAGTGAGGGTCGGGGGGGAGGAGGGTCTGTAGTGTGGCCAAGAACTCGCCTGGGGAGAGTTGAAGCAGAAGCTAAGTGGGGAGTGGAGCAGGACGTTTCTTCTAGGATGTGAGCAGATTGCTCACAGTGCAGCACGGGCAGGGCTGAGGGTGCAGGGGCACAGGTGGTGGGGATGCTGGTGGGACAGGGGACGGCAGGGATCCGAGGTAGGGCACACGGCCCTGGGGCTGAGGAGACAGTGGCTGGAAGTGTCCCCGAGAACAAGGAGGGCACCGAGGGCACTGGGAGGGCTGCAGCCATGTTGCTCGGGAGCCCCGGGTCTCAGCAGCCTCCCTTTCAGCTCCCTGGCTCTTCCCACGCCTGCTCCTCAGGCGCCAGGTGCAGGGACAGGAGGGCCACAGTCTAAGACCCCCCTATGTTCGCTGCCTGAGCTGCGGGGAACAGAGGGAGGAAGGCAGGGCCCTGGGACAGGCAGGGCAGGAGCAGAATAGAAGGTGAATAGAGAAGACACTGGGACCGGGAGGAGGCTGAGGTGTGCGTGCAGGTGCATGTGTGTGCATTTGTGGTGTGCATGCAGTATGTGTACGGGACCCGTGATTTATGTATGTATGTGATGCATGTATGTGTGTGTTGGTGTGACGTAGATGATGCGTATATGTATATGTGTGTATGAGTGCAAGTGTATATGTGTGTGGCTGTGGGTGTGTATGTATACATGGGTGCACACATGTGTGCATTTGTGGTGTGTGTGCAACTTGTGTATGAGACAGGTGATTTATGTATGTATATGATGCATGTGTGTGCGTGCTGACGTGACATGGCTGATGCATGTGTGTGCGAGTGTGAGTGTGTGTGGGGTGGGTGTAGGTGCATGGTGCATGTGTGTGTTTGCACACTAGCATTTAGTGAGCACAGCTGTGTACACCAGGCCCTGGGCCGAGTACTTTGCACTCTTATCTCATGTGTCCTCATAACAATTTCTATGAGGTAGTTTTTTTATCACTATTTTTGAAATGTGACAGAGAGGTTAACTTGGTCTAGGAATCTGACCATTTCACACATTAAGTGGTTAAATATAAATACAAACCTGCGTCTACCTTCTACACTTTGCTGAAGGGACTCGTGGCCACGGCTGCTGCACAGGGAGTCACGGGGGGCTGCCGTGGGCGCGGAGGGCGGGTCTGCACATGGAGCCTCTTAGGTTGGGACCGCTGAGGTGCAGCTGCTCTGTGTGACTTGAGAAGGCGGCGGGGAGTGTGGAAACAATTAGAAAAGAAAGAGTTGCACGGGGGCCAGGTGTGGGTGGAGCCTGTGGTGGACAGGGGACCTGGAGCCGAGCTGGGGTCTGTCCTCAGCACCTGGCCGAGGACCCCGACGTGCACGGGTGCCAGCAGCGAGGGGGTCAGAGGGTGGTTTGGCCAAGTGACCTGAGCCTCCTGTGCATGGGTTTTATGGCATGCGTGGGAGCCCTGATATGGAAGCAGCATCGAGTAGCAAGGATTGAACTGAGTGGGTTGAGCCTTGGCCGAATCAGACTCTGGCCCTTCCCAGTGCCTGGAAGCTTTCAAGCAATACCTGGCTGTACCCAGAAGTGACTCTGAACCACATAAATAGAGCCCACTACAGGGAAACCCACCTCCCAATCTCCTGACCCGCAGGAGGGGGCCTGGGAGAGTGGGCCCCTGCCCTGGGGAGCTCCCCAGAGTTCTGCAGAGGAAGTTTCCTGAAGAGCCTGAGAACCCAGGAAAGCATCTGGGCCACAGAGGGAGTCACGGGGCCTGGCAGCAGGAGTCCCGGGAACACAAAGCACTGTTCACTCAGCCAGAGCCGGGCAGTAGGGCCTGGAAGCCACCTGGCTGCCTGCAGGGAAAACAGGTGCACACGGGGACACCACAGGAGGAAAAGATGGGCCATAGAAACAGGCAGAGTGTTCTGGGGTCTGAAGTGGAGCAATCTCTTAAAGAATACAAAATTATACACTAAAGTAAACACAAAGAAAAAGAAATTGTAACAGATTTTTAAATTTAAAAATGCCAAAAATGCTACCAACATCATGACATCCAAAAAATAGCATGAATTTTTATTAAATAACTACTGCCTATTACCCACTTGTTTAGCGGCACATTCTCTGACTGCCTCTCTAAATGACAACAGTTTTGCAATGTTTTCTATGGAGATAATAGATAGTCTTTCCCCTAGCACAGTTAGTGAAATTTGTTTCATTATTATTATTTATTGAAGTTTGGAAAGATTTCTTCCTTTGTATCTCAACATTGGTAAAATTATGTCATTTTTTAAGATTCTTGTCAAATTTGGGAAAACATCTATAGTGTTTCTTTCACATCGGTGCTATAACATTTCTGGTTACTTCAAGTTCTCTTGTGTGGTGACTTAGACTGAACTGACAAGGCCCCTTAGCTTGCTGCAGACACACGGGTTACCACTGAGTATTAACCTCACACTATCTCTGTCCATCTCGGTACATTATGACAAGTCATCAGGCGATGATCACGTGCCTCTGCAGATGGATTGGCTGGGCCAGAGCAGGCGGAAGGGAGGACAGCAGCAACGGCAGGGATGGTGTCTGCAGCCAGGGGTGAGGACAAACTGAGGTGCTGAACGCCTGGCGAGCCCTTGTTGAGCACAAGGAAGGCCGTCAGAGCAGCATGAAGACCCCTAGCTGGACAGTCAGATGAACCTTGAACTGAATCTGGCTCCAACCTTTACCAGCTGCTGAAAACTTTCAAGCAATAACTACATATACCAAGAAGTGACTTTGAAACAAATAAATACAGCCCACTACACAGAAACCTAGAGCATCCCCAGCGCAGCCTGCCCTTGGCAGATCCCAGACTTGTGAGCTGCTATGCTGCAGTCTCCTACCCAGAGGGGAAGTGGGACCCACGGAAGGTCCAAGTGGAAAGAAACAACAGAACAAACAGACTTCTATTTATATTTCTCAAATGTCACAAAACATGTGCCTCCATGAACATACTGCCAGGCCTTTCCCAGGCTGTGGGTAGGGAGGGACCTGGGCAGCCCTGACAGCTTTGGGTTTGGCGCTATTCCTGCTTCCAGTGGGCAAATGTCAGAGGAGTATGGACAAGTCCCAACCGGACCATTGCTGGGACGAGGCAGCTTCCTCCTGGTCCCTCCTGCCCAAGAACCTGATTTCGGGAGAGTCAGGTGAGGTCTGGGGGTGGCACATCCAAGGGACGATTGCTCTGAAACCTCATCCTGGTCGGATGGAAACAAAGCTTGGCTGTTGGATCAGCGCCTAGGGCTGCTGTACCAAAGTGCTGTGCTACAGACTGGATGGCTTAAAACAGCAGAGATTGATTTCATCACAGTTCTGCAGGCCAGAATTCCAAAATCAAGTTGTCAGCAGGGCTGCGCTCTCTCTGAAGGCACTAGCAGAGGACCTTTCTCAGCTGCCGGGGGCTCCCACCAATCTTCTGCATTCCTCGTCTTATGGCTGCATCACCCTGATCTCTGCCTCTGTCGTCAGACAGCCTTCTCCCCGTGTGTCTCTGTGCACAAGTCTCTCTTCCCGAGGATACCAACTTTGTTAAATCTGCAAAGACCCTATTTCCAAACAAGGTCACATTCCCAGGTACCAGTGGTAGGACTTCAACAACATCTTTTTGCGGGGACACAATTCAGCCCACACCAGCCATGAGCCCAGCATGGGAGAAGCTGGGGTGAGAATATGTCCTGCCAGTCAGAAGGGACCTTCTCTGGTCAGCTTAGGGGGCTTGGGATGCTTAAAAGGTCTGAAAATATAATTGCAACGTTCACTTTTCCTTTTGTCTCAGAACACAGCACAAATAAATGGAGCAGCTGGGCCCAAATGGTACCTTGGGCTCATGTCAATAAGGCGTGACCTGGGACTTCCCAAGGGAGAAAATAGAGGCTCGAGCAGAGGGACCCTGGAGCCTGGAAAGTTGTCTCTGGGGGAGGCTGTGCGTCCCCTGGACCCGTGGACCCAGTATTGGGTCCAGGGGTCCGGGGAGGGGCCTTTCCAGCAGAGCTGCAGCTCCTGCCTGTGCACACGTGCACGTGGAATGAGCACACCCTTTCCAGAGCACGCATGGGCTCGTTTCTGCAAACGGGCAGCAGGTGGAGGTGTGAAAAGGAGGAAAAGTGAGGGAGACTTCCCAAAGCTGTGCTCAGCCAGGGCGTCGGAATAAAACCGACTGGGTACTGGAGAAATTGAAGGTGAATCTAGAAACGCATTCTGTGATTACATTTCTGCATGTAATCGCCACGTTCGGATTGTGGAGGAGGGGCCAGGAGAAGACCTGCTCTCCTTAGAAATTACGTGGTTTGTTGGTCTCTTAAGAAGATCATGCCACTACCTTGCAGGGTAAAGTCCTCACCCGAGAGCGCAAGAACAAATCAAAAAGACCCTGCTCTCTTTGTACCCAGAACGAACTGAGAGACCGCAGGCACCTGGGGCCCCAGCCAATCCAGACAAAATCAATTTCATTATTTCTCATTCCACAGGCTGGAATTAGGGCTGGGCAGAAAGGGTACCTCTGTTTTCAGATCCGCTTTTTGCTTTTTAAATAACTCCAGGCTCATGCTTTCCCTGTCCTTTCCTTCCGTCCCCTAATAATAAGAAAGATTCCTTATTCCAAGGCTGACAAAAGGTGGCTTTGAAATTTGGTGGGAAAAATTTTTGTAATCTTTTAACGTTGGTTTTTAGAGAATGAGACAGACGTCCGTGCATTTCTTGGGAACAGCAGCCTTCGAGGAAGGGGCGAGCCCACGCGTGCCCCTTGCCCCTGCGGGGGCCACAGCCCGTCACCCCCCCTCCCCCGGCTCTGACAGTGGCCCTGCAGGGCTGTCCAGGGGACTTTGCCCCATGACCGCATGTTCCCTTTCTCTTTCCCCTCTCTGCTCATCTCCCCCCTAAAGACAGACTTTGGGACGAGGATCAGATTCCCCAGGCAGAGAGGAATCTTCTTGAGTCCTGCAAAAACCTGCAAGCCTTTGAGGGCAGATACTGTCCCAGATCGCTGAGGCTGCACAGGTCCCTGGTGGCTTTATGTACCAGGGTCCTGGCTGGAAACAGACTCAGCACTCCTAGCGGTCCTTGAGAGACTCAGGTGCAGGGACCACAGGCACAGCCACGGGCAGGGTTGCAGGGACTCAGCCCGGATAGGAAGCCCCAGGGATTGGCCATGCCACAGAGCGTTTCCCAGCCCTCGGCCTGCAGGGGCCCAGGAGGAGCAGTCGACCGGGACCCAGGTGAGCTGCAGGTAGGAGCCGCCCAGCAGGAGAGCAGCCACCACCTGCCCAAGCTGCTCAGGTGCCTTCAGGTTCCCCATGTGGGCGCTGGAGGCTGAGCAGGAAAAGGCGCTCCCCAAGGTCACTAGCATGTCTGCCGCGACCGGCCCCACCTATTTCTCTTCCTACCTCACAGAGGGAACAACGCCCAAAGGCCTAAATAGGAATAGATTCCAGATTTATTTTCTGCTCACTGATGTGTGCTTGACTTTTCCCAACAATCCATTTATTTAGAGACATCAATGTATTAAACCACTTTTGCCAGGCCTCACATCCTTCAGCTGTGACTCGTGATCTTTCAGCAACAGTTACTGCCCTCTGCTTGGGTCAGGCTTCTTCCCTGCCATCTCCTCTGGCTTGTATTGCAGAGAGAGTTGGACACACAGGGCTTCCCTGCCCTGGGCACTGGGGACGCCCCTGCCCACAGGGAGCTACAGGGGCAGGTGGTAGGTGGGGGCCCAAGAGTCATTTGACTGCAAGTTCAGTTAGAGGTGAGTGGGAGAAACCCGCATCCCTGAAGGACCTTGCCCACCCAGTGGGGCACAGAAGCCTTGTCTACGAGCATGAGATTGAACTCAGCTCCAAAGGACGACTGGGAACTTGTCCGCAATGAACAGGGAGGGGGCAGGAGAGGAGGGTGGGGTGGGCCGGGGTCCCAGGCAGGTGCCTGTCCTTTATCTTCAGGGTGATGGGGACCTTGTGAGATCACAAGCTGGTGGTGGCAGGTGCATGAACACATTCCAGGGAGAGCCCAGCTGTGGGGCAGGGAACAGGTAGGCAGGAGGCACCGGGGGGCCAGGAGCCCAGGAAGGAGGCAGGTGCAGCAGGAGAGGCTGGTCTGGTGTGGGTGGGTGTGAGACCCGGAGGGACCTGGCGAGGCTTGGGAGGACCACAGGTGTCTTCAGAGGGCGTCTCCCATGGACGAGACACTCTAGGCACCTGCCCCTCCCTTCTGCGTGCCTTGTCACCGATCGGGCTCTCAGGTCACTTGTGGGGTTATTTCTCCATCTCCTCGTCTCCCCCCACCCTGCAGCCATGGGAGGTTCATGTCCAGTGGGCCCAGAGCCTCTGGCCTTTCCCTTCTGGGCAGAGTCCCCTGCCCAGAGCCTGCTGAGCAGGAGGGGGTGGCCTTCCCTGGCGCCTATAGGTGGAAGCTCCTGGCCGCTGGCCTGGGTCTCCTCCTCCCACGCCTCCACATGTGGAATGAGGCACCTCCACACGTGGGGGGATTACTCGGAGGCGCGTTGAAAGCTGCACCCTTCCCTGGGGAAGAGCAGTGTTGAGCCCTGATCCAGTGACTAGTGTCCCATTGGAAGAGACATTTGAACACAGAGACACACAGGACAATGTGACGACGCTTTGTGATGACCGGAGTGATGTCTACAAGCCAAGGAACTTCAAGGATTGCCGGCAACCCCAGAGACCAGGGGAGAGGCCTGGGGCAGGTTCTCCCCGAGCCTGCAGAAGGGACCAGTGCTGTGCACGCCTTCTTGTGGACTTCTGGCCTCCAGAGCTGTGAAAGAACACGTTTCTGTGGCTTTGGCTGCTCAGTCTGCAGTACTTGGTTATGGCAGCCTGAAGAAATGATAGCCCCCCCTTCATTGCTGACGAGGAAAGACAGGTGCTGGGGGACTATCTCTCCTTCCTGTGAGGAGGGTGCCCGTCTTCTTCCACTGAACCCTGAGGAGATAAAAGATCAAGTTTGGGTTGGAAACATCTTCCTTCCATAGGGAGAGCCATGGTTGTGCAGAGACCCTGATATGAATTTAAAAGTAACTTCAACCTGCCTAGATGTGGGGGTGCAAGGGTGCTTCTCTGGGCTCACAAGGACCTCAGAAGTCTGGGTGTGGTGTGCACTTCAAAATGAAGTTTGGGATGTTCACAAGAGCACAAGAAGATTCCCCCCCGCCCCCACCAGTGCCCTTGCGCACAGATGCCCCACGGACACCCGGCTGTCCTGCTGTGGCCTGCTCAGGACTCGGTGTTGAAGGAGTGAGTTCCTGGCATGCCCCAATTCCAAAGTAGAGCTAAGCCTCAATCCCCCTGTGGAGCATAAAAGCATCAGGCTATTTATGTCTTACATTCCTGCTGGGAAAATCTACTTCGGATGTTGAAACCCAGAGTCTCTGGCCAAAGAGAGCAGTTTTTAATTTGTGAAGAGTCTGCAGCTGCCTTGGCAGCAGCCTGGTGACTGGTGACGGAGGCTGGATGTCCCTCCCCTGGAGCTCTGTCTTGCTTTATCTGTAGGCAGAGAGAAAGCGACAGGCTAGTCTTTTTCTACTGACAGCTGGAATTTGGCATTAATAGTGTGAGATCTCTGCAGTCAGCTTGCAATTGTGTGGCGCTGGGAGGGGGAATGCGGAAGATGCTGAGGCCGCAATACCGCCGTGCTCAGTGAGTTGGGTTGTACTTGAAGAGCTCTCACCACAGAAGTTTATTGTGTAACTTACTGTCTGGGGGGAAAAAACCTGTAGCCACTAGCAGATGTTACGGGGTCCCTGGGCAAGCTCTGCTTCCGAAGGCTTTGGAAGGACTCAGTGCCCCTGGAATGGAGGTGCCCAGTGTCGGAAAGAGCAGGTGTGAACAGGAGCCATAGGTGCTTTAGGTCTCTTCTAGAAAGATCATCTGGGTATGCTTTGTACATGCTCAGACAATGAGAGTGGAGACTTAGTCTTCTGAAAGTGTGGAAAGAAATGAGACACGTGCAAGTAAACATTTGAGAGTTTGCGCCACTCATTTTCCATTTACCTGGCTGGAGTTGCTCTCCACTTTATCCACCGTGCCCTGTGGCCCTGGAGGGTTGGATGCAGGCCCATGACTCTGCCCCCGTGGACTCGACCAGAGAGGTGGGGGCAGCAGCCATCCGAGGGAGGGAGGGAGGGAGGTCAGGGCCAGCGGCTCATTCCCTGCAGGGGCATCTCAAGCCAGCACATCCTCCAGCCACATGACCTGCTCCTGTCCTGACAGGGTCCTGCACCCTCCTCACTCTGGCCTTTCCTCCAGCTTCAAGCAGGGCTCTGTCTCCCGGCCCTGGGCCTCAGGGAAGCCCAGCCGCATAGAACTGGCACCAGGCCCCCATCCGTGCTAAGGGCTCCCTTACACACCACCCTTCACTAACGCTCCCTGAGCCACCCGGGTTGCATGGGCCTCGGCTTCCTGCAGGGCCCGGCCCACAAGCCCCTCTCAGTCGCGGCTTTGGATTTTCCATATAAGCACCAGTGAAATTGTGATTCTGTTGTGGATCTTTGAAGAAATTATCTTGTTAGGAAAGTATCTGCTAACTCTTAGGCTACATAACATGCTAGTCTTTGTGTCAACCCTATTGGAGTTTGTTTTTCTATTTCTGTTCTAGATGTCCACACACCCCGCCCAAAATCATTTCTTTACTCTCAACTGGGTCATTTCTAAAAAATGTCAAGTGATGAAATCTTCTTAGGGGGAACAGATGAGAGTTTAGGTTCCAAGGCACCACAGAGCAGGAGAGCAATCGTAGGAGCCTTTGGAGAGGTCCTGCAGGCAACACGGCTGTAAAGGGCTTTGCCAAGGGGAGAAATTCAAGGGAAACTGCAGGTAGCACGGACTCAGGGATGGTCTGCCTTATGTGGGAAATACGTGAGGCTGTTGATTGTTTCCCAAATATTTCAAAGCAGAATAAACCCTACACAAAACGTATAAAAAGTATAAATGCAACACATGCCCACACACTCATTCATTCAACAAACACCCAGTGAGTCCTACTCATGTGTCTGGTAGTGCTCTGGGTGCTGGGTCACAGTGAGCAAACCAGCCCCAATCTCAGCCTTGGGACACTCATAGACCAGGGTGGCGTCTTCCACTAGGCATGTGACAGAGCCGGGGCCAGCTCCACAAAGGACAGGACAAGACAGGATGTACACCTGTGCTGGGGCACTCCATGGTGAGGAAGACCAGGGCAGGCTTCCTAGAGGAAGTGGTATCTGAGCTGAGGACTGCAGGATTGTAGGAGTTCACCAGGCAGGGGTTGGGGAGGGTGGGGGGTCACTGACAGAAGGAGCAACCCTGCTAAGGAAGAAGGAGGAGAGGGGCCAAAGATGTGGGGCAAATTGATGTGAGGGATGTGGGCAACTTGGGGTGAATTGGCAGGGAAGGGCGTGTGGAATATTTCTGCCTCGTCCCCAGAGCTGGGGAAGTCACTGAGGGACCTTAGTTCCTCAGGACAGGCACATACTTGCACTGTCCTGAGATCCCTCTGGCTGGGACCAGAGCAGCAGCAGGTGCCCTTTAGGAGACTGTTTAGTAGATGACATGAGAGGGGACGGGGGCTGGAAACGGGGAGGAGGAATGCACACATGCAGAAACACACTTACACACACATGAGCACACAAATACACACATGCACACACACATGCACACAGACGTGCACACAGACGTGCATATGCACGCACGCACACATGTACTAGTGCTAATAGAACAAGTGACGCCATGGTTCTTGTGTGGTAGCTCATTCTTCCTGGTTTAGGCAACTCTTACACTATCTTCCAGGAGGAGGTGGGAGCGTGAAACTTCATGAAGCGAGGTTGACGCAGGCCTGGATTAGAACAGCGTCTGGGTCGCTCTCTAGCTGCCGAGAGCCGTCTGGGTCCACTCTTCCTCTTGAGGAGACTGGGAAGCTCCCATCAGCAGTTGCACATTTGTTTCCTCAATTGATTCTTGAACAAATAGGTATTTCTGGAATGAGTGAATAAAGCTCTCTATTATAGCCTGCATTCTAGGGTGGAAAATTGTAGTGATTGGCCTTATCTTTCATGTTTTAACCTTCATTATGTCAAATATTTCTTTATCATAGAAATTTAATAACTTCAATCCAATGCTAGAGTCGTAGTCACCATAAGTAAAAATTAAAAATGCTCAATATGAAAATTATGGTCTGCAGGATTTTTGGTTGTCTCAACCTAAGGAGTGCATGTGCCTCTTAGGAGAGGTAAGAACAATTTTGTTTCTAAGCCTGAAAATACTATTACATTCAAATATAAAACTTAAGAAAAATATTTTCTATTAATCTGCCATATCATGGGAACAGCCCAACCTTCTTTTGCATAAAACAAAAAATTCTGAATGGTCAATTCAGAGAGGAGAGAAGGTTCCAAGTCAGGGTGCTGCTGAGTCTTAGACGATTTATCTGATATCCTAAAAGAATAGATTAAAAATAATTTGATTATCCAGTTTTTTCCCTAAAGATAAGGGGAAGCATTTTGTCCTGTGGCTTGAAGATAACAGAATGTACTTCTCTGAGAGGTGGGAAGAGGGCGTGGTCTGGCCCTCTGTCCTCCCAGAGGCCTGGCCCGGGCAGTGTGATCCTGGAGAACCCTGGGCCCTTCCCTAGAGGAAGCCTCAGGGAAGGACAGGGAGCAGAGCCTCCTGGCAGAACAGCTGCCTCGTCACCTCCATGTACAGATGCAAGTGGTACAGAACCCACCAGTGCCCATAGAGCAGTCCATGATGGTGACCAGAGTGACTACAAGAGTGACCACCCCTGTACCACAGCCCTGACTACAGTCCCAATTCTGGCATCTACACTTTGGGTTATAGATGCATATTATCCCCATTTTATTGATGAGAAAACAGGTTCCCAGGGACCCTTTTGCTCTCCTGATTTTCCAGGCCCGTGACTTACGCTGTCTCTAATCTTCACACCCACTCTTCAGGGCAGATACAAATCATTTCCTGGGGTGGACATTTGCACTGGATGTGGAAAATGTCCATTGTGGGGAGTTGACTGACTCAAGCCTCCTGAAGCTGTGTTTGAGTGGTTTACACGAAGAACCACCTGGAAGGGGAGAAGGAAGCAGAACCTGTTTCAGTAGCTGTTGAGACCCCTGTGAGCCTACCTGAAGTTCAGAGACTGCTGGAAGCCAGGCCGCTGGGCCCCCAGGAAGGGTTCCTCAGGGTACCCTCTGCCAGAGAACCGGAGGACTGACGCTGGTGCGTAGATGCTTTCCTGCAGTTGCGTGAGATGCCGCTGCTCACTGAACCACACAGCAGGTGTGCAGCCCCACGGGGAAGCTGACGCCACTCCCTGACACTAGAAACCATGAACACCAATGGTCAGAGGGAGGCACAGTGTCCCCAGAGCCTCGCTTGGCTCATGGGACAATGACAACAGTGATGCTGGCCCCAAATTCCAGCTCCACTAGTAGAGGAATCTCAGCTTAAAGGCTCCCTTAAGGGGGTGGTGCAGGGGCCTCAGACAATCTCAAGGAGCCACGGCCATCCTGCAGGACTGCCAGGACCCCCACAGGCAGTGGACTGAGGCCCTCCTGGAGCATCCCAGCAATGGTGGCAGGAGGAGCAGGATGGGGACGAGGGGAGTGTGCAGGGGCTGACGCCCCTGGGGTTCGGGGGCTACTGCTACCAGGAGGCCAGTGAGGGCCGATAGGTCTGTGCTCACTCACGTCTCCTAGGTGAGAAAACCAAGGGCAGGAGAGACAAGATGGCACGCTTGGCACCAGATTGTGCTGTGGGGATTCAAACCTGCCTTCATTCAAATTTTCAGCCAGAGAGGAGAGCATCCAATTCTTCACCCCTGCTTCCTTCTTGCACATTTGCACAGCTGAGTAGTCTCTTGGGTTTAAGCATATATGAAAAAGATTGCCAAGTCCCAAGTAATGGAGGTTTACACTTTAAAAGATGCAGGTATGATGACACAAAATATTCTAGGAAATTAACCCCTTTCCAAGAGCATCTGAGAAACCCAATAAAACTTCTGCTCTCACCTGGCCTGGGTTGCAGCACAGCACCTCCGTTTCTGCCCCACCCTGCCCTCCCCTGCAGATCTCTCTGATGCTCGCTGCTCTTGGATGTTTCTAGAGCCTGTGGACATGAGATGTCTGTCATGGTGCCAGCACTGTCAGCCCCACTCTGGCTCCCAATGTTGGCACGCACACAGGTCTCCTTGGGCTGCTAAATACGGCAGACTCCAGGCCCCTCGGAGAGGTTTGGATCCAGTGGGCTGCAGGGGCCAAGGAATCTGCATTTCATGACTGGGTGATTCTATGGCTGTTGTTTGTGAAGGCCACAGCTCACTCATGAAAAGGCATGTTGACCTGGTGCTGTGTGCACCAGTCCGGGGACTGAAGGCTGTGGGAGGAGGAGACCTTGGCTGTCACCTTCCCCTACGACCCCTCTGTAGAACTTTGCCCCGCAACCCAGGATGTCAGGGCCCCCTTGAGCTTCCTATGGGGTGGTCCAACTGTGGGCCGCTCCACACACAGACTCTTCCCTCTGAAGCAGATCCTGCCCCGCGGGGGGAAAGGGCCAGGGTCACCTCACTGTGCCCTCACTTGCTTCTTGGAATTGGCAGGCAGTGTCAGGGTCGCCTTCCCCCAGCTGATCTGATAGTGCAATAAGAAGCCCTGTCACTGTACATTTTCTGACCCAACACCCCTGCCCTTGCCCAGTTCCAGAACTCAGGGACATGAGGGCACCTGCCCCTCACCAGGAAGGTTTTGCTCATTTGGGCAGGTGGGGCCAACTTTTTCTAGACTCAACCTGAGTCCCAGTTTCTGAAAACACCCCCTGGCCTGCCCAGGAGCACAGGTCCCAGTGTGAATCTGGGGTTTCTGGAGCCCCATGTAAAGGCCACGGAGGGAAAGCTACCAAGCTGCTGGAGCCACCAGTGGCCCATTCTCTCCTCTCCCATGACAGCTGGGCCCTTGGGTCCTTCCCCGACCGACTGCTTCACCAGCTCTGATGTTATGGCCAATTTGCCCTCGAACTTAGACTTGACACTTCCATGGCTGACCCTGAGGCTGTGCAGATGGCAGGCTTGATATGGTACGGAGAAGATGGTCTTTGGCCACAGAGGCCTGGCCCCAAGTGCAGAGCCTGGCACAGGTGGTGTTCAGTAAATGCTGGCTCTGTGCCTTCTCCATTGCCAAGAGTGTCTCAGGGACCCCCAGGCCTCTCCAGCCTGCCCAAGGGCTGGTGTCTCAGGGAGGCCTCCCTCTAAGCATGTCTCGTGAGTTGCCACACGGGCCACACTTTGGGGCCGATCATTGCTGCAGTCAACCAACCTTCTCCCTTTCTGCCCACCCACCCGTCATTTGCTGTGTGTTTACTGACTTGGGGATTAGACAGAACCACTTGGGAAAAATGTTTAGAAGGAGAAGATGCAGTCCAGTGCAAATCAGTCCTTTGATACTTTGCTACCTTCCTGATTCTGTCCCTAAATTCTGGGTGTAGATTCTGTTCCCTGACCGTGTCCAGCTCATGCTGAAATGCAACTTTAATGTGATGGGGAGTGGAAGCTCCGTCCAAGAGACACCCCGGAATGAGTCCCCACGGCTGCCGCTGTGAAAGGGGGTGGGCTATTTCAGCTGAATGGAAACGTGCCAGAAGTCACAATCGCTAGACCACAGTCACCACACAGGTCCAGTGAGCTACGTGGCAGAACACATCTGCGCTTGATGTGGGTCCCACGAAATTAGAAGTCTGTGAGAGCCGCATTTACTGTTAGAGGATAATAGCCCATATCTGCTTTTAGTCCTGCACAGTATTAATTCAGCAGCTGATTTTAACTTGGTGACAGCCACAAATATGGCAGAATTGGTACAAACCAGTGTGTGCAGGCTGTTGTAGGAGAGTAGTGATCGAAGCCAGTTACCTGCAAACTTTCTTGGGTTTGTTCTCATCCATCACCCTGTGTGCTGGGATGAAGAGTGTCCCCCAACACTCACGCCCACCCAGAGCCTCAGAGCGTGGCTTCTTTGGGAGTAGGGTCTTTGCAGATGCCATTAGTTAAAATGAGGTCACACGGGATTAGGATGAGCCCAAAGCCCAGTAACTGGTGTCCTCATGGGAAGAAGAGAGACACACACAGAGGGAAAAGGCCATGTGACCGCAAAGGCAGGCGCTGGAGTGGTGCGTCTGTGAGCCAAGGAACGCCTAGGATTCCGGCAACGACTGGGAGCTGGAAGAGGCAAGGAAGGACCCTCCCCCGCAGCCTTCAGAGGGAGCGCAGTCATGTGGACTCCAAAACTGTGAAAGGATAAACTTCTGTTGTTTGAAGCCACCCAGTTCTTGGGAATTTGTTCTGGAAGCCCCAGGAAACTCACATGCACCCAGCCTGAGATGGTTCATCCCGTTCCAAGGGCCAGTGGACAAGGCCACCGTCCCAGGGTCAGTGTGCACAGCAGCCTACGCAGGTCAGGATCCTGGTTATGAAAACATTTTTCCCTTTCACGCATTTTTCTGCACTTTAATATGTGTCATGTGAAAGCATACCTAATTGTGTTGGTTTTCTAAAGATCCATAAATAGTTCAATGTCTTCCAAACGTGGGCAAGTGGCAAAGGCTGGAATCACTTATGATCACTAAGAAATAGGTGTGTGTTGTTCTGGGGCTCTCGATGTTTCCAGCAGAAAAGAAAAACACCACAAGGGGCTGGAGTGGCCCCGAGGTGAGGAGGACCCTGTCTGAGGGCTGGGGTGCAGCCTTCGTATTTGCAGAGATGCCTGTGGAGGAGGGGGGCACCTCCCTGGGTCACCGCTGGGGGGGAGGAACCTACCGTGAGCTGGTGCTTCGGTCCAGAGCCCGTGTCCACTCAGGCCCACAGGATGGAGCACCAGGGCGTCCAGCTGATGAGATGCCAGATTCCACCCTGGGCATCTGGGCTGTCACCAGAGCCAGCCCACTGCCTGGCCAGGAGACCTCAGTTGCTTTGATGTCCCAAGGTCAACACCAGAGAGAAACTCTCCTGGCCTCAGGGATAAACCTCACTCTCTGAGGGACGGCTAGAAAGTATGTTCCCATGAAGGTGGTCTCTGGTGGCCACACCAAAGGCACAGTATATAATGTCAGGGGTTTCTCTTAGGAAGCCTAGTGAACCCTGGAATGTGCAAATTCACGTTTGTGATAAATGTGGAGTTAGAGGATGATGTAGGCCCCAAACTCCAATAAAAAAATGTCAGGCCAAGTCCTGTGAGGGATGGTTGAGCTTTGAAGACAGGTCTGTGTCCCAGCACAGGGCAGCCCAGACCCATCCTGCTCACCAAGTGGGTGTTTGTGGTCCTGGCCCAAAAGGCCACTGGGCAAACCACCCAAGGGTCGTGCTCTTAGGGCTTAAGGAGGCTTTGCCCCGACATTTTACTCTCAAATAAGGCTTACATTTTTATTCACACCAAATCACGCTGAGCCTCACGCAGAAAGCAAGTTGCAAAGAGTTTCGTCTACGGGTCGTCCTGTCTGAGCCGGCAGGCCTGCACCCGTTCATCCAGTCTCTGCATCCAGGCTGCTGCCCTGCCTGAGGGAAGGCAGCCATGGGGTGACTGTTCCCTGTGCTGTGGAGGGCAGAGGACCGGGCCCCCACAGCCAGCTCCGTGAGTGTCATGGGGGTCTGCAAGAGTGGGAGGGCCACGGGCCTGAGAACTTGGGATTCTCCATGGGGACCGAGGGTCCAAAGGCTAAGACACCTGCTCAGGCCGAGCCACCAAGCAGAGGCCACACTTTCTCTTGAGTGAGCTTTCCCCTGGATGCGCAGGCCACGGGGCCCTGGGAGGGGACCCCCTCCCGAGAGGCAGAGCTGGGAGGGGGCACTGAGGAGACCTCAAGTAGGAGCAAGTCCCCCTTCCTGTGCTAATAATTCAGAGGGATGGGAAGAGCAGGACAGAAGCCTTGAGCACGGCGAGGAGCGGACGGGGATGTGAGAGAGACAGGAGAGAGAAAGACAGACGTGGACTAACAGACGAGGTGGGGGCCAGGGCTCCCTCCCTGGAAGGGGCAGCCCACACACCTCTGCTCCGGGTCCCCAGCAACAGTCCCGGGGCCCTTTAACGCCCCACGCTCTCCTGTGATGGGGGCTCCCCATCTTCTTGGGGACAATTCAAGTTCCTAGTAGCACATGGCCTGCAGCCCTGGCTGACCTCTTTTCCTGACTCCCCACACCCCACGCTGGCCACAGCTCTGTGGCCACACCACTGGCAGGCCTGTGTCCACCTGCCTCTCCCCTCCCTCTTGCTGTTTATCCCTTCAGCCTGGCTCCCCGTCCCCAGGTGTCCTCTGCCTGTCTCTCACCCTGGGCTCCCTTCCCAGAGGAGCCGTCTGCAGCCCACGGCCAAGGGGCCCAGGCACAGAGGAGGCCACGACTCAGAGTGGTGGAGCAGCAAGAAACCGGGCATGGCTGCCTGGGGACCTCGTGCACTCAGATGTCCCTCTAGTCATGACCTGGACGTCCTCCTGCAGTGCCCACGAGTCACGCAGGGTTTGCAGCTGTTGCACATGCTGTAGCCAAGCAACAGTTTGCAATGTTAAATGTTCCCTAAAGCTCTTGAGAGTATATATAGCTGGAGAAATAATTTGAATGACACAAGATGCCAGTCCTTTACCTGGTCAACGGGATGGATTCTGAACTCCAGACTTGTGATAAGTTTTATCGTTTATAAAAGCCATTTGATATGATTGACCTAAAATTTCAAAATAATGAATTAAAAAATTCAGATTAATTTTAATAATTTTATTTAATAGTTTGACATTAATTATAATTTTTTATTTTGTGTTTCAATTGTAATATATATTTGACTATTTTAGAAAAAATAATGTTATGATATATAAAATAATTGTACTTTTTTGAAATTTTATATTATATTTATTTTAATTTTTGATAAATTTTCAATTTTTTACATTTTGAATGCCAGTGAATTTTATTTTTAATTCTATGTAACCTTACTCTTAAAAATACAAGTTCTGAAAAAATACAAGCTCTAGAACACTCTTTAATTACATCATTATTAGACATTTTGCTGAAATGAAAACAAACAACATGGTTTTATGGATTTTGTTTCGTGGAATTTGGTGTTTCTATTTTATCGCTCAGACCTCACCTGGCAATCAACACAGAGCTTGCACTCATGCTGTAGTGATTAATATTTTGTCAACTTTCAGTAATATCCAGATAATAGATTTATACATATTTCTCAAGGCCATTCTGTGTGTCAGGGTAGGAAGACAGGCATCTTATATCAGCAATTTGTTAGCTTGCTGTTCGCCTCCTTCGCCTGTGCCTGCCCGGCTGGCCTGCCCCCGGCGGTCCTTGCACAGTGGTTACTGGCCTGTCTCTGGGCCTCCCCGGGAAGCTGGGGGCCCGGCGGGGCAGAGTTTGTGCATTGAGCTTTGCGATCACCTGGTATGACATCCAGCGCGGAGCAGCGCCGCATGTCTGCGTGGGGCAGGTCCCTCAGCATTCCTCCTGTGGTTTGCCTGCCTTGCCCAGGATGCATGGGCCACGGTCAAGGCTGGCAGGTTCACCGTGTGCCCTCCAGGGTCTCGTGTGTCCTGCTGGATTTACCAGGCTTTGGAGCTGGCAGAGAGTGTTACGTCTAATAATGGATCTGCCCCCTGGCATGCAAATCCCTGCTGCTCTTTTCTTCTCCCGGTGATTGACATTGAGAAGCCCTGTGCAGAAATCATCAAATATGCAATGCTAAGCCCTGCTGAGTTGTGACAAAATGACCAGTCAAATGCAAGGAGACGCTGAGATGGAGAAGAAGGGATTTCCCTGGATTTCAAAACAGGACTTCAGAACTCCCAACCAGTCTTCAACGATCCGCTGTCCTTGGTCAAAGACAGGAGAAAAGCCGTCTGCATTTACTCCACACACCCCATGGAGTCGGGAAGACAGGCTAAAGGCAAGTAAGGGCTGTGTCTCGGGTAATTGGAGAACACAGCCTTTTTAAACGCGCTTTGCATCACTCTTGCCTCCTCAATCAATGATCTTTCCTTTCCAGATGTGCCAGATGCTGGCGGAGTCCCTCTGCCATTCAGCCTTGCTCGGGGAACCAGGGTCCAGAGCAGGGTCAGCAAAGCACTGACACCAGGGCCCACTGGTCTGTGGGGGTATCGGGGAACCTGGGGTCTCCAGATAGAAAGGAAAGTTCAGAGCAGCCCTCTGGGATCACCCTGGGCCTGGGCAAAGAATGTGGCAATGGCCCACGTGGAAGATGCCAACTGGCAGGCACAGGACGTTGTGGGCACCTGCTGGGCCACGCGAGCCTGGCAAAGGTCCGCCCGCAGGTGCTCAAAGGATGCTTGGGTTGAAAATACACACAGGCTCATGGAGGACTTATGTGCTGCCTCCTTGGCCCCTCCAGGTCTGCTGTCTGTCCTCCCCTCCCAGCTCTGTGCCCGAGGCTGGCCTCTTTGTCCTCTTACCCCTGGTGGGGTTCACCCAGTGGGACCGGAGACAGTGGCAGAAGGTTGGCGGTGGCCAGAGGAGAGGCGTCTGGCTGCCGTGGTGATGTTGCCTGGGCTCGTTTCAGTCCAGCTGCAGCACAGCGGGGGGAGGGCAGAGAGTCCCAGCCTGGGGCCCGGGGGAGGGCGGGGTGCCTGCTTCCCACCCGCCCCGTGCAGGGGCCTCGCTTCCCTCAGTTTGTCACAGGGCTATGCGTCCTGCAGCTCCTCAGTCTTGTCTTCGTTTTCTTTACTTCTGTTTGTGTTTGTGCCATTTCTCAGGTAACTGAGCTTACTCATGAATGTAATGACGGAATTTGTATTTGTGCACGGTAAATATTACAACTTTAGAACCAGATGCATAAAATATGAGAAATGTATTTATAATGGGGCTGTGTATTACCATAAGAGTTTCATCCAGGGAAATAGGTTTAAGCATTATCATTATGGAAAAAAAATGGATTTCATTTCTCCTTATTTACAGTGCACAGTTCATTGGCTCTTTTTTTGAAAGAGATAAATAAAAAGAATCTATGCTGAAAATATGGAATGAATTCAAATCTGTTTACCTGTGGAGGCATTTCTTGGACAAAAGAAAAGAAGAAAGCTGTTGAATTGTCTGAAGATGTCAGCAAAAAAGCTCATCGTTATTTAAATCGGGGCCAAGTAAATAAAAAGCTGCATGTTTTCATGTCTACTTACAACACATAGGATCAATCCATATATTTAAAAAAAAATACTCTCATGGGCTTAGCTGATCTGATTGGTCAAGTGAGTGCAGCGGAAAGTGGCTTTCCCGGAGGCTGGTGCTCTGTCTGACCTCTGCGGGGAGCTGGGCAGGCTGCTGGGATCCCCAGGGCTGTGCACTCCGCAGAAACTGCTTCTGGTCAGCCGCTGCCCCTGGGCCTAATCCTATCAAAGAGAGAGAGACCCTCCACACAACTAGCAGATGCTGAGAAATGAAAAAGCAGAGTCAGTTAGGACCAGGCTTGCTGCAACGCCGTTCCCGTCTGACAGGACCCACCCCTGATTCAGCCACTTCCACCGTCCCCACAGGGACACCGGGTGTCCAGAGGGTTATTGAAAAACACACAAAAAACACACACATAGTGAGCCAATGTAAGCTCATTGTTTTAACCTGTTTCCCAAAAAGCCAATAGGAAGGAACATGGTCCTGCAAAGCTCACTGGTTCCAGGTTCATGGAGAAGAGACAAAAACACAGGCTACTCTCTGAGTTTTCTAGCAATTCTGTTGTTGCAGCCCCGCCCCACTGTGACCACGGGGTTCCTGGGTAACGCTGAGCATCCCCCTCAGAGGTACAGGCAAAGGTGAGGAGACGTCTGTGTCCCTCAAAAATTTCAGACTGTGGGCAAGTCTCTACCCTGAGCTTTCTTTGTGCTCCATCCTAACCATCCTCATGCCATTGTTGGCTAGGAGGTGTTTAGCTGGGAGGTTACAGCCGTAACATCGCATTTTATGTCCTTCTGTGTAATTCCTTTGGCAAGAGGAAGCACAGCCCTTTCCTTTCATTTTATTACACCTAAATGCATTTCGTAGCAGCTTATTTTCTTGAGCATCTTCATAATTCTTCTGATGGTGGCGACAAGCTCCTGGATGGTAGTGGGAATTGCAGGGAGGGGACGCAAGCCCTGCCATCCTTCTTTTTCCGTGTTTTGGCTGATGTCAGAGAGGCTGTGATCCTAAATGGAAGACAGCAAGCACTTTCCAGCTTAGAATCCATCAAAGCCTTTCCAAAAGCATCGGAGAATAATTGGCACATCAAGTCTTTGTGATCCCACGTGGGCGATGGGCCCCTGGTCACGACGCTCTCAGGGCACATGTGGCTTCTGCCAGCACAAGGGGGTCCGCCATGTGCTTTGGCCACTGGAGACTGGCAACCAAGAAACAAAGGGAGTTGAAGCTCTACTGAAGAGCTAACAGAGGCAGCCAGGGGCTGCGGGGCAGGGAACATGTGGCGGGAGGGCCACCAAACTCCCTCCCTACCCCCTTCCCCACCCCATGTCTAGTAACTTCTGTGAGGCAGAGGACGGTGCACTTCACTGTCCGTGGGGAACTTCTGCAGACTGGCAAGTGAAGTGCTTAAGTTTTAAAATCAATCCATTTTCATTTTACTTTTGGTTGAATAATCCCAATTTCTGAAAGCTGCTTTTAGCCTTTGAAAATCCACTTGAAATCCTTGGATTTCCCTCTGGGCTGTCTGGACAGCCCCGATGCAGGTAGAGCGAACTGGGGCCACCCGGCCTGCAGACACGTTCGCTCCACACTCCCAGCTGCCCCTCCACTACATCTTTGTCCCGCCAAGGGGGCACTCAGGGGACACTGGGAGGGAAGGAAGGTTTCCACCAGCCCCAAAGTTTGTGGGGTCCAAACCTCTCCTCCCCCACGTGGCCACGCAGACTGGCACAGCCTCACCCAGGGCCCCAGCCCACCTGGGCCATGGCTGTCAGAGCTCAGCCAGGGTTTGGAGCCCGGACACTGGGGCCCTGGCAGCCCTTGGTCCACTCCTGGCCTCCAGAGCTGCTGCAGAGCTCTGGGAGAGGGCAGCCAAGGAGAAGCACTGACCACAGTCCGTGTGCACCAGGCTCCATGAGCAACCCAGGCCTACGCAGCACCACGGGTCAGGGAAGAGGTGGGGAGAGAGTTTCCCTGAGGGCCTGTGGCTGAGAGCAACGTGCAGCCCATGGCTTCCTGGTCCCAGGGCCTCGAGCTGCTTTCCATGTGGCTACATGTGCAGAGAAGGAACAGCCTCAGCACAGCAGGCTGGCACCTCTGTGGGCAGAGCCCTTAGCCTGGTGATTCCGTACCAAGTTCCAGGAGGCGACCCCAAGCCCCCTGACCTCTCCTAGGAAGAGGGCAGGGACAGAGACCAGATGCAGCCCAGGGAGAGTCTGTGAGCCCCTCTCACCCGGGGCACTGTGAGCCAGGGAGGGCAGGTGCCCTGGCAGGCCTCCGAGGTAGACATGGGTGTGGCTGGGAAGGACAGAGTCAGTGCCTTCATACCCCATTTGTGTCCCCCAAAACCAGCTCCTCCAAGGCAAGGGGACCAAGCACTCCTGCCCAGGTGCACAGAATGGTAGCCCAGCACCCAGGACAAGGTCCACAGAGCAATCTCCTCACCTGGAGGCTGAGACCCCAATACCCAGTGTGCCCCTGAGCCCTGCAGCAGCCCAGGCATCCTGGTTTTAGTGCAGAATCTCAGACACAGGCCCAGGCACCCCAGTGATGTGTAGATACAGCAGGGTCTGGCCTTGGCTCCAGGACACCTGAGGAGCTTCTCTGGAGCTGAGTGGCCTTGCAGGTAGAGCCTGGGCCGGGTGCAGCTGCTTCCTGCTGCACGGAAACCTCTTTGGAGCCAGAGGCTGGAGTTGATGGCACAGCCACGAGTGCAGCCGCCTGGGGAGCAGAACAGGGACCCACAGGATCTGCTTTCTCATAGGGCCCGAAAGAGTAGCCGCAGGAATACACAGATAAGAACCGAGAGTTCTTGACCTGTGTCACACCCACCCAAGGAGCCCCCTCAGGGGAGGAAGCTCAGGGGTTGGAGGAGGGGACACCCCCAGGCATCCAGAACGAGGTGCCCTCCGAGTTGTTCTCACGGTCTTCCCACCGTGGCAGGAGCCTCGCTCTCATCTGGAGGGATCAGCACCCCCTGCCCGTGCTCCCCGCTCAGGGCTGCGTCTGTGCTCATGCTGCCCACGTCTCTGCGGCCTCAGCACCCCCACCCCTGGCCAGTTCCGGAGGGGCTCCAGAGGGGCTCTCCCCCAGGCTGGGTGGCCCGTTCCCTCCCTGGGACCTGCAAAGCTGGGATGGGACGTGGTGTCTGGACATGTCTCTCTGGGGATGAGGCTATGGAGAACGGGGCCACCCTCTCTCGGAGAGGCTCCCGCTGGGAGCTCAGGCTCTGAAACCAGAGCTCCCAGGTCCAAATTCCAGTGCTACTGTCCTGGGTGACTTGGGCAAGTCGCTCAGCACCATCTGTCTCTGTTCTTGTTGCTATAACACAATACCTTAGACTAGGTCATTTATAAAGGAGAGAGATTTCTTTCCCATGGTTCTGGAGGCTGGAAGTCCAAGATCAAGGCAGCAGCAGATTCCACGTCTGGCGAAGGCTGCACCTCCCTTCCAAGATGCATCCTCTGCAGGGAACGGACGCTGCGTCCCCACACAGCAGAAGAGCCCAAGAGCAGGAGGACCAGCCAGCTTCCCCCAGCCCTTTGGTCAGACACCAACTCCACCCATGAGGGTGGGGCCCCGTGGCCTAATCACCCCCAAAGGCACCCTCCTAATCCTGTTGCCTTGGGGATTAAGGTTCAACATGAATTTTGGAGGGACGCAAACACTCAAACCATAGCACCATCCTCCCAGGTGAGGACAGAAACCAGGATTTCTTCCAACTTTAATCTCTCCAAATCTAGAATCCACCAGATACTGTCACCTAAAGCTTTGAGGCTTCTCGACTCTGCCCACTGCCCACCTCAGCCGTCACCTGTCCCAGCCACAGCATCTATCTCGTGCCTGGACGGCCCCCACAGCCCCCAAAGTCCCTGCAGTCCCCACTGGCAGTCCTGAAAACACAGACAGACCCGTCCAGCCTCACTGACGCCCTCCACTGGCCTCATTACTCCAGCACCCAAGCTCCTTGCCACACCTGTGAGGTCGCAGGCTCTGCCCCCAAACCCCTCGGGCAGTCCCTTGGCCCTTGGCCCAGCCCCGGGCGCCACCTGAAGCCTGTGCCAGGGCTGTTGTGCTGGGTCAGCTCGCTCACTATGGGCCAGTTACGTCCCACACCCAGGAAGTGCCATGCGAGGGTGCTGAGAGAAGAGGCTGCCTGCCAGCCACGGAGAGAAGCTCCAGAAACCACCGCTGACTCACCCTGACCTTGGACTTCCAGCCTCCAGAACTGTGGGAAATGGAGATCTGTCGTCTAAGTCACACAGTCTGTGGCATTTTGTTATGGCAGCCAGAGCTGCCTAAGACACGGCAACTTTATATTATCGTTTTTCCCATAAACAAAATAGAAAGATAATTCAAATTTTCCTCTAGTATATTTTACATTTATTTATACCATCGTTATTTAGAACCGTTTCTGTTTCACAGCTGCTCGTGTGCAATGCCATGGAAATTTTTAAGGTTACTCTCAAATTTAGGGGAAAAAAAACTGTGTGAAGTTTGTTTCCTAAGATTTCAGGGAATTTTGAGCTTGCTTCCTTTACCATGAATATAAGATCCTTCTTGAACAGACTGTGCCCATTACCCCATCTGTTGCCAATGCCAAGGGCTTTGCTGAAGTGGTGCTGTGAGCTTTACCTTAACTTTGTCATTCTCCATACTTCCGACCAAGTCAGGCAGAATAGTAAACCCTTGTGATGTGGCAGGCGGGGCCATTCCAGGCTGAGGGCAGGGGAGAGGGAGCGCTCTGCCTGCAGGGGACCCAGGCAGGACAGTGTGGCTGCTGAATAGTGGCCCAGAGATACTAGGTTCGAATCCCTGGAACCTCTGTTAGCTTATGTGGTGAAAGATGTGATTAAATTAAGGAGCTTGAGAGGGAGCATCCCGGAGGGTCCTAAGTCACAGGTATCCCTGTAAGGGGGTGATGGGAAGGAGATTTGTCACAGGCAAAAGAGGAGAGGCCATGTGACACAGAGGCAGACACTGGCGTGATGTGGCCACAAGCCAAGGAGCCCCGGGAGCCACCAGGAGCTGGCGAAGGCAGGAGCAGGTGACCCCTGGGGACTTCAGAGTGAGCGTGGCCCTTCCAGTGCCTTGATTTCAGCCCACTGAGACTGGTCTTGGACATGTGTCCCCAGAACTGTAAGAAAATGCATGTGTGTGGCTTTCAACCACCAGGTCTGTGGTGACGTCACAGCAGCTGCAGGAGGCTCACACAGACTGCACAGTGCACGGTGGGCAGCTCCCACACGGGCCCGTGGAAGGTTAGAATGAGCATGAGCAGCGTTGGGGAGCACAGCACAGCCCCAGGGTCAGTGGCAGAAGCCCGAGGAGGGGTCACTCACACAGCAGGTGCACAAAGGTGGCACTTGGCATGGCATCGCATCCGGAAGGCTTGGGCCCTGCTGTCCCAGAAACTGTGATGGCAGAACCACATGCTAAAGTGACTGCATCACGGCAGTACAGCCCTCAGAACCCACATGAAACACGTCCTCGGCTTGGAGAACCCCCAACAGGCCCACCGCCTCGCCCCAACAGGAGAGTGAGCCAGGGAGGGACAGCACTTGACCTTGGTGGTGACAAACCAAAGTGCAAATACATACGCCCATGTGGACATGTTACCAGGGACCTTCCCAGGGTCTCAGGAGGGGCCCCAAGACTTCAGTTCCATCAGCGTCATAGTAAGAACACAGCCATCTGCAGCCAAGGTGGAACCCAGCACCTGGTACTGTCTGAAATCCAGTTTTGAACGAGTGAAGGAAGAAATGGACGAATGTATGAATTTCATGTAGGCAAAAGCAGGTCTACTTTATACCACGCTGTGCCCCTGCCACAGATGCACCGACTTCTAGCCTGGGCACGAATCCACACAAGGGCCACACAAGGGCAGCCTCCCTGCTCAGGTTCTGCCCCCATCGCGTGCAGCCAGTTGTGTAATATCTGGGAGCTCCACAGGCCGCCGCCCTGTGAACACGCCCAGGGGAAGGATGCCCTGCACATGAACCCCCCAGGCACATTTGGTTGAGAATTGGCAAAATGATTTGATTTTACCAAACGTTGCAAATCATCTTTAAAAAATTATTGGTAGGATTAGAATTAGATGTGCCTCGATTGCACCGTTAATTTAGAGGGGTCAGGAACCCTGGGCGCTCCCCCCACCCCGCATGGAGCTTCTAGAAGGAACCAGCATTATGGTTTAATGAGGTACATCTATGTCTCCTTTTCTTTCTGTAAGTCCCGTGTATTAAGTCTGGAATAATTATTTAATGAGTGTCCACCAGGGGTGGCTGCACAGGGACGTCGATGTCCCTTGGCTCTCCCCACCTGCTGGCAAGAGCCTTCTCCAGGAAACTGTACACAGGGCTGGGCCAGGGGCCCGCCAGCAGGGGAAACTTGGGCACAAAGAGGAACAGGCTTCCCCCCAAAGAAAGACCTGGGAGTGTGCCTAGAACCTTCCATTGGAATCCAACCATGAAGGTGAACTTCAGGAATTCCTGGGAAATGTAGATCTAGGGTCATGAATGACACACAGTTTGTCAGACTTTTTTGAGCAGGACATATGTTAAGCCTGATGGGGAACCAGAGTGGCAGAGGCTGGTTTCTTTAGTTGCCTTTCAGGAAAATGGGATGAAACACAGCTGGCAGTGAGAACAGGGTGAGGCAGGTGCCAGGGCTCTTCCATTCTCAATGAGGAAGAACCAGATCTGTAGGGACATGAGTGCATGCATACTTATATAGTTCCATGCATGCATGCACAGCCGTGTTTATACATGTGTACATGCATGCATATGTCCAGGTATGCTATGTGTTTATGCATGCACACACACGTTCACACATGCATACATACACTTAGCACCCTGCAATATTTGGTGAGGTTTTGCTTTTCTTTGCCATTTCCCACAAGGCCAACAGCCCTAATTCTTGAGGGTTGCATCTTAGGGAAAGGAGGAAACACACCATTTAGGTTTTTAATTAACACTTAACTCTCAGAGGACCTGCCAAGAGCCGGGTGCTGGAATAAGGTGGGGTGTGCGTTGAAATGGGTTTGTGCCATGGGAGCCCCAGAGAAGCAGGACCCAGCTCAGCCTCCCTCACATGGACTCAGGGCGTTCCTCGCTGGCTCTACCTCCGCTCTGGAGATGGGCTGCACCCAACCTCCCCGGGTGTGAGTGACGCACACAGTGTCTGCGGTCACCCCACTGGACACCAGCTCCAGCTCACGTCTTGTGGAGACTCCTATCCCATCTGAGCCAACTCCAGGGAGGTCAGACCCTGAACCAGGACAGCGCTCTTCTGGATTTCTGTGTCCTGTGGGTGCAGAGCAGAAGCAGAGGGAGGACAGGGGACCCCCCAACCCAGTGGTAACGCTCTGTGACGCCCCAAACACTGGTTTAACCGGACGCTGTTGCAGTCATGTGTGCTGTCCAGGTGTACCCAACAAGGCCCTCCCCTTCCACCTGAACTATTTTGGATGATAAATCACACATGCACCCTGGATTCTGTGCCCCTAAGAGGCCCCCCAGAACCGCAGTGTCCATAGTCAGGCGTGGGCGGGGGGGTCAGGGTGGGAGGCCACCGGGAGCCACGCTCAGCTGCTGCAAGTCCTCGTCTGTCTGTTAGCTAGTCAGGAGCAGAGGGGAGAAACTTCCAGACCCTGATGTATGCCACCAGGGTCGAGGTTGAGACACCATAAAGAGGGTGTTAATGGCACTGGAGACAGAGCCAGGCCCTACATCAGTGGGCGACGCGGCTGTAAATCAGTCCGCTGGGTCTCCGTGTCTGCAAGGAGGAAGTGCCTGTCCTGGGCGCATCTACCTTACAGCTATGTCCGCTTCCCTTCCCTCCCTCCCTCCCTCCTTCCTTCCCTACGGAATGTCCAGGACAACAGTGTCCCTGGCTACCGCCTGGGCACGGCATGAACACAGGCTGTTCCCAAGTGCTGACAGCAGTTACCTGCAGGACAGCTCCGTTGCTGACCATCTCACTGCCTCACAGGCTGGAGAGAACCTGTGGTCAGGGTAGACTGGGCGTGGAGTCCAGAGGCAGGGAACGTGCAGGCAAGGAGCCAGGTGCTCAGAGCTGCGCCTGCTGCCCCACTTGCCCTGCTAGAGGTGAAAGGCTTTGTGTGATATTAAAATGTAATCTCCACACATTTGCATTTGATTAACTTTTATTTTGAAGCAGCAGGTTGCCAAGATAGTACTAAAGGGCCCCAAGAAACTTTCACCCAGTTTCCCGCAATGGTTCCCTCTTACATAATTATAGTCTGACATCAAAACCAGGCATTTGACATGAGTTTGGATTTTTTAATAGATTTCTAAGGATTTTCTACATGAACAATTATGCCATCTGCAAATAGGAACAATTTTACATCCTCCTTGCTGGTATGCAGGCCTTTTATTTCCTTTTCTTTACTATCCCACTGGCCGGAACTTCCCACGTCACATTGGGTAGAAGCCTCAGAGGGGACATCTGTGCTTTGTTTCTGATCCCAGGGGAAGCAGTTTTTTACCATTAAGTGTGATTTTACCTATAGGTTTTTTATAGATGTTCCTTATCGAGTTGAGAAAGTTTCCCTCTATTCTTGTCTTTCTGAAAATCTGTGTTATCAATGGGTGTGAATTTTGTTAAATGCTTTTTCTACATCAGTTAATATGATCATGTGATTTTCCTTCTTTAGCCTGTTAATATGGTGGATTATGTTGACTGATTTTGAATACTGAGATAACCGTGCATTCCTGGAATAAACCCCTCTTGGTTATACTGTACGATTATTTTTCACTTATGGCTGAATTCTATTTGCTAATATTTTGCTAAGAATTTTTGCAACTATACTCATGAGATTATGGACTGTAGTTTTGTTTTTTTTATTGTCTTCACATGGTTTTGGCATCAAGGTGACACTGGCTTTATAAAATGAGTTGGGAAGTTTTTCCTCTTACTTTCTGGAGGAGATTGCAAAGAATCAGTGTTATACTTTAAACATTCAGTACAATGCTGCAGTGAAACCACCTAGACCTATAAATCTTTTTTTGTGGAATTTTTAAACTACGAATTCAATCCAGAATAGTTATAGGGCTATTTAAATTATCCATTTCACATTGGGTGAGTTTTGGTAGTTAGTACTTTTCTAGGGATTTGTTCATTTCATATAAGTTGTCAGATTTATATGTGTGGAGTTGCTTGTCCTATTCTGTCACTATCCTTTTGACATCTGCAGGACCGCAATGATATTCCCTATTTCATTCCTGATATGGGTCATTTGTGCATCTTCCATTTTTGTCCATTTTACTGACCTTTCCAGAGAACCAAATGTTAGTTTACTGGTGTTCTTTTTTCTAGGTTTTTGAGAGGGGAGTGTAGGTGATTGATTATAGAGCTTATTTTCTTTGAATGTAAGCATTTTGTGTGATATATTTCCCTCCTAGCACTGCTTTACCTGCCACTACAAATTTTGATATGTTGTATTTTAATTTTTATTTAATTCAATGTACCTTTTTTATTTCCCTAAAACTTTCCCTTTTCCCTATAAATTATGTAGAAGTATGCTGTTTGGTTTCTAAGTGTTTGGAGATGTCTCTGTTTTCTTTACATTATTGACATATAGTTTGATTCCATTGTGGTTGGAGAAGACAATCTAATCTGTATGATTTCAATTCTTTCAAATTTTTTTAGGCCATTTATGAGCCAGGGTATGGCCTCTTGGCATTAGTTCCCCGGGCACTTGTAAAGATTATTTATTCTGCTGTTGTTGGATGGAATGTTCTACAAATGTTGGTTAGGTCCTATTGGTTGATCTTATTAGTGAGTTTTTCTATATCTTTGCTGATTTTCTATCAATTGTTGAAAGCAAGGTATAACAGTCTCCAACCATAAATGTTGATTTATCTATTTCTTTTTCAGTTTTATCAGTTTTGCTTCAGATATTTTGAATTTCTGTTCTTCAGTACATACACATTTAGTGGCATCTTCTTGCTGGATTTACCCTTTTATTATTATGCAATGTCCTTCTCTCTGTCTCTGGTAATTTTCTTTGCTATGAAGTCTATTTTATCTTATATAAGCATAGTCATCACTGCTTCCTTTTGATTAATATTTGCATGATATATCTTTTCCCGTCCTTTTACTTCCAATCTACATATATCATTTTATATCAAGTGGGTTTTGTATAGATAGTTTATATTTGGGTCATGTTTTCTTTTTGTTTTTAAATTCACTCTGCTAATCTCTGTCTTTTATTTAGTGTATTTAGACCATTTATATTTACTGTCTTAGAGATATATTAGAGCATAAATCTGCCCTTTTATTTTGGTTTGCTATTTGTTCTCTCTGTTTTTTTATTTCTCTGTTTTATTTTTTCTGTCAGTTTTTAAACACTTTTTAAATACCATTTTTATTTATTTATAATATTTTTGACTATATCTCTTTTTATAGGACTTTCAGTGATTATTCTATGTATTACTAGATGATGTGTGTATATATACACACATATATACAAACACATATATCTTAAGTATGTATTTACCTAGTCATATATATAATATGTATTATATATAATATATACAGATGCTCCTACACTTGTGATGAGGTTATGTCCTGATAAACCAATCATAAATTGAAAATATAGTAAGTTGAAAATGCATTTAATACCCCAATAAACCCACTGTAAGACTGAATAACCGTAAGTTGAACCATCATCGTAATTCCAAATACCCCTCAACTGACAATGCAGTTACATCCTTAGAAACTCATTGTGAAGTGGAAAAATTTTAAGTCAAACCATTGTAAGTTGGGGACTGTCTGTGTTATAAAAATTATATATAGTATATAAGATACCTTGTAATAGTAAGAAGCATTAGGACAATTATCATAAGATAGAAAGACAGATGGACAATTACAGGCAACTGTTAATGTTTTGCCCATTCAAGCGTGAAGTGTACAAACCTTCCCTTCCCTCCCTCTACTCTCTTCCGTTTATAACATGACCGTCCTAAATAGTTCCTCTGCATGCCTCGTGAATCGTTTTACACCGTGCTGTAATTTTTTCAAAGACAAAACATAATTTAGAAAACTCAAGAAGAAAAGGAAAGTCTATTACATTTTTTCACTTGTCTGTTCTGTTTTTCTTGCTCCTGATGTTCCAAGATTCCTTCTTTTACCATTTTGTTTCTGTTTAGAAAACTTCCTTTAGCCTTTCTGTTAGTGCAGAACTACTGGTGACAAACTACCTTAGTTTTCCTTCAACGAAGAATTTCTAGATCCTGTGTCATTACTGGGGTATATTTCCCTGGACGTGGAGCTCTGGATTGACACTTCCTTTCTTTCGACTCTTGAAAAATACTGTGCGGCTTCCTTCTAGCCTCAGTGTTTTCTGATGAGAATCCACCGTTTCTCAGTTGCTGGGTTGTTTCCCCCTTTAGGAAATGCATTGTTTCTCTCCGGCTGCTTTTAAGGTGTTTTTGGTTTTTTTTTTTTTTTTTTCTTTATCTTTCGTTTTGTAAAGCTTGGCTGCGCTGCGCCCTGTTGGGCCCAGCGCATGTTTCTGTGAGTTCGCCAAGTGCGGGGTCTGCTCGTTGTCCTTCACCTGTTCACGTCTTTGGTCTTTTTCAGCCTCACACTTTCTGCTCTGGAACTTCGATGACACAAACGTCAGATCTTTCCCTGCGGCCCCACAGGCCCTGGGCAGCGTTTGTTGTTCTCAGTGTGTATTTTCTATGTTGCTCAGTTGGATGGTTTTTATTGCTTTTTCTTCAAATTCACTAATTCCTTCCTCTTTCTTCCCCGTTCTGCTGTTGAGCTCGGCCATTAAAATTTTTAAATTTCGATTGTTGTAATTTTTAGTGCTATATTTTTCACTTAGTTCTTCTTTACCTTCTTCACCAAGCCTGTCTCCTTCCCCATGTGGTCTACACCGACACTGCGGGGGGCTTTGTTGACGCCAGGTGGGGAAGAAGCCCAGCCCCCTATTTGTCCTCTCTGACACCACCCTTGTTAGGGGACTGGGCCACCTTGTTACAACCCTGTGAGGGTGAAAATCTGGGCTCCCATTTGGCCTTCACTGCTGCATGTGGGTGTTTGGCTGCAGCAGAGTATTCACTGCCTCGTGGTTTTCTGTCGTAGTGGGCTGCCCCTTCCCTGGTGCTTTGGCCAGAGACAGCAGGCTTTTGCTGGGGCTTTTTTGTCTGCATGCATTGACACGCCAGGTCTCTGGCTCCTCCAGTGTCCATTCTGGGATATACGAGGCCAAAGGAAAACAAAAGGAACTCACAACGTGCCACTCCTGGCGTCTCAAGGACCCCTCTCTGGTCTGCATTCTTCTCTCCCCATTTCAGACTCCTCTTGTGGTTGTTTTATACACACAGGGTCCAGGGCTTTAGCTTTACCTGGCGGGAGGAATAGTGAGAAGTACAACTGCTCTGTTTTTCCAGAAGTGTCAGCCCCATTTGCATTTGGAACACAGGAAAATGCATTCCTGGATAAGCTCTGAGTGCAATAGGCTGCCTATTGTCACTGCTGAGCAGGTTGGAGGGAATTCTTTAAGGTCTGTCTCCTTGTCACTGCCAATCTGAATGCCCGTCTGATTAGGTAGCCTGCTCTGTCCTTTGTGCCAAACAATACATAAATATTTTCTAAGTTCAGTCGGTAAAGCTGTCATTGTTGATATTTAGAAAAAGAATTCCATGATAATTAATAGATACTGGAGATTATAATTGTAGGCATTGATTAGTGAATATTAGCAAGTTACACTTTGCAAATTCCATGTTCATGCCAGGACTCACTAAAGGGTTTTCATTGTTTACGTGTTCCTCTTACTCATTTGTGGGTCCATTTACTCACTTAGTCAAGTTTTGTTTAAAAAAAAGTTTTTATTATAGAATGTCTTTTTTTCCTTTCAGTGTCATTGGGCAGGTAGGAGGGGGGAGGAGGGGATGGGTAAATTCACACCTAAGGGGTGCAGAGCACACTATCTGGGGGATGGGCATGCTTGTAGCTCTGACTCAGGCAGAGCAAAGGCAATACATGTAACCTAAATGTCTGTACCCCCATAAGACTCTGAAATTTTTAAAAAAATAAAAAAACAAAAAAAATTAATAAAAATTAAAATTTTTATTGTGCAATAATTTTAGATTTCCCAAATAGTGAAGAGAGAGCCCCACTATTCCTTGGGCAGTCAGTCCACTAAGTCCCTGCCATGGTCAAGAGGAGAGAAAATAATCTCCGCTTTCCACTTCCCGGGGCGGGTGGGGAGGATCCACAGGTACTGTTTGGAATTTCTCTGTGAGGAAGGTTGATTTATTTATTCAATCATTTGTTCACTTCAGCATGGGCTCAGGGGTACTTGAGTTACAGCCCCACATCAGGTTCCTGCTCCCCACACGGTCTACACTGGTGTCTGCGGGGCAGGTCTCGTCCCGGGCTAGCAGGACTACTGCGCCCAGCTCCCTGCTCAGCCTTCTCTGACTCCACGCTTTGCTTCCGAAGGATGCTTTACCTTCTTTTTACTTTCCCTGCTGGCACCACAGTTGGTTTCCTTCCCTGGGTTTCTGGGTCTGCCACGGAGCTGACAAGGAGGAACAGCCCGGGTGGTGGGCGGCAGCAGGCCTCGCATGGGCTCCGTGCAGACTCATGACCAGCCCGGGACACGTGTGCTTCAAATCACCATCCCAGTGCACCACCCCATGCACCCACGGGCCGGTCCAGCGCCACTGGCCCAGGGACACCAAGCCGGCTAAGCCGCAGCCGTGGTGGGGGCTCTGCCCACTCTGTGCCACCCTCACAGCTGCTGCCACGTTGCAACCAGCAGAGCATCTGCCCTGCACGCTGAGGCACCATGACTTGTTGTTCGGCAAATATAACGTACCTGAACATTTGCATTATGTAAGCAAATGAAAGCACAAACACTGTCATTCACTCCGTCCCTGTGCTGTGGGCTATGTGCAGTGGGGTTCGGGTGCCCGGCTGACAGCCACCATCTTGGGGAGTGGAGTTCTGCACGCTCGCCACTCACCTGAGCATCACGACGCCGGAGACAGAGGGGAAGCAGATCCTGGCGGGCCTTGGAAACCCAAGAAAAAACAGCAGAGGGGACGAGGGAGCGACCTGTGGGTTTAGTCTCCACTCAGCGTTCCCCAGCCCCACGCGTGGCGCTCAGTGAGCGATTCTGAAGGGCCGTTATCGCTGTCAGGAAATGAAGACCCCAGCCCAGACGTGCACGGGGCCAGGGATCAGGCTGAAGATGGAACCTGTCCTGACCAGGGCCCCATGCTGAGGGGCGGAAGCAAGGCCGGCTGTGACTGGGGACACCTGGGAAGGCTCGGGAGGGAGAGGGCCCTGGAGAAAGGCCGCTGGCCACCAGCGACCATGACCATCCAGTCAGGGGCCCCGGCCCTGGAGGGGGCACTGGGAGGCCAGGACAGCCAGCAGAGGACAGTGGAACCAGGCAGGGGCCAGCGAATGGCCACTTGCAGCCATGGCAGACACCTTCACACCTGCCCATTCCAGAGAAGGCAAGATGAGGCTCCATCATCAGTGCCCTAGGTCCCAAAACAGGAGCCAGAGGTGGGAAGAAAGGAGAGTCCCCAGGGGAGCAAGGGGGTGTGGTAGAGAGGCCAGGGACTCTGATCCCAGGAATGACAAGGTGGCAGCTGGGGTCAAGCTGGGCACCAGGGCAGGGACGGCCTTGGGAAGCCACGCCTTGTGCAGTGGGCAGGGCAGGGGCCCCTGCAAGGAAACGCTAGAACTTTTGTTGATCCAGCTGAGAGATAGTGAGGTACTGTTCGGGCAGAGACTGAGAGGTGCCCATATTTGTAACAGAGAGGAGGACAGTCTAAAGAGAGGGGCAAGCGGAGGGTCAGGTGCTCAGGACCAGGAGGTACCTGCAGCACAGGTGGGGATCTCAGGATAGATGGGAAGCACAGCACAAGAGGGGACCACAAAACAGAAGGGGATCTCGTGACAGCTGAGGACCTCAGTAGGCTCATCTGGACAGGTGGGGACCTCAGGACAGATGACCCACTTCTTCAGACCTGGCTCCAGCCACCCCAACTTCCTGCCTTCGAACAGGCTGCAGTGCACTGTCCCTGGCAGGCAGGAGGAAACCTGGCCAAGGCAGCCCTGCCCCAAGTCTAGCCACAGGGCGGGGGAGAATTCCACCTCTGGCTTCTTGAGTAAAGGAGGATCTGGCCAAAGTCGTCATCGTTCAAACGTGGAACAATGTGTTTTAAGAGCAATAAACACCTGGACTCTGCAGGCAGCAGGCAGCCTTTTAATAGTCAAACTGGAAGGTTATTAAATATTTCAAAAAACTATAAGTCAATGGCCTATGCAGGACTGTTCAGAGAATTGCTTGGCTGGAAGGGATCAGCATGACCTTAACCCTGCCTTTGAAGCTGACCAATGAGAAACACTTCTGAGACAGTTTATCTGGGCTATTAGCTTTATTAGCAAATATTTAAAACAGCTCTAGAGAATCATTACATAGGACCAAAGTAGATTATTAGAAAACTGATTCACTCCTGAGTTGAAAAAATGACATGTGTTGTGTGTGTATTGTGTGTAGCACAGTGTGCGTTGTGTGTGTATAATATATATACACTGTTTTTCAAATATGAGGTTGAACAGTCCCCTTATGTTAAAATGTTTTCATTTCGAAACTTCAAATACATCAGCTGTTATTTATTTGCTATTTAATGTTTAAGCGAGGAGAACAATTTCTCCCCCCAAGCAAATCAAGGCCAGAACAACAATCTTGCAAAGGACAGATTTTATCACTTTGGTTAATCGGGTCTGTCTTCAAAGTCACACTGCCAGGACTTCAATGGCAGCAGAGGGCATGGAGGTGGCGCGGCCGTGGCACGGGGGCCTGGGCAGCCGCCCGCTGGGAGCGCTAAGTCACGGCTCCTGCCATCTTTCTTTAGGCAAGTGATCTGGGGCGGTGGTGCGCTCAGCCTCGTCCTGGGTAAGTAAACGACTGTGTTGTGCTTGAGAAATTTACAGCCTGCCAGGCGATCCTGTTTATAGCTTTTGGGTTATTTTTTAACCTCCCAGAAAATCTGAAATGTCCTCCCGAGCTCTGTGGTGTGTGGACAGCTGGATAAACTCACGAGGGCGTTGTGCTCCACAGGCTACCCCAGGGGAGGCTGCCAGGGTCCGGGCCGCAGCCCAGAGGCTGGACGAGGAGAGCCTCCTCCGCTGCTGTCGGCCCCATCGTCTTCTTAATTCTATGCTATTCACTTGGGGCGGGGCTCGCAAAGCCCTTTTCAACTTGAAAATGTAAATTAGAAAAACGTGTTCACAAAACCCCACGCTTTCTGTGTTCAGATCGTCTTCTGTTCAAACCCTAAGAGAGTTTCTAACATAAACTGAGACGTCCAAGAGAACTGAAAAGAAACAGAAAATCAAAATTTCTCTTCCCTTAAGAAACAGGAAACAAGACGACAAGGGGTGTGTATTAGTGGAAATTAAAGCACTTCTGAGGGGCCTTCTGCTGTGTCAAGTGCAGAGCCGAGAGAAGGCAGACCGTGTCATGTTTGTTGGGGACAGTCAACAGGGCTCCTGGAGCCTTCCTGGGTTCCAGACAGTCAAGGTTGTCACCTTAACAAAGAATTAACGTGGAAGTTCTATAGATTTGAGTCAACGGGTCCCGTTTCTACACTGTGCCATGGCGGGACATGGGCGTTACGCTAGCCTTGTCTGAAACCCAGGGATGTTTGGAGTCTTTCACATTCTTTTAAGCACAATTTAATTGACCTGCAGTTGAGTTGCTTGCTTAGATCATAGTAACATCCAAACAACCTACGCAGATGAGAACAGAACACGGCCACGTCCATTAGTCACTGGTGCAGGTGTCAGGCCAGGCTGTGGCACTGTGCATCTGGTTGATTGTCAAAGAAAAGAAATCCAGACTTAGGTAAGAGGAGACTCACCTAAGAGGATTTTCTTTTATAGGGTGGAGTAAAGCAGGCTAGGAAGAAGCAGGAGTGGGGGACTGGGTGGTGTGATGGGACAATCAATCAGGGAACGTTCTCAGGTGCAGCTGTCAAGGAGAAGTTGTTCCACGTCCCCATGTTGAAGAGTTGGGCATTGTTCAGAGCCAAGAGCCGGCACTCGGTACCCGTCCTGGCACCTCTTCCCTTCTCTACCGGGGGCCATGCCTTGGGTGATCTCATCCAGCGCCACGGCTGTGCATGCCATTTTGTACTAAGAGCTCCCAAGGCTGGAATGCCAGCTCTGCCTCTCTTAATCTCCAGGCCATGTATCCACCCGATGCCCCTCAGGATGTGAAATGAACGTGCCCAGACAAATGTTTGATTTGCCCTCAGAGCCCTCCAGTGGTGGTCTCCACCTAAAGAAGTAGGAACTCCCTCCTTCCCATCACTGAGGTCAGAAGATGTGGGGTCCTGCTTGACCTCTCTTGTCCTTATATCACATTTCCAACCTATTAGCAAATCGTAAGGGCTCTGTTCTCACAGTATGTCCACCATCCCACTACTTCATACTGTCTGCCCCACCACAACCCTCCTTGAAACCACCTTGACTTCCTGCCTGGACCACTGGTCAAGGAGCCGCCAAGGCAGGGGTTTGGTTTTGTTTGAGTAGGTTTGCTGTTCTGACACCAGGTCCCTGAACAGTGTGGCAATTCATAGGTACTCAATAAATATTTATTGAATAAACATACAGTTCTTTAGCTGGTCTCTTGTTCCTCTCCAGTGTACTCCCCACAGAATAGTCAGGATAATAATTTTAGAAATTATGTCTATCTTCTGCCTAAAACCTTCCAATAGCTTCCCATCTCATTTGGTCTCAGGCACAGTGTCCTGCACACAGCCCACGTGCCTTGCATGTCCTGGCCCCTTTGACACCTCTCCTGCCCTCCTGTTCATGCTGCTCCAGCCTCCCTGGCCTCCCTGCCATCCCTCATGCTCACCAAGCACACTCCTGCCTCGGGGCCTTTGCACACACACTCAATCCTGCCCAGGGTGCTTCTGCTCAAGACATCACAGGGCTCAACCTGTTTCACTCGGCTTTCTGCTGAAAAGGGACTTCATCAGAGTGGCATTCCTTGTGTCCTGTGATGGTTAGTTTCCATTTTCCCCTCTGCTGCATCCCTCCTCCACCCTTCTCAGACCTGGGAGGCACAGACTCCATGACCAAAGCTCCCTGGCCTTCCAGTTTCTGGTTCAGTTCGGCCCATGGGAGGCACCAGCGTGATAGGAGGGACGAAAACTAGGTCCTCTCACCGCTGGCCCCGTGCTACCTCTCTGCCACCTCCCACTCTGGCAGTGGGTGTGTGCCCCTGGCCCTGTGCTACCTCTCTGCCACCTCCCACTCTGGCAATGAGTGTGTGCCCCCGGCCCTGTGCTACCTCTCTGCCACCTCTCACTCTGGCAATGGGTGTGTGCCCCTGGCCCTGTGCTACCTCTCTGGCAACGAGTGTGTGCTTCTACCTGTGCCTGCAGTTCCCACTGGGAAGCCCCTTCTCACACAGCTACAGCTCTTAGCAGGTTCTGGAAACGCTGCTCATTTCTCCTGCCCCAGGCTTAGAGATGTAAATGGCTTGGTGCTGTCTCCAATCCTGAGAGCTCCACCATTGCTTCTGGGCCCCTTTAACTCTTCTCACAGCTCTGGAAATAACCCCCTGGGCAGCTTTCTGTAGTTACCCTCTCTGAGGTTGCCCTCTCTGTCCCTCTGGGATCTTGACTGATACAGCACCCTGTTTAAAATAGCACTTCCTTCTGTGTCTGCAGGCCGTTGGTTTGTTTTTCTTTTACACTTTTGTAGAGCCTATCATACATTGTTACTTTATCAATTTCATTTCTGTCTCCTTCTCTAAGAAGGGTCAAAGCGCTTGGTTGCTGTCTGTGGTTCTGAAATATCTTTCCATAACGAGGTCGGGGATGTGTCCTCAGAAGATGATCCCTGCAGCCCTGGAGCTAAGCTTACACTCAGCATCATGATTCTGCTTCCATCTCCTATCTGCTAGGCGTAGGGCCCAAGTCTGTCCACCTTGACAACTGGCGTGAGACCCCCAGAGGGAATATCAGACGCTCAGCTCATTAAGATGCTGCCCCAGGATCTCGAAGGGGATGCACGTCCACCGCCCTCATTGCTCCCCTCCCCTCACAACTTCTTAGTGCACCCAAGTGCGACGAATTGAAAGCCCAAGTCGCAGGACTGATACAACGGCCTCCGAGGGGCCCCGCCCTCTCCACTGGAAACGCTCATCTGCAGACACAGCTGGACTGGGAGGTCACGCGACGCGTGCCGTGGCACAGCTCTCACCTGCCCCGGCCCCATCACTGGAGAGGTGGTGCCCATTAAATCAAGTGCCCAGATGGCTCGGAATATTGCTCAAGCTTCTCTCAGAAAGAAATCCCATGCCATTTAGTTGCAACAATGATTTTTTATAAATAAAATAACTAGACAAAGTATACGTAAATGGAATATAATAACCCATTAGCAAAAGTAATACCCTTTTCTTTTTCCACTCTGACATCCTGAGTCATCACAGAGAGCCACAGCACAGTGCTGCTGGGGTGTCAGGATTCATGTGTGTCATCATCACGTAAGCAGTGGGATGTTCAATTCTCCAACAGCCAGGAGGAGACAAGGTTTAGGGTTCACATTTGGGAGAGTAAAAGATCTAGTCTATGATCAGACACTAACTCACCATGTGGTCCTAGTTAAGCCCCCAGAGGTATGTCCAAGCCTTGGGCTCCCGACCTATGAAATGGGCTGTTAGGAAAGCAAAGGGCCACAGAATTGTGGACAGTGGCTGTTGTTCCAGGGACACCAGACCCTGCTGCACAATGTTCTCTGAGAGTACACTGGGATGTGCTGTGGTGAGGAGATAAGCTCTGGTGGGCTGGGTTGTGTCATGGGAGATAAAAGGCCATCGGGGGGCTGATTGCCCAAGAAGCAGCAAGGTGCTGGGGGAGCTCACTGTGGGTGGACAGAAACTGGTGTCAGGGCAGTGACCAGAGAGCGTGTCCTCAGACACCCCAGAGGATCTGAATGTCCTAAACGTCCCAGGAGCACATGACATGGCAACTGCACTCACAGGAGGAAAAGTGGACTGGGCTGGCTGCCCCACGCATGGGCACAGGGAAAGTCTAGAAGGATGTGCAAGCAAGTGGCAAGGCTGGGACAAGCTCTCCAGGACTGGAGGGAAGAAGTGGGCTGGGTGGGGGAAGAATGCACTATTTAAAGAGCAGATCCCAGAGCCGTGGTCAGCTCCCTTTTCACTGCGGGGGCCATTTCCACTTTGCAGGGGGCTGCAACGATCCTGCCAGCATAGACTACTGTCGCATCTTTCCAGGGCCCCGTCTGGATTCTGGACTCTGTTTCTCCCTTGCAGGGGCCTCCTCTCCATAAATTCAGTGCTTTTAGCTCCCTCCATCCAATACCCCAATTTCAACAATTTCCTGCCCCACCGGCTTCAGTCCACTGATTTTCTCATGACTTCCCTAGTGCTCACGCCTCATGTCCACACCTCCCTTACTCAGACTAAATTTCTTGGTTAATTTTCACAATCCCGCCCATGCATGCTCCCAGATCCCTTGTCCCTCCCTGTCTTTGCTGTACTACTGGCTACGTTTCAACCCGGGTTCAATCCAGTTCTCTGCTACTTCGCGTCAGCGCCCTGTGAGGCTGGGTGTGACTGATGAGAACACACATCCGTCCCAGCCGGCTCTGCAGATCCCGGCTCGCTGCCGTCAGAGGCACTCCGACACTGCCCAGAAATCTTCAATGTATTTTCGTGGAATATTATTATCCCACCCTCCTAAGGCCTCCTTCGAAACTCCTCCTGCCTCTGGAGACTCCCACACCTCCTTTGTCACGGTGCACCCGCTGACCTTGCTTCCTATTTCACCAAGAAACAGAAACAATCAGACTATAATCTCCCCGCCTCCCACACCTGCCCACCCCTCGAATCTGTGCCTGTGCACCTTACCTTCCCCCTGCCCGTCCCACCCTCCCTGCTCCTCAAGGACACTGCTGCAGCAATCTCCCGTCCCCCCTGGCATCATCAAATTTCCTCTCTCCACTGGATCCTTCCCATCAGCACATAACGTGCTGCTGCTTCTCCCCTTGAAAACAAAGAGTGAAACATGTCTCCACCCTCCTTCTGCAGCTGCTGCTCTACGTCCCTCCTTCCCTTTACAGAACAACTCAAAAAAAAAAACCCAAAAAACTGTTTTTGCCTCTGATTTCTCTTGAATTTAATCCAAGAAGGTTTTGGCCCTCATCAATGGCTGATGCCACATTCCTCCCAATGAGGCAGGAGGAAATGAAACGTATAAAAATGTGTGACCCCAATCTCACTGAGATTCCCTCCTTGCCACCCGCTCCATAGCCAAGCCAACTGCAGCTCGGGTGGGTCCCACCTGCCCCGTGGCTCTTTCATCCTAGACCAATGCCCGGCTCTCGGGTCTCTTGACTTGTCCTCTTGTGGTCCCTCTTTCCTCATGGCAACCAGATCGTTTCGATGAAAGATAAAATCTCTTGTTCAAACACCTAGCGCCTTCTCATCGTGCTGGAATGAGCTCCACATTCCCCACCACGTCTGTGGGGTCTAATAGCGTGGCCTCCACCTGCTTCTGCCACTTGGCCCCAAACTCACACACCACCGGACACGGTGCCCCCATCACCACCAGCCTCCCACCTTCCCCAAACCAGGGCAAACCTGTTCCCACCCCAGCTGCTTTGGGTCTGCGGGTCCCCTGTTTGGAAAGCAGTTCACCCACGTGTGTTCTCTGTTCTCACACTTGGTCTTGCCTCAGGTCCCTTTTCAGGAAGCCCCATTGACTAACCGCCCGTTGCCGTCCACCAGAGGCTCCTATTTCCTTTCTGCAGAGCTTGTGCTGCTGTCAGATGTCTTGTTTATTTTCCCCAGCCTTCCGGGAATGTCATGTCCGCGAGGGCAGTGCCTTGCTGTCTTGTTGGACACGACACCCCAGAACCTAGAACAGTGCCCCAAACAGCAGGCACTCAAATAGTACATGTGGAATAGACGGATAATGACAGTGACTCTTTCTTGCAATTCTTTGGAGCTTCATTTTCACGTGCATTACCTCTTAATTCTCACAGCAATCCTACAAGCTAATACCTTATTATTCCAACCCTATAAGTGATAAAACTGAACCTCAGAAAGATTTGTGATTTGTCCGTGGCCACAGAGCTAGGCAGCATCACAGCCAGAGTGGGAGCCCAGGTCTCACTGACACCAGCACCGAGGCTGTTGCAGTAGATTTCACTTGAGAATGAGAAATGGTGGCATCAAGTTGCCAGGCATAACTTTGATTTTCTCTTTCTCCATGAAGCGTGGAAAGTAGAGGACAGTTAAATGATCCAGTCACCAATATGGAATGAAACAAAACACACCATGGGAAAATAATTTTGATTTTTCTCCAAACTATTTCAAGCATAGCTACTACGTTTTATTTTATACTCTTATACTATGCTGAACAAAACAACACAAGTATATTTTAATGTAAAAAATGGCAATTTCTCTTGTTAAAATTTATGTTTAAAGTGCCTTTTAAACTTCCTTTTTAATGCTGTTTGACATTACAAGAGGGGAGAGTGGTAAATCGATGTCACACTCTTCATCGTGACCTAGAAAAACAGTTATGTTAAGCATTAAACCACATCCGTGGGTGCTGTGTAATTATTTCCCCAGGAATATGTACATTGACAGCTGTAAAAGTGGTACTGTGTTTTATCATGGTAATCAAATAATGCCTTGCAGATAGCAATGGTGGCTCAATATTTTAATCCGACTTACAAAGCATTGCATACTTTATGTCATTGGAAACCCACTGTCAAATAGCACGGCGATATCTGAGGAGCTCAGCGAGCACATGGAAGGTCGATGCAGCCCTGCCAGGCTTTCAGGATTTCAGGATACTGAAATCCTTTTCAGTATTTTGCATATGTTACAGCAACTTTGACGTGGAAGCAAGTATGTCTATCACCCCATTGGGCTGGGCAGGTAATGCTGGATGGAAGCTTCCCCACGCATCTCTCTGTGTCCCTCAATTGTGTCTTCAGTGCTGATTTAAGAATGTTGACTGCATGGCTCACCATCACCTGAAAGCAAGTACCCACCTCCTGACCTCCCCAGATTTGATGAGGCAAGGCCAGCGGGCCCAAGAACGGCTTACGCACCTGATTTCGCCCAGGGGCCCATCAGACACGTTAGTTTGGCCCCAGGCTCTGAGTGTGTCTGCAACATCTGCTCTCGACAACTATGTAAACCGGGGGCCGTGGTGCAGTGACACAGGCACCTCCTGGGCAGCAGTGATGGGCTCACCTGTCCTAAATGCATAGGCACTCTCTTTCCGGTCACTACCCCTACCTGTCCTTTTCTTTATGAGTTTCCTTCCTTCCCACGGGGACACATTAGGTTAAGTGCAGTAAAGTTGACAGTCAGTAGTTTCAAAAAGACAAATCAACACAAATTCCCTTGAAACCAATTTTTCTTTTTCCTATCAGAGAAAGCCAAGATAAACTGGTCATGAGGAAAGAGCATTACACTCTAGGTGTGTATATGATTGCAAGAGTTTAGGATATTTTCTAGTTATAACTATAAAGGAAATTGCCCTCATGTCTTTCCGTTTTTCCCTGCCATGTTTCTGTAAGAAGGCAACGTTTTCTTTTAAGGCACAGACATCCTCGATTGCTCAGAGCTTGCAATTTCTGTTCCTAATTACTAAATTAATTACCTCTGGATATAACACGTCTCCTAAATATTAATAGATAAATCTTGTTGTTTCAAATGAAGTTATAGCATGAGTACATTTTGGCATGTGCAATATTTACCCTTCCTTCATTTTTTTAGAGCTAACTGGGTTTTGAGTTTGGCATGTTATTTATTAAAAGTACCACTTCATTTCATTTATTCAACAGTGTTTATTTTCCTTTTCTATAGCCAAAATTTGATATTCTTTTTATTCATTTTTTCTAATGTAAAGTGAGTGTGCCTCATCTCGTTGCAATTTTTTCAGAGCTGAGTAATTCATTGCCCTTTTTTTCTTGGCTCCACCTGCAACTCTCCATTGTGGTTTCTTCTAACACACATGACCCTGCCGCTGACCTCCACGCAGGGCCATGAGCACAGTCTTTCACACCTGTGCCAATCAGTGGCTGGGGCTCAGTCCCAGGAAGCCATGTCCCACGATGCATTTGCAGGACATGGTCCTGGGGAGCTTGGTGAGCTACTTGTCCTTGGATCCATGTGGGAAGGTCTGCACTGCCCACTGGGTGAATGTCTGTAACCCCCAGAGATGCTCAGAGGCAGGTGGTGGGTCGGGTGCCTTAGAGCAAGGTTCCCCCACTTTGTACACCTGTTGAGAACCTAGCAAGGCTGTAGAATAAAGAGGCAACATTAGTTCTAGCCCTCAGTCGAAGTTTCCATGGGACTCTGGCAGGTCACCTGCTCTCTCTGGGATGACCCAAGAGGGCTCTGCATGTCCATCAGTCCACACGTGGGAGGACACTGGAAGACCTAAGTCTCAAGCCGGGGACACAGGATGACCTCCTGGGGAAGGACTGGGCAGCACATGATCTCCCCTCAGCCCCCTGCAGAGTGGATGGCCCAGGAAGGCTCTCGGCAGGGAGGAAGGAGCTCACACCAGCCCAGCCACCTCCCTCAGGGAGCCAGGGGTTCCTCCTCCTGCAGTGTGGACAGGCCAGTGGTCCCAAGGGCAGTGATCGTGCATTCCTACCAAAGCCAGGGCAGCTTCTCTACCTGAGTCCTTCCGGCAAGGTGCCAGCTTCCACAGCACATCTTCCCCATCTGCCCGGAGCCCCTCTTCCAGGCGAGCTTCCAAGGAGCCTCTGGTTGACTTCACCTGGCCGGACACTGGTGAGGGGAAGTGTTCTTGGCACCTGCTGTGCTGAGCACAGCAATTACCCTGATTCTGGGGGTATTTGGGGCTGCATCCTAGGTCTGCTGCTTTTTTAAGTTCGTAGATTTCCCCAGGGGAGCTGTAACCAAGCGGGTCACAGACCTTCCCTGAACTCTGTCTACTTATCTGGGTGAGAGGACATCCATGAAAAGTGCTTACAGATAGTAAAAGGGACCGCAGGTGGCCAGCTTGTGAAGCCCCTCCCACCACACAGCTGCCCACCAGAGGTCACAACCCCTTAACTCTGACCCTACACTGTGCGCCCACTGAGCCCCAGCAGGACTCTGGGCCTTATGTGCGAAGCAGTTCTTGTTAGTGTGCAATTTATCATCACACAATATCTGTTTCATTCCCAAAAACCGGCCGTGCCGCCCAAAGCCCCATCTTCCAGTTCTGCGGACGGCTCAGGGCTCCCCGTTAGCACAGGTGCCTCCTCTTCCTCTTTCCCCAGGTCTGACCCCAGATAACCTTGAGGATCCTAAGAGTACTTGTACAGTCCTTATCACCAATGTCATACGTACGTGCTCTCGTCTGCACAGTGGGAGTGACACGCATTTTATGGAGCCCATGTGAGAATCGGTGGCCAGAATCCCTGTGAAGCGCATACGGATGCTTGGCACAAGGTCACATGTGGGCAGCATGCTGTGCAGCCCTGGGGAGCCTGTCTCCTCTCCCTGCCCGAGTACAGTCGCTGGGCAGGGACTTACCATTTCTGTGTTTACCGTCCATGCCCCGGAGCTTGCAGGAGCTGGGCTGGGAGGCACTTGATCACTCTGATTTGAACAAGCAAACCCGGAGCTGTCCTGGCCGGCCCTCCAGCAGGAGGTAGATCCTCCCCCAGGGTGCCCTCCAGTAACACCCCTGGGAACTGAAATACTAACCTCCGCCCTGGAAAATCACTGCATGACAGCCGAACATTGCCTTCCAAGAGGCTACAATGCGCCGTGTTATCTATTCTGTTTCTTTCAGTTGGGGCCACGGCAGTCCCTTCTCTACACCTGGTCCTGGGTGCTGGGATGTCAGCATGTGTCCACGGGGAGGGCCCTGCCCTATGGGAGGGGGCTCAGTCTCTCATCACCAATAGCACTTAGACCCTCCTGGAGGGTCTGTATTAGGTGCCTACTGTATGTCAGACCTGAGCTACTGCCATCAAAGCTCTCCTTCAGGATGCTTGAAGCCTCATGACTGCTGGACCCTGAGGTGGGGACAGCCACAGGGACAGGATGGAAGCGTCATGTTCCTTGGCCTGGTTCTAGGCTCATGTGCCAGGGCCACACGTGTGTCTGTGCCAGGCCCCCATTCTCTGGGCCGTGTGGATTCCGCTGGGCTGCTTCCTGACATGGGCCATTTCACACACACATCTGGAACCCCTGAGCCCTCGTGGTGGCCTGGATTGCACCTGCTTTGGGCTGACAGTGCTGACGGCGGCCAACTCTGCCTGCTCCAGGCATAGCGTGGGAGTGAGCTGCCATAGTGCATGTCCTCTGGAAGCTTAGAGATGATCCGGGCAGACACACACAAGGGAAAATTGGGCACTTCATCTGCAGGTGACTTTGTTAACTGTGTTTACCATTTTATCCTCAGGAGTCCCTGAGAAGGAGGAGGCACCACCTCCATTTCACAGTGGAGGAAATGGACTTAGAGCAGTGAACCTCTGACCACCAGGCCTCCTCCTTCCTCCCCACAGGGACTGTGTGCACACCCGCAGAGCCTGCTCCGTGGTGGTCTGAGCGTACCCTTAAACTCATAAAGTTAAATCTCCTTGTTAGGTTGCTTTTATAACTGGGCATTACTGCAGATGAAAAATTTTGAAAAGATAAAATAATTTTGACTAAATTTTGCTCTTGTCATTATTGACTATTCACTAAAACAATTGCAGAGGCAAGCCATTTTCATTTCATGCATTGTTTCAGAGGGAAATTTCCACACAGGCACCGTCCTGTGGTTTCTTATTTGCTGTGCATGGTGCAGCCCGGCCGTGACCTCACATCAGAAAACCTTCACCAGGAGCTTCCAAAGGATGCTGCCCTCTGTGTTAACAGTTACTGGAAATAAAGGGTTCTCCAGGAGATGCACTTCTGCTAAATTCCCCAAATGGACTTGCCTGTGAGTCTTTTAGAAAACAGCCTGATGAGACAGTGAATTGGAGCTTAACTCTCCTACCTGCCTCAGGAGCTGATATAAAAATGAGGAATGATTGTAATGCCGCTCCACTCAACTCCATTTTAATTGGAAATTATGTCTAAGATTGCTGCCTATCTGGACTTTGCCTGTCTCCCTCCTTTCAGAGTGTGTGGATTTATGCACCTGCTCGTGTTAAACACCTCGCTATTTCCTCATAAATATGCACAGATTTCTGTTTGTTTGTACAATAAATATTACAAAGATCATAAGGAAATTAAAATGGAGCTTGAGGACGGCTGTCCTCTGATGATGTGCTGCACGTGAATCATGTCCTCGAGAACTATTATCCCCAAACATCATGGTTCCTGTATGAATATTTCTATTCGTTGGTTCTAAATTGCAGAAGAGAGAATCTCCTAATGGATTTATAGTTTATCAGTGAGTTTCAGGGAAGCCAGAGATGGATGGGTTCTCTCCAGTAGCGTATTCATTTAAAAACAATCGACCACAGTTCAATTTCGCAGTCTATTTGTTTTGGGAAAGGAGCACTAGCTATAATTCACTTTATTTTTAAAGAGAAACATATTACCCACACAAACATAGGAACTACATTCCTGTAGATCAAGTCAATCAGGACGTATTTATAGAGATGTTTTTAAGGTAAAAATTCTGGTCTTATTTCTTAAGCATTCAATTTCTCCTTTGAGGATAAGGACATGGGTCTACAGATGTGGATTTGAATAAAACTAGGTTTATATTATAAATTAAATGGCTTTAAAGCTGAAGTGTGACTCAAGGATTACTTACAAATTGGGTGATAAAATGGCCAATCCTCTCGGAACGCCCCTACGTCCCCCTGCCCTAAGCAGCTCTGCGCTGACAGTGCAGCAGGTGCCAGCAGCCTGGGAACTCAGTGCCCTCAGCCCAGGGCAGTTCCATCCTGATGTGAACCAGGTGGGGTCTGGAATGTCGGCCCCACATGAGCAGAGACATTGCGGTACTACTGTTCTGCCCCAGGGTCTGGAAGCCTCCTGGTCCACAGCAGGTGCTCAATAAATACTTGCTGAGTCATCAAAGACACAATGAAGACATTCCCACAAGGGGTAATGTGTGCTCCCAGTCATGGGATTGCAGGCACAGGCACTCCAAGGCTCTCAGGGTCAGCGTACAGCTGGGGCGCCACACTGGGGCCTTTGAGTCCATTCTCAACGGACAGAAGGCAGTCCAGGTGTCAGTCCCCGTGCTTTCTGGGGAGCGCTCCAGACTCAGACAGAGACCCCAGGGACATCCCTTCTCCAGGGCAGAAAGCTCAGGAAGCTCCAGCCACGTGTGGGTGTCAATGGCAGCTCGCAGAGTCCGACTCACCAGAGCACTGTGAGGCCGAGACCTGCCCACACCTGCCCTCCCTGCATCTGTCCATGCCATCCACCCAGTGGGTTGCAGAGGCTGTGTCCCCTGAAATGTGGAGGGCACCCGGTGTGTCTCAGAACCAGCAGCAGGAAAGGATGCTCTTGGGTGGCCCCAAGGGCTAGAGGTTAAGCAGGTCCAGGCTGACAGCACCAGACAGGGGTGGGCAGAGGCCCCTGCATGGGGTCAGGTTACAGCTGCCCCTTCAGGGCCAGTGCTAGTGGAAAGGCAGCTGGGATCGTCATTCTGGGGGAAGTGAGGGGACACCCGTGCTGGTGGGTGTGGGGGGGTGGCAGAGATGCTCGGGGTGGTAGGTTGTGATCAGCAGAGCTTGCCAGATCTCATGGGTGTTTTGGGGCAGGGGGACCAACCTTGCTTTCCAAGGGAGTTTGTTGGGCTTAAGAGATGCCACTCAGACAGGTACACCACAACCGCCCACTGCACCTTTTCCCATCAGGAGACAGGTATTCTAAACTGCTTCAAAATCATCCAGCTAAGGATGGAATGATCCTCTTGCTCCAACTGTAGCTCCTCTGAATTTCCTCTGACCATGTCCCTCGGGCTCCATAACCTCCACTGTTCTGAATAGCAATGGTTTCGATTGCTGTGTCATGGAAGAGACCCCATTCCACATATCTCCATGAGTCTATCAAGAAGTAGAAGAGCTCTGGCATGTCAATGTAACAATAAGGAAATGTAGGATGCTGCCCTCCCCGGGGCCAACTGGCACCCCCAGCAGATGCCCAGGGCCATTCTCATAGCTCAGCCGTGGCCAGCTCCACAATGGGTTGGAGAGAAGAGTGGCCCTGGTCACAGTCCAACACAACACAGCCTCCTCCAAACTGCATGAAACCAGCCTCAGCAGGTGAGATGCTAATGCAGATGTGAGAGCTGGGTACAGCCAGCCTGAAGCACCTACGTCTACGTTACCAGACACAGCCCACCCGGGGCAGAGGGCCCAGAAAGGACAGGTGCCACCAGTCTGGGGCCATCACCCCTGCACCATGCCCCAGCACAGAGCCAGGAGGCCCTAAGCTGCCCCAGGAGCAATAGGGACTAAAGCTCTGGCTTCCCTGTAGGGGAGGAAGAGCGGGCCCACCCCTCCCTGGAGGAGCCTCCCTGGATGGCCTTTTCTCAGGGAAACTTCTTGGGCCCTGCTCGGGTCTCCAGACCTGCCCTGAGGCTGGAGGAGGCCCTCTGCAAGGACCCTCTGCCACTGACCATGGGCAATACTCCCAGAGCCTGGGGCCCTTCCACGTGCAAGGGGATGGCAACCCCATGTCCTTGCTGCAAGAAAGACACTACCAATGTCTTCTTATAGAGTCCTCTCCCAGATCCTGACACCTAGGTATCTAATGTCATTGTTTTTATGTAACAAGAAAAGTCACAGTTGCTAATGAAAAGGGCCAGTTTTTAAGCTCTTACCCTGAATCCCACCACCTCTACAAGGAATGGAAACTTCAGCAATATTAGCTAAGAAAGCTCTTCCTGTTCCTATGGGGTACAAATGACTTCTGCACTGATCTGCAGGCCAGGGGTTCAAGGGTCATTTTCCAGACTACAGAAGCGTGTAGGAGACAGGACCTATGACTGCTCCCCTGTGACACACACACAACACAAACACATATGCACATATGCACATGCACACATACACACACATCACACAGACACACACCACATACACACATGCCCACACACATACATTAGAAGTGTGCAGAGCAATGGCTTCTCTACCCTGAAACGGGGCTGCCATTGCACATGATCTTGTCACGTGTACTCTGGTAGCCTGTTACCCACACAGTGCCATCATTTCGGCAGCTTCCCTGGAAGAAGGTTGCCCTTTTGAAATGTGGTTTGTGAAATAAAACTGCTGAGGCATATTCATGGGCTCCTCTTCAGGTTCCTCTGCAGGGAAGGACTGAGCAGGGCTGTGATCTCCTTTCATATTCTGGTGCCACTGCTGGCACCTCCCTTTCTGCCTTTCCTTCTGGCTTCCGGGCCCATCTGTTCTTCCTTCACTAATTAGGACAGGGAAACCTTCTTCCCTCTGTGCTGCCAGGCAGGTGCTCAGCAACACAGCAGGATGCAGCCGTGAGCAGATTCTGTCCCCAGCCCAGGCCTGGACACAAAATGCTAGGGTCAGGGCCAGAGGGGGCAGGAAAACATAGAAACTAATCTCATCTCCATTTTTAAGAAAAACTTCACAAAGAAAGTTTGATTCAAAAATTCCTATGTGCTAAAGAGTTAATTATTTGCTATATTTGCAAAGGACCTTACCCCATTCAGCTAGATAAATACACATATGCACATACACATACACACACTTGCACACACTCGCACACACACACATTTGCACACATGCCCACAGAGCTGTATGTCTATGAGACCAGAAGCCACCCACAAACTAGACTCCCTCAAAAAAACATCATCTAGCAGGACACAGGGACATCAGGGATTGACTCGCCCTTCAGGAAAGTCACATATTCCCACGTGTTATTGAATTTTTTGTATAACCTGGGTCCCAACCTGGAGGTCAAGGTGGCATAGGGCAGGGCCTCTGAAAGGAAGTGATTCGGGCCCCTAGACCACAAATAGGTCTAGGCTATCCCAGGTGCTCACTTTTACTCTCTTTTAAGTGAGAAGCAGAGGGCTGAGGGTAGAGGGCTTCAGCGCAAGCCCTGGACGTCGCTTGGCATCACCCACTCGTAATATGGAAGTACCAATGATTGTTTAAAACTCTAAGTGTAAATATCGGTTGCCTGAAAAAAATAAACCCCCCTCACATCTTCCTACTGGGAGGTGGTGTGTGGGGATGTCTTTGTGTGGGTGTTTGGTTTTTCTCAGCAGCTAGAACATAAATGTAGCTGGATTATGTGGCTGGGACCATTGGGTTTCAAGACAATATCACTTAAAAATACCATTTTAAAAAAAGAATATGATCAATGAAGAAGAAAGAAAGAAACCATGGTGGAGTCGGTTGCCCCAGAGAACAAAGTTTTCAAGTATCTATTTAAAGCTTCATATTTGCTTCAGGTGGTTATTTAGTTGGAAAAAATCCCCAGGCCTTCCATGTGAAACACTATTGTAGTCAGCAGTTAGTGAGCTGCAGCTCAGCAGGTGTGAGATAGCAGTTAGCAATGGACTCAGGAAACAGCAGGTAGTAATATCCCTCCATTTGTACCTTGTGCTTAATAATTGTTTGTACCTTAAACAGGGATTTTCTTTCCACACATTAGGGAGACACCCACAGCCCATGCTGCTCTCTTCCTCAGGCTCCGTATCTCAGAGAGATTCCTGGGAAGCCACTGGAAATCCAAGCCCTCTGTGTATAGGGCTTACTACACCAGCAGAGTATAAGGTAATGAGAGAAAGTGAAATTTGTTAAAATAAAAAAAGAAATAGAGCACTCTATTGGGTTGCACTTAATGATCAATTTCTACTGTATGCCTGTTCCAATTTCTAATGTCAACAAATACACACAAAGTGAATGCATATTTATGACCATCTTCAAGAGGAAAAACAAAAAGCCTCCTTTTACACCGACAGCCAAGATGGGATGTCGTTGTGCTGGAAGCTGCCCAAAATTCAGAACCAGAGAAGGAACTACTGTTACCAAGTGGCTTTCAGTAAAAGTAGCATCATCTACCCATGGTGGGCTCTTGATAAAGGTACTAAGAGCTTCTACATGTCTGTGTGCCAGGTGCTCAGCAAGCCACTCTCTCTCCAACACTCACAAAACCTTAATTTGGTAGTTGCGGGTGTTATCCTATTTTATGGAGGAAAGACATAGTCAGAGTTGCAGTAACTTAATAGAAGCCTGTCTGCTTTACTCCCACTGGGGTTTAAATGCATGCACATGGAACCTGAAGCTTGTCTTAATCCATTTACTGCTGCTACAACAGAATTCCATAGACTGGGTCATTTGTAAAGAACAGAAGCTTATTTGGCTGGTGGTTCTGGAGGTTGGCAAATTCCAGAGCATGGCACTGGCATCCGAGAGGGTCATCTCAGGACAGAAGATAGAGGGCTGGAGTGAGCACGCATCAAAGCATGCAAGACAAAGAGAGAAAAGTGGGCCAAACTCATGCTTTTATCAGGAGACCACTCCCATGATGATGGCATTAATCTATTCATGAGGGCAGAAGCTTCATGACCACATCACCTTGTAAAGGCCCCCCCCCCAATGCCATTACCATGGCAATTTCAGTATGTGTTTCAGTGGGGACATTCAAACCACACAAGGTTCCTCCTTAGTCATAATGCCAGGTGTTTCTTCCTTGTCCCAGCACATTGATGGGAGTGAGTTTTGATAGGTAATTTTATGGGGTTGTTTTAATTCAATTTGAAATCCATGCTTTAGGGTAGTTAAAAACTAGATATGTTATTGGAGCTGGAGTTGCATTTCAAAGGAAAAGAACTAGGAATTAATCAGTGTCTATTTTAGCACAATCGTTAGCCTTACATTCAAGCAATGAGATATTCACTGGCCTCCAGTTAGCTTCACCCTCTGGAAGCTCATGCCTGTGCTGGGTCCTTTTCACTGGGTTCATTTTTATAAACATGCATATCCTAACTTTCTTGATTCTCCAACTCCAACCACTGGCACTGAAAGAGTGTGTTGCCAGCACATCCCAATGGAAATGCTTTTTAAAAGTTTTCATATTTAGTCTTGCCTTGATTTATCTTTATCAGATCATTTTGTTGTTAGGATGATGGATGTGATTCACAAAAAATAAAAAATAATCTTCAGCCGGGCACGGTGGCTTGTGCCTGTAATCCTAGCACTTTCGGAGGCTGAGGAGGTAGGATTGCTTAAGGCCAGGAGTTTGAGACCAGCCGGAGACCCTGTCTACAAAAAATAGAAAAATTAGCCAGGCAGGGTGGCACACGCCTGAGTCCAGCTACTTAGGAGGCAGAGGCAGGAGGATTGCTCGAGCCCAGGAGTTTGTCTCATAAAAAAAACAAAATCTCTGCCCAACTCCCTTAGAAAGCATATCTCCCTCATCCCCCTTCCCTCGTCACAGTCTTTGCTCATATCAACTCCCTGGGAATCCGTCCTTCCCTTGCTCCCATTTCACTTCTTGGAACATGCTCCCTTAGGCAGAAAGGCAGAAGGAAGACATTTTAAAGTAAAGTGTCCATCAAACATCAGATCACATTTGCCTTCACTTGCCTAAATTCCAGAGCATTTTTCCTGGATATGTTATAGGCAGGGAATCTCAGGCTGGATAATGGGAATTTTATGCATACACTGACTTTTTAAAATACAACTTTATTGAGGTATAAACTACAAAGCATAAAATTTACTTATTTTAAGTGTACACCTTATTAATTCTTAGTAAATTTATCAAGTTGTGCAAACATCACAAGGATCCAGTTTGGAACATCTCCATGACACCAGTAAAAGTCCTCATGGACATTTAGACATTTTCAGCCCTAGTCCCAGGCAAGCACTAATCTGCTTCTGGCTCTATAGGTCTGCCTGTTCTGGACGTTCCTGTAAATGGAATCATGCAATACATTGCGGCCTTTCATGTCTGGCCTCCATCACTGGGCACAGTGTTTTGAGGTCCATTCGTGCCAGGGCATGTCAGCATTCTGCTCCTCCATGTGCACGCCCTGACGTCTCGCCTGCTTCCCTTGTGGACAAGGACCTCCGTCCAGCAGACACCACACTTGAATTCAGACCTCAAGGATCCTCATTAGGTAAACCATGGCACATATGGTTTATTTCTTTTAAAGTCTAATCTTTATGTCTTTGCCACTGTCAGTGTAAAGTTTTCCCATTTCTGGCTACTTCAGGCCCTTTGCACAAACAAACTTGGATTCTTAAACAACATCCAATCAGTCCTCATGCTTGTTCCAAGTTCCTGGTAATGAGCCTCCTGCGGAGACTGCCACACTCCGCCGGGGCGCCCCTGCCTCCATGCCGCTCGGGGGCTGGGCTGCAGATGTAAGTGGGGAAGCTCGGTGGTGCCAAAGACTATTACATAAAGCAGAGTTAGGGGGAGGGGAAGACAAGGCCAAAGATAGTTGTACATGTGTGGGGATACATGCCCATGAGTGCACATGCATGTGTACACACGTGTGCCTTTGATGGGAAGGAAGCAGGAGTCAGGGTTGAATGGAGGAAGTGCGGTTTGGAAACCAGTCTCATTCAGCTACAGCAATGGTCTGGTCTCTTGGGCACTGCTGTGCCCTCCTGAAAAAGAGCAGAAAGAGCTATGGAGGATGGAAGGCCCAGGGGTCAGTGCACTCTGGTGACTGACCAAGCATTATATCATCAGCCTCAGCTGGTTCCAGGAAATGTGGTGGTCACAGTGACCCACAGCATGGGGACAAGTTACCAGGGGAAAGGATTATAGGGCACAGCCCTGGGGCTCAGGAGGCCACACTTGATACTGATGGAGCAGGAGGACAGACCATTAAGGGAGGCCAAAGGGGAGGCCTCTTGTTGTCTGGGGCTCCTGGCAGCCATCACTCAGTGAGGCTTCAGTGTCCAGAGTGGGCAACAGAATCACTGGCTTGAGCTTGTTGTCTGTGGGTGTTGCAGGTCTCAGGGCAGCTCCCAGAGGCAGCTGGGGCAGAGGACTTGCCTCCAGGATCTAGGAAGTTAGGAAGATGCCAGAGCAGCATGTTGGTTGCAGAGCCTGTAGGGCAGGGGCAGGAGAGGATGTGCCCTGCTCCTGGAGCCGTGGGCTTTCCCCAACCTGTCCTCATTCCCACACTTGTGGAGGCTCCATGGACTTCAGTCCTCCTGGTCCAGCAAGCAGCAGCTCTAGTGGAAAAAGCAGCTCAAGGGCTTGAAGGGTTGCAGGGAGGGAGAGAAAAGGACAAACAAACTCTGAGGGTCCAAGAAGAAGTGCGGGTGGCACCCCAGAACACTGCGAAGGGGAGATGTCCAAAGGCAGTGAGGGCGGGCTCAGAAGACCTGTTGACGGAGCAGGTTCAATCCCTGCCACATGCATGGCCATGCTGCCGACAGGGACATTTCATGAATGGCCGTGTCCACCTGCTGGCAGCCTCTTTGGTGATGTGGAAGAAATCCTCATCTGTGCATCAGAATTCAATATGGACAGGAAGCATCAAATCCAAGTCGAAGACAAGTTGCAGTTATATCTCCTTTCTCCTGGAGAACCCGTGACTGGGTCTGTCTAAGAACAAGCCCATGGCATGGCCAGCATGGGCTTGCTTGGGCAGCCCCTCACCTGTGCCCAGCTCTCTGAGTGTGCTTGTTAACACAGAAAACCCACAGAACTGCATGGTACAAAGAATGTGCCCTGGGGTAAGTCGTGGACTTCAGTGAATGACAGTGCATCAGTACTGGCCCATCAGTCGTAGTAAATAAGGCAGTGTGAGGGGTGGGGTGGGCATAGGGAACTCTTTGTACCACCTGTTCAATGATTCTGTAAATCTAAAACTGCACTAAAAAGTAAAGTCTTACCTATAAAAAAGAAATAAAAATAAACAATTTTTAAAAATGCCTGTTGAGTGAGTGAATGGTGCTGTCCACCAGGTAATGCATCTCCTGTTCTGCCTGAGGGACGTCTGGTTTCTGGCCCAGATTCGGGGTGTGGCAGCAGGGCACAGGCACTGCCCCCATTTCCCAAGTGCCCCTTCTGGGTCTGCAGGCACTTCTGAATTGCTGTTCCTTTCTGGGTCCCTTGGGCCCTGGCTGGCAGGATTCCACTGGGAGGTTAAAACAGAAATGCCCACGAGGGGCGCAGGCTGGCCCTGGTGTGGGTAGGTAACAGTCTGTTTCTGAAATGAAACCACGTGCTTGGTTCCTCTTCTAATTGGTCTGACCTTGATGGCAAGTCAGGTGCTCTCTGAGAAGAAATTAGTTTCTCAGGGTGCACTAATTGTCTTTCCCAGAGATTAAGGCACATACTCCTGGTGCTTCTAGCGCTAACATGCTGGCTACAAACAGCATCAATTATCTCATTAGCAGGCGATGCCCTCCTGAAAGGCCTTTCTCATTGCTATTACCTCCTGGATAGAGCATGTGATTAACCTCTAGAAACAATAGGAGATTGGAAGACCCCCAGTGAGAAGCAGAGCCCTTGGTGGGCGGGGTGGGGCTGGGGTGCACTGGACGGGGGCTGCCCGGTGGGCTTCCTTAGGCTGCGATCGAGAATAATTTAGTAAGAAAAGTGACCATTTGGGACCAGGGTGTCCTGGCAGTGGGCAAGGCCCTTATATGCAGAATCTGGCTTAGTCCTAATGTCCCACAAGGGGTTATTGTCCTTACTATCACATGACAGATAGGGAAACTGAGACTCAGACAGTTTCAGTGGCCTGCCCAAGGCTTCAGAGAGCAGAAGGCAGAGATGGACATGGACCTACACAGTCTGACTTCAAAGCCAGACTTCCTCCTCCCTGCGTTCCTGGATCCATTCACTGCCTGATGTCTGGGACCAAGGGCTGTCATGTGTGCTCACGCAAAGACAAGGGCTGCAGGGAGTGGCCCTGGCCTGCCCCTCCCTAGGTGTGGGGACTCTGGGTGGACAAAAATGGGAAGAGGAGCAGCTCAGCCCACTGTGCCCCAGCCCGGGCCACATGGCCACACCCTCCTGCTTCCCCAGGGTGCCTGGCAGCTGCCCATGATGCCCCAGGATCCTGGCTGGGTCTCATCAAATTGCTGCAAGAGTGGGATAGTGGGGAGCTTGGGCCTTCAGTGAGACAGCTCCAGTTCAGATCTCACGTCTGCCTCTCGCTGGTTGAGGAGAGTAACATGGAATTGTCAATGGAAAAGAAGCCGAATTCTGTAAAATAATTTTAAAGAGGTTTATTCTGAGCCAGATTTGAGGAACATGACCCGGAGCCACACCCAAGAAGCCTTGAGCAAGTGGACTTGCTGTGGTTGGGTTACAGTTTGGTTTTATACATTTCAGGGAGACAGGGGTTACAGGGAAAGTCATAAATCAATACAAGGAAGGCATACATTGGTTTGGCCCAAAAAGGTGGGCCATCTCGAAGCAGGGGGTGGGGGGCTTACAGGTTATAGGTGGGTTTAAAGACTCTTTGACTTGTAATTGGTTAAAAAATGAAGCTTTGTCTAAAGGCTTGGAATGTTTTAGATAAGGAAGAGACAAGTCACGAACTTATATTTGTTGTATAAATTGAGAACCTGCAGGTTTGTCTTGCACAGCCTTAGGCCTGTTGATGAGTTACAAAGGACATCTCCAAGAAGGGAGGGGGCATGGTGGGGCATGTCTGACCTCCTCGTGTCAGATGATTTAGTTTTAGGATATCCTCTTGGCCAGGAGGGGGTCCATTCAGTCAGCCGGTGGGGCGGAAGGCTTTTATTTAATTTTAGTTCACAGAATTAACTGTCTGCCCTTGAGGAAGCTGGGTCACTTTTCCACACCTTAATTTCCTGACCCCCAGAGGACTCTGTCTTTCCTGCCTCAGGCCTGTTCATATGGCCAAAGAGACCCCAGAAGAGGACCCTGAGATGGCACAACATGCTCAGTGGTTCTTGGAATCTCTGGGCAAGTGAGTCACTGACATGGCCTGAGCTGTCCCCTGCCTGAGGTCCTGTGCTACCATCTCCGCTCTCATAGCCTGTCCCATGGCTGGCCAGGGCTCAGCCCTCCTGTGCAGATCCACCCCCCACAGTGAGGGGGGCCTCTGCTGCCAGCATGGGGTGGTGCCCGGTCCGGACACTCTGACTCGCCATTCCCGACAAGAGCCACAGGCCCTCTGTGGTAGTGTCCCCACCTGGCAGAAACCCACCCCCAGCCCCTTCTCCAGCCACATGCACAGGCCCCCGCCCCTCCTTTCAGCCGTTCTATTTATGCAATGGCTTGGCATAGAGGGAGCCCTCGTCTGTTCGTAGAATAGACATTCCATATGAGTGAGCGTGATCCAGGGGAAAGAACATACACTTCGTAGTCTGGCTGGCTGGCCTTCCGTTCTCCCTCTTGTCCTCCTACCCACACACTCAGTAACAATGAACTCCTTGTGTTTTATTGCATTGGGTCACCTGTGTAATTGTCTCTCCCCCCAGTGAGGATGGGGGCTACCCCAATGCTTAACAAACAAGTGACCCATAACGTACACCGAGGAAGAAAACCAGGGCCAGACAGAAGTTAAAGCAGAAAAATAGACTACACCCGGGATCTAGGGCAGTTGTGGGAAGAGACCCAGCCTAGAACTGGGCTCTACTCTAAACACAGCAAGAACCAGCGGGATACAGCCCAGGGGCAGAGGCAGGACTGGGACCCAGCAGGCAGCTTGCTGGAGGCAGCCGGCCCTCGGGACGCACAGCAGGACTCTCAGACTCTCAGGAAGTGGGCAGAGCAGGCCCAGCAGGGGTGCGGGGCCTTGTCCAGAAAAGGACACAGAGGAAACCAACAAAACCTTGGTCAAGAAGAGCACTTCTCAAAGGGAAGAACAGAAGGAGGAAAAGGTGGGAAGAAGGAAGGGGAGGGAGGACGGGAGGGGAGGGAGGGAGGAGGGAGGGGGAGAGGGGAAGAGAGGGAGGGAGGAGGGAGGGGAGGGGAGGGACGGGGAAGGGGAGGGAGGAGGGAGGGGAAGGGAGGGAGGACGGGAGGGAGAGGGAGGGAGGACGGGAGGGGAGGGGAGGGAGGACGGGAGGGAAGAGGGGAGGGAGGATGGGAGGGGAGGGGAGGGAGGACGGGAGGGGAGGGGAGGGAAGAAAAAACACTAGTTAATTGATGGGTTGCTCGGTTGATGGATTAGTTAATTGACTGATTAATTCATTAGTTAATCAGCTGCTTAATTCATTAATAGTTTTGTTAATTGATATAAAGCAATCAATACAGCACAGGCCACTTGGTAGGGATGCAATATACTGAGTGGAGTGAGTAATTGAAATAAATAATAGTGATAACATGTCACAGCTGCCTTGTAGTGGCAGATTCAGAAATCAAATAATAAAAAGGTAACAAAAAGTAAGTATCTTTCCTGTTAATTTATAAATTATTCACTCAAATTTGACTTTTTAAGAAAACATTATGACTTTCACACCCAATATATTTCCACAGGGTCATAAGCCTTTAATGCCGGCTCTAGCAATGATTGTTTTCCCTTAGACTGATGCAGAAAGCTTGTCAACTTCTCTCAGACTGACAACACACATCATCATCCCAAACAGCACCGTGTGCCAAGTGGTCTGTATCAGTGTCCCAGCCGTATTCTACACCAGATCCTTGTTCTGTGACAGTTTGCATAAGGAAATCCACTTTCATTTTTCAAAAATCCATCTGTTTATTTCAGGGGGACAGAAAGAAGCCAACTTCTCTCTGCTTTGTGCCACCAACACACCTGGAAGGAAGCAAAACAAACAGCAAGAAACCCTTCCCCTTTTTTACAAAGGAGGGCAGGGATGACCACTACGTGCTTTAAGAGGCGCCCAGTGTTGTTAGGGATCAGGGAAATGTAAGTCCAATCCACACGAGGCATGTCCACACGGGTGCCGCTGCTCCCCCAGGAGAATAGACGGTGTGGGGCAAGCGGCCTTCGCAGGCACTACTGCACATGCAACCACCTTGGAAAGCAGCTTAGAATTTCTAACAAAGTTAAACAAGCAAGTACCATTCAACCCAGCAACCCCACTCTAAGGTATCCACACGAGAGAAATGAAAATATACATGTGCACACAGACTCGTGCATGAATGTTAATGGCTAATTTATTTATAACAGCCCTCATCTGGAAACCAAGAAAATACTCACGGAGTAAGCATAAGACACCAACTGTAGTATATTTTACAGGGACTCAGCTATGAAAAGAAAAAAAACCCCACAAAAATGTGCATTACAACACAGACCATTCTCGAACGCATTCTGCTGAGACAAAGCAACAGGAACAAACCAAGGGACACAGAACACGGCCATCAGCTGACCCACCACAGGCCAGGCGAGCCGATGGTGACAGGGAGCAGAGCAGCGGCTGCCCAGGACCAAGGCAGGGGATTGGCTGCAAAGGATAAGAGGTCACGTTTTGGAGTAAACACTTGTCAAAACTCATCACACTGTCCACTTACAATGAGTGTTTTATTATACAGAAGTTATACTACAATAAAGTGATTTTTTTAAAGCAGCGTCTGTAGCTAAAGCTCAGCTGTGGCCTTGAGAACTCCACCCGTGGCCGTCCACCCCTCGTTCAGCACCCCTACCCCTGTCGGGGATGCGCTCTCCCTGCAGAGCCTCCCCCCACCCTCCCTGCCTTCTGCAGGAGCTACATGTCTCGCCTGTGCCTGGTGCAGCCTGGGGCTGCCTCGCCCGCTGGGGCTGGAGACCAGGGCCTGTCCCCTGCTGGCCTCCGAGAACTGTGCACACCCTTCCTCCCTTTCCCCCGCACAGGGTCCTGCCTGCTCCCCTCCGAGCAGGGCACGCGCCCAACCAAGATAGGTATGCACCCCTTGAGATATCCTTTTTCATTGTTTTAGGGGTGTGTGCCTGTTTTAACCTGGATAGATAAGTCAAATGTGAATCAGCTTTGCACAAAAGTTAAAGTGCAAACCTGCACCCCGCAGCTGAGGGGGTGCTGTGCCTTCTCCCTGCCCAGAGCCCCACGCTCTGCTCTGTGTTCTGACCCCCACCCACATCAAGCCTCAAGTGCATTTGAAAGGGCTCCCCACAAGGACTGCCCTGAACACCAGCGCTCTCCTCTGAAGCAGGGTGCCCAGCTCCGGGAGGGCCTGCCCCGGGGCTGCGCTCAGCCTGCTGCCAGGCAGACCCAAGCAGCCGCTGTGTCAGCCAAAAGTGAACAAGAAGTCATGAGAGCTTTTCTGCTAGTGCATTTTCAAGGTTATGGAAATCCCACTATGTCTTAGCCAGTATTGCATTGCTATAGAGGAATACCGGAGGTTGGGTAATTTATGAAGAAAAGAGGTTTATTTGGCTCACAATTCTGTGGGCTGTAGAAGAAGCATGGCGCCAGCATCTGCTTCTGGGGAGTGCCTCAGGGAGCTTTTCCTCCAGATGGAAGGCAGAGGGGAGCAGGCATGTCACATGGCGAGAGAAGGAGCAAGAGAGGGAGAAGGGGGTGCCCAGCTCTTAAACAGCCTGCTCTCTCATGAACTAACAGAGCAAGAACTCAGTCACTACCACCAGGAGGGCACCAAGCCCATGAGGAGGGATCTGCACCCAGGACACCTGCTCCCAGGGCCCCCCCAACACTGGGGATCGAATTTCAACATGAGATTTATAGGGGCTGAATATCCAGACTATATCACTCCACCCTGGCTCCAAATCTCATGTCCTTCTCACATTGCAAAATACAGTTGCTCCTTCCTAATAGTCCCCAAAACTCTCAACACTTTCAAATTTCAACATGAGGTTTGGGGGACAAACCTCCAAACTATATCCTACTATTTGGCGAGGATTTCTTTGTGATTTGGACTCTGACACCAGGGCTTGGAGGAATGGCCATCAGACTCTGGGGCACACCGAAGCACTAGTGTTCCCCCCACCCCAACTGCATCTCCCCGTCCTGGGCAGTGGCTGCTGGGCCACAGCTTCCAGGTCCTGCCCAGATACCCAGATGCAGCGTGGCCGTGGGCTCCGCTCCCGGCGCCAGGGCTCTGGGGGCTCCTTGGTCTGTCTCTTGCCTCCCTGGGCACCCTCACCTGGCTCCCAGTGGCCTCTCTTGGTCGCCTAGCCCCATGCTGAAATGTGCGCTCCCATGGATAGCAAAAGAAAGGTCCCGCTGAGCCTCAAGTATCCCAGAGAATTGTGAGAAATCAAACGTCCTGGTACTTTTAAACCAGGTGTCAGCACACTTTCTCTCTAAAGGGCAACCTGGTCTCTGTCACACGTCAAAACTGTCCTCAGCTTACAGGGCATACAAGACACAGCCAGATTAGACCCATGAGACAGAGTTTGCAGAGCCCATTAACTTGGGGTGCACTCTTATCCCACAATCCATGGGGGTGTGGGCCACGGGGGAAGCAGGCAGGAGGCGGAATGAAGGACTGGCCCCAGCCCTGGGGTCGAGTTCCACCCTCCTCGCTACAGCTCTGCCCTGCCCATGGCTGACCTCACCCGCAGCTCTGTACAGGAGGGGAAGCGGGCCTCAGTGTGGGAAGGACTGTGTCTGCAGACCCCGAACCCAGGCGAACTAGATTTCCTAGTTCTCTTTTGCCCACAGGTAACACTAATTAGCCAGCTCAGATCCCACCACCAGTAGGTGGGGCCAGCCTCCCGGCCCTGGGTGGAGGGCACCCCTCTCATGGTTGCCTCCCTGAGCAGAGTGGCCGGGCTACAGGGCTCTCAGTGACAGGGACAGAGGAGGCTTTGGCCCTGTCTCCCTTGGTCCTCGCAACCACCCAGGGGCCCTGGAGTGTGAGTTGCTCCCCCAGGTCTGTCTGCCTCTCAGCCAGGCCGTGTGGCCGCTCTGCCGCCCTGCTCTCCTGCAGGGGCAGAGGCTGACACCCTCACCAGGAATGTGGTCCCCCTGAGGCAGGGAGCTGGAGGGACAGGGGTGTGCCAGTGTCCTTTGGCCACCCTCCCTACTCAGAACAGACTGGCCACTGACGCAGTCCTGCTTGAAGCACTCAGTGTGGAGAGAGAGAGTGCACACCTGTCTCTGCACATACACGGAAAGGCTTAACTTCCAGGTAAGCCCACGGAAACGTGGGGTCAGCAGCCACACCCAGCAGGAGGGCAGGCCACATCCACAACCATCGGGGCAGCCCTGGAGCCACTGTGGAGCTTCTCTATGAGCACTGTGTAAACACTGCATCATGACCACAGGCACCGATGCCACACATTTACCATGTGCTGAGCCTTCTGGGGACATCACTAGAGGATTCCCTCCAGCCCTCTAACTGTGCGGCACTGACATCAGCATCTCCGTTTACCGACCAGGCACCGAGGCTTGGGTGCAGCTGTAAGTCACCAGGCAACAAGTGGGAGAGATGGAAAGTGAGCCCTGCCTGTCCAGCCCCAGGACGCCGGCTGCCCCAGCTATCAGACATGCTGCTGGATTCTGGGAGGAGGGCTCAAGCTAAACTGTTGGCCACATTGTCCCTGGAAGAGGCACGTCCGCACAAAGTGAGACCAGAGCTCAGCAGTGCGCCCTGCGCTACAGGCCAGACTGCTGGCTCTAACGTAGCACATGTGACCAAAGCCGGTGAGTGCAGCCGAGTTGGTCTGAGTCGGACTTTCACAGTGCCTGACATAGGGATTGTCTCTCCACTGCGGTCACTCCCAGCACCCTACCTACCAACACCTTTGCTGAATTCCATAGCTGATTCCTCCCGGGGCCAGCCCACCTCCCCAGGCTTGGACTCCAGGCATTGCCAACTCAGGCCTTGAGCCATTTGGCCCTTTCCCGTGAAAGCCTTCTGTGACTTGTGACGGGCACCAACTCATCAGCTCTCAAAGGCCCTGACTTAGAAGCCACTGGTTTGATCCAAGAGCAAAAGGCTTAGTTTCCAACCTCTGGAGGGTTTGTTCTCGGAGAATCACTTTCAGGACCACCGCCCTCTCTCACAGGGTTTCTGTGTGTCAGCATCACACAGCATCAGGCAGAAGTCATAGGCCCTGCTGGACTCGAGATCCCCAAAACGCTGCCTGTCTTTGTATATTCAAAAACAATTCATTTACTTTCACTTGTATCCCAGGCATGTTTGAGAGAATTTGTATTTGTGGAAATAAAAGCTAATTGATGTTATATTTAGAAGAATCAGCTCTGTTGCATGGGCATAAATGCTGATGCTGCAGGTGCTGCAGATATCAGCTCTGGGTCCAGAGAGTCCAGGTGTGTGGCCCCCGTGGCAAAGAGGCCCTCATTAGCATGTATCTGGCAGGTTGAGTCCACAGGTATGTGGGATTGCTCTAATTTATGCAACTCATACATTTGCTCCTTGGAGAATAACCTCTTGGCTGATTTAAATATCTTAAAATAAGTTGATTTGGAAAATCAACTCTTTCCTAGGGGTTTGACATGTAAGTTGGGCATTTCTCTGGAGACAACAGAAGCATCCTGGCGCATGCCAGCTGCTGTCACGAGGCCCAGGAAGTCAGACTTCCTGAAGCATCAGGACTCCTGAGTAGCCTCCACTGGTTTGCAGTGAAGCATCTCTTCTTAGGGAGGCCAAAGTTCAAATCCGATCCAGGAGGGAACTCCAGAAAACGTCAACGTGAACAAAGGAAGGGTGAGGTCCCAGGACCCAAACGCTCTGTGATGGCGCTGGCTGGTGCCAGCTGGGCGGGCCAGGGTCAGAAGGCAGGGCCCGTCCTTTGCTCTCATCAAACTCTCCCTCATCTTCAGAAGAAACGGCCTTTGAAGAGAAACTGTTTGAAAACAGTGGGGCGTCTCTGCAGCAAGCCCTGGAAGCCGCCGGCGATTCCCCATTCTGGAGAAGGCACATTTTTCAATTCAGCTGTGTTTTCAGCTAAACAACAGAATGCTCACAGGGCCAGCCGGGAAATCTTTCTCAGAGGAATTATTTAGGTTTCCACAATAATTCTGAGGCATTTCTGATCAGCCTTCAGCCAGAGGCAACGTTCCCAGGATCATGGGGGGAGCACAGATGTGCCTCCAGAGATCTGAAAGAACACCGGCCACTGTGCCCTCCATCCCCCCATGTATCCGCAGCCCGATCTTGACACCATGTGCCGCGCCCACTGCTCGGTCCCGCAGGGGGAGAGGAGCAGAAACCCCGGCTGGTTTCCCAGAGCCTGCAGTCAACAATCAGCTGGGCACAGTCACATCGAGGGGAGCAAACAGAAGGGGGGCAAGCGGGGAGGTGCCACCTGGGAGGTGATGACAGTAAAGGCCCACGGGCCATGGGAAGCACAGAACTCACCAACGAGAATTGCGCTTGTATGAGTCAAGCCCTCCCCCTGCAGTGGGCCTTCCCCTGTGTCAGCGCTGCCCAGTCTACAGAAGGGAATGCCACCCCAGCTCGCATAATTATGAAGGCCAGACAGTATTCTGGAATATTCTTCCAAACACCAGTGGTGGTCACATGATTTCCACAGAGCCCCAAGGAAAGCACAGCCCGGGGAGCGGCTGGCACCAACCGCACAGCCTGGACAGCACTCTGGGCACTGAGGCTCAACCTGCTCCAATCCCTGGGACTGCAGGGTCAGAAAGCTCAGGGTGCAGCTCCCAGGGGGACCCCACCATCTGTTAATCCCCTTCCTCTAAGAACCACCCCGGGCCCAGAGAGGCTGTGGAGAAGACGGTGGCCTGCCCTGTGCATTCTACTGCCAGCAGTGGAAAGTCACACGCCTTCCCAGCAGTCACACATTTCCTACACGGGAACACAAAGCATCTGAAGCCTGTGCGGTGCCCCACTGCGTGACATTGTGCTTGTTGGTCACAGCCATGTGGCCTCAGGCAACTTAACCTCATGCTGCCCCACTTCCCTGGTTTGTAAAATGGGCCAATCACACGTTGGCAGAGACACCTGCCGGTGCTCCTTCCCTGGCGTGGGATGCTCCCCGGGAAGGAGCTTCGCCATGGTAACGGCATTTCCCAGCTGCCCTTGCAGTCAGCGCAGCCACGTGACCAGGCTGCAGCCAGTGAAACCCGGGCGGAAGCCCTTGCTCCAGTCCCCCTGACCACAGAAACCTGGCTGCCTCTCTTCCATGTAATTTTCTCTTTCCTGGCTGTCTGGAAAGGAAAGGATTCCATGGCAACCTTGGAAACCTCCTGTGCTGAAGGAGGCAGAGCCTCCCTCAGCCTGGGTCCCTGAGAGACCGCACGGCGAGCGTGTCCAGCCACCAGCCCACCGCTCTGAGCTGAGTCAGAAATCAACTTTCAATGACCTTGAGCCATTTCACATTTTGGAGTATATTTGTAACTGTAGTTAGCCCACCCTGCATGACAGAAAATACCCCATAGTGTTTCTGGAAAAAAAATAGATAAATTCATACAAAGGGGATAGAACGAAGTCTACAACACAATTGCTTGCTGGTATTATTACTCCCTATTGTCCACCCACCCAGCACTGCGTTCCCTGCCTCAGTGTTTATCTAAAGCTCGGGTTCACTGGAGAGAATTGGGCTGGACCCTAGCTGGGCAAGGGGGGCTCAGAATGCCTGTGAGGTTCATAGCAAGAGAGATAAAGGTCTCCCCAGAGGAAGTACTTGAAGTACTTTTTAAGAATGAGGGAAGATGTGGATGTCTTGGTCCATTTTCTGTGGCTATAAATGGATCCCTGAGACTGAGTGATTTATAAAGAAAAGGAATTTATCTCTTAAGTTCTGAAAGCTGTGAAGTCCAAGGTCTAGGGGCCACCGCTGGTATGGGCCTTCTAGCTGGTCGGGACTCTGCAGAGTCCAGAGGTGGTATAGGGCTCGCATGGTGAGGAGACTCATGAGAGATGGCCAAATTAGCTTTTATAACAGACCCACTTCCATGATAACTATCCAACTCCTTCCACAACCCATTAATCCACTGACCCATGAATGGGTTAATTCATTCATGAAGGCAGAGCCCTCCTGACCCAATTACCCCCAAAGGTTCCACCTCTCAACACTGCTACATTGGAGACATGAACTTTTGTGGGACATATTCAAACCACAGCATTCTGCCTTTGGCCCCCAAAATGCATGTCCTCATATGTAAAATACATTCACTCCATCTCAATAGCCCTAAAGTTTTAACTTTTTCCAGCACCAGATCACAAATCCAAAGTTTCAAGTATCATTTAAATCAGATATGGGTGGGGCTCAAGGTATATTTCTCCTTGAGGCAAATCCCTCTCAGGTATGAGCCTGTGAAATCAAACAAGTTGTCTACTTCTAAAATAAAATTGTGAGACAGCCATAAGAAAGACCTTCTCAGTCCAAAAGGGAGCAGCAAGAAAAAACAAAGGGGTGACTGGTCCCAAGTAAGCCCAAAACCCAACCAGGAAAACAACACAAAGTGTTAAGACTCCAGAATGATCTTTCACTCCATGTGCTGCCTCCTGGACACACTGGGGTAGAGGTTGGGTCCCCAAGGCCTCGGGCAGCCCTGCCCCCCAGCTTTGCTGGTCTTAGCCCATGCTTCAGCTCTCCCAACCTGGTGTTGCACACAGGTATCTCTACAGTTCTGGGGTCTTGGTGGCCATCCCACTCCCATGACTGTACTAGGAATTTCCCTGGTACAGACTCTCCGAGGCAGGTCTGACCCCAGAGCTCTTCTTGGCATTGCCCTAGTGGGGGTGCTCTGTAGTGGCTCTACCCCTACAGCAGGTTTCCACCTGAGCCCCCAAGCAGTCCAACACATCCTTTGAGATCCAGGTGGAGGAGGCCATGCCTTCCACAGCTCTTCCATGCTACATGCCTACAGAATTGGCACCACACTGACACTGCCAAGGATTATGGCTTGTACCTTCTGGAGCCATGGGTGGAGCCACCCTGGGGTCACTTAAGCCACAGCTCTGGCAACTGACAGCTGTGCAGGCTCCAGAATGTGGAAGCAGAGACACAAAGTGGCTAGGCAGAGAGCCCATGGAAGGCACCCCAGGCCCATCCACCGAAACCATTCTGCCCTCCCAGAGCTCTGGCCTGTGATGGGTGAGTCAGAGTTAAAGATCTCTGACATGCTGTGGGAGTCCTTCTCCTATTGTCTTGATGATCCCTTTGAGAAATAAAAATAAAATCTGCCAACAGACTGAATGGACCACCTCATGACCAAAGGGATCCCAGAAAAACCTTTCAACTGAGTTCCAAGCCATGATGGGATGGGAGGTCAGACATGCTTCGTTAGGCTCCCTCCTTCATTAACCGCCACCAGGCTGTCCTCCGTATGGGTTCACAGAGCCAACCTTCAGAAGGACTTGCTCCACTGCTAACTTCAACCAACCGCTAATGTTGCTCCTCCCTTTTTGTGGTTTTGGACAACTGACCAGCATTCCTTCCTGATAAGAGACTACTGACCATAGAGTGCTTTAGGCCAGTCTATGGAGGATGCACAGTGAGGGTTTTTAGGTCCTTTGCTTCACCTTTTGATGTCAGAGGGCCAAACACTCCACCCTCGGATCATGCTAAGGCTGCCATTTTTTGTACATGGACCCCCATGAAGTAGCATGAAGTTCAATTATATATGTGCATGTTTCTCTTTTCATAAATATTCATGACTCCTCCTATAGCTTGCTAAATATGCATATATGGCCACCCCACTCAGCATAAATTCCTGTTCCCATTGCCCTTACCTCGAAGTGCTTGCTCTTTGCTTCTGATCAGAGGCTATGCTCCCAGACTGCAAGATGGCCAGCCTGCAGGCTGCAGCCCTTTATGAGAAATAAAGCTCTCCTTTCAAAATGGATGAACCTCATCATGCTTCAGCTGACACCACACATTCTTCAGTTGACATCAGTCTCTGTAGCAAACAGTCACTGGGGCACACCTTTTTCTCCCCTCCTGGACATGCTTTTTCACTCTTTGCATGGCTGGGCTGAGAGTTTTCCAAATCTTTTCACTTTGCTTCCTTTGTATTTATTTATTTATTTATTTATTGAGACAGGGTCTCACTCTGCCACCCAGGCTAGAGTGCAGTGGTCTCATCATAGTTCACTGCAACCTCAAACTCCTGGACTCAAGCAATCCTCCTGCTTCAGCCTCCCAAGTAGCTCAGACTACAGGTGAGTGCCACAATGCCTGGTTAATTTATCTACTTTTTTTTGCAGAGATGGGGTCTTGTTCTTGCTCAGGCTGGTCTTGAACTGCTGGTCTGAAGCAATCCTCCTGCCTCAGCCTCCCAGAGTGCCAGGATTACAGGTGTGAGCCACTGCACCTAGGCCTCCTTCCTTTTTAATTATAAATTCTGTCTTTAAAGCATCTTGTTTCTCTCTTATTTTACTGTGAGCAGTTAAAAGTAGCCATGCAGCAGACTGAATGTTTTGCTGCTTAGATATTTCTTCTGCTAGATATCCTAGTTAATTGCTCACAAATTCTGCATTCCATAAAGTCCTAGGACATGGACACAATTCAGCCAAAGTCTTTACTACTTTATAATAGATGGCTTTTAATCCAGTTTCCAATACTTTTTTCCTAATTTCCATCTTAGATCTTGTCAGATGGCCTTTACTGTTCATATTTCTACCATCATTCTGGTCAAAACCACTTAGTAACTTCTCTAAGAAGTCCCAGATTTTCCCTAGTCTTCTCTTTCTCTGAGCCCTCACTAGAGTCCCCTTTTGCTCCCTTTACAGTGATGCAGACATTTCCCAGCCTCCTCCTCCAAATTCTTCTAGCCTCTACCCATTACCCAATCCTAAAGCCACTTCCACATTTTCAGGTGTCTGTTATGGCAACAATCCCATATCTTGGTACCAATTTTGTCTTAGTCCATTTTCTGTTGCTATAAATGAATACCTGAGATTGGGTAATTTATAAAGAAAAAATATATTTCTTACAGTTCTAGAGGCTTGGAAGTCCAAGATCTAGAACCACATCTGGTGAGGGCCTTCTTGTTGTTAGGGACTCTCTGCAGAGTCCTGAGGTGACACAGGGCATTACAAGACGAGGAGGCTCATAAGAAACTGACAAACTGGCTTTTATAACAGACTCACTCCCATAATAACTAACCTACTCCCTCAATAATCCATCTATCCATTAGTGGATTAATTCATTCATGAGGGCTCTGCCCTCACAACCCAATCACCTCCTAAGTGTCCCACCTCTCAACACTTCTACACTGGGGACATGAACTTTTGTGGGACACATCCAAACCACAGCAGGGAGTTTGGGAGGTTTCTGTCTTGGGAATACCCTTGCTTTTGGAGGGAAGCGTGCTCAGAACAAAAAGGGGAAGGGCCCCCTGGGAGCCCTGGAAAGGTGCCAGCAGGTCTGGGCCTCCAGCTGTGGTGACAGATGCTTGCACTCACACCCATGTACAACTCCAAAGCAGGAGTGCTTTAAGGGTCATGCCAGCATGGGCCAGAGTGCATTCATGAGTGGGGGATGGGGGCTATTTCCCAATTTTCTGGACTGCACAAGACTCATGGGAAATGGCATGACCCTTCATAAAAAGAAGCCTCCTTCTCAAATGTCTATATTTCCCATGAGTCTGGCAGATCGGCTTTGATCTAGGCATCAAGGTGGGGCACGTTCCTGGCACAGCTGAGTGTGTGCAAAGCACGTGTCCTACCAGTGCTGTGGGGCAGCCCCCAGTGATCTCTGGTCTGTGGGCTGGACCCCCACAGGAGAAGAGAATAGAGAGAAGTAAGAGAGAGAAAAGGGAGAGATGGAGAGAGCAGGAAGGACGGGGAGAGACAGAGTGTGGCTGACTGAGGGCTGGAGGCTCACACCCAGACCTGGGGCGGGGAGCACAACTGGGTGCTGCCTTTCAGGGGCTCTGCCATGGTCATTAAGTTTCTCAACTTCTCTATGTCTCAGCGATAAAATGGGATAATAATCACAGGACGCATGGTGACGGCTGACAATTGCTCTGAGCTTCTAGAATATAGTAATTAGTGACTCAATAAACTATCCCTACATCAGTGGCTTAAACAATGACAAGAAGAAAACTAATGCAGTCTTTTGTTTTGACATCATTTTCAAATTTTCACAGTTACCAAGAAGGAAGCCACAACCAACCATGACCTAAACAGCAAGCAACGGAAGGCGGATGAGAAAGTTGGGAAAGTGTCAAAATTAACAAGCCGGTTCACACAGGTGGTGAGGGGTGAGCGGGGAGAGGGGAGAGATGCCGCGACTGGGGCGCATCGCAGACCGTAACACTCCAAAGCACTCCCAGTGGTTTTTCTTGTATTTTCTCTATCTTGGAAAAAAGTGTGATTTTTTTTACACTGCTATAAAAAAAACTGCAACTGATATTTTACAATCTCTGTAGTGGATCACAAATACCTCCCTGGCTGGAAATTGAAGGGAGCAGGGCTCCCCGATGCCCCGGGACAGCACCTGAAGTCCAGCCGGGTCCTCCAGGCGTGGTGTGGCTGCAGCTCCCTCTCACTCCGCTGGGAGCCAAGTGGGGCTCAGGGGACCCAGGGCCCTGACGCTCTGGCCACTCAGTCCTCCTCAGGGGGCTTCTTGCTTCCTCCTCTCCCACGTCCCATCAGTCCCTCACCCTCTCCCTGGGGTCGCTATGCCGTCTTGGGAGGGTTCTGTGCGTTCTGAGAGCATGGTTTGATCAGGGACATAGAATAGTTCGAGGGTTACATGGCCATCAGCAGAGCCAGAGGAGCAAACAGCAGGGAAGCCCCTGAGGTGGCTGCTGCTCCCCTGGCCGGGGGTCCTGGGCTCAGCCTCCTGCCAGAGCACAGTGGTGGGTCACAGAGCTCTCCCGGAAACTCCCAGCGTCCTCTTATTGCCCTCTGCAAGATATGCACACATCTGCTTGCAAAAGTGACTGAGCCACGGCTTCTCCTTCCCTTCCTCAGTCAGCACTCACATCAGGGGCTCTCCCTGGCGGGCTCTAGCCAGAGCCACTAGGAGCAGGGGCTCAGCAAATGCGGTTCCAGATGCCTCCCCCCAGTGCAGAGGATGTCATAGAAAGGGGTGGTGGTGACACGGTGGCAGGGACCATAATCAGAGAGGCACACGTTCGTGAGCACGTGTAAGTGTACGAAGGTGAAGGCCAGTCACTGCACAGACGCCAAGGCATGAACGTGGCTCAAGAGTCTGATTAGACTCGATTATGGAGGAATGTTGAAGCGCAGAGAGATCCTGGGCTCTGAGAACCCTCCAGGCTAATTTGCCTCAAAAGTTCATTTTTCCCCCAGTAGGTGAATTTGGTTAATATTTCTTCAAAACCTGATTAACATGAGAAGAGTATAATGAAGGCACCTGCAGGGAGAAGATACTCCTAGCAAACAACCAGTGACTGCTTAAAAATTGCCAGCTCTAAGAACGCAAAAGTGCAACTAGAAAATATATAATGAAAAGGGCACTACTTTATAATAGATGGGCAGCACTTAAAAATCAATAAATATTTCATCAGAGCCTTTATCGTGCTGGAGAGATGGTTAACAAATCATGCGACACAGCAAGGAACTCAGTGGCAAGGAGGTGGCCTTCCCTGCATCTCAGCAGCAGGACCGGGGCCTGGAGCCGGCGGCGGAATCCCTGGGACTCTGCCAGGGGCTTGCGCGGTGATGGGCCTGTGCCCGGAAACAATTCTGCTGAGAAAGACAATTTGGAACAGAGGTGGCCAGTCCAGCTTCAATTTCCTTTCAGCCCTGATTTTGCATAAATGTTCCCTTTTTGGCCTCCCAAAGATTTCTCTCCTTGGGGAAAGACAACATTGCAGAAAGGCTGCATTGTCAGCCTTTTTCAGAGTCTGTTGATGAACGTCTAAGTCAAAACAATCTTAGTGCTCACAGTTTAGACCATGATCCCGGGAGGGCACACTGGAAGTGCATATTTGTGGAAAGCTTCTGTGCATCCACATGCGCTTCCCTGGGGTCCCCCAGCCCCAACTTCCACAGCACCCGCGGCCACTGCAGGGTGTGCCTCCCATGTCCAGCAACGTGATGGGCACTGCAGAAAACATCAGGCATGCAGATGAGCTACTCTCCATGCTCTTGGGGAGTTTGCAGTTTTCTGGGAGTTGATAAAAACACACAGGTAAGCAGGTGAGGACCCTGCCAACCAAGAGTGAACAAGGTGCAGGAAGCAGCAGGATTTGTGACCCAACAAGCAGAGAGCCCTAACGACCCCATGGGCAAGGCTCAGGGTACTGGACCTGGAGATGCACCACCAGATGTCCTGAGAGGAAGGGCTTGCTGCCCAGCTGCTGGGGTGCGGTCAGCAGCTGCCCTGCAGTTCTCAGAACCCCACATTGACCATGGCCATGTCCCATAGATGTGGCCACATCAATGACTGATTGAGGAAGAGGTACAAAGGCAGAGCCATTCTTATCCCAAAGGCAACAAGTCCAATGGAGTTGACTGAGGCACCACAGACACCTTTGAACTGTTCCGGCCCCCCGAGACAGGTATTGACTCCAAAAAACCCTTCCAGTGAGCACCCCACACAGTGACTCTGTCCCAGAATTGGCTCCCAGAGAGCCCGCCTGGTGACAGTCTGCTTGGCCCCACCTTCCTCATGTTCTGTATGCCTATCGCCTCCCCAGATGTTGCCTCCCCCTCCCCGGCCAGGCCTTGGCCCCAGAAAACGTGCTTGCTGTGGCACCCATGCATCTGCTTCTCATCACTCTCTCTAGACCTTGATGACTCCTCTCTTAGATAAAAGCCTCCCAGCTGCACTTCATGGCTGCCCCGTCCACTGGCCAGCATCCCCACAGCTTCTACTTCCTCCACTTACCTCCCTTGTGAGCCAACGCCCTCTGGACTCGGCTGTGCTCTGCCCCCAAGGTCTCTGTGGCCCTGACCTCTCCCCTGAGCTCTCTAATGCTATTACCTGGTGGGCTCCTGTGGCCTCAGCCCACTCTGGCAGCAAAGAGCATGCTGTGATACAGGCATTTGCTCCCTCAACAACAGCACCTGCCATGTGACATGCACAACATTCGCATTAAGGATGTCCATATTGAAACATGCAAATCTCTGGAATTCTATGCTTCAAAACATGATGAATAGGAAAATATGTAACTTAAAGAATTTAATCTCTGCTGATAACATTTCAGGCAACAAGATGCTTCAGACATGAAAAGGTTCTTGGATGGAGACACCCCCCCCATCAGTTAGGCTTGCAGGAACTTGGTGTGATCACGATCCACTTGTTTCCCATGAAAACACAGTCCCAGATATGGTGACCTTAAATGCCTTAAAAGTCTTAAAGTTGCCCTAAAATTTTCATGGTCCCACTTTTAGCTCTGCTTCTCCTACAGTATTCAGGATACATCACATGAGATGCATCTGAGCCTCTTAACAATATGGCACATCTATTTAATCTAGAGTGAGCACAAGGAATTAAATTATGCAAGTGAAAGAGGCTCCTTAGGAATCACCTTGAGTAGATGCTATGACACCAGCCAAGTAGTGCTCTTGATGACACACTGATATACTCATCAAAGCATAGGCTTCTCCTCCACTGAGCCAGGTAATCAGATCTGCATTGACAACAATATCTGCCTTGTATATTCACAGCTGATGACGATCTGGGGAAGCAGAATAATTCAATGGTTGATAAATGGACATGATTACATCTGTCGATGTCTTCCAGGAAGCTTTACCTGAAATAACTGTTTCAAAATATAAAACTGAACAAAAGATGTTTCCACCAGAAATGGAAAGTTTGAGTTACAAGCTAGATAAAAATATACTTCTGTAGGAACAAAGTCATCTCTATAAAGGAAAGCAGGGATAATTCTCCTGAACAGTGATCAGAAGAAGCTATTAAGTGTTATTGAAACTTAGGGTATCCCCTCTAGCAATAAGAGTCATTAGTTTGATGGATGTCAAGTGCTAATCTAGAACTAATGGGATTTAATTTTACGAATTGTTTTCATAAATATTAGAAAACATCTTGAGAGCGACATACTGTATTACACATCTGTGTACATGAATGCATGCAAATGCCCTGGCCCAGCTCTTGAATAATTCATCTTCACCATTTTATTTACATAGGAAAATGATACTTGATTAGTTTGGCAGATTTTAAGTAACAGTTTCTATTGGTAAACTGAGCCCCTAGTGTGCAGCGAAAAGGCACAGGGCAGTGGGAGTTACTCTGCGCAGGAGACAGCAGCCTTTATCTCCTTGAATTCCCTGATTCTTTAGAAAACAAGCATGCTTGATCTGGTCCATTTTAAAAAGTCTTAACTCTGTAATGGTACTTGCATATCTGCTTTCAAAAGAAACATTCCCCCTTTCTGTGCCTCTTTCATCCTGTTTATAAGTGCCCTCTGCTTTTTCTTTTTTTAAAAAAGGCTTTTCATTTTCCTATTCTTTTGGCCTTGAGAAAACAAATAAGAAAACAGGAACTTGAAATGAACTGGGGGAAAGTCTTTGCAGGATGCATGACAGGCACCGAGGAGATTTAGGGTTACTCTTCCCTCGCTACTGGTCATTTGTACAGCACTTTGGGGTCAGAATATGCAAGAAGGAGGGGGAGCCTGAATGCTTTCACACTTAGTGATACGGTGACTTTGGGGACCGCAGTCCCTGAGGATACTGAGCTGTAAACCACTTTCTAGACCGTTACCACCAACGCCTTTCTTCATGTGAATTCCACAGGCCAAGGAGGGGTATCTCCCATTTGCGTTTCTTTAGCTGTACTTTTACATTATCAAATTTGCCCAGGTGCTGGTGACTCCTCAACTCCTCACCAGCGCTCTTACCCTGAGCCCCTGGAGTTCGGGATTCCAGAATGAATTCCCTAAGGCTTTGATGCTGCTGGGAGAAAGAAGGAGGTGGGGACTTTGGGGGCTCAATTTCCCTGAGGATGACCTCAACGTGTGCGTTCTGCTGGGCACTTCCACCACCCGGACTGTCTGCTGCACCTTATTCTGCATTCACAAGACCATGTTCCTCAGGCAGACGGAGGACCTCTGTGGGGCAGGCATGTGGTTGCCTGGGGTGGCCCAGGTCCCCCAGGTCTCGCTAGAGCTCAGTCTCATTTGTCCCCTTTGTCCATTTCTCCTTCCCAGAACGCAGGGATCCCCCAATGCCGCTGACGGCCTGCTCCTCCTCCTCCCCCCACCCCGTGGAGCTGAGGTGCCAAACGGCACCGGAAGCCTCTTCCTCGGGGGGGTCTCACTCGCGGGTGGGAGGAGACCCCCTGCTGCGGCCAGTAGGTGACTCTGTGTCCTCGGGACCGCAGCCCCTCCTGCCCATTGCTTCATCTCCAGTCAAGGCTCTCAGGTGCTCTCTCTTTGCCTTTGGAACCGTTCTCAGTAACGCACGGGAAGCAGTAAGTGCCAATAAATCCTTTGTTCCAAAAAAAACCTGATACTTTCCAAGTTCAAATGGCACATAAAGTTATCAATGAGCGCTCAGTGCTGTCGCCTCCGTACCTCTGCCGCTTCCACACACGCGGCCACTTCCTCTGCAACAGCGGCAGACACGTCCCGTAGCCGAGCTCGCGCCTCCGGCCGCCGGAGCCGGAAGTGCCCTGGATGTACTTCCGGGAATGCACTTCCGGGGCGTCCCGGACTGCGCCCGGAAGGGCGGAGGGTGGGCGCTCCGGGACCCGCCAGGATGCGCCCTGTGGGGTGTGGTGGCCTGCGCCACCCACCTTCTGACTGGGCGGAGGCCCCTCCGCGGACCTGCTGGACACTGCACCCCTCTGCACGCCTCCCCGTTCCTTCCCGGCACGCCTCGCAGTGCCCCGTTGCACGGGAATCCTTGTCTCAGGGTCTCTTTCTAGAGAACCCAGAAGAGGCCACACGTATACAATGGAATTTTCTTTTTTGTCCCTGGGGGCCAATCCCACGGGTCCTTCCCCAGAAGCAGCTGCTGTCTATGACCTTGTAGCTCTGCTTTAGGAGGGCAGTGGTCTAGTGATGCAGAGCGGAGACGTGGAGCCCCCCTTTCCTCATCTGTAAAATGGGATGATAACAGTATCTGCATAATAAGACTATTTTGCTATGAGGATTAAAGTGGTTAATATTTGTAATGTGCTTAGGGCAAGGCATGCACATGAGCAGCACTGTGGAAGTGTTTATTAAATTACTAAATACATACATACATGCATACGTAAACTTCTCCCTCCTCTAACTCTGAATTGAGACTTATTTCAGAATCAGAGAAGCAGTTTTCACCGATTCCCTGTGCTACCTTAGCTATCTGTGAGGCTTGGGTCGACAGTAGTTACAGGTGGCTTCCGGGATCTTGTATCACAAACTCGGCAGGACCTAGGATGCTGGCAGATTAGGTCACCACTCCTTTTGCAACTCAGCCAATTCTTAAGGCCTCGTCTAAGCATAGGTCAGGTGGGAGGCTCTAGCGCACACCAGGAGATGAGAGGCTGTCTCTCAAGGCCTCAGTCATTCCAGGATGAGCTCTCAGGGAGCATGCCCTTTATGGAGACAAGGAACAGAAAGACAACTGGAGGTTTACTTTGCCATGGGAGCACCACTCAGGCAGGTCCCTATATTTTTAAGGGTCTAGGCTATGTCATTCATTGTACCATGCCCAGCAAGGTGGAGGTTTGGCAAAGCCCAAGCAAGATGTGCCACAGTGCTAGAGCTGATTGCTTTGCAGTTACAAAGAGTGAGGGACTTTGGTCTGAAAATTTTCCCAGAATCCAGTGTCAAAGTTCATGATACCTACAGCAAGAACATGATGGCAGCAGCCAGAAAACATGCTAGTTTCTCGATAAAATAATTATGGAAAACAGCTAGACAGATGATAAGTTCATCAATTAATCTATCCCACATCTTCCAGGCAAGACCAGGTACCACATGAAATTGAATAAAATATATTGATCACTTTGAAGCTGATCCATAGGACTGTGGGAATTAAGTCTGAGGCTTCAGACTCATTAAATCTACCTCATCTCAAGTGTTTTCTATTAGATTGGTTTAAGAAACATTTTTTTTCTGCATTTGGCTCCCATTGTTGGAATTTTATATTCTTTTAGATGGTAGAATATTTATAACATGTAAGAGGCTGTCGATTTCACCTCTGATCTCTGTAACTTCCTTTTACCAAGATGGCTGTATGGAATCTCTTACTGGACTGCGTTTTTATTTCTACCCTTTTAATAATACAAAAAAAAAAAAAAAACCCTCAAAAAATCTTTAGGTTTCACAAGCAAAAAAAAAAAAAAAAAAAAAGGTCTTTACTAGAAATCACTAATTTCTAATAATCCCTGAAAAATAAATCCCTCTGTGAAATGTAAGGCATCAACAAAGCATAATTGTACTTTCAATACATTGACCTGAAATCTTTTTGTGACCAAAATAATCCCAGGTGAGATACAAGTATTTGTGGAAACTAATTAACTCTTTCTCTTTCCATAGCAACTTCACACAGATTAGGTGGAAGTTCTAGAAGAATATACTTTATCTTACCATGATAGAGTAATTTAATGACAGAATTAGATAGCATAAAAAGAGAAAAAGAGAAGAAATCCATTCGCATTGCTAGGCCCCAAGAATTTTCTTCTTTTTTCTCTTACTGTGAACTTAGATCTTTAATCAAAACTTCCTTAAAGCATGAGAAGTAGAATTTCTTGAAGATCCTGATGTGGGCAGTAGGTAATATCTTAATTTAAACTCACTCACTCAATCCAACACATGTTTGAAAAAAAAATAATAATGAATGTGAATCATTACCAGTTAATACAAAAGCATGAAAAGGAAGAATCTTATGCTACCCAACTCCATTTGAGACCCACATGGGAAACCAGTACTTGCTTCACTTGGAGGATCTCCCTCAGGTACCCACGGAGCTGCTTTAGACCAATGCTCACAGATGCACCTTGCAGTCCCCTTTCCCTTCTGACCTAGGCTGAGTGTTGGATAAGATGGCAGGGGTCCTGCCCTCCACAGCTCTGCAGGTCTATAATCAGGTGTTTGCTGCAGCTCTCTGCACCCACCATTGTCTACCTGCACAACCAAACATTGTGCCCCTCCCACCTGTGGAAAAAAAAAATCCTTGTAATAGCCCTGTACAAAAAAGCTGGCTTCAACATCTTTAGATAAAATCTTTGTGTCTTCATTAACTTAGCAAATATGTAAGAAGCATGCCAGTGGAGTGTTGGAAGTATGGCCCCTGGAGGAAAAATGATGTATTCACAGTGTTTATCAGATTTTCTTGTGTAAATATTCCCAGAAGGACCAATTTTAACATACCAACAGGACATCACTGGATGTAGAGCTGGGGAAAGAGACATAGAATTAATTCTTATGACCTATTACAAGCCTCGTCCAGCACACCACTGAAAATGCCTGTTCTTTATGGATATGATGTAAGATAACGATACTACAAAGATATATGGCAGCATGTGCCTAGCCTTGAGGAGCTCTGATACAGCTAGGAGCCTATGTGTGATAAACTTTCTTTTACAGTATAAAATCACCTAAATTTATTAGAGAGGAATTCTCTCATGAATGTTATGAAAAGTGTATCTAGAGATATGTGGGTGGGGAGGTGTCTTAGTCTGTTTATGCTGCTATCACAAAATATCTGAGACTGGGTCATTTCTAAAGAACAGAAATTTATTTTCTCACAGTTCTATGGGATGGAAGTTCAAGGTCAAGTTACCAGCAGTTTCAGTGCCTGGTCTCTGTTTTCACGATGGTGCCTTGAGTGCTGTGTCCTCACATGGTGGAAGGAATAGAAGGGCAAAAGGAACGGAAGAACAAATGCACCCCTGGAGGCCCTTTTATGAGGCACTAATCTCATCCATGAGGGAAGAGTCCTCATGGCCTAATCACTTCCTAAAAACCCCATCTCTTAAAGCTGTTGCATTGGGGATTCAGTTTCCACACAAATTTTGGAGGAGAGCAAACATTCAAACCATAGCAGGAGAGGAGGAAGACATGAGTGTGTGCTGCTAAGCTAATTTTCCTAGGGGGAAAATATAATGGAAATTGCTAAGCTTAAGAAAAATATAAGAACTTAAGAAAATGTTTTTAACAACATAAAGGCATTCACTTAATATATAAAAATAAAATATATAATTTCTAAATCAGCACAAGAAAATCCAATCTACCCAAAGAGAAGTAATAAAAGATGGGGGAAACACGGTAAATAGAACACATAAACTAGAACAGAAGAAATAAAGCATAAAAATAGCCACATTAAGTATAAAAGTGTCAAATTCCTTTATCTTAAGTCAGACAATAGATTGAATTAAAAAATAGCTGTAAGAAACAAACTTACTACAAAAGGGAAAAAATGTTATGGCAATAATAGAAAAATATTTTTTAAAATATGAACCCAATGAAAACCAGTGTAGTATTTTTAGGATTAGACAAAACATAATTTAAGGCAAAACCATAGTGAGTGACAAAGGAGATTGTGTAGTCATAAATGGAGAAGTAGAACAAAAAGATATTATAGTCACAAACATATGCACTAACAAAATACATGGCCTATGTTTCTGTGTATGAGATTTGATTGACCATCAGTTGATCATTGTTATTTCTATCATTTCTCAGAAAACACACGTTATCAAAATAAAAGAGCTAATTATTCAACTTCAGAAGCTATAAAAAGACTATCACAAAACTGAAAGAGAAAAGAGGAAATAAATATAAGGACAGAAGTCAATTAAATACAGCATCTAAAGCACTGTAGGTAAACAAAATCAATATTTGTTTCTTTGCAATATTAATAGATAAAATTATATGATTTCTACTATTTGCTTCAAAATAATCAAATGTTGGATGTTGGTCGGCTTTTAGATGATTCACCATGACTTGATAAATCTTGAAGTACATGGAGTCCATCATACTACTTGGTCTATTTTTATATACATTTGAAAACTTGCATAATAAAAAGTTTAAAATAGTTGTTGCTTTGAAAATAATTACATACTACTCCTCTGACATAAATGCATAACACAAATAAATAAAATACAAAATCAGAGAGGAAAAATAACTACAGAAAAGACAATGCTAATCTGTATTCCAGTAGATTATTCCTAGGAATTATGCAATTTTTTTTTTAAAGAATTCAACTAACAGATTTAAAATCTATGTGAAAAACAATTGTTCAAAAATAGCTAAGATAACATTGGAAAGGAAAATCAAATGGGGTGACTTATTCTAACAAATATTAAAACAGATACGTATTTTCAGTAATGGTAGACAAGGTAGTTTATACGCAATTTCCTACTGATAAGAACATTAACAGCTGGGTATAGAAAGCATCTCCTTGAAGGACATTCAGAAACATAAACTGGATGTAGAAATGTAAATATGGTCTTCCTTTAGAACACAATACTGATGCAAAAAGTAAAAATGCAGGCATATAATACAATGTAGTATAAATAAGCCAAATACACACATATACAAAAACCTAAACTTATTTAAAGAAAATGTATAAATCTAAGGATAGATATTAAACACATCAGACTGTTTACCTATCGGGGAGAGAGGGCTGGGAGCTAGAAGGGAAGGTGGAATAGGAAATACTAAAACATTATAAAATGAAATAAAACCAAAGAAGACCATTGTGTGGATTGGTGATGACTGCTGTATGCCATGAACTGAGAGGTATGATTAATTTATGTACCTGAGGTCAAAAAAAATAAATACTTATGGAAATAAAAAAGTCACAAATAAAATGTGGCATTGTTATGGTTTGAATATCTCCTCCAAAATTCATGTTGAAATTTAATTGCCATTGTGATGGCATTAAGAGGTGGGACCAATAAGAGGTAATTAGGCTGTGAAGGCTTCACCCTTGGGAGTGGAATAATGCCATTGTCACAGGAACAGGTTGTTATTGCAGGAGTGGCGTCCTCACAAAGGCAAGCTTGGCCCACTCTTGTTCTCGCCCTCTCTTGCCCCTCTGTCTTCTGCCATGGGATGATGAGCATGAAGACCCTCGCTGGTTGACTGTGCCATGCTCTTGGGCTTCCCAGCCTCCAGAATTGTGAGCCAAATAAATTTCCATTCATTATAAACAATGCAGTCTGTGGTATTCTGTTATAGCAACACAAAACAGATTAAGACAAGCATGGGATTTTCACAGTAGTTGGACTAAAATGTGAATGACTATGAAATTCAACCTGAAGTGAGGGGCCTTTTCCATTCGATCATGGCAGTCATCAGATTTCTAACCTGAAATTTGTGGCAGGTTTGAGGACAAATTAGAGAAGGAAAGGAACAAGTCAGCAAATGATTCCAATAGCCCAGATCAGCAACTGTGAGGCTCCGACTGTGTGTATCTGAAGCAGTGGAGCTGGAGAAGAAATAAAGAAATCTCTAGAGATTAGTGGCTGATTGAATGTGGGATGTGGAAGCAAAAGAGGAAATTGAGGACTCTCCATGGACACCAGCGTGGGGGACTTTGAACAGGCCAGAGACCAGAGGGAGAGAAATGAGCTTAGGAGAGGTGATTGGTTCACCCTGGATGTTCGAAGTTTGGGGCTAGTGGCCTCAGGGGAAGGTGACAGAGGTGGTCATAGGTAAAGGTCTTGACCCTCAAGAACATGTTTGGGATATTATCCTTTTCTTGGAAAAATCCAAAGAGAATTTTCTCCTAAATTATTCTGATTATCACAGGCAAGAGATACAACAGAATAATTTGGCCTTAATACTTGAGTCATCTAATCTGACTACTTGCACGTGAAAGTACGTTGGAGTGGTAGTGATAGTGATAAACATATTTTTCTGACAAAGAATGGGATGGATAAAACAATAAAGATATAAAAATAGAAAGAAAAGGAAAAATGTCTTGAAAATACTTAAAACACCACTTAACTCTTAATGAAAGTTGCTGTATGGGCTACAAGTTATGGGTAAATATTCACCATGTTCTGTATCTTTTGAGGCATAAAGCTGTTTGCTTCCCAAGTGTTGCCTTTATAAAGACTTAAATGGCTGTGCTCTCCTGTAGCTCGAGATATTGCTTCTGTCTATCATGGTAGAAACCTGTCCAGCAGAATCTCTTATCTGTCAGACAGATGAAGCTGGAGCCTTTCCTGGCTGCTCCGATAATCACCGTTCGAGGGAAGGGGCGGCAGCCGCACTGCAGGATGATTTGTGTAGATTGCTGGGTTTTAATGAGTGGAAAGTATTGTGCACCTTCAACAGTGTGTGTGCTAAGTCACTGGCTTTCACAACCTCCCTAGAAAAGCCATTTGTTCTGTAATTATGTAACACCTATATATATGTCACAGGAAGGCAGTGAGTTTACTATTTTAAATTAAATTTTATTAGTGCTAGGAATTTCCACAAGCCCAGCCAGCAAACAGTCCACACCACTATGTCTTCATTTTCCATGAGTATCCCACAGCAAAGAAGCTTTCTTCCAATATTGAAGGTTGTTTTGGCTTTTTTTTTTAATGGAAACTGAAAATTCTATTATAAAGAAGCGGAAAAGAGAACCATCTGATACAGCCGATTTCAGAAATGGGACACTGCATTCCATGCTGTCTTCAAGTTCTTTCACACCCATAAGCTGAATGGCTCCTCTCACCCGCTCCCTGCAAGGTGGGCAGGGCAGCATTTCATGTCTCCATGTTGGCATGGAAGGCAGGAACAAGGCAGCATGGTGTGAGGCACCACCCTGGGCTTCAGGGACATGCCAAGTCAGGCCGGTGACATGCCCTGACTATAAGACATTTGCTACATCATTAATGTTATATGATATTTAAACAAAATGTTAATTACTTCATCCATATCTTTTTTGCTTCCTCAAAAAACCATGTTCCCAGAAAAAAAAGTGATTTGTTTTTATTAAGTGCTGTGTTCAATAAATATCCTCCTCTTCTCCCTCAGCCTGCATATCTGACTTAAGACAGATTCTGTCCCACAGAGATGTGGTGGGGTATCTATGGAACACTGGGTTGGATGTGATCCAACCGGAAAACTCTAGATCTTCTAACAGAGAGCATTTAATAGAGGGCACTGTTGCATGAGTGATGGGGTAGTTGAAAGGGGATGATGAGGCAAAGCAGAGAATAGCACTGCGGGAAGCCACCCACCACCCCTCGGGAGGATCAGTGTTAGCAGACACCACCAGCCAGGGCCTTCAGGGGTGACCAAATGCAGGGGCCACTCGACAGTAGCTGGGACCCTGGCAAGAGGGGATGTCCAGCAGGAGCTGTAGCCAGCCATGAAGGAGATACTGTCACTTCGAGAAGTGCCTCAAAGAGCAGAGTGAGGGGGAAAGGCCTGGATTTTCCTCTTGGCCACCCTCCAGTCTTCCTCTGGTGCACCTGTTACCTAAGCCAGCCCAGAAGCAAGAAGACAAGGGAACCTGGTACATGGAGCTTCCTGCCATGCAGAGGGGAGTCGAGGAAAGGCAGAGTGAGAGCCTGCATTAATGTCCTCAGTTGTGCACCTCTCCCTGCATCTGCACTCTTTGCCGTGTAACCTTGAAATTACTCTCACTAAAGAGGCAGCTTCTATTTTCACACCACGCATCTGGGCCCAGACTCGTGACTTGCTTTGGCCCAAAGAGTGAAGCAGAGTGACTGTGTGCTTCCGAGGCCTCAGGTAGCCTTGAATACTTCTACTTTTGTGCTTCTGCCATCACCATGAAAAGCACATGTTGGTGCTGGCCCTCTAGACCCCAGTGGGATAATGACAGACATATGGAGCTCAGCTTCTCCAGCCAAGCCTAGCCTAGAACAGAGGCCACAGTTGACCCAGAGATGAATGAGCAAGGCAGCTGACTCACAGATGACGAGCAGATCCAGCCAAGACCAGCCGTGTTCATCTTAGATCTTCTGGTTCCCAGCCAACCTGCAGATGTATATGTTATAAAAATGAATTGTGTGGCTTTAATCCATGAGGTTTGGGGGTAGTTTTTTTTTAATGCAGCAAGAGTAAATAGATAAAAGTAAGATGCATATGAAAGCAAACCAGCAGTTGACTATCACTTACACATCACTTGACTACAAAACCAGGTAAAACCTACAAAGGTGTCTAAGACCTGGTCAAAATATCTCCTGGGGTATCTCAAAACATCCTGCTTCACTATATTTACAAGCTGCTGTTGACACTAAATTTAGTTAACCAGGGGATCCTGTTTCCTATAAGGATGTGACTAGGGTAGGTGTGGTGGGGCACAGGCCTTTCCCCAAAGCCCCAAGTGATGGGAAGGCCATGAGACCCAGCTGCCTCCGTCCACAGTGCCATCCAAGATGCAAGGGCTACTTGGATGAGTCACCTGAGCAGAGCCCAGAATGACAGATGGGAGCTCTTGGGAGAGTGAAGAGCACAGAGGCACCCCAGAGAGAGGACGTGGCCCGTGCACAGGCACCAGGGCAGAGTGTGCAGGAGCACCAGGTATTCAGATCACTTTGGATACACAAATGTGGCAAGAGGCCTGTGTGCCAGGGGGGATCAGGGGGAATGAACCTGTATGGCTGGGCCAGAGACACAGGGGAAGGGTCATAGGCAGCGTGGACCACATCCCAGCAAGGGTGACCCACCAGAAGGGTTGACCCCAAGATGCACATGGGATTAGGAAAAAATTGTGTAGCATTACAACAACTCTTGAAAATCTCTAAAATCCCAATTATCTTGTTTATTAGCTACCAATCACCATGTAACAAATTATCCCAAGACTTAGTGGTTTAAAACAATAAGCATTTATTATCCCACAGTATTTTGCAGGGGGAGGTCAGGAATCTGGGTGTGGCTTAGCTGGGTGACTGTCCCAAGGTCTCTCATAGAGTTGCAGGCAGCGTGTCAACTGGGGCTGGGTCTTATCTGAAGGCTTGATGGGGCGAAGATCAGCTTTTATGCTCATTCCCATGACTGTTGGCAGGTCTCAGATCCTCACAGGAGTTCTGACCAGGGACCTCAGTTTCTCTCTGTCTGTTGAGAAGAGGCCTTCCTCAGTTTCTTCCCTCAGGGTGGACGAGTGAGACTGTGCCACACAGAAGTCCTGGTCTCTTTGTAAGAGAGTCTTAGAAGTAAAGGCCCATGACTTCTGCCATGTTCTGCTCATCATCAGTGAGTCACTACATCTGGTGCACAATCACAGGGAGGGGATTACACCAGGTGTGAACACCAGGCAGCAGGAATCACTGGCCCTCTCAGAGGCCATTGTCTTGAACAACAACATAACATGGTGACAAGATGCTCACACAGTGACAGGCAAGGCACATGGGAACTAAGACTGACTCGGAGCACAGCAGGTGCCTGTGCTTGCCAACCATGCTCTCTGCTGTGTGCTCATTGCCTGGCCGTTGTACGCTGTTCTGTCTCATACGAGCATATGAGTGTTGACATTTTGCTAAAGGTGTATAGTTGAATATATTTAAATTAAATATGCATATGACATGGCACCACTCCAATTTTATGTGTGTGAATGTGTGTTTATGAAATAACTAACTCTAGAGGACTGGAGGTGGTTGGGGGAGCAAGGTGAGGAAAGCGTGGGCATAGGACAACCAGTTCAGAGGAGATGGTCCAGGTGAGGAATAAGAATCATCTTTGGACAGAATAGGTGGAGGGAAGTATGGGAAAGGTGCCTTAGATTTCAGAAAGTCATAATTGGGAATGAACCAGGTAGATGCAGAGAGAAAAAGACAAGCAGTCAAAATTTCTCTTATGTTCAGATTTCTCGTATATTCGGTCTCTGTAATGCTCATAAATAAAAGCCGAGGTCTGGGGCTGGGAGGGTGCGACTCACGAGAGAAGAATGGGCGTCCCTCCTCTTAAACCCAGGGGTCCCGGGACTCCCCGGACGCGCAGCCTCTGCGGCCTCTCCGTGTGTGGCAGAGCCTGGGGAAGAGAGACACCGCATGGGAGGATGTGCGGAGCCCAGAGGTCAGGCCCGGGCCTAGGAACAGCTATCTGTTCAGCTGGCGAAAGTCAGGACCAAATATCTTTTTTAATGTAGGAGTCTGTCTTTGAGAAGAGGGGCCTTTACACGTGTGTGCTTCTACGATGTCATGTTTTTAGCTATCCCGAGGGTCTGGAGCTGAAGGAGCAGCGAGTGGAGGCTAAGAGCTGGGCGTCCAGACGGACAAAACGCGGAGAGTCTCCTCGACCGTCCCCCTCATCTCCACTGCAAGGCTGTTTCTTCCCCTGCCTGGCCCTCCACCCCTGGCTTCCCCCTCGGCCTCCCAGGGCCCCCTCCTCCCCGGGCTGCCTCCTTAGCGCTCATTTGCCACTCAAGACTTAACAAGTCTGACAGCTGTTTTCCTTCTAATACCATGAGGTTCACGCTGCCAGGTACTCCGGTTCGTAATAAGAGTTATTCCTCCCTAGAGAAGCGTTCTCTGATCTTATTAATGACAGGATTGTGACAGTATCCATAATTAAGAATAGCTGATGCCAATGTAGGAAAATGTGTCTGAAAATGTCTGGATGATAATCTCCATTTAATCATTAACTTAAACTGAATGTGACTAAACACTCACTCTCACCTTGTGTGGCCTCCTTTGCAGCAGCCACAGAATTCTGTTTGTGCAACCGATGGATTCTGTCTGAGCCGGTTCATAGGAGCCATTCCCAGTGGACCAATTTTGAAAGTGGCGTCATTTTACACCTGCATACAGTGTTCATTGGTGGCCATCCCCAGTGTATTTTGCCTGCCTCCCAGTGGAGAGAGGAGAAAAATACAGAAAGGACTTCATAATCTGCGTAGGCACCGGAGGTCTAGCAGGAGCCAGTGCTGGGATTGTCAGAACTGTAGGAGCCTCACGTTTCAGTGGGGGCACCGCCAGGGAGTTCCACTCAGGATCAGCTCAACACAGCCGTGGCTGGAATCAGGAAGCGGCCATGGTGTGAGCTCCTTCCCTCTATTGAACAATTTTAGAATTTGAATTATTAGCATATTTATTTGTGCCTAGACTGCTTTCAAAGTAGCTTGGGAACACTGATTCCATAAAATAAAACTGCAGCTAAACAAAAATTAAAACACGAGAGATCACTTCTAGTCTCAGGTGCGGCTGCTGTGGCGGAGGCGAGATGCTGATGGGGCCTGATGGGAAACCCCTGGCTCAGTCCCGCTGCTGCAGCCAGACCCAGCACGTAGCCCTGGCGGCCAGGGGACAGGTCCTGTGGCCCTCGGGCCCGAGGAAGAGGCGCAGGGATGATCAGCAAGAGGACCGTCTTCCTGCAAGTTCACTACGGCAGTTTTACAACATAGAGATGTTCTATAATAAGACCATTTTTCAATCCCTGATTTAAAAAATATAAAAATAAAATTTTTAAAACAATTTATTAAGTTTTGGGAGTATCTGTCTGGGTTGCTATTTAACAATATTTTGACATCAGTAAGGTATGATTTATTTTGGTTCCCTCACACCCTTCCCTGGAGATTTTAACCCTCCAGATAATGTACAATTCTCCTCTGTTCCTCTTTCCTTCTTGTTCAGTCTTCCCCTAAGCCAATTTCTGTGGCCTCTACGCAAACCAGAGAATCACAGGGCTGCCCAGCAGGACTTGCTGCGGCAGATGGAAGACTACCAGACTACTGCATTTTCTTTGACGCTCACTCTGAAAGAAGGGGGCCTTTAGCACCTCCCCTTGAACCTGGGTGGGTCTGGCCTTGCTGTGACCAGTAGAATACAATGAGATGGACAAGCTGGGCCTTGAAAACAGCACCTTTCACTTGCTCTTTCTTGAATGCTCCTCTGGGGCAAGCCAGCTGCCATGTTAAAGGGCTAACTGCCCTAAGCCACCATGCTCTGAGGAAGCCCAATTAGCCTTGGAGAGGCCTTGTGGAGACAGGGCAGGGCCCACCAGCCCAGGGAACAGGCACCACCATGGACATTGCAACTCCAGCCAACCACTTGAAGAGGTGGCAAAGCCAAAGACCCATGAGCTCAGTTGAACAGACCCAGCCAGCTCCAGCCCTTTTTGTCTTTTTATTGGTATATTTATTGCAAATAATTTTATATCCATTCTTGTGACACCAAGTAAAGTTCCAAAATGCGTTCAAGGGCTGTCACAGCCCATTGTGCAGAGTGGCACAAGTTATGATGTGTTGTTAAGCCACAAGTCTTGGAAGTCTGAAGAAATGAAATAATACAGCCATCATAAATCGTGTAAGTTCCAGGGACTGTGTCTGAGATTTGGGGCCAGGTATTGACAGATGTTCTCTTCAGAGCACAGCACATTCATTTTGGAATTCCTTTAGCTGTGTGTCAATTGACAACACAGAATTTCCATGAAAACTGCCTTAAATCAAGCATATTAAGAGAAGTGCTAAGGCCCAACTGTTAACCGAGCAGAATGCCCTTGATTTCACCCCGGCATGAAAAGCTGCAGGCAGGGGACACCTTTGCAAGAGGCTTGCACAGCCATTCCCAAGCCATGTGTACAGCGGGTAGCTGTGGGTGCCCACTCATCTCAACATTTATGGCTAAAGTCAAGAGAGCGAAGACACTGAAGCAACGAGTGTAGACAGGAAGGTGCTTCATGCCCCAAGGTCCGAAGTCTCCAGTTCTTGGGCTGGGCCCGTGGGTTACCACGGGGCATTGTTAACATCATGTTTGCTTTCCATTTTCTCCCACTGGCAGTGAACTTGCCATCTCACAGGGAGACAAAGGGAACTACAGACCCATCAAAGGCACTAATCCTTCTCCAGAGTCACGCTGCCTCTGGGGGAGCAGATGGGCACCCAGGTCTCCGCAGCCTCCAGTGGGAGCTGAACTGTCACCCTCACACTGAGGCTCCGTGGCCAGGTGGTCAGGGCTCCCCGACCCGGCCACTCCTGCCTTCCCAGACCCTGGTTCTGTTGCTTCTCTTCACAGGCTACTTGCTTCTGCCAAACTCATCTCTCACAATTTCCCATCCCCAGAGCCTGCCGCCTGGGTTGAGTCACCATTTTCTTCTGCCATCCTGTAAGACCTTTTCCATGATCATGTTGTGTACACCCGGCCTACAGGTGAACTCCACACTCTGACCCATCTCAAGTCTATTCAACCCATTCTCTTTACCGGTGGGCCACTGCCCCAGCACTTAGGGTTCTTGAATTTTGTTTTTCTTTTAGAGACACTCTGTCGCCCAGGCTGGAATGCAGTGGTGCAACATAGCTCGCCGTGACCCCAAACTCCTGAGCTCAAGCGATCCTCCTGCCTTAGCCTCTCTAGTAGTGGGGACTACAGGTACACATCACCTGGCTAGTTTTTTTTATAATTTATTTTTTGTACAGACAAGGTCTCGCTATTTTGCCCAGGCTGGTCTTGAACTCCTGGCCTCAAGTGATCTTCCCACCTCAGCCTCCCAAAGTGCTGGGATTACAGGTGTGAGCCGCTGCGTCTGGCCAGTTCATGAAATACTGAATTTGCTTCACATTCTTCTCTGTTGCTTGGGGGTGGTCTCCTGGGGGCTGGGGCTTTGTCTCACTCTCTACCCCTGGGGAACCAGGGACACGTTTCCAGTCCCCTCTCTGCTCCTCACAGCACATGCACGTTGGAGGAGCTCTAGAAGTACTGAACCAAGAGGTGGAACCCAAATGGCTTACACAGCTCAATCGTTAGGCATTTGGAAACTCAAATGCCTGCACCTCTGTCTAGCTGTGTTCTGCCAAGGGTCCCCAGTCAGTGCCCCAGGAGCCTCCTGAGATATAGCAGGTCTCTGAGACAGGCCTGAGTGGCAGGGCTTGGCTGGAGTGAGAGCCAAGATCTGGCTTGGGAAGGCCAGGAGCTCCTGGCCAGCTCAAGCAGAAAGGTGCTGGGGTCACCACTCACTACAGCATGTACAAGAGCAGGACAAATGCGGTGACCTCACTGCCCCCAGGCTGACCCCACCCAAGAGAGAGGTCTGTGTGCTGGCAACCCTTACAAAGCCAATGTCAGGGGCCTGGGTCCGCCAGGTTGCTCCCCAGAGGTCATGTGCCAGAGCAGAGCTGGGCAGGGGCCTCAGTGAGGCTTCCTTGGTGTGGGTGTCCTAATATTCGCCTGGCATGAGGTGGTTTCTCTATTGGAAAGGGCACTTGGTCACAAGGTCCTACCCTGCCTCTTAGCAGCTCTTTAAAATTTGGAAAACACATCATTTCCCTCTCGGAGCCTCTGTGTCTGCGGAGGGGTTGCTCTGAGAATCCAGTAAAGTCATATATGCCACAGTGTTTTCCATCTGTTGTAATCATGTCTAGATTATGATTCTTGATTTGTCCTTATTGATTTACACTGAGAAGGAGAGAGACTTGAAGGAGAAGTTTGACTTGATATTGAAGAATAGGGAACACCTACCTAGGACATTAAGATCATTGAACGAAGAGAATTCATGATTTTATCTTTCTCCTCTATTTCTCCAAAGATTTCTGCCCCACTGACAAGTTGACCCCTCTGTCCCCGCTTCTGCCCCCATGGTGATGTCTGCTGGGCCGGCCAGACCACGTGTTGGTGTGCAGACTCAGCCCAGGTGGATTAACTGAAGGATGTTTCCTCCATCCACATCCCTCTGTGTTGAAAGTGATGATACCATTAGGTCACGTTCGTCTCAAGTTTGGCTGAACTCTGATAGGCTCATCATTACTGCTCTACCTCCGTTTGTTCGCCCGCTTTCCTTCCTAACTGGCTCCCACCAGCCCTGTACCCTCGTCACCCCGTGGAAACAGTCTCCAGGGATGCAGCGTCTCTGCGGAGCGCTGAGACCCCTTTCTGCGTGCAGACCCTCCCTGGGGTCACGGAGCTCAGCGCATCCTCCTGCACACCCGGCTGCTCTTTCTCCTTCTGCAGACTCTCCCTTCTCGGCGAGGACGCTAAATGTCAAAGACCCCCAAGGCTGCTTCTCTCCATGTACATCCTCTTCCTGGGAAATCGATTCTATTTGTGCCCGCGACCTGAGTTGCCACCTAGCATGGAATCGCACATTCCTGTCTCGGCTCGGCTTCTCCTGTGCTCCAGACACCCACACATCCCACCGTCTACTGGGCATCTCTTCCTGGACGTGTCACATAGGTCCAGTCTTGACACATCGAAAGGATTAACTCACAATCTTCTCCTCCCACCCCGGTCCTTTCCAGCATTTTCTTTCCTAGGAGATGTCTCCACCATCCAATCAGTTTGACAAACTAGAACTCCAAAATCCATCACAAACTCTTCTGTCTGCTTTATCCCACCCCAAATGTCATCCTGCACCAAGCCCTGGAGATTTTACCTCCTGGGTCCCTCTCTCCCACATCTGCACCGCAGCTGTTCTCGCCCAAGCTGCCGCCACTTCCTGCCCCTGTGAAAGCCGTACTGTTCTGTCCGATCTCTCCAGGTCCACGCCCGACCCCTCGAACCCAGAAGAGAGATCTTTATAAAAGGTTGAAACTGATCATGTTGCCTCCCTGCTTAAAATTCTTCCCCTTTTTAGGGACTTTAAAATGACTTCCCATTTTTTTGAGAATAAAGACCACAATTCTTTACGTGGCCATAGTCCCTGCACAGACGCCACCGTTCTCACGCCTCCCCGAGGAGGTCCCTGGCTCAATTCCACAGTCTCAGGGCGTGGAGAGCACAGCCCTTTGCACGTAAGGTCTGCTTTGGTCGTATTCTATCCCTGTGCCTAGTGTGATGCCTGGTCCAAAGTTAGTCTTCAAACAATACTTAAAAATAAGTGAATTAATAATATCTTAGACATTTTACCATCTATGGATATCCCCAACCAAGAATGTATTGAACCTGAAAACGACCCAGGCCAGGTTCACGCCAGACACCCAGGGAGGGGATTCGACAGGCAGCTGCAGCGATGGCTCCGTGGACAGCTTTGTTCTCGGCAGGACCAGTGCTGGTGAGTCATCACTCCCTGTGCCTCGCAAAACCACAGGGTCCTCACTCTAGAGGACCCTGGGGAATCTAGCTTTCATCCCCTCCGTTACCAAGGCCACATGGCTCCAGTGTAGCCCATGAAACGCGCCTGTCTTCGTGGACATCACAGATGACGCTCTTTGCCTCTGGGCCTGGAGTGAATTTAGAGGTCTGGTCACCTCCCAGCGAGCTTCATGCTTTGTTTCTCTTTATTTCCATTTAAGTTCAGCTGGATGGTTTGTCTCACCTCGAGTCTGAAATTGTGCTTTTTCAATTGAAATGTTTTTATGAAAAGGACAGAGAACAGTCTGACTGTAAATTTGCGGCTTAGCCTAAGTACTGGTTGGTTAAAACAAGCCCATGGTTGCTCTCGCAGGAGCAGCAACTCAAAAACAAGCCGTTGCCATTTCTTTGAAAGTGATTGGGGATCCAGGGCTGTGAGTGGGGCATGGAGCGACTGGAAACGGTGGACTCAATGGGGTGTGAACAGGGAGAGGAGGAAGGCCCTGGCGAGACCAGAAATTCAGTCATCATAGCAGGTGGGAGATGCCCGGCCACGCCAACAAGCCGCCGCGCTTTGAGCCCGAGGACTTTGCATCCTGTACCAGCTCCAGATGGAGAGTTGAGGCATGTTCCACTCATCCTACTAAATGCCTGGATGGCGTCAGCCAACAGTCAGGGCTCGCTCTGGGGGCAGGTGCTACAGAGGGAACCAGGCAGAACGTGAGTCCCTGCAGGCATCCACTCCCTCGATTCCTGCCCCACCATGGGCAGCGTGCTGGCAGGAGAGGGGGAGAGGTCTGGGTGGGGGGTGGACCAAGATGGGCAGGGAGGGAACAGAAAGCCCAGCTCCAGCTCCAGATCCACAGATCCCAGCTGCCCCTGTCACCAGCCAGGGCGTCTGTGGAGAGCGGGGACAGTTCAGGGGCACCAGGGTCATCTTCATTTCTACTTCTTTCGCACCTCTTGCTAATAAAATGTGAGACAAGTATCAAACAGCAGAAGCAAACGCCTGTGCTCTCAGTCCCTGCTACTCGATTACAGCCAGTTCTCCTAATGAACACGTCAGTACGACCGTATGTTAAAGACCTGGCGCCTTCTATGAGTGGTAATAGAACACTTTCCCTCTCATCTGAAGACTTTATTTGCCCTGAAAAGTGCAGTCGAGCTTGTTCTGATTTCTCTTGCAGTGGCTTCCTGGTTGCATGAGCGTGGCAAGAGCCCAGCAGTAGGACATCCTGAACCAATTAAGGGTGTTTACCCTCCGATGACAAGAAAACAGCCTGAGATCAAGAAGCCATTCTCAGAGAGACTTATTGTCTCTCCTTCAAAGGAAAAAAGGATGTGAAGTTGTTATTGCTAAGGATGTAAAAATCTTCAAATGCTATCCTAATATGATATTTTGACAGATATTTGTTTCCATGAAAAGTAATGAATTTCACAAGGGAAACGGATTGGAAAATGATTAAATGGACACAGTGCTTCAGAGTGCGGCTCCTGGGAGCATGTTTCCTGAATGATGATGTTGTGTTCCAACGCGTGGTCCGGGCAGAAGCCCCAGGCGTTGTCTTGTCACATCCAGACCCATCCCGGTGGGCATCCCTGCACAGCTAGTGGCCCCTGGGGAAGGGTGCAGAGGAGCTCCTGCAACACCAGGACTAGACCCAAGGAAAGAGTGTAAGAAAAGAATGTGGTTGGCATTTCTCAGAGAAGAAGTTTCCAATTTCTTTTTTATTGAATTGCCAGTACCATATTGACCCATGATGATACCACAGTCATCAGTAATCCATTATGCTTTCTCTAGCACTTTTTAAAGTTTTCAAACTTCCCATATATTATGCTTCTTCTAAGTGACAAAAGCAGAGATAGGATTCTTCTTTAGATTGGAAATTTCTCTTGGTTCAAAGAGTGTATTTTATAGGGTCTGCTGACTTGGGCCTCTATTTATAAGGTCTTTCATAACATTTTAGTTTGTAGATGGCTAATCTAAAGGTTAAGTGGCATTTTTAAAAAATGAAAACCTCAACAGAATATGTGAGGCTTGGTTCCCATTTTTCAGCTTCCTGCAACTTCATGGAGCAGCAGCACACCCCACTTTGCACTTTGCCAATTTAGCCACTGTTGTGTCAGTGAGGTTCCACAATGTGAGTGTTAATGCATATTTCCTTCATCAGTTACCAGGAAGAGCTGCCCTCTGCAAGCCAGTGTGACAGCTCTTGCACAAGCAGTGTGGGGCTTTCAGTGGGCCTGAGCGGGACCCCTACCACTGTGGATTTTGTGAGAGTTTGGTTAATAACTTGGTTACAAATTCTCCCTGATGAGCAGAATGAGGTCACAGGGTGTATTATTGAACCATCTGAGGACTGGGGGAACACGGGTTTATGAACATGGACACAGCCATGCCTTTGAACACTCATAGATGCTTGGCAGAGCCCGAGGGCAGTATGGAGACTTTGGATTTGGGCTCCTCAGGGTGGCACTTTGCTGGGAATCTCTAGTAGATGAGGTCTTGGTATTAAAAGACTCTATAACATATTTCTTTTCGATTTGAAGGCAAAATCATTCACACACTTAATTGAAGCAACAACTAAAGATCGACCTTTTCATGTTTGTAGAATGTCACTAAACATCTGAGTTTAATGAATTAATCCCCACTGTCATTAGAAATATGTTTGAGGAAGAATGTCTCAACTGTATTGATCTGGGCTCTCCCACGCCGGGATGGGACTGCCTTCCCTCAGACTTGTCAGGCAGGGTTTTCCCTGCTGAGGGTCCCCAGAAGTCTTTCCAAAATTTAAGACATTGATGAGTTATCAAGAAAACAGGCATTCATCTTTTATGAGATCCAACTTTTAAAAATGTATTAAAACTAAGAATTATTGTCAGATGCATATGGTTTATACACATAAATTTGTCTACAATTTATGGCAAGGAAACTAGATAAAACATAAACTATAAATTGGTAACATGTGGCCTTCTGTAAGCAAAATATACAGTAGTAGATGTGGTCATAAAATTAGACCCAGGTCCTTATGGGACATCGTAAAACATGGATGAAATGCTAAAGCCACTGACTTAGTTTCCAAAACAGCAAAATTCCTCTGGGTGGGGAACCTGTGTTTGTTCTCAGGAGGTGCATCCGTTGTCAAAACCCCTCACCGAGGTCCAGTACAATAAAGGGGAAATGGGCACCCCCTGGAAAAAGCAATAACCACCCAGGGCCCAGGTCATTCTGTTCAAGATCCAAAAGCTGGGTCCAAGGCGCTGTTTGCACACTTGCAGCTTCCTGGCACTTGCAGGGATTCTGGGTAGTGAGAGGTTTTATTAATCACTATTCTGCGATTTTACAGCATCCCTTGGTCTGTGACATGAAGATGGCACAAGAGTGGGAGACGAAACACGGCATCTAGAGGTGAGGTGGGCCTGTGAGACCACCTATTTCCACTCCTTCCCTGCTCGACTGAGCACGCTGAGTATCGCAGAACCAACTCTCCAGGTCCCGGGAGGATCCTGATTCATCAGTCTTCCCACTGCACTCGCTGCTCTACCATTAGAGAAGGCGGCACGTTCCTGTATCTTTTTTTTTTTCTTTTTTTTTTTTTATTTCAGAATACTATGGGGGTACAACAATTTGGCTATATATATTGCCCATGCACTGCCGTGTCAGAGCCACAATCGTGGTCATCCCCCAAACTGTGCTCCCCGCATCCATTCAGTGAGAGTTTTCCCATCCCCTCTACCCCTCTCCCGCCCGCCCCCTGATGAATGTTATTGCCCTGTGTGATGTAAGTGTTGATCAGTTAGTACCAGTTTGATGGTGAGTACCAGTGGTGCTTGTTTTTCCAATCCTGTGACACTTCGCTCCGAAGAATGGGCTCTCGCTCCATCCAGGATAATACCAGATATGTTAATGTATCTTATAACACTCTACTGCTGGCATCTGGACAGTCTGAGATAAATGCTCATTCTTTATCCTTCTGCTCCTTTATCTGTACGTAGTAAAAAATATATAATAATCCTTCCTCAATATCAATTTTGCCTTTCAGTTTGTTTTATTCAAAAATACTTCTCATGCACCAAATATGTGCCAGACATTATGCTGGAATGTTCCCTGGCCCCATAGAGCACATGTTCTAGCAACGAATGAATGAACACATTTTGCCTGCCCATTAGCAAAGATTAACAGGAAGATGGTACACAGGATGCAAGGACACAAGGAAATGAGCAGACTTAGTCACTTAGTCACTGATGGATGCAGTAAAACTTGAGTAATAAATTTTTGGTGGGAAAAGTGAAAAAAAATGGTGATTGCTATGTCCTTTGGCCTAGCAATTTTACTTTTGAGAATTTATGCCAAGAAAATAATTTGAAATACATTTGATAAATTATATTCAAGGGTTTTCAATGCAGTGAGTGCATGTGCAGTGCATTTTACATTAATGAAAAATAGAAAAATATCTGAATGTCAAACAAAAGAAAATTGTTTAAGTAGATTATGGTATGTCTATAAGATAGAATTCTATAAACCCATTAAAATCATATTATATGAGAATACTATTTGATATAAGAAAAATTCACAATGCTTTGAATCTGTAAGCATGTTTTCTGGGAATTCACCTCTATGATATTGAGTTTTCCTATCCATGCACATGGTATATCTCTCCATTTACTTAGATCTTCTTTAATGACTTTTTCAATAAATTTTCACAATTTTTATTTACATATATTTTTAAATTTATCCTTTGATGTTTTTAGATACACTTTCCAAGTGTTTGTTGCTTGTGTTAGAAATACAGTTTAACTCAATATTGATAAAATAGCCACAGTGGCTTTCTTTTGATTAGTATTTTCCTGGTAAATATTTTGTCCTATTTAGAAAAGCACACATGTCATCATCACATTTTTACTTTTAAAAAGATAATAAATTAAGTGATAGACAAAAAATAGGCTGAAAATTTTTACCCCAAAATATTAACAGCACATAGTCTTGGGCAGTGTCACCATAGGCAATTCTATTTATTTACTTATTTTAGAGCTTGTATTATTTTTCTAGTTTTCTGCTCTGAAATTACATATTCATTTTGTAATTTCAATAAACACACACAATATAACATATTTATCCAAAAATTTATAGCCTTTTTTCAATCTCCTTGGTGCACCCCCCATTCTATAAACCATGACAACATATAAACATGTTTTTTTTGGTAGGTCCCAAATATATGCACATTAGAGTATACATTTCTAGAGCTAGGACTTGTCTACTCTCTCTCTGTAATTTTTAAATCACAGCTTAATAAACACTGCCTCATTTAACACCTCTTCCTGAAATTCCCACAAAAACAATCTCTAAAGTTGTACTATATGTGCATAAATACTGAGTCTCAACCCGAAAGGAGATGGTCATTGTCTGTAGGCAACTGAGGAGAAAGATTCACCTTCTAAAATAAGATAGAAAATTCAGACCCAGGATGAAAACTTTCCTTCAGTAGAGGTGATTTATCTTACACTAGAGAAAACTGTTGATACCAGCGTGGGTTTCTATCGAGAGAGGTACGGGTGTGATAGAACCCATAAAGAGTTCATAGATTATAACCGCCAAAGACAAAGACACCGATGGCATCACCCGCAGACACAGCAGCTGCTTGAGATAATCAAGGTAGACGGAGGTCACGTGGAGCGCAAGGGACTGTTGACTCTCTAACCCCCTGTAAGAAAACCGTGTCTCTTTCTAAGGGGAGAAGGAGGAGGAGAGAGAGGAGAAAAATTTAACTGTGGTGTTAACATTGCTCCTTCTGAAGAAGTGACACAGAAATTTACTCACAAAAGCATGAAAACACCAGAGGGCCCACCCCAGAAGCCTATATTTTTCTTTTCTTAACCATTTGGCTTAACTCCCTAGTCTATGGTCAACTGAGTAGTGGCTGCCCCTGGAGGGAAAGTGTCAGCTCCAACAACCCTAACAAAATACCACAGTTTGGGTGTCTTAAACAAAAGACCTTTATTCCTCACAGTTCTGGAGGCTGGGAAGTCCACAAGTGATGTGTCTGCAGATTTGGTGCTTGGTGAGGACTCTCTTCCTGGCTTGTGTATGGCCACCTTCTTGCTGCATCTTCACACGATTGAGGAAGGAAGATCTGGCCTCTCTTCCTCTTCTTCTAAGGGCACTAATCTCATCATAAAGCTTCACTTTCATGATCTAATTGCCTCCCAAAGGCCTCACCTCCTAATACTATCACGCTGAGGGCTAGGGCTTCAAAATATGAATTTTGGGGGAATACAAACATTCCAGGAAGCAAGCAACAGTGAATGTCAAGACCTCTCACCCTGCTCCCAAATATCCATCTAGACCTGGTGGTGACAATTCCACTTTTGCCTCCAGGAACCTCTGAAATGTTGGAACAAGGTGCTAGATAAATTAACTGCAAGGTCCCACCTCAGCCTTGAAGACCAGCACGCATGTCCCATTTAATTTTCCCTCCTAGATTATGCCCAGTATATCAACTCATAGCTCCTTAGCAATTAGAGACTAAGGGACAACACTACAATAACCCCAAAACATAAGTTAAAAAAAAAAACTACATTGATTAGCATAGTTTCAATTTGTAAATTCTATTTCATTATGAAATTTTTTAAATTGAATATATCTCCCCTTGTAGGTCAAAGTCTGAAGGAGTTTAAGTCCACAACTGTCCCCTGTTTCTCCTTGGTCTGGTCAGAGGGCCCTGCCTCACTCAGCGTCCAGTCAGTATCCTACTGCCACCCTGTGCTTTTACTGGAATACATGGGATACCTTCATTTTTTCCCATATTGAATACTTCCTTCCCACAAATTTTAGAGAAGATCATAAAATTCCCAGCTCTTTTGATAGCTATCTTTGGCAAATTTGATTCTAGAACCTGACATGTATTATAATAAGGTCTAGAACATGTGGCTGTTGCTAGTTACAGACCCTAGGGGAAGGAAGGAAGACAGAGAACACATGAAAAAAAGAGGGAAAAAAGTGATCGGGCTTCAGCTTATCTGAATGCCAGTCAGTTTGTGCCTGTTGTCTGTAGGTCATGACCTGTGAACTTCAACTAGGCCAAGAGAAATCTCCCTTCAAGAGTTTAATTGACCTGTCATGTGTTTTCTCTCTCAAGGACACCCATGACGTTTTGAGGCCTGTGCTGTGTTTCCAGGACTTCCGACCTCTGTCATGGGCTTCTCCTCCAAAAGCTGCCTGTCCTCGGTGCTCCATCCTCCAGCGCTCTGGCCGACCTTCACTGCACTTGCTGTGTCTGGGGCTTGAGCCTGCCATGCAGCACAAACTACCACAGGACTCTTCCCTCCACCCCAGCCCGGCACAAATCCAACCCAGCATCACACAGCAAGGTCTGGCACCAGCTGCCCCCCGGGACAGCCACATCCAAAGCCTTTTTCCACTTGGGCAGCATTGGTCCCCAAAGATAGACCCATAGGAGCATTGTACCAGTGCCTTGTTGGGCACCAAGAGGATAGCGGTTTGGGGTGGGCTTGTGCCCACACTCATCCCTTGTGACCTACAGGGTTTTGAGCAATAAAATATAAATAGACACAGATGAGCACAATGGCGGAGCCGTGCCCACTGAGTCTGTGGAACAGGAAGAGCAGACAGATTTCCTGGGACCAAGGCAGGCGGGTCTTGGAGTGACTGGCGAGAACCAGGATGAGGGTACATCCCTGAAATTTCCCGCCACCGTCACCGGGAAAACATGGTGTCCGGCACACTCCTCTCCTGATTCGGATAGTCTTGCTCCTCCCAGGAGAAGAAACATGAGTGCTGGTGGAGCAGACCAGCAGTGTCACCATAACTGGTCCTTCCTGGCACGACGCCCTCACAGAAAAGAAGGGCATCGCAGCCCAGGGTGGTTGCCCAGATCTGGCGTGGATTCCTCTGAGTTTCAGTATTGCCCACAATGTTGGAGTTGGAGTTACACATCCTTTATCATTTTGTTGGAGTTATAGATTCTTTACCTTTTTTTTGGAGTTGCACATTCTCTGCCATTTTTTGAAAGTGTGCTTCTGTTCACCACTAACTTATTTTTGTGTGATTTTTATCACTTTTATAAATGAAGGAATGATTTTATCAAATGCCCTTTTTAGCTTCAACAATCTCATTTCATGATTTTTATTCTGATAGGATAAATTTCACCCTGCTGATATAATGGATTATGTTCGTGAATTTCCAATTATTGAATCAATCAACCTTTTATTTCAAAAATAAACTGCTTAGAGGTGGTCTATTACTGTTAGAATATATAACTTTCCTTTTCCTCTGGATTCCGGAAAAGCCCCTAACTTTTCTTCTACATTCCTGCTGCAATTCTCTGCCCCAGGGGTTCTGTTCTTTCTACTCTGAGTGCCGCCTTTATTTCTGCTGTTGCATTTTGGATTTTGCTGCTGTCTTTTCTGACGTCCACAAACTCATCATCCCTTCCCTTGCTCACATCCTCTTCTCCCTCTCCCCACTGACCCCTTCCTCTCTGCTCTGTCCTTTCACACCTCTTCAAGCTACGAGTCTCTAAGATACAATTTTCGAGGATATGCCTCTCCTCCCAGTCTTCAGACCAATGCTCATTTTCCCCGTATTTTAGTATTTTTAGAGTCCATGATGTGTTGCTGTAGTTGTTGTCCATATCTCTGGTGCACAGATCCCTGGAAACTCAACTTTTGCCTAAAGATGGTGCATCTGGAGTGGCCTTAGTGCCCAAGACTGGTGCCTTGAATCCGGGCGACCCCCAGTGCTGTAGAGCAGTACAAGGCCCCCCAGCCCACACCAGTTAGATAATAACATCTTACATTTGTGGGACGTTAGGTCTTCTCTTTCGTTTAAGGTGCCAATTTTGTCTCTCCCTGTACATCCATGGGTATTTAAATAACTCATAGTACTTAAATAGCCTGGATCATTTTGTTATAAACTACCCCCAAATCTCAGCTGCCTAAATCAATAAAGGTTTGTTTTTCACTGATGCTGCCTGTTCACCAAAGGTTGGGGGGGAGTAGAGGGGTTGTCCAGCCAGTCCTCGACCCAGGACCTAATAGCCCTGTCTCAAACAGAGGCCACAGAGCCCAGCCTGCCAAGAGTTCCAGTTCCGCAATGACACACAGCGGCACATAAGACGGCTGCCTACAACCCCCGGCCTGGACACATGTTCCTACCTGTGCCCAGAAGGAGCAGGAGGGCAAGAGGCCAGAAGAGCAGCACCACTGCCCCTGCAGCTTCAGGGGCCTGATGCCAAGTCAGCCAGGACTGCGTTATCTCTGCGTCTGAAACGTGTCCTAGGAGCAAAGCTCAGCTCACTCAAGACCCCACTGCTCTCTGAGGCCTGGCGTCCTCGCCTTGTTCTCAGCCTCTGGCCACACAAATCTCTGAGGAACAAAACGGTCCCTGACGTGCTCCTGTCACTGTGGCTCCTTCAGTCTCCAGTGTCAGCCAGAAGGTCTGGGGACTTCCGTCCTGGTCCTCTTCCCCTGGTCCTCCCCTGAGGGCGCCGGTTACCTCCACACCTAGGATTCCCTCACACTCCTCTCCAGCCAGACCGTGGACCAGACGCCCCACGGCCCCACGTGTCCACGCTGACCTCTGCACCCAACGCCACAGCTCCTGGTCTGGGCTGGACTGGCTACCACTTCTTAGGTGCCACAGCCACTGCCGTGGACATCTCCTGCTGGCTGCTCGGCCCCAGGGGGCTCCTGAATAGCCCATGTCTCTGAACTCCATTTCCAAGGCCACCCCACTCTCCAGACAAGCCATTGACATGTTTTGCCTAAACTGCTATGACAGCTGCCAAATTAATCACCAGGCATCCAAGCTAATATATGCTCCACACGGCAACCAGAAAATCTTTTAAAATACCAATCTGATCATGTCACCACCCAGCTGGAAACACCATGACTTTCAGTTGCCCTGGGGCCGGAGTCTGGAACCCTCTGTCTGCTCTCAGCTTCCTCCTCCCCCTCGCCCTCCTTTCCCACCACAGGCTGTCCTTGCCCATTTCCCCAGCCCTTGCCTGTTTGCTTCCCAGGCAGGACAGCCTCGTGGACGTACGGCACAGGGCCCTGCGTTTGCTTTAATGCCTTGCTGTTGACATCTTAAATTCCAATTTTTTTAACAAGGGGCTCTGCCTTTTCATTTTCCATTAAGCCTCACAAATTATGCGGTCACCTGGTTCCTGGAGAGGGCTCCTTACCCTTGGACCTTGCCTAGGCCAGCCCTGTGTCGGGAATGTTCCTCCCTCCTCTGCCCTCCCACTAGACTTCAGGTCTTGGGATAAAAACTTCTCCCCAGAAAACCTTCCCAATCCCCCAGGCTTCCAGAGCCTCTGAACCTTTCTTTATAACCCTCATCATACTTGTAACCACCGGTAAGTCTCTCTCTAACCTGTGAGTTCCCAAGCTGGGTACTTTATCTGCTTCTGGACACACAGGGTGGTCAGCAGCACAGGCAGGGACTGGCCTAGACTCCAGCCCTGCCTCATCTACTTCCTGGCTGTGTGACTCTGGGCAAGTTACTTAAGCACTCTGTGCTTTAGTTTCCCAGAGGGCTAATAATAGCACCCGGGTAAATTTGAATTTTAGATAAACAACAAATATTTTGGTATAAGTATGCCCCATAAAATACTTGGGACATACTTATACTAAAAAGATACGCATCATCTATCTGAAATTCACACTGTGGAGGGTTATGATGAAGTTCTGCTCTCTGTGTGCGTCACGCGGTCCAGGGCCTGAACATTTGCTCAGTAAGCAACTGTTGAGCAGATGAATGATGACTTCTGTGAGAATTAAATGCTGTGAAATATGTAAGGCACTTAGTGCAGTGCCTGTTAGACGGTGAACGTTAGATAAATATTAGCCATTATTATTTTATTGTTAGAATAAAGTTTCGTGGTAAAGAAGTGTTTGTCTGGAAAGCTGTGCTGTAATGAGGCCCAAATCACCCAGCCAGATGTACAAGTGTTTACTGGAGTTAATTTTTGTCACACATTTGCCTCATGGGAACGTGGAATGTATTTTTCAAACTCATTATGGGAAGCAGATTTGCAACTGGACGGCCACTCTGGACACTCACGCATAGATGCCGTCTCCTCCCCTGCTCACCCCAGGCCGTCCTGATGATGATTTGCAGAGTCCCGGCCAGCCTCTCAGAACCCGCGACACTACCTCTGCTGGGCCTCCTATCGGGGGACATCCGAGAAGCACTTCCTGGGCTCGTGGGCTTCTTCCTCTCTCCACCCCACCCCCAGCCCAAACCCAGCAGCCTCGCCAGTCTGCCATTGCCAGATTTAGTGAATGGAAATTCAGGGCACTCAGTTAAAGTTGAATTTCAGATAAGTAACCATTTTTAAGTATAAGTACACCCCATGCAATATTTGGGGTATACTTATGCTAAAACGGTATACATTTTCTATCTGACATTCCAATTGAGCAGGTGTCCTGTGTGCACCTGGCAACATACAGCAGCTTCACCCCACCCCCACCCGCAGTCCTCCGACCCACATCCATGCCCCGCGTCACCATCTGCCATCCTCACCACCGGCTCCCCTTTTCTCGACCCCTCTGCTCCCATGCCCGGTGAATCCCTCTCCTGAGCTGACCACAGGAAAGTCGGTGCGAGCCCGGGTTCTAAGGATGGGATCATGGAGGGGGATGGGGGCCCGGCAGCCGCAGGGGCACTTGGCTGGCTTTGCCTGTCTAGGGCATCATTCATTTTCCATTCAGGAAAGCTCTTCCAGGATGGAAACATTCATCAGTATCATTGTCCGAAAAGCCATCCACTATCCCAAGAAAGCTCCCTTCCTGGGGAGATAGGTCCTGGCTGCCTCCTCCTCCTCTGTACTGAGCTCTCCGAGGCACAAAAGGAAACCAATCACGCTGACAAGTCCTTCACTGTCCAGCTACAATCCCATGAATTTCCCTTCCTCTTAGCAAGAGTGATTGAATCTCCTCGACTTTCTTTCTCGCTTACACAGAAGTTTCCTTTTCCCATCAGTTTTTCACTGGTCCCAGATGGGCTCATCAATATTATGTGATTGTAAAAGGACTCCAGGAAGCCATGACACTTCCTTCACTGATTTTGTAAAATGGGAGCATTTTTCTCAATACCGAGCAATAAGGGGCAGCTTTATTTTCAACAACAATACTATTTCAGAACTTTTTAAAGGGTGTTTTATCCTTGTGGATCTTTGGCATTAGAGTTACAAATTAACTTAACATTTTCTTAAACTGGAGATTGTCAGTGAATAACTACATCTGAATCCTAATCAAATTTTTCATGTCAACGAGGTGGTTCACATCAAAGCGGAAAAGGGCTTTTCCCTCCTCATGGTGAGTCTCGCTTCCCGCCTCCAAGTGCAATCACTGCGAGGCTGCGGACAACTTCATTACCACGATGGGCACCCTCCGCCTTAACTCGCCTTTCAAGGCAAAGCAGCAAACAAGACAAAACCTGCCCAGACCTGAGGAGAGGCCGCCTGATGGGCAGGGTGAGGAGGCCTGTCCTTTTGACTGTCCCTGGCACTCACTCTCACTTTTGAGGACCTTCTCTGTTCCAGGCGGGGAAGAAAGATCACAAAATTTGCTTTCTGCTCTTGTGGAATTTACATAACGTCCCTTCATTATGGGTCATGCCGATCCCTTCCTTTCACCCAGAAGAAAAGATAATCATGCACCCCCATTGTCAGAAATAAAGTCAGATCAAATTGAACATTATTTAAAGTTTATTGTACATACAAAAGAACAGTTCATGAACTGGGAAGACCTGAAGCCAAAACTTGCAAGAGGAGCCTCAGAGGCACGGCATTACGTGCTGGCCTAGAAAGCAGAGGTGAGGAAGTGCATCGGTCTGCACTGTGCACACAGAGCTGCGTGAGCTGGTGAGCGATGTTATCACGCTGACGAGGAAGAAGGGCTTAAGTTTCATTTATGCTACGGTTACATGGCTATGGGCGGTTGGCCTAGGGGTATATCCAAACTGTGGCCTCTGCTTTTATTTTTCTTTAACACAATCTAGTGAAGGTTGTTTTTGGATTTTTTTTTTAAGTTCCACAAGTAATCAATACAGTTCTATTTTAGTAAAACTGACCTTAAAAGAAAAAGTCTTGGTCTGATAATTAACTCCTTTTTATGTTAGATGTCATTATTTTTCTGAGGTAAACTCTCGCTGACGTAACGACCCTCTGTGGGAAGAGGGCGAGGGTGTTTAGAATTGGAAGAGGAGCGGGTGGTCTTACTTCTGATGGTGATAAATCAAGTCCTACTTCTAGCACACCCCCTCTCACATGGTTTCATCTGTAGCTCTAAGACATACTTATTGAGGTCCACATAGCATCCATTCACCTTAAAGTAAGACATGAGAAAGACCTCATTATTTGTGGATATTTTTTGTACCAGTGTCAGCTGTATTTTCTTCCAGATAATTGCAAAAGTTAAATCACATGACTCACCATAGTTACCTGAATATTTTATCCTCTTAATAAATTGTAAACCCTGTCTTTGACCTAGAATGATCCACAGGACAACTCAAATACAAGCAGGTTCTGTTACTCTCAGTCACAAGTGAGCCCAGCCCAGCTGGACCATTGGAAGCAGCGCAGAGTCCACGGTATATAGACCTAGTCTGTGAATGGAGAATCCCAACACAAGGAAATGAGGCTGCACCCCGGTTGACTCTTCCTGGCTTTGTTCTGGTGGAGGCTTTGTCATGTACTGCAGCAACTCTGATGGGGCGTCCCTAAAGGGTTTTGCAGTAATAAATGCCCTGCTTGTGCCCTGGTTAGACAGAGAGGCACCAGCGGCTGAGTTGAAAGACACCTTTGCTGGCCCTCAGGAAAACTGCAAGCCTGCCTGTGCCCTGGTGTGGCCCGTGATCAGGCACCCTCATATATATGCCAACAGAAAAGAATCCAAACTCTGTAAAATAATTTAAAGAGATTTATTCTGAGCCGAGTATGTGAGATTGGGTTATAGTTTGGTTTTATACATTTCAGGGAGACAGGAATCACAAATAAAGTCCTAAAGCAATACATGGAAGGCCTACATTGGTTGAGCCCAAAAAGGAAGGACATCTTGAAATGGGGCATTAAAGGTTATAGGTGGGTTTAAAGACTCTTTGATGTGTGATTGGTTAAAGGCATGAAGCTTTGTCTAAAGGCTTGGAATGTTTTAAGATAAGGAGGTCTGTTAATCAGAGACAAGCCACCGGACATATACCTGCAGGTGTGGTTTAAGCTTTGTCTTGTATAGACTTAAGCCTGTTAATGAGCTACAAAGGATATCTCCAAGAAGGGAGGGGGGCATGACGTGGCACATCTGACTTTCCTTCTCATGGTCAGCAACTCAGCTTTAGGGTATTTCTGGTGTCCCCTCGATCAAGAGGGGGTCCATTCAGTCAGCTGAGGGGCTTAAGATTTTATTTTAGCTCACACCTACATGAGCAATGGCAAACCAATACGTTCAGGGCCTCACGCTTCCCCAGAATTCTGGGCCCAGAAGATACACTACATCCCTTCCTTCAGATGGAACAATAACACGAGTCATTAAATCCCACCCTTTCCGGAGTGTGAACTGCAGGTGCCAGGCACAAGCTGGCTGTGTTTGTGTGGCTTATCGACCACCCACATCACTCTGAGAGTCCATGTTATTACCCTCTGTCTGCATATGAGGATGCAGCCATCCCAGAAGTCTTCAATAACTTCTTCAAGGTCAGAAAGCAAAACAGGCATTTTGGAATTTGGAAACTATATCCAAATTCAGAACTCTGTGAGCCCTAAGACCATGATCTGAAGAGCTCCCTTTTTATTTTGAAGATGGACACAGATGTTTTCTCATGAAAAACAAAAACCCCCTTCACTAGGGGATGAATAGAAGCTGCCTGCTCACAAAGGCGTCCTCCAGCAGGGATTCACGTGGCTCCTTTGTGAAGCAGCCCCCACACGATTCTGCCGCACCTGGGTACCCTGACCACTGGCAAGGAGCTTTGTCCTGTGTCCAGGAAGCCACCTGGACATTGAAAATGCTGTAAAGGGGGTAACACAGTATCTGCCACTTGGTCTAAAAAAAAAAAAAGTGATGACAAAGCTTCAGAGGGAGTTTGCTGCAAACATCTACAGGCCTTCCGTGGAAGAAGCCCAGGGTGGTGGTTGCTTACTTCAAACTATCCAGGGGCCTTCCCATCTAGCAGTTGCCACCTTAGGGCAGGTGTTTGTAAACTTGAAATTCCAATTACCTTTTTTCCCTTTATAATGAGTCTGCATTTAGATTAATTGTTTTAAAGAACCTGCAAATAATTGAATTGCTGAGGATACTGCCCCACGCATCTGAGAAGCTCAACAGATATAGCAGAATTGAATTGCACTTGGGTGAATGAACCTCATCTGTATTTCAGCCCCTACAGCAAAAGGCAAGTGAGAAACTCTCCAGGTAGCTGGGGGTGATTGGGGAACACACAGGCGCACCTGTGTGCCACATCAGCTCAATGGCATCAGGTCACCTGCTGAATTTTCCCTGGGCTGTTGGAGTGAAGGGAAAACTTCCCCTTTGACCTGGGAAGGTTTGCTGAAATAGCAACTCACAATAAAGCAGATTAATAAGAGAAAATGTATACAGATTTATTTTACCATGTATACATGGGAACCCTCAAAAAATGAAGATTCAACTTTTCAAGAAGGTACAGAGATTTTTAAAGAATAGGGGCCAGAAAGCAGAGAAACATGTTTGTGGGGGGAGAGGAAGAGACTTGAGTAGCCAGCAAAGGTGGTCTTGTTATATAAATGAAACCTTACAGGTAGCATCCCTTAGAAAGAACAGATGGTAACTGGGCTTTTTTAGACCTTAGAAGGTGTCAGACTCTCAGATCATCTTTTATAGATGGGCAAAGGATAGATGTGGCTGCATTCTCTGCAGATGTGAATTCCACCCCTACACAAAAAGGACAGCTGTGCAGCGCTACGTTTGTGAGATGCATGGCAGCCACCTAAAATATGTCAAAGAAATATATTTTAGGGTAAAATATTTCTAATGTCCTTCAGGGCCACCTCCCAGGCTTGCCTGGACCCCCTCCATCTGGACTGTGCCGCACAACCTTCCATAACACACACAGCCTGGGTATGGTCTACCTGTGTTTACTGGGTACACTAGAGCCCAAGTCAGACAGCGCCAAAGGGCAGCCAGGGTCTTAGGGGGACCCTGCGCTTTCAGGTACCTGTACTAAGATTTCAGTTCTTTCATGAACTCAGCAGATCCACAAAGCAAAGGACCCAATTTCCTTCCTTTAAATCCTACAACAGCTCTGTCGGTGCTCTTGGTATTTGGGGTCTGTGAAGACCACACCAACCACCTTCTAAAGGTCGCTCCCCCAGTGGTCACCAGCTGATAGCTAAGTAAGCAAGAGAGTGCCGAGTGCCAGGAAACCTAAGTTTGCTTTCTGTTAAATTGACTCACTATGATGGTTCATTTTATGTGTCAACTTGGCTGGGCCACAGTGCCCAGATTTTTGGTAAAATATTATTCTGGGTGTTTCTGTGAGGGTGTTTTTGCATGAGAGTTACATCCAAATTAGTGGACTTTGTGTTAAGCAGATTGTCCTCCATAATGTGGGTGGGCCTCATCCAATCAGGTGAAGGCTTAAGAGAAAAAGACTGACCTTCCTGGGGGAGGAGGGACCACTGCCGCAGACAGGCTTCAGATGTGAAGTGCAACATCGCTCTTCCCTGGGTCTCCAGACTACTGAGTCAGCCTGCGGGATTTGGACTTGACAGCCTCCATAACTGTAAAACCAATTCCTTAAAATAAATCTCCATAAGTAAATGCACATACACACACATCCTATTTGTTCTGTTTCTCCAGAGGATCCTAAAACACTCACGAAGGCTGTGCATCTGGGGAGAAGAGTGAGTGTGTCCACAGAACAAAGAAGTGTCTGGGTGAACAGCTGTTCTTCCCTGAGTGCCTTAGAATAAACCCACCTCTTTCTATTGGCCTTGAGCAGGGTGGGGGAGGAGGCGGGGGGATGCAGACCTCAGGGGACATGCTCCAGGACAGAGACCAAAGCAGATCCTGAGCACAGACTGGCCGTGGACGTGGGCAGCATGGCAGGCAGGAGGGGCTGCATCACAGGGCTCAGAGGACCAGGACCAGGAGAGGGCAAGCAGGGGACTGAGCAGACCTTTCTATTTGTGTGAGCCTCACTCCAGCTGCCATGGGGAGGGGCTGGCTGGAGGCCAGGGGTCCAGGTTGCCTGTGGAATGTAGCATGGAGGTGGTGGGAACAGGTGCCGGGGGGCTGGCCGAGGCACTGGACCCAGGCTTGAGGAAGGGAGGCCTCCATGCTTTGGCCTGAGAACCTGGGGGGATGGAGGTGTCCTGGGAGGAGGGCTGCCCAGGAGCATCTCAAGACTTGCACAGAGTCACAAAGTTCAGATCTCCCAGACATGGGATCTGAACACAGCGGCAGGTACCGTGTCCAGGACCTGCTTGTGAGATTCACGTCCTTTTCCCTGGGGGCTGTTTAGAGCCCTCCTGAGCCTGAGTCTTCTCTTCCCAGGGAGCAGGCGCTGTTCAGGATAGCAGGGATTGAGTTCATTTTGTTTGAAAATATCTCAGCACCACCTGAGACCCGCAGAGACGACCTGGAAGGGTGCAGACCCAGGAGTGGGGGCGCTGCTGCTGAAGCCGTGTGGTGACCACCCCCGGGTGGGGAGCCAAGGGCTTCTCTGGGTTGTCCTTTCACTTTACCCTGGTCAGTCAGGGTCCCTAACAGGGGTTAATGACAAGGGAACGGGTGGCTCCCAGACTCGGCACGGCCTGGTGCCCCACGGGGGCTGGCAGGACGAGGGAGCAAGTCGTGACCAGAAAGGCCACTGGGGCTAAGCGCCTGGTGTCCCTCTGCCCAGCCTTCTCCTCCAGAGCACAAGGGAGCTGCTGACAGCGCCCACTGGGTGGCTCTGGGATGCCAGAGACATCCGGCGGGCCACACAACAGCCATTGTCCTGTACTTCCCACCATCACTCCCCCAAACACGTCTCCTCCCACAAAAGCCAACTCATCCCACAGCATAAAATACATGAAGGTCCAGCGCCTTGGATGAGCCAGCACATGTTCCCTGCTCAGCCAGCTCCTTTCCAGAGGTCACAGCCCCAGGACATGTTGTCCCCCCGGGTCACCAGCAGGTCCCTGCCCACAGCAGAAGCCTGGCCTTTGACCTCCAGTCCCCTGCCTGATGGGCACGGCTCCCAGACTGGGCCTGAAGCTCCTGCTGCTTTGCTTTAAGTGAGTCCTCCTGGTCTTCCCTCTCCACACACACATGTGTATGTGCGTGTGTGTGACACTGGACACCTTCACAGCTTTATATGCATAGGTGCCCCTAACTACACAAGCATGCACATACAAATGCAGACATTCATACACATACAGGCATACATACACATACATGCACCCATACACATACACATGCATACATACACATATGCATGTATACGCACATAAATACATATGCATATACCTGCATGCACGTGCATGCATTCATAACAAACATGTGCATGCATACACATACACATATACACAAACATACACATCAATGTATGCACACACATGTACATATGCATACACATAAACATGCATACAGGTGCATGTCTACACATATGCATATACATACACACATGCACACCTACATGCTTATACACATGCACATGTATACATGCAGGCATGCACATGTGCACACATACATGCATACACATGTAGCCACATATATACACATGTGCCCACATACATGCATACATGTGTGCACACATGCACATGAATACACACACACACACACTGGCTGTGTTAAAAGGAAATACACAGGCCAAGGCTGCCCCATGAAGGCCCTCAGGCAGGTGCTGGCCCTGCTTGTCCCCAGCTTGCAGGTTCATTATGCAACACTGGCACCAACTTGCAGAAGAGGTTACTATGGGCTTAAAAGTGAAAGGTTTGGAGAACTTGAAGTAGGCGCACAGGAAGTTTACTCTTATATACATATGTATGTGTCTGTGCACACACGTACCACACACACATGAACACACAAATTCTTGAAAAATTAAGAGTCGGAAGTGAGCCCAGAACCACCACCCAAGGTCCTGCTGAGACTCAGCCCAGCTCAGGTCCTTGCAACTGCCACACGCTCTTCCAGCTCAAGGTCTGGGCGCAGAGAGAATTGATTTTCTGGTGAATGGGCAGAGATAACACGATCACTAAAAATGCAGCCCTGTGGCCAAGAGGGAAAACAAGACAATTAGCCCAGTGCTGCTGCCTGAGAAGGGCTGGAAAGCGAATGTTCAGAATGTCATTGACGGGGACCACAGGCAGCAGAGAGAACGAGATTCTGTTCTTCTACAGGAGATTCAAGTATCCATTTGGGCTCTGTGTCCACCTGTGTTCCCCAAGCCCATCTGCAGTCCATAAAGAGGACAGCCTTGGGGACTGAACAGGAGTGTGTTCAAAGGATTCAGATAGTCCCAGTGACAAAAGGAGGGCTGTGGTCCTTGATGAGATTCCAGAGCCCACAGGCGGACTCTGGAAACATTTTTGGAACAACCAACCCCCAGGTGCAGGAGTGGCCCTGAGGTGCCTGGACATCTGCCACCTTCTCCAAGTCTGCAGAGCCCAGCGAGGAGTCTGGTGAACGATCCCTGGACACGTGAATGAGGACAGCAGGCAAAAGCTCCCGACACCCAGGTCTCACCAATCCCTGGGGGGGTTAGTATGGCCACCTCCCCAGGCTTTGGGCAGGGGGGGGGGGCGTGTTAATATTTTTATCACTTTCATTGAGGCATGATTCACATGCAATTAAAATTCACCAATTTTAAGTGTGCAATTCAATGAGTTTTGACAAATGTACGCAGTTGTTGAACCACCACCACAATCAAGATACAGGACAACTCCATTTTCACAGTCTTCTTCCTTTGTATCAGCTGCTTCCCGAGCCCCAGCCCTGGGCAACCGCTGACCTGCCTTCTGTCGCTACAATTTTGCCTTCTCTAGAATTCCATGGAATCGGAATAGTTCAGTATGTAGTCTTTATGTCTGTTGTTTTTCACTCGGCATAATACTACGGAGTTTCATCCACGTTGTTGTATGTACCAGTGGTTGTTTTTTTAATTGCTGAAGAGTATTCCCATTGTGTCGATACAATAGCTCGCGGTATGTGTGCAACTATTAGAAGACGTGCAATTATCCCAGCACCATTTACTGAAAAGGCCATTCTTTCTTCTTTCAACTACCTTGTCAAGTTTGTTGGAAATCAATTAATCATGTATGTGAGAGTCCATTCCTGGACTCTGGGTTCTGCCCCTGTGGTGTTGGTTTCTGCCTGTTTACCAGCACCACACTCTTGATTTTGTAGCTTCTTGTGGCAATCTTAAAATCAGTTGGACGATTCCATTTTGTTTCACTTTTTCAAAAACTTTTTAATAATTCCTTCGTGCTTCTTTATATTTTGGGAAACGAGGCCTGGAGAGATTTCAACTGGGCTTCTGTGGGTCTGCAGATCAGTTTGGGAAGTATCGACGTGTTGACGATATTGAGCTTTCTGTTATATGAACATGGTGCGTTTCTCCATTTACGTCCATCTTCTTTAATTTCTCTCAGGACTGTTTGGTAGTTTTCAGCCTACAAATCTTGCACGTACAGTGTGCTGTTAGGTATGTTCTTAAGTACTTCATTTGGTAGGGTATGTGCACGTTTCATGGAAACACCTTGTTTATTCATTTTTTAATTTCGTTTTTTGGATTCTCTAGTAAATATTACCTCTAAAGTTTAGTTTATATTTGTTTATTTATAAAATATAAAAAGTACAATTAATTTTTTGTATATGGATCTATTATCCTGTGGCCTTGTTAAACTCATCATTAATTTTAGTAGCTTTTCTGTAGATGCAGTAGGATATTTAACAAAAACAATCGTGTGCCCTGTGCTTAAAGAGAGTTTTACTCCTTGGTCTTTAATCTATATGGCTCTTTATCTTTTATTTTCCTTATCTTGTCTTATTGCACTGTCACTTGGGGTGGGATTAAGTATGTTATTAAGTGTGTTAGTCAGGAAAGTTCCAAGTTTCTAAGAGCTTGGTTTTTTTAAATCATGAATGGGTACTGAATTTTGTCAAATGTTTTTTCTGCATCTGTTAAGATGATTATGTGGTTTTCATTGCTACTTTGTCATTATGGTGAGTTGCCGTGATCAATTTTTCAATGTTAAACCATCCTTACATTCATGGAATAAAATTCACACAATCAGGCTAAAATATTCTTTTGAAATAGTGCTAGATTCAATTTGCTATTATTTTGTTGAGAAGTTTTGCATGTACTTTCATGAGGAATATGGGTTTGTCATTTTATTTGTCACATGTTATTCTGAGTTTTGTGTCGAGGTAACGTCAGCCTCATAGATCGAGTTGGGATGTGTTTATTCTTCCTGTTACTTTTTTATTCCTCTTGTGATTCCTTCTTTGACATGCACACACACAAAGAATGTTTAATTTCTAAAACGTCGGGGACTTATATTGACATCTTGTATAATTTGCTTGTGTTCAGAAAATACACCCCTTACCTTTCAATCCTCTTAAATGTATCGAGATGGTTGTAATGCAGAGCATGGTTTATCTTCAGTGTGTCGGAGCCTGCCCACACGGGCTCACGAATGCCAGCTGTGCACACCGCCTCCCAACTCCCCATTGAGGGACGTCATGTTTGTCATTTGAAACCAGCCATTGTGCAAATATTTACCACACAGAAATTCCAAACACGACACATCAGAGCTTTGAACAGCCAGTTGTTTGAAAAGCCAGTTGTTAAAGGGTTCTCAGCACGTCGTAATTTATCCTCTTGAATGTTTAGTGTTTCTTGATTGTTTCTGTACCTATCTGTACATACGTTAAAATAAGCGTGCATTCATAAGCATTCATGACAGCAGCACCACAGGGGCCTTTCTAGACTTTTCTCCTGGCTTATTTACAACTTTTCTCACACTGAGAAACTTGTCTCCCATTACCTACGATTTATTTACTTATTTACTCAACCCTAGTACACATGTAAACTAGTTTAGCATTGGTGAGAACCAAGTTTACCCACCACAGTACAGTGCTCACATGCAGCCCTTTTTGTCTTCAGCCTTGCAGAATACAGTTAAAAGCCCATTTTCCAGGTTGGTGAGGGGAGTTCTCTTTCCCTGCCACCCGCAGTGTGCATATGCCACACATCTGTAATACAACTGGGTATGTTCTCCACAGCTGCTTCCCATCCCAGGTCCTCTATACCCAGGTGAGTTTTTCTAAATTTGCAAACAGTGAAGCTCACTCTTTGAGGTGCACAAGGCTGTGGGCTTTGAATTGCATGTAGGATATTTACCATTCTTTATGCTCTTCACTCTTTTTGGAGTATCCAATTTTCTATCTAGAGATACTTCCCTTCAGACTGAATAATTTACATCAGCATTTCTTACAGCAAAGTTCTCCTGGCAGCAAATTCTTTTAATTTTCATTTATCAAAAATGACTTTATTTTACCAATTCTTGGAGAATGTTTGCACTAAATGAAGAATTCTGAATATAGTTTACACCCAGAACACGGAATAGAGTTTATTTATTTATTTATTTATTTCGCTTTCAGCACTTTATAGATGTACCGTTGTCTTCTGTTCCTACACTGGTTTCTGGTGAGAATCCGGCCATTAATTGCTTCACAGTGGCCTTGTGACTAATACATCGTTTTTCTCTTGCTGCTTTCGAGACTTGCTTTCCAGCAGCTTGAGAATGATGTGCTTCAGCGTGGCGTCCTTCTGTTTTTTCTTCCGGATGTTCACTTAGCACCTTTTTGTTTTATATTATATCACATACGGAATATTTTTGGACACTATATCTTCAAACATTTCTTTTCTTTCCATCTGGCAATCAAATTACATGTATTTGAACATTCTGATATAATCTAAACAGCCATCCAGACCTTATCTTATAAAAAGACAAAAAAAAACCCAGGTTTTCTCTGTTTTTCTCTTGGATGATTTCTATTAATATCTTCAAGGTCAATTACTCTTTCCTCTGTCACGTTCACTTGGCTATAACATCCATATCGTGAATATTTTCTCTCAAAAGTTTAATTTTTAGTATGGGAATTTCCATTTTTATTATTTCTATTACTCTACTGAGACTTTCTAGTTCTCTGCAGAGATTTCCCTTAATTAAAATATGACTAATTTGAGAATTAAAAACTCAAGGGGGCTCAGTTTTTTGTTTTTTGTTTTTTGTTTTTGGAGGGGTCATACTTTTGTGGGTTTTACCTCCAGGAGCCCTGCCCATTTCTCACTGCGAAGGTGAGAGAAAAAACCCCGACTGCTCCCACAGGGAAAGGAAAATGCCCATGAAATATGCACAGAGCATCTGTTCCTGTAACAAGGCTACCCACAGGGAAACTGTTTCACCACAGCCTAGCTGGGGTTACCAGAGCCTAACCCTAACTGAGCCGGGAGGAGAAGCACCCTCAGGCTCGCCACAGGACGGAGTCAGGGGACTGCAGCTCCCTGCCCCCCACCTCCCCCACACCACCAGGGCTGCCGTGTGACAGTGGGACCACAGCTGAAGGAGCTGCAAGACCCAGAGGCTATTCAAGGACTCGAGGGAAACCCGAAGACAGCAGGAGAGACAAGAACAAGACACTGAAGGAAATTTTAGCCTCTGACACCTACAGCTACAGACAATAGTAAACACAGCCTAACTCCTAGCCCAATAAACATACAACCTCACACTAAAGGCCTATCTATCTACCACAGTTCCCTTTACCCACTACACCACATCTGATTTCCAACAAAAGATTTCAAGGCATACGAACAGGCAAAAAACACATATCTGAAGAGACAAACCAAGCCTCAGAACCAGATTTGAATATGGCAGAGATTTCAGAATTTTCAGATTGGGAATTCTTAAAAAACTATGATTACCATGCTAAGGGTTCTAATAGAAAAATAGACAGCACACAAGAACAGGTGAGTAACACAAGCAGAGAGATGGAAACTCTAAGAAGGAATCAAAAGGACACGCTAGAAGTGGAAAACACTGTGACAGAAATGAAGAATGCCTCGGATGGGCTTTCCTATTAGCAGACTGGACACGGCTGGGGACAGAACCAGTGGGTGTGAAGATGTGTCAACAGAAACTTTCAAAGTGAAATGCAAAGAGGAAAAAATGAAAAACATGAAATAGGACATCCAAGAGCTGTGTGATGATTATGAAATGTACAACATCCACACAACGAAAATACCAGAAGGAAAAGAAAGAAAAGAACAAAGAAATATTTTAAGTAATAACAACTGATAACTTTCCAAAATTAACATCATTTCTCAATCTGCAGACCCAGGAAGCTCAGGAACACCACCCATGACAAATACCAAAAAAATCTCCACCTGGGTATGTCATATTCAAACTTCAGAAAACCAAAGATGAATAGAAAATCTTGAAAGAAGTCGGGGGCGGGGGGAGCCCCTACCTATAGAGGGACAAGGCTACGAATCAGGTCAGACTCCCCTTCAGAAAACATGCGAGCAAGGACAGTGTAGAATTAAATATTTAACGTGTTGGAAGAACTAAGCCACCAACAGGGCATTCTGTATCCAGAGAAATTACTTTTTGAAACTGAAGGAAAAATAAAGGCTTTCTCTGGCAAACAAAAATGCAGGGAATTTATTGCCAGCAGAACTGCTTTGTGGGAAATATTACAAGAAGTTCTTCAGAGAGAAGGAAAATAACATAGGCCAGAAACTCAGATCTACATAAAGAAAGGCAAAGCTTTAGCGAAGGAATAAATTAAGGTGAAATTAAAATATGTTTTGTTTTATTTTATTTAGGATAGTTATGATAACCTCTTTAAAATATAGTTTTAGCATTTTGTTCATGCTGGGTTCTGGTTAAATTACTTGTCTTTTCTTCTCTTTTGAGAATGTATTCTGCATTCTTGGTTTTTCATTGTCATGTAATTTTGGACTGTGTTTTGTTTTGGCTCAGCTCCACGAGTCTGCTCAGCATGTGTGGGTTTCAGGTCAATCAGAAATGGTACAGAGAGTTGGGGATCCTTCTCTGCCTCTTCAACGATTCTCCTACTCTCTGTGGTTTTTAGTGCTTCAGCTTGACTTTTCTGGTTTCCTGGGCCAGGAAGAGTCTAGATTTTTCCATGTAAGACTGTGTTGCCTCTGTGCATGCTGTGCTGACTGCACTGAGCTCAGGCTAAGCCTTGGAGATTCATAATCCACATCTCTACTCCCTAATAAGGGTGCCCTCTCCTCTAGAGCCTACCTACTTCTGTTCACTGTCCAGCACCTTGGGGTGGAACTTTTTCTTTGTATTGTGTCCTGGATTCGTAGTTATTTCCTGAAGGGGGATTTTACCTGCTAGGGCCCTAGTCCCTCATAGTCAGGAGCAGAAGTCCACTTTCATTTTTGAAAGACGTTTTCATTGGGTATAAAATTCTCATTTGCAAATACTTTCATTTCTGTATTTTAAACATGTCAGTCCATTTCCTCCTGGCTTGCATTTTTTCTGATGCCATGTATGCTGTCATTCTTATCTTCCTGACTCTCATGTAATCATGTAATGTGTGTCTGTGTTCCTCCTATGTAAACTGCTTTTAAGATTTCTTCTTTGCAGCAATTTGATCAATATGTGACCTGGTGTGGTTTTCTTTATGTTTATTCCACTGGAAATTTGTTGGTCTTCTTGAATCTAACAGTTTATAGTTTTTATCAAATTTCAAAATTTTTCTACTATCGTTTCTTCAACTAATTTTTCTGCACCCCCTTCTCCCTTCTGTGTGCAGGATGACTACACTTCCCTTAGACCACTTGATCTTCCCTCACAAGTCCTGACGCTCTGTTCCCTTTTTTAATCTTTTCTTCTCTGTGCTTCATTTGTTTTGTTTCTGTTGTTATATCTTCAAGTTCGCTAATATTTTTTGTGTGTGTAATGTAATATGCTATTTTTTTAACTTCAGATATTATATTTTTTTAATCTCCAGAAGTTCAATTTGAATTTCTTTTATATATTACATTTCTCTCATCATCATGCTGGTTTTCCACACATCTTGAACATATGGCGCACGCGTGTGTGTACTGATTTAGATGTCTTTATCTGAAAATCCCATAATCCCTTTCAGTTCTGGATAGGTTTCTATCAACTGAAACATACCTGGTTTGGGGTTATGGGTTTTACTTTCATGTTTATTTGTATAACTAGTCTTTTGGATACCAGGCATTACAAAGTTTAATGTCACTGGGTACTGCATTGCTTTAGCAGGTGTTGAGCTTTGGCCTGGCACAGCGTGATAGGACTTGTGGTCAGCTTTGGTCCTTACAAGTGTATTTGTAAGTATTTTTGTAGAAGGTCTGGAGCAGCCTTTTCATCTAAGGCTAATGTATCGGAATGTCAGGAAACACCCTTCTGAGGACTCTGCCCCAAATCCCATGCATTGCTGGACTGCTGGTGGACACATAAAACTTACTACACCTGTGTGAGCTACAGGAATTTTTTTTCCTTCTGTTTTCTAGTGGTTCTTTCCCCACCCCATGGAGATTTACCCCCCCACACACACAGTCACAGATTAATGTTGAGGCAGGTATTTGAGAGGACCCCCTGCAGATCTCTGGAACCCTCCCTTCAGCCCCCATCTCCAGGAGTCTGCACCACAAACTCTGGCTGCCCTGGCCCCTAAAAGCTACAATCTCCATATTCCCAGCTCAGCAAAATTTCTGGGCTCTGTTTGATATTCCCCTTTCAGTGCTGTGGCCTGGACACTTCTCCCAAGCAGTAAGCGGTGTAATTGTATGGCTGCCTTGCCTGTTTCCCATCTTTCAGGTATTATTTTGTTTCCGCACTGTCTATTGTCTAAGGTTGGAAGTGGTTGTCTCGCACCTCGCTTCATTTTCTAGTCATTTGAGGCCGGGAGTCACTGAGTGGAAGCAGCATTCCTCAGTAGGTTGCTTTGCACAGTGGAATAGACTAGTAATCCTGGAAGTGCTTTCTGTATTGGTGGGATCTAGCAGCATGGCAAATACCATGACAATGTTGGGTGACAGTTTCTCCCTGTTGCTGATAGGAGATACAAATAGGAAATGCAGGAAGGCTGGGAAGAATCCCATTGTATTGGACGGGAACTGGAGTTATAAGCATAAGCTCATGACTTTTAGAGACAGAAACATAAGTATAAGTAGACAGACAGACAGGTGTGCACGTTTCCATGTTTTCTCTGCTGAGAGGCCTAGAATCAATGACATCATGAGTAGGGAGCCCATGCAGTGCACAGATCTTGGTTTCTAAGTAGTGTTTCCTACTAAAAGAATAAGTGATTTAGATAAGTGATGAATTCCAAGGCTGAGTCAGGAATATAAGTTGAGCCTGCAACATATTTTTGTGCAAGAAAATGAGGATATGGTCAAAAGGTATTGAGGCATGTCAAAGCACAGAGAAACCAGTTCAATGGGACTCCTGCTGACCAAACATGAGACAATTTGGACATCACAATTAATAATGATATTAAAGGATTTTAAACCAATTGATAAAAATAGATTAAAAGCAGGTTATTAAAATAATCTGTCAATATCATTATATCAGTAATTTATAGACTCTTAATAAAAATAGGGAAAGACTAATTAAGTAAATATGGCAAAATATTAAAACTTGATGAACCTGGGTAATGAGTAGATGAGAGTTTTTGTACTATTCTCGCAAATATTTTTTTAAATTTGAAAAAAGTTAAAAACATTTAGATCATTAAAATGAAGGCCTAGTAACTAACCTTACTAAAGCGAGAAAGTCTCACTCTTACTTTCCAGGCACTATTACACAGTGTTGCAGCTCGGCTTGAAACTGGCTGCAGCTTTCATTCATCAGGAAACATCCCGACGCCAGCTCCCTCGAAAGGGCCAGTTCCTAATTCTCGCAGTGCCGATACCAAATGGGGGGCCTGGGCACGTGTGATTTCACCTGCCAGAACTAGAAGTTCACATAATGAACTGTGCAGCACTACAATATGCAAATCATGTGAAATTGATACATGCTTCGAAGTTCACCATGATTCCCCAAAATATTTATGATAGCATGTGGAGCATATTTCTATGACAAATTAATTTTTAAAATTTTAAATGCCATAATTAATTATTTATAAGGGCATCTTACTGTTGCATTTCTAGTTTTGCCTCTTGAAAATCTTTTCTCTTTTCACAGGCTCTGAGAGCATTTATGAGGTTTTATAAACAAACCTATGTATTATTCACACTTCTATTGCACTTTCCCTCGTTCCAAATCTTATTTAAATATAATATTATCTTTATCAATTGCCAAAGGATTTGTAAATACAGCTCTTTGATATTTCCAAACTTAGCGTATGTGAAGGAAACCGCAATGCACAGGAATTATATCTGCTTTGATTACGGGTCCTTTCTGAAAACCCAGACAGCATTTCATTTATAAAGAACCAGGCCAGTTGGCATTCAAATGTTCACACTTGCAAGTAGAGAACAGAGCATTTTGGGTACCAGCCACCTGTGTCCAGGAAAATACAGTCTGCCTGGCTTTCAGGCAGAAGAGAGGGCTGGGAGATCGGGAAACTCAACAGATTTTGAGATGCCAGCCTGACGGGGGAGCAACAGATAATCTCATGGCTGTCTGGAGAAAACCTGATGCTTCCAGAAAGCCCACGGCCTGTGAATGAAATGAGGCAGGACTACATGGAGCCTAGTTACGTGGCTGATTCCTGGTGGATGCTCAGAGCCCAAGCTTTACAGCTGGCACAGTCCAGGTGCAGCAAGCCTGAGACCAGGAGACATCTTATGGGAGCAGCAGTGACTCTTCGGGATTGACCATCCCTCATTCTGTGGGACTGGCCCGTCACATTGCATAATATTTAATAACATCCCTAGCCTCTGCTCTCTAAATGCTAGTAGAGCCCCGAGTCAAACAACCAGAAACACCCCCACATTTCCCACACCCCCGGGAAGTGCTACTGCACCAACCAAGAACCATCACTTACGAGCAATTTTGGAATTGTAGCGACATTACCAATCCGGCATCTAAAGCAGACGTTTCCCTTCCTTTGGATGCTGATTGCACACGTGGTCATTCTAGGGGTTGCTTCAGTTAGTCACTTGTTATTGCCTGTTAGGAGAGGAGGTGAAGTTTCTTAAGGACATTGTAATTAGTGTTGTATTTAGGAATACTGAATAGATTTTCATAGAGGTGTTCAGACTGTGCATGGACTGGGAATACAGATGGGTGATCAGTGAGGTCTGGGGGCTTGGTCCTTCACCATGACACAGAGCCCATTCTTGGCCTAAGAAACAGCTAAGCCTATGATCACAGCCCCATGAGCTCTGAGAACAACGCAGTGACTGACCACCGGAGGCAGGATGTGCAGCTTTGCAGCAGGAAGACCGTGAGCTGCAGGGATTGCGCAGGGAAAGGCCAACTGTGAAATGAGCGCCAGGAGTGAACAGAGCAAGCGACGCACACAAAACCACGACCTCAGAGAGACAGGAACTTGATACAGACATTTAGGGAAGAGGGAAGAAGCTTCAGCCTCACAAAAAGATTCCCAGAAAAGTCTTAAATCCCCCAAATTACCACTCATCCCACAGAATTCAGGCCAACCATGTTTAAAACTAGTTGAGTGATAAAGGTCTTTTGAGCTGTCTCACAGGGACACATTTGGATCTTGAAGGTTGGTCAATGATATTTCTGAGAGGCTAAAAGCAGATGCAAAGTTAAAGAGGCTGCTGGGTTTCCAAAAGCAGGTCAGGGACTATGTTGAGAGCTCCAAAGTATTCTGAGAATGGATAAGAATGTGCTGTGTTGTGATGCACACCAGAGAACAGAGATGTTGCACAACAGAGTGGGCACTGGGCCAGCTCAGCTCCTACCTCTGAGCTCTACCCAGGGACAAAGGGGCAGGAAGGCTCAGAGTGCAAAGGTGACATCCAGGGATACAGAGCACTAGGTCTTGTCGACCTATGCTGAGGTGAAATCCAAGTCAACCCAGCAGATTACTAAACTCCTCGGGGGGAGGCCAATGTAGCAGCGGCAATTTAGGACCTTTGCTGGGTGTGTGAACGTGCAACACTGCTCATGCAACACAGTGCACTTTGATGGCTTGTCATTAACCAACTTGTCCCTATATTTGAGACTTTTGCCATGGCTAGCAGCAAGAACGCAGTCTTGCTTTAGAAAAAGGAAGCCTTCTGGACACCTCCCCAAATCTTGACTGAAACTGTTAGCATCTGCAAGAAAACCAGGGACTGCTAACGTGTCAGGGAATGCTAGATTTTCTCGTCAGACTCAAGAGAACACCATGGACTAGAAGTCTACATTCTGAGCAAGGCCTTGCAAGGCTTGGATCCCATAGTTCCCATGAGAATTGGGACACTCCACAGCAAACACCACATCAGCATCATTGTCTAGGGTTATCTCTCCATCTGTCCACACTGTCCCACATCAAAGGTGTGCGTGAGTGTGCAGGTGTGTGTACACACACGTACACATGCATCCATATCTATACACACACACACATATGCATGTGTATATACACTATATATACATATTTATATACATGTTTATACATGTAAATTTTATATATATGTTAATATACATAAAGTATATATGTATGTGTCTGTGTGTGTATGTTCTATATACTAACATAGGTGTATATAGAATCTGACCCTTTTATGTCCATTTTGAATTAATGACAATGGCTCTTCCCAAATTCATGATGAGACAAGGACAAAAACTCTCTACCAATCCAGCAGAATTTCCAGACTTCAGATTCCCAGTCCAGAGAAAGAAGATTAGAGATGTACCTTCTAGCTGGTAATCTTATAACGATAGTTGACAGCTTTTTTTTTCCTACCAGATTTATGGTGTTTTAATGAGCAAACCAGCAGCAGAGAATGTCATTACCCTGTCCTTCCACAGCCAAAGGAAGGACAGTCCACAGCACAAGTTCATACAAACAAACAAATTGAAGCAATTCGCACTATTGCTCAGATGCTTGGCTTTTTAAATCCCTCTGTTTCAGCTTCAATTGACTCAGGGAAAATCCACATTTGGCTTTATTTTTCCCTAGATAATAAATGAACTTGTCCTGCCCTCAACCCCCCCCCAGTAACCAGAAGAGAAATATTGAAGAAGCAGTTGGCAGGAAGGGATCAAGGCCATGGTTCAGCAACAAACTCTGTGTGGCTCTCAGCCTCCTGCTGCAATAACTCTGCTCCATAAATATTTAATATTTTAGTTATGTTTTCTTAAACCAAAAGTTGACCCTTATTCAAAGTAATCACATAAGTGATCAGTATTTGCACTGCCTGAGGAAATAGGAAATTTGCATCTGGCTTATCTGAGCCAAAATTAAACATTTACACATTTTATTCACATTGCTTGTCATTAGGCCCAACATACTACGGTTCTCTGCATTCAGTTCTGTACTAGAAAAATGTTTCCTCTTTGAGATAAAATTACCCACGAAAATTGCACTTGTTCTAGGAATGGTAATGTGCTCCTCTAAGATTCTCTAAAGGGTCTTTTCAAGGAAGTAAACATTTGTTGGGAAAATGCACTGGACTTCACTAGGAGAATTCTACGTCTAAGAGGATTCACATTTCACTAATAATACCCCAACACTGTTCGGATGTCTGCTTGTTTTGTTTTTTGCATAATTCAATTCTTAAATAACAACCTTGCACCTAGACTATTCTTTCCCTTTTTCTACAAACAACCAAAGAAGAAGGAGAGGTAAACCGAGGGACAGATATTGTCAGATAGAAATGAGGGTTCAGAAAAGTTGTAGAATTTCAAATACCATAGCACTGACTTTGAGTTATCTTTCAAAAGCTGAAATTTGAGTTACTTGGGTCTTTTTTCAGCCTAGGACTTAACTTTAACACAGTGATGTGAGCAGCACCCGTGAACTTAGAATGCTCTATTCTTTGGACTTCCTTCTCAAATTCAGAGTTTCACGGTCTCCAAGACAATGAGTTTGATTTGTCTCATTCTATGTGGCCCCCAAGCTCCTCTCAGTAACTTTGTGGGGTCCTGAATGGTAAGTCCCTGCAGGAATTCCTTGTGAAATTATCTGATTGGCCATTCACTTGCTTATATTTTATTTTAACCATTTCCTTGTTTTTCTAAAATTTTACCTGGCTTTTAAAAAAATTTATTTTCAATTTTTGTGGATACATGATAGTTGTACACATTTATGGGGTACATGTGATATTTAGATGCAAGCATACAATATGCAATGATCAAATCAGAGTGTTTGGGGTATTCATCACCTCAAGCATTTATCATTTCTTTGTGTTAGGAACATTCCAATTCCAATCTTTCAGTAACTTTGAAATATACAATAAATTATTGTTAGCTATAGTGGCCCTATTGTGCTACTGAACACTAAAACTTATTCCTTCTATCTAACTGCATTTTGTGCCCATTAACCATCCCCTCATCATCCACCCCTCCCCACTACACTTCCCAGCATCTGGTAACTATCATTCTACTCTCTATTTCCATGAGTTTGATATATTTTAGCTCCCACATAGAAGTGAGAACATGCAATCTTTGTCTTTCTGTGCCTGGCTTATTTTACTTAGCATAATGTCCTACCGTTCCATCCATGTTGTTGCAAATTACAGGATTTAATTCTTTTTATGGCTGAATAATATTTCATGGTGTATAAGTATCACATTTTCTTTATCCATTCATCCACTGATGGGCAATTCAGTAAAGTTGCAGGCTACAAAATTAACATACAAAAATAAGTAGCATTTCTATATGCCAACAATCTGAAAAAGAAACCAAGAAAATAATCCCATTTGCAATAGCAATAAATAAAATAAAATATCTAGGAATAAACTTAACCAAACAAGTGAAAGGTCTCTACAATGAAAACTATAAAACATTAATGAAAGAAATTGAAGAGGACACAAGAGAATGGAAAGATATCCCATGTTCATGGATTGGAAGAGTCACTATTATTAAGATGTCCATACTACCCAAAACAATCTACAGATTCAATCCAATCCCTATCAAAATACTAGTGTCATTTTTCACAGAAATAGAAAAAATGATCCTAAAATTTATATGCAACAACAAAAGACCCAGAATAGCCAAGGCAATACAGAGTTAAAAGAATAAAGCTGGAGGCATTACATTACTTGACTTCAAATTACACTACAAAGCTATTGTAATGATTGTTTTGAAAAATTTACTTAAAGGTACAGAAACAATCATTGTCAATTTAATAAATTATATGAAGTGAATAATGTATAAGCACTAAGTCATGCAACAGAACATTGTCAGCATCCCAAAAACTCCCCACATGCCCATCCTCAGTCATGACTCCTCCCCCTTTCTCCTTAATATAATCTCAATTTTGATTTTTATGGTCCCCACTTCCTTGATTTTTTTTATATTAACACTGCTTAAGTATTTATTGTTAAACACCATAGTCTTGCATTTATTTTTTACTTTATATAAATGCGACCATCCCCTATGTAATCTTCGTGTCTGGTTTCTTTCACACAATATTACATTTGTGAGATTCATACACATTGATGTATATAGATATGGTTTCTTAATTTACTTACCAATTCTACATTTGAGTTGTTTCCAATTTTTAGCTGTTGCAAGTGATAAAGTGCTGGACATTCTTAAATATATTTTCAAGTGCATGTGTACATAAATTGTCACTGGATGTATACCTAAGGGTGGAACTGCTGGGTCTTGGGGGATGTGTATGTTCAACTCATGTAGATATGCTGAACAGTTTTCCAGAGTGTTGTTCCAATTTACTTTCATATCCAAGCATATATTAGAGTTCCTGTTGTTTCACATCCTTGCCAATGCTAAGTATGTTTCATCTTTTAGCCATTGGGTGTTGGTATCCCATTGCGGCTTTAATTTGTATTTCCCTAGTTTCTAATGAAGTTGAGCAAGTTTATATATTTATCAGCCACTTTATCCTCTGCTTTAATTTTTTCCCATATGGCATAACAGCAAATTTTTAAGACTGTTCCTGCTTCACTTTGTAGTAAATGCCAACATCGTAGTAAAATTTTGTTGTAAATCAAGTGATGACATAAGGCAAATCTGTATTTTTGGACTCTACTCTGTAACGTGTGTTTGTATGTCCATCCTTGTGCCAATAGAACCTTGTCTCAATTACTGTAATCTTGATATCTGGAAAAGTAACAGCTTCCACGTTGTTCCTTGCCCTGAGGAATGCGTTGCCTAGTCTTGACTTCTTTGAGATACACAACAGAGCAGAGCAGTGAAAGCTCTGGAGACTTGTCTGAGAGCAAGCAGGTATGAGCACCCTCCTCCCAGAGTCGGACTCATCAGATAGTACCTTATTTTGACCAGTGAGCCAGTAGTTATTAGATTCAGGCACAACTCACCACTTTCCTGCTCTTCACTCCTTGCGTCTCCTACGCTGGACCACTTTTTCCTCCCCCAGCACTTCTTTCAATGTGCAGAGGCTGGGGACACATGCTTGGGTTGTGTTTGCCTGAAATCCATTTAGTCTTCACCCTTGAGGGACAGTTCTGCTGGGGCAGCAGTTGTTTCCACTCCACTGTTTCCTGCTCTTTTTGTTTATCTGCCAGTTGGTTGAGGAGTCGGCTGCCAGTCATTGACGTGTTCTCCGGCTGCCTTCGTGAGACGCTGTCTCTGGCTTCAGCTTTCCCGACCGTGGGTGCAGCTGCAGCTTTCTTTTATGTGCACAGTTTGAGGCTTGGAGATTGACGTACTTCCTCAGTTCTGGAAAATTCTCGGCCACTGTCCTTTCGAATCTTGCTTCTGCCCTGTTGTCTCATCTCTCCTCTGGGTCTGCGATCATGCAGCAGACCACCTGCTTCGTCCCCTTTTTACCTCTTCTCCTGTGTGTTGATTTTTGTGGCTTGCTGGGATTCAGTCTGGGGCGTTTTTTCCCCTAATATCTCTCATTTCACAAATCATCTCTTAAGCTGTATCTAGTCAGCTACTAAGCTAGTTGACTGCATTTTTAATTTCAAGTATTATTTTTTTCTTTCTAGAATTCTCATTGGTTCTTTCTCAAATCTGCTGCCGCTTCTCCTAGCTTCCAGCTCTCCACTATGTTTCTTTTATTTTGTCTTTTGTCTTCTTGAACAAACACAGTATTTTTTAAATTAGTGTCTGATAAATCTAGTTAATTTTGAGGATTCCTTAGAATTATCTGTGTAGACAATCATGTCACCTGCAGATAGAGCTTTACATTCACCTTTCTATCTTTGTTACTTTTTACCATTTTTCTTGTTTTTGCCTTACTGCCCTGGCTAGGACTAACGAACGACAATGTTGAATAAACGTGCTAAGAGCTGACATCCTTTCCTTTTCTCTGATCTTAGGGGAAAGCCTGTAACGTTTTACCACTAAGTTGCCATAGCTCTCAGTCATATACAAGCTGCCTCAGCCTCTGTCTTGTCCTGCCTCTGCTTCATCACCCTTGACCTCCGTAATTTGAGGCAGTCTTCACCCAGTTCCCACTTTTGTGTTCTAGGTAAATAAGGCCTCATACCCTGAACCACTGGACTACTTTACTTCTGCTTGAAGCCTATGAAGCCAACAATGTAACCCTGGAGTCTCTGCGCTTAGCTCCCTTCAAATTAATCAATCCAGCCCTGGCCCAGGAAACCTGCCCAGGTAACACCCTGGGCCTCGGTAAGGCTTCAGCCAACAGGCCCCTCCCTCTGTCTCACTCCCCAGCCCCGCCGGTCGAGCACAGGTGTCCCGACATCGCCCCACTTCGCTTGGCCCTGCGAGGCAGGCTGCCCTCTTCTCCCGGGACCTGTGAGTAATAAAGAGCTGTTCCCATTCCAGTCTGAGCGTCCCTCATCCTGCCACACCTGGCTATGCGGAACCTGACTTACACACCTCACTGACAAACCACAACCCAAGTGTGATGCTGGCTGTAGTCCTTTATGTAGATGCCTTTGATCAGGTTGAGGAAGTATTTTTTTCTGTTCCGAATTTGCTGAGAATTTTTATTATTAATGAGTATTGAATTTTGTCAAATACTTGATCTGTATCTGTTGAGATGTTACATTACTTTTCTCCTCTTTTCTTTTAATGTGGTGAATAGCATTCATTTACAAATGATAACCAACTTTGCATTTCTGGGATACACTCCACTTGACCACGATGTGTGTATTTAGGCATATATGTATGATGCATGTATGTAGTATGTATGTGTGCATGCATATGTATGGTGCATGTATGTAGTATGTGTGCATGCATGTGTGTGATGCCTGTATTTGTGTATGTATGTACATATGCTTGTATGATGCTGGATTTTATTTTCTAATCTCTTGTTTAAAACTTTTATGTCTAGATTCACAAGGATATTGGTCTACAATTTTCTTTTCTTTTAATGCTTTTGTGTGGTTTTTATTTTAGAGCCATGCTAGACTCTTAAAATGACTTTGGAATTGTTCCTTCATCCACCATGTTCTGAAAATATGGGTCAGATTGTTATTTTTTCTTCCTTAACTATTTAATAGAATTTTTTGGTGGTGCCCTTGTACTTGCACCTGAACAGTGACTGTGTGACAATATGACTTGCCTTCAAGTCATGAGAACACAACAGGCTCATGTTTATTGGAGCATTAGTGTTTCAGCAATGGTTTACTAAACCCATGCTGGGGCCATCCTCACTGCTGGAGGCACTGGGGGCAGGGACCACCCTGCATGGAGCTCTGTAAGGGTCAAGCACAGGGCTGGACGGGAACACCCAGGACGGCTGCCTGTCCCTTCCTGAGGCGCTCAGAAGTCCCTTCTGCAGGCAGTGATATTTGAGCTTAGTGCTGGAGCAAGGGTGAGGAATCAATCTCCAGGGGGTGGGAGTGGGGAGAAAAACCTCTGACCACAGACAAGCAGGGCAGCAGGGTCATTTGGTTGAAAGGATATTCTGATTTTATGTATATATATATTTATATATTTATATACGGACATACTGTCTTAGAGAATTGGAAATCCTGGTTTACTATATGATGGTCTGAAACCCTTTATACATCATCAACTATTTAGTTTCATTTTCTGGATTTTTAAAATACTCTTAAAATCTCTAATTCTCTTCTGCTGGATTGTTCCAGAGGGAAAAAGCATATGCTAAATTCTAAATTCCATTTGGGACCTTCAGAAGGGTCTCTCAGCCAGAGGGCAGAGTCAGAGGGTGAGGTCAGAGGGACAGACTGGAGAAGCTGGCCATGTCCAGGGCATGCAGACCCTGGCTGCCGTGGGAAGGTGGTGGAGCTTGGCCGTGAGGGCCCCAGGGGGTCAGTGGAGGGAGGCTGGAGTTGCTAGTGCTGGCAGCTGGGCAGAGCCTGCAGGCAAAGGAGGAGGCGCAGGTCAACAGGGAGGGAGAAAGCACATGCAGGTGGGCACAGGTGTGCTGGTGGTGCCTTGAGACAGCCAAGTGTGTGGTCCTGTGGGCAGCTGGGGGAAGGTCTGGGCAGGAGAAATACCAGGGATGGACATAGAAATGTAAGTCTGTGCTCACCTGTAAACAGAGCTCCCCTGCGGCCACAGAAGTGTATGAACGTCCACAGCAAAAGAAGATGGGGGCAGCCCACAGAGCCAAGAGGAATTCCAATACTCAGGCCCAGGATGGGAGAGAAGCCCCCAGAGGAACTCAGAAGGACCCCCTCCCCCAAGAGATAGGAAGGGGCCAGGGGTCAGCAATGCCACGTACAGCCAAAGATGGCCAGTGTGAGCAAGGGGACAGAGTGCCCTCTTTCCCTTCCCTTCTGACCAGCACCTCAGCTTGCCCTGGCCGGCCCACTCCCAGAGGGTACCTGTTACTACAACTAGGGCCTGGGGATGTCAGCAACTTTGTGGCTTCAGCCCCACAGGGCAGGTTCGCTTGCAGCTTCCACTGCAGGAGTGCACGCAAATGTCCCTGTGCAGTGGTCTCCTCGCCCCAGGCATCATAAACAGACCCTGGAGAAACTTGCCACGGTAACCCAGGTGGCCATGGCCACACCCAAAGAGGCACACCTCACGTGGGAGCTGTGCCGAAGAGAAGCAGGCAGCCCAAGCAGGGAATCCAGGAACACAGCAGAGCCCCAGGGCTGGACCACACAGAGGATGAAGGCCCGCCTTTCTTCAGGGAGCGCGTCAAGGATAACGGCATCTTTTTCTCAGTAGCTGAAGTTTGATTTTAAGATACTTCTAGAGGCAAATTCTGAAGGTCAGGTAGTAAATTCTTAAGGTTAAGTACTTTGTACTCTGCTTGGGAAGAAAAGTGCAGTTAGGAAGGAAGATGGTTTGAAATGGAAATAACCCCTGCAAAAGAATCACTCCTGCACTGTCTGTGTAGTCAATCCACGACTCTGAGAGACAGACAGGAGCAGCATAGGTGGAAGCCGAGGGCGGGACATGGAGATGACCAGCACGGCGCCGAGAAAGACAGCTCAGCGTGAAGCTGGCTTTACTATCTACACATAGGGTGGCTGGGAATGCTTTAAACTTTTCTAAACCTTTAGTTTTCTTATCTCTGTAAAGGGATCATAGTGCCTCTCCTTGTTGGTGGGGGGCTTGGGAGGATGCAGTGAGATGGGATAAGGTGACCCGTATGAATTGCCTTGCAAGGTGGAGTGTGCATGCTGGTCACTTAGAGGGATGGGCTTCCTCTGCTCAGGTAAGTTACATAGGGATAAATGTAACCCTACACTTAAGTTCAAAAGACCAAATGCACAACAGCGGGATGAATGTGTGTGGTTTAGCAGGGGTTTAAATGGACAACAGGTCAAATTGAGTCAACAGCGTGATGTCGTCACAAAGACATCCATGGTCTTGCAGACTGACCACAGAAACACAAGGGCGTTGTGGGTGGCGGAAGTGATGGCAGTTAGGGCCCCACCTGCTCTGCTCCTCCATCTTCTGTGATGCTGTGAGCATCAACAGAGCCGTATTAAATGAGCAATTGTGGGAGGCACTGGTATCGGGTTGGATACACGAGCCTTTAGGAACCCGGACACCTTCCTGGAAGAATAGTCAGGAAACGAGGGGGTCAGGGAACAAGAGGAGCAAAAAATGGTTGAGGAGATGTTTAACTGGCACCATCTCCTGGGGCCTAACTACCGGGAGACTTGCTGAGAAGAAGCAAGCTAGGAGTGCTCTAAATGGCTCCTGAAAGCAGAAATCTCAAGACTGAGAGGCAGAGTTCCCAGGGAGATACATTTTCATCATTTCAGGTAGAAGCAGCTTAATAGTCGAAAGCAGCTGGCCCTGGTGGTTCAGCAGTGCAGAGCCGTGGCAGCTGCCTGTGTCCGAAGTAGCAGAGGATTTCAAATTTGGCTGTAGAGCAGGTCACACTGGATGATGTCTAGAACCTTCCAACTACACTCTGAGTGCCGGAGGATTTGCAGTGGACCATGCATGGTTCCCCAACTGGTTCCCCAAGGTCCTTTGAAGGCCCTTATAACACCCTTATAACCAAGCAGTGAGGCCAGTCTCAAGGGTAGATACAGACACATGTCATATTTTTCTGAATAGTAGCACTTAGTACTTTGACAAATACTCCAGTCTAGTGTAGACTGTGTCTCAGCGATCAAGTGAAAGATGTGAGGACAGGATCAGGGCACCCCAGGCAGGTCCTGAGAATGGTTATCCCTGTTACTCAGGGAGTGCTGTTGGCTGAGGCAATCCGGGGCCCCAGCACCAGTAAGAAAAAGCAACCTACCAGACGAAATCACACGCACTGTGAGAAGGCGCCCTGCCCCGCCACTGCCTCCAGCTGGAACAGTAGCCCTGCCCTCCCCTCAGTGTTTTGTCTGATTTGGCAAAATAAAATGAGAGTATCAATCAACCATTCCCTGATCCCAAAAGATTTGAAACAAAATCTCTGCAGAACCTATCTCAAATCCAATAACGGGTAACCACGGACTGCAGCTCTCTGCAGAGATGAGTTAACAAAGGAAAATCTTCCTACATGCACAATGATTTAGTTACTAAGAGAAAAGCAATAATCTGTGTAGTCAGAAATGTCTTCCTATGAGTCGGACTTACTGCAATATCCACAGGAAAAATTTTAAATTCCTATTTTGAATTTTTTTAATAAGATTTCAGATGGCAGTGCACTCTGCGATCAGGAATGCTTCTTTCAATTGAAAAACATTATTGTTAAATTAAGGACAATGGAGGGAAAAAACAGAATTGGACCCTGGAAAAAATGTCATCAGTGAGTATATGACCAGCTGGAGGATTTCTCCCTAGACTGCAGAGCAAGGGATAAAGAGAGAAATAAAAGTAAAATATAAAATAAAATAAAATGTCTCTGTGCTCTTAAAACCAAGTGGTGAAAAGTGCAGGTTTGGAATTACAATCTCTCCAGTTCAGATACAAGCTCTGCCACTTACTGACACCGCCACCCCAAGGTCTCCACGTCCACAATTAAAACATGGGGCTGCCTGTTGAGCTGTTCTGAGGATTGAAGGAAGTAACGGAGTCCTCGGTACATTGCCTGGCACATATTAAGCACATGACAAATAATCCCTTTATTAATCTCAATAACACCTAATAAACACCAACAATTACCATGGAAAACATACAAAAAGATGCCCATCTGAACATAACATGGTAAAATGTCTAATGTTTAAGACTCATGCAAAGCTACTGTAAATGTTCTAACAGCAGTTTAACTAGGAAAGAGTAAGAAGTAGGTTGGTTTCAGACTTTTCCTCTTCTTCAGAGGGTGTTGAATATGTCTCCTCCACCTGTTTTTTACACCTCCTTTGATGAAGTCAATGAGCTACCAGATGCGCCCCGTGTCACCTGCAGTGACAGGCCAACACCCAGGGCACGATGCTTCTGCTGCCTGGGCAGGCTCCTGCTTCCTTGCCGAGGAGAACAATGGAGAAATCCACAGGGTTTCCACAAATTCTCAGACTCTTACTGAACACTACAGAGAGTAGGTGAGTACGCCACACTGGAAAGTAAAGGGGTAGGTTTGCCACTGGCTACCAAAAAACAAGCAAACATACGGTAAGTGCCATGCATTTTCACAGCAATACACAAGGCTAAAACATTTTTATTTTTAAATGATAAAGAAACAAAGTAGATAAACTGAACATCTAACTGAGAACCCAGGAAAAGAACAGTGAAATAAAATTAAAGAGAAAAGAGAAGTCAATACAGTTAAAAAGAGAAATAAAGAAATCAACTCATTTAAAATAGCAGAACTCATAAATTTTGTTTTCAGGCTTTTAGTTATGGCAAAACTTGATAAAAAAGAAAGATAAATGAATTAGAAAAACATGGGCATTCTTGTCAAACAGAGGGAAAGAGGAAATGAAAATATAAAACACTGAAAATGGAAACAGATCATCACAGACAGAAGCCAGTTTCACAAACAAACATTAAAAATATCCTCACAACCAGGGCTAATTCTTTTAATGTCTATGATTTTAGTAAATGGTCCAGACCTATAACCTTAGAACATGCTTGAATGTTAGCAAGGTGAGGTCAGGGATTTTAGTCTGTTTTGTTCAGAGATATGCCAAGCCTCTAACAAGTGCCTGGCCCAGAGCGAGTGTTCAATAAATGTTTGCTGAATGAATGAGTGAGGGACAGAGGGAGGACAAAAGAAAGCAAATCTGGATAAAATTAAAGATATCTTAGAAAGCAAATGCTTCCAAACTTATTTAAGGAAATACTGGAAAATATAAATGAACCAATAACTGTGAAAGAAATAGCACCAAAGATTAAAACAAGGTTACTTCCTTCGGATAATATATTATGCAACATAAAGTACAGAATTAGAGCCATACACATTCACATGGAAATATCGCTAAGATTTATTATTTCAAAAATTTATTGATTACTTGTCTACGATTTATTATTTCTAAAATTTATTATTAAGAAAAAGGCAAGTTTCATTATATACATTCAGAATTATTCAATTTTATAAATAAATAATTCAGAAAGGAAAAGTTTATATTTCCATAAGTGCTTATATGTAACCTGAAATATGTAGAAAACAATCTGTAAGAAGCCACACCCCGTTGATATGTTTCCTTCTGCTGAGGGAGCAGGAAAGAGGGCACAAGGTAATCAAGGAAACTTTTGCTTTATCTGCAGATTTAAAATTTTACACAAAAAAGTATATTCATATATGGCATATAGTTAAAAATTAATTTAAAAGATGAAATGTTTAAAGTTGCCCAAGAGCTAACCTCATAAAATATGCCAGGTGCAGGCATTTTTATGGGCAGGTTATTTCAAAACTCAAAAGGAGATCGTTCTTATGCTATTTAAATTATTTCAGCACATAGAAATTTGGAAAACTTCCAAGTTCATTGTACATAACCCTGACACCAAAAAAAATTTTTGAAGCACAAAAATAAAACTATATACTAACCTTAGCTGTGAATAAATATTTTAAAGTTCTAAACAGGTATTAATAAATATAATTTATTGATATATGTAAAATGACAGAAAAATGACCAAAATATTTTATTCTAGAAAAATTAATTCATTTACTAATATAATTTATCATAGTCAGTCCAAGAAAAATAAACTATATGATTATTGTAATAATTGCCTAGAAGCCATTTGGCCAAGTCAACATTCATTTCTGATTTTTAAAGATTATTTGTAAAATAAGACAAAAAAAATTTGCATATAGTAGGAAAAAACAAACTGTTTTCTCCTACTATACTCTCAACACCCAACACAAAACACTTTTGTTGCCAGACGTTGTCAGATGTGTGTTTTTCCCCACACACCAACCAATTCACCAGTGGACGCCAACTGGTGTCCTTCAATTCCATCCAATACTGACACTCCCCAGGGTGAGTGCAGGTCCACAGGTCAGGGGCTCAGCCCCACTAGACCACCTCCCTTCAGATGCAATCACAAGTCCGGGCCTCCAGCACTTCCGACTTACCAGCTGGAAATTTTTGGCCCTACCACCCCCTCCCTGGGGTTCGGTTATTTGCTAGAATATCTCACAGAACTTGGGGAAACACTTAGATTTATAAGCCTATGATACAGGAAGCTACAAAGGAGGCAGATGAACAGCCAAATGGGAGACGCATAGGGTAGGGGATGGGGGTCGGTGGGGACACAGAGCTTCCATGCCCTCCCGTGGTGCTCCACCCTCCTAGCACCTGCACGTGTCCAGCAACCCAGACACTCTCTGGGACTTTATGGAGGCCTCATTGCATCAGTGTGATTGGTCATTAACTCAATCTGCAGTCCATCTCTCCTCCCTGGAGGATGGAGGTGGGTCTGAAAGCTCCAAGCTTCTAATCACGGTTTGGTCTTTCTGGTGACCAGCCCTCTCTAGGAGCCCACCAAGTATGGCCTCATTAGAACAAAAGATGCTCCTACAACTAAGGAAATTCCAAGGAATTAGGAGGTCTTTGTCAGGAACCAGGGGCAGAGACCAAATACTAGAACACAAGGTTCTCCTAGCACCCCTATTGCTCAGGAAATTACAAGTGTTTTAGGAGCTCCATGCCAGGAATCAGGGATAAAGACCAAATATATATTCTTATTATAAATCACAACATCACACTATTAAAGCAAAGGTGTTCATTATCACTAATATTTCTGAAGTCAATACAAATTTTTAAAATATAGTATAAAGAATTTCTATTGTGATTTTTATAGGTGATATGACTTTTTACCTTAGAGAATCAAATAAAAATGTATTAGAAGTAATTGTTTTAATCTTCATAATTTTAGTAGACTCTAAACCTAGTAACTTTCTGTAGTCCAGTAACAGCCAAATATGATGTAAGAATACAAAAGATCCATTTACAGTAGCAACAAAACTAACAACGTTCCTAGGAACAAAAATATCCTGAATTGTTCAAGACCCGCCTAAATCAAACTGTATATATAAGGAAAGCCATAAAAATGACTTGAACAAATTAAGTTTCACTGTGTTTGGATGAGACATTTCAACACTTGAAGGATATCGTATTTCCCCAGTTAACTCTACAGATTTAATGCGATTTCAATAGAAATCACAAATAGATAGTTTGACTTGACCAAATTTGTCAAAAATTTTTTTGAAAAAGGAAATGTAAAAGAATATTAGAGAATAAAATAAAAAGAGGAGTAATAAAGGTGCTTGTGCTATAAATACAAAAAATGCATTATGAGGTTAACTTCATTAGAATAACATGTGAGTGTCCCTCTCACACACACAAGGTATGAGGGAAGAGGTACAGAGTACTGGAATGAAAAAAAAGTTAAGAAACAAATCCAAGTACATATAAGTACTTAAAATATAATACTGGAATTTTAAATAAGTGGGAGAAAAATAACTTATTCAATAGATGGTGTTAAGAAAATGGGAAACCATAGGGAAATAATGTTTAGATCCCTCTATTACAACCTACATCAAAATACATTTTTGGTGGACTGAAAACTTAAATGCAAAGTTAACCATTACCATGTTAAAAGAAAATGCAGACAACTTTAGCATGTAGAGGTAGAGAGAGTCTAAAAGAAAACACTGCTCCCTTGGACTGTATAAAAACACAGAAGCCTGTGTCTGTAAGCACCATAAACAAAATTAGAAAGTGAACAAACTCTGGGGAAATATTGATGGCACATGTGACAAATACATAAAAAATAATAACAAATCCATTTAAAAAGGTTATTGTGAAATAGAAATACAAGCAAAGTCAATTTACAAAAGAGGAATTTTGAATAGCTCATAAACATATGAAAATATTCATTCTCAAGAGTAATCAAAGAAATGTAAACTGTAACAACAATGTAAAAGTCAACTTACAAAGCGGATATGTTTCAGATTTTGAATATACTAATAAAAACAATATTATATGCCAAATAACACCCAGATAAAAATAAAATTCAATGCTTATAATCCACTTGATATAATTGAACACCCATGTCTGATTTACAAAAGAAAAAAACAACTTTTGAAAATTCAGCATATTCAAACAGTTCTGCCACATGTAGAATCATAATTTATGATGAAAGACTAAATGCCTCTAGCAAAAATAAGGAAAAGCCAATACATTAGCTCTCACCAAAATTACTTAAATTCTTTCAGAAGTGTGGCCAATGCACTAAACCATGAAACAGAAAAAGAAAAAGAAGGTACATTTACTGTGAAGGGACTTTTTTAGGTTTTTTTAATCACAGAGGGAGGCAAAAATTGCAGCAAATTGAAGTGATGGTGCAAACTCTCCCATAGATGAAATGATAAAACCTAGATAAACCATTACTTAAAGATACTTAGAAAGATACATAGAAAGCAGGATACAATGGGCAAAAGCCAGGTGAGAGTTCATATTATTTTTTTAAATGCAACCAAGAGTAGTAAGAACTGTGAGTTTGTGGCATTTGGGGCCAGTGGGAGCTTCCAACACCCCTGCGGGCAGCAGGAATAACTGGCCACCTCACCCTCTGCAGGTGCAGGAGATCCGACGTCAGGGCGGAAAAGAAGGTGGAAACCTCAAGGGGAAAGTCTGGGACTGAGGGTCCTGCAGAAGGAGTGAGGCAAAGGATTTAAATATAAACTCCACCCAAGCCACGGGCTGACAGCTCAGCTGCACAGGTGGGGGACACCACAGGGCACTTAGGGAAAAGCCCACAGGACAGGGAGGAATCTCTTCTCAGAAATTAGAGCTGTAAAGGTGAGGTCTGCAAGTTTGCTACTTTGTTAGCTGAGGGCATTCCCTGCCAATGCAGCTCAGTGGCAGAAAGCTAACAGTTTTTGGGCATGTCAGAGGACAGAGCCTCATGTGGACAGAGCTGCGAAAAATTAGGAGGAAATCCCTAGGAGCAACCCCAGAGAAGCTGAGACCTCACATCTAAACATGTTCTCAGCCTAAATCTTTGGTAGATTGCTAAATCACTCAGGCACGGGTTAAACGCCAAATACATGAAGAGCTATGACAAACTTGTTTGTAAAAATTGCAATGAAATGTAAATATTGGCAAGTGCAATTTACAAAAGTAGGCTGCATAGTAGCAGCTGAAATACTTGAAAACAAAGTAGAGATTTCAGCAGCTGCATAACACAAAAAAATGCAAAGTTTGTAATTTGAGGCCAGACACATTAACCATAACTTAGAACAAAAATAAATAAACACCCAGAACACGACAGACTTCAGAATCACTACCCCATACCATTTACAACGTCTAATTTTTAAACCCAAGTTACTAGATGTGCAAGTGAACAGAAAAGTGTAATCTGTACACAGGAAAAAAGGTCACCAGTAGAAACGGACTATAAGTGACCTAGATGTTGGATTTAGCAAACAAAGATTTCAAAGCACCTCTAATAAGTAGAATTTATATATAAAAGGAAAAATGGGAATATTATTTTTTTACGTGTTGATAGAAAAACACATGTCTACCAAAAAGTCCATATTTAGCAAAACTCTCCTTGTAAAGTGAAAGTGAAATGAAGAAACATTCAGACAAACAAAACCTGGGAGAATTGGTCACCAGTAGACATACACAAGAAGAAATGCTAAGGGAATTTCTTCCGGCTGAAGGCAAATGACACCTGCTAGAAATTCAGATGTATAGAAAGAAGTACCATCAGCCCTCCACATCTGTGTGTAATGCACTGGTAGATTCAACCAACAGAAGACAGAAAACATCCATGAAAAAAATTATGTCTATACTAAACGTGCAGAGTTTTTTTTCTTGTTATTATTCCATAAATGATACAGTATAATAACTATTTACATAGCATTTACATTGTTTTAGGTATTATAAGTAATTCAGAGATGATTTAAAATGTATGGAATGATGTAGCATAGGGTACATGAAAATACTATGCCATTTGATATTAGGGACTTGAGCATCCATGGATTTTGGTATCCAAGGGATGTCCTGGAACAAATTCTCCACAGACACCCAGGGACAACTGTACAAAGCAACGGAAATGTCAACCACATGGCTACATAGAAATAACTATATATTTTTCCTTTCTTCTTTTCTTTCTTATTTTCTCTAAAAGACATATGGTTGTTTAACCAAAAATCATAGCACTAGATTGGGTTTATAATGTATATAGATGTAACATGTATGACAACAGCAGCAATAAGGATGGGGAAAATGTAAATCTATTTTGCAACTTTCCTATACTTTACCTCACGTGATTCAATATCAACTTTAACTAGGTTGAGATAAATTAAAGATGCATACTATAACCCCAAAAGCTTGCCAACTATAATTAATTCAAAGAGATATAGCTAAAAAAGCAATAGAAGAATTAAAATGGAAAATTCTAAAGTTCTTGATTAATACAAAATATGGCCAAACAAAAACAGAAAAAAAAGCAAGACAAATAGAAAACAAGTGATTAAATGGCAGGCCAAAACAGAACTTTATCAATGACTATACTAAATGTAAATGGGTTAAACACTCTTATCAAAAGGCAGGTTTTGTCAGTCTGGGGAGGAAAAAAAATAGGAAAAAATAATTAATGTCTATAAAAGTTGTGCTTTAAATACAAAGACACATAGAGATTGAAAGTAAAAGGATAGAAGAAGATAACCCACGTAATTAGTAAGCATAAGCAAGCTACAGTTACTATGTGAGTATGAGGCAAAATAGACTTCAAGACATGGAGTATTATTAATGACAAAGAGATGCTTTGCAATGATAACAGAGTCAGTACATCAGGAAGGTATAACAATTACAATAACAATGACTCAAAATAAATTTAGCAAAAACTGAGAGAACTATAGGAAGAAATTAACTCACAATTAAAGTTACAGGCTTTAACACAGTTTTTTCAATAATTAATGGACCAACTTAAAAATGAGTAAGAATATAGAAAATTTGATATTGACACTACCGACCATCTTAACTTAATAGATATTTGTAGAACACTACATATAATGACTACAGAACACATTTTTTTAAAGTATAGGTGGGATGGTCACAAAAAAAAATATGCTGAGCCATAAAAAAAGGTCTTAATCAATTTAAAAGATTGAAATACCATAGAAAATATTCTCTGACTACAACAGAATTAGATAGGATATCTACAACAATAAAAATCTTTAAAAGGTCCAATATCTGCATGTTAAACAACTCAGTTTTAAATAATCCACAGACAAAAGAAGAAATTACAAATAAATTGAGACAATACTTTGAATTAAATGAAAATAACAAGGCAACATATTGAAATGTGAAGAAAACTAAGGAAGTGCTTAGAAGAAAATTCAGAGCTTCAAAGTTAGTATTAGAAAAGAAGAAAAGTTTAAAATTTAATAATGTAACTTTCTACCTCAAGTAGGTAGAAAAAGAACAAGTAAACCCAAAGATATGTAAAAGAGGAAAAATAATAAAGATAAGAGTGAAAAATCAATGGAATCAAAAACAGAAAAAATAAAGAAAACTTGGTTCTTTGAAAAGATTTATAAAATTGAAAAACCTGCACACAAAAAAAGAGAGGACATAAGTTATGAGTATCAGGAATAAAAGAAGAGGCACTACCACAGGCTCTACAGATATTAAAATGATAGTAAGGGAATAACAAAAACAATGTTATTTCAATAAGTTTTATATCTAAAATTGAAAAATACAAATTTTCAAAACTGGCATAAGAGCACACAAAAAAGGACAAAAGTGATATAGGAAAAAAACAGAAAATCTGATTATTCCTATATTCACCAAGGAAATTAAAACCTTCTCTCTCACACACACACACACAAACACACACAAATTCAACACCAAGAATGCATCAGTGGTGGAATCTCTGAAATATTTAAGGAAGAAATGACATAAGTTCTACACAAACTCTTTCAAAAAATAGGAGAAGGAGGAACTGAATTATTTTATGAAGTCAGTATTACTTTGATGCCAGGACCGGATGGAAACACTATAAGTAGGGGGGAAAAAAAACACCACCACCAAACCATAGCCCTCGTGAACATAGACACAAAAATCCTTAATAAAATACTGTATTAGAAAATCAAATGCAATAATATATAAAAAGGGATAATATATGGTAAGCAATTAGAGTTTTTCTCAGGAATGTAAGATTACTTTAATAGTTTAAAAAATAAGCTATATAGAACACCATATCAAAAAATAAAAGAGAAAAATCATATTTGATTATTCCAATAGAGGCGGAAAAAAACACCTCACAAAACTCAAACCATTCATGATTTAAAAAAAAAAATCTCAGCAAACTAGGAAAAGAAACTTCCTGCATTCAATTAGGGACATCTGTGCAAAACCTATAGGCAACATCATACTTAAAGGACTGAACTCTATAAAATAAGGCAAGGGGTCCTCTCACCCCTTCTATTTAACATTTTACTACATGTCATAGCCTGTGCTATGGAGTCAAGAAAATGAAATAAAAGGACTACAGATTGGAAAAGGAGAATTAAAGCTGCCTTTTTCCACAGATGACTTGGTTATGTAAGTGGAAAACACTAAGGAATATACCTCTTAGCTACTTGAACTAATAAGTGAATTGAGCAATGTTCCTGAAAGCAAGGTCAATATAGAAAAATCAATTGCATTTCTACATACTAGTAACAAACAATTAGAAATGAAGTTTAAAAAGTTCAATTTCATTTACAATAGCATCCATAATCATGAAATATTTAGGGATGAGTTAAACAAAATATGCATAAGACCTATACACTGAAAACTATAGAACATATAGTTTAAAGCTTAAACTTAAGCTTTAAACTATAGCTTAAAGAAATTAAGATCTAAATAAATGGAGAAATGTAACATATTCACTGATTGGAAAGCTCAATATGGGACAGACGCCAGTTCTCCTCAGTTGGTCTTTATATTCAACATGATTCCAATCAAAATTCCAGCAAGTCTTTTCTCGTAGAAATTTAGAAGATTATTCTGAATTATCACTGCCTGATACAAATGTAGGAAAAAGAGGGTCCAGGACAGAGAAGATGTCACCTGTAAATGTGGCCTTATCTTCACAGAAGCGGCCCTCTGCCGGGCGCAGCAGGCCTGCCTTGTGCTCAGCCCCACTCATGCTGGGGGGCAGGTGGAAGTGACGGGACAGCAGAGAAGAACACCGAGGAAATACAAACTTATTCATCTTTTAAAACATTAATTTAGCAGTTTTGTTTTGCTTTGATTTTAGAAGCGTGGACTCCATGCTAGAGAGGGTGAAGGCGTTGGGCGTTATCGGCAGGAATGACCTGGCACATTCCTTTGGGAAACAAATTAGGACACAAATCCAAAGCCTTCAGAAGCACATGTGTGAGGGCCTGTCAATCCACTCTGGGCCTCAACCCTAAGCCAATAATCATATTGCTGAGGACACTAATAGTGCAACAGCAACAACAGCAGTTAACACGCACTGGGGGCTTATGCTGAGACAGCCACCGTCCTCATGTGCCCCATCCCACGGAAGGCTCTCCACCAGCTGATCAGGAGCACACTATTGTCATCTACATCCTGCAGACAGCAGCCAATCTGTCCCTGTGGCAGAACAGCACCATGCCCTCCATATAGTCCAGGGGCAGTGGAAGGGGCCTGACCCTCCTGTGCAGTCCTCAGCCTGCTGCACCCTTGCTCTGACCCTGCCTGGGGCAGGGCTGCAGGTGACAAAGGCTGACATGCAGCCCCATCCTTCAAGAGGCTGAGAGACCACCAGGCAGCAAACACACACCAAGGCAGTAGTCCACTCTGGCCAGGCCCAGTGAGCTTCATCTGAGTGGCACGAAGGACATAAGGGCATAAAGAAAACAGCACCCAGAGAAGCCTCCTCACTCCCCTCTGCACCTTGGCCTCACAGGGAAAGATGGTGTCAACTGAGCCAACCTTTTAAAATTGGCTTTCTTTGGGTGTCTCATTGGTTTTGACTTATCAAAAACAAAGGTGCACTGGTAGATGCTGCACAAGCATTTCCCTTGCAGAGGATGCGTGAGGGTGGGAAGCCCGGGTTTGTAGCCTGTGCTATTTCCAGGGATAAATACTCCTGCCCTGGCCACTTCCAAGCTACCAGGGTAACTTCAGCAAAGGTGGAGCCGGAAAGAGAAGGGCAGAGTCAGCTCCGGGGACCTGTGTGAGCCAGCTGTAAAACTGGGCACACAAAACAGGTCCTTTCAGTCAAGGCTGCTACGTATAAAAACTCCTATAATCCATTTGGTAAGCAACTTGGAGATATTCATCAAATGATTTCAAAGTGATCATGATTTTTAATCTAGTAATCTCATTTTTGGATATCTATCTAAAGCAAAAAAGTATAAAAAGAAAAGAAGGAATTATTCATTGCCATGGCTCTATAATAACAGAAATTGGAAATAGCCTAAATACTTAAAGATAAGTGAACAGTTAGGAAAATTGTTATATGCTCAGGGAAATATTGCACAATAATTTTAAAAGATGTTCATGAATTGTTTATAAAAAGTGACAATGATGTTTATGCTACAAAGTTACTTGGCTGCATGGGGACCCCCTGGGGGTGGGGACGTGGACCCTGCAGAACAGGCTCCACCAGGTGCTCCGGCTTCTTGCTTTTAGGCAGGGCCCACCAAGGGGACCTGGGAAAGGGCAGGACAAGGACAGCTCCCTTTGCTGAGGATACAGGACGCCACGTGCCAGTAGGCTCTCACCTCTGGAATACCACGTCTTATCTGCCATCCCAGGAAGTGTTCTAAGTCTAAATCATGGCAAATAAGAGCAAAATTTTTAACTGGAAGAGTCCTCTTCCATTTTGTATTGCGTTCACAGAGGAATCCGAACGGTATTTCCACATCTACTCCGAGGTGTATGTGCAGTGGGAGGAGAAGTGGTTTCACGCCTTCCTCATGGCTTCAAAATGAGGAGAAATCAGGGTGATCTTAGGCCTCACTGAGCAACAGGTTCCTGTTTCCGGAACAGTGACAGTGGCATCCGCGTTAGAGCGGATGTGGCCGTGGTCAGCTCCTGTTCCCAGGGGGAGCCCCACTCGCAGTTCACACACGAGACAGCTCAGGTAGGGGAGCAGAGACGCCCTGGGCCACGAGCCTGGAGAGGGAGGCAGCCGGGGTCAGAGGCGGCAGGTAGGCCCCGCCCCGGTCTGCGCTGTCTCTGCCAGGAATCGTGTTTTTCCGTCGTGAACGACTGTGACAGGTAAAACCAGAAAGAGATACCCTTTTATTTAGGTATCCTAAGTTTCTTCACTGCCTTTGAAAAGTAAATCCCATACCAAAAAAAAAGTTACAAATGAGGGCCGGGAGCCCACCGAGGTGACAGCAATCACAGCAAACAAGCCGGTTTTCAAAGGGCTCCCAGGCGCCAGCAGCCACGTTTGGCTGACACACAAGTGATGGGTAGAAATTGGTCCCTCATGCCTGTGACCAGGACTGGGTGTCAAAATGAAAGGGACTCAGCCACTGAGAGAATGAGGCATTGCCCATAGCTCATCTTGGTCTCTGACAGCAGCCAGACACAGCTGGTGAGCAGAAAAGAACAAAACGAAGAAACTGCACCTTAAGGAGCTCAGGACTTGCAGAAGCAGTGGCTCGGTGGTGGCCCCGTGCTGGCTGCCGTGACTGAGAACCTCCTCCTTGGGAGAACCGTGGCGGCTCCCGCAGCTGGGCTGCACCTCACTTGACGCTGGGACACCAGTGCTGGCTCCCTGCCGTGCTGAGCGGGCGCACAAGTGAGTGACTGTGCCGGCAGTGAATGACTAGGCCCTGTTCCTGGGGCCAGGCTGCCAGCCAGAGGCCAAAAGGAGTTTCTGAGCACCCAGTGGCCTCTTCAGAGAGTCCTGCCCTGCTCGGCCTCCCCAGCTCCAGAGCAAGGCTTGGCAAAGACGGGCTTTGTGCTGCAGCTCTTGCACCCTCCCGGGGTCTCTCAAGCCATGGCACTATTTAATCCCGGCCACAAGGCAAGAGCCACACAGCTCCTGTAACCACATCCAGGGAGGAGGAGGATGCATGGGGGCAGGGATGGGCTCTGAGGTGGGGTTCCTGATCACCAGACCACACTGTCGCTCCCTCACTAAAACCCTGGCAGAGCTTTGCCCTGGAAAATTGGCCCAGAAGGAAGCTGTGGTCACCAGCTGCTCCCCTAGAGAGTATGGAGACAGGACAGCTGGCCATGTATAGATCTGTGCACATCATGGAGTGTGGCCAAGGCCTGTCTGTGGGGCAAACATGTGGGCAGCTTCCTCTGATCTGTAACTCGGGGCCGGCGTCATCAGTGAGGAAGTACTTTTTTTTTACCTTTCTTACTATGTGCCAGTCGACAATCTTAGAGCAAGTCAGACTGTTTCTCCAAATGTCTCTGATTGGAAATAGTCAGTCCCCACTGAGCTGTCTCTGAGCCCATGTGTGTAACCCACACGGCACTGGACGCAGAAGAAAGGTGCCAGCTAGTGTTCCAGGGATGTGCATTTGCACAGGAAACATGATCAGATGGTCAGACAGGAAGGAGGCCAGAGTGATCGATGCCGTAAGGAAGATTAAGCAAAGACGGACAGTGGCCAGAGAACAGACCTGCCTCTCCGGTGCAGCGTGGGAAGGTTTTCTGAGGAGCAGATGTCCGAGCTGAGACTTGAATAATATGAAAACATGCACAGTGCTGAAGAAAGCAGGCAGCTGGTGAAACACAATCAGGAGCCCAAAACTTAAGAATACAGAACATGATGAAGGTGGCATTTCGAAGTGTGGTGGATGGATGGTTTGCTGGGCATACAGAGCTGGGGAAATTGGCTGGTAATTAGACAAATAATGTTGTTTCTCTCTTCCAAGCGATATACAATATAAGCCACATACATATGAGTTAAAGATTTAACTGCAAAGAGTAACCACAACAGAGCCCTGGAGATGCTGTAGAGACATATCTTCTCTCGAGGCGGGAGGTCCTTTCGGAGCAGAGGCTCGGGAGAGACAGCGTGGCACGGTGGTTAAGGAAGATTTCAGCATCAGGAAAACCCGTGGGATTTCTGAATCTCAGAAACAGAACGCCAGGAGGGGAGCAACGTGCTAAGACCGGGGGATGTTCTGATGGGGTCAGGGGTCACCGTGTCTGCCCAACTGCCCACCCATCCTTGTGGTGAGACCAGAAAGACCCCTAACTCTGTCAAGCAAAAAATATATATGGAGTAAAATTTTTAAAACCTCAAAACTGCAAATTCCTCCCAATTTTCAAAATGGAAACCATAATAAAACCGACCTTGTAGAGTTTGAGGAAGACTCCTGGAGCAAGGTAACTCACAGAAACCATGAGCAGAGTAAATCCAAGGGCCAATGTAGGTAATGGACGAAGTGTTCCAAAAATCAATGAGGAAAGAATATGGGAAAAAAACATGGACAGACATGTTCCTTAACAAAGGAAGGGATACAAATGGAAAATAAATGTATAAGAACATGTCATGATCATGTAATTAAATTAATGTAAATTTAGCAAGATAACATTCTTGTCCTGCTTGTCAAAGATTTCCAAGCATTTAATATCCATTGTTGGTTAAGTTGTAGGGAAGCAAAAATGGGGGTAGTAGACATTCTGGAAGTCACTGGGAACCTCAGGCCTCCCACACATCTGGAGCTGGTTGGGGGCCAGGGGTGGCGGTGAGGAGTGTGCACAGGTCTCGCCGTGATGCACCTGCTGTCAGGGATGGTCTGGAGGAAGGCCTAAAAGAGGACCCTCAGAGGTGCTGTCCTTGGTGTATGGCTTGGGCTTGCAGATGCCCCAAGAGCTGACTCCACGAGAGGTGAATGGTTTCATTTGTATTTTTTAAAGCCTCACTGTGTTTTAGATCCAATTCTTTAGAAAGAAATGTTGTTTCTAAGATATGAAGTATTGCCAAGAGCTTGGTGTCTCTTCTTCCTAAGAGGAGCACCTCCAGAAACACCTTTGTATTCGAGGCATTGATTTTTCCAGGTCTCTCAGATCTTTGCCGAAGGACTTTCCTCCAGGAGACGGTATTTCCGTACTGATGTCCTGATGCGCAGATTAACAGGTGTCTCGCTGGGCACCGGTTCTATCAGGAACAGCGAACAGCAGGCACATTCAGGGCTGATAGAAACTGCCTTCCAGCCCTTCCCTGCATTGAGATGCCAGACACCCTGCGGCCCGGGCTCCGCGGGGAAGCTCCCAGCTCCACGCCTGTTGAAAATGTATTTCCACAGCCATGCGGTGTCACAGGCTGCCCCTCCTCCCTGGCCATTGTTAGCATCAGCACCGACAAGGACCCGGCTGGACCACACACCCTGGGCACCCACGTTGCCATCCTGCAAGCTCCTGTTCATTGCTTTCCTTCTTTACTGAGGAAAGTATTTATGGCTCCACAGGATCGTAAATGTTATGACAGAGAAAAAACGCAGCTGAGAATTTCTCGTCTGACCCAGCACTGTTGACGCATCTATTTAGATCTCCAAATTAAAACTGCATGCCCACATAGTCCTCATGAACATAGCAAAGCATGCCACAGTGCTACATTTCATGTCGGAAAAGCATTCAATCACGCATAGGTTATGTCACATTAAAGTAAGCCCCTTAGTGAATTTGAGTCACCAGAATGTATTAATCACTTATTGTGTGTGAGCCTGTGTTCTCAGTACTATAATAGCAGATGAAATAAAAGAGAAATAGCACACAGGCTCTGCTTCCTGTGGCAATCGCAAGCCAGCAGAAACACGTGAACAATTAAACTCCATTAAACTCCAACACAAGGTGAAACGATTTCAGGGCTAAGTGAAAAATTATGGAAGCCAAGGAAATGGAGCAATTAGCTCTGAAACAAAAGGGAAGATCTGGGCAGAGAGATATAAAAGTGAAATTTTCTCTCCCAAGTTGCTCTTCCAGTACTCTCTATTCCAAAAACAGGCATGATGTCCACCCATGGCCCTGCCGCCCCCGGGCATCACCCCAGACTGCCCCTGTGCCCAGCCCGCGTTCAGTTTATCCTGGACCCTGCCTTCCCAAGCCACTCCTCCGTACTCCACTGCCAAGAACTCACTTCTGGTTTCCATCGTCTCTCACGTGGACTGGGCCCCTGACTCCAGACTTGTTACTTGACCACACCAAAGGTGGAGTAAGTTTTTAAAATACAAATTTGGCCACGTTAGTACCTGGACTAAAGCCATTTGATGGCTTCACGGGGCTCTCAAGATGAAGTCCAAAGTTCTTAAGAGATTTGTAAGGTCTCCTCTCTCTTCCCTCCCTGTTCACACCCAAACCTCCAGCACCACCCATCTCCTCACATGTGCGACACTTCGCTCTGTGCTGGGACCCCCTTCCCTACCCCGGCCCCAACCCCGCTCACCCCAGTAACATCTATTCAGGCTTCATGGCTCACCATGGGGGTCACTTCCCCCACAACCCAGTCTGGACTCTGTGGCTTTCTGCTCGTCTTGGCCACAGCCGCTGGCACTGGCCTGCTCCTATGACTCCTGTGCTGTATTACGATGGCCTGCAAACTAGACCGGGAGCTCCTTGAGGGTGGAGATGGCCACAGTGCCCTCCTCCAGAGCCTGGCACAGTGCCTGACCCACAGCACGTGCTCAGTGTGTGTGGCAGTCTCTACCAGGGTGGATGTTGACCCAGGCTGGAAGAATCAAAACCTGACAACGTTTTGTCAAAGGATAGCGGGAAAGGGACTCAACACGCACAGAGGCGCAAAAGCAGAAAATGTGTGGCCTTGGTAGAGAATTTCAAAAATAGGTGTATAATCAGAAATTAGGCTGGAAAGGCAAGTGGAGGCCAATCAGAAAGGGCCTGGAATGTCAGGCTAAGGAGTCAGGGGAGCAGGCTTCTGTTACGACACAGGAGGACGTGCCAGGGACAGGAGTTACTTTCCCATCTGGAACAATCGGAGGAAGAAGTCAGACGAAGCATACAAAGCAGCAGTTTTCAAGACACAAGACGTCAGGCAATGGAGCCCGGTAACGTGTGAGAGGCAGGTTTGTTAGAGAGCTGAGCCCTGTGGTCAGCCCCTTACTGCCTTGAGAGAACTCCAGGCCACAGCACAGGGAACGGGGCCAAGCAGGGCCTGGTCATTCCCCTGAGTTACAGGGACAGAACTGAGGCTCTGGGGATCCAAGGTGGCTAGAGCCTGCAAAGCAGAGTGTGGACGAAGATCACTGCCCAGAGGGGAACCCTAAAGCTCTGCTAAGAGGAATATTCAGCAAGGTACTGATCAGCATATGGGGAGTGCTGGGGAGACTACGTGAGGCAAGGGAAGGATTAGAAAACAGTGCTTACATAGGGCCATCAGTGATGCTTCTTCCCACTAACCAGACTTGGAAATCTCGTAATTCATGGTACATTGGGCCAGACATGGTGGCACGCACCTGTAGTCCCAGCTACTCGGGAGCTGAGGCAGGAGGATCACTTGAGCCCAGGAGTTCTGGGCTGTAGTGCACTATGCTGATCAGGTGTCTGCACTAAGTTTGGCATCAATATGGTGACCTCCCAGGAGTGGGAGGCCACCAGGTTGCCTAAGGAGGGGTGAACCAGCCCAGGTTGGAAACGGAGCAGGTCATGGCACACTGAGAAAAATACTCTGGAAGTTCTTGCTTGAACAGTGGGCAATAATTACTTCCAGACAGTATACTGCTATGGACCCACCTCACAAATCAGAGAAACAAGACCTGAAAGAACCGCTGTCTCCCTATTAACTGAACTATGTACCAGAAGAAAGGTTAATGATATTTATGGGAATACAAAAATATCTAGCACCTGAGTGAACTGTTTGGCATCCAGCCACAAATGAACAGAAAAATGGGGAAGCACAACCCATAAGGAGAAAGATAATCAATCAGGCAAAGCCAACCCAGAACTGACACAGATGTTAGAATTAGCAGACAAGGACATTAAAAATTATTATAAATGTATCCCATATGTTCAAAAGTTTCTTGGAGACGTGGAAGAGATAAAATAAAGAACAAAACAGAAATTCTAAAGTCAAAAACTCCAACGTCTGAAATGAAAATTACAGTGGATGGGCAAATCAGACATTGCGGAAGAAAGGAACAGTAAACATGAAGATATAGCAACAGAAGCTGTCCAAAATAAAGCACAAAGAGACAAAATGATAAAGAAAATAAAAATACCATCAGTTCCCTGTGGGACACCTGCGAGAGATTAAGTACACCTGTAAATACAGTCAGTGAAGGAGAGGAGGTAGGGTAGAGAAAAAATTGAAGAAATAGCGGCTGAGAATTCTTCAGTTTGATAAAATATAAATCCATATATCTAAGAAGCTTAATGAATCCCGAGGCACATGATGTTTAAAATGATGGAAACCTGTGATAAGGAGAAAATCTTAAAAACAGAGAAAAAAGAGCACATTACATACAGAAAAACAAAGATAAGGGTGACAGCACATTACTCCTGCGAAATCATGCGAGAAGACAGCAGCGCAGCCTGTTTTAGGGACTGAAAGGAGACAAGCTAGCAACCCGGAGTTCCATCCCCAGACTAAGTCTTTTAAAAACAAAGGTAAAATAAAGTCTTTTGCAGAAATGCTAACGCAGAAAGAATTTATAAAGATAATAATGTATAAGTTATGATAATGCCTGCACTATACGCAGTGTGAAAGGAAGCCCTTCGTACATGAAGAAAGTGACATCAGATGGAAATACAGGTCTGCAGCGAGGAATGACACGCGCTGGAAATGGTACTTAGTCTGGTAAATATAGAAGATTGTCCCCATTATTTGTTAAAAGTTAATTGACTATTTAAACAAAAATTACAACAGTGTCTTGTGGAGTTGATAACATAGGTGTAACTAAAATATTTGGCAAGCACAGCGTAAAGACTGCGGGGAGAGAGGCAGCAGCATGCCATGGTAAAGTTCTTAGACCGTACGTGCAGTAGTATGGCATCACTAAAGACAGACTGTGATAAAGTAAGGATATGTGCTATAAACCCTAAGGTAATCACTAAATTCTTTTAAAAAAGTATTATAGCTAATAAGCCAATAAATGAGACAGAATTATAAAATATATAATGTTAGGCTGAACCCAGAGGCTGGTAGGAGTTTCCACAGGAACTTTCCCTTTAAACTGGCCCCAGCCCCTTTGAGGGCCCACCCAAACTCCACCCCTTTGAGGGCCCACCCAAACCCAACTAAAAAACCCTAGACTTCCGACATTTTGGGGCTGACGCCATCTTGGACTTGGCCCGTCTGTATGTAGACATTAAAATAAACTTTCTTTTCCTTCCCCTCAGCCTCCAGTGTTTCTGGCATATATCATTAATTAATAGGAAACAGAAAAACAGGAAAGGGGAATGAGGAAGAGATGGGACAGTTAGAAAACAAGCAGCAAGCTTACCCACTTAAACCTATAAAACTCAACAGTCACATTAAATGTCATTGGACTAGACATTCCAATTAAAATAAAGAGATTGTCAGATTGGATGGAAAAGCAAGACCCAAGTATCTGCTTTCTATAAGAAAGGTGCTTTAAATATAAAGATAAAAATCAATTAAAACAAAAGCATAGGGAAAATATATACCACGCTATCACTGTCGAAAGAAAGCTGGGCTATTTTGTATGAGACAAAGAGAGGAGACAAAAGTACCAACATTAGGAACGAGAGCTGATGTTATTATAGATTCAATAGGTATTAAAAGGATAAAAAGGAAGTGTTATGGTCAACTTTAAGCCCATACATTCAAAAATTTAAATTAAATAGAAGATTTCTTGAAAGATACAAACTACCAAAGCTCACTGAAAAATAGGCAATATTAAGAGCCTTATATTTATTAAAGAAATTGAATTTGCAGTTAAAATTTTTTTACGAACACACACATGCACACACACACACACACAGAGCTCTGGGATAAGATATCTTTATGCGTAAATTATAAAAACATGTAAGGAAGAAATATATCAATCCACCACAAACATGTTCACAAAGCTGAAGTGGAAGGAATACTTCCTAATTCATTGTTTGAAACCAGAAATATCCTGATTTCAAAATACATTACCAGAAAAGAACAAATATTCCTCATAAACATAGAAGAAAAAATAATGTAAACAAAATTTTAGCAAATTATCCACCAACATATTAAAATAATATATCATTACCAAGTACTATTTAGCCCATAAATACAAAGTTTGTCGAACATTTGAACAAACATCAATCTATACAATTCACTATATTAACAAACTAAAAAATAAAAATTATATGATCATTTCAAGTAGAAAAGGCATTTTACAAACCCTATCCACTCCCCTTAAAAATGTACTCCCTCATCCTGATAAAGAGTCTCTATGAAAAAATTATCGCTAACATCGTACTTAATGTTGAAACAGTGAATGCTTTTCCCTTAAGATCAGGAATAAGACAAGGATGTCCTCCCTCACCATGTCTATTCACTATTGCATTGGAGGTCCTGTCTGGTGCACTCGGGCTAGAAAGAGAAATAAAAGGCATGCAGACTGACAAGGAAGAAGTAAAACCATCTTTATTCTTAAATGACATGATCATTGTGACAAAAATTCAATGAAATCTATAAACAATACTAGGATAAATGAGTGTAGTAAAGTTACAGGTTACTGTACCAGTATTCAAAAATCAATTTTATTACTATATCCTAGCAAGAATAATCAGAAATTTAAATTTAAAAATAATACAATTTACAATAGCATTAAAATACGAAAAAGATAAATCCAACAAAAGATATGTGTAAACTGAAAATGACAAAATATTGCTAAGAGAAATTAAAGTAAGTAAATGGAGACACATACTTTGCTCATTGGTCAGAAGAGTCAATGTTATTAAGATGTCAATTTTCCCCAAATTGATTTAGAAACCCCAATACTATCTCAAACGAAATCCCATCAATTCTTTCTGTTGAAATTAACAAACTAACTCTAAAATTCATATGGAATTGCAAAAGGACCTGGAAAAATGAAAAAGAATCTTGAAAAAGAAGAATAATACTGGAGAGAGAACGCTAATTGATTTGAAGGGTTACTATAAAGTTACAGTAATCAAAAAAAGTATATTGTAATTTTCAAAATAGACAAATAAGTCAAAGGAACAAAGTAGAGTTTCCAGCAATAGACGCATAAATATAGACACTGATTTTGACAAAGGTACAAAGTCATTCAGTGGGGAAAGGATAGTTTTCAACAAATGGTGCTGAAACAATCAATTTTCCACATGAAAAAAAACCTTTGAAAGTAACCTCACACCATACAAAAAATTTAACTCAAAGTGTTTTATAGACATACACGTAAAAGCCAAACTCTAAAGCTTCCAGAAGAAAATATAGGTGAAAGAAAATATCTGTGACTTTGATTTAGGTAGAGAGTTCTTAGATAACATAGCCAGAGCACATTACATAGAAGAAAAAATGATAAATTGGAGTTTATCAGAACTATGAATTTCTGCTCTTCAAAAGACAGTTTAAGAGAATGAAAAGATATTGTGAGAAAATATTTGCAAATCACACATATGACAGAAGATTTGTATCCAGAGTTTAAGGAGAATAGTCAAAATGCAATAAAAAGTAAAAACCCAATTTTTAAAAATAGACAATATATCTGAAAAGATACCTCATCAAAGAAGATATATGGGTAGCAAGTAATCACATAAAATGTCTTTAATAACATTAATCATTTAGGGAAATGCAAATTAAAACCACAGTGAGAAACCACAATACACCTATTAGAATGGCAAAAGTTAACAAGACTGTCCACACCAAGTGCTGGTGAGGATGTGAACTGGAACTTTCATTCATAGAAAATGGTACAAACACTTTAGTAAGCAGCTTTCTGCACATTTTAATGTGCATTTAACATATTACCTTGACATTCCACTCCTGGGTATTTACCCTCGTGCAAACAAAGCATATGGTCATAAAAGACTTGTACATGAATGCTCAAGCAGCTTTATTTGTAATAGTTAGAAATGTGAGGGAAGGGATTTCCACCAACAGGTAAGTGGATACACATACAGTGGTATATATGTACAATCGAGTAGTTCTCAGCAGTGACACAAAGTAATGAACTATTGATACGTGCAATGACATGAATGAATCTCAAAATAATTATGCTGTATGAAAATAGGCAGATAAAAGTGAGTATATTGTGCATGATTCCATTTCTGTAAAACTCTAGTATCACAGTGACAGAAAGCAGATGAGTTGTTGCTTGGTGGGGCAGGGGGGTGGGGGTGTCAGGTAGGGTCAGGAGAGAGAGATTAAGGGACATAAAGAAACTTGTGACGTGATGGACAGGTTCATTCTCTTGATTGTGTTGATGAGTTTATGGATGTATACATATGTCAAAACTTATTATTTTATACACTTTATGTGTAACTTCTTAATGTGTTAATTATATTTTCTAAAAGCTGTTAAATTGGAGCTAATAAGTAAGTATAGCAAGATCACAAGATACAGGATGAATATACAACAGTGAATGTCAATTGTATTTCTATATACAAAAAATAAACAATACAAAAATGAAATTAGGAATACAATACTATTCACAATAGCATCAGAAAAGATAAAATCCTTAGAAATAAACTTAACAAAAAAGTACAACACTGTTGCATTGAAAATTACAAAATATTGCTGAGGGAAATTAAAGATTTAAATAAATGGAAAGACAATCCAAGTTCCTGGATTAGAAGGCTGAATATTGTTAAAATTGCAATTCTCTCTAAATTGATTTTCAGATTCAACACAATCTATCAAAATTCCAGTGGGCTTTTTTTGCAGCAATTGTCAAAGTGATCCTAAAATTTGTATGGAAATGTAAAAGACATAGAATAGCCAAAACAGTTTAGAAAAATCAGAACAAAGTTAGAAGTGTCTTACATCTGATTTCAAACTTTACTGTAAAGCTACTGTTATCAAGAACGTGTGGTTCGGGTATGAGGATACACATATAGCTCAATGGAACAGAATTGATAGTCCAAAACCAAATTCTTATATTTATAAGTAATCGATTTGGGGGAAAGGTGCCAAGGCAATTCATTGGGGGAAAAGATAGTCCTTTTAATAAATGGCACTGGGACAATATGCCAAAAATTAAACTTAGACATCATACACAAAGATTAACTCAAAATGGATAATAGATTTACATACAAGAGCTAAAACCATAAAACTTTTAAAAGAAAACATAGCAGAAAAATTTCAAGACATTAGGTTAGGCAAAGATTTCTTGGACATGACACCAAAAGCGTGGTCCACAAAAGAAAAAAATGATAAATTGAACCTCACTAAGATTCAAAATTTTTCCAATTCAAAAGATAACATTAAGAAAGTAAAAATACAAGCAGTAGACTGGGGAAAATACTTGAAAAACACATGTCTAGTAAAAGTCTTGTATACAGAATGCACAAAAAACTCTTACAACTCAATAATAAGAAGACAAACAACCCAATGAAAATATTAGCACAAGATTTAAATAGACATTTTTCCATAGAAGGTATTCAAATTGCTAATAAGCACATGAGAAGATGTTCAACACCATTAGTCATAGGCAATTGCTAATTAAAACCAGGAGATACCATTTCATATCCGCTAGAATGGCTATAATAAAAAAGACAGACAGCAAATGTTGGAGAGGTTATTAAGAAACTGGAACCCTCATGCACTGCTGGTGGCAGTGTAAAATGGTGCAGCCACTTTGGAAAACAGTTTGTCAGTTTCTTAAAATGTTAAATATAAATTTATCATATGACCCAGCAATTTCACTCTTATGAGTCCACACAAGAGAAGTGAAAATATATGTCCACACAAAAACTTTTACATGTTTCTTTGCTGCGTTATACATAATATTCCCAAATTGGCAACAACCTAAATTTCCACCAACTGGTAAATGAATAGACAATGGAATACTATTCCGCAATAAAAGGGAAGAACTATATATACATGCTATAACATGGATAAACCTCAAAAACATTAACTTTAGTAAAAAAAGCCAGACACAGGAATCTACATATTGTGTAATTCAATATATAAGAAATATCCAGAAAAGGCAAAGCAACAAAGAAAGGAAGTATTAATAGATTACTAGGTGCCTAGTGATATGGTTTGGATGTTTGGCACCTCCAAATTTCATGTTGAAATTTGATACCCAGTGTTGGAGGTAGGGCCTTGGGGGAGGTGTTTGGGTCATGGGGGTGGATACCTCATGAATGGTTTGGTGCCCTCCCCACAGTAATAAGTAAGTGTTCCCTCTGTGAGTTCAGGTGAGAGCTGGTTGTTTAAAAGAGTCTGGCACCCCCTCCTGCCTTCTTGCTCCCACTCTCGCTGGGTGGTACACCTGCTCCTCCTTCACCTTCACCTTGATTGGAAGCTCCCTGAAGCCCTCACCAGAAGGAGATACTGGTGTGATGCTCCTTGTGCAGTCTGCAGAACCATGAGCCAAATAAACCTCTTTTCTTTAAAAATTACCCAGACTCGGGTATTCCATTACAGCAGTGCAAAATGGACTAACACACCTCGGCAGATAAGTGTGCACAAGGAATCATATTGGGGTGATGAAAATGTTCTAAAATTGATTTATGGTGATGTTTGGACAACTTTGTCAATTTAACTAAAAATCATTGAATTGTACACTTGAAAAGGGAGACATATGATTTACAAAATATACCTCAATCAAGATATTTAAAAACAAACAAAAGAAGAGGTTTTAAAAAGTGTTCAAGGTGTTTCTGAAAGTTTTGTAGTATTTGTGACATGATCCAACTGTACTTTAGGGAGAAAACTCCTGTAGTTATGTGAAGGACAAATCAAGTAGGAGAGAATGACAGTTTTGAAGAAATAAAACTACTAAATATGACACCTTTCAGTCAAACACATAATGTGGTATAAAATCTGAGATTAACCAAGGTCCACTTCAAAAACTCATATAATAGAGTTGACAAAAGACTCTCCTAGCTTCCTGACCACTCCCCCCCAAAATTCCACCAAATCGTGTGGAATGAAAGAAAAGTGAAGTTTGTCAGGCGAGGGCTTCCTTCTCACAGTCATCTACCCCCTTGTGACGTTTGACAAATGTTGACATCATTCTCTGAATTACACTCCTTGTGCAGCAAAATTCTGTTTCCTATCACAGCGTATCCAACTAATGTGACAAGTTGGAAATTTGACAGTGCTGATGTTCTGTGCCAAAAACTATTCAGCAGGTGACTGAACTGACTTCACTGTTTGAAAACAGGAGTCATCTGCCAGCTGTAGGCAAACGACACCTGAAAAAACCTCCAACGTGGAGGTTAAGAGAAGATGATGTATATGCCAGTCCAAACTCTGATTTTGACAAAATGTCTCATTCCAATGCAAATGCATCATGAGTCAGAGGTATAATTTTTCACAACATCAAAGCTTGTACTGGTTGTGCAAAGGGACTTTGCCTTCCTGACAATTTCTTGCTTAGATCTCCAGAAGGGATTTGCCACTTCAACTTCCTTTTTGAATTTTCCCTTATCACGTCCCCCAGCGTAGCCCTGCCCTAATGTAATCCCACTCCAGACACTTTCTTGAAGCCATTAATATTTGAATCTTGTTCTTCACTTCCTCTGAACTACAACGGGTTTTAAGCAATATGCCATAGCCAGGCAGCAAAAACATCTTTCCCAGTTTTCATTCACGCTGCCATCCACTCTTGTTCACTTCACTAGGAAGGGATCATTCCCTCCTCTTTGTCTGAACTGCAACCAGTGTCAATACAACTCATGTTTAAGGTTGAAATGAGTCAGAAATAATCTCCCCTTTTAAAGAGCTTGGGTGAGGGCCACGCACTGTAGAAGGGCTGTTCAAAAATAGAAGCCATCACAGAGGAGCAAGCTGGACGGGGAGTGCACTGAAGGTCCTGCCCTTGGGGACAGATAAAGGCGTGGGAGAGCAGACCTGGCAGGAAAGGATGGGAACACGTGGGCAGCCTGCCTGTGAATGCCCAGAGGGCTGTCAGGCTATAGAAGCTGAGCTGAAGGATGGAAGTCATGGCTGGTCCGTCTGAGGGGGCTCCTTCCAGCTGTCCAAAGGCAAGGCGAGCTTTCCCGGGAAGAGTCCAACAGACATCCATTCAGAGTCATCAAGTGGAAATTAGAACAGTCCAGCACTGGAAAAACATTGGAATTATGACCTACGATTTCGCTTCCAACACTCAGTCTATGATCAAAGATGATCATTAAATTTCCTTCTATCACTTAAATGACATGATTTTATAGTTATGATAAACCTGAAGCATTAAGCTAAGTAAAGATTATGTCAAGTGTGGTTTAAGGAGGAATAAAAATATATAATACATATTAGAAAGTGTTATAAAAAATTAATTTCAGAGTTTATGTTTTTAAAGAGGTAAACAAGATATTGGAAAAATTCAAATATACATACTTCATGCCAAATGATTAACTTGTTTTCTGATTTTATTATTAGACAATAGGCAAAAAGATATTTGCCTCCAACAATTCCTCAGAGGTTCTTTACTTATGATCCCTAAAATTTAGGCAAAATTTCGTTATTATATACTTTTGCTTATTTTTCTAAGGTGAAGATCCTCAAGTTTCATCAAATTTGCAAAGAAGTCTGTGAATTCCTGAAATGTACAAATCTCTGCATTAAGCTTTCTGTTTTGGGCAATATGGCAGACTACACAGCTCAGAAATCTTCAGTCTGAGAAGGAGAAGCACAGTATTATGGACTTGCAGATTTATTACAGGAACTACTCTTGACACAGCTGTGCACAGTACAGGCCATGGAGGCAGTAGCCGGCCCTCCATCAGCGATGCAGCCCTCAGGGAAATCTGGGGATCCAGACACGACGGGAGCTGGCAACAAAGTGTGCGGAAGGCTGATGCCTCTGCGCAGGGGAGGGCCTGGGGTCCCTGTCGGTCACTGTGGGCCAGCAGGGCCTGCAGAAGGAGTAAGGGCTGGACGTGGGAGAAAGGACAGTGAGGACAAGCTCACACCTGCTGGACCCTCCGCCTTGTCTCTGACTGAACCTGACCGTTGTGACCTTCACTCTGCCTCCACCTTCTAAAAGCAACTTTTTCTCTTGGCCAACTCTGTTCAGGAATCATACAGGGAAGGGAATCATGGGAATACTTCCAAGTCAGCTCAGTTAACACAGAACAAAAGCACCACAAAATATTTCTACTACCAAAACAAATCTTAAAAATGATGTTAAAATACAAAAGACATTGTTTCAAGTACACAAATGGGCTTTAAAAAATTAATACTGAGAGCTACAAACAAAACCAATATTTAAAATTAGGTGAGTGCCAAATCTGGTGGCTATCTAGGGTCAATACTGAGCCCCAGGGACCCAGAGTTTCCGTGCTCCATCCAGGGATTCTGGCTTCACACACCTGTCATTCTGCAGGGACAGAGAAATAAAATAAGAATAAATTCTAACTTCCAAACAAAGATAGCAAGGAAACCTGGTTCTCCAGGCCCCAGCTCTGGTGCAGTGGGGAGCTCGTCCCCTAAGGCATTGACAGGTCAGCCCAGCCTCACACAGTTTGAGAGTCACTGTCTCACTGTCTCACTGTCTGCAGGACGCAAGTGACACATGCTGAGATTTAGAGTATAGTGACCCCAGATAATAAGTCCCTTGGGTTCCTGACAGAAGCAAATCCAAATCTTTTCCCAAAAACTCCCAAACATAATGAAACAAACAAACCAAAAATAAATAAATAAATAAAACAAAGAAATAAAGGAAACTGAGCAAAAATAAAAAGAAATAACAAATAGCAGAATCAGACTCAAAAAAACTTCAAATATTAGAATATCATATTCAAAATATAAAATTATATGTCCTAGGAACAAACAAAATAGAGACACAAAATTTTGACAAAGAATAAGAGGCAAATGATTGTGCAGATTTAAAAATAAACAAAAACTTTTAAAGAAATTAAAAACATATTAAAATTAAAATGCATGGGATTAAACAGCAGGTTAAACCAGAGGCAGAGGGGATTGGTGAGTGGGGAAATAGATCTGAATGAAGTATCAGGAGTGTAGCATGAAGAGATAAATAAATGGAAAGTATGAAAAAAAATGGTAAGAGAGTTAGAGAAATCTAGCATATATCTCATAGAGTGAGAAGTCTTCCTCTAATGGAAGTTTCGGAAAGGAACACAAAGACTGGAGGGGAGGCAGTATTTAAAGATATAATGTCTGAGATGCCTCCATGCACGTGAAAGACATAAATGCTCAGAATCACAAACACAATGAATCCCAAAGAATAAACAAAAAGAAATCTCCATTACAACACATCATAGAGAAATTCTAGAACATTAAAGTAAAAAAAAAATCGTAAAAGCAGCCAGAAAGAAAAGAAAATTAATCCAACATTGGATGACAACTAGTCTGGCAGCTGTCTTCTCAACAGCAACAACGGCAGCTAGAAAATTGTGGGGACTGATGTCTTCACAGTGCCGAGGGAATATAATCCTCAGTCTAGAGAGTAAGCCCAACACAAGGTCAACAACCAGGGCGAAACAAAGGTACTTTAAACAAACAAATCTTGAATTTATTGACAGTAGATCCTCACAAAGGAAACTTCTCATGGATATATTTCAGGAGGAAAGAAAAATGATTCCAGAAGGAATTTCTGAGACTGAAAAATTACCTGTGAAAAGCAGAGAATGGTAAATATGAGTCAATTTGAACAAGCAGGAACCGTGTTCCTTTAAAATTATAGGAATGGCCAATTTGTGAACTTAAAAATAATAGAATATGGGATTTCACTTTTGGAAATGTCAGATTGGGAAATTTGAACCAACTCTTCATTGAAGACAATTAGAAAGACTGGGCAGGATATATTTTTAAAATTCTTTGAAAACACCTGGTATCCAACGTCAGAGGAAGAAGGCGAGTCAGGAAGTTGGGCCCTGCACTCAGGACCACCCTTCTCCCCGGGGACACATCCCCCTGCCAGAGAACATGCCAGGATGATGATCCACCTGACAGCATGCAGGACTGCGGCAGAAAGTAAATCCCAGGAAACTAGAAAGAGTAGGAAATTACCTTAACTTGATAAAAATGTTCCATTTTTATTAAAATTATTCATGACAATAATTAAAGAGTAAGAAATTAAACTGTTATTATTCACAGTTGATATGACTGCGTATGCATGAAATCCAAGGGACTGTACAAACAAATCATTAGAGTTAGGAGAGTTTTTAAAAGGTGCTGCATACAAATTCAATGTGTAAAATTCAACTGTATTTCTATACACTATCAAAGTTTAAAATACAGCTTATAAAGACACCATTTACAATAACATCAAATATACCAAATACCTAAGAATTAATCTAACAAACAATATGCAAGAGTTCTGTGCAAAAAAAATTATTAAGAGAATTTAAGGAAACTGAATAAATAGAGAAATAAATCATGTTCATTTGATTTAAAGTCTTAATATTATAAAATGTCAATTTTTTACAAACTGGCTCAAAACAATCCAATTAAAATCCAAAATTTGCTGTTGCATTTACAAACTTAGTCCAAAATTTAAATGGAGAGGCAAATGACCCAGAATAGGGAGGATAGTCTTAAAGAGGAAGAATTTAAGATAGCTTGCTCTACCTGATATAAAGATTGATTATAAAGCTAAAGTAATTAACACAAACTGGTACTGACACAAGGATACACATACTAGTGGAACAAAATAAAAAGTTCAGAAATAAACCCACAGATATGTTGTATCTGTATATGTTATTGTATCTGTATATGTTGTATACAGATACAACATATACAGTTTATGACAAAAAGGCACTGCAGAGCAGAGAGGAAAGGATGGTATTTTCAATAAATGACACAGCATTAATTGAAATGTAGACCTAAATGTGAAGAGCAAAACACTATTACTTCTAGAAAATAAAATAAGATAGTATTTTCATGACTTAAAGTGGGAAAAATTTTCTTAAAGAAAAAATTTAAAAATTAACTAAAAAGGTTAGGATTGATGTCAGCTATCTCAAAATTATGAACTTTTGTTTATTAAAAGTCATCCTTAGGGGGGAAAGGGCTGACTGAGTGGGAGAGCACATCACAACCCCATAACCTACAAATGCTTCCCACAGAACTCCTACAAAACAAGGCAAAAGGGACCGATAATGAAGCAGACGACCTGGGAAAGAAGATATTCAAACAGTAGTTAAACACATGAAAAGGTTCAACAGCATTAATAGTCAGGAAATGCAAACTAAAACCACTATACACTCCCAAAAGTGTGGACACAAAAGAGATTGATAGTACCAAGTGTGATGAGGATCTAGAAATGGGAATTCTCACATGCTTCTGCTAGGGGTTTACATTGTTTCAAGCACTTGGGAAAACTATTTGATATCACCTTTGCTAAAGTTGGACATATAGTATTCTATGACCCAAGAATTTCACTTCTGGATTTATTCCCGATAGATATGCAGATGCACTTGAACCACAAAAAAAATGTACAAGAATGTTCATCACTCTGTTATTCATCATAGTCCTAAACCAGATATAAACTCAAATGTCTTACAACAGAATAGTGGATAAATTGAGGCTGATTTATATAATGAAATACCTATACAGTATGAAATGAATAATTGCAGTTATAAATTAATCACTCTTACCCTTGCCAAAAACCAGTCCCTAATGATATGGATTAAATATGAAAGGCAAAACTATAAAATCTTGAGAAGAAAACTAGAAGAATATCTTTGTGAATTTGAAGTTGGAAATGATTTTTAAAGAAGGGAAAGAAGCAAAAACATAAAGAAAAATATGGGTAAATTAAAATGAAAATATCTACTGATAAAATATGCCATAAAGCATATGACTGTCTATATCAGCAACAATTTTAAAAAAAATAAAACGTATCTAGAATATGTAAAGAACCCCTCAGATCAATAAAAAACCACAATCAACTCAATAGAAAAATAGACAAAAATCTCAAATAGAACTTTCACAGAAAAAGGAGCCTTGAATAGCCAAAAACCTATGAAAAGATGCCCAGCTTCATTAATAATCATGGAACCGGGCAGCCAGAACCATGGTGAGACACCATTTTACACCCACCAGTTGAGGAAAAATTTTAAAAGTCTTACAGTAGCAACTTCTGACAGGTAGGAGAAGCAATTGAATTTTTGGTGGGAGTGTAAAATGGTGTAGTCACTTTGAAAACAAATTGCCATTATCTCATTAAATTGAAAATTTTACATAACCTATACCCTGAAACAGATACAGACAGATAGAGACAGAGATATAAAATGTTTTCTTTTATGCACAGGAGACAAGGTCAAGAACGTTACTAGAAGCTATTGTAATAGCAAAAATCTGAACGCATCCATTGGCAGAGGAATGGGTAAATAATTCCATCTCCGCTTAACGGACTGTTATAAAGCAGTAAAAATAAATGAATTATGGTTCCTTCTGTTCGTCACCCTGGGTGAATCCCACAAATGTAATAATAAGCAAGAAAGCAAAACACAGAAGAACGTGTAAAGTGTGACGACTGTTATGAAAAGTCCATGATTTTGCAGAACTAAGTAAAACACTGTTTGCAGATTGGTCCACAGGTGATGCAAGCTAAAGGGAAGGAGAGATTAGTAGCCACAAAACTTAACTCAGTAATGACCTCAGAGAGGAAGGGGTGAAGCTGTGAGAGCCCACAGCAGACGTCGCAGAATTGCTCCTGCCCTTCTGCAAACTGGACGGTGGGCATGTGAGTGTCTGGCTTACTAGTACTACTTTATTCTTTATAACACATTACATATAGTTTGGTTCAAAAATGCCATCTCCCGTAAAACATACCTACTGTACCATGCAACTCTGCTTCTCCACTTACTCTAAATTATTCCTTTGCTTTTTCTTTGCTACCCTTCTTTCCGTGTGTCCAGCACTTAGCTCCAGCACTTAGGATTTGTCCCGTGTTTTAGCTTCTGCTTGGCGATCTCACAGTTAACTCAAATCAGCCGAGCCCTAGCCACCCCTTCCCAGGCTGCATTCCTCTTACATGCTGCTAAAACTGATAACGGAAATGTCATGAATGTTAAATGATGCGTTGAATAGCATTAAGAAAGCATTTGATTATGGGTCTCTCTGGGTGTCATTCACTCCTGTTTGACTCTTTCATCTGGCTAATAGCAGTATTGGACACCTAGAATGATCTCAGAGTTGACTTTTGATAACGCATTTTGAATTCTATATGACTCTTCCTGCCATACCGGTCGCAGACTTTGCACAGCGCTAAACTGTCCCATCACTGAATGTCAGAAATGTTGACAGCCAAAAGTTAGACGTCAAGAATTAACTCACTTCTCCATAGGGCACAAGGAGAACCTCAATCACCAGGAATTTCTCTGCATCTCAGTGTTGACAGTGGGTGCAATAACCCTTGAGAATAAAAATAGCCAAAGATTCAAAGATGGTGCCCATGTCCCAGCGGGCAGGCACAACTAAACTCTTTGCTCTCATTACTGGTAACAGCTGTGGGATTCCAGTGGGATCTAGGAAAAATATCAGGGGACCAGAAGGAAACAACAGGAAGAAGAGGGAAGAGGACAGTGTGCAGCAGCATTAGAGAAAGGACAGGCCCGGCACCAGTCAGAGGGGTGACGAAGACCCTTCATTGTTGTTTAAATTGCAAACCAGAGTAAGGAGGCAGAGCGGAGCAGGGACGGGTCTACAGTGTGGACTAGGATAGCTCTACAGAACGCCTTGGTCCTGAGGGCGCCCGTGTGCCTCCCTCGAAGCTCTCCAGCTCTGCACGCACCACTGTGGGAGGACAGCAGCGTCGGGAGCCCAGCAGGCTGCCCGGATCCCCAAGGCAATCCTTGGCGACTGCGCCACACGCCTCCAGCCTTCCGTGTCCACACGGGCACCATCTACAAGCTTGAAAGAGCCAACGTCTCATGTCAACTGGGCAGAATGTTACGTGCCACTGTGCATGCGGATTGTCAAATACACATTCAGACTTCTGAATAGACGTGTAGGTGTTGCCTGAATTTGCCCTCCCCTCGACAGCTCAGAGAAACTGCTCCCTGTCACCTTTCCTTCCTCCCTTTCCCCACTCTGTGCCCCGAGCACAAGGCTCTGAGGCCACAGCAGGGTCTGAGGACAGCGGAAGGAAGGAGCGGTACTGGGCAAGCTCCAGGAGGAGAGTTTTGAGAGAAGTAGGGAACTAACCAGGCAAGTAAAAGGAACAGGTGGGAGAGAAGAGGGTTCCATGTCCCCCCACCCCGTGCTCTCTGGAGATGCAAGCTAAGCGCTGAAATGCCTGGAAGTGTCAATTTGAGAGCCGCGACATCATTAGGTTATGGACAATCAATTTTATAAAAATACAGTATGTGCCTAACGTTATAAAAATGGTTTTAACAGTTATAAGATTAAAGAAACCTACAGGAATATTAGGCAAGGGAACTAGATCAAAAGGTCTGGACAAGCAGAGCATAATATGCCCCTTTTTCTCTCTGTTTGAATCTGATCTACCCTTAGAGACCTCCCCAAGTGTCACCTTCTCTTCCCCAATTTTGTCTGCAGGTTTGGAGATTCCAAATCAGCAGTCAGTGGCACTCATTGCTGGAATCGTCATCTTCATCACTATTGATATTTTAAATTCCCTTAAAAGCTGACCACTCACCCTGACCTGAGGCATTCTTATTATAATTATCATTCCCATTCAACACATGGGACAAAGTTCAGAATTCAGGAAAATTCCCCAAATCTGCCAGCAGTTAAAAGAAGCTAAGATTCCAACCCAGGACCGTCTGACTCCAGAGCCCTGGGCTTGAGACCTCAGGGCATGTGATACCAGCTGGGTGAGTATCAGCCTTTCTTCCCCTACTCACCGGTAGGCTCCCTAGGGGTATAACTGGACCCAGGCACTTAGCAAGGAATCGGGCAAACAGGTGGTACTAACTGTTGCTGATTAACGTAAGGTACTATGAGATGTCTGGGGAATTAAAACTGTGTAGAACCATGTTTGCTTCTTCATTACACTTACTTCATCACAAGCTGATTGGTGAAGCTCCTGAAAGAACACAGATATACTTCATTAAATGTATATATTAGCCACTGCAATTATACACACTTTATTACTCAACCTGAAAATTGCAATAATTTATTTTTTATTTAAGCACTTTCTTGGTGGAGCTAGTGCTCTTAAAAGGTTTGCAAACGCATCTGGGGTGTAATCATTTAAATATATTCCAACTTTAAATATACAAATGTGATGGCTTTTTTATTTTTTAGAAAAACCAAATCACTAAAAAGCCGATCTTTCTAAGAATTTAGATGGTGTGGAAGGTTTTCTTTCCTCCTACAAATGTCCTTTGTTTTCCCCTGTAATGCTGGAAGATGCAGTATTTTAGTTCACTGAAGCACAGTGGTTGAACACAAACCTGGCCCTTTACAACTTGCCAAAGGACAAGAGTAAAACCCAACCCTAACTCACGCACACAACTGCTGAGAGGCAGAAGGAGAGCCTAAGTCGACAGTCTGGTTGAGTTCTATGCCCAGAGTCCAACACGATATTATCAAAGAGCCATGAAAAATTCTAACTAGAATGTGAAAGAGGACAAAATTGACTGAAAAGAAATTGGAAAACCACACAGTCCAATAACCAGTGAAGAAGCAGGACGATGTTTTCAATGGATTACCTTACACAAATCTCGAGTCTGAAAGGTCTGCTGAAGCCTTTCGCATTTTCAGCTGCCAGGATACATCACCTCTTCAGAGCTGGGAAAATACCGACAACTTTCCAGTCATTAAAGTAACATTCCCTGATCACAACGTCTGACGAATCACGGTGACGAAAGAGAGAGGAAGCTGTGGACGAAACAGCTGGAGAGGAGACGCGAAGGGGTGAGTCCTCGCCCTCGAGGAGCCGGGCTGCCTCCCACAGCTGCGGGGAAGCTGGAAAAGGGGCAGATGGACACACAGACAGAGACGCCGGAACAGGTTGGAGGGGAGTGGACATTAGGAGAACGGAGGTGCGGAAAGGCCACCAAATTTGCGACAGGACATTGAGTGCGATTGTATCTGTTGTATTGAATGTGGCCGTCGGAACCCAAGGCTGAGGACAAAGAGGCAAGTGAACCTCAAGTCCTTCCCGTCCTAAAGAGCTGCAAACAGCTGGGAGGCAGATGCCCCCTCCGTGCTTAAGAAGGGATCCCACTGGCTCTGCGGCCCCCACATCACCCCAGGTCTCCCTGCCCAGGCCACAGAAGCAGCAGCCCAAAGACTAAGGGGGGTAAAGACTTCAGAGCTGTGCGCCGCTGTCTGGGGGGAGAGGGGCTTTTCCCCTCCTGCCTGAGGTACAAGGGGTTACAGGAGAACCTGGCCTGGCATTGGGAACGTGAACAAGGTTAGACGTAGGTGTAGCCAAGGGCTGGCTCACACCTCCTGCTCCTCTTTGAGCAGAGGTGTTGGAGAAGATGGCAGGGAGGGGTGTGGCAGTCAGGGGAGCCCCTGCCCTGCCTCCCATGGGCGTGAGTGCCCCTGGGGTCGTCCGGACATTAAGCAGCAGAGAGGGGCTTCAGCAATTTTGCTTGTTCCCTGCCCAGGTGGGGGACCCCTGGGCAAAGGCATCCCAGGAGCGAGGGGCTGCCAAAGGCAGAGTAAGAGGGCATTGGCAGAGGTCAAGCTGAAGTGGCTCCCCTGGGACAGAGCAGGGAGTGTGGACAGTCCCTGTGTGGCCCCTCCAAGCAGTCCAAAAGGCACCTGGCAGAGGACCACACTGTTCACCTGCCGTTGAGAAGGCACCTGCCGGAGAAACGGGCCGACCAGCAGAGCTCCTGACAGCAGCCTGATGACTGAGGGACACACGTCCCTGTTTGTGTTTGGCCTTCCCACCGGGCACACCAGTGGAGACAGGGACCCAGGAAGGGAGGGGAGGAGAAGGGAGAGCGGGGACCACACCCCCTGCCAGGGCCCGTGGCTGCAGCCACAGGGGCCAGGGGAGTAGATGCGTCTGGACTTTTCACTAAACCAAAGTGACCAGAAACCTAGGGAGTCCTGCCACGGTGCCATTAAGAGGTGAGGACAGGGCTGCAGCACACAGCTGGAGGCAGCGATAAGAAAATATTAAAACCATTTTACATCTACCCTGTGAGCTGATAAGTTGAATATCATGCTTGGATCACTGGTGAAGGCAACGGAAAGAATAGTCAGCGAGTGGAGGGCAGTCCCCCATGCCCCGGCACCGGGGGGCTCCAGGAAGAGGCGGGAGCCCTGGCCACAGAGTGGAGCCCAGGGTGGACACAAAGAAAGCAAATGACGTGTAAAAGTTCTTTGTAAACTACAAGCCGTCATGTAAATAATTTATAATTATATCTTTTTCCTTCTAAATGTGGTAACTTAACATCAGTTTTACACCAATGTCCAGTTTAGACTTCCCAGAGCTTTCACAAAAGGCAGCGTTCACACCACCCCGTCCACACTCACCAGTTCCCCATGAGTAAGGGTCTCTGTGTATGGGCCCCCTACACTGTGCCCACCTGCAACTCTGGTGTGTCTCAGGGTTTGGAGGCAGAATGGACAGCAGGTAAGGCGTGATTCTGGGGGCCAGACTGCTGCACTTCAAGCCGCGCCCACCATGGACTCCCTGCGCCGTCTTGGGCACCGCCCCCCATCTGCATTCTGTGGTTATGAAGCACTGGTGGCATTTTCTCACTCCTGTGCGGTGTGATGCAAACACAGCTTAAGGCCCTCCTAACCGGGTGCCACCTCGAACATGCTGTGGGGAAATCCCAGAGTTACCACTGGCTGCAACGTCAGGTCATGCGGCAGGACAGCCCATGTGTGCAAAGGGCCTGTGGGAGGGGGCTCTTCGGCCTCCCCACCCCATTCAGGGCAGAATCTTCTGGCCTCTCCCCACGTCGCCCTCTGTGTCTCTCCCAGTGCCTGCACAAGGAATTGAAGTGTGCCGTCTGCCCCGTCGTGACAAGGCTTCTCGGGACACTCAACACTCAGCACTGATTGAGTCCAGTGGGGGCCAGAACCAGCTGGAACGGTGTGAGGTGGGTGGGAAAGTGCATTCCCTGAAATCTGCGTATTATGATGCTTGCAGTCAAGCCAGAGGACCCTGGCATCCATTTGTCAGCTAAAACCTGCAACTGAGAGGGAAGACAGAGACTGTTTTGCTCAGTTTAGAGTCTACTTGAAATTAATGGAGAATAAATGTTCCAAATTCAAACCTTTCAAGGGACAATTTCCATTAAGCCCAAGCTCAGCTTCATTTCTGATCCACTGTTGCAAGGAGTAACAGCTGTTAGGGGCACTATAACAGCCATCGAACCACTGAGGCCATAAACTCTAAAAAGAAAACTCTTTTTCTGATGGTCACCAGGAGGAAAGGAGCATGAGCAGCACATTTCGTGAGATCAGATCACTGTGAGTGTCCACCAAATCCTCAAAGCCTCACTGAGAGTCGTCACATGGAGACGCCAAGCCACCAAAAACATTCCCCCTTCCCCCCTTAGGCAAGCAGGGCCAGCCTGCTGCGTGAGGAGCGCTGGAGGAGCAGAAAGCGTGGCAGGATGCAGGACACGGGTCCCCGCGTGTCTACAGCACGGCAGAAGGAAGTTGGCACTCTGAGAGGGGTGACCTCCTTTAGTTGGTCAACCTGTCGGTGGCCCAGCTTGTGGGTGGGTGGCTCCTGTGTCCTGCACAACCCTGGGCTAGGGGACACATCAGTAAACAAGCCACACACTCCTTTGCGCAAGTTTACAGCCCATTAAGTGAGGCAGGAAGGGGATGATACTTGCACCAAAAAATGGTTTGCCTTTAATGGTGATAGCTGCTATAAACATCGAGCAAACTCTGTATAACTGAATCCTGGAAGCATCTAATACTGCATTCAGAAGTGACATTTAAGCTAAAACGTGCCCAAGCCGAGGGCAGAGGGACATGGTAAACATAGACCTTCCCGGCACTGTGTCGAGCAGATGGACAGAAGTTGCTGGGAGAGCTGGAGGCACAGACGAAGGCCGGCCTGGGTGGGGAGCGGTGGGCAAGGAGGGCCAAGAGCGGAGAACAGAGCTGCAGGAAGGCTGGGGGGCTGCGGGCCACATCTGTGCTCCTCAGAGCAGTGCTAGACATCACAGGGTTCCAGCAGGAGGTGCCCGTATCTGGTCAGCATTGTGGAGAGACCACTCCCACAGTGGTGTCAAAAGGCCAGTGTGGACAGGAAACCACTGCAAGGTCTGGGCAGTAAACGCTGGGTTTAGTCGGTGTAGAGGGCAAAGGACCCCCAGGACTGGAAATACAGGGCTGTGGGGTGATGGCTCCTGGCATAGCATTGCAGCCCATGGTACCATTTATTGATATGGGGCATCTCAGGGGAGGAGTAGGCTTCTCCTTTTGGTTTGCTTGTTACTTTTCTTGGGGTGACAAAGCCAAGGGAAGTACTGGGGTTTTGGACATGCCAAAGTTACAATGTGGGAGACATCCAGGAGGAAACATCAGGGAGGCAGCTTGGAGGAGAGCCTGGAAGGAGGGACAAGCAGATAGCGTCCAGACGGTACAGGGGACCATGAGATATCTTGCACCCATAGGAGACAGATGGCATCAGAGAGACGGGAGCGAGCCCCGTGGCCAATCCTAGGAACTCCAACATGTGACGGTCAGAGGGGGCAGAAGACCCAGGGGCAGAAGGCTTGGGGGGAGACCAGGCACACAAACGGGGAGAAAGAGCGTCATCAGCTCTCCTCACCTGCTCCCTCTGCACCTTCCTGCCGTGCCAGCAGAAGCAGACGTGACCTGTCGGTGCCCTACAGAACGTGCCATGTTTCCTGCCTCTAACACGGCGATGAGAATGCACAAAGGACAGTGCAGTGTCACAGGGAGGCCCGCTGAGGAGAGAGTCGTCAGCTGCGTCCAGAGCTGATGAAAAGTCAAGTCAGATTAAAGACAAAATTATCTATTGGATTTGGCAACATAGAGGACATTGGTGTCCTTAAAAGGAGAGTTTTGGTGAAGTGGGGGGAGTAGAAAGCAGGTAGCGGCCGGCTGGACAGAACAGAGGAGGGAAGAGAGATAGGACGGGGAGGGTGCTGGCAGCAATGACACTTCCGAGGGCAGAGGTCGCAACCTTTGCCCTTCTGTGTCCTCTCAAAGCCCCGTGAGTGCGCGCACAGCAGGAGGTATGTGCACAGTTGGTGGGTGAATGAGTAAGTTGAGTGAGTGATGAACGACTTTCTGTGGGAGCCCAAAGTAGGGAGAGACAGAAACGAACACGCCCAGGCCAGCGGGCATGGGATGGGGCAGCAATGGTTCCTTAGAGGCAAAGCCTTGCAGGCGGCCACAGTTTCACGGGTGGCGTGTGTGGCAGCGGGCAGAGGAGGAACCTCCTGTGCAGAGGAAACTGCAAGCACAAAGTCGCCCCAAGGGCCCGACACGCCAGACAGGCAGCACATGCAGACTTGCAGATCGAGCCTAGCCTAGGAAGAGACCCCGCTGCCATGCAGAGACCTTTCTTCTTATTTCAGGAGGTAATGGGGAACTACTAAAGGTCTGTGAGCAGAAAACACCAAGGTGGGTCACACACAGGTTGCTCTAATGAGAATGGAAAGTGCTAGACTTCGAAGGGAGACTGGAACCTATTTATTATTGGCTTCCACAGATAATACATCACCTGTCTTCCTACTGGAAGGATAAAAGCAAGAAATGTGCACAAACCATTATTCTAGGCCCCAAAACCAAACCAAAGATACGACCTGAACAATGCAACGGTCTTCCACTGTGATTTGGATCACAAGATTCCAAGAAAACAAATAGGCTCCAATTTGACCTTTAGAAAGATAATCTGAATGCAAAATCACGCTGTGGGCACTCAGACATTGAAGACTGTCTGCTTGAAATAAAAATGCAAATGTCTGCACCCCCATAATACTCTGAAATAAATAAATAATTTTTTTTAAATGCAAATGCCCTTCCATTCATGGTTTGGATGTTAAACAGGTCAACCACTCTACCTTTAAGTGAAAATAGGCAGATGGCTTGAAGATGCACCAGAGGCCTGGGCTAAAGGGGACCCAGGCAGGGCTGGGATTCCTGTGGTGTCACACAGGCGCCCACAGGGGCAGTGCACCGGGGGCCAGGCCCCAAGCTCAGGGGGCCTGCGACTGCCTGCCTGTCCCAAGAGCTCACACTGTCTTGTAACCTGCTCCCTCTAGGAAGAGCTCTAGAAGTCCTGGGAAATCACCACACTCTTCATTCCACTGTAAGCTGTTTCCTAGCCTGACACAGCTCAAAACTTTTAACTAGACCTTTCCTGACACTCACACCGGTCAAGGAAAATCCAGCTCTCGGCAACTGAAAACTCTCCTCAAGCCAACCTCACTGGCCGCCTCCAGTTTCACATGTTTTATGTGAAAACATAAAGAAAAAAGCATAAGAAAAATATGAAAAGTTTTGCTTTAAGTTGCTCTTGAATTTTGATAGGAGTAAAAATACTTTGTTTATTTTCAAGAAATACAATACCAGCCGGTTCAATACTAGTGTCACAAATACAAGGGCTTTCAAGTGACGTCCCTCAAATTTAACAACAGGAAAGCCAAATGGAAAATACAACCCCAAAGGCTTGAGGGCAGCTCCCGGCAGGGAAGGTAGGAGGTGGCAGTGCTGAGGAGGGGAGTGGACGGCCAGCATAGCGACAAGGCGCACGGTGCGGGATGGGACACTGGGGGAAGAGCCTGGAGCTGAGGAGGAAGGCGCAGAGACGGGGCACAAGGACAACTGGTGCTGTCAGCCAGCGAGTCCTTTCTGCAGAAGGTCGGTCTCTGTGGAGTTAGCTTCAGAACCTTACAGCCCTGATATCTAACATTCTAGACTCGCAGAATGATAACGGGAAGGGCTAAGATTTGAAATCCTGTTGAAAGTCTTAATATAGCCTCCTGCGAAGTTAAGCAGCAAGAGAGAAACAGCACATGTCTAGGATGAGAGCAGGCTGTATCTGCAAAAGATAGTCACAAGAATTGATGCTTAGGTAGGGTAGGATGTGCCAGCTCAATCAGTGACAGCCCCTGGAGAAGGTAGACAGTGTTGTGTTCCCCAGGAAGGTCCACATGCAAGTCTCTGGCCAGCTTCTGCCCTGCGCTGCCTAGGAGAACGGGAGGAAAGAAAAACTAGTGCATGTACAGAGAACCCACCATAAATGAAGGGATGGGAGTAAGTCATTGGGTCGTATGTTTAAAATGTGTGATTTTAGCCTTGAAAAGAGAAAGAGGTCATGATTTCTAACTGCAAGTGCAAATAGAGCTTTTAGGGTAGAAGCATTAACTAATTAACGCCACACCATCATCCCCACATCCTGATTCCATAGCGTCTTGTGCTCACAAGGCACAAAGTGTGGGAATAGAAGCACTTGATAAAAGTCAGGTGGATGGATGGATGGATGGGTGGGTGGGTGGGTGGATGGGTGAGTGGATGGGTAGATGGGTAGATGGAGGGGTGTATGGGTGGGTGGGTAGATGGATGGATGGATGGGTGGGTGAGTGGATGGGTAGATGGATGAGTGCATGGGTGGGTGGGTAGATGGATGGATGGATGGACGGATGGGTGAGTGGATGGGTGGGTGGATGGATGATCAACCTCAGTGCCCATCAGCCTGTAGCTTAGAGGCTTTTCTAAGAAGAGCCCAACACAGGTCATGGGATGCTGGTTCCTAATGAGTCCAGTTCATTGCACTTATTGGCCAGCAACGCAAAGCCACTCTCCTGGCTGAGGACCACTTTGCATCCCAGAGCCAAGTGTGCATTTTGACCCTCTGCTCCTGGTGGTCCTAAATCTACCCACAGGTACCACTTGGGCTCACAGCCCCAGTCAAAATCAAATGAAACTATAGAGACAAATCTCTAAACATAGCTTTTTATTTGGGGAAACAGAATTGCAATTCTGGTCATACACACAGACCAGGGTGGTCTTTAGTACATCCAAAGAACAAAGAGAAGGGTTTTTTTAGAAAGACATATTATTAGTGTTGTTCTGAAGGAAAACTCGTTGGCACTAGTGAAGTTTGGGGGGCTGGCAGCCTCCGACAGGAGAGTGGTGGTGGTGAAGGAACTGGTCTTAGAGTCACAACAGGTGGTTTCACCAGCTACTAGGGAAATCCAGTCTCAAGGTGACAGCAGGTCATTTGGGCAGCTGGCTCACGAGGTGGCCTCTAGGCAGGCGCTTGTGCCCAGGGCGCTTTCCCCCTGGTCTCTGGACTCCAGTTCAGGGTGACAAGATGACTCACATTCACATAATGAATTTTCACACTCACAATGTATTACTGAACTGGAATGGCCCAAGGAGCATGCAACAAATTTTAAAATATGCCTCATTTTTCTATCACATATTTAACTGAGAAGAACATACAATTTATAGATGTGACTGTCTGATTCTGCAGGAAAGTTAAGGGTCCCATGGGTGAGCTACACCAAAGAGCCCGCTTCTGCTCCCACAAGGCAGCTGAGCCCTGAGCAGCCTCCATGCTGTTAATGAAGCAGAAAGAGCCATATTTTCAGAACCTGTTTGTAAATGAATTCCCAGGGTAATCCCCTTCCTCTGCGTCCACCGTGGAGTGTTTCACAACGTGAGTTACTATCCACTGGGTGTCTGGTCGCTCTGTCATTGATTGAGTCAGAGTTAGAACTCTGGGGAGAGATTTTGTGTTTTCAAGGTCCTTTTTTATATAAGAACCTCAGGGGAAGGTCCTATTACACAAACATGGTGTCCCCCCATACTCTCACATAAGGCAGAGGGTGAAGGCCAGGAGGGAAGGGGGACATTTGTGTACAGGGGCTCCTGCCCAGGACCGAACCCCTCACGGACATCACTGAGGACGTGCAGCACAGGGTGACAGAAGTATATGGCCAGGACCAGCCGCATGTCCCAGGGCCTGCTACCTGGCCACAGGCCTGCCACACCACCTCAACGTCTGGACACAGCCTTCCTCCAGGTGACGGCGACAAACACAGAAATCTTGCCATCTGTTCATGACTTCCAGTGCCCTCTCCAAGGTAGCACAGTTCTGGAAACCTCTCTCTGGGCCAGCCAACAAGATGGCCACCTGTGCTCCCGGTACTTGCACAGGGCCAGGTGGTGACAAGCGGTGCAGGTGCTGCAGGGACCCGGATGGAGGTGAGGCCTGGCCTGGGGTGGAGGCCTGCCTTAGAGGTGCCCCAGATCCGGACCTCAAACCACTCTGCTTTTCCCTGCAGAAAATTCAGATTAAACTTTACATAAAAAGAAAAAAAAAAGATTTTTTAGAAGGAAGTGACAAAAAATATTTGAGCACAGCAGGAGAGGAGAGCCAGCTGGGGCCTGACTCGCAACCTCTCTGGACCACTGGCCGGCTTTGTTTTCCCAGCTTCTTCACTCACTTGGTGAAAAGGAGAGAATTGCAGGCCATTACCTCAATGTCCTTTCCAGCTTTTAAAAGCTCCTCGCAACTGCACTACTGTCTAAAGTGAAAATACCACTCACTCGTTGATTGGAAGTGTGGTTTAAAACGCGCCTGCTTCTTCCCGGAGACAGCCGCGGACGCCCCGTCACGTTGGAAGAGGGGCTGGCAGCCTGAGGGCCACCTTCTCCTGCCCGGAAGCCTGGGCTTCTCCCCAAGGTGGGAGGGATCAGCCGCCCTCAGCCCAGGGGCCCTGTTGCTGCTCATCCACCAGCATCCGGGCTTTGGAGACCAGAAACGCTTTCCTATCACATCATCTGACAAATTCAAATAGTCTCATTTTTCATAAAGCGTTTTAGGATCAAGACCTTCCCAAATTATTTTCCAAAAGATATTAGTATATAAATAAATGCTTTATCTGCTGTAACTTTATCAGCTGTGATTTTGAAGCAGGTGGCAATCAGTTTGTATTTATTTTGGGAGAACAGCTTAGACTCGATGTTATTTCCTGAGTACTTTATACCCTCCAGGGAGACATGTTCACCATCAATATGGTGATGATATGATTTACCTAGAAGAGCCACCTCTCCTAATTAGTTTGATTGGAAACTCAACAAAAGTTGATGTGTCACTCACTCAGGAGACCTCCAAGCATAATGTCTGCAAGCATGAAAATCATGCGGTGCCAGTGACATCAGGGAAAAACCACAGCCAGCCCCCAAGTCAGACCCTCGCAGCACCTGCCTCCCAGCCACCATGTACAAGGAGCAGATCAAAGCTGTCCCCAGTATCCTGAATGCAACCTGCCCCCAGGTGCTGGGGTGCCTTGCCCAGCCCACTCCTCCTGGAGGGGGGTGCCTACACTGGGTTCTCCATTTCTAAATAACTCAGAATGATGTCCCCATGTCCCCATTACAGCTTCATGGTACTTTCCTCTGTCACACTGACTCCAACTATAATTCAACTATGACCCATGTAATTATTTGATTAATGTCTGTCTTCTCTATCAGATGAAGTTTGGTTCTGGTAGGGACATGTCTGTCTTGTTAATCTCATCATCCCTGTGTGAGCACAGTGTCTGACATATAGTGGACACTCAATGACTATTTGGTGAGTGAATCAATCACTCGGTCAGTCAGCATTTTATGATGATATCAATGAATGAATGAATGAATCAATCAGCATTTTATGATGTCATCTCTTTGATTGGTTTATTCGATTTTGAAGAAGAACATTCATTAGAAAGACCAGGACACAGCGGAGCCCCTGTCTCTCTCTGACATCTCCCTGCATGTCAGAATGAGATTACAATGGATTCCTCTTACAACCCAATGTGTTTGCAACCCCATTGCTGACCGACCCCTACCAGGCTCCTCAACGGTGGTTTCCCAGGCTCAGCCCAGAGAAAGAACCCACAGCCCAGGCAGACCCTGCTCGTCCTTGGGGTGGGACGTATGCTGGTCACTCCTGCTGGCCACTGAGTTGCCCGTGCCCGTGCTGCCTCATTGCTTGCAGGTGCACACCTGTGCACATTCCTCTGTAACTTTGTGCTGCCTTGTGTACAGGGCAGTGAAGAAGTCTCAGGCTTTGTGTGGGAATTATAAGATTTATAGCTTAGCAACTGAAAACACCAGAAGGTCTCCTATTACCAACATAAAAAAAGAAATGCTAACAAGAACAGCCTTTGCTACATCAAAGAGGAAAAGTGTTTCCTGGAGGTCACTCTGGGTGATGTCTGGAAGTGGCTCCTGTTCCAGGAGCATTCAGGAGCATTCTCAGGTGATGCACCCACACGTGATGCCTGGGTCCTGAAGGACATTCGAGGGAACACTGTCCAGCTGTTGGCAAGGGAGGATGCTTGGAGTACCCTTTCTGCGTGGAGGCACCAGCAAATGCTCATCGGCGGGGATCTGGCACCCTCTGAGCTGAGTGCAGAGAACCTCACACCAGCAGGACCCTGAGGAGCTGCTGGCACCCCCCCGCCCCCCGCAGTCTGGCTCTTGGCCCTTTCTGCTTTGCTGCGGCCGTTGCTCTCTCTCGTCTCTGCCCCTTTATTTGTGCTTGACGCCACCCACCCAAAGGGACCCCTGCCGCCCTGCTGATGGGCCAGACCCTCCAGATGGCCACACCTCTGCAGACGTGATGAATCAGGCCCTGGTCAGGGTCACACAGGGGCCCACAAATGCCACTGTCACTCCCGCTGCTCAGGACACGAGATTTCCTAATGTTCATAAAAAGAAAAATATGTCCTCAATAAAAACGACACTTAATATTCACAAGTAAGAAATCACAGCACGGGTAGCACAACAGTATTGAGAACTTAATAACAGGAGGTTAATAACCATAAAATACTATGACCCATTTTCCTGCGGGACTGGGGAAACAATTCCAGCTGTTCACAAGTAATCACCTGTTTCTGGAAGAAACCTGGATGGGGCAGAGACATCATACCCCGACCACGGGCACTGACGTGTGTTACAGCCACGGACCTCTAGTCCACCAGAGCTTGGGGGGTGGGGGGCAGGATGGCACACATTTTAGGGTTTTTCAAAGAATGGTTTAGGCTACAACACAAATAAAACACAAATACAAAACAGAACAGGTTAGCAGAATAGTAATCATTTATCACGAAGTCAACATCAGAAATGGGATTTTGTTAAATTACATTATTTCTCTGTTTCTAAATGTCTTCAACAAGCCCAAGCAAAGCACGCTGCAGATGGCCTGGGATCTTTGTCCCCTTCCAGTGCTTCCTCTCAGATCCTGCCTCCAGGGGGCCCAGCCATCGTCCCCTGGCCGCCAGGTGGCTGGGACAGTTGGGAGCTTCTCTTGCATCAGTGACAAATCTTCTCCAGTGCTGAGCCTGCTCCACCCACCCACACATGGTGAAAAACTTATAATTAACATGAAATACAGCAACGAAGAACTGATCTCTGACAAGCTTGCAGAACTTTCGTTTTCAAACCAACCATTGCTTCTGAATTGTGGCCCACCCCAGCTGGTGGCAGAGACTGGCCCTTGGAGGGGGCTAGGAGCTCCAGATGGAAAGGGGCCGGGCGTGAAGGACGCGATCCCTGTGTCAGCCACACGCGGTGTGAGTTGCCGAGGCTGGGCCGGGGGCACCATAAACTCCTCTGAAGGTCATGTGGAAAGTCATTTGTGGAATGAGAAGTCTCGTTCAGAGTTTAAAACCCTCCTAGCTTATAAGAGCTCCAGTACGTTGGATGGATATAGTTTTGTTTCGTGCTCAGGAGGAAATGGTCCTGTGCATATTTTCCTTGCACGCACACACACACACACACATCCCCCAAAACAGAAGCTCAAATCAAAATTGTTTCCCAAGCAGATTCCTGAAATACTCTGGGAAAATATTTATAACAATTTTAATGGGAAAGTTAGCGGTAGTTTCCTGCCTGACACCTCTTCACCATATTGGAAGTTACCGTTCCTGCGAGCCAAGGTAGATTGATGGGCACAGCCATGCAGGGCAAGCCGTCCTGCACATCCAGCACAGTGGGGAGAGCCACACAGCAGCTCAGGGGACATTACTCATCACACCAAACTAATGCTTACAATAAACAGGTCATTTTATTCGGGTTTTTGGGAAGCTCCTTGGTCCCAGGCAGGGCAGGGCACAGGGCTGGCCTCACTGTTGACACTGGGATGCTGGCCGCCCTCTGAGTCCAGAGAAACAGCTAGGGGTGCAGAGACTCAGACCCCTGGCACTGGCGGGGGAGGCACTGGCTCCTCTGCACCCTCCACTGGGGACGCAGCCCATGAGCACCATCCTGACAGCAGCTCAGAAGCAGCATCTCACTCAAAAGGCAACAGGCGAGCAGTGATTATGTAATGAATTCAAAACATGTTATTTGGAGGAGCTTTCCACTGTGGAGATGATGAAGGCTGAGGGACGGTGAGGCTGGGCACACAGGCCTTCTGTACATCTGGGTCTACGGCTTCACGCACAATGCACCAACATCTGCAACTCAGGGGTGCAGCCCAGGCCACGGTCAGGGGCAAAGAGCCCTGGAGCAAGCCAGGCCCGTGGGCAGTCTGGACCTCCTGGTCTAGGAGGGCAGAGGCAGGAGCCTGGCAGGCACGATGGGGGTGCAGCCAGGTGAGAAGGGGGGGCCTGTTGGGCACCAGGCACCAAGCAGAGCATCAGGTCCATGGCAGGCACTCAGGCTCCCGTGGTTCTGGGGTACGAGGCCCAGAATACAGGGGGATCAGGGATGAAACTGGAAACCAAGAGAGGAAAATAGGCCCCCAAAACCATGCTGGGGCCCCCTCCATAGGAGCCAGCCAGCGGAGGGAAGGCTAGGTCCCCAGATGTGGAGGCCAGGAAGAGCCTGGCACAGGGGTGTGGTGGCCCAGGGAAAGACTGGCAGGTGTCAGAGACAGGTGAGGGGGGGTCTGGGAGGAGGCGGGGACCCGGGACAGAAGCTGGGTCTGTTTGTGTCTCACCACCCCCTTGGTCTTTTGTTCTAAAGGGAAACAAACCCCAGTTTTCTGATTTCTCTCCCAGTGAGTTTCCTTTTCATACAAAGATTGAGCTTTAATGAGTCTGTGGAAGCCGGGGCTGAGGCTTCATCCAGCATGTCCGCTCACTGCCTCCCAGTGAGCACACACAGCACACCACAGTGCACACTTGTAGCACGCATGAGCACACACAGCACAGCACACACTTGCAACTTGTGCATGAGCACACACAACACAGTGCACACTTACAACACACATGAGCACACACAACACACACGTGCACATGATGTGCATGTATGCACAATACACATACATATACAACAAGCATGCACAGACAACATGCATGTACAGTCAACACACACACAATACACACTCACAACATATACAAAAACACACATATATAACAAACACACAACACATACACACACACACAGACCTGTTCAAGGACCAACTCCAATCTAATAATACAACATTCAAAGTTACATCAAATCTGCCCTTGCCAAGACGGTAGAGCCTAACTGCCATCCCTGAAGTGTGGGCTGCACATGTGGACTACCATGTGGAAAGTGGGGACGAGAGTCACTGGACAGTGGAGACGCCTGACAGACACTCCTCAGCCAGGGGACCAAGGCCCACAGCAACAGCAATGGGTTGTGCTGACAGTGCGTGGCCTTGATGTGATGTGATGAGAACAGCACTTTACCCCTGTGATCTCCTCCCAAAAACCTATCGCCCCAGTCTAATCCCAAGAAAAACAGCAGACAAACCCCAGTGGGGGGACTTTCCACAAAACCCCTGCCCAGTGCTCCTCACAGTCATTGAGATGGTCAAAAACAAGGAGAGTCTGAGAAGCTCCACAGGCAGGAGGAGGCTATACAGACGTGACGACAGCCAGGTGAGACCTGGGGTCCAGGATGGGATCCTAGAACCGAAAAAGGACATCAGGGAAACGCTAAGGAGATAGGAATAAAACACAGACTTTAATTCACAAGAATGTGTCAGTATCGGTGCATCAGCTGTGACAAAGGCCCACAGAAATGTAAGATGTTAACAAGAGGGGAAGCTGAGTGTGAGGCAGACTAGAACACTCGGTATATCTTTGCAACCTTTCTGTAAATCTAAAACTATTCTAAAATAAGTAGTTCATTAAAAAACAAAAAATTAAAAAATAATCACATCAAGTTTGCCATGGTGCTTTTGGAAGGCATGCATTGGACCAACATGCAGACCCTACCTCTTGGACGCCTCCTCCTCTCCATCTGATGTGCCCAGCCCTGTGCCACACCATCGCTGCTTGCTTACACACCCCTGGGAATTTGCAAGTTGACTTCTGCTATGGCCTCAATGTTTGTCCCCTCTAAAATTCATGTTGAAATTTAATTGCCTTTGTAACAGTGTTAAGAGGTGATGCCAGTGAGAGGTGATTAGGCCACCCGGGCTCCACCCCCATGGGTGGGACTGGTGCCATCATAAAAGAGCCAGTTTGCCCCTTTCTTGCTCTCTCGCCTTCCATCATAGGATGACACAGCAGGAAAGCCCTTGCCCGGGACCACCACCTTGGTCTCGGACGCCCCAGGACTCTGAGCTGATAAATTCTGCCCATTATAAATTACTCAGTCTCAGGAATTCGGTTACAGCACCACAAAGCGGACTCAGACAGTGTCCAAAGGTGTTTGTTACAGGTTCAGAGAGTGGAAGAGGATGTAAATTCTGGCCTGTTGTGTACAGTAGCATTTTAAAATGGAACTGCTACATCCGACTTAAATGCGTCAGATGGATCTAAACAGCAAGGCGTTCCGTGCCCACATCAGCCGTTTAAAAATTCAAGAACAGGCTCTTCGTTAACAGCCAGAAACGGCACATATTTCTCTGTTCTTCCTCTTAAACTTGCGTTTCCACTTCTCTTCTCCCACAGAATTTCACCCCAACAGAATAAATGTTTATACTTGAAATTGTGTTATTCGTCATCTTATCATAGTTCTCTGCACAAGGACATGGACACAAAATATACGTTTTTTCAATTTCCAGTGACCATAAGACTCTAAGTGTTAAAAAAATTTCTTCTGAATTGAATTTTTCTACATTATTACTGGTGTACAATTAATCAAAACAACATAAATATGTTATCTACGTTGCAACAGATACATATTAAGCATAAAAATAAAATTTTATTAGAAGTTGGGGCTGATTTTTCCAAAAGGTTCATTTATCCTTGGACGACACTATTTCTTATAGCTGGATTGGGACTGATATCAAAGATTGATTCTATTTCCACTTTTTTCATTGTTTTTATAGATGTATGAGTTGAGAAAACATGTTCACCAAAAACACGTAGACGAGAATGGGGTTTTGTTACAGCTATGTCGCTGAATATTTCGAACCTCTTCCAAGGCTCGCCATGCTTAAAACCACATAGCAAGCTGTCATTTGACAATACTGAGTTGTAATTATTTATCAGTTTAAAAGCAAGACTAGGTCTTTGTTCAATATTGTCTTGAGCCAGTGGACTTGCAAAAAGGACCTCAGCCCAGTCCATGGAGCATTTGTCTTCCCAAAGCGGTTTCAGCAATATCTTTTGTTGCACCTGACTGGTTGCTGGTCTGCATACCTGTCTGTGTGCCAGGGTAAGATCCAGGAGGCTAAGTGTCCTGCCCAGGTCAGCCTGGGGAGGGTGAGAGGGAAAGCCCAGAGGGGAACAGCAGCCTCCAGGCTGGCCAGGCTAAGGAGAGGGCATGGAAATTTATTTCTTTAAAATAGTGCATGTGTGCAGACACCCACCTGCAAAGTCAGCATGACCCCAGGAATACACATGAGCCCATGAGCACACGGACTCCAGGAATACACACAAGCCCAGGAGCACATGGACCCTGGAGAACAGACACCCAGTGTGAGGCTCTCAGAGCAAAGAGCTGCTGATGTGCAGGAAGCCACCCACCCCAATGCCCCCTGTGAACTTCCCCTGTGACATTTGTGGGGTGAGCCCTGAGGAGCTGACAGGACTCCAAGGGGGTGGCCCCCACTCCTAATGACCACCGGAATGATGCAACCCACGGGATAAATCAAACCACCTCCAGGACGCTGTGGCTCAGAAGGCCTGGGAATCAACCTGTTTCACTGTGGCATCAAAAGACCAATGAAATTCTCAAGTGTCCCCCAGCTGCCAGGCATAGCCCAACCAAAATGCCCCGCCTCATTTCTTCATGTGTGGAGGACGCAGCACTGAGCAGATAAATGTCAAACATGCTCACTGGACCCTAAAGTGCTCTCTGTGAAGCAGGATGACTGGCATGTGCGAGCCTCCCCATGCCTGGCATTCACAGGGAGAGGAGGGTCTGCCTCCAGGTGAAAGAGAGTGGAGTCTTCAGGCAATAAGGCAATAGCCCCCAAAAAATAACTTTCGAGGAGAAGGCAGGACGCCTAGGGAGAACAGAGATTCAGGTCTCCATAACTGAACACATGCCTGAAGTCTCGGGCACATTTAGAGCCACAGAGGTCCAGAAGGAAATAACGTAGCATCCCTCAAATTCCAGAGCATTCTCTCGTGTGCCCTACAGCCCAGGCAACAGCCTGGGGTTCAACGCCCAGGGGGGCAAGCGCACCCAGTGAGCAGGTCAGGGACAATGCGGAGGTGGCCTCGCTGCTGGAGCTCAACAGAGGGTAAGGGAGGCTGGCTCAGAGGCTCCCAGGACGACCACCAGAAAGGCAGAGCAGCTGAGTCATCACCAACTTGGGCTCTGGGCAGACGCCTCAGACTGCAATGCCTGCTCCATCTGCAGGCAGGTGTGAGAGCCGGTGAAGGCGAACAGCCTCTCCTCTCTGAGCCTGGTGCCATCGGCCACAAAGGGGGATGTGATAGGTCCATCTGAATGGCCTGGAGAGTAGTAAATCACAGGAGACGGGGTCTGAGGGTCTGCACAGCCCCACCAGGAGGTATGTGAGGACCAGTAATTACGGCCAACAACATCAAGCCCTTGCTGCAGTAGGTGCTTCCCTGGGCCGCCTCGGGGGCAGGAGCTGTGCCCGTGTCACATTCACTGTCATCAAGAGCTGGAGCTGGGCACTCTGACAGCCCGGCTATGATGGGCTCAGCAGAAAGTCAAGTGCAATTTGACAAATATTCCCCAACACCTGCTCTAGGCTGGGGATACGGCAATGAGCTAGGCACCATCCCAGTCCCCAGGGACAAATGCCAACCTTCTAAGCAGGCTCCCAAGAGTGGCCTGGCTTGCTCTGCCCTCCAGGACATGCTCATGGCACCTGCTGACACCAGGAAGCCCAGACGCTCACAGTCGGCTTGGGTTCAGGGGTTTGAGGGGATGTGTTTGCCACTTGCCAACCCTCAGATCCCCTTTTACATACAGTTGCAGCCAAATAATTAGCACATAATTATAGTTTACAATCAGTAGTTTTACTTCTGAAATAAAATGTAGTCATGGTGCTGGCTTCATAGGACAGAGGAACAAAAACACAATCTGGTTTGTCAGGAATGTGCTCAATGACAGCAAAATACTCTGCCCGCCCCCAGGCCCTGGGGCACACACATGACCAGCCCAACTCGCCCAGCCTAACGGGATACTCAAGGCTCACGCACTAACCTACTCGGAACCACCACCAGCAACAGCAGAGCAAACCTCGGGGAACCCATGCATGTCAAAATTTCAGTGCATTCTGGAAAGTCTTCCTAGGCTAATAAGTAATAACACCCCAATTTTTATGACATCCTATAAGCCTATTTTTGCAATTTGAAACAACTGAAAACAGAACTGCATTTTCCATTTAGCGGAGCTACAAATCCCATAACTGCTACTTTAAAAGCTACTAAGGCTTTGTGATATTGCCTGAAAGAACCAAAGGACAATTATTGGCAAAAAACAAAACAACAAAGTAATTTTATGCATAGCAATCCCTTGCTACAGAGGTCTCTTAAAAAGAGTGAGGGGAGGTTGTTGGATTGTATTTCCTTTGCCTGGTTCCAAGTCTCCCGACACACTGTGCAACCCTCCGTCTGCGCCACAAGCGTGGCTCTGGACTACTAACGACACAGGCTGCTCTGTGAGGCTCCCTTTGAGCTGAGCATCATAATTAAAATTCACAGCAGATGCTACTGAAAATGTGTAATCCATGCACAGAGGAAAAATAGTGAAACAGAGAAATACACCAGGCCTGGTAAATTACTAAAGAAAATTTCAAATAACAAAACAAACAAACACAGAAAAATGAACATTGGCACAGAATCGTTCCATCAATAGAATAAAAAGATTCCTCTTTGGGAAACGTGCCTGCCCTTCTCTTCCCCGGGCTCTGCCCAGACGGGCAGGACGCAGGTCCAGCAGAAGTTGGCACAGACTCTGCTCCTTCCTTCCCGGAATGGATTGCCTGCCCTCAGAGCCCTTCTCTTTTGCCAACTGTCAGTCTAAATTCTAGAAGATGGCGTGAGCCGCCACATCTGTGCTCCCTCCGTCCTTGACAGCCAGTCAGCAGCAAGGCGGGTCCTGCCACTGTGTTCTGGCCATAAATGGTGGACCACGGTGAGCCTCCAATCCTGGGTTTTACCCCCAGATCCCCTGGGAAACCTTCCACCCGCTCCCATCCCCACTGGTGGGTGAATCACCCCAGATGACCTCAGAGACGGACGGCCCCTGGGGCACTGCGTGGTCCTGCGGAGCAAGCCTTCCTTCCCCCAGTTCTCGCGGCTCAGCCACACGAGTGAGAAACAACCCTGTATTCAGGGAGACCCTGGAGGCTTTGTAGTTTATCTGTTTGAGCAGCTGGGGTCACCATCTGTACTAGAACACCATCTGCCGCCCAACCTAGTCTCCTGGCTCTCGGGAGACTTAGATGGCCGGAGGATAAACCGCCTTGTTCATTACCGTGTCCCCAATGCCTGGGCCAGCACCCAGCTCTGAGTTAAGTCCCCATGAGTTGAATGTGGGAACGACACAGGCAAGAGCTCATAGTCACCCCTAAAGAAGGGTCTGGCACATAGGGACTGGACACTGGCTCTGCTGAGAGCCCAGCCTGGCTTGCCTCGCTCTGCAGAGGCCCACCACCCTGGCCCTGGCCTCCCCTGTCCCTCCAGACAGGCCCGAGCCCAGCGCCAGCCGCGGCTGATGTCCCTGCTCAGAGGGGACAGGAGAGAGGCCAGAGGAGGAGCCCAGGAAAGCAGTGTCTGCAGAGTCTCAGGAGAGAGCTGCTTCTCCAGGACCCCTCCCCGCTCGGGAATCACTTGGAACGTGTGAGGAAGCTACTCTGAGCTCAGACGAGCTTAGTCTGCGAAAATCAGTCTCCCAAACCAGACCAGGTGCCCAAAGCTGGAAGCCATGTCCCTCCTTGTCCTCCCCCGGGGCCTGCCAGAGGAGGAGCTGACCAGACCGCACGCGCTGTGCCGAGTGGGGGCTGCCAGCACCCCAGAAGCCAACAGCTCTGCCCATGCTCATTGTCACAGTCCGTTTTCTGTTGCTGGTAACAGAAAACCTGCGACTGGGCAGAGAAAAGGCATGGCAGACTTTGAACATCCTTCACCCTGCTGCACTCTGAAGAGCCCCTCCCAGAGCCAACGTGGACACACCTCACCCTCACCTGGAGTCTCAGTTTCCCTCTGAAGCCTCAACCCTCCTCCCCGTCTGAGCAGGACCTCGTGCCCCCCCACCAGGCCAGCATGTCAGGCCCTGTCCCCCTACAAGCACCCTGACCTGCTGCTCCTCTGCCACCCCCTCTGCCTCTCCAGGTCAGCCCCCCATGGCTTGCCATTGGAACAGGCTTGGGGTTGACCCCACAAGAGGGGACAGGGGTTGGACACGTGGGCACCGGCAAGGGGATAGGGAAGGGAAGCTTGAGAAACCGCAGTCGGTGAATGAAGTGGCAGCATCCCAAAGGAAAGTTTTGAAACTGGCTTAAGACAGATCTGATTTAGTGTCTCCCATAAGACACAGAAATGCTCAGATGCACCCACTTTAGTGAGTTAACAACCCACCCACTGTGCTCCTCAATTTCGTACTGGGGGGGCAGCGCATTCTAGGTCTGCAGCTCAGTGGACTCAGGAGACCGTGAGCCCCTGCCGTGCCCCCCGCATGCCCCTGGAGGGAGGCCCTCGGGGAAGCCAGCCCTCCCCCAGGCCCCACAGGGACCTTCTCTCGCTTCCCGGATGTATCAGCCTGGCAATGACACTTGATGACTAGGCTTAGACGGCCCAGGTGAGTGGGGGGCAGGGAGACTGCCCCAGGACCCCTGCAGGTGGCTGCCTGGCTGTCGCTCCACCTGCAGACATTGGGTCCAGCCTCGGGCCTCCCGTTCCCATGTGGACCTGTCCTTGGGGCAGTGAGTCCTTCACCTGCACTGACCAGGTGAGAGGAGAGAGGTTGAAGGAAGGCAGGCCCTACATCCTAAAGATGTGCTCAACCCTTCTGAAAACACCATCCAATTGTTCTTACGCCTTTTGCCATGGGGCAAAAGGCACTCATTTGGCTTAAAGTGCAACGGTTAAAATTTGCAAACATCTATTTAAATGTATGTTCCAAAGCCGCTTTATCATGGAAGCCCCCTGCTCTGTAGCTACAGGCCGCCTGCCCGCCTGACACGGCAGACCCCTCACCACCAGCTGACAGGGGACGTGCTAGCGGGACGAGGGTTTGGGTGTCCACATCCACCGGAACCTGAGCTCCACCAGGGGCCTACTCATCACTGGATCCTCGGCACCCAAAACAGCATTCAGCAAGCGTCGCGCGAATGAGGGGCACAGACTGCACGTCTATGTCCCACTCGCGGGCTGCGTGTTGACCAGGGAGGACTTCGGACATTCAGTCTGGGTTTGCTTGCGAAGCAGCTCGAGCCGCTTGCCTACAGCAGCATAGACTCCTCGCTTTACTTCTGTGCATTCTGAGACACTCGAGCGTTTTTAGACCATAATAATACAAACTGCACAACTTTAAAGACCCAGTGAGACATCGATTAGCCCCAGGCCAAGTCTCCAGTTCTGCCCTTTACAGCTCACTGAGGTGGCCCCGGGGGGCCCGACTGGGTCTCCAAGCCCTCGCAGAACACGGAGGCCCACCCCGAGGTCACGATCACAGCCCCACAACCAGGGTTGGGCCCCTCGAAGCGCCTGTGCATTCTAAGCAGCCCGCCTCTCGCTTACTCACGGAAAATGATTTTTCTCAGGCAAATAACAATATCAAGCTCTCGCTGGAGGTTCAAATAACTCTCCTCACTTCAAACGTCACTTTTGTTTAGCACCAGCTCTTACTGCATGCAAATGCGACCATAAATAGAGATACAATCACGGCGGATAATTGAAATTTCAAAATATTAAGAACTTAGAGTTTTAGGATTTGGTTTTATAATAGAAACAAATAAAGGCTTGCCACATTGGCAAATAAAAGCTGACAGTTAAGAAATTAGATTTACATACCAAATATTTCACATTACGAATTAATTGGCAGCAAGCTCTGCTCTAAGTCTGCCCCTGCCGTGGTGGAGGAGGGGCAGGTATTGGCCCTCAAGACTCTCAAGCAACACGGCCCTGAATGCGAAAGGCTCCCCCGGCCCAGGAGAGCCACGGGCACGAGCAGCAACGCTACTAACCCACCCAGGTGCCACCCGAGGTGGAAGGTTTGCGTTTGTTTGCTTATTTTTTAACCAAAAGGAGCCTAATGTTTTCTCCTCCCTGTTGAAGTATGTTTGAAAATACAGGAAGGTGTTCAAGGCCTACCCTTTGGTCTTGTGCGCCCAGCCCTGGCCACACCCAGGAACGGCCGTCCTGAGCACGTGTAAGGCCACACGGCTTGACAGGGCCATTGCAGAAGGGATGTGGTCATGGGAGCACGGTGCAGGGAACTGAGTGATTTTAAAACAGCCCAATAGACCCCACCTGCCTGAGTGTCTTGAACACTCACCGTGGAGACGTGCCTTCTCCAAGCCGCCTGTCCTCTCTCACTGACCCCTGGAGTGGGTGGCCCCCTGGCTCCGGTCACCTGGAGGATGACATGGTCACCCTCTAGCACAGCACCAGAGCAGCCGCACCCCCTCAGAGGTGTGGTTTGCAAACACTGTCTCCCAATCCGCAGGCTGCCTTCTCATTTTGTTGATTGTTTCCTTTGCTGTGCAGAAGCTTTTTAGTTTGACGTCGTCCCACTTGATTTATTTATTTTTGTTTTTGTTGCCAGAGCTTTTGACAGGACATCCAAAATTTCATCACCAACACCAATGCTAAGCAACTTTTCTCTTATGTTTTCTTCTAAAAGTTTTACAGTTTCAGGTTTTACGTTTGGGTGTTTAGTCCATTTTGAGTTGACTTTTGTGTATGGTGTAAGATAGGGTCTTCTGCACGTGGGTATCAAGTTTTCCCAGCACCACTTATTGAAGAGATTGTCCTTTTCCCATTTCTGTGAAAATGGTGTCAGGCTGTTGGGACTATTGACAAAATACCATAAACTGGGAGGCTTATAAACTACAGAAATTTATTTCTCACAGTTCTGTAGCCTGGGAAGTCCAAGATCAAGCTGTCACTGTTGGGTAGATAGGTAGGGTCTCAGGCTGTTCTCGGGACAAGGGTGCCCTGCCTTGGTGCTGTCTCGAGCAATCGTTCCACCTGGGAAGGAGGATAAGGGCAGGCACTCCGTTCTGGTGTTGCCCCACCCTTAATCCCACCCCGAGCAACTGCTACACCTGGGGAAGGAGGGAATGCTTTATCAGTCTAGGACTTCCCCAGCCCAGGCAAGATAGGATTTAGAAAGTGACCGAGAGTAACCTAAGGGTAATTATTATGCCATTAGCTTGAGTCTGCATTGCAGTTCACCCCCCAGGTGGGCTTTCAGAGAGGGAGCTCGTATACTCAGATGGAATTTTGAGGACACCTGTTGATCATTTGATAACATCCCACACCTCCTGAGAGCCCGTGAGTGAGTGAGTCGGTCTGTCTCTCTCCACTCACCGAGACAGACCCGTTTTGTTCCACAATAAAGAGCTGCTCTTGTGAAACTGCTTCCTGCCTGGGGTTACTCTGTTGTATTGGCCCTGCTGGTGATTTTTCCAAGATAATAGTCTGGACTTGACTCTGGTGTGTCTGGTCATTCTTTGGCTGAGAGCATACCAAGAACCGAGGGCAGATGGCCACCCTGACACATTGATTAGTTCTCTTTCTTTAAATCTGAAATCCAAACAACTGCAGGCAAAGAGATTGAGGAATTCTCAGCAGTTGGTGTGGATTCCTGCTCCAGTGGATCTCCTCCCACCCAGAACTGCAGGAAGCCCAGGGGTAGGGCTGGGGGGTGAGGGCAGGGTTGGTCCTGTTGGGAAATCAGGGCTACCAAAGCCAAGGACATGTCACAGGCCTGTCCTCACTCTCTCCATCAGGAGGCAGTGAAACAAATTCCAGAACCACATCTGTGTTTTTCAGTCGCATGTGTGTGTGTTGATGTTCACATCGATCTCCGTAATCACATGTGGTTCCCATTGCACACATTGGGGTCTATCTTCCCAGTCATGTTGCTGATTATAAAATGAAGACCCTCCTGGTATTCCCACGAATGCATGGACCAGGCAATCCCCCTGAATAGAGCAGAGAAATAGAATTTAATTTTTGTAGGAGCCATTAATGGAACAACTCAGGAATTTCGGGCAGGTGGGCTGCACTGATTTGGTGGGGGTGGGCCAAGTGTGGGTGGGGAGGGAGAGAGGCAAGTTTGGGGCAGGGGAAACGGAACAGAAGGAAGCCCTAATAGGGATACTTCCCAGAACCCTGGGCCCAGGGAACCTGGGAACCTTCTGAGATCAGGGACAAAATAAAGATTAACACGAAACCTCCAACAATGCAGTTATTCTGGGCTCCTTCCTGCCAGACTCAGAATTTCTTAAATTCTCACTGCCACAATCTTTCACAGAGAAAAATTTCATATTCATAATATTAATCACCTGTTAACTTGATGCAGATGCAATTAAGATGAAGTTGATTATCACTGCTTAACACATACTCAAAATATTTGGTCAATGCCAAAATAGCCTTGGTAATTTCTCTCCATTTAATTACCTCCAAATGCAGCCTGGGACTTCATTCCCATTAACATTGAAGCCCTAAAGCCCACCAAGTAAAGCTGAATCATAATTTAAGCACTTTGTGGAAATAGTGCGTGAAACCAGAATTGGTTAGCTTAGCCAAGCGAGCTCGGGATTGAATATTTACTTTAATTCTCATTTTGTGAAAAGTAGTCAAATGCCTTTAATTAAAACATATCCCTTGAAATTGTTTTAGAATACACGATTTTTTTTAAGTCAAACTTGAGCCAGAATCTAATTCTGATATCTCAGAGGAAAGGAAAAGCCATGACCCCTGACCCATCATGAGAAGGGTAGAGGCTACAAAAGAACTTGGCATTCCTTAAAACCAACCTCAGATGGCACTTCCTCCAGGAAGCCTTCCTGTTCCTCCCCAGGCGGTTACTCTACCAGTCCCCCTTTGCTCCCAGGACCCTGCCCTTCTGAGAGAGCACTGTCTGCCCCATGATAGAGTAATGCTTTGGAAAACATAAAGTGATATATGAGCGGCATTTGTGGTTGCTGTGGGTACATCTGTCAGCCCATGTGCTGTGAGCTCTAGGACAACAGGTACTAGGACACACGGAGCATGGGCTTCCCAGCAACTTAGGACATGACTGTGAGATCACAAGAGGCATTAGCTGAGGAGAAGAAGCCTCCCAGAAAGGAAGTGTAGCTCTCAGTGAGGCAGGCACACCGGCACAGGGGAGAGAGAGCGCATCTGGAGGCCAGCGGTGGGAGCTTGTCCTGTGGGACACGCACCTGTCATGGAGAGAGCCTTCAGCATGTGACCAGCTGGGGCACCTTTCTGCAGTCAACTCAATAACATTCTTTTTTTGTGGGGGGTGTTAAATTTTCCCACAAAAGGGCACAGCATCCTGTCCCTGCTGTGATGGCATGATGTGTCTACATGGAGTAGGGACCAAAGAGAGATATACACCTTCAGCCACTTCTGCTGGAACCAGAGAGTCACATCTCAGTTTTGAAGGCGTACAAAGGCGGCTTGGGCGGGACCCTGCCGCTTTCAGATGAGCCTGACATGCTGGGAGGGAGGAGAGAGGCCAGTGTGGGTATGAAGAGGCCTAGCTGCTGGTCCCACCTGCACCCACACGTGCGGTGACCCTGAGTGACTGCAAGAGACCTTCCCCTGGGGTCCCTCCCACTCTGAACACCCTGGGTGGCCACTGTGCCTCATCAGCCCGGGGCAACCATAAAGGTCTTTACTCCCAAGACCTGGGGGAGCAGCCCCAGGGCCTCCTCTGGACGCTGGAGCTGGCTTGTGAGCTCAAGGCCCATCTGCAGCCTCTGGTGACTTCATCCTGTGCCCCTGACAGAGGGACTGGGAACAAGTGGCCTCCAGTCAACCCGCCCTGCTAGAATAGCCCCTTTCCCAGTCTCCTGGCGGGTGTCACTGTGGGGGAGCTCCAGTGTTTGTGGACATACTGGCCACACCACACACTTATAATTTTAAGGTGAAACATCATCTGCATTCTGCATCCCTGCCAGGAGCCGCTGCACTCTCTTCACACCACTGCATGGGACTGGAACGCTGAGCCCTCTGTTGTGAAACTTACGGTCGTGTCCATGCATTTATTTCACATTATTGGACAGATCTATAATCATTTCTTGGGTGGACTTTGGCCAAAAATGTGATTCTCAATGAAAACATTGTATTCAGACCAGGAAACAGCCCGCTCAGCGGCGATCCCCGCACGCTGTAGCGACTCTCCACTGCTTCCTAAGGTGAACATGGGGCAACGTGTCACTTCGTTTTCATTCCATCTAATGACATTCTGACATTACGTAAACTGTTTTTGCAAATATGATCTGCTAATTAGAGCATCTGTCTTGATCATCATTTGGCAACTGTGTCCTTTTAGCACCAGTCCAAATGAAATTTGGGAAATTTGGCTAATCACACTCCAACAGCTGTTTTGTCCAGTTCTGTGCAATCTTAATTTTAACAGACACAAATCCCTCTACCCACTGAAGCTCTAATTGGAGCCTCTCCACGCCTATAGAGAACTGTAGAGGTAAGAAAATAGTAATTTTAGCATATCTAGTCTTGACCCCATAGTTTTAATTAATTTAAGCAAAATCCCATTTGACCCTGATAGCAGCAATTATTTAAAGCAAGCCTTGACAAAAAACATTTCACATGGTCCATGGTTTTTTACAATATATCTCAGCAGCCTCACAGAGCTGACGTGTTGTTTTCCAGCAAAAGTCCAGTGTTTTTCCACACAGCCTCCAATGTAAAGGTCCATGCACAAAAGGAAGCCAGAGCTTATTCCAACATACAGAAGGTGTAAACGGCAACCTCTCCTTAAATACAATGAGCTTCGAATTCTAACCAAAGACAGTGGGGGCCTCGTCTAAGGTGTAATAACGTTGGACCACCGCAACGAAGACTTGAGGTAAAAACTCAACTTGCCAATTATCCCTTCTTCAGAAAAGTCTGCTCTGCCTGGAGCGTAATTACCCGGTACCGGTGTTCGCCTCCCTCTCGAGTACTTGCTTTCAACGTTAGGTGATCAGCTTCTCAAAATAAAATGCATATCTCATTTTACTTGGAACAGAAGTGAAAGCTTTCTAAAAGGACAAATTCTCCTTTCTAAAAGGAGAAATTAGAGGGGTAGTATTAACACTATCACATCTAGAAATGAATGGAAGAGACACATTTTGATGAAGAAATGAGGTTATTTTGGCTACATGGAAAACCCTGAGCCCCCATTGCCTTCTGCTTTAACAAAATTGTCTGTCTTTTCACCCACAAATTGAAAGTGTTTTCCATCATTTTGCTCAAAGAAAAGTGCACGCTGTCTCGGTTTCCCTGATTTTGAGTAATGGAAATTGCTGCTTAACCCGGCCCTGGTCCCCTGGGCAATCTCAGGGATGCCCCAGAGCTCAGGGCATGCAGTCGGATGCCTCGTTTGCACCCCAGCCCCACCGCTGACCAGCTATGGGACTCTGGGCATGTCGACAGCCTCTTGCGTCCTCAGCTTCCTTATATCAAAGGTGAGGAGGGTACAGCACCCCTGGAGGTGCTGTGCCGTGAGGAAGAAACGATGCCCAGGAAGTGCTGCTGTGCTTCACGGAGGGACTCCCAGGCAGGTCACAGGACCTCCAGGCCCTGCCACTGCAACAGCCCCCTTCCCCCACCTCTCTCGCATCCTTAGAGTTGGTCACAGTCCTATTGACCACCCCATGCATGCCCTCCACCACGACAGACGAGGGACACCGAAGCCTCCGTGATCACACCACCCAGAAGGAAAAGATGCCACGTCTCAGGAATTCCTGAAGGGCTTTGCTGAATGGTACCTGTCCCCTCTGGCAAGGGGCCCCAGTGGCCTCAGGCTTGTCTGTGTCCCTCTAGAGCTGAGCACAGGTCTGACCCAGATCAAACATTCTGCCATGTGTGACCTTGCAAGTCAGCCTCGTGGAGAACGGCTAACCTATCAGCCCACAGTTACACAATCCAGGAGATATCACAAGATGCTTAAAAGCACTTTCAAATCACATTAAATTCACCCTGATTTTTTAAAAAATCCACATGAAGGATATCTGAGTAAATGCATTGAAACAAGATTTGCTTCTTTTAAAAAACCACAACAAACACACAAGTGGGACAAAAAATCTGCATCTACCCTAAAACCAAGGAAGCATTTAGTGAAAAGAACCCAGGCATGTGCATCCTGTGGAAGTCCTGAATCCCATCTCTGAGGGATGCTGGAGACAATGTATGTGAGATGCCAGCTGGCTTCCTGGGAGGCTGCTGACACCCAGACATCATTTCTATCTTTACCATCACTCACGACTCAAGCATTTTTCAAAAGGAGAATGTGGAAGGACACATTAAGTAGTGACATTAGCATCCACTGACATGCCACCTCTGTGCCAATCCCCAGGAAGCAAGAAGAGGCCCAGCTGCTGCTGCTTCCCTGCTGAGTGACCCTCACACAGATGAGCAAAGTGCACTGAGCTTAGAAATGGGCGGCCTATAGCACCCTCATCTCAGAGCATGTCCTAGACCCACACTTTAGCTCACCAGCAGCAGCAGAGCCTCCGTCGAGGGGTCTGTGCTCACCGGGGAGCCAGGCAGTGAGATCAGAGTGAGATCAGAAAAGCTGTGTGTCTGTGTTGCAGAGGATCTTCAGTCCTTCCAGCTGCGCAAAGGGCAGAGAAATGTCCCCTCATGTCCAGGGGAGTCCCCATGTGTTTCCTGAAGCAGTGGGTCTCAAACATTTGAAGCTAAGTTTCAAATACAAGCTCCCACATGTCATGGACTGCTGTGGGTAAAACAAGGTGGTGAGGAAGGGGACCCTCTGGCTCAGAAGTCTTCTGCATGTTCCTGAAAAGCCTTCTGGAACCTATAGGGACCCACAGATTCCAGTTTAATAGCCAGGACCTGCAGGGGACTTGAAAGGGAGCCAGCGTCTGTGACCCGGGCCTGCCAGTGCGACCCGTAAATCACCTGCACACGGGTTGCACAGCAGCAACCTGTGGCCCTCGTATTTTCAAATCTGAGCCTGGGTCAGTCTCTTTTTCTTTGAAAAACAAAGAAGACAATTTATCATGTGGCTCCTGGTGAAGTCCTGCAGCCTGAAAGACTGAAAATGATTTCCGAAGGATCTGGAAGAAAATGTCTGCTGGACCCTGTTTACAACAGTAAAAGGTAGAATGTTTCACAAAACTTCAAATTCAGGTTTCTTGTAAGATTCAAGAAGGCATTATAATAAAGGGAAGAGAACGGGCAGATGCGCAAAGAAACTGCAAGGAAAACAAAAACAAAAAATTAAAATCTATGCTGGATGCAGCTAAGAGGACACTCCATTGTGCAAAAAGAAATCAGTGCTAGAGAGGAAGAAACTGGTAAAACACTCCCCAACTGGGTAAGAAAGAGAAAAAAATTAATATAACAGAACACAAAACCTGACCACAGACCTCCAAACTAACAAAATTGGTGTTTCCAAGAAGAAAGCAGGAAAGTAGCAGGAACAAGGTCAGGATAGTGTCACTCTCTGAACATCGGGCCCAGAAGACCCAGCTCAGGCAGGGAGGTGTTGCTGATGTGCACCTGCTATTGCTGCACCACCATCCTGCTGCTCACAGGTAAGACTATGGAACAACAGGCACAGTACATGGGACCACCAGAAAATGTGCTGTGACCAGAAACATTATTCTGCCATGTACAGCACCAAGAGATAAATCAAACTTAAGGCCATAAAAATGGAGAGTTATTGGATTAATGAACAAGTGGTAAGTATCAAAATTAATTAATTAATTTTGAGTCTAAATAAAGTGGCTAAATTGTTTTTGTAATTATTTTATGAAAGTGCATGCAAAAAAGCTTTATTGAATAAGGAATGTTATATTCCAAAGAATTATAATCTCATGTTAAATTAATGAAATTTGGTAAGTACAGCAGGCAGAGCAAAGGTGCTAAATGTTTTACTTACATATAAAGTGTTATAAGTTCCATTTAGTGCCTTTGAAAAAATACACCAGGAACCTATATTATAAAACTATGCTAAACAAAATTATAAAAATGAGCACAATTTTACCTTTACAAATTTATTTGAGGAGATAAAGGCAAATAAGATATATTCTCCACATTAAAAAAAAACAAGAAAGAAAAAACAAATACACATAATGAGCAGAAACACAAAATGCAAATGACAAAAATGTTAGAGTAGAAATGAGTAATTATAAATTGTTGCATTATTTAAAGGACAAATGAAAAAAATCTCCAAGCAACAGACCTAAAACAAATGAAAAAGGCTGTTGAAAAAGGCTGGATGGAGATCTATGGGACAGAGAGGAAAAAAGGATGTAGAAAAGACAATTTTACTAACAAAGGATAATTTAATCAGAAAGAGTCTCACTGCATGAAGAGGATTATTTTATGTTGATAAAAGTTACAATATAGCAATACAAACTTGTGGTACTGAAAGCATCCTGCAAATACAAAAGCAAAGCCCACTGTAAGTACAGATAAAATAGACAGAAACACAATTGCACTGGGAGACTCCAACGCATCATTATCATCCCATGACAGAGTGAATAGGAAAACAGTGTGTCTGAGACTTGAACAAGAAAATTTATACATAAGCCTTCCCAGGAGTCCTGTAGTATTTATAAAAATTAATCATATTCAAGTACTAAAGAAAGCCTCAATACATTTTAATAAGCAAAAACTATATAGATTATATTATCTGATCACAACACACCAAAACTTAATAATAAAGCTTGTGCCACAAAAAAAAAAAAAAACTAAGCTTTTGGAGAAAAAGAGTAACTAGTAATTATCAGGATAATGAAGCAAGACAATAAAATACCATAACAGACTATTTAGAATGTAAGGAAATAAGAATATCACATGTCAAAACAACCATGATGTGATAAGTACTCACAGTTAAATTCATAGCTTTAGATGCTTCAAGGAAGGAAGGAAGGAAGGAGAAAGGGAGGGGGGAAGGAAAGGAGGGAGGGGGAGACAGAAATAAATTGATATTCAGTGAAATTATCAATTAGCAATATCTTGGTACATGTATTAGTCAGCTTTTTCTGTGTTAGTGCTGCATAAAAAACAATTGCAAAATTTCGGTGGCTTACAAGGTCAAGCATTTATTTCTTACTCATGGGTCTGTAGGTTATCTGAGCTTGGCAAGACATGGCTGGAGTAGGCTCAATACGAGTAGGTTGGGTCTATAGCTTCTCTGTGTATCTCTCCTTCCAGGATCCAGGCTGAAATAGTAATAATTTCCTGGAACCCTTTCTTTTAGGGAAGAACAGGTGCACAGGGCCAACCCAAAGGTCCTAAGCACATTCAAGCCTCTGTAAAGACATGGCGTATGTGATGTGGCTCCCATCCCAGTGGCCAGAGCAAGGGTCATGGCCAAGTCCAAAGTCTGTGGAGTGGGGAAGTTTGCCCATCCCCCTAGTAAGAACAAGTAATCATTAAACCACAGGATATCAAAGAGATGGAAACTTGAATAGACCAATAAGCCAAAAACTAAGAACAACAGGAAAAAAATACACTAATGATTCTTTCAATGATTACAAACTTTCAAGGAAACTAATGCACAGCACAGAAAAATCTAGGCAACTGCTGGATTCATTGAGATAGCTAATTACAGCCCTAACGTCAAAAGCTAACAAAGAGAAAGAAAAACAACTCATTTAAAAATAAAACTAAAAGTCATTAGTAATAAGACATTAGCAAAAAAAAAAATTCAGCAGGATATTAACCCAATAACATTGCAAAAGCAAGTAGGTTTATTCAGGAATGCATACACTTTAATATTAGAAAATATATTAATAAACATATCAAGTCAATTGACCAAGTTACATGAATTATATAAGTTGGTCAAAAAAGCAAATATCTGTTCCCAGTATCTAAAAACTAGAGGCATTCTCAATGAAATTAGAAATTCAAGAAGGCCTTCTGCTATAAACTGAACATTTGTATCCCCTCAAAATTTATATGTTGAAACCTAACCCCCAAGGTGATGGCATCTGGAGGTGGTGCCTTTGAGAGGTGATTAGGTCATGAAGGTGGAGCCCTCATGAATGGAATTAGTACTTTTATAAAAGAGAAATCCCTGGCCCCTTCCACCATCTGAGGACACAGTGAGAAGACAGTCCTCTACAAACCAGAACACAAGTCCCCACCAGACACTGAATCTGGACACCTTGATCTTGAACTTTCAGCCTCTAGAACTGTGGGAAAGAAAATTCTGTTGTTTGTAAGCCACCAAGCCTATGGTATTCTGTTGTAAAGAGCCCAAACAGACTACGACAACTTCTATCACTCTCATTATTCAATACTGACCCACAAGTTCTAGCCATTGAAATAATGCATGAAGCAGAAATTAGAGAATGACATATTTAAAGAGAAACAAAATTTATATAACAGCATTGTTTCATTTTACATAAATTTGAATAATTTAAAATAATGTAATAAAACATTAATGAAGTCTCACCTTCTGTTTAAATTTGCTATAATTTAAAAGTCCCATTTTTTCCCTTAAAAAAGCACAATTCAAAGATTATAAACTGCATTTAAGCTTGGTGGCATATGCAGTAAGATGTTAGCTGATAAACAGAGGCCCATCATTTTTCAGGAGCATGTGAATTGTGCTATTATGCATGTGTATTGTAGCCTTAATAAATGGATTTTTCAATCTAATGGTTGCTAATATTTTATCTAAAATATTACAATTTTATATCCTATAACAGTGTCACCCAGGTGTCATTTAAATAGTAGTACCTGTGTCAAACAATGCAAGTCAAAATCAATAAATTTGGAACAGAGGTAAACTGTGATAGAATGCTATTGTTATTCAAGCATTTCATTATATTTGTTATGCTTAAGTTGCATTTTTAAAAATAGAAATAAGCAAATAATTATTCATTCTGATAACACATATATGCATTCATATGCAAGCATGCAGGTATTCTTACAGGAAAATTATGTTTGAATAAAGTAACTTTTAAAATCCCTAATGCTAGCAATGGTTACATGTGATGGACATTATCATACATTGCACGGGAGGGTAAACAAGCAAACTCTTTTATAAAATAATCTGTGAGTATGTAAATGGAAATTTAAAGCCCATTATCTCATGATTTCCACTTTTAGAAAATTTGAACATATTCCTCCCAAAATATTCTTCTCAGCTATGTTTGTAGTAGGAAAATAAAACATAAAAATCAACTGTATGTCCAACTAAAAGATAAACAGCTAACCAAATTAGGAAACATACACAAGATGAAATATTGTATAACTATTAGAAATGATGCTGGTTAAAAAAGAAAAGAAAAGCAAGTCAACAGAGCATCAATAAGCTGCGGAACAATTGGAAGCAGCCCAATGTATGGAGTCCCCTACATAGACGGATGGGGGAGGATGACAGCAAAAAATATGCAAAGAAATAATGGCTGAAAATTTTCCAAACTTGATGAAAACTATAAGCCTGTAAGTCCAAGATATTCAATGAACCCCAATCAAAAGTAACACAGAAGAAAGCTGCACCAAAACACATGACAATCAGATTGCTGAAAACAAATGATAAAGAGAAAATTTTTAAAGCAACCAGAGGAATAGGGCACATTATATACAGAGGAGCAAACGTCAGGATAAGGGCAGATTTCTTGTCAAAAACATGACAAGACAGAAGACAGTGGAGTGGCAGCTAGAAACAGCAGAAAGGGAAAAATAAAGCTGTCAACCAAGAATTCTATAGCCAACAAAAAAAAAAAATCTCAAAAACAAAGGCAAAATGAAAAGGTTTTCAAACAGAAAAAAGCTGAAAGAATTCATTGTCGCCAGCAGAACCACACTACGAGAAATGCTGGGGGGTCCTGCAGGCAGCGGATACAAATACGGGTCCACAGAAAGGGAAGAAGAACCCGGGAAATTAGAACTACCGGAGGAAATATGTGCGTTTCTTGTTTAAATATCATTAAAAGATAACTACTTTAACAAAAACAATGTATTGTGGGGTTCATGACAGATACAACAACAATAAAGTGTAAGACAAAGTAGCAGGAAGGCCCGGAGGGAAGTACGTTTTGTCAGGTGCTTTGCTAACTGTGAGTGGTGTCATAACACTTGCCGCAATACAAGCGAACACTAGCACAACAAAACAAAGAGTTACAGCTAACAAGGCAACAAAGGAGATAAAATGGAACTAAAAACAACCCACAATTCAAACAAAAGGGGAGAAAGAGAACAAAAGGCAGATGGTACAGGTAGAAATACAAAGGACAAGGCGATGGCCTTAAATCTGACCACATCAATAATCGTGTTAAATACATATGGTCTAAACACCTAGTTAGAAATCATATTTTGACAGACTGAGTTTTATAAAGCAAGATCCAATTGTAACACAAGAGCGAGAAACACACTTTAAATGTAAAGACATATAAATTAAAAGCAGAGGGATGAGAAAAGACGTGCCATACTAATACCAGCCGAAATAGTTGGGGCGGCCACACTGATATCATTCCAAGTGAGCTTCAGAGCATGTGCTACTACCAAAGATGGAAAAGGCCATTCATCCTGCTGAAGGGTCAAATAATCAAGAGGACATTATGACCTACAAAAGCCACAAGAACTAATAAGTGAGTTCAGCAAGGTTGCAGGATGTGTAATCATTATAAAAATTCAAATATATTTCTATATACTAGCAACAAACAATAGAAAATTGAAATTTAAAAATAATAATACATTCACAATAGCAACAAAAACATGAAATAAATCTGATGACGGTGTGAGAGATGACCTCCACATTGAAAACTACAAAACAATTCTGAGAGAAATTTTAAAATACCTGAATAAATGAAGAGATATGCTTTATTATAACACATAAGTTGGAAAACTCAATATGGTTGGCATGTCAATTACCTCCCAAAATGATTTATTGGGATTCAACATAATCCCAATAAATATGCCAAAGGGCTTATTTGTAGAAATTGACAAACTGATTTTTAAATCCATATGGAAATGGGAAGAACCTAGAACAGCCAAAACTGCTTTGAAAAAGAAGAACAAAGCTATCACTATCTGACTTCAAGACATTATAAAGCTACAATAATAAAAACTGTGATATTGGCATAAAGATAGATCAATTGAACAAAATAGACTTCAAAAATACATACATGGACAACTGAGTTTTGACAAAGTTACAAAGGCAAATTAAGTAGAAAAAGGGTAGTGTTTTCAACAAGTGATTTCAGAACTGGATATCTACATGCAAAAACAAAACAACAAAAAAAAAGAATTTCACTCCATACCTCATACCACATATAGAAATTAATTCAAATTGGATAATAGACCTAAATATACGGACTAAAATTACAAAAGTTCAAAAGAAAACAAAAGATAAAATCTTCGTGGCCAAGCTTTGATTAGGCAAGGATTCCTTAGATTTGACAGTCTGAGCACAACCCATAAAAGAATAAATTGATAAGTGGGACCTCATCAAAATTTAAAACTTCCCTTCAATAGACGCTGTTAAGAAAATGAAAGAGACACACAGCTGGGAGAAAATAGTTGCAAACTAATCTGAAATAAGCACTCATACCTAGAATATATAAAGAACTCTTGAAACTCAACAATAACAAAAAGTAAGAAAACAAGTGGGCAAAAGACATATAAACACTTGACCACAGACTATACAGAGATGGCAAATAGCACATGAAAAGACACTCGCCATCATTAGCTTAAGGAAGCACACATTGAAACCACAGTGAGAACCACCACACTCCTGCGAGAATCGTTAGGATCAAGACAGACCCTGCCAAACGCTGGACAGGCTGTGGAGGCACCGGAACTCTCCTGCGCTGCGGGTGGGAAAGCAAGATGGCGCGACCACTTGGGAACAGTGTGGCAGTTTCTTGAAAGTTTAAGCACGTGACTACCACGTGATCCAGCCATGCCACTCATAGGTGTTCCTCATTTCTTGTGTTTTTTCCCAATAAATGTCCACACAGAGACTTGTACACGAATGGTCATAGCTGCTTTATTGGCAATAGCCCAAGACTAGAAACAACCCAAATGTCTCTTAGCTGGTGAGCAGATAAACTAACTGTGAGATATCAATACTGTGGAATACTACGCCACAACAAAAAGGAATAAACTATTGTTACATGAATGAAACTCAAAATAACTATTCTGGGTGAAAGAAGCCAGACAAAAAAGAACAGGTACCCTCTAGTTCGATTTATATAAAGCTCTAGAAAATGCACACTAATGTATAGCGACAGAAAGCAGGAATGTGGCTGCCCAGGAACAAGATAGGGCTGGAAAGGGGAGAGAGGGAGGGATTTCAAAGGGGGCTGAGGGGATCTGGGAAAGACGGAAATGTTCATTAACTCGTGGTGATGTTGGGCGTAGACACATGCCAAGACTCATCAAATTGTGCACTTTTAATATGTAAGTTTATATATCATTGTATATCAATGACACCTCAGTAAAGCTGTTACAGTGATGCATGTAGAAGTAATAAGTAGTATATTTGAAATAAAGGTCTTGTAAACTGTTCAATGGCATTGGAAAATGCTTATGATAAAATGCTATGAGATAAGAACAGGAATCTAAATAGTATATAAAGTTTGGTTATTTTTTGTAAGAAAAAAATAAGGCAGCTTTATGCAGGAAAAAAAGACTGAAATATCCAAATACATGGACAGTGGACAGTGCTTTGAACTGAGTGGAGGGGCTGTCAGGGGTACTTTTCCCAAATGTTGATAACTTATTTATTGTTGTTTTAACGTGTCCAAACCTGCCCATGGTGCATCTCAGAAGGGGAAGGGGTGTGTTTCTGTGTCTTAAACCAGAATCGCAGGGGCTGTGCAGGGGTGTGGACTACCGTGCTTTTGTGAAGCTGATGCTCAAAACATTTGAAAGCAGCAGGGTGATGCTGTCCCCCTGTCCCCAGTTTCCCCTGCACCGCAGAAGCCCACCCTGGCCTTCTTCATCAACAGGCCACCACTACCAGTTCTGATCCAGTCTACCACCCTCTCCAGGATGTAGCCCAAACACACAGCCACAATTTACTTGTCAGCTGCCAGGTGTGGGTTTCAGGCTGTCACCAGGCTTATGGTCTCAAATTTACCTTCTCATTTAGGATTTTGAGAGATTGATGACCGCAAGAAAAATAGGGTTCTGCCCTTCAGTAACACAAAGCTGAGACGTGACTTCAGACTTCTGCAAACATCTCTGCTGAGTTTTACTAGAATCCTAAAAGGGGCCCCGTTAGGTAGCAGTGTGTAAAGGAAAACCAACCTGAAATATCTTCACCAGTCCTAAAGCTAGTTTTACACCCAGGAACTTGAGCACTTATTTTTGCTACTGAATTATATAAATATATAGATTTTCAACAGAAGTAAAAACAGTAAAAAGAGCTTCACTCTGGGTCAGACACCACGCTAAGTACTTCACATGTTAACCCATTTATCCTCACACAACTTGCTAGGTGGATACCCAGGACACAGACAGGGAAACAGAGGCACAGAAATGTGAATGTTCTCTGTGTAGCAAGGGGATTTGAACCCTGGGAACCACCTCCTGCGTTTATGCCCTTACAAAAACATTCAATGGCTATCAACATGAACAAGACCATGGACAGCAAGGACCAGTGCCTTCACCCCGCTGAAATGTGCACCAGGGTATGGGCCACTTCCCCTGTCTTCCAGCGAGAGGTTATGCGGTAATACGTCAGCCCCACATCTCAAACGGCAGCTTCACCGCTCGACAAACATCTGTCTGCCTCCCCACCCTGAGGTCTCCGATGCAATCCAATGTCACAGGGTCCTGCCATCCCCTGTCCTTCCATATTTGTAGCTTCTCCTGCTCCAGGATCTACAAGATATTTACTGATTTGCTTGACTCTAAAGTACCGGAAAAAGAAGTTTCAAAATTGCTCACCCATGCCTCTGTTAAAAAAAAAAAAACCTAACTAGAATTAGAAATTTGTTTAGAGTTATTTTTGTCTTTAGCCTGAGGACATAGAGTCCAAACCCAGTCCGAGCTCTGTATCTCTGAGTTCCACATGCATGGATTCAACCAACTGCAGGTTAAAAATATTCAGGAAAAAAATGGACGGTAGTGCTTGTACTAAACATGCACAGACTTTTTTTTTCTTGTCATTATTCCCTAAACAATACGGTATAACTACTATTTACATAGCATTTAGACTGTGTTGGGTATTATAAGTAATCTAGACGTGATTTAAAGTATACAGGAGGGTGTGCATAGGTTATATGCAAACACCCCACCACTTTATATCAGGGACTTGAGCACCGTGGATTTGGGTGTCCGTGGGGGGGTGGAGGCGTCTTAGAACCAACTCCCCGTGAATACCGAGGTGACGACTGTGCTGTGTTCAGAAGGCATTTGGGCCAGTTCTCCTGCTGCCTCCTGCCCCACTTCAGAGTGGTATTCACTGCTGAAAACAAGTTGCTTTATTTATTTTCTTTTTGTGTTCCGTCCTAGACTACCGACCCCCACCCCTGTTGATTTTATTGATTTTCTTTTTGGAGTAGGTAAAATATTAACATGGCTCCAAAAGTCAGAACTGCAGAGTAGGACTGACACCAAGCGGTGTCGTCACCCCCCGGTCCTTCTATTTCCCCACTCGGTCCCACCCGCCCCAAGTAGGCACCAGTTTCACTGGTCTCTGGTTTACCCTTCTTTGTGTGTGTGTCTCCGTGTGTGTGTGGGTGTGTGTGTATCTGTGTGTCTGTGTGTGTCGGTGTGTGTGGGTGTGTGTGTGGGTTTGTGTGGTTTGTGTGTGTGTGTGTCTGTGTGTGTGGGTATGTGGGTGTATGTGGGTGTGGGTGTGTGGGGGGGTGTGTGTGTGTCTCTGTGTGTGTGGGTGTGGGGAGGGTCTGTGTGTGTCTGTATGTGGGTGGGTGTGTGTGGGTGTGTGTGGGTGTGGGGGTGTATGTGTGTGTGTCTGTGTGTGTGGGGAGGTGTGGGGGTGTGTCTGTGTGTGTCTGTGGGGGGGTGTGGTGTGTGTGGAGTTGGGTTTTGTGTTCTTCATGAACAAATGCAAGTATATTTCCTTCTTTCCTCTGTTATTCCTGCGCAGACAATAGCACACTATATTCTCCTGCACTTTGCTTTTCCTTTTTCTGCTTAATGCGTCCTCGAGATCCCGCCCTACCCGTTCACAGACGTCTTCCTTACTCCTCTCGAAAGCCACGAAGTATTTCACGAGTTGAGCGAGCCAGGCATCGCTCAGCTGCTCTCTATGTGGGAACATTTAGGTGTCCCCAATTTTTGTAATTATAAACAAAGTTGCAATAATAACTTTGTAAACGTGTGTTTTCGTATTTTTTGAAAGGGCATCGTTTAGAATGAGTGAATTTCTGGACTTGGAATTGCTAAGCCAAAAGGAGAACTCACACGTGGTTTTCTAGCTGTTGCTAAACTCCCTTCGTGAGGGTCATGACAACCCGCACTCCCACCCGCGACACGTGAGGACACCTGCTCCCGACAGCCTCGCCGTCAGAGTGGGAGATTTATTTAACAATTTTTGCCAGTCAGTTATGTGAGAAGTGTGATTTTAATTTGCATTTATCTCACAACAGTGAAACATTTTCATACGTCTAAGGGCGACCACCAGTACCTCCACCTCCAGCCCAGTGTGGAACAGCAGTAGAGACAGCGGATGTCTGACTTGTTCCTCATCTTTTTGGAAAATATTTTCCCACTTAGTAAGACACAGGCTGTGGGACTAAAGTACATGTATTTTATCATGTTAGTGAGATATCCGTCAATTACTATTTTCATGAATATTTCTATCAGGACTGGTTGTTGAATTCCGACAGAGACTTTTTCAGCATGAAGAGATAAAATCATGTGTTTTCTCCTTAGGTCTCTTAATATATACTGCATTATACTAATGGTTTCCCTAATATTAAACAGCCCTGCATTAAAAGGAAAAAATGCCACTTATATGAGACATCATTTTCTTAATATGACATTAGACTTTGCTTATTTCTGCTTTTATTTTTGATCTTTCCTTCCACGTGACTTCTTTTGGTTTGCTTAGTGATTTTTTTCCTAGCATTTTAAGAAGGAAAATTAATTCATCTATTTTGATTATTTCACTTTTACTTATAAAAAAATATTTAAAGCTACAAGTTTTCCTATTTCTGAGTATATACCACAAATTCTGGTTTGTATCATTTTCGTATTTATTATCATTTATGGAATTTCGGTTTGTATTCTCCTGTCATTCAAGTGCTAATAGGATTTCACATTTTCTGATGAAAGGGGATTTCTGAATTTTGTTAATAGTTTCTGCTTTTATTGCATTATGATCAGAGACTGTTGTTTGCAATATTCCTTCTCCATGAAATTTACTAATGTTTTCTTTGTGACCTAATGTATGATCAATTTTTGTTAATGTTTCATGTATGTTTTATGTGAATATGTATTGATAATCATCAGGGTGTAGAATATACTATATCCAAAAACCTTCCTTATGGATTATGTTTTTTAGGTCTTCTATATTCTAATTCAATTTTTGTACCCTTTATCTGTCTTATACTGACAGTGAAGTCTTAAAGTCTGCCTTTTCTGTTTCCTTACATCTCTTCTAGGTTTTGCCTTTTAAAGTTGGTTATCATGTTATTTGGTACATGGGTATTCATAATTATTACACCTTCATTGTCATCTGTGGCTTTTAGCAGTAACATGTGTCCTTTGTTATTTGAAAGTTTTTATTTTTATGTTTTTGTTGATTTCCAAATGCTTTGCATCTGGAACTCTACCAGGTCTAAAGTGAGTATCACTACCCTGACTTTCTTATTTCCAGTCACACAGTACACCTTTGCACATTTCTTTATTTCCATCATGCTCAAATCATTTTGTCCTAGATGAGTCTCTGGCATACAACACACATATTGGACTTTCTTTCTGAAGCAAATTGAAAATCATTTTCTTTTACAAGGTAAATTAAACTCATTTAACTGTATTGATAATACTGATATGTTAGGTTTCAACCCTGTCATATTATTTTTAACAGCCTTATTGAAATATAATTTACATATCATCAAATTCACTTACTTAATGTACAAAATACAATTTTTTTTGTTGTGTTGTTTTGAGACAAGGTCTCGCTCTGTTGCTCAGGCTAGAGTGCAGTGGTGTGATCACAACTCACCGCAACTCAAACTCCTGGGCTCCAGTGACCCTCCTGCCTCAGCCTCCTGATTAGCTGGGACTACAATCACGTACCACCACACCCGGCTAAGTTTTCTCTTTTTTGTAGAGATGGGGTCTTGCTATGTTGCTCAGGCTAGTATCAAACTCCTGAGCTCCAGCAATCCTCCCTCCTCAGCCTCCCAAAGTGCTAGGATTACAGAAGGGAGCCAACATACCTGCCAAAATTCAATGATTTTTTAATAAATTCATGGAGCAGTGAAATCACTACCACAATACAATTCTAAAACATCTCCAACACCCCCAAAAATAACCTCATGCCCATTTGAAATTCTATTCCCATCCCCAGCTCAGGCAAATACTAATCTCTTATCTGTCTCTATAGATTTACTTTTTCTGGACATTTCATGTAAATAGAATCATATAATATGTGGTCTTCTTTGTTTTTTTTTTCCACTTAGAATAATGTTTTCGAGGTTCTTTCATGTTGTGATACATATCAATACTTCTTTTTGCTTTATTTCTGAATAATATTCCACTGTAAGGATAGACCACATTTTATTTATCCATTCACCAGTTGCTAAGCAGTTGTGTTATTTCCACTTTCTGGCTATTTAACAATAGCCAGATAATAGCCAGATAATAATGCTGCATTAACCATTAGCACATAAGGTTACATGTGGGTGTGAGTTTTCATTTCTCCTAGTGAAGTACTTGGGAGTAGAATTGCTGAGTCTTATGGTGAATATATGTTTAATTTTTTAAGAAATTGCTACAATACATTCCCAAGTAACAGCATGGTTGGCATTCCCACCACAGTATAGTTTTCCTGTGTCTCCACCTCCTTGCCGGGACTCAGTACTGTCGTTTAAAGCCGCATAGTGTGTGTGGGGAGTAGTGTCACATTGTGATCATAAGTTGCATTTTCCTAATGGCTAATGGTGTTCATCATCCTTTTATGTACTTATTGATCATTCATATACCTATTTTGGTGAAATGTCTATTCAAACCTTTTGCCCATTTTTGATTTTTTTTTTTGCTTTATGTTATTGAGTTGTAATAGTTCTTTATGCATTCTAGATACAAAGCTTTTGTCAAATACATGATTTACAAAGATTTTCTCCCAGCTTGTAGATTGTCTTTTTATTTTCTTAATAGTGTCTTTTGAGCTGCCACAGTTTTTAATTTTGATGATGACTGAAAAAAATGATTAAAAATTTTTTCATTTTTTTCCATGGATCATTTCTGTGACGATTCATCTAAGAAATCTGTGCTTAACCAAGGTTGTAAAGACTTTCTCTTTAAAATTTCTTCTAACAAGTTTAGAGTTTTAGTTTCTATATTTAGAACTGTGCCCGATTTGAGTCAAGTTTTGAGAACGGGGTGAGAAAGGAATCTAAATTTGTCTTTTTACCTGTGACTATCCAGTTGCCCCTGTGCCATTTGTTGAAATACTGTATTACAGTATTTATACATTACAATTGTACTTATGTATATTGTATTTTTTGTTTAACTGATGTGTTTTATTTGCTCTTTTGTTTGTATTTTATTTCTCTTGGTATTTACAACAGTGTCTTTTTGTTCTAGAGGTCACTTTTGTGCTCACACCTTTTTAAATGGTCTTATTCATATTTTCTTATACAAATTTTTACCATTTGTTTTGTTTTTAGGAGTATCTTACCCACCCGTTATTGCCCGTACAACGATCGGTGAGCTTATTTACTTTCTTCTTTCCAGCTCTTCCACCCTCCGCATTATGTTTGTCACATGTGCGCGAACACAAGCACACATGAGAGAGAGACAACCCTACACCTGTCTATTTCCCAACTTTCCTTCAGCCTTAGATCTCCAGCTATTAAATACAATATTAAATATATTAAATATCGGCAGTCATTGTTCTGAAGTCTCCACAGTCATCTCTCGCCAGGGTAAATTTATTTTTAGTGAATTCCTCAAGAAAGGTCTTGTATGTTTCAACTGTTTTTCAAATACCTTTGACATCTGAGGGCCACTAGCAGATACGAAGTCCTTGGTTCACGTTCGCTTTCTTTGAGTTCTTTCAAAATTCTGCTCCATCGTTGCTTTGATTTGCATGTTCTTTTTAGGAAGTCTCAGCCCCATCGGCTTCTCTTGCTGTTGAAGTTTGGTTTACCTAACAGTTTCGCCGGGGTGTGACCTGGAGTTGTGCTTCCAAGTCGGTTCCCCCTGGACCGGAGGCCCTTTCCAGGGCACAGATTCAGGTATTCCTTTGTTACTAGAACCGCTTTTCTTAGATTAAATGTTTCTTAGACTGTAATCTTAAGTACTGGTTCTGTCCCAGTGTTTGGTTTATCTTCCTTTGTGTGTAAATTGGATATTTTTTGCCAGTGTTCCATTTCACCCACTTTCTCTTTGACTCTATTTGCTTCATTTTTTTAAGTCATTTTCACCATCTTAGTTGTTTTCACGTGTTTTCAATGCATCTTACTGTATTTTCACTCTGGTTTGTTTTGCTGGGCTCCTTTGGTCTTCGTCGCTGACGTGATTTTGTCTTTTTCTTTCGTTTTCTGCTTTTATGTCTCATTTCTCTTTCCTCTTTTTTCATCCACTTTTGTCCTTGGTTTTTGCACTTCTGATTTAGATATTTTTCATGCCTCTAAACGAGGCTTCAGGATACCCGATCATCTTTTGAGTGTGACGTTACAGTTTTACTCTGCTTTGCATTGCTCTCGCAGGGAGGATTTTGCCAGATGGATTGTTGGAGCCCCACTGTTTTGTTTTCTTTTTACAGCAGTCTTATGTACAGAAAGACGATCTGTGCTCCACGTTTGTGTAGACAGAGCTGCCCATTTAGTGTGGTTTACAGATACTCAGTTCAAGACTCCCGTTTTCTGTGTTCTGTCAGTGTGGCAAAGTTCTTTACCGAGGGGACTATTTCCCGCTCCCTCCCTCTATTTACTTATTTATGTATTTATTCCCGGAGGTGGCGATGAGAAGAGCAAGTACACGTCCTTAGATTTTTCTCTACAGGATCCTATTTTCCTCTGCTTTTTTTCTCTTTATGCAGCATTCCCAGGACACCTCTCTCCTCTGTTGACGCTTCACACCTCCGAAGTGTTACCTTCTCCAGATGCGTCTTCCATCCAGTGCACACTTTAAGTCTCTTCGTTAAAGTCAGGGCTTTGACCTCCCAGAAAACCGCAATTTCATACCTAGGGTGACTTCTCTTTCCGATGGTGGATTCAGGTCAATTTTGGATGTGAAATTGGCGTCCCCGGTGCCGTGAGCTGCACTTGCCGCTGCAGACCTGCGGAGCACCGTGGATCGCTCCTGCATGGTGCTAGAACGATTTTTGATATTTGATCATTCTCTTTGAGTTATGCTGAAGACGCCGGTTTTGCGTAATGTATTCATTATTCTTATTCCTCTTCATTTTATTTAGAAGAGATGTGGTAAGTTTCATATTTATGCAGTCACCATTACCTCAGCGACCCCAAAATCCCCAACAAATTCATCTTTTTAAATTCCAACTTATACTAGAAAAGAAATACAGGTATTTACCCTGTATGTACATATAAATACATATAAATAAACTTAAAACAATTACGAATAAGAACTGTGTCGTATGTCACCTACAGTCCCCCCTCTGATGCCACTGTTGCGCCACTTTGAGAACCACAGGCCACACTCATGTTGGTCCCGCTCCTCTTGTGCACCACGTCCACGCTTACTGAAACCGAGCTGGCTTTCCAGTCCCTGCCAGCGGCCACATCCTGTGCGGGCCTTTCCTTTGTTCATCAAATAATCTTATTTCCTGCTGCACTGGGCAGCCAGGAGCATCTGAATACTGGCGAGCTCTCAAGATGACAATTCAATGAGGTGTCACCGTCCTAAGATGACGGCATCACTTCTGCCAGTGGCTGTGGATTTTTCCAAACCTCTAGCACATGACGCTTAGTAGAAACTCGTAACTATTTCTGAGGTAAGAGACGATGAGAGAAAGACAGAGGACAGAAGGAAGGAGACGGTGGGCCATCCCCTCGGCCGGCAGCGGCACCGATGCTCTAGGCCGGGGCACCGCCACAGAACATCAGCCCGGCCAATGGCTCCTAGCCACGCACAGTCCAGAGACGGAGTCGTCTAGGCTCGCAGCGGGCTGGCCTTGTGACTGTTAGGGGATGGGCTGAGTGAAAAAAGGGCTCCTCGCTATACTACTTTCCTAAGTTTACCAGCATCTGGTTATGGGGAGACATTTCAGAGCCTCTTTTAAGGACACCTGGCAAACCTGTGGGCAGCTGACTTTGGGGCCCAGTTGCAGCATCCTGCCCAGGCAGACGCCTTGTGTCGTGCAGACAGAATCTCAGCACGTCAGAGCTGGGCGAGGCCTGGGCCCACGTGTGCATGGCCCCTCACCCGGAGGGGATGGAGCTAAAGCCCAGACAAGACAGTGGAGACCAGAATCCAGTCTTCCCCTCCAGCCCGTGCAATGGCCACCTGCCTGGACAAGGTCCTCCAGCTTCCTCCCTTTGCTGTGACCCTGCGTCCTCGACCCTGCCATTCACAGAGCAGTACCACCTCTCCACCGGAGGCCTGGAGCACCTCTGCTGCCCTGGCGCAGATTCACATGGAACCGCGTGCGGCAAGTGTGAGAGCCAAGGGATGATCAGCTTCACGCCCTCTGCCAGCATCCACCAGCATCTCCTCCCTGGGTGAGAGACCCAGCCCACGTAATGCTGTAAACACTTCTCATCCAGGAGTTTCTGATGAGGTGTTGGATGCTTAGGCAAAAGAGAAGAGGCAGGAACTGAAGAAATTGTACTGCTATGCAAAAGAATTTAAAAACCTTCTTGCCTTTCAGTGGTTGATGGGGAAGTTTTCCCTTTACTTGGCGTCAAGTGTAAGTATAGAAAAAGATACAGGAGCTCCTTGCCTATGAGAATACATACATTTCACGTGTTTATAGGACCCTTTTCAGAAACAAGAGAGACAGTATGAAGAGTGACAGAAGTCGTACCAGAATATTTCCAACTATAACTCTCACAAGAATTCAAATCCTATAATCGCTGTAAGATTTATATGTTGGTGATTATGCTTCCCTAACATGCATCCTAATTCTCATGGTGGTGTCTCTTCCCAGGAGACTGGGACTTCATTTATATTTATAACTATTTATTCTATGTGCCATATTCCTCTTGACCATGATCTCTGGATTCTGCAAAGCTGAATGAATACAAGTTGTTTATAGGTTTCGACAAAGCTAATTTCTTCTGTACCTTTGGGACTCCACTCATCAATCCTAAACCCTCACAGAGGTCCAGGTCCTGGTACTGGAGCTGGGGTCACAGACAGACTTGACGAGATGACAGCCTGGCAGAGGCATCCTGCAGGGTGTGTCGGAGACACAGTCAGGTGCCTGGGACGTCAGACTCCACCGAGTCTGGAGAAGCTCCCAAAACAAGCTTTCATGAAGCAGACACATGTAGGACTGACCGCACGCAAACCATGTCCCAGACACACAAGGCTGGGCTCAGACACGTCCCTCTGCCAAGCAAGAGTGTAGCCACCAAGCGCAAGTGTCCATCCTTCATAAGAGTTCTTAGTGAGTGAGCAGGAACTGGGGCTGACTGCCCCTGGCCAAGCTGAAGGACAGAAGGCAGAGCTTCCCTTGATCACCCACATCAGTAGGAAGGCTTCACACGACGACCAGCTGGCGCCTGGGGCATTTAACTGGCATATTATCTCCACAGACGAACAGCATCCGCCACACTGAACATGTTCAGAAAAGAGGGGCCAGGTGAGGTCCTAGGAGGCATAGCTTGGCTGAGGAGGGCCAGACTCGGATGGTGGATCTGCTTGGATTTATCCAGCAGAATTGCACCCTGCTTGCACGCTCAGCAAGATGCAAAGTGAAAGCTGAGGATACCGACTCAGGGGGACAAATTGGAATATGTTTATAGCTCATGGTGGATTTTGATTGCAAAAAGCAAAAGAATGGCAAGAATTGCCATTGTTAGACACAGATTTTATCATCTCTCTCTTTCAATAGATAATCTTTATAAGAGCCATATGTGCATTATTTATGTTGCAAATATCTTCTCCCACTCTGTAGCTTACATTTTACCCTGTTAGTGGTCTCCTTTGATAACCACAAGTTCTTACTTATAGCTTAATAATCTAATTTCTAGATCTTGTATTTGATGTATAGAACTTCAATATTTTATTTTGCCTTTCACATTTATGTCAACAGCTTGGCTAGCATTTGTTTTGTTTATGTAGGGAGGCAATGCTGAATTTTTTTTTGTATATGGATATTCAGTTGACCCAGCATCATTTACTGAAGAAATAAAACTTCCTATATGTTCTACAGTGCCCCCATCAAACTAAGTCAAGTGTCCATGAAAGTATGGGTCTATTTCTGGACTCTATTCTGTACCCTTAGTCTACCTAACATTATTGCAAATGGCAAATATTTTCAATTTTATTTTATAATATTTGTTGCTAGTATATAGAAATACAATTGACATTGAATTCAGTGTCCTCATTAAATTACCATATTAAATTTATTAATTTTTTAGGAATTTTTGTGTACACAGACATGTCATCTCCAAATAATGCCAGTTTTATTTCTTTCCAACTATTACAGATGTTATTTACTTTTCTTTCCTATTGCACTGGCTATGAGCTCTAGTACAACGTTAAACAGAAGTGGTAAGAAAGTACACTCTTGTTAGTTTCCAGTGGTTATGGGAAAAGATTTGAATATTTCACCATTTAATATGATGTTGTATGTGGCTATCGGGTTAAACTATGTATCTTTACTCTCTGATTTTCTAAGACTTTTTATCAAACGCTTTTCCCCATGTACTGAAATATCATGAGTTTTCTTTTTTATTCTGATACTATGCTAAATTACATTGATTGCCTTTCAAATGTTAAATCAATCTTGTATTCCAAAATAAATGCAACTTGTACATCATGTATTACCTTTTTTATTCATTGCTAGACAGTTTGCTAATATTTTGCTGATTTAAAAAATCTATGTTTGTGAATGACACTGAACTCAATTTTTCTTTCCTTGTAATATACTTGTCAAACTTCAGTTTTCACATTGTTTAACTTTTGTGAAAGAAATTAGAATGTGTTTCTTCTTTTTCTGTTCTCTTATGTAAGACTGGGGTGTTTTCTTCCATAAGAGTTTGATAGAATGTGCTGCTAAAACCATGTGAGCATGCAGTGTAGTGTGTGTGTGTCTCTGTGTGTGTATACAAATATAATTATAAATTTGACATATTTATTTCTGCTACAAATATTCAGATATTCTACTTTTTCTTGGGTTCATTTTTAAATTTTCTTTCCAGGAATTTGATAATTTCATCTAAACGTTCAAATTTATTTCCATACAATTGTTCCTAGTGATTGTCTTCTTGTGATCTTTGTAATGATGGCAACATCTGTGGCAACGTCCCCTTTTGTGGCCCTGACATTTTCTTGATACCACTAAGGGTTTATCAATTTTCAAAGAATCAGCTTTGGCTTTGGCAAATCTCTGTATAGTATATTTACTTTCTATTTCATCAATTTATATTCTTATAATTATTTCCATCCTTCTACTTTCTTAGGGTTTAATTTTCTTCTTGAAGTGGATTTTTGATGATTAATTATTAGCTGTTTTCCTAATATATGCATTTGTTTCCTTCTAATTAGAACACATTAGCTTCATTAACTACCCTCCAACTTATATGCTGTTGAGTTTATGTATTTTAAGACTATATATGTTACAACCTATAAAACATTATTATTACAAATATTCTTTTAAATTTACCCACAAATTCACTCTTCTCTTTGTTAATTCCTTTCTGGACCCCTGAACTCCCGTCTGGGGTCATTATTCTTCTGCCTGTATAATAACATTTTGTTTCTAGGACTGTTATCTATGCTGATTTTGTGCCTGTCTCAAAATTCTTATTTGCCTTCATTCTTGAAAGCTATTGTTACAACATATATAATTCTAGATAGGCAGTTCTTTCCCTTCCACATTTTAAACATGTCTTTTTGTTGGTGTCTGAGTTCCATCATTTTGTTGAAAAGTCAGCTATCAGTCTTGTTTCTCTGACTGTAATTTGAGGGTTGTTTTTTCTTTTGTTTTGTTTGTTTGTTGTTTTTGTCTCCTTTTAAGATTTTCTCTTTGTCTTTGATTCCAGTATTTTTACTATAATTTGCTTTCTCTCTTATAATTTTCTTTCCCTGGTATTTATCCTAAGTTTTACAGTGTTCCTTGAATCTGCAATTTAGTGTACTTTTTTATTCTTACTTTTTTCTCCTTCCAAGCCCCAATTTTATGTATTAGGCTGAGCCACAAGGAATTATCAGTGCCAAATCATTTTGGGGTTTTTTTGGTTTGTTTGTTTTAGAGACAGGGTCTCCCTCTGTCACCCAGGCTGGATTGCAGTGCCTTGATCACAGCTCACCGTAACCTTGAACTCTGGGCTCAAGCCACCCTCCCGCCTCAGCCTCCCGAGTAGCTGGGACCACAGGCACATGCCACCACACCCAACTAATTTTTAAATTGTTTTTGGTAGAGACGGGGTCTCCCTGTGTTGCTCAGGCTGGTCTTGAACTCCTGGCCTCAAGTGATCCTCCCGCCTCAGCCTCCCCGAGTGCTGGGATTGCAGGTGTGAGCCACTGTGCCCCTCCTTAATCGTTGCCTTTTTTAACAAAACTCACACAGCTCATCCTAATTTTACCATTTTTCTGTTTCTCTCTTTATTTCCTTCCATCTGTCTCGCAGTGGCTGGATTTGGGTACGTCTTTCTGCTCAACTGATGGTTAATTTCAGTTATTGTACTTTTCAGTAATAGAATTACCCTTTTGGGTTTTTTTATAGTTCCCAATTCTTTGTCAGTTTTTTCTATTTTATCTTCTATTTGGAAAAATATATTAAGCATAGCTATTTTGAATTTTGTGTCTGATAACTCCATAATTCATGTAAATCATTCTGTTGTCTGAATACTGTGTGAATCTGTTTTGGTTGACTACGTTCTTTTGATTTTTGGTTATGCCTTATCTCCTTATATGCCTAGCTGGGTTTTTTTAATGAAATGCAAAACTTTGCACATGAAAAACAGTAGAGATAATTTGAGGATTTGGGTGATGTATCTTCCTGCAGAGAGTATTGCTCCTTTCCTTTTGCTTTTAGGTGGCTAAACTGGGGAACAAGTCATCATAGGTCCCCTTAATCCAACCGGGGCTCTAGGTGACTCTGAGCTAGTCTGTGCTGGCATCTCTATTCCTTGCTTATCCTTTTCTTCTTGAGTTATAAAACTTCGAGGTCCCAGACCAAACACTGAGGGTTGCTGATGCATTTGAAACTGACGCACAATCTTACTTTCTATCTCCCCTGACTCTCCTACGTTCCTTTTTCCCTTTTCTCACCATCTTTTAGATTTATTTTTTATTATTCTGTTTGTTATCTCCATCAGCTTGATAGTTACACATTCTTTTACAATTATTCTGTGCTTCTCCTAGAGATTGCAATGTGCATCCTTTAGTTATCAAAGTTTTCCTTCAGGTTTTGTCTTCCCAGTCCCCAGTGCCTGCTGCACATTTGCTCAGCTGCTCAGCCCCTGAGCCATCACTTTCAAAGCCACAGTCGTCTCCAGGGTAAAATCCACCCCAGATAACAGGCTCATCTATTTGCACGTGTCTCCCATCCTAGATCTTGATAATTCTCTAATGCTTCCTAACAGAATTTTCAGGTTCCTTGCCCAGCTCTTCCAGGTGTTCTCAGCGGGAGGGTTGGTCCAAATCACCTAGTCTGCCATCCACAGATTTGGAGGCTTGGTAGTTATTTGATTATTGTTTGGTTCATCTCCAGTTTCTTGAATTTGTAAATGCCCATAGGCAATACACACCATGGGGACTTTGGACCTGCATAATAACATCCCTGGTGTATTAAGTTCTTGCTGAGTTCTCGACGTTGGTCTAAGTACATTACATGTGTTGTTTCACTTCATCCCTACAGTAAGTCTTTGAATTGAGATATTGTTATAACCTCACTTCACAGGTAAGAAACATGAAGCACAGACGAGAAGGAAAGCAAAGGAACCGGCTAAGGTCCTTGCCACAGCTGGAAAGTGGTAGAAATGAACCCGCAGAAGTTGACCTAAGAGTAGCGTCTTTTAGGCACTACACTGAATTTATTGGGAAGTGGTTAAACATTTTTGAAAAACAGGAAAACTGGAGTAATGAGGTGCGAGGTAAGTGGTAGCATGTGGTAGAGACTTGAACATGTGCACTTGCCATAGGCAAAAAGCCAAAACATGGGAGAGAAGGTGTGTTATGGGCAGCCTCGAACTGGAACAGTACAAATGCTCTTTAATAAGAAGGATCCTTTTCTAAATATGCTCAAACTCCAAAGTATAGGAATGCCACTGAACAGGTCAATAGTTATACTGCTTAGGAGTAATAAAAACCATATTTATGTCAGTTTAATTTTAACAATAATTTCCTAAAAGGAATATGCAAACCCCTCCAGTGACAAAACTACATCCGTTTGGGGAAAGGTTGACAACTGCTCCTTTCATGCACTACTCGAGAAGGAGGAAAGTGGCTGCGGAACGAGGGAGGGGCCGGCAGCCGGAAGGGACACAAAGGCCGAGCCTGCCCAGCAACATCGGCGGAGGCCATCCTGCCTTGGCCAGTGGTTTTTCCAGATGAGCCACCACCAGCCGAAGGCTTCCTGGTGGCCACATTCCTGGGACTGGGTTGTCGTCTCCTACCCCACCTTGAATACAAACCTGAGTGCTGTCGGGCACTGTGCCGACAGGAACCCATTTCGGTGCACAAGAGACCTGTTCCTCATCTTCCAAGTTAGTACCTAAGCGAAACGACTCAGGTTCCAAAAGAAAGTAAGACCAGTGAACAGGGAAAATGACACTAGCAAGGAAACCACCACAGCCATCCTGAAAATCCCCATTTAAAATTTCCATGAAAGTGTCATACATCGAGATTGAGTCAAACCCGACATTTTTACCCATATGAACAAATGGAAAATGAGTTCTATAAACTTCCTACATACATGAAATACAGATGGCAATTCCCTTGACCACTGTCAGTTCCCTAGCTCCTGTGACAATGGTGTGGCAGCATATGGCTGCCTCCTGGGTAGAGCCCACAGGTCAGAGGGAACCTGGTGAAGAGACCAGCCAGGCCTGGGCCAGCAGTGCCAACTTCCCACCACCCACAAGGAACCCACCTTCAGGAAGCATCCCACACTCCACCAGGGTCTGGGGACATTGTTCTTGCAGTGAGAAAGGAAACAGATCAGAAAGGGACACAGTTCCAAGGATGTGGAACCACTTGCACTCAGCTTATATTCAGTTTCCCTTGTTATGTTGTCAGTGGCCACAGAAGCTCATGTTCTCTTACCCTGACCCAGTAGCTTGAGTGACTACTTCGGGAAAATTATACCCCAGTCCTGATGTTTGTTTTTGTACAAACACCCACAGTTATTCCGGATACACTGGTAAAGCTCAGGGGTTCCAGGGAGCTCGACCATTTGAATTGCTAATGGTTCTTAAGCCTCTGTGTCGGCTGTGGGGGCAGGGTTACTCCACCACCTGCTCTGTGCCACCCTCAGCTAAGATCAGATTGTGGTGTCGCTGTTCAAATAAAAGAATAAATGCTGCATTGAAACCAAAAATTACAATAATCGACATGGGAGCCTGGATTTAGGCAAACACCGGTGTGCTTTCCGTCCTCCAACGCTAGTAATCAATATCACCAGCACAGCTACATAGCTGTTTAAGAGAAAAGCAACAAAAGGAAATCCACTTGCAACCAGGAAATAAAATGGGCCATTTTCCACACTTTATTCCTATTATACTTTTTCATTTTTGGCAGGCCCTTCGAAGACTATTTGAAGAAGAGGTTTTGTCCAGTATGGTCAGAGAGCAATGCTTTTCCACCATTTTCCAGGCTAAAAGGCTGCCTCTTATCTTAAACAGTGCTCAAGGAAGCTTTGTGCAACCTCTGTGTGCACAGGAGGAAGAGCACCTCCTTTTGCTCTGAAGCCAAGCAAGGACGGGGTGCTTGATTTCACAGGAGGAGGGGCTGTGAGGGTCCCCTTATTTCTTGGAAGCTGGCTTACCAGGAGGAGAAAGCAGATGCCTTGGGACCAAAAACAGAGTTACTGCAGCCCAGGGTGTCCCCTGACCCCCAAGGGTAACCCAGAGCTGAGCTCCCAGACGGCAAGTAGAAATACCATCAGGCCGCGGTCTGGAGAGTCCTACTGCTCTTTACCCTGCTCCATCCCACATCGCGTCCTCCCCTCTCCCAGCTCATCCGCTGGACCCTCCCTCTATCCTCCACGGAGTGGACAAGGGGGAGCCTGGGGAAGGCCCCACGGAGGGAGTGCTGGCTCCCCCCAGCTGGAGTGGGTTTGCTCCCTCACCCCTGGACGCCCCCCCCATGGAGAGGACTGGGGACCCCACCTGTCCTGCAGGCCCAAATCAATGCACCTGCTGCATCAGCTCACTTTTAATCCCACAGGGGTACAAATCTCCATTATTAGCGATGCCTGCAGCTTCCACAAAGACACCAGGCAGCCCAGAGGGTCCAGATGTAGATGCAGCCCAAGGAGGGAAGCAGGATTTCACCTGAGTCTCCTGCAGCCCAGAGCCCAATTTGCACCATGGGCTGGGTTGGCACCCACACAGCAAGCCAGCCACCGAGAGAAGCCTCCACTGCAGCTTGTCTCCTGCTGCTCTCCCACACAAGCATCTGACCCGTGTTCCTCCCTCCGTATGCCAAGCACTTCTCCCTAGAGGATGCAGTCCCAGCAGGAGGCAGCAGGACAGGAGTTTCCAGGTGGCTGTGGTCACCCCACACTGGTCTAATCTCCATCTCCCAAACCCAACCTCAGCAGGGAGCCAGTCCCTGGATGAATGCACCAGCAAGGCCTTAGGACAGTGTTGACTTGAAAAATCCCACCCCTTTATAAGCACCACTTTGCATCCTTATGAATGTCATTCCAGGGATCTTATCAGAAATAACTCTGGTTTCTCAGCTTTTCTGAGGAGGAAGGTGGCCGGCTGGGATGGAGCAAATAATATTCGAACATAAAGGGCAAGGAGCTACCTGCCCTCCAGGTCCCTTCTCACTCTGAGGGCTCTGGCTCTGGGTGCAGAAGGCACCTGCAGATACGGGATGGCATATTCCAAACGTTTCTCTAACTGGTGCTGAAGAAAGTGCAAGTCATTACCAACATCCTCTCTTCTGATATTCTCAAAGGCTTGGGGTATCTACAAGCTTATTAATTTCATATAAAATATTTCAGAAAAACCAAATTGGCCCTTGTCAAGTGCATTTTGGCTAATTAGGATAGAGGTGCACAATAATTCAACCCTAAGTAGCAGTTCAAAGCTAGGAAAAATAACTTTACAATATGGACTGAATTTTTGTAAGGGCTGCTTAATCCCACTAGTATTTTAAAGTCATTTCTCCCTGAAGCATGAACAGAAATTTCACAAAATGCAAATGTCAAAACACCTGAACTCAATGAATTCTTTCCTCTTATCCTAACATTCCCCTTTCCCTTCCCTAAGCCTAGCCCTTACGCTGGTCAAGAATCAAATGAAGTAAGAATCATCACTGGCTTACCAAGTCTAATGTTTTATACATTAAAAAAAATTCTTACAAAAAAGCAACATAACCATCAGAGCTGCTAAATTTTCCCCTGGAAAAAATGCATTTTGAAGTAAGTGGTGTATTTTCTTCCTTCCCCCGACTTAAAATTTCCCTTGGTAAAAGTCAAGAGAACAGAGCTCCAATGTGCACATCACTCAAGGATCAATCAACTCTCTGGAGGCATTTTTCTCCATGAGAAAAGACCACCATTTGCTCTAATCATTTTGGATTTTTTTGCCTGACATAATACTCGTTTCCTAGGGACAAACTAAATAACCAAGTTCCATGAACTGAATGCATTTTACAGCGTCCTACCTTGACAAGGCGATGGAAAATATTTTAGCATCAAAAGGCTGCCTTCATCTATCAAGGAGTGACATTTTAAAAACAGAACTGGGGGACAGGCTAAAAAAAGAAAACACAGTTCACTTATTCTACAAGGTAACGAAGGAGGCATCTTATGATGCAGAATTCATGTTGGTTTTAATCCTTTTTGATCAAACCCGATATGTTTGTCAGGAGAGGCTAGGGTATAACTGGGAAACAAACAAGCTCGAAACCACAGAGGCTTCAAACAATAAAATGTGCCCCTCACTGTGCCGTGTGCCCTGGTGGTCAGCAGGACAGCAGGAGCCATCGGCCAGCACTGATGCTCCCTGGCCTGGAGGTGATGTCACTCCCACCAACCCACTGGCCAGAACTGGTCACATGGCCAAGTCCAGCGTCAAGGGCTGGGGAGATGTGGCTGTCCTGGGCACCCCAAAGAAGAGCGCCCCAAGCACATGAGCTGCCACCAGCTTTGCCTGATTATGGGTCTTAAAAACCTGACACTTGACACTTGTAGTTCTCAACTCTGGCCACCCTGTAATAGCACCAGGGAAGCTTTCACAAAGCACCCGCCTGGGCCCACCCACCTCAACAGATCTGAAATCTCCAGGGAGGCCCATCCATCCCCTCGATGTGAATCCGACTGGCCCCGAGCGTCCCGGACTCCAGAGCAAGGAGGGAAATGCGCTGGTAGCACAGTGATCGCCACAAAGTAGCCACGGGAACGTTCTCCCCGCTGTGAGTGAGCACTGGAGGGGTGTTTCTCCCTTCCGGAGGCACCCTGGGCCCCTCCGCGTGTGCGGGGGATTGGGCCACGGCGAGCCAAGCGAGGCCGTCCGACAGGTGACAGAGTAAGGGAGCCACGTGCAGCGGCTGCCCCGACGCCCTGTCAGCACGGTCCGGGGACAGAGGAGTCAGGAAGGAAAGGACGCGGGGGAAATGCAGACGGCGGAGAAACACGGCCCTGGGTCCGGCCTCCCGTTAGGCGCTCTCTCATCCCTACCCTAAATAAAGATTCTCAGCTCTAAAAAGCGCGTCCTCGGCCATATGGAGCTTCCTTCCGCACATTCCTCCCCTCCCCCGGGAGGGCAAGATTCTAGAACGGGAAGGAGGAGGCTCGGCTTTGAGGCTCCGGGGACGTGGGACAGATGGCTCCCTCACTCAGACAGAAAATGCTATTTTGGCTGCAGGTCCAAATAATTTTTCCACCATTTCATGGAGACCTGGGAGCTTGCTTTGTAAATGACTTTGGAAATGATCCGTTTTTGTGAAACGTTACCCAAAACCTTGAGCGGAAGCGTTTCCCCAGCGCTCACCCTTGCATGGCCACAGCAAAATAGAGAGCGGCCCACTGCCCGTGAAGCGGGGCCTGCCGCCGCCGGGGTGCCGCGGGCGCGGGCAAGCACGTGCGGATGCCAGGAGCTGGGTGAGGGGCAGTCGGGGACGCAGCCCTGGTCCCGGCGACGTCACGTGCGCTTTCGCTGCCTCTTCCGTTTGCCGTCCCCAAGCATGGACACGGGCGACACCACAGCCCCCCCACCTGGCTAGCCGGGCCCCCTTCAGCACGCTTACGTTCCGGAGGACTCAACCCGTTCCCGGCCTCACCCAGCTCCTGGCTTCCTGACATCTTGCGAGGAAAGTACCCCCAGGTCTGGGAGAGGACACGCAGAGGTGGGAGGGGCTCCACTCCGGGATCCCAGGGGCTTGCAAATCCGTCGCTGGTATCCTCGTACACAAGTCGAGGGGGGAACAAACACCCGCTGGGCAAACCCCTCCCACCAAGCCAGGGGCGGGGCAGGGGCGGTAACACCCAGGCCCTCAACCTCCGCTGACCCCACACCTGCCCCTGCTCAGAGGTGAGCGAAAACGTGTGTTGCCACAGGTACAACCTCTGAGGAAGACGCACCACCTTAGAGACTAAGGCTGATCTGCACCAAGGACACCGTCCCCTGCCACAGCCCTTCACAGGAACGGGACGTCCCTGAAGTGACTCTCGGTGCAGGACCTCTAGCCCTCTGCCCTGTCCCAGCTCTGGCCCACTCCCACCTTCTGGGTTAAGCCCCAACAACCCGCCCGCCATTCTCACAGGTCACTGGTCCCAAAGGGTGCTCTGATGTCTCCTCTTCTGAGATGGCATCTCCTCCTGGCTTTCCACATCCTGGAAGATGCCACCCTCTTCCCAGGCCCTCAGTCAGACCCTCAGGGCTGTCTCCTGCTCTGTCACCAACGTTGCCCACATATGTGTTTCCTAAGTGCCATCAGTCCCGAGTTGGCCAAATACTCCTACTTGCTCTTCCTTCCATTCCTGACTTTGGCAGCTCACCTGCTCCCACCAGGGTTACATTTCCAAATGCTGCATTTCCTGTCCACATCCATCCAACCCACACCTGCCAGAGCTTCCAAATGTCTTAAAAATATCATTTTGTTGGGTCTTCCTTTCCTGTGAAAAATCTCCAGACAGCCAAGCCTTCACCTGCTTGTCTGAGGCTCAGCACAGTCCCAGGGAGCTTGTCCAGCTGCCCTGACCGCCCAGCATCTCCTGGGTGTGCACCCTCCACGCCTTTGCTCAACGTATTCCCTGCCTGAAAGCCTACCTCTGGCAACCCCGATGTTTAAAATCCCACCCACCTTCTGTTTCCAACAATATGGTAGAATGGATACTTTGAATGGCTCTCCCATCGGAAATAATCAAAACGGTACATAAGATCCATGTTATTTTAATGTGTTGGCTGAACACAGTATTCTGTGAAGGAAAAATAAACTGTAAGCAGGAATCCTGGGAGTTGAAACCAAAGCCAGTGTTGCCCTGGGGTTTCTGCAGAGCCCTAGAAGCCTGGAGCTTTTCCTTTGGTGGCCGCACAGGACAGACATGGGAGCAGGAGGTGAAGCCCAAGGACCAAAGTTAGGAATCTAAAAGGAGTTTTCCACATAAAGATAGAACTCAAGAGGGCTATGTCCACCTTTAAGTAAGAGCAAGCAATAATCCTTGCTATGCAGGAAATAGCAAAGAAACGTACTTGTCTCAACTCTAACATGGGGGAAGGAGAAAAACTTCCCCTGAAAACCACAAGCCAGTCCTCTTGCAGGTCTGCTGTCTGAATCCACTCTGCGGTAGATCCAGGCAGGAAATCTTAATTACATCGGTGCCTAGTGGCCGTGCCCTGGGCAGCAGGAAGAAGTAAACACACAGCCTCTCTGGAGGAAACCCACCTCCAGCCACCTCTCAGAGAATTCCGCAGGTGAAGCTAAGGGAAAAGAGCAGCTTGTCTTCCAACGGAGGACAGGAAATTCCGTGAGTGTGAAGCCGCAATGGTGACAGAAGCAGACATGCAGACTTTTATTATGATTGATATTTCAGAGAAATGAAAGAGAAAGATTTAAACAAGGTAAAAAAAAGAATTTGTAAAAATGAAAAATATGATGATTAAAATAAAAAGCTTAATGACCTCCGTGTCCAGAGAGATGGAGTAGATGCACGATTCCTCCTGCTAAGTAAACTAAAGACATTATTCACAAAACACTCTAAGAAGATTCTGAAAGGCTCCAAAAAGGCAGACGGATTAGGGAGCTTGGGGCCTGAATAACAACACAGTGGTGAGTTCTCTGGGTTTTCTTTCAACCTGATACATCTCAGACTTAAGGCTGAAGAAGGCAGCAATCTGGAAACACCAACAGGTACAGATTTTTAAAAGCCCCAACAAAAGCTTGCTCTCTGGTCAGGTCAGCTCTACTCCCACTGAATACACAGGAAGAAACTGTGATTCCCCTGTGATATTCACAAAGGCCAAGTGGGGAACCGGAACTTCTACTGTCACCTGGTTTGATTGAGGAACCTGAAATGCTCTCCCTGCAAGATGGTGTCAGAGCAGGCCACATGGGGAGCTGGGACATTCTTCTCGAAAAACAGTAATGAGGGCCCCCCTCAAGGTACCAGTGGAGCCCATACAGGGAGCCTGTACTTCCACCCCACCTGGCAGTAACCAGATACCCCTCCCCTCCCAAGTAGGATGGTGCCAGAGGACACCCACTAGAAAGTCAGGAATTTCACCAGCATCCAGTGGTAATAGGCCACCCCTCCTCTCTTGGGGGCCACACAAGAAGTACTGAGGGATGCCCACAATCCACACCACCACCAAGGACTCATTAGTGGTACCTGGTTGGGATCTGGAACATCCACCCACACCCCACAGCAATGAGGAGTGACTCCTGGGGAGTCACCTGGCAATAACAAGATGGCACACCCCTTCTCCTGCCAGACTGGTGTTAGAGAAAACCAGCTAAAATCCTGTTTCAAATGAGATCCAGAGTCTCATGATACAGCACCCCAAATGTCCAGGAGTCAATTTTTAAAAAATCACTCACGATAACAAGAACCAGGAAGCTCTAAAAGTGAATGAAAAAAAGACAATCAATACACACTAATGCTGACATGATAGAGATGTTAGCTGTACCTGACAAAAATTTTAAAGCAACCATCAAAAAAACATTTCAAACATGCGTGAAATAAATGAAAAGTTAGAGAGTTGATAATAAATAAAAAGTCGACAAACAGATGATATAAATAAGAACCAAATAGAGATTTTAGAACTAAAAAAAAAACAAATACGGTAACTGAAATTTTAGAAGCTCAATGTATGGTATCACCAGCAGAATGGGGGAAACAAACAAAGGAATTAGTGGAATAAAAGACAAAACAATAGAAATTACCCAATTTGAAGAACAGAGAGAAAATAGACTAAATAAATGTGGACAGAGCCTCAAGGACCTGTGGGCTATAACAAACCATCTAACATTAGTGTCATCAAGGGCAGGCTGAAAAACAACTTGGAGAAATAATTGATGAAAACTTATCAAATGTGGCAAAAGACATAAACCTAAAAAATTCCAGAAGCTTAGCAAACCCTAAAAAGGATAAATCCAAAGAAATCCACACAAAGGCACATCATAATCAAGCTTCTAGAAACTAAGGACAAGGAAAAAATTTTGAAAGCAGAGAAGAGAAATGACACCTTACCTGCAGGGGAAAACAATAGGAATGGCAGTAGACTTCACCTAGGAAACCACAAACGTCAGAAGGAAGTATCACATGCTGTTCAGCACACACAATTCTGTATCCAGTGAAAATATCATTCAGGAATTATGGGGAAATAAGACATTTTCAGAGAAAGAAAATCCAGAGAATTTGTTGCCAGAAGACCTACTATAAAAGAATGACTGAAGGAAATTTTCTAAACACAAAAAAAACAACAAAAGAAGCTTGGAAATCAGGATGGAAGAAAGAACACAGTAAGCAAAAACATAGTAAATATAACAGATTTCCTTTTCCTCTTGAGTTTTGCAAATTATGTTTGAGAGTTTAAGCAAAAATTATAACTTTGATGTGGTTCTAAATGCATGTGGAGAAAATTTTAGAAAAATTATATTATAAATGAGGGAAGATAAAGGCACATAAAGAGAGGTAAGTTTTCTATACTTTACTCAAACTGATAAATGGACACCACCAGTAGACTGTGACAACTTATGTACATATAATGTAATAACTGGAGAAACCAATTTAAAAAACTATACAAAGAGATGCACTCAAAAACACTAGGGATAAATAAAAATGGAATTCTAAAATATATTGAAAGAAGCCACAAGAAGACAGGAAAACAGAAAACAGAAAAAAAAAACCAAACAGAAAACAAAAATTAAAATTACATTTAAACCCTAGTATTTCAATAGTTACAGTAAATGTAAATGGTTTAAATATACAAATTAGAAGAGACAAATTGGCAAAGTAGACTTAAAAACATGACCCAACTATATATTGTAAAAAGAAGCTTACTTCAAATATAGTAAGATAAGCAGATTGAAAGTAAATAGATGGAAAAAGATATATCAGACAAATATCAATCAAAGAAAATGAGTGGCTATATTAATACTGGATAAAGTACACTTCAGAACAAAGAAACTTTCCAGAGGCCAAAAGGAATATTATATAATGATAAAAACAGTCAATCCACCAAGAAGACATAGCAGTTCTGAATGTGTATGCATTAAATAACAGAACTGAAAAATATGTGAAGTTAAAAATTGGTAAAACTAAAAAAATCCACAATCATACATGGAGTCTTCAATGCCCCTCTCTCAACAATTGATAGAAAAACTAAATAGAAAATCAAAAACAATACAGAAAAATTTAAAACACTACCAACCGATAGAATGTAAACAATATTTACAGAAGACTCTGCCCAACAACAGCAGAATACACATTTTATCATGTGCCCATGGAATATATACCAAGATAGACCACATCCTCAGCCATAAAGCAGACCTCAACAAATTTAAAAGATGGTGTTCCTCAACCACAATGGAGTCAAATTAGAAATCAATAACATAAAAACAACACAAAAAAATCTCCAAGCACTTGGAAATTAAATGGCACACTTCTGAATAATCCATAGTTCAAAATAGCATTGTCAAACAAACAAACAAAAATAAAACTACACTGAACTGAATAAAGATGAAAATACAACATACCAAAATGTGTATGACACAGCCAATGCAGTGCAGAGAGGGAAATTCACAGCACTAAAGCACACATTAGGAAAGATGCAAAGTCTCCAGTCATCTAAGTTCCCACCTCAAACCCCTAGAAAAAGAAGCACTAAATTAACCAAAGCAAACAGAAGGAAGAAAGGAAATAATAAAGACAAGAGAGAAATCAATGAAATTGAAAACAGAAAAATAATAGAGAAAATTAATGAAGCAAAGAGCTTGTTCTTCAAAAAGATTAATAAAATTGACAAACTGCTAGAAAGACTGACAAAGGTAAAAGAAGGAAGACACAAATTATCAATGTCAGGATAAAACAAGGAATCTCACAAAAGATCCTCTGAACTTAAAAAAATAATAAGGGACTACTAAAAATAATGTTCCAAAAGATAAATTTGAAAACTTAGACAAAATAGACCAATTCCTCAACACAAACTACCACAACTCACTCAATATGAAATAGATCATTTGAATAGCCCTGTGACTATTTAGAAAATTGAATTTGTAATTTTAAAAATTCCAAATAAGAAATCTCCAGCCCTAGGAATTACATTACTGGACATTTATCCCAGAAAAATGAAAATTTATTTTCACATAAAAATGCATACATAAATGTTTACTACATCTTTGCTTGTAACAACCCCAAACTGGAAACAACCCAGATGTCCTTCAGCAGGTGAACAGATAAACACACTGTGGCACATCCACACCATGGAATACTACTCAGCAGTGAGAAGGAGGGAACTACTGATGCAAGAAACAACCTGGATGATTCTCCAGAGAATTGTGCTCAGTAAAACAAACAATCACAAAAGGTTACATATTACACCATTTCATTTATGTAATTTTTGAAATGATAAAATTATAGAGAAAGAGGACAGATTGGTGGCTGCCAGTGATGAGGGACAGGATAAACGGACAGAAGTAGGCACGAGTATAAAAGGGCAGCACAAGGGGCCCCCTGGATGGGAATGTCGTCTGTCTTGACTGCATCTACGACAATATCCTGGCTGTGACATTGCACCACAGCCTTTCGACTGTTGCCACTGGGGAATCTGGGTCAAGGATACGCCAGCTCTCTCTGTGTTCTTTTTTCCAGCTACAATGAACCTACAATTATCCCAAAATAAAAAGTTGCATTAAAAGTAACTCAGTAATCTGATTAGTCAGTGGATTAAATGCAACTGAAGAGAAAATTAGTGAACTAGAAGAGAGATCGAGAAAATAATCTAACTCATATTATGGGGTTAGCATAATCTCAATACCAAAAGCACACATGCGCTAGGAAGGAAAATTGCAGTGAATCTCACTTGCGAACATAGACACAAAAACCTGACAGGATATTATCAAAGAGAATACAGCAGTGTAGACAAACATTGAAAAACATGTGGGCCTCTCCTCAGGACTCGCTGGGTGTCCTTACAACATGGCCCCTGGCTTCCCCCAAAGGCAGTGAGGAGAGAGAGAAGGGGAAGAGGAAAAAAGAGAAGGGGGAAGAGGAGGGAGGGGGGAAGGAGGAGGGGGGAGGGGGAAGAGGAGGGAGGGGGAAGGAGGAGGGAGGAGGGTTAAGGAGGAGGGAGGGGGAGGGGGAGGGGGAAGGAGGAGGGGGAATAGGAGGGAGGAGGGGGAAGGAGGAGGGAGGGGGAAGGAGGAGGGGGAGGGGGAAGGAGGAGGGAGGGGGAGGGGGAGGGGGAAGGAGGAGGGAGGCACAACGCCGAGGTGTACTTTATAAGCTCATCCCCTCCACTTATTCTCTTCGTTGGAAGCAAATAAACAAATCAGCCCACTCTCCAGGGAAGGAGAATGAAGCTCCAAGAAGTGTCAAATAATCTAAGGACATAATTTAGGACCCCGCAGTGTCACCCATGACAGCCACAGGAATACACGGTGCCCAAGAATAGATACAACAAAATATGCACAAGCCTCTTGTGGAGGAAATTGCAAAACTTTTTTGGAAAGAAGTAAAGAAGACCCAGAGAAATAGTGAGACAAACCACAGTCTTCAAAAAGCCAGGGTCCCAAGAGGTCGTCTCTCCTCACCTTGAGTGACAACCCAATGCAGGTTTGTTTTTCACGTGGAACGTGCGATGATTATTGGAAATTGCTTATGAAAAGAATAAATGACTAAGAGTAGCCAAGGCACTCCGGCAAAAAAATAGTATGGTGATCAGTGGTAGGACAGGGGAATTCCTTGACCAGAGATATCAAGACTTATGACCCTAAAGTATTTTGCATCTTTGGAGAAGGCACAGGAAAAGCTGAAGACCCCAGCGTGAAGAGGGTGTGGAGGGACAGGAGCCCGCTGGGAGACAGCAAACAGTTGCTTCCACTTTGCTGAAAGTTTGACCTCACCTAGTAAATCAAACATGTGCCTACTAAGGCTCCAACAAATAAAGGCTTCTAGGGGTACCCCCTTGAGAAATTGTTGCCCGGTGCACCAGAAGATAAGTACAAGGATGTCCAGAGCAGCGATATTCATAGTTAAAAGGGGCAGAAACTTCCCAAATGTCCACCTACCCACAGTATGTGGGAAAATGAAGTGTAGCACACTCAGACGAGAATATTACACAGCAGTAAAGACTGATGAGCTATATGCATGGACATAGATGAATCTCAAAGTCACAATGTCAAGCAAAAGAAACAAACTTTCAGATTGTGCGATTACACTTGTTTAACTTCAGAAAGAGAAACCTAAGCCCTGTATTGTTCAGCGATACACATGTAGCAGGTACAACTATAAGGAAAGGCAAGGGATTAAGTTAACTTTGGAGAGTAGTGTTTGGTGAGTAGGGAGTTAGACACAGAGAGGGGGATGTAATCAGGTTGGGACGCTTGGAGGTAGGATGACCAACTGTCCCAATTTGCTAGGGACTAAGAATTTTCCGAAGGCTTGGAAATGTCAGTGCTGCAACCAGGTCAATCTTGGGCAAATGGACAGTTGGCTACCCTGTGCTGAGGACTTCTAAGGTACCAGAACATTCTGACTTGACCTTGCTACTCTTCAAATATCATTATTTTTTAAACAGGGTATAGCAGGTTGAATCATGCAACCCCAAAAGATATGTCCACATCCTAATCCCTGCCACCTATGAATGCAATTTCATTTGAAAATCAGCTCTTTGCAGATGAAAATAATTACAGATCTCAAGATGAGATCATCCGGATTAACCAGGTGCCCTTATAAGAGACAGAGGAGGAGGTCACGTGAGGACGGGGGCAGAGGATGGAGCAAAGCAGCCGCAAGCCAAGAAACGCCTGGAGTCGCCAGAAGCTGGAAGAGGCAAGGAGGGGTCTGTCCCCAGAGCCTTTGGAGGGAGCATGGCCCTGCTGACACCTTGATTTTGGACCTCTGGCCTCAAAAGTGTAGGAGAATAAATTTCTGTTGTTTTAAGCCACACTGTGCTAATTTCTTGCGGCAGCCACGGGACACTCATACAGTGGGCACATTTACTTTTATACCTTGCTTTGTTTGCATAATATATTTTAAAAGAAAAAGAAAAATATTGAGTCCCCCATCCTTCCAGGCAGAACTCAAATTCCATCTCCCCTTCAGCAATGTCCCCTACTCTGAAATAAGTCTGCAGGGTGTGGTTTAAAGGCCCCTATTTTGGCTTCTCCTGCATGTATGTGAGTAAATGCTTGTAATCATCCCTTCTAGATGTAAATGTCCTTGAAGACACCAACCAAGACTTGTGGGATTTTGGTAGCCCACATGGCGTCTAGAACAGTGTCAAACAGTAGTGCTCATCCAACACTGCTGAGTCAATGAATGGATGTCAGCAGAACCCCAGGAGGCAACAACCAGGCCATGGGGGCTCCGGATCCACCAGATGCAGAGACACCGGGAAGGCCTGCCTGGGTCCTCTGGGAGCAGCCTGGAGCCAGCAGGCTGCGGTCACCGCAGTTGCCAGGCTGCCTTCGATTGCTGACTCACGCCCTCATCCCCTAGACCCACGCTTGCCCTGCCAGCTCCCACTTCCGGCTCCACCTCTAGGATGCAGTGAGTCATCCCCTCAGCCTGGCATTCCCCTCCAGACACCCCGTCGTGGCTTCAGTCCTTGGTCTTGCCTTACAGCCTGGCAGCTGCCACTTCCCTGACGCTTCCAGGCCCTGACTCCTGGAATCACGCCTCTCCACCTGGCAGATCCTTTCTTACAAATCTCATTAATTTGTGGCCACTTACAGACAGAGAATTTGGAATCATCCTAGTTATTTCTGTGACCAGTAACCAGGTGAATGAGAATCAAGAGCAACCACTGCAACCTGTGCCCGGAGCTGTCTGCAGATTCTTTTGGCCAGCACTCGAGGTCCCGAGCTCTGGGCTTCCCCTTTGCTCACACCTGTGTCTTCCAGGCTTGGGCAGCCTGTGCACAGTTATCAGGACCAGCCAGAGAGGCTGACATGCCTCAAAGCTGCTTCCGAAGGACAGTGAGAGCAAATGTCTGGCTGGCCTGGGGCCAGAGAGACCGCAGCAAGCTCAGGATGGGACGGGCACCTCCACCCCACAGAGGGCTTCTGATTCCCTGAGACCATGCTTCACCCTTGCCCACCTGCACTCCTTCACAGCACTGCCCACCCGGCTGTCAGGAGATCAGAGGGAGGGAATCGAAGGCAGGGTATTCATCACCACACCTATCTTTGCTGTCTCCCTGCAGGGCCCCCTCGGACTGAATGCTTCCTTGGGCGAAGGGCACAGCTAGCTCCTCCAAGGTCTCTCTCCCTCTCTCTGTCTCTTTCTGTCTTTCTCTCTGTCTCTCTCTCTCTCTCGTCTCTCCACCCACAGAGTGGTGACCAGCCTCACAGCTCCTGGCTCTACACGGAATACTGTGGCCATCCTCTGCCCACCTTTAAATGATCTCATAGTAACTTCCTGCAGTTGCTCAATATGAGGATGCATCTGTTTCCCATGAGGACCTGGGCTGTCCCACACCTGTGATATTCTCCAGGCGGACGCACAGCGTGGGGCCCACCACCCTTCCCATCTCCCAAACCATTCAGGCACCGTGATGCACATGCCCCCATAGGGGGGCCTCGAAGATACCACGGCCAGACCTTGCAGAACAAGCTCCTGGTCAGAGATCTCATGAGTGGTGAGGGGGAGCCATGGGGCCTGAAGAAGGGGAGTGGGCCGCTGCTGGCATCTCCATTTAGGCCCCCAACCCCACCATCCTGGCCAGGAGAGCAAGGCCTCACCAGGCAATGCACGTGCAGGGTGGCCCGGCCCTGGCGTCTGCTCGGCCTTCCAGGCACTGTGTCCTCAGAAAGACTGAACTGGCACCCCCAGTTCAAACCCCAGCCAGTCAGAGCCGTGTGTGTCGTTGGGACAATGGAGAGCTCAGATGGCATCGCAGGTCAGAGAACACCAGCAGACCTCTGTGAGGGGCTTCCAGTCAAGCTAGACCTGCGGATGGACGGTAGGTTTCTGGGCTCAGGCAGGAGGGGAGCAGGATGGTGGCAGGACCAGGTGGGGCAGGGGTGTTGGCTGCGCCCAGCTTTTCCCTGCCTGGGGTAGGGGCACAATTTCCAGTCTGAAAACATTCTGCTTTGGGATTTGGGGTGTCTAGTGTAGGGAATTACAATAAAGGATTCTGAATTTGTTACTTGTCATTGATTTTTACCAGAAAGTCAATGATCTCATGCACACACACACACACAAAATTGCCAATTGCTCCCTCGTCCAGACACTCCTCAGGAAAGAACAGAGGCCAATCCCAGGTCCAACCCCTGCCTGGCCTGAGCCTCACCTGACTCCATAGAGCAAGATTCCTTCCTAGAATTTGCATGTCAGATTCCCACCGGGAAACCCAACCTGGGATCAAAATCCTCTTCTGCCTCAAAGTTGGCAGCACATTTCGTGGATGTGAAGTCCTGCTCATTTGTAGAGGGCAGAGAGTGTGTTTGATTTGATGGGGGAAGAGTTCCTGATGGTCGTGACTTCATCTCATGGAAGAAGCAGCTTCCCAGAAAGCAGTGAATCGTACCTGCTTTTACTTTTCTCCTGGGAACAGACAAGACCCGCTGGGTCCCGTGGGCAGCTCCTGTAACCGAACCTGCTCAGAGCTCGAGTTTGGAGTTCTGGGGGTTGCTGTTGCTTGACAATAACCACGCACAGATATTTGTGAGGATTTCGACAATGATGAATGATTGCGTCTGAACAGTCTTATTACACGCTCTCAAAGCGTAATTATGCAGTGTTAGGTAATCAAGTATAGCAGTATTTAGCTAAATTTCAGTGGCTAAATTGACTGTATGTTCTGATTTTGACCTACTTAAAGAACAGCAAAAGAGAAATACGATTGTTTACAAAGATGGAAATTATGTCCCCAGAGATTATCTCTGTTTGTTAAGATGATTATTTCCCCCAATGGAGTGAGTTAGGAGCACAGGAACAACCACAATAACAATTCGTTGAGCACTTCCTGTGGGACAGGCACCGTGTAAGGTACTTTCCAGGCATAATCTCATTTGCTCCTCATGAGAGAGGCATGAGGCAGATCTTACATTCCATTTTACAGTTGAGGAAACTGAAGCAGGTAAAGACAGAGTAGCCGCTCAAGGTGGCAGAGCCGGGACTTGGACTGTGGCCATTTGTCCTGGGAGCACAGGCTGAGCCCACACTCTGTGCAGCCAATCTCCTGAATATCACAGCCTGTCCTTCCCACATGCCGTGCAGCCCTGGCCTCCGAGAACCCACAGCAACGGGAGGGGGAATCTCCCCAGAGCCAGCAGGGCAGCAGTGCCCACATGACCATGACACCAAGGTGGCGCCCAGCATCTGAGGTTGAAGCATCCCCTCTTGCAGCTCCAGTTCTGGCCAGAGACATCTCAGGGCCTTCCAGGGTCCAGCTCCCGAGGCTGCTGCCTCTTGCTGGGTTTCTCCACCCCTCTGGGAACTACCCCACCACCGCTCCGCACAGACACTCATCACTCCCCCAAGAAAGGGCCTTGCCTCGAGAGCTGGGACCAGCTGGGCACACACTCAAGTCACTGGACTATCGCATCATGTTCTGACCACTTGCACCTTTTTCTCTTTTACGACACAGGTGCTTCTGCAGAGCAGGAACATCATCTCATTACCTGTGGGACCCTGGAGCCTAGAGCAAGTCTTGGCACAGGGAAGTTACTGAGTATTTTCTGCCGAGTGAATAAAAAGCAGAATCTAGCTAAACTCTTGCTAAATCAACAAATGATTATGTGGCTGATTGAGAAAATGGTGCAAAACAATAGAAATATCTTCTGTGTTCTTTAGATAAACTGAGACAAAAGCCTCCACTTGGCTGTGGTCCAGACAGTCCGCCAGGGCCCGGGTGCACTGGGCTAGCACTGGGCGTGCCGCAGACCCTGCCCGCATCTCTTTGCAGCTCTAGACCAAGCTCCGCCTAAGGCAACTTACTCCCCACAACCTCCAGTGGTGTCTGGCCACAGGTCATCCTTTGTCGATCAGAAGCCACACTTCTGGTGTACCCTGGATGTTCTGAATGCTTCTGCTCAGAGACTGGAAATCACCCCTACCTGCTCCCACAGCGTCCTCATTGGCTGAATCTCCACCTGCAAGACACAGTCCCCTTCCACACCCCCAGGCCCACGATTGCACCCACCCGTTCCAGGACAGCCAGCTCAGACACAGAGAACCCAGGCAGGGGCTGGCAGCTCTGTCTTGCAACAGCTATGAGCCACCCACTTCCCAGCACCTGCTCTCAGGGCTCCAAGGCTTCTCTGAGCAGCCAAGGAGGTGCAGGTGGCTCTGGGTCAGCCATGCAGAGAGAGTAGAAGCTTCCGGCTCTACACCCAAAGTCCCACTTCTGCCAAACAGTTGGGAAATACTTGCCTCCCAGCCTTTTGAAGTGCACAAGGGTCACACACTCGTTAGAAAGCATTTTATACTGCTGACCCAGGAAGAACAGACACTTTAAATGACTTTTCTGTACTCACTGTGCCATGTGTCTGTGCAGCTCACTGTGAAATCCATGGGAGACATCAAAGTGTTCTGAAAATGAAAAAGAAAATCACTTTATGCTCAGAGTGAACCACCATCACAAACAAATTTTGACGATTTAATATGTTTATTGAAAGCTAAATTTTCTGCATTTTCAGCAAACTCCTCTGCCCTTTGGGATCTATCATATGGTTCAAACACGACAAGCTGTCCCTTCCAGCGACAAAATGTTAATAGACTAACACTGTCGTATTGCACGACTGCAAGTGATACAATTTACTCTCATAAGATGCCATCAATAATACATAAAAAGTATTGTATAGTACAATATGATTATTTTAATTCCTAGACCCAAATCCAAGGAAACTCCAAGGGAAGTCCATGAGTATGTTCCACATATGCGGGGATTCTAGATTCATGTGGAAAAGGCACAGGGCGGAAATGTTGCAAATCTCTTAAAAGGAAACCCTTCTCTTCCATCCCAGGTACTAATGAAGCCATAATTCACAAAGCTATTGTCTAAATGAACTGGCAAGGATACTTTCTCCTCACTCACCCTCTGATCACAAACTGACCTGCCAACAGGCTCGCCTAGACGTGGGCAGCCCTGGAGATGGGGCCCTGGCCTGCGAGTGTACAGGTGGCCAGCGACCGTACTGCAGCCCAGGCCGAGGCTGCTGTGTCCGTGAGGGCCAGCAGGTAATTAGCAGGGCCCTGCAGTCCTGTTGGTGAACCAAAGCTGGGGTCTGCTCCGGCTTTGGCAACCTCAAGCATATCTTAGAAGTTGTGGGTTTTGGACAAGAATAGTAATGGAGCCAAATGGCCAGTGGTAATTAGGCATCTTATCACAAAACTTTCAGGTTCGGGCCCTAATAAATTATGCATGGCAGGAGCAGTCAGTCCTGCAGCTGCTGTGTGCAGCGTGTCGAGGGGAAGATGAACAGCTGCATCCACTCTCCAGTTCCATCACCCCCTCGGGAGGGTCCAATCAGAGTGTGGGCTGCAGGAGCCTCACAGGCAGGGCCAGGCCTCCCTCGGGCTGTTCTCCTGAGCCTGGTGGGCTTGCTCTGAGCAGTGCACCTGTCTCGCCCATCTGGCCCAGGCCTGCAGGGAACAGGGTGGGGTCCTCAGGAAGGGACGCAGACACCCACTCGCCCAGCCTGGGGCAGACCCCTTCCCGCCCCTACTGTTTCTCACCCTTAAACATGCACTTCTCCATCCAGCTGGGAACAGTGTGGATTCATGTTCCCACCCTGTGCCCACAGGGTCCCCGACAGCTGACGACCTGGACTCCGAATCCTAGAGATGAAGGAAGAGTTCATCCTTCCTTCAGTTCCCCTTTCCTGAAAGGCCTCCGGGCAAACCACGGCCAAACCAGTGCTTTTGGAAGAGCTGGGCTCCTCTCCTGGACAAAGGACAGCTTCAGGGCGTGTCTGAGCACCGCGTGCACATGGGGGCACATGTGGGGGTGGGGCCACATGGAGGGCAAAGGCCCTGGATGCATCAGCACAAAGCCTGCCCGTCTGGGTTGCTGCCACTGCACTGTGCCCCTGTGTCACCCGACTGATTTCCCTGCAAATGCTGCCTTCTTGTTGGCCCTCTCAGGGGAGCAGTGTAGTTCCCACAGGTCACTCCCACCGTGTTTCCTGGGAAGGAGCCTTCTAGGCGGGTACCCAGTAGCCCCAGGAAGCACAATGAGCTTGTTCTCCACCAGGCTGGGGTTTGCCCTTTCAAGCACTGTGCCTTTGGGTGGAGGCCGAAGGGCTGGTTTGCTGAGGATTCAAAGCCCCTGTCCAGGGCCTGGTGCATAGTAGGTGCTCGAGACACATTGACTGCACATAAAACCACACACCCCAGGCTGTGGCAATGCCAGAGGCAGGGGCTCAGGCTGAGTCTTACTTTGTGTTTAATTCTACTATTCTATGTGAAATATAACAAAGGCAATGAAATGTAAGAGAAGAATAGTCGCCATAAACCATCATCTACGGGGCTTAAATAAATGTTCAGTCACTCTTTGTCAGACAAGCACCTTCATTCAATGTTATAATTAGTTGTTTATATTTGTGGAGACCATCATGTACGAGGCCCTGGGCTTGTTCTCTACTAAACACTGAAGAACGTTATTTTCCTACATACCCATACGTATACACACACATGCATATGCACACGAATACATGTGTGCACACACAGTATGAGCATGCATGTGTGTGTATACAAATACATGGGCATACATAAATGCATATGTGCACACATTCATACACATGAAAACACATGCACTACAAATGCGTGCACATACATACATGTGTGCACACAGACACACATGTACAACCAAATATACATGTGTGTACACATATATACACATACACACAGACTCTGGTAAAAGTGGCTGCGTGTGATATGATTGCTAAACTTACGTTGCTTCCTGTGATGGGAAGGTCTGGTGCCCACAGCCAGACCACAGACAGCCCCGGGGAAATACTGACCCTCTGTCTCCCAGCAGCACCCTGACCCAGGCCCTCTCCCCATACACCCCAGAAATGGGAGCCTCCGGAGGTTGATTCAAACCAGGAAATACTTCTTGTTTGTTATCCCTAGGTCAGTTTTTATTTCTCCATCTATATGGTAATGTCTCTCAACCTTGCTTCTTATAGACATGTTCAAACATGCATGAAAGTTGAGAAAAACATCCACTCAGCCCCGAGCACCCATCACTCGGATCCAGCCCCGCCCATGTCCATGTCCCCATTCTCTTCCCCTGCTGTCAGGTGAGGCAGGTGGAGAGCAGGGAAATGTGCACGGTCAGGCTAAGCTGACCTCCACCCCACCCAAGTCTGTGTCCTAGCTCACTGGGCTGTGAGGTCAGCGGGCTCCCTCCCGAGCTGAGACCCCCCCCTTTTCTCCATACATTCAGATGACAATGTCCACTCCAAGGGCCATTTGAGGATTAAATTTTAAAATGCACATAATGCTTAGTGCAGTGTCTGGCACCTTGTAAGAGTAATTAATTTAATTAAGAGTAATTAAAATTATTAATTGTATTATTAGCTGTACCAAAGCACAGACAGAGAAGGAGCTGTCCCAAGGTCGCAGAGCCAGTGAGAGGCAAACCGGCTGACCCGAGGCCCTGCCGACGGACGATGCAGCTTCCTTTGGAGGCCCCCGGTGGCTCTTGGCTTCAGCAGAGGCCTAAGAAGCAGAGTCGTTTGTATTTGAACTCCAAAAAGTTACACTGAAAAGCAGAGAAACATTCTTGAGGCATCATTTTTGTGAGTTTAGCAAGCAAATGCCCGAAAAGGAACTTTCATTAAATCTGAAAGTCTCAGCTTTCCAACGTAATTTTTTTTAACTCTAAGGGAAAGTACTTCCTTTCTTAGCACTCTGATTCCAGGCTTTGCTGCATAAGGCACAGCCCACCTTCCAGTCTGCAGATGGATCCTTCTGGCCTTACTGGTGCTTTATGGAACTTGTGTGGAGAGAAAGGAGCTCCTGCACTCCAACACAGAGACAAGAAGCCACACATGAAAAGCGCCTTAATGCCACCTGCAGCCTGGTCTGACCTCTCCAACTTTTCCTGCCATCCTGACAGATTCGATGACCCACTTCCTGGCTCACAGCAGCCCAGAACTGCCCACGTAGGACAGGCCAGGGTGCAGTGGCTAATGGATGAACCCGCAGGTGACATCTGCCAGATTGTGGGCAAGGGGAAGGAGGACATCGACAGAGACCAATGCGAGGAATTCAACAAAACTTAGCCGGGGGGTAGAGGGGGTAGAGTGGGGGTCAACCCAGGACTGCAGTCCCCAGGAGACTGTGGGGTGGCCTCACACTCCACAGATTGGAGCCTGAGCCAGGAGAACACACTGCCCACCACTGAACACAACTCGTAAGAGCCCTGTGTCTCCCACACTTGGGTACCACGCCCAGGGTCCTCACCCAGGGTCCACACCCAGGGTCTACTCCCAGGGTCCTTACCCAGCGTCAATGCCTAGGGTATACTCCCAGGGTCCATGCCCAGGGTACAGTCCCAGGGTCCACGCCCAGTGTCCACTCCCAGGGTATACTCCCAGGGTCCTCACGCAGGGTCAATGCCCAGGGTCCACTCCCAGGGTCCATGCCCAGGGTCCACACCCAGGGTCCACACCCCATGCATTGCCAAGTAAGAAGGTGCAGACCGGCCGACTCTCTGCTTCACAGCGTTCTTCTGTTCTTCCCTCCTCTGAGCTCAACCCCTTCACGGTGTTTGCTCTTGTGAGTAGTTTGTGAATTACTGTGGAGGGGCTGGGACATGGGGTGAGAGCAGGACAATGCCTTGATTAAACAAACCAATCATAATTTGGTAATTCCATCCATAGAGTGAGTGTTTTTCCAGTATGAGCAGGGGAAGAGTTTATTGTTCTAAGTTTATTTACCTTAGAAAATGTTCTGCAACAGGAATTGCCCGGCCCGGGTTTCCAGCCTCCCAGCCCCACCCGGCAATAGCTGGTGTTACAGAGTAAGCCAGTGCCTGGCACTTAGCACAATTCCCTGACCAAATTAAATATTCAGTAAGTACTGGGCGCACTGAGTCATAATGCTACTCACTGTAATGGGGTTTTACCTGGCTCAAAAATTGTTCCTTAACCACAAATTCATTTCAAGAGCCGCGTCCAGTGGAATTAACATTCTCCCCGTGGCTGGGATCGTTCCTCAGTCATGCCTGCGCTCCTGGTACTTAATGACATGCTTTTGAAAAAATGATGGCTTTAGTTAAAGTTGAGTGGTCATTTCATTCCCAACTCATCTTTACAGCTTTTTAAAGAATGTTTAAAATTCCTTTGGCTGAGCCTCAAGCTAAATGTGAATTTTTGAAGAAAGTAAACAAACATTATGATTCCCAACTGGGAATTAGTGAGGAATGAGCAGTTCACAGCTTGGTTTCAAAGTAATGGCCCAGGCCCCAGCTTTGGCAGAAGCTGGAAAAGGCAGGCTGGGCTGACTCCGAGAAAAGAATTTTTTCCTCCAGATAAATAACCGTTTGAAAGCAAACTCAGGCGGTATGCAAAGCAGGTGCCTCCCAGATCCTGAGCGAGGCCTCCAGGCAGCAGGAGAAAGGAAGACCTGCCAGGGGATCCCCAGGCCCTGCACGCCCTGGGTCAGTGCCCCAACTCAGTACCTACTCCCATGGGGTCACCCCTCTTCTATGGTAGGAGTTAAACTTATGTAATTGGTTATTTTCTTATTTTCCTGGATAATTTGAGACATGAGAGCAGCGGTTCTCAACCTTCACTGCACATTGGAAATAGCTGGAGGGATTTAAAAATGCAGATGCCTGGATCTTACTCCCAGAGATCCTGGCTTAGTTGGTCTGGGTGTGCCTGGCTCGGCGTTGCAGTTAGAATGTGCATCCCAGACCGAGAAGTCTCTTGTTAAAGGAATTCACAGGTGCCAGTGAACAGCCAAAGGTAAGAGCCTGGAAGGAGAAAAGGCAGGCGTGGGGGGCGAGGCGGGAGGAACACACCTTGCAAAGACAGAGGAACAGCTGGGACCAAATGCCCTGCGGAACATAAGAAAATCTCGCAGGTGTGTTTCATGCTTGAGAAGGACATAATAGGAATAGAAAAACACTAAAAATAGTCACTCAAAGGCAAGATTATAAAACAAGGAAATAAGATGAAAATGGAAATTGCAGAGTCCAGGAAACAAATTGACCCAAAACACCATCATTACAGAAATAATATATAGAAAGTGGAAACATCAAGGAGGCTACACACAACTAACACAGAATTAGGGACACAGAGAAAGGCTGTCACCACCACAGCTGGGGCTGAGGCGGATGCAGCAGGGAGCACGGTGATTAGAGAGAGATGCTGGACTCCAAGGACAGCGACAGTCAGACACAAGGAGAACTGGCTTCCCAGCAGTGGGGAGCCCAACCTGGGAATCCAATGCGGTCAAAGACAAGACAGAGAGATGAATAGAAGAAATATCTTGTGACTCTACAGCTCAAAACCTCATGTTATGTTTCAAGATAAATTATACAGGAGAATCCACAGTACTGATTACAGTGCTGATCTTCGAGTTTAAAGAAATGAATCTTGGGCCATCTGGATAGATAAAGAATTCACCAGCGAGAGTGAAAACAATCAGACTGGCTTGGTGTTCTGCCCCGGCTACCAACACGAGACACCAGGGTGTTCACTACAGCCAAGCCGTCGGTCAGTAAGTCAACAATAAGCAGACGCTCGCGAACTCTGAGGACTCAGGGAATGTGCAACAACCATGAGCCCTTCTGGGAAGACCTACTCGGCGTCCAGGTCCAGTCGACGGGAAGGACAGAGGAGAGGTCTTCCTACAACGTCGCCTGGATGCCAGGGGACAAGGGAGCGGCTCTTCAGAGCGCTGCGGTGACGGGGGGCATGTTCCCCCAGGTGCGGAGACAGCGTGCCCCACTCCCGGGACCTTGGGAATGTGCTAACTGGGTTCTTCCGGGGGAGAAGGTTGGCAACAAATCCAGCCAGCCGGGAGATGGTGGAAATAGCCCTTCGCTGAAGCGCCGGGGGTGGGAGGCGAGGCCGTGAAAGGCTGAGCTAAGGCCGCAGCACAAACGTGCCTGGTACCCGCTCGGTGATGCTCGCAAGGACCTCAAGGACGGGGCGGGAGAAAGAGAGTGGGAAAGCCTGCTTCTCTGTCTTTCCTAGCAGGACTCAAAAATCAAAGGGAAAAGCAAAACACGTGGCTGAAACAACTTGCCTCCCACCTTACCATTGCTCACAATAATTTTTCAGAACCTGAGAGGCATCATTGTCTCACTAATATCTGTTTTAATTAGAAACATTAATCTGAAGTTCAGCAGCCCCTTCAGCTTTGCTTTCATTTCTTTTGTTGCCTCCATGCTAAATTAAATTGAGTACATATTCTAAAAGGTAGCATACATCAAACAATCGTATTTTATCCTTCCTGCCACGGGCACAGCACGAGAGGGGCCCTTGGATGGAATCCACAAAATGTCAACCATTCAGGTGATGGGCAAGCAAGTGAATGCCTTTTTAAAAAAACTTCCTCATGCATATCTTTCTCCTTCCCTCTCTCCAGCCCATCTCAACACCCAGCACCTTTTCAAAGTGGATCCAAAGTCCTGGGGCCACCATCTGCCCCACCCCTCTGCACAGCATCTGTACCTACTAGGTGCTTAAATGCATACTAGGCGTCAGGTGTTCTGCGGCCCCTGCCCTCCTGAAGCTAATAAACCAATGCTTCGTCACAGGCCGGAGCCTACCTTAATCTGAGGGTGTGAGCTGAGTGACAAGCCCTCATTAACATCAACTCATTTGGCATTTCTATCAGCTCCCACGTTTAGTGAATGCTCTTTCATTTGCCAGCTCAGCGTGGCCACACTCCACGCCTCATCGTGTACCAGGTATTCCGTCCAATTCTCCTGGACCGGCTGGTCGGACCTGAGGGATCTCTGACTCAGCTCAGTCAAACAGATTTCCCCCCTGGAATTTGGACGTGGGATGCAGAAAGAGCCCCAGGGATTCCAGGGAGGCAGAGATGAGCCAGACACAGCACACTGGATGGTGAGCGCCAGAGTGGATTTGCATACCTGTCTGCTGAGGTTTCCCTTTGTAGCAACACTAGCTCCCCATCCTACTGGTTCTGCTTTTACTAGGATTTTCTGTGTATCTGTATGCTTAGAATAAACCCTCCTTTTCACAAGCTGCCTCAAGTGGGTTTCTGTCCCTTATAACCAAATAACCCCTGGTGGGGGGCTGCACCTCCTGCCAAGGTCTTGCCAGGCTGTGCTGCCCAGGACCCGGGTCTGTGCAGCTCCTGCACCCTCTCTGAGCATGGGTGCTGGGTGTCCCATGCAGGCTGAGCCTCCATTTGGGGCTCGATTCCCAATTTGGGGTTCTCAGTTCAACCCCTGCTGGCAAATACTGGTGGGTCCACACAAAGGGATTGCCCAGCAGAAACAAGCCAGTGCCAACAACACATGTGCCTGAGCCAGCAGAGCAACTTCCAGCAGATGAGGACCCCGCAGGCACGTGGCCCTGCGCCTGGCAGCAAACAGGAAGTAGTGTTCATTTTCTCCAAGACATTGTGAGTCATTTCAAAGCTCTCTCCCTTGGGCCGGCTGGTGAGTCTCCAAGCTTGGTGCTGCCGGTGGCCCTGGGCAGGGCTGCCCCTGCCGACTCAGCAGCACTGGGACACCCGGCGTCCACATGCTCCTGGCACTACTTCAAACAGTCGCAGGAGCTCTCCAGCAAAGCCTTGAGGGAGAACCAGCCTGAAACTGAAGGCAGAACATCTGCAGGGCTGCAGAGAGTAGCAGAGACAGTTCACCAGGAAGATGGCACGGAGTAGCCTTGGCCAGGGGCCTAGAACCCTGGAGGGTGGCAGATGGTGCTAAGTCCCCCTCTGTTCCTGAGGAGATGGGTTTGTTATCATCCGAGGCTCTGGGCCAGCAGTGTGCTTTCAGACAGGGGTTAGGGTCTACTCCACTTTTCTCTCACAATATTTTTTTTCCACTTTGGTCACTATTTCTAAAAGATAAATTCCTATTTCTGTTAAGCATTTTCAGTGTTTTTGAAGCGGGAATCCTATCACCAGTGGTGAGTTAGTGGCTCCGCCGGTCCTCACTGCTGGAGTCACACCTAACAAGGACAATGGGGGACCATGCACGCGAAGCTCTCAGTGACACTGCATTCGAGACCAAGAGGGGAACAAAATCCAGAAAGTGTTTTCCTTTGCCAGGCTGGGAAGCCAGGCAGAGTCAGAAGATTTTTGGGCCTGTGCCCAGTAACTGGATCACCTTGGACACATCACTTGTGCTGCCTGACTTCCAAGCCCACAAATGCACAACGAGGCAAGAGGACAGATGACTCCACAATTCTCTTATGAAACCAGGCAGATGGGAGAGCAATATTTGCTCCCTACTTGAGCCTGTGGACATTTAGGACAATGTACTAGGAAGCTGGATGGGGTCGAGCCCCGGACTGTCCACTGAGATGTACAATCAACATGTGATATGGACAGGGTCTTGCTGCTCCACTTGGAGAGAATTCTTTCCACAGAGCAGGTAAAAGCACTTCATGGCCAACTCCAAGGGGGATGGAGGCTGGAACACTGGCTGCGTGCCAACTGTGGGCCAGCTGCTGGTGAACCACATATGCCCCTTAGGTGATTTAGTCTTGCAACCTCCCCTTAGGCGAGTAGTCTGTTTACCACCATTTTATAGCTGAGGACTCTGAGGCTCAGAGAGTTTCGGTGACTTGCTCAGGGTCACACAGCATACAAGCAGAGAGCCAGGATTGCAGTCCAGGGCACTCCAAGGCCAAACTCTAGCTCTTTTCACTGTATTGGGTGAAGTCCACATGGATTTATCTGATGATTACGATTATATTCAGAGGCAGCACAATAGTCAGTGTGAGCTTACACAGAGTAAAAGGAAATTGGCCAATACAAAGTTTTGCTCTAATTTCAGCCTCAGTAAATATTCATTGAGTGAATGAATGAACAGACAGAAAAAAGAACCCCATTTCCTTTGCTGTGAGGCTTCAGGGCTTCCAGAGATTTTGCCTGAACTAAGTCAGTCATAATTCCCAGGCAGCGCGGCTCCTCTCCTACCCACTCTGTTTTTCCTCCATCCGCACCTGCTCCCAGGCATTCGGCACCCATTAATTTGCAGGGATCCAGAAGAAAACATTTCAACAAATCAATCCCCAAAAATAATTTGCTTAAATCCTCTTATAATACTAATAAAAATGCAAAGTATGGACATAATTAAAATTTTAAAATTAAACCAAAATAAGTTAAATAGTTCCCATTACTCATATTATTTTTCAGGATGATATAAATGATAATATTTACTAACTAGCAGTCATAATGAAAACTAATCTTTTAAGTACTTAATGGATTTTCTGATACAACTCAGCCCCCCAATTATTCTCAAGCAGCTACAATTTTAAATGCTGTTTTTGCTGTAGTTGATATCAGGAACTCCTGCCTGGCACCAAGAAAAGAATATGGATTTTAGGACCACTGATGACAGCAGCTCAAATATGTCACCCAGTGACAAGATGCTACTCAACCACCTGCAACTACCTTCCTGAAGCTGCAACATAAACCAGGATTCACGGCGTCAGGCCATCCCTCCCACCTTCCGGCACACCCTGCCCTGTGCAGGGGAGAATCCTTTCTAGCTGTCTTCCACTGAGACGCTGCCTGGCACTCTGTGTGCTTACATGGATTTCATGAAGATACAGCACACACTCCCCTCTCTTTAACAGATCAATCTGCCAGTGCAGGAGTATGCAACGTTACCCTCCCATTTAAAAAACAAAAACAAAAACAAAAACCATCACCTTCCAATGTTAAATGGAGACAATCTAGGAGAAAACAGGAGTTACCACATGAAAGTCCCTCTGAAAACTGGGCGGCAGGTGGACCCGTCCACAAAACAACTGCCCACTGCCTGGTGCCTGTGCAGGCCCTCCTTCAATAGGCAGGTGCCTTCTCGGATTGCCTTCCTGGAGCACGATTGTTAAAGTGCGAAGGCACAGCAGACAAGAGGACAAAGCCCCACAAATCGAGTCCTAAATGATGGCGTTTTCCCTTCTGTGGTTCAGTCCACACCAGCTAATCCTCACGCTGAGTCCCTTAGTTTCCAACTAAACTGTCTTCCAAGAACTGGTACTTAGCAGTATGATGAGTCTTCAAAGATGTTTCCAATGCAAAGGAAAAGTTCTAATTAAAAAAAAAAAATGTTTCCAAAAAGGAGCTGAAATTTAATGCCATGCTGCCAAAAACCACCACTTGGCTCTCCCAGGAAAGGCGGGGAGCTTGCAGGCACTGTGGTCCCCACTGTGCTTGAGGGAGGCCTTGCTGTGAGCTTAGACTGCACATGGCTGTCGCTGAGCAGTGACTCAAAGTATCACTTCAGGAAAAAATGTGATTGCAACAGGCTCTGTCAAGAGGAAAATAAATATGTATTTTAAATTTGGGATTTTCCTTAAAATATTCAACAAGCCACTAACTTCAAATGTTGCAGCAACCCTAACTCCGTACAAAATCAATGGCATTATTGGGTTTTATTGTTTTTCTCTCAATTAAGCATTGCTGACTGGGGCCAGTTTCATTTATGAGGGAAGAAAGGGCTTAATGAGCTGTTAAAGGCTTATCTGTGCATAGTTACCATGACTTCCAACGCCTGATTATTTTCAGCTTTGGAAACTCACAATCTCTAAAACAGATAATCAATGTCCATCATCTGACAATAATTGTATTGATTCTAAGGTTAAGGGATTAAATTTGACTTTTAATGCTCTGTGGTATTATCAGTGTATTTGAATAAAATTTTAGGATCTACACAAGCCTTTGCCACTGGAAATTTGCCACCTACAACCTGGAAAAGGGCCCTCGCCAGAACCTCACCTGCTGGCACCCTGATCTCAGACTTCGGCCTCCAGACGGTGAGAAATAAATGTCTGTGGTTTATAAGCCACCTGGACTGCGGGACATACGGCAGCCTAAACAGACTCAGACGGGGCAAGTCCCGGCACCTCAGGGACAGAAGCTTAAGTCGGCACCGAAGGGAAAAACGTGAGAGACTGAGGCCAGACCACCCAGGAGATCCATCAAGAAGACACATAAGCTGGGCCTGGGGGGCACTTGGACACAGCAGCAAGGGAGAGGCGAGGCGGCCGCGGAGGCTGGCTGGGGGCTTTCCACTGCCCAGCCGTGGAGGCAGTGACAGAGGGAACAGAGACTCACTAACGTGAGGTCCACACTCAATTCTTGTTTGCTGGTTAGTGGTCACTAAACACGGATATACATTTGCCCAGAGCTTGATTGTGTTGTTTCCAACCGATTCCTTTTTTCCCCTCAAGATCTGGAACTCCAGGTGGCTAACCAAGCACAAGGTCAGCACGGCCAGGTCCACGCCCATGGCCTACCTAAGAGGACCGTGGCCATGAGCCACACCACCCACTGCAGAGCTGACACATGGACACCACCCACATGGCAGGGCCTGAAGACGTTTCCCTAAATGTTAGCCCAGAACACCAGACAGCAGCAGAGATGAAACTGGGCCGAGGCCCCAGGTTCCCGGGGGAATGCCAACAGCACACCGCAGGCTCTTCCCTTTTGACAGCACATGATAGTATCGGCACACAAAGCCCCACTGGAGGCATCTCAGAAAATAACTTAGTGGAATTATTGATGACAATGTTGATACATTTCCATAATATTGGAAACATGTCTGTTATCACAAAAAAAAAACATATACCTACTCTGCACCCCCATTCATGAAACTTGCCATCTCCATTAACTCACAGTGAAGATATCGGCGGATGACAAGTACCAAGCAAGTTTGTAGAATGTTCTGTGTGGTCGCTGCAGAAGTCACGGGAGAAAGTGTCACTTCCAACTGAGCATAGCATCGACCGTTTCCCTTCATGAATGACCTCCAAGGGGGCTTGAGCCAAAACAGAGTGTGGGGGTAACCGCCAACAACCAAGTCCCCAAAGTAGGAGTTTTGAATCAAACCCAAGGAAGCTACACCTTGTAAGGTTCTTTGTATCCCCTTTCACATGAAGAACCCCCCAACCCCCACGGAGGAAGAGAGGAGACGCGCTCTGTGTCCTTCCCGCAGGGCGTGGTGGAGGCCAGATCGCGGTGGCGCGCCGTGGTGGACACGCCCTGGACCCTGGCAGGTGGGCTGGTCCATGGAGGCGCATTCCTAAGGCAAGAGCGTGGAAGCACGTCTGCCCGATGGGTTGGCGGAGGCCGGAGAGAGACGGCTGCCTTTTCCTATTATGGCAATTGAATTTAGGCTATATCAGCAAGCAGCAGTCTCCAGACAGGGCATTCACACTCTGAAATTTCCACGCTCTGATTCTTCCCTCGCCTTCTTTGTCTGCTTCGCAGCTTCCTTGCACAGACGGAAGGAAGGAAGCTGGAGAAAGCGACGAGACGCAAAACGGCCCCGCAGGTGCCCTCACACCTGCTGTAGAAATTGGGAGGAGGCGCTTGAGAGGAGGGGCCCTGATGAGGTTTGGGGTCAGGGGCAGTGTCCTTCCTCCCCCAAAACAGTGACCAAGACGTCACCACATTTTCCTAACAGCTAGAACAGTAATGATAAAAAAAAGACCATTTTCCTCTTAAGTGCTTATTTTAATATCACACTATGAGTATTCTACACTTACGTATTTCAGAAACCAGAAATTGATCATTCATGAGTCAGACAGGTCCAGATATGGGTGGAAACGTAATGAATTAGGATGACATGTTCACTGACCCTGGTGCCAAGTGCTGATATGTTTTGAAAGAGCTGTGGTTCTACCATAATTTAGTAGAGAAAGGCCAATTGAGCCTTAACTGCATGGGGCCATGTATTATTTCACTAACAGTTACATCTTAGATTGGAAAGTACTTATAAATATTAAGTAGCACTAAATAATCAAGCTAGTATTCTCTTAGAATGAAATGTGTTTCTCCATCCTCTCCATGCTGCCCAAGAAAGGTATAAAGATTCAACACAGAGGCCATTATGAGAAAATAATGTGTTTGCAGTTAGAAAGTTGGATTCAATCCACACCCTGAGCTGAACTTGGCTCCCTCTGCCATGGGATGGGGACAAGTCCCTGCTGCAGAGGGTTTGCCAGGGTCTCCTGAGGTGGAGTATCTAGCACAGAGCCCGGCACAGAGTGAGCACTCAATTAACAAGAGGGAGACTCTATCTCCTGTTTAAACAGAACGGCAAAGCTTATATTTGAGATCTTGTACTAGAGTCAAAATTTCTCTTTAGGATGAGAGTGGCATCCTGTCTTCTTTTACCAGCATGCATCGGCCACTGGGAAGTTGCCCCTCCTCCAAGGTAATGAAGTTTGCTTTGAAGACTTCTCAAAAGGCAAAACTCGCTGACAAGCCTAGTCCTGTGTGGTGGCCCCTCAAAGAACACTCACTAACAAGTCCCAGGCCTGGACACCCCCCGCAAGAAATACCCAAAGCCCTGATTCTACCTGTCTCAAGCAGGCTGGTTCTGGGGCCAGAGATGACACTAAGACTGGACTGCATGGGTGTCACCCTCTCCCTGCTGGATGCTTGCTGGCTACTCAGGCAGTGAGGGTACCCATGGTGCATGGTGGCCTTGTCCATAGGAGGGCAAGTACTCCCAGCAGGACTTGTCTTCCCAGAGAGGTAGATACAAAGTAAATGCATGCTCTATGTATCCACTACCCAGCCTAGGTTCTGCTATTTCATTAAGTGTGTCCTGTACATATGCATGCACACATGCATGTGCACCAGGTAATCTTGTAAAATGTATTGTTGAGTACGAATCAGGTCAAAGAAGTTTGAAAACCTGTGGTCTAGAAGGAATGAACTAAATCGGAGTAGTTGGCTGTCTTCCCTGGTCCACTGGTATAATTTGTCATGCTGGAGCATCATAAACCCTCCTGGGTATGGTGTTCTGTGTGACACCTTCCACTTCCTCCGAGGATGGCACATGGGCTCCATTGTGGATGGTTCTCTCTTGCTCTCAGACGGCTCCTATCTGGCCTAGGACTTCTGGACTCTCCCACACACACACTGCTGGACACACACACACAGTGCACATGTACATATGCATAAACACATGCACACATATACATGCATGCATATATGTGCACACACACATGTACACACACGTACATGCACCTACCTACAATCCTTCTTTCCTGCTGACCCCAAAACAAGTCCATCTTCACACGTTAGAGACAGGAATATAATTCAGAAGAAACTGGATATCCTACTAATCGCACTACTTTTGAGGCTTGTGCTATTCTATTCATTCTCGTTTGCTAAGAGAACTACGCTTGTACACGCCTCGCATTGACTCTTGCCTCTGAGCATCGCGATGAGCTCGTGGCCTTCGCAGACTCACCTTATTCCATTAACCCCAAACATCTTCCTCCTCACACTCCAACCTTGGCCAGCAGAGCCCCTTCTGGCTGGCCCCTCTGTCCTTTCGACTCCGTCCCTGCTGTTCAGGAAAGGACTGTCTCTTCGAGGCAACAGGAAGAGCATATGCAGAAAGAGTATGTTCAGAGAGCAGAAGAACATGAGAAAGCAACCTCGTGTTTTCCTGCTCCAAGGCGAGACTACAGTCAGCTGCCCTCCGAGAAGTCCTGGCTGTACTTATTGGAAAGCAACACAGGAAACCACACTTGGGAGCAGCGGGTCACATGGACCGTGGGGATGAGGAGACGCACCCCAGCTGCTGATCAGTGACAGAGCTGAGGCATCTTTCCTTTTAAGGGTTTGAGTTCACCTTAATTTTGACACATTTGACACATTGTAGGCCCTTTATTTTATATAGTATGAGATGCCATCAACAATCGAGAATTTTGTTGTGCTGACAGTATGAGGGAAACAAAGAATTATCTTGGGGGGTGGGATTTGGATGGAGGCAGGCTGTGCCCCTGGAGTGCCAGCCAAGGCCTTGGAGGCCGAGCTGGGTGTGACCACTACTCCCCTGTCGCCTGGCAGGCCACCAACCCACTAACTAATCTCGTTCAGCAAACACCTGCCGAGGCCCTGCTTCTTCCTCAATGAGGTGCTGGTACAGGTCGCTACTAAACAGGCCCAGAGAGAGGCTTGGGAAGTGGCCTCAGGCTGGCAGAAAGGGGCGTCTTCAAGCTCTGTTTCCATCCGCGCCCCTCACGTGGCCCTGCCTGGCTCTGTGTGGAGGAGACATTTAATGCGTCATTTAATCCAGCCTAATTCCCCCCATTTAGGTCGCTGTCTCCTTGGGGAGGCTGCTGCATGCTTGGAAGCAGCCAGAGCAGGCTCTGCTGCTCCCCCGGCCCCGGCCCTTCAAAGCTGCCACTTACCCCTGGTTCTCCATCTGAGGCCAGGGGCACAGAGGGAGCCCCGCCGGCTCCCCGGGCGACATCTGCAACACTGGCTGGCAGTCTGCCTCTCCCAGGGAGGCTACGTGTGGCCCCCAGGCCAACCACAGCTGCCACTCCCCGCCCTGAGGACAGGGGCAGGACCCCCAACAATCGCTGCTTCCAGGAGGACCCCCAAACCCATGTTTGCCTCTGATCGTTACAGATATCGATACGCCAACCTAATGAAAATCACATGAGGTTCTGCAGCCACTGAGCCTGACTTCCCTTCCTTCACCAGCATGTTCTCATGGATGACACAAACCAAATGAGAGACGTCCACACACATCCACACTGGACCCCTGGGCTTTACTGCAGGTCGTAACTCTGTGCCCCTGAGAGTTGCTCAGTACCCAGATAGCACCAAACTTCAGAAGGTGATTAGTCCTGGTCAACAGGCCACTGGATCTTCCCAATCCACATACATGCACATGCGCACACACACACACAGAGTGCACACTTACACATGCATAAACACACACACCTATACACACATGCACACACATACCCTCAAACCTAGGAAGAGCAAGAATGAAAACAGTTACCTGCTTATAGGCTTTTCTTGCAAGAAGGGTCAAGGTCACTCCATGATCTAAGATAATGTAAGTAAAGTGCCTACTACAGAACCAGAGATAAGTATGTTTCTTTTTCTACATTATTCACTTAAAAACAGGTCAGAATATTTACATCTCTTATAGAATTAATATTTTCCATAAAAGCTGGAATCTAAGTACTCAAAAGGACCGGAGGCTTTTGTTGGGTCTTCAGTCGGTACAATGATAACCCTGTCTCACGACGCTTCTCCTGGATAAGCAGCTAACTCTGCTAAACCCCGGGAAGCTGAGCACCTAGGGCCAGGACTTCTTCTAAAGGAATAGTCTTTGCAAGTTTTCAGTTCCAAGCTCACGTTTTGCAATGCAGCTACTCATGTCTCCTGGAAATAGATAAACTGTCTATTCCCTCAAAGGCTCTGCTTGTCTCCAGGGGTGGAGAGGATGGAAACCTGACAAGTGGCCAAATCAAGAAATCAAGATCACTTTGGGAAGTCAGCACTGATTTTCTGCACACGGTCAGCACAGTGCAGGGCTGAGCGGCCGCCTGACAGCATGTTCTGTTGCTGTTAATGTGACACGACAAGGCTATTTTCTCTCCCCCAATCAGCTGCTGTGCAGATGCAAGAGACTTGACTGTGTGGCATAAGTCAGTCCACTGGAAATTTAAGTATTAAATAGAGCAAAACAAACCTTGTCTTTGGTGTTGAGACACGTTTTCAGTGGGGGGAAAAAGCATTTGCAGTGAAATAGCTTCAAAACAATTCCATGGGGTCAAACTCTGCCGCAGCCCTGTTGGGACCAAACTCTTGTCCTAATTTCCTTTCCTTTATTTGTTTGCATTCTTTTTCCAAATTGAAGTTAAGGTGTAAGTAACGCACAGGCCAGCCTGCTAGAGGAGCTCTCAATAGCCAAGGGGTACTCCTGTGAATTTCCCAGTTCCTTATCTCAGAATTCACCCAGTTTTTGGGAGGATAGGAGTGACTCTCTCCCTACTTTTCAGGGAGTTGAGAGAGCCGAATCAAAAGGGTGACACTCTCGAATCCACACAGTAACCTGGGGCAGAAGCAGAAATGCAAACTGGTCATTCTGCCATCTCCAGTAAGACTGTTGCTACCAAGGGAAGCAGAAAGGCTTCAATGAGATTTGCTCACTGTGAGCATTTGCTAAGCAGCGACTTTGCGCTGGGCTTGGGGTGACCAAGAGAGGCGAGATGCAGACCCCACCCACAAAGAGGCTGTACTCCCGGGGAGGAGACAAACCTGAGATGCGCTTGGAGGAGGATGGGGAGGATGTGGCTGAGCAGTTACCGTCCGACTTAAGTTAGCGGGAAGGACGAGACGAATGCCCACGGCCCAGAGAGGAGGGAGGGGCAGTAGCTTAAGGCCGGGACCAGTGTGGGCAAGGAAAGGAGGCCTACAGGTCCAGAGGGATCAGGCCCAAGCCACCATGCAGTCCCAGAGAGCAATGTCCATGCGGGGGGCCCCTCCTGGATCCAGCATCCCAGGTGTGCAGCCGTCCAGCCTGGGCACTGCCACAGCGCAGGGGAGCAGGGGGCGTGGCGCCCAGCCGGGGGAGAGGACAGCTCTGAATGCCCCTGTCCCTGGCTGCTGGGGCCACACAGGGCTCTGGCCTTAGCCCTCTCTGTCCCCTGTCCCCAGGTAGCCTCAACAACCCATTGCTGCGCCTTTACTTCCCAATAGCCACTTTCCATCCTGACCTCCCCACAATCCCAGACCCACATTTCCAACCCCCTGCTGGGTGCCCCAGGCGCCTGTGACTCGGCTTGGTGGAAGATGGCCCCCGCCCCATCCCCAAACCTGCTCCTCCAGCCGCATCCCGGCAGGACGACGGGCAGCCACGCCCGCAGCCCGCACCGACCCCGCCCAGGCTGTCGCGGCCGCTGCAGAAACGTCTGCGCCCCCCACGCCGCCCCCAACGCTGCAGCGCAGCCTGCGCTCCTCACGGATGCGCGCCGGGGCCTCGCACCTGTGCCCGCACCTGTGCCCGCACACGCACCGCACCCGACGCGGCTGCGGCCCGGGACGCGAGGTGCGCTTCGCATCAGCCGGCGGGAAAGGAGCACACGCTCACGCACACGCACACTTGCACACTCACACCCACTCCTACTCACACCCACTCGCACACTCTCACACTCACACACTCACACCCACTCCTCACACTCACACCCACTCCTACTCACACCCACTCGCACACTCGCACCCACTCCTACTCACACCCACTTGCACACCCACACCCACTCCTACTCACACTCGCACACCCACATACTCTCGCACACTTACCCTCTCATGCTTACACTGTCACTTAGATACTCACACCCTCACACACTTACACTCATATACTCATACACTCGCATTGGACACTGTCACACACATTCATACACACTCTCACACTTACACTCACACACTCATACTCCTATACACACTCACACTTGTGCACACACACATACACACACTGCTACACGGTCACATGTGCTCTCACACACTCATACACTCACACACACAGTCACACACACCCACACTCACACCCACTCTCTCCACACACACCTATGCATGAAAGCCAGATCAAGGTCCTGATGTAGAGGTGACGAGGACACACAGGCACAAGCAGGTGCATGGCTTCCAGCTCCCCCAGCATCAAGTTCCTAATTGGGTGGGGTGGGGAGAGGCACACGGCTGGTGCTGACCCCATCTCCACAAGTGAGCAAATTGCAGACCGAAGAACCTAACTCTTCCTGTACCAAGTTTCTCCAGTGCTGGGAGGATGGCATCCCTAATCATTTTCTAACGGGGTGTGTTTTCCAAGGATCACCTTGGACTTGCAGCCACGCACAGGTTAAGCCGCAATCACTGGGGCCTGCCATGGTTTTGTTTCTGGAGTTCACGTAATGACACCTTAGCTGGTGATGCCCCACAAACCTGACTCATGGTCACCACCTCCCAATATTTCAACACATCTCTGTTTTCTCACGACAGATTTCCAGGCCCATCTTGAGTTCTCTTACTCCAAATGTGAATTCAATGCTCTCGTAGCCCTTTGGTGGAGAACGGCCAGAGAAGCCCGTGTCTGAGCACCGGAGGGCACAGTAGATGGCTTCAGTGAGCAGAACAAGCTTCCCTCCTTGACAGGGCATCGGTTCCCACTGATACTCTCACCTGACCTCTGTGTTTACCGGGCACATGTGAGGGACGCTTATCCCTCCCCTCTGCTTAGACTTGCCAGTCTTTGTCCCTCGGTTTGGATGCACTGGGCTATACAGTCCCACACAAGTAAGGGCTTAAATTACCTCAGTGCCAAAAACTGTGCAAGATTTCACTTTCTTTTTTCCGTTTGACCCCTGGCTCAAGCATCGTAGAATGGACTTCAGAATGTGAAGTCTAGACAACACCCCCATCATTGTATCTCAAGCTCCAATTGAAAAGAAAATGAAATTTCATCCTCTCCAGGGGCACAAAGTATTCAGAAAAAAATTCTATGTAGTTAGTAAGCAATGGTAAAGAAAGGACAACTACAAAGTGCCCCTTTAACTCTTCGTTTTCATGAGCTGTAATATCATTATTTATCTTTTATCTCCTGTAGGTTGGTGTGCAGGCCAGTTTCTTTCAGCTGATGGGCAAATACAAATATCGTGAGAGTCCATCATCACAAAAGAAAATCAGCACTGCCAGAAAATACCACAAAGTAACATCACAAATCTATCAGAGATTCTTTTAAACTGTACTGAAAAAAATTCAGGATAATCTCTGTAGGACCATACAATTTGCACGGTTATATTGGGGCTCTAGAAGAACCAGTACAAAAGATATCCTAATATATTTTATTATATAAATATATATAATATTTATATATTTTTTATATTTTTATATTTTAAGTTTATTATAACACTTTCTAATTTTAATTTTTGTTTATGTTATATTTACATAACCTCTGACACCAACCAGTAAGGATATAATTTGATTTTTCTTATAGAAACTGGCATACGAACTTCAGAATGTTACAGCCCTGGAAAATTATTACACAAAACATCTAAATAATAGAAGGGAATGAGAACTGCATCCCTAATTTCGCATTCTTTGATGACTGTACAACAACAGAAATAAAACCCGTCTGGGTAAATCAGTGGACAGAATGCAATAAAATACCAGGCGCGGGTACAATTTTGCCAAAATCCAACCGAGCCGTCCAGGCAGAGATTTCGTCTCGATGCGGACAGGGCCAGGGCCCTGGTGTGTCTAACTCTTAGCGTGGTGCTACTGGTGGTACCCACGGCCTCTGGGGGACACAGCTGCCTCACAGGAGCTGTTGCTCGGCTGGTAAGACGACAGCCCCCATTTTGCATGTCAAATAAATGCCTGATGTGAGATGCTCCTGGGGGCACTTTCACACCTAAAATGCATTTAGGCAGAGAGACAAACCTCCTGGCCTTGCAGGCTGCCTTGGGGAGGGCTCAGAGGCTCTCCCTTAGGAGCCCCCAGCTGAGCAGGTCCCCTCAGAGCCTGTACCTCCCTCGTGCTCCCATGGGAGCTGGAGAACACCCCTCCCTCGCCACCTCTTCCTGCCACCACCCTCTGACTTCCCTGAGCACAGCTGGGTGCAGACTGTGTTCAGAGGGGGTTTCACATTTCTTGTCTGGGGACAGGGCACCAGGTGAGCTAACACGGGCTGGGCTGCGGGGCCAGATGGAGCTGTCCTCTCCCCTGCCCTTGGAGCGGTTCCCGGTCACTTCTCATCTACTTTTTCTGTTTTTAACCACTTTACTGAGGCATGATTGACATCCACAAAGCTGCGCATATTTAATGTGCGCAGCTCTGATGGGTCTGCAGATAAGTACACACCCCTGAAACCACCACCACCATCCACGCCTAACCATCACCTGCAAAAGTTTCCTTTTTATTTATAGTTTATGATAAGACACTTAACATAAGATCTACTCTCTTAGCAAACTTTTAAGTTTACACCCCGGTGTTGTTAACTACAGGCACCGGCTGCGCAGCAGATCTCTAGGACCCATTTGTCTTGCATAACTGGAACTTCGTACCCTCTGACCAATACCTCCCCATTTCTCCTTCTGGGCCTATGCGTTTGGCTACTTTAGGTTCCTCCTGTGGGTGGGATCACATGGTATTTGCCCTCTTGTGACTGTCTGTTCCACTGAGCATGACGATCTCCAGGTCTATCTGAGTTGCTGCAGTGGCAGATTTCTTTCATTTGTAAGGCTGAACGACGGCCCGTGGTGCAGGTGACCTCTTCTTTATCTACTCGCCTGTGGGTCTGGCCTCTTTTTCTTACCTCCCATTTTTCAGATTGAAATTCACACCTCTTTTAAAAACATTTCTCTACATTTTACAATGTTTTCAACTTACAAATATCTTTAACATTTTTTTTATTATAGAAAAGAAACAGGAGCTGGGCAGTCCCCTTTCTCAGCTCAGAAACCACAGAAACAGTGAGGAACTGCAGGCCGAGTAGCTGAGGTGAAGGAGAGAGGGAGGCGAGGCACAGAGGTGGAGACCCCCGCGCCGGAGCCCCAGGGGTGCAGGGAGAGTCCGGTAGTCCTCGGCCGAGCTCGAGGCCACTGATGCTCTCACCTCACAGGGCTCCAGTCGAGCAAGGACAGAAGCACGTAGGGGGGCCAATACTCCTGTCAAAGTCTCTCAAGCCCATTTCAACTCAGTATTTGGGGGAACGATGCATTATCTAAAGAACAACAAAATATATTTTTTTAATGGCTCATATAATCGGATGACATTCAAAAATCCTGCGTGGACAAGCTACATGCTCATATTTAGCTTTTAGACAAAGCCTTCAAAATGGCGCAAAAAGAAAATAAACAGTTTTCAAAAAGAAAAAAAAAACAAAAAAAAACCATTGCATGTATCATGGAATATTTTTAATTTTTCCCTTCATAGGGAAATTTTCCAAAGAGAAAATTATTTGCAAGGCTCTTTACTCTGATCACCATTAAAACAAAAACAAACTCAATTAGTCTGTGCAAATCACAGAGCTGTGAAGCTGACCCTCTTTTACAAAAAACAGACATTAACTGGCACCTGTGAATCTGCTGTTTCACCCAAGTTGCACGTCTCTTTTCAGGGTGAAACAGGGAGTGATTGGTCTGTGACAGCACAGCCTTCCCCATGGCTGCTGGCTCCACCGACGCCCAGTTACAAACCTTGGCAGTTCTGTGGTTTCTGCCAGGATCACGGAGCCCCTGTCCGGAAGGTTCTCTCCCATCCCGTATGTTGCCATCTCCGTGTCGGCATGAGCAGCCCCAGGGAGGACACCTGGGTGCTGGTCCTAACCTTGGACCACTCCTCGTGGCCCTTCAGCCCCTCTGGAGAGCCTTCGCCACTGCAGGGGCTTGGCCTCTGGCCACCCTCAGTGTGATCGTCCCTGTGACCACACAAGTGCGGGTCTGCCCGAGCACACGCCGCCCCACAGCCGCCTCACTTTAAAAGCTGGGAGGTGGCTACTGTTGCTTTTATCTTACTTTTTTCTTCTTTTTTTAAGTCACACCTACAGAATGGCCCTGATTTTATTTGCATAGAAAATTATAAAAAGCGATTTGACCAGTAAGCATGTACTAATCCCATACTACGCAAATGTATTTGTCAAAGCTGCAGTGAATACACCCACTCTCTCTCCTAGCAGCCAGTATTTTAAATGGAGCCCACAATCTGCGCTGACTGCAATTATCTGTGGATCTGCACAAGGCCCCGATTCTACTGCCCTATTATTCCCAGAACAATCCAGCCAACAGGCTTCTCTTCCACAGATTAGGAGTTTGTCCTTCAGCTGGGGTAAGTGGCAGGGGGGAGGGGTTCAGTTGGTGCGTGACCCCTCCCCCCCTCCAATCTTTCTCTACATGTTGTGTAAATAATGTGTGTATTTCCCAGGAAGAGGGCCTTGGACACCTACCACATTCTCAGGTAAAAACACATGTCAGCAAGGATCCTTATTCTTGCCCATGTTGGCCAACCAGGCATCAATGCAAAAAGCGTTTCCAGAGGGAAGGGCTACAAAGTCGGTTAGCCTGCTAAGTGTTCATGCTTCCTCTTTGGGAAGTTCCCAAAGAACAGCCCTCGATGGACAACCCCAACCCAGGAGGTGAAGACAAAACAGCTACCATAGCAGAGAGGTGTGGCCTGGTTTAGCACGGTCTGGTTTCACGTGGTCTGGCTTGGTTTGCTCTGGTTTGTTTTCACACAGTATCAAGTGTTTTTGTCTTTCCCCCACCATGCCAACACACAATATTTTACTTAGGCACACTCAAACAACAAAAATGTTAAGGCAACAACAACATAACAAACCCTCTGACATTTTTGCAAACGTCTTGAATTTTACATTGCTTTGTTCTCTTGCCACTGCACAAAAATATCAACTTGGCACTCAGGAGCCCCGTGGAGATGTGAATACTAAGGGTCACACTAAAGCTCACAGCATTCCCTTATTCAGCTTCTCAAGGGCAAATCAGAGTTTCATGGAGGAGCGTAAATAAAAAGCACCAAAAACCCCAAACACTTCTGAAATCACAGCTGTTTCCACCTTGCACAGCCCGTCTCGGAAGCTGGGCTAGGAATGGGGTGCTCATCATGGGGCCACGGTTGGAAGGACAGCAAATGTGACTTCCCACGAGCTGCCTCCTGTAACACATTATTTACTGACTTAAGCCCTGGGAACACACATCTGTTTATCACCCAAAGTCTGTGCGGTGGAAACCCAGGAACCCCAAGAGGGAGACGGGCATCGGAGCTGTCCTTCGGCAGGATTTTGCACAGGGAAGCCCAAGGGCAGGGAGGTTCTGGGTTCTCCCACCACAGGGAGCCCACCCAAGGCCTCTCTCCAGAAGGCGTTAGAAACCGCAGGTGTCTTGGCTCTAGGAGGACCAGCAGGGAGGGCGGCCAGGAGCCCCTTCCTCAAATGCTGCCCCAGAACCGTGAGGCCAGACCTCTCAGACAGGACTCTGCCCTGTCAGTGAGGACTCCCCAACTCCTAGAGACACCCCACTTGCTTTTGAACTTGGAGCCCCCATGACCTTCAAAAACTCCCCCCAAATCCACAAGTTTCCGAGGCAGCCATGTTCCATGCCAGGCATTTATGTGAGTCGGTATCTTAGCTTGGACTCCCCCAAAACAGAGACAGGCACAGGGGAACTGATCCTAGGTGCAGGAGGGGGCAGTGGAAGGAGTGGGCAGGGAGGGTCACACTCAAGGTCCCTGCAGAAAGCAGCGGAGTCCCCAGACCCTCCCAGCACTGCCCACCTGGAGCCCGGCTGGCCCCCGCATTTATCCTTCTTCCCTTCCCTGCTGGGAACACCCCACGATTCCAGGCTGCTCTCACCAGCTCCCCCAGCAGCGAGAGGCCCCAGGAGCAGATTGGAGCCAGGCAGAGCACACGCTCTGTAGGACGTAGGGCGCGGCCAGTACCAGGCAGGTCTGAGCACCCCCATAACCTCGCACTGCAGCTGCAGGTGACACCAGAGACGGCCGGGGGGTGTGACCAGCAGCACCCTTCACAACTGTGGCCTCATCTGCCTAATTTCCCTGCCCTCAGCCAACCAGATGCTCCCTGAATAGAACATAAAGAAGAGCAAGGCCCAGGCTCTGGACCCAAGGGCAGCGCAGACCAGACGCATCAATGCCGTAGTGAGCAAGTGAGTCAGCACAAAGTGAGTTTTGCAGCCGCCCTTCATAGAGGTTTGGACACCTGCAGGGCAGGGCGGGGGTCACTTCAGGAGCCACCCGCCTCCCCGTAGCTGAGACCCCTTCAGCTCCAGCAGAGCAACCCTGTGCCCTCAGCACAAAGCCCCTCCCTCCCCACAGCTCCAACTTCAGCTCTGGCAAGTCTCTGACAAAGCAATTTCAGAGAAGCTGCTGCCACACCTGATGGATCTCTGGGAGGAAGTTGGCCTCCGCATAGGGATCAAGGCCCCGGAATGGCTAAGGGATCTGGGGAGAGCATTAATGACACCAAGGGCAGTCTGCAGGTCTTCTGGGTGAGCGCAGCTTTCACGGCTGCCCTGGTGGGCAGGGGAGCCTGCCTTTCCACCTGAAAGGGCCAAGTTGCCCTCAGAGAACAAGGCCACACACTTTTTGCATCTTGTACATCAATTCCACAAACCAAACTTGCTTTTTGAAGTGGAAACATTGCAAATGTGCAGTCCCACCGGGCAAGGTGGCACAGCCCCTGATTGCTGGAAACCCTCAGTCTTGCTCCCGGGGCGAAAGGAGTGCAGGGCCTGGCAGATGAGGGTCCCAACACCCCTCGGCCCTCATCACACAGGACCCCCAAGTGATGAACATGAGCACTCCCATAAATAGGGTGTGGCCAACACTACTGTTTAAAGTAATAGAAAAAATTAAATCCGAAAGTTTGAGCAGGTTTGTCTGCAGCCTCGCTGCAGAGTCAGCACCAACACTGGTGCTCCTGGGTGCTCTGAGGACGACTCACCCTCGGCTGGTGGCAGATGCTTCCCAAGAGCAGCAGCCATCAGGTTGGGCTCACGCCCCTCCCTAGCCCTCCTGGAGATAAAGGAGTGATGGATGCTGGACACCCACCCCCAGACTTGAGGGGACAGGTCCGAGAGGGGCCAGGAAAGTTGGGAAGGGAGTGGTTCCCCTAGAAAATGACAGGAGCCTCCATGCCTGGCCCCCAAGGCAGCTGACCCTGCAGATTCCACAGCCAGCCTTGCAAATATAATTCATTCAAATGTGTCACTTTTGGAAAACATGAATATCTGTATGAAATCAGAGCAGGTGGATCGTTGAGTCCTGAAAGGGCTAACAAAGCCAAAGTCTGTCGCGCTGTGGTTTTGCTGACTGACCTCTGTCAGGGCAGAGTGGCTCAGGCACCCCTGGGGTCACAGCCACCCCCTGCAGGGCAGACGACTCCCTCACAAACACCCAGCCAGTGCTGCTCTCCTGCAGGGCGTGTGGCGGATCAACAACACATGAGCGTGGTGGAAACGCACAGCCATTCACGCACAGCCCAGAGCACGGGAGCCCCCTGCAGCCAGGGCCAAGGGAAGAGAGCAGAGGGACGTTTCGGCAGGACACAGTGGTAAGCAGTGTCAAATGCTGCTCGGAGGCCAGACGACAACAGCCACCGCAGCAAAGGTGAGAGCAGAGGGGACAGCGACAGCACCTGGCAGCAGCTGACGGCTCATGAGTGGACTGGCTGCCTGAGGGGCATCGTCACGTTTGCCGCCCGTGGCAGCCGCTGGAGAGGATCAGCACCAGTGGGGGTGCCACTGCACAGGCAGGGAAACAAGGCTCGCACAGGTGCACTGACCCAGCAGCACCCGGCTTGCACCCGGCAGTAGCGGAATTTGAGCCAAGAGGACCCAGCGCCAGACTCACTGTGCGTTCTTGGTCACTGGGCTGTGCCACGTCCGCGTAGCTGGAGGCTCCAGCAGCCCTCGAATAGAGACGTGACGCTCCCTGGGGACCTGGTAGGAGGGTCCAGGGAAAGAGCACAGAAACTCTTCTGAGAGATTTGAGACTGTGGGTGGAAGAGGGGCCAGGGAGCGTTTTCCATTTGGATGGTACATGACTGAGCATGTTCAAATGCCAAGAGCAAGGACTCAGAAGAGAGGGAGGGTCCAAGGTGTAGGGCAGTGAGAGAGAACTGAGGCGGCTGGAACTAACCGGCCCAGCCCCCGGGGCCTGGCTCAGCCGGCAAGGAGGTGCCTCCTGCGTTGCGACAAGAAGGAAAGAATAAGGTCGCACGTGGTGCAGAGGTTTGCAGGACGAAGGGGGACTCCCAGCAGGCAGCTTCCATTTTCCGCAATAAGCGGGGAGTGAGTGTGGAAGCTGGAGAGGTCAGGGATTTGCGAAGAGTGGGAAAGATTTGAAAAAGCCGTTGCAGGGAAGAGGAGAAAGCCCTGGCTGGAGAATCGTCGTTACCAGCCAGTTCCCACGGCCCAGCTGCAGTCAGAGATGGTGAATATATTATAAATTTATTATTTGCACCACTACCTACTTCCATAAAAAATTTGAAACCGCTCACAATAAGAGGCACAAATTCAGTTGAAATTTACCGCAAGAATAAGAAGGTGAAAGCTCGGAGAGGGAGGAAGAGAGTTGTACAACAAACAGCAAACTGGGTCATGACATTGAGCTTCTGGACACTAAGACAAGGACAAAAACCTCGTTACACACATCTGCTTGAGAGTGCGCCTTAACCTTGAACACTGAGAGCAGCTTGTTGCACGTGTGCTGCTTCTATTAAGAAATTTGTTACAAAATTTAAATAGCAATACTACAGAAACCCTGGAATATAGGAGCGGGGAAAACACACCCAAGATTCCACCATGTGCAGCGCTTTGCGTGAGGCCCAAGGAACGTGACAGCAGGTGCCTCTCTAACGGGATCTCCAGATGGTGCCAGAATGTTCTGTATGGCCATTCACAGGGTCTTTGCACAGTGGGGAGGACACAATATGGAGCTGTTTCAGGGCATTTCTCTAGGAAACAAAAGTACGGAAAGACATCACGTGTCTTTCAGGTGATCTGATAAATTAAAGACAGAAATCAACTAATACGAGAGGAAGAGATGATTCCACCAGCTTCCATGCCAGGGGTTATGAACAAATACTGATTAAATACCAGTGACATGGATTGTGAGACCCACTTAGGGCATAAATTTAAAAAACGAACTTCTAGCCCCATCGCTGAGGATTCCGATTGCATGGTAGAGGTGATGCTGGTGACGATGATGATGGTGATGACAACAATGACAACAAAAACAATGACAATGACAGCAGCTAGCGTTGCTTGATAATTTCCTATGTGCTGGTTCTTTACACACCCCCATTTTACAGGTGAAGAAACTGAGGAAATCTTATTTGGAACAAGATGTCCAGGGGGGGTTAAACAATCACCTAGGTTTGAAGACAAATTGCTCAAGACTCTTTCTCTCTCCCTTCCCGTCTGTCTCTGTCTCTGTCTCTCTCTCTCATCAGCCAGCAGTGGAAGTGGGGAGGCAAGAGCGAGCATGAGAGAGACAAATGCTTACGGACAGCTCAAACGTTGCCTGGTGGGCGTGAAGTCAGCCAGCCAGCCAACAGAAAAGAGAAACGCACCTTCTGCCCCACAGATGCGGTGCCCATAGCAGCTTCTGCAGAAAATGGAATGACTGTTGAATACCAGTGAGTGTATTAACAATAGTTGCCTACATAGGCATCACTCACGACCGTAAGTGATGTCAACAATCACACATTTTGCAAGATAAGGAGACAAATTTGTTATAAAGAGGGAAAATATCTAAATCTTGACTGGTAAATTAAGGCAAAGAACTGTAGAAGGACAGTGCAAGCCAACCCAAACACTCTCTGAGAAGGAGAGACGGTGAAAAAGCATTTTGCAGTATTAATTTTCTTATTCCATTTCTAAGGAATTATCTTAAGGACATAAGATTGGCTAAAATATATTTAGGAAATAACCTAAGTATCCAACCATGGGGATTAGTTAAAATCTATACAGATTTTAAAATAACGTTATAGAAGTATACTTACACAAATTTATTAAAAGGGAAGTTAGTTCCTAGGTTGTTTCCATGTCTTGGCTACTGTGAATAATTCTCCAATGAACACTGGCACATTAGGAAAAAATAGATTATAAGGCAAGGCGTTGAGCTTTTGTTCCACACAGGATGTAGTAGGTTGCAGCCAGCCAATGATCCCGCTGCAACAAGAATGAAAATAGATAAATTATAGAAAGCCATAATTTTAAAATAGCAGAGAGCTGTGGTAGCAATAATATCTAGATGAGCAAATATCCCAGAGAGGGACTTGTCCTTCCTGGGGTTGATGACTCCAAGAGCATTCCAGCGGGGTGTTTGCACACTGAGGTGTAGTCTAAGCATTTGGCTTGGCTTCCGCAGAGATACCCTAGTGGGAAAAAGAAATACAAGCTGGCAGATGATTGAAACGTAGAAAAGGCAAAAAACAAAAACAAAAAACCAACCCACCATCAATTTAAATCCTCAGGGCATCCGCTAAGTTCTGGGGTCCAGGGCCAGAAACCTCTGCTAGGCAGACTGACATAAGCTGCAGTTATCGAGCATTTAGAGGCACATTTCCATGAGCAGTAGGGGTCATCCTGAAACACAGAGTGCCCCGCTTAGGACAAATGCTGAATTTGAAGCTGCAGGCATGTCAGATGAGTAAGTCTAGAGACCTGATGCACACCTTGATGACTACAGTTAATAATATTGTATCGTATACTGGAAAGTCACCAAAAGAGTGGATTCCAGGTGCTCTGACCACACCAAAAGAATAAAAAAAGTGACTACGTGCGGAAATGGATAGTTAATTGGCTTGAGTGTAGTGATCATTTCACTGTGTGTATGAGTATCGAGACGTCATGTTGTGTGCCTGAGCATACACAACAAGAAATAGAACAATAACAAGACTAATGGCTGATCCCTGAGCGAGAACAGCGAAGCAGAAAGAAAAAGCACCACCATCGTGAATGAAAAAGATCCTACACACCTTAAAAAGTTAAAGGATATTATAAAAAAAAAGTTTATGCCAAAGAATTCAAAAACTTAGATGAAAAGAAAAAACTTTTTTAAGACAATGGAATGACATTTGTAAAATGCTGAAAGAAAAACCAATCTCAACTAAAAATTCTGTACCCAGGGAAAAATGCTTCAAAACTAAAGGTGAAGTAAAGATGTTTTCAAACCAATAAAAACTGAGAGTATTTGTTGTTAGAAAACCCACACTGCAAGAAATACTAAAAGGAGTTTTTAATGGCAGAAAGAAAATGATCCAAGATGCAGGTACAGAAATACGCTAAGCAACAAAGAGCACCACAAAGAATAAACATGTGAGTAAGTACACAAGAATATTTACTGCTTAAAACAACACTAATAACAACGTCTGGATTTACAATCTATGCAGAAGTAAAACATATGACAACAATAGCACAAAGGGCGGGAAAAAGGTAAATGGAGTTAAAGCTGCCATAAAGCTCAGACATCAGTGGGAAGCTGTAAAAGCACCGAGGTGGGCTGCCAGGGATGTATCAAGCTCATTATAATCTCCAGAGTAACCACTAAAACAACACCAAGGAAAATGAGAATGTAGAAGACAAAGTGGAATAATAGAAAATGCTTGATTAACCCAAAGCAAAGCAAGAAAGAAGAGGGAAAAGACGGGACAAATTGAAAACAAATAATAAGATAATAGGCTTAAACCCAACCAACAACAATATCAGTACTTACATTAAATGTAAATAGAAGAAGCACTTCAATTAAAAAACAAAAATTGTCAGGCTAGATAAAAAGATTAAACCCAGTTACATGCCTCTTACAAGAGACACACTTTAAATATAAGTACAGGAAAATACATACTGTGTAAACTCCAACCAAAAGGAAGTTGATTTGGCTATATTAACGTCAATTATATACACGTGATGTCAGATTATGTAACTTTCTAGACTGCTAGAGAAAAGTTGGAAAATCTTATGTTGATAAAGGGCTTCACAGAAAGATATAACAATGTAAAATTAAATGTGTTTGCATAATTGTATATTAATAAATACAGCTTCAAAATATAGGAAACGAAAAATTGATAGAACGAAAAGGATACAGAGGCAAATCTACAATCACAGTTGGAGATTTTAGTACACTATTTTCAGTGATTGATTAAACAGGCAAAAATTAAGTAAGGATGTGAATTTAAATGTGATGAATGAATAGGACCTAATTGGCGTATATAGAACTCTGCACACAACTATAACAGATTATACATTCTTTAAGTATACATGGAACATTTACCAAAATAAATCAATCTACTGGGCCATAAAGCAAATCTTAACACATTTCAAAAAATTAAAATCTTACAGAGGATATTCTCTAATGACAATGAAATAAAACTAAAAATAAATAACAGAAAGATAATAGAAAACCTCACAAATGTGCTTTGGAAATTAACCAACAATAAGCCATGGGTGAAGATTAAATTACAGAGGAAAATATTTTGAAGTGGACAATGGTGAAAACATGAATATTAAAATTTGTGGCACAACATTAAAATAGTACTTAGAGGGAAATTGATAACCCTAAATGTACATATTGAAAGAACACATGAAGAAATGATTGAAGTCCACTGTCTAGATGTCCATCTCAAGAATCTAAAAGAACAGCAAATTAAAGTTGAAGAAAATAAATAATAAAGAAAAGAGCAGATATCAATGAAATGAATATCAGGTATACAACATAGAATATCAAAGCCAAATTATGATATTTAAAAATATTAATAAAATTGAAAATCCCCTAGCAAGAACAATGAAGCAGAAAGAGGGAGAAAACCACTATGAATGAAAAAGGGGACATTACCAAGACCCTATAGACTTTAACACGTTGACTGCCACACTAGAAAAAAAAATTTTTCTCTGGGGCCACAGTGTTTTATTAAAACAAAACGATCCTTTCTAATTTGTTATTTTTTATTGTTTCCGGTGTGTGAGTTATATGCAACACAATCCGCTTTTTTAGAATTAAATTGTCAACATTAATTGTAACAATAAGAACATCAACAAGTAAGATTTTCATGAACCAACTGCAGGGTTTTGCTTCAAGAAGCCCCGGGCTCAAAACTAGCCTGAGTTAAATACAACTCACGTGGCCGTCAATGTGTTAAAAAGATAATTGATGATATTATGAAAAATTTTATGCCAAGAAATTTGAAAGCTTAGTTGAAAAGAATAAACTTTTTGAGGAACACAACCTAAAAAAAAACTTGCATGAAGAAAAATAGCTCTATATCTGTTTGTAAAAACTGAATCAACAGTGAGAAACGTTCCCACAAAGAAAATCCAGGTGGGGTCACTAGTTAATTTCTCCAAACCTTTAAAAATAATAATACCCATCTGAAAATATATTTTCAGAGAAGAGAAGAAAAGGGAACACTTCCAATCAATTTCATGGACACACATGACCCCAATATCAAAATGTGACAAAGACACTACAAAAAAGTAAATTATAGGCTGATATCTTTCATGAACATAGGCACAAAAATCCTAAAAAAATTACTATCTAGGGATAGTAAAAGCATAATCAATCATGACCAAATGAGTTTATTCCAGGAATGCAGGGTTAACATTTAAATACAAATAAATGTTATTCATCACATTAACAGAGGAAAAGACAAAAACATAGGATTCTCTCAATGGATGAAGGAAAACATTTCATAACATTCAATACCCATTCATTATTAAAATACTCAGAAAACTGGTACTAGAAAAGGTCTTCCTAAATATGATTGTGTTTATTTAAAAACAAAACAAATCCTACAGCTATATTTCAAAATACCTAGAAAAGAAGATTTGAAATGTTCCCAACACAGTGAAATGACAAACGTTTGAGGTGACGGACACTCTGAATACCCCGGCTTGATCATTACACGTTGTTCACATGTATCAAAATATCACATGGACCCCATAAATATGTACAATTATTATGTATCAATAAAAAAATCTAACCTATAGCTAGTAGCAAACTCGATATTAAAATAGTGCACACTCCTCTCCAAAAAATGGCGGTGTGATAGGGTCCGCCCACCGTACCGCTCCCAGGGAAGGAGGTGAAGAACGCCAGCGGCTGCCGGCGAACACTGACTGCTCACTCCAAAAACAGCATTGCGAATGACAGAGAGACAGCGCCGAACGCCCAGCCCAAGAAAACAGGTACAAAATTTTCACAAAGATCGGAGGGCGCACGGAGCACATAGAGCCAGAGCGCGGGAAGGACGCGCTCGCCAGGTCGGCGCAGCGGCCCTGCCCCCCACGCGGTTACGCACCTCCCCATCCGCCCAGAGATGGGACAGAGCTGTTGCTCGGGACGGCGAGCCCTGTGGAGAGGAGGAAGTGGCGAGAGCCAGACACAACTCGCAGCTGCAATATACAGAGACTGCCGAGGGCTGGAGAGGAACTGGGCGGGGACCGAGATTCAGCTTCCCGGGACAGTGCGCGGGAACCCGCAGGCCGTCACTGCGCCACTAGAAGTCAGCGGGACTGGGCCCAGAAGTTTAACGGAGAGCGGGACACGTCCTTAGAGGCTGCTAACAACTGCCAGCGGAGAAAAGCTGCGCTCCTGGCGCGATCGGAGCCCGGCTGTGCGCCAGGCTGGCGGCGGCCGCCATCTTTACAGCTGCCCGCGCGGAGCCGTGAGCCGCGTCTCTGGCTCCTCCCCCCCCGGCCCGGGGCTCTTCTCGCTGGGGCGAGACAGGCTTTGCCTGTGGTGGCCAGGGACAGCTGCAGACCGTGGGTTCCAGGTGGGACGAGATCCCGGAACTGTAGCGGCGGGACCTTTGGGTATTGGAAACAGCTTGCAGCTCGTCCATCTGGTTCCGCTACCCCGGAGCAACAAGTCCGCTCCGTGCTGGTCCTAGTGCCTGCCCTTCAGGTCCCAGCCCTCCTGTACCCCAGAGATCGCTCATTTTGAAGGTTGCTGGCTATAGTGACTCTTTTGGTATAACTGCTGGTTCCCATGACAACCAAATACCTCAAGAGCCACAGGCTAAACCAGAGCAGCTCCCCATAATCCTGCCCACTTCAATAGGGAATTTCGCGCCATCCAAGAGCGCTTCCAGCGGCCACTACTCCCCCCTCCCTGTGGGAACATCCCCCTGGTGGAGACTGCTGGAGATAGAGACGGCCACCCGCCTCGCCTTGGGGTCTAGTGGTGGAAAAGGGTTGCACAATTGGAGATCCCCCTATCAACCAGTATCACGCGGAGACACACATCAGAAGGGCAGACACACGTGCCTAGATGAGCAACCTCTGAGCTGTGTAGAATTTTCCCAACTCAGCTCTCACACTGCAGCCAAAAGAAATTGTGTTTCTACCTGCACCTCAGGAGGAGCAGGGTCAAAGTAACCCCTAGGAGCTACAAGGCCCCTCCCAAAGCACGGGGCTTTCATACCCCAACTGGGGGATCAGAGTCTGCCACGGACATAAAGAATACCTAGCTAATAGGGAGCGGAGGACTCATATCCTCAAGTACAATTCATTAGCTTAGAGCCCAAGCTGGGAGGTCATTCTCACCACACTCCACTGGGAAGAGGAGAAGACCACAGGTCAGAGTTAACTCAAGATCCACCAAACTTGCTAAAATACACCTAAGGCAATACAGGCCACTACTTCTCTCCCTGGCTTTGCCAAGGAACAATAATTGTGGGCCTGGTGACAGGGCCATAAACCAGCTCTAGCACCCCCAGCTCTCGACCAAGAGGCCAGATGAGAAAAAACCAGCAAAAGAACTCAGGGAACATGAAAAATCAGAGTGAACAGTCACCCCCAAAAGAAACCATCAGTTCCTCAGCAATGGATACCAACCCAAATGAAATGGGCAGAATGACAGAAGAGGAATTTCGTTTATGGATTATAAGAAAGCTCAATGAAATTCAAGAGAAAATTGAATCCCAGCACAAAGAAACCACAAGAAAAATGCAAGAAATGAACGAAAAATTCTCCAAAGAAATAGAAATATTACGGAAAAATCAAATAGAAATCCTAGAAATGAAAGAAGCACTCAAGGATCTACAAAACACAGTGGAAAGCCTTAAGAATAGGCTGGACCATGCAGAGGAAAGAATTTCAGAGCTAGAAGACAGCTCCTATGCGCTAAATAAATCAGCTGAAGAGAAAGAACACAAAAAAGAAAAAAACCTATGCGAAATGTGGGATTATGTAAAGAGGCCAACATAAGGATAATAGGTATCCCTGAGGGAGAGGAAGAAAATTTGCATGGGCTGGAAAATTTATTTGAAGGAATAATAGAGGAAAATTTCCATGGCTTAGCCAGAAATCTCGACATCCAAGTACAAGAAGCACACAGGACTCCTGGGAGAGTCAACGTGAAAAGGCATTCACCACGCCACATAATTATTAGACTGACCAAAGTAAACACAAAAGAGGCACTCCTCAGAGCTGTAAGACAAAAAAAGGAGATAACCTACAAAAGGAAACCCATCAGATTAACTGCAGATTTCTCAGCTGAAACCTTACAAGCCAGAAGGGAATGGGGAGACATCATCAATCTCCTAAAACAAAACAAAGGTCAACCCAGAATTCTGTATCCTGCCAAACTAAGCTTCTTATATGAGGGAGAAATAAAGACCTTTCCAGATAAGCAATCACTGATAGAATTTGCGAAATCCAGACCGGCCTTGCAAGAAATGCTTAGACCTGCATTATACACTAACCAGTGCAACAGACACCCACCTATGTAAAACTATGCAAAGGCTAAAACCCCAGAAACCAGATTCCACAATGACGCAAGAGGTAAAACAAAAGATACCACCCAACAGAATAATCAGAAATTTACCCCAAATATCAATTCTCTCAATAAATGTAAATGGCTTGAACTGCCCATTGAAGAGACATAGCCTGGCTGAATGGATTAAAAAATACAAACCAAGTATCTGTTGTCTTCAGGAAACACACCTTACACACAAAGACGCATTCAGACTCAAGGTGAAAGGATGGAATACAATTTTTTAGGCTAATGGAAACCAAAAGAAATCTGGAGTAGCCATCCTCATTTCAGATGACATCAACTTTAAAGCAATAAAAGTAAAGAAGGACAAAAATGGACACTATATAGTGGTGAAGGGAAAAATTTCACAAGAGGATTTAACAATCCTAAACATTTATGCACCCAACACAGGAGCACCCAGGTACATAAAGCAAATGCTGCTAGATCTAGACAACATAATAAGCAGGAATGCCATAATTGCAGGGGACTTCAACACCCCACTGACGGAACTGGACAGATCCTCCAAACAAAATTAAATAGAGAAATAAAAGACCTAAACAGGACTCTAGAACATTTGGGCCTAACAGATATCTACAGAACACTCCACCCAAATAACACTGAATATACATTCTTCTCATCAGCTCATGGAACTTTCTCTAAAATTGACCACATCCTAGGCCACAAAAAAACAAATTCAAAAAAATAGAAATCATCCACGTATCTTTTCAGACCACAGCGGAATAAAATTAGATATCAATTCCAACAGAAAATCACATCTTCCTCCAAAAACTTGGAAACTAAACAATCTATTGATGAATGATTATTGGGTCAAAGAGGAGATTCAAAATGAAATCAAAAGATTCTTCGAACTAAACGATAATGGGGACACAAGTTATCAAAATCTGTGGGATACAGCAAAAGCAGTCCTGAGAGGAAAACTTATCGCCCTAAATTCCCACATCCAAAAGACAGAAAAGTCACAAATCAGTAAACTAATGAATCATCTTAAGGAAATGGAAAAGGAAGACAAGCAATCCTAAAACCAGCAGAAGAAAAGAAATAACCAAAATTAGAGCAGAATTAAATGAAATCGAGAACAAAAGAACAATACAGAAGATCAATGAAACGAAAAGCTGGTTCTTTGAAAAGATAAACAAAATAGACAGGCCACTTGCCAGGTTGACCAGAAGCAGAAAGGAAAGGACTCTAATAAGCTCAATTAGAAATGAGAAAGGAGAAGTCACAACTGATACCATGGAAATACAAAGCATCATCTTTGAATACTACAAAAATCTCTATGCCCACAAACACGGAAACGTGGAGGAAATGGACAAATTCTTAGAAACACACTACCTCCCTAGGCTCAACCAGGAAGAAACTGAATTTCTAAACAGACCAATATCAAGCACCGAAATTGAAGCAGTAATTAAAATCTACCCACAAAAAAAGTCCCGGACCAGATGGGTTCACACCTGAATTCTACCAAGCCTACAAAGAAGAACTGGTGCCTATACTGCAGAAATTATTTGAAAATATCCAGAAGGATGGAATCCTCCCAAACTCATTCTACGAAGCCAATATCACCTTGATACCAAAGCCAGGAAAGGACACAACAAAAAAAGAAAACTACAGACCAATATCCCTTATGAATATAGATGCAAAAATTCTCAAAAAAATCCTTGCAAACCGAATTCAAATGTACATCAAAAAAATAATCCATCATTATCATGTGGGCTTCATTCCCGAGATGCAGGGATGGTTCAACGTACGCAAATCTATAAATGTAACTCACCATATAAATAAAAGCAAGAACAAGATTATATGATCCTTTCAATAGATGCAGAAAAGGCTTTTGACAAAATCCAACACCCTTTTATGATAAGAACTCTTAACAATATAGGCATAGATGGCTCATTCCTAGAAACTATTAAAGCCATATACGATAAACCCACAGCCAATATCATACTGAATGGGGAAAAATTGAAGGCATTCCCCCTTAAACTGGCACCAGACAAGGGTGTCCACTATCTCCACTTCTTTTCAACATAGCGCTGGAAGTCCTGGCCACAGCAATTAGACAAGACAGGGGAATCAGGGGCGTCCAGATGGGGCAGAAGAGGTCAAACTTTCACTATTCGCAGACGATATGATATTATACATAAAACCCCAAGGATTCAACCAAGAGATTACTGGAACTGATAAATGAATTCAGCAAAGTCTCAGGATACAAAATTAATACACACAAATCCATAGCCTTCATATATGCTAATAACAATCAAGCCGAGAAACAAATTAAAGATGCTATACCTTTTGCAATAGCAACAAAGAAAATTAATATTTAGGATATATCTAACTAAGGAGATCAAAGACCTATATAGGAGAATTATGAAACACTGAGAAAGGAAATTGCAGAGGATGTAAATAGATGGAAACTCTACCATGCTCTTGGATAGGCAGAGTCAACATAGTAAAAATGGCTTTGCTACCTAAATTAATTTACAGAATCAATGCAATCCCTATCAAAATACCAACATCATTTTTTGCCGATCTAGAAAAAATAATTCTACCTTCTGTGGAACCAGAGAAGACCCCGTCTAGCCAAAGCAATCTTAAGCAAAAGAACAAATTGGGAGGCATCTGTCTACCAGACTTCAAACTATACTACAAGGCTATAGTAACCAAAACTGCATGGTATTGGCACAAAACAGACACGTAGACCAATGGAACAGGACTGAGAACCCAATATAAAACCAACCTCATACAGTCACCTGATCTTTGACAAATTCCAGAAAAACGTACACTGGGGAAAAGATTCCCTATTCAACAAATGGTGCTGGGATAATTGTATGGCCCTATGTAGAAGACTGAAAGTGGACCCACACCTCTCACCTCTCACAAAAATCAATTCACAATGGATAACAGATCTAAACCTAAGACATGAAACCATAAGAATTCTCGAAGAAAATGTTGGAAAAACTCTTAGGGACATTGGCCTAGGCAAAGAATTTATGAAGAAGACCCCCAAAGCAATCACAGCAGCAACAAAAATAAATACATGGGACCTGATCAAATTGAAAAGCTTCTGCACAGCCAAGGAAACTATCACTAGAGTGAACAGACAACCTACAGAATGGGAGAAATATTTGCATGCTACACCTCTGAGAAAGGGCTGATAACCAGAATCTATACAGAACTTAGGAAAATCAACAAGAAAAAATCAACAACCCTATTAAAAATGGGCAAAGGACATGAACAAAACTTTTCCAAAGAAGACAGAATGATGGCCAGCAAACATATAAAAAAGTGCTCAACTTCTCTAATCATCAGGGAAATGCAATCAAAACCACAATGAGATATCACTTAACTCCAGTGAGATTGGCTCATATCAAAAAATCCCCAAATAACAAATGTTGGCGGGGATGTGGACAGGTAGGAACACTCATACACTGCTGGTGGGACTGCAAATTAGTACAACCTCTATGGAAAAGAATATGGAGATACCTCAAAGAATCAAAAGTAGAATTACCATTTGACCCAGCAATCCCACTACTGGGTATTTATCCAAAAGAAAAAAAGACATTTTATAATAAAGACATCTGATCTTGAATGTTCATAGCAGCACAATTCACAATTGCAAAGTTGTGGAAACAACCCAGGTGCCATCAATACACGAGTGGATCAATAAAATGTGGTATATGTATACCATGGAGTATTACTCAGCAATAAGAACAACAGTGAATTAACACATCTGGTATTATCCTGGTGGGACTAGAACCCATTCTTCGAAGCAAGTGTCACAGGATTGGAAAAACAAGCACACTGGTACTCACCATCAAACTGGTACTAACTGATGAACACCTACATCACACAGGGCAAGAACATTCATCTGAGGGCGGGCGGGAGGGGGGTGGAGGGGATGGGAAAAACTCTCACTGAATGGATGTGGGGAGCACAGTTTGGGAGACGACCACGATTGTGGCTCTGACACGGGCAGAACAGGGGCAATGTGTATGGCCAAAGTATTGTACCCCCATGATATTCTGAAATTAAAAAAATAAATAAATAAAAATAAAAATAAAATAAAATAAAATAAAATAGTGCACACTCCTCCAGTGGGGCCAGGATGCCCAGGGCCGTCACTCCTACTAAATACTGTGCTGGAAATATTGCGCCAGAGGAATAGGCAAAAATAAATAAATATATAAAAATTAGAAAGGAAGAAACACAAATGTCATGATTCACAAACAACATAATTGCATAGACAGAAAATTCAAAATAAGCTACAAATAAAACTCTTAGAATTAACAGGTGAATTTAGAAAGGTCATGGGAACATGATCAATATAAAGAGTTTCTACACATTTTGTTTTTATACACTGGCAACAAAACCTGGAAAAAAATTTAAATACTGTTTAATATAGCATCAGAAAATCCAATACCCATGAATAAATTTATTTTTTTCTCTACGTGAAAAACTATAAAACTTTATTGAAATAAAGGAGACGTAAGTGGAGAGATAGTCCTTGCTCATGGATTAAAAAATTCATTATTTCAAAAATGTCAATTCTTCCCAAATTGATCACCAGATTCAATGCAATCCCAATCAAAATCCCAGCAGCTGTCCTCACGCAAGTTGAGAAACCAGTTCTAAAATTTACATGGAAATCCAAAGGATCTGGAATAGTTGAGTTGTGAAAAACAGAAATTCAGACTTGAACTCTCAGATATCAAGACATGCTATAAAGCCAGAGCAATCAAGACCATGTGGTACTTTTGCAATGACAGATCAATAAGCAGTGGGAGAGAATAGACAATACAGAAACAGACACACGTACACGGTCACTTGCATTATGAAAAAGGCACCTAAGTTCAGTGGGGTAAGACAGGCTCTTCAACAGGTGATAATGAAGCAACTCAATACCCACAGGGAGGGAAACACCACAAACTTTCACACCTACTTCAAGCTGTAGCCGAAAACTAATTGAAGATTTATCATAGATCTAAATGCAAAAGGTAAAACAAAGTTTCAGAAAGAAAATACAGGAAGATATTTTTTTCCTCATCTTGAGTAGGAAAATATTTCTTACAACAGAAAAGCATTAAGAGAAAGAAAAAATGTGATAAATTAGACATATTAACATTAAAGAACTTTGTTTATTAAAAAAATCACCATAAAGTGAATGAAATCTTGCAAAATATATATCCAAAAATAAACTCATATCCAGAATATATAAAGAATACTTTCAAATCAATAATAAAAACCTACCTAATATTTTTAAATGGACAATTAAATAGGCAAATCACAAAAGAGGATATTCAAACAGCCAATAAGCATATGAAAAGGTTTCCAACATAATTGTCAAAAAAGTGCATATTAAAACCACAATTAAATACTTGTACACACTCACAAGAATTACTAAAACTAAAAAAGATAAGAATTTGAAATATAGAACAATTAGAACTCAAAAAAACTATTTATAATCTGTTAAAGTCAATCATACATGTATTTTATGACCAAGCAATATTTCTCTAGAGTACATACCCAAGAGAAATGAGTATCTCCATCTCCAAAAAGACATGCACAAGAATGTTCATATCACCCTTATTCATAGTAACCAAGATTTACAAACAAATGTCCCAACACAGAACAGACAAGTTGTGGAGTATTTATACAACAGAATACAACAGCACAATAAAAAAGTAACTACTTTTACACAAAGGAACATGGATATGTGCCTATTGTGTGATTCCACAAGCATGAAGCTCTAGATCAGGCAAAACTGACTTTTAGTGATTGAAGTCAGCACAGTGGTTACCATGGTTACGTCCTCTTTATCTCTCCTGAAAAGGGTTTTAATGGAGCCTTCTAGGGGAATGGGTGTTTGTTACCTTGAGGTGGGTGGTAGTTACATTACACGGGTGTATCCCTATGTAAAAATGTATCAAGCTGTGCGCTTAAGACTAGTGTACTTTACTGCATATACATACACATACATATATAATAGCTTAAGCAAAAAAAATAAAGGGAGGTAACGTGCAATCCATTATTATAAAAATATAGTATACACACGCACACCTATATAAAACATCTGGAAGAATATACATCAAAACATTAATGCTTGGTTGATTCTAGGTGGTAGGTATATGAGTGATCTTTATTCATTCTTTAAATATCTGTATATTCTTGTTTTCTTCAATTCCACTAAAAACTTGAATCATTTGTGTGATTCTCATAAACAATGTTAAAGAAGGCTTATAAAAGATCTGCAATGCCATTTTTTATTCAATCCACACCCTGCCTTTGATCGTACTGAGAGGAGAACATGAAGCCCGGGTTGAGGGTGTGCCCTGTTACTCTTCAGGTATAAGAAAATCAACCCAAAATGCTGCTTGACACCATAGCTCATTCGGAAGATCCAGTGTGGCTGGTGGCTGCTGGAAGATCACAGAGCAGGTGGCGCACGGGGCCCGTCTCGGCCAGGTGTAGAACAGCAGGGAAGCACTGTGTCACCTGCAGCCCGGCTCCCCACTGTCCTCCTTCTTTCAACACAAGTCCTTCAGAGCAAGACAGAAGAACCTCAGGGTGACTGGATGGCCTGATGTCACATTGCTAAGCATGCCATTAGTTTTACAGCAAAGAACAAAGAAAGCCCTTTTTATTGCCACCCATGCTGGCGGCCCCTTCGTAGTCATCCCTCCCTTTTACTGTCAGGCTCACTGGTTTATTCTGCACATGGGGGATGCTATCACAGGGTGAGTTGTGTCCACTCATGTTTACTGGAGCAGATAATTCTTATATCTCCTAACCTATTTATTTCATTTGGATCAGCATGCTTTCCTAGACTTCTTCTTAAAGCCATAAGCAATTATTTCTACATCTGTCCCTTTACGATTTACCATTAAGGGACTCAAAACAATTCTTTGACCTGTGGAATTGCAAACAGTATTCTCAGGCTGGGAATTTGAATGGAGGTTACATATGGTTCACATCAGAGAGGGTGAGTTATCCCAAGTTCTGTCAGTTAAGGTTATTAAATTATGCATTTTCTGAATCATTTCAACAAGAAGTCTTACCCTTAATGTGCATTTGAGCTTGATGGAGGACCAAAATGCCTTAAGTCTCACAGGGGTCAGAGAACTGTATTTATCGACTTTCTATAAAGCACCAAAAAGCCAATGAATCAGTCCCTCTGATCTGATTACGAGCATCAAAATTTAGGATCTGTACTTTCTTTATACAAAATCTAGTTACAGAACCTCATAAATCTTTAAAGAAGTCATACATTAAGCCTTTTTTTAAAAATATGGTATTTATGGGGTTGTAGATTTCATTTTGAAGCACAGATCAATAAAGAGCAGCACTACCGTGAGCTTTTGCATAAGTAAAAAAGAGGGAAAATCAGCACATTTGAAGGGAAAATATGAGCTTCATCACAGTTGGCTAATTATAGATGAAATTAAGGAGGCAATAATTGTCATTCCTGCAGCAGCACTGGCGTCCTCTCCAATTCACTCCACATGGAAAGTTGAGATAAATGTAAAACCAAAAAAAGCAGACACCTGAAAACAAATGCATCCTACTCCATCAAGCCTGTACTTAATCATTGTTGCCCCAAAAGCTGCTTAATTATGGTAACCAAGAAAAGCAGAGCACAATTATGCAGTTTAAAAGGTTTCAATCAGAATGATGAATGGTGGGTGGTCTTCGGGTAGCTTATCTACATGTTTAGAAACTTATTCGTTTTGTTTTGGTTTTTTCTCAAAAGAAAAAAACCCAGAAGGTCAGCATACCTCTGAAGACTTTTTGGTTGGAAATCTCTAGCTGAACAACGCTAAAGAGCATCCCATTAAATTAGCTCTCAAGATGAACAGGGAAGAACCAGAATTCAAAAGGCAGCGTCCCTGGGGCTTGTCTAACCCGGCCCTCGTTTTACAGAAGGAGAGACTAAGACCCAGGCGGGGAACTGAGGCACCAGGTCACACTCACTGCCCGTGGCCCCCAGGACCCTCTCTCAGGACACATCACTCCCCCTGAAACCTCCCTCAAGATGCATCTGGCATCTCGTTAATTGAAATGAAAGCAACATGCTGAACTCAAAGAAAGGACATGCTAAGATATAAAATACAAAGGACAAAAGAAACATAAAACTACAAAGGATCCTTTAAACTAAAGGTACGTGCTATGTCTTCCGTGGAGAATTCCAGCGCTCAGAAAAATGATGGCTTCAAACACTGGAAATGCCGCTTTGCTCCTCTTTTTTCTTACCTTTTCCCTGCACCTTTGAAAAAGATGATAGGGTGACATACTCACAATTTTTACTTTAAACACATCATGAAAACTTTACGAAAGGGACCCTCAAGTTTCCATTTAATGGACGTTTTGCACGGTGCTGCAATTGTTACAGACTGGGCTTAGCCAAAATTGTTCCATGCGCATGAATATTCAGCTTCATGGAGCAAAAGGCTATCAGTGGTCTTCATTTCAGTGGCGTGAGGAGACAGGGACTTGGGAGAGTTCGTTAGCGCTCACTCTGAAGTGCATTCCACGTGAAAAGCACACTCCCGGGGCTTTGCCTTGTACAGCACTGTCTTTCCTTCAATAAAGACTTGAGTAGCCTCTGGTAAGGGTCAGGTACTGTATTCGTTTCCTATTCCGGCTATAACAAATTACACCAGCTCAGCAGCTTAAAAAAAATAAATATATTCTCTTCCAGTCTTGGAGGTCAGAAGTCCACGTGGAGGTGTCAGTGGGCTGCGTTCCTGCCGGGGCTCTCAGGGAGCCTCTGCGTCCTTGCTTTTTCTGGCTTCTAGAGGCCACTGCATTCCTAGGCTGGCCGCTTCGTCCTCTACGTCCCGTGCATGTCCCTCCACCCGAGGAAGCTTTGGTTTCATCACCACATCTCCTGTTCTGCCTTCGACCTGCCTGCCTCCCTCTTGAAAGGACACTTGTGATGACATTGGGCCCGCAGGTCACTCAGAATGTTCTCTCCTTCTCAAGATTTTTAATTTCATCACATCTGCAAAGTCCCTTTACCATGTAAGGCAACATAGTCACAGTTTTCAGAGATTGGGACATGGACATCTTTGGGGTGCATTATCCTGTCTACCACCAGTACAGTGCGTGGTGCCGGGGACCAAAAGCTGAAATGGGACTTCTGTCCTGCCAGGAGGTGGTGTCAGGCAGGTAAACCAACATGTGCCAGAAACCATGTTTATCGTGCCCAGGAGCAAAGTGTGCTCAAGGAACCCAGGAAAGAGGGAGGCGCTCTGCACGTGGGGCCTGGGAGCAACTCCAGCAGCAAAGTCTCAAACGGACTATTGTGAGGCGCCTCCTACCAGCGCCACCCTCACTCACAACATCGTGGCCACGCTGAGCCTCCTGGGACTTGCTTCTCTTTTCTGTTTCACAGGGCAGAAGTGCCAGATTAAATTGAGCACAAAATCAAGAAACAGGCCTCCCTTGTGTGTACCCTTGTCAGGAGCACGGGAGCAGCCTCAAGGGCACGATCCTGTCTGCCTGTAAATCCAGAGATGGATCTGAAGCCGTTACCTGCCCATATCTGCAAGGCAGCTGACAGAGAAATGTAATGGGGCCCGTATGCCTGGAATTCAGGGTAATGTGTTTTTATTTCCAAAACAGTCTCACTTTGACTCTCGTAATTAAGAATGATGGTGCCAAACAGATGAAAATCCAATTCAGAGGCCTTCCCCACTCTGGGGCCACCCAAGCTCCTGAGAACTAAACCGACGCAACCAGACCCAACAATTAATGACCCAGGCCCAGACAATTACACGATAGCATGGAAAATGAAGACTGAGGCATGAGAAAATGAAGTCGATATTTAAGTGAGCTCTTGGATGCAAGGCCAGACATAACAACATGAACCATCAGGTTACAAGGCAGATTCTTCTTTTTTTTTAATATTAAGGGGGTACAAATGTTTTTGGTTACCTGGATCACTTTTGTAATGTTTGAGTCACGGTTCTTCACTCCCAGGAGTGAGTCTGGGTTTCACAGAGGCACCGCTGAGCACCTGCAAAGACACGCTACAACTCCCCGACAGCCAGGCACCCATCCGGGACTGAGCACCTCTTCGCTCCACCCCTCTCGCACCAGAGGTGACACACGCATTTCTGAGGAGACACTCCCTTGCTAAAACTGAAACTGGGTCCCTCAATTATGTGTCCCTAAACCACTCGCCTTCATGCACACCACACAGTGACAGACACAGGCCCAACAGTCTTCTGCATGTGTTGTTCCAGAAACCAGACGATTTCAGGGCACATTCTGCACTTTGACATCATATACCATGGATCGAATCAGTTGGAAAATTCTAACTCAGGTCACAGATAACCAGAAACACAATATGTTGTGAAGGGTCGTGAAGGACTGGCAAGTGTTATGCTTCTAAACCTGGCATGGGGGTCCACTCAGATGCCAAGTTGGGACTTCCTGCTCTGGAGTTCCAACAGAAGCCTGCAGGACACTTTACATGCAGAGTCATCAGCTTGTTGAAATTTAAAAGCTCTTGGCTTAGAGACCTGGGGGCTCACTAAATAAAGTGTACAAGCTGAGACATGCTGAAGGGAAATATCCAGCCAAGCAGCGAGGCCATGCTTTTTGGTTTCTTTTCATTAAGTAAAGTAAATTGCAGTTCAGAATTTGTTTTAGAAAGTGATTTTGTAAAGCTATTATTCTTGTCTCAGAATTCACAAGTCAGAAGTTGCCTTGAGATGTCTCTTCATTAAATACTGTCACCAAGAGAGGCATGAGCAAGATAAATTCCTCCCTGTCTAAAACCGAACTCGTGAGGCGTAAATAAGGGTGTTGGCGGAAGCTTCCACAGGGGCAGGAGAAGCTCATCACAGGCCCGGCCACATGCTCCAGGGAGGCCACCCCAGGGACCACTTCACCCAAGTCCTCGGGGGAAATCAACTCACAGAAGGGCTCATGACTAGGCCAGACCCAAACTGCTCGGAGCATCATCACTCTGCCTGTCGACACCCACAACACAGGCAGAACGGGGTAATGATGATGAGGAACCACGCTCGGATGATTTTCAGTTTCAAAAAGGTGGGCTTTACGGGTGTGCTCTCCCTTCACGAAGCAGGCAGGATGGGCAGTAGCCCAGCCAGGTGAGGAGACCTGAGTGGGGGGAAGGGTGCAGGTGGCAGCAGCAGCGGCATTCACACCAGGGCCTCTGACTTCCCAGATCTTCCTACGTCGGCCACCTTGTGCACCAGCATCATGGTCACTGTCAGTGAGAGAGCAGGAAGCACGGTGGGGCTGGGGGGTCGTGTGCAGTGGTCATTTGCACCCATGTATATGGGACTGAGGGACCCACATTGCCACTGGGGTATTTACACAGCCCCTATCCCAAGGCTTGCCCCAAAGTACAAAGGTCCAGCCCACTTGGCCTAGGTGGGAGAAACTCAGTCTACTGTGCCTCAGAGGTTAATTCCCCCTTCCAGAATGCTTGCTCAAAACAACACTCATTCTTAGTTGATACAATCTTTCACTGAATTAAAGCTCTTGTGTGCCCCTAGAAATCCCAGGGAAAAAAACTGCAGAAATTCACAAAGGGATGAGGATGCATTGGAAGGGGCAGGAAGGGGAAGTAGATCTCTTGCCCCTGCTGCTCTCAGCTTAGATGGCCACACGAGCAGGAGCCACTGGGCTTGCCAGTCCCACCTCTATTCCACATTCCCACGCTCAGGCATTTATTCGAAGCTCTTGCGCATGGCGAGGCTGGACAAAGTACCAGAGCCAGGCTTTTCCCAGGCTAAGTCTCTGCTCTGACACTCTGCACCCTCAGAGCAAGCTTCCCCTTAGAGGCTCATCTGTGCTCAAAGGTCTAGTCATGGCCCCACAGCAATCTGAGTTACTCTAATGACAATGAACCTCAAAAGCGGGGGGAGGGGTACCTGGGTATTTATCTTCCTTCCTCCAGGCGTCTCCTTGACTCTAATACAAACTGCTGACCCCCAAGCCCTATATCTGTAATGACCTTTGAGGTCTGGAATCTAAGAGGTTTGGGGTGGAGGGCTTGGACAAGCCTCACAGCCCTGTCTCCCACCATCACCTATATTCCAAGTCCTTCCAGCCCCCTTGAATCACCATCCCGCTGTGTTCTGCAGTAAGTGGCTGCAGAAGGATGGCCAAGGTCGACCAGGGGAGGCCATCCCCAAGAGCTGCCTTTTGAACATTTTAGAACAAAGAGGCTGATTCTAGGAGGGAAAGAAAGCATCACCATGTCCTTCACCCAAGCACCTCCAGATACCTGCAGTCAACCCCTTCCCTCTGCAAGGGGCAATCCTATTAAGCCTAATTGCCGAGCACAGGTGTAAGTGTTCCAAGCTGAGACTAAATGAGTTGCAATTTAGCCTTGGGGTTTTTTGACCTCTCTTATCTGAAGCATTTAAGAAACGGTGTCAAGACCCTGACCTCCAGCAGGCTTCCTGGGGTAGGCAGGGCAGGCACAGGTGCCTTTGGAAAGCCTGGTGGAGCATCCTCCTGTGCAGGTGAACAGAAGGTACACAGTTGAGGGCAGGAGAGGGGAGGAAGGGGGAGGAGTGAACTCATTATGCAGGAGACTGCAGGAAACAGCTTTGCCTCTTAAAGGTGGGAACACAAAATTTCATTCTAAATTCACTTCCTCTTTTTGTACTCACCTTATCATTCTGGAATGGCAACAGGTCTAGTTTTCTGACAGTCCCTGCTGTGGTGATGGGTGGGCCATGCAGAGAGGGCAGTCCAGGGTCAGGGACCAGGCTCACTATGCACTGTCATCTCCCAGGCAGATAGCCAGTGGGGTCGAGGAGCAGGAACAGCAGAGGGAAGTCCCAGAGATTTAAAGGGATGCATTTAGAAGGAAAAAAAACACTAGTTTGAACGAGTTAGGAAGAAATGCAAACAATGAGAGACCACTACACACCAGTTCCAATGGCCCAAACCCAGAACCCTGACAACATGGAATGCTGACAGGGATGTGGAGCAACGGGGACTTCCAGTTACTGCTGTTGGAAAGGTGAAATGGTGCAGCCACTTTGGAAGACAGTCTGGTGGTTTCTTACAACACTAAACACTGTTACCACATGATCCAACAATTGTGCTCCTGGGTACTTAGCCAAAAGATTTGAAAACTGATATCTACACAAAAACCTGCACACAAGGTCTATAGCAACTTTATTCATAATTGCCAAAACTTAGAAGCTACTGAGATGTCTTCCAGCAGGAAAATGGATAAATAAACTGTGATACATAAAAACAATGGAATGTTATTCAGTGCTAAAAAGAAACGAGCTATCAAACATGGAGGAGACTTAAATGCATATTACTAACTGAAAGAAGCCAATCTGAAAAGGCTGCGTACTGTATGATTCCAGCTCTATGACATTCTGCAAAAGGCAAAACTACAGAGATAGTGAAAAGATCAGTGGTTGCCAGGGGTTGGGGAGAGAAAGAGAGATGAATAAACAGAGCACAGAGAATTTTTAGGGCAGCTAAACTACTCTGCATGATACTACATGGTAGATACATGTTCATTATAGGTTTTTCAAGACCCATAAAATGTACAACATCATGAGTGAAGTCTAATATAAACTATTGCTGTGGTTTGAATGTGTACCCCAAACTCAGATGTTGGAAACTTAATTTCCAGTGCAACAGTGTTGGGAGGTGAGGCTTAATAAGAGGTGATTAGGCTTCAAGGGAACAGCCCTCATGAATGGATTAGTGTCACTCTCCATTCATGGATAAGGGGTTAGTTATCACTAGAGTGGGTTATCAGTAGTGGGTTAGTTATCACTGGAGGAGGTTGTCACCAAAGGTATCCAGCACCTCCTGCTTTCTATCTCACATGCTTGCTTCCACCTTCCCGCCTTCCATGGTGGATGGCCCTCGCCAGATGCCAGTACCATGCTAGTGGACCTTCCAGCCTCCAGAACTGTGAAAAATAAATTTCTTTTCTTTATAAATTACCCAGTCTGTGTTTTTGTTTGTTTGTTTGTTTTAGCAGCAGAAAATGGACCAAGACAACTGTGGACCTTGGGCGGTGATGATGTGTCAACGTAGGCTTACTGACTGTAATTCACGTGCAACCCTGGTGTGGGATGTTGATAGTGGGAGAGGCTGTGCATGTGAGGGAGCATGGGATATATGGGAAATACCTCTACCTTCCTCTCAATTTTGCTGTGAACCTAAAACCATTCTAAAAAAAAATTAAGTCTTCAGAAAAAAAGAGGGAGGAAACAAAAGAGGTCGAAGAACTCCCAGCCAATCACAAATAACATTGTGCAAACTCAGATGTGCAAGACCCATTGGTGTAAACCCCAAGGCCCCACCCAGCACCACCTGTCACACTATGGTGGTGCAAAACGCCACTTCAGGCATTGCTGGGACCTTTTGCACTCTAACAAACACCTGTTATTAGGATTCCAGGAATTTCATTGGCACCTGGTATGGCAGGTGCATTAGCTTTCTGTGGCTGTTGTAACAAAATACCACAACTGGTGTGGCTTAAAAACAGAAATTTATTTTCTTACAGTCCAAAATCAAAGTATCTGCAGGGTCATCTTCCCACCAGAAACTCTAGGGCAGGATCCTTCCTGCCTCTTCCAGCTCCTGGTGGCTCCTGGGGTTCCTTGGCTTGTGGCTACATCACTCGAGCCTCTGCCTCTATGGTCACATGGCCTTGTTCCCTGTGTGCCCTCTCCTTACAAGAACACCAGTGATCAGATTTAGGGCCCACTCTAATCTCAGATGACTTCATTTTAACTAATCACATCTGCAAAGACCCTGTTTTCAAATAATGTCACATTCTAATGTTCAAGGGTTTGGGACTTGAACATATCTTTGGGCAGGGCGGGGAGAAGGGGCACACAATTCAACCCACTGCAGCAATGGAATGGAAGCTCTGGTCCACCAGGGCATCACTGAGCAGGCAACTCCCCATATTGCGAAGGCCCCTTCAAGGCAGCGGCTCCTGTGGCTCCCATGTCTTGGATGGGATGCAGGCTTCTTCTGCCAGGCTGGGGGACCCAGAGCTCTTCTGTCAGCTCCCAAGAAGCACCTAAAGCCACTCCTCTCTACGCCTTTGCCCTCCACGCAGTTTCTGGGAAGCCATACCTGGTCATGCCTCCCAGGAGCACTCAGCCCGCTCTGCTGCAGCTCGGGGGCATCCCGTGGGCTGGTCTAGGAGAAGCCCCTCCTCTCCTCCCACAACTCCTTCCCCCATCTGAGCGGAAGTTGGACCAAAGACAAGGAAGCCCCCAGTCTCCCCGGGCCCTGCTCCCACCACTCTGCACCCAGCCTGGGCCCAGCCGCCTGCATGGTGGAGGAGAGGCCCAGGGCGGCCAAAGGCCAGGAGCAAAGCACCCAGGACACGCCAAGCTGCACATCCTCCCTCTACAGGGCCTCGCTCTCCACCAGCTCTGCAGACACAGGGAGGCTCCAGGAAAACAAACGGCTGAGATGGACAAACCCACGAATGTGCTTTCCTCGGTTAGCACTGGCCGTGCCTCTGAGCACGCGGGGGTCCCCACAGGGCTTGCCCCCAAAAGGCGAACCAAACAATTCGTCCGTTAGCTGGCAGAAGTCTCATGTTGTTATAACACATTGAAATTAATTTATTGCACCTGAAGAAAGTGTTATTTCAATTTGTGTGCTTCTTAAAAACCGCATAAGCTCCGGGTTTTTTACTTTGTTGGACACTGAGTTTCCACACCTAAATCTTGCTTTGCCCTGAGGAAATTTCAAAAAACTAAAAATATATCAATATATACATGATTTACTTTAAATCTGGAATGTGCTAGATTTGTATATATAAAGAAAACTTACAAAATTTACTGACAACAAAAGTATTTTTAAAATATTTTACCAGAAATGCATTGGTCCTTAAAGGCTCCTGTGATCATTGTAGACACACACACCCCCCGGGGAAATGAAGAGATGCCCCAGGGAATGCAGGTTCTTAAAAAATGTTTAGGTTTGTTTCATTTCCTGCATGTAGGGGTCTTCATTTTGGCCTGAACTATTAGAACAATCTGTTTTCCAATTCCCCCGAGAAGAGGCATGGATGAGCAAACATTGGCATTTCCAAATATCCACTGAGGGCTCTTACCTGGGGTCTGGACTGTAAAGATACAAGACTTTGCATCATTCACACCTGCCTCTTTGTGGCAACAGACCTGGTGCAGGTGTCCCCAGGCATCACCCAAGCCCCGACCCCTCACTGGCAGTGGCCGTCCAGCTGCCCCGGACCACCTGCCGACATCCTGCACCCTTGCCAAGAGGCGGAAGGCGCCACTGAGCAGGCCGGCAGCTCCACTATTGCCACAGAGACCCCACGGAAGTACCTCCCCATACCAAAGCCACAGCTCAAATAAGGGCATCGCAGTCCATGCCAGTCGCCAGGCACGTGTCGAATCAGTAGAAGGCTTCCCAGCCCCTCCTTTGAAGTAGACACCCTTGGGCAGTGAAAGCTCAGAAGACATTTGGTGTTGTCACTTTGGCTGAAATTTGTATGTGGTTTAAACCGTTACAAGTGAGGAAGTACCAGCCTCCAAACACTAATCCTGTCAACAACATAAAGTAGATTAGATTTGCTTTAATAATATGGATAATTACTAGCATTTCAAATTTAATTAAGAAAGATGCTTTATTTGTACTGCGCTTCCTATCTCTACTCACCTGACATCTAGGGATTAACAAGAAGAAGAACTATTTATACAAAATCTTCAGGGCATCCAAAGGGTGTAATACTCTTCTCTAACCAGCCTGGGTCTCTATAGACATTGTGCAGATGCCAAGCAGCCCCTCCCCACCTACAAATGCTCTCCTATGGCACAGACTGCTGGGCATGGTGCCCAGGGGCTATAGGCCAAAAGGGGAAAGTGGCAGGTACGTGCCTAGGGGTACGGGGGTGCAGTACAGGCTCCTGTGGAAAAGGCTATAATGGGGGCTTTGAGCGCAATGGAGTTTCCCCAGGAGTTTCCTGTGCAGGGCACCTGGGGAGGGCTTCCGCATGAGGCAGCAAGAGGCTGGACTTCAAAGGAGGTCAGAGTGGCAACCAGACAAGATGGAGAGGACAAGGAGGTGGGTTCCACACAGAGGGAAAACTCTCTGCAGAAACACAGAAATCATTGGAAGCTTTTGCTTTGGACCCTCAGGTTCAAAAATAATGAGATTGAGGTTGTTTGGAAAAAATATGAGCAATTTCATCAGCCTTATGACACCTGGGACACAGTGTGTGAACAACCGTGGCTGGCATGAATCCTAAGCATTGCCACTCTCATAAATATTTTTTAGGTTCTCATAGTATGATTTCTTGTCCCGGCTGCCTCCCCATGTCCCCATAAGACCCCCCCTAACAGGTAGGGCGAGAGGGGAGGTGCCTGGTGTTTGCCTCTAAGGAAGCTTATCTTTTGTGAGAGTCCATGAAGTTCCTGGTATTCCTAGTTTGCTTTGAGATTGATTCACAGACGCCAAGTACTGAAACTCTGCCCGCCCAGAGGCGTAGGGTGCCGGGGTTGGCTGAGGATTCAGAACGGGACAAAGGTGTGATGCAGCAATCAGTCGGACAGCTCAGGGAACAAACATAAGCCATTCTGTAGGCAGAGATGCAAGTGCATCCCCACTGGAATCAAGGCTGGACTTGGTGTTTGAATTAAAAGAAAGAAGAGGGGGCAGGAAGCAAGGAGGGCCTCAACCAGAGTGGGGGGCTGAAAAGTGGAAGGCTAGGATAGGCAAAAGGGGAACCCCAAAGGAGTCAGATGATGACCGGCTGGAGTGGGCAGAGGGGAGCCAGGAGGAGCCTGGGCACGTGGTAGCAAATTAGGGACACAGAAGGCTGGGGGGGAACTTGTCAAGTTTAGTTGCAGGCACGTGGCCTGTGAGTCGGTACCAGAGCGTACAGGTGGCAGTGTCACTTGCAAATGGAAGGCAGATGGAAAGAGCCTGGTCTCAGCACGAGTCCTGGGCTGCACCTCTGCCCTGCCACCCTCCAGCCTCAGGGTTCCTGTTCTGAATAGGGAGACACGATGCTGGAGTCCCAGAGGCAAGGTGAGGATTAGAAGTTGCCAGTACTTGTAACTGGGAGCAGATGTCATTACTGTTGTCAGTGCAGTCTGGAGTTTATTGAGAGCACAGGTCTGGAGTCACCAGCGTGGAGGGGATTAGCCCAGCATGGGAAGAGGCTGTGATGCAGTCGGGCAGAGAATAGGAAAGGGCGACACTGTGATGGGATCCAGGGAACGAGGTCAGCTACCCCAGCACCCCTGCATCCACCCTTGCTGGCCCACCTGATGCCTGGCGCCCTGGCTCCACTGAGGCCACCAGCCTGTGGCTGCCTTTTCTAGAGCCATCCTCAGCTCTCACGTGATCAGGCGGGTGAGGCTGAGCTGCTATGAGCACAGCCAATGCGCAGGTCTCACGGCTCATTTCCAACCTTGGCACCATCTGTGGCAAAAGGGGGCTGGCAGAGACAAATTGGCATGACCTGCTGGCAGCACCAGCTTAGCTGGGTGGTCATAAAACTGAACTAAAGATCACTGTGGGAAGAAACAGCCCTGTGTCTGGGACAGCCACCCTCTTTGACCAAATGCCCAGGCCCAGGAGGCTGTACTGGGAGAGGAACCTGGTCCCAGCCAGTTGTTCAGGGACAGTCTCCTCATAGTCACTGTGTTTATGGCCCACTGCAGCATATGTGGAAATTCCACTGACCCCTGAGTCTTAGTGATGGTCACCTACACGGGCCAGACACAGCATTCAGGTCTGCAGGTCTGACCTCATGTGGTCCTCCTAGCCATGGCTAAAACACCTGCTTCATGCAGTGGTCATCTTCCCTGACCCCCAGATGACAAAAACAGAAACACAGAGCGGCAAGGGGAACAAGAGCCAACGCCTCTGCTTGACTGATATGGTGAACTTGGCCTGATCACAGAGCTCGTGGGCTGTGGCCTCCAGGTCTTCCCACATCTCCAAACTCCAGCCCTGGGCTCCCTCCTGTATTCAAAACACAGCAGGAGCCACTCTGCCAGGCCTCCTCCCCCAGTCTGCCTGGAATCAAGGGAAGCAGTTTTCATTCTCAAACAGAAGGAATCTGCATATTACACGGGATCCTCCTTATCTGTTCAGCTCATGGAGAGAACCGAGCGCAGAGCTCTCTGTACAGATCTCTGACTCCAGACCCAGAACTCTCGGCAGGCCATCCCCACCCCTCCTTTACCACGCCCACCCTCCACCCAGACACGCGAGAGGTGTTCAAGCAGCACCCCGGCTGCAGAGAAGAGTGGCCCGATGCACCCAGAGAAGGCAAACAGCAGATTTTAAGTTCTTTAGAACCAATGTAAGCACACACTGTGGGCGACGTACTTACCCATTTACAAAAATGAAGTCACATTTTCTTTGCATTTTAAGTATCTATTGGTGGCCAGGCAAGGTGGTTCATGCATGTAATCCTAGCACTTTGGGAGGCTGAGGCAGGAGGATCACTTGAGGCCAGGAGTTCAAGACCAGCCTGGGCAACGTCGCGAGTCCCCCGTCTCTCCAAAAAAAATTTAAAAATTATCCAGGTATATTGGCGTTTATCTGTAGTCCCAGCTACTCAGGAGTCTGAGCCAGGAGGGTCACTTGAGCGTGGGAGTTTGAGGCTACAATGAACTATGATGATGCCACTGCACTCCAGCCCAGATGACAGAGCAAGGCCTTGTCTTAAAAAAATAAATAAAACCAAACAAATATCTAGTGTAGTTTTACAAATAAAATGCAGATAAATATTGGGCATCACTTCTACTAGACGAATCAAGGGTAGTCAAGATTCATCATGAGTGTGTCTGTGAATACTGCAATTTAAGTTCCAATTTGCATGCGCCCTTTTCTAACATATCTGAAATAAATAGACTTCTATTTAGCCCCAGAAGTATCACTTGTTAAAGGCCTAGTATAAGCCACATATTGTTTATATATCAAAATTGACAGAAAAAATGGGAAGTTATTCTATCTTTAGGTATTTAGATTCTACAGCACAAGTACACCACACCCTGAGCACTTGTCCTACAGAGTGGCAGGGAATATTCCACCAACATAATCAACCTGCAGGAGGTTCTGAGCCTTTGGCTGGGAAGACTAGACTGTTACGGAAGCAAACGTTCCTCAGAAAGAAGGCCTTCTGGGACGATTCCTTAAGTAAGCTTCTCAGACTCAGATCTAGAATTAAACTTTTAAATCAGTGATTAAAAACTGTCCAAATTATTGAGGGAGTTTATTCTTTTCACATCTTCTGTACCCTGCAGTTGCATACTGCTGAGGTATCCTTTCAAATCTGGGTGAAATATGATATTCACCTTCCTTACCAGCTCATGCTGACTTTTCTCTGAATCTCACAAGCATTCAGTTCCCAGGTCCTGGGATCATCTACCCAGGCTCAGCTTCCCGGCAAACTTGCCTGTTTGGACACAGTCAGGAATAAAGCAGGGAGGAAAAGTGATTCTGGTGGGCAGAGCATGTCATGGCCTTGGGTGTCACAGTTCAGGGTCCTTCAAAAAAGCTGAGGCCTGTTCCCAAGTTGTAAACATTCCACCTTTCTCGAATCTGTGGCTGCCCTGCCACTCTGTGTGTTTCTATACTCTGTGTGTTGCTACAGAGGCCTTTGGACCTCAGGGGGAACATCTTTGCCTTCTTGTCCTTCCGTCCAGCTGCAGCTCTTTCCCTTCAGTCTGATGAGCCCCCACAAAGGGCCGGAAAACTTTTCCACGCACGTCAACAGCATAGCATTTGCAGCTACCTGTCCACTGGCCGTGAGCACCATAGGTCATTGAACCGCCTTCACCCGTGATTGTGCTTATCAGCACTGCAAGCCTGTAATACGTATTTGGGAGGATAAGGAGAGTGATGTCACCCATCACATAAACTCATGGAATCAGATTTTACAAAAAATCAATACCTTGAATAAACATCTATTTTTACTAAAGTAGGACACACAACTTTGTTCAATATTGTGAAGCACAGAAGATGCAAAACAGAGTCGATAATACTATTCCAAAGTTTTTTTTTCTTGAACTTAATTTGGAGCAGATCTTCCTTGCAGGGTGTCTCATGAATTGTACTCACCAACCAACATTGTGTGAGCACCTGACCCTGCAGTAACTGGGACAGCACAGTGTGTGGGAACCAGGGAACAGGGATGGCCAGAGCAGGGGTCCCTGCCCTCCAGGACAGCACGGATGGGTGAGGGGCAGCAATTATCACCGTAGATTCTCCCAGGATCTGAACAAATATTCAGAGGCGTAAGCATCATATGCAATTAACACTCAAAGTCTTTGTTCAGTTGAAAGTTGAGTAGTAACTCTTTTGCCTAATAGATACATTTTTTAGCCAATGTATCATGCCCTGATGTCCTGAGATAAAATTTTGTCTGAGGCCCCAAACCCACTGCCTAGAAACACAGGAACATTTTGAAAGGAAACACGATGGTTTCCCACTGCAGTTTGCAGATGCCAGTAGCTCCCCACGTAGCAGGAGAAGCCACTGATTGGCCCCTGAAATGTGTCCAGCACCTATTCTCACCTCCCCACCCTAAATGCCACTCCTGCCTCCCCATCACCTCCCCAGACACTACGTCTGACCTCCTTGCTCCCTGTCACTCCCCTTCCAGACCTCTCTGGACCCAGCTTCCAGATGATTCCTCTTGAGAGCATCTTTGGCCACATTCTCTGCCCTACTCAGCCCTTTTGCCCCAGGGAAGAAGACTCTGTTTGACCTTTGAGGCCTGATTCTGTCTCTCCCCATCTATTCAGCAGAGCACAAACTCCAACAGAACCAAAACCTGTGCTGTCCCCCAGCCCCACCCCCCGGCCCCGCACCCTTCTCCCAGGTTGGTCTGAATGTCACGTTCCCGAAGGCTCCCTGATCCTCCTGCTACTGTCTCCCCAAGTCAGTGTCTCCCCTCTGAGATGTCAGAGCACTGGGTCCACCCTTGGGTGACCGTGTGTGACCTGCCGCTGTGGCACTCTGCCGTTCCACTCCCTCAGGCTTCATCTCCCCGCTGTATCGTCCATCCGGTTCACGTCCAGATCCTTCTTCTCCCGTCCTCTTGCCTCCACCCACCAGCAAAGAGCACAGGCCTCGAACGAGGCAGGCCTTCAACCTGCATGCATGATCACTGCAGGAATCAAATTACAGTCAGGTTCAAATGGGAATATGTAGATTCACCAGCTGTGGAATTTAGCACAATATACAAAAGCAATTAAACAACAGGTAGAAAACATAAGACATTGCACAATTTTTGTTTTGTAGAGGATTAGCACGTACTAAAGAATGCCATAATTCATAGAAAAACAAAGGAGGAAAATACATATGGTATTCCCTTGACTAGAGGACACAAATAGCTGTTTCTCTAACGGCCAAATTTAATGGTGGTGGCATCCACTCATTCATTCATTCATTCATTCATTTGTGAGATTACAGATTGTCTATCACACACCTGGCCATGTGTCAGGTGCTGAGGACACAGTGACCTGTGTCACTGTGTCGCCATGGTGACCTGCAGACAAGTCCTTGCCCACCGGGACTTTCCCCAGTAGGAGAAACTACCACATAGAGCAGATAAACCTTCTTCTACATCCTTCTCACTATTCCACAGACTCCACTAAAAGAAGCACAAACAAAACAAAACAAAAACCTTATGGTCTGGGGCCAACTGATACAGAGGTGAAAGCTTTTTTGCATTGTAACAGCTTGAGAGCATCGCTGTCCCCACATGGCATGGGGAGATGGCCATCACGATTCTCCCAGTCACCAAACAAGCGTAGTTTACCTTCTGTACAGCCTAGAAAGAACTTAACACGTGGTATGTGATTTAGAAGGCTATCTTTTGAGAGTTATTCTTTAAAAACTGTTGGTGTTTAGGAGACACTGCCTGTTGACTTATGATTTGAATCTCAAGGAACAACGTTTGCTCCTGGACACTCTGCGGAAGGGAGCCCTGGGGGTGATACGAGGCTGAGGTCCCCAGCATGTCCGGCCACAGCCACGGGCCTGGGAGCCATCTGCTGCCTGAGCCCAGGGCCCCAGGTGTGGCCTTGTGGGCTGCCGCCTCTTCCCCAAGGAAGCCTTCCCTGGAGCAGAGGCAAAGAGTGAGAGGCGTTTTCAGGAAGCCTTTGGTCCCTGTTTGGGCTGAAGTCTTGAGAGAAGAGCATCGGTGAGCCCCATGTCCAGCAGGAGGGTCTAAGAAGCCAGAGCACGGGGTCCTCCGAGGCTCGTCCACACCTGCTTTCCAGATGGGCCAGCCCAGGCCTCCACGCCCAGCAACCACGACACTCCCACGCACGGCTGGCAGCAGGACCACGGACAGCTCCCCTGGAGAAGGGAACCCTTGTCTCAGTGAATATTTGGAACGTGATCTGGAGCTACTACAGATCAAAATTCTCTTGAATTCTCAAATGCAAGGACTTTTTTTTATCTTATTCTCTCTTTTATTCTATAAATCACTCATTTTCAAGGTGGTCTCAGAGACAGAGATGAGGAAGGCTGTGCTAAGAACCCGATCATCTCCACTGACGGGTGGATAAGCGTCCTCCCCAAGTGGCCCAGGCATGCAGGGACTCCTCCCGGCCATGGTGAGCCCCCCAGGGCTGGACACAGCTAATCACCCTGGACCCTCAGTCCCTGTGCCCTACCTGGCACATGGAAGATATCCAAGAAAAGGCCAAGAAATGAATAGATGACCCTATCTCAGACAGAAAAGATATCTTTCATAAATTTTTCCCCTAAAATACATCCCCCAGAGAACGTTGGTACAAGTCTTGACTTGTATTAAAATTCATAGGAATTCTGCATCCCACCTATAATTTGGGATGATTTAAATCACAGCTTGTCAGTTAAATCAATCAGGAGTGTTGGGCTGTGACCCCCTCACCTGCCCTGCAGATCTGCCAGGGGCACATCTGCTCTGGTCCGAGAAGTTCAGGCTTTGGGAACAGAGTGTTTAATGTGGCAGGTTCATAGCTTTCAAGCTATTTCTGCCAAGAAAGTAGTCACTTGACATTTCTAAAATTTATATCTAAATAATTATATGTGGTAATTGAAAGCATCAGAAAGCATGCTATGTGCCAAACAGTTAATTAAAAATAAAAAGGCATACTAACACAAATACTTTGCCGGTTAATAAACTTAAAGTTGTAGGTTATAATTAATCCTGCCTGGGCCCTTAGGCTGACACATCGACATCCCTAAGAGGTTCAGCTTGTCCTGAGTAGATACTTTACTGACAGGGGAATGGGGAGGATTTGAGAGGGGTAAACATAGGGTGGGATCCAGGAGGCCAGGAGGAGACAGAAGGCTCACCCTTGTGTGGTCCAAGAAGAGCCTGGAAGTACATTAGTTTCCTGTGGCTCCATAACAAATCAACACTAACTGAGTGGTTTAAAATAACAAAAGTTTATTTTCTCACAGTTCTGGAGGCCAGAAGTCCAAGACCAAGGTGTCAGCAGGGTTGATTCCTTCTGAAGGCTCTGAGGAAGAAACGGCTCCGTGCCTCTCCCTGGCTTTTGGTGGCTACAGGAATCCTGGTGTTCCTTAGCTTGCAGCTGCATCACTCCAATCTTTGTCTCTATTGTCACATGACCTTCCTCCTATAAGCTTCTGCGTCTCCACATGGCCTTCCTCTAAGAACACCAGTCACTGGATTTAGGGCCCATTCCGCCCTAACCCAGTAGGACCTCATTTAACTAAATTCACCTGCTAAGACCCTATTTCTAAATAAGGTACATTCTGAGGCTCAAGTGGACATGAATTTAGGGGGCACATTACTCTGTCCAGTACAGGCAGCAAGGATCTCAATTTCCAGCGAAACAAGTCAGAGCCGCAGCCATCCCCATGCTACTAGGGCAGTGATATGGTGGCTTCTCAGTCACTTATCTGCTCCAGGGCATTTCTATCGACCAGACATCCAGGCTCTGAACTCTCCCGTCTGTGGCCCCTGAAACTTTATCCCATCCCTGGTCCTCCCTTGCAGAAGAGCGATGGTGATGCCTCTGAAAGTCCCTATTCAGAGGCATCGCCATCCCTGTAAAGCTTGCCAAGAGCTGCTGGTTCTTCCAGGCAGAAAAGCTTCATGGTGGTGGGGGCCTGAAAATGGCCCTTATTCCAGAAAGCATTTGTGTGAGCCTGTGCTTAACCCTGAAATGCTTCATGCCCTGCCTGGTGCCTCCGTTCCATCAGACTCCGTCCACGCAGTTGTTCGTCTGAACAGCACCACCTCGAGCAGCCATTCTGATGAGGGGAGGACCACACACCGAGTTCCCTGAAGGCTTCACAAAAGAGACACTGCCTGAAATTGACCTTCAAGTAAAGAGTAGAATGTTCCAGAAAAAGGAGATGTGTACATGCAGGAAGGTGGGACAGTGCCGGGCATACAGGAAACCCTAAATACCCAGTGTGGATGAAGGATGGGGCGTGTGCAGGGACAGGGACAGCCAGGGTGAGAGGGAGGCAGTGCCAGGGAACACCCGACTGCAAGTTCTCTTCTGAATCCTGCGGACTGTGGTCCTCGGGAGGGCAGGTGACGTCACGCCTTTGTGCTTGAGGAAGATTAAAGGGCAACAGCACAAGGCCAAATCCAAGTGGCTGAAGCAGAAGACAGAAACCAGTTCCACCCTGAGCCAGAGACCTTTTGGTGGTCTGGCAAAGCCTGTGGACCCCTTTCTTAGAAGAATGATGTCTAAAAGCATAAACACACGCACATAATTTCAAAGGAAATCTGTTATAATGAACTATGGCTATCAAACTTTTTGAAAAACAAATTTGTGATATGGAAACCTAGGAGCCTCTTTATTAATATGCTAAATAAGCTCTCAAGCAGCAGATCTAGTACCTGCAGTAACTCTAGAGCAGTGGTGAGCACGAATGGATTTCCCGATACCTGCAACAACTGTGTTGGGTACGGGAAGTCTGCTGTTGCCATGGATTTGAACGAGGTTCAAGGCGTCAAACGTGCAGTAAAAGCATAGGTCAGAGTCAGGGTCTCTGGAGAAGGGGGCAAAGGGCGCACCATCACCGGGAAGGGGGCAGCCTCATAGGGAGAAAGTGACCACGGGTTTGGTGACCATTAGAAACAGAATGTCTCCATGGAAATGCCCAGCCCCCCACTGAAACACAGGCGTGTGGGCAGGAAAATAATGTCTGGAGTCACCCAGGAGCAATAATCTGTTTTTGAAACGGTGCAGGCTGGAGAGAGTTGCACGAATCTCTGGCTGCTCCACCTTTAGGACCCCCCAGGAATCTTCGGAAGCAGCTTCCCCCTCACCAGCTCCTGAAGGAGAAAGAGTGCCCGGGAGTGCACGGGATGTTCAGCCCTGGCAAGCGACCACCCGAGATCTGAAAGAAGGAAAAGGCAGACGAAGGAGGGGCCAGGTGAGCCGGGCAGGCCGCGGGTGCAGGGAGAGGCTGTAGCGGAGAGAGACGGGCTGCACGCACCACCTTAGGGCCCCGCAGTTCAGATGAGCTGTGGACTCTGAGGAGGTGGGGGCGCTGCAGATCTCGGGAAGGTCAGCAAACGGGCAGCTTTGGGCCGACAGGCTGGGGTAGGGCTGCCTGCCCTAGAGGGGGCGTGGGATGGGGACGAGGGCCACCAGCACATGATCCACTTTTGCTTCTGCAGTTTAGGCTGAGCTGGCTTCATGAGAACCTCAGCCTTTTTGGCTGGCCGGGCACATGGGCCCAGTGATGTTTCGGGGGTATTACCAGCAGGTCTGCAACCCACCCCTGCCAGCCTGTGCAAGCCCTGGCCCCTGAAGCAGGCAGTTCAGCCACACCCACTGCCCGCCAGGCTCTAGGTCTCAGAATCCAGCTCTGCCCAGAGCTTTACAAGTCACCAGGAGCCTCGGGTACCAATGACAGTATTTGGCCATGAACAGCGCCTGGACACTGCTTGTCAACTGCCTGCTCTGGGAACCCATCAGAGCAAGTGGCAGGAGACAGGTATAAATGGAATGTGCCTTATTCTCCAGATGCTGTTAGCACTGGTGTGGAAAGGCACCCAGGATGCACGTCTGTTGGACACAGCAGCTCCCTACGTGGCAGAAACCAGGCTGCGCTCTAACGTGCAAGTTTTCAGGTCACAGCTGCATTTTCTTTAGTTTAAAAATGTGCATAGCTAATAAACTATTTTCATTTTTAGAAATGACATAAATGTCATTAGAAACTAACCTGAGCTTATTGGCTTTATTTAACTTTTGACAGGTATAGAATACAACATTAAAAATGCAATTAACTTGAGCACTGGGGGAGAAACAAACCCATCAGATGAATGTCTCTTGGAAGAGAGGAGATATTTATGTCTCATAAATCTTAAAATTCTTACAGTCACACCCCAAAGTAGGACTATGGTACTTCATTATCTCAAATTTCTCAACTCTTGGCTGTTACCATAGATCGGATGAAAAGAACAAGGACTCTCCTCAAATTAAAATACTTCCCTATAAAATAAAGTAGATTGGAAGTCAAAGAGAGGCTTGGCCAACTCACCCAACAGAAAAACACCACACGTCTGTGATGGTTAATTGCGTGTGTCAACCGGATGGGCCCTGGGCTGCCCAGACATTTGGTTAAACATTATTCTGGGTGTGTCTGTGAGGGTGTCTCTACATGAAACTAACATTTGAATCAGCAGACTGAGTAAGGCAGATCGCTTTCCCCAGTGTGGGTGGGCCTCAGCCAGTCAACTGAAGACCTGAGCAGAACAAAAAGTCAAAGTAAGAGGGAACTCCATCTGCCCACTGATTGAGCTGGGACATCGGGTTTTCTTCCTGCCTTTGAACTAAAACTTGCACCCTTGGCTCCCCTGGGTCTCCAGCTTCCTGACACCACAGATCTTGGGACTTGTCAGCCTCCATAGGCACATGAGCCAATTCCTTCTGTCTCTCTCTCTATATATACACACACACACACAGGTATACACATATATACTCACATATACATACACACACACATAAATTCTGTTGGCTCTGTTTCTCTAAAGAACCCTGACTAATACGCTATCTCTGCGCCATTTATTCATTCAGTGATTTAACAAATATTTATGGCACTCTGATAGACTTTGTTAACTTTACAATTAGCATTGATTGTGCATTCTTCAAAAATGGTACCGTGATTTTCTCTGGACGCCAACCTCTTCCTCCCTCTCAGCTGGTGTGGTTCGGCTGGGACTGACCCCACCTCCCTTGCACCCCAAGACTTGAGTGAGCGCGTGACCCAGGCCTGGCAAATCCACAGCCCCACCCTGCAGTCACACAATCAGTTGAGGGCAGGGTACGTGACCCAGGATCACCCAATGACAGACAAGCGTGGGACCGCAAGTTTGGGTCACCAGGAAAAGACACTTTCTACTGGAATTTTATGGAAAAACAGGGAAAACACTAGAGGTGCTGGGGCCAGCTCATGGGGACCCACCCGAGAGCTACAGTGGCACACACAGAAGCAGAGACCACACTGTGATGCACTCAGCTGAGGCCCTGACGCTCAGCACTTTTCAATTCTGTATGCAGAGGAATTTCTTGTTTGCTACTGGATGGGGGTGCCTGATACTTGCAACCCAAAGACCCCCACCTTTGTGCCAGGCACCACAAAATGCTCCACTATGGGCTAATAAACGAGACTGCCTTTGTCGGGCTCAATAGAGCTGACTTCAAAGATGAAAGCAAATGGGCCGCCCACGCTGAACCACATGTGAGTCTGAGACACCAGAGACCACCCTGTGCACTTCCCTTTCAGGAAAGAAGTCCTGCAGAGTGTCATGTGGTACCTGGTGACAGAGCAAGAGGTTACTCAGCAGCAGAATCTGGTTTCCAGTTTTGGCCAAAGTTCTCTAGTGAACAGGCCTCTCTCACACCCCCAGAATGAGGAAATGCTTTCAAGAAGAAGACCCATTGCCAAAAACAGTGTCCTCAGGAGCCCAGATAAAGAAAATGGTGCCCACCAGCCACTGGATCTAACTCAGGTCACTTCTGCACAACTTTAAGAAAAAATGGCAGGTACTTTATACTGATTTAGCCTGAACACATGTGTTTCTTACACACCAGCTTTGTCTGTCCTCCTTATAATCTGATTTTCTTCTACTGTCTTCTATTTCAGTGACATAAGAGGATACAGGAAATTATTCTAACCTACGTGAACATCCATGAAAATCAGGAAAGGGAACACAACGGTCCAGAGTGGGCTGAATTTCTCTTTATGCCTTGACATCTTCAAGGATGCACTTAATTTCACAGGCATGTAACTGACACAGCCCCCACCAGCTCAGAGTACACAATGAGCACACACACCTTTTAATAATCAAATCAATAAATCTGTGTGTCTAAGCTGCTCTTGTGAGAATGCCTTTCTTCTTTCAGCTCGAGCCCTCCCCTTCACGACACCCCCAGCACCCCAGGGCTCACTCAGGCTCCTGAGAAGCAGAGGTAGAAACCCGGACTCATGGCTGTGGTTGTGGATGTGGCCACGTGACGGACCTGGAGGCCTCATGGCTTGGTTGGTTCTGTCCAGGTCCTGTCCAGCACAGGGTCAAATGCCATTTCTCACCACTGGTCCAGCACTGGTTTCCCTGAGTTGAAGGAAGGAAGGCTCTCTCCAGTGTCATGCTCAAGCCACTGCAAGACGAGGGCCCAATGCCCAGTCCTTTAGGGACAGTTCTCTTCATTTACACACACACACAGAGCAATTTTCCTAAGGCAACCCAAGGTGCTACATGGCTAGTCAGAAGCTCCTTCCTCAGCCACACACTACATCTGGACACATGAACAAAGCCCCCTTCTCAGACGCTGGGGACAACATTTTCTTAATGCCCACAGGGCAAGGCGGCTTGCCAAGGCCCATCAGTACAACTGAGCCACCACTAGTCCAAGATGGGGGGTGGGGATGCCAGGAGCTGAGCAGTGCAATAGGCCTGGGCCCAGCCCAGGAAACCAGAAACGACCCCCGCCCCCACCACACACACGCGCATGCACACACACAAGAACTGCTGCAACACACCACCAACTCCTGCCCCAGGAAGATCAGCAGTGACTGTCAATGTCTCCCCATGGCCCCTGGGAGACAATCACAAAAACAGAACAGCCCACTGTCAGCCCACTTCCCAGAGGCCAGGTTGACCAGCCTGGCTGGAGGTCACCTTGTTAACAAGCACCATGTACTCAAATCTTCTTTGATGCAAAAAAGTCTCCCTATCAATCAGTGCTAATTGCAGGTTTCTGTGCTACTCTCCTGGCTTAAGCTGTTTTGCAAAAATTACATTTCATTACATTTTATACTAATCAGCTTCAAAAGCAGAGTGCAAAATTAACTTGAAATAATTTCATGTTCTCAAGTAACCTTTACTTTCTAAATTGTGGTGTTTTGCAGTAACTATTTTATCCCACTGTATAATAACAGTGTTCTTTGCATTAGGGTATAGCACTTATAAAACAGCTGTTATCTTAATCAAATATCAATAGCTCACCTTTATTTCAGCTTTAAGTCAATAGCACATGCCATTTGTTACTTCATAAACTTCAATACCATAAGTGTTATCGGTTAAATAAGTGCTCTCTAAAGTGTGGTTTAATGAATCAGAACCAATTTAGGAGACAGCCTGGCTTGAAATCCTGAAATCTGCTAAATTAGATACTTCTGTAAAGTATCAAAATCTTCAGGTAACCAAACATCCAGCTGTATTTCGAACATGTACCCTCTTCTAACGAGTCCTCACATAATATGGTTTCACTTAAAATATAAGGTAGGATATAAATGTTTAATACCCACCCAACTGAGAACCTGGATCCTGCATTTGTATTTTTGCTCTTTTTTTAATAGATTTTTAACACATTTTGGGCCAAACTTGCCCCTCAGAAGCCAGAATTGAAACAAAGAAATACCATGCTTATTATAGCTTAACAATCACATATGTAAATAAGATTTGGGAGTTTCAGTCAACTGCAAGGTAGTGCCAGACAACAGAACAACAGATAACATCAAAAAGGTCAAAGCAATCTTGAACTGCATGAATAGAATCATAACATCTAGGAAGCAGGAGATCACATCCATGCCCTATAATTGGAATTTGCCTGTAGTGTCTTATTTAAATATGAGCACCTTGCTTGGAAAAGAAAAGAGACAATAGTTGTATTTCAGAGAAGAACAACCTAGATGGTAAAGGAACTGAAATCAAGCCCTTAGAGGTACAGAGGAAGCTTGGTCACAAGGTTTGTGTGCATGTCACAGTGGTGGAACTATAACTAGTGAGTAAAAACTACAGGGAAGGAGGAGCTTCCTAACACTCGTAACTGATCCGACTTGGAACAAGCCATTGTAATAGGTCAATTACTTAGAGTTCTGGGTGAAAGCTGTGGAGAGAAGACCTAACAAGTGGTTTTCCTGCATCTGCCTTAAAAAGTAAGTATTTCGTTGAAGCATTCTGTAGACAGAGCCCAACAGTCTCCTTCAGTTCAGGAGATTGAGCTGGAAACACACAAAAGCCAAAAAGACTACAGCATTCACAGGGCAGAGCGCCTGGGAGGAGAGAGCTGCCCACAGCAAGAACTCCAGAAAGCTACAGAGGGTTCCCCGTGAATGTGCAGCAGAGTGCTGATTAGAGCATGCATGCGAAAAAATGACCCAAGACCAGGAAAAGAACCACCCAAAAGGATAAGGGGGAGCAATCACTGGTATTCACACAGGACCAGAAATAGTGCCTATTCCCACCAGGCAAGGTGGAAAAATCACAAGTTACAGGGCCTAGGGTAGAGTACTCAAAAGAGTGTAACCTCAATAGTGGAGTTAATTAGCCCTAGATTAAAATTTGCTCTGCTTCCACCTAACAAGCGCAAAAGCAAAACCTGAAAGGATCAAACTGTTTTCAAGGAACTTAGCCACGGTATAGAACAAAGCTCCAGAATATTTACAGGAAAAGAAAAACATTCAGCACACAACAAGGTAAAATTAACAATGACTGGCATCCAATCAAAGATTACCAGGCATATAAGGAAGCAAGAAAATGATACTCATAATGAGGACAAAAGGTATTCGGTCGCTCAAAACTGACCCAGCATTGACACAGGATAATATTAGTAGAAAAGGGCATAAAACAGTTATTATAACTGTTCCATGTATTCCAGAAGATGAGCAAAGGCTCTGCATGTTAAGAGCTGTGGAAGATATAAAAAAGAGCCCAATTGAAATTCTAGAAATGAAAACTATACAGTCTGAAATTAGAATAAATACAATAGGTGGAATTAACAACAGATTAAACATTGCAGAATAAAGGATTAGTGGACTTGAAGACATAGCAGTAGGAACCTCGTAAAATTAAACAGAGAGAGGGAAAAAGGGCTCAAAAAATAAACAAAGTATTAGTGTGCTGTGGGACAACTTCAAGTGGCCAAATATACATGCAATAGGGGTTCCTAAGAGAGAGAGAAGTTGGGAATAGCATGTCCAAAATTTTCTAAATTTGATGAAAACACAAAGCCATAGGTCAAAAAAGCTCAACAGCCTGAGACACAATAAACATGAAGAAAACTACATAAAAGCACATGATAGTCAAACCTGATCAAAGCCAGTGATAAAAAAAGAAAAATCTTACAAGCAGCCAGAGAAAAGGAGTCAGTCACACGACCTGAAGAGGAAAATAGATAAGGCTAGCGGCAGATGTCTCACTGGAAACAGTGCCAGCTGAAAGGTGATGGCTCAACACCTTTAAAGTATTGGAAAAACACTGTCAATCTAGAATCCTTTACTCAGCAGAAGTAGCTTTCCAAAAATCAAGACAAAATAGTTTTTCAGGCATACAGAAGCCAAAACTATTATCACTGTAAAATTGCACGACAAGAAGTGATAAAGGAAATCCTTCAAGCAAAAGGAAAGTGAAAACAGGTGGAAACTTGGATCAACATAAAGGAATAAAGAATACTAGAAATGGTAACTATATGGGCAAATATAAAGACAATTCCTATTAGTTAAATCTCTTTAAAATATAGTTGATTATTTAAACCAAAAATAATAACAGTGCATGGTGTGTTAATAATATATGTAGAAGTAAAATTTACAGAAAGGATAGATCAAAGGCGGCAGAGGTGGGGACATCAAAGTACATTATTACAAGGTTCTTGTGCTATACATGATAAATATCACTTGAAAGTGGACTGTGACAAATTAAAGATGTGTACTGCAAATCCTAAAGCAACCACTAAAACAACAAAGTAAAGAGTTATAGCCAAGAAGCTAATAAAAGAAATAAAATATAATCATAAAAAATAGACAATTAATCCAAAAGGAGGAAGAAAAAAAGAATAAATAAGAACAAAAGGCAAATGTAACAAATAGAAAACAAACAGCAAGGTAGTAGATATAAAACCAACCATATCAGGAATCTCATAAACATAAATGGGCAAAATACACTCATTTAAAAGGTATAGATTATCAAGATAGACACAAAAGCAAGGCTGAATTGTGTGCTGCCTAGAAACCCATTTTAAATACAAAGACACAAATAGTTTAAATGTAAAATGACAGGAAAAGATATATCATTCTAAGTCCAATCAAAAAAGTGCATTGGATACATTAATACCAAACAAAGTCAGTTTCAAAACAAAGAAAATTATCAGGTATTAGAAGGCTCATTTTATGATGATGAAGGGATCGATTCTTCAAGAAGACATAACAATCCTAAATGTTTATGAACCTAATGACAGAGCCCAAAGCACACAAAACAAAAATTAAGAGATCTGAAGGGAGAAATACACAAATCAATAATTATAGTCAGAGATGTTAACACCTCCCTCAATGAGTGGAATAAAAAGTCGACAGAAAATCTGTAAAGACGTAGAAGACTTGAACAACATGGTCAAGCAAGTTGACCTAATCCACATTGATAGAACACCTCGCCCAGAAACAGCAGAATACACATCTACCAAGACAGAAAGAAACACCACCAAAAAGGCCTGAGATGCCAGAACAAGTGAGTCAAATCTGAGCCACGTCTGAGCCTGTACCAGGAAACAAAGAACGCAAGCGAGCAGGTGCCGGAAGACGGAGATTCCTGGATTGTCAAAAAGCTTAACAAAGCCTGGCAGACTCTGAAAACCCACAGTGAAACACACACCTCTAAGAACGGGGGAGAGACATCATGCTAAGGGAAGGAAGCCAGACACAGAAAGAAAAGTACTGCTAATCTCTCTGATATGTGGAATTTGGGGGAAAAAAAATTGAATACATAGAAACAGAGAGGAGCACGTGGTTAGCAGGGAAAAGTGGCTCCCTCTGCCCTGGAGGCAGGTTCTTCTTCCCCATCCAAGGTCCTTCAAAACATCCTCTCCAGGGAAAACAGCAGTATACGCGCAGCACTGTTACGTAACCTCTCAGGACCTGCTTTCTCTTTTCTAAAAAGAGGAATAATGTATCTATTTCATCAGTGGTTGGGGTGAGGGTGAATGAGACACCGAGCGGACATAAATGCCTTTGGAGAGTGGCCCGTGTCAGCGCGGCGGAGCCGAGCTGTCATCCTTGGCTGCAATACTGCTTCTACATTAAGCTCTGCCTGAGGCTCCGCATTCTTCCTTGTTAGTGGCTCGGGCTTTATCTCACACATTTCATCTCTTGAGGACAAGCCTATTACCTTGTCATCCTCTTTGGTTGACTTTTCATACTGCCTCTAAAGCCAAATTGCTAAAACTTAAGTTAGGGCACCAACCCGCTTAAAATAAAACAAAAAAACCGGAACACCACACCTTCAACAGCTCTCAAGTGTCTGCAGCATGAAACCTCCCTCCTTTGCCTGGCATTCAAGGTCTTCCAAGAACACCCCACTACCTTCATCACTCTGCCCCACACTTCAAACTAGAAATCCCGCATGGATAATGTGCTTGGAGAACTTAGCCCCATGCCTAGTACATTGTAACTGTCCATTGTGTCTCCAGCAGATTGAAAATTGCTTGAATTCAGGGGCCGTGGTTACTTGTCTTTGTGTCTCTAGCACTTAGCAGTGCCTGGCACGTAGACACAGCTGAATGTGGTGGCAGAAGGATGCCCCCCACAAAAGATGTCCACGTCCTGATTCCTGGACGTTGTGAATCTGTTACCTTGCCTGGCAAAGGGAATTAAGCTTGCAGAAGCAATTATCGTTGCTAATCACTGAGATAGTGAAATTATCCTGGACCATCCTGGTGGGCCCAGTGCAATTGCAAGGGTCTCTATAAGTGCAAAGGGAGACAGAAGAAAGAGCCAGAGAGATGCAGCGTGAGGAGGACTCAGTCTGGTGGTCGCTGGCTTGAAGTGGCAGAAGGAGCCACAGGCCAAGGAATGCAGTGCCTCTAGCAGCTGGACAATGCTCTCACAGCCTCCGGAAGGAACGCAGCCCTCCTTGATTTTAGCCCTTTCACACCTCTGACCCCCAAACGGTCAGGTGATAAGTGAGTGTTGTTTTAGGCCACTGAGTTTGTGATCATTTGTTTCAGCAGCAACAGGAAGCTTACACACTCGATTCCCTCGGTGAATGTGAGGGCGAACGGATGGACGGGTAGAGGTGCCTGCTGCCACCAAACACGCGCCTTTCATTTTTGCTTCCCGGCACCCACTCCTTTCCTCCTGGTTGCAGCGGCTGGACTTCCCTCTGGAGAACCACCTTCCCTCGTCTTAACCACGTGGGTCGGGGAGGCTAACGGGAGCCTGCAGCCCTGGGGTGGGCCCAGGGCTTGTCAGATTGGAACAGACGCCCCTCTGGCCAGTGATCGGTTCAGAAATGGACACATGACCGGAACCAGCCCAGTGACAGCCGGCCCTGGGACTTCTGCTGCGACTGTTAGGTAAGCAAAAAGCAAAGCTCTTTCCTCTGGCAGGGAAGGGGGTGGCGCCGAGCTAGTGAAGGAATGACGAGGGTGTAGGGAAAGCAGCTGAGACACAGGGACAGAGCCCCAGCTGCGTCGTTTGGACTCCCAGATCCAGCCGTGCCAACGCACGGGCCAGTAAATTCTCTCTGGAGCTTAAGTTAATTTGTTAAACTTCTGTCATTACACTTTTTTAAAAATGTAGTCTCATACCTCTAGGGCCGTTGCTCAAGCCACTCAGCCAAACCCCTACCGCGCCTGGAAAGCGTTCCCCAAACCCCAGGGCGTCTGTCTCTTTCCTGACATTCCCAGAGCACGGGCTCTGCAGTCGCTGAGAACCAGCTTCAATGCCTGTGCTGGCGTCAGGGCTGACGTGCTTGTCCGTCCTCACATAATGTTAACTCCACGCCCGTGGACTGCGCTTTGCCCCCTGCCACCAGAAGCTGGCCTTGGACATACAGGCATGCAAGTGTCTGCTAAAGGAATTCTTTGTTGGCAGGAAACAATCATGCACACGTCACTGCCTGGGGCTCCTGAGGAGTTAGCGAGGACTGAGGGCAGTCTCTGCCCTGAGCTGCTGCCCCGAGGGGTGGGTGAGACGGATGAGGGTGTGGGCCCTCAGCCCGCGGGGCCAGCGTGCCGTCATGCGCCACCAGACTTCGGAAATTGAAACTCTGGTTCTTGAGGCACTACGTGGACGCCCAACATGGCACAAAACTAATTATGTGTGCGTCAAACAATTATGCAAAACAGGTGGAGTGCTTTAAACTTAAAACAATAGCTGTAGAGGAATTGGCACTGCGGATACTCTTGTGAATGTGGTGAGGACACGGCTCTGCTTATGAGAAATAAACCTTTGTGAAAGTGCGCATCTGAGAGCCAACGTGAATTGGCCATTTGCTGTCACTGTAGGACACCGTGACCTAACACGTCCCACAAATGTGCACTGGCTCACGGCCACCATGTCTCCATGCTTGTGAAACATAACGGGTCTCACGGCAGCTCCCAGACCCGATTATAGTGACAAAGACACCTCAAACTCAAGTTGCCCAAACAGAACCCCAGAATTCCTCACCAAACTGCTTTTCATCGCCTCTTGTCTCCACAATTCCCCCACCAACACCCCCCAGGGCTCATGCAGCTCAGGTCAAAGCCAGGCACCGTCTTTGACGCCTCTTCTTCCTTCCTCCCAGCCTTGGGTCCCTCAGAAGTCCCGGCTTCTCCACCTCCGACCTCGACCCTGGACCACCTGCTCCTCCCCCCGCTTCACACCTGATACAGCCCAGAGCAACACGGTAGAGGGTGGATTCGACCCTGGTCATCAGACTCTACAGCTGGGACTCCCAACTTCTATGGAATCTTTGGGATCCCTCCAGAAGCAGCAGTTTTCGGCCTTGTTCTTTGGTTGTCCTCCTTGACTGTGAGAGACCAGATGTGTAAGACAGAGCAAGTCCTTCTACTGCTCTGAGCCCCAGTTCCTCACGTGGAAGAAGGATGTCAGTGCATCAGCCCCAACAGATGTCTGTCTTCTGATATGGCTTTCTTCCTTCCCCTTGGTGTGACTGCATCAGACTCTGTTAGCAGGTCAGTTCACACATGTTTTTAAAAGCCTGCAATACATCAGCATTTTCCAAACTGCACATAAAGAGCATCCCAGACAATGCAGAGTTGAAGGAAACCCATGGCATTGACAGAAGGAGGGTCTGAACGTGGAGGACAAGGGGATGACCAGCGCTTTGCTCTAACAGGAGGTCCTTGGGTGCTGTGGGGACCCCAGGTCAGCTGTCTGATAGCACACTCCACAAGACTGTCAGAGCAAAACCCTTGTGTGATTAAGGAATACTCTAGCTGCAAGGTTAGGAAGCCATCAGTAATGGCCAGAATGATTGGGATACCTTCTTGGAAAATTGTGGGACTTCAGCAAGGCCTGTGAGGTGACAAGAGAAAGTTAAGGGGGCTGAGAGTTCTCCCACAGGCTCCAAGCCTTGCAGCCTTTGCTCACACTGCCTGCTCTACCTCCACCCCTCTCCTCTCAGGAAGCCACGCAGGAAGTGGCTGGCATGCAGGTTCTAAGGTCACACCATTCTCAAGTTCTAAACTTCACCTCCCCTCCAGCTAGCTGTGTGCTCTTGGCTTAATTTCATAAGCCTAAAGCCTAAGGTCCCCATTTGCAGAGGTGATAACAGGGCTTGCTTCTGCAGACTCGCTTTGAGGAAGAAATGAGATCCTGCACACAGAGCACACAGCACAGCACTGGAAGCACATTTTGATTCTTAATTTTTCCATTACCAGGAGCCCCTGCCTCCCAAACAACCTCCTCTGTGGGCCTGTCCTGAGCATTTGGCCCGCAGCCCTCACTGCCTCATCGCCACTGGGTGGGGTAGTTATACACGGCTGTGTGCCCCTGTCTCAGGGTGAGTCACGGGATCTCACCACGGTAGGAGCCAGAGAAGCCCGGGAGCATCACCAGGGCTCTCATACTCTCCTGTACGTGGGGCAGAGTCAGCAATGAATGACGATGATGATGATGATAAAATATCAGCTAAAACTTACAGAGGACTTGCCTGTGCATGCTCCATGGAAAGCATCATTACCTGTATTATCTCATTTAGTCCTCACACCTCTCAGGGTGGTACTATTACCACTAAAGATGATGAAACTGATGCCTGGAGGTAATAACTAACTTGTCAAAGGTTATGAACAGATGTCCTGAAATTCTTCGCATAAGATGTCTCCTAATATTCCCTTTGATCCTCTAATGTCTGTGAGATCTGTGGTGATGCCCCTTCTTTCATCCCCGATATTGGGAATTCGTGTCCTTGTCCCTTATTTGAATCAGTCTGGCTGCAGTCTTATCAAATTTATTGATCTTTTCAAAGAGCCAGATTTTTATTTTATTAATTTTTCTCTATTTTTCTGTTTTCCATTTCATTGGTTCCTGCTCTTTAATATTTCCTTCTTTCTGGTTGTTTTGAAATCGATTGGCTTTTCTTCTTCTCTTTGCTTAAGAAAGAAACACATATTCTTGATTTGAAACCTTTCTTGTTTTTAATGTAAATATTTAATGCTACAAATTTCTCTCAAATATTGCTTTAGTTGTATCCCACAAGTGTTATGCCTTGTGTTTTAATTTCATTCAATACAAAATAATTTATCACGCCCTGTGTCTTCCTCTTTGACTCCTAGGTTATTTCGAAGGTTATCTTTCAGTTTCCAAATTTGAGGGAATTTCCTGGATATCTTTCTGCTATAGTTTTCTCATGTCATCCCTTGGTGGCCAGAGAATATACTCTGTATAATTTAAATTCTTTTAAATATGATGAGGTGTTGAAGATTATTTTGTGGCCATGAATACAGTTTATCTTGATAAATGTTCTTTGTGCACTTGAAAAAAAAGTGTCTTCTGCTGTGGTTGGGTGAATTATTCTGTAAGAGTCAAATAAATGGAGTTGATAGAGAGTGCTGTTTATCACTCCCTGTAGCGTCCTCTGCGCCCTTGCTGATTGTCTGTTTACACGTCCCACTGACTGCAAAGACAGGCGTATGACACTCTCCAACTCTAATTGGGGATTTGTCTATTTCTCTTTTCAGTCCAATCGGTTTTTGCTTCACATATTTCAAAGCTCTTTAATTAGCTGCATACACATTCGGGATTATATCTCTCAATTAATTGACCTCCTATCCTTATGTAATAGCCCCTTCCATCCCTGGTAGTGTTCCTCGCCCTGAGGTCTCCCTGGCTGGCCCGCTTTCCCTGGGGTGGCGCTTGCAGCTGTGTCACCTTCCGTCATCACGCTTTTCCCAGCCTGTGTCTACACATTCAGCCTGGGGCTTGGTAACGGCACACGGGTGTGTCTTGCTCCTGTATCCAATCTGATAATCTCTGCTTTTAAATTGTAAAGTATTTAGGATGTTTAGGACACTCCCATTTAATACAGTTATTGACACGGTTGGATTTAAATCCACTGTTTTGCTGGTTATTTCCTTCCTCCCACATTTATTCTTTCTTCTGTTTTCCTTCTTCTTCTGACTGTTTTTGGGATTAATTGAGTGTCTCTTGTGAGTCCACTTTTGTCTTTGCTACTGGCTTATCAGTTATACGTCTTGCAGATTTTCTTAAGGATTGCCTTGCGATTTAATAAATAGGAATCCAGATTTGTCAAAGGAGACATGTTTACGTATGAAAGAAGCCTCTATTTTGGGAAATGAATCCACCAGGCATTGCAAGCGCTAATCATCTTTAGCAATGCATTTGACAGGGTTCAATTTACACATAAAATCGACAGCCAGCTTTCCAGCACGAGGGCAGCGAAGGCGCAGTGACGGAGCGAGGCTCCGGCTGGCCCACGCCCGAGGGCTGGGGTGCTGCTCGTGGTCCACCTCGCCAGCGCCTCTGCACCCCGCATCGCAGGCTGGGCGGAACCCAGGAGGAAGAGGCCGGACTCTCGGAGTCTATTTCCTGCCTCCGACTCGCTGCTATCTCTCCTGCGACTCTGTCCTGTGGCCACAAAGGGAAACACCTAATTGACTCCATCTCCCCCAGAAGGCACCAGGGCATCCATCATTGCTCTCCTGAGGAAAAGCAACGGGTTCTGCTTCACTGCACACTGGAATCTGTAAGGATGAATCAGGACAGCTCTACCCACTTCCAAATGTCAGTTAGCTGAGCTCAGACTTGCAAAAAAACACTCACATTGTCTGACAAGCTGAGTATTCAAAAGGTGAATAAAATTCTCAATGACGAGGAAAAAGATCATTTCCCAACTTCTGATTAATTAGCAAAGGCAGGTTCTTTCTACATTGTTGCTAGGATCACTGAGCAATCATGAAGCTGTACAGAAGCATTTAAACATGAATATCCTCACCTGTACAACAGAGGCTGCTGTGGTTTGAATGTGTCCCCCACAAAGCATGGCTTGGACCCCCAATGCAACAGTACTGGGGCGTGGAGCCTGCTGGGAAGCGTTTAGGTCGTGAGGGCCTTATGAATAGGTTAGTGCCAATTGTAAAGGGCTTGAGGCTGTGAGTTCAAACCCCCTCCCTCTCTCTCTCTGCCCTGCTCCCCGCCTCCCCACCACGTGCTCTCAGGTGAGCACTGGGGGACTTGCACTGATCTTGCTTCATGCTGGCCAGTGCCCCCAGAAGCATTTGGATCCATTTCCCAAAATAGAGGCTTCTTTCATAATAGTCACCTTCCAGGTCTCTTTGCCCTTCCGCCTCCCACCATGGGATGACGCAGCATGAGGTCCCTCACCGGATGGGGGCCCCACAACCTTGGGCTTCCCGGCCTCCAGACTGTAAGAAATAAATCTCTGTTTTACCTAGTCTCAGGTACTCTGTTATAGCAGCACAAAATGGACTTAGAGGACAGGGAGCATAAACAATGCATGGAAACAAAGTCTTATTAAGAAGATGATCTATCACCCTGAAAATCTCAAACAAAATGACGAGATTTCTCAAATGCCCCCCTCTTTAATCACATTCTATTTTTTTGCCCAATATTCTGATAAAACCCCAAATTTCTCAGTGATGATGTCATCAAACACATTCCTGAATCCAGCCCTCCAGGGTCTGCCCAGATATTCCTCCAGGTAGACTGGGCCTAAGAACGTCCTCTCCCCGTGTGTTAGGGCTGCGCAGAGGCCCTGAGCCAAGTTGGACTCTGGTGCTCCCAAATCAAGATGGGAACCCGTGTTCAAAAGCATCACCCATATTTATAAGTGTTAAAGGCATTAGTCTACCTGGCCAGGCGCTGACCAAGAGACCAACGCTGGGCTATCAGGTGCTCTCTCTGAATTTCCCCCCACTGGCACCATGCGGCTCTGCCCAGCCACAGGCCTCATGTCCCGCTGCCTTGGTTCTTGGAGCTGCCCTGACTCTGGTCGCCCCCAAGGCTCATCTTCAGTTTGTATTTCTATTTCGTCGCCGCATTGTTGTTCCAATAAATCCTTTTGCTAACATTCAAACTTAGTAACTGTTTTTTATAAAACAGCAGTGGTTACCTGAAAGTAGGTGGCAGGTAACAGACCTTCAGGGAAATGAGGACCATTTTAACCCGGGTATCCGGCCTAGCTGGTGGGAAAGTGAGGAAACTCGCTCTGCTCTGGGATGGGATGGCGCAGCCCACAGTGACGATACCAGGATGGCTAATAGTCGCCCTCGATGCTCCCCCGAGGCCGAGTACTCACTGGGGCAGATACCTGCTGAGAAGGGAAAGTCTGGTGTTGGGAGGACAGCTGGCCGCTTCTAGGGCACTGGCCAGCGTGAAGCGAGACCAGCCCGACTCCCCCAGCGCGCACCTGAAGGCCCAGGCCGAGACCCAGGAACCGCCTGGTGACCTGACGGTGCTAAGTAAACCTCTTCTCCCCAGTCCCCGGGGCTGAGATCGGCTGAGCACTAAATTCAGAGTTTGTTCAGGTTGCTGAATTCTAACAGCTTTTACACTCACAACCTCACCGGGTTGGAAAGAGCAGGACGTGGAGAATGACGGTGGGTGCAAGTTGGAGAACCCGGGAGACCCAACCTGCCCTGACACACTCCAAATCTGGGTACTAATTTCTATATACATCAGGGTTCTTTGTTTGCTAATAACATAAATCAATCTGGAAAATTCAAGCAACTGAGGGATTCATTGGAAGGATCTGAAAGAAGCTTGCAGAATCAAACAAGAGGTCAAGGAACCACGCTGAGAAGGGACAAAAACCCAGGCAGCTCCAGAGAGACCCAGGGAATTGCAACACAGGCATGACCTCTGCCTCTACGGGGTGACGTGTCTCCAGCCACTTTTAACTTTTTTGTCACTTTGCTCAGGATTCAAAATCTACAGAGGAAATGATGTCTGATGGCTGTGCTGAGGGCATGCCTTTTCCTCAGTGAGGAAAGCTTGGGCACATTTATCAGGTCCCATCAGACCACACCATTGGGAAATGATCGGGTGACACTCCCAAAGGAAAGTGGAGAGGCATCAGACACAGGACAAGCAATTGAGCCTCCCACACCTGACTGAGGACCTGCGCCTGGGTCCAAGGCCTCTTGGCCGAAAGTGATGGCCCATAACCATTATTAGGATGACAACTGGAGCTCCCCATCCTGCGTTCTACAGTATAAAGGTTAAGTTCACCCTCTTCAGGCTGCTGAACAAAGCCCAAGGCCATGTTTAAACAAAATGATACAAATAATCACACATGTTCAGAATTAGTATAATAGAAGGAAAATACCTAAATTTTCCAGTTGTTCTTGCTGCTGTTAAGCACAAAGCCACCTTTCGGGAGGCAAGTGTGAGCTGCACCCTTGGTGTCGCACCCCACCAGGTGGCCTGCAAGACAGTCCCAAAGGCCAAGGCAGGGTCTCAGTTGAGGTGGCTGTCCACAGAGCCCAGAGAGAGGGCTGCAGCATGGTTTGCACAGGACTGAGGGGGTTGCCGGGGCATATGACTTTCAGCTTTAAAAGCAGGATGATAGGTTCCCAGCAGGCAGGACTGTCCGTTTTCAAATTAGGAAAATTCTGGGCAATCCTGGGGCACTCTACCTGTCCCTGTAACCTGGGGGGACAGCTCAGTCTCCATGACCCAGGGGTCCCGGGTAGCCCCAGCTGGCCCATTCCCAATGCTCCGGAACAAACGTGGCCTTAGAAAGCTACAGAACAAATTCCTTGAAATTCCTAAGCTCACATCATAGCTTTACAGGCAGGATCTGATATGACGCCACGGGGCTGCCAGCACCTGGTTTTCTACTAACAATATTGCCTGCGTCGATGCTTTCTAGGGCATCCAATACCTGGCTGGCGGGCAGTGGGTACCCATGCACCTAGACCCCCCCCCCAAGGACTGGGCAAATGTCTGTTATTCACCATGTGAGTGAAACAGCAGAGATTCATTTTGCACTCCAAAAAATGATAATAATTACAGCTTCATCAACATTAGCATTTAGGTATGAAATATTATGGCACCAATGTCTAATTAACATAGTAATTAGACATATTAATATATTTCCTTCTTCATTTCAAATCCATAATCTAAACTAATTGTTTTCAATGTACTCATTTTGGATGGATGCTGGTATTTTAGAGTATAAAATTATATAACTTATCCCATTAACCAAGAACCAATGGCAGCAAAACCATCCCTAACGCAATTGTACTTCTTGTCTGTGTTGTTACCAGCCAGTGGCGCTGAGGAGACAAGAATATTTTCATTTGCAAATTACCTGAGCAGGACAGGGTGATTGTGATTAGAAATTAGCAGCTTCAGAGAGATCCCAGAGAGAGTGGTAGGTGAAGCTCCTTAGACACCGAAGAAACACTTGAGACACTGAGCATGGCGTCACTCAGACCCGGCAGTTTTCCTCCCTGAGTCAACACCTGCCCAAGACCCAGAGACTTCCTGATTGGTTTCATCAACTGGGGACCAGGGGCGACTGTCCAGATAACAGGGTGCGCTCTCTCCAATCCAGATCCAGGTCTCGTGTGACGTCCCTCATCACGGCTCAGACCCCGTGTCCGCAGACCCGCAGGCCCTGCCGTGGGGCCACTGCACACCACACCTGCCGCCTGCTCCTGCCTGCCCACTGCCCCACCAGGGCCAGGCTTGGCATCTCAGGTCCCCGCACCGGGTCAGTGCCCGGGGAAAGGAAGGCCACTGCTGGCGAGGACACAGGCCCTAAGTTTTCAGGGCGACGTCATGTCACGAGGCTCTCCCACACAGAGCCAACAGCACTGCCTCCCTCCTTCAACCTGAACAGCCTCAGAGAAAATACATCCGGAAAGAGGCTTCATCCCACACCGATGTGTGCGGCCTGCGCCGCTCCAGATCTGCAGAACCGTCTGTGAGCAATGTCGGCCTGACCGCGCTGTGAGGGGATCTGCCTGCAGACTGAGAGAGCTGGCAGACAGAGGGCCCAGGAAGAGAGAAAGCATTGTCGGGGGGTCCCGGCTCCACCCCTGGCACTGACTGCTGACCCTGACTTTTCCTCTCTGAGCCTGGGTTTACTCATCTGAAAAGAGAAAGGGTGGGACAAAAGGCCCCTAAAGTCCCTTCCAATTCTAACAGTGGCTCAAATGCCAACTGCCTGTGCATCTCCCCTGCCAGCCCAGGGCCACTTGCGCCAGGTGAAGTGACTCCTCCCTTCAGTAAGTAGGCTGTGAGCACATGCCTCTGATGGGACGCACCTCTAGTGACCCATGCTGGGGTGTGTTTCCAGCGTTCGCGAGCAGGGCCTAAGCCTCATCCCCTCTGCACCTGTGCCCAAGAGCCAGTCAGCACAGGCTGGTTGAGAAGGGGGCATGCTGCCTTCTGGCCTCTCTGTAGAGAGGCAGATCTGCCGGAGACATCCCTGATTCTCCAATGCACCCACATCATTGTATGTTTTATTAGACTTAAATGCCAAACGCTGTGCTAATGAAACATCAGCATTCCAAATCTAACCTCTGATGTTAGGAAGATGCATTTCATTTTTCAATTAAAATCTGATTTTCAATGTTCAGCCCTATTCTACATTACCATCACCTCTTTAATTAATTTAGCATCTCTCAACCAGCAGTTGCTAAACTGCCCAAACAAAGATGGGAAAACTGAATCCTGCTCCCAGCCCAAGGTGAGCAGGTCTCTGGAGTGCCTGGGGGATATTTGGTTATTTGAATAAGAAACCATTTATCTGACAACACTTAGCTTAAACAGCAATTAGTCGGGCTGGGCGGGTTGGCAGGCCCTAGGCCAAGCGTGGGGAAGATCTTCAGAAACCAGATACCTTGCACTTGAACAGCAAGCCTTAATTAGCTCCTGGGGGAACCAGACCTCAATGTTTACATTTCAGGGAGGTTTTCTAAGACCTTCTTATTTGCTTTCCTAGGGAGTTTGCTTTTGCTTTTGCTTTTGTTCCTTTTGTTCTTTAGAACAGCAGTTCTTCAAGCCCCAAGTCAAAGGAGACATCCTGAGCTCCCTGCCAGCCAGGACCTGAGGCCCTCAGGGGGGCCTGGGCTCCAACAGGGGCGTCTGGGCCTGGCTGTCCTGGGGCCCAGGGAGATCTGAATGGAAGTCCTAGGACAGCTGCAGACCAGAGCCTCCACGTCGCAGCGCCCCACACACCACCACCCCTCCAGATGGAAGCCCACGGTTTCACTCTCTTCATCTGCTTGACAGACTAAAGTCTTGTCTCAGCAGGGCAGCCCGGACCACCTCTTCTGAGGAGCCCGGTGTCTCCCACCCCAGTGTAATGACACAACTTTGCAAGGAGTCCACTTGCTTTGTTCAGCAGCCTCTCCCTGAAAGGCAGCTTTGAACAAAACCTGGGCGTGGCCCCCCAACATTGGGCCTGGCTAGGATCATTGACTATGATCCAGCAGCCCTCTTTGCGGCCTAGACCTTTACCGGAAGTGTTGCACATTAAGTCACTTAATAAGCAGTGACGGGGTGGCCCCAAATTCCTGGCAGGATCATTGACTATGATGCAGCCCTTTGGGCCTAGAATTTACAAGTGTTCACTTAAATAATAAGTGACTGAAAACGGGAGAGTCACTCACCCTCAGTTGAAGTTTATTAAGCCAAGATTTTAAGGATGCGCCCAGGGAAAAGCACAGCCCACGAAGTACCACCCTGTGGAAGAGGTTGAGAACTTCGCATGTAAAGGAAAAACGGGTGCCCAGGAAAAAGGGAGTGGTGAAGGAGGCGAGCAGGGAGGCAACTGATGATATTCCAGGGACATTCTATTTGGTGCCCAATAAATCAACATAAGATAAGATGAACATTCAAAAAAGGGGGTAGAGGAAAGAGTAAATGCTGTGGCCTTCTCAGGGTGGGTAGAAGAGTGATGATAGCTCTCCCTGGGCTTGTATCTGTGGAGATAAACTTATAATCAACATTTGAGAGTGTATTTAGGCTACAGTCCTAAGGTTCTAATCAACATGCACTCATTTTATAGGAGCTGTATATCTCAAAGCATTTTTTTTTCTTAGGGCTGAAGGAAACAAATATTTTAACCCAAAGTACATTTCTTTGCCACATTTTGAGACAGCTGCAGGCAAACAGGAATGATGCTGAGAGGATGCCTAGGTGAGAGGCTGGGGAGAGATTTGCATCTGTAGAGAATCTCTGTTGAGTGCAGCCAGGCCCTGCCTGTTTGATCTGGGACAGGTTTGCCTAGAGTCTGACACCCTTATAGGTCTGAATAAAAACATTTCCCTGAGGGCTGTTACCAGAGGTTTATCTGCATAACAAGACCACCTTGCCAACCAGGCTTCCTTTCCCCCTCCCATACCCTGTCCACCAAAAAACCCTTTTTAGTCATTTTCTAAGCCCTTCATTTGTTAAAAGAGGACCCCTGCACCTCCCTGGGGAGAGGATGGCAGTTCCTGTGTAACTCAGTCCTCAGGCTCAGCTGCCTTTTGGTGTAATGAATTTTGGAGGGTCCTGAGATTTTTATTTTTCCTTTACACACTGTTAGAGAGGTAAGCCTGTGGCTGGCCTTTAGCAGGATGTTTAAGAGGATTAGAGGGCATTTGCACACAGGCAGATGCCCTGCCGTTCTCAGGGGGGTCGAGGGGCATGACAGGCCCCAGGAGTCACCTCTCTGTGAAAGCCTGGACAACGGTCCCGTGCCCAGTCTGGGCCACCATGGAGTATCTGCAGAGTCCTCCTGAATGAAATGCAGCCCATGGGGCAAGGGACAGCCAGTGTTCTTGGTACAGAATGACCATGTACTAGCACCACACCAGCAGCAGTGCACCCCAGACACCCTGGAGACCTGTCACTCCTCCTTCAGCCGGCCCAGCCACTCTCCACCTGACTGCAGGTTAGATTCAGCTGCAAGATCTCCAGACTGGGTGCAGATCCCATCCCCAGAGTCCAGCTGCGACCTGCTCCCTGGGGGTCTGCATCTCCTAAATCTGAGCCCAGCCACCAGGGGTCCATCCTGACAGCCACCTCCACAGACACTGATCTCTTTTGGCTGGGAGCTCATCTGCCAAGCCACCCGGCCCCACGGGGGTCAGACAAATCGCTCCCAGGGAGGGAGTGTGCAGGCCAGACCAGCGCTGGGCAGCCTCGTGCACAGCGAGGGCACTCAGAACTCAGGAGGCACACTCCTGGCCCCATCAGGTCCCACTGACCCCGTGTGTCTCCCGTGAAGAGATTTCCCCTGTTGTCTACACACAACTGGCCACACGCATAGGAAGGATGACAGTCCCCAATGAGGGTGACAGGAATCCAATCTCCAAGCTTGGGAATTAGCCAGAGGCAGCCCTGTCACCCAGGCTCCCACCCCACGTTGGCCTTAAAAAGCATGGGGAGGGACATGTGAGATCCTTGTGGCTGCTGTAACAAATGACCACAAACTGGTGATTTAAAACAAGATAATTTAGAATTTATTTTCTCACAGTTCTGGAGACCAAAAGTCTGAAATCAAGGTTTCTGCACAGCCACGCTCCCTCTGAAGACACTTGGGGAGCACCCTCCCTTGCCTCTCAGCGGCTGGTGGTGGCCAGCATTCCTGGCTGTGACAGCATCCCTGCACCCTCTCCCCTGTCTGCACATGAGCGTCTTCTCTCCGTGTGTCTCTGTCTCTACACAGCCTTCTCCCCTCCGTACGGGTCTCTTCTTCTTCTAAGGACACCAGTTGGGTTAGAGTTGGGGTACACCCTACTCCACTATCACCTCATTTTAACGTGCATGTGAAGTACATCTGCAAAGATCCTATGTGCAAATAAGGTCACATTCACAGGTACCAGGGCTAGGGTCTTAACATATCTTGTTAGGGGAGACAATTCAACCCACAATAGAGGACCTGCCGGCTGACAGGCAACTCTTCTAACACAGATATGCAGAATGTGATTTGGGAACCGCTGATTGCAGGCAGTGGCTCTTTGTCTGGTTTCCCTCCCATCCAGACCTCCCCCTTGCAGCCTGGGTGAGCCGGGGAGCCTGGCAATCTCTCATCCTTGCAGAGCCAGATTTAAGAGAACATTTTTTTAACAATGTTTTCTGTTAAGACGTGGTATTGGAGAAGAAGATTTGCCGAAAAGCCCTAGGGATCACGACCAAAGTCTCAGAGCAAAGCATTTAGTTATCTTTCACACACTTATGGCAATTTTTATTTCAAAATAGCCTCTGCACTAATGTGACTTCCTCCCAAACACCCCTATTAAAAATATCCTTGTAGAAAGCATCTCTCTAAGGCAAGTTGTCAAAACCTGTGGCTCTGTCCCACATCTGCAAACCTCCCTCGTTAGCCCCGCACAAATGTATCTAAGAAGCCATTTCACATGCACAAACCAGCAAATGACAAGGAGCTTCCTTACCGAGGTCCACAAAGGAAGATATTACGGATCTTCAGATCCTGGCTTTTCTGAAATCTCTCAAATTTCTACTTTCCATGGAGAAATTGATAAGTTCACCTCTGTGTTCCCATCCTATAAGCCAATAGTAAATGAATGAGTTTTCTGAAGAGTTCAATTGAGTTTTGTATAAAGAGCATCAAAGTTCAATGTCTTTATAGAAAAATGTCAACAACAATTTCCAGGAGAAGAAGGAGATATCAAAGTGTCAAAAAATACGTATCCAAACGTCCCTGATAAAAAGAGGCAGGGTATAGAGAAGAGGGTAAAAACGAAGAGAATATTATTCTTAGATTGTCCTTGTTACGTATTCTCAGCAGTTGTAGCAGAACGGCCCAGGCGCTCTTACCACAGATTTGCCCTTGTCCCTAAGTGCCAGGCCCACATTCACTCGGCTACCTGGGGAACAACGACAGGCGTTTCACCAACGTCAGGAGAACTCAAAATACTCACAAATTCCTAAAGCAGACCAGAAAAATCTTACTAAGGTTATTTTTAGATATGAAAATATTTCACAGATATTTTTAAGTTAATGTGAATAATTTAATATTCACATTAGATATTATACATAGATGAAATAATTTAGTTTTAAAAATACAACAAAAAACATCTAAGGTGGAGATGCCAAATAAATCAGAGACAAACACAGAAACAGAACAAGATGGCAGCTCACGATTAAAGACACAAAAAGAGATGGTGTCTGTGAAACAAGACAGTGACAGAGAATAAGGGACCAACTGGGAAGAATAACACCAAGCCGGGGACAAACTTGGAAACCAGACGAATGAAGTTAAAATAGCAATTAAGTAAAGCACCCAGCGAGCGAGGAAACCGTACCTGACGGGGCCTAGTGAATAATTTAGAAGCAAACGCGTGTCTGCGATGCTGCTGTATTGTACAGATCAGTCACAGAAACCTCCCCCGTTGTCACATCCCAGCGCAATCAAACACCAGGAGACCATAAGGGAGGCTATGAGAGACGGAAATAGTTCACTGAATGATGAAAGGCTAATATAAAACCTATTCATTCCGTTGTTTATCATGTTTGACAAGAAATTGAACGCCATGAAACCAAAATCATCACAAAAGTAACACATTTCATTAGGGGGAAAAAGCTTAAAGCATCCATAGAACAACTCGTCTGCCCATTTTCCATTTCTTCTGAGATCTTTGTAGAAGTTATGGTGAATAGAGAAAGAAAGAATTTTGAGTTTCAGTGAATTACGAGATTCGTGGGGATTTAAAATTTGCCAGTGAGTAGTCCTATGTGACAGAAAATTAAACTTCAGAGGCCAGAACAAGAAACAACAAACCATCCAACACATCCAGCCCTGAGGAGGAAAGTCAATAATGAGATACTTACCCAAGTTGTTTAGTTGCCGCCTGGGGGAGTCAAAACTTTGCAAATTAAAGGACATTGGGATAATGAGAAAAGGGGGGTCACCTCACATTTGCAAAAAGCCTCTTTGCCAAACCTCTGAACAACAGGGCAGAGAAGTGAAAACAGAGCTCATCCCGGTTCAGGAAAAAATCGTTTTTAGTTGCCAGGGAATTGGACACGGATTCTCACCAAAATATGCCTCCTAAAACAAACCCCATTTCAACTTGAATCGACTTTTATGAACTGCATTAAGTGTCACGGATGTCAGGAGAGAAGCCCCAAAGCACACCAAGATGGAGCGTCAGTTAAATTCGGATTGCCAGGATTCAGAGATCCGAATCAGTAAAGCATCTTCATTGTCTTCTGTAGGAAAACAGAGACACAGAGGGTCTACGAGTTTCTAGGAATATGCTGCCAAACTGTTATTTGTTTGAATAATCAACACTATCAGGATAAGAAACACTGCACTCCAAACTTCTTGTAAAAACACAGAAGACTGCTAATTCCAGGAAGGTGCTAGTTTTTTTGGTTGGTTGGTAGGTTGGTTGGTTGGTAGATTGGTTGGTTGGTAGGTTAGTTTGTTAGTTGTTTGTTTGGTTGGTTGGTTGGTAGGCTGGTTAGTTTATTCCAATGGTCTCTGTGTGGTGGATCAATCTGTTTGTTCCCAGATCTATAAAAGACTGCAGGAATGAGCTGTCTCTTCCTCCCTTAACCCCACAACATAGCCATGCTCTGCTCTGATACCTGAGTTCCTTGTCCCAGTATTTGAAGTTTTCCTGTTGTTGGGCCCAAAGTAGAAGACAGCAACAGCACAGCATTAAACCAAGTGCCAAGACCCTTCTGAGTGCAGGACCTGTACAACTGTCCAGGTCACATACCTGTGAAACTGGCCCTGCCTGGGTCTGCCATGGCCCTGCCAGCAATGCTGGAGCAGAATCAGTATTAGAATAATTAGAATTAGACTAGAATAATCAATAATCACCTAGCCCAAACCAATGAAGGGCACCTGCTCTATTGTCATGTCCTAGGTGAGGCAGCATTGGCTAGAGGAGAGATGCTGGGTGCTCACCAGCCCTGTCCATCTCTCCAGGTGCACAGCCACCCCCAGTTCCCAGCCCCCCTTGCAGCTGAGCTGAGACCTTATAACTGGGGTCTGGTGGGTGGAATGAAGGCAGAAGTGATGCCTGGACTTCCTGCCTGGCCAGAAGCTGTCCTGCACAGTCTGTCTTTCTCTGTGTACTGACGAGTGTCACCAAGGTGGCCTTGAACCCTGGGGTGGTAGAGAGTTGGGAGGGAAGCCACCTGGGGCCCAAGTCCCCCTTTGGGAGGAGGGCAGGATAGTGTGCTCACTGGCGTCCAGCCACCTGACTCGGGCTGTCTGCTGGTGTTCACCCCCGCCTGCCTAGCCCGATCACTGTGCTAATAGGCGTTAGCAATAGGAGTTAGCTCGGCTTCCAGTGTGGAGGGCTGTGGGTGTCCACACAGGCCCAACCATGCCCCTCCAGAGGAGCCTTCCCAGAGCAAAGCATGAAGAAGCAGCAGCGTTTTTGGGCAGAATCAGCCACTTCCCCCTCCCAGCCCTCCCCAGAGCCCCTGGACCCACCCCTGCCTTACCTGGCAGCCTCCAACAAGCAGCTGTCCACCAGGGAGGCCCGTCCCCATGAGCAGGAAGTCGAGGTTTCCGTGCAACTCTGCGCAAGCGGCTGACCCCTGCGCTCAGCGTCTCAGCATCAAATGGAGACAACATCAGTGATAACCCCTCACCTTTGCTGACGAGGTCAGATGAGAAAGCCTGCAGGATTCTCTGGAAACTGCGTGCCACTATCCAAACAGCAGTGATGGGAGAGACAGAATGGGCTGCCAGCTCACGGCGCCCGTGCCCGTGGTGGGACCACTGCACTTCTCCAGGGATGGGGCCCGCCCCTGTGCCCCGCAGATGGCATGCCACCCAAGCTGGGCATCGCAGGGAGGGCGTGGGGCCCACACTACACTGAAAACAGGCACCAAGATATCGGGTTCCAAGGCCTGGAACCTGTGACTGTGCCTGATGTGGCAAAGACCTTGCAGGTGTGTAAGTGGAAGATTTTCAGGAGACTAGCCTGGATTTTGCGGGTGGGCTCTAAAGACATCACAGTGTCTTGCAAGAGACAGGCAGGAGATTAAACAGCACACGCGCAGAGCAGAAGGCAGTGTGAGCACAGAGGCAGAGACTGCAGTGGTGCGGCCACAAGCCAAGGAGGCCAGCAAGGGGCAAGGAGGGGTCCTCCTCGAGAGCCTCCAGAGAGCCCTGCCGACACCGGGGTTTGAGACTTCTGGTTAGCCGCTGTGTCTCAAGCCCCCAGCTTGTTGTAATTTGCTACAGCAGCCACAGGAAACTCATTCTGGTGAGTGGGAGTCCTGCCTGCTCTTCTCAAACTGAAACCAGGAGATTTTGTTCCTTCTCATTCCGGCTGGGGAGGATCAAGGGCTGAGCCACCCACGCCAGCATCCTGCCTAATGGGAATGACCTGTTTGCATCCAGAAAAGAGGCGGCCAAGGCTTCAGAGAAGCAGAAACCAGACATGAAGAGGAGTCCAACAGGGACCCCTGGCCAGGAAGCCAATCTCGGGGTCCCAGCACTGCCAGGGCGCTGTCCTCGGGTCCCTGTAGGGTTCTGCCACAGAGGAGACCGACTCACGGACTGGCACAGCCCTCAGAGAACCTCGCAGGAGCAGCAGGGAGCTGCGGACAGCGGGGGCTGCTTGAGGAAGAGAGAGCCCTGGCGGGGCAGCGAGAGCCAGCGTGTGCCAGAGGGAGCCACGGTGTCGGCTGGGGACGAGCAGAGTCCAGGGAGCGAAATGCCTTTCACACAAAGACAGCTGGTAGCTGATGAGGACATGTTTGCTGTTTATTGAGTCTGGAAATGCCTAAGTATGAATTCATCCTCTCCTATTTTATTTAAGATGAAATGAGATTCTAGAAGTTTCCAGACTCACCATCAGTAGGCTATAACCCAGATACCATGGGCAGAGTGGGAGGATGCATGTATTTTAAATAAAAATAAAATAAAATATACCCCAGTCTTCGGGGTAGGGGTGGGAAAGGAACCACGGCCCATTCCTCCTGCAGCCAGTGGCACAGGGACCCCCAGACGGTCTGGCAGGCTGCACCCTCATGCAGAGGGAGGGGCAGGGAGAAATGGGGCTTCCCACGCCCAGAGAGCCTGCCCCTGTGAGTCATACGCAGGCAGGTGGACCCTGGGGGGCTTCGGAGAGTGTCTCTCCAGGAATTCCCGCGGACGGTGTCTGCTTTGTCCCCACCGTAACCCAAACACCTTGCCCAGCACTGGCACAGAGAAGCGCTCACAATACCCACTGAAGGGTTGAAAGAAAAGGGACAGGTGGGTTTTTCTGATAGCAGAGAGAGGAAAGCAAACACAGTACTTGGGGTGACATTCTTTGCAAAACACACAGCAATTATCAACCAGGCAGCGTGAGGGCCAAGAGCAGCTGACTCGAGCTGCACAGCATCTTGGGCACCTGGGAGGCCTGGAGTCTGGCTCCTGGCAAAGCGCAGCCCAGCTTTCTCTGCAGGAAGCCCAGGAAACTGCCCCTGCCGGGGCCTCACGAAGCTCCCCCTCTCACTGTGTTCGCCTGCTGAGAACAGGAAGAGCACAGCGCAGTGATCCCGACCCATGCTATCGACTGTGGCATCCTTCACCAAAGGCAAAGTAGATGCCACCGGCATACTGCCATGCTTTGTTCACAAAACACCCTAATGAGGAATAAGCACTGACTCAAATTTGCCGCGGTGGAGGGCAACGCAGAGCTCTTTGTGGTTAGTCTGGTTGTCGGCGTTCCTGGGAAACGGGCCGGGTGAGCCGCTCCCATTAGGACCACCGTCAGCGGATCCCAGGGAGGCAGAAGTCTCCTAGTCCACAGCCCCTTCACCTTGAATGACGACAGTGCCCGGAAATGCTCACTTCATGATTGTTTTCAGTTGTTAAGTTTAACTTCAGGTCACACAGAGACAGAAATTGTGTAATCTCAAGCACAAGCAAACAGCACCCAGGTGACTTCAAGTGCTAACTCAGAGTGTGCGTCCTCAAAGTCTTCCATGTGTGTCAACGCTATGCAGATAAATACCACATAAACAAAGGGGGGACAGCGATTTTCTGGTAAATTGAGTTAACCAACCATCATTTCCTGCACCTCCTTCCAGGGTGGTGGGAACTGCCTAAGATCTGCACCGTGATCATACATGATGTGTGTGTGCCTGTGGCTGCCATAACAAATGACCACAAACTCGGTGACTTAAAACAACAGAAATGCATTCTCCAACGCTTCTGGAGGCCAGAAGTCCACAGTCAAGGTGTCAACAAGGTTGGTTCCTCCTGCAGGCTCACAGGGAGAATCCCTCCACACCCCTCTCAGCTTCCAGCAATTCTTGTTGTTCCTTGGCTTTTGGCTGCATCACTCCACTCTCTGCCCCTGTCTTCACATGTGTGAAGCTTCATGTGCTTCTCCTGTGTGTCTGGACGTCCTCTCCTCTTCTTGTAAGGATACCACTCATTGGATTTAGAGCCTGCCCTAAATCCAGCATGATCTCATCTTGAGATTCTTAACTTGATTACATCTGCAAAGGCCCTATTTCCAAATCAAGTCATAGTCACAGGTACTGGGGGTTAGGACTTGGACATATTTTGGGGGGACACTATTCAACCTGCTACAACCTACCTTCATAAAAATATGCAGAAAGAGGCAAGGGGGACCACCCCTGGATTCTCACCCTTAGCATCCGCTCGTGGTGAACATCTTTGCTCCCAACCCAGCACCTACGAACTGCCTCGCCCGGCACTGAGCCTTTTGCCCACGCCCTCAGCTTAGCCTAAGTGCATTGAGAACAGCACTTTTCCACTTTGATACGAACCAAGGCTCAGAGATAAGGCTTTTCTGCAGGTGAGATGAGTCTGCTGGTAGGGGCAGGGGCTCAGGAGATGGGTCCATGAGGGGCGTCTGGAGGAACCAAGACAGAAGGCCTGGCTGATGCGGCGCCGTCACTTCTCCCAGCGGCTGCTGCTGTCCTGGAGAGGCTCTGTGAGCGTGGATGGTGGGGAGGGGGTGGGAAGGCCGCGCCACACACCCTCAGCAGTGTGGACGCACAGGCCTCTCTCAGCCGATGCGCCCAGGTAGTCAAAGAAAATCTCAGGGCAGGGTGGCACGGAATGTCATTGCCATTTTCAGCCTCTGCACATGTGAAGCTGAGGACCTTGACAAACAGGGTCCACATCTGTGTGGGTGTCACCCAACAAGACATCACAGGAGTTACCTGCTTCAGATTTTTCATAAATCATCTGGGGAAAATACCAGAACTGCGGGAGAATAACTTAATACACTAACAGAAAACAACGGTAGAAACAGACTTTTTTTGATTCTTAAAAAAATAAGTGCGCAACTCTATGATAATATATTTGAGAGCCTAGATTTAATGGACAATTTTCTAGGCAAATACAGATGATAAAACAAACCTAAGAAATAGGAAACCTAAACCAGTGCTTCTCAAACTAGACTGTGCATCAGAATCACCCCGGGGGCTTGTTAAGACACAGATGGCCACACGCAGCCCAGAGTTCCTGACTCAAGGGGCCTCCAGGCAGGGTTGGGGTGGGAGCTTGTGGGGATGCCAAGAATGTGAATTTCTAACAAGTTCCCAGGTGATGCTGGTGCCGCTGGTGCCACTGGTGCAGGGACCACATTTTGAGAACCAGATGCTAAGCCCCATGAGACCAAAAGTTATTTCTATTTAGGAGGCATTTATGGTAATTGGTTGGATGAATAAATGATTAATAATTCAATATTAAGAAATTTAATATAATTCACCATCATAATAAAGGAGAAAGCTCACATGCTCGAGGATGTTTTATGTCTGAAGGGCTTTCAAAGCTGCAGGAGAGACTCATACTCCTCCAAATGTGATTCTCCACGTATTGAACTTCATACTCTAGAAGCAAAACTTAGATAAGAATTTTACTTGATAAGAATTGTTTGCATAAGAATTGTTTTACGCAATGTTTTCAAGTGTAACTAATCCAACTCCCTTAAAGAATGTAAACCATATCTATGAATATCATCTGACAGGCTCTTTCAAAGCCCTCAAACATGGCAGAAAAGCACTCAAAAATGAAGTGATTATGCGAGTTATTAAAATGTTCACTCAATCCTATTCTAACGACTAACAGCACAGACTTAATTTACTTTGTTATACACAGTCTGAATCTCGGGGTTATGATAATCCCACAAGATACTTATTTCTGTACCTTCCTATGGTTAGGACCACAAGGAAAAAGAGAAAGCACGTCTCAGCCCAGCCCGGCTGTAGGTTCCGGGACACTGGTCACCTGTTGCGTGGTCACAGTGGGGACCCGCTGTGCCTAGGAGGCGGGTGAAGCAGGCTCTGATCCCAGACTCAGGTGTGCTGTGCCAGGTGAGCTTCACTTTGTTAGTTAGACTAATAAAGTCTAACTAACAAAGTTTGACATAGGTTAGACTTTTCACGCCCAGACCTTTCATGTAAGTTTGGGTTTTCCAAACCCTGTTGCTGTTCTGCAAAAGTATTTTTGTTCATTTGTTTTTTGAGACAGGGTATCGCTCTGTTGCCCAGACTGGAGTGCAGGGGCGTCATCATAGCTCACTGCAACCTCAGACTCCAGGGCTCAAGTGAGTAGCTGCGACTACAGGTGTGCACCACCACGCCCAGCTAAGTTTTCTATCTTTGGTAGAGACAGGGTCTCACTGTGTCGTTAAGCCTAGTCCCAAACGCCTGGGCTCAAGCGATCCTCCCACCTCAGCCTCCCAAGTTCTGGGATTACAGGTGTGAGCCACTGTGCCTGGCCCAAAAGCGTATGTTTTTAAATCCCACTTGGCTACCGTCACACAGCTCATGGGAATTTAACGCTTCGCTGATGTCTCATTCCAGTGAACAGGATCATTTGGAGTTTTCTTCCCAGTCAAGTGTCTCGGGTGAAAGTATATTTGACTTCCGCGGTTCTCCACGAGTAATAGGTTTTTCTGTTGTATTTTGCTGCTGTTGCTCTTAGCAGGCATTAGAGAGGTGATGAAGACAAAGTGCTCTGAGGCTTCCTTAATTGGTAATGATGTGCCATTCAGACTGAACCATTTTATGTTTTCCAGTGTTTCCCTATTAAAAGAACAGGCCTTTTCTTGCGCTGTTCCCTGTGCCTGAAGCACCCTGCCTCCTCTCTCCTTGCGTCTCAACTCTGCAGCTGGAGACCCTGTGCTCCGCGAGGGCAGGGGCAGGGCCTGTCTTGTTCACCACCGTGTTCCTGGTCTCTAGCCCAGCACCTGGCACTGAGCAGATGCTCAATGAACATTTTTGGATGAACGAACAAATAATCGAAGGATTCCCACCTGTTAGGGACAGAAAAACAAGCGAGAGGGAAGGGAAACCAGAAAAACAGAAAGGAGAAAGCAGTCACAGAAAAACAACAAGGAGGAAACGTTCACAGGAAAACAACCAGGGGACACAGTTATTTCCGTCTTAGAGAACAGGGTAATTGGGCCACGGAACACCGACCACCAGCCAGAGGATGGAAGTGGAACTTGCCCCACAGTACGCACAGCATAACCTTAAAGTCACGTCCAAACAGAGAAAGGAACTCAGTCCTAATTATAACTCACCTTTACCTAAACATAAAGCATATAAAGGGAAATATGGAACTAAATGAGGTTTTCTCTACTCGCAGAGACAGACCCGTTTCCCCTTAGGAACATCTTTGCTTTCCTCTCCTATACTATCTTATAATTTCACAACTGCCAATAAATCCTTCACGCATACTTGCTGAGTGTCTGTCATCTCTCTCCATCGTGTGGGCTGGCTTGGGATTCTTCCAAGCCAGGAGCCCAAGAACTGGGGCAGCACTTGGAAGTCCAGGCGTGGACTGGACAGTGACACAACAACCCAGTTCGAATGGTGCCACGGGCATGAAGCCTCCCCCAGGACTGCTGCCAGCCGGACCCTTTCCCCTCCTGAGTCCTGTGGGACATCTTTGGTGTCTCCTTCAGCACTCAGTACATTCTGCCAGTGTTAGGTGTGAGCCCACCCCTATGAGATAATCCCAACTGTGAGGGCAAACTGTGCCTCTGTGAGTCCCCAGCCAATTATTTGAGCACAGTAGGTTCTCAGTGAATTTTGTTGAATGAACAAACAAATCAGTGAAGGAATCAAGCCAGGAGAAGACATTTTCTGTTCACTCCTCTTCTATCAGGGAAACTTGCAAGGAGAACAGCAGCAATAGTCACTTGGTGACAAAGGAAGACTCACCAGGGTGTTGGGATGCGTCCACAGGTCCTGAAGTTGAAGCCCAAGCCTTCCATGGCCTCAGATCCCACCCAGGGGCGGGGCAGGCCCCTGAACACCAGCCAGCAGGAACTCGATGGGTTTCCCTAGCAAGAAAGTCAAGATGACCAAGAAAGACTCAGGCCTCATTCACAGATCAGGGCTTGTAAACTCTGGAACAAATAATCCTATTAACTCCAAATAAGCCTAATGCATTGCCCTTTATACAACTCAACTCCTACTCTGCCAAATATTTAGTAACCAGGTGTATCAGTCAGGTTCTGCTGTGTAACAACCAACTGCAACATTTCCAAGGAAGACAGCAGTGAGCATTTATTTTTTACTCACCAGTATGAGGCAGGACCAGGCAAGCTCTGCTTTATGCTGTGGGTCACATTCAGGAGCCACATGTCTCAGTCTCAGGTGCAGGGGCAGCTAACCTGGGGTGTGACCTTCTCCCAGGGAATAACACAACTACCCCAGGGGGAGGATACAAACCCATGCCCCTTAGAGGCTTGGCTCCAAACTGATACCCTGCCATTTCCTCCCAAATTCCATGGACCAAAACTAGTCACACGGCCCTGCCCCATGTCAGAGGGAGGATTGAGGGGTGAGCCTAGCGGTGGAGAGGAGACGGAGCAAGTCTCTGCTGAACGATGGTGTGATGGCAGAATCTCCACTCCTGCCCAGGGCTTTGCTATCTCTTAAAGCACTGGAGTCTGTTCCTTCTCATGAACCCAGCATCTAAAGGGCCTGTGTTATTTAAATAAACAGGGCAGGGCACTCAAGCTCACGCCTGTAATCCTAGCACTCTGGGAGGCCGAGGCGGGAGGATCCCTTAAGCTCAGGAGTTCAAGACCAGCCTGAGCAAGAGCGAGGCCCCGTCTCTACTAAAAAAAATGGAAAAAATTAGGTGGGCGTGGTGGTGCATGCCTGTAGTCCTGGCTACCCGGGAGGCTGAGGCAGGAGGATTGCCTGAGCCCAGGAGTTTGAGGTTGCAGTGAGGTATGATGACATCACTGCACTCTAGCCTGGGTAAGCCTGACTCTGTCTCAAAAAACAAATTATTTAAATATACAGAATTATAACTTAATCCAGAATTTTTAAAATTATAACACCATCAAAGATGATTCTTTGCAGGTGAGCATAGTTAAAAAGCACTGACTTTGGAGACAGACCACCGTGGGCTTGAATCCCAGCTCTGGGACTCACCAGCCACAGTGTGCAGACAGGTCACTTGGCCTCTCCACACATCAATCTTAACATCTGTAAAATGGGGATAATAACAGTTCTGACATCATAGAGTTTTTGTGCAGTCTAATGAGATAACCCAGGGAGTGCTCTCAGCCCAAGGCCTAACACCTACAAATCCTTCTCCATGCTGGCTCACTTCCAGATGTGACCCCGCCTTCGCTGCAGACAGCACATGGTCTGGGTCTGGCAGGAACAACCTCTGCCTCACCACTGCTCCCCAGCGCCAAGGACTGAGTCTGGTACCAGAGGCCCTAGAGGCAGAGCCGGGCACCTGCTAGATAATGGTGGCCTGCCAGTGTTGCTGTGCTGGTCACCCTGCACGCCTTGGCACCTTGTCTCCTGTTTATGGAATAACAATGCCAGCACGTGTGCTTACTGAATGCTCTACTGGCCTTGCTCCCGCCCCAGCACGGGGCTGCTTCATGGACTGACCCTGCTCAAGGGTTGTCTGCACAGCTTAGAGGGCCCTGTGACACGTGGTGATACCCAGTAACTTTTGGCTGAACAAATGCTCCCACTCTGGGCAATTCCCTAATTTGGGCTCTTGGTTTTCACCTAATTATTTCATCTCTGGATTAGACCCCTTTGTGATGGAGCCTGTCTGTTCACTTAAATCTTCAGTAGAAGTCAAAAAAAAGCCAGGTGCATCTGTAGTTTGGATATCTCTACAGTGCCTGAGATAAATTACACAGGTAATGAGCTGGACTCAGGCCATGCTGGCAGCTCGTGCAGCGCAGGGAAGAGGCGTCAGAACCAGCAGCGTGTTTGTCTGTCTCCTGCAGCCGGGCCATGCTCCATGATGCCCCTGCACAAGGATGCTCCACGCAGCGCTGTCCTAACAGGGACCTTTCATTCCAGTTGCTCTGAGCACAGCTGATAGTGATTATCTGGGCAGACCCTAGACATCTGCTTGGCAGGATCCAGTGTCCCTTCTCTGTCACAGTCACGGGTTGACCTGTTTCTGGGGAGAGTGTTTGAATATTCTAATCAAACAGAGAGATTAGGCAGCTCAGGAGCCCAGATTTCATTAGCCTGGGAGAAATGTATTTTAGCAGAGACATCACAGTAAACTGGCTGATTTTAAATTATGTTAAGCCCCAAAGTCCCCTTAGCACAGACCACATGATTTTCAGGTTCCTATTCTTCAAACATGTAGGTTGACATATTCTACTCCCTTCTGAGTTTTGCCAACTAACAGGAAGTCTTAATTTCATCAAACCCTCGAAATTCCTGTTTCTCCTCCATATTAACACCTTGAATGGCACAGGGCCCTGCTCTTTAGTGTGAACACGGGGAGTGGCAGCCACCTCTGGCTGGGTTTTGAAGAGGGGGCCAAGCTGTGTGCCTTCATCGCTGGGGGTTTGGGGGCAGGCGCACTATAGCAAATCCCAGAGGAGTGGCCAGCCAGGTGTCCAGGGAGCTGGAGGACAGCAAACCGTGTGTCCGTGACGAGTGCCAAGTCCTGCAGTATGCTCTCTCTTGGCCTTTCAGGAGCCAGAGAGGAAGCATCTTGGGCTGAGAGTGTCCCTGCCCACCTGGGCGAGGGCCCACCTTGGAAGGGTCTCCCACGGGGAACAGCTGGCCCTGGTGGTTCCTGCAGGACCACAGAGCAGACCACAGACCCCCGGGCGAGCATCCTGCCACCTGCAAACAGGGCTCAGGACTTGCCATCTTCCCAGCACAGGGGTGTCCTGAGAGTTAATGAGTTTCTTGACAGTGGCTTTGCAGAAAGGTATGGTAAAAGGACCAGGGATTGGCCTTGTAATCAAACATAGACACCTCTCGGGAGAAACTGCTTTGTTTGATAAACTACAAGCAACAGTGAATTTGCTCAACTCATTTTTTCAAGAGTTTACGCCCAGAACAACTGTGCCAAGAATGAGGTATGTATGCTAATTGATGACAGACTGGCAGAACCCTGGGGTAAAAAGAGGGTTTAACCTTGAGAACAGGTTTTCTCTGGCATCTCTAAGCTAAGTAGGGGATCAGCCACAGGAAAAAACAACTATCTCCCCAGGAAATCCAGCCAGCCCTTGCTGAGGAGGCCAACAGAGCAGCTTAGGGGATGGAAGCGGCCGCAGGTCTGTGAATATCCCACAGGGCTGCGGGGGGAAAAGGCCCAGAGCCCCACAGACTCCCCAAGCAGGGGTCTCAGCTGCCAGAAATCTGGGTTGCTGCGATTTGCATAGATGCATAAATTTACATACTATTTTCAGTAGCCTTAGGCCAGCAGGCTGCGTTAAAATTATCATCTTAGGGCAGCTCAGGTTGATTGTGTCACAGCCAGTCTTGCTGGCTCCATGCCTGGTAAGTGTGGCCCGTCCTGGCTTGGGAGACAGCACAGGGACACAGCAAAGTTGGCCTCCTGAGGGTCACCCTTGCCCATCTCCGCAAGCGCAGGGCTGAGCCTTGCAGTGTCTGCTTCTGGGAGGCCAGAGGAGTATGCATGGCCACCCCGATTCCTCCCAGGTCTTCCCACCCCAGGGCTCCCCTCCTCTTCCCTCCTCTCTCTCAGGGAGGCCCCTCTGCAGGCTGCCCACAGCCATGTGATCTGCACCACCCCGGTCTCCACAGGGGCTGACACTTGCACGACGTGATTTGTTCCTAAGTTATTTTTTGTTCCCTCCGACTTTGCCAGTCAACCCTAACAACCTGGCTTAACTAGCCCCTCCCAGGACCTCCTAACCCCTGGCCATCCACCACCAACAGCCGGCTCTTGACTCAGGCCACCCGAAGACCCTGACGTCAAACCCCACGCCCTGACCCGCCTTCCACGGCCCACCATGAAAGCCCCCGCCCCTAGTCAGCTGGGAGGTGGGTTTGAGACTATTTCTCCTCTTCTGCCGAGAGACATCTTTTGCATTAAACCCCTCTCTTCCTTGGCGGTCCTTGTCATCTCAATAATTGGCTCCCTATGTGGTGAGTGACAGGACCTAGGCTGGGCCCTTGTGCGGGTCCTGTGGGTTCGGTAACAATTTTCCAGAACGGAACCCAAGGCGCCCAAGGCTGAAGCCCGTGGGCAGGCACCGGGTGTCTCCCCTCATCTCTGCACCCTGGATCACAGCAGAGACCTGGCAGGCTGCAGCGCCAGGCCCTTGTGGGCGTTCAAAGGCCTCTCCACACCTTCCCCTGCCCAACGCAGGGCAGCCCAGTCCCTCCCTCACGGCCCCACGTGCCTCGGTGGTGTGGGAGCCGCCACTGAACAGAGGGGCAGCGGGGAGCCAGCTAATCCACTTGTCCTACTGGCAAGACACAGTCTCTCTTTCTGTTCCACTGTCCACCCCGGGAAGTGACAGCAAGTGGACGTTGCCAGATCTTCCCAGCTGGGGCGGGAAGCTGGAGAGATTTGCAGAGGCCTCAACGCTGCCCGCACATGCCTGGCAAGGCCAGAACCCTGGTTCTTTTCCACAAAATGGAAGAGCCACAGACTCCTGAGTGAGCCTCCCATCCACACCTGCGTGCCCAAGGCCCGACACTCAGCCGTCTGTGTGAGATTCCCTAAGGGCGTTTCCCGGGAGCCTCCCTGCCCACTCGGGCTCCAGGTGGTCCTGGGCACATGTTGGGGTGGTCCTGGAAGCCCTGCCCTCCGTCCACACCCAGCCTCTCCCACACTCTCCATCAGCAGCCGCCTCTGTCCGGGAGACGGTCCCAGTTCAACTGCGTGGTGGCTTCAGCCTCCTAAATGGTCTCCCTGCTGCTCTGTCCTGTACCAAGCATTCTTCACACAGCAGCCAGGACGGTCCTTTGAAACTCTCAGGTCGTGACACTTCCCTCGTCAGCAACCCCCCACCAGCAGGACGGAATCCAAAGGCCCCCCCCGGCCCCTCTGACCTCGTCGCCAGACACCCTCCTTCTCACGCTCTCTTGCCCAGCTGACCTCGTGCTGTTCCTGGAACATGCCAGAAACTGGGACCTTGCGAGGCAGTTCTGCCCTGCAGGAATGCTCTTGTCCCGGGTCTCTGCACAGCTGTTTCCGTCACCTCCCCCAAGCCTTTGTGGGAAGGTCACCTTCTCAGCCTGTCCCAGCCACACGACCGAGCACTGCAAACAGCACCCTCGTGCTGGCCACCTCCTACCCTACTTTACTCTTTCGTTCCCTTCCAGAAAGCGCTGAGATTGATGTGCGCGTGCTTTAATTTTCTTTCGTTTCTTGTCTCCTGTCTGCTCTCCACAGGCGTGTTCCAAACCCTGCGGCGGAACCTGGCGCAGGGTCAGTGCTTGACGCACGCGTGGTGAACGAGGGAGCACGTGACAAGCGGAGTCTGAGAGCAAAGTCACTTTTCTCAAGGGAAGCTGGTAAGTCAGCGTCCGAGAGCTGGCTTCGGCCCTCTCAGGCAGGAACGTAGTCAGCACAAACAGGTGCATTTGCCAAAGGATCTTTTCTGCTCTGGATTTTACCCAATATTTAACCTGTAGACAAATGTCAATTCGAATCACGATCCTACCAATTTCTAGTTGAAATAAATTGGTTTTAAGCAGATTTTTAAGCACTGACACCTATTTGAAGGGGCAAACTGGTGGTGCTTGAGGTTTATCTACCCTGGGACCCCCCAGTCATTCCCAGCCTCAGACACAAGCTCCAGCTGCCTGCAGCCCAGCCCCGCAGGGCCGTCCTTGACCCAACCTACAGCCCCCAGCACCTCCTCCTCTGAACCCCGGTCTCAGGCAACAGCACTGTCCGCCAGCAACCAAGCCGGGGGGCCTTCTGCGTCCCCATGACCTGGAGACCCCGTGACCTCTCGCCCCCTCATCTCTGGGAAGCAGCTTTGACTCTGGAGTTGGACTCTTACTAGACACGGAAGAAGGGACGGAGGGGTCAAGAAACATGCCCCCCGGCTGCCACCTGAACCAGAGAAGGAAATGGGGATAACAAGGGGAGAAATACATCATATCCCAAAAGTGTTCTGTGGGGTAGTCTGTGTCAGCTTTGTAGGGCTGCCGCAACAAAGGACCACAGACTTGGGGCTAAAAGAACTGGAATTTATTCTCTCACAGTTCTGGAAGTCAGAAGCCCACAGTCAACGTCTGGTAGGACCACACTCCCTCTGAAGGCTCCAGGAGGCATCCTTGCTTCCTCCCCCAGCCTCTGGTGGGCTGGCTGTCCTCGTATCCCTTGGCTTGTGGCAGCCTCACCACAGTCCCACCTTCCTTGTCACGTGGCCTCCCCTCTGTGTGTTTGCATCTTGCACGAGGACTTGTCATCGGATTTAGGGTCCGCCCTACTCCAGGGCAATCTCATCTTGAGATCCTTACCTGAATTACATCTGCAGTTCAGATAAGGTCACATCCTGAGCTCCCAGGCAGACAGATCTTTTGTGGGCCACAATTTACCAGCTACAATCATCCTTTGGCCCCCAAACTTGATGTGCCTCCCAGGTGTTAGCAGACAGCTGTCTCAGGCCCTTTTGTGCTGCTAAAACAGAATGCTACATGCTGGGTAACTTACAAAGAACAAAAATGTATTTCCTCATAGTTCTGGAGGCTGGGAAGTCCAAGATCAAGGTGCCAGCATCGGTGGGGACCTTCTTGCTGCTGCCTCACGTGGCAGAAGGCAGAAGGACCAGAGGAAGCAAACTCTCTAGTTGAGAATCTTTACAAGGATGCCTAATTCTGTTCACCAGGGAGAAGCCCTCACGGCCTAATCACTTCTTAAAGGCTCTGCCTTTTAATACTACCTCATTGGCAATACCTGAATTTTGGAGGCGACACATTCAAACCACAGCAATGGGATATCAACCTCCATAATACATCCATGTGGCCCTCTATCTGCTCTGCGATCATTGCAGAAATGAGAGCAATTCCTCTCCCCCGGCCTCCACAGTGGGCTTCCTCATGTCCACCTCTCTATAACACTTCCCTCTGGGTGCAGCCTGGGGGATTAGCCTACCCACTCCCCTGAAGCTAGGGGCAATCGTGCATCCAGCCTTGGCCAATGAAACATGAGCACACATGTCCTGTGTCACTCCTCAGCCCAGGCATGCAGTTGCCAGTGTTGGGCATCCTGCCCTCACTCCCCCGACTCTGCAGGTGGTGGAGCCTGGGACCCTGGCAGAGGCCACACCAGTGTCTGACGAGAAGTAAAGTAAGTGGGGAAAACCTTTATGGCTTTATAGAACCTTTAGGGCTTTAAGCCACTGAAATCTGGGGGTCATTTATTGCCACGGGGATATCTGGCCTCACCCACCCCCATAACAAGATGGCATCTGAGCTCTGTTGTCCTTGGCTGGCTTTCCATCTCCCTAGGGAAAAAGTAACAGGCCTTTTCTCCCCCAACGTCCAGGTGTTTTTGGACACAAAGACAGATAAACACATATTTACACACTCACACATACAATTAAGGGATGTAAATATATATAGATTATCACAGAATCCTTCAATATTTGGGGGTTGAGAAACCCTCAATATTAACGTCCTAATTTGGAAAAATGTGTGTCTCTCCATCATATTCCAGCTGCAGCATATCCATAATGATTTTTCCCACCTGCTGTTAAACCCCATGGCAGAGATAAATCCAGGGAAAGCCCTCACATCAAACGGGACCAGGACAACAGCAGAACCTTTGGGGTCAGAGATCCTAAGGCATCACAGCCAGTAGTCTCTCTCCTTCTCCTCTTTGTGGACTCCATTAGCTTCACCAGATTTAATGAATAACCAGATTTCCCAGTTCCTTGACTCTGCCTCAAACTCTTCCTGCCTGCCCAGATTGATTTGACCATAAATCATATGTCATTGTTGCATTACTACACAGCCATAAAGGTGTTTTATTAATTACCTCTGGTTTCTAACATCCAGACTATTAATTACAGAATGGAAGTTTGAAGGACTGTCTTCTCCAACGACATCACTGGCACCTCGCATGCACAGAGTGTCTCTGTAAAAGTGGAAAGCACTTTTATACATATATCATCATAACAATACCTTGCATTTACAAAGAACTTTGCAACATATTATGGAGGCAGAATTCTAAACACGTTCCCTCCAGATTCCATCCAACTCCATTCTAGGTAGGTTCTGCTGCCTGTATTCACTTCCTAGGGCTGCAGGAACAAATTACCACAAACTGGGTGTCTTAAAACAACAGGAAGTCATTCTCTCAGAGTCCTAGGGGCTAGAAGTCAGGATGAAGGTGTCACCAGGCCATGCTCCCTCTGCAGGGCTCAGGAATCCTCCTCCCAGCTCTGGCGCCTCCGGGCACATTCCGATCCCCACTTCCATCTTCACATTGCCATCTCTCTGTACCTCCGCGTGTCCCCTCTTCTCCTAAGGATGTCAGCCTTGGGTTCAGGGCCCACCCTAATCAAGGAAGACTTCACCTCTTAACTAATCATCTCTACACAGACCTGTTTCCAAGCAATGTCACATTCTGAGGTTCTGGGTGAACATGAATTTTAGGGGGACGCTATTCAACCACTACACATGTGAAGGGACTCTGCAGATGGAATTAAGTTTGCTAATCAGCTGACTTTAAACTAGGGGGATTATCCAGGTGGGCCCAATGTCATCACATGAGCCCTTAAAAGCCGACAACAGGAGGAAGGAAAAATGGCAGTCTGATAGAGTCCTCCCACTGCACCGCTCCCAGGGAAGGAGGTGAAAAATGCCAGCGGCTGCCTGCGAGCACGGACCACTCACTCCAAAAACAGCACTGTGAATCACAGAGAAACAACGCTGAACGCCCAGCCCAAGAAAACAGGTACAAAATTTTCACAAAGATCGGAGGCCGCACGGAGCACAATAAAGCCCAGAGCGCGGGAAGGACGCGCTCGCCAGGTCCGCGCAGCGTGACCTGCCCCCCAAGCGGTGACGCGCCTCCCCATCCAAGCAGTCAGGGACAAGCCCAGAGTTGGGGCAGGGCGGTTGCACGAGACAACAGACGCTGTGGAGTTGGAGTAATCACGAAAGCCAAACACAACCCTCAGCTGCAGTGTACAGAGACCGCGCAGGGCTGGGGATCACGCTGCGCGGGGATTCAGCTTCCCGGGACAGTGCGCGGGAACCCGCAGGCCAGCACTGTGTCACTGGAAGTCAGCGGGACTGGGCCCAGGAGTTTAACGGGGAGCTGGACACGCCCTTAGAGGCTGCTAGCAACTGCCGCTGCAGCCGGGGGAGAAAAACTGCACTCCTGGCGCGATCGGAGCCCGGCTGTGCGCCAGGCTGGCGGCGGCCGCCATCTTTACAGCCGCCCGCGCGGAGCTGTGAGCCGCGTCTCTGGCTCCCCGCGCCCCGGCCCGGGGCTCGTCCTCTGGGGCGAGACAGGCTTTGCCTGGGGTGGCCAGGGACAGCTGCATCCGTGGGTTCCAGGTGGGACGAGATCCCGGAACTGTAGCGGCGGGACCTTTGGGTATTGGAAACAGTTTGCAGGTTGTTCATCTGGTTCCACTACCCCCGGCTCTGGCCTCCGACAAGTCCGCTCCGTGCTGGTCCTAGTGCCCGCCCTTCAGGTCCCAGCCCTCCTGTACCCCAGAGATCGCTCATTTTGAAGGTTGCTGGCTATAGTGACTCATTTGGTGTAACTGCTGGTTCCCATGACAACCAAATACCTCAAGAGCCACAGGCTGAACCAGAGCAGCTCCCCATAACCCTGCCCACTTCAATAGGGAATCTCGCGCCACCCAAGAGCGCTTCCAGCGGCCACTACTCCCCCCTCCCCGTGGGAACATCCCCCCGGTGAAGACTGCTGGGGATAGAGACGGCCACCCGCCTCGCCTTGGGGTCTAGTGGTGGAAAAGGGGTGCACAATTGGAGATCCCCCTATCAACCAGTATCACGCGGAGACCACATCAGAAGGGCAGACACACGTGCTAGATGAGCAAGCTCTGAGCTGTGTAGAATTTTCCCAATTCAGCTATCACACTGCAGCCAAAAGAAATTGTGTTTCTTCCTGCACCTCAGGAGGAGCAGGGTCAAAGTAACCCCTAGGAGCTACAAGGCCCCTCCCAAAGCACGGGGCTTTTGCATACCCCAACTGGGGGATCAGAGTCTGCCACGGACATAACAGAATACCTAGCTAATAGGGAGCTGTGGACTCACATCCTCAAGTACTATTGACTAGCTTAGAGCCCAAGCTGGGAGGTCATTCTCACCACACTCCACCGGGAAGAGGAGAAGACAACAGGTCAGAGTTAACTCAAGATCCACCAAACTTGCTAAAATACACCTAAGGCAATACAGGCCACTACTTCTCTCCCTGGCTTTGCCAAGGAACAATAATTGTGGGCCTGGTGACAGGGCCATAAACTAGCTCTAACACTCCTGGCTCTCGACCAAGAGGCCAGATGACAAAAAACCAGCAAAAGAACTCAGGGATCATGAAAATTCAGAGTGAAAAGTCACCCCCAAAAGAAACCATCAGTTCCTCAGCAATGGATACCAACCCAAATGAAATGGGCAGAATGACAGAAGAGGAATTTCGTTTATGGATTATAAGAAAGCTCAATGAAATTCAAGAGAAAATTGAATCCCAGCACAAAGAAACCACAAGAAAAATGCAAGAAATGAACGAAAAATTCTCCAAAGAAATAGAAATATTACAGAAAAATCAAATAGAAATCCTAGAAATGAAAGAAGCACTCAAGGATCTACAAAACACAGTGGACAGCCTTAAGAATAGGCTGGACCATGCAGAGGAAAGAATTTCAGAGCTAGAAGACAACTCCTATGTGCTAAATAAATCAGCCAAAGAGAAAGAACACAAAAACAAGAGGCAGGAAAAAAGCATACAAGAAATGTGGGATTATGTAAAGAGGCCAAACATAAGGATCATAGGTATCCCTGAGGGAGAGGAAGAAAATTTGCATGGGCTGGAAAATCTATTTGAAGGAATAATAGAGGAAAATTTCCATGGCTTAGCCAGAAATCTCAACATCCAAGTACAAGAAGCACACAGGACTCCTGGGAGAGTCAACGTGAAAAGGCATTCACCACGCCACATAATTATTAGACTGACCAAAGTAAACACAAAAGAGGCACTCCTCAGAGCTGTAAGATGAAAAGAGCAGGTAACCTACAAAGGGAAACCAATCAGATTAACTGCAGATTTCTCAGCTGAAACCTTACAAGCCAGAAGGGAATGGGGAGACATCATCAGTCTCCTAAAACAACACAAAGGCCAACCCAGAATTCTGTATCCTGCCAAACTAAGCTTCTTATACGAGGGAGAAATAAAGACATTTCCAGATAAGCAATCACTGATAGAATTTGCAAAATCCAGACCGGCCTTGCAAGAAGTGCTTAGAACTACATTATACACTAAACAGAACAACAGACACCCACCTATGTAAAACTATGCAAAAGCTAAAACCCCAGAAACCAGATTCCACAATGACACAAGAGGTAAAACAAAAGACACCACCCAATAGAATAATCAGAAATTTACCCCAAATATCAATTCTCTCAATAAATGTAAATGGCTTGAATTGCCCATTGAAGAGACATAGGCTCGCTGAATGGATTAAAAAATACAAACCAAGTATCTGTTGTCTTCAGAAAACACACCTTACACACAAAGATGCATTCAGACTCAAGGTGAAAGGATGGAATACAATTTTCCAGGCTAATGGAAACCAAAAGAAATCCAGAGTAGCCATCCTTATTTCGGATGATATAAACTTTAAAGCAACAAAAGTAAAGAAGGACAAAAATGGACACTATATAGTGGTGAAGGGAAAAATCTCACAAGAGGATTTAACAATCCTAAACATTTATGCACCCAACACAGGAGCACCCAGGTACATAAAGCAAATACTGCTAGATCTAGACAACATAATAAGCAGCAATGCCATAATAGCAGGGGACTTCAACACCCCACTGACGGAACTGGACAGATCCTCCAAACAAAAAATAGAGAAATAAAAGACCTAAACAGGACTATAGAACATTTGGGCCTAACAGATATCTACAGAACACTCCACCCAAATAACACTGAATATACGTTCTTCTCATCAGCTCATGGAACTTTCTCTAAAATTGACCACATCCTAGGCCACAAAACAGATCTAAACAAATTCAAAAAAATAGAAATCATACCATGTATCTTTTCAGACCACAGCGGAATAAAATTAGAAATAAATTCCAACAGAAACTCACATCTTCCTCCAAAAACTTGGAAACTAAACAATCTATTGCTGAAAGACTATTGGATCAAGGAGGAGATTCAAATGGAAATCAAAAGATTCTTCGAACTAAATGATAATGGGGACACAAGTTATCAAAATCTGTGGGATACAGCAAAAGCAGTCCTGAGAGGAAAACTTATCACCTTAAATGCCCACATCCAAAAGACAGAAAGGTCACAAATCAGTAAACTAATGAATCATCTTAAGGAAATGGAAAAGGAAGAGCAAAGCAATCCTAAAGCCAGCAGAAGAAAAGACATAACCAAGATCAGAGCAGAATTAAATGAAATTGAGTACAAAAGAACAATACAGAAGATTAATAAAATGAAAAGTTGGTTCTTCAAAAAGATAAACAAAATAGGCCACTTGCCAGGTTGACCAGAAGCAGAAAGGAAAGGACTCTAATAAGCTCAATTAGAAATGAGAAAGGAGAAGTCACAACTGATACCATGGAAATACAAAACATCATCTTTGAATACTACAAAACCCTCTATGCCCACAAACACGAAAACGTGGAGGAAATAGACAAATTCTTAGAAACATACTACCTCCCTAGGCTTAACCAGGAAGAAACAGAATTTCTAAACAGACCAATATCAAGCACCGAAATTGAAGCCGTAATAAAAAATCTACCCACAAAAAAAAGTCCTGGACCAGATGGGTTCACACCTGAATTCTACCAAGCCTACAAAGAAGAACTGGTGCCTATACTACAGAAATTATTTGAAAATATCCAGAAGGACAGAATCCTCCCAAACTCACTCTACGAAGCCAATATCACCTTGATACCAAAGCCAGGAAAAGACACAACAAAAAAAGAAAACTACAGACCAATATCCCTTATGAATATAGATGCAAAAATTCTCAATAAAATCCTTGCAAACCAAATTCAAATGTACATCAAAAAAATAATTCATCACGATCAGGTGGGCTTTATTCCCGAGATGCAGGGATGGTTCAACATACGCAAATCTATAAATGTAATTCACCATATAAATAAAAGCAAGAACAAAGATTATATGATCCTGTCAATAGATGCAGAAAAGGCTTTTGACAAAATCCAGCATCCTTTTATGATAAGAACTCTTAACAATATAGGCATAGATGGCTCATTCCTAGAAACTATTAAAGCCATATACGATAAACCCACAGCCAATATCATACTGAATGGGGAAAAATTGAAAGCATTCCCCCTTAAAACTGGCACCAGACAAGGGTGCCCACTATCTCTTCTTTTCAACATAGCGCTGGAAGTCCTGGCCACAGCAATTAGACAAGACAGAGGAATCAGGGGCGTCCAGATGGGGGCAGAAGAGGTCAAACTTTCACTATTTGCAGACGATATGATATTATACATAGAAAACCCCAAAGATTCAACCAAGAGATTACTGGAATCGATAAATGAATTCAGCAAAGTCTCAGGATACAAAATTAATACACACAAATCCATAGCCTTCATATATGCTCATAACAATCAAGCCGAGAAACAAATTAAAGATGCAATACCTTTCACAATAGCACCAAAGAAAATTAAATATTTAGGAACATATCTAACTAAGGAGGTCAAAGACCTATATAGAGAGAATTATGAAACACTGGAAAAGAAATTGCAGAGGATGTAAATAGATGGAAAGCCCTACCATGCTCTTGGATAGGCAAAGTCAACATAGTAAAAATGGCTTTGCTACCTAAATTAATTTACAGAATCAATGCAGTCCCTATCAAAATACCAACATCATTTTTTGCCGACCTAGAAAAAATAATTCTACTCTTCGTGTGGAACCAGAGAAGACCCTGTCTAGCCAAAGCAATCTTAAGCAAAAAGAACAAATTGGGAGGCATCTATCTACCATACTTCAAACTATAATACAAGGCTATAGTAACCAAAACTGCATGGTATTGGCACAAGAACAGAGACATAGACTAATGGAACAGGACTGAGAACCCAAATATAAAACCAACCTCATACAGTCACCTGATCTTTGACAAATTCCAGAAAAACGTACACTGGGGAAAAGATTCCCTATTCAACAAATGGTGCTGGGACAACTGGATGGCCATATGTAGAAGACTGAAACTGGACCCATACCTCTCACCTCTCACAAAAATCAACTCACAATGGATAACAGATCTAAACCTAAGACATAAAACCATAAGAATTCTCGAAGAAAACGTTGGACAAACTCTTAGGGACATTGGCCTAGGCAAAGAATTTATGAAGAAGACCCCCAAAGCAATTACAGCAGGAACAAAAATAAATACATGGGACCTGATCAAATTGAAAAGCTTCTGCACAGCCAAGGAAACTATCACTAGAGTGAACAGACAACCTACAGAATAGGAGAAAATATTTGCATGCTACACCTCTGAGAAAGGGCTGATAACCAGAATCTATAAAGAACTTAGGGTTGTTTGATTTTTTCTTGTTGATTTTCCTATTAAAAAATGGGCAAAGGACATGAACAGAAACTTTTCAAAAGAAGACAGAATAATGGCCAGCAAACATATAAAAAATTGCTCAACGTCTCTAATCATCAGGGAATTGCAAATCAAAACCACAATGAGATATCACTTAACTCCAGTGAGATTGGCTTATATCAAAAAATCCCCAAACAACAAATGTTGGCGGGGATGTGGACAGATAGGAACACTCATACACTGCTGGTGGGACTGCAAATTAGTACAACCTCTATGGAAAATAATATGGAGATACCTCAAAGAATTAAAAGTAGAACTACCATTTGACCCAGCAATCCCACTACTGGGTATTTACCCAAAGGAAAAAAAGACATTTTGTAATAAAGACATCTGCACATGAATGTTCATAGCAGCACAATTCACAATTGCAAAGTTGTGGAAACAACCCAGGTGCCCATCAATACACGAGTGGATTAATAAAATGTGGTATATGTATACCATGGAGTATTACTCAGCAATAAAAAACAACGGTGAATTAACACATCTGGTATTATCCTGGTTGGAGCTAGAACACATTCTTTTAGCGAAGTGTTCACAGGATTGGAAAAACAAGCACCACTGGTACTCACCATCAAACTGGTACTAACTGATGAACACCTACATCACACAGGGCAATAACATTCATCAGGGGGTGGGCGGGTGGGCGGGAGGGAGGTGGAGGGATGGGAAAACTCTCACTGAATGGATGCGGGGAGCACAGTTCGGGGGATGACCACGATTGTGGCTCTGACACGGGCAGAGCAGGGGCAAGGCGTATGGCCAAAGTGTTGTACCCCCATAATATTCTGAAATTAAAAAAAAAAAAAAAAGCCAACAACAGACAGAAGAATCAGAAATGAGGGAGAAGGGGGCAGTCAGAGACCGGAGGTGTGAGGGAACTCCTCCCACGCGCTGGTGCTGAAGCTGCAGGAAGGGGCTCCCAGCCAAGGAAGGGTTCAGCCCCCAGACCTGAGGACCACCCCGGCCGACAGCTGGCGTGGAGCAGGGACCTCAGTCCTACAGCCACGTGGAACTGAACTCTGCCAACGTCTGAACGAGTTTGGAAGTGGATTCAACCCAGCGTGCCCACAAAGGGACACAGCCTGCGACACATTGATTTTGTCCAGTAAGACGCTAAGCCAAGAACCAGCCAAGCCATGCCGTGCAGGATCCTGACCCGTGGACACTGTGGGATAAGAAATGGCTATTGTTTTAAGATAAACTAATACATATAAATCAAGTGAAATACATATATATCAAAGTGATATAAATCAAGACACCCAATCACCCATATAGTATGATCCCATTTATGCAAAATGGGATACCCATAAAAAATACTGAAAGAAAAAATACAAAACTATTAACAGCAATTACCTCTGGTGGAAAAAGTAAAATTTGCAGGTGATGGGAGGGGTGATGATGGGGCCGGGCAGGTGAGGCACAATTGGCTTTTCCTCTACACATCTTTCTATATTGTCGAAGTTTTAGAACAAGCACGTAAGCATGTGTTGTATATGTAATTAATTTTTAATTTGCAAAATAATAGCAAACACTTACGGAAAGCTGGCAACAACTCCATAAATCAGGTACTATTGCCACCCCATCTGACAAATAGGGAAACTGAGGCACACAGTGATAAAGTAGCTTGCCCAGGGTCCGCAGCAGGTCCATAGCAGCCCATGGCTGGGCAGGACGTCATGGCCCCTCTCTCGCTACATACTGTACTTCATGTATGGATGTGCTGTATCTCCAGGCAACTTGATCACAATCAAAGGGACCTGCCGCACTTGCTTTTTGTCAGAGAGTGAAGGCTTTTCCAGAAGTCCCTAGAACACCCTCACTCCTGCTGGAGATCAAGGTCACCACCTGTCTCATGCGTAAATCCTGTGAGCAGGAAGAAGAGGGAAGACACCTGCTGGAGAGGCCCCCTGGCATTGGCCAGGGCTGGGAAGAAATGCTCCCCCCTTGCCCAGATACCACCCAGGGCTCAGAGTCCACTCTGGAGTCCTGACTCCTACCCAGCCTCTGCATCCTTCCCATCAGGAGAGGCAGATGCCACCTGCCTCACACACACAAAGCCCGTGCAGGGCACAGCCAAGTTGCTACCTGCCCAAGAGCACCTGGTTAATCAGACAACCAAGAACAGGACAAGCCAAAACCCCAGACCACTTCCAGAAGAACACTCGCCAGACCCCCCAGGCAGATGCCATCCACTGTCTGTGCCATGTAGAGCCCCAACAGCAAGCCCCTGATATCCACCCCAGATGGCAGAGCAAGATACTTATGTGGACATGGGAAACAGCCTCTCCACTTCATCCCCAGGACCCGCGACTCCCCAAGTCTGGAAAGCAGAGCACCCGCCTCTGAGCAGCACCCTTGAGGAACATGCCACCCCCTGCCCTGGACGCATGCGCAGGGCCACCACAGAACTTGTTCAGTATTTCGCGCTCAGGCTCTGGGAATTGTGCAGTCAATGCCGGGTGCCTTTGCACTCGCTCCTCTGAAGTAGGAAGAACCAGTTTGCAATGACACTAGCAGTGCTGGGAGAGCACAGCTCTGCAAGAAGTAGAGCCTGTGGAGCACTCAAGCAGGGTGCACACACCCGATTCCTTGTTTGACACACAACAGGATTGTGTCTCTTTCACTTACTATTGTCACTACTAATGATTTAGAGGCCACCCTGCTCCCTGCACCTGCGGCCACTGGCCTCTGTGAGAACAGCCCCCAGACAGAGCCGGGGCCCTGAAAGCTTGCTTACTCAAGAAACTAGCGGCCCACGGGAGGGTAGAAGACACTGACCTGGACACACTTTGAGTGAATTCCCCCTGACAGTGACTAGTCCATATAAATAAGCTTGGTTCTACTCATGACATAGTTCACATTTTCATATCTTCATAAAGTTGCAATACTACAGGCTGGTTAAAAAATATTAGTATATATCAGAGGCACAGATAAGTGCCTGAAAGCCAATTCCCCACAGCAGATGACTGTCTGGGCTTCTGTCTTTTCCAGTGTGTTGTAAAGCTATCCAGTTTAGAACTGTGTCTACTTCTTCCTGGTTTCCCCTCCCTCCCTCCCTCCCTTCTTTTCTCTTTCTCTTCCTGGCTTTCCCTCTCCTCCTCCTCCTCCTCCTCCTTCTCTCTGTCTCTGCAAAAATGCAGCCTCACCAGGCCAGCAGCAGCCAGTGCAGCTCACTCACCTGCTCTCACACCCCTGTGTCAAGCACTGTGCCTGGCAGCCGGTGCTGCACGTGTAGTTTTAAAGTCAACATATGAGTGACTTCAGAGACTGTGCGCAGAAGAAGGCTCTGCATTCAGGACAGGCCGGTCCCAGGGCAGGCCGGTCTTCGGTCTCAGCAACGCCCAGGGCAGCTCAGCGTCTGCTCGAAGCACGGATGGCCCACCTCAGAGTGGAGGTGTGCACGGGCCCCCAGGCAGCCCTCACCCTCCCTGGGGCAGCCACACCTGGGGCCTGGCAACGGCCCAGCCTCGTCCCCGGCCAGCCCCTCTGCAAGCCATCCAGTGTCAGAGCTCCCTGTGGGGTGACCTAGGCCTCCCTGAGGCCCCTCGCCTCCCACCCCTCACAGCCCCCGCTGCTCCTACGCCCTTCTGTGGACAGTGAGGGGGAGTAGGGCCTGCTGCACGGTAGGAACGTCCTGCATGCTCTTCCTGTGTGGCTTCAGCATCAGAACATCTCTGAGGGACCCACACAAGTGCGCAGCAGAGGAACCTCCCAGAGGGAGTGGTCAGCCTGGGCCTATGACCCAGACCAGACTCCAGGAGACACAGGTTCAGGGAGTGAGCCTGTGGGAGGCAAGTGTGTGGCCTTGCAAGTCTGAGCACAGGCATGCAGCAACAACTTTGTCGACAAGCAGCTGTTCCTCTCGGGACAGGTGCTGGACAAGGTGACTGCACACAGAGACGCCTCCAGGCACCTGGCCGTGGGTTTGCACCAGCCTCCCACAGCACACACACAACCCGGCCTGCAGTCCATGGGGCGGGGACAGGGCTAAGGAAAACCTCTGCTGAAGCCTCCTGTATTTGGGTCTCCTCCCTCCCTTCCCCTGTGCATCTGTGATGCCAACCAGCACCCCCAACTGGGCAGCAACTGGAGTGGGTATGCCACCTGCCCAGGCTGGCAGAGAACAGCAGCTCAGAAGTCTTTTCCTTCCCACTGCAAAATCCACAAATCCAGCTCAAACAAAGAACTTGAGTCCTTGGTGGGGAGAGGGCTTGACCCACGGAGCCATGCAGAGGTGCTAAAACCTCCACTGCTTTTCAGTGGCTGCCCTAGAGCCACTGCTCCTCACCCAGTGGCTTCCCTAGAGCTGCTCCCTATTTCCCAGGGCTCGGCCCCAAACCCCACAGCTGCTCTGGGCCCCTCGGCCATGACGGCCCCAGACAGCCCCACCTGGAGCAACCCCACGCCCAGGGACCCCACAGCCAGGCCTGGTCCTCCAGGTCCTGCACTTACCCCCAGGTCCTGCTGGGCATTCAGGACGTGCTGGGCGCTGACTGTCCTGCTGACTGACCGTCACCCACTTAATCTTAATTTCCTCACTAACAGCCAAATCAGCCATTTTCACCTGAATAAGACTTTTCCTAAGGCAAGTGGTTTTCCCCTTGCAAGAGGAAGCTGCACTGTGTGTTAGGAATCCCAGTGGACACATTTCCACCATTGCTTCTGTGGCAAGGTCCAGCCACACCAGGTGGACGTGTCGTGTGCATCATCAGGCGGGAGCAGATTCTGGAAAGCTCCTTGAGAGTGATGCTGCGTGGAGACTCAGCAAGGGCACGCCGACAGATCGTCCCTCCAGAGCAGTCACCACAGGGACAACGACGGGAGAAGCCACATGGAGCAGGAGGGACAAGGAGCCCCAAATGCTTCGCTTGACTCAAGTTTCCAACACAGCTGGGAGCGCAGGGCCATGAGCCCCACGGCTGCCAGGACCCACGAGCAGGTTCCCCAGACTTCGGCTCCAGGCTCCAGTGTGCACGGGTCGCAGGAGGGCAGTTTCCCCAGGGCGTACGCAACTCTCTGGAGTTTTCAGAGCAGGACTCCTCGCAGGTGAAGAGCATCTGTTAAGTTGTAGGGAGGGCTTCAGAGAAAGAGAGAGGGGGGGGGAGTGCCCTCCTCCTCCTCATGGACAGCAACCCTCCCCCTCGAGGAAAGCCAGTGAAACAGGTTCAGACGCCCCTCTCCCACATCTGGAACAGCGCTTTCACCATAGACATTTTAGGAGAAACACAGCCTCGGGTTCAGGTTTCTGGGCTCCAACACCCCCTGGCCTGGCCGGGGAACTGCAGCAAGTGACTTCACGGCACAGGGGCCAGAGGAAGGCACCTGGAGAAAGTTCAGGGAAACAGCAAGAAAGCAACGGGCTCACAGCATCGCCCGGCTCGCAACGGGTGCCGCCTGTCTGGATCTGCAGAAGGACCTGGCTGCCCTTTCCACATCAATCCCACCTTCAGCACAGGACAAGACAAAGATAAAATCCTGCCCTGTGCGTTCCGAGAGCTTGATGGCTGTGGGAAACCTGCCGGCACTGACCAAAATCTCATGTCACTGCATTCTCTCTAAATGTGGTCTTGGGTTTGGTTGGGGGAGTTTGGTTTTAAACCCTAAGGCAGCAGTCCCAAAACTTCTTGGTACCAGGGACCAGTTTCACAGAAGACAATTTTTCCACGGATCGGGGGGGCAGGGCGGATTTAAGCGCATTACATTTATTGTGCACTTTATTTCTATTATTATTACATCGTAATATGTGATGAAATAATTATACAACCCACCATAATGCAGACTCAGTGGGAGCCCTGAGCTTGTTTTCCTGCAACTAGACGGTCCCATCTGGGGGTGATGGGAGACAGTGACTGATCTGACAGGAGGCGGAGCTCGGGCAGTGATGCGAGCGATAGGGAGCTGCTGTAAATACAGATGAAGCTTCGCTTGGTTGCCCACCTAACACGCCCGGGGGTTGGGGACCACAGCTCTAAGGGATGGGTAGGACTGAGCAGAGGAAGTTTAATGTCTAAAAATAAGTGCATTGTGAGGTCAAGTTGCACGGACCATGGTGGGTCTTGTCGGAGCATCTGCATGCAACCGTGGTCCTGGGACTCTCTTCTGAGTGTCGGTTAACCGGTAGGGTAAATGGGTACATCTGGGTCAGCAGCAAGAACACATAAGGCAGTCAAGGTGCTCAGAGACAGAAAGATGAAGACAGAAGAGATGGCATTGTTCCAGCCCCATGTGACCACAGTGGGGAGGAGGCAGTTGAAGGGGGTGGGAGGAGTTTGCCTGAGGCCACAGGGAGCACGGAAGGGTAAGGGGGAAGCCTGGAGCCCGTGAGCCTGAGAGCACCGGGCACCACGGCCTGCCCCGCCCTTGGCCACAGGTGCCCCACATGGACAGCCCTGGCGCCCATGGCTCCCTGCCCTCCTCCCCAGCATGGCAGGGCACTGGGGGGTGGGCAATCCTGCTCTGCGCCCCTGGCCTCCCCCAGGGAAGACCAAAGCATCTTGGAGAAAGGGGGATGGGGCCAACCAAAACCTGATAAAGTCAGAAATTAAATAAGCTTTAGTTTCAAAAGGCCAAGGGCTGAGACTGGGATGCGGGAGCCCGCCCCGTCATGGGAAATGCCAAGCACGAGTTTCACACGCTGTCCTCCTCTCTCCTCGGGTTTCTGTCACGACCAAAGGTGGCCCAGAACCCGAGGCTGGGGGCTGGGGGCCCTCAGAAATCACAGGAGTGCTCGTAAGCGAGGACCTCAGAAAACGGTCAGCGAGGGGGCCGGAGGCCGGAGGACACCCAGAGGAGCCTTTTCTCCGGCGCGGTGGAAGCACCAGCTGAACCCGAGAATGGGGAAAACATGTCAACTCCCAAAGTCGCTGATTAAATGATACTGAAGTCTCGGAAATTCTCTAAAACTTGCTTTCCCAGTGCAGCTTCTTCATTTTCAGAAGAGAAGGCGCCTGGCTGGCGGTGTGGCTGCTGTCCCAGCTGAGCCGGAGCCCGGAGAGCTGCAGATCTCTCTGTCACAGACAACAGCGCGGTGCGGGGCCTGCAGGAGTGCGCCCTGACTGGGAGTGTATTGGAGAGGAAACAAACGCAATTTAAAAGCACGTCGACAGCTGTTTCTCCTGCCTCCGCGGGAGGGAACAAAGCTTCTCTTCCAAGTAGACTGTGCTGTTTTGCAAACTACCTTGACCAGCCACCTTGGCTTTCGAGCAAAAGGCCACAGGGCACAGGGAGGGCAGCGGGAGGGCAGAACTCAGGAAGAGAGAGTGGAGCCCTCTATGTGAAACACTGGCCAGCACCGGCAGTCCTGGGAACAGCTCAACTGTCTGTGCAGGGGCATGAGACTGGCCCTGGGAGCTGGCTCCTCCCGGAAAGGTGGCCTGGGGGACATGGTCAGTGGCCAAGCAACCCTTCGCAGGTTTTCCCTGCTCAGGAAATTCCAGTGACACCCTGCAGTGCCCCCCTCAGACAGTGCGCCCTCGACCCCTTGACAGGGGAGCCGAGGGAAGATCAGGCAGGTCCAGTCTAGGAGGATGCACCATGGACAGGACTTCCAGGTGGTAAGGACGCCGAACTTGTTCAGCAAAAGTGCAGCCAGCTTTTCCTGTAAAGGGACAAATAGCCAATAGTGTCAGCTTTGCAGGTCTCTGCTGCAACTATTCACCTCTTAACTCATCCTAGTGTCACCACAGCAGCCATAGACTACACGAAACAAACGGGTACCACTGTGTGCCAATGATTTTTTAAAATATAGAAACAGGTGCTGAGCCAGATTTGACCTGGGACCCTGGTTTGCTGACCCTGCCTTTGAATGGTTGGGAAGAATGGTGGGTTTCAACCACAGGAGGTATGGGGTGTGCGTATCCATGTGTCTGCGTCTGGGTATGTGTGTGTCTGTCTGTGCCTGTGTGTGCCTGTGTGTGTGTGTGGGATGTCCAGTGATTTCATTTGAATTTAAAGGACAGCGTCTCCCCGGTGAGGTCTGGATTACAAAAGCAAGGTGTAAACCTTCAGGGAAATAAAGCTTTCCCCAAATCATCTCCTCTAAGGTCTTATTTAGAAAATGTAATTCAAGAGTTTTCATTTTTTATTTGCTTATTTATTCTGTTTTCACGTCTAAGTGTGTGCAGTGTGAATTCAGCACACATTTCTCGCACCCCATCCAGAGGCCTGTGGCTGCAGCGAGTGAGCAGAGGCCCAGGTCTCAGCCTCCGAGTCTCAGAGCCTTGTTCTAAGGCAGAGCACGGCGGGGACAGCCCAAGCCCCTGTGCACAGGACACGCAGCTCAGCGGAGCAGTCCTTCCCCCGGGTCAACTGAGCTGGCCATTTCATCAAGGCATGGCCAGCAGCTACAAGTGCACAGCTCTAACCGGGTTCCAGCCACTTTGTCCAAAACTGTTGTAGAAGAATAAAAAAAATAGATGTAGTCTTTGCACCCATTTCCTGGCACAGAGCCTCAAAAACTGTCAGAATTTCTGGAGTTAGAGGAGTCTTTGTTATGCTAGTGCGGTGCCCCCAGGAAGGGAGGGATGGATAGCTTCAGGGTGGGGGTGGTCTCCAGAAAACCAAGGGCAGGATTAGGGGGCTGGGACTTTCAGCCTTCTGACCTCCAGGGAGGGCAGGGGGGCTGGAGATTGTTCAGACATGTGGCCAACAAGTTAATCCTATCTGTGTAATGAAACCCCAATAAAACTCTGAGCAACAGGGCTGGGGGAGCTTCCCAGTTGGTGAACCTGTGGATGTACCAGGGGAGGGGCACACCCCAACTCCACGGGGACCTTCCCAGACCTTACCCTGTGTACCTCTTCTTCTGCAACCTTTATATTAAAGCAGTGATATAAGTATAGTGCTTTCCTGATTTTTCTCAGTCATTCTAGTGAATTATCAAAGTTAGAAGGTCCCCAAATTTGCAGCCGAGTCGAGCAGAAGAGCAGGTGGCCTGGGATCCCAGCTGTGGCTGGTGTCTGGGCGAGGGCAGCCTCACAGGATCTGCACCATCTCCGGGCAGTTAGTGCCAGAGTTGAGCTGAGCCCCAGCCGGCATGGGGGGACGCACAGCGGGCGGGCACATTCACGAATCGCCCTCCACTCCCCCTATCATTCTCCAACCAAACCCTCCTCAGGGGTGCGTGCTTCGCGCAGGCACCGCCTCATCCCTCATGCACACTCTTTGGAACCTGCGCTAACGTCAGGATTCTTTGAAGGTTTCTACCTTCCGGCGTTAAGGATCCAAGGACTCATTTCAGTGATAAGTGAAATGCGGGATCAAAGCTTCATTTCAAAGATCAAGGTATAATAGAGCAAAGGGGACACGAGTCTATTGTCAATGATAAAAGACGTTAATAATAGATCTGTGAGACAGCAGCAAGGAAGAGGTGGAAGCACCACGTGGGGAACTTCCATGCTTCCCACTCAAGCCCACAAGGTTTTCCAGCAGTTATTCCTGAAATTTGTTAATTAGACCTAATTAGTTCTATCAACCCAGAGGAAGCCATGCCTCAGAAATCTCAGTGTTAGCCTAAGGGCTAGAAGCTACAATTTTAATTATGGACCTTACCCCTGTGGGGGGAATGATTCAGGCTTTCTGAAGAAGCAGTCAAAATACACCTGCAGGAAGTTGGGATGGAAGGTGACCACAGAGCCCTGTCACTGCGGCCCCGCTGCCCGCTGGGGCGAGCCATTTAGCCCTCTTTGAAAGAGATCCAAGCCAAGAAAAACACTGACTTTCATGACACAGCACCGGGGGCCTCCAGGCTGCCTATTAATTACCAGGTTGTCCATCAACACCTCCTGGATGGAGGAGCCGGGAACTCGCAGGATGGGGCAGATCACATGCGGGACCTGAGCCCAGCACCGACTCTCATTTTCCATTGTAAATTATTATCCATGTCATTGATTTTACAGACTGTTAAATACTCAATTAGTCTAAATAACACTCATTCCACTGTATTCCAAGTCACTTATTAACGACCAAACTTCATTGATATTAATTAAAACAAATAAAGGGCTAGGGGCCTCAGTCAAGTGGAACCTACACTCCTCATAAAATAGAGTGGTTTCTCCCAAATCCTGGAGTGGTTGGAGAAATGAAACTATGGCTACATGATGCAATTTCTATTGGAACATGAAAACCTAAGTTTCCAGAATGTCTGTAAACCTATCGATTATAAAAAACAATATATCTGCAGAATCCAAAAGAAGGTAGAACATCAATAGATCAGTTTTAGAAGTTTATGGTATTAGTCACTTAATCAAGGAAGTACTGTGATCACAGGAGCCCCAAATCAGTAATCATTTGAACCTAACTCTTTGTTCATTTCTGAGCAAAATAAAAACACCCAGGCCATAATCTTTTTCTAAAAATGCTTTAATTATAAATTAATCTTCAGTTGAAAAATAAAAAACAAAACATAAGGTTTTTAAAATACTTTTAAAAGAGTTTTTCCTGTTGACATAATAAAATAACAAATTACAGAAAACACTTTCATTACTTAGATAAAAATATTCATTCTAAATACGTTTTGTTTTTATTCTGCCAACATATGAGAGAAAAGTAAATAAATCAGTTTTGTGGGTTACCCACAGGGCCACTACACGAGCGAGCCCTGCTGGCTGGGAGGTAGGCTCCTCCTAACGGACTCAGGCAGTGGCCAGGCGCAGGGGGTCCTGCCAGAGACCGCAGGACAGAGCTGAGGAGGGGCCGCACCTGGGCTGCTGCAGCTCTAAGCAGCCCGCAGAGCAAGCCAGCAGGGCCTGTGACCAACCCAGGAGACAGAGACTCTCGTCTGGGGTCACCTCGCAGGAGCACTTTGTCTTCCCCCAACTGGGCAGCCCGGGAGTGAGGAACGGGCTCATTTTAGCGCTTGACCCTTGTGCCTGACGCTGTTCCCTCCCTTCCTGTTAGGCTTCACCAGGCTCCTGTCTCAGGGCACCATTATTCCTACGACTGGCTTCCCTCTCCAGCCGAAGACCCCGCTGAGTTACCTCTACCTGGGATGAGCCACACATGGGGACACAGGCAAGGCCAAGAAGTGGCAGAGCAATGAGGTTTCCGTGAACTCTGTGATCGGTATCCTCCGAGCGAGCCCACCGGGCCTCCCCCCACCAGGCTGCTCTGAGGAGGGCCAGGCCAGAGGCTCAGTGGGGTGACACAAAACAACCTGTGACACACAGCTGAGCAGGGGGCACCCTTCCACTGCCTGGAAAGGCCAACAGCCCACAGTTTACAGTCCTGAACTGTGCAAAACAACAGAGGTCTCTGCCAAGGGACACCCCGCCCACACACTCCCCCAGCACAGGCCATACCCACACGCCTCGCCTTCCGGGCTTTCTGCAGCTGGCCCAGCCCCACGTTCCAGCTGGCAGGACGAGATCACTGCCACAAACACACAGGCACACATGCACATGCACATGTAAGCCCCCATGGAGACGCCAAGTGTCCAGTCTCAGCAGAGCCCAGTGGGGCCTTGGTCAGTCTCAAAGGGACCAGACAAGCTGGAACAGACCCTGCCTGGAGGCCTGGGGCTCTGAGGCATCCAGGCCTCATGCCCCACAGGTCTTGGTTGAGGGAACAGATGCGGGTTAACCAGCAGGAGAGGATATCGTCGGAGCCTTCAATGGGTCAGAAGAGGCCAGAAAAGAGAGTAGAGAGGAATTGTTTTTAATGGCAGTAACCCACAGTGGTGGCCAGAAAAGGCCTAAGGTCTTTTCCGCCCCTGACCTGCAGCCATGCCTGCCACCTGCCCACAGTGGCACTTCCAGAACAGACACATTCCCTCTGCTCCAGCACACCCCTGTCTGCAGCCTGGAAGGAAGCCCTCCGCATGGCAAACAGGCGTCCTTGGGCCGTGGTCCACCTGCCAGCTTCCTGCCTTAATCTCCATCCTCACCCTGTGTGTCCTGATCTGTGGCACAGTTACCCCAACACACTGGCCTGTGCACTCACGGGCCCCTGCCAAGGGGACCGGGCCCCACGCTTCTCCCCGTGGCCAATCCCTGCTGCCTCTCAGCTCCAGGGCTGCCTCCAGAATGAGAGGCCCCATTCTGCACTCGACCAGCAGCCCAGGCCACGTCTCTACAGACCTGTCACCAGATTGTATGAATTCTTTACTTCTCTGAGAGCTCCTAGCAGGTAAGGACCAACCCTCCTCCTATGTGTCTTGCATGGAGTAAACACTGAAGACCCACTAACTTGGACGTTGGATTGGGGAGCCATTAAACAAAAGCGTAAGCACCCCTCCCCAGTGCCAGGGAGACCCCAAAGCCAGGCCCTGCACTGAATGGACCTCCTTCTCAGCATCTGTGTGGGGACTCCTAACAGAACAACCTGCAGCGGAAGGAATGGACCAAGTTCAGCTTCCTTAATATCAACTGGTTATTCTCACAAGCCAAATTGCTAAGGATGTCATGTCATATTTCACAAATGTGTTCAAAGCCTTTATTTGGAAAACTATATAGAATTTGGAAGCCTTTATTTGGAAAACTATATAGAATATAGAATTATGTAGAAAATTCTGCTCTGAAACATTGAAAAAGTGCAGCCATAGGTATAAGAAGGTGGTACATGTTATCAGCAACAGAGTCAAATAACATTTCCAACCACCAGCTTTTGTTTTTTTAATGCTTTCTCCATAGCACAAGTTCTTTCCTAAAGGTAGTTTCTCACTTGTTGGTTAAATAGCATCTTTAGGGGCCAGGTGCAGTGGCTCATACCTTTAATTCCAGCACTTTGGGAGGCTGAGGTGGGAGGACCGCTTGAGGCTAGGAGTTCAGGACCAGTCTGAGCAACATAGAGAGACCCTGTCTCTACAAAAATTAAAAAAAAAAAAAAAAAATTAGCTGGTGGGGTGTGCCTGTAGTCCCAGCTACTCGGGAGGCTAAGGCGGAGGGATCCCTTGAGTCCAGGAGTTTGAAGTTACAGAGAGCTATGATTGTGTCACTGCACTGCCTTGGTGACAAAGTGAGATCCTGTCTCTAAAAAAAATAAAATAAAATGAAAATGAAAATGAAATAAATACCATCTTTACTTTGAAGGTTCAGATTAAATGTATTTATTTTTTCAGAAATATATCCCAGGTAGTATATTCTAAGACCCCACTCATCATAAAATAGGTCAGCAAATTTAAAACACATTCTTCCATAAAAGAAAAATTATCTTTAAGTTGGACAAATCTTTTAACCACAAAATACTTTCACGATGACATTCCATTTAATTGCAAAGTATTATAAGGTATCTACTCTATTCCAAAGTTCTTACTTTCGTAAAAGGACTCACACAATCGATTTTCTTCGTCACTTCATGCACTTCTGGTCTTGACTTCCTGGCCCCCCGCTTTGACTTGACACCGGGGATGAGTCACACACACACTGCTGATCTCCGTGACTCTGCCCTGGAATCCGTTTCTCATTTCTTGCCTAGGCTAGCACTCCATCTAGGACTCTACTTAGACTGTTTTTTCTAAAACATTGCTTTTATTAAAAAGCTATTTATTGAATACACACCTCCTCCTAAACATCTTTCTTTTATTGACTCAAGGGAATGTGGGTTTTGTGTATTTCTAAATTAAAAAAGATTATAGCAAATACCATAAGCCAAGATATATAAGAATCAGCCATATGTTATGCACCTGCATAGCACAACTCCCACAAAATGTGTAATTTGTCCCAATTCGTGTTTGCTCAAATCTTCATCAGTATCTTGTATACACTTTCCAACAGTATTTGCTAATAAAGAATGCATTTTGGTTTGTCACCATATTGTTTTAGGAGAATTGTTTAAGCAATTTTACCTTAGCAGGAAAAACAATCCTTTGCCAATGTTATCATGAATTATTGCCTTTTACTATGAAACCACAAAACAGACTTCCAAGTATAAATCAATAAGTAAAATTATGTAAAATAACAAATTGAATATTGCATGATTTTAAAAATCTCTAATTTTACAGGATTTTTCTCATATTCTTAAAGCTTAATTTTCAAATAGCTTGTGTATCTGATGCTTCTGCTGGGCATAAAATTATAGGAGGGCATAAAATTCAGTTAGGTTAGGATTGTATCACTAAGAATAGAGGATGTGGACGTCCACCTCCAGCATGGTGGAGACACTAAGATAAAAATTGCCCTCCCATCATACAGCTAGAACACTGGACAAAATATATAAAACAATAGTTTTCACTTATTGGATAACAGGTAGGGGCTCCTTCAATCTGTTGCAGAATACTAAGCTGCATATACACAGGGTAAAATTTCACAAGTCTGGGAAAAGAAAAGCAGGTAAGTTGTAAGATGAACAATTCTCAGAGTTTGTACAGAGCTGGGAGCCACTCAAGTTTCAAAGAGCCCAAGTAGAGAAACCTCAGTAAACACCTGGTGAATTCAGTAGCGTCCCCAGAAATGTCATGCCTCAGTCAGTCGTAGGTCTGAACTAGCCCTAGAGTAAAGGTTACTCTAAACCCACCCTAACAAGGCTTTAAAACAGGCCTTGAAAGAATGGCACCGATTGACAAGTAACTTAACTGCCTGCCAGAAAATAGTTCAACACTCTTTAAAGGAAAACAATAAAATCCAGCCCTCAACTATGTGATACTCAAATTTCTAATTATTCAGTTAAAAAGTAACTAGACATGTGAAGGAGCAGAATAATATGACCCATTACCAGGGAAAAGACAGCTCACAGAAGCAGACCAATAGATGACAGAGATGGCAGAATTAGCTGTTAAACCTGTAAAACCTATTATAAATAGAATAAAGGATTGAAATAAAAATATGAACATAATAAAAAAATAAGAGATAAAAACTGAACAAAATAAAATTTCTAAGCTAAAAAATACAGTATCTAGAATGAAAAGAATTCACTACATGGACTTAACAGCAATTAACCAGTATAAAAGAATATCAGTGAACTTGAAGACATGCCAGAAACTATACAAACTGAAGCAAGAGAGGAAAATTAAACAAAAAGAATTGAACTTAAGGAACCTTTGCAACACTATCAAGAGGTCTAATATATGTGTAATTGAAGTAGCAGAAGGAGAAGGAAAACAAAAAAGAATATTTAAACAATCAATATTTTCCAAATTTGGTGAAAACTACATTATCAAAGTATCTTAATGAAAACCAAAAAGGATAAAGACAAAGAAAACCAAACCAAGACACACTATTTAAATTGCCAAAAACTAAACATAAAGAAAAAAATATTTTTAAAATATCCACAAAAAAGAACTCATGTTACCACTATCAGCAATACAAAAGGGTGCATCACCAGAAAGCCTATAAATATTATAAGGGTAATAAAGGAATAATATGATCCACTTTATGTCAAACATGTTAAAAGCTTAGACAGAATAGACATTCCTTAAGACACAAATTACTAACCTGACTTGAGAAGAAATGGAAAATCTGAATAGTCCTAGTCTCATATCTATTAAAGAAGTTCCACTCAGAATGAGAACTTTCCTGTCAAGAAAACCTCAATACCAGATGCGTTCATTGATGAATTCTGTCAAACACTTAAAGGAAAATAACACAAATATTGCCAAAACATTTGAGCAAAAGAAATTTAAAAAATTACCATTTCTCAAACCATTTTGTGAAACTAGCAATACTCTGATACCAAAATCAAAGATATTAGAAGGTAAAATATATATACAGATACCTATCACCCATGACGTATAGATGCAAAATTCCTTAACAGAGAAAATTCTATTTCAAGTCAAGATGGACTAAGAGGAACTACATTTACTCACCTGCTTGAAACAACTTTAAAAAACAGACAAAATATATGAAACAATGGTACATAAGACATTGGATATCAGACGACAAAGAACAGCATCCCACAGACAAGAAACAAATGAGGTAAGTCTTACCAGTGCCCCCGCTTACGGCCTGGAGAAAGCTTTCAGGTCTCAGAGTGAGGGAGAGGAACGCAGTCAGAGCAAGGTGGGGTCACTGAATTGAGGACAGCTGACAGTCTGAGAAAACCGCGGCAGCCAGAATCCACAGGGCAGAGAACCACAGAGGACAGCGCTCCGCAGGGAGATCTCCGGCGACCAGCAAAGGGTCTCCCTCAAGCACTCAGTCGAATTCTGACCAGGGCATGTGTACGAGGACACACCTGAAGCTGGGGAAAGGGTCACCTGAAGGGATTAGAGGGAACGGTACCCAGTGCACACACAGGGACCGGAACGAGTGCCTGTCTCCAACAGCCAGAGTTGAAAGCTTTCTAGTTCAGAAGGCACTGGTCAGACTTCTCAGAGGCACCTTGACTCAGCAGTGGAGAAAAATTAACCCTAGACTAAATGCGGAGAGAGTCCCAGATACTAACACTTAATGTAATAGGAAGACCCAAGGGATCAAAGTGTTCACAAGCAAATTAACCACGTCCAAGAACAAAACTCACAATTGTTTATAGGACGGTGTGGCCAGCTGACGCGTGCGGGGGAGGCAGCTTCTTCCTGCCGGGCGGAGAGGTGGCTGCGAACGCTGAAGGGCACGGGCTGTGGAATTTGTGGCTTTGGTGAGACTGAAATCACAGCAGGTCCAGAAACTGATGCCCGATTCCGTTCACTGGTGTTAAAAACATCCCAGTTCTCACACTCTCACGGGCAGAATGAATTGTGTACTGGCCACAGACAGAGGCACTGCTTTGATGATCTTATACTGCAAGTTAAGGTGTAAAAAAACTCCAGCTGTGAAAGCAACATAAGTGGATTCTAAACTGTACCTCATCTGTTAAGTTCCCATGCCTGGAGAAGCTAATGTCACCTTAGCATGTGATACTCAGTTTGTACAATAAACTATGAACCTGGGGAAAAAAGTATTTATAGGATAAAAAATATTCACCATCCTACAAGATAAAATTCAGTGTCTGGCAACCAATCAAAAATCATGAGGCATGCAAAGAAGCAGAAAAATACAACCCATAGTGAGGGAAGAAAAATGAATCAACACTGACCCCAGACTGACACATATGATATAATTAACAGACAAGGACATTAAAAGAATGATTGTGGCAATATTTACATTTACATACCTTGAAGAAGCCAGAGAAATGATTGAACATGTTAAGTTCAACCTCATGTGTGACCCAGGCATTCTATTCCTAGAGAGAAATGAAAGCACTTGTCCACTAAAAGAGTTCTAAGTGAATGTTCCTAGAAACTTTATTTATAATAGCCCAGAACTGAAAACAACCCAAATGTCTATCCACAGGTAAATGAATAAACAAACAGTGGTGCATCCATGCAATGGAATGCTATTCAGTAACAAAAAGAAACGAACCACTGATACACACAACAACCAGGACGAATCTCAAAATAATTGTACCTAGTGAGAGAAGCTACACACAAAGAATTTACTTTAAGTTTCAATTAACACAAAATTCTAGAAAATACAAACCATAGTAACAGAAAGCAGATCAGTGGTTGCCTGGAGATGGGGGTAGGGGAAGTCGGGAAGATAGGATGGAGGGATTACAAAGAGCAGGAGGCAGCTTTGGGGGATGATCTATATGTTTGTTATCATGATTGTGGTGATGTTTTCACAGTTATGTACATGCGTGAAGATAGCAAATGTATACTTTAAACATGTGCAATTTATTGTATGTCAACATACCTCAATAAAGCTGTTAACATTTCCTTAACAAAGGTTAAATTACGTGAATGTTGATAGCATCTGTATCCGTAATAGACAAAAACTGGAAACCACCAAGATGTCCTTCAAAGGGTGAATGGTTAAACAAGCTGTGATGTGTCCACACGCCACTCCATGGAATACTATGCAACAATAAAAGGAACAAGCTACTGATACACGCAACAACCTGGGCAAATTTCCAGAGAATTATGTTCAGTGAAAAAAAAGCCAGTCTCAAAAGGTTACATCCTGTATGAGTCTATTTATATAACATTCTTCAAATGACATAATTCTAGAATTGGAGAGCAGATTAGTGGTTGCCGGGGGTTAAGGAGGGATAAGGGCAGGAGGGAGGTGGGTGTGGCTGTAAAAAGGCAACGCACAGGGTCCTTGTACAGATGGAAATGTTCTGAATCTTGGCTGTATTGATGCCAATACCCAGGTTGTGATGTGGTACTGCGGTTTTGCACGTTACCATCGGGTAAACAGTATGTGGGATCTGTCTGCGTTATTTGTTATAACTGCATGTGAATCTACAATTACCTCAAGATAAAGAGTTTAAGTTAAAAAAACAAAAAAACTTCCATACCTACAATCATACATGACGTGAAAAGCAAGCAAAAGCCTTTGCCTAAAAGAAAAAAAGGTAGAGGAAGGGTATAATTATTACTGTGGCTACTGTTGTTGCTGGCGGAGTTTTGACAATACCTGGGGTTATACACATTGTCACAGAGACACAATAGCAGCATTGGTAGAAAGTGATCATTGAATAATTTTAAATTTGTGTCTCTTTCCTAACCTACACTGCCTGAAGCAAACTATTATTTAACATATATTTGTTATAAATTCTGCAATTATCTTGAGACCAGAAAAATCTTATTACTTTTCTCTGTTAAAACATTATTTAATGTCAACAAATAAAATATTCTGCAATTTCTGCAATTCTCCTTTAGAGATTTTCATGTTTTAATAAACCATAACCCTCAAAAAATAGGGGGGAAAAATACAGTCCTAAATGTAAAAGCCAGAATTATAAAACTTCTAGAAAAAAATCTTTAAAAATCTTTGAGACCTTGGGAAAGGCATAGTTTTCCTAGATAGGACCCAAAAAGCACGAGCCAAAAATAAATAAATAAAAATTGAATTTCATCAGAATTAAAGTAAGTTTTAGAAGGACACCATTTAAAAAATGAAGGATAAGCCACACATTGGAAGCAAAGATTCACAATGCATATTTTTGACAAAAGGATTTGAATCCAGCATATATCAGGAACTCTTACAGTCTAATAAGAAAAAATCTTTTTAAATAAACAAAAGATCTGAACAAACTCTTTGCAAAATAAGATAAATGAATGATCAATAAGCACATCAAAACAAACTCAGCGTCATTCGTCATTAGGAAATGCAAATCAAAACCACAGTGAGACACTACTACATACATATTAGTGTGGATAAAGTTAAAAAGACTGACAATTCCAAGCTTTGACAAGGATGTAGAGAAACTAGCTCTCATTTTTTTGGAGCATGAAGTGGTGAACCACTTTGGGAAAGAGTTTGGCCATTTGCTTTTTTGGTTTCTGTTTGGTTGTTTGGTCTCCCTCTCACCCAGGCTGGAGTGCAGTGGCACCATCGTAGCTCACTGCAGCCGCCCTGGGCTCAAGCGATCCTCCAGACTTAGCTTCCCAAGTAGCTGACACCACAGGCAGGCATCACCACGCCCCGCTAATTTTTAAAAAAATTTTTGGTAGAGATGGGGTCTCGCTACGTTCTCCAAGCTGATCTTGAACTCCTGGCCTCAAGCAGTCCTCCTACCTTGGCCTCCTAAAGCGCTGGAATTAAGGCATGAGCTGGCTGGGCTGGCAGTTTCTTGTAAAGTTGCACATGCACTTACCAAGTATTTCCACTCCCAAGTATTATCCAAGAGAAATGAAAACTTACGTTCACACAGACAAAAAAAACGTGTGCATGATTATCTATACCACTTTATTCATAACAGTTAAAACTGGGTACAACCCAAATTTCCATCAACAGATGGGTAGATGAATAACCATGGTATAGCCAAACACCGGAACAGTTCTTAGCAATAGGAAAGACTTTATCTTCTTATACACACAACACGAATGAATCTCAAAATCCTTATGCCGAGAAACAGAAGCCAGACACTAATGAAGATAAACTGTGGTTCTGTTCATATGAAATTCATCTGCAGTAACAGAGGCAGATCAGCATCTGCCCAGGGCTAAACGTGGGGAAGAGGAAGAAGAGAACCTTTTGGGCTGAAGAAATCATAATATATCTTGATCATGGAGGTGATTACACAGGTAACTTTTGTCAAAACACATCTACAGATCATTAAAGTGGGTGCATGCTATTCTATATAAACTTCCCTCGATACAATTAATTTTCAGAAAAAATAGGGACTGTAAATCTGTAACTCATATTGCCTTCCTAATGATGTTGAATCTTTTGGCCCAACTTCCTCTTGTCAAACCCAGTTGGAACCTCTTTGATTTTACTGGCTGTTTTACTAATTAATATAGCTGTATTGTCCCAGGCATGGAAGTTGCTTTCTTGTTGCTGGATTCTGTTCGCGTTATGAGTAACATCTTCAATTCACAATCTTCTTCTCAGGACTCTTCAGAACCCACTTTGTGAGAGGGATAATTTCCTTAGACCTGGATGCATGATCCACAAACGCACTCACCTGGCGTGTGTAAACGGCAATACTTTGCAGTCCACTGAGAGCGAACCACAAATGGGGCCCCTCTCGTGCTCTCTGCATTGGGACTGCAGGTGAAGCGTGACTGACATAGAGACCAAGGGAGAGTGTCCATCTCGACCTTTGTCAGTAAATACTAATTTATTTTATTTTAAATGGAAAATAGTTATAATAACATTTTACATAATAATCTCAGATATAATAATCTAACATGTGCTTCCGACACCCACTCTGCAGAGCTCAGCCTTGAAAGCTGGAGAAATGGGGAGGCAGAGAGGAGGGGGGATGGCATCAGTGAGGCCACGCCGTGGCAGGGGGGGCTCTGCTGCGTCCCAGCCGCCTCTCCACCTCCTGCGCTTCCTTGCCTTAAATAGAACTTGATTTTGTTTTGAGATATTCAAGACATGCACCGAGATCCCAACGACACTCGGTGGTGTCCCCAGATGGTCTGGCTGGGAATGGTGTGCCTCAAAGACTCTCTACTCACAGTAGCATTGCAATCTTGCACAGTTTCCACTTTCCCAGGCATTTTCACCTTCATCATTTTATGTATTCACCTTCTTACTTAACAGCCATGGGAGGCAAGCAGGGAAATGAATACGATTTTCATTTACAGATGAGCCCACTGACTTAGGAAGGAGCCAGGTGAGTAGGGAGGGCGCCTCCTTCAACAGAGCCCTGCGAGGGACTTGTGATGTTCTTCCTGATTCTCCTGTCTGTGCCTCACTCTCTTCAAGGAAACAAACACATACATACACGCACGTGTGCACACACACCCCACAGTCACACCTGGCACTACATCCCTAGCCTGGACCAATGCAATCGGGGCTTCCCCATCAGCATTGTATAGCCCCAACTCCTGTCTCCTTGTGGCTTCACTCCTGGATTCTCCTCCTTCGTGCTAAAGCAGCAGCTGGCAGGAAGCTTCTACCTCTATTTCATGCCCTATGCATCCACAGCGAGTGGCGTGGGGGGACGCCGAGGGTGGGTGGGAACAGGCAGACATTTGCTTTCTTGAAAGGGTGTGCACACCTCCAGGTTTTGTCCAACTTGCTATTCTAACACAACTCCATTCTTGTAGCCAGAAGGGGTCTGGAGTTTGGGAAAGAACAGAAAATCCTGTGGGGAACAACAACCTTTAAGCAGAAAAGCCCACATTTTCCTGAAAACACCTTGGCTTAGCCCATTCTCACTGGAGGCCTGTAATTAGCCTTTGACCCCAAGATGGCCCAAGCACTGACTCTGGATCCATTGCTGCAACCCCCAGCAACCTGGAGGGGCTTTGGGCAGGAAGGAAACTCCCAGCAAACGGCTGTGTTTGGTTTCATCAGAAGCTCCGTTTTGTGTGTTTGACAAGGGCAAGCTCTGAACTGGAATTCTTCCTCCTCCTGCTTTCCGTCGTGTGACCGTGGGAGCGCAGCAGAAGGACCCCTGGAGATGGCTGTGTGCTCAAATGTGCTCAGGCTGGTTCCCAAGGGCTACGACTGTCAGCTGTTGACAAAGCCAGAGGGCCTCCTAGCGGGAGGGAGTGGCATTTTCTGCTGGCAGAAGCACGTTGCATAGAGGACTTCATCACTTCATCCCCCCTATAGACGCCAGGGCTGCGTGAGCCTCCCTCGGCTTCAGTGCAGAGCTAATCCATCACTTCCAACCCTGGAGACACAGGCAGGAATGTCACCACTCTCCTCCCAACTCAGAGTGTAGTTTAACTTTCTTATGTTTTCTAATGTCACATTTGGAAAGGAAAAAAAAGTCTGTGTAGAGTTGTTTCTCTTTGTCTCCATTTCTGGCCTTAGAAAAATATCCCCGAGGATGAAGCTAGTCACAGAGGACTCCAGAAAACAGCCTGGACCCCAGCTCCATGGGCAGGGCTCGGCGGGAAGGGTAGCAGGAACTTGGGGCAGGGTGGCCAGGGGCTTTCTCGACCTGGGGACAGAGCTGGCCCTGCACCCAGCCTCAGCTGGCACTGCAGGAACCCCCCAGCCCACCCCTGAGGCTCCCTCTCCAGAACAAACCATGCTTGGGGACACCTTCCAGCCAGGCTATGATTCCACCTCTCAGTTTGGAAACAATTCAAGGGAAGATGTGGAAGTAGAGGGTAGTGGTGGACCCATGTCTTAACCCCCACACCTGTGAATGTGACTTGATTTGGAAATAGGGTCTTTGCAGATGTGGTCATGCTAAGGATCTCAAGATGAGATCATTCTGGACCTAGGGTGGACGCTAAATCCAGTGACTGGTGTCCTTATGAGAGAAAGGAGGGGAGACCTAACACATGGACGTATGGAAGAAGGTCGCGGAAGGATGGAGCAGAGAGGGAGAGATGCGTCCACAAGCCAAGGATGGGGGTGACTGCCCAGAGCTGGGGAGGGCCATGGTACAGATTCTCCTGCAGTGCCCCCAGAAGGAACCAACCCCACCCACACCTTGATCTTGGATTCCAGCCTCCAGAACTGTGAGACCATAAGTTTCTGTTGTGGTCAGCCACTCAGTCCCCAATAACTTGTTATAGGAGCCCTAGGAAGCCACCACACAGTTCATTCGAGAAGTGAAGTCTGACCAGCATCCCGCCTTCTGCAAAGGGCTGTGCTGGCACTGCCGCAAACGGAGGATATACCGGTCCATTTCTGGGCAGTGGACATGACCTTTGACCAGCCCCTTCATTTCTGGAAAGTCTAAGGAAGTGACTGGGCATGTTTGCAACGCCGCTGAACAGGGCATTGCTGCACCATTTGCATTCAGCACCAGAACAGCGGGAGGGTGCACGGCCTCCCTCCCCATATACACAAGCAGCAGCCTGGATGCTCCCTGGTCATGCCAGGCCCTCTTCCTGAATCTTTCCAGAACCTTCTCCTCGTAGAGTCTCTATAGGTCTTGGGCCAGTTGCAGCTGCTGAGGTAGGTGACCCCCAAGTGCACTGTGTGCACAGTCTGCTCAGGGGGGAGCACAGGGCCCACATGCATCCCACTCTGCCCAGGACCATCCAGTCCGCACCTGCTCACCCGGTGTCCCTCCAGTTTAGCGTTTGCCTCAAATTTTTTTATTTTAATAAAGTAGTATTATTAAAGGGCTGCAGCAAGGTAAGTCCGGCTGGGCAGGGTGGACACCATCTCTGCTCCCAGCTTCTCCTGGGGCCGTACCTCATGGTCTAGGAGGCACAGGTGAGCTGGCCTGAGCTCCACTCTTCAACACAGGGCTCAAACTGAAAGACACCAGCAACAGCCCACCCCTCTTTCCTGAGCTTTGCTATATTGAAATGTGTACATATCTTCCTATGGCAAAAAAGTTAAAATAATCCCCATTTAGAAGAAGAATTTTCTCTGGATTTACTAGGTTAATTAAGATAGTATGGTCTACAGAAAAGACATAATTAAAGATATCAACATCTTCAATTTATCAACGATAAAATACAACTTTGAAAAAGATTTCAGGCAATGTGTTGAAAAACTAAATATAACACCACATTTTGGGAAAAAAAATATTTTTCAGAAAGATACCAGTGACACTCAATTGACCAACAAATCCACATTCCTGAAGGAATACTCTGTCATTAGAATGCAAGGTCACTCTGACAAAGTCAGAACGAAGATACACAATGCTCTCTCGAAAGGACCTGGCACTAGGCTCTATATTTAGGCAGAACTCCCAACAGATGGAACCGCCTGTGAACTTCCGTCCTCAGAACTGGCAGGAAGACTGGGCTGCTGTCTGCAGACAGGAGGCAGCCCCCATCCCACAGCCTTCCTTGTTCCTCCTCCTCGTGGCAGCCAGGAGCCCTCCCACCTCGTATATCCTCAGGGCAGGACACGTGTCCTCATTCAAGCCAAACCTTCATTGCTACACCTGACGTCCACTGAGGGGCTTTTCAAAGCCATCCCAGTGTGCCACCCCCGAGGCCTCCACATTGCTCCTCGGCCCTCCATCCAGCTCTTCCCAGGAGCCCGTGCTGGGACCGGCTGGCCTTGCCCGGGCATCTCCACGGGGCTGGGATCTCTGGGTGTGGCCAGCCAGGCCCCACCAGGTAAAAAGGCCAGACCCTTGACCTTGGTTTCACCCTGGGTCTGGCACGCCCTCTTCTAGCCAGGCCCTCAACAGTCAGTTCTCCTCTGAGTCCAGGCTGCCCTGGGGGGTCTCATGCACCTGTCCCAGCTGGGGCATTATGTCACGTCCTCTTCTGGTCAAGCTACGAGGTTTCCTGGGTGGGGTCAGAACCCGGGCACACCTGGGCCACCAGGAACCAAGACACTTCCAACCCCATCTGGCTCCATCAAGTGCTTGGGGGTGGGGGCCTCAGTGACCAGCAGATACAGAAAGGGCTAAAGTCGCTCAGTTGCATCAAGAACACAAAAACCACAACAGAACACCCAACACACACACTCACTCACACGCACTCACACTCACACACATATTCATTCACTCTCACAAGCTCTGACATACACTCACATCTGCACTCTCACACTCAGATTCACACACACTCACACACACCAAGGGCAGGTGCTGGAGCTCTGTCTCATACACAGAACAAGTCACAGACGAGGCCCCCTCCCAGGCAGCCTGCACCGTGGAGATACAGGCAGGGCCTTAGCTGGGACCCACCACAGCCCCACCTGGTTGGCCACGTGCGCTGAGCCCAGCTCAAGGCTGCTCTCGTGTTGGGGCGCCTGCCTGGGAGGCAGGGAGACTCCATGCTTAATTTGTCCATCTAGAAAATAGACAGCTGGCTGGCCCCCGTGGCCCGTGAGCAGCACCTGTAGAACACCGTGTGAGGAGGTTTTGAAGAAGGTATAAGCTTTGGGATTTGCGTCAAGAGGTCCAAGCAGCCTGACCTGGTTCTTGCTGCTTGCTTACCCCACAATTTTACTGGATACTGAGCTACACAGGAAAATATTTACTCACATCCTTCCATGCATATGGTCTGCAAAACAGAGTGAGGATGCAATGCTCTGACAGCTGGAGACCAGGGGGCACTTCTCCCCACAGGACCAGATGTCAGTGAGTGGGGCCCACCCCTGGAAGAGCTGGTGTCCACCACTTGGCCCGGTTCCAGATGGCTCAGCCAGGCCCATGGGCAGGTGGGGCCCACCGTTAGTTGTCATGCAACCCACAAGTGCCCCAACAGCAGAGGGGTCGTGTCGGCACCCAAACTGAACCCGTTGTGAGAGGAAAGAGAGCTCCATTAATGGTCACCGAGGACAAGAGGTGACAACCAGGCTTGTCCTGACTGACCGGGACTAATGGTCACCCTCCCCGGTGTGCACCCTGCTGTCGAATTTCTTTGGAAACACCTCCCTGTCTAATCAGAGTGCTGCTACCAGCAGAGAGAAGGCTCCAGTGAGAAGGCTCCAGAAGCTATGAGAAGGGAATAGGCGGAGGGTCCCCTGAGTTTGCCACTTGGGGGTGGGGTGGGTGGGCCTGTACTCCACGGTGCCCTCTTGGGGTCTATCGTTTGGAGTTTCTGGGGTTTCAAGCTTAGATGTAAAGAGATACTGGATGACCTGTTGACCTCTGCCCGAGGCAGGATGGAAACCAGCTCCCCTTGGAGTCCCTCCCCCCGCCCAGGGAGTAGCCTCCAGGGTCAGGTACGTGCACAGTGCGCCTCTCTTTGGGGACTGGTCAGTAGAAGGCCTGCCCTTAGAACTTCGGACCTTTGCATGGCACTCGACACCGTGGGGGTGAGGGTCAGAGGCTCATGTGTAGTCCGAACAGACACTTGCTCAGCCTTGTCCTCACCAGTGAGAGGGGACCCCTGGCAGAGGGAAACTGGGTTCGGGGAACTCTGGAGGGGGAGTCTCCTGCAGGGTGTTACTCTGCTGTCCATGGGCCAGGGGATGCAGCTGCCAGGAGGGAAGGTGGGGTGAGAGACAGGGAGCAGAGAAGTCGGGGCTGAGCAGGGCCTCGGGGGCTGCAAGGGCCAGCGTGGTATGGCCCCCCACCCCCTGCAGCATTGGCCTCACACGGCTCTCCTGAGTGCGTCCATGCCTGTGTGGGCGCATCCGCTCTGAGGAGCAGCACTTCCCTTTACGGGGCTGTCTCCCTAGACCCGTCCCTGTGGACATGATTTCCAGCATCCGAAGATACTGAGAGGATCAGAAAGAAGCGAATTTGCCGATACAAGCTTCACGCTTGAAAAGGAGCGTTCTGTCTGCGGGCCCAACCGACGTCAGCACACAACGTGCTTCCTCCTCACAGTGGACTCAACAACTGGCAAGAAAAGTTCTTTTTAAATTAAATGCCCTTCAACTTCTCATTCACGGGCTCCCCGTCCTTCTCAGGCAGGAGTGAGAGATCATAAATCTTTTCCGCCCATTTATCACCACTCTCCACTGCCGGGCCATTTTTCATCCCTCTTTGGACCGTCTCGCCGACACAATCGTGATCGAGGAGGGATTGTGAATCATCTGATTCTCATCTCTCCAGTGACTTCCAACATCTTGGTGTCAACAATTAAAAATCCCATCATTGCAGTCCTCCCTATGCCTCCCGTCCAGCTGCCCAAGTCACCAGCCGGGGAGGACCACGCTTCCGAATGCGTAAAACAGGAAATGCGTGACGAGACGGTCCCACCTGTATTCTGATGAAGTGAGCAAGACAGAGGGGTGGCCTTAAAATCGTGAGGAGAATGACAGACATGTTTCAAAGACTCCAATATAAAAACGAGCATGGACATCTCTTCCCACATATTGGATTGGCGAAGATTTCCAAGTGCCCCACTACTGGGGGGGGTAGACTGAGAGAACCTCCACGCAGGCCAGTGGGCGACAGAAATCCAAACCCAAAATGCATAGTCCCCGGAGCCCAGCCAGTCCTTTCCTGGGAACTTGTCCCAGGCAGATCACTAGACAGCTGTGCAAAAAATAAATATTCAAATCACGGTGAAACGACCCAAATACCCATGATTATGGAGTTGGTTATGTAAATGATGATACATTGATTATTCAATGGAACCCTAATGCGGACATTAATAAGAAGGGTATAAGCCAACATCCATTCACATAGTGAAAATAGAAGACTACGCTTTGTGCAACATCATTTTGTTTCTATAAAACCCCGTATGTGTGTGCGTGCGTGTGTGTGCCTGTTTGCTTACAATGTGGATTCCATGGGATGGCTAATAAAAAGCAGGACCCTTTCTCATGAAAGGGCCAGAGACCCCTCATTTTACAACTGGGGGACCGATGTCCATGCAGTAACTCTCCTTGGAAGGGTCATAAACTGCATCAGGGTCTCTTCATTCACTTTACTGGAACCCCGTCCGCTCTCCCCAGCTGACGGCTCAGTCCCACCTCACAGTGAGCCGCGTCCAGCCCTCCCCAGCAGCTGTGTAAGGAGCAAGCGTCTGGTGCCCCAGGCCAGAACCGCTGTTCTGCACGTCACCAGCCTCAGTGGAAACCAGCCTCTCCACCCCCACCTGTCAGGCACAGCCAGCCCAGAGAGCTGCCACCTTGGCAGATGATAAAAGGACATAGCAGCAAATTCTAGAACCAAAGGTCAAATCACTCGCTTTCAAGTTTTCTTAAAACGTGAAGTTAAAGATCCATTTGCTTTCAGCCCAGAGAAGCTGGTGGGCTCTGTGCACCCACCCACCTGCCCCGCCGTGAGGAGCCAACGCCCTTCATCGCCTGGGTCTGCAGGGGACATGCTGGACAGCAGTGGGAAGGGAGCAGCTTTATCTCCATCCCCCACAGGCAGGGGTGGGTAATCTGTTGACCCCGGAAAAGGCAAAAAAGACTTGTTGGCCCCAGGGTGGAGTGGACACTGCATACCCCTGTGCTTGTGGGAGAGCCTCTCCCGGGGACAGCCACTGTCAGCAGGAGGCAGAGAGCACGGGGAGCGTGACCCAGGTGGGCTGGCTGAGTACCAGCTGGGGAGCTGGCAGGGTGGCACCCGTGGCCTTAAGCCCTGGGCTAACCATCAAACGTGTATTTGGTGCCAACAGAACTGTTCACACACTATCAGCTGTACAAATGGCCTCTGGTGGGTACATGATTTTAGCCTCTGAGTCTAAAAAGATGGCTTAGGGAATGGGCAGCCTGTGTTCGATGGGGAGAGAGTTTGTCTGAGGATGAAAAAGTTCTAGAGATGGATGATGGTGATGGCTGCACAACACTATGAATGTGCTTAACGCCACTGAACTGTACACTTAAAAAAGGTTAAGATGGTAAGTTTTATGTTACATGTACTTTACCACAATAAAATAGAAAATAAAAAAATCAAAAGATGAGTTCTCTGAGTCCCGGATCCCAGGATTATAAAGTGAAATCAGCTCCAAACTCAAGTGTCCCTGAAACGCCAGCAGAACCCTCCTGAGTACCCAAGACTGAGCAGGAAGAACACACGCACCTGCTTTTGAAATTTGTAACAAACAAGACAACATAAGACTTCTCCTTAAAACTAAAGGAGAATAGGGCATAAAGGGGGCATTCCTACAAAATCTAAAAGATTCATTTTTATTAACTATTGCTGACGATGTCATTGATTGGTACATGTCTACAACACAAGTGTGGATTGCATAAGACTGACAGAATTCAAAGATCCACCACAATGTATTTTGTTGAATTTAAGGCAATTGAAAAGCAAACATTTGTGTGTGACATCATCACTCACACATCTCATAACTTCAGTAATCACTTCTCTCTTCCACCTTGAGAACCGCACCAGCCGAGGGCAAAGGTGCGATGAGGAGACAGAACTGGACAGCGGGACAGGCTGGACGGCCACGAAGAGTCAGCTCCACGCGGCAGAAAGTGCCCAGAGATGGAACATGCCCTCCTTTCATCAAGGACCATAAAGGGGCCATAAAAAGGGGGAATTTCAGTGAAAAACACAAAAGGCCAACTAGAAAATAAAATAAAAGGTTCAGTGATTAGCTGAGATTTAAGAGAGGATTAACAAAAACTAGTATTGGTACAGAAATGAAAAGGTCACAATTTTAATTTAAAGAACACAAATATCAAATTAATTTTGGAAATAAAATCCGATAGTTTGGGCATGAGACTTGCTTGCCTGATGCCAATTGGTGGATGTGGCCCAAGCAGTTTGGGCCCTTGGGCTCCTGCCATCGCCAAGACAGGGGCATGGTCTGAGTGGCCTCCAAACCCAAAATGATGACAGACACGTGGGGCAGCCCCGAGCCCAACCTGCAGCCCAATGCCACCCCTGCCTAGAGCCTCCAAACCCAGCCGGCCTGCAGCCTGGGTTCATGCCAGCCCCAAGCCTCTCTGCAAACCAGCACCTTCAGGTGTTAGCATGAGAGAGAAATGCCAGATGTTGGTTGGAGGTGGTTTGTCTCTCAGCATTATTGTGATAACAGTTGACAGATGAAGGGGGTGAGGGGCTGGCTGCATGGTGCCCCCCTGAGATTCCTATGTTGAAGCCTGAACCCCCAGAACCTCAAGATGGGACCGTATTTGAAGACAGGGCCTTTAAAGAGGTGATTAAGTTAAAATGAGGTCGTTAGGGTAACCCCTAATTGGTTCCTATAAAAAGAGAAAATTTGGACACACACAGAGACACCAGGGATGCATGCGCACACGCGCGCGCGCACACACACACAGACCATGTGAGGACACAGCAGAGAGAAGGCCACCATCTACAAGCCACAGAAAGAGGCATCAGGAGAAACCAACCCTGCCCACACCTTGAACTCAGGCCTTTGGCCTCCAGAACTGTGAGAAGAAAAGTTTCTGTTGTTACATCAGCCCCAGGAAACTAACACAATGGACTAGTGTTACCTTCTGTGCTTTGTAACTTCCGCAGCTTCTAAGCTTACCTGAGACAAGGGCTTGTCACCCTCATGTTTCTACTCACGGCCTCCGAGGAAGGGACAACTCACAGAAGCTCAAACCTCCTTTCTCCCCTTGGGCCAGGATTCACATGCCTTGTGAATGTGGTGATCCTCCGAGCTTGGGGACTGATGCTGCTCCAACGCATAAGGCTTTAGACAAACACGCTGGGCAGGACGTCCAGCCCTGCAAGCAGCGCCCTTGCACACAGCCCCAGGGAGTGTAGCCAGGAGACCTTCGGCCAGCCGTGCTGTTGGGATGGACGTCCTCAAGCAAAGGGAACCCGCATCAGCCTGGACATAGCATAAACGGCTCCTTCTTGATCACTGGCAGAGCTTTGGAAAGTGCTGGAAGAACCAGCCTGCACCTGCCTGCATCCAGCCTGCCTGCCAGGAAGAGCCTCTTCCGGAAATCTCATGGAACGAACCAGACGGCAGTGCAGGGTGTTTGCTCGGGGCCCACGCCAACAAAGGCCTCTGTGAGTGGGTGTTGTGCCCCTTTGTAGCTCACCCTGGGCAGCAAAGGGAGAGAAGAGGAGCCCAGTGTGGCAAAGCTGCCACCCCTGCCCTCAGCCGGGTGGCAGATCATCTCTACAGCCCTCTTGGGTGCTGTCAGCATGCGTGGGACTCGTCCACACTCCTGGGGGCACGTCCTTCAGCCTGTGGGTGCCAGAGTCAGGAGAGGCACGTCTGTCGGGAGGGCTAATGGTCAGAGCCAGTGGCCTTGCAGATGGAGTGCAAATCACTGAGCCAGGGCTCATTCCAACGCACCGCCTTATTCTGAATGGGCAGCAGTGCCATCAGCCGCTAATGGGGTTGCTTTAAGCACAATCGTTTTCCTGTAAGTTCTGCTGATGGCCTTCCCATTATTGCTTTTCAGAGGAAAGATTTAGGATAGCAGAAAATACTATGAAAAAAAGTATATTAGGTTTAGATTGACCATAACAAAATTATTATAAGAACCAAGCTATCTAGTTTATACTGTATCTTTAACTACACATCCTCCCAATGTGCTACTCAGTAGACCAGCAAAGCAAGGTTTGTTGTAGATTTCAATCTTGCTGAGCAATAAACTCAGTGTTTTGCATAAATAGATTGCACAACCCTGTTTATTGTGATTTCCACATACACAGGATGGAAAGGAGTGTCGGCAGAGGAGTCTTTCTTCCCAGCGAGGTTTGAGCCACAGAGAGGTAAATCCTGTCAGTTTATGGCAGTGCAGGTGGGCCCAGGTGAGCAAAAGGCAGCAAAGTGGAATTTTACAGTGTAAATCGCGGCGTCCCCTTTGTGTTTCCACTGCATGTCGGGATTCCTTATCTTACTTTTTAATCCGCTCTGGAGATCTCTTAGGTTGCAAGTGTGGCATCCTAACCCACAACACCCTGTGGAGCATCCAGCACCACTTTATCCAAAGAGGGAGAGCAGCCAGTGTGGAGTCTCCATCCCAGATGCTGCATAAGGAGGAGCCAGGACTGAGCCCCCCTTCCCTCTGGCCGGCCAGCCCCTTCTATATGTCAGCCCCAGTGGCCCCCAGAGGGCAGACCTATGGCCAGGGACATCTATTGTCATCTCTTAGCACCTGTGGGTACGGTTACCAAGGGCACTGCCACTCTGTTATTTACACAGTAAAAGGATGGGCTTCCTGTGGTTGCTGTAACAAATTACCACTAACTTGGTAACTAAAAGCAACACGAACTTATCCTTTTAGAATTCTTGAGCTCAGAAGTCCTAAAATCCAGCTGTGGGCAGGGCTATGTTCCTCCTGGAGGTTCCAGGGGAGAAACCCTGGCCTTTTTGAACGTCTGGAGGCTGCTGGCATTCCCTGGCTCATGGCCCCTTTCCGATCTCTCGACCTCTGCCTGTCATCAGACTCAGACCCCCCTGCCTGCCTCTTATGAGGGCCCTTCTGTCTACATTGTGCCTACCCAGATAATGCCGGATGATATCGCCACCTTGAGACCCTTGATTTAACCACACCTGCAAAGTTCTGCCACATAAGGTAACATACGCACAGGTTTGGGGGATCAGGACATGAACATCTTTAGGAGCCATTATGGTGTCTCTTACAGGAAATTCTGGTTTTCTCTGTAATTCTACAATACAGGATGGTTTATGCTGAGTACAACCTTTTATTCTAAATATATTGGCTGTGAGCACAAAAGTAAGCCTGCCTGGGGGGAAGGGGGGAGGGGGCAGACAAAATATGGAAAATGTCCTCCCCCAAAGCCACTCCAGTCTCAGGATGTTTGGGGGCAGAGAGCAGCCATGAGGCTGGGAGACTCACAGCACAGAGAGCTGGTGCAGGCAGGCGGCTCTCGCCTGGAAATCCCATGTATATTCATGAGGGTGTGTGCCACGAGCCTCCTCAGCTTTCTGAAAACTTAATTTCATTTTATAACTATGAACATTCTGCCCTTCTAGGGCCTGAGATCATCATGCACATTTTTCTAACAACCACCTGTCATCGCCCTGCGGTGCAGGTCCCTCTGAAATTAAAACAGCCTCCCCGACCTGGCACCTATTCTTGGTCATCTCCTGCCTCTCTCTGCTGACTGCTCCTGGAGGGTAAGGGTCCCAGGATCAGCCCGCTTACAGGATGGTCCCACCTTGGGGACCCTGGGTATGTCAAAGGTGAGCAGAAGGAGTTCCATTTGCAGTGAGACACAGTAGGCCCCTTAGGAGAACACTACAGAGATCTCAGAGATGGGTGCTCTGACACTGGGACACCCATGTTAAGATTCCCACGCAAAGAGACTGGCAAAGAGCTTCCTCCCTACCTGGTGGGGAGTAACACAAGGGCAGGTATATCATAAGGGTTCTGTTGGTTGCAAGAAACAGAAAATCCAACACCAACTGGCTTGAGCAAAAGAAAATGTGCTGGCTCACACACCAAATAACTCAGGAGTCCACGGGCTCAGGCACAGCTGGACCCAGGAGCTCAGACAATGTCATCAGGAATTGTTTTATTCCCCATCTCAGCAGAGGGCCCACCTGCATTTGCGCAACCCTGAGAGAGTGATACCTGCTTAAATTTTTCATCCCAGGTACCTCACTGGCCTCACTGCAGCCCGGCCCTGGTGTTAGGTCCATTCCTAGGCAGGCTCTTCTCATGGTAACAGAACACTGCAGCACTCCAGCCCTCTGTACTTACAGATTGGTGTCCCCTTCCCCAATAGCTCAAACAGTATCAGAATTTACTCTTCTTGGCTGATTGTCACAGCCCAGCCTGGGTGCCTGGGGGCCTGGCTACAAGGAAAGATCATGGGCTGAGGGTTGGGAGGGGTCATTTGTCCAAAGAGAAGTTGTGAACTGGATTCGGGGCAGCAAAAGCCACAAATGTCCTCCTTGGCCAGGAACTCATCATAAGGTAAAGGTGAGTCCAGTGACATTCAATTGCCCACAGAAGAGAGATGGACCTTAGAGTATGGATGCTGGCGTCTTTCTGACCCAAACTTCAGAGAATTAGTTCCTGGTTCTTTAAAAGTTCATCACTCTTGAATTCCACCTTCCACAAAGCTTTAGGGCATCCACACAACTGCACCAAGTTCTTTGCAAATGTATAGCAAGGATGGCCTTTGCTCCAGTTTCTAATGTCTGGTCCTCATTTCCATGTGAGACCTCATCAAAACAAACTTTATTGTCCATATTTCCACCAGCATTCAGGTAGAATGGCCACTTAAGTCATCTCTAAGAAGTGCCAGACTTTCCCTAGTCTTCTCTTCTTCTGATACCTCACCAGAATTGCCCGTCACACTTCATTTACGGCAGTACAGGCTTTTTCCAACGTTCATTTTAAAACTGTTCCAACCTCTACCCATGACCCAGTCCCAAAGCTGCTTCCACATTTTCAGGTATTTGTTATAGCAACAGCCCCACTTCCAAGGACCAGTTTTCTATATTAGCCTATTTTATGTTGCAATAGAAGAATCCCACACTGGGTAATTTATATGCAACAGAAATTTATTTAGCTCCTAGTTCTAGAGGCTGGGAACAGCAAGAGCACAGTGCCAGCAACTGGTGAGGCCTCCATGCTCTGTCATCCCCGGTGTAAAGCAAGGGCTGAACTCGCTTTTACAACGACCCACATTTGGGAGAACAAACCTACGCCCTCGATAACAACCTTAATCCATTCATGAGGGCAGAGCCGTCATGAATTAATCACCTCTTAAATGTCCCATCAACACTGTTGCATCGAAGATTGAGTTTCCACACACGAACTGGGGGAGACCCATTCAAACCATAGCACATATGATATCTATGTAAAATTTATGTGGTGTTTTTTACTATTTGTTAAAACGTACACACAAGACTTAGAACATGGCTTGCCCCATATGTTATCGTGGTACACGTGTGTGGGCATTTCTATAAGCCTGTGCCCATGGTGGGAGACTATCTGTGTCTACCACAGCCAAACATTTTCCCAAATGGAGATAACAACTCACACTCACTTCGTCCTTAATTAAATGTACTTTGACCCCAGAGACGCAGACTCTGACTCCCACAATTGGCCTTAAATGGGTGAGGCATTTCAGTGAATTTGAAACACGCCTCAGACACAGACAATTTAAGCCCTGGTTGATCGACTTGCTGCACACTGAGGATTCCTACCGTAGTATGTTCCTGACAACAAGGGTCTTAGTTAGGTGTTCACGTCCATAAGAGCAGAAACTACACGCAGCCTCAAATTACATTTCTTTTTCTCAGCTACCCAGTAGGGACTACAGCATGCAACTGACTGGCTTTTGATCCCAGCTCATTGATCCTCATTTTGTTTTTCCATTTCTGGGAGTCTGTGTAATTCACACCATGTTAAGGAACGAAAGAAATCCTCACAGGGTGGGGTCTGACCTGCTGGGCCTTGGACGGGAGGGCAGCCTCAGAGATTTCTGACATGCTCTGGGGCCTTTTCCTGCTGTCTGGGCTGTTAATGCCTGGGTCCCTTTTATCCCCACTGATCTCTCTAGCCAGCTGTACCTGTGCCCTCAGCCATACTCTTGGATCCTCTCTCAAAAATGCACTTTCCTTCTCTAACACACTGCCAGGCTATGGATTTTCCAAATTGTCATGCTCTGCTTCCCTTTCAACCACAAGTTCCACCCTCAGGTCATTCATTTCCTCCACATCTGACAGTAGGCTATTAGAAGCAGCCACACCACTTCTTGAATGCTTTGCTGCTTATAAATTTCTTCCACCAGATACCCTAGGTCATGGCTCTTAAGTGCAGCCTTTCACAAAGACTGAGGGCACAGACACAGTAAGTTCCTCATTCCACTGAGACCTCGGCAGCCTTCGCTATGCAGATGTCTATCAGCATTCTGTCACAACTTAACCCATCTCTAAGAAGTTCCAAATTTCCCTCATCTTCCTGTCTCCTTCTGAGCCCTCCAGACTCTTCCAACCTCTGCCTGCTACCTGCTTCCACATTTTCAGGCATCCTTATAGCAACACCCCATTCCTCAGGACCAATTTTCTGTCTCAGTCCATTTGTGTTGATATAAAAGAATACTTGAGGCTGGGTAATTTATAAAGAAAAGAAAGATATTTGGCTCACAGTTGTGCAGGCTGTACGAGAAGCTTGGTGCCAGCACCTGCTTCTGGCGAGGGCCTCAGGGAGCTTCCACTCATCCAGGAAGGGGAAGGGGAGCCGACACGCAGTGAGCACATGGGATAGGACGCAAGAGAGGGCAGGAGGGAGAAGCCAGGTGCTTCTTGGCTGGTATGAACAGAGCGAGAACTCACCCTTTACCTGGAGGAGACATCATGCCATTCATGAGGGATCTGCCCTGACCCAAACAGCTCCAACACTGGGGACAAAGTTTAACCTGAGACTTAGAGGGAACAAAATCCAAAATATATCAAGGGTGAGGGGGTGGACAAGAGACAGGAGGGTATGAGAAGGCACAAGACAGAAGGTGGAGTGGGGAGGAGAGACCCTGAGCGCCTTCCTGGGCAGGTGGGGAAGGACAGAGGCTCCAGCCACCAGCATCTCCTGGGCCTCCCTGTCCTCCTGGGATGGCCGCCTGGGGGGGCCAGGATGGGGGTGTCAGTGCTGGCCTCTCCCTCTTCCACTCCTCCACCTGCACATCTTACTCCCAGCTGCTTCCTCCTGTCTGCAGAGGAAGACCCTCGGCCCACATGGGGAGCACCACAATGTTCCACGTCCTGACCAGCTCCTCTACAGCAGGAAGGGGCAAACAGGCAGGTGAAGGTGGGGAAGGCAGACAAGGGCCACCTGCTCCCCCAGCCTCACCTTCCTCAGGTAGCTGCTGCTTGCTGCTGTCCAGGGCACTATCTCCCTGGCCACCCACTCCGGCCTCTGAGGGGCAGAAATGAGCCTGGTCCACACCTCCTGGCTTCCCCCAGGCCTCAGAGAAGCTGACCTGGATCTGGTCATTTGCTGGCTCACCACATCTCACTGCCGACTGCTCTGCACCCCCGTGCACACGAGCCACCATCACACCTCAGGCCTTTGCGCTGGCCGTTCCCTCCCCTCGAACCTCTGTCACCCTCTGTTGTCCCCTCAGTGCTGTGACGCAGAGGCACATAGATTGTTAAAGCTCAGGAATTTTAGCTGGGCATGGTGGCACGCACCTGTAGTCCCAGCTACTGGGGAGGCTGAGGCAGAAGGCTCCCTGGAGCCCAAGAGTTCAAGGCTGCAGTGAGCTAGATAGTACCACTGCATTCCAGGCTGGGCGACACAGCAGACACCATCTTTAAAAAAAAAAAAGATGAATGTTCAGAAATTTAGCTCATTGAAGTTGGCCCTGGGGCAAATATTTACAACAGAGAAACTTGCAAACAGTACAAGTCTGGCCTGTTATCTGGAGGATCAGATAAAAATCAAGATATATTTCCTCAATGTAATCAGAGCTAACGTGGAGGAGATGTCCATTAGGTATTAAGTAATGGACGCAAACAACTTCAATTCTACGTGTGGTAAGAACGAGCATGAACCACATTCACAAGTACCTTTACAACACAGAAGCCACTTTCAGGCCTGAGTAAACTTCACCAAGGGAAAAGATTAGGAAACTGTGATTTCCACTTTGACATGGGGTACAGAAAACTGAAAACAGTGTTGCCCTAACCTCAAGAAAAAGCCAGAAAAACCACAAGTCAAATTTTCCTTGGACCCAGCAAAATGTTGAGGTCACAGGGAACAAGAAACCTGAAATCCCAGGAGGGACAGACCCCTCTGGGGAGAGACCGGCCAGGAGACAGGCCCCCCTGCAGCAGGCAAGCAGACGGGGAGAGGGTTCGTCTCGCACCAGGTGCTTATGAGACTGCTGAGAGCCGGGCGTGAGAGGGGAGAGTCCTATCAGTGACTCAGGCAGGCAGAAAGGACCCACGCCCCTGCCTGGGCCCTTCTCCTTTACAGAGCAGAAGCCTTAAACCCACAAGCACGGGCAGGCAAAGAGTGGAAGCAAAAGTCCTGTGCCACTCAGGGGAGGGCGAGAAGGATCCCACACTGCAACCAAGGAGGGGTCTGCTGCCCACAGGGCGATGGGGGGACAAGGCAGGAACTTCCCACCCAGGCAAGGTTTGGGCCCCATATGGAGAAGGGCAGAGATGACACCAGCTCAGGCACAAGGAGCATTTACAAGAAAAAAGGTGGACCAGGACAGCAGAGAATCCCCCCGCCCCTCACCTGGAGCCTGGAACCAAGTCACGTCAGCACCACCTCCTGCCGGGGAGGGAGGGCACAGAGAGGACCGGGCTGAGCACAGACACGCAGCCACGGCTGGAAGCTGGGCACGGAGCACCAAATCTGGGGAAGACTTTCCAACACCCCAGCCCTCACCCTGTGCGTAGGCAACAGCAGCCTTCCCTGGGAGGGACCGGAAGCCTGTGGACCACAAAGGCCGTGACATCAACAACGAGTCCCAAATTCAGCTCATGGCTTGTCCAGATTTTATCAACCCTCCACTTTCATGGCTTCACTGTGAAAGAGGCATGCCCCTTTCCAGGGGTAGGTACTGTTTACCTCAGTTTTCCCTCTCCTCCACATGATGTTCAGCATTGAATAAAAAACATTACACACACACTTTTTTAAAAAAAAACCACAATCAAGAAACAAAGAAATCAATAGAATCAGACACAGAGATAACCCAGATGTTGAACAATGACCTAAAACTCATTATGATGAATATGTATGTAGTGGAAAGGGTCGCCAGCATACATGAACACGTGGGCATTTCCAGCAGAGTGATGAAACACACACCCTCAGCCAGCCTTGCTCAGCAGGCCCTGGTGCAGCACTGTTCATGTTCTCACATGCAAAGGTCCCACGGTTCCAGCTCATAGCTCTATAAAAGCCAGAAATGTTCCTGAAGACATAAATGCCTTCCCTTCTATACTGTTCTTATGTTCCTGCTCCATTCTGGTGTCCCTGGCATACAAAACGATGCCTGTCTTCTTCACGCGTGATATCGTAGGTGAATGGAACGTCTCATTTACGGAGTGAGCAGAAGAAGGAGGGTCAACAACAACAATCCAGTCACTTTTTCAAAGTTGGAGGCAACCTAGGATTCCCCAAGGGCAGGATGATCCCAAGGAAAGTGTGAGATGCAGCAGACAAGTTAAATCGGTGAGGACAAGAACGTGCTGCTTTAGCAGTGTGGTGAAAGTTAGCGATTTTCGCCAGAGCAGTTTCTATGAAGCAACGAAGAAGACAGACCGTGGTAGACTGAGGATCACAGGGAGGTGAGGAAGTAGAAACAGCAAGTCTGGACAGCTCTTTCACCAAGTTCTGGGAATAAAATGAAATGAAGGACTGGGGGATATATTTAACTGTTTCAAGTGTGACAGATGACAGGTGTAACAGCTCCCTACTCTCCTTATCTATAAGCATGTAAAGAGAGAACTCACTTACATGTACCAAAAAACAGTCACCACCTCCCCTAACAGAGAGGATAATGACGTAAGAAAGGAAAAGAACACCTGTATGTGCACACTGTGCTGTATGACAGGAGCTGTGTGCACACATCTCTTCTATCTGCACAACTGGTAAAGTACGAGTACTTCTTTCTGGTTTAGAACTGGGGAAAAGAAGGTTCCAAGAGCAGGGTGTGCTGCTCAGCATTCACAGTCACTAACCATGGAGCCTGCACACTCGGGGACAGACGTTGAGGTCAGATTTCTTCCACTGGGGATTTTGCCTCAATTGTGAAGGTTAATGTTTAGCAAGCAAGTAATATACAAGACATGAAGTACAAACACCTAATAAATGCTAAGAAAACATAACTCAGCAGCAGATACTAATATACTATCAATAGAATAAAAATGAGGCACAGCAGGTCCAGGTAACGTCCAGGTTACCACCCAGGACGTCAGGAATAAGATTGATCTCAGAATGAGATTCACAAACAGATCAGAGGCAAATTTGTCATGAAGTGGGAAGTCCCTCCCAGGCCAGCAAGATTAAACTGCCACAGGATTCAAGGGACCTGTTTTGAAACCAAAGCATGAGACACTCATGGAGAAGGGTCTCAGGAAAATGTCACAATGCCCACGGCAACACATTCCAGGGGCACAGATGGCCAGGCTGGGTGAGTTCACCATCAAGCACTGTGTCAGGTGGAGGTAGAGGAGGCAGTGCCCATTCATTAAATACCTTATTCATCTAACTCCTTTTGGAAATTGCAGGCACAAATCCAAAGAGCTTGATGAACTTATTTTCTAACTGGAATAGAATATGATGTAAAATAATACATCAGAAAGTATCACAATTTGTAAAGATAAGTTTTGTTTGTGAAACTTTTGTTTCAATTGTTCAAGGGTGTATAGGTGTGTACTGGGTTGGAATATAAAATATATTCTATACCATGAACTGAATTTTTAAAATATCTGAAAACCACAAGTCACTCTTACTCACTCATCTTGCCTTTGAAGTGTGTTCATCAAGTTGTCTCTTATCTATAATTTAGTTATCACACACATCTGCCTGCTAGGAGGCAATGTGCTGGTCTTAATGAGTCTCATTTCTTCCTGTGCCTCTGTATGTGTATGGTGTGTGTTTTGTGCATGTGTTGTGTATGTGTGTTGTGTGTGTGGTGTGTTGTGTGTATTGTGTGTGGTGTGTGCAGGTGTGTGTGTGGTGTGTGTGCATGTGTGTGGTATGTGCTGTGTGTGGGAGGGTGTAGGGTGTGTGTGTAAGTGTATGTGTGGTGTGTGTTGTGTGCATGTGGGATGTGTGTATGGGGTGTGTGTGGTGTGTGTTGTATGCAGGTGTGTGTGTGGTATGTGTGTGTGGTGTGTGGTATGTGCAGGTGTATGTGTGCATGTGTGTGGGGGTATGTGTGGTATATATTGTGTTCATATATGTCTGTGTTGTGTACGGGGTGTGGTGTATGTGTGGTATGTGTTGTGTGTGTGTGTGGCATGTGGTGTGTGTTATGTGAGGGGGTATGGCGTGTGCAAGTGTGTGTATGGTGTGTGTTGTGTGCAGGTGTGTGTCTGCATGTGTGTTGTGTTGTGTGTGTGGTGTGTGGTATGTGCACATGTGTGGTATGTGTGTGGTATGTGCGTGTGTGTGTTGTGACTGTGTGTGTGGTGTGTGCATATATGTGGTGTATGTGTCTGTGTGTATGGTGTGTGTTATGTGGGTGTGTGTGTGGTGTGTGTGCATGTGTGTTGTGTACATGTGTGGTGTGTGTGCTATGTGCATGTGTAGTTTGTGTTGTGTGTGTGTAGTGTGGAGAGGTGTGGGGGTGGCGTGTGCATGGGTGGTGTGTGTTGTGTGCATGTGTGTGGTGTATGTTGTGTTGTGTGAGTGTGTGTGGCTCCCCCAAGGCACCGTGGCAGTGGAAGACTGGAGTGGGTGCAGAGGATGAAGAGAACAGTGCCCCGCATGGCCCAGGCCAGTGGGGCTGGAGACATTCCAGGCGCCCAGGTGGAAGTGCAGGTGAGGTGCCGCACCTGTCCTAGGCTGTGTCCCCTGCTCTCCTTGCAGACTCAGCCCCCTCTGCTGAGCTCCGGGCAGGCTCAGTGGTCTCCAAATCCCCTTTATTCAGGAGGCAGCACACTCTGCTGTCCTCTCCACATCTCTCTCCCCCGTGGGGAGAGGTCATACATCACTCGGCATGCAATCTTTAAAATTGTATGATTCCTGGAGGGAATTAGAGTATGACAGTGTAAAGAGCTCCACAGATATACACCACAACAAAACCGGTGAAAATTACAAAAAGCTATATAAAACAAAAACAACCATTTAAAATCACTAGTAATGGTCCCAAGGGTATACAGTGAATGCAATTTTACTCACATCAGGAACTCAATGCAGTTCAAATAGGATAAACATTCAAGAGATCCACAGGCACGTTATAATAAAGGTGCTGAAAGTCAGAGACTAGGGAAAAACTCTTGAAAGCAGGAGGAGAGAAAGAAAGAGAACCATTTGAATTTAAAAAGGATCCTTTGAAACCCTTAATTGGAACCCCAGCAAGATTAGCAGTTGACTCCTCATCAAAAACAATACAGGCCAGGAAGAAGTGGGACAGCATATTCAGTGTCTAAATTTAGAAAATTGTCAACCAAAACTCCTATACCAGCACAGCTATGTTTCAAAAATGAAGATGTAATAAAAACACACCAACATTAACAAAACTGAATAACTTTGGTGCTGGGAGACTTGCCTTAAGACAAATGTAAAAAGAAGTTCTTCAGGCTGGAAGCAAGGGATCTCAGACAGTAATTCAAATTCACACACAAAAGCACAAGGCACCAGTCAGTATGGAACTATAAAAGGCAGTATAAATGCACATTTTTCTATTTTCTTCTCTTAACTGATGTAGAAAGCAATTGTATAAGACTGTATATATACAATGCATTGTCCTTCCTGTAACATATAGAAATGTAACATATTTGCAATAAGAGTATAAAGGAGGTGAGTGAAAGCAAAGCTGTACTGGGTTCAGAAAATGACTCCAGATGTTAACTCAAATACATAAATCAAAAGAAAGTACCATAAATGACAAATAAGAAAGTTAATATAACAAAATCTCTAAATATATATTTGTTCTCCTTTCTTTTCTCGGCTCCTTCAAAAGACATAAAATTATATAATGTAATATTATACTCATAACAATTATTGTTGAATTTGTAATGTTTATAAATGAAATATGCATAATACCCAAAAAAGTATGCAGAGAAGGATAGAGAGTTATATAGGGATATAGAGCTCTACATAGAGGGTATAGAGCTATATAGGAGTAATGTTTCTAAACCTAATAGGAATTAAGTTACTATGAATCTGCAGCTGATTGTGATAAGTTAAAATGTATATGGTAAGCCCAAGTACACTCACTAGGGCAATATGTCAAAAAGAGTGCACAAAAAAATCATTAAAGAAATTTAAATGCTATATTAGAAAATATTCACTTATTGCAAAACAAAGCAGTAAAGAGAAATAGAGGAATAAAAAAGACATGAAAAAATATAAAACAAAAAGTAAAATGACAGACATAAATCCAAATGTATGAATATCATTAAATGTGAATTGATTAAACAATTCAATCAAAAGGTAGAGATTGTGAGACTGAATATAAAACAAGATCCAACTCTACACTCTTTACAAGAGTCAACCTTTAGATTCAAGGATATGAATAGACAAAGTAAAAGGATATAAATTGATATATCATGCACAGAGAAAGCACAAGAAAGCTAACTAAAGAAGCCAATACCAAACAAAATAGGTTTTCAAACAACAAAAAGTTATTATATATAATTAGCATTATTTTATAAAGATATAAGGGATAATCCATTAGTAAGAAAGAACAAGTATAAATAAAATATCACCAAATACCTGAAGCAAAAACTAACATTAACAAAGATAGTAATAAAAAATCAAGAATAATGTTTAAAGGCTTAACGCTCCACTTTCAACATGATAGAAAACTAGCAAGAGCATAAGGAACAGAATACAAAACTTTACGTCCCACCAGACTTGAGAAACATACAAAACGTTCTACACAACAACAGTAGAATATACATTCTCTGCAATTGCATATAAACAATCTCCAGGATAGCCTCTATGCTAAGCCGCTAAACAAAGCAGAACACCTGTAAAAGGAGAGAAATAACAAACAGCATGTGCACCAGTAATAATGGAGTAAACCTGGAAATTAATAACACAGAGAAATTTGGGGAATTCAAATATATGGAATTAAACAACACTCTTCAAAATTACAAAAGGATCAAAGAATAAATCAAAGGGACATTAGAAAATACACTGAGATGATTGAAAATGAAAATACAATGTACAGAATTTTTGGAAGGCAGCTAAAGCAATGCTTAGAGGTAAATTTATAGCTGTAAATATATTAAGAAAGAAGAATGATCTCAAACTACAAACTTAAACTTCCATGTTAAGAACTGGACTGGAAAAAAAGCACAGATCTAAGTAGAAAAGAAAATAATAAAATGACAGCAGAAATCAATGAAATAGAGAATAGAAAAATAATAGAGAATAACAATGAGACCAAAAGCAGCTTCATAAAAGATCAACAAAATTGAAAAACCTTTAGCTAGACCAAGAGAAAAACTGGAAAAACTCCAATATCTTAAATCCAAAATGAAGGAGGGGACATTACCCCAACCTTTAAAAAGTAAAAGATTATTTATAGAACAATAATGTGAACAATGATATGCCAATATATTAGATAACTTAGATGAAATGGACATATTCTTAGAAATATGAAACACAAAAACTACCAAAACTGACTCAAGAAAAGAATAATCTTAATAGACCTATCACAAGTGTAGAGATTGTATTAATAATACAAAACAACTACATACTAAGAAAAGCTCATGTCTAGAAACTTCACTGGTGAATTCTACCACATATTTGGTGAAGATTTAATACCAATTCTTCCAAACTCCCCAGAAAAAAGAAGAGTAGAGACACTTACTAACTCATTCTATGAGGCAGTATTAGCACGATGCCAAAGCCTTACAAAGATATCACAGGAAAAGAAAAATTAAGAACAATTCATCTTATGAATATAGATGCAAAGTCCTTTAAAAACTACAAGCAAACAGAATCCAGCAACATATAAAAATAATTATACCCCATGACCAAGTTGGATTTATGCCAGGAATTACAAAGTTGGTTAACAGCTAAAAATCATTTAATACAATACACTATAGCAATACAATACTAAACAAAACCACCTGACCATTTCAGTAGATACAGAAAACAACTTTGACAAAATCCAACAGCCTTTAATAATGAAAACATTCAACAAAGTAGGAGTGGAAAAGAACATCCTCGAACTGATAACTCACATGAAAAACTCACCGCTAACACCCTGCTGAACGGTGAAAGCCTGTATACTTATGTCCTCAGATCAGGAACCAGATAAATACATCCAGTGTCACCACATCCATTCATCGTTGCACTGGAGGTGCTAGCTAGGATGACTTGGCAACAGAAATAGATAAAAGGCATCTAGATCGGAAAGGAACAAGTACAGTTATCTTTATTTGCAGATGACATGATCCTGTATTTAGAAAATTGCGATGAATTCACTAAAAATTATTAGAACAAATAGGAAATTTTGTAACAGAATATAAGATCAATATTCAAAAATCATTGTACTTGCGTACACAAGAAATAAACCATGAAAAATGGAATTAAGGAAATAATTCTAGTTAAAATAGAACCAAAAGCAAAATATTCAGGAATAACTTTAACAAAAGAAGTATAAACTCGGAACAGTGGAAACTACAACGCGTGGCCAGTTTGGGGAACACCTGGGTACCACCCCGAGCCTCCTGTGCTCTGCTCCGAGGCCTTCACCGTGATGGGGGTAGGGGAAGGGCTTGCATCACCGGCCTTCGTGTTATTAGAGGTCGCTCAGGGCGCGGTCGGCGCCACCGAATGCAATTACCGTCTCCGTCTTTACGGACAGGAGACGGAAGCCCTCAGAGAGAGGGAACGGCCCGCATAGCCCACGGGGTGGACTGTCCGGCACGGATCCAGGTATCCGCCAATGCGTGTTGAGGGAGAGGACCGGGCTCCGGGCGTCTGAGGAAGGCAACGCGGCTCTGCGGAGACGGAGCAGGACCCCCCGCATCTGCAGAGCGAGCCCCCGAGGGGCGACCGCAGGAGCAGAGGGAAAGACACAGCATTGCAACAAGGCAGGCAACACCCCGGGAGGACAAAACCGCGGGCAGGTCTGGGCAAGAGCCACGCCTGTCGCACACCCGCATCCACCGCGCCAACCTCACCGCCGTCGCCGGCCCCGGCCCGCACTCACGCCGCCCGCACTCGCCGTCTGCCAGGAATGTCGGTGGCGGCTGGAGCTCTGAGAAAGCCCAGCGCAGAAGAGCCCGGGCAGACAGGCGAAGGTCAGGTCCGTCTCACAAAAAGCAACGCACCATGTGAGGACTCGACCGGCCGACGGACGGAGGGACGGCGCTCGGGAGCCTCCGGGCAACGGGCCACCGGACGCGGGCGCACAGCGGGCGGGGCGGGAGAGCGCCCGCCGGGCCCCGCAAATCGGTCTGGTGAGAACAACATCCTTTACCGGAACAGACCGTTCTAATCTCTTATTAATGGGCTGACGAACTTGAAATAAAGTAAAGGCTTTTTTACATGCGTTAGGATGCCGCTATAAAAAACAGACGTGGGTTCTATCACAGCAGTGCCTGTATCAGATCTTTTTAAATAAGGTCACATCGACTGATTGGCCCATATTCGAATTTCCCCGTGATTCCCACATGTTCCCGGTTGTCAAACCGGGATTTAAGGGAGAACCGGAATTCCACACCCCGTCCCGCCGGCGCCGGTCTCCATGGTAACCCGACCGCCGCTGGGAGAACAAACCTGGCGCCGCGGGATCCGACGGAGGCCGCAGAGCCTTCTGGGAAGTGTGGTCTCCCCTCCGAGGCGTGCGCAGCCCAGGGCCGGGTCCGGGGCTTCCGGTTCCCTCTGCGCATGCGCCGCCCCGCCCACGCCCGCCGACTTCCGCCTGGGGTTGCGGGCCCGCGGCTTCCTCGCTGTTTCCGTGCAGGTGTGGGGCTGGGTCGGTGTCCCTGAAGGTCGGCGCCGGGGCGAACGAGGAGCCCGCGGGCCTCGGGGGCCGGGCCGGTTGTGCGCCGACTCGGTGGGAGCAGGAACGAGATGGCTCTCAGGCGGGCCGCGGCCGGGGCCGGTCCGGGAGGGCGGTCCGGGTCGCGCCTTCCGCGCTCGGAGGACGGTGGCCGCCCGCAGGGCCGGCGCGGGCTTCGCGGCTGGACGTGCTGGTTCCAGAAGCTCCGCGAACGGGTGCTGGAGCCCGAGGTGAGGGCGGGGCGGTGTCTGCGGGCCGCGTGAGCACGGTGGGGAGCCTGCGGCCTCCTGATTTCTAGGTTCTTTTTTGAGCACTATAGGAGGCAAGAAAGCGTCATCCTTCTCTGCTGCACCCCTTTTAGTAAAAGGATTTGTTATGAAAAGCTTGGATTCAGTCAAAAGGCCGCGCTTAAGGACCTGGACGGCCACGTGTGGCCCCACAGGCGCAGCTTCCCCGCCCGCTAGCGGAGTCCTCGGCGTCCTGGCGGAGTCGCCGCGGAGGGCGCGCGCAGCGAGCCTTCCGCGTGGCGGGCGCGTTGTGGGTTCCTGGTGTCCCGGCGTGTGAAGTTTCTCCTCCCCTCCTGTACGGTGTCGCCTGCCTAGCACTCCTCATTTGAGTTTACAGAGGTTTATGAAAGACCTGCTTTCCAGGGACACTAGGAAGACTGGGGCTCTGGATGACAGTCTGGTGTTCTTTGGGATAAAGTAGGTTTTACAAAGTTTGAAGGAGGCACCCTGTGAATAGGAATCCCACCTAAAGAGCATCCCTCTGGCTTGAACCCTCTCACTAGCGCTTCAGAGCAGAGGCAACAGACTCACACAAGTGCGAAAATCCTAGCTTTGCACGGCCCAAGCAATTATCGCTCCTACTTCCCAGAATGCACAGGATTTGGTTGTTGATACCTCATTCCATAGCTATCAAAGCCTGGGTGCTGTTGGAAGGTCTGAAAGGTTAGCCCAACTTTCGGAAGGGAGAGGTGAATTTTGCAGAGGATAGGCAAGGGCCTACGCAGTGTTACATATTGGAGGGGGTTTGAAGGTGTGGTCTGGAGTGGAGGGATAACCTGTCATACCTAAGGTCTGTCTACAGCACTCTCTAAACACGGTCGCTTTCCTGCAGTCTTCCCTCATTGTTTCCAGTGTCTGAGCTCTCTTAAACCTAGTCTGTCACCAAATGTGGCACCTACAGATAACTGATGCTTCCTGTATCCTTAAGGTTCTCCTTGGTAGTTCATTCAGGAAGGGTTTGCCAAGGTATTTCTACCTTAAATGGAAAAATTGGATTTGAGATGTGACTTGCCTTGGGTCACACGATCTGTAGATGTTAGGCATCCTGGGTTTTTTTGGCTAATATTATCCATCTTGCCACAATTAAATCAAAACTCAATAGTGTGTTTACTTTTGAGATTATTTTTCTGACACTGAAGTCAACTTAGAACAAACATTGCTTTAAAACACCTTACCTGAAACATCCCTACCCTTTTTATCCCCAGCACTTGCTATGGATTATGTGACCTCAGAGGTTTCCTTTGAGTAAACACAAGTGTCTCCCACTTAATGTCAGTAATCTATTCTTGAAAATCATAAACTCTGCAGGAAAATAATGGGAGTCTATCTTACATTGTTTAACATGGGAAAATTAGATTGCCTCACGCTGCTGCTCCAAACCAATTTCTTAAAATGTAATAAAATACTCCCTTATAAATAACAGACCCTTTTTATGTTTTGTTTTTAAATAAACAGTTTTTTTATGATGTAAAAAACTTAAAGCATAGATAGCCCTCTGATATGCAAACAGTTGCTTTGTATGATTCACATGGCCTCTCAGCACCAGCCACCTCACTGAAGTCCATCCAGTTGACATTGTGATTTTCAAAACTTCTACGTGTGGTTGTGAAATTCTACTAATTGTATTTGACATATACTTTAAGACTGTCTCCCCCACATAATTTTGTTAAAAACATATTGACTTCTTGTGGCTCAGATGTATCAGTTAGAATTTGCTGTGTAAGGAACCAACCAAACCTTACCTGCTTAAAAAAAAATTTTTTTTTTCTTTGTTCATAGTTCTGTTGAGCTGCATTTTGGAGTGGGTTCAGCTGGGCAGTTCAGTTTCTGTGTTAGTGTTACCTGGATCACAAATGACACTTTAGTCATGTGGTACGTTGGTTGGTTTAAGATGGTTTTAATCATAAGCCTGGTGGTTTGTACTGACTCTTGGCTAGGCCCTGTGTCTCCAAGAGGGTAGCCCCAGGCTTTTTCACAACATGACTGCATCCAAAAAGGCAAGCACCAGTGGGCAAGTACTTTTAGAACCTCTATTTGTATCACATTTTCCAATGTTCCATTGGCCAAAGCAAGTCAAGTGGCAAAACCCAGCTCATTGTCAGAGCACACAGCACACTATGTGAGGGCTTGGATACAGGAAGACATGTCATTGGGAAACATTCCTGGAACAGTGTACCACAAGCAACATACATTGTTTACATTTTTTTCCCTATATAATCCTGGGCAAAAATGTTGGTTTACAAGATACATACTTGCCATGATGTTGAGGTAAATAAAAGCAAGATGTATGATAGTGGAAACACTCATACAGGGTCCTGTGTGGAATCTGTGTATTAATAGGAAAATAGTTACTACAGCCAACTATATTTCTATAACATTAATTTTAGTGAAGATATAATGTTTCTTTCTTTGGTTTAAATTGTTACATTGTATCTCTAGGTAACAGTCATTGGTGCTAAATCAGTAGGTAATGTATGTTTTCATTAACCCAAAAATAAATTGTATGTCTAGTGCCTACCAATTAATGTACTCTTCATCTGTTCAGGTTTGATCATGAGATTGCAGCAATTCAGTCACATCTTTAGGCTCCATGTCTAATTCTAGCTCTATTGCTGTTTCCACCACATCTGCAGTTACTTTTTCCACTGAAGTCTTGAACTCCTCAAAGTCCTTCATGAGGGTTGGAATCAGCTTCTTCCAAACTCCTTTTAACATGGGTATTTCAGTCTCCTACGAATCACAAATGCTCTTAATGGCATCTATTGTAACAGGATGACTTCTCTCCAGAGGGTTTTCAATTTACTTGGCCCAGATCCATCAGAGGAGTCACTCACTTTAGCAGCTATAGCCCTAGGAAAGTATTTCTTAAATAATAGGACTTGAAAGTCAAAATAACTCCTTGATCCATGGGCTGCAGAATGGGTATTGTGTTAGCAGACATGAAAACAACATTCATCTCCTTGTATTTCTCCATCAGAGCTCTTGGGTGAAACCAGTGCATTGTCAGTGAACAGTAATATTTTGAAAGGAATCTTTTGTTCTGAGCGGTAGGTCTCAACGGGGATTAAAATATTCAGGAAACCATGATGTGAACAGAGGAGCTGTCATTTAGGCTTTCTTGTTCCATTTATAGAACACAGGCAGAGTAGACTTGGCATAATTCTTAAGGGTTCTAGGATTTTTGTAATGGTCAATGACTTAAAGTCACCAGCTGCATGAGCCCCTAACGAGAGGATCAGCCTGTCGTTTGAAGCTTTAAAGCCAGGCGTTGACTACGTGGAATCTCCTTCTAATATAAGACTGTTTTATTTCATTGAAAATCTGTTGTTTAGTATAGCCACCTTCATTATTCAGTTATTTTCTGGATAACTTGCTGCTTCATTGTTGCAGTTTTATGTTATAGAAATGGCTTTTTTCCTCAAACTTCATGAACCAGACTCTGCTAGCTTCACACTTCCCTTCTGCAGTTTCCTCACCTTTCTCAGCTGTCATAAAATTAAAGAGAGTCAGAGCCTTGCTCTGGACTAGGCTTTGACTTAAGGTAATGTTGTGACTTGGTTAATCTTCTATCCAGATAACTAAAACTTTCTCCATATCAGCAAGAAGGCTGTTTTGCTTTTTAATCATTCATGTGTTCACTGAAGTAGCACTTTTAATTTCCTTGAAGAACTTTCCCTTTGCATTCACAACTTGACAGTTTAGCATAAGCCCAGCTTTTGGCCTTTCTCAGCTTTCAACATGCCTTCCTCGCTAAGCTTAATCATTTCTATCTTTTCATTGAAAATGAGAGACATGCACCTTTCACTTGACCACTTAGAGGCCATTGCAGGGTTATTAACTTGCCTAATTTCACTATTGTGTCGCAGGGAATAGGGAGGCCTGAGGAGAGGGAGAGAGGCAGAAAAATAGCCAGTTGGTGGAAAAGTTAGAACACACACAACATTTATCATTTAAGTTTGCTGTGTTATGTGGCCGAGGTTCGTGGTGCCCCTAAACTGTTAAAATAATAACAGCAAAGATTACTGATCACACATCACCATAATAAATACAATAATAATAAAAAAGTTTGCAAATTTGGCTCAGAGACTCAAAGTGAGCACATGGTGTTGGGAAAATGGTGACAAAGACTTGCTAAATGCAAGGTTGCGACACACCTTCAATTTGTAAAAAAAAAAAAAAAATAGCAGTGTCTACACAGAACAATAAGGCAAAACACAATAGAGGTATGCTTGTATTTTGATACACTCTGACAATCTCTATTTGTGCATTTAGACCATTGACATCAAAAGTGAGTATTGATATAGTTGGATTGATACCTGTTTTCTATTCATTACCCTTATTCTTTGTTCTTACTTTTGTCTTTCACTCCTGCCTTTTTGGGGTTAATTAAGCATTTTATGTGATTCTGTTTTGTCTTTCTTAGCATGTGATTCTTTTTTATAGTTCAATTTTTTTTAACCTTTTTTACTAGTTTCATTAGAGTTTGCAGTATACATTTAAAACTACTCCATGTCCACTTTCAAAGAACATGATGCCCTTTCACAGGTATGTGACTACCTTCCAATAAAACTGTAATCCTGATTTCTGCCTCCTGATTGTTGTTGTTCATTTCACTTGCATGTAGGCACACACAGCTCGTGTCTGCATAAAATCATACATTACTGTATGCGTTGTTACTATTAAGAATAAAAAATAAAAGTTTCTATTTTACCTTTATTTGTCCATTCTTTAATTCTCTTCTCTTTTTTATGTAGATCCAGGTTTCAAACCTACATCATTTTTCTCTCTGAAGAATTTTAACATTCCTTGCAAGAGAGGGCTACTGGCAACACATTCTCTCAATTTTTGTTTGTCTGAGAAAGTCTTTATTTCTCCTTCACTTTTGAAGGATGTTTTCACAGGGTACAGAGCTCTAGTTTGGTGGGTTTTTTTCTCCCAAAACTTTGAAGATTTCTCTCCACTCTCTTCTTGTTTGGTTTCTGAGATGCTGGATGTAATTCTTATTTTCATTTCTCTATGAGTAAGGTGTTTTTCCCTCCCTCAGGCTGTTTTTACAGGTTTTTTTGTTAATCTTTGATTTTTCTAGTTTCAAAATGATATGCCTTGGTACAGATTTGTGGCAGTTACCCTGCTTGGTGTTCTCTGAGCTTCCTTGATCTTTGATTTGGGTCTGACATTAATTTGTGGAAATTCTTGGAAATTATTGTTTCAAATATTTTTTCTGTTCCTTTCTTTCTCTGTTCTCCTTTGGTCTTCTCATTACTCTATGTTACACCTTTTGTAGTTGTCTCACAGTCCTTTGATTGTTCTGTTCTTTTCAGTCTTTGTTCTCTTTGATGTTCAGTTTTTGAAGTATCTGTTGCTGTATCTTCAAGCTCAGAGATTTTTTCCTCAGCTGTGTCTTATCCACTAATAAGCTAATGAAGATGTTCTTTCTGTCTGTTACAGTATTCCCTATAGTAGTTTCCGCTAGTGAGTCTCTCCTGAAAGTCTTTCCCTGTACTTTCGTGTCTGTCTCTCGAGTACTGGGAGCACGGTTTGCCCCAGGTCCTTCCCTTTCCTGTGTATCCAAGAAGATTTGTTGATTTTTCAGACTCTTCAGCTTTTTATTATTAGGGGGAAGCAATGACTTCCAAGCTTCTTACGTGCAGAAATAGAAACCTGGAATACATTTCTATAATTTTCTCCTCAATGTATATGTGGATAATCAAAGGGTTTTCCTCCATAGAACTATAAACATGATAAATTATTTATCATAGATTTCTTAATGTTGAGCTTTTTTTTAATTTGTGGAATAAACTAAGAAAATTCCTTCTCTTCACAGTCTAGTTCTCTTCTAACATATAAATATTATTGTTCTACAGATTCTATACTTGTTTCTTTTTTCCTTTCAGTCTCTTAAGTCCATTCACTCTGATGGCTTCAGGTACCATTGAAATTCTGATACTTTCCAAATCTTCAGCTTAGATCTCTCTCCTAAACTCTGGAATCGTATATCCAATAGCTAATTGGACATCGCCACATTGGAACCTCAGATATTTCAAATACGATGTGTCCAGGTCTGTGTCACTTCTGGCCAGCATATTCTTCCATTTTATAAATTTCACTCTGCAGTGCCAGTACCTAACTAGCTGTGATTATGCAAATAGCCTGGAAATAAAACTCCCCGTTCTACCCTTGGCACGGCAAATTAGTACCAAATCCTGTCCTGCTTCTTTTTCCTTATTTTCTTTATTAATATTACTTCCCTAATCTCTGTTCTCACTGCTGTGTTTCCTGATGTGGGCAGTCATCTGTCACCCTGTTTTCTTCCCCTCTGACTCTCCCTTAAGACGTTCCCATTGTCCTTAGGGATGACTGTTAAAATGTGAATCTGGCCATGTAACTTATTCTTACAGAAACTTATTGTTTATACCTTGTGGTTTGAGAGGTAGCAGTGTTCACCCTCGGTGGACAGAAGCAATCCTTTTGCATGTAGAAAGGAAATTTTGGGAAGTCTGTGTACATTTTTTAAATTTGTAAGTATACTCAGCCCTCCATATACAGGAATTCCACATACGTGGATTCAACCAACCTCAGATTGAAAATATTAAAAAAAAAAAAAAGATGGTTGTCTTTGTACTGATCATATACAGAATTTTTTCTTGACATTATCTTCTAGAGAATACAGTATAACATCTATTTACATAGCATAGGATATATGCATATATTTTACCATTTTATTTAGGATACTTGAGCATTCATGGATTTTGGTATGCATAGGGGATCCTGGAACCAATTCCCCATGGATACTGAGGTACATCTGTCACTTACAAATGATAGGTGCATAAAGTGTTTTGTTAGTAGAATTACGTCAGATAATTAAATGCAGAATCGCTCCATGATCAATTCCTTCAGTATTTACCTCTCATCGTGGCCTGGGACGTTCATCTAGACATGGTGCTGTGTGTAGGTACGTTTTTTGCCCTTGCAACTGGTCCTGTGTTGTGGTTGCCTCATAGTTATGAGAACACACGAGTATGGGCAAGGAAGAGCTAAATAAACATCTTCAGTTTTTCAGTGAAGTGCAACCTCATAATACAAAATAGAACTACGTTTTCTCCTGCTTTCTTACCCCAGTCTGCATTGAACTTGTGTCTAAATTAGTTCATCTAACACATTATTCCAAGTATGTATTTATACTTATGTCTTCATACCAGATCGTAAGCTCCTTAGAGGAGAATAATTTTATTTATAATTTTATCCCTAGCAACAAGGATAGTTCTAGATCTATAAGACAAACTTTGTAATAGTATTTTTAGTAATTAATAAGTTATTACAGCAGACAGATATTTCTACTGGTTTTTTCTTTCTCCCACCTTATAGAGTACAAAGAAGCAGCACCTTATATGCGTTTATCTTATATGTGTCTTATGTAAGATACCACGTACATACTGAGGAGTGAACTCCCAGATTCCTACCATTGTGTCCCAGGGCTCGTAAGTTGAGGAGAAATGTGCCATTACAGGGGTTGGTATCCTTTGAGGACGTGGCTGTGGACTTCACCTGGGAGGAGTGGCGGGACCTGGATGATGTTCAAAGGACCTTGTACAGGGACGTGATGCTGGAGACCTACAGCAGCCTCGTGTCATTGGGTGAGCAAAACTTCTTTCTTCTTGATGAATATAGGAACCCTTGACAAGTTTTGTTCTATATAGGCATAAATTTCTAGTCCATGACAAATGTGAGTGTTACCCCTCTCCACTGGAAGGTTCACACTGGCTCCTCATTGCACAGCTCCTGAACCTGATCTTTTGTCATCCTTCAGAGGACCTGACTCAGCAGTTTGACAAAGTCCTACATTATTTCCTATTAACAGGGCATTGCATTATAAAACCTGAGCTGATCTTCAAGTTGGAGCAAGGAGCAGAGCCATGGGTGGTAGAAGAACCCCCAGACCAGAGCCTCCCAGGTCAGTCAGCACATATGGGGCAGGACTGCCAGGAGGAGTGGAGTCCAGCAGATTGGGCAGTGCTGACCTGTTTTCACCAGTGTTTTTACTCCAGTCCTGGACCTCAGGACAGTTGGTCTGCATGCACCAAACACATGCATAGTCACCAGGGATAGCTCTCACTCACGTATCCTGGCCTTTTATTTTGCTGAATACTTTCTTATATTAATATTTGCCCAAAATCTAATGCCTACCTTCCTCGTTTTAGACATGTTTCTTTGTTTTTGTTTTGTCAGTGTTCTCTGTTGCCCTCTTTTCCTCTGTGCTCATGGACTGGTTTTTTTCCCCTGGACATTTATTCTTACATCAATTTATTCCTTCAACACATCTTAATTGGGCAGACTTTAAGCACTGGTAATTTAGTTATTATAACAGTAATCAAAATAATGTTTATTTTTCATGGGGTTTCCATTCTGATGAGAAAGAAACAAGAAAATAATATATGTTAAGTAGTTGTTTAAGAAGCAGGAGAAATACTTAACCAAAATATGAGAGAGTTTGATAACTTAGGAAGCATGGTCAGAGAAGGCACTTTGGGCATGATTATTGAGTGTTTACTTCGGCATAGATTCAATTCCCATTATCTCTTTCCCAAATTTGACATACAATAGGTGAATATAAAATACAGGCTCGAGAGTGGACGCCATTATTGGAGACAGAGATTTGGAAGTCAGTAGCTTAAAGCTGGTATTTAATGTTGTACTTACGAAGGAGGTCGCCTAGGGATTTGATAAGGAAACGGGAAGTCTAGGAATGAGCCTGTGTACCTTGGCATCAGAAATCACGGAGCTGGGTGGAACCAGCATGGGGTGTGGAAAGGAGCAGTCCCTTGATGTGGGGTGAGAACCAGGAGGTTCTGGGTCCCAAGGCCAAGAAAACGAAGCCTTTCATGTTGAAGAGCTCAGATTTCTGTTTGGGAGTGGAGTTTGATGTTCATATTTTCCCCTTATCTTTGTAGAAATCATTCTAAAACAACAAAAAGAATGGCAGATATCCAGGAGACTTCATTTTCTATGAAACTAAGAGACAGCTTAAACTCCAGCAAAAAATATAAAAGCCATCTGAAGCAGTGAATTATCAAGCAGTGGTGCCTGTACCAGGAATTGGAGGGAGAATGTCTGGGCAGTTAATCTCAGAAGGAGCCAGAAATACTCTTTTTAAGATGATGGGCACAGCCTGGATTTTCTAACCAAATTCTGTAGAGCAGCAGGGGGTGGCATGCCCAGGGTGGTGGATGGGAGCTTTCTGGACATGTCAGGGTTCTGAGAAGCAGAGAAAGTTGGGTTACATGGGGAAATTGCAGGAAATTGTATAGCGTGGGGAATAAGAGGTTTGTATTGGAAGAACCCCAAGATGCCTATAGCCATTCCCAGGGAGGAATGAAAACTAAAACACAGATGCAAAATCCTGTCCCTAATCCATATTCCTGCAGAGGAGACCAAGAAATGGCCTTCCCTGCACCTGCAAGTAGTTAGTTGATCCAGGAAAATCTTGCCATCTTCAAAGCGGAAGACAGAGAAATACCAGTACAAGACACCCACTGTTGTTATAAGAATAAATAAAATAGAGAAAAAGGAGAGGAAAAACAGATGGCAGATGATGAGCACTTGGATGAAAACTACAACTAGGCAGTAGGTTACTGTTATTAGCAAGTATTTATGAATTAAAAAGAAAAGGAAAATATTAGAATGGAAAGAAAAATAATTTAAATTGGAAAATATATTAATGTAATTCACTACATTGTCAGTAGTTTTATATATATATTATATATATGCTTATAAAATCAATACCCATTATTGATTTTTATAAAATGCCACTGGAATAGGAAGTAATTTCTTTACCTTTACACGAGCATTCCTTAAGAAATGCTTATGTGTGGTTCATGGATATGTCTTTTGGGTTTTTTGGGTTTTTTTGTTTGTTTTTCATTTCAGATGTCCAGACAGTTGATGACCTAATTGAGAGAGGCCAAGAAACTCATGGTAGATGTTTGTGGCAAATTGTCACCAGCAACAGCATAACATCAACTGAGGAGAGAGCTGAATTAGGAAAAACAAACCTTGCAATGCATCAGAGAACTCACACAGGTGAGAAATTACATGAGTGTAAAGAATGTAGGAAAACTTTCTCCCAGAAGTCAGCCCTCAATGTGCATCAGAAAATTCACACAGGGGAAAAGCCCCATGAATGCAATGAATGTAGGAGAACATTCTATAAGAAATCAGACCTCACTACACATCAGAGAACTCACACAGGAGAAAAACCCTATGGATGTCATGAATGTGGAAAAGCATTTCGCCTGAAGCCATTTCTCACTGTGCATCAGGGAACTCACACGGGGGAAAAACCCTATGGATGTGATGAATGTGGAAAAACTTTTCGTAAAAAGTCAGCCCTTACTGTACATCAGAGAACCCACACAGGCGAGAAACCCTATGAATGTGAAGAATGTAGCAAAGCTTTCTCCCAGAAGTCATCCCTCAGGACACACCAGAGAACTCACACAGGGGAGAAACCCTATGAATGTCATGAATGTGGAAAAACCTTTCGCAAAAAGTCAAACCTCAGGATGCATCAGGGCACTCACACAGGGGGAAACTGTAATAAATAGAAAAACCTTTCACCTGAAGTCAGTCCTCACTGTACATCAGAGGACTCACACAGGGGAAAACCCCAATGGATATAGTGAATGTGGGGAAACCTTCTCCCAGAAGTCAGTCCATACTGTACATCAGAGAACCCCACAGGCGAGAAACCCTATGAATGTGAAGAACGTAGGAAAGTTTTCTCCCAGAAGTCAGCCCTGACAGTACATCAGAGAACTCAACACTGGAAAAACACCCTGTCAATGTAATGAATGTGGAATAACCTTTTGCCAGAAATCACACCTCAGGAAGCATCAGATAAGCCATACGAAGGAGAAACCCTGTATGGCAGGGACTGGCAATGTGTTTCTGCAAAACAACACTCTCTTCTCTTAGACACACAATTAGCCTGCATTTCTCAGCCTCCCACTGTTACAGATGGCTTCATGTAACTGCCCTCTATCCCGGGGAATGTGGACACAGGTGATGGATGTTACTTTCAGGGTGGGCGGCCAAATCCATGTGATCATGTCTGATTTCTCACGGCCCTGGGGCTAAAGTGCAGAGGACCCCCAGGTTGGCTTTGGGAGCCAGAGGTGGGAGAAGGCCACCGCTACTGAAGACAGAAGGAATTGCTTGGAGAGAACAGGAATCTTCCTACCTCTATTCCAGAACCCTCCATTTGTACTTCATGTCAGTGAGAAATAAATACCTGTGTTGTTGAGCCATTGTTTGTGTGATCTTTTTGCATCACAACACGAACAGCCCACTGTAGATAATTTACTTTGTGAACTTTCTGAGAGAAGGTACCAGATTTTTTTATATCAGAAGATTCACACAGGAGAGAAACCTGTGTTTTCCCCTTTGATGCCCAAGTCAGTTTATGGAAAAATAAATGAAATACAGGTAGAAACAATGCAGCATATTTGGAACACTTTATCAGACAAGGATATCTCACTGAATGCTGAAAATAAAGTAAATCTTTATGAATGTCTTTAATGTGTCAAAGCTTTCAACAAACCTTCCAACTTTATATATATAATCAGAGAATTTGAAATGAAGGAAAACTATCAATTTATGTAATATGGACATAAATTTTTGAATAGAAATGTCAAATAAACCATCAAAAAATGCTTTTTATATATTTGACTATATGCCAATAGTTAAATATGAGAGGTGATATTCCCTGCCAGGGGACATTTGGCTATATGTGGACACATTTTTGGTCTGTCATAACTGGAGGTTGGGAGGTGCCAGTGGCACGTACTGGGTAGAGGCCAGGGTTGCTGCTAAACAGCCTACAGTGCACAGAACAGCACCCTCTAGTATGTAGCACTTATGATTATCTGTGTGATTCTGTGATTAATGGAATTCTCCATAATAGGACCCAGCATAATTGTGGGTAGGGAATACATACATGTAGCATAATAAATATTGTGAGTTATGTTAGGATTTTCTACATTAAATGCCACTGTAGCCTCTTTGTGTCTTGTCATATATTAACTCTAGCATATTGTACTGCATACTTTTTTCCTCCTCTCCTAATATGTGTAAATTTGCATGACCATTATTACCAAATTATCTCTTAAGTAAAGAAAAATTTTTTGCAAAGTTTGAAGCTAATACAGTGCCAGCCAGTGGGTCTAATAGAAATATTATTTACATATAAATGTACATAAGGCACATAATTGTTAAGTCTGAATTTATTTAAACAGCTGTGTTCATTCTAGTCAGTGAAAAGCAGTCTCTGATAGGAAAATTTCCCATTTTTTCTATTCCTCATGTCTTTAATGGAGCAGCAGCATAACTAAGTGGTCTCTACGTGTGCATTTCCAGTGACAGGCTGCTGTAGTGTGTCTTGCCACTAATGGGGGCAGCACACACATCCTGGCTCCACTTGTTACGTATGGCTGTTGCCCTTTGCCTCTCTGGCCTTCTGTTTCTGCATATTCACAAAGTCGGTAATAATAAAACCTGCATCAGAGGGTCATTGTGAAGAGTAAATTAGATACATAAAGTGCTTTAAGTATTACTTGACACCTGATAAACAGTTTGTAATCTGTAGCTGTGAGGATGATGGTTATTATAATAATTTTCAAAATTATCATAAGTTGGTAGGAGGCAATAACAAGCTGTTATTTGCCTACACAAAAGCCATGTTTAACTTTTTGGCAGTCTGGATTTGATTATGTTACTCACTTCTACACGGTTACTCAGAGATTCATGTTAGTTGAGTTTTTGTGGTTAGCTGAGATTAATCTTTCCTTTGGTGGTCCTTTTGGGCTGAGCATGTGACCAGAGGTTAATTTTGTAATGGTTACTCACTTCAGAAATACACTGCAATTAGAGTATACAATTACTCCTTATCAGAAATTGCTTCATGGATAGCTATTATTACATCCTGGATAACTGTACACACTAGAAAATAACTGTACACACTAGAAATAAAGTTATTTATTATTCTGTTGCTTGAAGGAAATATCTTTGTATATTGATAAGCCACATATCAATAGAACATTCTTGGAGCATAGCGTGGTGTCAGTTCTTCCTGTCCTTTAAACCTGCAGTCCCCAACCCCCAGGGCACGGTCAGATACCAGTCCTCAGCCTGTTAGGAACTGGGCCACACATCACCACCTGAGCTGTGCCCCTTTTCACCCCCCCATGGAAAAATTGTCTTCCATGAAACCTAGGAACCAGGCCTCACAATAGGAGTTGAGCGGTAGGTGAGCAAGCAAAGCTTCATCTGTATTTACAGCTGCTTCCCATCACTTGCATCACCACATAATCTCTGCCTCTCCACCTACCCCCCATCTGTGGAAAAATTGTCTTCCATGAAACCAGTCCCTGGTGCCAAAAAGATTGGGGACAGCAGCTTTAAACTGTTGAAAGCGAATATTGTTGAAATTGAATTGTTTCTTTTTTTTTTTTTTACTTATATTTACCTAATTTATTTGGTTATATATACATATTTGAAATTATATATTCTATAAAATCACATTAATTTATAAATACCACTTTTTTCCACTCATATTTCATGGAACAATATTTTGAAAGATACTCATATGTATATTTTTCATAAGTGTCTTTATTATCACTATAGACACTTAAAAGTATTTGGAAATACTTTTTTTTTTTTTTAATTTATTTTTTTAATTTCAGAATATCATGGGGGTACACCACTTTGGCCATACACATTGCCCCTGTTCTGCCTGTGTCAGAGCCACAATCGTGGTCATCCCCCAAACTGTGCTCCCCACATCCATTCAGTGAGAGTTTTTCCCATCCCTTTCACCCCCCTCCCGCCCGCCCGCCCTCAGATGAATGTTATTGCCCTGTGTGATGTAAGTGTTGATCAGTTAGTACCAGTTTGATGGTGAGTACCAGTGGTGCTTGTTTTTCCAATCCTGTGACACTTCGCTTCGAAGAATGGGTTCTAGCTCCAACCAGGATAATACCAGATGAGTTAATTCACTGTTGTTCCTTATTGCTGAGTAATACTCCATGGTATACATATACCACATTTTATTGATCCACTCGTGTATTGATGGGCACCTTGGTTGTTTCCACAACTTTGCAATTGTGAATTGTGCTGCTATGAACATTCGAGAGCAGATGTCTTTATTATAAAATGTCTTTTTTTCTTTTGGATAAATACCCAGTAGTGGGATTGCTGGGTCAAATGGTAATTCTACTTTTAATTCTTTGAGGTATCTCCATATTCTTTTCCACAGAGGTTGTACTAATTTGCAGTGTATGAGTGTTCCTATCTGTCCACATCCCCGCCAACATTTGTTATTTGCGGATTTTTTGATATGAGCCAATGTCACTGGAGTAAAGTGATATCTCATTGTGGTTTTGATTTGCATTTCCCTGATGATTAGAGAAGTTGAGCACTTTTTTATATGTTTGCTGGCCATTATTCTGTCTTCTTTGGAAAAGTTTCTGTTCATGTCCTTTGCCCATTTTTTAATAGGGTTGTTTGATTTTTTCTTGTTGATTTTCCTAAGTTCTGTATAGATTCTGGTTATCAGCCCTTTCTCAGAGGTGTAGCATGCAAATATTTTCTCCCATTCTGTAGGTTGTCTGTTCACTCTAGTGATAGTTTCCTTGGCTGTGCAGAAGCTTTTCAATTTGATCAGGTCCCATGTATTTATTTTTGTTGCTGCTGTGATTGCTTTGGGGGTCTTCTTCATAAATTCTTTGCCTGGCCAATCCATAAGAGTTTTTCCAACGTTTTCTTAGAGAATTCTTATGGTTTCATGTCTTAGGTTTAGATCTGTTATCCATTGTGAATTGATTTTTGTGAGAGGTGAGAGGTGTGGGTCCACTTTCAGTCTTTTACATATGGCCATCCAGTTTTCCCAGCACCATTTGTTGAATAGGGAATCTTTTCCCCAGTGTACGTTTTTCTGGAATTTGTCAAAGATCAGGTGGCTGTATGAGGTTGGTTTTATATTTGGGTTCTCAGTCCTGTTCCATTGATCTACGTCTCTGTTCTTGTGCCAATACCATGCAGTTTTGGTTACTATAGCCTTGTAGTATAGTTTGAAGTCTGGTAGACAGATGCCTCCCAATTTGTTCTTTTTGCTTAAGATTGCTTTGGCTAGACGGGGTCTTCTCTGGTTCCACACGAAGCGTAGAATTATTTTTTCTAGATCGGCAAAAAATGATGTTGGTATTTTGATAGGGATTGCATTGATTCTGTAAATTAATTTAGGTAGCAAAGCCATTTTTACTATGTTGACTTCGCCTATACAAGAGCATGGTAGGGCTTTCCATCTATTTACGTTCTCTGCAATTTCTTTTCTCAGTGTTTCATAATTCTCTCTATATAGGTCTTTGACCTCCTTAGTTAGATATGTTCCTAAATATTTAATTTTCTTTGGTGCTATTGTGAAGGGTATTGCATCTTTAATTTGTTTCTCGGCTTGATTGTTATTAGCATATATGAAGGCTATGGATTTGTGTGTATTAATTTTGTATCCTGAGACTTTGCTGAATTCATTTATCAATTCCAGTAATCTCTTGGTTGAATCTTTGGGGTTTTCTATGTATAATATCATATCGTCTGCGAATAGTGAAAGTTTGACCTCTTCTGCCCCCATCTGGATGCCCCTAATTCCTCTGTCTTGTCTAATTGCTGTGGCCAGGACTTCCAGCACTATGTTGAAAAGAAGTGGAGATAGTGGGCACCCTTGTCTGGTGCCAGTTTTAAGGGGGAATGCCTTCAATTTTTCCCCATTCAGTATGATATTGGCTGTGGGTTTATCGTATATGGCTTTAATAGTTTCTAGGAATGAGCCATCTATGCCTATATTGTTAAGAGTTCTTATCATAAAAGGATGCTGGATTTTGTCAAAAGCCTTTTCTGCATCTATTGACAGGATCATATAATCTTTGTTCTTGCTTTTATTTATATGGTGGATTACATTTATAGATTTGCGTATGTTGAACCATCCCTGCATCTCGGGAATAAAGCCCACCTGATCATGATGGATTATTTTTTTGATGTACATTTGAATTTGGTTTGCAAGGATTTTATTGAGAATTTTTGCATCTATATTCATAAGGGATATTGGTCTGTAGTTTTCTTTTCTTGTTGTGTCCTTTCTTGGCTTTGGTATCAAGGTGATATTGGCTTCGTAGAATGAGTTTGGGAGGATTCCATCCTTCTGGATATTTTCAAATAATTTCTGCAGTATAGGCACCAGTTCTTCTTTGTAGGCTTGGTAGAATTCAGGTGTGAACCCATCTGGTCCGGGACTTTTTTTTGTGGGTAGATTTTTTATTACTGCTTCAATTTTGGTGCTGGATATTGGTCTGTTTAGAAATTCAGTTTCTTCCTGGTTGAGCCTGGGGAGGTAGTGTGTTTCTAAGAATTTGTCCATTTCCTCCACGTTTTCGTGTTTGTGGGCATAGAGATTTTTGTAGTATTCAAAGATGATGTTTTGTATTTCCACGGTATCAGTTGTGACTTCTCCTTTTTCATTTCTAATTGAGCTTATTAAGAGTCCTTTCCTTTCTGCTTCTGGTCAACCTGGCAAGTGGCCTGTCTATTTTGTTTATCTTTTCGAAGAACCAACTTTTCGTTTCATTGATCTTCTGTATTGTTCTTTTGTTCTCGATTTCATTTAATTCTGCTCTGATTTTGGCTATTTCTTTTCTTCTGCTGGCTTTAGGATTGCTTTGCTCTTCCTTTTCCATTTCCTTAAGATGATTCGTTAGTTTACTGATTTGTGACTTTTCTGTCTTTTGGATGTGGGAATTTATGGCGATAAGTTTTCCTCTCAGGACTGCTTTTGCTGTATCCCACAGATTTTGATAACTTGTGTCCCCATTATCGTTTAGTTCAAAGAATGTTTTGATTTCAATTTGAATCTCCTCCTTGATCCAATAAGTCTTTCAGCAATAGATTGTTTAGTTTCCACATTTTTGGAGGACGATATGAGTTTCTGTTGGAATTGATTTCTAATTTTATTCCACTGTTGTCTGAAAAGATACATGGTATGATTTCTATTTTTTTGAATTTGTTTAGATCTGTTTTGTTTCCTAGGATGTGGTCAATTTTAGAGAAAGTTCCATTAGCTGATGAGAAGAATGTATATTCAGTGTTATTTGGGTGGAGTGTTCTGTAGATATCTGTTAGGCCCAAATGTTCTATAGTCCTGTTTAGGTCTTTTATTTCTCTACTTGTTTTTTGTTTGGAGGATCTGTCCAGTTCTGTCAATGGGGTGTTGAAGTCCCCTGCTATTATGGCGTTGCTGCTTATTATATTGTCTAGATCTAGCAGTATTTGCTTTATGTACCTGGGTGCTCCTGTGTTGGGTGCATAAATGTTTAGGATTGTTAAATCCTCTTGTGAGATTTTTCCCTTCACCGCTATATAGTGTCCATTTTTGTCCTTCTTTACTTTTATTGCTTTAAAATTTATGTCATCTGAAATGAGGATGGCTACTCCGGATTTCTTTTGGTTTCCATTAGCCTGGAAAATTGTATTCCATCCTTTCACCTTGAGTCTGAATGCGTCTTTGTGTGTAAGGTGAATTGTTTCTTAATACCTCCTCCTGGTGTTGGTTGACTAGATTTGATGTGAGTTGAGTACCTACTTTCTTCTAATGTCAGTTCCTTATACTATGACTTCCGACTATTTTACTCCTAACCCATTCTGGTACTTTGCTCAGGCTGCTGTAACAAAATGCTGCAGTCTGGATGCTGAGGGTACACGACCAAAGTACCAACAGGTTTGTTTCTGGTAAGGCCTTTCTTCCTGGGTTGCAGACAGCCACCTTCTCCCTGTGTCCTCATGTGGCCTATCCACTGTGCTCCTAGGGAGAGAGAAAGCACTGGTGTCACTTCGTCTTGTAAGGACAGCAGTCTTGTGGGGTTAGGGCCCTGCCCCATGACCTCCTTTGACTTTAAGTACCTCCTTAAAGTCCCTGTCTACAAACACAATCTCATTGGGGGTTAGGGTTTCCATGTGCAAGTTTTGGGGAGACACAAATCTTTAGTCCACAACACCCACTGATTTGAAATACCATCTTCATCACTGAAGATGAAGCACTAAATTATTATTTGGCGTGGCTGTTGTTTTTGTCTGCCTAACATTCCTTTCCCCCCTTATGCTATTAATAGGCCAGCTGTGTGACCACAGGGGAGTCACATGGCCCAGATGTGTCAGCCACAGTGCTGTGTGTCCGGCCTGCATGGTGAGTATTTCCCCTGGGCTGGAGAGTGAGTCTCCAGTGACTTCTGTAATTGCCATAATCACAGACCTGTTTGTGTGTGGGCGTGGAGCTCCCCACACTTTCAGAAGTCTGTGTTTACAGGGTCGAGAGGCTGTGGGCAGAGTTTCTTGGTGGCCTAAAGATACAGGCAGTCTGGACATCCCTGAGGCCCGCACTACGTGCCTTTCCCAGTAACTGATATTAGACCAGTGTGTTTTTCTTTTCTTTGTTTCACTTGTGCTCTGTTGAGGTGGGTTACTCCTATTTGTAATTGAGTCCTGACTGGACTGAATTTATCTGGCATGTGTCTGATCCCTTTTTAGTTTCACTGAACTATTTGCAGATGTGTGTGCACAAATACAATAATGTCTGAAGTTGTAGTAGCTTCATACTCCTTTTAATATATCATAGAGTAAATCTTTTTTTATCATCACCCCTCACATTGATCTTAGTATTATTTAAAATCTGTATCAACTTCCTTCCCACATCCACAACGCCCTTTCTGGATTCTCTCTGGATCTGCACATAGCTTAGACTTCAGTATGGTACCCACTGGGGACAGAACACTCCACCAGGTGGCACAGGCCACTTCTAGACCAGCTACAAATGCAGTGATGAGGGTTCTGGCCACAGCTGCTCCTGTCTGATCACCCATCCTGGCCATAGACCTGCAAGTTGCCCCTGCTACCTCCACCACCACCCTCTGAGGACAGTCCCACTGGCAATGGTTATGCCCCCTGGCGTCTCCCAAGTGCTGATCATGAGATGCAGACCTCAAACAGCAGGATAAATACAGTTTTTAAGGGAAAGTAATAGTTACATGTATTTTATAGGAAAAAACTAACCAAAGCCAAGATAACTTTTCTTATTCCAGAGTTGACTTTAAGACAAAAAACATTTTTAGAGATAGAGTAAAATTTACACTGATAAAAGATTCAGTCTGTCAGGGTGATGTAACAATTCTAAATATCTGTGCACCTCACAGCTCAGCCTTAGTATATGTAAACTGAAAATTGGTCAGGGGAGGAGACACAGTTGCCCCTCTCCTTTGGGTGAGTGGCCCTGCCCCGGCTTTTGCGTCATGCTGCCGTCCACCCCAGGCTGGCAGGTGGTAAGAGTCACTGGGTGGCCTCGGCCTGTTGCTCTCACAGAGAGGGCCTCTGGCCAGGATGCTGGCTGGGCACCAGCCTAGGGGCCCAACCTTGAGAAAGGCCTGCCAAGTTCTATTTTGTTATTCCCTTCAAATCCAGCAGCCCTCCCTGCTGGCAGTGCTGCAGGGAATGCAGGGACAGGTGGGAAGGTAGCCACCTTCTCTCAGACCTTAGGAGCTGAGCAGCATGGTGCCCGAAGCCAACCCAATTTCCCCCAGGACTAGGGTGGGCACTGAGCACACATGCCAAGGCTTGTTTTCCAGCCCTGGGTTTTGCAGCTCACAAGCAGCACTCAGGCCTTAAGGGTTGTGTGCAGGCTACTTGCTTCCCCTGCACCTCGTGTGCTAGTTTACTCCGCTGTCTTGCTTTGAGTTGCATTCCTTTTCTGTGAGGCTAAGTTGGGCAATGCTCCGAATTTAGATTGTCTTTAAAGGTGATCGATTTCCATGTCCAGAGCCCCCCTCGCCCAGCCACCCTCACCCCTCTCCCCTGGGTGGCCACAGGAGCCTCCTAACAGGCTCCCTGGGTCACTCCAGTCCCAGATGGTCCATCCTCCACTGGGCAGGTGGGGGAATAATTTTAAACCCTACATTTAGTCACATCTCACCACTGTTTAAATCTCTTATCCTCCGGGCTCCCTGCCCTTGTTAATTCCAGAACACTTGGTGCCGTCAAAGTCGGAATAAAAATGTAGAGACAAATCTCTTTTGAATTTAACATTTTATTTGGGGTGCAAGAACTGCAATTCAGGGCATAGACACAGACCAGGTAGTCTTTGTCATGTCTGAAGACTAAAGAGAGGATTTGGGGTTTTGTTAAAAAGAAATGTGTGAAGTCTTGAGAGCAAGCTTACTGGTGTTAGTGAAGTTCGGGGGAGATGACAAGCTCTGATTGGTGCATGACGGTGGTGGGTAAAACTATTCTTAGAGTTGCAGCAGATTGTTTCAGCCATTATTAAATAAAACTGGTCTTAGTTTACGACAGGATGTTTCAGCAGCTGCACTTGCAGAGAATTCCATTTTTGGAGCAGTGTTATGTGCCCCAAATGCTTTTTTTCCCTGGCTTCTCAACTGTTTTAGTTGGGTGTGACAAGAATGACCCAATTCGTAATGATCAATTTTCACAGTGCCCTGAGGCCTTCCTACCTGCTGTCCCCCTTGTCGGAATGCCCCCTCTCCTCTGGGAATGTCTGCTCATCTTTCAACAATCAGCTCCAACCTGACCTCTTCCAGTGAGTCCCTAAAGGTCAGGTCGGGTCACTCCTCCACTCTCAGGGGTGTTGTTCTGCCCTTCTCTAGCTCTTACTGTATTTGCAATTAAGTGATTGATTATGTGCCCATTGAATAGCCCACCCCATCACTTCTCGGCCTTTTGGCTAGGATCAAGTATGAATATCCCACTCCACCTTCCAGGGAGCATCAGCTCTGTGACTTTGGTGACTGTCTAGTTCTCTGCTGGCATATACTCAGTAAATGTATGTTCAACCAGTGAATGTGAACATGACATCTAAAAGGATCAAAGTGAAACAGCAAAATCAGCACCTGATTGAATAAATGACTTAACTAAAATCATGTGAAATCCAGGATCTGCTACCAAGTACACTAACAATTGGTACAAATATGTGACAAGTATATAATATGGAGTTGTAGGAAACAAAAATAGGATTGTCTACATACTGTTCCATAACATATTTCATCCACTTAAGGATACTTCATAAATAATGGCTAATTTTCATTAAGCTTTTCCCATGTCCCAAGTACTCCACATCCTGCATGCTTTACGTTAACTCCTTTAATCCTCACAACAACCTATTTTACAGGTGAGGAAAGTGGAGCTTGCAGTCCTTGATAATTCACCTGAGGCCACACAGATAGTAAGTGACAGAGCTCAGATGTGTGTCTGGGTAACTTGCTCCACGGCCAGAACTCTTGGCCAACATCCAGCACTGCCTCTCTGAGAGAGGGGGCCCTTCAGGATCCATTTTCATCCTCCTAAGGGCTGTGGAGTTGTCCTTTGTGTGTATGTGCACTAATTTGCATAACCAATCTCCTGTCAGTGCTCATCCAGATGATTGTAAATGCATAACTTTGTGCATACACCTATGTGCATTTTCCAAACATTTCCTTGGAATAAATTCCTTGGAGTAGGATTGTTGCATTAAAAATTCCCCTTAAATGCAAGGAAAATTAGAGCTTCCCAGAGCTGCATGGAGGAAGAGGATCAGTGTTCCCAGCTTGTTCAGGCAAGCAGAGCTGACAGTGGCATCACCTACACACCAGTCTCGAGGTTTGGGAAGCCCGCGGAGCTCAGACGCAGCCACACAACCCAAAACTCTGTTCAGAGCACTCCCCACCACGGATGCCACACCTAATGGGAAGGCGTAAGGGCACCGGTGAGGGAGATGACAGTGCATCCCAGTTCTCACAGACACTGGCTGGAGGGTGTGCAACAACTTGCCCAACCCGGGTCAGGGTTGCCCTTCAAGAAGAGGTGAAAAAAGTGGTAAAGAAAGAAAAAACTTCAGAAGAAGGGACCACCCATGTGGATCATGAGATTAGGACCAACATAAAAGCATGTCCCCACAGGAGAAAGGCGGATTCCAGCCCCTCTTCAAGCATGAATAAACATTTCATTTGGCTACCTCATTTCTTGTAATTTTAGGCAAATGTTAGTTTAATATCTATAAAGGGAATTGGAGCTCAATATTCAAACTGATCTGTGTACATACCTCCATATTTCTGGTTCTAATTCAGATGCTTTCCACCTGATTTTGTTTCTCTGTTCTAATATTTGTGAGGTCAGCTGGAACCTATCAGTAGAGAGTTTGATATGATCAGTATCAGTGTCATGTATTCATGTATTTGTTACCTTCAAGTGTGGGGAAGTCTTGAAATAGGCCTATTAAATAAGGACAGGAGATTAAAAGCCCTGTTATAAAATGGAGAAGAGAGTCGTGGAGGGGGAACAAATTGCACCAGAAGCCCAGGTAAGGGTTAGTTAATGAAAGAAAAAACTAAACCCCACCTCTGGAGCAGTCAGAGATGAAGGAATCTGAAGGATAACCTGCAATATCCAAAGGAAGAGTTTGTTATGTATGTTTTGATTATAAAACACAAAGAAGGCATGGGGTTGAGTGGTAGTCCCCAAAAGTATGTCTGCTCCCTAATCCCTAGAATTTGTGAATGTGGCCTTATTTGGAGAAAGGGTCTTTGCAGATAAAATTAAGCATCTCAAGATGAGGTCATGCTGTATTATCCGAGTGGGCCCTAAATCCAATGACAAGTGTCCTATAAGTGACAGAAGAAAAGAAGGCCATGTGAAGACAGAGGCAGGGGTTGGAGCAAAGCATCTGTAAGCCAAGAAATGCCAAGGAATACCTGGGGCCACCAGAAGCTGTAAGAGGCAAGGAACAGTTCTCCTATAGGGCCTCTGGAAGGAGTGTGGCCATACCGACACCTTGATTTTGGACTTCTGGACTCCAGAACTGTGAGAGAATAAATTTCTGTTATTTAAACCACACTGTTTATGGTAATGTGTTACAGTGGTCCTAGGAAATGAATTCAAGAGGTGTGGCCCCTAGATTCAATTTCTGGGAAAATGCTCCAGAGAAATGTCTTTAAATGGTTAGTCCATTAATGACCCCCTTGGGAACTGGGAACCCCACACATGCAGATTTTGTTACTGGCTGAAAGGTGGAGTTTGTGGCTCTGTGATTGACCTCTTTCCTCAGGGGTTGCAAACGTGGAGCTATTGAGGCAAAAGTCCCAGGATTTATAGAAAAAAGATAAGTTGGCAAAATCCTTTTTCTATCAACTAAAATGAAGGTAGAGGAGACCTTGAGGGCTCAAAGGACAGAAAGTTTTGACTTGGGTACACAGCTGGGCCAGGGGACCCAGCAGCGGGAGTCTGTCTTGGAGACGCTTTTCACCCACAAGTAGCCTCAAGGTCATCAGGATGTGGAAGAGGAAGGGAATGCAGGAGAGTTCTTTGTGTAAGAGGGGATGTGTTTTTGTCTGAGGGGAAGAGGAGGTGGCAACGGCACACAAAATCCACATGTGCACCATTAGGGCACTAGGGTGGTAGGTGCACAGCAATGTCCTAGCCAGGTCCCGTGGTCCTGAAGCCAGGTCAGCTTGGTCCATGATGGCACCAGGGGCAGCTGGGGGTGTCAGACATCACACTAGAGAAACTGTTCCCAGGAGTCAAAGCCTTCCATCTCACCCAGCCAGCGCATCCGCAAAGGCCACCCTCTTCCTTCAAGGGTATGCGAACAGAACTGCAGAGCAGTTTGAACATGGGCTCCCAAAGGCTCAAGTTCACCAACATCTTTTTATAAAATTAAGGTTTTTCCAGCCTGGGCAACACAGCAAGACCCCTTCTCTACAAAAAAAATTTAAAAATTAGCCTGGTGTGGTGGCAAACGCCTGTAGTCCCAGCTACTCGGGAGGCTGAGATGGGAGGATCCCTGAGCCCAGGAGTTCGGGGCTGCAGTGAACTGTGACTGCACCACTGCACTCCAGCCTGGACAACAGAGCAAGACCCTGTCTCTTAAAAAAAAAATTGTTTTTAAATTAAGGTTTTGTTGAATTTGGGGGATATAAAAACTATACTGTTTCCTCCATGAAAAGCATGCACCTTTCCAATGACAGTGCACATCATTCATAAAATAACCTCAAAGAAATTATTCTTGAGCCCAAACTACTCTCAAGCTTACTCTGAGTAAGTATGCAAAAAATAATGAACATCAATATGATTCTTGGTGGATGGTAAAAGACCAAACTTTCCGTGGGTTACGTAGGGAGAATGTTTCTGGGCTTTTTGAATAAAGGACCACTGACATCATTAAAACTTGGCAGCTTTTTCTGAGAATGCTAATGTGCTCCTGTCTGACACGTTTATATGCTTCCTTTCATCTGGCAAAGTCAGTTCTCATCAAAGGATCCTCCTCCCGTGGGCCCAGGGTAGTTATGCTGTGTTGATACACTCACTCCCCATATTGTACATTTTCCAAAAATTATTAATTCTTTAATTGTCCTTAAGATTCTTCAGAAAGAAAAAAAATAAAAACAAAAAACTATTGATTCCACTACATTCACATGTAAAATTTCAGCACACCCTTGCAGACCCCATGTGTAGAGAGTCTTTTTCTTAGAATGCAGATTTCATGGGTTCAATACCGTCTCTAGAGGTTATGCACAATGGTGAGTGGTTTTGTTTTTTGTCCTCTACAGGATGGAGAAGGCTTTTTTAGGCAAATAAAAAAGATAAGGTCTTAAGGAGAAAAATCATGTTTGGATAGAAAACTCAATATGGTTTTCAAAAGCCTACTTTGAAAGAAAAAGGTCACACGTGAGACATCTTTCTAGCCAATGTGACTGGTATTTCAACAAATGGGTCAAATTTACATAACTAAATACACATTGTTTCTTAAAAAGAGTTCTATTTTTTATTTCATTATTGGAAAACCTTTGTTGCTTTCAAGAAGGTGTAACAAATTATTTTGAACAGGTAGAAAATCTTCAAATTTTGAAAGTAAATTGGAAGTTCAGGAACAGTCTAAAGTCATTCACGGCAGACAGAGTGTGGTAAGTCAGGAGGGCGAATGGGTGGGGAGAAAGCTGCTAGTGGCCGGAGGTCAAACTGGCTTGCCTTGGCAGGTAGCAGCTGAAGGAGCATGTGGTGTGGCAGAGGGGTCTTGTCATGGACTCTCCACACATATATATAAGCAGATCAGCCTGTGTCCCCCTGTGTTGACTCCTGGGAGACCACTCAGTGCTGCCATCTCCTCCAAGGTGGGGACCACAAGAAGACCAGTCAGGCTCCACACGCAAGGTCCTGGGATCATTGTGTGCATTGGTGGGGGCTTTCTGCCACTTGCCCAAACATTCATTCCAGAAAAACAGACTGCATCATAGAAAATGGCCTGTAACTTGGAGGACCTCTGCAATGTCACCCAGCTGGAGGCCACCACATCATCGTCAGACAGTTCTCCACTGATTGGCACAGTCAACAACTTTCACCCACTAATGTATTCAACAAGCTTTCCCCACCACTGTAAATGTGCTGAGCAGAGTGTTGGGAACACAAAGATGGATGAGACATAGCCCTGCCCTTGAGAGCCTATGCGTGTGTGCTGGATTGTGTTATTTGGAGATCGGCAATTCTCTTTCACGTTAATTCTCACACTTCGGAGGATCCATTCATCATTCCATGTGATTCAAAAACTCCAGGACTACAGCATGGATAGTATGGCCCTATACATGTCTACACTCATGAACTTGATAGGAGGCTGGAGGTCATCCCGGTGGAGACAGGCCTTCCCCACTGTGTGTCTTGAATGTGGAATGGACAAAGTTGCTGGATGGGCCAGAGCTGGTCTGGTGGCATTGTAATGAGTGTCCATCCTGGCTCCTTACAGACTCTTAAAACCAGTAGAGGAAGGAAGGACACCTGTACACTAAAGGGCCACAGGAACAGGCTTATCATCATTCTCTTATCACTTAGTCCTTCCTTCTGGGCTACACTATACAGTTTCCTCGCCACTCTGTCTATTGTGGCTTTGTGACATGTCTCCTGGATGAGTTTTGTTTCTTATGGCTCATGGTAGGCACAAGATGCACCTCCAGAGCCTGTTCCAGAAGCACATGGTCAGAAGACACCTCCAGTTGCCAGCTCCTCCAGGAGTCATCTCAGCTGCCTTCCCCAAGGTCACGTTGTTCCTGGGGCCACCTGCATTTGGTGTCTGAGTGAGGCAGGGCACAAAAGCTCGACCATCTCATCCTGACACAGGACAACTGCAGTGGGCTCCCAGGCCTACGTCCAAGTTTGACTCCTCCCTCCCCCTGGTCCTCTTTCCACCCCCTTCCTTTCAGATGTTGGTCACTAATAAGCACCCAGCACACAACCCCATCTCAGCAGCCACTTCAGGAGAACCCAGCCTGAGAGAGTAAGACCCAGGAGTGGCCCCAGGAACAAGGAGCCACAGTGGGGCTGAGGCGCTGGAGGACCCACAGCCCTGGCACAAAGTGGGAGCCCCATGACTAAGAACAGCTCCCCAGCAGGGACGAGGACATGTGCCATGAGCAGGGCAGGGAGGCATTGGGATGTCGGGGAAAATGGTCGCTGTAGGATGGTGGGAGTGATGGGGTGTTGCTAAGCAACACAGGTGTGCCACAGTGGGGGTGGGGGATCAGCCAACCATGGCCACAGACTAAATCCAGTCCTAGGCCTGTCCTGTATGGTCTGAGAGCTGTGGATGGTTTGTATATTTTTAAGTCACTGTGAAGGCAGAGGATGAAGACCTGCAGGCAGAAAGAGGCGCTCGGGGTCTTGGCAGGGCCACCTGATCCTGATTCCCGGGGGAACGAGGCTTCCAAACCACCATGGGGCAGGAAGAAACACAGAACCCGGGGGAGCTGCGGGCACCTCTCAGAATGCTCTTGAACAACGACCACAGTAAATGGACCTCCACAGCCTGTCCTCAGGCCTGGTCCTGCCACTACGGAAGCACTGAGGCAGCACAGGTGCTGGTGAGGCGAGGAGGGGGATGGACAGAGAAGGAGGCCGTGGGCTTCACCCCAGGCTCTGAGACCACTGTAGTGTGGGATGCGATTCATCCCACTCAGCGTGCTCTCACGTGTGTCCCCTCGAGGAAGGAGTCCCTCTGGACCCTAAAGTAGCTTCTCCCTGAATATACGTACAGCAGCGTGTCCAGAGGCACATGGGTCAACTGTGGCAGTCGTGGAGATGTGCCACCTGGGTCCACCCTTCCGAGAAGGCCTCGCCACCCCCACGACAGTGACTGGGGTCAGCAGACAGGCCCTGGCTGCCCACTCCCCTGGCACCTGCCTCAGTGTAGGAAGCTGTCCTGCCCCGGGCAAAGGCCTTCCCAGGTCATGCTGAGCAAACTCCCTGGCCCATGGAGCCAGTGGTTGTGTCTCTTCCCAGCTGTGTCCAGCGACAGTCACGTTCACAGCTAGAAGTCAGCCCTGGGGAGAGTGTTTACACCACGGAAACTGACGCATGCCGCAAATCATGGCTTTCCCCAGAGAGCCAGCTGTTAAACACTGACCAGCACACCTGTCCTGGAGAAGCCGCAGCCAGTGACTGAATGAGGAGGGGATGTGGAAGCCCCCCCGGGTCGGCCCAAGGTGGGCACCCTGCTAGGGGCTGGTGCCTCCGAGAGCCTCGCCAGGCCGGCTCCAGCTACCAGTCCACTACTTTCTCCGCCCAATTTCACCTCCTTCCCCTTCGTGCACCTTAAACTCTGTCTCAGCATCTACTTCAGGAGAAGTTGACGCCTACCCTGGGCCCTCCTGGAGCTCACACCTGACCTGACCCCACACTCAGATCATGGCCCGGAGGGACACAGAGAGAGAGCAGAGCATTAATTCTCACCAGTTAAGGATTATAGTTTTAGCTTTTTTTTTCAGTTAATCAGCAAATGTATACCAAGCAATTTCTATGGGACAGATGTGTGCTAGACTCTGCGTGTAAAAAGATAAACAAGATGTTGCACTTCCCACGAGTGCAGATTCTGGGGGCTTGTAGGGACACTCGGACAAGCAAACGATGCTGTCCCGTGGGGCAGGGAGGGGTGCTCTATCAAATTGTGCAGTTGGCTCCAGTCAAATTTGCTTTAACTAAATTAACATAACAATTACCTTCATAATTACATAAAAGTAAAAAATATATAACAGCATAAAATACGTTCAAAACATTTTATTGTCATTAGAAAATGAGATTTAATGTATTCAACATTTTAAAAATGATACATTCTGCTTTAATTTAAAGTGGATTTAAAATTAAAAATGAAAATCAAACTGTGTTGTCAGAATTTGCATATTTTATTAACAAAACAGAGTATCAAGCAATTGACTTGAAAAATAGAACACACTAGTTCAGCATTTCCTAAGTGCTTACTGGGCCAACCTCTGTCAGAGGATAAGGATGATACAAGAAAAGTACCACAGGAGTAAACTTGACCCTTGATTAGTGCTTCACCATCATGGAGTCCTCACACAGACTGCCCTCTTGGCAACCCATAACCTCATAACATAACCCATAACCTCTTAACATAACCCATAACTCGTAACATAACTCATAACTTCTCAACATAACCCATAACCTCATAACATAACCCATAACTCATAACTTCTTAACACAACCCATACCGTCTAACATAACCCATAACTCAGAACATCCTATGGGGTTGGTCCCCTTCTCCCCACTTTACAGGTGCAAAGACTGGGACTCTCGGAGATAAGGACCAGCCTATACTGGACAGGCTGTTCCAGCAGCTTTACATAAACAGGTCTTGGTTCAATAGTAAGTGGCAGCCACTGCGCCTTCCAGATTTATACAAAATAATTGCATAAAAAATAGCCAACATTCGTCATTTTTAAAAATAAATCACCTTGAAATTAGAACTTCTGTTTCTCCAGGGATAATCTCAAGAGGCGTGGACCCCTATGTCTAGCGATCCCAGGCATAAATGGACTGTCACTCAATGAAAAAGACATTTGAAAACCATGGATTTGGTAGATTTGGGAAAAGCACTTATATTTTCAAGTATTTCTCTAGGAAACCATCCAAAGCCCGTATGTCACAGAGATAAAAGTGATTAAAGTTGTCAAGAAGCACTGTCGGGCTTCCTGTAAAAAGCTCTTGAGGACTGAGAAGACAGAAGTGGTGGAAGGGCTTTCTTCAGGGACACCTCCAGGCCTGCAGCAAGCGCATCCACAGGCCAGCCCAAACTACCAGGTGTTCCTGCAACAGCAGCCTCGCCAGCAACAGTACCGCCAAACTGAAAACAGTTTCCAGAAATATTATTTTGAAAACAAGTAACAATTTGGAGTTTCAAAAGCCCTACATGGTTCTCATTTACCAGTTTCATGCATATTCATTCTACTTTTTTCTGAGTTTAGAAACAATGGAATCCCCAAATCCTCTTAATTTGGGGCATTTCATCACAGTAATTTAATGCCAAATTAAAGTTCAAAACCTTCATTATTTGCAAGGTTTTTGTTCTGTTCATTTAAACTTTGAGTGGCTTCCAACTTAATAATACCCTCTTTTTCTAACTGACATCTGCTTGCATAAGAATAGGAAGGCAGCTAATGCACTGTACTCTGACTTCATGCATTTCCGTTTTAGCCATCCACATGAAGAGTTATCACTTTTAATAAATGATAGTTAAAGCCAATTACAAATTCACGATTAACATCACACTAATTCCACTTTGAAGCTGCAAAGTTTGATTTCATTTTAAAGAGAAAGTACACTCAAGCCTTTCTAGAGCTACGCAAACATATTTATACAGCTGTGTGGGCTAATCTTTCTTTGCTGCTGCTTAAGTTAGGAGCACATGGAAATTTCAAGTTGAATACTTCCTGAGTCCAAATTCTAATGTGTTCTCTTCCATTGTAAGAGGGCAGAATGGAGAACTTTGACAACAAAATGGCTCCAACAGTGACTACAATTGCCATTATTATTATAATACTTACCTAGGGAAACAATAGTAGCTAGTATTTATTTGGTTTTAATCATGTTCCCAGCATTTTGCTGAGCATCCTAGATGCATTATTTCACTGAATCCTCACAACACCTCTATGATACACACTTAGTATCCTGTTTCACAAACGAGGAAACGAAGCCTCCGGAGAGGTGACTTGTCTACAACCACAGGGCAGGCAACAGAAGCAGGACTCCAGTCACCTCCAACTCCAGTGACTACTGTGGCACATTGATTAGATCAATGGCGCTAACTCATGGTCACCCTGTGTCCTCCCCTTTGCCCTGTAACTTCATAGTCTCTTCTGATTCTGATTCTTGACCAATGGGAGAGTATTAAACTTAATGTCAAGAAGCTTAAAAAGTGCTTGTGTGTTTCTGCTTCCTCTCTGGCTTCTCTGCCATCACCATGACAGTCATGGTCCACAGGTCCAAATCCAAGGTCAAAGTTTTATGATGCAGTCCCAACTTTAAAACCAACAATAACAGCAGCAAAAATTTTGGGGGGGTTCGCCATGTGTCAGGCATCGTGCTAAGTGCTTCATACCACAGGTCGTCTTGTTTAAATTTCACACTAGCACCCAGGGCACGTATTACCATTCATTCCATTTTACAGACAAGCAAGCAGAGGCTCAGGACTGCAGGGAACTGGCCCACGGTCCCAGGGTAGTGGAGGGCAAGAATCGGATCCAAACCCAGATCTGGGAACCCAGCCACCCAAGCCTTCCATCCTGCACAACTCTGTCTGAACAGGGGCCCCTCCTTCTGCTGACATTTAGGCTGAGGGCCCCTGGCCCAGGCAAGGACACCAACCAGGAAAAACAAAGGAACACACAGGCACACTGGGACTACTCAACACTACTCGGACTTTGGAAGTCCTCCCTGAGACTCGGCCCTGAAGCCAGGGACCTGCAAACTAGACTTCACTTCCTTGTGTTCGGCCTTCAGTAACAATTCTCCCTCCCCACCCCATTTTTTGGGGCTTCCAGTACTTTTGCAGATGGGTCACATGCACAAAACCTCAACATGATCAGCACAGTGGAAATGAAAAACAAGTTGTGAAACCGAGCACCTTCACACAGGTGGACACCCAGGGAGACTGGGGCGGGGTGGGGGACAATGGGGAGACCCTGGTGAATGGATGGTCCTGGGTGAGGCCAGGACTGTGCTGAGGGTGGGGTCTGGAGGAGTCAGGGCCTTGGGTAGGTGAGGGCCTCTGAGTCTGGGCTTGCTCCCAGGCTGAGACTTCTCCCTGGCATCCCCCAGGACAGTCACCTGGCCTTGCCCTGTGCCCTTCCCAGCACTGGGAACTGTCCCCTCACTTGGAAGCTCTGATAGAAAACCGCTTCCTGGGCACAGTATCATGAGTCTCCCTGTACTTCCCACCCTGGGGTCCACTAGGGCCGTCAGTCTCCTAAGGGAGAGCACTTAGGGTATCTCAACACTGAGCACATCTCTTCCCCTTTCTACAGCCCCGGGCACTACACCGGTGGCTCCTAAGGCTCATGGCCAGTTCTGGACTGTCAGCAAACTGTGCTCTAATCCTCATACCCCCAGCTCTGTCACTAACTCTTCCAGCCTGACCCTCCCCAAGATGCTCCCATGACCACGCAGTTAGCCAGGCCCCTGCGTCCCTGTGTCTGACCCCCAGGCAAGGCCCAGGCATTCAACAGGGGGAAAATGAAAGACCCACAAACCCATGGATCCTCACCTGGGGAGAAAAGGAAGGAATGCGAATTGATAATACAGTGCTGCTCGAACAGTAACCATGACAACCCACAGCACCGGGGATCTAATGCTTCTCCAAGTTTTATGAGGCACACACGGCTCCTTTACGGACTCCAGCATTAATTAGGCTCATCGTAGGACGGGGTACACTAAAACAGGAAGGTTGTTCACCCGTGGGGCTTTGCTTGATTCATATACATTATCCATAAAAGTTTAAGGAAGCAATTAGGAGGATCCCCACTTGGGTTACTTTATTATCTGAACGTTGATGAGGCAAGGTATTAAGGTCAAAATATGAGTTTGAACAACAGAAAAAAAGAGGGGGTATTATTGAATTTTAGGCAGAACGGAAAACCAACTTGAAGCAATGATGTGAAAAAACTCTTGTCAGATAAAGACAGACACTTGGAAATGTATATGAAGGGGGGGAAATGTTCTGACTTGAGTCTCAAAATCTATAGTAGATGTTAACACAGAATCAGACCAGAATGCTGGTTTTCTGTTTAATTTTTCTAGATTCCATTCATTCAGAAATGAGGCAGATACTGCTGTTCCATCATTAAGAACTCCTTGACTCTCAATAGGACTTATTTCCACAAAATATGTTCACTGGATTCAGATTAAATAAACCCATGAGTGCTACTTGAACTTCAGCCCTTGTCCTAAGAGCCAGATGTCTGAGTTTTTCTGCAAGAAAAGAAGATGTATAGAGTTTCACTCGATGAATGCTGTGCTACGGATAACATCACACAGATGAGATGCTACTCTCTTAGGTCACAGAAATTAAATGTCTACGTTAGCCTCATCCACACGACTGCCCCGTCACAGGCTCACTGTTCGCTGACACGTGAAGAACTCACTATTCTCAGGTACGATAGGACTCTGGCTAGACCCGCAGATCAAACACTCACTGTTTTCTCTGTTCCTGCCCCAAACCCAGAAAATGACAATACAGGAACAGCATGAGGACGAAGGCAAGAAAGAAGCTGCCATGGACCAGGGAGGTCAGCTGCACCGTGCAGCCAGGAGGCAGGTCAGGGGTGGGACTGACTTGGCAGAGCAGAGAAGGCAGAAGCCAAGCGTTCGGGGAGGGAAGTGTGCAGCCAGGAGTTCCTGCAGAAGGGAAGGGAAGCACCCACTGTTCTCAGGGTGAGTACAGGGTGCACCTGCAGACAGCAGCCGCAGTGGCAGGCAGCACAGGGAGAGGCCCAGACCTGCCCCAGCTGCCCCCAGGAGAAAACAGAGATTTACTTCCTGGGGAGGCAGAATCAGGAAGGCTCTGGACTCAAGGACACGAGACCCACCTGAAAAGGGGAGTGAAATAAAATGCTGAACACAAAGGAGTTGAGTAGAAGTTGATATTTGTGCAGCCCCTGCAACCCCGGGCTCACTGAATGCTAACAGCCAACTTACTCCCCATGATACAGACTGAATTGCGTACCCCAAAGTCCATAGGCAGAAGTCCTAACCACCCACGTGACTGCATTTGGAGATAGAGCCTTTAAGGTCATTAAGTTTAAATGAGTTCATTAGGGTGAGGCCCTGATGCAATAGGACTTAGTAGAGAAGCGAGGTGTGCGTGCACAGAGGAAAGTCCATGTGGGCACATGGCAAGAAGACGCTGTCTACAGCCAGGAAGAGGCTTCAGGAGAAAGCAACCCCACTAGCACCTTGATCTTGGACTTCCAGCCTCCAGAATGGTAAGAAAACAAATTTCTGTTGTTAAAGCCGCCCAGGCTGTGGTATTTTGTTAGGGTAGTCAGAGCCGACTGAGACCCTGAAAGCAGTAGGACTACCCAAAAACCGCACGGGACAAAGGTCAGAGTGACACCCTGGAGCTCCCATAAAGAGAGCAAGGCCTCATCTCACGAGCCCCAGGCAAAAGGCCGTGCACAAAGCCAGCAGGACCATGGCCCGCTCCTAAACGCCAGTGGACAGCCACAAACACCAGGCCAACGAGAGGAGCCCCCAGCTGGAGACCACGCCAGCAAGAGAAAAGGAAACTCAAAGGAGGCAGGCACAAAGCGGAGATCAGAACAGAAACATTGTTTAAAAAAAACTATATCAAGATAACTCTAGAGGGCATACTGGTCCCAAAAGACAGGTCAATAAAACAGGAAATTCAGAGAGCAAGAGAGCTTTGAAAATTAAAAGAGACACAGAATAAAAAATCCAGATTTGAAAGATAATAAGACATCCAAAGAATAAAGAATAGAAAATAGCAGGTGAAAAAAAAAGAAGGAAAGAAATTAGGTGATTTGTCTAGGAGGGTCCCACATTCGAACAATACGAGTTCCAGAAAGAAAGGACCAAAAAGAAGAAAAAATTATCAAATAATGTTACTCGATGGAAAGTCATTAGGTAATATCCAAAACAGAACAATCAAAAGCAGCAGTATAAGCTCATTTTTAGATATACAGACTTAAACATCAGAAGAAAGAGCCAAGAAAGGTTAAGGGGGTTTCTTCTCGGGAGCAAGAATCAAGGTGAGAGAAGTGTCAGGGCAGCCACTGCCGTTTTTGGTTAATAGCCCAGGGACGTAATTTGAGCTTAACACCATATAATTTTATTATTAATACTCTGATTTAAAAAATTAAAAAATTATTCCAAAAATTAAACATTACAGATAAATCCAAAGTTCCCTTTCCCCTCTCTAAGTTTTTCTGGTTTTATGCATGTATTCGTGAACCTACAGAAACTCTCTATCATTGTAACTTTTATGCAGTTGACATATTTTTTAAATTCCAGTGGACCTACCAGATACCGGAATGTTGATTTTTCTCAGGAGCAAAAACTCCCAAACTCTTACCTTTCTCAGGAGCTTCATTCGACAATGTGAAACAAGAGCTGCGCAGCCTCACAGAGTTACCTGAGGCCTTGATTGGGAGTGACAGGGGCACTAATCCCCACCGTCCTGCCTCGGGAGGGAGCAGAGCATGATGACACAGGTGCCAGTGTCTCCAGAGGAGGAGCAAAGAGCTTCTGAGAACTCTGTGCGAGGCCATCATTTTCAGAGCTGGAGGGACTTGTAGGGAAACCGAGCCCCCTTTTCCAACACTGGCCTAATTGCATCTCCTCTGTCTCCTCCTGCTCTGGCCACAGAGTTTTAAATCAGAAGCAGTCTCTTGCTTACCTTGACTTCATAGAAGTAGTTTTCATTTCTATAGGCTTTGGGGCATGTAGCAGTTCATATTGTTTATGTCATTATAATTCTGTCGTAAGAAACTCTGGTTGAAGAAAAGCCCAGCTGGTTATAGAAACAAACAAAGCAGATTATATTGAGAAGGTACAACGAAGGTGAAATAGCAAGAAGAATCCGCAGCTCTGGGTTTGAGGATTAGAACCTCATCATCGTCAGCCTCACTAAGGCACACATCCCCCCGCGCACCCTAAGGGCACAGGTCCTTGCTAAGGGCAGGCCAGGCCTGGGGGGCTCAGTTAGAGCCACGCTCAGATGCTGATGGTCAGCGGCCCTCCTGCCTCTGTGTCCACACCAGGCCCCACACTGTTAGCAAACACGTTCCCCGGAGGGATTCAGCAGCTGCAATGGACCCAAATGGGCTACTCTTCAGACTCATCGAAAGCAGTCAAAGACAGGAAGTGGGGAGTGAATTAACACGGGGCCAACGTCAAGGCCCTGACTGGTATGTTACCGGCGTAAAGGGCTGGAGCCTCTGAGCACCAGAGAAATCAGGAATGACTGACTCCCTGTTCACAGCTCCCAAGCCTGTCTGACTTCTGCAATGGGCGGTGCATTTGTAATGTCTGCTGGAGCAAGGTTGCACTATCACACTTAGCCAACAGGTACCTCTGTTCAAGACAACAGAATTCCTTAATTTCAAGGAGCTTTGTATATAAAATATTTTTCCTGGTTTGTCAGCCTCTAAGGTAAATATTTTATTTATTTAGTGTAGTGGACTGAATAGCATCTCCCCAAAATTAATATCCACCTGGATACGTGACCTTACTTGGAAATAAGGTCATTGCATATTAGTTAAAATGAGGTCATAATGGAGTAGGGTGGGCCCTAAATCCAGCGACTGGTGTCCTGGTAAGAAGGGGAGAGACACAGTAGAACAGAACACACAGTTATAAAGGCCATGTGAGGACAGGGCAGAGACTGGAGTGATGCAGCCACAAGCCCAGGACACCAGGAGACACCAGAAGACACCAGAAGTAGAAAAGGCAGGAAGGATCGTGCCCTAGAACCTTCAAACGGAGCTTGGCCCTCCCAACACATTGATTTCGGAATTCTGGCTTCCAGGACTGTGAGAGAGCAATGTCTGTGGTTGTAAGCCACCTAGTTTGTTACAACGGCCACAGGAAACTTGTACGTGTAGTGTATATATGATAGGGAAGTGCTGGATCACTACATTAAGTGAGCAAACCATGAGTTGTGTTATAAACATGGGAGTTTCAAAAGCCAAACATTTTTAGGAACAGACGGCAAGCCTGTCCTACCCCTTGCCCTCAGGACAGCTTAGATAGGAAGGCCAGGTGGCCTCCTCCTGGGGCAGGACCTCAGCAGCAGGTCTGTGACTGCAGCACCTCCTGCCCCCAACGTGGAGAAGGAGCAGGACTCAGAGCTGTCATTGAGGAATTCCCCACGATACTGAGAACGCTTACAAGAAAAATATTTTACCAAATATTTTATTCTTCAGGAAGATATCTGCTTAATAATGGGGAAAATACAGGTTTGTCCCTGTCAAAATTATTTCCTTTGGGCTTCATTATAAATTTCTCTGCCTCATTTGAAGGCTTGGGGAACTTGGTATGGAATGACCCTATCTCCCCTCTAAAATCTGTGTGGCCACATCAAAGTTAAAATTACTTTTCCAAAGATCTTATTTTTTTTTTGTTTTTCTCTGCTGTATTAATAATGTATGGGGTGTGTACATGACTTTCCTTCCAGCTTTATTTCCTAACTTGAATAATTTGAAAATAACATGGAAACATTTTGGATGGATAGTCAAAAACTGGCATGCAAGTGGGAGCTTAAATGAGATCTCTGTGAGTATTTTCCATGTTCCCATAGGGTTGATTTATAGCTTGGCAGCCATATTTATACACATCTACACAGGTATGTGTACATATGCAGATATGCACACAGATACATGCATCAAGAAAATGCTTCCAAACGGTCTGACACAGAGCCCTTGCTTCCAACAAAAGCACCCTGTCCCTAGAGTAGACCTGGACAATCACTAGAGGGGGGTAAACAGAGGCTGAGTCTAATCTGGCTCTGCCACTCACAAGGTGTGAAAGCATTTCTACCCCTCTGGGCTCAACTGCTCATCTGTGAATACGGAAGTCACCCCGTCACCCAGGATGTGGTGCCCCCACCAAGGAGGGGCTCGGCGAGGGTGGGACCCCATCCCAGCCCTTCCCCAACACTCTTCAATCAAGTTTTTCCTTTTTCTGAAAGATAGGCTCAATTATCCTTCAAGGGGAAAAGGAGTAACACTTATTGAATACTTATTATGTGTTAGTGGCCGTAGGAATTAGCAGTTATTACATTTGAAATGTCACATAAAACATACAAAACACTAGTAGTTTGAAGTAATTTGAATTTCTAAAGAGAACCCATTTTCAAAACTCATTTTTCAAAACGTTATCAAAACCACCAAATTGGCCCTAATTTGAGGCTATGGTGACCAGCTGTCTTAATTGGCCAAGAACGGGGGAAGGACCCTCTGATGTAGTGTTTGTGGTAGTGCGGATGGGTACCCATACATTGGGACATTCTCTTGGAGAGCACTTTGGCAATATCCACCAGTATTTTCAGTGCACCTGGCCTGACCCAACAACTTCAGTTCTGGGACTGAACATCATGGAAACAGCAGCCTACGGGCACCAAGATGTAGGCACCACTATTCTGATTGTGCCATGGTTTGAAATAGCAAGCAACTAGAAACTGCCACTAGGGGACTCATTAAACAAATTATGGCACATCCATTTACTGTGATTCTAGGCAGCCCGCTAGTAGAAGCGGGTAGATCTCCAAGTGCTAACATGGAACAATTTGCAAGGCACGTTGGGTGAGAAATACAAGCAGAAGAATAGGGCATATATGCTCATGTTTTCATTAACCTTATACACATGTGTTAATGTATGTACCTTTATATGCTACCATTTAGCTGGAATGACACCCAAGGAACCAATGACTGTGGTTGCCTCTGGGGAGAATGCTGAGAGTTTGCAATGGGAGGGAGGCTTTATGCTCTACTCCTAAATTGCTAATGATTGAATTGTTTACCAATCTGTTAAAAATAAATAACTAAACCATTCATTTGTTTAACTAACATTACCAAACACTTCTAAATGTGCAAAGTCGTGAACTAGATGAGTCAAAGTCAGGCACACAGCACCCTATCTAGGGAAGCACAGTATCTTCTCCACAGATGGGCTGCAGTCACTGCTGCTTGTGGATTTCCACACTGGGATACTAGGAGGGGTGGAGATGACTCACTTCTTTCCCAGGAAAGGTCAGAGTGCAGGGCTCCCTACCAAATGCATGGGCCTAAAACAATGCATGTGCTGAGGAGGACCATGACTTGGAGCACCACCACCTCCTCAGTAATGACAGTGGTGCCCAATCTTTCAGAACCAAAAGCCTGTGTTTTGTCTGTGATATCATTCGAGTTTCCAAAGTTTGAAGAACCTTGTTGCTATGTGCACCAATACAGTCAGTTTCCCCTGCCAGACCCCAGGGCACGGGCATGCGCCAACTGCAGGGTTTAGATCTGTCAACTTAAAAAATCCTGAGATCTATAAATTTGGAAAGGAGAGCTTTATTTCCTATAAGGCGTTGTAGGCTGCAGGCTGGCCATCCCAAAGGCTGGGAAACAGCCTCTGGCAGAGCCCAAAAGGCAGGCACTTTGAGGGAGAGCGGGCGAGAGACAAGAATTTATGCTGAATGGGTTGGCCAAGTATACATATTCAACAGGTTACAGGAGGAGCTGTGAATATTCATGAAGAGAGGATGCGTGCATGCATAGTAAGCAGACATGTATGTTACATGTGTCCCATGATCACTCTGGGGTGGAGACTTAACATTCAAATGTATTACAATTAAGCCCTATACATCAAAAGGTGAAGCAGAGACTGGAAGGCGCTCAGTGTACAGCCTCCGTAAACTGGCCAGAACTAGTCCGTGGTCAGTGGTCTTTTATCAGGAGAAAGTTACTAAAATCAGTCTGTCGTCCAATCAAAGCTGTGGTTATGGCTTGTGGAACAGGGTGTGGGGATCAGTATCAATTAGAACATAGTTTATGCTTTAAGTGTAGGGTGTGTGACTTAACCCTTGCCTGGCATGGCCTTAGGTCTTGTGTACAATTTGGCATCTTATCACCACAAAGAGTCCATTCCGTCAGTCTTGTGATTTCTATTTTAACAGATTCCATTCAAAAAACAAAGGCAAGATCCAGACAATTTCATTTTCCCCTCATTAACCAGGGACAGGTACATTCTGGCTTTCTCCAAAGTGATACATATTTACAGGAAAACTTCACTTGCCATTCACTGGGTCCTGTAATTTGTAATTATGTAAAGATGTGCACAGTTTGCTACAATTATTTTATTGCAAATCTGAAGTTCCTGTTGCCTTCATCTTTAAAGGTCTTGACTTTTCTCCTGCTCTAAAAGGTGAACTCATCTAGATCTGGTCTGCTGTCTGCTGGGGTTTGCAACCATTGACGTCTCCCTCCTCACAAAGCCCCAGGACCACCCCAGGCCTCTCCCCTCCCTGACCTCCCTCACCAAAACTGTGATCCTGACTTCTGCCGAATCAGTCTCAGAGACTGTCTTCTGAGGGCTCCTTGATTGGGGGACTGAGGAGTAGCCCCCCATTCGCCCCACTGGAGTCCTGAACCAACCAGGAGAGGCAAGGGAGTAAGGCAGAGGAAGATCAAAGGTCTGCCTTGTCCCTGTTGGAGAATGTGGCTTGGTGCCCAGCAACCAGGGTGTCCTGACCCCACACCCCTGAGGTACGTGACTCCCACCCAGACCCCTGGACAACCACAGGCTCTCCCGAGGCAGGCCTCAAGCTATTACCTTTATTACTATTATTATTAATATCCGCATTACCCTCCATCGATAACCAGCCCAGAGCCTGCCAATCTGATCAGGAATTGCATTTGGCACAAATTGGGGGGCTCTTGATAAGAAGAGTTCCCTCCACAAGGCAAAACAAACATTTTGACACAGGAAGAAAAGAAGATTTAAAATTGAAATGTAGAAGGTGGAGCCAGTCTCCATCCTAAACTCCTGCTGCCCCCAGGTGGGGAAATCATTGCTGGAATTCACCTGCACAGCTGTGCACAACCAGTTCGGCTCTCTGAGCACAAGCAAGGGGCCAGGAGGGACCTGGGCTGGGGCTCAGCTGCCTGTTAAAATGAGTCCATCTCCTCAAAAAAGAAATCTGTTCCTGCCTTAGGCATCTCAGGAAAACCCCTTTAATGTCCCTTTTCCACCCCTTAACTATTTTTCTAAATTAGTACAGGGAAAATAAGAAGTCAGAAGCCCCCCACCTCCACTGGGCTGCACTGCAGTGTCCTGAGCAGCAGCAAGTAGATGGCCCCCATAGGCCGAAGACGGTGCCAGAAACGGTGGCGCTGGAGGACAGTTTGCCAGGCCATGGGACCCAGCCGCAGCCACTGGCAGCCAAGGTCGCTTTGGAAGGCAGCATGTTGACCGGTTGAAAGGCAGGCAGTGACAGCTGGGATTCATCATGGCTCAGGCAGCTGTATAGCTACGCATTCCCTCAAGAAACAGTCAGCATTTGGACAGTTCCTGAAAGTTTGGGCTGACTTAAAAGCAAACTTGTTTATCATTGCAAATCCCTGGGCAATTCACTAGGGAAGATAAGATGCAGCACTTGCTTGTTATGTTCAAGACGAGACAAAGCACAAAATTCAGGCTGCAAAGGAAACTTGGTGTTTGCAAAGTTCAAAAGAAGTGACAGTTTATTAAAAAATATAGGCTGTGCTGGGGAAAAAGTAATATTGGATTTTATGATTATTTCATACTGGGAATTGTTACACAGTTCCAGGCCTGTTTATTATATAACTACAGATTGCAATAATACATTTTGTAGCTTGTAAAGTTTTGAACAAGCAATTTTTACATAGCTATGTTTAGCAGGTTGGTTTTTTTTTTTAAAGTGGAAAAAATCTCATGTTAAGAAGAAAGAAAATAAGCCTTTGGCAAAATAAAAACTACAATATTTTTCAAATAATTTCCTTACAGTTTGACAAAACCTGTTTTAACAGTGCCTGTACTGATGCTCACCTATATCAATCAGTTTTGCAATTAGATCACTGGGTCATTTGCTGGAATTGGTCCTTCACAGAGCTTTTGTAAAACCAACAGATGAGCGGTCAGTCCCAGTAGCTCTCTCAGGATTGCAGAACTGTGAAATTCTTTTTTATGTATTCACAAAATTTCTTAAGCATCCCCCATGGTTGGACACTGTGGTGGACACTGGGCATATGATTCTGAGTAAAAAACCACACATGACCCCTGTCCTTGCAGGACTTGTAGATAAGGGAGAAACAAACATCAGTCAAATTAGTTGTGCACTGAAATGCAAACTTACAACTGAGATCCCTTCTAGAAAGGTAAGTACATGGACCGTTAGGACCCCAAAGAGGCTGTCAATCAATAACCAACCAGTTCCAAATTCTGGTTGGAATCCATTCTTGCTGGTGGAGTATGTGAGTCTCCACATATGAAACAGAATTTCCATAAACAACAACATCTTAGTACAAAATGGCTAATCCTATCATCGGGAGCACCCAAGCCTCGTTAGCTGCATTGACAGCATCAATAAAAAAGATACAAATCGTATTAAATCTTCCATCAGAGCCAGAGGGCTCTTATCTTAAAGCACCTATCAGCCTCCTGATACACCTCCAGTGCAGCCCCTTCCAGGAAGCCCTTTCATGGAAAGTCAAAATAAATTACTCCCTTGGTTTCAGGAGAGGGTGAGACACAAACGTGATCTTATCAAGTAATGTTTTCCCCTGAGTCTTAATAAAGTCAGCCTTGTTTGTTAGAATACCTATTTTAAGACACGTGAACTCAGACCAGAAGATGACATACACGTTGCTTTTCAGCACATCTAGCTGTTGAGGCGCTCCTTTGCACAGTGACATTTTCTTTGGGAAGAGCAAATGCTCAGTTGACCCAGGCAGGCAGCTCGTGGGTGGGCACCGGAAGGGCAGCACAAGGAGGTCCCTTTGGACTGAGCTCCAATAACAGGCACATTTCAGGGCAAGGTTTGAGCTATCGCAGCCCTATTTCATTGACCTGCCACCCTCTTGGAGCTGGAAGTGCACCAAGCTACAAATCCACTTCCAAGCCCTATAAAATAAACTCACTTTGGCCTCAGAGGAACACAGCTCTCAAGGCACCACGTTTGCAGCTAACGTGCAATTCACTCAGAAGGGGAGGGGTGCAGTCCCAGAGGACCAGGCCTGGGTCAGACAGGGAAAAGTGAGGCCAGGAGCCATTAAGAAAATCCAAGTGAGAGGCCAGCCTACGCTGTTTCTCTATCCATGTCCCGGAAAACCTTCAGGGCCACATGCTTGGGAATCTCCATGGCTGATTAATGGCCACACCTCCACATCACCTTCCCCTCAAAACAGAAACTATATGCAAAAGGAAGAGTCACCAGAGATTTGTGACAAGTCACTCCCCAAACCAAACTGAAAGGCAGTCAGACCCCGTCCTTCCAGGAACTGAGAGACGCCATGCATCTCGGGATGTGAGTCAGCGCCACAGAAAAATTTGGAGGGTGACAGTCAGTATACCACCATCTAAAAGTGTGGCAGCTGGTGGGGACCAGAACTTTTCCTCTACTGTGGGTAGAACTGTGCCCCCCAAAAAGATATGTTGAAGTCCTAATGCCTGGTACCTGTGAATGCAACCTAATTTGGAGACAGGGTCTTTGCAGATATAATCAAGTCAGGATGAGGTCATACTTGGTTAAGGTGGGCCCTAAACCCAGTGATTGGTGTCCGTATAAGGAAAGGAAGATTTGGAGACACAGACACACAGGGAAGAAGGTCATGTGATGATGGAGGCAGAGACTGGAGTGATGCAGCCACAAGCCAACAAATGCCAGGATTGCCAGCAATCACCAGAAACCAGGCAGAGGCAAGGAAGGTTCTTCCCTAGATCCTTCAGAATTGTGGTCCCCAACCCCCAGGCCACAGGTCAGTACTGGTCTATGGCCTGTCAGGAACCGGGCCGCACAGCAGGACGTGAGCTGCGGGTGAGCCAGCGAAACTTCACCTGTATTTACAGCTGCTCCCCACCACATAAGCTCCGCCACCTGTCAGACCAGCAGTGGCATTAGATTGTCACAGGAGCAGAACCCTACTGTAAACTGCGCATGGGAGGGATCTAGGTCTCGGGCTCCTTATGAGAATCTAACGCCTGATGATCTGAGGTGGAGCTGAGCTGGTGATGCTAGTGCTGGGGAGCGGCTGCAAATACAGATTATCATTAGCAGAGAGGTTTGACTGCACAATAAACGTCATGCGCTTGAATCATCCTGAAACCATCCCCGCTCCCCCTGCCTCCCCTGCCCCACCCCGTTGAAAAACTGTCTTCCATGAAACCAGTCCCTGGTGCTGAAAAGGTGAGGGAGCGTGGCCCTGTTGGTGCCTTGATTTCAGACTTCTGGCCTCTAGGACTGTGACAGAATAAAATTCTGTTGTTTTAAATCACTTAGTTTATTGTTATTTGTTAGAACAGCCACAAGAAACTAGTACATCCTCCAAGCTGGGGCACCACATTTTGTTGCACAAAATGTATGCATATTTACATGTATTTTCAAACGCACAAACAAAGGAATGATAAAACAAAACTAACAACAGCAGCAATGAAAACATTAGCTTCGTGCAAAGGTGAGAAGAGAGAGGAAGGGACAGGAAGCCGCGCTAACTTTTCTGAATGCACCTGACTTCATATTTTGAATTTGGAACTGTGTAAATGTTTTCTATAAAATATAAATATGTAAAAATATAAAAAACAAAAATGGCCATCCCTAAAAATCAAAAACAAACTGAAACAAAAAAACTTAACAGCACATCAAGTTGGTGGCACAACCACACAGAGAAAAAATTACTGTGAATAAATCTGAAACAGTAGTTTAACTGTACAGCCCAATACAGTACAATAAAGCCAGTGGACAGAAGGGAATCTTAAATTGCACTCGATAGTCTTATTTTTAGCAATAATGCCAGTATTCCTGGTGGGTTGCTCACTTCCCTCCCTGCAGGAGGATCTGACATTCCTTGACTGTAGTACTGGCCACCCGATTTGCAGGGTCCTTTCTGCAGGAAGATTAGAAGTTCCCCCCTGCTGGGCTCAGGATTGACCATGTGGCTGGATGGGGCCAAAAAAATAAGGGTGGAAGTGGGCTGCAAGGAGTGAAGAAGCCACTTCCAGTCCACCAGATCTGCTCTCTCTGCCAGGACAATCGGCCGCGCTCCACAAACAGGGTCTTCTTCAGCCTGGGCCTCTGCGCCAAGCCCAGGAGAAGCAGGGCCACTGCCCACGTGCCAGGCACAGGGCGGGAGCATGAGATGGGCGCTGTTGCTGCACGTCACGGAGACGTCACGGCTGTTGTTTCGCACAGCATTATGTAGCTTGTCTCTACTGACACTGTGGGGTAAATAATAAGTAGCACAGCTATTTACATAATTAGGAACATAGTAATTGTGCTCTTAGGAACCAAAATTTTTGGTGCAAAAGAGAAACAAATATAAAATCAGAGTAATTGAGTCTAACACCTTGTAACCTTTCATTTGAATTGTTGTTATCAGTATAAGCTCATAATTTTTTTCTTTCTAAAAAGTATGTATTTCCTATCTCTGTTCATTGAAAAGGCCTAAAATCATTGCCAATCCAGTAGCAGTGAGCACGCCTCACGCTCAGGTGGCAATCTCTAAATGCCGTTTCTCCCTAAAAAGACCAAAGGCTCCTTAGAAAAGTGGCTTCTTCCAAGTCTGGAGCAAGAAATGTTCAGGATGGTTTAAGAACACTTTATTGTCCCAAACACCACACACACATACACACAGTCAAAGGCCACTGGGATTTCACCTACAGGAGACAAAGCCAACTGGGCAGGACTCTCACTAGACAAAGAAGGAAAGACTAGAACATTAAAAAGATTAATGTTAAATGCAACTTGGTATCTTAGACTGGATCCCTCAAAAAAGGGCAATGGTGGAAAAACTGGAGGAATTCAAATAAAGTCTGGAGTTTAGTTAATAATCGTATAACAATGTTGTTTTCTTAGGTTTGACAACTGCACCATGATAATGTAAAATGTTAATATCAGGGGAACTGTGATGCGTATACACAGACTCTGCACAGTCTTGGCAACTTTTCTGTAAACATAAAATTATTACAGTAACAAGCATGTTTTAAAAAATATAAATGACCTTGCTGGATTAAACTACAAAAAATATATGTAAATTTATGAGTTCATAATGATACTGAAAAAACTCATTGACCACCTCTGAAGATTGCTAGGGTGCAAACTCAGTCTGAATATTGATAAATAAAGGGAAAGAATAAAGCATCTATCCTACCTTTTTTGTAAGGACTGTATTTCAGGTGAATCAAATAATTAATGAGAACAAGATTGTCTTTATTGGCAGTTCACAGTTAGTAAACGCAAAAGGAAGGATAGAATTTAAAAATTACCATGTTGCTGTTATGGCCATTATAGAGGCTAGGGGAATATGGTAATATTTAGAAAAATTACATATGCAATTATGCTTTGATCTAAGAATTGCATCTTCAGAAATCTACCCTGGTTCATGTTACACTTATGCACTAGGCTATTTAATAGGAAAAGACTGGATTTAACTAAAATGTCCATCAATGGGGGACTGGTTGATTAAACAATGGTATATCCACAAAATGGAGTGCCACACAGCTATAAAAAAGGATAAAGAAATGTATATATATGGTTCTATGGAGCGATCTCCAGGATATTATTAAATGGGAAAAAAGCAAGATTAACAAAAATACATATAATATGTTCTTTGAAGAAAGAAGCAAACATTTTTAAAGTACATAAATATATATATTTGAATATATAAAAACAAAGCAATGAAAGAATAGATGAAAAGATCATTTTAATGGCTCGCTTTTGGGAGGATGGAACAGAGTGGAGGGGACAAGGAGAGAAGCCTGACTTCTATGAACAGACCTTGTTTTATAGATTTGACTGAAACAGGTAAATACTTTATGTATCTATAAACAAAGTTAAATTAAAAACCAATCTCTAAAATTCAAAGTTGAACCATGTGAACATAACTGTGTTTTGATTCAATGGCATCACCTCTTAGAAAGGAGTTATTTCGAGTCACTTTAAATCACAGCAAGATAATCGTACATCCCTAGTGGGGTGTAGCCCAGGGACTAAAAGAACTTCAAGGAACTCTTACACTGATCCCAGGAACCATATTGTCCGTGGCGGTGCTAGCCTTGGCGGTAGGAGTGATGATGGTCGTATGATTCTGAGACTTGTGTTGTATGTGTGATGTGGGTAAAGCAAGTCGGTAGCTATGCTGGTAGAATTGGAAAATGAAATCTTCTGCAAGGAGAGAGGAGATGCAGTTATAACACTAAAGAGGTTATGTAAAAACTCTATAGTCTTTAATTTTAACTGAAACTACCAGTATGAATTTACGATTTCTTTATCTCTAAAAACATCTGTGTGTTTTTTAGCCTGACCACTGAAAAAGTCTAAAAACAAGGACCAACTCAGTAGTAATAACAATTCCTACCACCCTATTTCTGCTACTACTACTTCCCGCTGAAACTAAACATTTCTTACAAAAATACCTGGTTCAGTAAGATGTGCCTGGAACATTTTGTCTTAACAGAAGTCACATAGGCTGAAAAGGGCTGGGCCCTGTCTACAGCACTCAGAGTCCAAGTGGAAGATGCTGCCCTTTGCCCCAGACAGGACGTGTTTGGGACCCATGAAGACAATGACTGCGGCAGCTTAAATGCATCAAATCGTTCAGTCCCACGAGTCCATAAGGACAATGTCTTAAACGCACTTGCCCCTGCAGGATGCTAGAGAGCCCGGCCATTACTTTGAAAGCTGGTAGATAAAAAGAGACGCTATCACCACAGACATTCAAAGGATAGTAAGAGAATATTATGACAAGTCTATTCCCATAAATTTGAAAACTTGTATAAAATAGAACAATTATTTGAAAGACATAAACTAGCAGAGTTCACTCATGCAGAAATAGTAATGTGAATAGCTCTAAATCAGAATTGAACTTGTAGCTACAAATATTCCTAGAAAGAAAACTCTAAACCCAAATGATTTCACTGATGAACTCTACTAAACACTAAGAAAGAAAGAATGCCAATTCTGCACAGTCTCTTCTATGGTTGAATATGGTTTGTTTGGCCCACAAAGTCTCCTAGTGCTGGAGGGGGCCTGATGGGAGGTGTTTGGGGAAGGGGGGCAGATACCTCATGAATGGCTTGGTGCCTTAATCATCCTCAGGGTAGTGAGTGAGCTCTCACTCTATTAGTTCCCACAAGAACTGATCACTAAAAACAGCCTGGCACCTTCCCTCTCTCTCTCCTCCTCTGTCTCTTGCTTCCTCTCTCACCATGTGATCTCTGCACACACCGGCTCCCCTTCACCTCCACCATGAATGGAAGCAGCCTTCACCCGAAGCCCTCACCAGAAGTAGATGCTGGTGCCATGCTTCTTGTACAGCCTGCACAACCATGAGTCAAATAAACCTTTCTCTTTTTTTTTTTTTTTTATTTTTTTGAGACAGGGTCTCACTTGTTGCCCAGGCTGGAGTGCAGTGGTATCGTCACAGCTCACTGCAGCCTCAAACTCCTGGGCTCAAGGATTCCTCCTGCCTCAGCCTCTTGAGTGGCTGGGACTACAGGCATGCACCACCACACCCGGCTAATGTTTAAAATTTTTTGCTGAGAGGGAATCTTGCTATATTGCTCAGGCTGATGTCAAACTCCTGGCCTAAAGCAATATTCCTGCCTCAGCCCTCAAAAGTTCTGGGATTACAGGCATAAGCCACCATGCCCAGACAACCTCTTTTTATAAATTACTCAGCCTCAGGTATTCCCTTATAGCAACACAAAAGGACTAATACAGACTTTTTCAGAAAATAGAAGAGGATGTAACACATTTAATGAGGCCAGCAGTACTTTGTTACAAAAACCAGACTAAGCCATTACAAAAAAATATTTAAAAGACTATAAAATTCAATATGCTTATGTAGGTAGACTTAAAAGTCCTTAACAAAACGCTAGCAAATGAAACACAGCATTATATAAAAAGGCTGATAAATCATGATCAAGTAGAATTTAAGCCAGGAATATAAGGTTAATTTAGCATTTAAAAATCAAACAATGCAATACTCCATAAAAGAGAAAAAATATAGAACTTCAATGGAGGTAGAAAAATCATTTGACAAAAATTAACATCCATTCATAATAAATAAAATCTCTCAGCAAGTTAGAAATAGAAAGAAATTCCTCAGCCTGATAAAGGGCATCTATAAAAACCCGCAGCTAACATCACACCCAATGATGAAAGACTGGTTCTAGAATCAGAAACAAGGCAAGAGTGCCTCTTCTCACTACTTCTATTCAACATTATACTGGAAGTCCCAGCCAGTGAAAAAGGCAAGAAAAATTAATAAAAGGCATACAGATTAAAGGAAGAAATAAAACTATCCTTATTTGTTGACAATGTGATTGTCTACATAGAAATTTCTAAAGTCTACAAAAAACTACTAGAGAGAACAGTGAATTTATGAAGGTCTCAAGATACAATGTCAATATATAATTGTGTTTCTATTAGCAAACTATCAAGGAACAATTGAAAATAGAAAGCTGAAATAAAATGCCATTTACAATAGCACCCAGAAAGAAAACCAATGAAATATTTAGTGAACAAAATATGTTCACAATTTGTACATTAAAAAATATAAAACATTGCTGAGAGAAATTTAAAAGGACTGCAATGGGGAGATGTACCATGTTCATGGATCAGAATACTCAGTATAGCTAATAGATAAATTTTCTCCAAATTGATACATAGATTCAAGACAATACCAATCAAAATCCCTGCATGCTTTTCTGGGAGAAACTGACAAGCTGATTCTAAAATTTATGTGGGAATGGGAAGGACCAAAAATAATCAAAGCAATTTGAAAAAGGATTAAAAAGTTGGAATTTACACTTTCTGATTTCAATAGTTACTACAGAGCTTCAATAACCAAAAAAGTGTGGTATTAGCAAAAGGGTAGACATATAAATATTAATATATAGCAGAATAGGAAATCCAGAAATAGACCCATGCATAATGGACTATTGATTTTCAACAAAGGTGCAAAGACAATGCAGAGAAGAAAGAACAATCTTTTCAAAAGGTACTAGAACAACTGAATATCAATATGCAAAATTTAAAAAGGCAAAAACAAAAAACCCTCAACTCTACCTCATACCATATACAAAAATAAACGTAAAATAAATCATAGACCTAAATGCAAGGACTAAAACCATAAACTCTGAAGAAAACATAAAAACCCTTTGGATGAGTAGTAAGGTTTTTAGATAAACCTTAGTTAGGACAAGTTTTGAATTCAAAAGCAATAAGCACAACATAGAACAGACAAAGGCAAACCATAAAAACCATGACTACAAAGGAAAAAACATTATTACAGTTAAAGAAAAAATCATTGATCAGGGTAAAGAAGAGTTCATGGATTCAGGTGGAGTAAGAAGGTGCCTGGCACTTTATGGCTGTGAATGAAATGGTCGCCTTAATGAAACTTTCACAGTCAAAATGTGTGTATAATTACCTAAAACTGGTCTGATTAGTCTTTTATCTGTAAAATAGGTTTATAGAAGTAACTGGTATAAGATGACTTGCTTCAGGACTATTCCCAACACTCCAAGTCTCGTTCGGGTTTTTGTTTGCAATGGAAGGGCTGATTTCTGAACTGCCAATTTTCCATATTTATTTGTACTGAACACAAACCTGCGTCCATTTGGTGGCCAACTGCCAGTGAATAACTTAGTGGTGATGGACCATTGTAGCTTTTCCCCTCAGAATACAGGAAGTGATTTCTCTTCAGATTTAACCCATTTTGGCTGACAAAATTCTATTAATTTGGGACATAAATGTGGCCATGCTAAATGCCCACAGGGAAGGTGGGAGCAGCGAAGCCCCCTGGTGAGGACCCGGGTCCCCCTCCCTTCCCTGCGTGCCCCAGGTGGGACCGAGTGGTTCTCTGACTCCTTCTCTGAGGTCCTGTCCATGCTCGGAGGTCCTGTGCGCACAGTCAGGTTGACTGCCACGTGCTGGCTCCCGGGCTGAGCCCAGGTGGACACATGGCACCCAGCCCTGCTAAGGCCAGGACACTTTATTATCCTCGTTGTAAACTGAGGCACACCCCGGGCCAGACCAGGTTCCCTGAGTCCTCACCTGGGTTTGCTGCACGGCTCGCCCTCCCCCTGCCAGGGCACGGAAGTGTTCCTCGCATCCTTCTTCATCTGGGACTCAGCCCTCTAGCCCACACAATTTCTGTAGCAGGTCTCAAGTTTGTGCAGCACTTCACAGCTCTCCAAGAGCTTTATCATAAATTACCTTATTGTAAACCAGTCAATAGCCGGCCCAGCTCCCACGCTCCCGCCGCACACGCTTCAGCGTCAAAACGAAGCCCCACCCCCACAGCCTCATCGTCACGCATGCAGGATGTTGGTAACCTGAGCCCATCTGCCTCCCGCCACCCCAAATGCAGACAAATCAGGGTCACGACTTGCATTTTGTGAGCAGAATCCCAGCTGTCTCTTTTCTGTTTCATGCTATAAATCAAACTTAATCTTGGGGGACTTTTCCTTGAGGCTGGTGATATTTACGTTTTAAAACGAAGTTTTCCTTCACAACCCACCATGGATAAGCTGATAGTCTCAGATACTCGGAATCTCAGAGGAACAAGAACATTAACAGAGCAAATAATCCCACTTCAATCAAATCTGGGTGTAACCCCACGCCCTATCCCCATCACTGCTGAGTATCTGCTGCTTCCCCAGAAGGAAGACTCTGGAAATGTGATGTATGCAAAGGCACATGGCCACTGCCTTGGGGTCCCTGAGGGTCCCTGAGGCAGAATTCACAAAATTCCAGACTCTCCCAGATGACAAAAGCTTTAGAAATTGTCATGTTCAATCACCCTTCTCATACTTGAAGGAAAATCGTGTGGGTATGCAGCCTTAGCTTGATTGCCTCTATGATGGGAGTCTCACTACACCCGAGGCGGCACTCACAGTGTTGGTCCATACAGCCTGTTGGAAAGTGTTTCCTTCTTTCACGTAGCAATGACCTCCCAGTGGCCTCCCAGCCTTGGTCCTGCACTGGGGCTTTCAGCCTCGGCCATGGCTAGTCAACGTGCAGGGAGAGGGGTGGGGCAGGACAGAGAAGGAGGGGCCGGGGGTGCATTCAGTCAGAACTTTGGTCAGAATCACAACGTTCAAGAGTGCAGGGCCCTGATCACAGCCCTGGCCAGTGTCAAGGCCTGGGAACCACCGGGACAGGGGAGGGTGGGGGTTGGGGGTATACAGCCTTTGTGGGCTCTGGCTATGGCAGTGCCTATTTGGGAGGAAGAATTTGGGCCCTGTGACCTGTGCCCTCTGGCATCACTCCCGTGATTCTGTTACAATACGTAGAAAGGGGACTTTGCAGATGTGATTACTGTTACTAACCAGCTGATGTTGCAGTAGTGAGGTTGTCCTGGATTATCTGGGTGAACTCAATGTGTCTTTAAAAGCAGAAGAGGAGAAGAGAAGAGAAGGCAGAGTCAGAGTGCGAGGAGGGCTCAGCCCACCCTGGCAGGCTTGGAAAGAGGAAAATGGATTCTGCCAACAACCAGCAAGGTTGCAAGAGGACCTTGAACCCCAGGTGAACTGCAGCCCCAGCTGACACCTGGATTTCAGCCTAGTGAGGCCCCAGGCAGAGACTCCAGCCTTGCCACGCTGGACTTCTGAGCTACAGACACTGTGAGATGACAAATGTGCGTTGTGTAAGCTATTCAAGTTGTGGTCATTCATCACAGCTGCTAGAGGAAATGAATGCACTCATTCTTGGACAATTTTACCTGCTGGGTCCAGCCAGGGTGGAGGGCCCCATGCAGTGGCTGGAGATGGTGCACAGTGAACAGGCCCAGCCCTGGGGCATGTGGCTGTCACTGGCCAGGCAGAGTTCCAGGGGCAAGGCCCCTCTGGAGGTTTTGAGTAGGGCATAGGTGCTGATCCCTCCAGACATAGGAGTGCAAGCCCAAGCAGATGCCCAGGCATGGTGGCAAAGCCTCCTGGCAAGACGGGGCAGCTGTAGTTCCATGGGCCTGCTCCATGTCCCTCCCAGGAACAGAGACACCAGGATGTGGGCAGTGAAACTACTTGCAAACAGTGCCATCGGCCAGAGGTGGGGCAGGGTGGTGCCAACTGCAGGAGCCAGGCCTGGCAGAAGCGGACAGAGTGCACTTGCAGAGCATGTCTCGTCTGGCTCCTGACTGCTTCCTGCTGGCGGGCCTGGCAGCTGCACATGAAATGTTGCACATGCAGGGACCTAACCACATGTCAGATAAAAGTCTAGACAGCAGGGCCAGAGGAGGGCCAGGGGGTGGCCCCTGCATGGCCAGGTCTCCAAGTGGCCTGGACTAGACTTGGAAAATGCAGAAACCAAGGAAGAATGAGCAACTGCAGAAGACACAAGTGGCTGGCTGCCCTGCTCTCCGTCTGGGTTGAGGACCCCACAGCTCTCTCCAGGAGTCCTATCTCACAGGGTCCTCTCTTTCTCTAAGTGCACACTTGTTGCGGTACATCTTGAAAATACAGATAAACCGCTGCACCACAATCACCTGCAATCCTAACACCCAGAAGTAACCACGACTCCTATTCTGATGTAGAATTTCATCCCACATACCTGTCTGTGTTTTTATATTGCACAACTTGGATCACAGTGATTTAATGTTCTGTTTCTCTACTTAACATTTACTTATCTTGGCCCCTTTCCTTGCACTAAATGCACTTCCTCTGTCATCCAGATGCTGCTGGAGCTCCAACCAGCAGGGTCCTTGTCTAGAGCCCAGGCCTCCCTCACACAGGCTCACTTACAGGGAAGGTGCCAGGTCTTTCTTCTGTAACTCTGCCCTGCAGAAAGTCTAACCCTGCAGAGAAGTACAAAAGCTCCTTTACAAAGTCTTATGAAAAACCCAGCCTGACCTGCAGCTCCTGGGAACCTGCTGGTCCAACACTGGGGGCAGGTGGGCGCTGCCTGTGGTCACCACAGGGTGGGGCAGGCACACCATCCAGAGAAGGAGGCGGCCACCACAGGCCGGGGTGCCAGGGTCCCCTCCTGAGCACACCCCGTGCCGGGTCATGTCCAGGCATCACAGGAAACCACCGCTGATGTGCTCCTGTCCTTCCTGAGTGGGGATCTCTCTGTGTCTCCGCCCTTTACAAGATAATTTTATGGGACATTTTACAGTTTGACCACTGCTGGGTATAGGCCAGGAACAACTGGCCCTCGGAAAGCACACATTTTTATATGATGCTTTCTTCAAATTTGATTTCTATTTGTCTAAAATGACCTACAATAAAATGAAAACGTGCATTGCAAGTCCCAAAATAGTTCACCCTTACGGTATTTTAGGTGGCTACAAATATCCACAGACCTTGTTACCTGAAACCTGGATGCAGTGCTCAGTGGAAGTGCCCATAAAAATTAAATGACACACAAACAGCGCCTGCACACTCAGGAAAAGAACAGAGCGTGAAGTGGCACAAGATACGTTTCCCCTGAATTCTGTGTTTTAGATACACCTCTTGGTCCTGGTCTCAAGGCCAGGAGAGAGGCCAAGAGTCTGCAAAGCCAAAGTCATGCTTGGCTGACAAAGCCTGAATGTCCCTCTGTAGGCTACATTTGTCCACTGATTCTCCCGCAGTCCGCATTGGCACATGCCTTCTGCACCAGCATCTTCCTGGCTTTCTGGAGTCTGGATCCTGGGCAGGGACAGTTGGCATCATCGTTCCTGGGACTGGCCTTCCCTGCTGGCCCCACCTTGCTCGGGCTGGCAGCCCGCCCCTGAGAAGCCGGCTCTTCCCAGGCACAGAGGGCAGACCTGCCCACAGGGTCACCGCAAGGATCACAGGCAATAACAGGGGACAGCACTTGGCTTAGGGACCTGTGCATGAGAAATACTCACTCCCCGCCAACTAATGCTACCATCAGTACTGCCAGCCCAGCCAGCCCTTAGCTGGGCCTCTCGGTGGCCTCCACCAGCATCCCTGCCTGCTCCCCTTCCTGGCAGCTGCCCTTTCCCCCAAAGCATCCATCCCACCACCCTCTCCCACTCCTGTGCCACCCAGGCTGGGCTGTCACTCAGCTGGGCTCCACGCCCACCTCTGCCTCTCCCTGCAGGGCTCTTGTCCCACCAACACCGACATCGACAGCCCTAGTGCCCAGTTCCGTGACCACCACAGTAGAAGTGTTCAAAAGTCACTCACCGAATCTAGTTAGAGCCACAGCATTTATATGCACAGACTGTGTTCTTGGAGAAATTTTACAACAAACCCAAGTCTCTGATGTCATGTTAATTTTAAAAGCTCTTCTGTTTGTATCACAGAAACACACCAACTCAGGGAAGAGGTTCCCGCTCCAACAGGAGAAATGTATTGCATGTGACGCAGGAAAACATGGTTTAGAGCCACTAAGAAAACAAACCGCACAATCACCAAGTAAGAGAAGATTTGCTGACATTTTAAATGTAGAACAGAGAAATGAAAAGTAAAAAAAAGTAGCTTATGTAGAAAAACTAATTTATACCTATTGTATATTTATAAGGCCCCAAAGTATGCTGGCTCCTATGCAGAATAAACACAGCCTCCACCCCACCCCGCCTCCGGAGACGTGCCCGTGTCCCCAGTGCGGAGGCTGGGAGAACAGTTCCTGGACATTGCTGACACTGAAGCCGGCAAAGGTGCAGGTTTTTGTCAATTTTATATTTCAATTATTTCTACTTTAAGTTGCATAAGTGTTAAAAGTGGTAGCCTTGGTGTCCTTATCTGTAAAATCAGGGCTGGCAGCTTCCTCTTCTCTTTTGCCTAAATAGCTTAGCAGTTAATCCGCGGCGTCATGGCAGCCATTGGACACAGAAAACCTTGCTTAACATTAAACAACCTAGCGAAGTAGGACAACCGTCCCCTGTGTGCACATAGGAAGCTGAGATCCAGGGGCCAGCAGGGGCCAGGGCTGTGGGGTGGGCAGAGCAAGGCCTGGCCCGCAGAGGGCCCCGCCGAGGAGTCCCTAAGAAAGGGAGGCCAAGGCAGGGTTAGAGGGAGTCCAAATGGCCCAGAGCAGAGTCGGAGGGTAGGCGGGGAGGCGCAAGTCTGCGACCCAGGGTGAACAGCTCACACATTCATGTGGCCAGCAGATAAAGACACCCCTGTCTGAATCCCAGGACCCGTGTGTGTCACCTTACACGGCATCAGGGCCTCAGCAGCTGCGATGGAGCTGGATATGACCCTGCAACATCCAGTTTCCAGTGGAAGCGCAGGGTCCTCCCAGGAGGGAGGCAGGAGGGTCAGAGTTGGAGGAGCAGAGGTTAGAGTGACGCAGCCCCTAGAAGCTGGAAATGGCCAGGAACAGATTCTCCTCCAAGCCTCCAGAAGGAGTGCAGCCCTCCCGCCCCATTTTGGACTTCTACCCCTTTTAAGATAAGGTCATGATTTTGTTGTCTGAGCCGCATGGTGCGTGGATGTTCATCCCGGCAGTCGTGGGAAGCTAACACGTGCATCAGTGCCACCGTGGGGTGCTCTGCCGTGAACAGACCCGGCACGGGATGGAGAGCGGAGATCCTCCCAGCCCCCTCCAAAGGACACCAGGGCATTTCCGTAACCTGGCACATCGAATGTTAGTGCTCCCAGCCTATCCAGACACACAGAGATGGAGCTTTGCTGTCGCTGACTAAGAGAGCCTCTGCCCCTGTAGAGAGAGCTGATGCCCAGGCTGAGAGGATGCAGGGCCCTGGGTGCCACCCAGGGAGGACCTCCTGGGCCGTGCCACAGGGGTGGAGGGCCTTGGATGGGAGCAGCAAACACTATGCACCTTGACACAGGGGTCACCAGAGGAGAGGGTCAGGCCTCCCTAGAGGGGCCTCAAATAGACCTGAGAGCTGGATCCATAAGCAGGTCAGGAGCAGAAGAGGCCTTTCCCCAACCCCAGGTCCTTGTAGGATACCAGGGGAAGGAGGAGGAGCCTCCAAAATTCCTAGACCCCCCCCATCTGCCAACCAGTGGGGTGATTAATGGCTAAACCAGATTTAACTCAATTTAGAGAAATAAAGAAATGTGGCATGTCCCTTATGCAAGAGGCCTGGAAAATTCTTAGTTGTTATATATGTGGAGAGAACACAGAAAATTATAACTGTTCACAAACATTTACAAGCTGTTCTGACAATTTCTGGAAATTTCTTTAGGACCCACTGTAGAGGGAGAGAGAGGCCAGACAGGCAGGGACCCAGTACTCCCATGCCCGGCCCCCACCAGGATTAAAGCAGCTTTGCTAGTCTCTGCCTCATTTATTTATGCTTCCAAGGAAAGTTCCTCTCGGTGAAGGTTTCCACAGGAAGATCGTGTGTCAACCCAAAATAAGTGACTGAGGTGACAGTCTGAATCAATGCATGTTTATTAAGCCAAAGTTGAGGACGCACCCAGGAAAGACACAGTCTACAGACAAAGCTGTGGCTGTTTTTCCAAAGGGGAATTTGGAAGTTTCAGCATTTAAAGGCAAACGGAAGAAAGTAAAGGGGGGAGTAGTGAGACAAAATGGTTACATTCTTGTGAGACCCAGGAAAATCTACACTTTATGTAACATCAGGCCAATGTTAGAAGATAAAAATGCGATGCAGGAGGCAGCAACTATGCAGACGCCCCTGGGTGGCTGGAGGAAAGTCTGATCTGTCTTGTCTCTGTTCTGCACCTGTGAAGACAGACTTGTAACTCGTTGTTACTGTAGAGTCGGAACAGAATTTAGTTTTAGGAGCTACACACAGCCTGAGGAACTACAGCTGCAGTTTGTGTGTCCTTGCTTATGGGAGGCCAGCAAGGAAGTTCCTTAATGAATGATCTGAGCCTTTACCTTCTCTTTTGCATAAGGAGTTGGGGGTGGTCCTGAGATTTTATTTTCTTTTTACAAGTGGAAAGCCATTCCCGCCAGGGCGTTTGCAGCCTAAGCATTGGCAGGAGGCAGATGTAGGGAAGGGAGGTCTGTGGAGGCCTGGAGGACATAGCCAAGGACAAAAGGGGTCTGTCCTGCCCCACCTGGCCCCACCCATGACTCCTGCCTGGCCCTGGGAGCAGAAGGGGCTTCTTTAGGGTCTACAGGGCTGCTTCAGGCACAAGTGACAAGTGTCTAGGCTGGGAGGGGTGCCACCCTCGTGTCTGCACAGAGCATAGCCTGTGTTTGGGGAACAGGAGGAACCCCCACATCCTGGACATAGGCAAAAATGTCCTTGTGGAGGGACCCACCAAGGTGGCAATGGCAGGACACCCCATACCAAAGAGGACAGAGAGGGAAGCGTGGCCAGAGTGGAAGGACATGAGCACCCTGGCTCATCCACTTAGCCACCAGAGCTGAGGGGTTGGTTTTGGGTGGCTGAGGAAGAGCTGTGGGCACCCCCTCTGCTGATGGGGGCAGGCAGTGGGCTCTGGGCTGTTGTGGCCTCCCTGTGGGGCACAGCCACAGTTGCTCAGGAACAGGTTCCCTGGAGAGGGTACACTTCACGGCAGGATGCTGGGTCAAGGCCACAGGATGAGCTTCTGCCTGGGGCCCCCCTGGCCTGTCCCCACCCTTCCACAGGACACAGCTGCACCCTCCGCAGCACCTCCCCCAATCCCCTGGGAAGGAAAGGTGCAGAGCCTCCCTGCCCATTTTGAGAAGTGGGAAGTCCACCCCCCAACCCTTGCCTTGGAGATTGAAGCCACTTGTCTTCCCTTATGAGATTGGATGGGCAGAGTCCTTTCCAGGTAAGGGAATTCAGCAAGGTGGGGGTTGGGAGGGAAGGCCTTCCGCAGTGTCACCTCCCCAGTGTTAACCCTGGAGTACCTTCGGTGGGGTTTTTAGGGAGGACAGAGTGGGGGGGTGGGCAGAACATGGCATCACGAGACCCTCTCCAGCAAGATGCCCCCACCCCACAGGGGCAGGTGACTCTGACACAGCCCTGGGAGTCTGTCCCTGGGCACCCAGTCTACTCACCCTCCGCAGAGCTGCCCCCAACTCAGACTGCCCAGCCCAGCCTCTCAGCCTCACCCCCTCCTCTTATCTCTCCCACACCAGCACCTATTCTTCTGAAAATTTGCATTTTTAAAGAAGGCCCTGAGGAAGGTGGTGGCCAAACCCAATGCTGCACCCCCAGTGGGGAAGGTCAGGTCCTGGCCCCGAGAAATGGGAGCTGAGGAGCCCCCACCCCCTCCTGAGTCACCTCTCAGACTCTTCCGTCCCTTCCATCTCTGCTCCCGCCTCTCTTGGGGCTGGTCCCGCCCCAAGGCCCCACATGCCCCACCCCCACCCAGCTGACTTGCCAGGAAGGCACCCGGTGTGGGGTTCCCATCACCAAGACCTTGGACGTACTGTCACAGCCTTAAAGCAGAAAGACGGAAATTTCCTTCTTAGTGGGGTAACATTAGTTCAGCATCGAACAAACAAAATCACCATCAGGCCTTAAATGAAGGCTTTCATCCCAAGGCTGCCTTCCTGTCTGGGTCTAAATAAATAACAAGGGCATTAATAGAAAACAAAGCTATTTACCTTAAAGAACAGAATTTCAAATCCCACAAAACAGTTGCTGGTGTTTCAAGCTTTGATGAGAAAAGAATAAATTTACACCAAATTGTATTTTCAATATGTTAATTAAACCAATAAAGAGTAACTATATTTGAGTTTCCCAATCTAATAATAAAAAAGATATGTTTGGCTGGCTATTTAAAGTGCTTGATGGAATGTTTTACACGCTTTATTTGCATATTGAATAAATGCGAGATTGACATTTCAGGTTTTAGTAAACTACTCAGAATTCCACGCATGAAGAGTTGTGTACAATTGCAAATGACACCCCCTGTAATTAACTCTTGTTGTTTAGACAACCAAGGCTATAAAAGTCTATTTAATCAAACTTCCCTCCTTGTGCTTTTTTAAAAAATTACACTCAGGAATCTATGCACTGAGATTCTCATTTGAACCGTAGAGAGTGAGATCATTTGACCAAGTTCCATCGGAGAATCACAGATTAAAAGACAACAATTAGCAAAACTGAAACATAAAAACATAAGAGACCATTGGGTTTGATTAACGAGCTCTGCTTTTTACAAATCTGCCATTTCTAAACTTGAGTAAAGGCTGGCTCCATGGTGCACTTGCCCATAAATTGGTGGGAATATGAACAGCACAAACCGTGTACACCCGGCCGTATTTCATGTCTCCTGTGTCTTAGCCTAACTAAGCTTAGAAGCACCATACAATAAATCTTATTTCGTTCCCTGAAGCAGGAGAGAAAACAGTGGTTCTAGTTATCTATTGCTGCATAATGAATCACCCCCAAAATTTAGGGGCTTACAACCACAACAAGGTTTTATTATAATCTCTCACTGTCTGGCAGTTGCCTGGGCTCTGCTGGGCGGTTTGCCCCCAGGTCTCTCAGGGGGTGCTCACTCACTCACACATCTGGAGGGTGGTGCTGGCTGTCAGCTGGACCCTCAGTGGGCACTGCCGGCCAGAACACGCACACACAGCCTCTCCGTTGCTGTCTCCGCATCCTCACGGGTGAGGACTGGGCTCCAAGAGCAAGCTTCCCGAGAGAGCCAGGTGGAAGCCATAACCCTTTCTGTGACTTGGCCTCGTAAGTCACATAGCATCACTTTCCCTGGAGACACAGTCCCACCCAGATTCAGGCGGAGGGACCTAGACCCCACCTCTCAAGGGGAAGCTCAACCCACATAGTAAGAAGAGGGTGCGGGAGGGAGGGCTCACGGCAACCAAGTTGGAAAACACGATCTGCCTGTGAACTCTATTCCCTTCTGATTATAAACCACCTGCTCCCCAGTCCCCGCCCACACTGCTGTCCTCGGCTTCAGACTTGCACAGCCACCCTCAGACCATCTCCTCGTGTGAACCCCACAGGCTGCTCCAACCCCATTCGTGTGTGCCATGGGCTGAACTGTGTCCCTTCAAAATTCCCATGTTGAAGCCCGGACCCCCAGGACCTCAGAGTGCAACTGCATTGGAAGGGACAATCTTTAAAAGGTGATTAATGTCAAATGAGGTCACTGGGGTGGGCCCTAGTCCAATATGACTGGAGTCCTTACCAGAAGAGGAAGTCTGGACACAGACACGCACAGAGGGACGAGCATGTGGCGACACAGCAAGAAGACGGCATCGGCATGCCGAGGAGAGATGCCACAGAAGGAACCAGCCCTGCTGACTCCTTGATCTTGGGCTTCCAGCCTCAAGAACTGTAAGGAAATCAGTTTCAGTGGTTCAAGTCACCAGTCTGTGGTCCTCTGCCATGACAGCCCCAGCAGACTAACAGGCCAGTAGGTCAGTTCCCCTCACCTGCCGTCTTAGAGAGAACCGGAGCCATCCAGACGACACTTCCCCACTCCCCACAGGCAGTCAGACACCCGCCCTGCGGCCGACCTGCTCCACCCGCTGCCCACATCTCACCTGAGCCCAGCTGCCCCCTCCTCCGCGGCCATCGCCGCTCCAGTTCCGACGTGGACAGCGCGGCAGCCCCTGCCCGGCCCTTTAGCCTCCCTCCCTCCAACACCACCCGTCCAGGGCCCACGGGCCTTTCTCAAAGGTGAATGTGAGCTCTCGCTCCTCTGACTGAAGTGGCTCCTGGCTCCCCACTGCCCTTCGGAAGGAAACTGCCAGCCCCAAGCCTGCACCAAGGCTAGGAGAGGCAGCACGAGGGTGCGGCCACCAGGGCTCAAGCCCAGGCTACGCTCCACCGGCAGTGAGGCCTTCTGTGAGTGCCCGCTCCTGCTGTGCTCCAGTTTCCTCAGCTGTGCCCGAGGGCTGATCACAGCCAGTGTGGGAAGTGCTGGACAGTGAATTAAGTCCACACGTGGAGAGCGCCAGCAGCAGCAGTGGTGCCACGTGGCTGGCTGTGGCCATCCACCCGCCCGCTGCCCGGGCCCCTCTTGCACCCTTCCTCCCATGGGTGGAACAGCTCCCATCACGCCACATCCCCTCCTACTCCTTCCAGCGCGGGCCCCCTGTGGCCCTCCATGGCCCTCAGCTCACCTCAGGGTCAGGGCAGCAGCGTGGGGTGGTGCTGGGCAGGTGTCCCCCCCGCCGCGACCTTTCTCCTTTCTGCCTCAGAACTTCCCCCAAAGCCCATAGAAGCCTCCTCAGCCCACACAAGTCACAGCCCAGAATTGGACCCCTGGGCCTTTATCCCAGAGAACTGAAGACTTATTTTCACACGGAAACCTACACAACGTTTACAGCAGCTTACTCACAATCACCAAAAATCGGTAGTAACCCGGATGTCCTTCAGTAGCTGAATGGATAAACAAAGTGTATGTGTCCACAGCATGGGAAACTGCCAGGGTGAAAAAGGACCCAGCCACTTATTCAACAGCACTGGGACCCAAAGGGAAGCAGCCAGATCCAAAAAGCTGCATGGTAGGTTTGGGGTGGGGACAGATCAGTGCAGCCAGGCGCTGGTGGAAGGGAGGTCACTCCATAGTACTAGGGTGATGGACACACAGCTCTTTGCAGTTGTCAAAACCCACAAAACTGTACATCACAAAGACAGAATTTAATGTACACAAATTTCATGAAATCAGCCAAGAGGACGAGGACCCAGGATGGGATGTGAACGTGACAGGTGCTCAAACTCTTGCAAACACATGACATAGCCTCACTGAGGGAGATGGAGCTGACCCACAGAGCTCTGGAAAATGGCACTTTGACTGGAAACTATAAGGCTGATGACAAAAGCAGCTGTAAGTAAACACTGTGCTCTGCTCGGCAAAGCTGTTTCTCACAGGAGCTGGGCTGACACTCCTGAAACTGCTTCACATGTTTGCTGAGTGGGACAAACAAGTAAAAGAGTGGATGGTGGCAGCCGGGGCACCGCTGGCATTTCGACAGTCACAGGTAAGCAAAGGGGGAGGCCGGAGTGCAGTCGGGGACATCAGCGTGGACTCACTCCAGGCATGAAGAGACACACAGCAGTCCTGGAAGCAACAGCACCCCAACGCAGAGGATCTCAGTTTCTAGACCCTTCCCCAGTAACAGGAACTGGGACTGCTTGGAGAAATGGCTGCTTCTGGGGTCAGGACGGGGAAAATGTCAGATGAGCACAGAGCGTGTTGCAGTGCCAGAAAGTAAGGAAGTGCTCAGAAACACAAAAGGACGGGAACACGTCAGAGGACACAGGAGCCAACCTGAAAACTCATCCAATGGCCAAAGCTGGAACAATCTGAGCAACAAAGTAAGTAACGTAGGATTGAATCATAACCAGAAGTACAAGATAAATATGCGGGAGTCCCTAGTGATATAAATAAATGCATGCAGGAACGAATGAATAAATAGACAGACAGGAAGAAGAGATAAGTCTTCTTTACAGAAGAATTTTTAATAATTGATGTAGCTATTTCCCCTGCCCACTCTGTGCGAGGGCTGAACTTGGTCACTTGCCTCCAGTCGGAAAAAGTGGCTCCGCAGTGGAGGAACCTGGCAACGTAGCCTGGAACAGGGGTCAAGTTCGGCTTCACCAGTGGTTCATCCTGTTGAAAGCATGTCCCTCTGACGGCATGTGACAAGAAGGATGGTTCATCTCTGTGGTCTTCTCCAAAAACGCAATGAAATATGGAGGGAGAGTCTACAAAATGCATGACCAATGCTCCCCAAAACTGTTGAGATCGTTAAAAAGTAGGAAAGTCTGAGAAACTGTAACAGACCAGAGGACGTGACAACCAAATGCAACATCATATCCTGAATTGGACCCTGGAAGAGAAAAACAACTAGTGGGAAAACTAGTGAAATGCAAATGAAGTCTAGGGTTTGGTTTACAGTAATGTGCCAGTGTTGCTTTCTTTGGACAAATATACCACGATAAGGTGCTAACATCAGGGGAAACTGGGTGAGTACACAGATACTCTCTGTACTATATTTGCAACTTTTCTGTAAATATAAAACTATTCCAAAACGAAAAGTTTATTTAAAAAACAAAAAAAGCACAGAGGTCTTGACATGCTTGGGATGTCATCCACGTCCACGGCTGGGTTTGTTGCCAGCACTGCCACTCCCTTCCCTAACAATAGTCACAGGATAAGGGACAGCCTCACACTCAGCCCCGCCCAGCCCCAGCCCGCCCCCGGCTGTGTCGTGTTCTCCATCAACCGGGGTTCTCACAGGCACTGGTGCTGCCGTCATTCAACAAAGCAAGCAGGTGGACTGGCTGTTCGGGTTTTTGTCTCAAATTAAGTGATTAAATCAACTGGTTAAAAAAAAAATGGTAGTTTCTGTCAGAGCATTGGACTACCCCATTCTCCTGGATCTTTGTAAATGGATGGCCAAGGTGGTGTTTCCCAGGAGGATGGAGAAGGGTGAGACCATCCTCTTGTGACACCTCCTTCTTGCACAATAAGATCACAGTGATTTTGCAGTCACATAGGACATGAGACCCAGGGGACAGGTAGAATCAGAGCAAGTCAGAAACAATTATATAATTGGCACTCTAGTGTGTTTTTAAAAAGACATAAAATGTAAATTACCTGGTTGCAAATTATCCTCTATTTATACAATGCATGACTTTGAGTGAGTCGCTTTAACTCTCAGTCGTGAAGTGAGGACCTCAACACCTCTGCAGCAGCTCGCCCTGACTCACAGAAGCTGCTTCGGGTTTGTAGAGAATGTGGCCAGGGCTTGTCCCCCTGGGGTGAGAGGATGCCAAGAGGCTGTTGAGTTCATGACCCTTTTATACTAAGTACGGATGTCAGCCACCTAAGAGTTGGGGCCTTTCAGAGAACAAAAGCCCATACAAACGTTTCCAGGCGTCTGTGCTGTGCCTGCTGCTGCAGTTTTGACTTTCAGCCAGAGAAGACCACCCATGTGTCAGGTCATGACAACACGTCCTACCCTTGAACCTGGCTGCGCAGGCCCCTTGTTAGGTGTCAACCACACATGAACACAGCACCAGCAACAGGAGAATTTCCAGGATACTGTGTGGTGGTGGTTGTGACATCTGAATGTGCTAACATCTATAACAGCACTGCACCAACCAGGACCTGCAGGGAAGAGCATTCACCCTAAAAGGTCCAGATGAAGAAGCTCTACTAGAACTACCACTTAGATGGTGAAGCACCCAGAGGCCACCCATCACCACCCCTAGGCATGACGGCCGGGGGCCGAAGGAAGAACATGGTTATTGGGGCCAGAGAGACAGAGAAGTGAGGAGGATGCACCACCCAGGAGGAGGCACTGCTAGAGAACAGGCACCAAAGCGAGAGGGAGCAGGAGACGCTCTGACCACTCCACGCCGCCCTGTGTCTAGCTGGCCTCCCATGAGCTGAACCCAAACTAAACCCAGCCAGAAAGGGGCGAGAGCCCAGGAGACGCCATCCACAGCGGCTGGTCTGCCAGGTCACCAGGGAGGGGAGAGGGGCCGGGCAGGGGCAGGAGAGCCACCAGGGCAGGCACTTTTCGTGGTGGCGTGAAGAACTGTGCTCCGCTGGGGATTCAAAGCGGCAGCTAGTGAGGAGGACACCGCTCTATCTATGAACTTACGAGTGCAGGACACACACACCAAAAGGTAAGAGGGGTGGTCCCAACGCGCTGGGAGCCCAGTGGAACACATGCTTCTGTACACCTTTCTCTAGTTTCCAAATTCCCCCGATCAGGTTCTCATATTATAAAATATACACACACTCACACAGATATGTTATTAGGTTATTAAGTATGGAATGCCGATTTCCTTAAGTACTAAGTTTGACAGTTGATATCTCTGACATTTCACTTGGACACTTCTTGAGTTTTTTTATTGTGAAGGTTCATCCTCAGTCTTTCTAACACACATTTTGGCTTGTGATCATCTTTCAAAAAAAATTTTAGAGCAATTTTTGTGGAACCATGGATCAGTCAAAAATCCATGTTATTTTTTAATTAGAGTTCTATCATGGAACCAATGCAGTGCAGACAGCTTGCAATATCAATGAAGTGTTTGGGAAGGTTGTGGCTAATGAACACACAGTACATCGATGGTTTGAGAAGTTCCGTTCTGGTGATTTTAATCTTGAAAATCAGCCATGTGGGTGACCTGAGACCAAGGTGGATAATGGTGAGCTAAAAGCTGTAGTGGAAGCGAATCCATCCACATGAATTAGCAGCAAGGTTTGATGTCACTATTCCAACAATATTGGACTGTTTGAAACAAATGGGCAAGATAAAGAAGGTGGATAGATGGGCACTGCATGAATTAAATGAACATCAGAAGAGAAATCATCTCAAAGCTTGCCTTTCTTTGCTGTCACAACAGAAAGGCAAAACATTTCTACACAGTATTATTATGTGTGATGAAAAATGGATTCTTTCTGACAATTACAAGTGTTCAGCACAATGGTTGGATAAAGATGAAGCCAAAACACAGTCGAAAACCAAATATTCATCACAAAAAGCTAATGGTGTCTGTTTGGTGGTCGAGGGCTGGTATTATCCACTACAGCTTCATGAAACCTAGTCAATCGATTACAGCGGATGTCTACTGCAACCAATTGGATGAAATCATGAGGATGCTTGTAATTAAGCAGCCAAAATTGGTCAATAGAGACAGGCCAATCCTCTTGCAAGACCACATGTCTCAAAAAACAACGCTGCTCAAGCTATAGAAGCTGGACTTGGAAACTCTGTCATCCACCATATGCACCACACCTTGCACCAACTGACCACCACTTCTTCCAAGCTTTGGACCACTTCTTGCAAGGAAAAATATTCAATTCTCAACAAGCTGTGGAAAACGCCTTTTGCGACTTCATCGCCACTTGCTCTCCAGGCTTCGTCGCTGCTGGTGTAAACAAGCTACTGTTAAGATAGCAAAATTGTGTCAATAGTTTAGGCGTGTACTTTGATCAATTGTACTGCTTCTTATTTGAGAGATAATAAACTAAACTTTTGATTCAAAATCGGCCATTTCGTATTTAATGACCTAATAGATTGAACCGTAGAAATTGCTGTTTGTGTAGACCAACACAGTTGAATGTCTGTTCAACTTACACACACTCACACATAAATATACACATATGCACACATTCACAGACATACACTCACATACACTGACACACATATATGAGACACACATACATCTTGAGCATTTTACAATCAAGATGAAGCAACAAACACCAGCAGGTGTCTAGGTGTTGGCAAGACAACAAGGTGAGTTGTGTTTCTATGGCCACGTTTCCATGGAGTGGGATGTTCTGGTCTTTCTTCAGTCCATTGGCCCTTCTAGGTACATGACAGGGCTTGAACTCTGGGACTGACCCAGCCCAGCCCATGACCTTCTTTCACATCTTAGCGTATGTGATGATTCATGAAATGAAACCCGAGCAAAGACACCCTCCTCCATAGCAGAAATGTGTTTTTCTTCTGCTGTGCCACTGGCCAAAGGGCAGTGTTTTGCTCAAACACGTGTCCTGCTACCACGCATAGCCCCACTCACTGGGGTGGGCTCAGGCTGCATGCAGGTGGGGGCACCACTGTGTTCCTAGCAGCCGGGCAAGCTTTGGAAGGGGGGCCCTTCTGTTCTTGGCACCCCCACCTGTGTACTCAGGGCTGACGGCCAAGTCAGAGTCACCAAAACATCACATTATTAAAAAGATACACCTTGTGATGGGGAGCTTGTAACAGAACCATGATTTTGCAGGAAGTTTATGGCAGGATACTCTCTCAGCCCTGAACAAATGTCTCCCTGGTCACACATTGTCAGGGAGTGCAGTTTCTCTGCTTGAAGATACATACTCGCTGCAGAATGGCTTGCCCCATTCCCCATTTGAGAGACAGGCTCTCAAAGACCCGTAAATGCTCTCTGTGAGCACGTGGTGCCCTCCAAGCCCAACCACCCCAGAAAGCACGTGACCCGTGAACCCACAGTCAGCTTTCACCCACAAGCACGTGGCAGCAGCTCATGGCCGCCTCCCTGCATGCTGCAGTCCCCATTGATGACAGACGACACCTCGCGTCTCAGGTTGGCAGGGCCGCAGCAGCCGTGGGCCTTTGGGAAGATGTTTGTCTCTTCCTGTCTGGGGCCCTCTCCACTGACACGAGTTTATTCTCTTTAGCACTCTATAAACTTCACCTGGACACTCCCACCTCCCCCAAGCACACTTTGTAAGGATATAAACTGATGTGAGGCCTCAAGCCTGACCCCAAGGCTGTATTTCAAGCAGTCAACCTGACTTTGGAGTCTAGAGCCCATCGGCCTGGACACTTCCCAGCTGTGTGACCTTGAGCAAGAAAAAGCACCTCTGTGTGCCTCAGTGTCCTTGTCTGTAAAAAGCAGTTAATACTAGACCCTACTGTTAGCCTACTTAGAATGGTGCCCGGTGTAAGCAGGAATCAGAAAGTGCCAGCTGTCACTGTTGCTACTCCTGGTCGCTGGGCTTTGCATAGACACTGTGAGCTGAGCTGGTGAACAGAACATGAGCTGCCCTGACCCTATTAACAGCTGCTTTGTGACCTTGGGCAAGTCACCTATCCCATACAGGCCTCAGTTTTCCCATCAGTAAAACACAGGGATTTGGGTCAAATCATTTCTGAAGTTCCTTCCCGCCTTCACATTTCCATTAGGAAATCTAATAGGATCTGCTTTGTCTCTAAATCCACCTTGTTTCAGAAAAAATAAAACTCAAAACTGGGCAAAATTCAGATATCCCAATTCATCTGGTACTCAAAGTCATGGGCCCAGTTCAGAAGGAAAACACCAGCACTCCAGGGCTGGCCACAGCTTCCCAGGCTAGGGAAGAGCCCGTGGTCACTAGAGAAGTCCTGGTGTGGCCAAGCTATCACAGGCAAGCTCAGCTTTAGCCACTCCCTACAAAATCCCGTGGCGGGCCTGGTGCAGTGGCTCATGCTTGTAATCCTAGCACTTTGGGAGCTGAGGCAGGAGGATCACTGGAGGCCAGGAGTTTGAGGCTGCAGTGAGCTGTGATCACAACACTGCACTCCAGACGGAGTGACAGAGCAAGATCCTGTCTCCAAAAAACAAAATCCCACAGCCACCACAGCAGCGGACCTGACCAAGTGTCCAGCAAGCAGGAACGGCAGGCCACGGTTACTGCGTCAGCACCACCCTAGCACGCAGAACGGGTCCTGTTGGGTCTCAGGGGCCACAGAAGGAACCGGCAAGGAAGGCCACTCCCACCTGTCCACATCCTGGCTCAGGCCTGGACACAGGGCTGCCATGCAAGTACCACTCAGCAAACACAAAATGGAAACACGCAATAATGTTTAGGACGTATTGAGACGGACTTGTTTCAGACTGTGGAGTGTGGTAAAGAAACGCGCTCCCATGGCCAGAATCATCGTGAACTGCTGGTGGGAGCGTAAGATGGCTCAGCTGCTGTGGGAACAGTACGGCAGTCCCTCAAAAAATCAAAATTGAATCACCACATGATCCAGAAATTCCACTCTGGGTATATCCCCAAAAGAATTGAAAGCAGGGACTCGAACAGACATTCGCACACCCATATTCATAGCAGTGTTGTCGACAACAGGCAAAAGGTGGAAGCCACCCACGCGTCCACTGACAGATGAACGGAAAAACAAAACATGGTCTGTCCGTACGATGGGGTATTGCTCAGCCTTAAAAAGGAAGGAAACACTAACACACGCTACAACACGGATGCACCTTGAAGGCATCATGCAGCGCCTCCCCCGTCAGCACGAAACATCTTCAGAGCAAGAACTCCAGACACGCGTTTCCCCAGCACCTGAGCATCACAGTGCCTCAAAATAAAGTGGATCCTAGAAAATGACTTCTACTGTAGGTTATTTTTGTATTACAATTTTTAAAACCTACCTTTTTATTATAGAAAATTGAAAAACACACGAGAAAAGGGAAGTTGTTTTAACCACACCACCCAGCAACGCTCCCCCCGGCATTCTGACATACGACATGCACTTCAAACATAAGCGTTCCAGAGACTCACCCATTTACACAGACACACATACATGTATGCACCTACAGACATGCTCAGGTATATTATTTTTATTTCTCATCTTTAACCAAAATGAGGTTTGCTGTATCTGCTCTTTTGATGCCATTTAAAACTTTATCTATTACAAGATTTTCCCATATGATTAACTCTTCTTTTTCGAATATGCCGTTAGGTAGCTCAACCATATTCCATTGGGACTAAATCATAACAGAGAATATTTAGGCTATTTCCAAGTTTCTGATACTATAAACACTGCAGAGATATGTATCTTCATTGCTGAGTCTTGAAGACATTTGTAATAAATTCCTAGTTGAGAAATTCGTAGGTCTAAGGTTGTATACATGCTCCTCAATGTGTGTTGCTAAAACGCCCTCCAGAAAAGCTACCCCAAGTCCCATGCCACCAGTGCTGTGTGATAACACCAAAAAGAAAATCAACTTTGACGCAATTAAATTTGCTAAACAAATGAATACACAGCAAGGGCACAAAATGAAGGCAACTAGGACAGGATGTGACAAACCCAGAACCTGTGGGGATTCCCGAGGTTGTCTGTCCAAAAGCTGATCAATTTTGCTGTAAACATGGAGCCGATGTTTAGTGCAAGCAGATCAGGAAACCAACTTCTAGGGAGGTGCCTCTGCTCCCTCCAGCCAAGCCCAGGCCATGCCAGGCCAGGCGAGGACACGCAGGACAGCCAGCTCAGCCAGCCACCTCCTGGGCCCTCTCGACCCTCCAAGGAAGATGCAGCTAGTTTACATAGAGCTGCCAGTGAGTGTGGCAGGTCTGTGACCCCAGCCCATGGGGGCACAGCAAAGGCCTCACCTCCCAGGCTGCCTCTGTGGGTTTTGATTTTGTGTCAGAAGTTAGCAGGATTCTGTTTTAACTGATGATCTTGCAGCCAACCCCTGGAATGCATTATTCATGAAGGCCACGTCGCCAGCGTCTGGCATCTCCTGGGTCGCAGGGCACAGGACCAGAAGCCCGGAAGGACCCGGGAGGCAGCAGTCTCTGGCAGTCTCCAGTTCCCTGGCACCAGAATCCCCTGGGCATGTGTTCAAGATGCACATTCTAGAGCCCCGCCCCAGGATGCGAACACAGCAGTCTGGATCAGGTCCCGGGAACCTGCAGTTCCCAGGTCAGTCGGGTGGCCCCTGCGTCAGAATCTGAGACCAGGGCGTTGTCATCACTGCCGTGTGCCAGCTTCCTCTCTCTCTCTTCTGTTTTCCCTCCTTTTTTCTTTCATTTTTTTTTTAAATTCACCTGGCTGAAACATTTACTTAATCTTTTAAAAATATGCACACTCTACAGAGGGCCCTCGATGACAGGACTGTTCAATGGACATGCCCCCAGACCTCCCCTCGCCCCCTCAGGAGGCTGGGGAGGGGCCTGGAAATGTGCATTTTTAAAACCCTTCAGGTGATTCTGATGTTTGCTTAGTCTGGGAACCAATCTATTATGTGACAAATTGGGTTCAGAAGTAAGATGTGCCAAAATACGGCCTTGTCGGGACCTCTTGGACTCACAACACCGGGCTCCCAGAACTGCCTGCCATGCCCAGGCCTCACAGCCGCTCCAAGCAGCGCAGAGTCGTCAACAGACGCAGCATCTTTGGGTTCAACAAGTGAGGCTCAGTCGTGCAACTTCCCCTGGAAACAGCCCCTGCCACGCCCAGGCTCTGCCACACCTCTCCTGCGTGGTGGTCACTGCCCACGGCCTTCCAGATCCTTCTTGACCCCCAGGTGAACATTCAGGGCACCAGTGGGACCACTGCCCGGGCTGCTCCCAATTCAGTCCTTCCGTGGGGGACTCCGCACCAACTGTCACCTGCTCCTTTCCTCACTAAGCACAGTAAAACCCCAAAAAGAAGCATCCGCCACATGAACCCTGCTGTTCCCAGGAAAGTCCCCCAGGGAAACACCCATTGCTGGGAGGACCAGAACCAGGCTTCCCGCCCCATCAGTGGGCCCACGAGGACCCCCACAGTGGCCTCCACAGGAAAGAACTAGAACCAGAGGGGAGCGTGGACAAATAGGGTCCTTGGGGTTTTGTTTGATTGTTTTAATCCCATGGTATTCCTTTCACTTGGAGTCAATTCAGAATTCTCAAAGGAGACAAGGATTTTCAAATTTAGGTAAAACATGTGAGATCACCCTGTAATGTCGCCCCTAAGATGCTGCACGCTGAGGTGGGGTCCCCGTCCTAGGGCCCTAGGAAGGGTAGCAGGAGGGAGGCTTTTTGTGAGAACGAAATGGGTTCATGCATGAAAAGCACTCGGCCCTACAGGCTAGGAACTCTTTCCACCCAGAGACGAAGGCAGGAGCAGTTAGAGACGCCCGGGCAGTGGGACCTGGCAGGTCCTTTAGCAGTCACCCCTCCTTGGTACCCATTAGGACGGTGCACAACGGGGTTTGTGTTCCTGGAGCCTGGGCTGTGCACGCCAGTGCCTGGGTAACAGAAGGGGTGGCTCTAGGACAGGCTTCAGTCCCCCACCCCGCTTTCCTCCTTTCGCAGATCCAAATCCGCTAACCCCAGCCCTCCTCTCCCGAGTCCTCGCCTCTCACAGCCCAAAGAAAGCTCAGGCCAAGAAACGGTTCCCCAGCAGCTTCCTCCAACTTTGGGGCCAATTTTCAGACAGAAGAGCCCTGACTGTACCAGAAGTCCCAGCAGGACTGGCTCATATTAATTCATTACTGAATATTTACTAGAAGTTCTTAAGTACATGTCCTTAATTTTGCCAATTAAGCTCCCAACTGCTATGGTAACGGGCTTGTAACAATCCTAGAGCAATGAAAGTCGTTAGATTTACGACACCTCTGAAAGCCCCGGACCGGGCAGGGTGGGGCACTGGGCTGTTGGGTCAGGACTCACTCTGACACCTGTTTATTCAGGCGTGCAGAGGCTTCGTTTTGGAGTCCAGCCTGGCACTGGGAACTGCAGGGGGTGAGGTGGGCGGACACAGAGGCCAGCCCTGTCCTGTCACCAAAGGGGACCAGAGCTGGAGAATGAAGTGACCATGTGAGGACACCCCAGGGTGCCCTGGGTTGTGGGGGCCTGAGGGGAACTCCCCACCCCCGTCCATGGGCACAGCAAGTGCACGTCCATGGCCACGGAAATGTTTCTTTTCTCTCAATACACGAGATATCCAACTTCTGCATTCGGTTCATCTTTATACCAACATAGTCATAAAATATAATTTTTAGTATGTTTTTGTGGAGGAAGGGCCCACGGTCGTAAGCAGGCCCAAGGAGGGGTCCAGGGCAGGAGAGGGGTCCCGGTGCTAGGAGAGCTCTGATGCAGCACAGATCCAGGTGTCCCCACCCTGCCCTCCTGAGAGATAGGGGTGGCCTCTGCAGGATGGGGCACATACAAGAGGGGGTGCAGCCCCCCAGTGTCTGAAGAGCCAGCTCTGGGGCCAGGTGGTGCTTGTCCTGGCCCTGGGAGGGCTTGGGAGGTGGGCACACCCTCACACTATGCTCAGCTGGGGTCTCCCGGCCCACCCCAAGCGAGCCCACCCATGTGCCTCACAGTACTTCACCCCCAAGACTGGCGGATTCACACAAATCAGGTAAGCCCCACTCTGGGCTGCCACCAGGGCTTTGTGTGGCTGTGCACAGCTGTGTATAGGGCTACCACCCCCGAACCCCTCTTCCCTCCACGCCTCCACGTTGGTTCAGCAACCACAGAGGAAGAGCAGCCTCCCCAGGAACCCACAGCTCTGCAGAAAATCCCCCTCCGCTCAGGCACTCCAGGCCAGAGGTTGGAGCTAAAGGGGAGTTGTACACACGGGCACCTTCAGGGCAGGCCCACCACCCCCAGATTGAGGCAGTCACGTTTGATTGAAGGGACAGACACGTGTGGGAAGGGCATGGAGCGTCACAGCTGTGGCTGACATCTGAGTCTATCATCCCACCCCAAACACCTCCCTGGCTTCCCTTTGCCTACAGAGTGAAGTCCTCTTATTTTGTCGTGGGGTTCACAGGCTCAGCCCTGATTATCTTCCCAGCCTAATAAAGTCCACCTTGTTTTCAACGATTAAACCACCCATGGTTCCCAAGCTTTGAATGTTCACTTAAAGTCTACAATTTCATATGCATCTTGGTTGAGGCAGTGGATTGAATGGTGGTCCCCAAAAGGTATGCACACATCCTAACCCCAGAACCTGAGACCATGACCCTATTTAGAAATAGGGTCTTTGTGCACGCAATTAAGTTAAGGATCTTGAGATTGAATCATCTTGGATTATTTGGGTGGGCCCTAAATCCAACAACAAATGTCCTTTAAGAGACAGAAGAGAAGGCACATTCGAGGACAGAAGCAGATTTGGGGTTGTCCTGCCAGAGCTAAGGTGCACCTGGGCCACCAGCTGGAAGAAGCAGGGAAGGACCCTCCCCCAGAGCCTCCAGAGGGAGCATGGCCCCAAAACAACTTGATTTCAGACCTCTGACTTCCAGAACTGTGAGAGAATAAGTTTCTGTTATTTTAAACCACCCAATTTGTGGTAATTTGTTATGGCAGCCCCAGGAAACTAATACAGTTGACAAAGACACGGCGTGGCCAGGGGGAAAGTAAATACCTGTTATTATGCTCCTGCCATGACAAGCACATCTGGGAAAAGAAACACACATAAGAAGAAAGAACATGAAAGATTTTTTCTACTGAGCCACTGAGGGAAGTATTAGCAATTCCTGAGCCAACAGTAGAGCAAGTCAGGGGAAAGGGGGAAGTCCTGTTAAAAGCAAAGGGATTCAAAAGCCTAAAGTCTTTGGGGGGGGTAAAATTCCAGAGCCTCCTTCTGAAACCCTGACACTGAACATTCAGAATTGCTTATTCCAAGTAAGGATTTTCATGTCATTGCGGTGGTGGTGTTATAACAGCTACAGAATTGCAGAACAACAAGCATTTTAAGATAACCTGAAGTCACAGAGCATACACTGGAGCTAGTTTTAGGGAATCCAGAAACTGCAGGTGAGGAAGGGCTGGGTTCAGGCGGCCAACAGTCCCAACTATGCATTGGCACCACTCCCTGGAGTTGGACCCCTGATGACTCCACTCTGGCCATCCCCACAGGCCAGAGACCATGTGGCCACAGAACATCTGGGAATACCCAGGCAGGTGCCTTGAGCTAAACAATCCTCTCTGTCACACACACCACACACACACACACACACACACACACACACAAACTCTTCCAGGATTCCCGTTGGTTTCAGGCTATTTTGCTTTTGGGATTTTTTCACAGCAACAAATTTCTGTTTTTCAAAAAATGTGAATAATTTCAAACAAAAGCAACGGTGAAATATACGTGAACATTACCATGCATGGTTTTTTAGTGGAAAAATGTCCTCATAGTTAGAACTGTTTCAAAGAGTTGTATTACTGGGAGCCATTTGATTAGGTTATAATACCAGAGCAACAACATCTACACAAAGCACAAATCCAATGACCACATGAGGACCAGGAAACAGCATTGTATTAATCAAGAAGGAAACGAGAGGGCTGGGCCCTGGACACCTAACTGGAGCCAGCCACAAAAGTGTCCACAAAACGAGGAATCAGCATCTTTGCATCAAAATCACTGCCCTAACCAGGCACTGCAGCCCAAGCCCACTGTAGGCAGGTGTGCTGCTCAGGGGCACGTACGTCCCCTGCTTTACAGGGGATACCTCTGAGCTCTGTGTGGGCTCATCCACAGTCCCTGTTGCAGCTGTGTCACTGTTCAGCCCCTCACTGTGTCCTGACTGCCGCCGTCTCTCACAGGCATGGCTCCTGAGTCTTCTCAGTAACACCCTGTTCCAAACTCTTGTCTCGGCGCCTGCTTCCCTGGAATCAGATTTGTCCTACGTAAATAACCTCCTGTTCCTATTTCAAGGACTCCAGTCCCTCCTCAGCCTCCTTGAGAATTCTGAACTCTCCCACCTTGAAGTTGTTTTCAGATTGTGTCATTTCTATTTCCTTGGGTGTGCACTTTCCCGTGTGTGTTGTCTCCTGGTGGCTTCTCAGGGCTGTGAATTTCTTTTTGTGATCTACAGTTTTTGTCTGCAACTCTTCACGTGGACATTGCTCCTCGTGACATTGCAACGTGACCTTGCAGTTGCCTCGGCCTGGCCCTACAGGGTGTGTGGTCAGCAGCAGCTCTTCCAATGAGCATCTGGGCTGCACCTGCTCCCCACACCCTGGACCCCCCGCTCCAGCCTCTGCTCACCCCCAGGGGCCTTCTCTCCACTCATGGATCTGGAGCCTCTGGCTTTTGAACATGGTTTTTTCTTCTTTTTTAAAGCAGTTACTTATCATACTCTGTGTTAGGAACAAAGGAGAGAGGATTACTCCTGGGTCTACTCCTCATCAGGGAATGGAAGTCCAGCCCAGTCTTTAGTAGACAGATCTGCATGTTAAAAGGCCCACCTGCATTTAAAGTCAAAATCAGACTCTTCTAAGTTGTACTCACTAGTCTTATCTCTACCCTCCAAAGCCACCTAGAAAAATTTTCCTTCCTCCTCCACGTGAAGTCCTTCCAACATGTAGTGATGATGGCGTTCTCCACGCCTTTCCCAGGCTAAACGCCCCTGGCCTAAAGCATGGCTTTGAAACATTCATCTGCCTGGAAATCTTTCCCTGGGTGTGCTCCCATTTATAAATTAATGTTGAATTCTCCCAATACAATTTTCTCAATATAATTCTCACTGCAGGTATTTTCTTTTTCATTGACAAGTCTATTTACATATCTCCATGTGCAAAGAGCTATGCACCCCAGCCCAGAACCTCTTTACCACGTCCCTGACAGATGGCCCGCCTGCCCTTACTAGAGTGTCCCAGGGATGGAAAGCACTGACTCCCTAGCCAGGTCTCAGACCCCTGGGCAGACATTGAACATGTTGGTTTTTTCTTTCATTGAATCCAAATTTCTTTCCAAACTAAAGATGAATGTACAAGGACATCCATTACAACATTCCTTCTAATTGAAAAATGGGGGCATGGAGGGGTGGAAGGCAGATACCTAAATATCCATCAAGTAAGGGAATAACTAAATAAATTGAGGTAGATCACACCATGGAAAAGAAGAAATTTGTAAATGCTGACAACATATCTCTAACGACACAAGCATGTCCAGGATATGCTGCTGTTGTGTGTGTATTAGGGGGATAGGTATTATAACAAGCACTGAGTGATTTCAATGAGGTTAAAATAAAAGAAGGTATATGATATGTGTTTGTAAATATGTAGAAAAAAAGATCTGGCACAGCTGGCAGTGGCTCCTCCCTGCAGAATACCAGAGCGGCAGGGCAGAGCTTGAAGCAGGCTTTCACTTTGGATTATACAAATGTACCTCTGTTTTGTTTGAACTTCTACAATGAGCAGGCATTACTTTGTAGTTTATAAAGAAAAAGGGAAGCATGCTCTCCAAGGCCATGCACAGATGAATAACAGCTCTAATAGTCCAGGAGCGTTTCCCATCTGCAGCCCTGTGCTGAGAGCACCCCGTGCCCGCGCCTACCAAACCACTCAGTAAGTCTCTGCAGAAGGAACAGCCACACCCTCTTCAGGGTGCCCCTGGGTGCAGATGGGAAGGTGGAAACACAGAGAGGCCAAGTATTTTACCCAGGCCACACAGCAGGAAGCATGCAGGGCCAAACATCCTGGAGACCCAACCCAGAGCCCACACACCCAACCTCTGCTGCGTGTGACCCCAAGAACCCTCTTCAACCTGAACTTCTGCAGACAGCCTTTAACCCAAGCACAAGAGGCCATCGAATGTCCAGCACAGGGACCTCCTCCTTCATGAGACCACCCCAACTCCCAGCCCCCACTGGGCCCTGAGGGGCAAGGACTCATGGAATTCAGCACAGTGCCCAACAGCAGAAAACACTCAATAAACCCACATTCTAGAATATTCTAAAATAAATTCCACATATACATTCTGTATTAAGCCCAGTATTTGGGATCCCTGCTGTTTCCGAATATTCAACTCCTCAGCTGTGTGACTTTGATCGAGATTCTTAAGTTCTGGTTTCCTCATCTCCCAAACATGACTCATAATACCGTACAAGGTTGCTCTGAGGATCAAATGAGAACTAAATATTATACATGGGAGGACTTAGCACACGTAAACATTTACATATCCAGCGTGAGGGTTTGTTGTGGTGGCAGTTAGATCCTTATTGCTGAGGAAGAGACCTGGGTGGCAGGTGCTGGGACCTCATGCAGTATCACTGCCATTTAGTGACAAATGAGAACCAGAAGTCCCACCCCCCCAAAACAGCCCCCAGCTGCACGGAGGGCGGGGCTAAGCAAGTCCCCCTATCTGCGATGACTGCGACACCAGAACTTCTAAGGCCAAGTGGTGTTCCATCTAGAAGTTTCCTCTTGTCACTAAACATCACCACATCTGCTCTGTCTGCCCTGATGCAAGATGGAGACCCACCTTGGGCAAGGACGCCCCGCAAGGGCAGACCGCAGAACCCCAGCCACCCCACCCCGGCTGTGCCCGGACTCTCCCCGTCAGGGATGCCATGGTGGGGACCCTGGCCTGGGCTCAGCGGAGGGTCCCTCACCTGCTCCTTCCACGATTGCCTCCCCAAGAAACCCTAGCAAGGTGCCTGCTTGGGTGAACACAAATGTTCCTGCACAGAATATTCCCAACGCCTTTCTAAATGCCACATCTGGCTGAGTTAATTAACGGAATGAGAACAATGGTACAAACAAAACGAGCTGACGCCGCTCACCATGGCGGCAAGAGGAAGATAAAGCCCTTTGAAATTCTGAACAGGACTCCGGTGGACCTATTTATCAGTGTCTGATTAAATGCTCCTATTCCTTTGGAAAATAAATTTCCATAATTCTTTCCTCAATTAGACCAATAAACTGTTTCTTAAGTATTTTTCTCTTAAAAGTTTTCCTAATTCCTCACTCTCAGCTCTTGAAACCTAATGTCCACGTTCAGAAGCTAAGGAGGGATGAAGATATCAAATCCTCTCTCTGTCCCCTGTGCCCTCCACCCCTCCTCGCCCCGTTGTCCTCTCCTCTGCCCACCCTGGCTGAGTGCAGCGGCGGCGCCCAAGAGGCCCTGGCAGAGAGGCCGGGTACAAGGCCCAGTGCCCCCGACCAGCTGGGCAGCCGGAGACACTGGATGGGGGTCCCTACAGGGTAAATAGGACAGTGCACTCAGGGCTGCTGTGAGGACCCTGGAGACGTTCTACTTTGCAAACCAAACGCATTTCACAAATGCCCACCCACTCCCCCAGCCACCACCCCAAGGCTCGGGGAGGCTTGTGCTTCAAGGGAAAGCCACAGCGTTTGTGGCTCAGACCAGCAGACCTGAACTCAAACCCCTGCCGTGCGCCCGTGTGCTGTCCTTACCTCTCCAATTCTTCATCTCCCATCTGCAATACAGGGACGCCAGTCACCCCCCAGTTTTGCTGTGAGGCTGAAGTGCACACACACTGCCAGCTCGACGCCTGGCACTCTCGGCCCTGAAACGGCCGATGACCGAGTCTGTGCGCCCCGAGAAGCGGCCCCTCATCACAGCCAAGCTGGGAGGAGGCAGGGTCAGCATGGACTTGTCTCCTGGACACATCCTAACCCTCAGCTGCCGATGGAAAAAGAGGTAGCACCATGCTTGATGAGGATGCTTTAATTGCCAACTTCGATGCATCTTCCCAATGTCCTAACCCTTAATGAAGATGTGCACAAGATTAACAGATGCAATTAAAAAGAGAAGCTTTTTGTTTCATTCGACACAGAATCAGCTTTTCACTGCACTTATTTATAATACCTTTGCATTTTCAAAGTCAAGGAACACAGAAAGGGAAACACAGCATGCTAGAGGACATCACATGGAGTTATCTCTGCAGGAAAATGAGGACAAAAGTATGAGATAAACCTCATTGCCCCTTGAATAGTGAAAATCCACAAGGAACAGAAAAATGGCCCTAAGTCTGTGTTTACAAGTGCCATTCACATTGGCTTCATAAACCCTTCGTGACCTTTGACAATGTGGTTAAGTCTCCAGGCCAGCATTTGTGACATGAAAATAGTACTTAAGGACTCTGTAATGTCAGACTCTCAGCACGTTCTCACGGCCTTGGCTGCCAAGGTCGGCACTGGGCAGCAGAGGAGCACGATGCCCGAGCGTCTTCATCCCTCGGCTGGCTGGCACAGGACCCACCATGCCGTGCCCACCAGGCATCTGCAGTCACACTGTGGCATGGCCTGGGACCCAGCTATCACGAGCAGCCGCTATGACTGCCCCCTGGCCTAGAGCCCAGCTTCAAAGAAAGGACGCCTCTCGCTCTACCAATTGCCCACTGTGACCAGAGGCATGGAGGGCACAGCTTCCCTGAACACGAATTAGGTAGCAGTCCAAAGCTCACAGAAAGCCTGGGCCAAACCAAGGACTCTGGACCTCTAGCCCCTGCAGTTGGACAGAGATCCTTTAGCCAGCCACCATCTCTGAACAGGTTGGCAAGCCCATGAGTGCAGGACACATGCCTGTCCCTGCCAATGAGGGCACCAAGGGCCACTGCCCAAGCAGAGGTCTGACCCTGGGCCTAGTAGTGGCCCAAGAAGATGGCTGAGCACCCGCCAGCCAATGCACGGACCGCAGGGGTCATTTAGTGACCCTCTGCCCTTCAGAGCACTGGACGTGAGACAGAATCACACATGCAAGAGCCACTGTGTCACTGCCCTGATACCTGCAGGCCCCCAGGCCACCAGGCAGGGAGGGTGGGAGAGAGGAAGAGAGGAGGGACAAAGGGATGAAGGGAGACACTGACCAGTCTTTGGCACAACCAAGCAAAGGGAAAGAGCAGCCTGAAGCTTGAAGAGGTTTCCCAAGGGCCGTGTCACACATGGGGACTTGGGGGCCTAGTCTTGGGGTCTCCAGAGGACTGAGGGGAAAACCTCACAGAATCCCAGCGGGCTCAGGCGCCTTCTCAGCTGGCACAGGCAGACAGGCCGCCACATCTCGGGGGTTGGGCAGGGTGCCCACAGGGAACTGCAGGCAGCCACCGTCCCCTCCTGGCCCCAGGCCCTGGGGTAATGCAGCCGGGAACTCCCCACCTCCTCTGCTTGGGGGTGGGAGCCGCACCTCAACTTCGGGCAGCCCCTCCCTCCAGCAGGCCAGAGAGCCGCCACAGCACAGCAGCGATCCGGGCCCGGCCCTCCACAGCCCCGGTGACCCCCTGAGCAGGTTCACCTGGGAACCAGGACGCTGATCCCCACCTACCTCACTGAGTTCTGTGAGACTGGAACTAGACAACACGGAGAACGTCTCAGTACATTGTTGGGATGATATGATATAATGAGTCGTTGCATCAGAAGGCAAGTGAGCGCTTCCAGCAGGTCAGTGCAGACCAGCTCTTCCGGAGACCCTCTCAATAGTGTAACCAGCTCCATAAGCAAGAAAACATTTTTTATAGTTTTTTTCCTTTTGTAGTTCTCTTACGTTTCAAGTTCCCAGGCCGGTGAGATTTGCTGACCACAACTTTGTAACTTTCTGTGGCACTGATGCATCCCTGTAGAGGTTCTTTCCCAGGAACGGCAGAACCTCCTTGCGGCCATGAGGTGTGAGCCACGGCGCCTGGCCAGGTCTCATTTTTTAACAGAAATCAAGATCACATAAAGGGAAGAATAAAAGAAAGGGAAAAGCAGCAGTGCACAGGAAAGGAGGCAGATCTCGGGCAGCAGCTGAGACAGGGACAGCAGACACCCTTGTCATTGTCACACTTCCCTGCCCAGGGAAAAGACACGGCCCAGACCCCGGCAGGATCTCACCTCCACCCTCGGGCCGGCCAAGGGGCGTCCACAGGGAGTAGGCAACACACTGTGGTTTCTCCGTGCAATGGGAGGGTGTTTGGATGTGAAAAGGAACGAAGTGCCAATGCACCCTACAGTGTGGAGGCCCCTCGACCGCGCGAGGCTCAGGAGAGAGGCTGGACGCAAAAGGCCACGCACTGCACGATTCCACTTGCAGGAAGTGTCCAAAACAAGCAAATTGACAGAGACAGAAAGTGGATTCGTGGCTGCCAGGAGCTGCCCAGGGGAGTAAGGAGTGACTGCTCAATGGGTATGGGGTTTCCTTTGGGGGTGGTGAAGTGTCTTGGAACTAGATAGAGGTGGTAGTTGTATGACACTGTAAATGTACAGAAAGCCACTGAATTGTGCACCTTAAAATGGTGCATTTTATGTTACATGAATTTTACTTCCATTGGAAAAAAACAGAAGACGCAGCCGGGAGTCTGCTTGGGCAGGTTGAGAGTAGTGGGTTTGTCAGTTTCTGGGACCTCCATAGGTACATAAAAACTGGTGTCCCAGCCTCAAGGCAGGGGCCTGGGAGACCCTCACATCAAGGACATGCTCTGCGCCCTTCAAGAAGCTGCTTTGCCCAGAGACTGAATGAGGGAGACAGGTTCTGGCGGGAAAGGCTTCAGGATAAACAGCGTGGGGAGGAGGTGGGAGGGGAGTGAGGACGGAAAAGGGACCTCCAGAGCCCCCGATGACCAGGTAAACAAGCATCCCTCTGGGAGTCTTCAGAAACCAGTTTTTCTTGCATTTGCCATGCCTAAATGTTTCCCTACTAACAAAGAATGTGTCAGGATGCCAGCCAGCAGCAGGGCAGGTGCCCAGGCCCGGTGGAAGTCCCCTGGAGAAACTGAGGCAGAGGGGTAGTCAGGAAGCCACGGCCAGGGCCGGCAGCTGGTGGGTGTGAAGATGCCTGGGCGCTCACCTGCTGATGCCTGTCACCCCCTGGGCACTGTGAGGGCTGGTGGGGGCCTGGGAAGGTCTTCAGTCCTGGAAACCGGGGTAGGCAGGGACATTGGGGTGGGGATGGATGGAGGGATATGGCAGCCAGGGCTGGTGGGCACAGATGGGGTGGGTGGGCGTGAGGGACAGCAGACCTTTCCTGGGCTGATAACCATGGAGCTTAAAGGAAAAAACTACATTCTTCTGCTGAATACTTTTGTGCAATTCATACAATAAGAGCATTAAAAACAACCAGTGGGAATTATTTTGACTTTCAATAAGCTCTCTTAAAAGGCTACCGAGGAGAGGACTTCCTCACGGGAGGTTACGGTGAGACCTCTTCATACATTAAGCACTGATTAAGCGTCAGGAATGAGCAGTGACCCCCAGCCCTCGGTTGGACAGGGGCTAACCGTGTGGAGTGTGGGGAAAGCAGAGGAGGTCAGGTGTTTCTTCTCCATGACCCTTAGTGGCTGGCCACAGCCACCAGCAACATGCCCTAGTTTGTCAGCTACAACAAAGGGGGTTGGTGGAGGGCTCCCGGAGGACCACAGGACGCTACACAACAAGTGTGCAAAACAACATTGAACTGCATGTGAAAACAGGGATAATGGAGTGAATTTTATGTTAGGTGTATTTTACCACAATTTTAATGAATTAATAAAAAAAAAAAAGATTTGAAAGCAAGGCAAGGTCAAGCAGAACCTCCTCACTGCCTCACTGTCCTTCCTTAGAACTGGCACCATTAGCCCCCATGGAATCCCCCCAATGTGTCCCCACAGCCCCAAGGCATGAACCTCCCACTGCAGACAACATGGCACCCACTGCCCTGGGGCCCTGCACCTCTGCTTTTCCCCCGCCTCCCGGTATGTTGTTCACAGCTAAGACAAGACAAGCTTGGTCTCCCCAGTCATGGGGCCCTGGCTCCCTCTCTCCAGGGACTTAGCATGTGCCAGCATGTGCCACAGAGCCAGCTCACATGAGGACTCTGCTTCACAGACGCCCCAGCTCAGCACAGGAGGCCCCCAAGGTTACACCCTGGGCCAGCCCCTTCTCCCTCCAAGGCCAGCTGGAGCATGTAGGCCATGCAGGGACAGGCTCCCCTCCCAGACACCAGGCCCTCCCAAGACCATGGGTTCCATTTGGAAAACAGCTCAGTCCCAGAAACGTATTAAGGACAGTGACCCTCTGCCTCCTGTCTCTTGTGGCCATAGAGATGTAGCAATACCCAGTGGGCAGCCAGCTCTCTCTCCTGGGGCCATGTGTCCTCCCTTTGACCACATCCGTAGCACCCATGGGTCAGGGCCTCGGCTGCCACCCACCCTCGCTGCTCATTGCAAAAACTTACCCTCCTCTGTGGGTCTATCACGGTGGGGTCCTACCCTGCTCACCCCGAACAGGGAGCCCCGCCCTGCAACACAGCCTTGGCTTGCAGAGGAGGCCAGCCCTGGGCTCCCCGTGGAGTGTGCCACCAGGCTCTTTCGGCCTTGCGTGGATGCCCACCACCTCCTGCCTTCACTGTCCTTCTCCGGAGTGTCGCCTGTCTCCAGGAACTGTCACTCCACTCTCCTGTCCTTGCTGTGGCCCCAAATTCCCCCAACACCAGCGAGAGCTTTCCCTTCCCCATTACACCATCCAAGCTCACCATAGGCAACAGTTTCCACAAGTGAGGCTGGGTCAGCCTGACTGTCCACCTGCCACCAGTGCTGGTGCCAGCTCCCAGCGTGCAGTCCAGCCCCCAGATCCCATCTTGGCATCCACCTTTTGAGGCCATTCCCAGGGACGCCAACTCTGGCATGGAGAGGAGTCTCTGGGGCTTCACTGAGGACACAATGAGGGCCAACACTGAGTGGGCTGGCAGAGAGGTGGACGCTGCAGCCGCAGGACAGGCCCCGCCCACCGCACGGGACACGCTGGTGCTGAGATGGCCTCCAGAGCTCAGCTGGGCCTTATTACCCCCAGCTGACCGGCCTTTTGGCACAGACACCTCGGGCAGGGCACGGCAGCCTCCCAGCAGCTGGGGGTGGAAATCCCTGACCTGAAGAGGGAGCTGGGGCACATCACAGCATCTTCTGTGTAGGATGGCCCTATAATGTGTCACCCACACTAAGAGACACCTTGGAGAGTGGGGGAGGGCTCCATTAATAACTGTGCCCAGCGTGAACCAGGGTGAGCCAGCCAAGCTGGAACATGCGGTCACTGCGCCCTGGAATGTTGAGACCTAGAATAAAAACTCTCACGCCTCACGCCGGAGGGCTTACTGCCCCGAGCCCTTCCTCAGCGTCTGTACCTGTCGCCCACCGCTGTCTGTGGTGAGATGCTGGCAGTGCAGTCCCTGCTGAAAGAAGGAAATACAAAGGGACAAAGGTCAAGGGACATACCCAAAGTCCTGCAACCAGCTGCCCTGCCCTGTCGCAAGGTGAACTCTCTACGCCCCGCATGCTGGGGCCTGACCCAGGACTTGGCGCTGGTTTATCAGCTGTAACAGGGACCAACGTGAGAGCACAGCAGACCAAGGCACGTGATTTAAAGATGTCTTTTAATTGTGGTAAAATACACAGAACATGAAATTTATCATTTTAACCATTTTTAAGCGTCCAGTTCAGTGGCATTAAGCACATTCACACTGTTGTGCAGCCACCCTGCTCCAGGGCTCTTCCCCTCCCCAAACTGAAACTCCGTCCCCATTAAACACGAGGCTCCATCCTCCCCTCCCCCACTGCCGGCAGCCATCATTCCACCTGCCATGAGTTTGACCACTCTGGGGACCTCATGTGTCTGTCCTTTTGTAACTGGTGTATTTCCCTGAGCGTGATGTCCTCAAGGTTCATCCATGTTGCAGCGAGTGTCAGAATTTCATTCCCTTCAAGACTGAATACTGTTGCGTTGTATTTAGGCACACAGATTTTTAAAAACAGAAAGCGGTCCTCGCTCGGCCTTCAAGGTCACCACTGGCCAGAGCCCACCAGCACCCCGACAGGAAAGGCTGGTCTGGGGTCAGGCACACGGGCCACAGCTTCCGCGACCTTGGCTGTGGATTCTCCTCCTCTCTCCAGAGCCACCCTGTCCTCTGGGGCCACTGCACACACGGCCCTGCAAGCAGCTTTCAAACTAATAAAAGCACATGAAGTTTTAGATTGCTTCTGATGACATTATGGGACCTCTGACGTTCGTAGGAAGGAGAAGTTAATTCTAAAGGGTGGCACTCATCTCTGGTTATCCTTTCAAGGGGAACGGCATCGCTCTCAGGGGGCTGGCTGTGGCACTGCCCATGCCCCTTGTGCCACTGACAGGCGGGGACAGCGGAGCTGACTGCTGGGCCCCACTGGCCAGCCCTTCTGCACTGCCAGGCCCCAGGGCCTCCCCAGGGGACGAGCTGCCCAGCTGCAGAGGCTGCAAGACACCCTGGAACAGGCAGGGGTGTGCTGGGGCTGCAGGAGGAGCAGCCAGGAGGCAGGGTGGGGCTAAGGGGGGGCGACTGTTTTTCCTGGAGCTTTTCATATTTAGAAAGCCCTAAAACCATAACCCCACACCCCTGTAGAGCACCATCTGTGAAAACCTGGGAGGAAGACAACCTATCTCTGCAAACAAGCAGACTCCAACTTAGAGGGACAACGCAGACCCCTCCCCACCGACGAGGCTGACGGTGAGCACAGCTGAGGATGGGGCGGGGCGGGGTGGCTGCCCTGCACCGAGCCCCTCACACCCAAGGCGGCCTCACTCACTCACCGTTTGGGGCAAATCTCGTTGCTGCGGGGACGTACGAGCTCTCTGAGGGCAGGGAACACCTTATCTTTGCTTTCACTCTACTCACTCCGCACGGAACACTCTGGAACCACATCACTTCATATTGCCGGTTCTGCACTCCATTCTGCACCGCAGACATTGCGAGAAGATGCACGGGCTGTTGCTGCTCAAGAAGCCTGCGGGCCATGGGGGCCTGGCTTCTGCCCAGCTCAGCCACCAGGTCCCTGGAAGGCCTGGACAAGCCGCTCACCTCCTCTGGCCTCAGTCTCCCCCTGTGGGCCCCCTCACGTCTAACACCCTGCGACATTCCACTGTCCTCTGAGTGGCAGGGGCTGTGAGGGCCGGTACACAGATGGTTCCCATCCCTCTGCCCAACCCAGGGCTGGGTCAGCGCAGTCCCGCCCTCCCCCAGCGGTCCCCAGCCCTCCTCCCCACCTGCCCCCAGCGCTCTCCCTGCCCCATCCCGCCCCGCTGAACCCACACTGCCACCTCCTCTGCCCCCCAGCCCCCTCTCAGCCCAGCACATCCTTCCCTCAGGGTCACCTCTCCCCAGTGGGTGAGCACAGCCCATCCTCCCTGACACCCCAGGGATGGGCCCCTGAGAAGTGACCTCGACACCACTGCCCGCCCTGGGGCTCCACCAGGCCCTGCCTCAAGGGGACACCACCCCATTGCCCAGTAAGCACACCCGGGGCCCCTGTCGGTGACCACCAGGGTTGCACAGGTGAGGCCAGTACTTACCTGTACAGACGGCTCCGTGTGCCTCCACATTCACAGACAGAGGGGGCCCCAGCCAGTGGGAATGGGGGCAGATTTGGGAGGCCAGAAACACCACTGGCCCGTCTTTTCTTCAACTCACGGGAACACTGACTGGGAGACTGGATGGTTCTCTACTTCCAGGGCTTACCTGTGACATGACGGCTAAATGTGGGAAGGAAGGAGCCTCTCGGAGTCATAGCCCCCCGGGGGCATCCTCACCCTGCCCCACGGGAGCCTCTGTGCCCAGCATCCATCCTCTCCCACCTCCCTCTGTGCCCCCATGCTGGCCCCTCCATGGGGTCCCGCCACCGTCTGGGGAAACCCTAGGGTTCTCCCTCTTCCCCAGCCAGGAAGGGTCCTATTTGTGGGGGAAGTTCTCCCCTCCCCTCCTCTTCCTCCCTCCTCCCCTCCCCTCCTCTCCCCTAACCCCATCCACGCTCCTGAGGGCAGTGACACCAGGAAGCCAGACTGAGCGTCCCTTCCACATTTCTGGGAGGTGACTAGAGCCCTGCCTGCTGGAGTGTGCGTGAAGGGAAACGCAGAGAATGTAAAACACGGATGCACATCTCAGACCAGACAGCTATACTGATACGCAGATATCTTGGAATCTGACATCTCTCTAGGTACAAAGCAACTAAACGTGATTACAGCAAAGTGTTCCTGGTTTCTACCTTCGGTGACTCGTCCCTCTGAGGCCTGGGTGTGGCTTTTACAAAGCTCTGAAGTCTCACTTCTAGGTGAAGTCCAGTGAAGCCAGTGCCTTTTATGGAGCTTCAAGACATGAAGCCACCATCTGCTTCTGATGCAGCCTTTCAGGAGAAGGAGGGCAGCCTGCAGTGGCCGCCTGGCCACAGTGGTCAGATGGGGACAGGGACGGCCAGGGTCGCCCAGACCACATGGAGCCAGCACCCAACCTGGAAACTGGCCCTGGGGGAGTAGCACTTCACTGTAGCCTGGGCTTCTAGGAATTCACAATTAAAAGCCAGAGAGTGCTTTTATGAGTAATAAGATTTTTATATTTATGTTTATGGAAGGAGATCATGGAATGTGTCCCTATAGTGAAAGGGCACTTCCATTAACTCCCTTGATGCTTCTTACTCCTATCTAACTCTGTAACACTTAGTGCACTTGGAAGTGATGAAGCCAAATTACTGTCTCAATGTTCTGAAACTCAGACTTTCCACTGAGAACCAGTGAGTTTTTATTGGAATATCATCTTACTGAGCACCTTTTTAACAGCGATGTTGTTACAGTGAATCTAGGTGTGCCATGCAAGCTCTAGATGAATTTCCTTTTCCAGTCTGTAGCTTAAAGACATGACAGGGGACGTTTCTCAAAGAGATCAAAGAGCTGCTGAAAGAGAACATGCAAATTTCTATTGGCCAAAAATTTGGTGTCTTTTTTACACGTCTATTTTGAGTCATATATGAAATCAATTATTCACATTTTTGCACAGGTAGCCAAACATGTTCCCAGCAAAATTCTTCATGAGCAGCTTGCCCTGGTCACTACGTTGTTGACTTTTGTGCTTAGGGGGAAGGACACCTCACCACGCTTGCATTTAAAGGACAGCCAGCATTTGGCACCTGCCTTCCAGAGCAGGGGCCACACAAACATGTGCTCCCTGCAACGTTCTGCAGCTGAGAGTGGTTTGTGAGCATCCTCAGGGTCCCTCCTGGGCAGCAGCGCCAGTCCAGAGCTCTATTAGGGGCTGGGACTCCAGGCCTGGAGCTCCTACCCTGGCTCCATTCAGGCTCAGATCCTGGCTCTCACAAGATGTCCCAGGAGTTGGCAGCAGGAACACCAACAGACATGTTGGAAATGGGCTTGCATCTTCTCAGATACATGTGTGCACACATGCACACACAAACACATGCACAAGACTCATGCATGTGTGTACATGCACAGCTACATGCTCATGCACATATATCCATATATGCACAACACATGCATGCATGCACTCATGCATATATGTACACTACACATACATATTCATGTGCATGCATATACACACACACACATAGGCACATGGACAGGAGTACACACCTGCATGCACACCAGTGCTGGTCATCACCCTGAAGCTTAGCTGTGCTGGTCAGGAGAGTGGACACCAGTTCTTCTCCCTCCCTGCAGCCTTTGAAATGCATCTTTACAGCCCCCACTAAGAGGTGGGGCCTCTCCCCTCTCCTGGAAGCTGAGATGGTTTTGAAGCTGCAGAGGAAAGGGCAGGAGACGCGCCCCAGCCTGAGGACCCACACACATCCACTCACTGCCTTGGACCCCTGTGAGCACCCTGAGGACGAGCCCAGGCTCACTGGGGGGAGGATGAGAGGCTCGCTGGGGCCCAGCTGAGCAGTCAAGCCGGGGCTGTCCCAGAGCAGCCAGCCCCCAGCCACCCCCATGCGTGTGAGAGCCCTGCCAGGCAGAGCCCACAGCTGGCAGCAGACAGGATAAGGGGTGGGAGGTGGGGCATTGGAGGGGTAGGGGTGGGGGGTGTGGTCTGCTGTTGCCGTGGCAGTGGGCACCTAACACAGGCGGTGAGGATGGCAGCTGACCTACACACGTGAGAGCGTGATGAACACCAAGCATACCCAGGAAGAAGCAAGTCTTACTGAATCGCCAGGCTGTACTGGGTGGTGCAGGCCCAGCTCCCCTCTCTGGAAACCAGGGTCCCTGCTGTGAGAATCAGGTAAGCGCCTCCCCTCCCCGGCCAGGTGTCGCCTTGTACAGGGGCCTAATGAAGACAGCAGGGGCCTCCTGAGAAGGCCTGGCCCACACCAGGCATGAGAATCCAGGCCCATCCTCTCCGGATCCACCAGGCCTGACACAAGCAGGATGGAGGCGGCCTACAGCACTCCTGCCCTGATCCGTGGTGCCCTTGGCTGGGGACAGCTTCAGGAACTGCCCCTCAGGTCCAGCCTGCAATCAGGCTCATTCCCAACCATGGCCTTGGCCTCTTCTGCCAGTCCGGCCCACACTGTGTCCAGCAGGCCTCCAGGGCTGAAGTCCCTGGAGCCTCTTTCTCCGTGCCAGTGGTCACCACCCCCCAAGCCTGCCCACATGGCCTCTGCCACAGCCTCCCCTCGAGGGTCCTCCTGCTGCAGTGATCCAGGTCAACCTATACCCACAGCATTCTTGTTCCCCCCACGCTCCCCTGCTGAGCAGCCTGGGGCCTCCCAGCCACTCTAGGCATCAAGGTCCAGCCCACACTCACTATGGATGGACTTTCAACCACTACGGGCCCTGGGCACCAGCCACTATGTGTGTGGACAGTGCACACATACAGCAGGATGGCATCTCGTGCCTTGGTGGAGCCAGCACTGGGGAACCCAGGGAAAGCGGTGGGAGGGGGCCCCATGCACAAGGGCGGGGGTGGGGGAACTCACTGAAACAAAGGGGAATCACGAGAGACAGAGACAGAGAGAGGGAGAGGAAGACAAGAGACAAACAGAGAAGCAGAGACCAAAAAACAGAGAGAGACGTGGGGGGCAGTGAGGTTCCCAAGAACCCCTCCCGTGGGCCGTGTGCGAGGGAAGGCGAGGGAGGGTAGGGGTGGGCCACGTAGCACCCAGGAGAGGGGCAGTGGGCAGGAGGGGCCAGGAGGGCCAGAGAGAGCCTGGCAGAGCAAATGAGCCATGGTGTCTAGGGAGCCACACCTGCCCCGACACCGAGCCCCCTGTGGACCCACCAGGGAGGGTCAGGGAGGGGGAGCCGTGATCTGAGGTGTGGCTTAAAAAGACCCCATTGGCGAGGGGGGTGGAAAGGCAGGCGGGGGGAGCTTCGTGGTGATGGCTGTTCCGCATCTTGCCTGTGGAGGTGGGGACCAGAACCTGCACACATGGCAGAGTCACACAGAATTCAGTGTCCACATAGCTGGTGAAGTCTGAATAAGGTCAGCAGGTGTACTGGTGTCGACATCCCAGCTGTGCTATGTACTAGTTTGCAAGGACTCCCCTTGGGGGAAATTCAGTGAAGGGTACCAGGGTCTGTGTCATTTCTGCCAATGGCATGTGAACCCACAACTATCTCAGAGTGCTTTAAGTGCTGCACTGGCTGGCACATGGAGAACAGGGTGTGACAGCCCCCATGGTGCACAGAGAAGAGCAGCTCTGTGGGGGTGAGGCCTGGGCGGGGAGGATGCCTAGAGAAGGGGCTGGGGCAGCATGGGACCTGCAGGTGCTCTGGGGTAGCAGGACCGGGGTGGCAGCAGGGACTCTCACAGGCAGGACAAGAGAGGGAAATGGGCTTCCCCAAGGGTACCCGGGAGAGGGGCTGCGTTCTCCCCAGACTCGGGGCTGAATTTCCCCAAAACAGCAAGGCTCGTGTGGAAATTAACCAAACTTATAACTCTGACAGGTCATTCGAGTTTGGGAACAAGGCAAGTTTGCCAAATGAGTCTTCCCTCTTTAATTAAAATCCTTTATTAACTGCCAAGCTAATACCTTCCCCCAAGACAGACGAGATAATGAGTCCACATCCATCAACCCAGGCACCACCACCCAAGGAGGCTGGGGTGGGCTCAGGAGAGGGGGCCAGGCCCCCCCAGACAACGCTCACTCTCGCTGTGGGCAGGAGTCCATTCAGGATGCAAATCAGACCTGTCAGGAGGTCCCCGAGGAAATAGGGTGGCCCAGCCTGTGCCCTGCAGCCCAGCGCTTTGCAGAGCTGCATCCTCCCCACCGCGCTTACTGTGGCCAGTGTTCTCAGGGGGTCCAGGACACTGAGTGGGGCGGGGCCAACAGGAGCCCCCCTGCACCCCAGGAGCCCTGATGTGAGCCTTCGTATAACTCCACCCCTCCTACCCCTAAGTATACAATAAACATCTAGGAGTCTATGCCCACATAAATAAATAAATGCAGGGAAGAGACAAATATGCAAAGATCTCCATGTAGAAGAACCCCAAGTAATTCATGTAACTCTCCCCCTCAAAGACGCTCCTTAAGCGTTGGCTGCTTGTAGTGACTTCCAAAGACAGTGTGGAAAGGGGGAGGGTCTCTGACAGTAGAGACACCTGACAGACACTCCTCAGCCGGGCCAAGGCCCACAGCACCAGCGACGGGTCGTGTTCACAGTGCATAGCCTTGTGTGATGAGAACAGCACTTTACCCCTGCAGTCTCCTCCCCAAAACTGAGAAAAACACTAGACAAATCCCAATAGAGAAACATCCTACAAAATGTTATGGTTATTAAGTATGAAATGTCCAATTACCTTAAGAACTAAGTTTGACAGTTGATATCTCCGACATTTCACTTGGACACTTCTTGTTTTTATTGTGAAGGTTCATCCTCAGTCTTTCAAATACACAGTTTGGCTTGTGATTGTCTTTCAAATTTTTTTAGAGCAATTTTTGTGAAACCATGGATAAATCAAAAATTCAAGTTATTTTCAAGTATGAGTTCCGTCGTGGAACCCATGCAACGCAGACAGCTCAAAATATCGATGATGTGTTTGGGAAGGATGTGGCTAATGTACACACAGTACATTAATTGTTTGAGAAGTTCTGTTCTGGTGATTTTAATCTTGAAAATGAGCCACGTGGGCGACCTGAGACCAAGGTGGATAATGATGAGCTGAAAGCTGTAGAGAAAGCGAATCCAACTCAACCTACTCGTGAATTAGCAGCAAGGTTTGACGTCGCTATTCCAACAATATTGGACTGTTTGAAACAAATGGGCAAGGTAAAGAAGCTGGATAGATGGGCACCGCATGAATTAAACGAGCATCAGAAGAGAAATCGTCTCAAAGCTTGCCTTTCTTTGCTGTCACGACATAAAAATGAACCATTTTTACACTGTATTGTTACGTGTGATGTAAAATGGATTCTTTCTGACAATTTCAAGTGTTCAGCACAATGGTTGGATAAAGATGAAGCCAAAACACAGTCCAAACCGAACATTCATCACAAAAAGCTAATGGTGTCTGTTCGGTGGTCCAGCGCTGGTATTATCCACCACAGCTTCATGAAAACTGGTCAATCGATTACAGTGGGTGTCTACTGCAACCAATTGGACGAACTGATGAGGATGCTTGCGATTAACCAGCTGAGACTGGTCAACAGAGACAGGCCAATCCTCTTGCAAGACAACACTTGACCACATGCCACACAAACAATGCTGCTCAAACTGCAGAGGCTGGACTTGGAAACTCTCTGTCATCCACTGTATTCACCAGACCTTGCACCAACTGACCACCACTTCTTCCAGGCTTTGGACCCCTTCTTGCAAGGAAAGATATTCAATTCTCAACAAGCTGTGGAAAATGCCTTTCACGATTTCATCGCCACTCGCTCTCCGGGCTTCTTTGCTGCTGGCGTAAACAAGCTACCGTGAAGATGGCAAAACTGTGTCGATAGTTCAGGCGCGTACTTTGATTAATTGTACTGCTTCTTGCTTGAGATATAATAAACTTTTGATTTGAAATTGGACATTTCATATTTAATGACCCCAGCTCTTCAAACTGTCAAAGTCATGAGAAACAAGGATTCTGAGGAAAACCCTCACAGCCAAGAGCGGCCTGAGCAGACACAATGACAGAACAAATGTGGGGTTCTGGGATGGAAGAGGGACACTGGATAAAAACTAAGGAAATCTGGATAAAGTGAGGCCTTTAGCTAATAATAATGCGTCACTACACATTATTATTAGCTAATTAATTGTAACAAACGTTACATTAATTTTAACAAACGTGCCACACTCATGTAAGATGGTAGTAACAGGGGAAACTGGCCACAGGGGCATGTAAGAACTCTCCGGAATACCTACGCAATTCTTCTGTAAATCTAGAACTGTTCTCAAAAATAAAGCTCATTAATTTTTTAAAAACCCAAACCCCAACTGACCCGAGGTGCCCTGGCTCCCCTTGGAAGGGACTCTGAAGGTTCACTGGGGCCAACAGCAGCGAAGTCGTGGGAGGGGAGAGCCCCCCAGACGCCCGGCCAGGCTCCCGGGAGGGGGCGGCGAGACCCCACCGCGCTGGGGGCTGCAGGAGGCCGCACAGGGTCCCGGCTGGCGCCCCAGCCCCGCACCGCCGCGGTCCCCTCCCCGCACCCCACCCACTCCCCGCCCTCCACTCCCCCCACCCCACCCACTCCCCGCCCTCCACTCCCCCCACCCCACCCACTCCCCGCGCTCCACTCCCCGCCCTCGACTCCCCCCCCCCCACCCACTCCCCGCGCTCCACTCCCCGCACCCCCTCCCCCCACCCACTCCCCGCCCTCCACTCCACCCCCCACCCCCCCATCCCCCACACCCCCGCCCCGCGACACGGCCGCCCCCAAGGGCTCCGGGCGGCCGGCCTTGCACGCCTGCGCCCCCCGAGCGGCTCGGGCTGCGGGGACAGCGGGGCTGCGCCTCGGAGCCGACTGTCAGCGCCGCGGGCCTCCAGCTGCGGCTCAGAAACAAGCGGGCCACAGCCGGCCCGGCCACGGCGGCCAGCGACGTGCGGGGCGCGGGCGCCCCCCGAGCACCTCCCGGCCTGGCGGGCGACGGAGGCGGGGCGGGGCGGGGCGGGCGCGCGCACACGGCGGGGCGGGGCGGGGCGCGCACGCGGCGGGCGCGCGCCGGGCTCCGCGGGCCGGCTCCCGCGCGCTCTTCGGTCCTCGCGCGCCCCCTGGCGCCCGGAGGCCGTCCCCCGCAGGCGGCGCGGCCGGGTGGGCCCGCGGTGCGCAGCGCCCTCGCGTGGACACGCGCCGCCACCTGCGCGCGCCGAGCCGGACGCCGCGGCAGCCGCCAGGAGCGAGGGCGCCGCCCGGGCCGTCCCGCGCACTGGCTCCTGCCGTGTCCGGCAGAGAGGGAAGAGCCGCGCCCCGGCCTGGTGTCGGAGGTCGCAGGGGCCTGGGCCAGGCCGTAGCGGCAGGAAGGCCCAGAGTGGGCGCGGGCCTGGGCACCGCCTGCAGCCACCGGCCCCGGGCGGAGCCGCGGACGTCCCTGCAGGCCCCACGGGCAGGGCGCCCAGGCCGGGCCCCGGCCCCGACCCAGCCAGGCGGGCGGCAGCCGGCTCTGGCCCTGGCAGCGGCTCCGGGGCTGGTTTCCGCACGCGCGCTGCCCCGCGGGGCCGCCCGGGCCACCCCTCCCGGAGGGACGTGCCCTGGGCCGGGCCTGCGGGGTCGGGGGCGCCGGGAGCCTCCGCAGCTCCTCCCCGCGCGGACCCCGGCCCAACCCGAGCGCGCACACCTGCGGCCCATGGCCGCAGCTCGGACGTCAGGGCCGGGGTGGGAAGAGAGGGGGCGGCGTGGGCGAGGCGACCTGCCCCCCAGATCTGCCAAGAGCCGGAACGTTCTCCACTCGCAAGGCGCCTCCCAGGCGGTCGGCAGGCGGCAGGCGTGTTTGCGAAGCTCTTGATTTGGAACTTCAGGTGTTCGCAGGCGGGACGGAACGGGCCCCGCTGCCCCGGGCCGAGCTCGGCGCCCGACTGGCCTCCAGGGAGACCCCGGCCCCGGCCCAGGACCGCGCACAGCGCCTGCCGGAGAGTGACACTGGCTGTGTCCCGGAGGGGCGCGATCCGGGCCTGGCGTGAACCCCGCTGACCCACTGTCGTGGCTTGGCAGATTTCGAGCCTGTATTCCCATCGGCAGAACAGTGCCCATGACACCCAGCGGGCTGGGGCCTTAGCAGTTTCGAAGTACGCAGAGCTCCGGGCTGCTCCTCTCTCTCTCCTTCCCTCGAGCTGGTCCTGGCCCTTGCCACCCACCGCTAGGCCCAGCCCACGCCCCACCGTGCACTCAGCGCTGTCCCTGGCCACCCAGAGGGGCCAATTCAGTGACTCCTCATACCCTGTAGGGGTTAAGAGGGCAAACTCTGGAGCCAAGGTCCTTTGTGACCTTGAGCAGTATGCTTAACTTCTCTGTGCCTGTTTCCCCATCTGTAGAATGGGGTTGTGGTGAGAACTGTATTACTAAACCATGTGTCAAATATTCAGCACAACACACAGTAGGCACCAGGTATGTTAGCTGTTACACTTCAGCATCAAGAGGAAAGTGGATCCTCCAGGAATGCATACAGGAGGAGCCACAGATGACAAGGTGCTTTCTTTAGCATGTTCAAAGATCATCAGAACAATGGTAAAAGTAAGTGGTCCTTTTCCCGTCCAGGTGGGCACTCCTCAGGCCACCTCCTCTGAAACAAGGCCCTGCACTCAGAAGGGCCACACCTGGTTTCATGCTCTGCTGTCATCATCTTGAAATTCTTAGTAACTTCATCTTTGAACTCATGCTTTGCAAGTGAGGTCAAGGGGACGACAGAGCATGTGGGTGAGCAGAGATCTGGGCCATTCCTTGCCACCTGGCTGGCATATGGCGTTCACAGTGGACCCCAATGCATGGGAGCTTAATGAAACTCAAGGCGCATGCAAGGCCCATGTGTCACACCTATGACCAGGCAAGCAGGAGCTGACAGCCCCAAGAACATGCTTTCCCATCAAGCCAGAACTTGTTCCAGCCCAGAGAGCAAAAGCATTCTAAAAAACACCAATAGCCAAAGAATGCACCATATCCTAACTCGTTACTTGCTTGTACTAGTCAAGCACTCAAACTGCAAATGACACAGAAGGCAAGGCAAAGAGGGCACCCCACAGCTCCTGCTCTACCATGGTATCCCTACCCGAAGGCAGTGTTGACAGTGCACACAGATCAAGAAGTGAAACAGTTTCCTTCTGTGCCGCAGTCCAGCTGCAGCAGAGTCCAGGAGTCCCCTCAAGGTGGGTCACGGCGTCGGCGAGTGGGAGACAGTAACGACACGACTCAGAGGTTGGAAGTAACCGTTCCAAATTTATTTTGTAGAGTCTGATTTTTATATTCATTATTTTGGCAAGCATAATCATATTTGTTATTACAATCAGGTACTAATCATAGTTTCAGGTTATAGTTAATTCATCTGGAAACTGTAACTGTTCTGATCACAGGTGAAAAACATGGTTTCTAAAGCAAAGCCAAATGAAACCTATTGTTCTAAGTATTGTAAGGTACACAGTAACGGAGCATATCATGAGGTAAAATCTTGCTTAAGCAAAGGTTATTCTAAAGTTTCTGCTGTTGTTCCTTCTTAAGCTGTACTCTAAGTTCTTCTCTTTGACGTTTTATTTATTCTATACTATTTTTCAGTTTGGACCAGCAACACTTTTCCTCAATTATAATTAACTGGCTAGAAATGTCAATCTTAGATTTTATTGTCTTAATACGCCATGGGGGTCCTGCCCGAGCAAGTCCTTCCATGAACTGTAGACTTTGATAGGGAACTTGTAAGCCGTCTTTGTTCACCCTTCTAATTCCATCCTCACAGAGGGGGGACTTGACTCTCATTCCTGGAAACGATTGCTAAACAGTATTGTAGGTGGCAATGAGGGAGAAGTAAACATATTAATTAGAAGCCACACGACAGCAGCGGTTATGAGTGATGCTATTGAGTTGATGTATCCAAAGGGGTCCCTGACGGGGTTTCCACAGTGGAGCCTTCTCTGAAGGCCCCTCCGACTTTGTCAAGACCCATGGCTGGAAATGGTCCCGGCACTTCTGTGCAGCGTCTGCACCATCCTGGCAGAAGCTATCAGATGCAGATGTGCATCTCATGTGTTTCACATACAAGTTAAATGCTCTTACATTTACATTTTAAATTGTCAGTGCAATGTAAAGAAAAACATTCATGCTAATGACTTGAATTTTAATTTTTCTTTACTTAGAACAACAGTAAGTAGCTAATCAAAAACACCATGGGGAAAAAGCCTTACTAAGGGCACCTTTTTCCTGCTTTCTGAACAAAAGGCCCCACAACTTACAGAGCTGGCCCTGCATGCAGGCCCCACCTGGGCCATACAGGAGGCTCCTTCCCACACAGAGGACAGAGTGGTAGAGCTCCTCAGCCATGAGGCGAACCCAGGACCTCTGGGTGCCCAGGTCTTAAGCTTCGAGCAGGAAGGGTGGAGCCTCAACAGGAATGTGCTTTCTTACATTTAAGTTTGTGAAACCACGTATGCTCTCTGCCTCAGTCTATGAAGTTAGGGACTGGAGGGACAGAATACTGGTGCCAAGGGTGACCTGGAAAACCCAGCGAGGCAACCCCGGGCCTTTCTGCTCAGGACCATTCTGGGCCAGACCCTCCTCTGTTGCTTCTCATCAGCAAGGTCTGACAGGCAGGTGTGGTGCAGTGTGGGACACACCCCCTGCCCATCAGGAGCACAAGACCCTCATGACACAAGGAAGACCCGCAGGCACATGAAGGACAAGTGCCCTGGATTACTCCAAAACCAGAGAGGTCTCCACTGTTGGTCCAGAAACAACTTGGGCTTCCTTCCTACCTGCATCCACCAAGGTGAAATGTCCTAGAACCTTCCTCCAGATCTAAAGAAAAAAGGGGGGGGCTCAGAAAATGATGCCCCGAAGTATGGCACTTTGGCCTGATGAGTTCTTTGAACTGCAGGACACTGGCAGGGCCTCAGAAGCAGTCCCCTCTCCTGCTCCCTTCTTCCCCAGGCAGGCCACAGAAACTAGCATCCCTCTCCCTCAATTTGGGTCACAGAAACCAGAACCCTCTGCCCTAAAGTCAGCCACAAAATAAACTAGAAATATGACTCTAACCTTCCCCCACCTTTCTGTGTAGAAGCTGGCTGTCAAGAAATTCTCTGACCTGCCTTATCTGATAGTAGGTCATAAGACTCCCATTCCAAGACTCTTGCCTACGCCTGGGAGGAAGGAACACCACAGAGATGCCAGGAGGAACCCGAGCACACAGGCCTTGCTGGGTTTCCCCTCAGGCCATGACTGTTAGATCCTTCCCTTTTTGTCCAATCACACATCCACATGGCTATCCACTCTTCAGGTCTGAGCATAAAAATGGAGTTTTCTCTGGGTCTTTGGATCTTCATTTCTGAAGATCTGTGTCATGTAAAACCTTAACTGAATGAGTCTGTTATGCTTTCCTCTTGTTAATCTGTGTTGTTCTGGGAGTGATGTCATGACCCTCATGACGGGCAGGGAAAGGGACCCCTCTGCCCCTACAGATACAGGTGGAGCTCCCTAAGGGCATCAAGCTCCTTCTGGCTTTTGTTCATTGTATCATGGTTCTTCCTCTGAAACACAAAACACAGGGCAATCATAGAGAAATGCTATTTTAATTCCTTTAAAAGTTACCAAACATCCCTTCTTCCCCTATCCAGGTTACATGCTTTGGCTTGATTCTAGGCTGTGCATCTGGGGGGAGCACAGAAACCCCTACCTCATCTCTGGCCCTGCAGCAGGCACCCCCAGGTGACAGACTCTTCCTCTAGGGGTTCACATGGGAAATCTGTAACTTCCTCAAATAAAATTTGACATTTTAAGAAAATATTTAATACCAATTAACACTGTACCATTGATAACCGTGGAGATGGAGGTGGGGGAGAACAGGAGGGCCTTTTTATAGTCAGAATTTGCAGCATCCTGGCACTTAACTTTTAAAAGCCACACCACGCCTGACACGTAGCTAAAAATGCCAAGTCATATCAAAAGCCCCAGACTTTGCAACTTTGCAACTCTACTTGCCAAGGCAGGCCCCCTGCATGATGCTTCAAGCGCAGTACTGAGGGGGAATCCCAGCAAGGCCCGTCTGTGGCATTCCTTCCTCCCAGGTATAGGGCAAGAGTCCTTCTGGAATGGGAGTAGTCTTATGACCTACTAACTATCAGATAAGGTAGGTCAGAGAGTTTCTTTACAGCCAGTACTGGGACCGAACTCAGGGGTCCTGGTTCAAATCCCAGTTCCCAGCCCTGGAACCTTGCAAAGTGACCTAAATGCACGAAGACTCCTCTTTCCTCAAGGGATGCTGCAGTCTCAGGTGAGTCAGTGCACAGCGAGCTCAGCACATGCCCAGCCCTTGACTGTCCTTAAAACTGACTGAACCCCTGTCTTCCAAATCTGAACGTCTGCGAATATCAAAGCTGTATGAAAAAAGACCCCAAGATTCTGAAACCAGAATGGGGATACCAATTATAGAAACTTGTCTTTAAAATTACCCATTCTGGCAAATGAGGCATCAAAGTTGCTTCTGCTTGTATGTAATACAGAAAGGGGAGATCCCTTTCCTGACCCATTGTAAGGGTCATGGCCACACTACTAGAACAAAAGACAGATCAACAAGAGGAAAGCACAGCAGACTTAAAGTTTTATGTGACACAGGAGCCTTCAGAAATGAAGACCCAAGAGAAAACTGCCCATTTTAATGTTCAGATTCAATGAAGAATGGACAACCGGGGTAGAAATGTGATTGGACAAAAAGGGAAGGATCAAATTCCTAGAACTCAATATCTGAAATGTGTATAAAAAATGAATTTATCTGCAAAGAACCAAATTACTTTTATTTAGAAAGAAAAGGTTTGAATTTTGATAACAAGTATTAATTGTCAAATTTAAGAAAATTGAATTTAAAAATTAAATCAGAAATCATGTTTCATATTATAATCTCTAGCTTTTAACTTCTAACTCAACTTCTGAGATAGGTCTTATTTGTATAATTTTTTCCAATGAGGCAGGTAATGATTACCAGAGCCAAGTTCTTAGAATGTACTGCAGTTGTTTCAGAGATTAAACTTATTTTCATGGCTAGAATGTAGTTTCTAAGTTATTAAAGTGAGATTTCCCAATTATAAAAATATGCTTACTATTTTTACAAATTAGTCTCAATTTCAAACTCCTCAATAGATTTAAATAAGCATTTTTATAAATATTAAAAATGGCAAATGACTTTTTCCTTCCTTCTTGAGGAAGTTAATGAACAGTCCAGAGGGCCCAAGGCCTGGAGTTTATGACAGGGCTGTGAACAAAGGTAGAGGCTGCTATCTTGCAAGGCTCAGCTGTTCAACAAAAGGATGCAAAAATGTCTAAGTCACATGTGGGCAAAGCCAACTCATCACATCCTGTTACTCTCACAAGGGTTTACATTTACATAATAGCAAGTTTTGACATATTCATCTACACAAGGCAGTCTACAAATCAACCAATCAACCCTCAGACTTTGGAAAGTAAACAAGTCACGAAGAAGAGCTGCTCAACTGCAGCCAGTAGGATTAAGCACCCTCCCTGGTGCCCAGAAAAGGGACAAACTTCGGCCAGAACAAGAGCAAAAATCCAGGCAATTCACCAGAGTTTCTCATCACAGGTATAAAGGCAACTTCATCCCACACCCCTCCTTATGGGCAGGACTCACAAGAGGGAAGGACTCAGGTCTGGGAGTCACATATCCTGGATGGAAATCCAGCTCCCACCCTGCTGCTGGGCCCTGGAGCATGTTGCTTTAGCTCCCCTCACTTGCTAAGAACTTCACAACTAACCTGGCCTCCTTCATGGGAGGCCAAGGAAGCAAGAACAGGCAGAGCTGACCACAGGCAGCAGGGTACAGGGTCTCCGCTCCCAACGGCATGGCAGTGTTTCTCAAGACAGAAGCATGTCCAGACACGAAAACCCTTCACACAACACTTACTGGGAGGTTCCCTCCCACCACAAGCACCCAACAAAGTGTCACACGTGGGACAACATCCAAATGACATGCTGTCACCTTTCCTTATGAACTTAACAGATTTCTCAAATGCAAGGATTTGAGGATCAGAGAAAGGATTTTAATTTCGACAAAACATTTCTACAAGGGCAGGCTCCAGGCTCCATTGTAAATCCATGCATGAACTCTTTTGTCAGAAAATTCAATAGGGGAAGTTCATTTGAGCCCAAGAATCTTACTTTACTTCCCAAAATATACCTAATAAAATCAGTTTAGGAAGGAGCATCAATCAATTTGTAAGAACAAGATCTCTTCCTTCCCAATGTCTAGCCAGAAACACCTGTAAAATAAAAATACGCTTCACTGTCACCCCAACTTACCTTCTAAGGACCAAATCATGAGTCAACAGAGTCAATGACTGTCAGAATTTAAGAGATAAAAAGGATAAACTCAGGCAGGACACGGTGGCAACTTCCCGAAAACGCTCAACACTCATCCTGACTCAAACAGGGATGCTCAACAAAGGATGATGTCACTGCTGTCTTGTGTCAGGCAAGAACCAACCAAAGGGAAGGGAGGTCTCCCTAAAATGCACGAACCATACTACATTATCAGAGTAACAGCCTCTGTTCAGAACAGGGTTTCCCAAATTGGAGTTAGGCGTTTATGTTAAAACTTATGCATTTTATTTGAACGGGCACTAGAAAAAAAAACTAACTTATCAAATCTGTGATAGCAAAAATATTCTTGCTTAGGATAAAGGGAAGTTAAAAGTTGACTTAAAAATATAAAAGGACAGGTGGCACTTATAGAGAAAAAGTGGAATGCAAATAATTTAAGTTTAAGATAAGTAAACAAGAGAATTATGGACGCCTCCACCATGATTCACTCACATCCCTGAAGCCAATGGCTTAATGAAATTTTGGTTAAAATTCTAAATATTTCCATCTGCATTTTAAAAGTTTTACTTATACGAAGATTTTCATTTTAAATAGAAAAATAAAAGTTCTCATGGATGAATGCCCCAAAGAGCCTTATCAAACACAGAGGCAAGAAACCCACCCTCATGGGTGCCCTAACTCCTAGCAGGAAGCAAGGCCATGTCCACCTCTATGACTTGTGAAGGCTGCCCTTTGTACACACCCAGGGTGAATCAGCTCTGTGCCCTTTACACAATCAAAACAGAGAAGGAAACAGCCTGAGCTGAAGAGACGGCAACATCAGTGTTCAGGCGATGGGCTAATCTTACCTAGAAATATGCATTTCATCCTCTGTTCATCTTTCCTTACTACCGACAGACAGTATCACGGAGCCTTAACTGCTCAGATCAACAGACTGGGATAACTTAATGAAGACAACATGCCACAAGTACCACAAAAACCTATGAATGATGAGGTGAATTTAGCCATCCTGTTTAAGGCCCGCACCACAGAAGCCTTGTGGCACAACTATTTTTCAAATATGTTAGATTCAGGATCAAAAATAATACTGTTGAAATTTTCATGGACCTCAGAATGTTCTCAACCTATTTGAAGGGCTAAATCAATATGTTTATTACAATGATTAAAGTAAGTTGTGATGCTTAAAACAAACTGCCAACGTTTTTCTGCTCTTTTGTCATGACTACTCATTCTTCTAGATACAAGGACAAAGTGCTTGTCGTAACATACTCAATGAAAAATCATTTTCCTCTTAAATGTTTCTTGATAATTCACTACTGGTGCTTTCTGAAATGAGTCTCTGAACCGGTAGATATCCTACACTGCCTCTGCATTTCCCCAATACAACTCCAGTGTGATGCCATCAGAAAAAAAGATTTTCAGTTGTATTTTTCCAAAGCTGTAAAGAGATCTTTCACCAGTGAGGGGAGCCATTGTGTTGGCATAAGAGTTGTTCTAAATATACAGTTCTCCATTTGCTGGACTGCCTTAACTGCTACAAGACGCTCACATATTAAGAAAATGAGATTTGAAGTGGATTAATTATAGTAACGATACATTTAACATCACCGTAAAGATATACTTTTTTCACACAATTATTGTTAATAATTTGAATATGTTTATTGCATTCTATTTTTGGTGGGAAAAAAACATAACATACATTTATTTAGCACAACCTTGTGAAATACACAAAGCATAACTTGGTAAGAAGCATTTTTTCTATTCCTAGTCCAGTTCTGAGGACTAAGTCATGAACTTCTCCCACTATAATTACTTCTTGCAAAAGTTGGGCACCAAGTTTAATTTTCTCCTCTCAGTATAGGCAGCAATTCACCATTTTCTTTCAATTCCTAAAAATAAAAAACATTACATATATGCATATATTTAAAAAATGAAAACATCTAAACAATCACAGCTTGCATCTATATCTGAGAACCAAAAGAAATACCTATTGAATTAAAACTCTAGTCTTACAATACTTTCAAACTAAATATTACTCCATAAAAACCGAATATACTATCAAATTACAAAATTAAAAAGGTATTCTATTATAAAACCAACAGATTGTTTAGCATTAGCAAACACAGCAACTGGAGCAAAACAATGAAGCCCCTATTTAAATTTTAGGAATAAATAAGGAAAATAAACGAAGTGATATCTAAGGTTGAAGAACCACACAAGGTGATGTTGAAAGCCTGGTACTCCAATACAACGCTCACTCCACTCCTGCTCCTCTACTCAGCGAGGGGAAACAGGCTTCGCCATTTCAACCCAACCTGGGAATCCATCTGTCTCACAAAAAGCTATAGAACCAGTAAAATGTAAAGGCCAGAAACCATTAAAAAGATGTGATAATTTTAAAACAGAGATATGGCATCGAAAGAGCTACCATTAGGTTAACTCAAACTGTAGGACAAGCTCTCCACTCTTTCTGCCTATTTTTCAGATTTAAAATCTGGAGTATAGCTGTCTAGTTTGAAATGTGAGAATAAATGATAAATAAGATTTTCTAGTTTAAAACAAACATTTAATTTGATGTAACATTTCAGGTTACCACTATGCAGCGTCAACATCAATCAATAAAACCACTAAAATCCACATGACCTTCCTCTCTGGATTAAACTCAAACAGGAGTGAGTCTGTCACACAAAAATCAAGACAACTCTCAGTAATGTCTAGGGACCTCCTTCTACTTATTTAACAAGCAGACATCCTGTTGCACCAAGCAACCTAGCAGGACTTTTCTGAGCACATAATTCAGAAGACAGTAGGCCGTGCAGCTTAGTAGAAAGAGCCGGGTGGCACTCAGGCAGAATCGGGACCCACTGGCTTCCTAGCTATGGGATGGGACAGCTCGCCTGACCGCCATGTCTGTTTCCTCATCTACTGACCGAGAATAAGAATTCCCCCCTCTGAGGCTGCTGAGGGCATTCCATGAAGTAACCGATGTAAAGCACCAAAGCAGTGTGCCTGGCACATTGTGAGTGCTTCAACTAAGGCAGTTCTCATCATCATCACTGCTGTTAAAATGAGCCAGCAGTTGAAACAGCAACCTAATCTAGATATCTCAAATCTCTCTCAACAACTGTTTTAAGTCCAAGTTCTCTGCAATAGCCATAGTGAACCGTTTACTCTTTAGAGACAAGATTAACTCACTGAGTATGTATCAGTAGCTATTTTTCTCAGGACACTAGATTGACTGAGTCATTGGGTTACGGAGTAATTCATTAGTTTATTCAGTCATTCATTCAACAAAAAAAAGTACTCACTGCTCCAACAGAGGCCAGCCAGAGTTAGCCCATCTGGAACATGTTTTAATTGAACTAAAGATGAAGAACTGCACTATACAAGAAACAGACCAAAATGGCAACACAAGAACTATTCCCTGTATCTTCTCAAGAAAAAATGTTAACAATATCACAAATTTCAAATGTGTATGTTCTTAGCAGGTGAAAATAAAAAGTCATATAATACCCTGTTATATACCTAAAAGAAGTTACTTACACAGCTTAGCTTTAGAATTAAATGAGATTTATTGATTGTATCTTCCCAAGAGTTACCAATGGCTAAGGTACAGGCTATAAAACATTCAGACAAGAACAGGCTCGAGAGTATTTGGGGTTTGAGTACTGTTTGTGTTTTACACAAATAAGGGGAGAGAGAGAGAGAGAGAAAGAGAGAAAGAGAAATAACAAATGCAGACCTAGTTTTGTTGCTTTAGGGCTACTAAAAGGCTACACTGTTAGACTTTGTTTTTCCTCCAGGAATGAGACAGTTTCCTAGGCAATATGCCTCACTGGCTTGTTTAAGATGTGTGATATCAAACCCGGAACTCTGCAGGAAATAAAACCTGCACTGATGTAACCATAGGATAAAAACAGCCTCTGCAGTCATAGGAGCTCAGCTGTTTTTATAAAACACACTGGGACAAAGTACCAACGTCACTTCAGTGTTAGGTTAGAGTTCCTTCACTTTACAAAAGTATGTTGTTAAAAACTTTCACTTTACTATATAGGCAGAAATAGTACTACTTACTACTTGTTTTCCACTTAAAGCCCGAGACCTGACCTCAGAGAAAATTCTCCAGTGGATGAGGCAGGAGGGAGGCCTGAGGACAGGCTCCCAGCCCTGCGCCCGGAGCAGCTGCCAGCAGCCCATCTTCTGTGGCAGTTTCGTCCATGCTCCCAAGTGGAGCCCACGTTCCTGCTCAGCCCCTCTACCCTAGCCACCCCGCTGCCACCCTCCTTAACACAATGCCCAGGGTGGGCCTGGGGTGCAGTAGAGGGTTTTGGTGTATTAAAGCTGCAGCTTCCATTTATCGTTTGGGGTTAACCTAGACAGCTGTGTGAGCCCACAGGTGCCAAGAGGTAGGGCTACCCTCAGTTCCAGACATTAAATATAAGAAAAGTCATGTCCATTTAAAACTCAATGACAGTTTACCTAAAGCAAACCAAAGAAGTACATTAAAATCTTTTATCCATCCAACAACGATTTACTGAGCTCCGAAAATACACAGAGCACCAGGAAGGATTCAAAGGTATATAAGAAGTGGTATCTTCTCTAAACCTGCTTACAGTCTAATAGTTAACAGACTTCTTAGCATCTGAAAACCAAAGAGGGACCTGCACTTTCTTTCAGGAGACCCAGAGCAGTGACCCTCAGCCTCTGTGTCCAGCTGGGCCGGGCAGCCCTGAGCCGCAGGCCTCCTGCTCCTCACGTCACTCTGTGCAGGCAAGGGCACATGAGTAAAGCAAGAGAAAATAATTACAATAATATAGAACTTCAGAAGCAGGAGCAAACATTTCTGGTTGGAAGAATCTGTAAATGATTCACAGATCATTTGAAGAATATTTACAAAACCAGATTTAAACATAGAATACACAAGGAAATCCAAAGCTAAGGAAACAGTGAAGAAATACTGACAGACAGTATTTCTTCCTTCAGTATTTCTGAAATGGAAGAAAGTTGTGCAGGATTTATTTCAGTGAGTAAAACTATTAAGACCTTGGCCACAGCCCAAGCGTCCCTGAATGCCAACAGCTTGGACCGTGGCCGGCAGTGGGTGGGGAGTGGAAGAGGACATGAGGAGGACCCTCTTCACAGGCCGATCACACCATGGCGGGAGGTGGAGTGGCTCGTTCAGGGAGGAGGGAGTAAGAACAGTCAGCAGCACAGGACCTCAGGCACACAGAATCGCTGACACTGGTCTAGAGGTGACTGAATATGAGGCTGGCAGGAAAGGAGTCAAGGACAACCCCAACGTTTCCACTCAGTATGAAATTACAATTTCTAAACATGCCAAAATTTTCCATTCTTTAGGTTAGCAGATGAATTGACCTTACCTTAACAATGTCCAATCCTCCAACAAGCTCCCCTTTCACATACAGCTGGGGGTATGTCGGCCAATTTGAGTAAGCTTTTAATCCTTGCCGAACCTAAAGAAACAACAGGAACCCTGAAGCCTTCCTATCAAACCCTTATGAGTAAAGCTAAGACAAAAGACAAAACGTAAAACAGAACTTACTTCTTCATCCTCCAATATATCAAATGTTTCATACTCCACACTGCAAAAAGGAGAAAACGTTTTAACAGGAAATACAGTTTTAAACAAAAACTGTAAAAGCTACATATTTGGTGTTTCTAAAATAGTCAAGAGAAGTAAATAAACTAATTCATTGCTAACAAAATTTACTATAGACCAACAAAAATGAGTTTACTTCTTAATCTGTCTGGTACTACACAGAATAAGTTACCCCAAGATAAAACTTCATCTGGACTTTTCTCTGGACAATATTGGGTTAGACCAGGAGTTGGCAAACTTCTTCTGAAAGGGTGAGACAATGAACATTTTAGGCTTTGCAGGCTGGACAGTCTCTGCTGCAACTGCTCAGCTCTGCTATGTAGCACAAAAGCAGCCACAGACGATGCATAAATGAAGGGACATGGCTGTGTTCCAATACAACTTTATTTACAGCATTAGGCAGCCAGCTGAAACTTGCCAACCTTGGGTCAGACCCACATCCCCATCCACTTAAGTCTGCCGTTAACGGAATACTCTCACCCACTTCTGGTGCCTACCCCACCCAGGGCTGCTGCTTCCTAACCGACTATAAGCTGCTCATGGAGCAGAATGGAGAAGTAGCAGCCATGGACGGGAGGCTGGAGGGTCCCCAGCCGGGATGCTGACCACACCACCAATTCCCTTCACCAGAGGGAGACATGCTTTCCACGCTTAAATAAACTTATTTCAGAGGACGTGCTGTTAATATACATAAGACCATAAGAAAGTTTTATGGCTTTATGCTGTACAATGAACAGTACTTATGTAAAGAATGGAAATCCAACCGTATCTACTCAGAAGGTAGGTGGTCAGGGTATTAGCAGGCATGTATGACTAAATCCTCCCCGGGTGACTGTGGGTATAGGTGGAGGTGCCAAATTAGACTGAAGAAAATGCCACATCTAGAAAACAACTAGACTTTCCATAAAACTGAAACCATCATAGGAACTCTTATTTACTCAGTAAGTTCCCAAGAAAACTGTCTATGGTGCAAAGAACAATCAAAAAACTTAAACGACAGGATAAACCAGGAGGAAGTACCACAAGACTGTTTGAAAGAAGAGAAAAGAAAAGGAAAGACCCAATGTAAGTCTTCCCTCGAGTCTAACTAAAGGAGGCAGATCTCCTAACACTATGATAAAAATCATGAGTTCTAGAACTATTTATAAAAGATGTAGGAGGTACCAGGCCCAAGTGTATGCAGGTATGTGGAGTCCTGACAGCCAACACACCTCCTAAAAGTTATTTGGAAAGGGGTGCCCTTCACACCTCACATACACTTGGTTCTCAGCCCCCATTGTATGTTTATTTTGGCTCCTAAAGAAAAAAATAAGAATGGAGGAGAAAACACAAAAAGCCACGTTCTCCACGTAGTCAGGACTCCCAGGAAGAACTCTGCTTGAGTCAAGAGGAGCTCAGAGGCCGGGCGCGGTGGCTCGCGCCTGTAATCCTGGCACTCTGGGAGGTGCAGGCAGGAGGATCACTTGAGGCCAGGAGTTTGAGACCAGCCTGGGCAAGAGAGCCAGACTCCATCTCTACAAAAAAAACCAGAAAAATTAGCCAGGCGTGGGGGCGCCTGTAGTCCCAGCTACTCCGGAGGCTGAGGCAGGAGGATCGCTGGAGCCCAGGAGTCTGAGGTTGCAGTGAGCTATCATGACGCCACTGCACTCTACCAGGGGCAACAGAGCGAGACCCTCTCTCCAAAAAAACAACTGGAGCTCAGAGGCCCCTGGCAACCTTGCTCATCACAGAGCCGATCGTGTCCAGAGACTCCGGAGCTGGGAGGTCATTATCTCCCAAAGTAGCCCCTGCTCTGGGACAACTGGTACTTTCAATCCAACTGAGATCAGACACAGGGCAGACAGCTAAGTTACAGAGACATTCCGCTGAAGACACGAGCTGGGTCAGACCCAGTGTGTCAGCTCAGAAGACACCCGTGCCAACGGGTAAAAAAAAAAAAAAAAATGAACTGTTTTCTTTTTACATCCCTGAAGTTGTATCCAACCTGTGCTGCTCAAGTGATTACTTTCAATCAACCCAAGAATTTTGAAATATTTTGAAGATTATTTTCCCTGTAACTTCACAGGGTTGGCTAATCCATTTAAAGGTATGGTTAGAATACATATTATAATTTTAAAAAGAAGCAATCATGAAATAAGAAACAAGAGAAATAAGCAAAGACATCTGACAAATCCTACAGAACATGTACTAAATATGTCCAGATAAGTAGTTTTGTTTTTAACTACAAAAATCAATCATGACATCCTTATTTGGCAGCTCCACTACTGACTACCAGCTTCACCAAAAAAAGCAGGAGCACTGCAATTTAACTTGCCCCACCTCTCACACCCAGGTAACGGGCTTTAGCATGTACCCATCAGTTTCGTGTACTGTTTAGAAACTAAAATTTTTTTTAAAAAAATTTAAGAACAGCCTGTAATATATTCTCCCTGAAATATCTTTATGCATGGTGAGAAAGTTATTAACTTTCCTCTGGGAAAGTAGACAAATAGTTACTCCAAAGTTGCCTAAGAATCTCCTTTATGTTATTAATATTAATACTAACAGGTTGACACTGGCCAGAAATTTCTATCTTGGTCTAAGTGAAGGCATTCACAAAACATTATAGCATAATGAATAGATATAGACATTACAGATGAAAAGCACCAGTGTCAGAACTGAAAAGTTAGAATTTTTTAAAATACACCATTTAAAAACAAGATTTACATACCCAGTAGTATTTAATATTTCCAGAATTTGTTTGCTGAATCCACATTTTGCTTCCTAAATTTAAAAAAAAAATTTACAAAGATTACATTTTTCATATGACCTAAGTGGTACAGTTGTAGCTGATGCTTTGGTTAGCCAGCACAACACTCATCCAGTGTAGCCACCACCACATTCGGGAACCTCTGAAGGCTTCCTCACATCCCCTTTTCCTTCAAGTACTGACCCATCAAGACATCAGGCCAGATGTGTAACCCACAGACTACCTTTGCTCTGTAACCACACAGATCTGCGGTCCCTAAGCCCCAGGCCACAGACCGATCCTCGGCCTGTTAGGGACTGGGCCACAGAGTTCTGCCCCCCAGGCCCCCCCACCCCACCAGAATAAGTGTCTTCCATGAAACTTAGGAGGGGGCGTTGGGGGGACTGCCGCAAAGCAGGAGGCGAGTGAAGCTTCGTCTGTATTTACAGCTGCTCCCCATCACTCGCATCCCTGCCTGAGCTCCGCCCCTCCCACACCCCCCAACCCCCAGCCCCCCACCCCTTGTGGAAAAACTGTCTTCCATGAAACCAGCCCCCTGGTGCCAAAAAGGTTGGGGACCACTGACGTAGATGACAAGTGTTCTCCAGCTCATCACCCTTGTGGTCAAAGAGTTCCTCTAAGTCGCACCTGAACTGTCTACAGGGACCTCAGCTCATTCTTTGTGTCATTCATACAAAATGGTCTGCACCCACCCACCTGTCTTGGTCGCTGCTTTCCTGTTCCCAACTGGACTTGCACTTCCATTTTTTAAAATTTATCTTTACATTATAAAACACCAAACTTTTTTGAGGTTATGGAAATCTTGAGCTTTCTTTTCATGCCACAGAACCCCAAATCCTAGCAATCTCACAGAAAAGATTTGGCACAACACAAACATTTTAATAGCTCTAATAATACCGTTCCCCAAATGTATGAATGCTTTCCTGCTTCCAGAAAAAAAATTGTTGAGAATAAAAATCTGCCTTAAACAATCAAGAAAAAAAATTATTATTACTGGGAATTATTATCTTCCTCTATTGTTTTAATAAACACATTGAACCAGTCAAAGAATCTTGGTCCTAACCTAGTGATCCCAACATGCTGAAATTTATATTAACATTTTCCTTGTTATTATTACTTTCATTATACTAATTATGTTAACTAATAAGTTATATTAACTTTGACTCTAGTTATGGCAACCTGATTCTCAAAACAGCCCTGTAAGGTACTATGATGTCCATTTACAAACGGGGAAAGTGAAGCGCTCTGTATTTAAGTCACTTGCCCAATGCCTCTTGGCTAGTAAGTGGGGCAGTTTCTTTACTCCAGCAGCCTCACCTTTCAGAGTTTTAGTTTGCTTATCTCTAAAATAGGCCAAACTCTGTCCAGACTTGCCTACCTCAACAAATAGTTGAAAATTAAGTAAAGTTAACAGAGGTTCAATTCCTATGAAGACTGCATAACATGATATAAATGTACATGGCTGGTTTTCAGAAATTACTGCTCTAATCCCAATCTGAAAGATAATTAGTTTTGCTCAAACTATCAGTAGACAGGATCTATTGAACTTGATACTCAAAATGATGTACAATCAATATATACTTTCACCAAAAATGCTATAAGAACCATCCCATTACAAGTAAGAATTGCCAATTGTTTTACTCATTCATCAAACAGATACAGAGCACACATGCCATAGCCAGGGCTTTTCCCATTGGCAATAAAGGATCTAAAGATGACCTAGGGGCGCAAAGCCGAGCACTACCCGTTCCCTGCGTTCAGGAAGTGCAATGACCCAACTGCACACAACGGCAGCACACAAACTCAAACAAAGAGTAATGAAAAGCAACTAACGGAGCCAGTAAAGTGTTAACAGTGTTGACCATGTTAGTTTGTTCCTTAGTTCATTTGTTCCCTGACAAAGTTCGCAGCGAAAGAAATGCACCCCACTGAGATGTTGATGATAAAGTCAAGCAAAATGTAGATTACTTTGTTTGATCTCCGTAAGCACCAATTAAGGCCTGGATAACTTCCTGATACCACCACAGCTTCATTAGCTAAAGCTAGAAAAAAAAGATTTAACTGTCCCCTTGTTGCAGACGTTAACATCAAAAGAAATTACAAATAAAACCATTTTTGAGTTCTTTACCTGTTTGTTTCCTTTCATAAAGAGCATCACAGAAGCTTTATTTGTCAGCACTTTGAGCCTAAAGAGAGAAAATTGATATAAAATGGCTCAGCTCAATTATTAAACACCACTTTTGCTCCGCTTCATGAGTAGCATGCATATTTGAGGGATAGCAGGATGATAGTTCACAGCTTTGAGTGGTACTAAACAAGCAAACACATTGACATTTTCCTTTATTTCATTCTCTCCCTAAGCCACTGTAAAACACAATATGGCTTTTAAGGCAACGAATGTTCCTTCAAGTTGCAATTTAAGCCCATCAACTCACAGCACTAAAAAAATAATAATAACCAATTCAGTAAGGAATTGTTCAATAAGGGGGCTCTATACTGAACCCACCCAAACTTTCCAGAACTAGGTCTTGCGTGCACCATCTTCCATCATACAATCTTTCAAACATCATAATCTAACTTGCCATCAGGAATTTTAATTTTTGAACACAGTCAAAAAGTTTAATCACAAATCTCAGGAAAAGTCAGTGCTGGGACAGGTCCCTAAAGTACCTGAGCCCTAGGGGGTCACACTACCATGTTCTCATTCCACTGGTGCTATAGATGATTCATGGCTCAAAATATTATAGGGTAAAAATTACCACAAATGAAATGCACAAATCATGTACAAAGCTATGTCATTTACGCTGCCAACAGAATATGATGAGCTTATTCTCAGAAAAACAGTAAAAGATACAGGAACCGGATGCTAACCCAGATCACTCAGCCAGTGACCCCAGCCACCTCCATTACTCTGTACTGGCAAAGAGATGTCACAAATCCACAAACTCTACCTCCTGCACTTTGCTCACTGGGAGCTCTTTAAATTATTACTCAAAATATGCTGAATTTTTACTTTCTATATAATTCTAGCCTTGGTGTCTGAAAGCACAGATTTAGAAGCAGCACATTAGGAAAACAGAGAAGGTCTGTTGGAGACAAGGCCATAAACAGCAGCAAGTCTGTAATCAGCAGAGAGGAGGAAAATCAACTGAACAGCAAATATAAGCATATAAAAAGCACAGCTGTCCTTGGAGGCCCCAAAGCCCCCACAAGCCAAGGGCATCACCAGGCTACAGCCAAGAACCACACATGAGGACACCTGGAATCAACAAGGGATGAGGAACATCACTTTCTCATGAAACAGGGAGGAAAGGGGGCAAACCATGTGAGAAAATACGGCACTCAAAGGTCAGCTTGACATATGTGGAATACTATTTATGGAGATTACTTTATTAATTAAGGACAGATGAGGTGTTTATTATTAAACACTTTAAGAAATTTTCAGAATGTTAAATGGCAAGAAAACTACAAAAGGAAGGTTTACCTTACAAACTTGAGCCCCAATTACGAATGGCTGATGTGCTGATATATTTCAAAGTAAATACCTTTGTAAACTTCTACATTAATTCATATTTATTACAATAAAAATCCCTGTAAGTCTCCCTACACACCAAAGTCCAAAATTCTTATGAGACTACTTCTCCAAAAGCTGACCGAGATCCTTCATAAAATAAGGATTTTACAACTCCAAAATATGCTTGAATTTCAACTTATCATGGTTTAGAAAGGTAATGAGAAGTACCCAGTCTGTTACAGGTGTACTGCACACACATCAGCTTTTTACACCCAACACCTGCACACTCCACACCACGGGACAGCGCCCGCAGCAGTCACTGAGGCTGCACAGAAGAAAACACGGTTGTGCCAAGTTTAAGCCAATCAGCAGTAACAAGACAACTGGATCAGGGCTTTGAAATGCAAAGAGGTAAGCAAAACTTGGTCGTTTCACGGAAACAATGACATTTCTATAAAATCAAAGAATATCCTCCACATAATCACTAAATTGGCACTAAAATTTCTCCAACCTAAATTAGATCTTCCCAAGTTTGCATGACTAGCTTGACTGTAAACAACAGAATTATGATTTCTATGATCTCCTTGATTTCTATATAGAAAGAGAATGCAAAAACTGAGGATTTAAAAGTGTTTTAAATAATGAATGTTAGACTATTTAAAACTTTTTTAAACACTTACCTTTCCTCTAATTTGGGAGCTTTGGGGCAAATTGTATCTAATTCTTCAGATGCTTCTAGCTCCTGAAATAAACACATTTATCAGTTTAAGAAAAAATTTATTATAACATAAATCTCCTTGATCATACCATAATATAGACTACTGATCAATCACCTCATCAGAAACACTGTATTTATTACAGGTTCTTGTTAATATAGAGATTTATAAGAAAGCTGTATTTTAGATTTATTACAAAACTTTAAAAAGTATGCTCTAAATGAAATTTCTTTACAAGGTACAGACTTCTCAATTCTAACCTTAATTATATCAAGTCCTCCTATGAGCTCTCCAGAAACATAGAGCTGAGGATAGGTAGGCCAATTGGAGTAGGTTTTGAGCCCCTGTCGAACCTCTTCATCTGAGAAGATATCAAAACTGCTAAATTGAATATTATGTTTGTGAAGAATCTCCACCATCTGCTTGCTGAAACCTGCATACAGAAAAAGAAAATAAAGAACTTAGCTTCTCTCTCAAAACATTCACATGATAATAAAGTAATTCAAAGTACATATTATCTATTGAGATAGACGGCTGCCTCCTATTTTGTCAGTGATTTAATCAGCATGGCTGAATAGTGTATAAAGAGAAAATAAATTCCAAGAATCTCTTATTTGACCTTGAATCATACCACACGTTAACCATACCATTCACAAAACTGTGAGCATAAAAAAAAATGTGGTGTGTGTGTATTTATCAAAGTTCCTCTTCAATATTAGGAACATTTTTTTGTTGAAGGAGAAACAAAAAGCAGAGACCTGAAGCCCAGACACCTGCGAAGGGACACAAAAGGAGGCCTTGGGTGGCAATCTCCCAGCGCTTTCCTACCAATCAGGAGACGGACCTGGACAAACTGGACAGTCCCCCTCAGCTCTCCTGTTGTGAATCTATGAGAATCAACTCTGGGGGAAGAGAAAAAACCTGCAATCGGAAAAAAACCTGCTATCGCTATTTTTAACTACTACTTGACTACACTGAAAACCCAATTCTGTTTAGTTTCTATTGCCATTTTACTACTTCCTATCTACGTCAGAAATTCTCAATCTTTACCATCTCTAAGTAGGATAAACTAAAAATCAAGAAGGAATGTGTTTTCTTTTAGTCTAAAATGGATACAGCACATTGAATTTTAAAGCTATCTTCTCTGTTGTCGTATAGGAACTGTCAATAGATTGACAGTATTCTTTCTCATCTCATGCCATAACTTGACATTTTCTTTTCTAAAACTATTTACATTCCCTGAAGTATGTAATGTGATTTTTTTTACTACACTGTAGTGACAATTTTATGTTCCATGATTTTATTATACTTTGTGACACATTTTTATTCTGTACTTTTTTGACATCATCTTATTATGACATTAGCATTGAAGAATAGAGTGTGAATATCAGTCTTTTATAAATCTATCAGTCTAGACATTTTTCTTCCCATAAGCTAATTCTTCTCAATTTTTTCCAGTGCTCCGTACAACCCTAGTCCTTCACACTTCATTCTTCCTTTCAAACATAGTTGTAATTCACTGGAAAATACCTGTTCTTCAGATTCAAAATTCCTATAAGACTTAACAGCATCAACAATTATTTTTAAATAAAATCCTATCATAAAATTCAGTGTAAGATTAATTGTAAGAATAAGCTTTACCTGATTATCACCCAAAACACATTTACTATTAAAACATGGATCTACAACTGAGCTCCAAACATTTTCCAGATCTGCAGTTTACTGAGATGAAGCACTAGCATTTATTTGTACAGCATATAAGTTGCTTTTCCTACAACTGAAGTGTCAAGTTCATGTACAGCCCGAAGTGAAACACTGATTCTAAAATTTTTTCATTCATCCGGGAGTTCATTAGTAAACAGCTAACAGCTGATTGCTGATGGTTATTCTGTTGCCAATATATTAACTCATTTCTACTATAACTGAGAAAAAGCTTTATTTTAGCTTTAGGCAATTACATGCAGACCAGAAAGATTGACTGGTAGAGTTTTTTATTTTTAAGAGTTAAAGTGGCAGACTAGAAATGCTATGCTTAAGCATAGTAAGTAAAACAGTAAGAAGGCTTTATTATAATAACAAAATATTTACACGCTTTTTTAAAGAAAAATGCATGCATGCAATACAAAGATTTAAAAGTAGAAAGATCATGTTCAACTGCCACAGAATCACCATTTCTATCCATAGTCATTTCCACTCATGACAGGAATAATAAGCCTAACCGCCACATCTAATCACTATCTAACAATAAAACCCTACAGAATACTTCTGAACTTGCTGTTTTTGTGTCTGATTTAAAAAGTAAAAACCCAGTTATATGACTCTCACTGGAGAAATTTCTGTACTGTGGTTCAAATACCTTTTGCTTTGCTAAAACTTTGTGAACTGAAATAGTTACAAGAACTCCCAAACAACTTAATTTATCTGCTTAAGAATTTAACACTCTGTTAAAAAGCTGTACATCTCAGTGCTTCTAGAAACTCCTCCTAAAACATAAGCATGTTCCTGTCTCTTCATGAGGAACACAGAATACAGACAATACAATTCTTTGACAACTGAGACCCTATCAACATGTCAGGCTCATAATGCACCATACAATCCTGCAGGTAGAGCCCAAAGTGGAGGATAAGAAGACGGAGATGTGACCTGGCAGGGGCTGGGCCAGGTCCAAGGAGGCTCCAGGGCAACCCTGAAAATGGTTTTCAAGGTTTCCTGGATAAAAAATTTAAATGTTCTTTATTCACGGCTTTTCTGATTAACAGAAAGGTAGAGGCCAGCTAATCAAAAATCAAGCATAGCTACACTTCACAACAGGAGTTCAACGGGTATAGGGCAGTGTTACTGGAGATGGGGCTTTCAAAGTAAATACTGTGCAAAATAAGGAAAGAGTAGCTACTTGAGTTCACGAGATTAGATGACCAGTGTTTTCATAAAGGGAGCTTTGCCTACACTTCTCTAAAGTACTAACAGAGGAGCAAAAGCAATTCTTCGCTAAGCAGGCTCAGGAAGGAAGAGCAGAGGGTGAAAGTCATCTATGTTCTCGTGAGAAAACTGCTTAAAGATGAAGACAGTCTGTGTAGCGATGCCCACAGAAAAGGGAAAACAGAATCAGAGCAGAATCAATGAAGGAAGTGGCCTGTCATGGTCACAATAAACATTTTCCAATTAATCCTACGTAAATATTTGATTAAAGAACAGCAACATCGTAAAATGATCTACTTGCTATATGTGATAGAAACACATGTAGCAGAAACCAAAATATCAGGAAACAGAAATGCCTATTAAAAACGTTGTTCTAAAAATTATAAAGAATAAAACAAGTACTTGAACAAAAGAAACTGTTAAATCATATGTATTTAAAAATCTTTTAATTCCCTAATTGTCTTTTATTATCTAAATGGCTAATAACATGTTTTTCAGAACACTCTGAAATGTTTTAAAGCTTCTTTCTTATTCTAACTTATTATTTGTACAGTCTTCCAAATGCCACTCAGTTAATATAAAAAATCTAGAAATACATCCTGAATTCAATTTAATGAAATAAAAGGTAAGCAGAAAAATGATTATTTCTAAGTATACCTCTAATTTACCCGAATAACCATACAACATCTGCATTAAAAAGGCCCTCCAAGATTGGCTCCACCCCACACCACCGGGAGGAATTAAAGGTACAAGGAGGTTCCTGGACTTGTCCCCAGTTACTGGGGCAAGCAGAGGTGGGCCTGAAGCTCGTGGGCATGACACACAGTCTACCACACTTGCCAGCACGCTGCTCTCCTCTGGTTGTCTGCACGTCCCTTCCCCAAGCTTCAATTCTGCCACCTGCCAATCTCATTAGGTGAGCATCCAGAAAAGATGAAGAGACTGCTATTGTCCGATCCCAAATCTGAGAATACTGTGTTGGTTTTACTGTAGGTTTGCTATGTACAACCTGTCATACAGGTTCCCCCACATTTCACAGACAGTTCTACTGTACTTCAGACTTGAATGAAGGTACTGAATAAAATCCATTTGGCTAATGTGGTAAGTTCTCGTTATTAGGCTGCCACATAAAGTACCAGAAATGATTTTCATGCCTGATGTGAGAAGGTTAACATGAACCAGCTGCAACCCCATTAAAAACAAAAGAACACACAAACATAACACAACACAGAGACTGTCTTTGCTATCTTTAGTTAACTCTAGCATAGACTAAGTTAGCTTTGCAACACATAAATAGCAGGCACTATCTGACACATAAGTACTGGCAGGGAAACTTTTCAGGCAGTACCAAGAAATAAAGGAATCATTTCTTTATCTTTTAGGATAGAATTCATCATGAAACTTTATTTTTAAAACTAGACTTTTTCATAACTTAATATGTAATTTGATTACCCTACAGGGAAGAATTTAGAATTAAATTCTCATTGGAAGCTTGGCTAGCTTTTTAAAGTCACACTGGACATGCCGTAATCATATCAATAGCATACTCAATTCTACTGCCACCTATCTTAATAAATTCCCTCCCGTGCAGTTGAAACAAATACTCTTAGAGTCTCAACAGCATCATCAAAAGGCATGAAGTGCTCAATTATGCAACACACTAATGTTGTACTAGGCACAGTAAAAAGAAAACAACATAAACCCAATACCAGAGGGGTCAAATAACTCTAAAACCTACTTACAGACAAAACTATAAGCATACATGTGTACAGAAAATATTAGTGACTATCAGCCAAGAATTAAGAATCTTCATATTACTAACAGCTATAAATTAGAAAAAACAGCAATTGGTGAATAACACAATCACTGGACACTGACAGACAACAGGGGAAGCAAAAGTACACAGACCGGACACAGAAACACTAAGAAAACTCTGCAAATTTTAAAACTGCTGAAACTGAAGTAGGTGAAGAAAAGGAGGCTGCCAAGAAAGAAAAGAAAACTGCTAATAGCAAAACTAACCAAACAGGCAAGAGACCCACTGACAGAGAGAACAGAGCAGCAGTTAGAACCTGATCCCAACTCTGCTACCATGTGACCTGGGGCAAGGTACCTTCCTATCTTTGAGTATAAAACAGACTCATTTTAAACTTATATTAAAAAACACAAAACTTATGTATAAACAAAGATCTGAACTAAATGATTTCTAAGACCCCTTTTGGTTCCAACATTCTTTGAGTTTTTAATGCAAATTAATGGGAATGACAACCTTTCAGACCTTCTAAAGGTACGTGAACTCTAGCATAAGACGTATGATACAGCTTGGAAAGGGAAGGCCCGTCTCAACTGTACCCTGTACCAGTAAAGCACCCATTTTGTTTACATTATCTTAAAAGCAGCTTCTTACCACATCGTGGTTCTTGAGGAGTTCCTTTCATGAACAACATGCAGGGGGCAGCATGAGTTAATTTCTTCAGGCGAAGGCTGAGGTCTTCTTTAAGAAGCTCATTAGCGCTGGGTGGGAAGGAGGCGCTAGATGCATGTCGCTGAACTTTTTTGGTCAACTCTGGGGCATGTGCACCATCTAATCGGTCGATTTTCTGAGAATTCTAAAGTTTAAAATGTCATTTAGAATATGTGTGGCATTCCTTCATCATCTCTATATTTTAGACTCCAAAACTATAATAAGTACATAGCTCTAGCCAATTTTTAAAGGAGTTAACACTATTATTGGAGAAATGAAAAAAAAATTGATTACCAATTGCCTGCACTGCATCTCAATTTTAGAAATACATAATTTTTTTTTCTTTTCTTGGGAACATACTGGGGAAAGACTGCAACATCTCAAAGTCACACCAGATCACAGTCTAACCTAAAACAAAAAGGATTTCCCCCACACTCGATGAAATGAGTCTATACCGAGTATAAATGAGGTATTTGGGGAGCTACGGCAACACCCATGGCTCTGAAGCACAGATTTGCACCCATTTCCCAAGAGTCATTAATCAAACCAGAACCAGCCAGATGTTCCATTATGTCCAGGCACATGCTCTAAACAACCAACTTCTGATCCAACTCAGGAAACACTGGGGGTCTACAGCCATGTGTCTGGATTTTGATCAAGAAGCTCCAGTTCTGGCTTCTGGCCCTCTGCAGTCCATGCCACTTTTCCAAGACGTTGGCAAGCAACTGGCATGGTCCTCCTCTTCAGCATCAGTGCAGAAAATGGGACTATCAGAAAAAAGGTGGAAAGCCAGGAACAACCAATGCCTAATGTTCGGGGATTAGGAGGGTAAAAGAAACAAAATAGACAGCCCCACGGCCCACTACAGATGGAGGATTTCTTGTACCATCTTTATCCTTACCTTGAAAAACAGAAAGGTAGGAACAGAACTAATTTCATATTTTTCAGATACTTCAGGAACAGCTTCAGCTTCCAACTTTTAAAATAAAAAGGAATTCAAGCTTGATTATTAAAAAGTCCTTTTTTACTACTTCAATATGTAAATCAGTTTCACAGGCATTATCCCTTCGAGTAGCTGGCGTTTTAAAGAGTATGGTACAAAAGTTTATGACATATTTACATTTAAATGAGACTCACTGGGCTGGCATGTCATCCACTGAGTCTGCAGTGTCAAAACAGGTTCAGAGGTTTTTATTTTGTTGCACATTTCAAAAGATGCCTGGAGGCTGTGAATAAAATTTTTGGTGCACTAGTGACCTAGTAAATTTTCAATCATATGCAGCTACTACTATATTGAAATCCATAAATCACTGACCCCAGTTATGTCATGATTACAGTGCTTATTTTCTGCCCACAGCAATTCTTGCTGTTTGCTCTATTGACTAATTTCAAGAGGCAGTACATCATGACTGACAGTTGCAGCCTTCTGCAAATTATGAAGCAAAAAGAGTATTTCTTCAATAAACTATTGATGTCTGATAAATTTTGCTTTTAACTCCTGCAAGGCTGCTGGACACTAAGCAGGTATCTTGCTAGGTTACTTGCTTCTGTTCTGTTCATACATGCAAATGCCTTTTAAATAAGATGACTGCACTGTGTTTGATAATTTCCTGGAGGCCCCTCAACAAAGTAGAATGTGATAACCTGACACATGGATTTAAAATATATTTAATAACACAATTTCTAAATTAGAGCACAATTACTGTAAGCTATTTATGTAGGTCCTTATAAACAACAGACTTTGAGAAAAACCAAGATATATTATATCTTTCCCTCACAGGACTGCCAATTTAATATAAACTTTTTGAAACCAATAAAAATCTGTATTCACATTATACCTGTAGGAAATAAAATTTATTGATAAATTATATTGTTAAAAGTTTTTAAAATATATACACTGTATTTTTCCAAGAGTGAAAGATTTCCACTGGGCTTGAAATACTATTTTTATCCAGAGCTTTAACCAGTCAGGCCATATCTATCAGAATAAAGCTAGATGATGCAGTGGGAGGCAGAGTCATTTGTCTTTCATTTGTATCTTCCACCTTATATATTCTTGGGTGCTCTTTTACTACCTTAATTCTTTTTCTTTAGGACACCCTTCTGCAACAGTATTTTTAATTATTTCCAGTTTTTAAAATGTATTTATTTGACAATTCTATAAATTTTAAAGCAACATCAACTATCCAATAATCTGAAAAAAGGGCAAAAAGAATATAAAGCATTCTGAGACAGCTATTTAGAACAGACTAAGTTTTAGAAACGTCTGTGCTATTTTCTTTCACATACACTATTCCACACTCAGACAAATGATGACCGGAAAAGGTGATGACAAGGGCATGCCTCCACCGCCGCCCTCCAGCTCATTACTAGCTCTTTCGGCTAACATCTATCGAGTGCCCACTAGGCACTGGGCATTGTGCTGAGCTCAGTAACACCCCTTCCTTCAGTACAACTGGATTCCAACAGAAAAGTAATGCAAATTTTAAAAAAAGGCAATACTAAGTAGAAACAACATAATATGGTCTTAAACCAGAACAAAACAGGTAGCATCCTGACTCATAAAAATAAATTCCTATATTCTTTTAAAATCTTATTTCTTCTCATATTCCTGCTGGTTTCCAGTAAGGTCCCTTACTGACAATTCTTCTGGGAAGCAAATGACCTCTTGCAATTCCTGCTGAAGCCAGAGAATCATCACAACTGCCTCCCCTCAAACCAGCTCCTGGAAGACAAGTTCTTCATAACACAAAGGCAATGGTAACAAACAAACAAATCCTCTAGACAAGGGAAGAGGAGTACAATTTAAGGCAAAACAGTTCTTCAGAACACTAAGAGCATCTAAAGTCCTAAAACATTTGCAGAGCTAAATTTTTTGGAAATATTTTTGTTGGACCTAACACAACAGTTGAAACAATGAAAACAGAAATATATAAATATTTTTAAAGGATCTGCATTCAGAAGAGCTCAAAGATGATCAACAACAGCTATCTTTCAGCCGGGCAGTGGCTCACGCCTGTAATCCCAGCACTCTGAGAGGCCAAGGCGGAAGAATCGCCTGAGTATAGGAGTTCAAGATCAGCCTGAGCAAGAGCGAGACCCTGTCTCTACCAAAAATAGAAAAAATTTAGCCGGGTGTGGTGGCACACACCTGTAGTCCCAACTACTCAGGAAGGAGGCTGAGGCAGGAGGATCACTTGAGCCCAGGAGTTGGAGGTTGCAGTGAGCTATGATGATGCCACTGCACTTTAGCCAGGGTGACAGAACGAGACTCTGTCTCAAAAAAAAAAAGAAAAAAAAAAAAGAAAAAGCTATCTTTCATGAACAACCTACTCTCTGCCATAAATCATGACAGGTCCTTAACATAAAATCGCCTAGCCTACTTACAAAAGGTACATAGCATATTATCATCTCAACTTTGTAAGTGGTTAGGTAAAGAAGAGGTATGATGGTTAATTTTAGGTATCAACTTGACTGAGTTAAGGGATCTCCAGACAGCTGGCAAAGCATTATTTCTGCGTTTGTCTGTGAAGGTGTTTTGGGAGGAGACTGGCATTTGAATCTGCTGACTGAGTCTTGAGGATCCCCCTCACCCCATATGGGCAGGTACCATCCAATGGGCTGAGGGCCTGGGTGGAACAGGAAGGTGGAGGAAAGGCATATTCACTCACTCGGCTCACTCACTCTCCTGCTCCTGGAACCGAGACACCCATCTTCTCCTGCCCTTGGACATCAGAACTCCAGGCTCTCCAGCTTGTGGACTCCAGGACTTGGACCAGCGGCCCCCCAGGTTCTCAGGCCTCCAGACTTGGACCGAACTATGCCACCAGCTTCCCTGGTTCTCCCCAGCTTGCAGACAGCTGATGATGGGACTTCTCAACTGCCATAATCACATGAGCCAACTCCCATAATAAATCCCTTCACATATCTGCATCTATCCTATCGGTTTTGTTTCTTGAGAAAGCCTGACTAACTCAGGAGGTAACTTGTTCAGAGACACACAGTCAGTAAGTGGCAGAGCCGAGACACATACATGTTTGTTTGAATACAAAGCCTGTGCTTCTTTCACTATACCACGGTTAACTTCCAAAAGACTACATTTCAAAGACAGGATTTATACGTGACTTAAGAACCAACCAGACATGGACATTTCCAGAACAGAATCCAGAAAAAAATGCCTGTAGAGGAAACCACTTGCTTCCTATACCAAGAATCTCAAACTCTGGACCCTTCCCATGTAGCACACCACGTCTATGAAGGAGGGCGAGAAGGCAAGGGAGGCAGCAGGCGAATCCAGAGGCAGGGAACGCTCTGTCCACTGTGCTTCAATGCAGGAGGGCTCAGACACCACCACGACAGGAATGGCTGGCGGCTACGATTTAGTCTGGGCCAGACACTGTGCTAAGTTTGTTTCGTGTATGGACTCATTTAATCCTCACAGGAATAAGTACTGTCGTTACACCCATTTTACAGAAGAAACTGGAACTTAAAGAGGCTCAGTAACGTGGCCTAGATTACTGCCATGGTATGAATGTGTGTGTCCCTCCAAAATTCCTGCTGGAACTTAACCCCAAGGTGATGGGAATTAAGAGGGGCCTTTGCGAGCGCTACGTACCATTATAAAAGGGTTGGAGGGAACTAGCTAATCCCTTTTTCACCCTTCCACTCCTTCTGCCATAGGAAGACACAGCAACAAGGCACCATCTTGGGAGCAGAGCACGAGCCCTCGCCAGACACTAAATCTGCTGGTGGCCTGATCTTGGACTGCCTAACCTCTAGAACTGTAAGTAATAAATTTCTGTTGTTCATAAACTACTCAGCCTAAGGCATGCTGTTACAGTAGCAAGAGTGGACCGTGCAATCACAAACTTGTTGAGTGGTGGAGCAAGGCAGTGTGGCTCCGGAGCTGAGATCCTCTCCACACCACCATGCGCCCCTTCAGCAAGTCCAACGGCTACTGCTCTTTCCTCGTTTTACTGACCTTTCAGGATCACTCAGTAACAGTGCCCACACCCACCTTCTTGCAACACTTGGCTTTCCATGTTTTCTTTTCCCCTCCCTAACTGTTGAGACTCAGTCTCTTTGGCTGCTTCCTTCACCTCTGGCCACCCTATGCATACAGGCATATTCCAGGACTTGGTTCTGAGTTCTCTTCTTGGCTTATCCACATCCGTCCTCCTGGAGTGGTCTCACCCGATCTCACAGCTCTAAGAGACACTGATATGATGATGGCTCCCAGGTTCTCCCCGGCCCAGGCCTCTCCTCTTGTTGCCAGACTACACACTCAACATCTGCACTTGGAGCTCCCACTAAGCCTGTTCCTCCCCAAGGCATCTCTAGCTCACAAAATCCACCCAGTTGCTCAAATCAAAAAGGAGACAACCTTGATTGATCCATTTCTCTCATCCCCCACCATCCAATCCATCAACAGGTTTCCTGGGGTCCTCTCCAAAATATAAGCCGACTCAGACCATGACATCATTTCATCTCTTACCTGGCCTAGTGAAAAAGCCTCCTAACTGAAGTACCTGCTTCTATTCTCCACCCAGGAGCCAGAGTAACTGATGTAAGACAGGAATTGGACTGTCACTTCCCCTGCACTCAGAGTAAGACCTGAATGCTACCACTGTCCACAAGGCCACTGGACCCTTGCCTGCACTCCAACCTCATGTCACACCCTCCCCCTTTCCACCACCCTCCAGCCCCACTAGCCTTCCACCTGCACCTCCAACCCTTTGCACTTGCGAATCCTCCGCCTAAAAGCTCTTCCCAGCTCTTCCAATAGCTGGCTCCTTCTTATTTTTTAGATTTTTTCACCTCATTATATACACCCTTCCAACAAAATCTAAAGTACCCCACCCATCCCAGTCCCCACCTTTCATAGCCTATTTTTTCTTTTATAGAACTTATTATTATCTGAAATTATCTTGGTAACATATTTGTTTACCCATTTATTGTTAGTGACCCTTAGTGTTCTGTATTCCCAGTGCCCAGAATGATGCGTGGCATTTAGTGTTCGATAAACAAATTTTGACAGGATATTAAACAAAGGTGGTCACTATACATAAACCAAGAATGGGAGTGGCCACTTGCCAACGGAGGCACTGAGGCTCTAAGGTTGAGGAGAGAACGCTTAAACCTGACATTCAGGGATATTTGGTTAAACCTCACAAAGAGGCTTCCTTCTACTCTGTGATGTGTGATATTAAAAAAAAAAAAATTCAAACTCAAAGTTCTTCTTTGTCAGATAGCCAAATATAAATTTCAAAAGTTATTTAAATTAACATTTGATAAATTTTAAGACTTTCACCAAACTTAGCCCAGAAGTAGATAATAAACCACGTTAATTGTGGTAATTTTTTTTATTACCAAGATAGCATAAATAAAAGCTAGATGATTTTTAAGATTTAACAATTCTATTGGGATTATCTGAGAGGCATTTTCAGAGTTCCTATGAAACAGAATTCAACATATGTTCTCTAACATGCCAAATAAACTGGCCAATATTTTCTGACACTGAGATGCAGGAATTCAGCCAGTTAGTTTACACCTAGTTATACAGCTAGTTGGTACCCTTCTAGAGACTGCCCAACACTGTTAACATATAGTAATTACAGACATTCAGAAATTAAACATTGTAAGCTACATTTATATTTATACTGATTGCACAGACCTTTAGAAATTAAACAGTATGAACTCTATCTTAAGATAGTTGCACATTTCAGAATAAGAATAAATCAAACTATAAAGATTCCTATTTTTTAAGAAGCAAAAATACAAATTTAAATATATAACTCCTCCATACCATTGACCTTATATCTTAAGTTACAATGGAAATAAAACACATGTACAGCAGCTACAATACAAACAAGACTAGTACTAAATGAAATACAATAGTATAAAATCTCACCAACCAGCTGGCTGACAGGTCTGACTTTAAGAATTTTTGTACTGAAGTACATTATGTGGTAAAATGAGTGCCACGGCCTAGCAGGATCAGAGTACTACGCTGGAAGTCAGGCTGGGGAGACTGGCATGGGAGGCAGAAGCCACCCAAAAACATGATAAGGTAAAGGTATCTCATCATCTAGTCAAAAGGCCATCAAAACAGGAATTAAATGACAATACAGACAAAAATACAGGCTATTTCCTAACTAATAGCCCAACCAATGGCACAGACTAAGTTCAGAGACAAAAAAAAGCCACAAGAAAAAAAAAGGAAAGATTTAATACAAAATGGACTGGATTTGGATCTCAGATACAACCAGTGGCAGGCACCCAGCCTCTTCATTACCCACAGAGCCTTGCACTGTCCCTCCTCCTTCCCACCCTCTACCAGACACTGTATTTTGAAAGACTCTCAAATAATTAATTAAATGATAAATGTGTATTCCTATTTTAGGTAAAGACACAAACAGGATCAGTATGAGATAAAGCACTAACAAAATGACTATGTAATTTAAAAACCAAAGGCACTAGACATTTTAACTAGCTATTTAATTTTATTCTGAACAAATATAAGGTTTCCACAAGACATTACTGAGAGCCTCAGGATGGGGCCCGGAGTCTCAGGATCCAACTAGATACGGCAGGGATTCAGGTATGTGGAACTTGTCATAAACATGGCACCCAGAAGGAGTATGAATGCACTTTATAATCACATCATCAGTATAGGCAATGAGGGATTCAGATGTAATAAGCGTGAAAACCTTGCCTTTCAGCATTCAGTTCCAATGAGTACAAACTAACTACTCTGACCCGAAAACGTGACTAACTTCTCTAAGGTGGTATTTTACCATCTCCTACCAAATAAGAAATTGTTGATAGTCACAAAAACTTACAATCTGTTAAAAACATCTAGTTTAAGATCATTTATTTAAATGATTTCATAAATCTCAGTCACAAAAATAGACTAATCCCTTTATTTCACAAGTCAAAATGCCAAACTATTCCATCATTTAAGAAAAGACTAAGGAATCAAAAGATACAGATAAGAGTAGCAGAATATTAGTTCCATACTCTAGAAATTTCCAAAAGCTCTCAACAGCAAAAGAATGCTATTTTAAATGAACTGCATGCCTTTCTTACTGAGCAAGGCCAATGATCTCTCAAATATTTTACTTCTCATTTGCTCACTATTGTTCAGTGAGTGCCTTTTAATTATCTACCTTACAAAATACACGCAAATTACCTTTGCCCTTGATGAAGTCTACTGGAAAAAAAAAAAAAAAAACTATGCCACAGAGTGAATTTCTGGAAAATGATGACTCCTGGAAGAATGACCAACCTAGCACTGTGTCATCCCCATGAACGGCAGGTGCAGTCAGGCTCCGGTATCCCCTACAACCTGACAGTGCTAAGGGCTTCTCCAACCCCTTGCTCACTGACACACCTAAGCACTTGAACAACTTAAAATCTCACTGCCAAGTCTGGTACCAATGTGAGAAGTAATTCTATCATCACTTTAAATAAATCATTCAGATGGCAGCTAAGAACAATGTGTCACCTAAACCAGTAACATTATACACATGAAGGCAGACTCAGAACAATTACCATCATCTTGATTAATCTTACAATTGAAACGTTTAATCATTCATTTCACTTGTAATCATTATCTTTTATCAGCGACCAAACATGCAGTTTTAATGTCCCCTTCTATTATTTATATTGGACATTTTAGGGTTACATTCTAAGGTTACATTACACATTTCATTGGAATTTTAAATAAGTCCTTAAATTTTAAAAAGCTAACTATTATATTCATATATGCTCTATCTACATAAAGAAAACTGGAAGGATTCATACAAAATTAATACACGTGGTTAGTTACGGGGTGAGACAACAGGGTTGACAGGGAAAGAGTGGGGTGAGCCTTCTCAATGTATACCTTTCTATACTGTTTGGATTTTTGAGCCATCTGAGTAAAATACCTACTCAAAGCAAACTTATCTACACAGAAGCTGTCCAAAAATTTTACCACCTACCGTACAAATGAATTAGCCTGTCAGAATTCTGTGTTTTCAGTTTACATAAAAAGAAGCGTATAGACAAATACAGTTGATGTAATTTTTAACCCCATATATGGGTATACTGGCAAACATGTATTCTGAACTCAAAAATTCTGGTTTTAAAAAACAAGACTTTGGTTTTTTGTTAGTTTTTTAAATCCTAAGGATTCAGGGTTTTGAATACAAGGGTTTTGAATACAAGGTGTGCCTCCCTCCCAATAATTCATTTCTAAGACTCTCAACACAGATTTTGGCCCTGCTGCCTAAACCAGTACTAAGTCCTGAATGACAACTTTAACGTGTTAAACCAAGCGAGTGACCCATGATCAGGACTGTCACTTTCCTAGTGCTCATGCACTCAAAAGAGACATCAGAAATGAGGACAAAGAACAAAGGAGGCAAGGGAGAAGAGACTGTCCGGTTTCCCTTTTTCTCTGCATCCTACATAGGTTAGACAGCTTTTCAGCTTCTCTCAACCCAAGATAGCAACTCCCTCCTGTGCCCCTGGTCCCTAGCAACCTTTACATACCCTTTCTTGGATCATCTTCTGCATCACACCTAGCTTTCCAAAGACATAAGTTTTGTCTCTATGTTAGTTATCTTAAAACAACCATTCCCCACAGTGAATTATCTAGTCTGCATCTGCTCTCCAACGCCCCTGCCACAGACCCCACCACCACCTGGCACTCATGTCCCCAAGGATGGGTGAGGGAAAGTGTACTTGAGAAACACAAAATCATTTAAAGAGTCTTAAGAATAAACTACAGCAAAACTCACAGAACCCAACACCAATTATAAATATTTGGAATTCCACACCACACCTCCTTTATATTAGTTAGTAAAATCTAGTCAACCCATAAGTCAGAATTAAATTCATAAAAGACATAACAGTAAGAATATAGTACCTTCACAAATGAAACTTGAGGGTGTTCTTTAGCTAACTCTGCCATGACATCATTCATCTGCGTACACTGGGGAGCCCACGGTGCCCAGAAATGGACCACAAGGAGGGACCTGTAAATCAAAAAAATGCATTTTCTAAATGTATTTACTAACTTTGGAATAATATACAGAAAATGAATAAAATATTACATTGCTGATAACATATTTGCCCACCTGGAAAACCAAAGCAGGTGGGCGCAGTTGCTGGAGGAAATCAATGAGTTTTAGCATGCAAACCAGTGTCTCAGCTCAAAAACATAGGGAAAAGTTTCCACTCACAATAATAATAATGCATTAAGTCAAATCCTTGGAAGTACTTGGGCCACAATACTACTTATTCAAAGAAAATAAAACCTTAATGGGAGAAATAAAATATATGAACTCTACCCTCTCCTGGCTGGAAAAACTTAGTAAAATAAACTATTACTAATTAAAATCTTCAATATATTTTTCTAAACATTAGGAACCAGGTGAGAAAATAAATACAAGCCTATCAAAGAATATTAATAAAGCAATAGTGACAGACTCAATTTTTGTTAAATAGTTAATTCATACAAAAGAATATTTATATCTCATGTGTAAGCTATAAATAACAATAAAATGAATATCTGTGTACCTACCACCCAGCTAAAGAAATAGAAAATTTCTACTATCTTTGAAGCCCCCATTTGGCCCACTACAAAGATATCCCCCCTGCTTCCCTAACCTCTTCAGAGATAACCACCACCCTCAATTTTGTGTTTCCTCATTCTCTTACTTTTGTTTTCCATGAGTGGCAACCAACCCTAAACAATAAGTTTCGTTTTGCAGGTTTCTGAAATTATATAAACGAAAGAGAAAAAAAATTACACTAACTTTGGAAATAAACAAATACTGATATAGATTAAATTCTATTACAAAAAGAAAAACTTTAAAAGAACTGCCTAAATTGTTTTCCACTGTTAGAATTTTGTTGTATTCAACACTGAAATATAAGAACACTCTGCAAGGTCTTGAGACTCTTGCTGACGAATTTTCAAGTAAATGATATTTCTTAGCCCTTATGAAGTGTTTCTGAACATTCATCCATCTCAATTAACAGTCATATAAACTATGTTTTCAGACCCTTGAGGAAAGTGAAAACTAAATTTCTATATTAAAGGCACATTGTTTGTGAAAAATGGTTTTGGATACATTATTACTATTAACGTCAGTGTTTACTTTTTAAACATGGTATTGTCACAAAGGGGCATAATCGTGACCACAGAAATTATGATAAAATGTCGAAAGAGAAGGCACCCCAGCAGAAGACAGGAAAGAAGTCTGCTGTTTACAAAGACTCGCTTTTATCTTTTTTATATTATGTTACAAAAGATTTGCTAAACATTTATAGTATGAACAGATAAAATAGTGGATTAATATTATTGACTAAAGTCTTAGGAATCTCAGTGTACCTCTATCTTAATTATTTTCACAAAAAATTATTTTGGAAAAGATATCTTTAAGTCTACTATTATATCCAACTGAAAAATGTTTCAGTTTTATAGACTTCTGTTCAAATATAATACTCCCCCTTAAAAAATCTGAAAATCAGGAAAAAAAAAGTCACATGGAGAAAAGAACTAAAGACAACTAACCCGTGGGCAAGGAAAGGAATAACAAACTGTAAAAACCAATAAAAACAGGTGAGAGAGGAGCGAGCCTACAATAAAGTGTCAGGAAAGTGAAAGCAAAGGCAAGCACTGGGAAATCTCAGAGGTAAGTAAAAGGGGCAGGATTTGGTGATGGAGAGGCACAGTCTAGAGCTCACTCCAAGTTCTGGCTTTAAGACTGATGGCTCATGGTGGCACTAGCCTGGAATTATACTGCAGAAGCTGCCAACTCAGGAGAGTAGTCTAATGGGCTATTTGTGTGACGTCTCGAGCTCAGGAAAGAAGTCTGCACATGATGTATGGATTTGGGAATCAAGAAATACACAGTGCCAGCATCATGCCGCAGAAAGATACAGGAGAGACCTGAGGTCAGTGCCTCAGGTGCTCATCAACACTACACTGGGACAGATGGAGAAGAAACTCATGTAGTGAAGCAGAGAAGGGGTCCTGAGAGGTACAGGAAGGTTACAGGGTCTCCCAGAAGTCAAGAGGAGAATGCCAAGAAGGAAGGAGCGACACTCGTCAACTGCAGGGAGGGGCAGTGAGCACCAGGTGAGAGTAACCTCAGTGGAACAGCAGGTACACAAGTCTGACTGCAGCACACGGAGGACTGGACTGAAGATGAGGAGGTAGAGATGTTCTAAGAGATCTGTACTAGGCAGAGGAAAGGACAGGATATTGAGGTATGGGCTTTTTAATACAAGAAAATCTTCACTTTTACTTTGTAAGGGCAGTGCAAATGGGGAGGGAGAGACTGACACAGCTGAGGATGCCAGGTCTCAGAAGAGGCAAGAGAAGGGGAATCCAGAGCAGACAAGAACTCACCTTGCAGAAGGCGGGCAGTCTCCTCTGAGTCAGAATCGAAGGAATTAAGAATGGGTAAGGCTACAAATAAATGAGTAGATGCTGGCGGAGGGAGGAAGAGAAGGAGGGCTCAGGGAAATGCTACTTGAAGTCCTCTTTCTCTCAGGTAGGAAGCAAGGTCATTTGCTGAAGCAAAAGAAAATGGAGGGCAGGGACCACCTGTAGGACTTATTAAGAAAGAGCCGTCCAGGGGCACACAAATGAAAAGAAGGAGGCTCCAGAGAAAGACCCACCTAAGACAGGAAAGGACACATTGTAGGCCCCCCAGGCGATGGGTTATAATTTGCATCCAGCAGAACTCAGCAGCTGCAGTGGATGAGCAAGTGGCAGTATTGTGTTTCATCAAACACTGTTTCCTTTTCCTCCTGGGCATTCAGCTAGACTACATTTTTCAGTCCTCCTTGCGGTTGTTTGGAGCCCTGGCACTGAGTTCTGGCCAATAGCCTGACCCCTGAAAACCCTCCCTCATGAGTCTCTCTTGCTCCTCAGTGATGCAGAGGGCAGGGGAGGTGCCAAGGCCTAAGGATGGTGAAAATGAAAGTAGAGGTCAACAAAGGCCCTGTGCCAAAAGAGTGCTCATAGCAGCCTTATACATAATAACCCAAAACAAGAAAGAACCCAGATGTCCACGAATGGGAAAAAGTGTTGTACAGTCATGAAGCGGAATACAACTCAGCAATAAAAATGAACCAACTACGGATACATACAACATGGATGAATCTCCAAAACATACTGAGCAAAAGATGCCAGGCATAAAAGAGGAACTGTATGACTCTATTTACATAAACTCCAAGAACAGGGAAAACTAAACGATAGTGACAGAAAACAGATCAGTGGTCAGGGGAAAGGGAATAAAGAACTTCCTGGGATTCTATATTCTTGCTTTGAATGGTGGTTATTGGTGTGTCTATACAATTATCAAAATTCATCATCTGACAATTAAGATCTGTGCATTTTATTATTGTATGTAAGCAATACCTCAATTTTTTTAAAAAAGCTGGGATACCACTTTTCACCAAATTGACAAAGGTTTTTCAAATCATCATATTCAATGATAAAAAAGGATGATGAAAGAAGCACTTTCATATCCTGCAGGTAAGTATTAAATTGGGACCTTTCAGAAATTTCTTACACATATGTAACCATCTATCCTAAGGAAGTAATTAAAGAAACAAAGATTTATGTGTATGGCTATTTTCCCATTATTTTACATAAATAACTAGAAAAATCTAAAGTTCAACAATACAGTTTTTTAATGGTCATAACAAAATATAATAAAGCCATTAAAAATCAAATTTTCAAAGAATTTTAATGCCATGGGAAAATGCTCACAATGATTACATTTTTTAAAAATTAAAATAGGTTACCAAACTTTATAACACCGTGACCCAAAAAAGAAAAGAAAAAATTATACACATAGAACCTGACTTCAAGTTTCAGTTCCATTATTACTAGCATGGCTTTGAAGAGTAATTTAACTTCTACACCTGTAAAACAGCAATACCTAACACCCCAGGATGTTGGGAACATCAAACAAAAATACCTAAGTGCTTTGAAAACATTAAAGTATAACATTAATGTTAATAGTTATTTTAAATTATCCACAGTATTCTCATACTTAGTTGCTTAACTTCCACTTTTCAATTAAGCACATAATGCCCAATATTATAAGGACATACTATATCTGAGACAAATATACATGTCATCCTCTTTCGGATTACATGTAACTGGTGCATTGTTTGAGAAAGACCAGGTTCAAATACTAACTAATGTGATTTTAGGCAAGTAATGAACCTTGATCCTTCATCAGTAAAATAACTGGTGCTCAATAAACAGTGGTTTTTCTTTTATTATAGTATTCTGCTACTAGAGTTATTCATCTGCAGATAACACCAGCTACCATTTATTAAACATATCATACAGTAAACCTTGTAATTGCTCTGCATATGAGTATGAATATGCCCACTGTATAGACCAGCTGAGGTTTCAGTAACTTAACATCTGATCAGATGACTTAAGAAAAAATTTCAATTCATATCAAATTTTAAAATGGAGAAGCAATTGGAAAGTAGATTTTAAATGATTACATCAACATGAGTATTAAAATTAAATATTCATAAATGCTTCCATTTTCACAAAAAACAGCTCCTTCTCCAGATGCCACACATCATTTCCCATGTGCCCATTTAAACTAGTCACTAAGGAAAGGGTATATTATTATGTCCTGGGTCATTTCAAGTACAGACCAGTGCCAAAAATATATCCAAATGTTACTTATATTTAAACTTTTTACTCACTGTGATAGTTTAAGGACTCTTTAAAACATGAAGCATAAAAACTAAAATGTGAATCACACACAAAAAATAGTCTTTTCAGGTGATGGTAAATTCAAAACGTTTATTTAGGACAGGTGCACACAAGCCACCTCTGGTGACCTCTGTAATGGCGCTGCCTGAAGACCTGTGTGTTTGCGCTGGGTGAATTAGAACCCAGGTTCCATCAATGATTAAACATCACCCCCCCAACTCCTTATTTAAAACAATTTCCCAGTTAAACCTGAAATGCCAAAAGAGTTGTTTTAGTTAACACTTTAACTTCATCACTTCCATAAAGCATTATTGACCAGAAGTCAGGATCTCTGACCCCTCCCCATTTTCAACCAGGCAACTCCCCCATCCCGCCCTCTCCACTTCAAAATCAGAGTACTACTTGCCTTTAATTCAGTCAGCAAAATCTCCCTCAATAAGCATTTACAGCCTGTGAACCCCATGAATGCACTCTGCTCCCCACCGAAAATACTAAGGGCCAACATCTATTGCGCCTCCTGCCTGCCAGGCCCCGTCTCATTTAACCCTCACAGCAACCCTGAGGTAGGCACTCATCCATTTCACCCTGGAGGAAACTGAGGCTCGGTTATGAAACTTGCCCAGGGGTTACACGGCTGGCCAGTGGCTGAGCTGACCGGGCCGCAGGCAACCCGACACTGCAGCTCCAACCTAACCGGACCGGCACAGCTGAGAGAACAACTCCGTCCCTGGTCCCGAACTTGAGGCGGTATTACCTCGGAGCGCCCACACGCACGCCTGTGCGTATTCACCTGTAAGCATTCGTGCCAGTAAACATTTACACAATTCAAAGCTTCCACTACCCCCCAAAAAAACGTTTTTCATGCATCCCCAAGGCTCTTCTTTTGTAGTCTTCTCAAAAGTGAGAAGCACGTGCACCAAACCAGGACGGACTGTCACCAAACCAAGTCAGGAAACAGGAAATCCTTGTCTATGGCAACAGGTTAAGTTTGAAAACGCAAACCCGCCGGCCGATTAACAAACTTGAAAAGCTAATCTTAAGAGAGACGGAGCTGGCTCCTCCCGGTGACAGGGGCGTTCCCTAAAGGAAGGCTAAAGGCGAAGGTGCCAACGCCAAGCCTGCAGCACGCTCCCAGCCGGCGCAGCGGGAGGTCGAGGCCCGCGGCCGCGGGTCCCCGCTCGGTGGCGCCGCGGGCCGGGGTCCCCCGCACAGCTGACTCACCGCGTCCCCCCGCCCCGGGGCCGCCCAGGCCAGGGGCCGGCAGGGTCGCGCACCCTGGGGGCTTGGGCCGCCGTCCGCGCCGGGGACGAGCTCCCGCCCTGCTCGCCGTTCAGGGCGCGGGAGGCCGCGGCTCGGGCCCGTCGACACCGGGGGCTCAGGGGAGTCCGCGGCGGCGCCAGGCCCGGCCCCCCAGGTCCGAGGCGAGCCGGGAGCCACGAAGCCGGGCTGGGCCGCCCGCCGCCCGCCGCCGGCAGGGCCTCTCGGCCGCCTCCGCCTGCTCACTCCCACCGCTCGCCGCCGGCTTACTTGGCTTTGAGGCACAGCAGCTCCTCAAACTGCCCGACTGAGCCGACCTCGACCACCGCCGCCGCCGCCGCCTCGGCCGCCCCCGCCGCCATGCTGCCGCCGCCAGACAGGAGCAGCCGAGCGCGGCGGCTAGATAGGCGCGGGCCGCCGCGCACTGCGCCTGCGCGGGCAGAGCCCCGCCCCGGCGCCGGCGGTTGCGGAACCCGGGGGAGCCCCGGGCGGCGCCGGCGGCGGTGCGGGTCAGCCGGGCTCTGACCTCGCGCGCGCGGGGAGGGCGGGGGGGGGGGGTCGCTCGGCTCCCGGCTGCCGGGCTCCGGACTGCAAACCTGTCTTGCAGCTCCTACAGCTTCTGGGCCAGGCCCGCGGTCTGTAACAGCGAGAAGGGCTCGTGCGTGACGTGTGCGTGTCCGCAAAGTCGGTCTGTGCGTTTAGCGGGCTGAAATCTATCTGCGGTGAAATCACGCCAAGGTGGGATGCGCTGGGAGGGCTCCGAACCTCGACCTGACCAGGCGCTTCCAGCTCGCTCCCGGAGGACCTGAGCCCCTCCCCGCGGCCCCCTGTCGCAGGGCCACCCCCGGCGCAGCCGACCCATCACCCACTGGGACCTCGGAGCAGCAGGGCCTGGGTGGGTCCGCTGCGGGGGCCGGGCGCCAGGACCCGCGCATCCCGCGCATCCCTCCCGCCGTGCCTCCAGCGCCGTCCCTGGCTTTCCTTACTCCCTCGGGCATCCCCCTAATGTTGACTCTCCAGGTGATTTCCTCTGCACCCTGCTTCCCATGCTTCCCCCACGCTGGCCTGCGCCCTCGCAACTTCAACCTCCAGGAAACAACCCCAAGCCCAGAACCCTCCCCTGCCCTCCAGAGCCCAGCATCCATCTGCTTTGGGGAGGAGGTCAACGTTTGTTGGATGTCCCCGGGCCACATGGGGCCACCCGTCCAAAGCGCATCTCCTTTTGGGGTTCCCATCACTGAAGGCCATCGCTCCCACCCAGACACTTGAGGCTCCTCCTGCACAGCCCTCCTGCTCCCCCTGGGCTTTAAGATCAGGTGCCCACGGAACCTTCCTTACTAACTGGGTGTTCCCAGGCCCCCTGCGCCTGCTCTTACCATGAGTCTGTCTCTTGTACTAGAACTGTGCTTGTCTCTTACACTCTCTTGTGTTCTCAAGGAGGACAAGAACTGTGTCTCTGTCCCAATGCCTGTATTAGAGCCAGGCACATAGTAGGTGCTCAATCCGTGCTCCCCGCTAGCAGCTGGCAGAGAAAGCTGGTTCACCAGATTTCAAAGACTTTGCACGAGAAAAAAGAAATGTCACATATGATTAATAATTTTTATATTGTTTACATATTGAAATGATAGTATTTGGGATATATTGAGTTTTGTGAAATATATTATTAAAATTCAATTTACCTCTTTTTACCTTTAGTTACTAGGAAATTTTTAATTACATAGGTGACTTTCATTTATGGCTCACTTTATATTTTCTGTTGGCAGCACTATTCTAGTGATCAAAAGTGGCCTTTAGGAGCCCTGTTATATATGTGCCTTACCTTGAGAAATATACGTTACAAAAAATGGTAAATTCCACTTTAAAATACAACAGGAAAACAATGAGGAACTGTGTTGTATCTTGTGTTGGTAGGTACACAAACCTAAACGTGATAAAATTGTATAGAACTAAATATGCTTATGTACAAGTAAAACTGAAGAAACTGGAAAAAATCAGTGGACTGTGTATGATATCAACATTCCTGGTTGTGATATTATATTACAGTTTTGCAAGATGTTACCATTGGGGAAAAGTGTACACAGGATCTCTCAATATTATTCTTTACAGCTGCATGTGAATCTACAGTTATTTTAAAATAAGCTTAGTTTTTAAAAAAAAAAGGTAAATAAAACCTTAGAGTTTACTATGAAAAAAATGCAGTAGGAAGGGGGAAAAAATCATGTCATAAAATGAGATATATACTCCAATTACCATTTTTAAACATAGAATTATATGGAAATAAAGTATATAATTATGTGGCTGAATGTAGTATAGAAAAGGTCTTCAGAATGATGCCCCTCAAAGTATTAGGAAAGTGAAAGTAGAGGAGAGTTAAATAAAAGGTCCTTCACTTTCGACTTAATATACTTCTTTGTGTCATTTGCATGTTTTCAAAGAGCATGGACTGCTTTTGTAATTTAAAAAATAATGAAATTGTAATGCAGGAGGGAAATGTACTATAGTGAATTCTTTTCCAAAAAAAAGAACAGTAATCACCCCTCAAATGGGCTGTTTTATAAATGCTGATTTTTTTTTCCTTTCAGTGGAGTTTGCTGAAAGTAGGATACACCAGCTGCACAGCAGACTCCCTGCTTAAAGAAAAATGCCATGAAAACTCCGGGATAACATTTCCAATTCTGCCCCTCCCTTTTTGTAGTTATTGTAGGAGCCAAGGGAAAACTTCCTCATTACCCTCTGAAGGTTCACTGAAAATCACTGACAAAAGGCAGATTAATAGGAGAAAAGGCATACAGATTTATTTGATCATAGTTTTATGTGACTTGGGAGCCTTAGAATGAAGACCCAAAGATACAGGGGAAACTGTCCATTTTTATCCTTAGGTTCAACAAAGTATGGACAGCCATGTAGAAACACAACTGGACAAAAAAATTTTGATCTAAAGCTAATAGACTGAGTGGGGAACTCAGCAAGACCTGTCTGTTGTTCAGATTCTTCTTGGCCTCTGTGTAGCATTCCTTTCTTCTGGGTGCGGGACATGACCCTGTCTGGAATGGGGGTCCTCCTACCTGCAGTCAAACAAGGTATGTCAGATAATATCTTTATGGCCAGTTTTTACACAGAAAGGCCAGGGGAAAGTTAGAGTAGTATTTTAGGTTTTTTGGCTGGCTTTGGGGAAAAGGGGTTCTGGTTTCTATGACCGCCTTAGGGAAGAGAGATTCTGGTTTCTATGTCTAGCCTCAGGGGAGAATGAGGGGCCAGAGATGGGAGGGCAGGAGAAAGTCAAAGAAAAACTTTTGCTTCTCAGGCTGTTTCTGAGGCCTTCATTTTGGGGTATCGTTTCCTGAACCCCAGCATTACCACTATTGATGCCAAGAGGCTTAGGGTCAGCAGATGCCTCGTGGCTTTAAATGCTCTGACTTCAGCCACAGACCACTTGGTTCAGCACTGAGCACAGCCATGTTTTGGGGAGTTCCGGGATATACAGGTATATGCTGGTGTATAGTGCTTTCAGCCTTTCAAAGTCCTCACGAAGGAGTGTCCATAGTTATCATTCAGCGCTCCCTGGAGCTGATGATGTGGACAGCATCACTGCCCACCCCCCACTTTATAGCTAAGGAAACTTCCCTGACCCACAGCAGGGGAGGGGAGCCCTGGACTCAACCCTTCACCTCACCGCCTGGAGCTCCTCACCCACCCATGCCCTGCAGAGTCCCGTCCTCTCTCTCCCCCCTCTGAGAATGTTAGGGCCCATAGGGAAAAGGTGGCCACTTAAACTGGTTTGGCCTATTACAGAACACTCTAGACTTGGCTTTCCCCTAAACCCCCTTAGAGCTCAAAAGCTAAAAAACACAGAAAAGCAAGATGTTGGGGCTGATTTTGGCCTGTGTCCCCATGAGTTCATTCTGGGCACTGCTGTTCTGCTGGCTCCGTATATAAGCATCATTTAGCCAAGTCCTCTTCTCTTTTGGGGGGAAGACATTCCACTGGAGGGCCCAGTGACACTTGGGCTTGTGTGGTCAGAAGGGGTTCTCCTAACACAGCAGCTGCCTCAAACACAGAGTGGGAACGATAGGACAACTGGGCTTCCCCAGGGTGCTACATGGCACTTACTGGCCTGAGGAGGCCTGATGCACAGGGCCCAGGACAGGGTTCTGGGCCTGGGGGCTGGAGTTTTTGCCTGGGAGAGCCAAAGTCCAGTGGAGGGTTCAGGGGGTGCTTCCTGGACCCTCTGGCAGCAAAGAAGCTCCACCTCATGTCTGCGAATTGACTGTTTTAAAGTGGTGTGTGTGTGTGTGTGTGTGTGTGTGTGGTATGTGAGAGAGAGAGAGCGAGAGATTAAGGTGTAATTATTTTGCTGGGTAACAACAACTAACATTTACTGCTCCCGCACAGGCAAGGAAGCAGTTTGGCCATGAATGTTTGAAGTTGCCCATTCATTCCTGTGGCCCAGAGGTACTCAGTGGGCACAGGCAGCCCACAGCCAGAGGACGGCCTGGTCAGCTTGGAGAAAACGGGAGAGGACCCCCCGTGGGGGTCTCTGTAAGCCCTCCCAAGAGAAGCTAGAAACCCAAAGAAGTGCTGGGGTGAGGGAGGATGAAAAGGCGTTTTTTTAATGGGTAAAGTTTGGCATTTAAAAGTGTTGTTATTCAAGTAAAATGGCCAACGTTTCCTTTCTTTTAAGAGAGACTCTTAAATTCCAATTACTCCGCCCCCAAAGACCAGTTGAGAATAACCCCAACTGGAGGGAATTAATTTCCTTAGGAATTTCACTGTTGCAAGATTAATGGAGCCCCCCTGCAGAGAAACAGTAAAACTGTAAGTACAGTAGATTTGCACCTGAAGGATACATATTTTAATTTCTGTTCTCAAGCTGCGATAACATCTTCTCCAGCTACTATAAAAAGCATAAATGAGCACCCGCACGTCTGCTGAGAACTTGCAGCCACCGAGCTCCCCGGGAGGAGCCCCCCGCCCGACCCCGCCCAGAGGGGCGCAGACCCCCGACGGCCCCGCTCGCGTCCGGCCTCGCGGTGGCCGAGGGCGCAGTGACCTGGGCGCGGGGCTGCTAAGGGCCGGACCGGCCGGGACCGGGTGGACCCAGAGCAGAATGCCTGGACCGGATTCTCCTAAGTCCACCCGCATGCCACCCGCAGCCACCCGCAGCCCTGCCACCCACCCTCGGGGAGGGACAACCGGCCCGGGCGGAGAACCCGGGAGCCCCAGCGGCGGAGGGTCTCCCACCTGCCGCTACGGAGCCCAGCGGGGAATTCCAGCCTCAGTCCGGCAGCTTCTCTGGCGCCAAGGATGGGCCTTGGGAAGGGTCTTTCACGAAACCGGGTTGAGATAAACCCGACACGAGGTCCAACCGAACAACTAGCCCCTTCCTTCTCCTTAGCCCAAGGGCCACCCTGGCAACTGGGACCCTCCTCTTGTCAGCCTAACCAAGGGCCAGTCTGGGATACGGCAGTGGAAATGGGCTGTGAAGGCCCCTCTCTCAACCCTTAGGAGTCTGGACCTTGATCTGAGAACACGTCAGCCAGTTTTCTGTGTTCCCTTCCTTACCAGGAACTGCTTTTATTGGAAGAACTCTATGTATATGCTTGCTATAAATGTTGTTTATGCTGTCATAGCTAGATTTTTATTGGTTGTATTTTTGCTGCACTTGCTTGAAAAATAATTATTTTCAAAGAAAAGAAGAATTACATATCCAGTAAACTAAATAAGACTCACAGTTTATTAGGGACCTCTGACAGCTCCTCAAATGCAAGAAAAGATTTCCAGGCAGTGAATGGACAATTTATGTGCAAGTTTATTTGTGAAACAGATTTCAAAACATACTTCATCCTGGCTCTGCCAATAAAAATACATTCTATTTCTTTTCAGAAGTATGTGTCATCTGATGGTTTCACAATAATCCAGTTTCGCCTAAGAAGATAAGACTATCTGGGTAAGTATGTACCCACTAACCCAATCTAGCCTCGGGTTGAATGTTGTCAGGCTGCCATACAGAAAAAAAAAATGTGATTATGTCCCAAAAGGCATTCTTTAGAAGAATGCATTTATAAGAAATGTAGTTTATAAATCTTAACACAATTGCTGCAGTCTCCAAAAATTTTTTAGTTAAAATAATTTTTAAACATGTTTTTAATTGCTTACAATTTATCGGGGGGAAAAAAACTCATCTTGGCGTTGACTGCCCATTTTCCATCCCCTGCATACATTCTAATCTCTTCCTGGCCTAGGGCCAGATGGGGAGTTGGGCACGGCTTGTAGAGCCAGTTTCTAGGCTGTAGGTGGCATCAGCCACCTCTTCAGGCTGGAGAAGGAGCGGCCTTTGTTGAGTGGCTTCTTTATTCAACCTAGAGACCATGATTGAGAGTTACAAACTGGTACTGTATCTGTGGAGGCTCTGCTGATCCACCCAAAACCCAGCCTGCGAACTTCTAACACCTTCTCCTGCCCTGTCTCATTTCAATTAGCTGTGTATTTGGGATCCTGTAAGATTTACCACATCTGTGCTGTACCCATGAATTCATGCCGGTACACAGTGGGAGGAGGCAGAGGAGGAACGCTCTCTGCATGCGGTCACTTGCACACATTTTTCCACACGCATTGGTATTTACCCAAAGGCCCAGTTCCTGATGCAATCGTCCCACACATATTCGATAACATTTTTTGGTCACAGAGTAAACATAATTACCACGTATGTTTATATGCAGCTGCATATTTTCTCTTTTTTTTTTTGAGAGTCTTTTTTTTTTTTTCAAATATGACTTCATTAATTTTGTAAGACAGAGTCTTGCTTCGTCGCCCTGGCTAAGGTGCTGTGGTGTCAGTTTAGCTCACAGCAACCTCAAACTCCTGGGCTCAGGCCTCCCAAGTAGCTGGGACTACAGGCATGTGCCACGATGCCTAGCTAATTTTCCTATTTTTAGTAGAGACGGGGTCTCGCTCTTGCTCAGGCTGGTGTCGAACTCCTGAGCTCAAGCGGTCCTCCTGCCTCGGCCTCCCAGAGTGCTGGGGTTACAGGCGTGAGCCACCGAGCCTGGCCCGTATTTTCTCTTTTAAGTCAAAATGTTTTACATGTAAACAGTGGTGTGTGTATATGTATTTATTCTCTAAGTCCATTTAGAGTTAATTTTCTGCATTTATTTGTAATTTTTATTTCATATCTAAGAAACTAAGGACGCAGATGATCCTGCCCTGGTGTCACAAACAAGACCATTTGTAAAATCAGAAGTAATTCCCTAGAGACTTAAGAAGTTCTAACCAGTCAGACTCTTTCAAGCTGTGTGGCTCCAAGAGCTCCCATCTGAAGGACGACCCTTCCAGACACTGGGTCCCTACCCATGCCCTCTCTCTTCCGTTGACCTTGGCATTCTTTCACAGGCTGCTTTGGCACAGACACATCGCCTCACAGTGGAGACCTCTGGAGTGGCCAGAGAGCACAGCCAGCACCTCCTACCTGTGGAAGGAAACCACGGGAGAGAGGTCTGGGAAACACTGGGAACACGTGTGTGTGCATGCGAACACACACCCCCACACCTCAGTGGCACAGTTCAGCAATACACAGTGAATAGTTCTGGAGTCCAAGCTGTAGCCAAAGGGCAGAGCCAGTAGCTGGTTCTCTAACATGCAACAGATGCCATCCCAACCTGGAAAGCTATTGGTTGAAGTTTGGTTAAATCAATGACAATAGTCTTCTTTTGTTTTTTCTTTTTTTTGGAGATAGGATCTCACTCTGTTGCTGAGCTAGCATCATCACAGCTCACTGCAACCTCAAACTCCTGGGCTCAAGCGATCCTCCTGCCTCAGCCTCCCGAGTAGCTGGGACTACAGGCACAAGGCACAACACCCAGCTAATTTTTCTATTTTTTGTAGAGATGGGGTCGTGCTCTTGCTCAGGCTGGTCTCAACTTCTGAGCTCCAGCAGTCTCCCCAGAGTACTAGGATACAGGCATGAGCCACTGCGTCTGGCCACAATAGTCTTATACTTGCCAAAAGTCCTCGAACATCTGCCACACCTACAGTAACTTCCTGTTCTCTCCATCCTCTAAAATATAGCAGTGACATTTCCCCCCAGGAGCAGGAAGAAGGAACTCTGACTATTTTGATTAATCATCTAAACATTCTTGTATCTCTTCCAAAGTTGCCCATCCCGGGGCTGCGTGAATATTGGCCCACCACAAATGCCTCCCCCTGCCGAGAGCCTGGTTGGCAGGAGTGTGTGATTCCCGGCGCCCCTACTCATTCAGCTCTGGGAGCCTCCGTGCCAGTGAGCTAGTAGCTGCTCCAAATGAAGCTCAGGGGCAATTTCAGGAAGGTGATGAAACTGTAAAGTAACCCTGCACGATGTGAACGAATCTGCATTTGCTTCAAACTCTGAACAGATTCACAGTTTATATTGTCTCCAGACTGGAACACCCACCTTGGATTTAAATGGCTGGGATGTTTTTCTATAAAATGATTGCTGACTTTAAATTCCTTCTTCTAGAACAAAACAAATAAAAAAGAAAGGAAAAAAAAAACACCACTGATTTTTAAAGGATGCGTAGGCCCCTATTGCCTGATAGCATGTATGAATGAATAAATAAATAAATGTGTCAATAGGTAATGTTCTCATGACAAAGTAGCTAATTTCATGAGAATAAAGTAAAAACTTGGTGGCAACTCCATTATTAGCCAAAGTTTGAGTTCATATCTATTACTTGCTCATTCATATAGAACCTGTTTTATTTTAATCAGAAGAAATACTTCTTTTAAACCTTTTGATACTAATATTACCTTTAGACTATCCTGGCACAACATACACTCTTTTTTTCAGTTCAAATCTGTTGAAATGACTAAGAAATGAGTAACAGGAGATACAGGAAGAAAGTCACCTTCCAACGATGAGAGACAGATGTGGGACCCTAAAATGGGAAGCCCCTGACTCCATGGACCTGAAGGAGAGAGCCTGGCGGGGCCTCATCCGGTCCCGCTGACCACAGACACCCAGCCCATCAGAAGTTAGGCTATGAGCCAGCGGCAGGAGCCCTTAGGCAGCAGCAGGAGGCAGAGAACCCTGTGGCCCCAGGGAGGTCTTCTGTGGCCTGCCACCTTTCTCTCCAACCCCGCCACGTGGCATGGGGAACCCCATGGGCCCTGTCTTCAAAATCGCTGTGTTTTATTCCTATTTTCCCAAACTGTCCAGCCTTCTTCCCAGACTAGTGAGGACGAAGAGAGATGCTGTCACCAATTTGTTTGAACCTTTATTTTCTAGTTTCCACACACTCTATATCACTGCCTTGCAGCTAAGAGTGACCAGATCCCCTCTCTGGGAAGCGAATCACAGATGCATTCCTGGCCACCCAGTTTTCTCTCCTCTTGAATCAGTCTATTATATATTTCTCACCCAGGACCGAGTTATTATTGGCCACAGCTATATTTACCCTACAGAAATATGTCCTTTTATGATGGGATATATATATACATATAAATAACAGTGCCCTAGAATACATGGCCACTAACACAGCTGGGTGAAGTCGAATTCCAAACGACTCCCAAGGCCTAATCCTATTCTTAAATAAAATGTTATTTTTTTAGGGATGACTATAAAAATCTTCAACACTATTTAGCAATCCCTTTGGAGGGGGTTTGTCTCTTATTTACCAGAAAATGTAGTATGTGAGTTTGCATGTCTTTGCTTTTGTTTTATAATTTCAAATAGTCAGAAAATATTGCGTTCACTGGCAAACAATTTATTTTGATTGATAAAAAGGGGTTAATAAAAAAACCCTTAGAAATAAAAAGAAGGTGAATAGTAATATATCTTTCGTGGTGCCTTCTTTCCGCTGTGCATAAGAGAGCAAGCTTTTATACTTCTCCCCAATAAGTCTTCTCCCCTTATTTCCTATACCTACGGAGTCATTTATAACCCTTATTATTTCCAACTCACACACTAATGTAGCATCAGTCATATTTCCACATGGCAAAAACACCCTATAATTTATATGAAAATACATGCCAAAAATGGATTATCAAACATAACCAATGTGACTTCATATACTTGAAAATAAAAAAATTTAGGATGAAATATAAAACATGTTAAAATTTCAATCTGTTGTTGAAACAGAGCATATGATAGAAAATACATTGGTCTATGGCATTTAACAAACATTGCCAAGCTATTAGAAGCAGGGATAGGTTAAAATGAGAAACAATTAGCATTCAAACAAAAGGCTATTGACTTTGGAAGGCACATTTGTGGTTTATTAATATTTTTAATTTTCCATAGCACCTATGAAGAAAGTACAAAGTGACAGACTGTAATCCTTGCCTTCTGTAAGTAGCAAGTATTTACAGTTACATTATGGGATGGATTTGGGCATATACATTACACAGTATCATATAAATCTCTAATTTGCTCTGGTCATAAAGTCTTTCAATATTAAATAATTATCTGTGTTTGATCATCCCTAAAGAGCATATTCACAATGTCAGAAAATAATTCAGGGAACTGGCCTAGATCACAAAGTCAGCATGTAAAGACATTATTATGAAAGTTGAAAAACAATGCGTTGTTATTTCATTTTTTGCCCCAGTGGTATTCCTGGATTATTATAAGGATTACATTTAGAAAAATCTTACACTGAGTCTTGCCACAAAAGAAAATATAGCCTAAGCTGAAATGACGTTGGAACACAACCATGACCCTCACCACAAGTATGTGGCTGACCTTCTAGGAAGAAGGGCATCCTTCAGGTTCTAACCTCCTCTTGGGATGGAACCACCACCCTGTCCACAGGGAGGGGATCGAGCTGAAGACTGAGGCTAGAGACAAGGGACAAGGGGCAGCAAAGCTTGAGGCACCCGTAGGCCATCCTAATCAGCTACTCTTTAGTCATGCTTGCATTTGAACATATAAATATGTCACTAAGAGACAAGAAGTGGACCAAGGTTCGTTTGTGTGTTCTCATGGTTTTGTTGTCCCATTTAATATCCCATCTGTGTTCGCTCCACCAGTGCCTTGTTAAACAACAGCAGCCCTGGCGGTGGGGGGGAGCGCAGAAGGAGGGCAGGAGAACCCTCTCTTGGAGGCCCTCCCTAGGCTTTGGCGTGAGCAGACGCCACACAACTAACTGCTGAACTCACTTGTCCACCAGCCTTGCCCTGGGCACCCACTCTGGGCCCGCATGCGCTGAGCACAGGGACACACAGATAAACACACACAGATCACATGAGCTCCCGTGGCAAGTCCAGGCAAGAAAACATGGACAGCACGATAGAAAGGGGTAGATTCTCTGGGGGGTCAAGTTCCAGAGGCGCCAGAGCAGCCAACTTGAGCCATGATGGAAAGTCCCCATGGGAGAGATGGACACTGGCTGGACCTCGGGCACCGAGGAGAACGGAAAAGGCAGGAAGAGAGAGGTAGGGATGAAATGGGATGAGGAACAGCCTGAAGTGCAAGGGGCCCTGGCCAGTGGAGACCCTGGCCAGCTCCAGGTTGGTGAGGGGCCCGGCGGGGAGGTAGGTGGCGAGACTCTCAGGGAGGCCAGGCCCTTAATCGCACATTGCGGTGCACAGGCCACTTCGAGCCGCTCCCCTGCCCTGCACTCCCCAGCAGGGCACCTGGGAACTTCCACTGTGATAATAAGGCCCTTGGCCTAACTGACAGAGCTAGAGGTGGTTTTGTTTGCTTGTTTGTTTGAATCTAACTCACCTTGTTTTCAAGAAGACCTGCAGCTCAATAAGGAGGCTTCACATAGGAACCCAAAGGCCACACGGCAGCAGAGGGCTGGGAAACCCAGGCAGATATGTCTGAATTCAGGTCTGCCACGGGATCGTTGTGCAGCCCTGGGCACAATGGGTAACTTCTCTGAGCCTCAGTTTCTGTATCTGCACACAAAGATAGCCCTGTAGTACTGCTGTAGGATTAAATGAAATCAAAGATGTCAAATGGACTAACAAAGTCTCCAGTTAGGACAGCTATTTCCTGAGTGCCTACTGTGTGGCTGGCTCTAGACGGTGCAGAACAAGCACTCTGGAGGGGTGTGCAACATTAATCAGCAAAAAAGAGAACTACCACATAGTGACAGGTGCCATGGGGAACTGGAATTGGGTCACGCAAGAGTATGGGTGGCTGCTGTGCCCTGGGTGGTCAGACATCGCTCCGCAGGGGAAGGGATGTTTCAGTCAAAATCTGGAAAACAAGAAGGAGCAAACCAGGTGTAGTTGAGGGGGAAGTGTTTCCAGGCAAAGATGATAACCATTATCGTTAGTATAATAGCTAAAGAAACAGAATTTCAAAAGTAAAAGATAACCTTATACTAGTGCCCAAGGAAGTGCTGGGAATTTTTAAACACGAGGACGAGAGGGAAGGGAAGGAATACTTACCAAACACCTACTATATGCCAGGCTCTGTGCTACAGACTTTACATACGTTGTCCTTTGCATCTCAGCAAGATCAGCAGGTGTAGTGATTTTTAAAAGAAATCATTGGAGTTTGGAAGGGGGAAGGTAAATATAGCACTCACCACTCCACAGCCACAGACAGTAGCTCAAAACTCAAAGCATCCTATTGAGGTAGTTACCATTATTATCATCCCAATTTTTATTTTATTTTTTAGAGATGGGGTCCACTATATTGCCCAAGCTGGAGTGCAGTGGCTATTCACAGGCTACATCATAGCACACTACAGCCTCCAACTCCTGGGCTCAAGTGATCCTCCTGCCTCAGCCTCCAAGTAGCTGGGACTACTGGCTCACACTGCCGCACCAGGAAGAGGGAGGGACTTAGAGGTTAAAGTAGCTTGTCCAAGTGCTGGGAACTGGCAGAGTGGAATTGGAACCCAAATTATCTTCCACCTGAGAGCTACTTTCCCTGAAGGTGGTACACAAGATGACAGTTGGTGGTGCATGGAGAAACAACTTTTAATAGTTAATGTATTTATTTTTTATTGTGGTAAAATATACATAATGTAAAATTTGCCACCTTAATTATTTTCAGGTGTACAATTTAGTAGTTAAGCACATTCACAATGTTAGGCAACTATCACCACCACCCATCTCCAGAACTTTTTCATCTTCCCAAACTGAAACTGTAGTCATTAAACATTAACTTCCCCCTCCTCCTCTTCCCAGCCCCTGAAAACCACCAGTCTAGTTTCTCTCTGCTTGAATTTGACTATTCTAGGTATCTCACATAAGTGGATTCATACAGTATGACTTTTGTGAATGGCTTATTCACTTAGTATAAATGCCTCAAAGCTTCACCCACGTTGTAGCACTTCCTTCCTTTTTAGGCTGAATAACATTCTATCGTGTAGATCTGCCACATTTGTTTATCCATTCTTCCACTGATGGACACGTGGGTGGCTTCTGCCTTTTGGCTATTGTTACTAATGCTGCTATAAACATGGGTGTACCAATAGCTGTTTCAGTCCCTGCTTATTTTGTGCATATACCCTGAAGAGGAATTGCTGGATCATATGGTAATTTTATTTTTAATTTTTTGAGAAGACACCACACGATTTTCCCCAGTGGCTATAGCATTTTACATTCCCACCAGCCATGCACAAGGGTTTCAAGTTCTCTACATCCTAGCCTATGCCTGCTATTTTTTCTTTCCTTCTTTTTTGGTTTTATGTGTCTTTTTAAAATATTTTTTATTTTTTTGTGATTGCCATCCTAAAGTATTATCTCAATATGGTTTTGATTTGCATTTCCCTAATGACTAATGATGTTGATAATCTTTTCATGTGTTTATTGGCCATTTGTATATCTTCTTTGGAGAAATATGTCCATTCAAGTTCTTTGTCTATTTTTTAATTGAGTTGCTTTTGTTGTTGAGTTGTAGGCATTCTTTATATATTCTGGACATTATCAGATATATAATTTGCAAATATTTTCTCCATTTCATGGGCTGCCTTTTCACTGTATTAATAGTGTCCTTTAATGTATTAATAGTGTCCTTTAATAGTGTCCTTCAATGCTGTAATGAAAATTTCAGGTTTTCATATAGTCCAATTTATCTATTTTTTCTTTTGTTGACTGTGTTTTTGGCATCATATGTAAGAATCCAATGTCATGAAGCTTTTCCCATGTTTTCTTCCAACAGTTAATGTATTTACTTTAACATACTAAAATAATGAGCACTTTAAACCATTATTTTATGTTACATATTATTTTAAAAGTTTTTTAAAAATTTAAGATATTGAAAATTTAAATAAATGTACTATGTAAATAATAGGAGAGGTTTAGTATACATCTTACATTTAGTACCCAAATGACTGATGTTTGGTAAATAGTGTGCTAAGCTAAACTGCATCCTTCTAAATATACCTATTGCTGTATCTAATTTATGGGCTAAGCTTTTTCCCCTATTACCTGATGGTTGTCTCAAGCATCTGTTAAAGGAAAGACATCAGGGCCAACATGGAATCATTAATGCTAAGGATCCACACCACCAAACTGAAGCCTACGTTGTTTACTTGTGAGGTCTGACCTTCTGAGAAATCAGGAGAGTGATGAGAGCCACATCCCATTGAGCCAAGATTTCGTATACATCCCTTTAAGGAAAGTAATCTTGAAATGACCAATCTGCTATTTGTTCATTGTTCCTGTTTTCCTCTGCTTTTTTGCGCCTGTGAAACTCACCCACGCTGCCTAGATCATTAGAGCACGTTTCCATCTCGTAGATTGGACGCTGCCTGGTTCGTGAATTGCTAAAAAAACCAATCAGATCTTTGAAACTAAATTTGTTGAAATTTTATTCTTTGACACATCTTAGAAGCAGCCATAAGTATAAAGTCCAGTGATATTGAAAGTGGATAACAAAGCAAGTCATCTAATCTAAATTGCAAGACAAAAAAATTTACAAGTCAAGGTAGTAGTACAGGTCCACAATATTACCTTTCAATTCCGAAGTGCAAAGAGTTCTAAAAATCATTAGTTTTTTTCCCAAGTTTGGAGCAAACTCATTTGAACTGATATGAGACTATTTACAACCTTTATATAATCCTGCTTACCTACTTAGGGTGAATATTTATGAATATTCACACATTCCTGCTACGGAAACATTGATGACGGAGTACTGTGTCAGATCCGCACGGAGGGGTTTCATAAAACGCGGTATATACCCTAGCCTTTACAAATATTCAAAAAAATCTGAGCTCCGGAAACACATCTGGCCCAAGCGTCCTTTTTTCACTGTTTGCTTTCTGAGACAGGGCCGTGGTCCGCGGCGCGGGGCCCGAGCCCGCCACCGAGCAGCGCGCGGGTTCGACCCGCTCCGTGTCCGGCGCGGCCGGTCCACTCCTCCTCGGGCAGCCCCGCGGCCCCAAGCCCAGGGTCCCCGTCCGGGCGCGGCGCCGGAACTCCCGGGCTCGGCGACCAGCTCAGCCCGAGCAGCCCCGCCCCGCCGCGGGGCTTTCACGCGGGACCGCGAACCAGCGGGGGCAGCGCCGGCAGCAACGTACCTCTCCTTGACGCTGTTCGCATCGGGCATCCTTCTAAGTATTTCGGACGTGAAGACCCGATGCCATCCTCCCAACCCCCACCCTTCCTAAATGAGGACACCGAGCTAGATGAGCTACCCAGCGTGCGGAAAGTCACGGAGCACGTGGCCCAAGTGGGGTTCTCGTGGTTCGCCACAACGGTTAAAGGAGGACCCTTCGTAAGGAAGGATGCGCCAGCGGCAGCGGAATGGTAAACTCGCAGCCACTCCAACGATGGCGACAGGACAAGAAGTCTGGAGGACGGTGATCAGCTGTGGGATGGTTCAGCAGCTCAGGCTGCTCTGGCCCTAGGTGCTTTCCTCCTTCCCACTAGGTTTCCCACTGGCTGCCCTCATGGTGACAAAAAGGCTGCAGCAGCTCCAGGAAGCTTGCACTGGGCACAGCCTCCCCCGTGCCACAGGAAGGAAAGCCCTTCCCAGACCGCCGCAGCGGCCGCCTTTACTCCCCCCGCAGCGGCCGCCTTTACTCCCCCCGCCAGAGCCACGCCGCACGCCCACGCCCCGCCAGGCACCGGCAGATGACCGGCCCTGTCTTCATTCACCAGGAAAGGGCCCGGGTTGCGCCTCTGGAGCCCCCGGCAAGCCGCGGAGACGAGGCTGCCGGTGTCCAGCACAGCCACGGGCCGGAGACCGGACCGCCCGCAGGCTGCAGAGGGAGCGCTGCCCACGCTCGCGACAGCGGCCTCGCTTCTCTGGGCCTCAGTTTCCCCTTCAGCACAGCCCGAGCGCCCTAGCAGCTCAGCGCCCGCGACCTCCTTGGGCCCCCCAGCCCGCAGAGGGCCTCCGGGGCCTCCCGACGACAGCCCGCCGGAAACAGCGACCGCTCCCGCCCAAAGCCAGGCGGCCTCCCGGGACCACAACCCCCAGAAGCACCCGCAGCCTCACCCCTGCCGATTGGCCCGCCGCGCCGTCTATCAGCCAACCAGCCGCAAGAAGACGGCTGCCGACGGAGACCAGCGACCAATCACAAGAGAGAGCAGGCGGGCGCTCCTCGCGCCGATCCTAGCGCTGTAATCTAAGCGTGGCGGGATCCTGAAAGAATGGGTTCTGCGGCGCCCCACGGCTGGTTCTGTGAACCGACAAGCGACAAGCCGGCCTCTCTTAGGGAAACAATGACCCGGGGCAGACAGATAACCCTCACACCGTCCCCCTTCCTCAGAAGACTCTGGTCTCCGCTACTCCTGCCTGCGGCCCTTGCCTCAGAGCTCGCGCGCTCCTCGCAGCGCCCCGCCCCCGCCTTCTCATTGGCTCCTCGGGGCCACGTGAGAAAGGGGGCGTGACGCGCGGCGGCCTGCGCCCGGGCGTGAGCGGCCTGCGGACTCGGGCGTGAGGCCGCATGGACCGCCTGGCGCTGGGCCGCTGGCGACGGCGGAGGCCGGAGGAGCTGCAGGTTCCGGGGGACGTGGTGAGCCCCCGGGGCCTAGGCGTTCGGAAGGGGAGGGCGGACGCCCCTGGGCCGGTCCCCACCGGGCCTCGCGTTTCCCGGCGCGACCCTGCCCGTGAGGAGGCCGGGCCGGAGCTGCCCGCGCGCGCACCTGCCGGGGTGGGGGCGGGGCCTGCTGTGGGCGTTGTCGCGGCCCCTCCCGCCTGCCCCCTCCGGCCGCGCGCCTGCGCAGAGATGCGGAACCCGAGCGCCGCCCGAGCAGCGAGCTCGCTGGGGCGCTGGAACGGGGGTCCCCGAAATGTGCGCGGGGCTGCTTGCAAGCCCTCGGCTGCTCAGCGTGTGGGTGCTCTGGGCGCCTGCTGTGTGCGCTCCGCTGCTCTCGGGTCACTCGTGCGCTGGGCGCCTGCCCGTCTCGGCGCTGGCGAGGTGGCGGGACGCGCACGCGGGGAGAACCCGCGGCCAGCACGCGAGCCGGCGGGGAGCGTGTCGGTGCTGCGTGGTCGCAGCGCTTTGGCTGAGGAGAGCAGGGTGAGATGAGCTGATAATGGGGGTAGGTCAGGTCCGTGAGAATCGAGGGTGACTGGGGTCGGCGGGCTGGGAGCCGGGAAGAGACGGCGGAGAGCTGGGCATTTTAGAGGAACTGGAAGGAGCCCTGTGGGGGACCAGGAGGACAGAGCCTCCTAGCAGAACTGTGTTTTCTTCCATCTCTGCTTGCGAATTGGCTAGTTCCTACTCAGCCCCGTTTGTTTCGTAGTTCTTGCTAAGAGCAGCAGTAAACAAGCAGCCAACATACCCGACATTTGCTTTCTTCCCATCTGCTGCTTCTAGAGCTACAGGTTTGGTAAGTGCAGGATCTGTCGTCCAGGTTAACGCAGGCAACGTTTTTTTCAGATGTTTTTACTGCGTAGCAAGAGCGCCTAGCTTTCTACCCTGCACCATCTGTCTCCTCACTACCCACTGCCTGACTGTGAAGCCAGGGCAACTTGTGTCACGGCAGCACCCCACCTCCAGGGACCAATTGTTGTATCGCCAGGGTACAGGTTATGCTTCTGTAACAAAGAGACTTCAAACCACATTGGTGCAAACAAGGAGGAAGTTTGATTCCCCCACACATAGCAGCATGGAGGTGAGCAATCCAGTGCGGTGGAACCCGGGGCCCCTAAATATAGGTGTAGGGGTGGTGGCACCCAGATCAAGGGACATCCAGGGACCTAGATTCCTTCCCCTAACACCATCCCCTGGGTGTGGCCATCCTCATCTGCACTGTCAAAGCTGGCTGGCCACTACAATGCTGCCAGACAGTAGGAAAGCAAACAGGAAAGTGACCTGATTGTATGGATACTTCTCTGCCCTGTGGAAAATGAAAGGGGTGGTGGTCAGAGTGCCGGCAGGGAGGCAGGGCTGGGGCTGCAGTGGTTGATCAGTCAGACGAGAGGTGGCACAGGCTTGCACAAGGGGGAGTGTGTAGGTGAAAGTAGGCATGGCTGTGTATCTAGAGGGAGAACTGACGGGCGCAGATGGAGTGGGTGTGGCAGGGTAGTGGGAAGCGGGGAGGATGCTGCAGTCGTGCCCTGAGCACCTGGGTGGAGAAGAGGGTGTGGAGCTGTGGGGAACAAGAAAGGGTTCTGGTTAGGCTGCGCTGGGTTTTCTATGTCTTTGAGACATTTAGTGGAGATGTGGCAGATACTGCCAGTCATTGAGTGGCTACCATGTGGGTATCTGAATTTCACAGCATTTTATTCCCACATTACAAATGTGAAAATGGAGGCACAAAGAGGGCAGTCCACTGGCCGGAGGGTGCACGGCTGGTAAGCGGTGGAACTAGGTCTCAAGTCCTGGTCACCCAGCTTCAGAACCTGCCCTCCTGACCACAGAACCGTGCAGCTGGACACATGGAGCTTGGGAAGCTAAAACAGGAGGCTTCACAACAAGGTCCTAAATTGACCATCATAAAATAATGAAAAGTGTGAAACTGTGAGCTGTCGGGGACAGGGAGCCAGAGGCCATCATTGATCAGAGAGGACAGGGAAGGCTTAATGGAAGAAACCTTGAGTGACCTATCGGATTGAAGTGCTGAGCTCAAGGTCGCAATACTTCCTGACTCTTACCAGAGAATAATGAGTTGGGCAGCTTATTGCCATGGTGTATATTGCCTCTTAATTTGATAACCTTCTTGTTGTATTGTGTCCTAGTCTTTGATCTAATAATCCAGATTGAGTTCAGTAAAGTACCCAAGTTCGTCTACCAAGCTTTCCTTCCTCTCTCTGCTTCTTTCTCTCTCTCTCTGTCTCTCACACTCTGATTCTCTCTCACTGGTCTCCACAATTTGGTTATGAGAAACCAATTGTAACTAGTTTACTACTTCTGTTCACAGGCTAGTAGTCCATACTCTGCATATAACCACCAGCAGAGTTTTAGAAAACATGACGGCCGGGACCCACCTCTGTAATCGCTTGGCAAGTGATTCTCGGCAGAGCCAGAGTCAAGCACCTCCTGTAACACTGAGCTTCCTGATCACTGTAAGTTTCCTTGTAGTAAGCTAGTGTGGTCACACATGTAGGAGTTAAGTGACAGAGTGTTTATTATTTCCATTGGGCAGACATTTTTTCAGCACCTGTTGTGTCCTAAGCACTGTTCTAGGCACTGGAGATGTGATGACGAAGACAAGACAAGTGAAGGCCTTGGTTAGGTTTACTTTGCAACTCCCACGCCTGGCGCTTTTCATAGTAAGCTCCCTGCTCAGCACACACTCACCATATTCACATGCTTCAGAATGAAAGTTGTCTTCCCAGAATGCCTAAAGGTTCCTGTCCACTCAGCCTTTCATCTCTGCCAAGACTCTCCTCCCAGAAGAACTCACTGAAGAGCGGGTACCTTGGGCAGAGCAACACTTGGGATGCCTGGGCTGGAGAATCAAGTTGATACCTTTTCTGGTTTCACGTGGGTTGATTTGAGATCCTTTTATAGCTTTTGAATCCTACAGATAAGTAACCGTTACCTCTCTTATAATTTCTTTCCATTCATGTCCTTTAGAAATAGAATATAAGGATGCATTAATTCATTGGCCATTACAGGGTTTTTGCTTATCATTTTTGTTTCTTTTTACTTATTTTTAATACCATGGTTGGGATATAATTGACATATAACAAGATGCACTATTTATAGTGTACAGTTTGGCTTTTTGGCTATTATAAATAATGCTGCTATGAACATTCATGTACAAATTTTTATATGGACATATGTTTTCATTTCTCTTGAGTATATAGCTAGCTTTGGAATTTCAGGGTATCCTGCGGTAACTGTATTTGTAACCATTTGAGGAACTGCCAGATTGTGGCACAAAGTGGTTGTACCACTTTACATTCCCACCAGCTATGTTTGAGAGTTCCAATTTCTCCACATCCTCTCCAACACTTACTGTTTGTCCTTTTAATTATAGCCATCCTAAGTGGATGTGAAGTGTTATTTCATTATGGTTTTGATTTGCATTTCCTGGTTAACTAATGAGGCTGAGCATTTTTTTGTATGCTTCTTGGCTGTTTGTATATCTTAGGAGAAATGTCTGTCAGATCCTTTGCACATGTTTTAATTGTGTTATTTTTATTTATTATTGAATTGTAATAGTGCTTTATATATTATAGATACAATATATATCGAATGATATATCGAATATATCATTTGCAAAAATTTTCTCCCATTCCGTACTGTAATGTTTTCTTCTACGAGTCATGTAGCTTTAGTGCTTACATTTAGATATATGTTCCATTTAAGTTAATTTTTGAATATGGTGTGGTATAGGGTTCTAATTGCATTCTTTTGCAAGTGAATATTAAGTTTTCTCAGCACCATTTGTTTAAAAGACTATTCTTTTTCCCCATTAATTGCTTTGACACTTTTGTTGGAAATTCATCCACTGTAAATACGAGTTTTTTCCCCTGGACTCTCAATTCTGTTTCATTGACCAATATGTCTGTCTTTATGTTAGTACCACACTGTCTTAAGTACTGCAGTTTTGTAGTAACTGTTGAAATCTGGAAATGTGAGTTGTCTAACTTTGTTCTTTTTTCCAGATTATTTTAGCTGTTCTGGGTTCCTTGAATTTCCACATGAATTTTAGGATCACTTTGCTGATTTCTGCAAAGAAGTCAGCTGGGTTCTTGATAGGGATTGTGTTGAATCTGTAGATTAATTTGGTGACTAGGGCCATCTTAACAATATTAAGTCTTCTTATCCATGAACATGGGATGTCTTCCCAAGTTTCATTGTTTTTTTTTCCTCTATTGTTTTCTTTTCCTTTTTCTTTCTTTGTTTTTTTTTTTTAATAGCTCACTGTAACTTCAAACTCCTGTGCTCAAGGGATCCTCCTGCCTCAGCCTCCTGAGTAGCTAGGACTACAGGCATGTGCCACCATACCTGGCTAATTTTTTTTTTTTTTTCTTTTGTAAAGACAGGTCTCTTGCAATTTTGCCTAGGCTGGTCTCAAACTCCTGGCCTCAAGTGATCCTGTTGCCTTGGCCTCCCAATCTATTGCTTTTCTATTTACTACCTTATTAAATTTTACTCAGATATTTATTATTTGTTTTCTTCTATTTACTTTGGGTTTAATTGCTCTTTTTTTTTTTCCACTTAAGATGGAAGCAGAGGTTATTGGTTTGAGACCTTTTACGTTTTCTAATATAGGTATTTGGTGCTATAAACTTCCTCCTACATACTCCTTTAGTACAAATTTTGATATGATTTTCTTTCATTTTTTTCAGTTCAAAATACTTTATAATTTTTCATTTGAATTCTTCTTAGATGCATTGATTATTTAGAAGCGTGTTATTTAGTTTCCAAATATTTGCGGATTTTCTAAAAATCTTTCTGTTTCTGTTTTCTAAATTTAATTCCACTGTGGGCAGCGAATACACTTTGTAAGACTTGAATCCTTTTAGGTTTATTGAGACTTCTTCTTTTATGGCCCCAAATATAATCAATATTGGAAAATGTATATTCTGTTGTTTTTGAGTGAAAAGTTCTAAAATGTTAATTAAGTCAGGTTGTTTGATAGTTTGGTTTAAGTCTTCTATATCCTTAATGATTTTTCTTCATGTTCTATCAGTTTTTGTGAGAAGATATTGAAATTTATGAATATAATTGTGGATTTTTCTATTTCTCCTAGCAGTTCTATCAGTTTTTGCTTTATGTATTTCAAAGCTATGTTAGTAGGTACATAAACATTGAAGAATTTTATGTCCTCTTGATGAATTGACTTTTTTTATCATTATGAAATCTCCTTTTATATCCCTGATAAATTCTTTACTCTAAAATCTACTTGGTCTGATATTAATTTAGCAACTCCAGCTTTATTTTTATTGTGTTAGCATTTTATATTTTTTTGCATCCTTTTACTTTTGATCTATTTGTATATTTATATTTAAAGTGAATTTCTTGTAGGTGGATTACAATTGAGTCTTAATTTTTCAAACTCAGTCTGATAATGTCTGCCTTTACATTGGGGTATTTAGTTTATTTAATGTGACTATAGATATAGTTAGGTCATCTTGCTTTTTGTTTTCTATTTGTCCTGTGTTTTTTTTGTTTACTTTTTCTGCTTTTTCTCACTTTGGAGAGACAGTCTCATTTTGGTTTAATGGGATATTTTAAAATTCCATGTCATTTCCTTTGTTGGCTTATTAGCTGTAGCCTTATTTGCTTTATGACTTGGAGTGTACATCTTCAACTTAAATAGTTCATCTTTAGGTGATATTATACCACTTCACCTATGAGAACCTTCCATTTCTGTCTTCTCAACTTTTGTGCTGTTGTAGTCCTACATTTATTGTTACTGTTTCTGTTTAACCTGTCAGTCATCTTTTAATGAGGTTTCAGAAAGAAGAAAATAAATTTATCCACATAGTAATATAGTTACCATTCTCTGTGCAGTTCATTCTTTTGTGTCGTTCCATATTTCCATCTGGTATCAATTTTTTTTTCTGCCTGAAGGAATTCCTTTAATATTTCTTATAGGACATGTCTGTTGGTGATAAATTTTTTCAACTTTTTTTTTTTTTTTTGAGACAAGGTCTTGCTCTGTTTCCCAGGGTACAGTGCGGTGGCATAATCATAGCTCACTGCAGCCTGGAACTTCTGGGCTCAAGCCATCCTCCTGCCTCAGGCCTCCCGCGTCAGCCTCCCAAAGTGCTAGTATTACAGGTGTGAACCACTGCACCTGCTAGTTTTTTCAATTTTTATATATCTAAAAAAGTATTTATTTCACCCTCATTTTTGAAAGATAATTCCACTGTGTATGGAATTCTAAATTGATAGATTTTTTCTTCCAGTAATATAAAGACGTCCACTGTCTTGCTGCAGTGCTTCCAAATGAGAAATCTGTAGTCACCCTGTCTTTTCTCAGTATTTAATGTGTTTTTTGTCTCTGGCTGCTTTTAAAGTTTTCTCTCTTTAAGTGGCTTTGAGCAGTCTGCTCATCATATGCTTTGGTATAGTTTTCTTCATGATTTTGTGCTGGGGGTTATTGAGATCTTGGATCTGTGGGTTTATAGTTTTCATCAAATTTGGGACATTTTCAGCCATTATATCTTTAAATATTTTTTCTGTCCCCTTCTCTCCTCTCCTTCTGTAGTTCCAATTACATATTTATTAAGGTTCCTAAAGTTGTCCCACAGTCCCCTGATGCCATGCCCATTTTTAAAAACCTTTCTGTGTTTGATTTCTGATAGTTTCTTTTGCTATGCTTCAAGTTCATTAATCTTTTCTTCTGCAGTGTCTAATCTTCCATTAATTATATCCAGTGCATTTTTGTCTCACATATTATATTAATAGTATTTGATAACATTTTGTGTCTTTTTTAATGTCTTCCATGGCTCTGTTTAATATTTTGAACATTATAAAGTTATAATAACTCTTTTAAATAAGGACTTTGAGCCCTTTGGGTCTTGCTTTTAAGATTTATTAGGTAGAACTTGTAGTAGGGCCCTGTCTCAGGCTAATTATTCCCTACTCCGAAGGCAGGAGCCTTCTGTATATTCTACCTTATGCTCTAGGAATCATGAGATTTTCCAGTTTTGCTGGTAGGGTGAGGCAGTATTTCTAGCCATGTGTGAGCACCAAGGACCATTATTTCTAATTCTTTCAGGTGCTTCTTTCCCTGCCTTGGGTAATTTCCTCACATACACAGGCTGATCAATACATTCAGCTAAATACAAGCAGACCTTCATATTTCTCTCTCCATGCTGCTGCCTTCTGTCCAGTAGTCTGTCCTGTGAACTCTAGTCACCTTGGCCTCCCTATATGCTCAGCAATGCATTCTCAACTCAGGGAGTCCACATGGCCCTGCCTGGGTTCTGCCTCCCTGTGGCACAGCCTAGACACCCTTAAGGCAGTGAGATAGGGCAGCGGCAGAGTTCACCTCCTTTGTGTTCTGTATCTCAGGGATCGCTTCTGTTTGTTACTTGTGGGGCAGTGTCTAGGAATTCATTGTTTCTCTTTTGTCCATTTTTGGTCATTTTATGTAGGAGGGTAAATCCTGTTGCTTCAATTTGGCCCAAAGAGGACATTGAATAATACAGTTTGATTCAGAGTTTAAAAGAAAATGAAACACATACATACATATATACCCAATAAAGTTTGAGGGACTCCTCCAGAAAGTTCAAGAATGTTAATCCTAAATGCTTTTTGCCCTGTTTTGGTTTAGGATATTTTAAAGATTATCTTGGAAAAACGTTCAAATAGTTGCAGCAGTGAATTCACTGCTAACTAAAACCACTAGCAATGCAAATTTTCTGTGCAGAGTTCAGCATATCAGCTGTTAGTGTGACTTTTTTGGCTGTGCCGTCATCACTGCTCTGTGGAGTCTTCTGTAGGTCAGACAGTAGGCTGGCGCACTGTCTGTTGGTAGACAGAATGGTTTTCCTTTCATTTATACCCACACATAGGTCCTGCCTTCAGTCCAGAGATGAACAAGCTTGAGCCTTTTAAAAGGGTGGGTAATTTTGATTTTCAACCTGGAATGTTTTTGATGCAACTGTGGAAACTTAGATGTGAGTAAACTGCAAAGTTCCAATCTCTCATTTTCACCAATGCTCAGTATTATGAATAGCTGCCCCTAAAATAAGGAGCTGAAGATATTTTATATCTACTCTGCTCTGTGGTCAACTCTTAGACTACCTTTGCCAACACTTGGAAAATTATCCAGTCAAACTATTAGTCCTTGTCAGCAAAACCACTTAAATGTATTGTTGGCTTTAACTCCATTCAAGTAGCCCTAGGGGGTCTAATCTATAAAGTAAGAAGATTCAGAGTTAAATTTGCTTGTTTTGCCCCATTGGATGCAGATTGTACAGCTCATCTGCTGAGTGAGATTTCTGCGTGGGAACCTAGTAAATACTAGCTGATGATGTCAGCCCCCGACAAAACACCTTATTTTGCCTTTCTGTGGTCACTCTTTTCGTTCTAAATAATTGTAACCTACTCCTCAAGGAACAAGGTATTTAATTCTCTCACCCATTTTTTATTTTAGAAACAGTCTGTTGAGCTATGTTATACTGTAGTTCTACTCATTCAATTAGATTCTGCCATCATCCCATCTAGATAAAGGAAATTGATCAATAATAATTCATCTTTGGTTACAACCTAATATAGATGTTCGCCTTGACAGCTACACATAGCCTCAGTCATTTCTAATTTTTGGCAGCTTTCTTTATGACACAGAACCGTCAAAATGAGGTTAGGATCAGCAAGGAGGTAGTTTCCATGGTTGTGCTACCTCTTTTAGGTGTCTGTTGTGTCCAGCAGTGACCCTGGGGGGACTACGCCTTGGCGTCTACTGGGCACAGTTGCAAGTGCCCAGAACTGAGCAAGGCGCAGGGAAGGTGTTCAGGAGAGACTTTTTGGTTAATTGACATGTGAGGGTATATGTGTGTTTAACTGAAAAGAAATTAAAGGAGGATTAAGTGAATGCATAAAATTGTTGGTATTCTCAAAACATCATTTATTTAGGGAAAATTATCATTCATTTGGGGAAAACCCCATCAGTGTGCCACATGGATTACCCTTTATTATCATGACTTAGCTCATGTCTTTTTAGATTTCTCTCTTGCAGTTATCAAGACCATGTTCTGTAGGTTTAGAGTTTTCTTAAGTGTATAACTAAGTGGTTTTTAGTAAATTTACAGCTGTGGAACCATCACTGCCCAGTTTTAGAACATTCCCATCACCTCAGAAAAATCTCTTGTGGCCATGTGCAGTCACTCCATTCCCACCCCTAGCTCAGTGAACCACGATTCACTTTCTGTCACTCTACATTTGCCTTTTCTGGAAATTTCACATAAAAGGAATCATACACTATGTGGTCTTTTGCATCTGGCTTTTTTGGCTTAGCATAATGTTTTCAAGATTCATCCAGATAAAGCATGTATCAGTAGCTTGTTCCTTTTTATGGCTGAATAATATTCCATTTTATGGCTGAAAAATATATTGCATTTTGTTTATCTGTTAATCAGTTGGTAGACATTAGGGCTGTTTTTCCTTTTTGGCTATATGAATAGTGCTGAAAATTCACATACATTCAGATCATTCTGTAGATATATGTTTTCATATCTCTTCAATAGATACGTAGGACTGGAATTGCTGGTTCCTATGGTAAATTTATGTTTAACTTTCTAAGAAACTGCCAAGCTGTTTTCCAGAGTGGCGGCACCATTTTATATCCCCACTACCAATGTGTGAGGGCTCCAGTTTGTCCACATCCTCATACTGTTTTTTGTTTATGGTCATTCTAGTAGCTACAAAGTAGTATCTCACTGCACCTTTAATTTGCATTTCCCTAATGATTGGTCGAACATCTTTGCATATCTTTTTGGTGAACCCCTGTCTTTTTTGGTGAACTGTCTATTCAAATCTTTTGCCCATTTTTAAAAAGTTTAATTTACGTACCATAAAGTTCACTCTTAAAGTGCACAGTTTGGTGGTTTTTAGTATATTTACAGAATTGTGCAACCATCACCATAATCTAATTCCAGAATGTTTTCATCACCCCAAAAAGAAACCTGGTATCCAGCTTGGCACAGTGGCTCATGCCTGTAATCCTAGCACTCTGGAGGCTGAGGCGGGAGGATCACTTGAGGTCAGGAGTTCAAGCCCAGCCTGAACAAGAGCGAGACCCCGTCTCTACTAAAAATAGAAAAATTAGCTGGGTGTAGTGGCACGCCTGTAGTCCCCGCTACTCGGGAGGCTGAGGCAGGAGGATCACCTGAGCCCAGGAATTTGAGGTTGCAGTGAGCTGTGATGACGCCACTGCACTGTAGCCAGGGTGACAGAGTGAGGCTGTTTCAAATAAAAAAAAAAAAAAAAGAAACCTGGTACCCATTAGCAGTTGCTTCCTATTTCTCCACCCCCAGCCCTAAACAACCACTAACCTTTTTGTCTCTATAGATTTGCCCGTTCTGAACAGTTCTTATAAATAAAATTATACAATATGTGCTCTTTTGGATATACCACATTTTGTTTAATTGTTCATTAGTCAGTGGACATTTGAGTTTGCACTTTTGGGATTTTATAAAGCTGCTCTGAACATTCATGTACACATTTTTGCATAGACATATGTTCTCATTTCTCTTGGGTAGATACCTAGTTGTAGAATTACAGGGTCATACGGTAACTCTGTGCTTAATATTTTGAAGAACTGCCAGACCGTTTTCCAAAGCAGCTGCACCATTTTACATTCCTAGCAACAATGTATGAGGGTTCTAATTTCTCCGCATCCTTGTCAACACTTGTTATTGTCTATCTTCTTGATTATGGTTGTTCTAGAGGGTGAGAAATGGTATCCCATTGTGTTTTTGATGTGTATTTTTCTAATGACTAATGATATTGAATGTCTTCTCATGTGCTTATTGGCCTCATATATGTCTTCACTGGAGAAATTACTATTGTATATTGTATTCTGTATCAATCCTTTGCCCTTTTTAAAAGTTGTGTTATTTGCTTTCTTGTCAAGTTCAGTTGAAAGAGTTTTTAATATATTCTGGATACATGTCCTTTATCATATATATGATACGTAAACATTTTCTCCAAGAATGTGGCTTGTCTTTTCACTTTCTTAATGGTGTCATTTGAAGCCCAAAAGTTTTGAATCTTGATGAAATCCAGTATTTCAATTTGTTTCTTTTATGGATCATGTTTTTGGTGTTTTATGTGAAAAATCTTTGCCTATTCCAGAATCACAAAGATTTTTTCCTATGTTCTCCTTTAAAAATTTTACACTTTTAGTTCTGACATTTAGGTCTCTGGTCCATTTCAAGTTAATTACTGTGTGTGATGTGTGTAAGGGCCTAAGTGCATCTTTTTACATATAGATATTCAATCACCCCAGCACTATTTCTTATAAAGACTATTCTTTCTTCATTGAATTTTCTTGGCACCCTTGTTAAACATCATTTGACTATAAATACAAGAGTTTGCTTCTAGACTCTTAATTCTATTTCATTGATTTTTTTTTTTTTTTTTTTTTTTTTTTTTTGAGACAGAGTCTCACTCTGTTGCCCTAGGTAGTGTATAGTGGTGTCATCATAGCTCACTGCAACCTCAAACTCCTGGGCTTAGGTGATCTTCCTACTCCAGCCTCCCAAGTAGCTGGGACCACAGGTACACGCACAATACCTAGCTAATTATTTTTCTTTTTCTTTTTTTTTTTTTTAGTAGAAATATGGTCTCGCTCTTGCTCAGGCTGGTCTCGAACTCCTGAGCTCAAGCATCCTCCTGCCTTGGCCTCCCCAGAGCGCTGGGATTACAGGCCTGAGCCACCGTGGCCTTATTTTTTTGTTTATCATTATGCCAGTACCTTACTGTCTTGATTACTCTAGCTGCATATTAAATTTATATTGTTTTGAACTTTTTCATACATTGTTTAGTTTCTAGTGTTTTTTTGGTTGTATTTTTCAGTCTTATCTCTCTAACAAGACTGCAAGTGCACTGAAGACCCAGCTCTGTCATTTCACATCACCAGACTTCAGGCAAGTTGGCTGAGGTTTTTGACTTCTTTTTCCTCATCTACGAAATAGAAATAAGACTCTGTACCCATGTGTTGTCACAGGATTTTTGTGAGAATCAGATGAAGTAATAAACATAGAAACACTCTAGTTTTTTATAAACACAAGGACGTTTATTAGGCTCTACCTTTTGTAAGCAGATTTGTATAACCGCTTTCCTTAAGATCTTTGTTTTAATCACATCTATAACTTAGGTTTATAATATACTTGGTAAATCTTGCAAGCCTAAAGTTAGTCCTTAACAAGTCCAGTGTGTTCATTTGTGTCTTTTTTAAATTCAGAGTGAAAAAGTGGTTTTTCCTTAGTCTTCTTCATTATCTCAGGATAACCAGCTCCCCCAGGATTATGCTGGCCCTCTTGCCTCGGCCCTTGGCTTGTTCAGCTCAGAACTCGCTTTCTCTTTGCCAAGCCTTGGTCAAGAGTGTGGCCTGAAAGCTCATGCATAGTAAGTAGAGGGGTCTTTAAAAAAGGGGTCACATCTGAATAAGGCAGAGTATCAAGGTGTCAAGACCCATTTGGTTAAAGCCCCAGTGTGCCCTGGCAATGTGGGAGTTGTGTGAGAGAATCCCAACTTCTGGCCCTCTCTTGAATTGATGCTGTGGCAGATACCATTCTCCTGTGTACAAAGCAAACCTCTTAAGAGTACAAGGTCATTTTCCAAACGAAAATGTTGTAGGGAAGGAATCTTTGCTTGAAGGAAACCAGCATTTCTTTCTAAATGGCAGTCTGTGTGTGGGTCCTTATTAATCTTGCTCCATCCAGCATGACGTTCTGTATTCAGACCAATGGTCATCCACAACAGCTATTCCATCCAGCAAAGGTTAACTTTCTTTATTATGGTAGAATTTAAACTAAACTAAACTAAAAAAACTTCATTCAGCAAACCGTTTCTGGTACCTGGGACTCAGTTAACCAGCATTATACATTTATAGTACAATGATCTTCAGAATAAAGGCCATCAGTCAATAAAAATTCTCAAAATACCTTCAAAATGAAAGATTAGATTATTTTCTATTTATTTTATATAAAATATATTTTATTCTGGACTTACCATTGAGTACATTACTGAGTTCTAATGATTTCCATTGGTATTCTGATTTATAGTATATTTACTTAACTCATATGCCATCTCGTGTGTTAACATATATAGTATGTATGCTTAATCCAAGGTATTTGATATTTAAGAATGTGCAGTTTTCTTACTCTGGTGACGGAAGAGAGTACACGGTGCTTTTCTGTTGAAGAGTTCAAAGACGTGTGCGTCTTTCTCTTTATTCTCCACACTCCTGCCGAGTGCAGAGTGGAGAGGTGGACTTCTGGAGGTGGCTGGCGTGGCTGAGTTCTGCCGGTGGCAGGGCTGGCTCTGGGCTCTGCTCACTGTGCTCCCTATTCTCTGACCCAGCTGTGGGTTCCCAGGAGTGTCGGGGGAAACATCCACAGTCTGACTGGTTTCTACAAGGGCTGGATCTCCTCAGAATGGAAACCAACACTTTGAATCTCATCTCTGACAAATTGTTGTCTTTAATCCCCTGTCCCTCCCAGGGACTTCACTCATTAAGCTCACTTGGGCCCACCACTTCCAATAAAGGAAAAAGTCCACGTCACCAGAGGGGTGATTTCGGCTCCTCGGGGCAGGCAGCTAGTCTTTCTGAGACTTATACCAACTTCGTTTGATTCCATATTTGAGGCAACACCATACATATTTTACATTTTAATTTATGCATTTTATGAAGTAGCTCCTGTTTCTCAATCATGCTTCTGTTTCAGCTGTTCTCTAGTGAGGATGCTGGTCACTTGATGTACTTTAGTTATTGTTATATAATGGAGTCATTATGTATACTCACGATTTTAATTTTGTTTATACAGTGCAAGTATCTTTTTAGTTTGGTGGTAAATCCTCATCTGCCTTTATGAAGGCTGACAGGTCATCTCTGGAAGGGAGTAAAAGAGAATGAACCATTTAGCACAAGCAGTCCCAGAGTTAATGCCTCTGCAGTGGTCATTTTTCTTTGGTCCAGGCCAATCTATGAAAACTGGACTATTTGCCAAGTGAGTATACAGATCAATAGTGTATGTGGTCAGCTCTCAGTAACCCACAGAAAATAACAGAAAATATGAATAATTTAATCTACTCTGCTGGCTGAGGGCCACCAAGCACATAATCCTCAATTCCCTAGAGGGGCCCAGGCCTCTGCCCACCCCCCCTCGATATCAGAGCGTGGCTTCCCCTTTCTCCTGCCACAGGGTGTGGGGACCCTGAACCTTCAGCCACCTAAGCCACTTGAAGAATGTCAGCTCATCATCACAAGTCTGCTGACCTTAATGTACCAAGGTCATTAAACTACTCAGAAGTGGTTTAGAATATAGTTCGAGAGTGTATTCAATTTCATCTAGAAAGCATAGGTTCTAGTTCACATTTATCCATGCCTCTTTGCTTTCCTTTTTAGTAAGTCCAATGTTATTGAGACAACAGCAAGGGACATAATATTGCTATTAGCCCAACTGTGATGTTATTGATAGGGGGAAGTTGAAACATAGAAAACGATATGGGGAATATTTAATATTTCCACTTTTTCCCTTTAGCCCAGATTATTGAAAGTTGAAAGTTAACCAATTTTAATATATTACACCTCTTTTTGCAGTATAAAGATTGAGCAGATCCTGAATACCCAGAGATCTAGTGCCTTGGTCTTATCTTCTTCAAACTTTCATATAACTTAGGAGAAGACATAGAAGGCTGCATTATCTGCAAAAGTGCTGAAGATGATTAATATGATTACTGTAATATATAGCAGAATAAGGATTGAATATATTTTGATATGCTAGAATACGACATGGAAATCGTATTCTAGTTAAATCAAATTTAACCAGTGTACATAGGAAAGCCTACAGTTAAATTAAAAGAAGAAAAATAAGATGATGACTCAATAAGCCCCAGCAGACACAGCTGGGAAATTTTATGTGTGCATGTGTATATGTACACACGTTAGTGTATATATATACTAGTGTATACATATATGCACATATATACACACATTGCATACACACACACATCTATTTATTTTTCTATAGCTCTGCCTGGATGTGTATTAAAACTATGAATTCATACTAATACTTCCAATCCAGTCCAACACCACTGGGTTCATTGTCGCCCTTCCCCTTTCTTATTTGTAGCTTATTTCTTCAACAGTGAGAAACTTGTCTCTCATTATTTACAATATATGTATTTATTTATTCAATGCCAATAAAGTAGTTTCAAAATTGCTCACTCAGTGAGAAACAGATTTACTATCTGGAGTACAGTTTTTATACAGCTCTTTTTGTCTTTAGCCTTAGAGTTTCTAGTCAAAATGGTATTTTCCAAATTTCTTTTCTTCAGTGTGGCTAGATTATTCATTTATAGTGTAGTTAGTATCATTTGTTAATGTTTGTATTCCGTTTGGGGTCCCCTCCCCCTGACATCCTGATTAATTTAAATTTTTCTCTTGTTTTTTGGTACATGAAATGTTGCCATGCTGCTACGACGCAGGGCTGTATGCTCCCTCTTCATAGCTGTTCCCCTGCCCCCTTTCCCACCCACTCTCCGTAAGGAAAGCAGTCTCTTCCGTTTCTAATGTACCCGTCCTCTGTCTCCTTTGCACAAATGAGCTGATGCATGTATATTTTCTTATATCCTCCTCTTTCTTACACAAAGGATGCATATTATAGATTTTCTTTTGCATTTTGTTTTTTTCACTTAACAGTATATTCTGGAAGTTACAGACCAGTCTGCAGAAATCTTCCTCCTCCTTTTTACAGCTGCATAGCCCTCCATTGCTTGGATATACTGTAGTTTATTCAGCCGCTCTCCTATGTGGGTGTTTTAGGTTGTCTCCAACATATTGCAATTTTGAACAACCTTGTGCAAATGGGTTTATTTTTTTTGGTTTTTTTTTCCACATTGTTGGAGCTGTATCTTTAAGATAGATTCTTAGAGGTGTAATTGCTGGGTTAAAAAATGGGCACATGGCTTTGTTAGTTGTTGCCAAATTTCCCTGTGGATTCCCTCATCAGCACCGTAGGAGATGCCTCTTTTCCTGCAGCCTCAACAGCAGGGGCTGCGTTACATTTTAAAATTTTTGCAAATCTTATGTTGTCTTAATTTACATTTCTCCCAATGTCAGTGAGTTTGAACATTTTTTCATATGTTTGAGGGCCATTTTAATAACTTTTTTTATAAATTGTCTTTTTCCCGTTTTTCTCTCAGATTTCTGTTACTTTGCTCCTCAATTTTTATGAAAGTCTCCTATATTAGAGTTATTAGCCCTTTTTCTGTGGTGTATGTTGCAAATATTTTCTTCCAAATTGTTGGCTGTATTGGGGCTTTGTTTAAGGTTTTGGTTTTGTTTTGCCTGCAGAACTTTTTATTTTTGTGCAGTCATCAGTCTTGATTTTATCGCCTCTGGGTTTTGAGTCATAGTTAGAAAATTTTTCCCTGTCCCAAGGTTAGAGAGGAATTCACTCATGTTTTCTCCTAGGAATTATATAATTCTTTGTAATTAGATTTTTTACGTTTATATGCCTGACACGTTTGGCTTATTTTGCATGCAGTGTGAGATACAGATCTGGGTTTGTCTTTTTTACGTGGCTGCCCATTTGTCCCAGCACTGTGTGTTAAACAGTCCATCTTTATCCAGTGATCTGAGATGCCAACTTTCATATACATTTGGGCTTATTTCTGGACTTTTAATTCTATCCCATTGGTCTATTTGTCTTTTTATGCACCAGGACCGCCCTGTTTAATTATGGAGTATTTATGGTATATTTTAACGTCCATTAGTTGTTTTATTTTTTTCTTCAGGGCTTTCCTGACTATTCTTACATATTTGTTTTTCAGTTTGACCTTTAGTATCAACTTGTGTAACTCTATAAAATGGTTTGTTGGGATTTTTACTGGGGTTATATTGAATTTACAAATTAACTTAGGGAGAACTATCATCTTTATAATGTTGAATTATCCTATCCAAGAATAGGGGATGTCTTTTCATTTGTTCGTATCTACTTTAATGTCTTTCAAGAATGTCTTACATTCTCCTTGTATAGGTTTTATGCAATTCTTGTTAAATTTATTCCTAAATATTTAATCTTTGCTGTAATTATTTTAAATAGCATTTTCTCTAACTGCTTGCTGTTTTGTATTTTAAAACAATTGATTTTTGTATGTTAATTTTGTGGCAGTGAATTCATTTATTGTTTGAGTTAGTTTTATCATTGATCCTCTGGGGTTTTCCAGATATATATATTTGATATCATCTGCAAATAGAAGTAGTTTTACTACTTTACCCCTTCTTATGCATCTGACTGATTTCTCTTGTCTCATTAAGTTGGGTAATACCTCTGTACAGTGTTGAACAGAAGTGGAGACTTGGGCATCTTTGCCTTATTCCTGATCTTAGTAGAAATGCTGCTAGTCTTTCCCCATTTAATAAGGTACTAGCTTTCTGATAAAGGTATGTGTATTTTATCATGCTTAAGAATATAACCCTCAATTCCTATTTTAACTTTTATCATAAATGGGTTTTAAATTTTGTCGAAGGATTTTTCAGAATCTATGGAGATAATCAGGTTATTTTTTCCTTAGGTTTATTAATATGGTAAATGATATTAATGGATTTCCTAATATTGAACTCACCTTTTATTTCTGGAAAAAGTCCTACTTGGTCATGGTACATGGCTTTCTTAGTGTGGTGTTGGATTCTGTTCCTTAATATTTAATATTTTTACATTGATATCATGAGTGATATTGGTCTGTAGTTTTTGTTCCTTGTTCTCTTTCTGTGGTTTATCAGGGTTAAATTTACTTCATTAAAGGACTTAGGAAGTTTTCCTTCTTTCTCAATGCTCGGGAATAATTTATATAGAGCAGTGGCACTATCTGGTCTTTGAAGGTTGGGTAGAATTCCCTTGTGAAACCATCTGGTCCTGGTGCTTCTTGCAGGGTAGTTGCTTAATAACTCTTTCTGTTTCTTCTAGGAAATCATCAGTTTAAGCTTTCTAACTCTAATGGGATCAGCTTTGGTAATCTGAATTTCCTTAGGAAGTTGTCCATTTCATCTGCATTTTCAAATTCATTTGCATAGAGATCTGCAAAGTATTCCCTTAAGATTTTAAAAATTTCTCCCATTTCCTTGGTTATTTCCCCCATGTCATCTCTTATTTTCTATATTTGTGCTCACTCCTCCTTTTCTTGATCAACTTAGCAAGTGGTTTGTCTATTTTGTTATTTTTTTCCTCCAAAAACTGGGATTTAGATTTATGCATTAGATCTATTTTCTCTATTCTCTACCTCATTAATCCTCATTAATTTCAGCTTTTTCCTTTATTATTTCCTTTCTTGTGTTTTCTTTTGGTTTACTTTCTTGTTCTGTTTTAGTTTTTATGAGCTAGGAATTATTCTCATTCTTTTATTTTTATTGATAAAAGTGTCAGTGAGTTTTTCTGTGATTACTGCTTTAGATGTATTTTGTAGATTCTGGTATGGAGTGTTTTCATTGTAGTTATTTTTTTTAAATTCTGTGCTTTCAGTTTGTATTTCCTTTCATCTAAGAGATAATAATAAGACCCTTAAGTTTCCAGGTAGAAGTGCTTTTCTGTTTTCTGTTGTTAATAATTGATACTTTTATTGCATTGTGATCAGAAAGTCTGGTTTGCATTTCAACCTTACGGAAATTTTTTAAAAAATCTTTTTATTTTTAATTATTATGCGTACATAATAGTTGTATATATTCATAGGGTTATGGAAATTATGGATGTTTTCTTTAACGTGATCAGTAGTTGTGACTGCACTATAGGTTCTTGAGAAGAATGTGTATCCTTTATTATTAGGGTACAGAGTTCTATATATATATCCATAAGGTCTATCTTGATTAATTATGTTGTTTAGATCTTCTGTCTCCTTATTTTTTATATACTTGACTGCCTTGTACTGCGAATGGTGTATTAAATCTCCTATTATTAATATGTTTCTGTGTCTGCTTATATCTCCTGTAGTCTTGATTCATAAAGGTGGTGGTTGTGTTATTTGGTTCATAGATGGTCATGAGAATTATGTCTTCATTGTGAACTGTGGCTTTTAGCATTAAAAAGTGTCCTTTGTTGTGTTGAACACTTTGGGCTTGAGTTCTATGTAGTCTACTCCTGCTTTCATTTTTATTTCCCTGGTATACCTTTGTGTATCCTTTTTATTTTTACCCTTTCAGAATCACTTGATTTTAGGCGTGCCCCTCATATACAGCATGTGGTTGGGTCTTGTTCTGTCAGCCAAATTAAAAATATTTTTCTTGTAATGGGTGAGTTAAGCCCATTAGTATTTATTGACATGACTGACTTGTTTGCTTGCAACTGTACCGTAATATCTTATAATTGTGTGTATTTTGTTATAGTCACTGTTTTATCTTTGCTCTTTTATTGGGATTTTTTATTTGGATTTAGAAGGATTTGTATTTTCTAGTGATTATTTATATTTAAATCTATTTAATGTCCTAAGTACCCTATTTTATTATTTAACCTTTCACAGTCTAACTCTTAGGTTTTTTCAGTACATTTAGTACTCACCTGTTGCTTGTGTAACAATTCTCTATATAATGATGAGAATTTTCCTCTCCTCTCTCTTCATCACCCATTTTTATTTCATTATTTCTAGTTCCTCATAGTATTTAAAGTTTCTATATTGAATAAATCCATTAAGTGAAAAAAGTCAATTTAGAAAATGTTAAAAATAGTACAGATAATAAACAAATTTAGCAAAAATCATGATGGCAGTTTGCAAGTAACTGAAGAAGTTGGGGAGATGCCAGTGTACCAGGAAGTGTCTTCTGACAGGGGAGCTGCCCATCAGTGGGGCCTGTGGCGCTGGCCTGGGCTCTTGGGGTAGGTTCCTCTCACTGGGCCAAGCCTGGACTCAGTGACTGTTTACAGAGGTCCTGCTACCTCTACAGCTGTCAGTTGAAACATTGTTACCCTAAAAATACACAAAGTCTTGGGACTTTGGGACTGAATACTTTTTTCTTTAGCATTGAAGGATTACTTTTCTAATTATCTTCTTTAGTTCATGTAGAAGCAAAAACCAAATGCTAACTTTCCCAATGTTACCAGTTATGGACTGTATGTGCAACTTTTGAAATAAATAAAATTAATTTGCTCTTCAGTGCCGGTGAGACAGAATTATTCACAAATGAATTATTCATATTATATTAAGAAAGTATATAACTTAATACTAAGCAAAATGAGTTGAAGCATATAACTAGTTGCTTGAACAAAATTTATAGGTTTTGTACATTTTCAATATCAATAAACCAGTCACAATAGTTTATTATGAGAGTTTCAGCCAAAATTGTTTAAAATGACTGTTTTAAATTTATAAAACCAAGTAAATATCAGACAATGCTAGAAATAATGAGGTTAAATGTAATTGATGCTTGTTATTCTGAAAAGATAAAGTTTAAAGTCATCTCCTCAAACGTCCTATAAAGTTTTCCAGCTCCACAGGGGTCTGTATTTGCAGCTGAAGTTTTCTGAAACCAAATTCAATTAGAGTGTTGTGTGCTTTATGAGGCCATTTAAAGTGAAATTTTGTTTGTTTCAGAAACGGGCATGCAGGAGATTAGAAGCCAGTGGGCACGAGCGTGGCTGCCACCAGATGAACTCCTGTACTCTGGTGTCCTGGGACCCAGAGGGCGGGGAGCCTCCACCAGGAGGCTGCCCCCCAGCACCGAGGCCAGAGAGTGGCCAGGGGAAGCCAAATGCAGGGGTATGCTCCTCTTTCCACCAAATCAGTTAGCCCATTTGAATATTTTAATAGAAAGTGTAAATAATCATTGTTCTGATACATGTGCGACTATGATTTGTTCAACAGATTCCTCAGAACAGTGGAAGGAGCCTGGCCCAGCCTTGCCCAAGATGTATTGCAGGGGAATCTGTAAGTGCATTAACCTTCCTGCTGTGACATAAAAGACAGACTTCTTCTTTAATATTAGATCCATAAAACAAAGTTAATAAAAACTGTAGTTATGTTTCTAAGGAACGAGGGACGTAAATAAAAAGGTAAAGATTGATTTAAGCTTTTCTCAGCATTCAGTTGGGTGTGAACTAATTTGTGTCCAGCTTCAGGTTGGAAATAGAAATTGCAAATACATTTAAAATTCTTTTTAAAAAGCAGCATTTAGGGAATGGAACAGGCCATTTGATTTGGTTAAAATAGAGAATCATTTAAGGACATCTTGGAGAAAATACCTAACTTTCTCATTTAATTATCCAAATAGGAATCAACATTGCTTTTTTCTTTTCTCTGTTTAAGCTTTACTTACATGTTTCTATAAACTTCACATAAATCACAGATTTCAGAAGGAAACACAGTGTTTGCACCATTAATTCAAAGTAAAGGGAGGTCAGAAACTGCCAGAGTCAAATTCTCAATCTCTTCTATTGGGCAGAATATCATAAAGTATATATTAGCATAATAATACCTTTGTTATTAATTTTGAACTTACTCCGAGAACAAGTTAATGTGTCTTTGATAGCCTCTATAATTCTTGGGGGTTTTTTAATTTTAAATTTGAAATCTTAATATTGCAATAAAATAGAATTGTATTTAAATCCCACGTAGAACCAGGAATTTGTGTGTATGTGAGTGTATTTCTGAGATTGTCCCCTAAAGATCTTTAGCGAAACATATTGGTCTGTTTTTGATAAGCAAAAGATGAAGTCAATAAATTACAGAGATCTTCAGTTGACGCATTGTAGGCTACTGAATTTTACAATGATAGGCACTAATTTTGTTTTAAACAAAGACCTAAAACCATGACGACATCATCCAAGTGAACCTCTGATTATCTGAAGTCATTAGACAAATATGAAAACAAAGTTTAGGGTAAAACTCACTCCATGAAGGTGTACTTTTTTACTTTTTGTACTCTATCTTTGGAAGAATTTTTGTAGATTATGTTGCATTCTATGGTGTAATTCTGAACAATTGAAATTAAAGATCTAGCAACTTGAATTTAGTATATTTAGGTTGATTCATACAGCTACTGAACATATCCTGGAATGCAAATAAATAATACTTACTTTGAGAAATATGACCCCATTATGGTTGAATTATGCATTTGCTAGTGACTGACTAGTATCCTTCTTTTTCCCACCCCATTTCAATGGGATGTATCTTTTGAATCCCCCCATCTGTTGGAGGCAAACACTTGGAATGTAATACAGATTCTTAATGCTCTGAGGGGTTGTGTTCTGGCATGAATGACTTGAAGAAAAAAAATACTTAGCTCAAGCAACTGATTGGATCATTTTGGCTAATACTCTGTTTGAACAACAGTACCTATTTGATTAGGGTTTTTCCTTTCTTTGTAATTCCCCAGGCTTGCCTCTGTTATGTTTCGTAGGAAATGAATCTATGAGCAAAAAACTTACATTGATATGTAAATATCATTTTTTTGTTAATGCTCAATATTCTTTTCATCTAAATTTCAGAAACTGACTAAAAAATCAGTTTCCTTTTATTTGTAGCTATTCTCAATAAAATTTCACCCAGGCTTGGGCATTTTAATATTTACACCCACTATTTCTGAAAGTCTTACGTAAATACAGATTGGAATGTGAATCTGAAAAGTCACACCTCTTGATATTTGAACAGACTGTGCTGCACATGTCTTCTTTTTCTAATAATGTGGCCAGTTTCTCTCCTAAGCTTTTAAAATAATGACACACTTACTATTTTTATACTCTAAAACATCAAAAGGTTCAGTGTTAAATAAAAAGCAAATAGTATTTTTAGAAATGCAAGATCCCAGGGAGTTGTGCTTAACAATAAATCACCATGGGCAACAATTCCAAATTTCAGAAGACTTAATTAACCACGGTTCCATTCACACATGCTTGCCCATGTACACATGAGCGTGCCTGCTCTCCTAGCCCGTAATTCCCATGGGTGGCTTGGAATGGCTCCCTTGGATCAAAGAGAAGCAAAGGTTATGTCAGTGGTCGTTCTTACGGAATTTCTAACCAGGAAACTTGCATGTGATTCTCAGCTTATTTGGTAGCTTTCTCCCAATAAGCTCCTTTGCATCCTGGTTCACTAGTGTGTTTCTGACCTCAGTAGGATATCTGATCTGATCAGTTCTGTTCTGAGCTGTCATAGCTTCTTGCCTGAATGCCTGTGGCCTTCTCTTCCTAAGCTTTTCCTTATTTTTATCATTGAGTCATTCCTCACATGTGTAGGGTCTTTACTTCTCACATATGCAAGAACTTTTTGCATAGACTTTCTCAAACTCATTTTCTGAGTTTGCATTTTGGTCTCTTTTCTATTATATTTGATGCATTATGGCTTGTTGTTACAGTGGTTACTGCTTCAGGAGTCACTGAGGTGGTTTTGTGTAATATTTACTGCACTGGTTCAACTCACAATGCACATTATCATTTAGAAACATCTCCTCTTAGCCCTGAATCACCCTGCTGACGTTACCGACAATCACATTGAGTGTGGTGGGACCTGGTATTATGGCATCTGATGCATCCGCTCCTGCCCAGGGCCAGCTGCTTGTTCTCCCTGTGTGTGCTGTCTGGCACTGCAAGTCCAGAAGTGGGCACCATCACCAGGAGATGTCCTTTCCTTTCCTTCCACAGGTGGCTCCTCAGCTGGACTGCCCCCGGCAGCAGGCTTCCTTTCTCAGATCAGCTTGGCTTGCTTGCATGAGGGCCACGTGGTAGCCAGGTGTAATAGGGAAATTGTGCTGTTCTTTGCAAGTCAAACCAATTAAGTAAAACCTTACAAGGCTTCCAGAGGTCTCCAGAGTACTCAAAAGAAGATACATGGAAAGGGGAGCAGGGCTTATAAGGTAGAAAACTATAGAAAGAACTTAGGATGTTTGTTGAGGGGAGAGGTGATATTTCCTCAGCACCATGTTTTCCTAGTGGGACCTGGTCTCTGCTGTTTTGTAGTTTCTCAGTGCTGGGATCTTTTAGGGAAGGGGCCACCCCCAGATTTTACTGGGCCGGTGGGATGGTCGGTTGCCTGTTTTTTCTCAGCTCCGTTGCCCCCTTTGGCTGCCCCCTCCCTTGTGTGGTGGGGACTACATTTCCCAGACTCCTTTACTCTGGTTCCTGGTGGATTCGGCTGATGGGAGGCACTGGCAGGACACTGGAATGTGGGGGAGGATGGGAGGAAGCCGTAGCATTTCCCGTCCCCTCCCTCTGTGGTCCCAGCTCCTGCCTCCGAGGCCACAGCCTCCCCCTCTGTCCTCCCAGCCCTCGGAGGGTGGCTCCCAGCCATGGTGGGTGTTTGGTTGCCTCACCCCCCCGCCGTGTGGCTTCTCGTCTGTTCTGTCCTTTGTATAGTCGAATCCTGTGTTAAATTCCCTCTGTTTGAAATACCTGGTTGGTTTCTGTATTCTGACTGGACCTTACCCAGGCTGATCAGCTAATGAACGGACACATTCTCCTGGGGGAAAAAAGACTGCTGTTTCAGAGGCCTCGGGGTCTGTGTTATCCCCCGTCAGAGCTCAGGGCCTTGGTCCGCAAGCCCAGCATTCTGGAGTGCTGTGGAGCCCCTCCCAGGTAAGCCGCACGGTGGTGTTGAGAGCCTGGACGTTGTATTAGGAATACAGTTAGGCCCTTTGTGTTGCCCGTTGCTCATGCTCCTTTGCTTGCTTTTGTCCCAGGCTCTTGGGTTTCATTGCTCAAACTGGTAGGGAACTGCCACTTAAAAGCCAATATGCAAAACATGTTTCTGGGTGTCATGGGGCCCCTTCTTCCCAGACTGACTTTGTACACCAGCCTGTTCGTTAGTGTTGTGAAGCTTTTTTTTTTTTTTTCATCCGAGGGCAAATACTAAGGGAGTAGTCTTAATAAGCATCTATATTATTCACTTTTTGACTTTGAAATCCATTGCCTGACAAAGGGGTGTGTGTGTGTGTACTTTGTATATATGGGCTGTGTGCATGCATGTCTCTGTGTACATGGGGTGTGCATGTGTGCCCGTGTATATGGTATGTGTATGTGGTATGCACACATGTGGTGTTTGTGTGCAGTGTGTATGTTTGTGGGGGGGGTGTGTGTGTGTGCACGCAGGCAGACAGAAGCAGGCAATGCAGGAGGAGAAATTAAGGGCAGGGGGAGGGAAGTGTTTGGTCCAAACCTATTGTTTTGGTGCAGTTTTCCTCTGTGGGAACAGCAGGAGGAGCCAAAGTATGATTATTCTGATTCTAAGTGGATGCATTTTTTTGTTTGTGTTTCTTCTTATCTCCAAATGCATGACCTTTAAAATACTCCTGTTTATTTTGATTGCATATCTGTAAATTATTGGTAATTGCCTGCTACGTCTGCATCATCTGTAAATACTGCACTAAGACAGGAACCACCCAGGACCTGGCGATCCCTGCCCTCCTTCTGTGCCTGCAGCGAGGCAGGGAGATGCTGCCTGTGCTTGATGTGGGTCTGAGTGTCAAGCCAGGAACGGGGGCCAAGGATGAAAATGTAACGTTCTGACATAGATTAACAGAGATCGATGTGCAGTGCTTTGCTCTTTGTGTCCTATTTTAGCAACAGCTAGCTCTTGTCAGGCCTTTATTCTTACGTCCTGAGAGAAGAAAACACAATCACGGAGGGATCAACAGGAATTTCATTGATCATTCTGTAAGAATCGAATTGTGCTCCATGCATTTTTTTCCCTCAGTTTGTCAAGGATGCTATAGTTCATCGGTCTAACCCTGTCAATTTACAGATAAGGAAAATGAGGTCCACAGGGGTTAAGTGATTGGCCTGCCATACGCCACAGTTGATAGGGTGGCAGGAGCCTGAGAGCTCTCCTTGGAGCCCCCTCCACTCTCTGCTCTTTTTGGCTGAACTGTGTGTTTGCAGTCAGTGTGCCAGCACCACTCCCCGACACTGGTGGCCCAGCAACCAGCTCGAGCACCCTCTGAGAAGTGTGGCAGTGATATTGTGGGTCTTTGTGGGTGTCATCCCCAGACACAATGAGAGGTTTTTGGCTCAGACACAGGGCTGATTTATTCAAACTGTGAGGGAGTAAGCTGGCTAACAAAGAATCTGGCTGTGTCAGTGTAGCCAAATATGAATCCCAACATAGATGAGTTTGAACAGACTACTAACAATATCTTTAGATTTAGCTTCTGGTACTATCTGACTGTAAGTGTTTTCTCTGGAATATGGATACCAGAAAATGACTTTTTAAAAAAATTAACTGTTTTTTGATCATTTTCAGGTTCTAAAGGAGCTGAGGGGCCTCAGATGACTAGAAGGAAAAAAACAAAGTACAATTTAGACTTCCTGCAGACATGTTAGACTAAACTAATGCAGATGTGTCCCCCTTCTGCTACGGAGATGCAGGGTAAACCTCTAATAAAAAATTAAATACATAGTCGATCATGTAAGAAGTGAAGAGAAAAAACAAAAGCAGAGCAGTAGTTACAGACACATTCCTTAGTGGCCATTATTGGGTCTTGGCCTTTATTGGGTTTGGTCCTAGAATGGGCCCAGGGGCTGGGAACTAGAATTCTAATGTCCTGAGACAGATGCAACTTTGGCCTAACAGAGGTGTGGGAGCTAGAACTTGGACTTTTGCATAAAGTTCAGAGCCTTGACGTTCTGACTATACCTTAAAAGGGGATTGGAAATTAAAATACCAGGCCATGCATGGGTGTGGGCTCCAAGTTTATTCTATCTCAGTGGTACAGGAACCAAAAGTCAAAGCCTTAACATAAAAGTAGATAGACAGCATTGAAGTCAATAAGGCTGTGGATAGTGGTACATGCAGAATTATCCTGTAGGCAGGCTTTTACCATCCAGTGCAAACAAGATTCAGAGGTAAAATAACCCCCACTGAGGATAAGATTACAATTTTTAAAACCCCACATAAACAAATCTACTACTGTGGGGTGGGAGGAGGTGTCAGGAATTATAACAAACAGGAGGATCCAAATCTCTAAGAATCTGAAATAATAGAAGAACTTGAAGTTTACTATAAAGTACAGGCACACTTCATTCTATTGCACTTACTTTGTGCACTTTGCAGATAGTGTGTTTTTTACATATTGAAGGTTTGCGGCAACCCTGCGTCAAGATAGTCTGTAGGCACCATTTTTCCAACAGCATGTGCTCACTGCATGTCTCTGAGGCATGAAGTATTTTTTAGCAATAACATTTTTAAATTAAGGTATGTACGTTTTTTAGACATAATGCTATTGCACACTTCAATAAACTACAGTATAGTGTAAACATTAATGTGCACTGGGAAACCAGAAAGTTTGTATAACTCACTTTATTGCAAAATTCACTCTGTTGTGTTGGTCTGGAACTGAACTCACAATATTTCTGAGGTATGCATGTAATTACTTTAAATTTTTAAAAATGATTAAAGAAGAAATAGAGCCATAATGAAAGAAGACAGTATGAAAAAAATATTGGAAGGTTTAAAAGAAAAAGAACTCCTAAAAGTGAATGATACATTCATTGATGTTTAAAAAAAAAAAATCATCAGATTAGACACAGTTAAAGACAGAATAGGTCAACTAGAAGATAGATCTGGGGAAATCATCCCAAACACAGCAAGAGAGATAAAAAAATGGAAAGTATGAAAGTGGGATTAGGAGTCATAGAGGAAAGAATGAGAAGGTCCATTAGGAAATCCAGAAGGAAGGAATTTAGAAAATGTTAAGAGAGGAATATTTGAAAAGATAATGGCTGAGAATTTTCCAGAATTGAAGAAAGGCATGTGTAGCCAAACAATTTTGAAGTAGAATAACAAAGTGAGGGAGGTCACCTATCAGATATCAAGATATGTTACAAAGCTGTGATAAGTAAGACAATGTGTTATTGACCCAGGGGTAAACAAACCAATGAAATAAAATTAAGGTCTTTAAACATGCATATATGGCAGTTTGAAGGCATTAAAAATCAGTTGGGAATGACAAGGTACTCTCTAAATTGTGCTAGGACAACTGACTATGCATATATGAGGGAAAATAAAATTAGATCTTTACCTTATGCAAAAATTGATTCTATGAGGTGGAGGGGAGGGCTAAAGAACCTAAATGTGCCCCCCCTCAAAAAAAATACTTAAAACATTCATATAGAATATGACTACATACATTAAGACACATTGTATATCAGAATTCCTCCATCGTTGTTTAAGAAGAGGCCATAAAGCAGGGAAGACATTTGCAGTGCACAAAATAGAAAAATGAGGATCTTGAATAAATATACAAATCAGTGTCCAGCAGATAAATGGGCAAAGTATGTGAACTGGCAGTTCAGAGAAGAGGAAACCCAAAAGCCAGTAAGTATAAATAGATGTTCAACCTCACTAGTAATTTAAGGGCTTGCAAATTAAACCATCCAATTAGTGAAAAATAAAAACATCTGGTGATATAAGTATGGGTGTGGTTGTGGGTTTAAAGAATGTGTTCACTTTCTTGGTGGCAGTATAAATTGGCATAATGACTTTGGAGAGGAGATACCTAGTAAAGGTGATGGTAGGCATTCCTGGTGACCTAAAAGATACGGTCCTAGGTATATACCCTTATAGATGCCCAAGGCAATGTATATCCAATATTTGTTGTGGTATTGTTTGCATAGGAAAAAGCCAGAAACAACTTAAATGTTCATTAATAGGAGAATGGATAAATGAATTGGGTTATATTTATTCAATGAAATATTATAGACAGTGGTGAAAATGGATGAACTAAAAAAGGAAATTACAGAAGGAGATACATATAGGATGATAAAATTAGATACAATTTTAAATGTGGAAAACATACATTATCTGCTAAAAGAATAGAAACATTTGTGAGGTTGATAAACATCAAGTTCAGAATAATGAGGTTATTTCTACTGAGAGTAAGGGCTCAGGATACAGAGGGTGTTTTGATGATGTCTGTAATGTGTTATCTCTTAAGTTATGTGATGGTTCATGAGTGTTTATTATATTGTTATCTTGTGCTTTTTTTTTAATATGCTTGAAGAATTGTGTGAGTCTTGGGTATGATGTGTCATAGATATGTCATGGTGAAACTGGAGGACATCAAAGACAGAGAAGAGTCTGTAGAGCTGCTAGAGAGAAATGACTGATTATCCATAAAGAGACAATAATTTGACAGCAGATGTCTTATTAGTAACAGTAGATACCAGAAGACCTTGAAATAGCATCTTTGAAATGCTAAGAGGACTGCAGCCATTTGAGCATATGGGCAGGCTATACTAGGCTTTGAGCTGGCATGGCCACTGTAGTGGGGTTCTTTCCCCCCACCCCAGAAAATTCAGTCACCAGAATTTACTCCAAAAGAGAGAACATAAGTAGATCAATAACAATGGAAGAAACTGGGAAAGTTATGAAAAAGCTACCATGCCAGGTGTTCTACAGATTTAAAAAACTCTATATGAAAGAACACATGGATGATTTAACATTAGAAAAACTACTATATTGTCTGATCAAAGGAGAAAAGAAAATGATCATTTTAATAAATGTAGAAACATCATGCTGTTAGATCTAAAAATCTATTCATAATAAAAACTCAGCTAACCAAAAATAGGGTTTATCCCAGTAAAAGTTAAGGACATGATACTTAGTGGAAGCACTTTCGTTGTTGAAGAGAAAAGGATGAGGGTGCTTGCTATCACCACTTCTACTTAGCATACTAGGGTGCCTAGCTAGCATAATAAGGTTTTAAAAAAGAAACAATGGGTGAAAGAATTGGAAAGGAAAAAACCTAAATTGTTATTTCCAGACAAGATAATTGCCTATGTAGAATTCAAGAAAATCTACAGATAAACTATTAGAACTAATATTCAGCAAGATTGTTGACTATAAGGTGAACATGCAAACATGGATAGACTCTTACTGGTAATAATCAATTAGGAAAAAAAAACCCATTCACATTATTCCTTCGTGCAGATATGAATTATGGGGTCGAGTCCTTTTGTTGTATCCTGAAGGTTGACAGACTTTCTTTCAGTGCTTTGAATGTGTCATCTCACTGCTCTGACTGCCGTGATTTCTGATGAGAGATCAGCTGTTCATATCATTGAGGATCACTTGCACGTGATATGTTGCCTCTCCCTTTCTGCTTTCGAGATTCTTTGACTTAAAATAATTTTATTATGACGTGTCTAGGTGTGTATCTCTTTGGGTTTTTCCTCATTGGAGTTAATTGATTGTTTCTTGGATGTATAGATTATTGTTTTTCATCAAATTTGAGAAGTCTTTGGCCATTATTTTTCAAATATTCTTTCTGCTCCTTTTTCTCTCTCCTTTTCTTCTGCAGCTTCTATTTATGTGTATGTTGGTGCACTTACTGGTGTTCCACAAGTCTCTGAGCATCTGTTCACTTTTCTTCCTCCCTCCCCCTTATTTTTATGTTCTTCAAACTGGATAATCTCAGTTGATTTCAGGTTTACTGGTTCTTTCTTCTGCCTGCTTAAATCTGCTGTTGAGCCTGTTTAGTGAGTTTTTATTTCAGTTATATTTCTCAACTCTAGACTTTCTGTTAAGTTTATATATATATAAAATTTCTATCTCTTTATCGATATTATCTCTTTTGCGAGACGTCAGTCTACTTTCCTTTAGTTCTTAATCGTGATTTCCTTTAGTTCTTCAAACAGATTTAAAATAGCTGATTTAAAGTCTTTGTCTAGTAAGTCCAGTGTCTGGACTTTCTCTTCTGTCTGCCGCTACAGATTCACTCCCCACCTTTCTCTGCTTCCTGCCAGGGAGCCAGTCTGTATGGTCCTTATCAGTGAAATGCCTGGGCTCTCTCCTTTCCCTTTGGGTGCAGCCACTGGGGGGATTTGGGGAAGGCAACAGGAGACTGGAGAGAGATTGGAGAGGGACGGCAGGGTACTTGGCCATGTCCCTTGGCCAAGGTCGCTGTTCCTTCCAAGGAGCCAGCAATGATACCACATTCCAGGTTCTGGTAAGTGCTTCCCCCCTTTTTCCCTTTGGTCTAGCCCCTGCACTGTCCCTTGCGGCTCCCTTCTTCAGCTTTGTCACTAATCCCTTTGTAATAACCCCTTTGTGTATTCTCCTATTCGTTCATAGCATTTATTTCCAGCTGAGGCTCAATACTGACAGAGAAGGATGCACACCCACTTTAGAGTAGTGATCACCTCCAAGAAGGGAGGGAGATGAGGCAAGAATGTAATAGGTGTTAAATCTGCATGGGGCATGCGTAGACGTTGTAAAGATACTTCATTATAGAAAGACTCAGGTCAGCAAAATAAGGATGATTGTCTTAGAAGCCTAAGCTTTTATTGTAGGCCTTTGAAGAATTCTGTTGAGAAAAGACTGCTTTGTGGCTGTAAAGATGAGTATGCTTTAAAAAAAGACAGTGATTCCTCAGGCAGATGGTAATGGCAGAAGTCATAGACATCTCTAACCCACAAAGGGCTGCTGTTACTCTGTCACACAAGTACTGGGGAAAGGGAGGGAGTGAGCCACAGCCAGCGTTCTGCACATTAGGGAAAAGTGATTTTAGCAAAAAGGGAAAATGGTGTGTGGCAAAGTTCTCTCTGCCCCCAATATGCATGGGTGGAATTGTAACTAGGTTTAGCTTAGACAAAAGTGTCAGTGCAGGTATTTAGTGTGATAAGCCCAGGTGGGATGAGATGTGCACCTGTTGGCCCTGAAGCTCTTCAGACAGGTGAGGGAGAGCCCGGGGAGGAAGATCAATCGACTGATTGATGGAGAGTCTTGCTCTGTCACCTGGGCTACAGTGCAGTGGCATGATCATAGCTCCCTGTGACCTCAAACACCTGGGCTCAAGCCCTCCTCCTGCCTCAGCCACCCGAGTAGCTGGAACTACAGGTGTGTGCCATCATGCCTGCCTAATTTTTTAAAAGATTTTTTGTAGAGATGGGGGCCTCACTGTTGCCCAGGCTGGTCTTGAACTCCTGGCCTCAAGTGATCCTCCTGCCTTGGCCTCCTAAAGTGCTAGGATTATAGGCATGAGCCACTGCACCCTGCAGAGGAAGGTTTTTTAAAAGTGGGAAGTTTTGAAAAGGTTCCTGCATTGCAGCAAGCATCCTGTGAGGAAGTCATCACAGTGAGAGAGCTGAGGGAAACCTTAAGGCTGTGCCCCCAGGGAGTGGGGAAGGGGGAAGAAGGTGCTCGACTGGGAAGCATAAGCAGCCAGACCTGAGTCCCTTTAGATCCCAGTGTTAGGAGCAAATAAAAACCCCCTCTTCTAAAAACATCTGTCTCTTGCTTGGTGGAAAAATATTGGAATTGTGTTTTATCAAAAGTGCTGTATTATTTCCCACTGTTGCTTATCAGACACTTTTTAAGTCTAACCAAACAGGAGGCAAGGCATTTTAATTGTCTGCAATAAGACTTACAGTTAAGGTGCAGTTCACCCTCCTGACTTTACCGAATCATAGAGTCAGTGCCCGACAGTCCTCATCAGACCTGCCGCCACCCGCCTGGTGTATGTCATCTGTGAACCTGAATCTGAGGATTTCAGACCTCACTGGACCAACCCTTATCTAGAGCAGGGATACTACCAGGCTCCTCTCTTGGTGTCACTGTGGGCTGTGTGCTTTGAGAGAGGCAATGACAAATGGAGCATATGGGGAGGAGTGAACAGGATGATGCTGGGAGCTTGAGATCATATCAGGGGACAGAGCTTTGGGTAGAAGGTTTAAACGAGCCATTTCTACAGGGTCTACCGTGTCTGAGGTTCTAGGTCCCAGTCCTCGTGTTGATGGCTCTGTCTTTGTCCCCAAGCCTTATCTGCTCTGTCTCCAACATGTCTTCCAAATATAACCCCTCCTCAAACAGGGTGGGTAGGGATAGGGGCAGGAGTGAGACATGTCAGTGAATAGCTTTTTATTAAAAAATCATTTTTAAAATTTTAATTTTAATTTTTTTTTTTTTTTTTTTTTTTTAGAGACAGGGTCTCACTGTTGCCCAGGCTGGTCTTAAACTTCTAGGCTCAAGCGATGCTCACATCTCAGCCTCCCTTATAGCAGGGACTACAGGCACGCACCAGTGCACCTGGCTATTTTATTTTTTGAGTTGTGTGGTGGTGATGATGACAATGACGATGGTGAAATTAATTGAAAAGCATCCCCCCCCATCCCACTGTCTCTCTCCCGGCCCCGCCCACCCACTTCCTCCCCCATAGTGTCTCAGAGTGAGCTTCCCAAGCTTGTGCTGGCCTTGTCCCTACAGTGCACTGCCCAGAGCAGTGCTTCTGCAGCCAGGCCGCTGCTACTAAAGTTCTCACCGCAGAAGAGTCTCCTGGCCGAAGAAGTTCAGAAAATGCTGCGTACTTTCCCTCACCTTTTGGAGATTTGATGTACATTAAAGACCTTGAGAATTGCAGTAAAAAGATTTGTTTCCAAAATGTCCTTTTGTAAAGGGATGCCTGTGTTACCATATGTAATTCTGAGGATATTTGGGAAACACAAGCCTGTTGAATAAATTCAGCACCTTAATGCATCATGGCATTCAGGGCCCTCCACAATGTCAGAGCAGCCTGACCTCCCAGACAGCTCTCTCATCCCTGTCCATGTGCTCTGTGAACCTCTGGCCCCAGCCATCACAGATGGCTTCTCTGGTTCTGCAACATTCTGACGTCATGCTGTTCTCACTGCTTGGGATGCCTTCTCTCGCCTTCTAAGATTCTCTTCTTCATGGCCCACCCGAGATACCTCTCCTTGTGCAAAGCCTTCCTCAACGCCTCCAGCAGGTAGTCGTGTGTGTTCTTCCCTGGCTGCCGTAGTATTTGATTCTAATCACCTGAATGAGCCATCGACATGAAGTCAGTGTGCTGCCATCCAAAGTCTCCTGTCAGGTCCCCGGGGCTCAGGGCAGCACCTGCCTTCCAGGAAACAGGGACATCATCAAGGACTGGACTGCTTTGTTCCCCCACTGCCTAGCCATCCCCCCACCACCTTCCTGGGCCTCATCTAGCCCAAGGAGCCCATTTGCCATCATGGTGTAGTCCTTGCAGGACAAGGAGGCCATGCTTGCCTCTGCCTGTGTGCCAGTGTATGTGGCCAAGTGTGGCAGAGATTCCTAGGTGCTGACGAGACCTCTCATTGCACAGTGGTGCAATGTTGAGCCAAGTGTCCGTCCCCAGCCATCTGGTTCTCCCAATTATTTGTGCAGGTGAAGGTGAAGAGATGAGAAGCCTGCTCCAGGAGATGGGGGGAGGGGGAGACAGGCCCTGGTGGGGATTGCTGTGAGCCTGGGTTACTTCCAGATGTCCCCAGTGAGAGGAGCTGCTTTTGTGTTGAATCCTGATTTGATATTTAGACATCATTTTTAAAAAATTTATTTTATGCATATGTAGATAATATTTTCATTCTCTTGTTTCCCCTCATAGTACTGTAGGGGAGAAGGGAAATAACATTTGAGAACACTGTGTGTACCAGGCACTGTTGGAAATGCTTAAAATATTATAGTGTAATATATATTAATATATCTATTTATCTATATATATATACACACACACTCTCACCTCAAAAATTAAGATATTATTTACAAGCCTTAGCCCAATAATTTTAAATGTAGTGCTTCATGTTGGTGAATGTATAGCCAAGATGTATTAATTTGGCCGAGGTAAATTAATTCCCACGATGTGCTGTTTTATCTTTGTAGGGGCATTTTAACCATACTGAGAATCGTTAGAAGATGCCAGCTGGAAAAAGGAAGATTCCGATTTTGGTTTTGAACCCTCCGTGTGACAGCAAGTGTAAATCTCGTACAGATGCGTCTGGGTGCCCACCTGTTCAAATCGCACCCCGGTGTTCCCTGCCAGGTGGTGGTTCATCCTCTCATTCAGGTAATCTCGCCATCCTCTGCGCGAGAGCCGGGAGGATCCACCTCACTTCAGAAGAGCCTCCTTTCAGATGTATCTTGCTTAAGAGGGAGATCAATTGCATTATTTAAAAGTTTAAAAAAATTCCATATCAAATCCCTGTGAGGCATGGGAACCGTGGCTTATGCAGTCATATCCAGATGCAGTCTCGCTTTCATACTTTTCAATTGTTTTATGGATGTATTCAGGGCTGCTTGTGTACTCTTTTTAATTAAAAGACTTATTTTTATATTTAAAATGCTGTATAATCTTGAAGTGAATTTTACCAAATGCTAGCATCCAATCCAATCTGTATAATTCTCCAACCAAAGTTATCAGAGACAGGACCCCTTTTATATTAAAATGGAAATTGCTCTTTTTCTCTTGGGTTTTTTTGCTTGTTTTCTGACTGTGGAGACTGGCATTATTTTCCCAGGGTTTGAAAGCTTCTTGAGATGTCCTGTTCACATGATAGACAAGGTCCTAAAGAAACCACTGGATTATAGAATTGATCTCAAGTTCTTTAAGCTTCCAAAGCCAGAGGAAGGTCAGAGCCCCTCACAGCCTCCCTGTTTTCATCACATTATTCATAGGGGCCATGTTCCTTGCCAGGGACGGTCTTCAGCATTGGCATTTGGAAGAGCCCAGTCCATAAATAGTCATGGTATGCAGTCGTTGGGGGAATTCCACATTGGAACGATGGGGCAGAGGAAGACAAGATGTTGAAAGGAAGCTAGTACAATGCCATTTGTGGTGAGAATTACAGGACACATCTCCATTAACCCTGAATAAGATCCCAGAGCTGCAACTAGATTAGAAAAATGCCAATCCATGCCAAGACAACCAAGGCTGTGAGAGAGGGAGAAAGTATTGGGATTTGTGGCCTTAAAAACTATTTTTTTTGAAGAGCTTTTGTTTGTTCCTCTCTTTTCGAAATGAGATACACATCTTAATTTTTATGGAAAAAAAAATGAAAACTCTTAGATTCACATTTTCTTTTTTGTGAGTAAACTCTTTCTTTTACACCAAATTCACAGAGAGAGAAGTCCACGTATTTACTGGTAGGTGTTTTTGTAATTGAAGTAGCACACAGATTGTCCCAGCTATTTATATGAAGTGAACACTTTTGGTAGAAAACAGCCCCTGGTGTTCTTCCCCTCTGTGGAAAATGCCCTGATCTCATCTCCACCAGACATCTCACTGTGTGACCTCCATGAGTCCTTTAGCTTCCCAGAGCCTCCTGTCTCCACCTGTGCAGTGGTGACGGCAGCCACAGGGCTTGTTGTCAGCACATGCAGGTGCGTAGCAACTCCTCGGTGTCTGCTCCCTCCCTTCTCCATGCATGGCCCCCCAAACCCAAAGCAGGCCTTCTGTCCTCAAAAAGCAAAAAGTCACGACAGATTATAACAGTGTGGAAATGTCAAACAGGGTGAGGTGCAGCTGGCTAGAACGTGGGGACCCAGCAGTTTTGTCACGAGTGCCTGGCATTCTTAGACTGTAGTGCTAATGCTGGGCACGGAGAAGCTAGTCACAAGGCACCTGAGGGGGCATGGCAGCGTTTCTCTGCATTCTCAGTGAGTTTAGTTCAGGCCATAAAATTAGAATGCTCTGAAATTCCTGCCTTCCGGGTCACCTTTCTAGACTTGGTACACACCTCAGCCCCATCTTGGCTGGCCTTTCTGTGGCCATGCGGTACTAGAGCATGGTGCAGCCTGGCAGCTCACCTGCTACCCCCATCACTGACTGGCTGTCACAGTTGCCCCGCCCAAACCGGCTCCAGAATCACCCCTGGCCACAAGAGCAGCCTCTACTCCCCAGCCCATCCTGCCTTCTTTTGGACCCTGTAGCCTACAAAGTCTGAGGAAAATGAACATTTTGGTAGAACTGTTGTTTTAAGTGGCTTTTTAATGATTATAAATATAATAGTTCATTGTGGAAGAATGTGGAAGATACAGGAAGGAAAACAAACCCACTCATCCCAGAGCCACTGCTGACCTGCTGGCAAAGGGCCCCCCGGATGTAGACTTCTTTCTAACTAAATGCTATATAGCGAATGTCCTCCCAAATCATGGTAGGAAACTCTGATTTTAAAAGAGAGCAGAATATCCAACTTTGGAACAGACCATCATTTTGACAGCTCTTCCTGAAGCAGTGCGAAGTATGCCCTCCTTGAATAGGCTGTTTGCAAAGTACGTAGGTCTATGTAGAGAAGCCTCACCTCTGGAGAGTGAGTGGGATGTGCCAAGCAGGAGGCACCACCACGCTTCCTGTTGGGATTACCTGGAAGACTTCGCTCCCCACAGAACCATTTCTCCTGCCAAATTAATTTGTCAGCACCACAGGTACTAACACAGATTAGCTAATAGGCAAAACCTGCATAGATGTCACTAAACTGGGTTTTGATGCACCCATGATGAGCATGAAATGGGATTATCCCTTTAAAGTGCTTCCTCTTTGTTTTCTTGTCAAAAGAGAAGGAAAGAGACATTTTCTTATACCCTGAGGAAACAGACTAGGCATTTATGTGTGTGTATTTCCATTAGATAAATTTTCAATTTGTTTTTAAAGTATAATCTGTCATTTTTTTGTGTAGGGGCTAAAAATATCAAAGCAGATTTAATAATTCACAAAATAAGTTTATCACTGTTTATAAACCAACAAATTATAAAACTCATTTCAGAAAATTCAAAAGCATGATAAATGGTTAACAAAGATATGTTAACATCATTTGAAATGTTTTGCCTCCTTTAGAATATGGTTTATTTCCAAATTTCTTTTTTAAACATTAAAAGATTATACCTGAAATCCATATTTACTAAAAAAAAAATTTTTAATTGTAGGTAAGTAGAAATGAAAATAAAAGTCACCCATAATCCCGATACCCAAAAGAAACTAATGTTGATATTTTGATGTGTATCCTTCCAAAACTTTTTCTATGTGAACATATGCACCCATACACATATACTTTTAAGGTTAACATCATGCACATCTTTTCATGTCAATAGGTATAAGATTATCATTTTAAATGTTTATATAGTATTCCATTAATGGAAACACCACAGTGCATTTACCCAGTCTTTTCATAATGAGCATTTAGGTTGTATTTATCTATCTACTTACTTGCTATTACAAAAATTACTGTACAAACATCCTTATACAAATTTTTGTAAAGTTTTACAGTTATATTCATAAGAGAACATTCTAGAAGTTGAGTTGCTAGATCAGAGGGCACCTTCTGGTTTTCTGCCCTTGGAAAAGTGGTACCAAGAGCCCAGCTCCCTTCCCCTCCACCAACATTGGGCAGAGACCTTTTTTTTTTTTTTTTTTTTTTAACTTGGAGCATTTTGAACACACACAAAAGTTGGCGGAACAAACAGTGCAGGTAGCCCTGTCAGCTCTCATCCAGCTCCACAGTGGTGGGCCATGGCCAGTCCTGCCCAACCACTGCCCTCACTGTATGGAAGTAAATATCAGATATAATATGATTTCAGCTGTAATATTTTCAGTGTGTCTCTCCCCCAAAGAGACATTTGAAAAGCATAACCACAATACAATTGTCACTCCTAACACAAAATTTAGAGTAACTCCTCCTATTATGAAATACCTAGTTTTTGATCAAATTTCTACATACTTCATCAATTTCATAAGTGATTATTTTTGTTTTATTGTGTTCTTTACAACTTGTTTGAATTGGGATCCAAATAAGGACCACGTATTACGACTAGTTGAGGTGTTCCTAGCAAAGGGTCCCCTCCATCTCCTTTCCCTTCGCAATGCATTTTTCAACAAACTAATTTGTAGAGTTTGTATTGATTTTTCTATTACAATTGCATGTCCCTCGTGTTTTACCTGCTTCTCTGACCTCTGTATTTCCTGTAAATTGGTAGTTAATCCAGAAGCTTGAGCAGATTCCATTTTGCTTTTTTCAGCAAGACTTCTGATCCTTGCCAGTCTGCCAGTCTGATCACATTAAAACTTTGTAGTTTTAATTTGCATGTCATGCATTACATTTTGGATATACTTACTGTCCGTGTGTGTCTTCTTTCATGAACTTATCATCTTTGCCCATTTTTCTATTGGAGTGTGTGTCTTTTCATTATTTTTAAGAATTCTTTATATTAATATATTAAGGCTGTTAAGTCTGTTTTTCTCTCATATTGCAAATATTTTTCCCCGTTTATTATTTGTCACTTTCTTTTCAATGATATTTATATATCCTTTGCCACACAGAAGTTTTTCACTGTTATATCTGTCAGCTCCTTTTTTGCTGGTTTCTAGCCTTGTAATCATTCAAGAAAGGCCTTCCAGCCAGGCATTGTGGCACATGCCTGTGGTCCCAGCTACTCTGGAGACTGAGGCAGGAGGATATCTTGAGCCCAGGAGTTCGAATTCAGCCTGGGCAACATAGTGAGACCCCATCTTCAAAAAAAATACATAAGAAAAACAAAGGCCTTCCTTTCCCCAAGATTATGTACATTATATGAATTGATTATAAATCCATTGTAAAATCCATTGTATAATCCATGTAATCCATTTTTGCATGATTCTGATTAACATTTAAAACTTTGCTCTAGCTACAACTTTTTGGGTGTAAAGGGTGCTATATCTAACTTCATTTTTTCCCCAAATATTAACCAGTTATTCTAAGAACATCTTTCTCCATTAACTGTAAATTCCACTTTTATCATATACAGGGTGGTTTCTGCACATTCTTCTCTGTTCTTTGGTTTTTCTCATCCAGTGGCTGTAACGCTGCATGTGTGCATGTGTGTATGTAGCCTTTTTATTAAACACAGTGGCAGAAGAGTGAATAGGTGAGTGCCCAGGTCTAGTGCACCTGTGTGGGTGAAGGGTTCCTTTCATCTCTGCCTATTATTTGTCAAAATGTCCCTGGCTCTTCTCACGTGCTCATGCTTCCAGATCAACTTTAGGATCATTTTGTCAAATTTCAAAAATAAAAAATACATAAAATATTGATTGGATTTGTGCTGCATTTATTGATTAATTGCAGGATAAGGGGTAGCTTCACAATATTGAAACTTACCCAGACATAGTACATTTTGCTGTGATAAAGAATTTCTTATTCTGTTTTGTTTTTTGTTTTGTTAGTATAGGTCCTGCACTTGAAGCTCAATCCCAGGTAATCTTCGTGCCGTTACATCTTCTCTTAATAACTGTTACACCAGATCATTTCCTGAAAACTGCTGTTTAAAACTTACTAGTGCATCGTCCCTCAAATGCAAAGGGAAGGAAGCTGGTCTTTATTGAGCAACACTGTGTGTCAGACACTGTGCTGAATACTTTACATACATTATCGTATTTAACCCTTAAAAAACTCTTTGAGAGAAGAATTATCTTCACTGTCCTAATGAGGGTGCAGGCTCAGGGAGGCCACGGCACTGGTCCACAGCTGCTTGGTCTGGACCCGGCCTCCAGCATCTGCCTCCTCCAAACTCTCAACTCATTGACCGCACATGGACCACGGGCATGGCATGCGTCTGGTCAAAATGCAGACTCTTTAGGTCTGTGGCAGGGCCCAGGATTCTGCATTTTGAATAACCTCTCAAGAGGTGCCACAGACCATACTCTGGGAATTGGGTCTGTTATAGGATGCTGCCTGCCTAAGTCATTTAGGATTCAGTAAAATGGAATCCTTTGTGGAGGTGCAGACAATTCCCTGGCTCTAGAGTAGAAAGCATTCTGTTTTCTGGAATAATCTGAACAGTTTACTTTGCCAGTTTAGGAAGCCACCGTCACCACTAGTGATGTCTGGGGGCTGGGCAGGCCACTTGCCTGGGATCCCTCTGCCACTTTCTAACACATGACCCTGTGCCTCACTTTCCTCATCTGTAAGTGAGACAACGGCACCCACGCCATAACTCACTGTGAGGAGTCAGCAGTGGAATTACGTGTTTGAAATGCTTGGGATGGAGCATGGCAACAGTAACCACTATTACTATTGCATATACATGCACAGGGCCTCAGAGCCCATCTGGCCCAATGCCCAGGGCGACAGGGATGTCAGTGACTAAGGAATTAAAGCCAGGCCTCTCTGCTATTCACACGCTGACCCTGCTGTGAAGCCCCCTCCCCACAACCACAGGCCTGGAGAGTGTTGTCCCACCTCATCCTTCCCACCCGCTCTGGCCCCTTAGCTAAGATTCTTGATTTTTATGCAGATTCTAAAGGACCTTTGGAGACTTCTGGCCCATCAGTTACCAGTATGTAAGCATATTTGGTGAGGATTTCCTGGCCATTGATATCACATGATCACTGTTATCTGGCAGGAAGACAGAGTTGTCCTGTGCAAGCCTGGAAGGGCCCAGAGGGACAGCAGGGAGTGAGGGTTTAATGGGTGCAGAGTTGCCGTTGGGGAAGATAAGAAAGTTCTAGAGATGGATGGTGGTGACGATTGTACAACAGAGTGACTGTACTAATGCCACTGAACTGTACACTCAAAAATGGTTAAAACAGTAAATTTTATGTGTATTTTACCACAATGAAAAAATAAAATAAAAACTTACAGTGGTTCAACCCTTCCCTTTCTCTGGGAGAAATGGCAGTGTTTCTTTCCCTCATTTGTCACTGACTGTGGACAATCCAAATACGAATCCTCAGTCACCTGCACGAAGCGCCTAGTGTGTCCGTCGTAAATGCTCAGCTCGGGATGATTTGCTGTTGAGCTGGGCACGCGCAGCGGCTCTCAGAGGTGCTCCCTCATCCTGCTGAGGATGGCACTCCGACGGGTGATCTGGCACAGCTGAGGCTACTGAAGCTTCCCCCTGGAACAAGAGCCAGCACTACGAATGGCTCTTCAGGTCAGTAAGGGTTAATTGCACATGTACTAAACATGCAATGATATTTTTATCCCCAAACCAGGACAGATAAGATTTCTGGCATCTAAATTTACATATGTGAAAATAATTACACAAAAACAAATTTAAATCTCATTTATTCATTTATTTAAATGACCATTAAAAAGAATAAAATTATTTTTAAAAAATACAACCATTGACCACAATGTGTTTATCAATTAAAATGATCTATTTGATCCCTCTTCTGGTGAGGCCCATTCATATTTCAGGAAAGCCAATTCAATGATGATCCAAATTTCTTAATTTTTTCAAACATTCTTGACAAGCCTCTTAATAATTCATGTGAATTAGCAGAAGAAATTAGATCTCAGGGGTCATAAATGCCTTATCCAATTCTTAAAATTTGTTGATGATCAAACACAACCCTGTGGCCATTTGTATGTATTCTTTGGAGAAATGTCCAAAGCCCATTTTTTTACTGGGCTATTAATTTTTTGCTTTTGAGTTGTGTGAATTGTGTAATTTTTTGCTTTTGAGTTGTATGAATATATTTTAGAAATTAACTTATCACATATATGGTTTGCAAATATTTCCTTCCATTCTGTAAGCTGCCTTTTCACTCTGTTGCCTGTTTCCTTTGCTGTGAAAAAGCTTTTCAGTTTGATGTTGTCCCACTTGTCTGTTTTTGCTTTTGTTTCCTGTGCTTTCGGGGTCATATCCCTGAAGTCATTGCCAAGACTAATATCATGAAGCTTTCCCCCTGTTTTCTTCTAGGAGTTTTACAGTTTTAGGTCTTATGTTTAAGTCTTAATCCATTTTGAGTTGATTTTTTCATATGGTGAATGATAAGGATCCAATTTCATTCTTTTGCATGTGGATATCCAGTTTTTCCAATGTCTATTGGGGAATATTTGTTGAAGAGACTGTCTTTTCCCCATTTTGTATTCTTGGCACCCTTGTTGAAGATCAGTTGATAATACATTCATGGATTTATTTGTGGACTCGCTAATCCATTGGTTTATATATCTGTCTTTATGCTAGTACCATACTGTTTTTATTGCTGTAGCTTTGGGATTTATTTTGAAATCAGGGAGTGTGATGCTTCCAACAGATAGATGAAAAGATGCTCAACGTGACTGATCATCAGGGACATGCAAATCAAAACCACAGTGAGGTGTCACCTCTCACCTGTTAGGATGGCTATTATCAAAAACCCACAAAAGACAGTACGTGTTGGTGAGAATGTGGAGAAACTGGAACCTTTGTGCACTGTTGGTAGGAATGGAAAATGGTGCAGCCGCTGTGGGAAACAGTATGTAAGTTCCTCAAAAAATTAAAAATGGAACTACCGTATGATCCCACAACCCCACTTCTCCGTATATATCCAAAATAATTGTAATTAGGATCTTGAAGAGATATTAGCACTGCTGTGTTCATTGCAGCCCCGTTCACGATAGCCAAGATGTGGAAATAACCTGAATGTTCACTGTAAGATGAAGGGATAAAGAAAATGTGGCGTATACATACCATGGAGTATGATTCAGCTTTCAAAAAGGAAACCCTGTCATATGTGACAACATGGGTAAACCTGGAGGACACGACGTTAAGTGTGATAAGCCAGTCCCAGGTAGACAAACACTGCATGACTCCACTTACATGTGGGATCTGGAAAAGTCAAGCTCACAGAAGTGGAGAGCAGAGTCATGCTTGCCAGGGGCTAGGGAGAGAGGAAAATGGGGAGTTGCAAATCAATTGGTATAAAATTTCAGTTATGCAAAATGACAAGTTCTAGAGGCCTGCTGCACTACATAATGCCTGCAGATAACAGTACTGTATTGTACACGTAAAACTCTGTTAGGAGGGTAGATCTCATGTTAAGTGTTCTTACCACAATTTAAAACAAAAAACACATTGACCAGTGACCCTCAGTGGCACTTGGAGGGAGGGGTCATGTTTGCTCTAGTTCTTTCCATTTGTGTTCAGATACTACTGCTCCCCCGTGAAAATTCCCCCATTCCATGGTGGCCACTAAAGGGCCTTCTCTCCCTCTCCCCAAAGCCAGCAGTTTCTCTTTGAATAGATGGCAGCAGAGTGGGCTGAGTCCCTCACAAAGCCGCCTTGTCTTTCCAGATGGTTCCACTTAAGACGTGGTTTCACTGACATCCGGAGTAATTGACAGATGCACTCAAGATCCATTGTCCAAAAGCTCAAGCTTTAGCGAAGCCCTCGGTGGCTGCTGTGCTCCTTCCAAACTGCCTGGAATCCCACAGCCAGCCATTTGTCCCTGGAATCTCATGTTCAACAGCACATTCCTGACACAGGTGGAAGTATTCCTGTGAGGCCCTTCCAGGCCTTATTCTGGAAAACACTATCACAGATGTAGAGGTGAGAACCAGAAGGTCTGACTCCATGGTCCCCAAAACCTTATAAATTACAGTTTGATTTTAGCAGATTAAAAAATCCTGCAGCAGCTGAAGTATTATTTATATTCTTTCAAGCTCCCCATCAGATGTGTAAGGCCATAACCCCAGATGTGGTATTCCTATTTGGTTGCGAAGGTTTACTATACAAATGATCTCCACTGATACTCTACTGGAATGCAATAGCAGACAATGTTTGGAAAACATTCTTAGAACATGTATTTTTTTCCTCCTCAAAGTTAATGCCAGAATTTTCAAATGCTCTACTAATAATTTATCCTCAAAGCTACTGGGGCTCACTAAAGAGCATCGAAGCTTAGTTGGCCACTAGTCTTATCCACTGGTGTCCAGTCTAAGCTCTTACTTTAATCCCTTATTTTTATTAAAATAGCTCCTAACATTGGAACAGGCAGTTTATATTTGTGATTAGGTGCATAGTGCAGCTCTGTGACAGCAAGGTCAGAGGGTCCAGAGATTCAATTGTGTGAAATTGGGGCGCTGTTATGTGGGGCTGGCACAGGCCTGGCCGCCTCCGCACAGCCAGTGCAGGCAGGAGCCCGAGCTCCCATCCTACTCCCCGGCTGCAGCACCTGGGGGTGGCAGATGTCAACCTTCTCCAGAGGCCCCCCGGAGGGGCCTAGGGTCACACCCACAACCCACTGGCTCAGAGCTGACAAGGGACCCCCTGCTCCTCACCTCCCCCGTGGGCTCCCATCTAGGGGCCTGACCCAGGGGGACAGAAGTGCATTCTGCAGAGAAGCTACTTTACACGGGCCGGGAAGGGGCTCGTGGCGATGGCCCTGTGAGGTGGGGGTGGGGAGAGGGAGATGAAACTCCAGAAGCAAACGTGACTAAGTGTTAACAGTTCTGGTGAGAATGTGGATGTTTGTCATTTATGGTATTTTTCTGTTTTGTATGTTTCTTAAAATGTTCTTTCAAAAATTAACTTTGAATAAGGAGCAAATCAGCTTAGCAGTGCAATGGAAGGATTGTAATCCCAGCCAACACTGGCTTGGTCCACGCACAGTCCTCTGTGCTGCGCTCAGGTGGTCCCTCCACCACCCCCTGAGACAGGTAGTGCCATCCATGTCGGAGGCAAGAAGTCAGGTGACTGGCCAAGGCCACACCGATAACCACTGGCCGAGGGGCTCCAGGGCTTATGTCCTGTATTCAAGAACTGTTCCAGTTGCCACACGATCACTATAGTTAAAAGTCTATTAGAATAATTTCTTAAATAGAATCTGAGAGCCATTTCACGTTTCTTTGATTGCTTATGTGAAATTAATCCAGATGTTCCTTATCTTAACTGAGGTAGATAATGTCATGTGATTTTCAAGTTTCTTTTAAAAAAAAAATTAGGTTTTAAAGCCTTACTATAATTACACTTTATTTTCCATTTTGCCTTTATTTTGTGACTAAGATGGTTTTTATATTTAAATGACATTTCATGTATTTCAGATGACTCTGTGATCAGCTGGTCCCCATCTGTCAGGCCCAGGGTCCCTTCCAGATGCTCTGGGGAGCCTGGCACCGCAAGGGCAGAGGCTTCCTTCCACGCTCTGTCCCAAGCGCTTTACACATACAGGCTCAGTTAATCCCCCAGTGGCCCTCTGAGGCAGCTGCTGTCATCAGTTTTGGAGATGAAAAAGTCCGGAACTGAGAGCTGAGCATAGTTGGTGGTACTTGGGAGCACTGGGCTTGAGGGGGAGACCAGGACGATGCTTCTCTCAGCGCTGGGCAAAGTTCCCTGGCACTTGGAAGGGTCCAGCACATATTCTCAGCGTCTGTTTGAACTGATTCTTAACGAGCTTCAGAACTTCAGAGGCCACAGCCATAGTTAGGCCCACAGTGCACTTGGCCGGGGCCAGTGACAGTTGAGTGACGGTGGGAGGCCAGCCCGGGTCTCCTTCCTGCTTGGTCCCAGGAAGATCCCACCACCTGCTTTGTGTTTCCAAATCCTGCCCACAGCCTGTTCTCTTTATGGTTGATGATTTTCTCCTGTTTACGAAAGTGAGACATGCACATGTAGAGGCCCTGAAGACACAGAACACTTGGAGATGAATTTAAAACCGCCCCTAATTCCGTCACCAAGCACTAGCCACTTTTAAAATGTTGCTGTACTTCCCTCTTTCTCTCCTTTGAGTCCTGTGCAACACCATACATGCAATTTAGTATCTTGAATTTTTCATTTACTATTTTATACATTTCCTATGACTTTCAAAACTCTAAATGTTATTTCAGAGAAGTCCTCAAATTCTAAAAACCAGTACTGGGCCCTGCCACCATAATGCTGTCCCTCCCCAGGATCTGAAGCAGCGTTTATTACATACTGTCTGGAAAAGAATTGCCCCTGGCAGCATAGCAACAACAAGAAAGCCACTGCGAAGTAGGTGACCTCTAATCAACCACAGCAGGAGCCCGGGAGTCTCTGCAGGTTCCCTGTGAGACCCACGTCCCTGTAGTGGGGGCTCCAGTCCCCGAGTGCCTGCCCAGGACCAGAGTGGCACTCAAGCATCTTCCAGGAGGTGGGTGCAGCAAGGCCCCTCCAGGTGGAGGAGATCTGTCCCTCCCAGGGACTGCCTGGTCCGCCACACACCAAGCCTGTCCTACCCTGGATGCTCTCCACTGGAAATCCATCATTTGGAGTTCTGGTTCTAAAATGAATAAACAAGCAACAAAGACATACCACACAACAGTGGAAAGGGGGCTCCCATGCATGGGCCCTCATCCACCCGGCTGCACGATGGTTGCTACTGTTCCCTCCAGCGTCAGGGAAAGAGCTCTCCCTAACTCCTGTTGCTCCAGGCCACCTGCTCTTCCCGTGCCCCTTCACTGCATGATTTCCCTGTGGTTGAGATCTAAGTGTGAGGTGCCAGCCAGTGATCCCAGGCGCCTGCACCTGACGGGCAAAGTGCAGCCCAGGCAGTGGCTGGCGGTGGGCACAAGTCTTTGGTCCGCCTTCAGGGATAAACCTGGGACAGTGCTGAGGAATGGAGCCCAGGAGTCCCAGGGGCCAGCTTCAGCCTTGCACATTCCAGGACCTCTGCTTGAGCATTGAAGTGTATTAGGAAGATGTCTCCCAGGCTCTCCCTTTCCTTCACTCATGAGCTTTCTCTGTAATGCATGGGTAGCAGGAAAACTTGGTAGAACAGGGCATCTGGGACATGTGTACCCGTGGAGCCAGGGTGTGGCCTTTGGAGCCTGAAAGTGGCTGAGGTCCCTACAGGCCTTCCTTCCCTGGGCCTGCTGATCTGGAACACAGCCAAATCCACTCACCCTGCATCCTGAGTTGGGGGCTTGCACAGCTATCCTGAAGCCCCAGCCAGAGCAGATGGAAGGGACCATGGTGTCCCCAGCAGTAAGTGCTAGGGACTTAGCATGGGTGTCCAGCCAGGTACAGACCAATGTAATGACAGGGTAGAGGGTAGAGGTGCTGGAGGATGTGAGCTCAGGGAAGGAAAGAGGGAACTGGTTCCCAACCAACCTGCAACCCCCCCCCCCCCCCCCCCCCCCGACACCCCGGCCAGTAGGCGGGGCATCCACACACTCTGGCTGAGCTAGGGAGGGACTACGGAGAGGCCGGCCTTTGCCTGGTCCTGCTGTCCTAGAGCTTTGGGGGTGAGCTGGATAGCTGACCTCAAACACAGATTCACAGAGGGCTGACTGGGCTGCTGTCCCCTCCCTGCCTGCCCCCTCCTCCCCTCATCTCTCCTGTCCCTCTGCTCGCAGGGCTCCAGGGGCCACCAAGACGACATGGGGGCTGTGGTGCACCACAACTCTCTGTGATGAGACACAGAGGCAGGAGACAAACGGCAAATTGCACAGAGTGGGACTCTGGCCCAAAAGCCAGGCTGCCAGACTGGAGCATTCAACCTGTCTCTGGGCTTCTAAGGCAAGAACAGTTGGCCGGTAGAAAGAAAATCCACCTGCTCTTTAAGAGAAGCCACATTATTTTCCAGGTGCTAAATCAGAAAAATACATCCAGTGGATCTTTATGTAAATGACATCAGTGGGCACTGGAGAAGCATCCTTGGCTTGGGCATCCCATATGGGCACCAGAGACAAGGGCTGCCATGCTAAAGTATAAGTATGGAAAGCATGTCTCAGGGAGGCAGGTTCATGTGGCCAGGTGTCACTGATCTCCACAGGTTTGGGACAGGAGTGAGAGGAAGAGGAAGTGGACGCCCCCCCCATCACTCAGCTCAGCAAGTCTCATCCGGGGCTGCTAGCTCTGTGCTCAGGTCTCCAGGAGAAGCCTGGGGTGCAGGCGTCCCGGGGTATTTAGGGCCGAGGACGCAGGTACTTGAGAAAGAAGCTGCAGGTTGAGAGCTGTGGGCACAGTCAGGGCGTTAAGGCAGCCTCAGGGAATGGTGGGGATTCTGAAGGCCCCCACCCTCCCCCGTGGTCCCCCTGGCTGCTTCCCCACCAAGCACCCAGCCCCCTTGGTGCCTTGCACAGACCTGGAAATGTGCTGTGCAGATGCTCAGGATGAGAGCAAGGGAGCAGACTGCCTTTATTTCCCTAGCAACAACAGCGACAGGAACACAATAGCTCTTACCGAGCACTTCTGCACAGCCAGTACTTCTGTAGTACTTCACTTGGTGGACTCTCCATCATTCCCACTGCAACGCCACCAGGTTCACACCAGACTTGTCCCACTGTACGATGAGAACACCAAGCCCAGAGAAGCTGCAGAATGCACACGGTGCGTCCCCTAAGTCACACAGGGGTTGGGTGGCTGATCTCAGAACACACCCGGGTATCAGCAGGAGTCTAGGCCAACCTCAGCACCGGGATGTGACAAGCCAGGTGACCGTTGTGGATGGAAGACACAGCTCTTCCAAGGAAGCACCTGGGTAAAAACGCGCGTGCCTTTCCTTGCATTGAGCAGTTGTACAGTCTGTTGACTGGAATACAGAGCATGAGAACGCGAGTGTGCACACGTGAGCTCACACCCCTGAGAGGTAGATTCACACCGCCCACCTCCCCGCCCCAGCCCTCCGGAAAGGAGAGGGCGCTGCGCAGGGGCCGCGAGCGCGGCAGGTGTGGCTGCCCCACGCCCCTCCTCGGAAGGGACACGCCCAGCCGCGGCGGGGGCGCCCGGCAGCGGCCCATCGTGACCCGGGGGAGACGGCAGCTTTACCTATTTAAAAGGAGCGTGGCCGGCTTCCCATCTGAAGTATGTTTCCCCGAGAGACCACCACCATTTGATCTATTTTTGATTAAAATGTAAAAATTAAAAATTAAATCAAATGGTAGTATAACTCCTTGGGGAAAACACACTTCGGTTAGGAAGTATTCCCTACAGTAACCTTGAGACTCTTACGGCAGCATTGTCTCATCTGTAGGTGGTCTTTTTATGTCACACGTAATTAAAATGAATTGCGGCGAGCACCACCAGGTGACTGCCTTCGGTGTGGGGTCCCGCGGCTGGCGCTGCTCGAGCGGGCCCGGGGGAGGCGGGGGCGGTGGGCACAGGCGGGCAGCTGGGCGCGGGGCGCCGGGGACCCCGCGCCAGCCCCGCCCCCGCCCCGCCCCACACCCGCTCTGCCACGCCCCACGCCCATCCCCCACCCCCACGTCCCATCCTCCACGCCCCCGGGGGGTCGCGCCCCGCGGGAGGAGGCGGCTCCCCAGAGGGCGGGTCCCGCCCAGGGACCCCGGGACCCAGGACTGCGCTTCAGGGAAAGGCCCCAGCTCGGCGCGCGTCTCAGGCTTCCCCGCCGCGCAGGCTGCACGCGGCTCTTCCCGAGTCGGCTTCGTGTCCGGTCGTGCGCGTGTGGCTGGGCACGCCGGGCCGCCTCAGGACGCCTTCTTCGCTGCAGGTGTTCTTTCAAACCCTACTTCAATGAAAATGCCAGCGAGTAAGAACGTCGCTGGAACAAGGGTCTGAAGGCTGCGCCCCCGGACGGACGCAGGTGCGGAGGGCGGGGCCGGGCGACTGTCCCGGTGTCCGGGCTGAGCTCCAACCCCGAGAGTGTCAAATCTGCGACGTGTAGAAACTGCAAAGACACTCGGCATTTAAAAGCTGTAGGCAGGCTTCACCTGGAAGAGGCGGAGCTGCACCGTCCCCTGGGGGCTGTTCCTTTGTCTTGTCTAACCACCCGCCATGGGGATGGACAGGCGCCCTCACTGCGCAGAGGTGGGAGCATCCCCTAGCGCAGTGGCCGAGCTGCTGCCACGCGGGGTTGTCCCTCGCAGGCCGGGGAGAGGGGGCCTGTCTCACTCAGCAGGAGACCAGGACGCCTGGGAGTGCTGCGGTGGTGGGGAGGGTGTTTGCGTGTTTATCTCCCCAAACTGCCCCTTGGTCTGGGCGTTAGTGCCATGGTCAGGGGCTGGGCAGAAAAGGACCCGAAGCTCACAGAACTGCTGAGACTTTCTGATTCTGGCACAAGCAAAGCGCTGAGGGACCCAGAGAGCAAAGGGTGACACAGAGGTGGGGCGGGGGCTTCCTCCTACCTGCACACGAGACCCAGACCATCTTGATAATGGGCATGTTTCAAAACTTATATTTTCCAGAGGGTTGTGGCTGACATTTGGGAGAAGTTTTAAATGTGATGTATTTTGTATGTAGCTAGCTGATAACTCTTCCAGTTTGCTTTAATATTTTAACAAATTAATTCTCTTAGATTATCTAAGAATACCAACATGTTTGTTAATAATCATAAATTTTAAGTATATCAGCCCCTTAACTTCCTTATTTAAAAATTTTTTTCGCTATTGGTAGGAGCTTTAAAAACCTTAATGTAATGGAAAATTCAAACATACTCAAAAGCGGGGTGAACTAGGAGAGTGAGCCTCACGCTCCTCAACCAGCTGCAGCAAGTGCCGACATTTCGCCAGTCCTGTTTCCTCCCTCTCTCTCCTAGGAGCTTTTTCCTGGAGTGTGTTAAGACAAATCCTTAATTCATCCCTCAATACTTTAATATGTGTCTTTAACAGATAAGGATATTTTGACACAGCTTTGCATTATTACACCTAAGAAAATTATCAATGATTCCTTAATATAATCCAATATCTAGTTCATGTTCAATTTTCCTCCAAGTGGTGCAAGTGGTAACATCTGTCCACCTTCTTTCCCAGAGTTTCTTTCCCTACTTTTTTTTTTTTTTTTTTTGAGACACAGTCTCACTCTGTCACCCGGGCTGGAGCGCAGTGGCGTCATCATCGCTCACCGCAGCCTCAAACTCCTGGGCTCCAGTGATCCTCCTGCCTCAGCCTCCTAAGCAGCTGGGACTGCAGGTGTGTGCTACTGTACCCGGCTAATTTTTCTATTTTTGTAGAGACAGGGGTCTCCCCCTGTTGCCCAGGCTGGGCTTGGACTCCTGGCCACTAAGCGATCCTCCTACCTTGGCCTCCCAAAGTGCTGGGATTATACTCGTGAATCACCGCGCCCGGGCTCTTTCCATACTTTCATTCTCAGTTTCCTGCCTTCCCTCGTTGGCTGTGTGTAGGCTTTCTAGGCTTCCTAAGACGTCAGCTGGAATGATGAAACCAGAGTGTGGTTTTGAGCAGCTCTGGATCTGAGAACAGAGAGGTAGACACAAAACTGACAGCAAAGAACGAATTTCAGATATCTGTGGTGCAGCAGAGGGTGATGGCTAAGGGAAGAGGGCGGAAGGGCCGGGCTGACGGGGGTCTTCAGCTGGAGTGGCTGGTCTGGGTGGCTCAGGCAGCACAGAAGGGGCTTCGGGGCTTCAGCCCTCAAACACGCTGGCGTAAGTGTCCAGGACAAAGACTTTTAGAAAATGATGGTGAAGTCAATCACAATGTTTCTTCTGAAAAAGTGACCTAAAGGAACTTGTTCATATTTATCCATTTTCAAACTCTTCTAAGAATGTAAATTTAATGAAATTAGGAGACTTTTCATTTTCTAATATACTTCCTCGGTCAGTTAATTAAGCTATATCCAAACTGTCCTCAAGTGGTTAACATCTTTGCAGGATGATCTTTCTGTTTGCCTGGCAGCTCTACCCATGTTTTCTGATATAGCAAAACAACAGTCCAGCCCTGAAATCCAGACAGTGAGAGCCACCCTCCCACAGGGCCGGCACATCTCACATCTTCCCACCTGCTGCCTATAGAACCCTGCCTGGGCTGTGTGCATATGTGTGTGTGTGTGCATGTGCACATGAATGTGTGCTTGTGTGTACACATATGAGTGCACACGTGAGTGCATGTATGTGCGTGCACATGAGCGCATATTTGGGTGTGTGTATGAATGTGTGCACATGGGTTGTATGTGTATACATGCATATGTGTGTGTACAGAGCATACTAAAATTATACACAAAAGTTCTGCAACATTTTTTCTCTTAATATGCCCTGATGACCTTTCCTGTGACACCGCTCATCAGCACAGATGGAACTCATCATTTTAAGAGCCACGTGTTATTACGTTGAATAGATGAACAATAATTCACATAACTGGGATCCTACTGATAGATACTTGGGTTGCTTTTGAATTTTGGCTACAGCAAAAGATGTTAAATAAGTTAAAAATGCAAATCAAGTATACAAAATATTATTTTGCTATCAAGTTGGCAACATTTTAAAGAAATTATAATAGTGAAGATGTTGGAGAATAAACACTCAGACATCATTGGTAGTAATGAAAAAAGTGTTTCTATCATTATGGAAGACAATTTGGCAAAATACGTTACTGTTTGAAGCGCCCCTGCTCTCTGGCCCTTGGCTGCCCTCCTCAGCGCTGATCCTAAATCGGTGCTTAGATTTATGCCCAAAGCTGCTGTCCGAGCCTTGTTCCCCAGACCTGCTGAAGGCACTCTTGTCTCCTTCCCCTTCTGGGATCAAACTGTGATACCTGTCAGCTCCTGTAAAGATCTAAGTTTGCAGAAACCACCTGGACTCAGGAACCAGAGCATCAGTGTTCAGATGTTTGCAGCTTTGCACTCTCTCAGGCACAGCTTCTCCTCAGCTCAGGAGCTTCCTTAAAGCAGAAAAGAATTCAGTCCATCTGCTCATGGGTGGAGGGAAGAGGCACTACTGTCAGGGTGGGTAGCACCTCCGCCACCTATTGCGGCCTTGTGGAGGTCTGGGGGTGGCAGTGGGTCCTCACTAAGACCCAAGCATCCCTTTACACGCTGGTTTATGCCCAGGAATGCCCCCCAAGCAAGGAGGCCAGCACAGTGTCCTGAAGACCCCATGGCTCTGTCACCAGGCCTTTGGCTCCACCGCTGAGGTCTTCTTTGGAAAGAGGCACTTTACCGTCTGGAAACACACAGGGTGGGGTAGAGAACCACAGAAGACTTACCGCTGTCTTATTCCAATATGAAGGAAGGATTTGACCGCAGCACTCAGTGTCCATGAACCAAATTATCCACTTCCTGAGCTCTTTTGCAAAAGAAGCCTTGCTGTGACCTTCACCTTGGAGAGACCCAGGTACTCACACTGGCCTTGTGTGCAGGCTGGGGGTCAGGCTGCTCTGCCCATGTGTAGGTTCACAGTCCTGGGAGCTCTTTCTGGACTGCTTGGCAACAAGCTAGCTGGGACATGGTGACCTCAGCCCAGTAGGAGCGGGGGGCTGGGGGCTACAGAGCCCAGGCCTCCTGGTGTTGGCTGCTGAATTTCCCAGCATTCCCTTAAAGAGGTGGCATCCAAGTCCACCTGCTCCAGCCCAGCCCCTGGTGTCCCATGGATAAGTTCATGCTCATGCTAAGCTCATGAAAGGGAGGGAGGTAGGGACAGGCCTCCTCCTGAGCACCTCCCCGTCTAAGACACCAACAGACTGGAGCTTCCAGACCTCCTACTGCGAAGTCAGCTTCCCCAGGCAGGATAGTTTCTTATCCCAAACTTTGCATGATACCAGCTGCATGATTTGCTGCATTCCTAAATGGATCACCCATTGGCTTGCTGGGGACTGCAGATTGGTGGTCACCCACTGTGCTTTCCTTGGAGGCATCCAAAGTGCCCCTGGGGAATGCCATGGACCCAAACAAAAGAGCGTAAGACAAGGCATGAGGTTTCCTAGAGGTGTAGTCATCCTGTTGTCTGCAGTACGTGGATGAGGACACAGGCCCAGGGAGTCAGCTGACTTCGGGGTGTGAATTTTATGTGTCAACTTGACTGGGCCACAGGATGCCCAGATAGCTGGTAAAATATTATTTCTGGGTGTTGACTACATAGTTCCACACTTGCCAACATGGGCAGGTGCCATCTGATTCAATGAGGGCCTGATTGGAACAAAGAGGTGGAGGAGGGGGACAAATTTGTTCTCTCCTTGATCTGGGACATCCATCTTCTCCTGCTCTCAGACGTCGGTGCTCCTGGCTTTCTGGCCTTTGGACTTGGGCTGGGACTTACACCCTTGGCTCTCCTGGGTCTCGGGCCTTTGGGCTTGGAGTGGGACCACACACCAGTACTCCTGGGCCTCCAGCTTGCAGATGGTGGACCACGGGACTTCTCAGCCTCCATAATCATGTGCACTGGTCCCCATGGTAAATGCTTCCCTACATATCTGTGTGTATCCTGTTGGTCCTGTTTCTCTGTTGAACCTAATACACAGGGGTCACCCAGACAAGACAGAGCAGCACTGGGGTGGGCTTGTGTGTCACCATCCCTGCCTGCTAGAGTGGCCAGCTGTCCTGGTTTGTCTGAGGGTTTCTTCAGATGCAGGACTTTCAGTGCTAACACCAGAACATCCTGGACAAACTGGGATGAGTTTGTTGCTCTACATAGTGTCTCCTAAGCCCCTCCTGGGGTCTTCCCTACCAGCTGAGACCCCTGCCCAGTGCCTCTTTTCCCTGTCCTGAGGGCAGAGCTTGCCCATCCATTGCTCCTTTCTTGGTTACAAGAAAGAGCATACACAGTCAGTGCTCAGTGGCTGTGCTCTGAGCTGCACTGACATGGTGTCAGCAGGGCCTGCAGGTACCAATCAGGAGGGCAGCCAGGCCCAAGCTCATTAGCCTGGCAGTCCAAGGCCAAGGCAGGCAGAGGCATTGCTTGGCCAGGGTTGGGGTAGGGAGGGGCGTGGGCAGTGGTTGGGCATCCTTGGGCAGCTGGGCCCTGCCCGTACCTCCCATCTGCTCTGGCAGTGCCTTTGTGTCCCATCATTTAAAATGAGCAAACACTAATTAAGAAAATAATCCCCCAAAACCGTTTCCCTCCCAGACCGTGAGCCTGCACCAGAGGCAAAGCCAGGAGGGATGTGTTAACACAGGCTTCTCCAAATCTGATCCAGGCGGCCACCAAGACAGACACTCCTGGAGAAATAGAATGCAAGGCAAGGGCTGTGGCCAGGAGCCGCAGGGCTGGGGCGGTCTTTCCTGGACAATGACATGTTTGTTATTCTCTAATGAACGTATTTCTCTCCCAGGAAGCAACATGCCACCGAAGAGCCATTCCTCATAAACAAATGAGAAGTTCTGAACCCCAAACTTCAGTCAGTGGCTGGAGCTCAATCTCGGGCCACCTGTCACCCCCTGGCTGGTTCGCCGGGGGATCCACACCTCTCTCTGCACCTGTACCTGCTGGGAGCAGCCAACGCGTGTCACTCCCTGTCAGGAAAGAATTGAAGACAACGTCTTGGATAGGAAGCAATTGTGGAGGGTGGAAGTTTCTGGCAGGCAAATAAATTGGATTTAAGTATATTACGGTCATAATCTTTTTCTGCCCCTCTCCAGACGGTCTCTGCACATGAAAAAATGAGAACGTATTCACAGACAAAGCTTGGCCTGAGGGAGACGCCTGCCGGAATCTGGATTTTCAATAACATAAGACAATAAAGCTCAGACTTCTAACCTGCTGCAATATGGTAAAAGTATAAAGAGCTTAGCTGCTAATAAAAGGGAAGGGTCTTCCCCTCATATTTGAAGATCCGGACCCCCCAGAAGGACACTTCATAAAGATCATAATGGGTTAGCTGGGATCACGCAGACACGAGGCCCCTTGTTGACCGATTGTCTGACAGTTGTCACCTGTGGGTCTGATATTAATAAGTCCCGTGTTGATTTCCTTGGGGTATTTTTGTCCCTGTAATTGCACATCTTCCTGTTGTGGCTCTCCCCTCGCCTACGTGTTGAGCTACAGTTACCCGATGGCCTGATGCACCTGCGGGTCTGTTTTCTGTCCGGGGTATGCATGCCCTGCAAATGGCATCTCCCTCAGCAGGGCAGCTGGGCGAGAGGGGGGCATGCTCTAAGGACAGAGGACAGAGCCAGGGCCTCCCGCTTGGAGGTCGAGCACCCCAGTTCTCTCACAATAGGGGAGCTGGTGAGATGTAGGCTCCAGAGTGATCCTTCTCTACATTTGTTTGTTCATCAAATACTTTATCAGGGGATAAATGGAGTGCCAGGCAAGGTAATTGTAGTAAAGAATTGGGTGCCTGCAGCTGGGGAAAGTGCAGTGCTTAGTTAAAAGTGTCCTTTGATGTGTACCGTGTCACTGCACCAGCGGCCTGGCCCTAGTCGACGTCAATGCAAGGATCCCTGCGGCCCACCCACCCCTCCCATGTGCAGAAGGCATCACCCTGCCCCACCGCCTCCACCTAGACTTCCCTGTGGCTCCAAGGCGCTCTTCAATCACCTGCACTTTAAAACAGCATGGAGGCCGAGCTTTCCAGACATCCCAAATCTGCTCATTCCAGGTGCTGCCTCATCCCTGCATCTGCACCTTGGAGGAGGTTTTCACCTCCAGTGCAGTTCCTTACTGGGCAAGGGCAAGCAGTGGGTATGGGACTCCGGACGCTCCCGGACAGGCCCTCATCTGCAGACCCTGCTAGGCACCACTGTTCTCTGGGAACTCCCACCCGGGCTCCACGGGAGAGGTGGGCTGCATGCCTATCTCGCTGCTGTCATATTTTGGGGACTTAGAACATTTTCCTTGGTGAATCACAACAATCTCAGAGGTGTGTGGGCTTCTCCTTTGGTTGTCAAAATGCAGGATGCTCACAGGAACCACGCAGCTGTGTGGAAGCTGAGGAGGGGCTGCACCTTGCAGGGTGGAGGCACCTGGCAGGGCTCAGAGAAGTGGTCCAGGCCTCTGGTGTCCTGGCTTCTGCAGAGGGAGCTGCCTGCCTCGGGTCAAGCTATCAGGGCCACCAGGAGCCGATGCTGGGCCTCAGACAGGGCCCAAAGTACCGTCTGGTCCCCTCAGCCAATGTGGGAACTGCCTTGACTGGTGATTATCATGGTCCTGTGATGGGAGGTCCTGAGGTCTGTGGATGGTGCCCATGACCTATCAGGCTTGGGAGACCAGACTCGAGATCCCAAATGTGCTCCTGGTCAGATAGGCCTGGCCTGGAAAGTGGGCACCCAGCTGAGTCACTCCCTAGCTCTGCTACTGCATCTTCCTGAGCCTCAGTTTCCTTGCCAGACTGCAGGAGAAACACGGGAGCTGCTATGAGCAGAAATAAGTTCCCCCCACCAATTCATATGTTGAAGCCCCACTCCTTAGTGTGGCCCTGTTTGGAGATAGAGCCTACAGGGAGGCAACGGGGGCTAGATGGGGTCATGAGGGTGGGGCCCTGGTCCGACAGGATTAGGGTCCTCTAAGTGGAGGCACCAGAGAGCTTGCCCTCCCTCTTGCTCCCCCGTGTGAGCACACGGCAGGGACATAGCCACCCACAAGCCAGGCAGGGAGTCCTCGCCAGAATCTGACCACGCTGCCACTGTGGTCTCAGACTCCCCACCTCCACAGCTGTGAGAAAATAAGTTTCTGCTGTTTAAGCCCCTCAGTCTATGGCATTTAATTACGGCAGCCTGAGCACACTAAGACTGGAGCCATCGGGCAGGTCAACTGAATCAATGCATGTAACGTGCAGGCCAGCACACAGTGTGCATGTGGTGTGTGGCGGGCTATTCATGTCCCAGCTATGTGGTTGGGGCAATTCCCACATTCACAAAGTGGGATGGTGGCAGCTACCCCACCCCCCTAATGGTGAGGAGGATAACATGAGAGGGACAGCACCGTGTCAACAGCGAGCTGCAAGGCTCTGGGGGTCGCAGCTGAACATCTTCCAACAAAGGTGCCACGAGGCAGCCTCTTCCCTTCATGGTCTTCTAGGAGAGGGTGGTCCTCCGCCTTTGTAGGGCTGTGTGATGGTCTGACTTGTGTTCCCTTCCAATCCATATATTAAAATTCTAACCCCCAGTAAATCAGAATGTGACTGTTTGGAGATAGAGTCTTTAAAGGTAAGAAAGGTTAAATGAGGTCATTGGGGTGGACCCTAATCCACTGTGACAGGTGTCTTTATAAGAAAAGGAGATTAGGACACAGACAATACAGACCAAGGGATGACCACCTGAGGACACAGTGAGAAGGCAAGCCAAGGAGAGAGGCCTCAGAGGACACCAAACCTTCCAGCACCCCCATCTTGGACTTCTAGCCTCCAAAACTATGAGAAAATAAATTTCTTTTAGTTAAGCCTCCCAGTCTGTTGTACTTTGTTATGGAAGCCTGAGCTGCTTAATATAAGTTGCCTTTGCCCTCAGCCTAGAGAGATTGGCCCTTTATTCTTCAACCTCTTCTGAAGGTTTTTCCATCTATCACCAAGTCACCTACTCACAGGCTTCCCAGCTTAGAAACACTTGAGGGTTAGGAAAAAACATTTGAGTAGGGCCAAGTTAACTTCTACTGGACCTAACCCTCTTGCAAATAAAAACTACAAACTCTGAACAAAATGAAAAAAAAGCAAACTCTACCCAAGTCTCTGGCTGACCTTTTGGACCACACATGCTTTCGGACAGACTCAAAGCAGTGTAGTTAAGGATAAAAGATCTAAACTGTGATTTGAGCTGATACTAAAGTGACCAGATTTGCAGTTTAAGTTCAACTTGTTAACTGCCTGAGAAGACACAAAAGTCAACATTCTCCAGAGGATTAGTACAGAATCTACAATCTCCACAACTTCACACTCCCAGTATTGAGGACGCAACTAAAATTGCCTGACATATGAAGCACCAGTAAAATATGACACAGTTTCAAGAGAAAAGTCAATCAACTGAGAACAATCCTGAGATGACCAAGATGTTGAAATTAGAAGACAAGGATTAATTTAATTTAATTTATTTTTTGAGACAGGCTAGAGGTTGTCCAGGCTAGAGGTTGCTCTATTGTCCAGGCTAGAGGTTGAGCATTATCATAGCTCACTGCAACCTCACACTCCTGAGCTCAAGTGATCCTCCTGCCTCAGCCTCCTGAGTAGCTGGGACTACAGGCACATGCCACCACTCTTGGCCAAATTTTCTATTTTTTTGTGGAGATAGGGTCTTGCTATGTTGCTCAGGCTGGTCTTGAATTTCTGACCTCAAGTGATCCTCCTGCCTTGGCCTCCCAAAGCTCTAGGATTACAGACATGAGCCACCAGGCCTGGCTGATGACAGGGATTTTAAAGAAGATAATATAACTATGCTCAGTGAAGTAAAGGAAAATATGGTGGCAGTGAAAGAAAAGACAAGAAATCTCAGCTAAGAAATAGAAAGTAAAAATAAGGACCAAATGAAAATTCTAGTACTGAAAGAAAACAATATCTGAAATTAAAGATTCACTGGATTGCCTTAATAGCAGAACAGAGACAACAGATGAAAGATCAGTGACCTTGAATACAAATAAAATCCAATCTGAGGAAGAGAAAGAAAAACCAATTGAAAAGTAATGAATGGGAACCTGAAGGACAATATCAAAAGGTATAACAAATACATAATTTGAGTCCTAGGAGTAGAGGACACAGAATGGAACAGAAAAAGTATTTGAAGATATAGTGGCCAAAAAATTTCCTAAATTTGCTATAACATATAAATTTGAGATTCAAAGAGCTCGGTGAACCCCAAATGGGATGATATAAAGAAATCCATGCCTAAACACCATTGTCAAACTGCTGAAAAGCAAAAGAGAGAGGAAATCCTTAAAGCACCCAGAGAAAAACTAGACACGTTGCACGTGGAGGCGTATGATGTGAATGACTGCAGATTTCTCATTGAAACTATGGAAGCCACAAGGCAGTGGAACAACATCTTTAAAGTTCTGAAAGAAAAACCTACCAACCTAAAATTCTCTAATTGGAGACGTTATCTTTCCAGAATAAAGACAAAAGGAAGATATTTTCAGATAAAATAAAACTTAGAGAATGTATTGCTATTTACAAGGAATGTTATAAGAAGTTCTTTGAAGGGAAATGATACCAGTTTGGAAATTCAGATTTAAGGAAGTTATAAAGAATATCAAAACTGGGAAAGATGTGGGTAAATATAAAAGACTTAAAAATCTTAATTTCTTTAAAATTCATAAAAGTGTTTAAAGCAAAAAGTTACAACATTGTCTTGTGGGGTTGTGTATGTGGATTAATACATAATGACAACTACTTCATGAAGAACTGCAGTTCAGGGCATATGGAGTTGTAAGGGTTCTACATTTTTTATATAAATTGGTACAAAATTAATTTTAACTAGACTGAAATGTTAAGGATGTATATTATGCATATTTTAATTCCTAAGCACCCACTAATAGTATAAAATAAAGTGGCATAGCTAAAACACAGTAGATTAATTAGAAGGGAATTTTTAGAAATATTCAAATAATCCAAAAGAAGGCATAAAATTAGGAACATAAAACAGGGAAGAAACAACAACAACAAAAAATAATAAATTAACACACCTAACCTAACCATATCAATCATTGTGTTAAATGCTGGTGGACTAAGCACTGTAATTAAAATGCACAGATTGTCAGAATAGATTTTATAAAACAAGACCCACATCTCATAACTATTAATATGGCTACTATCCAAGAAAAAAAGAGAAGAAAATAACAGGTGTTGGTAAGGATGTAGAGAAATTGTAAATTGAAACCCTTGTGTACTATTGGTGGGAATGTAAAATGGTGTAGCTGCTCTAGAAATCAGTACGGCAGCTCCTCAAAAAAAGTAAACATAGAATTTCCATATGATCCAGCAATTCCACTTTTGGTTATATATCCAAAAGAATTCAAAGCAGGGTTTTGGAGAGATATTTGTTACACCCATGACACCATGTTCATAGCAGCATTATTCACAATAGCCAAAAGATGGAAGCCAAGTGTCTATTGAGAGATGATTGGATAAACAAAATGTGGCATATCCAAATAATGGAATATTATTTAGCTTTAATAATGAAGTAAATTCTGACACATGCTACAAAGCAACAGGAGCAAACCTTGAGGACATTATGCTAAGTAAAATAAGACAGTCACAAAAGACATAATTTATTATGGCAGTCAATGATCTTTCCATATCATTCTACTTATATGAGGTATCTGGAGTAGTCAAACTCAGAGGAACAGAAAGTATAATGGTGGTTGTCAGGGGCTGGGAGAAGAGAGAATGGGATTTTAATGTTAATTCATTGAATCAATTTAATTGTGACACAGCAATTTAAAACTGATATAGAAATTAGTGTGCCTAATTAATAAATTAAAAAGCAGCCTTGAGTAAAATATTTTAAATTGAATAAACCAAAGTTAAAATAGTTGAAAAAGATAAACGTGAACCAGTAGAGATTTGATGCTCTTAATTTGACAAATGACTCAAAGAGAGCATTATAATAAACAGGATTATATTGAATACTTATTTGGAATATATATATCACCTAAATAGAATACAATTCTTCAAGATGTAATATCTGCAAGATAACACAATGGAATAAAATTAAAATATAGGATAAATTTTTAATTATTGCAATTGATAATAATAGCTAGATGTACTCTAACAAAAATGAAATTAAGTTAGAAATCAATAAAAATAAGATATACAGGAAAAACCCTGTGGCAGACACAAGAAGGTTAGCCTCTAAACTAGCAAGTTATTATGCATTAGTACGAAATGGACTGTGAATATGTCATTACAGGTTAGGAATATATTGCAGGATTAATGAAACGCTTCAGACATCTAAGACAGGTACATCTTAGGATTATCTGGGTGGGTGCGATGTAATCACAAAAGGCCATTAAATGGAGAGGGAAAGTTGGGCCAATCAGAGGTGTAACGGCTAAAAGGTACCTCTGGCATACTGTGGCTTTGACCCAAGGAGGATGAGGACAGCAAGGAAGGATAGGCCATCATGGGAAGCGAAAAGGCAGGAAATGGGATTTGCATGGAGAGCCCAGCCAAGAAGGAATGCAACCATGCTAGCATGGATTTTAGCCCTGAACCCCATGGACTGAACTGACTTAAGACTACAAATATTACCATTTGTTATTTAGTTTGTGCATAAGTTCGATAATTAAATTTGGTTATTAATTCTGGCATGGTTGGTATCTACAGTCCAATAGATCTTTCGGATCCAAGTGGCCCTCCAGGGCTTGGTGATAGTGCTGTACCACCAGGCTGGTTCACCATCATGCGATCCGACTTCCCTTCCTCTGATTCCCCGGGTCAGTTCAGGGCCGTGGGCTTTCCCCCAGCAGCGAGGGGATGGCTTGCCCAGCCCCAGCAATCCCGGCTGCGCAGGACTGCCCGGACCACTTCCCTCCCGGCAATTGTCCGGAGGGCAAGGTGGGGTAAGGCGGCAGACACCCGCCAGGCTGGCCAGGCAGACTCTCCCAGGGAATTGAGGTGCTGGCACTGTCCACTGGCAGGCAAAATGAGGCCCAGGACCAAAGGGAAAATCCCAGTCTGCGGTCTGGGCTGTTCTGGAAAGCGACGCATTTGGAGTGGCTGGTGCCTGATGCATCTGGCTTATGCACAGCCCTCGGGAGGTGGTGGCTGTTCACATGAGATGCAATTGTCCAGTCAGGATTCAGATGTCCCAGGGGTAAGCCCCTTCAACAGGACAGGCAGTGGGGTCAGAGGGCCCAGGACCCCAGGTCCAGGGACAACCCTTGCCGGGGCCAGAGTGAAGCAAGTTGGGGAGGAATGTGGGTTGAGTTTTTCATGGGACACCCACAGGACACCAACTGAGTAATGGCTCTTGGCACCAGCAAGTGCCCCTGCACAATGCAGAGTAGAAGCTGGCTTTTGGGGAATGTTCTCATTACTCCAAACAGCTGCAAGTAAAAGTCACGCAGGTCAAATGTCTGGGTGTTGCCAGGATTGGGGTGGGGGCCATACAGGGACTCAGGACGCCTCTCAGAGCGGAGTCATTCAAGGATCTGAAATGAAACCTAATGGGGTCTCGGCTCTAGCCATGACACTACCTTTAACCCCACCTCTAGCCGTCGCTCTTGCAGGATCCTAACTCTTATTCTACCTTTAACTCTATCCCCCAAAAAACTGACCCACAGGTAGGAACATAGTGCGTCCTGCCCTGTCCCAACAGCCTCAGGAGCAGAGAGTGTGGGCCTAAGTCCTGGGCTGGCCGTGGTCTCCACTCCTGGTGTGGAGGTGGGGGAGGGGTGGGGATGGGCACACGGGGCAGGGGAGTGGCTGCAGTCCCTCCCTCACCGCCAGGCCTCCCCGTGGGCCCTGCCTGGCCTTTGGCCTCATGGGAGGGTCTCTGCAGTGGGGCAGGGGAAAGGGTGAGAGGGGCAGAGGCCGTGTGGGCGGGCTGGGGCGGTGGCTTCTGGCTGGGAAAGGGTTGGTGCAGCTCCCCGGCCTGCAGTCTGATCCTGTGAGGTGGGCAGCAGGTACGTGAACATTTCCCCTCACTCAGAGCACCCCAGGGTCCTGTCAGCAGGGTGGACAGTGGGCCTGAGGGCCTTCCCCTCACTCAGAGCTCCCAAGGCCAGGGAGTAGGGAACAATCTCAGGTTAACAGAGGCTGTGTGGCCCACGGTGTGTCCCTGCACCCCTGCCTCCCACGCAGAGGGCTGTGTTCCTGGAGCACCTTGGGCACCGGGGCCTGCCATGGGCACTTGTTCCTGCTCAGTGGTCCAGGGATTCATACGACCTCCTTTATGGCCAAAGAGCCACAGATGTGGGGAAGTGCCCATGCCCTAGTCGTCAACGCCCAGGAGCTAGGCTGGGGGAGGCTAGAAACCTGGGGCCCTTGGGCACCCAGTGCTGGCTCATGGAGGTCACCAGACCCTTGGTGCGTCCATCCCACCAACAGGCCTGTTTCTTACTGGAACCCCACAAGCAAATGGCTTCACGCGGCTGAATGCCGATTCCCTGCTCCTTTCACATATTCTCATGTGCACAGAGAGATTTTTACTGCCTTAATACGGCTCAAATTACCTGCTGCTCTTCCTTTCCCCATGCCGGCCAGCGCTGGAGCTCTGATCCAAAGGTAAACACCAGGATCATTTGTGCAGTGGTCAGTGGCTGCGAGGGGAAAACATCTCCAATCAGGGAGAACACCCTGGAAACCAGGAGCACTTGGAGTCCCCACTCTCACCAACACAACCATTTCTACATGCATTTCAGAGAGAGAGAGGAAAAATTGCTCTCCATGAATATCCCTTGAAATCGCCTGGCAGAGAATACTCCAGAGGGGCACGTGGATGTGTCCCAAATTCTTTGGAAGGAGGATTTGAAGAGCTCTGAGACTGGAGCCCTCTGTTTTGTATTGTTCAGGCCACATGCCTCCTGAAGAAATGCTGGCACCGTTGTGGACAGTGGCACCACAGTCCGGTTGCCAAAGGGCCATGGCATCTTTCAACCAGTAATTCCATTGTCACTGCTCAACCCAACTCGGTTCAATCCTGGAAATCACTGGTGAAATGTGAGTGCCTGACCACGTGCCTGTAAATGTGAAAGGGCAAAGCTCACACCGTCGTGGGTGTCTGCTAACTCTGTTCGCGTAGACCACTTACCTGTAAACACAGATTTTAAAACACTTACGTCCATCTGGAAAATGGCAGGGTATCGATCAATGAATCAATCAGGTACAAAACGTGGGGACAAATGGACAAGATCAGGCAGGCTTGCTGTGTTAGTTTGCTAGGGATGGTGTCACAAAATAACACCAACTGGGGAGGGGGGTTGCTAAACAACAGAAATGTATTCTCTTACAGGCTGGAGCCTGGCAGTCCAAGATCAAGGTGTCTCCTGAGGCTTCTCCTCCCGGCAGGCAGACTGCACCTTCCCGTGGTCTCACATGGCCTTTCCTCTGCGTGCACTCACTCCTGGTGTCTCTCCCTCTTCTTGTAAGGACTCCAGTCCCATAGGATTAGGGCCTACTCTATAACCACGTTTAACCTTAATTACCTTCTTGGAGGCCCCATCTCCAACTACAGTCACAGTGGAGAGCAGGGCTTCGACCCTGAGTCTGGAAGGGCATACAGTTTGGCCCACAACACTTGCTGACTCACTGTCGCTGCTGACTTGAATCTTGGTTGATGCTCCTGCTTGGGTTTGGTGAAATCTTACGGAGTGTAGAACAGAGACTCGCCATTCCCTGCTCTGAAGCAAGAAGCCCGTAACTGACAGTGCTGGTGCTGAGGACCTGCTCCGTGCCACCACACTGCTCGTGGTGCCGCCTCTGGTCCTCACCACGCCTGCAGGACCAGGGGTAATAGACCCGTTTACAGAGGGTGGAACCGGAGTTCCCAAGGCTGCTCAGCGAGTGTGCCCAGGCCCTGGAGACGGAGACAGGCTGGAGACCTCCTGGGCCCGTCCAGCATGAGGCAAACACATGACATACTCACGTGCCCTGTAGATCGATCTTGTGAGATATTGAGTTAATGGGGACGGAGTGCATCTCACAGAAGCTTTCTGGGAACAACCCAATTTGCATTTTTGGAGTATTTTTAGAAGACATCTTATACCGTGCATACGAAGGATATAAAACAAAATGAACTTCCAGCCACCTCTTTCGTCTGACTTTCACGAGCGCCCGCTGTCCCCACCAGCAGCAGGAATGTCTGTGGTGAGAGGATTGACCTTATCAGGGCTGAGTGTGCACAGCAGGTTCCTGTGAGATCGTTTCCATAATTTGCAGGGGTGGGAACAGGCCGAGGGTGGCCAGGGGTGTGCCAGGGGAACAGCCACTAAGGTCGGGCAGGACGTGAGCTAACAGGGTCCCTGAGGAAAATCCACCGCAGGTCTCTGCTCCTGGCTCATCCCGTGGGGCTGGGCCCCCGTGGCGTCACAGCCCTCCCCGGGCCGCTGGGGGCGGGGCTGCAGGCAGGCACCACCACTGAGAGTGGGCACGTGCTCCCACCCCTTCCACCAGAGAGCCGAGGCCGCAGCTGTCCTGTTCTAACACACGGGGAATCGCAGGAAGCTAAGTGGGGAGCAAAGTGCGTTCGGGAAGGCGGGAAGGAGTGGCTTTGTGATTCTCACAAGGGCACAATCTGGGTTAAGGAAACCACAGCCCTGTGGGGCACGACTGTCTTCCACATGACCTCCTCTTGCACAGAGGAGGTGGCTGGGGTCCCTGGGAGGCCTGTCCTGCCAGCCAGGGGGATCCTGGGCTCTGTGGCCCAGCCCTCAGTGAGGATCGTGCCTTCTGCACCCAAGTGAACCCTGGTGGGGCTGGGCTTGGAGGAAGCAGACAAATGAGCCACATCAGGGGTGGGGAGCGAGGCCTGGGGCAGGCCACTCAAACCACTCCATCTGTGTGGGTCCCCAAGCTCTATGTGCCCAGGGGGGCCCTGCCCTGCCCAGGTCTGCACCCAATGCCTGCCCGGGCTCCCAGGACAGCCAGCCCGGGGGTCTCCCCTACCCAGGAGGGCTCTGGACAGCTCCAAAAAGGGAGCAGGGCAGCTCTTCACAATTTCACAAAGCAAGACTTGTGAATTTGTGTGATTGTGACCAATTGGAAATATATAAGTGCCCAAATTTAGGGAACTTAGGTCTTAAGTCAAAATGTGAGAAATTGTTGCTGTGAGTGGGTGTTGGCAGATACCCTGTTGGCAAAGTGAGGGTGGGGCTGGGCAGCTCCTGGGAACCTCCCAGAGCAAAACTCTTGGCCCGGTGCTCCTTCTTGTGCAGGGCTGGTCTGGCCCCAGAGGGCAGGGTCCCCAGAGAGTTGGGGGTGGCACATGAGGGCTCCAGAGCCTGACTGACCGGCCACCTGCTGACATGCCCGGCCTCCATCACCTCATCTGTCACACAGGCATAGGAGCATCTCCCTGACTGGATGTGGGAACGAGAAACAAACCCATCCAGGCAACCAGAGTTTGGCACAGTTTTGACAAACGTCAAGCCCCTGGTAAACATCAGTGGTTGCTTCCCTAATCCCTGCTTTGCCAACAAAGCTCCAGTGGCTTCTTCCTTAAATACATGTGAAGTTCAGATCTGCTGGATGATCCCGTTTGGTAATTGACTCATGAGCTGCCTCTCTGGGCTGGGGCAGCCTCCAGGGGCAGGAGAGGGAGGGCCGACCCGATGCACCTTCTGAGGCCATCAGCAAAGGGAACCCTGAGGGAGGAGCAGGGTCCAGGAGGGCACTGGCATGGAGACAGCATGGCACGGACTGTGTGTAGGGCCTATGCCTCTCAGAAAGTACAAACCAGCAGGACAGAGCGGTGGGGCTGCCGGGAGGGGGCCGTGAGTTCATTTTCTTCCAGTTGCTCCCTCGTATTAATTTCCTAGGGCTGCTGTAACACAATACCACAAGCTTGGGTGGCTTAAAACAGCAGAAATTTATTCTGTCATGGTCCTGGAGGCCAGAAGTCCAGAAGCAGGGCATCTGCAGAGCTGTGCTCACCCTGGAGGCACTGGGGCAGGCTCCTTCTTGCCCCTGGGTTTATGGTGCTTGCGGGGGATCCCTGGCCTGCAGCTGTGTCACCCCAACCTCTGCCCCCATCCTCACGCGGCCGCCTCCTCTGTATGTGTCATCTGCTCTTCTTCTAAGGACACCGGTCATTGGATCAGGGCATACTCTGCCTCAGTATGACCTCATTTGACTAATTGCATCTTCAAAGACCCCATTTCAAATGATATCACATTCTCGGGTTCCAGGGGGACATGGGTTTGGGGGGGCACTGTTCAACCGACTCCGCTCCCATCAGGAAGTTTGTTATAAAGAGCAGCCCCCGTTTCCCCAGCTTGGAGAAGCTTTGGTTTTTAGTCCCCAGATCACGCCCTTAACACTCCCAAAGCATCATGAGTTATTGAGCAATGTCACAAGTGTTTTCTGAAGAAAAATGCAAGGGTGGGCGGGGAGTTCTGTCCAAGTGCATCTCAGTGGACAGAGCCCAGCTGGCCACGCCCTCCCACCCCCCACTGCCTCCCAGCAGGGCCTTGCTCGGGCCTCCTGGAGCTTGTGCTTTCTCCTCTGGGGAGGGAGGTGCTGCCCCCACAGCCTAAACTAAGCTCCACGACAGCAACAGCAGACACGGAGTGGGGAGGGAGCCACTGGCCTCAGAGGGGCTCCAGGCCCCTCCCGGTGTCCCTGCACTGCCCACCCCCACCCTTTCTCGTCTTACCTGCACTGGCCACAGCTTCTGACCACCTGATTTAGACCGCACCTGCTTACTAGGACTTAATAGGATTCATGTGCTTGCCAGTGGTAGAAACACAATTGGAACCGGCTCAAACAGAAAGGGGACTCACTGAAAGACTTGGAGATGCCTCCAGGAGCCACTAAGCTACTAGAAAAGCAAGAATGAGCCGGACCTCTGGACACGAGGTCCAGGGCCACGATGCCCACTAGTCCCTCCTGCCACCTCCCCACCCACTTCCCTCAGCATGCAGGCATTGGCTTCTTCCCACGGCAAATCAGCTTTCTCAGTGCAGCTGCCAACAGCCTCCAGGTGGGGCTCAGCCGGCAGAGAGAGCCTGACCCCCCGGGTCCCCATCAGAATCTGCAGAGCAGCAACTCCCTGGCCAGGGGCCTTCTGGTCAGCAGAGCCCAGCCGGGGATGAGGGCACCCGGGGGAGATGAAGGACCAGGTGGCAAACCGTGGAGGTCCACGCTGCACCACCATCACACGGTAAAGGGCATTTGGAAGCCACCAGGCTAGTGTGTGTCATTTGAAACTAATTCCCTATGCAGGGCTGGGCAAGGGCCTGGTCTGGAGCTAAAACCAGCCATTGGAGCCATCTGGTTAACCCTGCTTGTGTTTCCAAGCGAGAGATGCTACAGTGCGGGTGCCACCAGCTCCTCGGGGCCCTGGGCGGCAGTGACCAGTGAGGAAGGGGGTGGAGGCTTTTCTCTAGGCCTGAAAGCCAGGCACCTGGAGGGCCTTTTCCGCCTATTCAGCCAGCTTGCCCTCAACCAGCCCGACGGTTGTCCCCCCTCCCTGGATTAGGGATTCCACGAGCAGACGGTGCTGGCTCTTATGGAGGGCAACCTCATGTCCCTGCACCTTTTCAAATGCAGGTGAACCGGCTGACCACTCAGAGAAGACAGAGAACTGTCGAGTGTGGGGAGGAGGGCGGAGGCCGACACAGGCAGAGGAGTGTCCTCTCAGGAGTCAGCGAGAGAGCAGGGAATCTGGCCCAGACGACCTCCAAGTGCTGCCCAGTGCCCTCCGAGGGAACCAGAGATCAAAATGGTGGCTATCTTAATTGGAAATTTTTTATGACAGCTTAAGCAAATTTAGAAAGAGGGTTTATTGGCTTGAGCCAGAGAGTCCAGAAACGCTGATGGCTTCAGGCATGTAGTGACCCGTATCAGGGATTGGCAAACTTTGGCCCACAGGCCAGATCTGCTCTGCCACCTACACACAGCCACAGATAGTTGTTTAAGTATTGTCGCTGGCTGCTTTCACACTACAATGGCAGAGTAGAGTGGTTGTGGCAAAGACCATTGGCCTGCAGAGCCTAAAATATTTATAATCTGTTCCTTTACAGAAAAGGTTTGCTGACCCCTGCCCTAGAGCTGTGCTGTCCAATGTGGTAGCCCCCAGCCACTGGGGGCTCTTGTCTACTAGACACTTGAAATGTGTGCAGTCTGAATTGAGATGGGCTATAAGTATAAACTACAGTATACACCAGATTTCAGACTTAGTATGAAGAGGATGCAAAATAGTTCATTAATAATTTTTGCATGTTGATTACATGTTAAGATATTTTTAATATGTTGGGTTAAATAAAACATATTATTAGAATTAATTTCACCTGCTTATTTTTACACTTTTAACATGGCTATTATAAATTTTGAATTGCATCCATAGCACCCCTTGCATTTTTATGGGACAGTGCTGATTGAGAGATTGCAGTGTGACATCTCTCTTCCATGTCCCAGGTGGGCTCCTCCTCTGGGTGGACAAGGTGGCTCCCAAGCACCATCTATTCAAATTGCAGGCCATGGTCCATTAGTGGGTCAGGAAATCGTGGTCATGACCATGTAGTAGGCCATGATTAGAATTTAGAATGAAGTGAATTGCACACTAAAGATGAGTACTGGTTTGCAAAACCAGTTATGCATTGTTTATTTCACCCACGGACGTGCCATAAGTTGTAAGACATGCAATGATTTTATGAACACCTAAGAATGAGAACGTGGCCAATTACACCATGAAGCGAGGCCTTAATGACAGATATCCAGAAGGCCAGAATCAGTCACAACAGCTTCTCGGTACTTGTGAGTTTCTCCCCTACTCCAAGGGATCTGGCCATTTCTCCTGCCTTCAGTTGCGTGGCTGGGTACCAGTCACCAGACAGAACCCAACTTCATCTACTTGTGGATGTCTTCGCTTCTTAAGGCTCATAAAGCACTTAGTGGTTGTTTTGCAAAAAACATGTGGGCTTAGGTCATGCTCCCAACAATGAACATTTACTCCACTAATATCGAATTTGTGCTTGATGCCTTTCTGCATACTCACAATCCTTTCATTTCAATGCCAGATCAGAGTGAATCTCTTGGAAGACATTTTAACAAAAACTAAATTCAAGCCATGTGGTACCAGTCACATGTACAGCTCCAGTGAGGTGACAAGGGTATCAGCTGGGGCCAGGTCTCTACCTGAGCGGCCGTGATGCTCACCATCACGCAAAGGGAGAAGAGAACATGTGAAGGATCATTCACCAACCAAACTGCTAATCAGCCTACAGGTGGTGTCTGATGCCCCCTATGGTCTCAGCTCCCCTGGGTGCCCCTGTGTTCTAGCGGAGATTCTACGGAAGCAGTTTTGAATATCCATGTAGTGAGAAGGAAAGGCTCCGAGACTCTGCCCAGCCCCGTGTCCCGTTTGCTCTGTAGTCCCCAGACAAGCATGGTGAGTTCACCTCCCCAGTGCCCCTGGGGTGGGGGGCCCTGCTGCCTGCAAGTCTTCTCTGCAAACAGTTACTTGGTCTTGTGGGCGCTGACCCCACGGGCAGCCCACAGGTCCCCACCCTGCCCTGCCCCATGTGGCGGGAGCTACTGAGGTCCCAGGCCTGCACACATTTGGGTTTACTTGGGTAGTGAGACCTGAGAGTTCTTTGAACTGGGCACCTAGTTTCTCTCAGGGATGCTGGTATTTCCTCCTTCTCCTGGGTAACAGCAGCAATTCTTACCCCATCCTCCTAGCGTCACTCTTGCGTGTCCCACAGCCCGAATGTGGGCTGCAGGGCCACAGTGCGGCTCTGGTAAGTGAGCATGGAGCACACAGCTTTATAAAGAGGCTGGAAAGTTTGGGGATATGCATTTAATGAATTTTGTATTAAGATTTAACACAGATGCTATCATTTGCATTTCACAGTGCTGTGTAGAACAGATGTTTAATACTTAATGAAGGCAATATTTGGATATGGCTACCCATTGGACCTACCATTAAAGAAAAGAGCTTCCAATGCAATGAAGTCCTCCTCAACAGCAGTTTTGGGGTTTAAGCAATGAAATGCCCAGATGGGCAAGAGGGGGACAACAATCTCAAAGGATATGTGATTGCACACCTAGGCAACCCTTGTCGAACAGTGGGCTTGCTCTCCAAGCCTGGGCACAGCAGCCTCCTGTGACTGTCCAGAGGGGCTTCCCCAGGGCCCTGCAAGCCGTCCCCATCCCAGCTGACCACCAAGGCTACTCCTGCCCAACACTCCAGCTCATTTGGAAGAAGCTTTGGGTGAGTTTTCCTCCCTTACAGAGATTGTTCTAGAAAGGCATCCAATCCCTTGCAGACTGATTCAGGAACTTAAAGCAAAGTTATGAATATTCGACAACCTTCTATATATTATGATGTATACTATGCTCCATGGAACACTATAGTGTGCTTATTATAGTTTATTTCATAAGTAGATGCACCTTAAGAACAATTTATTTGAATATTAATATCTCTTAAGGGAGACATCATCAGCCTGACTAGAACACATTATTATGGTAAAGTCCTAGGGAAAATCTTGCATAGCAAGGCAACAAAATCAATAAAACCCACCACAACACATGGCGTATGTGATAAAGGCCTTGCTGTTGCTGAGTTGCTCCAGCCAGCTGTGTGCATGCTGGCAGGCCCCTCCCACCCAGGGGACCACCCGCCACCCTGACTGCAGCCCTGGAGGGCCTGGCCAGTGGCAGGACAGACCTTGCCTTTCTGGCCTCGGGGAGGCTGGTGTGTGGAGGGAAGGAGCCTCACACTGCAGAGAAGCTGCGACTTGCTCCCAGGGGTGGGGTTGGAGGTCAGAGGTCAGGGGTCCTTGGTGTGAACAACCTGGAGAGGGCAGGAGTTAGCACCTGCTTCTCATGGCTAAAGGCTAGAGCCCAGATGATGCAAGATGGTAAGCTGCAGCTTCACACTCACCAGCTGCAAGGCCTCGGGCGAATTTCTCAAAACTTCTTGTCTCTGTGCCTCAGTTTCCTCCTCTGTAAAATGTGGATAATACCGTGACTTGTTGTGAGGATTAAGTGGGTTAATAATGGTACAGTGCTCCGAGCAGCACCTGGCTCAGAAAAAGCACCGTGATGGTGTTTGTTATTGATGCTGTTGTCATTGTTATTAAAAGCAGGACTTCAGACAAGTCATTTCCTCTCTCTGAGCTTCAGATTTTTCCCCTGCAAAATGGATGGAATAATACTAGCTTTGTCATAAAGAATTAAATTAACGGATGGCCCCAGATGGCGTTGGGAGTGGGCCCTGCCCTGTTTGGGTCTCTGTGGATGGAGTCGCCTCCCGCCCCCAGCACCCCACCTCCTGGTCGCTGCCCGAGCCTCAGGACTCCGCCTGGAAAGAGGCCGGCCAGCTGCAGCCCCAGCTGAAAGGCTCATTTGGAAAATGGAAATGTGTATCATAACCCCATTTGTCATGCGATCGTGCTCATGACAGCTGCATGGTACAGTCCAAAGGAAAGATTTAGACCTAACGGAGAAAAATCTGTTAAAATTGACATATCCATTAGAAGATTTTAGAACTGAAAACATATTCTTCACAGAGCATTAGGATGCCTTCTTAGGTGATGCTAAATCAATATCTCATACTTTGGATGAATTCATTATTTTGTTTTATGATTACTGTCTGGTTCCTAAATTCTTTTCTGTTCTGCCTTTGCAAAACTGCCTCAGGAATCTTTTAGACGCCAGCCGTGGTTCCAACCTGGGCAGATGGTTTCAAGTGGATCCAATGTCACCAAAGGTGGCTGAACTCTCCCATCTGCCACGTTGTCCCCAAACTCGAGTGAAGGGCTCTGTCCTCAGACAGCCCTGGTGACCCCAAGCCTGGTTCCCACACCCATGTCCACCCCTCCGAGCCTTGGGTCTGTTGCAGGTCGAGGTCTCCTGTGGTTTCCTCCTGCTTTCCTAGTCCTTATGCTGCTCTCACAGTGGATGCCAGAAGAGGTGTGATCCTCCCATGAAGAGGGAGGGGACAATTCTGACGGCTGTGCGGCTGACCCACCAGGTTTTCCACATCCTCTGAAATCTAGGGGAGACTTGACCGATGGTCGGCAGAAGGACAGTGGGACCGAGGGCTGGGGGCAGAGTCTGAAGTGAGGACAAAGGAGCACGGGAGCAGCCCCCATGGCCTCCTGGTGCCTGGTCCCCAGGCTGCCGCCCGGCACCAAACCCACGGGGATCCTGCCCTGGGCTCGGCTGCTGTGCACAACTAAAGCCCTGGAGGGGAAAACAGGGAAGGTTTCCCATGTAATGTTTGCCTGTGAAGCAACGTCTTCATTCACATCTAAGAACACACGGCATAATAGGAAAAACATGAACTTGGGTATAAAATGAACCACTTATTTTGGTGAGCGTGAAGTAGTTCCCCTGCAGAAGGGGAACAGGACAGGGGCTGACAACGTGGCATCTGGCATCAGCTCCCAAGTGAAGCTGCCAGCGGGTGCGGCGTAGCAGGAGGCTCAGCCTCTGTGCTGCTTTACCTCTGACATGGGGGCAGCAGCCTTCCCGCCCGTGGGGTCGCACCCGCGCCCTTCTCGGGCCGCTGAGCACCGCCGTTACTATTACGTTACTGCTCCTGCCGCGGACCTTCCAGGTGACGGACTCGACGGAAGTCGCGCGTCACACGACACGCCGGGCCCCTGCAGCCCCGAGGCTGGGGGATTCTGCGACACCATCCCCGACTGCCACGCGAAATGTCCCCCAGAAGAAGATGGAAAAATGAGGCCAACGCAGAAAGGGGGATGCCCCGCACCCCCTCGCCGCTCCCCCGCGACGTCGGGCGGGCTCTGACCGCGACCTGGAGGGAGGACAGGAGCCCCTGCGCGTGGCCCCGCGGGCGACTCAGGTCCCAACAACTCCCCGCGTTCCCGTCGAGTCGCCGCGAGTCTCTGAGCCCGCAATCCCGTCGCCGGCGCGGGGCGCGACACCTCCCGTGTGGGTTTCCTGGGGCTGCCGGACAAATGGTCGCAAACTGAGCGTATTTAAATTTATTTTAAAATAACGGGTATTTAGTCTCTCACAGTTCTGGAGGCCAGAGGTTCAATATCACGGTGTCGGCTGGCTGCGCTCGCTCCGGGGGCTCTAGGGGAGGATCCGTCCCTGCCGCTCCCGGTCCCGGTGGTCCCCGGCGGCCCCCAGCCTGCAGACGCGTCCCTGCAGTCTCCGTGTCCGAGGTCACACGGCCTGCTCCTCCGTGCATGTGCGTCACGTCTCCCTTGCATCCCCCTGTGAGGACACATGGACGGCACGCGGGGAGCCTGCCAGGAGAACCCCGGGTAAGCACCTCTACTCAAGACCCTTCACTGAATTGCATCTTTTGCCATATGAGGTAATAGTCACTTGCTTGCCATATAAAGTCATATTCATAGGTTCCAGGACGTGGATACATCTTTGAAGACCACTGTTCTGCTTACTCCACCCCTCAGGTGTGGTGGGGATCAGACAGGATGTGGCCTGGTTCCTGGTTGGTGGTCCCAGTTGCTCTTACTCCGCCTGCATGGGGCTGAACGCTCCGGCCGGGAGTGAAGTCACTGGGACGAGAAGCCCCCTCGTTACTGATGCTCTCGGGCCAGTCACGCATTTCCACCACTGTGTGATCAGGACTGGTGTCTGGGGTCTCCAATGGGGCAACTGTGCTAGGGGTAGGCCCTATTCCTATTCCTCACCACCACTGCCCTCACATCTCTCAATGCCCCCTGCCTGGGGGGTGGCTCTGCCACCACAGGCTCTGTTCTCCCAGGCCTGTCCCTGCACTGTGGAGCTCCCCACAGCAACCTCCTGTGGCCACCCTGCAAGCCCTCTCGGTGGGCTGTGAGGGACTTCACCAAAGGAGGACCCATAGGTCTCCCGAACACATCCTGGCTCTGCTTTGGGCTGGATTTCAGGACTAAGTATAACAGGCAGGGGCTTTCTTCCCAAACTCCAAAAGCAAAAACAAAGCAGAATGCAGGACTCTGGACCTCAGCTGAGAGAGCCCAGAGCAGCAGCAGCAAGACCCCATTCTGATTCCAAATCCAGACTTTTTCTTCTTGTTACAAGGCCCTGTTCTTACTCCACTTTGCACATGGGCTGTCATGCTGTCTTCGAAACACATATCAGAGGTGAGCTCGAGGAGATAAGTTTACATTTCTAAAAGATCTAACACACATTCCAGACCCAGGCCACTCTTGGAACTCAGTCTGATTTGTTAAAAGTGACAAAAGCGGAATACTTATGAAGCGCTATTAAATTCTGCTCCAACAACGTTCATCTTGCCTAAAACACTATCCAAGAGCCGTAAGTCATTATCATTACAACCAGGCAACTGTCGTCAAGCCCACAGTGGACACAGAGCCCTGTGCCTGATTCTTTGCTCTATGAAAAAGAAATGGTGCTTTTGTCTAATCCATCTTCTAATTCTCCTTTCTGAGGACAAGGTTTATAACCAGACCCTTTCAATAATGATGTGATTGATATGGAACCCAATTCAGGTTTGCTCTAAATGGCTGCAGTGCCATCCAGAAATGACGAGTTTGCCGTGTTTACTTAGGAGAATGTACACGTGTTTTTCCAAATGTTTACGTATGTACTTGCTGCTGTGTGGAAGGCTGCACTCTTCCTGCCAGGCCTTCAGACACTGAGGTTATTCCTGACAGCTGGCCCACGTGGACGTATACTTTTTTAAAAATCAGGAAGTGAATGCTAGTGAATCCAAGAACATCTCATTGGTAGAAATTGGTTGTATCTTCCTTTCTGTTTCTTCTCCTTTTAAAAACCCTTATTGGGTTCCTACAAAACAAAAGTAATTGGTTCTTGCAAAAATTTATATATACAGGAATAAAACAGACAGCACAAAGTTCAAAGCAAAAGCTCCTGTCCTCTCTTCTCCCCTCTCTCCCCAGCCTCACTCCCTGGAGCAAAGCCTGTCAGCAGGTCTTGTCTGTCTACTAACAAATATGCACATTTCTCTTTTAAATGGCTTTATTGAGATACAATTCACACACCACACAATTCACCCGTTCAAAGCATGTGATGCAGAGATTTTCAGTGTATTCACAGATAAGTATGCTGCCACCACACCACAACCAGTTCTAGAATATTTTTAGGACTCAAAAAGTAACCCCTCATCCTTCAGCTGTCACCCCCAACCCCCCTTACACCCTTGATCCCCCAAGAACCACTCACCCTCTTCCTGCCCCCATAGCTTGCCCTGCTCTGGATGGTTCATAAAAATGGACTCATACGATGTTTGCTCTCTTGCCCTGTTGCTTCTTGCAGTTCCTGCTTAGTATTCAGAAAGCACATAGAATCGGCATGTCCAACTTTTCTGGAAAATGGGGAGGAGATAGCCACTCTGCACCCCTCCCCACCTGGCATTGGTGTTGAGTGGCGGCTCCGAAGGGGCACCCTGCCTGTCACCACAAGGGCTCTGGCCTGATCACGTTTGCCAGCCACTGCACCTGTTTGACACGCCTGCCTGGCCCCCGAGGCATGGGGTTGGAACCCTGACTTAAATACTCCTCTACTGATAGATGTTTAGGTTGTTTCCATTATTTATTCAAATCGGCTAAGTAATTACAAACAACTCCCAAATCATAGTGGCTTAAAATAACCCAAGTTATAATATTTCCAGCTTGCGCTGCAAGTCCAGCATGGGTGAGCCTGGCCCCACTCCAGGTGCCCAGGCTGGTGGAGGCACCTCCTTCTGAAACAGGCTCTGCAGCTGCCCAGAGTGGGGAGCAGAGGGGGCTTAAAGATAGAACTGAGGCCCTTAAACTGTTTGTCAGGAAGTGGCATGTCACCCTCACATGGGCATGTCAAAGGGCAAAAGGACGTTCCCATCTGAGCCTGGAAGATTTGCCAAGCGGCATCTGGGACTCCCTCGGGTACCAGCTGGGCTGCAGGGACATCCTGGTACCTGCATACTTGGAGGCTTCCACTTCACTTAGACAAAGACAAAAGTCAAGTTCCCTTGTATTTTGCCTTTCTTGCTACAGCTTACTAGTAATGCATCCCCTTCCAAATATGGTATAAAGTTCTTATATGGCCTATTTGTAAAAGAAAGGAAGGAAGGAAAGAGACACCATCGTTTTAAGATATATCACGGACACTTTGTCTGCTGTGTTGATTCTTCTCTCGCTTCTGGGGGTGGTTTGGGAAGCCCTGCTCCCTTTGAGGACTGGCCCCATTAACCAGGAGGTCCCCAGGAGCCATATTTGTCTCCCTTGACCCACCTCCTGGGCCGTGGTCCCAGTATGGGGGATGGCAGCAAGCAGACTGCCCCAAGCTACACCCATCTTTCTTTCAGGTTCCAGCTGGGACCACAGCCCCAGCAGAGACCACCTCACACAGCCCCCAGCATCTGGGCCAACCAGTGTCAAGCCAGTGGGCCATATGCAGCCATGACAGTACCCTCCCAAGCAGCTCGAGCTGACATCCTCTTCCCTGCTTGCCAGCCAAGGACCAGCAGCATTGGTGGCAGCTGCCGTGGACCAGAGAGGGAGGCCCCCTGCCGGAGGTGACCACTGGGCTGGGGACTGGATGGCCCCTTTGAGCTGAGACTGTCTGGCCATGAAAGGGCTATTAGAGACGTATGTCATTTCCTATGGCTGCCTGACAAAGGACCACAGACTGGGTGGTTTATAATAATAGAAATTTACTCTTTCACAGTTCTGGAGTCCAGATGTCCAAAATCAAGGTGTTGGCAGGGCTGCACTCCTTCCGAGGGCTCTAGGGTGGGGCTCCTTCCCTGCTGCTTGCCCAGCTTGTGGTGGTTACTGTTCCTTGGCATTCCTTGGCTTGTGGCTGGAGCACTCCGATCCCTGCCTCTGCTGCCATGTGACATTCTCCCTGTGTGTATCTGCGTGGTCTCTCTTCTTCTTATAGGACACCAGGCACTGGAGTAGGCTGCACCCTCATCTTATTAACTAATTACATCTGCAAAGACCCTATTTCCAAATAAGGTCACATTCTGAGGTTCTGGGCAGATGTGAATTTTGAGGGGACACTGTCCAACCCAGGAGAAGGACAGAAACAATGTCATTTTATTTAAATTGCTGTATCTTGATAGTCCATTGGTTTACAACAGCTTAATCTGTAACCTAACATACCAACCAGTCAGATTACCTCCCTGGGAATTTGGACCTAGGGCCAAGACAGCCTGGGGAGGTTAGCAGAGGACATGCAAACTCAAGAAATGGAGCATCTCTACAAAAAGAGAGAGGCTGCATGCTCATAGCCCCCAGTTGAGACCTTCTCGTCCCTGCCTTGTTCTGCCTCAGCCTGGCTCAGAGGGTGCCCTGTGCACCCCCTGCCATGGGTAGGACTTGCCCTACTGTGGCAGCCCATACTGGTGTCCCCTGGGGGCTGGAAGGGCTGCCTGCCCTTGAGCCACCTGTCAGGAGTCTGTGTCCCTGCAGTGGGGGTCACGGAGCCCCAGGACAGGGTCAGGGTATATGCCTTTCTGCCGTCTGCACCGCTTCAACCCTCCAACTCACACCTGAAGCCCTGTGCAGGGAGCCTCAGGTCAGCCTGCCCTCCCCACCTCAGCTGGCTCTGCCGACTCCCTTCCTGTGATCCAGGGGCAGGGGGTTTTCCTTACTTCCCCATCTTCTGATAGGACCTTTCTTTATGTAAGATCCCATGATCTGATCTACCAACCCTAACCCACGGCATGTTAGCAGTGAAATGAATTTGGAAAGTCCTTTGTTTATAAAAGCGCCTGTACCCCAAACCTTGCAGTAAAATCCTGTTTGGAATGTCAGAACCTGCTGTGGAGACACTCACGCCCACCCCCGGCTGCCTGGGAGAAGGTTGTCTGTGAGCAGAAAGAGGAAAAAGAACAAGAATATCTTCCAGATATTAGCCCATCACGTGGAGTTATCCTTCTCTCAGGGAAACAGCACAGAATTCATCTTAGTGAAAAGGAAAAGCAAGCCTTTTCTTATTGTTTATTATGAAAGTGATAATATATGTCCATTTGTGGAAAAATTAGGAAATCCAGACAGAGAAAGTAAAGACAAAAATTAAAACATCCACAATTCCTTTATTCACCCGTTTATTAAATGCAATCATGCACTGCTGCACAGTGGGCATACATTCTGAGAGCTGTGTCATTAGGCGATTTTCTTGTTGTGTGAACATCACAGAGTGTCCTTACACAAACCTAGATGGCATAGCCTACTACACGTCAAGCCTATATGGTAGAGACTGTTGCTCCGAGGCTATAAACCTGCACAGCATGTGACTGTGCCGAATACTGTAGGCAACTGTAACACAACAGTAAGTATTTGTGTATCCAAACATAGAAAAGGTACAGTAAAAATATGGTATTATAATCTTATGGGACCATTGTATATGTGGTCCATCATTGCCTGAAATGCTGTTATGTGGCACGTGACTATACTAATTTTAGGTCTAGTGGGCTAAGCTCTGGTATACAGTTGTGAGCAAAATTGGCACCCAGGGCTCCTCTGGTCTAGTAAAGGAACAGTGAAGAACAGAAGGATGCACAAGTGAAAGTATTGCAAATTCTGATAAATACTAGGAAGGCAGAAGTAAACCCTACCCCACACGTAACCATGAGACCCTGGGGGAGGCAGCTCACCTGTCTTGATATCAAATAGGTGTTCCATAAATGCATGTTAAATGTTTAAATGAAAACAACTGTGAACATTTTAGAGTATATTTTTCCAGATGTGTGTGTGTGTGTGTGACTACATCTGAAACATGCTATTATACTGATTTGTAACTCTTTAAAAATTTTAATTTATATTGACATTTTTCTACACGACTAAATATATATTTCCAATATTGTTTTAGTGACTGCCTAGCACTGATGACATGGATTACCTTCCTTCACTTCACCATTTCCCTGTTTGGAATTGTTATGGTTGAATTGTGCCCTCCAAAAAGATGTTGAAGCCTCTATCCCCAGTATCTATGTGTGTGACCTGATTTGGAAACAGGGTCTTTGTAGACGATCAAGTTAAGATGAAGTCATTAGGGTGAAGCTGATAGGACTGGAGTCCTTACAAGCAGGGGAAATTTGGACACAGAGAGACACACACACACAGGGAGAACGCCATGTGAAGACGAAGCCAGGGAACACCAAAGATTGCTAGCAAACTGCAAGAAGGCAGGGAGCAGAGTCTCCCTCACAGCCTTACAAGGAACCAACCCTGCTGACACCTTGATTTCAGACTTCCCAGAACTGTGGGAGACTACATTTCTATTGTTTAAGTCAACTAGTTTTTGGTAGTTTGTTACAGCAGCCCTAGCAAGCTAATAGAGGGATAGAGAGTTTGTTTCCAATATTTTGAGCTATTATTTTTTTTTAATTCCTGCAATAAACATCCTTGTAAGTTCCAGGCACAGACTAGGCACTCCATAAATATTGCTCATCATCTGATTGAAATATATTTTTGCACAGTAACTCAAGTATTTCCTTAGCCTAAATTCCTAGAAGTGAAGCTGCTGGACTCACAGTTACCTTTTTTCTGGGTTTTGGATCAGGTTATCGAGTTGGCCTGCAGAAGGCGGTGCCCCCAGCTACAAAGCCCAGGGGACCAGGCTCCCCCCACCCCATCATTAGCTGCTCTTCTCCTCCCCCACCCCCTCCTCTTCCTCCTTCAATTTTGCCAGAGGTGAAATGTTAATTGACTGTTTTATTTGGCTATTTTTAATTTCTTCTTTGGTGAGAAAATTTGTAGCCTTTCTCTCCCTTTTTTTCTATCTAAGTACTTAAGAATTGTTCTCATTAATTTGAGAAAGTTTTTCTATATTAAGAATGTCAACCTCTTTGTCCTCCATATCTGTGGCAGATATTTTTCCCTAGTTGAGACAAACTTTTTTCAGGTGTGAAATTCTAGAAGTTTGCAACATGAATCCTCATATAAGGGACATTCGTTGACATAATGGACATGAATGTCTTTTATTGCAGTTTTCAAACAATATAGATAGATTCTTTAGATGGCCATTTTTTATATTGACCCTCTATAAAGTCCAGTGGCATAATACTAAATCATAAATAAGTGAACACATTTTTGCAGGAAACAAGGATATTGAGGTCTGTGTACATGGCCTTTTCCCCACATTTTTTAAAATTATAAAAGTAATACACACACGAAGTGAAAATGTTAAAGCAATGTAGACTGATATTAAATGAAAAAGAAAAGTTTCCCAGCCCCAGTTCTGCTCTCGGGAGAGAACCATCTTAACAGTTTATGTTTTCAGATCTTGTTGCCACCATAATTCTAAATAAAGTGCTTTTCCTTGTGTTTCTGGATTTATCAATTTTAGACAATTTCTATTTGATGGCTCAGTGTGAAAGAGAAGTCATTTCCACTTCCAACATTATCCCCTTAATTTTGGTAGTTATATTATTTTTAGCTCTTCGGTGTTTTCATTAGTAGCTTGGAACAGTGTGCACAGACCTCCCTTTCTGTTTGAACGGTCGTGGACACCATCTCATGACTCCTGTGTCAGGTGAAGAGGTGAGGGCTCCTCTGGTCTGAGCTGTACCTTCCATGTCAACCAGTGTCATGAAGCCCTTCCATTTACATTGCTCAGATGTCATTTACTCAACAAAAAGTAGTGAGCACCTCCTATATGCAAGGCACTTCTGTGAGCAGCAAACAAAACAGACAAAAACCCCTAGTCTTATAGAACTAGCTTTCTGTTAATAGTTTGGAGGAGACAGAAATAAACAAAATCAGTAAGGCAAACATACAATGTATCAGGGGGTGATAAGAACTGTGGAAAAAACTAAATCAGGGAAGAGAGGTGGGGAGTGGTAATTTAATAAATGGCCAGAGAAGATGTACAGCGTTAACTCTCTCTTCTGAATCTATGACTATGTCTCCCCTGTAATTGCCAATATGGTGAGTCTATAATTCTAAAGCCAGTAAATATGTATTATGATTTTATAAATATTATTCCTTTCTGTACCCAGGAAGGAAACTAAATCTTAACCACTAAGCCTGGCTGCTGGCAGGGGATGATCCAGGAGCCAACATTAAAATGGATATATATTTTATATTCTATAAATTTCTCAAAGTCATGCCACAATGTTTTTCACGTGGGCCCATGACACTCCTCTATTAACTCTTTGTTTATCCTGGCATTGTTAATTGCCTTTGTTCTTCCATATTGGTGGAAGAAACATGTTTTCCTGACCGTGTGAGGAAGGTCGTTCACCTTCTTCACTGTGCTGCTCTGAATGGCTGATCCGTGCTGTCTACTCTCTGTGCTTTCAGACTGGAATTTCTTTGCATGTTGCACTCACGCTGACAGAACTGTTTCCTGGATCCCATCTCTTTTTTTTGAATTCATGTTGTTGTGGTTGGTTTTATTGGAGTACATCCTCAAGCCAGTTCTTCTTACAAAGAACACAGAAGAAGAAGCGGAAGATAAACTTTTCTAAAACTTATGTATCTGGAAATTCATCCCCAAACATAAATGAGAGTTTGGCTGGGCATGGATTCTGAGTTCAAAATAGTCTCCTTATGACTGTAAGGTGGGCTTCTTGTTTTCTGGCACCCACTGCACCTGATGAAAAGCGTGTTAACTGTCGGATCCCCTTTCTCTGCTGTTCTCCTGTTATGTCCCTCTATAAGTGCTCCAGAGCACTTTCCTTAATCCTTGATATCCTGAAATTCCACAAGGCTGGTACCAGGTCTGGGTCTCCTTTCAGGTGGAGAAATGAGAATCTCACCCAGGGTTGTGTGGGCCTGAAACATGAGTATAGGTTACTATCAGCTGCCATGTTATAAGGCAGCCTGTGCAGGATGAACAGATTCATACTAAGGTGTGAATGGCTGACAGGCCAACTGCTCCCAGGAAAGGTGAAAGCAGAGCTGTGAGAGCCAAGGAAACTTTGGTTCTTGGCATTTGCATGGAGACCTTCTGTGGCAGGGAGCCCCTCCTATCACCACTGGGCCCACACGCCCCACTCCCTAGTCCTGAAAGCATGCCAGCCCTGCCATGGCTGGTTGACAAAGCCTGTTACACAGGAAGAGCTCAGAACCATGAAGTCAAGCCCGTGACACATCACACGTCCACCTGAGAAGTCTGAAATGTCTTTGTAGGGGGAGGTGAGGCCTGGTACACAGTTGGCATTGATGCCCGACATTGGCACTGACACAGACATCACACTGCCTGGGTCCAGTGGGAACTCAGTTGCAGGGTCCTCCGAGAAGTGTTCACGTCAGCCAAGCCTTTGTTCCCAGCCAGCTCCAGGGAGCTGAGGTCCGGAATTCTGGCAACATCTAGCCATGGGGTGGAGCCACCACTCGTGGGTACCTGCCCAGATCTGGTTCCTGTGAAGTCACACATCAGAACAAGACCCCAAATCTCGCATCTGTCTGACAACTTTTGTTGACACCCCTGCTCCCAAGCTCCCCACCCTGAGGCCTGGAGACAAACAGTGGAGAGAGAGAAACGGTTTGAGTGGGTATCTGACAACGGCGTCCTTACCCTTGTAACCTGTCTTCACGGTTGACGCTGGAACAGCCGGACACTGAGCTTCCGCCATGCACGTCACTGTGGTGGGCTGCCCGGCACTTGATAGAGCTCTGATGGGGCCTTCCAGGACTTTTACAGCCGGGCCACTAAGACCTGGATGTTGTTTTCCCTCTGCCCCATCTGCTGGCGCCATTCCCTCTGTCTGGGGAGTCTGCACAGGGCCTGGCCGGGTCACACTCCTGGGGCTGGGTGCCACTTGGACACCTTGCCTTGCTGTGAAAGCCCAGGTTCCTGGCCTGGCTGAAGGGCCGATGGGAGGAAATTCCTGCACACTGGAGAGGAGGGTCATCCCCAGTGTTATGTTTGCAGGCAGCTGGGCTGACTGGCTTGGAGCTGCCTGCACAGGTGTCTGGAGGCCAGCCCCAGCCTCAGCATCCAGCCTGGGCCAGGGAGCCTGAGCCAGGGGCTGGCAGTGCCCAGCAGAATAGCCTGGGCCACAGGCCTCCTTCCCTGCTTCCATGGAGGGCAGCTGGGCATGGGGCTGCTGGGACAGGTCTGGTGCCCTCAGGGTCCCAGCCAGGCCCTGGCCATGGCCTTGTGACAGGAAAGTCTCCAGTCCACACCACCCCTGAGCCCAGAGGAAGGGAGCATTTTGGCTCAAGGTCATGGGGAAAGGCTGAGCCCATAGAGGGAGGGGAGCCAGCCCCAGGCCTAGAGAAACCCTCAGGCCTGTGGTTTCTGGAGCCACGGGCCATAACTGTTGCTGTTCTATAGACAGGGCAAGTGTCCTGCTTGGCCATGCGTTCATGGTTATTTGACAGCTGTTGGTTCTGAATGAAATGAACTCCTCCTGCCTCTGCCCCAGGGTGAAGGCCTCTCTAAACATGTGGGTGGCAGCACATGCCCTGGGTGGATGCGAGATGCTCCTTGAAAGAGGCCAGCTACAAAATGCCACACATTGCAGGATCTCGTTCATATGAATGCCCAGAACAGGCACATCCATAGAGACAGAAAGCAGATGGGCGACAGCCAGGGGCTGGTGGCGGGGGGAGAGTGGGGTGACGGCTGCTCAATAGGTACAGGGGTTTCCTTTCGGGACGATGAAATGCTTTTAGAACTAGATAGAGGTGGTGGTTGCACAACTTTGTGAATGTGTTAAATGCTACTGAATTGTATGCTTTAAATGGTTAAAGGGGTTAATTTCATGCTATTTCACCTTAATAAAAAAAAAGTAATAGCCCAGCGATGGGCTTGGGACAGGCTGCATGGGGAGGGGGCCGCAGGGTTGCTGGAGACTAGGGCACGAGGGTGAAGGAGGAGCAGCAGCTTGCAGAGAAGGCAGAGGCGGCTGGCAGACCTGGGTCCTGTAGCCTTGGGAGCAGCCCTGGGTGCTCAGAGCCACTGCCTGGGCCTGAGGACTACCTGGGAAGCCTAAATCTCACTGTCAGAGTTGGGGCCCAGGCTCTTTGTTAGGGGTGGTGCTGGGGCCAGTTGCAGAATCCTCCAAGATGTGCCTGGGAGGCCACCCTGCAGGGCATGGCTCAGACCCAGTGGGTGCCGGGACCCTGGGAGTTCTCATCCCTGCTGCTGAAGCAGACCAGCACCTGGGCCGGCAGGAGGGACAAGCCCAGGGTAGAAGGGTCAGAGGCTCGAGGCCAGCCAGTTAGCCCTTCCGTCCTGGGCTGAGCCAGTGAAGAAGTCCTTACTGACATGTACCAAAAGCTCTTCAGCCTCCCTAGGCCTCCCTAGAAATCCACCCCGAGGAAACATGCAGAGATGCAGTCAGTGATTCATAAGCAAGGCATCCGTGGAGCTTTTGCACAGTGTAGAATATTAGGCACAGTTTGCAGGTTTGTTGATAGGGGACATGGCACATTCATATGAGAAAATTGTGTAGTCAGTGAAGTATTAAGATATGTTAATGATCAAAATGCCCACAAAATATTTAATGAAAAAAGTCAGTCAACAGATACCGTTGGAGACCTCCTGTGTGCTAGGTGGTCCTAGGCTCTGGGGAGAACCACAGGCCAAGACAGTTCCATCTCCCTGTCGTGGGATATGTTCCGGTGGGGAAGGCAGCGAACACTAAACCCAGAGAAGGCAATGGGGGTTCAAGGCCTGAGAACAGAACAAATTTGGTGAAGCTGATGTCTGTGGGAGGCCATTGTCCAGAGCTTTAAATAATCCACAACAGAAGGAGAAGCAGGCCTGTGGCGGGGTGGAAGTGTCAGGCTTGGACAAGCTGATGGGTGGTGTCCAGGAGGAGAGACCTTTGGTCAGTTTAGAGTTTGGCCCAGGGCCTGAGCAATTGAGAAGTGGCATGGATAGAGTCTCCCGGACCGAGCAGGGATGACGTGAGGATGACAACGACCTCACAGAGACTCATCCCACCTACCTGGGGAGGCTGGGGTCCACCTGCCAACTCCCAGTGGCTGACAGCTGCTCTGAGGGCAGAGCCCAGCTCCTGCTATCTGTCCCACGTGCAGCCCGAGTCAGTGCCTGTGGCCAGAACCCTTCCAGGGACAGGGCTTTGTGGTGCGCGAGTGCTGAGCCATGCAGGCGGGTAAAGAACACATTTGCTCTGCTCTGAGAGAGGGAGCAGGAATCTTTGAGTGCAGTGGATGCTGCCCCTGCAGACAAAGACAAGGCAAGGTTGTGGGGAGGGCCCTGAAGCAGGCCAGGGAGGAGTAGGGGGTGCTGAGGAGAGGTTGGACGCTACGAGACAGACTTCCCGTGTCAGAATCCCACGTTCAACACCACTAGCTGGTGACCCTGGGAGAGCTGTCTGTCCTTGCTGTAAAACGTACCCATGACAATAATGCCCACCATGCAGGGCTCTGGTGGAAACTGAAGAGTGACAACTGGCACCCAGCAGGTGACCAGTAAGCATTACCTGTTGTTAGTACTTTTTAATTCAATTTTTTAATGTTAAGATCATTGTAGGTTCACTTGCAGTTGTGAGTAATACAGAGAGATCCGTGTACTCTCTACCCAGTTTCCCCCAATGATAACATCTTGTGCAGCTAAGGTGCGACATCGTCACCAGGAAAGCCAAGTCGATAAAGTCAAGGTGCAGAACGTCTCATCGTGTGAAGACCCCTCTCGTTGTCCTTTTACCGCCACACCCACTTCCCTCCTACCCACGCCCTTCCTTAACCCTGGAGACCACTAACAGGTTACCAATTTCTATAATTTTGTCATTTCAAGAATGACAATAATATTGGAATAAGTGGAATCATACAATATGTCACCTTTTGGGATTTTTTTTCCCATTCACTATAATTCTCTGGAGATTTATTCAGGTTGTGTGTATCAAGAGTTTGTTCTTTTTGATTGCTGAGTAGTATTCATGGTATGAATGTATCACTGTTTGTTTAGTCATTTACCCATTAAAGGACATCTGGGTTGTTTCCCATTATTATAAATTAATTTCCAGTATTATAAATAAAGTTGCTATAACCATTCTTGCACAGGTTTTTGTGTGAACATAAGTTTTCATTTCTTTGAGATGAATGCCCAGGAGTGAGAAGGCCAGGTTGTACAGTAGCTGCATGTTCAGTTTTTAAAGAAACTATCAGAATGTTTTCTAGGGTGGCTGCACCATTTTACAGTCCCGCCAGCAAATCCTCCCTGGAGTTTGATGGTATCACTATTTTTTATGTTAGCCATTCTGACAGGTGTGTAGTGGTATCTCTTTGTGATTTTAATTTGCATTTCTCTGATGATTAATGGTGTTTTACATATTTTCATGTGATTGACTTCTACCTGTGTATCCTCTTTGGTGAAATGTCTCTTCCTGTCTCCGCTCATCTTCTAATTAGATTACTTGTTTTTTTACTGTTGAGATTTGAGAGTTCTTTACATATTCTAGATACTGGTCCTTTGTCAGAGATGTGATTTGCAAATATTTTCTCCTAGTCTATAGCTTATCTTTTGATCTTCTTATTAGGGTCTTTTGTAGAGCAAAAGATTTTTTTTTGTTTTGATGAAGTCTGTCAATTTTTCCTTTTACAGATTGTGGTTTTGTGAACTTTTGGCTAGCCCCAGGTACTCAAGGTTCCTCCTATGTTTTTTTCCTAAGAGTTTTGTAGTTTTACATTTAACAACTAAGGCCATGATCTGTTTGGACTTAATTTTTCATAAGGTGTTAGTCTCAGGTGAAGGCTCATGTTTTTGCCTATGAATGTCCATTTGGTCCAGCGTCTTTCCTAATCTATGCATTTAACACTATGTATTTTCCTCTCAGCACTGCTTCAGTTGTGTCCCATAAATTTTGTTATGTTGTTATATGTTATGTTGTCTTTTCATCTTTATTTATTTATTTATTATTTCCACCAAGATTGCCTTTTTCACTCATGGGACTATTTAGAAGTATCCTGTATAGCTTCTAAGTGTTTGAAGATTTTTCTGTAATTGAATATGAGTTTTATTTCATTGTGGTCAGAGAATACACTCTCTATGGTTTTGATTCTTTTAAATTTGTTGAGGTCAATTTTATGGCCTCAACAAATAGATTATTTGGTCTATATTGGTATATGTTTCACAAATACTTGGAAAGAGTGTGTATAACGCTGTTGTTGAGTGAAATGCTCTGTAAATGTTGATTACTCCTAATCAGACTGAATCGTTGGTTGGTGTTGTGGTTGAGTTCTGTGTCTTTGCTGATTTTCTGTTTAATTGTTTTATCAATTATTGAGAAAGGGATGTTGACATCATCCCTTGTGTGTGTACAAACACATTTAGCATTGCTATCTCTTCTTGGTGGACTGACCCTTTTATCACTATCTAATGTCCTTCTCTGTCTTGTAATTTTCTTTGCTCTGAAGTTTACTTTATCTGATATTAATATAGTCAATCCTGCTTTCTTTTGATTAATGTCTATGTGATGTATCTTTTTCCGCCCTTCTACTTTCAACCTGTCTATATCATTATATTTGAAGTACATTTCTTGTAGACAGCATATAGTTGAGTCATGTTTTTTAATCCACTCTGCCAGTCTCTCTCTTTGTATTGGTGTACTTAGACCATTTACATCTAATGTAGTTTTTCAATATATTAGGGCTTAAGTCTGCTACTTTACTTTTTGTTTTCAGTTTATTCTTTCTGGGGTTTTTTTTTTTTTTTTTGAGACAGAGTCTCTCTCTGTGGCCCTGGGTAGAGTGCAGTGGTGCCATCATAGCTCACTGCAGCCTCACACTCCTGGGTTCAAGCAATTCTCCTGCCTCAGCCTCCCAGAGTGCTAGGATTACAGACATGAGCCCCCGCACCTGGCCAGGCTCTTCTTTATATCTTTTTTTTCTTTGCTGAACCTTCTATTTCTTCCCTGAGACTTTGTATTTTTTCATTTGTTTCAATTGCTTGTTGAAGCATTCTTACGATGGCTACTTTCCAATCTCTGCCAGATACTTCCAACATCTCATTACCTCAGTGTTGGCATCTGTTGGTTGTCTTTTTTCATTCCATTTGTGATATTCCTGGTTCTAGGTATGACAAGTGATTTTTGATTAAAACCTGGACATTTGCTCATCCTCTCCCTGTGGAGCCTTGGACGGCCTTACAACATCCACAGAGCACTGCCCCCAGGGAGCTCAGCTGAGCTTAGTGTCTAGTGCGTTCATGGAGGCTTCATCACGTAGGCACGACTGATTGATTGATTTGCCCACATACTTGATCTCAGTCTCCAGCCCTCCGCCCCCAGAGTTCAGGCTGATATCTCATGGCCCCCAGCCCCACCCTTTCTAATCACGTGGTCTGTCTTTCTGGCATGGCCAGTTCCCACCCTACATCTTCTCATTAGCATAAACTAGCAGGTGTGGTTGTCTCGGGGGCTTCTGGAGAGCAAAGGCACTCCTATCACCTGGGAAGTTCCAAAGGTTTAGAGGTGACCTCCCAGGGGCCAGGACAAAGGCCAGACCTTTTTCTGGGGCCAAATCCTCAACACACAGGCTTACGGTGGTGCCCGCCCTTTCACAAAGTTAACTCACTAGTCCTCATTCTCACTCGGGGAAAGTGCCTGGAGCCAGGTGGGGCCCCTCTCAGGCAAGGGGCAGGAATGAGGGCCAGCAGGGAAGCTGTACCTGGTGAGACCAAGTGAGACAGAGCCGTGGGCCTCCCCCTCTAGAGATCAAGCCACATCAGGTGGGACTGGCTCTTCTGAAGGCCAGAAATGTCTCTAAGGGGTGCTGCAAGAGGTCTGCATACTTCCAGAAGGGCATGGGTGAGGGATAAGCAGCCTGGTACCCAGGAGAACATGCCTTCCCTTCTCAGGCTCCAGCACCAAAGGGTTTGGAGGCCCATGCAGCCTTCTCAGGGCTCTTCTGCCAGATACTATCCCAGTCCCCCACCCTCCCATGCCATGTCCTTGTCATGGGACTTTAGCTTGGCCGCCCGCCTTCCTTGGGTGAATGGGATGCAAGCAGAGCTTCAAATGTGCTTGCACAGCTGGGCTTGCCCCCTTGGGCTTCTACCATTGCGGTGAGAAGTGTACGCCCCAGGTAGCTAGCTGGTCCCAGAAGGTGAGAGACAGGCTCTGCAGAGCCACACCTGGCCGGCCCAGCCAGCCCAGCCTGCCTGCAGGGTGCGGGTGAGGAAGCATGGCTGTTGTTTAAGCCAGTGCGTTTGGGGAGAGTCTGCTCACGGCATTACGATGGCGACAACTGACTGATACCCAGTGTAAAAAACACCCATCCACCTGCAGGCGTCAGAGGTAGATGTGTTTGTTGTCTGCTGTTGCTGTAACAAATTACCATGAATTTAGCAGCTTGAAACAACACCCACTTATGTTCCCACAGTTCCACGTGTCAGAAGTGTGGCGGTGCGGCTGGTCCTCTGCTTAGGGTGACAAGGCTGAAATCAGGCTGTTGGCCTGGACTACGTCTCTTCTGGAGCTTGGGGTCCGCACCCAAGCTCATCCAATCGTCGGCCAAATTCAGTCCCTTGCGGTTCTGGGACTTGAAGCCCTGTCTCCTTGCTGGCTGTCAGCCGGGCTGGTCTCTGCTTCCAGTGGCTGCCCGAAGTCAGTCTTGTGCTCTCTGCGTGGCCCCCTCCAGCAAGGGCAGGTTGAGTTTTTACTGCACTTTGGATCTGTCTGAATTCCCTTTTCTCCTGTATCTCGCTGACTCTTCTGCTCCTTTTCTGGTTTTAAGGACTCATGAAGTTACACTGGGCCCACTCAGATAATCCATGATGATCTCCCTATTTTAAGGTCAGTTGATTATTAACCTTAATTCCATCTGCAGTACCTAGTGTGGTGTCTGACTGAATAACAGGAGATAAGAATCTCGGGGGCGTCCTTAGAATCCTGCCCCACGGTGGGACTGTGCCACCACTGGCTGGCTGAGCAATGGGCCAGACCACATGAGGCTCCTTGGGGTTAGTGTCCCTAATATCTGTCACCTGTAACAGATGTTGGACCAGAGATGTGGCCCATAGGGTTGGAGAGAATTCATTATGAATCTTTTCTGATAATTTTAAAATTAAATGCAAGGAGTATATTATTTATATTTTTAAAACATGACTTGTTTCCTTCCTTTGTATCATAGAATTCATGGTACAAAAATATATTGTTTCGAATTGAGGAAATACTCTCACTAGAGAAGCAAAAACATTTAATGAACGCGAACAGCATATTCTTGACAGAACCACCAGGTTTATGTTTGCTGTGCTCACATTCAGGAGCCTCTGTGGCTCCTGTCTCCCATGGACAGGACCCTGTGGCTGGTGAAAAAGTTCTGCAGTTCGGGCTTGCTCAGTCCCTGGGAGGGCAGCTGCCATGTTCTTTCTTGGACTCTCTGCCACCTGATGTGTGACCTTTCACCTCCCAGCTGCATTTCTAGCAGTCTCTGAACTGCAGGAGTTGGCTTCGTGGGTCTAAGACAGTTGGTTTCAGAGGGAGGTGACTGTTGTGCTGGTCAGAGTTCCTGTCCGCCCCCACCCCTGTCACTAAGAAGTTGGTCTCCTAGTCTTCCACTCAGGGGTGGTGACCTGTTCTATCTCTTTATTCTTCGTATGCATGGGGACAGAGCTCAGACGGAGCTTGACACCCCCACCCCAATCATGGCATGATTACTCAACATTGGAAACCCTGCTGTTTCCCAGCTCTTGAGCGTCTGGACTTCTTCACTCAGTAGACATCTCCATGCATTCCAAATCATAAAAGCCATTTTAAGCTTTCCTTGCATCTGATCCTCTCTTTAAATTATCTTAAATTACGGACAATGCACGTCAGTCAAACACAATTTTATTCTTAGAATAAGGTGTGCTTATGTCCTGTCCACCCTCATAATACACACTTTTTCTGGGCAGTCTCAGCTTGGGGTACGGACAGCTGTGCTCTGCAGATTCCTTGGGTCACTTTCCCATGTTGGGGCATCCTCCCCTGGCTTCAGAAAGCTTTTGCTTCTAGCAGTCAGTACCTGTGGTCGTGGGAGGTCAGCTCTGCGCTGGTGGTGCCACTTTCCTCAGGCCGTGAATGCTGGAAGTGCCTGGGAAGTTGTTTCCCCAGGGCAGCCCTTCAGCGGCAATTACTGGGTGGGGAATCTGAAAGCCAGGCTCCCTTGCCTCCGGCTGAGCAATTTATATTCTGAGTGCCCCTGAGGGATCAGGCTGAAGCCTACGGTATGGGTCATCTGTGCCACGATGATGCTGCCTAACAAACCACCCCACACTGTAGCAGACGTGGGAATTTGGGGTTTTGTCTGGGCGCGCTCTCACATCTGCAGCCAGCTGTGGATTGGCTGGCAGGCTCTGCCGATCTGGGCGGGCTCGCTCACGTGGAGAATTCCCAGCCTTGACTGGGATCCAGGGCCACTCAGCTGTCTGCCAGGTGTTCGCTCCCCACCCGGCAGGCCGGCCTGGGCCTGTTCTCACTGCACGGGCAGAGGTACACAAGCAAAAGTGGGAATGTTCAGGAGCTTCTGCAGGGATCTGCGTCCCACATACTGCCAACGTCCAGTGGCCAAAGCAAGTCACGTGGCCCCACTGAAGACCAAAGCTGGGAGTGGGGGTTGACTCCACCTTTCAATGGGAGGGTCTGCAAAGTCCCAAAGAATGGGGCCACCCTCCAAGGGACCCCTGTCCCAGTCATGCCCTAGCTCGGCCTCCAGCCCTGCCTGTCTGGCTTCCCACTCCCTCCCTGGCCTCCCTGGGGCAACTTCCTCCGTGCCACACCTGCACGCAAGCCCCGGTGTCTGGGCAGCAGTGTGTGACGCTCCGACTGTGGTACTACCGTGGTACTTACGGTGAAGTGTTTCCCTTGTGCATTACAGTGCAGCTCACGTGCCTCACATTTAGAAGAACGGACTTTCAACACTTTAGGTAAATGCAAGGATGAGACATGGACACACACAGGCCCAGACAGCGAGAAGCAGGGCGCGTGCGCGCGTCGAGGCGAAAACCAACCTCAGCGAGCACAGCGTTGTTCCCACTCAGCATCTGCGTCGCAGCCTTCCCGCCTCTCGTTTAACGTTTCACGGGCCAGGAATACAGCTGGGATTTCCCTCCCTGTGACTACCTGTGCGACAGAACCTCTCACCATATTCCCCTGCCCCAGCCCGTGGAGGGCCAGGGCGGAGCAGGGACGTCTCGGTAACAGGTGACGCTGTCACCCCTCACACCTGAAAGCAGTCTTCACAGTCGCTTGAATCCATCCTGCTGGGAGAGAAACCCGGCCTCGAGCTGGAAACTCATCTCCATGAGTCGGAGAAGTGGGTCTCAGCCAGCAGACGACATCCCAGGGAGGACGCGGGGCAGCAGGTCCCACCACCCCTGGGTGGGCGTCTGCGGTGTGGCGGCCGCTTCCCACTGCCCGGCCGGCGGGAGAGTGTCCTGACGACGCTCTTCACTTCTCACCCGCGACGCTCCCTCAAGTGGCCGCTTTCCTGGCTGGCTGTGGCCTACGGATCATTTTCTTTGTGACTCTGGCCCAGGTCGCAGCATCGGGAGGCAGCAGCAAAGATGTTACAAGGCATGACACGGTGTATTTTACCAAATTAGTTGCCATTTTAATGAACATAATTTGTTTTTTCTTGCAAGACAGGAAGAGATGGGGAAGGACGGCAATAGCCTGAAAGAGCAGTTTCTGTGTGGCGAGTTTTGGGGCCACTGCCCTCTCTGCGCCGCCTCCTCCGCCATGGGCTGCAGGTGGAAGGGGTCCTCGGGGAGAAGCGTACTTTGGTCAGCACCCTCCGCCCAGGCCTCTTCAGCTGCCTCTCCCTGGGAACTTGGAACTTGGGCCAGCGTTTGTCGGTTCACAGCAGCGGGCCCAAGGGCGCCGGGGCCACGTGCTGGCGCAGTGATCCGCGGCTCTCCCGCTGCCTCTGGTCCTGTTTCGAGGCAGCTTCTGCCCCTCCCCGGCCCCGGCCCACAGGGAACCTCCTGGACAGGGCTGATGAGACCACTCAGAGCCACGCGTCACAAACCTCTGGGTCAGGAACTGCGTGCCCCTCACTCGTGGGCCTGGTTGGCTCCTTCCTGGTCGTTTTCCTAGGATAGGTAGAGTTGCCAGAGACCGTCACGAAGCAGGGAGAGGGGACAACACGAAGGGAGAGGCAGAGTCGCGTTGATTCATAAATGCAGACACACAGCGAGGCGCTCCTCGGAACTGCTCAGAGGCTGCCAGGTTCTTTGTCTTTCTCCCTCCTTCCCTTCCTTCTTCTTTCTTTCTTTTCTTTTCTTTTTTTTAAGGGAAACAGCATCATTTCTTTTTCCTTGATTGCAGAGGAAAGTTGTGCTTACTGCATAAATTCAAATAATGTCCCAAGAAAGGGACACAAGTGATAATCACCCACAGATCCACCAGGCAGGGTACCGAAATTGTGGCGTTTGCCAGCACACGTATCCACGCATATCCACGTGGGTCTTTTTTCCCCACAAAAATGTCATCATAACTTTCTGTCTGCTCAGAGGCCTGGACCTCAGGCATGGAGCACATCTTGGCTCCAGTGAGCATGTCACGTGGACTTCAGCTGACAGAGGCTGTGCTCCAGCGCTGTCCACCAGCTCCGAGAAGGTACTCGGTCAACGCTTCGGCAGTTGATACTCAGCAGTAGTTAGACAGAAGGGGCCCGGGGCTGTGACCAAGAGGGGGCAATGCGAGTCGTGGCCAGTGGGCTGGATGTAGCCCCGTGGGGGGTGCCATGCTGGCTCCATGGCATCCCCCCTCAAAGCCAGACGGATGAAACTGGCAATTCTGAGAGCCCAGCCCAGATCAGACCCATAGGCTCTGATCTTCCCCGGCCTTATGGAAACCAAGGGTGGGGGTCCTTGGGAGCATTTTCTGCATCCCCAGACCCATGTTGATGGGCATCTGGTCACTACTGTTTCCTCTCACATGGCCCTCAAGCTGCGAGACTTCCACAAAAGTCCCAGGGATCACTCTTATGACACCTCTGTCATCAACAGTCATCCTTTAACCTTCCCACCTAAGGCTTGATTCAGATCCCTCAAGCTGGCTGTCCTCCAGTTCACTGTCAGTTCTAGATTTCTATCGCCCCAGCAGCCCAGGCCTCGGTCATTAACCCTTGAAGAATCTGGGTTTGGGAAGTGTGACCGAGGGTCTAATGTTTTCCTCTCTTAGGTTTGGTTTCATTCTTGGGGGTCCTTCTCCACAAAACACAACCTGATGCTACAAGGAAAGCATGGAGGGAAGGTACACTCCTGCACAGCGGGCACAAAATGTGCACACTGATTATTACCCAGGGAAAGGCTGGTGACAGGTGCCAAGCAGAGGCGACGAGCTTCTTGGAATTGTCAAAAAGGGGCGTTGCTTCTAACTTCGAGGTCCAAGGGGGTTAGAGCGGGCCTGGAAGAGCTGGAAGGGTTTGTAAAGTCAACATGGAAAGGGGCTTCCCTGAGCTAAGGACCAAGGCTAGAGTTTCCAGGAGCCAAGCGAAGCTGCCTGAGAGCCCAGCGCTCACTCAGGCACCCGGCACTCGTCAGGGGCCCAGCAGGACCTTCCCTGGCCAACGTGGAATGTGCCAGATGAGGTGGAAGAGGGCATGTGGGGCTGAATGCCGGATTTGAGAAATGTGCACTTTCATCTGCTACTTTGGATACTGTAAATATGAGAGTCTAGTTACTAAGACAACGAAGACGGGGAAAGAATGGTGGAAACAAGGTGGGGAAATTTGGGAAATCTTGATGGTGGGTGATGGGTACGTGGAGGTTCTTTATATCATTCTATCAACTTTGAAGTGTTTGAAGTTGTGTATAATACAAAGATTTGAAAACTAAATTGTATGTTGATTAGTTCAACAAGTATTTGTTGAGCCCCCACGTTGTGCCTGGCTCTGTGCTAAGAACGAAATAAACCAGATGAAGAGAACGGACGTGTCCTGACCCCCAGGAATTACACTCCCCCAGGGAAGATCCTCAGCAGATGAGACTAAAACCAGAGTGAAAGGCACCATGCTGCCTGCCAACAAAACAAACCACTACTGTTGGAGCATTTGTCCCCTAAAAATACCCCTGATTAAGTTTTGACTTCTGGGGTAGGGGACTGCGTTTCACCTCCACCCAGTTTCTGTGATGGGGTCACTCTGCCTCTGCACCCTTGGACTAGTGTGTGCTGCCGCGGAGCGTGAAGTTACCACCCAGTCTCATGCTTAACCTGCTTGCTGGTTAATGGTGGCCACAAGGCACATTGCTTGTTATGGAAAAAGAGGTTAAAGTAAATATTGAAACAGATTTGAATATTGATGTTTGAGAATGTACATTTCTAGGTACAGTGGCCATGACAAAGCATATCTATGTGGACAACAGATGAAATGGACATTGATTTTTATGTGCCCAAGAGAATTAGGCTTAACCTGCCAGATCTCCCTAAGCCTTTCCAAATGCAAATGTCACAAAAGCTGTTTCCTTTTACTCTCAGGAGTCTCATAGGAGGATTTGTTCTTATACTGAACAGCAAGCTCCATGAAGGCAGGGCCTTGCTCAGGACTGCAGCTCACAGGGCCCAACTCAGCCTAACTGAGTATTTGTGGAGGAAAGGAAGGCAGTGGGGGCAGGGGGGCAACACTCACTGGACATGTTTTATGGAGGAAGTTAGTGAGGCACAGAGAAAGTGAAGATGAGGCCTTGGGGCTCCTGTCCACAGGCCACGGTTCTCCCCGATGTACCCATGTGACCAATGACATTCCTCTCCAGGCCCCTGAGATCAGGAATCAATATCTGCATGTCCAATTGCTCCCCATCCATTCTTCATTCCTGCAAAAATTATGTCTAGAGGACCCACCCAGAGCAAGGTTCGGGCTCTATTCTCTAGGAGTGGCTTGGGATGGGTGGGCAGAGCAGTGTGCCCAGGGGCAAGTCTGGAGGAAAGAGGCCCCGAGACTGTAGCCTTGGAGGGAGGGCAGCATGAGAGACTGAGCAGATGGGTGGCATGGGGCTTGTGGGGTGAAGCAGCAAGGAGAAGGGATGGAGAGGGAAGGGAGTCACCAACTCATTATTGCAGGGATTGCCTCGGCCACATAATTCTAAGTTCAACTGCTCAAACAGACTGAGTGAAGAACATCTGCAAGGCTGTGGACATGGAGAGTGATTTCCTCTCCCTTTGCCTCTGAAGCCACACCTGCTGGAACCACATGATGATCAGAGCTGTGGAGTTCAGCAATGGGGTTGGAGTCCCAGCTTCCCAGTGTGACAAGGACATATCCCTTTACTTTTCTGAGCTTGTGCCTGGCACATGACATTCAATACATGTTAGCTGCGATTAAAAACACAGGTAATTTTATATATTAAAATATTGCATATTGCTTAAATGGTTTCATGTTGGCTCACATGAAAAATGATTCCCAAGTGAAGATGACAAAGGGGAAATATTCGTTATTTAGTTCTTTTCTTACATTAAACCATCATAATAAAGTACATTTCTGGGTTGCATTCTCTAGAGTGCCTTTTACTAAATAAATGGCCAAAAATAACTTTTCCCTTCCAGTAAGATTTCATGATTCAGCACATTCAACTTTCAATATAACAGAATGAAATTAACAGTACAAAACAAATCCGGGAGCAAGGGACAGGCCAGAAAAAGCGATGGATGCAGGAGGGTGAGGCTCACTTTCCGACACAAGAGTGCTTTTTGTTTTCAGAGGCAATCCTTGGCAATAGGAAAGTTGCACTTATTCGGGTATCTGTATCCCACTTAGGTTTGGAAGAAGCAGATGAATAAGAATCAGTAGCATATCCTAGGAGTCCCAGACTCTCCGCAAGAGAGAGTTTAGAGAGGAAAATGGCAGCAGCCACGGGGTAGGGGCCCAGGGCCTGGAGCCAGCTCCAGGGATGCAGGTCAGGGATGCAGGACACACCCCGCCTGACCCCTTTTCTCGCGGACAGCAGCAGCTCCAGATATTTACAGAAAGATTCCACCTCTGGTCATTGGCTAGGTGACAGCAAAAGTGGGGAGTGGCGTGGTCAAGGTTGCTTGACCAAAAGCAGCGGAAGCGGACTTCCGCTGAGACGCTGAACGCAAAGCTCACCTTGAACGCAAAGCTCACCTTGGAGAGGGCTAGGTATTTTCTTTCACAGTGTGGCTTTATCGGAGAATCCTGGCCCCTCTCTTTGTGGGGGATCTCTTGCCTGTCCCTCATTTCATTTTAACCGTCACGGGGGCCAGTAGAGTGCTTCTCATTGAATTACTAGTACCCGGGAATATGTCTTCTCACCCACATTACCAAAAAAGACCTAGGACTCCGAGCCATCCCCTGCCCTCGGGCGTGTGCGCTCGTCTACACAGACGGCTTCCAGCCACCCAGGTCCTGGGACCCACTTCTGGACGCCCTGAGGAGTATGTCCACAGCCGCGGGTCTGGCTCACTCTTTTGGCCAAGGCAGGTTACCGACGCCCTCCGGCCCCGCGGAAAGGAGCGCGGCTCGGTCCTCGAAAAGGGGCCTCCCCGTGGAGGGGCCCCGCGCGTGGCCCAGGGGGCGCCCGGGAGGCCTCTCCCCCAGGCGGTGGGCGCTGGGCGCAGCTGCGGCCCCGGGGCACGGCGGCGGGCGGGCGGCCGGGCCGCCTGCGGGCACCTCCTCGCACCCCCGCTCGGCCCCCGCCCGCCGCGCCGCCGCCTCCCGCGGTGGAAGGCAGCGCGGCGCCTGCGCACTGGCGCGCTCTCGGCCCGGCCCGTGGGCTCTCCCGGGAGGGCGGGAGGTGGGAACGTGGGAAGGCGCCGGGCCGCACACTCTCCCGGCCAGCCGCCGGCGCCGCCAACACCTCGCGGCCAGGGCGCCCCGCGATGCCCGTCGAGTGAGCCGCACAGGTAAGCGCGCGGGGCCTGCCCGTGATCCCGTCGGGGGCTCCCCGCCCCAGCCTGCGGCCCTCAGGCGGCCGCGGCGCCCGCAAAGTTGAACTTCGCGCGTCGCCGGCCGGACGCTGAACGCTAGGGCGCGGGGTTGGCGGTCCCCCGGAGCCGGGGTGCGCTCTTCTGGCCGGCGGGAGCGCGGGCGGGGCTGTGGCGGAGGCGCGTGGCGGGACTGGGGACGCGTCCTGGCCTGGCCTCGCAGTGAACTTTTGCGCCGCGCCCTGGCAGCGTCTCGGCGCCCGGCGAGCCCTGCCTGGGCGGCCTCGCAGGCTCCGGGTGGCCTCTCCTCGCGGCCTTCCTGGCGGGGCTGCGGGGAGGCGAGCGCGTGCAGAGGATTCTCGGCGCGGGGGAGGCGCGCAGCGACGCGGGCGGAGATCCCGGGTTCCGAGGATGTAGTGGAAGGACCCGGGATTTTTCAGTCTCCACCCTCCCCCCAATGCAAACGTGAGACCCTCAAAGGGAGGGAAGGGAAAGGTCGAAACGCCTAGGTGCCTGGACTAGAACGCAGGAAGCAATTAAAACTCCTCCTTTCGGATTAACAACCAAAAATTGATCGATGTGTCAGGAATACCATTGATTTATGAAAGGTGCTTATTTCTCTGGTATGGAGAATTTTATGTTCTCCAGGTGAAACCGAGTTCACCCAGCTCCAGCGTAGATTGATGTTTTAATAAAAATAAATAAAGGGGAAAAGCTCGCCCGGTCTTTGGGGACATCAAGTCTCAAATCGCAGAGTTAGACTAACAAATCAAATTGCATTATCTTTACATTTCGTATCTTTTAATCCTGTGCCTAAAAATCGCAGGCAGGAGGGCCCCTTCATTTCGAAAGTTTTAATACAGGGCTTACAAGTTCGCATAACTGGCAATCAATGTTTCATAAGCAAAATGGCACGGGGAGCGTCGGGTAATTGTGATAAGTGGCAGGCATCGCGGCGCGGGCGCGGGCGCGGGGCGAGCGCGGGCTGCGGCGGCGGCGGGAGGAGGAGCGGGTGCGGGAAGGGCGCGGGGAGAGGCGGCGGCCGCCCGGAGCCGCGCGGCGCCCGCCCGTAGATGGCGCCCTGGCCCCACGCTAGGCTCAGGATCCGCGGCGCCGCCGGGCGCGCGCGGGCGGGGGCGCGGGGCTCCACACCTTGCAGCCGACTTGGACCAGGGCGGCACGGCTAAGAAGGAAAGAAAAAATTAAGCTTAGTGTCGTCGTTTTTAATTTAAGGCCTGGGCAGTCGTTTGGGCCGCTGGGGGTCCGTGCGTCCGAGGCGCCGCTGGCAGCCGAGGGATTCCCCCCGGGAGACCTCCAGGCGGCCGCAGCCCGGGCCGGGTGGCGCTGGCGCAGCCCCAGTCCGGGCTCCCGGTGCGCGGCCCGGGCGGGGCCCTGGCTTGCAGACACGCGTGCGTGCGGGCGAGGGTCGGCGGAGCGGCGGCAGGGACGCCAAGTTCAAAGCTGCGGGTAGAGAACCCCCGAGGGCGGCCCGGATGGCCGGAGGAAGCGCCCGCCCCCGCGCCGGGTACACCCCGGCGCCCGCGCCAGCCCCGCCGCAGCGGCTGCCGGCGCGCTCCGCTTTGCAATGTAAATTTCGGCGGGACAAATTGCTTATTAATAGTCTAGAAGAGAAGCCGGTTTGTTTCTTTCTTCTTTTCTTTATCTGTTTTTATTTCTACATGGCCCCTAGCTATGCCCTGGGCAGCCTCGCCGCCCAGCAGTTTTCTCTTCATTTCAATGTCCCAAAGAAAATGCAAATTTCCACTGTGGCCTTTTTAAAAAGTTAAATTAGCAACAGCTTTAAGTGACTCCATTAGTATGGAAAACATACACATGTTTAATGTGGGAATAGCGTCCTTTTAACGGGACTCATTCTGGTCTGTAAATTTACTGAACCCTCAGAGTTGGTAAAGAATCACATCTCGGCCAATTTTGTCGCCAAAGGCGTACGCCAGCCTCCACCCCCGCCCCGAGCGGCCTGCGCCGGGCTTCCTCCCAGGGACTATCCGGCCGCTGCGCGCCGCCCGACCTGGTCCGCGGGCTTGGAGCCCTTGGAAGCCGGGCCAATGTGCGCGAAAGGGTTTGTGCAGGAGGGAAGGGAGAAGGGCTTGACACATTTCTGTCCACTCGCGGTACGCACTCCCTTCTCTCTCGGCCTTGTCCTCACAATCCCTGCAGCTGAGTTGATTACCCCCGCGACTGACCCGGCCCGCCGCCGGCACCCAGCGCCCCGCTTTTGCGCTCCAGGAGAGACGGGTACACTTCTCTGTTAACCTGCAGCGAGGAGGGGGAGAGGGTAGCCGAGGAAGTCAGTGCATCAGTGACCGTGGCTGCCCTTCCTGTCCGTGGCTCTCTACCACCCCAGCTCCTTTACCGTGTTGGCAAACCGGTGTTTCAAACCGGAATTTTATTGATAAACTTTTGCGCGCTGTTGTCTTCCAGATGAGGGTATTCAATTCCGTCCTGAATCTAGCTTTACTCTTCCTTCAAGCCAGTGGCATGGCACTCCGTACCCGTACAGGAAAGAGTTAAGATTTACGGTATGCTGGAGAGGTCTTGTTAGGATGTAATCTGCATTTTTTAACTACTGCGTAATAAAAAGTGAGAAGTTTTGAGACACCTTTCTTGATTATACCTTTGGCGATACTTTAGGTTTTACATTTAATTTGCATTTTGTTCTTGGTGAATATTGAAGTCTTGAGTGGAGGATTGAATTTTATTAGGACATCTGGACTGACAATATCAAATCAGACACCAGTGTCCCAAAGCATGCTAAAATTTCAGAGTTAATTAGAATGCAGTGTGTTTAATTAAAGCCAATTATAATATTTGGAATTATCTGATCGATCCGTGTTTGTACAGTTTGGATCTGTTTAGGTGTTGATTGGAGCACTTTGAGCACCGTTCGATCTAGAAACTTCTCTGGGGAAAGTTTGCTTTTTAAACTGGAGGGGCGGGCGGGCGCGGAACCGGCGTCCTGGGCTCCCACTCCGGCGCATCCTGCCGGACTGCCTTCCGGCGCCGCCTAACGCAGCTCGGAAAATCCCAGCTCGTTGCTAAACCGCTGCGCCTTTTTGGGTCCGAGGGACCCCACCACTCACCAGCTGTCTTTCCCAGCTTGATTGCTCCTCCCGAAAATTTTTGCGGGGAGGCAAGGTGCGTTGGGAAAAATCCAGGGTCTCAAGTTTTTGATTTGGAATTCTCGCTCTGGCTGAAGAGTCCCTAGGGCTGACTCAGAACGGTGGGGTCAGCCAAAGTGACCGAAGGAACCAGAAAAAAGTTAGGACAAAGAGACAGTAATTAACTGTTTCCCTTCTAATTTCGCAAGCTGCAGGAGCCGAGACGCACCCTTGCGTTTTCGGCCCCGCTTAGAGCGCCCAGGGTTTTCCAGGCAGAAGGTTGAGCAAGTTCCAGGTCATGTCGGCCGCCACCTGCGGGGCCCGGCACTTGGAGCGCACGTTTCTCTCCAGTAAGGGCGTGCGCGTGGCGCTCGCTGCCCGGGCCTTGTGCCTGATGACCGTCTTGGCTTAACTCTTGGATGCGCACGTGGGCAGCAATTAGGACTAGGCAGCGTGTGGCAGTTTTTTCTCTTTTTTTTGCGCCCCTGGGGTCACGTCAGCGAGGCCTAGGTGCTCTGTACGCCCAGGAGCCGGAGCCTAGCTGCCGTGTCCAGCAGGAGCCGGGGTGGCCACCTGCTCCGGGGAGGGTGGGAGCCCTGGCTGCTCGGCTCTGGGATGCGAGGCGGCACTCTACTCTCCCCACCCCAGGAGGCGCTGTTTGTCAAATTTGGCCACCTTGGCAGGAGGCGCCTGCACGTTCTCACTTGGAAAATTGAGCCTTCTCCGGTACTACGGGGTCGGGGTTCAGGAACCTTAGCCATACAGAATAAAATATAGGGGGGCGGGAGCACAGAACAGGGGTCTTAGACCTTTCCGTTTTCGCTTTTTGCCATTGAACCCAATTGGACCTCCTGCCTTTCAGCGCAGGGGACAGGCGCTTATTGGTCTGCCCCATGTGCCAGGGCGAGTTGCCCAGTTACTTGCTTCCGAGGGCAGGAGGGGCTCCCAGCCTGGCTTGGCCTCTGTCACCAGATGCCTCCCGAGGTCTCTGTGGCTTCCGTCTCTTTGCTTAGAGGGCGAAGGCACACCTTCTGGGCCTGGAAAACCCACCTGAACTTGGCCTGTCTCCCCTTTCTGTGCAACTTAACAGGTTGGGGTAGCCTGAGTGCAGAGTCCTTGCTTCCCGGTTTTCCCCGGCCCACGGGCCAGTGTACCCCCGCAGCACAAGACAGAGCCCAGAGCGCACTCGGGTGCTGCGTTACCCACCCGCGACAGGCAGGGTTTGCCAGTGCGTGGTGGTTCTACCCTGTCCCGAGTTCAGGGCATTTTCTAGGTGCATGTGTCTCGGCCCCTCTGGCCTCCTTCCCACCGGGGCTCAGGATCACTCTGGCTCTGTCATTTCGTGTTCTTTCCTGGTTCTCGCCTGCGCTCGGCGCCCAGTCCCGACTCCAAGCTTGACCAGGGCTGGAGGCCTGAGGGCCTGCACCTCTGAGCGTGACCCCCAGGCGCGCAGGACGTGTGGGCGGGCTGCGCCTGCAACTCAGCACTGGCGGCAGGGGCGTGAACCGCAGGCCTTTGGCGCATTGCCTCTCACCCTTTCTGGAAGGCTCCAAGTGACGTAGCCAGGCAGCCTGGGACTGTGGCTGTGAGCCCTCCAGGGCGCCGCGCCCAGTTGAGCCCGCGCACCCTTGACACTCCAGGGGGCTTGGCTTCCAGGAACTCCTGGCCGGGCTTGTCAACACCTGGAAATGCAGTTCATAACTCTTTGGAAGGATGGTAGGGAGGTCGGTGGGCTGTCTGGGCTCGGCCTGAACAAGAAGGGGCATTCACAGGGTGCCCTGGACTCTGGGCCCACTGCAGCGGGCCTCGAGCCTTGGGACTCCCAACTTGGCCGAAGTTTCTGGGTGGGGTGGCTGGGAGGCCCGCACCAGCCCAGCTTCCTTTCTCCAGGCCTTGCACTATGGAGCAGTGGAGGACTCAAGACTGGGGACGTGTGAGGGGGACCGTTCCCTCGTGGCACTCACCAAACACCCACCCTCCGAGGGTGGGTAGTGGGCACGCAAGGTGGCCTGGGGACTGGGTGGCTGGGCAGGGAGTCCGGGTGAGCCTGTGTGCGGCCCCTGGGAGATTGGATTGCCTTCGCACGGCCAGACTTTGGTGGCCAGACTTTGGTGGTGCGGAGGGTCAGCAGTCCAAGCGCCGCCGGAGCCTTGCACCGTGTGCCGCGCAGGCCACTCCCCGAGCAGGGCGCTGTCTCTTTAAGGTCACTGCCTGCTCCGGCACAACGTGGGGAGGACAGCTGGGCACTGGCCATCTGACTGACTCCGGCTTGACATCTGGGAGCCCACTGGTGTGTGGCACGCGAAGCGCTTGATGCCGCTATTTAAATGCAAATGTGAGGGGGCTCATTGAAGCCTCTCCCCGTAAATCCGCACAAAAGGAATACTTCCCACCCTTGGAGGAGGAGGAGGCGGCGGCGGCAGCTCGAGGGCCACCCGTGCAAATCGCGGTGGGCGCGGGGCTCCGAGTGGTCGCGGCCCGCCGGGTCACCGGCAAAGGTCAGGCTCCGCCCGGCCTAGCCCCTAAACGCCCGTCTGGCCCCTGGGAGTGCTCTGTACGCTGAGGTTAGACTGCCGGCCACAGGGGGCCTGCGCATCTTCCAAAGTACCGGCCTGTCCCGGCCACTCCCTCCTCCTGGGTACCTGGCGCCCCGAGTTCCCCAGAAAGGGCGAGGGGCGGGGGCAGGGCTACCCCCGAGCCGGCTGGGCACCGGGACGCGCTCTCTGCACCTCTCGGGACTTTGGGGAATTGGCCCGCAGCTCCTCCCTCCTCCCAAGCCTGGGGGCTCTGCCCCTCGCTCCCCTCTGCTGCTGCTCTTACCCATCAATTAGAAAATCTGGGGGTGGGGTGAGGTGGGGGCCAAGGGGGCTGCCCTTCCAGGCTGCTCTGCAGCAGGCCGGGTGGAGACCCTGCCCTGGCCGTGAGTCCTTGTGCCCACAGCTCAGAGCCAGCAGCGGAGTGACAAAAAAGATAAAGTTGGTGAATGATAAAGACCGTATTTTCCACGCTTTGGGTGCGGGACCAGATGATGTAGAAAATGAGCTGAAATGGATTCAGCCTCCAAGCCTGTTGTGAGAGCAGCTGATTCCCCCATTTCGGGCCAGATGGCTGCTGAACACAGATTTGCATTCATTTTCGCTTAATATCGTCCAAAATAGTGGGGCAGCTGCATTTGTTGTCAAAAAGGTTTAAAACCCCTTTTCTTTCTGGGGCAGGATCGTTACCTTATGTGATGGGCTTATAGAACTTTTTTTTCCTCTTTAGTCAACAGTATCAGATTTAGAAGGATTTGTTTTTAAACCTTCTAATTTGGTAATCAGATTTAAATCGCCTTGGCGCGTGTAATCTGAATTAAAGATACTGTAAATGATTTTAAGCATGATACTTTCGTTAGCGCAAGCAAGGGGCACCTCCAGCGCAGGCTGGACATTTTAGGAAGTGTGCTACAAAGGAAGCATTGTTTCCTATTTCTAACTTCATCTTTCCCGAAAAGGCACTTTGCATATTCTGACAATAACGCTTGCCTGGCGGCTGGCCCTAAGTGAGCCCGCGAAGCAGCTAAACACTCAGAGACAAAGCATTTCTCGACCCCACCCTCCACTGATGGCCAACTTTATTTTGCATTGTCCCTCCACCAAGAAAGTGTTCCCTTCTCACAAGGGTCTGCTGTGAGTGGAAAGCGCTGGGCTTATTAGGAATACAGAAATTTTCTTTTAATTTATCATGAATAGTTTCCATACACTTTGATTTAAGGTTATTAACATTCTATAGACAGTGGCATCTTTAATATGTGGCGATCGCTTCTAAAGACTAATCTCATTACCCTCAAATAGTCATAAAATATGATTTTATTATACTTACGTATTTAATTAGACGGCCGGCACCGTAATGGATTTTGAGATGGGACTGGCGCAACAGCTTTGATAATTCACTTATCTTTGGCAATAGTCATTAACCCCCAACACCAGCAAAATAGATTGCTTTCCAACGCGTCTTTTTTCTCACTCCTTCCAAGAGGAGTGGGGGTCCTCAGATAACGTCAATCGGACTTCGATTTTCTCGATTAATTAAAATATTAACGTACATACGCTGCCGATTCACGAAAAAAGGGAATGCTACCCCAAACCCGGCGGGAAAAGGCTGCCCTGAAACACACTTGCTCCCTGAAACCCTTTTTTTTCTTTTTTTTCCTCTAATCAAAAGGGCCTGATTTCTCTTGGCAGGGAAGTGCCCGGGACAGTTCCTGGTTGTCCCCTGGGTCTCCACTCCGTGTCGCGCAGACGTCTTTCGGGCGGGCCGCGCGCCTGGGCGCCGAGTCCCGGCTGCAGGAGCTGGGCCGCCGGGCCCACAGGCTGCCCGCGCCCCGCTGCCCGCCCGATTCCTAGAAACCAGGTCGGGAAGCCGCGCGCCGCGCGCTCACTCGGGTCCCGCGGCACCGAGGGCAGGGCCCCCGCGCCCGCGGCGTCCGCTCTGCTTTTGGAGCGGTTGGCGCCGGGGCGGTCTGGCCACCGCGCAGGTCGCGCGGCCGGACACTGGGCTCCGGGTCGCCGGAGAGGCCAGGCATGCTTCCCATCGGCCCGGAGAGGCCGGAGCCTTCTTTGTCACTCGTTGCGCCTAAGGACAGGCTCGGGACCGGTGTCTACCGCGGCCACCGGGGGAGAGGGAGCATCTGGTAGAACCTGCCTCCGACGTGGATTTCCTGCCCCGCACTCGGCGGCCTCCGCCGGGGTAGAAAGCATGGGGCGCCCAGCGGGGCTCAGAATGGGGCTTACCGGCCCCGAAGCAGCCTTAGGTCTGCTTAGAAATCAGGCTGAGCTGTGCGTCCAGCCTTGGCGGGGGAGCCCTGGGCACCCCTCCTCCCAGTCTGTTGAGCGTCCCTCCCCCCAACCTCCTCCTGGCGGTCGACCTGCCTCTTCCCACTTTTCCTTTTGGGCCGCCCCAGGGCGAGCTGCAGCCCTCTGCATTTATTGCATGCATCTGGGCAAGTTGGGGCGCTTCGGCATTGTACACCCCCTCCCCGCCCCCAGCGCATCGTGTTTTGAATGTGTGGCAGGTTTTGCGGGGAGGTACTAGGGGACCAAGCTGCAGTTGAGCATTGGCTGCGTTTGTTTCTTTTCAAGATTTATTTGGGCGAGTAGTAACTTCCTTGGCTGCAGCAGGGCGCGAGGAGCCGCGGCGCGTGGCGGGGGGCGGCGGCGGCGCTCGGCGGCGGCTGGGCTCGCGGGGCTCGCGGGGCTCGGGCCGGCTCGCGGCGCCGTCAGGCAGTCAGTCGGCGAGCGTGGCGGCGGCGGCGGCGAGGGGCGCGGCGAGGGGCGGCCGCTCCCATATATGGCGCAAGCGCCGCCCCCCGACGTCACCCTCTGACAGCGCCGCTCCCGGGGGCTTCGAGTTTTGGCTCCCGGGAAAGGGTCCATTCCTCGGGGAGAGAGGGCTGAGTTTTGTGTGCCTCCGTCCGCTGCGCGCGCCGCTCCAGGCCCCGCCGCGCCCCGCCTGCGCCCGGGACTGCGCCGCAGCACTCACTGCCCCGTTTATTTGTCTTTGGAGCAGGCGGGCCGCGCCAGAAGCGGGCGATCCCGCAGTGTCCTGCAGCCGCGGACGCCGCCTGGCTAGGATGACACCACGTTGAGCGCGCCTGCAAACAACAACAACAACAACCGCCGCCGCGGCCACCGCGTCCTGCTCCCCCGAAGCAGCGCCGCCGCGGGTGTAGCCGCCTCCGCGCCCTCGGCCGTCCGGAGCGCCCGGCCGCTGGTGTATGTCGCGCCTGCCCGGGACGGGCTGAAGCCGGCGGCGGGCCGGACCGCAGGCGCCGAGAAGGGCGAGGGCGGCCAGGGCAGCCGCCTGCCGCCGAGCCCCGAGCGCCGCTGCTCGAGGAAACGCTTTCGGCCGGGAGCTGCGGCCGCCGCCAGCAGTTTTCATGTTTGGGATTCAGGAGAATATTCCGCGCGGGGGGACGACCATGAAGGAGGAGCCGCTGGGCAGCGGCATGAACCCGGTGCGCTCGTGGATGCACACGGCGGGCGTGGTGGACGCCAACACCGCCGCCCAGAGGTACGTACCGGCCGCCCCCGCGCGCCCCGGCCCCGGCCCCGGCCCGGCCCGGCCCCCTCCGCCGGCCGGCGCCGCGCTCCTCACCGGGCCGCTGTCTCTTTCCTCCCGCAGCGGCGTGGGGCTGGCGCGGGCGCACTTCGAGAAGCAGCCGCCTTCCAACCTCCGGAAATCCAATTTCTTCCATTTCGTGCTGGCGCTCTACGACAGGCAGGGGCAGCCGGTGGAGATTGAAAGGACCGCTTTTGTGGACTTTGTGGAGAAAGAGAAAGTAAGTGCAAACATACGATCACATCCTCTCTCTCTCTAGAAGTGGGAGGCAGGCGGTGTCGGCGCGCGCGGGGGTTCGGAGTGCCCCCCTCGGCGGCGGGCACGGCTCCGCCAGGCGACCCCGCCGCCGCCGCCGCCACGTGCGGCCGCCCGGGACCGCTGAGGGCTGGGCGACTTCTCTGCGCCCTCGGACTTACTCGGGGCGAGGAGAACGCTGGGCTTCCAGCAGGAAAGTGACATCACCGCGCTGCTCCGAGCTAGGAATCCTGCCCTGTGTGAGGCCTCGGGGCCTCGGTCGTGGAGGGGGACCGAGCGCGGTGGCCGCGCCTGACACCGATCACACTAAATGCAATTATTTATCGTTACTTTCAGGAGCCAAACAACGAGAAAACCAACAACGGCATCCACTATAAACTCCAGTTATTGTACAGTAACGGTAAGTGCCCGCCGCCTGCTTGCTGCCTTCTCCGCCCCTGCAGCGGCTGGCTCTCCTTTTCCGCGATGGTTAAAGGACATAAAGATTTTGAGATTAAAATGACATGGATGTAAACACGAAATCTTCTCATGGCATAGAAGGAAAACAAAACATAAACGATCAATAAGTCGATGGCACTTCACATGATTAACCGGTGGGGCTTGAAGTAGAAAGTAAAAAGGATCGATTTGGGCTCCAGCAGAACATCACTTTTAAGTGACTTTTTTCAATTTTGCAAATTAATGTTAATTATTCGGATGAGGGTAGCTCCATAAACCGAGCATAACTTACTTCCTGTGCACGAGATAAAAAAAAAAAAATCCTCGAGAGACGTTAGAAAGAGTTCAGTCTCTCACTCAGTTTCCATTTGGTGCTTTCTCTTTTCTAAAAATAAATGACCACATGGGCCCACGGGGCACAGCAACCAGGCCTGCTCTCCACCAGGCACATTTCTTGCACCTTTACATGCAAACCCTAAGAGTCTTAAGGTTCTTAACTAAGAAAAGAAAAAGAAAAAGAAAGCAAGAAGTGATTGGGGTTCTCTTTCTCCCACTTAGAGAGATTGCCCAGGTTTTGCTGCATCACCGTGGCGGCAGTCCTGAGTTACCCATTTTCTGTGCCCTGGGTGCCCTTCCTGAGGTGCAGCGATAAAATCCTGATGAGAATTTGTCTCTGTTTTTTGCAGGAGTCAGAACAGAGCAGGATCTGTATGTTCGCCTCATAGATTCAATGACCAAACAGGTGAGAAAGTTTATGCCTGTGCACTAGTTTTCACTGTTGAGCTGGGGTTTCCTGGGGTTCAGAGACAGGGGGACTGACAAATGGATCTCGTGTGTTTGTTTTTCATTTAGTTTCCTTGACATGCTAATGAGAATTCCATATTTATTGCAATAAATGAAGCGATTGGTAAAATAGTTTATGTTGTCATTAGAACAGGACATATATGCTTTATTAAATGTGATTGGAATCATATTCTGTCTCAATTAATTATGGTAATTAATATTTGACAGAAAAATTTTAAGATCCCCCCCTGTTTATTTTTAAATGCTTTTCTCTTGGCAAGGAATAATTTCACTGATTTTTTTTTTTCTATAACAAAGGCAACTAACTCCAAAGCCCATTGAGTTGGACTTGATTAGTTCATTTTTTTCTTCTTTCCAGTGTGATGGTCTAGTAACATGAGACGTTTATTTGGATTTAAAAGTTAAATGTGTTGGGGTGAAAAGTCACCTTGTTCTCCTGTAGTCCATCTTCACCTCAGAGCCCCCCAGCTCCATAATTCAAACTCCAAGCTCCAGGGGTCACTCCAACCCATCCACCGCTCTGCTCCCTCTCCCACCCTCTGTCATACCTTGTAAATAACATAATTACAAGCAGTTCCTTATTAAATTATTTAACCTGTCTTGGTCAACTTTTCCGATGATAACTATTGGCTATCAGTAATGTGATTAAGTGGAGAAAAGCGCTTCATTGCTTTTTGACATTGTGCAGTCTGTGGCTGCTGGTTTTGTGCTGGGTGGTGGTGTTGATTTTGTTGCTTTAAACATTCCCCCCCCCAATTTTCTTAAAATAGTGTGTGTGTGGAGGTGGGAGGTCCAATTTGTACATTAAATCCACTTGGCACAGATTGATTTAAAATATACTTCCAAGCTGGATGCTTAGAAATGAAAGTAGCTTCTTCATTTTAGATGCTAACTCTAAGAATTGTGAGCCAAGTAAGAGCTCACTGGGACTTCCTACAAGCACAGCCCAGCACATATGCCTCCCACTCCCTGAACACAATTAGTTTGCAGATTTTATATCCCCTTTAAAAAGTTTGTTCTTACCTAGGTAGCAAGGGTGTTAGATTTTAATGTCTGCAGTGGTGAAACTGTGGTTTTCTCTTAGAGTAAAACAGATCTGACAGGTAAACTAAGGTCTTGCTGACAAAGACGGCGGCAGTGTGCCCTTCGGTAATTATTTCACTGGGTTCAGAGAAGCCTCTGGAACTCGGGCTGCTGGTTGACAGGGTACTTTTATTTCCTTTGTATATAACGGCTAAATGTTTTCGGAAATCGCTGTAGTCTAATTAAGAGGTTTCTGTAGGCAGCACTAAGTTTCTCTGTTGTTGCACAGAGGAGGAGGCTTCGTTTTAAGTACAGTTTTTTTGTTCATTTAGCCTTGTACCTTTGCAGTATAAACAGGGCTGAAAATAAAGGCATTTAATCTCCTCTCACTGACGGAGGTGGGAGAAAAAAAGAGAAAGAAATAGCCCAGTAACTGATCAAAGAGTCAATGGCGCTGAACCGACAGTTTATGGATTTCTGTTTGTGCTACAAAATAAAAAATAAATCAAATATAAATACGGGGATCCATCGGAGGACAAGCCACTCTCAGAAGTGCTGGTGCCCGCCGCGGCCACGCGCCCTGCAGCCCCAGGCGGCTCGTGGGCCGGCGGCGACACCCATCACTCCCGTGGTTTTGAGCAGGGGTCCGGCTGGGAGGCTGGGGAGAGGGGGTCGCGGACACCCTTCCCTCTTCCCAGGAGGGCAGCCCCGGGCTTTTACCAGAAAGGGCTTTGTCCGCCTGGAAGTGGAGGAAGTGTCAGAAGTGCCCGAGGAGGTTGGAAGCAATTTCCAGATAATTTCCAGATTGGGGTGGGGGCGGGAAGTGGAGAGAGGACAACCCTCCCCCTTCCGTGGAATTTTCTGCCTGGAACTTGGAGCTCCCAGCCCCTGCCTCCCGCCCCTCCCCCACTGGCCTTTTTTTCCCCTTTTTCTCTTTTCGCGAGGCTGGCGGTGGACGCCTGGCCCGGGCAGGCGGCGGCGCGGGCGGCTCCCGGTGCCGGATCGGTTCCTGGCGGCGGAGCCGGGCTGAGCGCGGCCGTGAGGCACCTAGGGCTTCACACCATCTGGCGGAGCCTCTGCTCAAAACCCACCCGAGCGTGCGCGCAGACACTGCCTTTTTACCCGAGAAAAATCATTGTTAGCAGTTTCAAAATAAACACCAGATTGGCCATTAGCACTTTTTTCCCCAAATATCATCCGGCGAGGACCACGTGGCCGCGCGGGCTCGGGCGCTCCGGGGCCCGGGCACTCCCGCGGGGCGCTGGCGGCGCCCGGACCCAGCATGGCCACGTGCGGCTGCTGCGCCCGGGCCTCCCGCCCGGGCCCCCGGACGCCCACAGCGTGCGCGGCCCAGGCCGCTGCCCACCACTCTGGGCGGCCCCGCGGGCTCAGGGTGGCCACGGGGTCGGGCCGGCGTGCTCACTGCGGGCGCCTGGGTTCGCAACGCCGGCAGCAGCCCGGCGCCCGACCTGCCCGAGCCCGTGGAGCGCGCAGGGCAGGGCAGGCGCGGCCCTCGGCAAACTG